>OW052036.1:10877500-15877500 GCA_932526305.1 Epicampocera succincta | reverse complement strand
ATTTATAGAGATAAAGGAATTGCACAGCAGAGACACTCAAACGTTATTGGCGGCGGTAAGAAGATTTCCGCTACTGACGACTCAGCCGGAAAGCCGACAATATTTCGGCACAGATATACATATGTAAATGTTTTATTACTTGTTGTTTGTTGGTGATCATAACCATAACAGAGTGCCAAAATATATGTATACAGATAGATTCTAATAATTATTACCAGTAACATGAGTTTTGTCCATATGATTCTATGGGATGAAACCGGCGTTCACTTTGTGCTATGGCTGGCAGCCTCACAATTAAGCAATAGTTGTTGATGTCGACACGGTTGCTCATCAGCTGGTTTGCCAATTGCCATATTAAAGAGGTATTGGGTTACGGAAAAAGCTTATTTAGTAGAAAAAGAGGAAATGTATACATGTATGTTAAGAGCTAATTGTTAAGGGAACATAAAATTAAAATATTGTACATACAACCAAACCTATTTAATCTATTACATTTTATCTTAATTTAACACTAAGCAAAAATCTCCAGTTATTTGATATTGATTTATTGATATAAAAAAGAAAAGACCCAAATTAGTTAATTTCATATAAATTTTAATTTTTTATCTCTGCGGGTGTTAAACTTTGTAAATTTTATTTGTATTGCCATTTAAAAGTATTAAAAATACTGGTAATAAATAAATAAACAAATCATTATATAAATATGAATATAGATATTAGATAGACACGTGGGGACTTTTTTCTCGTCAGTTTTGCAATGAAAAAGTAAATGATGATTGTCTTGGCTAAGCTGAAGTAAAACGAATAGAATCCAGGTTTTGGATTGTGTTTAATAGAAGTAGTTGTGGAGTGTGTTATTTGCAACGTTGAGACTAGTGCTGCCAATACCGCTATAAGTATCTGGTACCAAGTTGTGTTTAGCCGATGCAACAACCACACACATGTACAAAGTGTCAGAGGCAGCAGCCAATTAATTTGATTGAAACTGAATTATTTAATATAGAAGCAACTTTTGATAAGAGTTAATAACATCGTCAATAGATCAGATATTAATTGCAGGTTAAATAGTGGGAAAATATATCTATATTGGAAATTTACATTTTTATTTACAAGATAAACTCAGGCACACGTGCTTGGCTATAAAATAATGTATGTAGCGTCCTGAGATTTCCAGCAACTGTGACTAAAATCTAAAATTTATTTCGATACTGAAGCCATCTGTTCTTGTTAATTTACTTTGTTAAAATGAATTGAAACCCATTTTCACTTAAATGTCAATTAAATGTGATTTGTAGCAATTTCTCTTCTTTTTAGTATTATCTATTGCCAGATTTTTCCCTACATATTGTTTTGTGTGGACAAAAAGGACAATGGGAAAACCGATAGTGCCATTTGAAAAGATGTCGAAAATAAAATCCTTTGAAACTATTGTCGTATGCCCATTGTACGTGTGTGTGTGTGTGTGTGTGTGTTTTTTTGCAGATTTTCTTTGTATTTTGGAATTTTATCTACTCTTAGAATTTATGAAAGACTGACCATAAATATAGGAAGCAGCGGATGGCAAGAAGTTGTTATGTATGAACTATAAGTGTAAATACATGCGGCTGTATGTATGTACTATGTACTTATGAATGCATGCATATATGTATGCATGTATGTATGTATTTATCTTTGTATGTCTGCAATCGTTTTCCTTTCTCCCATAACATTTCAACAGTCAGACCAAAAGAAAGTTAATTTGAATGAATAAAATCTTGGTCCCAGTGAAGATTGCCTTAAATATGTATATAGGAATGCCCGATATCATAGATAATGTCCCGAAAGTTTAAAATGAAATTAAAAGATTTAGCGAAAACTCTTTAGAAAGATGAAGTCAGCATATCAAGCCATTAGCTAATGCATTCTTAGACAAGATAGCGTCGACATCAGAAAACTAAAACTACACCATATTTTACATCTAGAATTCAGGAATTGACACAGGTTATATAAATGTGCTTAATAAAATTTTAAGTTTATTATTACGAATATATTTGTTTTGTTTTTTAAATACTAGTTGGCCTCAATGGAGTGCAACAACGATAATTTTTCATTTTGCGATTAAATTGTGTTAAAGGGACAGATTGTAAATAAAACTGTAATAAAAAAAACATAGAAAAATTCAATTTATTAAAGCATTAAGTCTTATTATTTTAAATAATATTTTATGCTTTTAATTATATTGCAATATTTTTGCGAAAGCGAGTTTCGTCAAATAAATTATCCAATTTTATACTTTTATATTTTTGTTGTTGGTAATTTTGACTATTAAAATGTGTTTTTATAGACCGATTGTGTTTTGAAAAATCTTTATATTTAGACTAGGTCTGGAAATGTTCTATTTATTTGTTAAATTTGTCAAAATCTTTTTAGTAAATAATAACGAACTCCATAAATTTAAGTCTTCTTAATGATTAATACATACATTAAATTTTTTAACTAAAATTATCTTACAATACATACATATGTATGTATATGCAAACTTTATTATCATTTCATATTAAGCTAAAATTTCCACACCTGACTTTTAAGGAGTACAATAAAATAACGGTATACAAATTTATCTGCGCCTAGGAGCAAAACACAAATCGTAGTTTTTCAAATGATAAATTGAACAATTGATTTGTTGCTTTTTTAATAATAATATTTTCTTAAAAAATAGCTTAATTTATTTTATATTTCATTGCTTCTTAAGCCCTTTCTACACAATGCAATCCATCCATCCATCACGTTTTAATAAAGTTGGCAAAAAAGGTAATGCTATTAAACGACAATCGAATTAAGAGTGTTATAGGAACATGTGATTTATGACGATAGAAAAGAAATTGTGCAGACAATGAAAATTATTCTTTTCCCTTTTTGTCAAGGCATAACTCCCTTTCTTTAGACATATTCAGTTCGCAAAGAATTTCTTAAAAACAACTAAACTTCCGCCACCCAAATCCTTGTCTGCAGCAAGTGCGCTTCCTGCATGTGTTTATTGAAAGAAGCTGCAGAAGGAGCACGACGTCAACTCCTCTGAATCTGCTCGTATCAAGTGCAAAGGAAACGGCAACACAATTATATGAAATTTGCAATATTTACTTCTTTATTTTTCATTATTGTCTTGCAGAGTAATACGCAGTAAATCAAATTAAAGGAAAATTGCATTAGAGCTGATGCCTCTTGTGTTCAAAGTTTTTTCTGAATGCATTTTTATTGATTGATACGCGGGCATGTGAGAAATATTAAGCACACGTTTTGAAGGATCTATAAAAACTGCAGTATTGTTTTAATAAATTGAAATATTATTTCTTGTTTTTTTAAGGATGCCAAAGAAATTAGTTGAATGAATGAATAAAAAAAAAATTACTACTTAAAAGTATTTCGTTTCAATTTTAATGAAATGACTTTTTCTTTATAAAAATGAAAAAGAATAAATAACTGAATTGATTAAATAGATTAAAATAGTCGTTTTGCTATATTTTAAAAGGATAATAGTTTGTTTTATTATAAAATAATAAGTTATTTTATTTCTAATAATAATTTAGTTTATTTCTTATAGGGCATTTATACCAAAAGCGAAATCGACTAGACTTGAACTAAAATCCATCTCAAGTCTATATCGTATGCACCACTGTTTATTGACATTTCGAAAGATTTTATTTCCATAACGAAATCAGCTGACTAAAAAGGCACAGGTCTCCTGCTATGCAGGTAACTTGCACCTACATCTTCTTTTTCTCTTAAATAAGTTACTAAGTGTTACAGTGGGCGGACGACTGTTCAAAATTATTACTTTCCAAGCAGCTGCTCTAATTTTTGACTTTGAAAATTTTCCCAATCAGAGTTAAATATATACATATAGGGCACTAAGTGCAATAAATTTGGAACATTTGTCCTTGGACGGTTTTAGGCCAATTTCAAATATTTTCTTATTTAAAACTGACATCTTATCACTTTACTTGATTTGAGGTCCTTGGCTTTACGGGTTTTGGAACCCTAAGCGTAGAAATGCTCTCAGTCCCGCATCTTGGGCACTTTGTTTTTATTAAAAACTCATCCATGACAATTCCAGAGTTGATATAAATCATTAATTTTTGCCAATATTGCAGAATGGTTTTACTCGTATTTTGAACATTTTTTTTCTTTTATAAAAACTTTTTCTTTTTTCCTTTAAAATTGAATTAAACTTTAATCAAGACTTTTTATTTTTAAGTAGTATTTAAAAAAAATATCTAATATGTGCGATATTAAATGCATATAAAAACTTTTTTTAAATTAAATTTTTCTTTTCCCTGGTTACAAAATTGTTATTAATATAATCACAGTTTTTAAAGGTTGCCCTATAAAATCTTTTATTCGGTTCTTTTTGCATCATTGCATTTCATTCAGGGAAAATATAATTAATGAAAGTTTAATCAACGCAAGGGAACAAAAATTTTGATCAGTCATAAAATTGAAAATTGCTTTTTATGAAACAACAAAACAGATGGCGTTAAAAATTTTGTAAAAAAACATAAATCGATGAATTTGGCAGGAGATGATTTCTACCTGAAAAGATAAAGCAGCCAACAAAAACGCATACAGCCAACAAATATGTTACGACATCAGTTTTAAAATTAAGTTGAAATCTTTGTTATGAAAAAGTGGGCGACGATTGTAGCTGATTTAAATACAATAATTATGTAGAATGGCAGCTAATGGGAATGCCACATTCAATGCTTTAATGATCAATAAAATAAATTTTGTAAGCGGCGATTGGAATTTTAGCTCTTGTGTCCTGTGTTAAGGACACACGTGGAGTACCGCGTGGCATCTACTTCTAGCTTTAGTGTAAACCCCTCTAAAGATGTTAATTTTTCTATAGTAGTACACAAATCACATTTTTTTCGAAATGAATCTAATCAGAGCATTTCCTATTTTGAGAAGGAGTTGCTCCTGATGTTCGCATTAACGCACATATTTCGCCCCTTGCATGAGTTTATTTCGACCCTAAAGGAATATATCCCAGTTTCAGTAGCAATTCCTTCTTGAAAAAGTTCATGCAATTGAGATTTCCATCTGAAACAAATTCATTTGTTGTTATTAAAAAATAAAAAAAGGGAAAATAACAATTTCAATAAAGTATTTTTAAACATAAATAAATATCATTAATTGTTAAATTTGTCAGAAAAAATGCTACTCAGAATAAATGACCACAAATGTCAAAAAACAGCTGTTTTCTAAACCCTTCCTTAAACAGCAGCAGTAACAAAAATCTTAGGCACTCTTTCGTCTTAAGCATCAATTCAATTCGAGGATTGGCCTCGTATTTTCAAATACTGCTACATAACAGTAGCAGCGTAACTAATTGGAGAAATTTATTGCTGTAAACGCAATAACACGACTTAGAAACCGTATAATAAAAACCCCATTTACACTAATGTAAATGTGTACATGTTGTAACACGGAACACTTCAAAGTCGAGCCATTGAGAATGTAATAGAATCAATTATAAAATAAAACAAAAGGTTTTTAATACCTTCAATCGGGTTTTGTGTTATTTTTGAAAGCGATAAATAAAAGCAAGAAGGATACAGCGATCCCTTAAATCTCTTTAAAGAGTTCCTAAATTTTTAATACAGTGTTTTTGAAATTGTTTTTTTTATCACTTGGAACCACAATTTCTTTTTTAATTTAAAAATTAAAGGTTTGTTGGTTATTGCCTTAAATATTTTCAAGTTGTTATAATATATTTTGTTTTCATTTCTTTTTTTTTTTTAAATATCACTTACTGTCACATCCTGTTAACAGATGCTGTACATGCGGGTGCTCAGTTTTTTTTAAACGAACACACGCACACACAAAAGTTGAAACTACAAGTAAAATTAAAATTAGGGAAAAAGAAATAAAATAATGTATCAGTGTGACAAATGCGAGTATGTCAATGAGTTGTTTGGAAGTATGAATGAGCCAGCACTTGATGAATGTGCGCACCCTGTCAGCATTTGAAGGATTGTTGTTAAATTAAACAAACTTCAAAATCGATTGAAAAATAATTGTTCCAGAAACGACAAAATATTCGAAAACTATAAATTCGAAATATGACTCTAATGGTACAATCTCTTTATGACAAGACAACATTCTGACAGAATTTACATTAGCACAAAACTTTTTTTTTACATATAAAAAGAAACCTTTTTATGAAAAAATTAAGTAAGAAACAGTCGGTTTCCTGATCTTGAACTTTACGCCATAAACAAATTACGACATTGGAATCGACAAATAAATGGAAAGATAGGAAATCTCCAGAAAACGATGTCAATAATCGCTGCTTAGTTAAAACGGAGTCTAATTGTGGATCACAAATCAGTCTGTTTGTTGTTAAGAATGCATGCGAACATTAACGTTCGAGATAGAGGAACAGACCCCAAGTTTCATAACGATAAACTGAACTGAACTTTTGATTATTTAAGAAATCGCTCCTAAATGATTAAAAGCAAGATTCAGAAACGCGAAAATCGTGTCCTTAAAAGACTCCTTCATTATTTTACCATGACAATATATTAAACAAGCGAATACGCTAAATCAATCGAATCGAATAAAGCCAATTCGAAGCAAAGAAAACTAAATTTCAAGTAATTCGAGGCAAAGGGAATAAAAACAAGATTTAGAAACGCGAAAATCGTGTCCTTAAAAGACTCCTTCATTATTTTACCATGACAATATATTAAACAAGCGAATACGCTGAATCAATCGAATCGAATAAAGCCAATTCGAAGCAAAGAAAACTAAATTTCAAGTAATTCGAGGCAAAGCGCTATTGCAGCAACTACCAACAAATTGCGAAGTAGATGGAATCAGTTTAAAACAAACAAATAAGAATTATTTGCAATTTTATTTAATTTTTTGTTAGATTATTATCATAATAGATTAATTATAACTTTATAGGCCTGTCTAGGTCATAATATCCAAGAATCAAGGCGGTGCTTGCCCACACGCCGCGTAAGTCAGGCCTCAGCAAAGAGTTAGAAAACGCACAGAAAACCACCATATTATGATGAATCTTCGATATAACGAACTCTATGGAGTGAACATATTTTATAGTGAGTTTTTAGGATTGGCGAAGGAGAACAAACAATGAAAAAGAGTATAAAAATTAAAGAGAACATAAAATAACGGTAAAGTAACGATTCTTTTAGAGCAAGTTGACAAGTTACTCTCACAAATACGCATTCTATGAAGACAAACTATACTGAAGAATATATTGAAAACTGGAATTCAAATTCTGGGCAAGACGTCGTCGGCACATTTGAAATATCAGATGATGAAGACAATGGCGAAACACCAGCAAACACAAATCCGATATCAGCTGCTGAAGCCATTAAGGTTTTTGATAAGGCTATCGAATGGGCTGAGGCTAATACTACAAATTTCGCCAATATACAAGCTCTACATTGCCTTCGCGATCAACCAGTGCAAATATCGGTAAACAAACCAAAGAAACAAACAACTATTACTAAATTTTTCCAGTCATAAATTTAAATTTTAGTATTACATGGAAATAAATAAAATTTATAACCTATAAACGCATTAAAATAAATAAATTAGTTTTTTAAATAAAAAAAAAATTCAACCTTAATTTAGTGAACAACCTGGGTATAGTGAAATCGCTCTGCAAAAATTAGTTCACTCTACCCAGACAGCACTGTATATACTTTTGAGTGGCAAATACTTATACAGTTTTTTTATCTGAGTTTTTGTTTATTTTTACGATGGTTAACCAAGTGGATCTCCCCCTCAACAGCCGGCATTGCTCCATGCTAAAGCAATGGTCGCCTACATTTACTTCCTAAAAATCATTACAGGATCCATTTGACATACATGTGTACATATTTACGTATTTATTTATAAAATTTCTTTTATGAACTTTGTTGAATACTAAGTAATTGTTAATTATTTTTGTAGTTGCATGATAATATTTCATTTGCTGTTTTTTTATAAAAAAAATTTATAAAAAAAAAAGATTTCACTTTTAACCACAAACGCCAGTGGCTAAATATTTCATCATCGAAATTCTTGATGATGGCATGATGCTGGGCCCTGTACTGAACTGAATTGTTTGGAAGTGGTCCAAAAGACACACGCATAATAACAACTACAACAAAAAGAAAGACAATATAAAAAGGCTGGAATGTCTATCTAACGATCAATCAGAAAATGCGTTTTTTTCTTCATTTTTTTGTTTGTTATTTTAACATTTTATTACCAACGAGATTGGAAACACCGGCAGATGTTTCTCAAAACACCTCATTTAAATCCAAACAGTTTTTTTTAAATAATATCTCCTTTTATTTTTATTTTTTTTGTGAGCCAGTGTTTCTTTGTAATCGGTGTTGCTTTGTTCTTGTAGTTTCTCTGCTTCTAAAGCCATTTTTTCCTTAACATTTGAAGAGTTTTTTAAATGCAATTTACGATAATGAATTTTGACGAAGTAGAGAAACAGTCGCATCATCGTTAATTATTCACTTGAGTGTGAGTTTCTTTTATCTTCTGACAAGAAAGGATCTTTCTTTTTTATAAGGACTATAAAAAGAATCGGGATTTTCCTTTGTTGCAATGAAAGTGGTATAAGTTATGAATATGTAACATTATTAACAAATGTAGTTTATTATTTGAAAAAAAAAGAAGCAGTCACTTTGTTTTAAAATAATAATAATAACATTGTCATAGTGGGAACACAATATGATAAAATTTCAAATCTGCTTATAACACTTATGTAAAATAGTATGAGGCAGTTTCGGTGTCCTTAAAGGACTAAAGTAATAGATTCAGACTAGTTCAATGTGTCAGCGGTGGTGAAACGTGAACACGTTCGCCTGCAGTTTTGACCATCGTCAGGTTAGAATGTGATGACAGATCGCCAGCTGGATATTTTTTTTTTTATTCAATATTCTTTTACAAAGTTGCTTTAATAGTCACATGACTTTTGGTTATACGATTTTGCAAAAATCCAGATGAAGGTTTATTACACGGCTTCCAAAATACCGCCAAAAATGTTTAAGTAGCTATTTTTCCATAAATTAATTTACACCAAAAAGTTTCAGGTGCGTACTTTGCATAAAGTTGAGCAACTTCGGGCTTTTTTTATGCCCTATAAGACGTTCATATTACAAACAATATAAAAACGTATGAAAAGTGAAACAAAAATATATATAAAATATAATTTACGAGTATTAAACGAAATATTGTTTATAAAAATAAAAGAGCAGAAGCATGATTAAACATGTCAACGCGTATCAAGCCATGTAATATGCTTTAATATGCAGTTCGATAAAGAATTTAGCGCTATTTTGAAGGACTCCATATTCACCGAAATATTCGAAAGAAACAGGTCCAGTATCCATTAAGTTCTTATAAAAAGAATTTTTAAATATTATTGTGGAATTTTATCCCTATGACGCAGAATTATTCTTACTCACATTTTCTTATAAATAGATTTATTTTTTGTAGTTTTATAGAGCCACAACATTTTGTTTGCTAATCGCACTCGCTCGTAGGAATTACAATATGTTTCCATTTTATAATTTGTTTGACACATGTTGCTGTTGTTGGGGCAGCGCTTGCTTCTATTACTCGTATGTATTTTGTAATTATTAGTTTCATAAATTTCATATTTTTAAAAATAGGGGGGAATTATAGTTTATTTATGTTTTCTGTTTGACCTTTTCGTACAGAATTATTATCTTGATGAACACCAATTTAATTATGTAGTTTATAGAAAAAACATGTGGTTACTCTTTAATAGGTCGACCGAAAAATACAATATATTATAAAAATAAATTATACATATTTAGTTATTTTAGTTTATTTCAAATTCTGGCTTTGAGAATTTCTAATGTATTCAAGGCTGTTGTTTTAGCCGCCAACATCACATCTGTGGCATCCATTCATGGCCGTCCATTGACAAAGTTTTGGTAGCTGCCATTTTGCAGCAAATCAATAATTTGCCAATCGTTTCAGATATTTTAAAAAAAATATTACGCTTTACAATGCTTTGAACTGACTAAAAAAGTCTATACACGTACAATAGGCGTTTTGAAAGCCTACAGCTGGAACTTACTTTACGGTCTGTTTAGAGTTGCACTATGGACTGGTAAGCCGACATACAAGATGTATAAGATGTTTTAAAATAATTTATTCAAAATATTACCAGCCATATTATAATCAAGATATATGTATATTTACATAAATCCTCCAGTTTTTCAGGAAATGGGTCATAAGATTTTTACTCTCATTTCTAAAATACAGATAGAATTTCACAATATTTTCTCTTTTTGTTTTACGTACATAAAGTCTTAACGGCTAAATATTTTAAGAAAGGGTGATTCATTGATGAAATGCACCAACAAAAGTTTCTTACATGAAATTTTTTCTATATTGAAATTTTCGCACGGAAATACTGGCGTAATTTTAAACATATATGTAATATGTAAATATGTAGTCGTATACATACATACAGCACACACACAACGTACATATGTATGTATATACACATGTATGTATACGGATACCGACAATAGGTTCCACATTTTTTTTTTGTACTACAACATACATACATACGAGAATGTACATAACTTAGAATTGCTAATTTTAATGTCATTGTCCTTAAATGTTTACTCATTGAACAGCGTCATCCTGTTTCATCTTTCAACAGACGCATTGGAAAAAAGAGATACCAACACGGAATTCATTAACCCCTCAAATAAAAAATTTATGGGTTCGTTGTTTTGCTCGTATGAAAAGAATGATTTCAGCCATGAATGGAAAAAAAGATGTTGAAAAAATGATTATGAAATTTGATATTTAAGTGACGCCTGTTTTTTCATTCATTTTCTTGTTTTCTGGGTAATTTGCAAACAAACAAACAAACAAAAAACTTGAAATTTAATATAAAAAAAGGTTATTAGCTTTTCTTGCAGCTATTGGAAAAAATTACTTTTTAATTTAATAAAATTTTTTCCATAACTTTCATGATTTCAACAAGGAAGACACAGACAGCTGCTTTAAATCGCTGGATCCAGTGGGACTTAGACTTTTTATGAGAGGTTTTCTTAGTGCCAAGGCTTCGGTGAAAAGTAGTCTTTCATAAAAAATTGCCACTCTACAAATAAAGCCAGCTTTTGTCCTACCGATTTCCGATCGGATGGAAAGGATTCAAAATCTGTAACAAATCACAATTAGCGGGTTTTCTCAAGCTCAATTTCGGTCATGGAATATTATAAATTGAGAATGTAGGCCGGAGATTTGCCGCATATTATATTTTACATGTGCATATATGTATGTATGTACATAATTTTTGAAATTCTCATGATATATGATATCAAAATTTGTTTTATTTTAAATATTTTTATCAACGAAATACTCTTCGGCCTTGACACAAACAATATTTTTTACTACTGATCTGTCGATCTTCGATCTGTTGAAAAGAGCTAAAAGCAATATTTCAAGCTTTCGTATGACTAGAGTGCCTTCACTTTTGAAATTTGTTGGCCGATTTCTCGTTAATAATTTATGGATCAAAAATTAATTTTAAAAAATTCGCTTACATATATTTTAGGAATTTTGGAAGAATTTCATATACTTTTTATTGCGGGCAGACATTGTTTTGTTTAGATTTTCGTGAAACCGTGCCAGCGCCATTAATCGCTTACGCGCCATCAAAATAGCAACACAAATCTCTGATACGAGTTTTGTTGTAGAAATCTGTGAGTTTTCTCATTTATTTTTTAATAAAAATTTATGACTTTTATATTGAACTCAATGAGAATTGTCAACTGACAATGAATGAAATTACCATGTAAGACACCCAATTTAAATGGCAGCATATTCTTACTCTTTTAGTTATTTTATTTGAACAAATATGCCGTGAATGCACTTCCACATACACATACTTACACACACACACACACACACACAGAAAACTTTACAAAAGTACTCCAATTTATCATGACATTTTGAATTTATACATTATTTATAATAAAACATAATTCATAGATACTACTTTCTTGTTTGTTTTTGTTTCCTGAAATAATAAAATAATTGATGTTTCAACTTCATTTAGCTGAAACTCTATTTTGTTACTTTGGTTGAAAAGGGGTGGCAGAAGTATAATTTTTTATTTTCATTTCAACGCACACATTTTCCAATTAAAGAGAAAAAAACTGATTAATTTATATGGGCACATACTCGTAGTTATTTGTTCACTGTGCGGTTGTGATTCGGATTCTTAGACACGCGCACATGCACTTTCCGTTTGAAAATAGTGAGTGGTGACCCCATGTCAGTCTAGAGTCGTTATTGTTACCATGTAATGCTAAAGAAAACCTTAAAGTCACGTTCTCACTTTGAAACGGTAGCAAGATTTCACACAACCATAAAAATACAATTCTATTTCTTTTCTACAGGCAACTGTGACCTTAAAGGGGTAGACGATTGAGGCAGGAGCAAATAACTACTTAAGAGACTATTTTAAATATACAGATTGTTTTATTGCGTACAGAATTTGTGGGTACAAAATGCATAAACGGCCTACTGAAATAGCCTTATTACGAAAATAAGAAATATTAAATAAAAAATCGCTAAGTTTGCAAATTTAAGGTTAGAAGTTCGGTTTATTTCAAGACCAAAGTCGACATTTTATAAAAAAGCTTTGCAGACTTTGTTCCCGGAAAACAGTAGTGCATTATAGTAGTATTAACTTTTTTTTTTTAATACATAATGTAAAAATCTTACGACACATTTTTTACGTCTGCATAATTGATGAAAACCAAAACATTTCATTTACATATTTACATAAAAATGCATCCTTGATCTGATGGAGTGTTATGGCTTCTGAGATATTCCAGGAAGCCTAAAAAACCTTACAATAGCGAAATTTTTACAATGTTGTAGGCTGGTACCCGTTCAGGCAATTAATCTTTGCTGGACCCCAGAAAACAGAGTGTCAAGATGTGAGAAGACCACAGACGGCAAAATCTGCTCCCCGTTAGGAACTACATACATACATGCGAGTATAAATAAAGAAGTCGATTTCATTTCTTTTTGAAAAGCCGGCTGGCATGAATACAAAACATATTCAGAAACCTCTCATATTTCATGTTCGCTGCCGCTGCCGCAGCAGCTCAACACAAAATGTCAGCATGCAAAACACGCAAAAAAGAGAATTAATGAACAAAAAAAAAGGAAACTCTGTTCACTTTTCTGTTGTTATTTTGCCCGGCAAGAGGTAAAAACCCTAAGAAGATAATACTTTCTTTTATTTTTTTTTATTAAAATACACGTTATGATGTTAGGAAAAATTGTAGCAAATTCTTAATAAGCATTTCCGGATTAAAAACGGACTCAAATACTGTTATCATAAAGAACAGAAGGAGCGTTTGGCATCACTGTGGCATAAACAACAGTATTTTATTTGCATTGAGCTGGTTTTGACCAAATGTCTAGACAAATAATTTAAAATCCTTAACTAATCCTTAAAGTGTGCATCACATTAACAACAGCAACAATAACTATAAAACGTTGGAACACAAACAAAAGTATCTTAAATTATAACTATAAATACTGTCGGCTAGAGCACACACACATCCTAGATGCATCTACAGTTTATTAAATATCTTTATTAAATACTACAGGGGGACAACAGGATGCTGGCATTTCAAATAAAATTAAAGCCAAACAGTATTTCACACAAAGTGTGCAGAATTTATAATCGTTTGCAATAACAAATGGAGATCCCCAGTCGTAGAGACTAACAGGCGTTATCTGACGTTTGCGTTGGATGGGTCTTAGAATGTCAAAGAAAAGGAAAAACATTTGTGTGTATCGAGGTGTGTTATGGGGAATCATCCATAAGCTGGATAAATGTCGAATGTATGGAAATTTGAAGTGCATGTAATAGATTTAAAGAGATGTGACGAAAAGAAACTGACAACTCTATTCAATCAATTTATTATATAAAATGAAATCCATTTCAAACATATTTCATTTAAGTTATGAACGATTGAACAGCTACGAACATGTTCTGAAATTTCTGAAATCAAATTCAAATTCAATCTATTACTTTAACATAATAAAATTATTTATAATAAATTGACGACTGAAAGTGAAAATGGCAGCACAAATTTCATCTATTTGCTATAGTTGGTTTTTTTTTTTTTTTTTTTTTTGTAGAAATCACGTGGTTTCAAGCAAAGTGATTTTCGAAATAGACTTACTAATTAATGCATACATTTCTAGCTAATGGATTAAATTTGAAATATGTTCAGCTGAAATGCAAAATTACTTAACCAACAACGAGTACGAAATCGAGTTTTTTTCATTGATTATGGTGCATATCAACATTGTCTGTGGCCTTTCGTGGTCTCTTTTAATCAAAATTAGACATTTTGTACACGAAAATCAAAGCTACGAAGCTACAAGTCTAAGTTCATATTAAAATACATATGTATGTATGTATGTATATGAGTATTGACAGGATTTGCTGGTATTATTTAATGCTCATTTGGTGAAGTGTTCTGCAAGCCTGCGAAGTCTAAAATTGCTTATACTTTGCAAGATAATACCATAAAGAAAAGAATTTTAACTACATATGTATGTATGTATGTATGTATATAGAAGATGTGCATTAAAGATAATTTCCAATGTTGGAAGCAGAGAAATAATTTCACAGCTCCACATCTCCACATTATTGTTTGATGCAAATATCCTTTTGTGTTGTTCAATATGAAAAAGTAATCAGCACATAATACTAGTTTGTAAATCTTTAATCTTCTTTTGTTCTATGAAAGATAAGCATTTTCAGATATATTCAACGAATTAACATTGCCTTAGTGGGACTTATGCACACACATGTATGTATAAATATCTACATACATACATACATACATACATACAATACATGCATGAGCATGCGTGTGCAGGCATACAATTAGATTTGCATATAGACACACATGCTTAGAAACTTTTGTCTGTTACTATTTACGATGTCAAGTTTCAAACAGGGGATAAATAATCTGATCTGAACAGATCTAATAATAGTTCCTCACATATCACCGCCCTTTTTCTTCACTACTTTTGATAATTCTGCAAATGCACAATTTTTTTGTTGTTGAAAATTTTCTTCAAAAGAAAATCTCCATTGAAGCGTTTAATTCTACAGCAAATGTTTTTACATCAGCTGCACACTTTTGTTTTGCCCATCACACCGTATCGGCCTAACAGAAAGAAACTGACGAACAAAGTGCAGAGCATAAAAAGTAAAATTGTTAAAATTTTAGTGTAATTAACATTTATTCAAATCTCAATCATTGATGTGGAAATTTTGAAAAGCATCAAGAATTATTCGCAAGCGAGTGCAAAGCGATGCACGGTCAGATATACAACCTACATAAATACATATGTTTGTTTGTACTCCAATGGACATGTTCATAGGAATGTGTGGCTGTGTGCAGCGGGCATTAGTTCCTCTCTTTGAATTTAAATAGATGTGTATGTGCGTGTGTGGTATTACCGAAATTTTTTTGTTCGTTTGCAAGTCGATGTTATTATCGAGAATCTAAAACGCACATAACACCTGCTGGTGAATATTAGAAATGTTGGAGTTGGCACAACAATAGCGGCCATGTTGGCGAAGAGCGCGACTGAAAAGAACCTCAAAAGGAAAGTCCCATCTGTGTACTTGCTCCACTGTATGTGATCATGTCGTCGTGCTTAACTTTAGTATTACTTCAACGCAATCCGAATATATGTATGTATGTATACAAAAATATATGTATGCGTATAAGGCCGACCTGGTTGGAGAAAGTTTTCGAGATTCTTGTTTGTACACCCTTCGTTTTAAGGGGTGGTGCATAAAATTACTAAATAATTTTCAGATTTTTATTTGCTATTTGCTCTTTATTCTAATTATCCGCTTTTTTATTTTATTACTTATAGACATACACGTTTGTTTGTATTACGTTTGGGTCGGAGGATATCCGTTGTAGGTATAATCAAGGAAATTTACTTACACACATGATTTTTTTTATTTATTATGCCGAAAGTGGACACTTTTTTTTAGCAAAGACTTTTCCCATTTCTGCTTTTTTGCTTGGCAATTTCCTTTTCCGGCTTTGAATCAATTAAGCTTATTGATACTGAGTGGTTCTCTTGTGACAGCGCGCCATCTGTGCCAATATTGTGCATCTGTGTGTGTGTGTGTGTGCGCGCGCGTGTGTGTGTGTGTATGTTTGTCTGTTTTGCAAGAACATTTCGACATGATGGTTTTATTTTGTAAATTATGTCTTTTAATGCTTTTGAAAGTGGTTGAATGTTGAAATAAATGACTGATAAATTAAAATGAATTTTATTTAATGATGATGTGTTTTGGAGAAATGCATTTATAATTTCGGGAAAATGGGATGGTAACAAAATTAATGCCAGCTTTAAAATTTAATTATCTTCTAATGCACAAATGTGCGAAATATTAAATAAGATAAGTTGTGACACAATGAAATTGTTACAAATTTATGATAGACACACTTTGAATAAGTCAGTGTCGTTTCCGCTAAATGTTTGCACAAATGACAGTTTAAAAAATCAATTTAAATGGGTAAAAAGTTCGTCCGTGTTGCTGGCAAATGAGTCATTAGTAAAAAAATCTTATACAGATATTACAGGTGTAATTTTTACAATTTTATATCTATCATTTTTATATTCAATATGTTCTATATCTATATTTTCTATTCTCTATCTATCCTTCTGTGGAAAAAGTAAAGTTACAAGTTTTAAAGCTATCGATAATTTTTTAATAGCAAAGTGTAAAATTTTCTTTAGAAAATAAAATTAAAGTTATCGATATCTTTTCCACAAAAACAAGAAAAGTAAAATTATGGATATCTTTTCCACAGCAAAAAATCTTCAGTTATCGATAATTTTCCTATAGAAAAGAAAATTAATTATCACTAACTTTTCTTTAAAAAAGAGAAGTAAACTTTTACATACCTTTTCTTTAGATATCTTCGATAGTTTATCTATAGAAAAGAAAAATTACCGTTATTTTTACTATAGAACAAAAAATTAGCGATGGCTTTTCTCAAGATGGCAAAATAAACTAACTGAGCATTTTTTATGGAAAAATAAGGTGTGTGATTACTTCGATAATTTTTCTATAGGAAGTTGTTGATAGCTTTTCTACAGAAAACTATAGTTATCAATAACGATTTCATAGGAATTAATTAAACAATAACGTTTCTACAAAAAATTACAGTTATCGATAGTTTTTTAACAGAAAATAATGGTTATCGATAACTTTAGTGCAGAAAACTTTCAATTAGTCTTCTAAAGAAGAGTGAAAGTATCAAGCATTGTTCATACACAAGTAAATTTATCGCAAACTTTTCTAAAGATAAGTAAATTTATCGATAAGTTTTTACAGAATAGTAAAGCTTCATAACTTCCTTTTCGAAAAACCAGTTATGCATAATTTTTCTTTTGAAAAATATAAGTATCAATGACGCCTGAAAACTAAAGCTATCGATATTTTTCTTACAGAAAAGTTAAGTTACCGAAAAATGTTTATAATGAGATAAAGTTATAAATAAGTTTTTCAGGCGGAAATACCGTAAAACTATCGAATAGTTTTCACAGAAAATTAAGATTATCGCCAACATTTGTAATGAAAAGAAAAGTTTTAGAAAAGTATAAATATCGGAAACTTCCTATATAGGAATACAAAGTTATAGGGAAATAAAATTATTCATATTTTCTTTCAGCAGAATAAAAGTAGTTCATAAAATATTGTAGATATGATAAATAAGACAAACTTTAAGATTACAGCTGATGTAAAACTTTTATTTACGTCGACCAGCATGAAAAAGCAGCCGTAAAGCGAAACCATGTTTCTGAAAACAAAGATATACCACGCAATATATGTATGTATTCTTTTACGGGGTTTTTACAATGACAGCATCTTTTTTCATGATTTTTTTAAATTAAATTAGACATGGGAAAACTTTTTTCACACTTTCCGCAAAATGTGTACATATTTGAAAAATATAGTATCAATGTACGTGTGTGAGTAACCACTTCCATATGAATGTATGTAGCTGTGTGCTTATATTTGCTACGTATTGCTCGTACTTAACTTACTTCCGGTACATCTCAAATAAATGAATAATGCGAGCACACGTAGTTAAGCATCCGTAATGTTTAATCAACACAGACATAAATTCTAATAACACTTGAGCTCATAAATATGTCAGTAGTGTCATTAGAAATGTGAACGAATGTGCGGAGAGACGGGTGAGCATCAAAAGTAAGTGGGACGAGATGGCACACATTAATTTGCGTGACTTCGAGTTAAAACATTTCAATAAATGTAGATTCTATCTCTGTTCGCTAAGTAAATATATTTATCAATGCGATTTAAATGCATGAGTATTGCAAAGCATGAGCAAAGAGCGACCGGGTTGTTTAAAAAAAAAGAGCAAAATGGGGGTATTTTAACAACCAAAAAGAAAAGAAGAGAAGGGCAAAAATGGTTGGATGTCTGAAAAGAGGCAAGCCGGTCCGGTCATATGAAAGCTCCACCATTTTGACAATACCCGTAGCATTGGGTTCCGAAAGAACTGATGACAAACAAACTAGACGCACAAAATTTGATTTCAAACGCATTGTGACATGTGAGATTTCTTTTCAAGAAACTTTTAACAAATTTCACAAAAATGGTTTCTAATTTTTTACGAGTTTATTTTTCCTCAGTTTTTAAAAACTTTGAAAATAAAACTAATTCAAGAATTGATAAAATTTTTTTACATCAAACAACTTTTAAAATTGAACTAATTTTAAAAAACGCTTTAATAAATTTATATTTATCTCTACAAGGTGGCATCACTATGGCAGCTGATTTTTTTTCTACAGATCTATTTAAGCAGAATATTAAATTAGTTTATAAAATTATTATTATTTTATATGAAATAACTTTTAACCAACTAAATCATTGAGAACTAGCTTTCAAATGACTTCTTTTACTGCTCTAATCTCGTGGGGATACTAAATTAATTTTATTATTTTATATTAAACAACTTTTAAATTTATAGGAATTTCAATGTCCTGTAATCAAGTCATATTTACGTCCACAAGGTGGCAACTTTAACGCAGCTGATTTTTTTACTGCTTTAATCCATAACATTTTCATTCCTATATTTAATTTTTATATATTGTATAATATCATATAATATTGTAAAAATTGTTTATCAAATAACTTTTGAAACCGGTAGTTGACTAAATCAATGAGAATTAGTTGTCAAAGTTCTTTAATCAAGTTATATTTATCTCTACAAGGTGGCACCACTAGGGCAGCTGACTTTTATGTTACTGCTTTATTGTTGTTTATATTTTCCTTTATGTCGAAGAAAGGAAAAAAAGTCCGATTTTATTGTACTGTTGGAAATTTGCTTCAGCGCTGCCCACCTTGTAGACGTTAGACATAAATATTACACCTTGCCTTGAATACGAGTATGAAAAAATAAAAATAGAATGATAAAAGCTATTAAACCAATCGATTAATTTATTTAGTTCCTTAAAATTTCACTATTAAAACATAAACGTGATACGTGCTTAATTTCACTAGATAATTTCGTAGTACGTTCAATTTAACCTGTTCCCCTAAAACGAAATGAAAATTAAAAAAGTCCATAAAAATTGAAAACGTACGACATTCTTAATCAAGAGAAGAAGCAGAGTTTGTGTTTGCTTCACTTATTCACTTATAGTACATACATATATTTGTTCTACTTTTGAAACTATCTTAATTACCTTTGAAACTTTTGGACAAAAACACTACATCCTCAAATTCTTCTCGCATCGATTCATTATGTTGTACAAATGCTTACTCGTCCTTATTTACCTTTTCTGTTAGTTTTTGTGCGTTTGTGTTTTCTATTGATTTGTGTTTTTCTGTTTGCGTTTCATACGAAATGAATAAATGAGTTTGAACAGATTACAAAATGTGGTTGTTGCTTTTGTAGCCACGAATAATCGATGGCAAATCCTCCCTCCCAGAGTGTTTGACTTTAGTAATGACTTTCAGTTTCATACAAATTTTTTTTTTTTATATTTCCAGACACGGAATTTCTTTTAATTTATTAGATAGATCTGACATTTGGCTATGGAAATAAATTAAGTTCTTAAGCGAAATTTTCTTAAATGAAAAATATCTTTTAGTGACACTTTTGTAATTAAATAAATTTGTTAATCTTCGTAGATCAATAGCAATATTTATTTCGAATTATTATCAGTGATTGACTGTTGCATTGTTTTACGCTAAATAAAAAAATTAAAGGTCACATTTGACACTTATGGCAAGAAAGATTTTAATAAAACACGATAATTTTCTATAGTTTAGCAACTTTTCTTCAGAATCTAGACAAAATTGCCGACTTATCTGCTCAATCTCAAGTAATTTAAGGAATTTCGTAAAAATCTGACCTTCGATCTTATGAGAGCGTTAGAGTTGTCCGAATTGGCTAAAATTTTCAACATTCACAGCAAGTGTCGCAATAATTGGGCTGGATTCTAGTGTAAGTTTGTTTTGGACTTATCAAACCGCGTAAATAGAGGGTTAACTGTACTGCTTTGTAGCAGGAGTGATTGCTTTCACATCTCTTTTTCATTCACAAAATGAATTTAACTCTTATTAATTTACTTTACGTAGGAAACTCAATTTCAAATTTATAAAATTTTCCAAGCAATTAGTCAGCCACGTAAGAAGCGGTTGCCGGCATTGGTGGCGGCCATTCATTGAATGGTTCACTGAAGCCGATCGCTTGGGGGATCTTTTGCTATCATTTTACATTTCCTGTAGTTTAAGAAAGTCTTCATTTTGAAATTTCTTACAATCCTGGATATTTATTTACACACTTATTCATGTCCAAGTCAAACCACTTGAGTGTCATTCAAGTGCAACGAAAAACAATTAAAAAAAATCTCTTTCATGTTATTGGGTGAAATTTAAAGGAAAATTTTTTAATTATTTTTGTATATCGGAAACTTTTTCTCCGTCTGCAGTTCTGGTTTTTTGTTCGAGTGCTTTGAAGCGTTTGCAGGGTTTGAATTAATTTTATTTCTTAATTTTTGTTATTTCAGGGGAATTTTTAAGCTTCTCACAACAATTACAAAATAAAAATATGTATAGATATATGTATGTATATCCATATTGCACAGGAGAAAATGTTACCAGTCAATTATAATCAAAAAATTGAAAATTTTCGTAGTAAGAACATTAGGGGGCTGCTTGCAGATCTCAAGCGCTGACCTTCACCAGTATTTTGAGACACAAGCGAGAGTTTCTGTGGCACACTTGATATTGAAAGAAAACATATAAAGAATAATTGAAAAATCTTCCTAACTTAACACTTTTGCCGCTGACTTAACATATAAGAAGATTAAGACTCTGCCTCAATGTTTACTAACATTTTGAAGGACACACCCTTCTTCTTGTGGCTGACTTAGCCCAAAACATCATCGAACCATCTAGTTTTTAATAATTCAAATACCTTTGAAATCAACCTTATGACCAAAACCCACTTTATGATTAAAATTTCTCTCCGTGTACTTTTTTTTAGACTAGAGTTTATGACTAACGAAAACACTAAAGCAGGGGATGTCGTCAGAGTTGAACTTAAACAACCACTCAATTGGTTTTTTCTTTTCGATGTTATTTGATTATCGAACACAAAAATTTTATGAGAATTTCCTTCAAGTGCGGCCTATTTTTATGGCAAATTTATTTCCAAACAATTAAAGTTTAATTTTCAAAGTATTTCTGCTCCCCATTCCTCTTCTCTGTCGCATTCTCCACTTTAGGTCAATGTAAACAGTTCGGCTCTACGTTTTGTGGGGTTTCCTTACAAACAATCAACATTATTTAGTTGCTTGATTCATGCATAATTGTGTCTTGCCACAAGGATCATAAAGTAATTTATTCATTTAATTTTATTTTTTTCAAAAAAAAAAAAAAAAAAATAACGTAATCTTTTTCATTTCTTGTTTGTCACGTTGTGGCACTGGTTGAGCAGGGGATTTTCTTCAGTGTTTAAGAATATTATTTAGCATTTTAAATAAATTTCCTAAAACCCTCTTTGTTTACTTTTTTTTTATCAAATTGTCAACGACGATAGACTAGTTTTTTTTTAATATTTAATTATAACATCAAATTTGAATAACTTGGAAAACAAAATAGATACTGGAAGCGGTTTCAAATGAATTGTTGTGGCACTATGAGCAACCTCAGAGTTTGAAGTAGAGAATTTAATTTGGCTGGATTATTTTAATGAGAAAATTTTGGTGGCAATCTTTCATTGAAAGCAGAAATAAATTTGATACTATTTAAATCATTTACTTTTGTTGTCTGGACCAATGACAAATTAACAAGCCAAACAAACTGAATTTTCATTATTATGAACTAACAATAAGTTTCCAAATCTTAAATCTAAATGAGTTGTCGAATAAGCTGCAAAAATATATAGCACAACAACCCAAATTAATAAGAAATCAGGTTATTGAAATCATAATCCGCAGATATTGCAAGTATGGGATTTACATCTGGCAGCACAGATTTTCAACATAAATCTCAGTGCAGATACTTCAACTTTTGCTGATCAATTTTTTGCTTATCCTGATACTTAAATACATTTTGCTTTTTTAAATTTTTTATTTAAATAACCGAAAATTCAAATAGACAAAGACTTCATTGTATTCGGTGGGCAAAAAGGGCGAAGTAGATAATTGTCACCTGAGCTGTCAAAATCATACTATTTACGTACTGTAAATATTTCTGTGTTGGTTTGTTTAATTAATAAATATATTTATATTAAAATAATCTTTTCGTTTCTTTGGTAAAATATTTTTCTTATAGCTTTTCTCATTTTAATTGCCCACAATTTTCTCATAAAGTCAAGTTTTATTTAAAGCTTAAATTAAATTAAAAAGGGGAACAGAAATGTCAAAAATATTTACCTGCAGCTAACTTCATGTATGTAATTCAACTGGACACAAATGACTGTTATTCTTTTCTACCCCTTCAGCAAACGCAATAGCTGATTAGCAAAAGGTGAAATGTCTGAAGGGTCTAATTGTATAAATTGTTTGAAAAACTGTGAAAAATTTTCGGCAAAATAAAATTTGTTCTTACTTAAAATGATTAAATTTTAGTTTTTTTTTTATTTACTTATTATTATTTATTTATTTTACACTTGTAAAAGCGCTTTCACATTGGAGCAATTTAGTGGCGCAAGTCTCTTGTGTTTGTAGATGTGGGAGTTAAGGCCGGTTCGAAGGGGTAAGAATTGTCTGGGCAACTAAATTGCCCCATGTAAAAGCGCTCTAATTTAATCCTATACTTGCATATATACATAAGTTCAGAAGTCATTGAAACAACTGTCCCTATAATTATATTACAGCAAAACAGGTATGCATGTTGCCAGCTATAAATATTTCATATTCTCTTCCCACCAAAAACGAAGTAATAATTCTATAATACTTGTGTTTTTACATGTACAACTTTATTAAACTAAATATGTACTCAGCTCGAACTTGCAATGCGCTTTAAAATGTGAACAATTAACCAGTCATGCCAATACCAGGATTTAAAGGCAATATCTTGTCTTCTTTAGGGCAGCAAATTTAAAAATATTTCTTAGTCAAATTCACGCCTTTTTGCAGTTTTTTTTTTAATATTTTGCTGAAAAACAAGTTTGAACAAATACTCCTTGAAATTCCTTACGAAATGGCGAACAGGTTTCAAACTTCTCATACGAAATGACAGCAAAATCGCGTTGCCAATCGTATACAGCTGTAAATACTGCTTCAGAGAATTTGTTTCTTTCACATTTAAAACTATTTTCATAGGGACGTTCATTTCCCGATAAAACTTAAACTCATTTATGCGAAAATATTTTAAAATTGAATTTTTTACTTTCTTAAGAATCTGTTTATTTATGTTCATAACGACGATGGCTGAAAATTGACTCTTTTTTTTCGTTTATGTCTGTTCCATGTACGATGTAGCCAGTTTATTTGTAATTTAAGCAAATAACTTAGGACAGAAACCACCCCTCTCGCTGAACGATAGACGATGACTCATTCAAAGTAAGTTTTTTTTTTGTACTATTTACTCAATGAGTAAAATTGGGAAAAAGCGAAAAAGTGGAATCGAAAAATTAATTTGAACTTGTTTTTTGTACTTAAGTGCTGTCCTTCTGCATCACAATACACTCCTCAATAGACTACGAGTACATTTTTTTCTTCGATTCACACAAGTTCTTCAATGATGTTTTTGTCTGTGCACTTCAAGCTGTTGGCCACTTGTTTTATGGCTACGAAAATTTATCATTAGATGTACGACTTTTTTAAATGTTAAAAAAAATGACTTTAGAGTAAAAAACATAAGAGTCTAGACAAAAAAAAAAAGAAAGAAACATAAATAAAGTCAAGTGGGTAAGATAAGATAATGCTAAAGAGTTTAGGGAGATTCGCTGGGGCAGGACTATAAAATGCTTTAAGCCACAAATTTAAAACAATGAGGCGAAATAATAATGATGCAGCCATACACACATATGTATAATGTTCTCAAGTTATATTAATAATTTTCATAAATAAATTTATTTATTTTGCGTAAAATTTTGTTTACTTTAACTGAAGTTCCAATGACTTCAATATATATTTTTTTGTATTTAAGATTTCTGCATAGATTGTGAAATTGATTTACATCAGCGCCTGATAATGCGCACTAACTCCACTTAGTGAAGTTGTTAGCCACTTAGCACCGACCCCAATTGGCTCACCGCTCCTAAGGAGCTGACAACTTGCTGTGATATGTGAAAACGGCATACAATACAAACCAAGCTTCTAAGGATACATAATTATCTACATCATAAAGGGATGGCAAAGCAGGCCAAAACCCCTATAGAACTTCAGCTGCCACTTTGTAGACTTAAATACAACTTCAGTCGTATATTCTTAAAATTATGATATTGCTATTTTAGCTTTCTTCACTTCTGAATTTATTTACAATTTATTTATTTTTGTTAAACCGTTAAGTTGGCAACATTGCTGTTAAGAAAGCGTTGGCGTTGTTATTCAATTGTGATAGTTAATAAATAGTTAAATCGAGACGTCAGTCAACGCACTGTTCAACGTGCCAACCAACACTCATTTATCTACATGGTCCTGCAATAGGAACTTCCGAGCTTTGACACCTGATAGTGGTCATATTCTTAAAAATAAACCAAGCGAATACGCAATCGTTATTAAGTCTGTTTTGCTTAGTCATCATTGATAAATACAGCTTTGAACAATATATGGAATCTAAGCAATTTCGTTCTGTTCCGTATCCTTAAAATTTTAGTTTTGAGCTGTTGACATCGTAGGAAGGCTAAAGCACGAGGAAAGCAATCAGTTGTGCTGCCAGTTTCAGCTGTTATGAGGTTGTAATGCAATATGCTTTGTCAAAAACATATGTTTTTGCTCAGTTATTGTAGCAAAGTAAAGTTATTGTAAGTGACAATTCTATTCTGAAGTGATTTTTTCCTAGGGACAGAATTCTCTCAAGTTTTCGCCGTCATACAATTGTATGGAATATTAAAACAAGAGCTTTAAGAATAATAAAATAATTAATATTAAGTTTGTATTAATTTTGTTTTAATCATATTTAATTGTACACATTTTTTTTGATATAGACCTGAAGATGTGGGCAGCATTTTATCTCAAGCTAATCAATTTCCTATATTTCTCTCTGATTTTTGGTGCGAATAAAGAAATCATATTTCATAAAAGATTTTAGCAGAAAAAAATAAAATTTTGTAATAAAAAGAATTGGCAGCAAATAAAATTGTAAAAAAGAAAACTGCAAAACAAGTGTCCTGGGAAACGTAAGAGCAAAAGAAAACGTGAACATCTTTTCTCATTCGAACGTTTGCATCATTATAACGAGACGCATTTCCAGGGGACCCTTAAAAATTTATTCTTATGGGAACATCTACAGCCACAATGACAAAATGATTTCGATACTATTATATTTTTCGGTCGTTGTGGTCAATGTCTTAAAGGAAATTCAGTTTTCCTTTTATATCATTTTGCTTTTTTTAGTCACCCCGAATGCCAGAATTGGCAGGAATCACACATGCATTTCGCATGCGGTCTGACAGAGTCTGTGCGGCCAAGGGGTTTGTTTCTTTTGTCACTGAGTATCTATCCCCTCTGTTCATATGGGTTGCAATCGTTTTAGTTTTATATGCGATTAGAATGCATAGAAATTGAGAAATTTATGGTTGTTTGCTTTTGGTGCTTGTGTTACGAGTATTATTTGTATGTGAAACTGCCCTGATTAAGTTTGTGTAGGATAATGCATTTATTCTGTACTTTTTTTGTGTGTGTGTTTTTTCGTAATCATTAGAAATTGTCACACCAACTGGGCAAGAGGTTTTGTTTTTGTTTTCATTTCGATTTGTTGCTATTGAGGGATGGTGGGCAATTCGTTTAAAGACTTCAAAATGAAAATATTTCTGAAAAAAAAAGATTTTTTCTTTTGCCGGAAGTTGGATGAATATCCGAATATCCTGGTTTTAAATTTTAAGACAACAAAATGTGCAAGAGATACATACATACATATCGTTGTATTGTTTTGTATAGAATACCCAATGAAGTCACAGCTCCTGCCCGCCTGAAATGTTTAATTTTAAAAAAATCTGACGTTTGAATTTTAGCGGTAGAAAATGTAAAGGGGGCTTTGAAGGCCGCTGTTGGCACAGATCCATGATTTAAGAAAACTTCTTAAGAAAAAAACTAGCGGAATCAAATCTTACAATCTCAGTGGTCAGTCCACCTCATGTCTATATTCACTGGGCAAAACTGGACCATCAGGCTGCGAATAGTGCTCTCTTTAGAAAGATTATTGCTCCTGTAAAATGCGTGATTTGACAAAAACCGGCTGAATAAATAGCAACCAATTTTACACATGAAGCCGCCATAAGCCGTCAGAGTACCGCAAGCCCCAATTGAAGGTACAAGTACTTTTCTTCAATACGATTTTTGTTCAACAATTTAAAGTAAAAGAACCAGTTTTAACTTACAAATAGAGAAAGAAAGAGAAAATAAAGATTAATATTTTCAGTGAAAACATACTTTTGATTACAACTCCCTTTACAGGACGTAAGAATCCTTTATTGATGCCAGCACCTTCGTATGCTGATCATTTCATATTATCGAGTTCATTGTTGAAGTTTCACAAAAGGCAGATAATTTGGACGTTTATTTGTTCTATCTTCAGGGCATTGGGCGGTTAAAATAATTGCATGTACGCATATTTGTACGAGAGTTGTTCTGATAAGTCAGTTGCTTCCTTAAGCATCAAGCCATTAATAGTTTAGAAACTGCTATAAAATTTGTTTCAAGTTTAGCCAATTAACTTGTGTTGAAGCAAAACTGAAGGTAGACAATACAAAGGGGTGCAGCCTGTGCACCTATTAGAGCATGAATTTCATGAGTAACGCGGCCCTTATTATTAATTGCTCAGCTGTGATCATAAAAGCAACAGGGCAAGAATTTGACATTATTCAGCTGTGATGGAATATTCGCAGACGATAAATTAAACGTTGTTTTCCACAAAATAGTTTTCCCGAAAAAATTGAAGGTGTAATTTTGGTCATTCACCTGTCATACGAACGATATGAATTTGTAGAGATCAAGGTATCTGTGTAGTTTAAAGAAAGAAAAATTAATATTGTGATGAGCCCAAACTCTCTGAGAAGTTCCAAAAATGATTACTTGGGAAAAACTAGTATCGGTATTAAACTAAATATGATCCAACAGCAGCCTACGTGCTACAAATTTGGCAAAGCCATGAACACAGTGTTTGAGGATTTCGAAGTAGAAAATATCGCATTTGGGAAAATCAAAAATTGTGGTCGCCATGACAATGAGTACGTGTCTAATTTAAGAGTCACATTTCTCGGAAATATTCCAATATCTAAACTTGGAGTGTTCTCTTATCAGCTGTAAAAAAATATTAACTTTAAAATAGAGTATCATTGGAAAACTAGAGGAATCCGGTGTAATAAATAAAAAAGTTGAAAAAATTTCTGAACCAAAATATCACTATACGGCATTTTGAGTAAGTCTCTTTCAGTATAGTGAAACCACCCTCGTATGCAGTGTTAATTCCTTTCGATATTACTCAGCTATTGTCTCTTTTGTGTGGAAACAAGGAATGTACGTACATACGTACATATGTACAGGGTGTTTTTTTTTAGAGGTTTAGAACTTCGAATTGAAATAAAACACAAGAAAATCGTTTTAATGTCCATCAATTTGGCTTTATTGGAAGGATAATTTTATGCCATTAATGTTTAAATATGATTTCGGGCATGTGGCCGCCGCGGCTGGCTCGAATAAAGCCAATTCTACAGGTCCAATTTTCAACCACTTTTTCGAGCATATGGGGCCGTATGTTGGCCCAATGACTCCACCAGCCCATAGAGCACACCAAACAGTCAGTTTTTGTGGATGTAATGGCGTCTCAAGTGTCTCATGTGGATTCTCTTCACTCCAAATGCGGCAATTTTGCTTGTTGACGTAGCCATTTAACCAAAAATGAGCCTCATCACTGAACAAAATTTTGCGATGAAAATCAGCATCTAAGTATCTAGGTAAACTTCGCGAACTGAACCATTATTTTCGAAATAAATTTGCACGATTTGCAAGCGTTGTTCTTTTGTCAACCTGTTCATGATGAAATGGCAAACCAAACTAAATATTAATCACTTGACAGCTGACAAAATGGCCGCCAGTTAAAAAAGTGATGCCAACTTAAAGTTCTATACCTCAATAAAAAACACCCTATATAATGTTTGCTAAATTTTTATGGCTTTGTACAGCCGTTTACAAACGTGTTATCGCTGCCTGTTTTGGCATGTTCATGCATGTTTGCATAAGCACATATGTACATACATACGTATACATACATATATGTATGTATATATATATATATATATATGGAAGTGTGTGTCACTTGTTTCTGCTGCCATGGAATCGTATGAAACTTATTCGTTATATGAACATGAGTTTTTGGAGGAATTGCAGTGACAATTTTTTCATATATCTATTTTTTATATAGATATATCTGGCTTAAATATTTTTATTTCCAAGGTTCCTTTCTTAACCGATAGATTTGCTAATTTTTGCTCGAATTAACCGCTTGGGGGAAAATTTGTGCAATTTCACCTTTCGCGTATGCTCAAGATTGAACTCGTTTTCCAAACGTTTCAGGTCCTGCCGTCCGGTCAACACTTCACGCTACCTGTGTAGTTTAAAAAAATTAATATTTTGATCGGCCCAACTGTCTGAAAAATTCCAAAAATGATTTCTCGGCAAAAACTAGTATCAGTTTTAAACTAAATATGATCCGACAACATCCTACTCCTAATCAAATAGATGTAATAATCCTTAAACATAAAATTTCACATTTATCCTTATTTTTATGTATTAATTGTGAAGGGGATGTAACTTTCTTTAAGCCCTCCAAATACTAGTAAGTGGAGAAGAAGATAAAAAGGTCACACATTACATTACATCGTGGACCAATCAGTCCATACATGAATCTATTCAGCCTATCGAACCTCATATGTGTGCTTGGGAACCTTCTTCTGCGGACTGTAGAGACCGACATAAGTGCAATAAAACCTGGCAAGACATCGCCAGCCGCACTTTATAAAGCATTTATATATTTGAAATACATTTTGCCCCCCCCTAAATTTGATGATTTTATGTTTAAGTTAAAAAAAAAGATTTCGTAGATAGAAAAAAATTACCAAAGTAATTCAAAATTTTTTTTGGTGCTTTTGGAATTTTTTAATTGACGAAATTTATAAGTTGCCAATGAAAAATATTATGAGAATACTCGAAAGTAAATCATTTTCAATTTTGAAAAGCCGTGCCGATCTACCACGATAAAAATCATTAGACACGGTGCTGCTAAGTGAGATCCTATGTTCTGATGAGTTTTCCAAATAGTTGTAACTGCCGACTCGACAGTTTACTGTAGAAGAAATTACTTATAATGGGGCGTCCTCTTACTTGTTTTTTGCAAAATTTACACGACTATAAAATCGCGTGCTACCTATTATACTTTAGAGGAATTCTGTAGACTCACTTAAATCAATGACTTATTTCTGACCCCATTGAGTCATATTTGTTAACGCATTCGCCTGCTACTTTGTCAGTCACTTTCTTGGGAATAAAAACGGCCTGCCCAGTCAGGTTTTGTTTTATGGTTAATTGCGTAACCTTAAATATCCTTCATATTTACAATAATCCATATTATTCACTTTCGATTCGTCTCTGCAACAAACGAACAGCCAGCGTCGATGTCGATAACCTGCTGTTAACACATGTTCTGGCACGCTTAACACTAAAACTCAATACGAAACATGTCTGAGGGCGATCAATCGCCCTGTTCGGTGACAAATCCAACAAGACAAAGCTACAACATCCTGTAACGCCTTCTTGTGTGCGAGTAAAATTTCAAAAACTCAAATTGCATATTTAAAAAAAGTAGCAGAAGAAGAAGAAAAAAATGCATACATGCAACATCTGTGTGTTGAAGAGAAGCGAATGACACCGTATGCACAATTTAATGCAACATGTAGCAGGAGGGGTCCTGTTGCCTGTGCACGCTTTAGCAAATTATGCAATGAAAGGAAAAAGAAAGCATTAAACATATTGCAAGCATAAATATTTTCACTATGCACAGAGGGATTATGAAGGATTCGAAGGACTCGGAGGAAGAAGAAAAAATAATATTTTGAAACATGTGGTGCAAAATAAATAGAGAGAAAAAAACCAACAATAACTAAATGATTTAATAAACTGGCTCAGGCAAATACTGCAAACAAAAAAAAATAAAAATTAGTCATGACGAACCATAAGGAGCGAGAAAGAGAGATTAAGTCAGTGCAGCTCCTCATGGCAGTAAATTACGAGTACATGAGGCACAAAATACTTCCGGGGCTTAAAAAAGGATATTCAGTTAACACCGAGAAAAGGCATAATATTTAATTAGGACTAATTTTTCTTTTTGGATAAAATGAATGCAAACAGCAGAATCAGGCAAATCGTGAGCGGTTCTTTTAACACAAAAACAAAAGCAACCCTTAGAAAATAAACATTTTGTCCATTTAAACAATTAAAGTTAAGCCGAAGTGTTTTCTGCGCCAAAAAAAAAAAAATAACAAGACATGCAGAAAATATCTCTTAGATGTTAGAAAAATAAAAAGGAATTAGAAAATAATATTAGGCATCTATTAAACACCCGACAACGACGCAGACCTACCTACAACATATCAAGAAGTAGGTGAAAATAATAATACAATTTTACTGTCTCTATTCTAATATCTCTTCAAAAATTACCACATCTGATTTTAACGTCACTCTCTCCAAATCTGTGTACTAAATCCTGCAGACTAAGATTATCCAGAAGCTGACACTTCGTACAGTTTTGTGCCTATTGATATACAAATTTGAACTTTTTGATGAGTTACGAGTACAATCGAAAAAGATCAAGGGTTCAGGTGAGGTTTATCAGATTAATAATGCTTCTTGCTAAACAGGTGTCCTGAATGTCCCATGTTTAGCAACTGTGTGGCTCCGGCATATCTAGGATACAGCCTTCTAAGCGTCTATATGCCTCAGTGCACAGGACTTGCTAAAGATTTCATTGAAGGGGTAGTTGGTCCGGTTCCTCGGCATACTTAAGCTTTGAAGCAGTGGTGCGCAGGGTCGGTCTGGTCCAACCCCCGACTATAGTTCTTTCATTCATTTCACTGAGTTTAGCTGTAACTGAATAGGTTGGTATATCAACCAAAAGAAAAAATATTGTATAAAAGAAATCCTAAATGAGGTATAAAATTAAAACCTTTGGCCCTTTTTCAATAAATAATTAATAAAATATATTCTTACATTCAGAACCAGCTGTTTTGTGCAAAAAAAAACAAAGATATGGATGGCATCATTACAAAAAACAAATAAATCCGTAGTAAGAAGAAATAGTGAGACGTTTAACACGAACTATTAAGAGAAACATGATCGACACGGGTTTTAATTGTTCTAGTCTTTGTTATTATAGTTTTATTGAAATTGACGTACACTTCCGAGCCCCTGTAACACTCATTATCTGAAGAAGCATCCATTTTATTCCCTTTTTCATCAATTTATTTTGGGAATGAATTGAATTTGTGCCTGCACTCGCACTACGGATTGCTTAACAGCTGCTATGCTTTAATATCGCTAACTAGAGTTTTAACGGTCAAAGAAAATCGCTTAAGCTTAAGATAAACTCAAAATAAATTGCATGTCAAAACAGGAATTTTAGTTTGAATGGCGTTTAAGCTTTAAACATGGACAAACTACATTCGAAAAGCTGCTCTCAAATTAGGATTTTAGTTTTATAATTTTTCACACTTTTTTTTAAGAAAATCAACTCTGATTTTTGAGTCCTGCAGAACAAACAGCACATTATGTTTCTGCTCTGGATAGTTAAAAAAATGTTGCCTCTCTAACTAACAGTCACAATTCAACAGCTGGAAATCCTTTGGCTGTCACATGGCGCCAAAAAACAATTTTGTTCCAAATGTGCTTATTGTCGCCTTTATTTTGTGTATGCAACAAAAGTGCGGCATACATTTTGACGGGAATTAACCCTACAAAAATTTATAATTGTCTATTGTGGCTATCGCCGTCACACTATGGGACAGATTTAAAATGCTCGTACATTATAAACAAGATTATTGTTAAGGCACCTGATTTGTGGGTGTTTCTTTCTTCAGTAGTTTATATTTCTGTATAAAGTCTTAAAAATATACACATACATATTTACATCATATGAGTCTTATTAATGTTTTTCTTTGGAAGAAATTTAGAGGGTGTGTGCATTATTTAGTCATAATTTCTTATGAAACAGACCACACAACAAAAAAATCCCAATAACAGGCTGATTTAGACATGTGTTTTTTAAATGTTAAAGGAGCTGAGATTTAATACTATTTTTTAGTTATATAATAAATGTTTATGTCTGTATGGGAATTTGAAACACGTACAGGCATACCCAGTGGGACACGAGTGTAAAGAAATGTCCTGCCGAAGCACGCTGTAGTCCTTTTTTTTGGATATGCAATACAAGACCTGTTCGCTACATTTCACACTCGTATCTTTTTTACACATGCTGCCATTGTCTGAAAGGCCTTTCCCAGATTGGTTGCAAAGAATCCTTGCGACAGAGATCATCTTAAAGGGTTTAAAATAAAACGTATTTTTAAAGACATTCGTTTTCTATTTTAATTAAACAGTTTGGATTTGGGTACACCCATTCCTAAATAAGAGTGTCAAGCATTTTCTAGCTGTCCACCATTCTTATATCCTTAAAAAGTTTATTTCGAACAACGAAATATTGTCAGTCTAATTCTAAGCGGTGTAAGCCTTTGATTTCGACAATGTAATAAGCCCTGAAGTTGGCTGCAGACAAGAAATTTAATAAACAATTATTTTTGCATACATTTTCTTGTCAGAAACAGTATTTTTTCCCCTACAATTTTTACATCAAAAGCTTTACTTGTATTGTGTTTTTAAAACCGTTATTACGATGCGGTATTTTCAATACAAAACTTTGTCGTGAACTTCTTCATTCTTTGTCACATCTAAAAAGATATTAGTTTGAATGCAATTGAGGAAAAAAGTTAGTAATTTTGTTCTGAAGAATGTAAACATTTTTGAAACGGTCTTATCATTATTTTACACAGAGTTGTTAGTTTTATTATAGTCCTGTTTTTTTGTAGGTGACACAACGCTTCCGCTCCTATTTAGGTAGATCGATTCAGCGTTGACACTAGTTAGTAAAAAAAAAATACAACACCTTCCGCTCCGGTTATTCATTTTGCTTCTTCTTTACTTTAATAAAAACAAGAAAAAAACATGACATAATATTTTACTCCTTTTTTTCTTCTCATTAAGACTACAGTCAACATTCTTACGTGGAGTGTGTATCAAATCGATTGCACAGAAAGAGCCAATGCGATCTAAAGGGTGTTTTTTACAGAGTGACACAAGTTTAAATCATAATAAAACAAGGAAATATATTTTTAATATCAATGAAACGGCCTTTATTGGAAAGAAAATTTTATGAAATTAATGTTTAAATATGATTTCCGGCATGTGGCCGCCGCGGCTGGCGCGTAGAAGGCGCAATCTGGAACACCAACAACTTTTCGCACCATTTCCGGCCGTATTTCGCCGATAACTCTTCGAGTGTTGATTTCCAGGTGTTGAATTGTTTGTGGTTTATTGACGTAGACAAGTGACTTAACATAACCCCAAATAAAATAAACGTGAAATTATTTTTTCATCAAAAGTTTCTTTGAGTAAATCAATTTAACGAATAGAACAATTGTTTTGTTTAAAAATTTCAGCAATTTGCACGCGTTGCTCTGGTGTAAGTCGATTCATAGTGAAATTTCAAGGCAAACTAAACAAAAAACAACTATCAGCTGTTAAATGGTTGCTCAAATAAAGCAGTGATGCCAACTCAAAATTGTGAAACTCTAAAAAAACATGCTTTATAAGGCAATATTTACGAAATATATGGGAACGGTAACTGAACCAAAATTAAAAATATAATATATAAACATAATAGAAGTAAGAATGTCTTCAGGCTCTTACCACTGGGTATGCTTATGCCCAATATGCTGGAATTCATATCTGCATATGTTTATCATTAAATAGCGGCAAAAGTTGTTTCAGGTTAATGACCAAATTATACTCAGAATGCGAGTATTAATAAATCATTGGTTTTAAGAAAAAAGAAAATTACAATAGTAAAAATTAATCAGGCAGCACACGCGGGTCTGAAAGTCACCGATTTACCAGCTCTTAAGTCACGTCATTTTATTAATAGCCCTGCGGCCACTGGCTGAGTTCGTTTCGTTTTATCTTTTGTTGTCGATGTCATACCCGGTCAGCTGTTGGCTGTCATAATAAGTATTTATGGGTATGAGGGTCTGTTGCAGCAAGTGTGCTAAAATAATTGGACTGAAATTTAGGTTATGCGTGCCTGCTGGCAATCTTTATTGACGCAATTAATTTCTAATTTGATTGCTTAATATTTTCTTAAACGAAAATAAGGTATGGATTGGTTAAACATAAATGTTTGAGACTTAAAACCAAAGACGCAAAACTGAAATTCTATTATGAATACAATTGTGGGCCAAAAACTCGGTTTGCAACAAGTTTTAGATTTTTCTGCTTTGGGTTTATTATTAAAAATAATTAAATTGCTGGACAGCAGATCCTCTAGTTAAATAATTAGTCAATTACTGGTATAATACCTTGTATTTATGATGAATTCTAGAGCTGTGAACTGACGCTTGTGAGCATGTCACTTTAGCGAACGATATCATTTAACTGAGCTTTTTTGGGTTAATAGTGCAGGGTTTGGTTTCCATTGCTTTCGGGCTTCATAAGGACGCTGTCAAGTTAGGAAATTTAGTTGTGCAACTCAATAAGAATTGTTGCCAAACTGACTGAACGACTGAACGAACGGAGCAATTTTTGACAATTGAACGAAAATAACTGATAACTAAAACCAAAAAGTTTATTTAGTTCAAAACTTTTAACCTGAAGAAAAATTGCCTGTTCCAACAAAATGTTATAGTCTAGTTAAATATTTCTTAAATGTGATTGTTTTTTCTTAAATGCATCCTCAGTAACAAACAAAAATAAACACCACAGAAGAGAAACGCGTGAGTGTGTGATCCTGTCAAGATTAGATATTAAACATATGACTTACAAGTATTTCGCATATAATTTTTGCCTAATTTGGTAAATGGTAAATAGACAGCGTGTGTCAGTCACGTGAGTATGTTTTGTAAAAATTTGAGATTTTTGTACATTGAGATTTAAAAGTAAATTCATTAAAGAATATTTTCTGTAAGTATTTAAGAAGAAACTCCTTTGAAATAACACAGCTGGCTTTTCCTCTGTTGCAGGATTTTTATCCTTGAAATGAAATCCAAATGCCACACACAGGCACTCAAAAGCAAAGAGTCACACATTCTACAGGATCCATTAACATTTGAATGCAATTGAAGATTGTAAACGAGCATAAAAATGTGTGGCTTCAATCAGGGTCGGAAGTTGTTCATCAAATGCATAGAAAATGTCCGTTGTTTTTCTTTAGCGATATTTTTATAATACAAAGAAAATAATTGCAGTTAATTTTAAGTGTGAGTTTCATTGCGATCAAATTTTAACTTTTATTTTATGCTGGAAAAATTTCGATCAAAGTTTTAATTTTTGATAAAAGAAATATTATTAAGAACATAATTTTTATTCGTTATCAAAAAAATAGTTCCAATTAGTTTTAAGTGTTTTATTTCGATCAAATTTTAAATTTTATTTTATGCTGAACAAAATGTGAATCAAAGTTTTAATTTTTGATAAGAGAAATATTATTCAGAAGGAAATTTTTAAATAATTGTGATCGAAAGGAGAATCTGATGAGTTTTTTGGTCAAAAAAGAATCCAGCTGTAGCTTTTATGTATCACTTAAAATATTTTTTTTATCAGGGATAACTTTTCGCTGTGAGAACCGAAAATCGTTAATAATTTATATTCTTTAGCCAATAAGTGATAAATCAGTTTTCAGTCATCAAAATATTGAAAAAGATGCTAAATTATTGTAATGAAAAATGTTGTCTACTCGTTATAAAAATGTGCAGATCTTTCATACCTGCGTACATATCGTTACCTTAATATAGAAAGGTCTCAACCCGGTTTTTTTTGTAGCTCAATTAATTAACTCGGCCCCTCTATATTAATAGGTATGTCCGTATGTATGTATGTATTAATGAAATATCGCATTTTTAAAATTGTAAGTAGAACAATTTTTTCCTTACAAAAATTTTGCACCTTTTTCTATTAAAATTTCGTTGTTTTTTTTACCAGGAAATTAAATAGTGGTAATTTGATCTTTTTAGCACTCTAACAAGAGTAAAGATTATCTTTTATTTCGTATTTTCTTAGCAAAACAATAAGTTTTAGTTTTCAGTTGAAATTAGTTTTTCACCTGTCTAATTTGCTTGTTAAATGTCTGCTACAAATTATCTTTCATTTAACATTTGGAACGTCAGACACACAGTGAAAGACATGCAGGTCCTTTTCAGTCACATCATAAAATATGATGCAGTGCCGCCTCCCCGCTGCGTGATATTTCTGTTTTGTCTTCGTTCGTTTAATTGTTTTGTAGACATCAAAAAGTTTTGAAGAAATAAAATAAATTTTCAAAAGAAATACGAATTTGTAGGTACGAAGGAGCGCTTTGTTTTCTGGCCTGCAACCTGGTGCGAAAGGTTAAAGGGAAACTATTGTTGGCTGAACAAAGAAACTAAAAATCTCAACTTAAAATCAGTTTGTTGGTCTCATCTGTTTGGTGACTATTTGAGTCAAGGGTTGCTACTTTATGGGAATACATCTATTTGAGCGCACTATGGGTTGTCGATCCTGACCATTAACGTTTGCCAGCATTTTGATGGCAGAAAAACTTAATGCTTATTACGGTTCTCGAAATCCACGAAAGTTTTATTACAAACTAAGAGAAATTTTAATTATTTATGCTCTAATCTATTACAAATACTTGAATATTTGCAGAACCGAAATAAGCAGAACCGGTTGGCACGAAAGTCATCCTCCCATTCAATTTTTGGAAATAGTGGTAAATATCAGTTCTGCTTTGAAATTTATAACCTCAATAGTTATAAATACTTGTCAACAAGACATGAATCGCTCGCTATAGGAGTGCACCTCCAGCACCCGGAACTATTGTGGTAAGACAACTTCACTGAAAATCAATCTCTGGTACTATGATAATAAGTACTAAGAATTATCGCTTCTGAAATCCCTTAAAGTTACTTTATGTTGTAGTGTTTACGTTGGAGCAGGGATCAGCGAGTGTGGTTTTATGTAAAGCGGCGCAGAGGAAATGACTACTGGAAAGAGCGAGTGCTTCACGGCACTCACTCACTCACTCGGGTGACAACGTCTGTGCTCCCTCGTATTATATGCATGAATTTTGTATTATTATACTTGATTCTATTATAAACACAACTTTTGTTTATCTTTTTGCTTTTTAGTTTGAATTCATTTGTCTGTTCGTCCTCCAACTGTTTGGCTGATGTTGTCTATTTGTCAGGGCGCTGCTCGTTATGAGCATTTGCACATAAAGATGTTTTTCTTTTTCTTATTATTTTTTTATTCACTATAAAATACTCGTAAAAGGTTCTTTAGATTTAACTCGCCGTTGAAAATCATCTCCTTTGCTGTTGCTGCTGCTGCTGCTGCTTTTGTAATTCTTTTCTTTTTGTCGTTTGTTGGATGTCCTTTGTAATTTGGTTGTATCTGCAGCCGTTTGTTGCGAATCATTGTGATTTGCTCTTCACTTCCTTTGTTATCATTTCGCAGATTAATTTGTCTTTTATTCATAATTTGTCATGTTGCTTTGTGTCACTTTAAAACGGTGTTATTTATTTTCTTTTTCCTTTTCTTTTTCTTGCTTGATAATGATTAACCAACCATGTGTTTCCATTTCTGCTTTTTTTCTTTTGATATTTTGCAATTGTCGTCATTTCAATTATATATGTATGCAAGTGTATATTTTTTTTCCTTTCTGGCAACTGTCTGTAATTTGTGTCTTTAATTTGTCTACATTTGTTCGCTGTTGGAAACATAAAAATTGTTGTTATTACAATAATTTAGGGGAGATAAATTTGCGAAAGTTTCAAAATTAGTGTAATTGTTGGAATGAATTTACAAAATTATGTGTAGTTGCAAATACTGGCCCTCAACGTGGTTGTTCCATTTGAAAAAACGCCTACGACAATTTCGTAACAGATTAAAGATAACAAACTTATTTATGTATAAATCTGTTACAAAAAACTGAGTGAGTTGGAGTGAGTTGGCTTCTAGTGTTGCGATGGTGGACTTTTGCCAAGTAAATTGGACGCATGGAACGCCATTACATCTGTAGGTAAGATGAAAAAATTATAAGCAGAACATTAAATTGTAGCGTGTGAAAACGAAAGAAAGCGAAATTTTGCTTACGGCTATGGCATAAATATGAATGACCAAATCGATTAATTTTGACCATAGTAGACCAAATGGTACAGAGGCATGTAATGTCACTACAACTCCTATAAATGAATGACATACACGCACTGGCACGTTCTGATTTTTTTTCTTTTGCTGTCTAGCGCATCTGTCTAGTGCCACGGATAAGGTAGTGCTCTTCAGCAAGCAGTTTTTTGCCTCAATATAGGCCATTGTCGTACCAGAAATTTGGCTGGCAGACAATACAAAACAGACGGTGATGAGATCTAAAGTTTTGGCCACCATCAGTTTAGAGAAACCCAAAATTTATATATAATTTGAGATTATAATGACTTCACATGTACTTTCGTCTGATTTTTTGGTGTTCTCTAAATCACATACTTTTTTTCCGGTGTTTTTTTTTTCGCGATTTCGTGTTGACGTCAAATATTTCTTATCAATATCATAATTATATGTATAACTATATATTAAACTTATGTAATGATTAGAACGGATGATGAAATCTTCATCAGCTGGTAAAAGATTAAACAAAACCTTGGATATATTATTAAAAGAATTTTGCGAATATAAACGATTAAAATACAAAAATCAGGTAGATACACGTTTTGAAACCTATATTCGAATACGTGACGTCAGTTACCCAGGTTGATTTGTTTCTCGGACGGACTGGCCTATAACAAAAGCTCTTAAACACATGTGGATTCTGTGATTTATTAATAACAAATAATTTTAGGTTATGGTGAAACGAAAATTGCTTTAAATTTAGTAAAACAAAGAAAATGGCAACCTATCGAGAATATTTCTTTAAAAAATTTGCATTTACAACGACTCTAAAGTAAAAAAAAAAAAAATTGTATCTCCAAGTTGATTTGTATTGAAAAAGAAATGACGAAACTTAATACGGCAATGTTAATTCAAAATGACTAATAGTTAATTTCTTTTGTTAAAACTATAAATTCGGAAGTTGTTTTATTTGATCATTTCGAATGTGCGTTAATTAATATATGTAAATACATGAATATATATTTAACAACCTCTTCCCGCTAAAGTTTCTATATTTATGTACGAAAGTGTTTGTTGTACACCAGCACAACTTCTTTTTAGGTCTTGAATGACTGAAGTCAACACGTCTGTGTGTTATTAACAATTAAGAGTTTTTTATTTAATTTGGATTCAGTAAAGTCTACATATTCGTATATAAATTTTATAAGCAACACGTTTATATCCGTCATAAAAAGGTATTGATTTAAATTTGTTCTGTTTTGTTTGTTTGATGAACAAACAAGTAGACAAACAAACGTAAAAAAGAACAGATGACTTTTAGCGGCAAAGAATCAAACACACTTAAACTAAATAACTTCAGCAATTTCCTCTTAGATTTTCTTTAAAAAGACAAAAAAAAAAAATATTGACACTTGGGGCATCTTAGAACCATCGCCATTAACAGCGTTGCCGAGCAGAGACTAGAAGGGTTTTATTGTTTGATTTTCAATTTCAAATATGCATTATCCAACAAAACATAACGTGTTTGAAAAACTCCCTATTTATGCACATATCGTCTGCAGAAATGCGTTATCATGTAACCAGCAGTTTGACTAGATTACAGTAGAAATAAGATAATGAAAATGTCAGGGCACTTGCCCTTGCAATTGTACTGATGAATTGTCTAATTTTTATTAAATAAAAGTAAAAACTTGGCAAGTATAAGGATATACATACATACATACATACATAGTTGATATATTTCATAATCCATCAACAAATCGATTTCGTATTTTTTGTCACATTTCAAACAACGATATATTTTATGTTATATGTAAATATTTACATAAATCCAACCAGACAGACAAACATCTCTTACTGTCTGCTTGTTTTGTCTTTCCAACTCCACTCTACGATATTGGATCGGAAAAGATGTCTTTTTGGAAAACATTAACAAATTTTATTAAATCATTAAGTTTATTGATCTTCTGGGAAGATCTTAGAAACTTAATTATTGTGTGTTAAGAAGATACCTGGTGTTTTTTAGGCCGTTTGTTTCACATAAATCAACTTACAATTTTTACACTACAGACAACAAGTTAATGGGCAACGTTTTATTGCCAGATCTGAATAAACAAAACAAAAATAACTTACTACCTGCGCTATAACACTCACAATATGACTTTATGAATAGAAAAAAATTAAATTCGTATCTACTGAAGTAAATATTATAAAATTCATTTTATTGCAGTATTTATCCTTCTAGAGAATATGAAATCAGAAATTTTTTTTTTGAGTTCTAGCCTTAATCTTCCTGCTAAAACTGTAAGAAGGTGATCTCCAAAATTGGAAGGAAGGAAAGTAAACTCAAGGTAAGTCTACATATATCAAGTAGTTAGCAGCCTTTTTGTTTTTGGCTACGGGAGAAGATCCAGACAGGTAAGTTTTAAGTGTTCATGGAAAACAAAAGAGGCCATTGTATCGATATATTACATACATATAAATATATATATATAGATTTTCCAAATTAGATGTTTGACAGAAAATTATAAAATCTTATAGACATGTTTTTTGTTTACTACCAGTTTCAGTCCTAAATCAGCTCTGGTCTGAAGAACAGTTCTCGCGCCAACGTACTTATATTTTTAGTGCCTTCGAGTGTTTTGCGTCTCACTCGCTCTGGGGAAACTGTATGTTTTGCTCCTTTCCATGCGAAGGTATGGATCGTATAAGTTAGACACAGGGACATTTATAAACATCTGTTAAAACCATAAAGTACATATCTATATATGGTCTTCGTTATGCGCCCTTTCTGTGCAGTCAAAGCTTGTAAGTTTCTCTTCAAAGGCAGAAGCAAGAGTCTGGACTAATGCATTTCTGTGGAAAGTGCTGTGAAGCTGATCAGCGGTTACAGTAAACAATTGGCAAAACTAAAATCCGCTAATAAAAGTGAAGAGCAAATATTACAATAACACTGCAGATATTCAAAATTCAAGCAGTCTAAATATGAAATATTGTGCCTTAGGCTATCAAAGTTTTACGGCGTAATAATTGCGCTTAAAACTGCGCACTGTAAGTACTTGCTTGCTGTAAGTTTTCTTTTACTAATTGCTTTTATTTGAATGTGACTGGCTGCTGAACTTATAAATATGTATAACCTGTGGATTCATTACAATTTAATATTCTAATTAACGCTTTAAAAAGTCTAAGTTACATCAGATAAGGCTGGGCCGCAGACTCTGGCAGCCATACAAGTACATGCATGTGCATGCATAAATAAATACATATACATACATATGTATGTGTGTATGTTTATGTAAGCATGCACATGCATGTTGTCTATTAAGGTAAAAGAAATCGGGTTTGTGTGTGTGAGTGTAAATTTAAAATCTTACAATCTTTGCATTTCATCATTCGAGTGCTACGACCGTTTTGTGCCTGAATACGTTTGTGTTCATTCAACGTCAATGGGTTGATCATGTGTAGAGATCAAACATCCCATGACATCTGCTGATATGTTTGTTTATACTTATTTTATTTTGTTTGCTTTTTTGTTTTTGATGCAAGTCTACATTTACATGCACACATACATACATACATATATAAATCAATATGCTTATGTCACCCAATCTAATGTAAATATCTTTCAACACCAGCCGATCTCTGATTTTCACTGGCTTCAAATTGTAAATAAATTGTTTTCTAAATTTATTTTTTTTTAAATTTTTTCTATCTAAATTTGAAAAAGTTTACAAAGTTTAACCAGCATTGAGAAGTGTTAATGTATTATTTTTTTGTCACTGTAGTTTTCTATAATATAGATAATATTTTGAAGAAAATAAAAAAAAATATTTTTTAAGGTCAATTTTTAGCAGCAAGTTGACAACTTAAGCCACCATTTGCGTCGCTATCGGCAACCAGATCTATTACATCATTCAAGTTGCTTGTAGTGTTTGTCTGAACCTCTGAATAAATCAATAAATGTTGTTAATAAGTCTAAATACACATATGAATTTTTGTATGAAATGCTTTTATTTAGACACTTACACTATACGAAGTCTGTTCAAGAAATTAGGGCAATGCAGATTCGTTTATCGTTTTTATTTATGTTGCTACATGCCGCTCACACATGTGTTCATAGTTTAAGCCATTTAGCAGGTTAAGTTTGTTTGTGAGAGACATAAACGTTAGATGGGTTTTGCGTGTTCGATGATTTTCTGCTACCGAAAAAAAGGAAATTTGGTGTTCCGACTGTGCAGCAGAATATATATAGAAAGCTGAAAGAAATTGATTGATGCCATAATTTTTTGAGTGCTCATTAAAGTAAATTAAGATTCATTTTGTTTGAATTATCCATAAAAAAAGATTTTGCTTTCTCTGAGACAAAAAAAAGAGAATAACTGAAATTCAATGTAAACACTCATGACAGCTGTCATCAGTGTTGCAAGCTTTTGTGTTTTTTTTTGCTCTGAAGGAATCTTTTCTGAAAAAAGTTCTTCGCGAATATTTGTGATTAGACAAGATTTTTGGTTAGAAGTTTGATATATACCAGCCCTCATAAACTGTATGGATGCGAGTTCTTTTATTTGCAGCGAATAAAATTAGTTCAAGAAACATGCTGATTGCGCCACGTTTTGATGCAGTTACCCATAATTAAGAAGAAAAAAAATATAACAGACGAAAACAAAGCATTATTTGTGGTGTAGCTCGTGCTTTCGGTTGCTGAAAACAAAAACACTAGTGAAACGTGTGCAGGTTTTAAGGCCAGGAATACCTTTTTCATTTTTAAATGAAACGAACATCGTCACGTTATCGTTATTAAACCGAAAGGTCTTGCCAGTACATACCTCCTCTATCAGTTAACTCTTTGCACTCGTATTTGAACGAATGTTCGTTGTTTCCAATAGCTTTTGTTGGCCGGTTTGATGTTTTAATGGCATAAAATCGAAACTGAGAATGAGGAAAAAAACACGTTAATGCAGAACTTAACAACAAGTTGGCCGCCGAGAAGAAGGATGTCTTTAAGTGTGGCTAATTTAAGTGAATATCGTATGGTTATAAAACTTGAAGTCTCTTTTATTTCTCTGGAGGATAATAAAACTACAATACAAAGCAAAACCATGGAAACAAATCTGCCAGATAAGACGAATTTCGTTTGAGCTTCAATCAGAGAAAAAGTGATTGAGTAATAAATAAATGTTAAACATATTCATATAATTCATATAAACAGGTTTTTTTCAAGCCTGATGAAACACAAAATCAGTCTAGAAATCCTGTTTTTCAAATCGTAAAAATTTAAGAAAAACTTTCTTTCAAGAAAAATAATTTTAAAATTATAATTTCTATTTTCTGGTTACAAATCGTTCTGATTGTGAAATTTATTTTATTTAAGTCAACACCTGCCAGTATGGCTTAATCTGGTGCTGGATACTCCTCCACCGCCGCCCCCATTTGGCTTCCTAGTTTCACATCGGTGGTTACTTTCTGTGGCTCATAATGTAAGCCCCTTACTCAGGAGCTCGGGCTCTCGGGCTGTCTAATCTCTTCTGCCAGTGATTATCTACACCGTAAAAGAAAAACGAAGCACTTGAAATACCTAAATAGCATCAGCCCTTAACCAAGCTCGCCTGTACATCTCACAACATCTAACTACTGCCTTACGAATAACAAAATTCTGTTGCAAGACAGCTGCAGCTCGACCACTACTAAAGCGCTTCCCGGGGTTTTTAGGTTTAAGCCACAAGCAGAACGTTTTTCCCCAGGAAGGAACCTCATCGCCACGATGCCTTAAGGCAACTTAGGGATACGTTGATACTAGTTCTGCCCATTGCAATTTGGTAAAGATTTCAAAAGAACCTGCCTAAGCCAAGTCATACAGAAACTTTTTAGAGTTTTGGTTGCCGTCCTCTTTCCCTCTATATCCCAAAAAGCAGACTTTCATATACGCACGGGAGATACAAAAACTGGCCAGTCAGAATATAAGACATATAACTCTTATTAAAAATATTTACTGGTCCTATGAACAATGTTTCATTTTCTTATTGAATGAATGAATGAATAATAGTGGTGGTGTGGCAAAGAACAAACCATCGCACTGTGACCATCGTTCGTCTCTAATACATCGAGGAACCCGAGTAGTTTTAGCAAGTACTGTTCATCCAGCATTTAGGCCTAAAGTTGTTATATTAAACAACAACTATTGCCAATGTTACCATTCAAAGAAGAAGTTGGTATTTTGCTTGTAGCGCTAAAACTGCCAGCCACAAATTTGAATTACAAAAAAAAAAAAAAAAAACATAACCATCAACTGAAAGCAAATTTTGAATTTAACAGAATTGCCAAAATTATAAGCAACTTTTATGTATAATAATTGCGAGCAGATTGTGTGTGAAACTGCTTATTATATTTATTTAAACAACATACATACAGTTTATTTTAAAAATTGCTTTTAAACACAGAGGAGTGCGAGACTATAATAAATTTATAAGGGTCTTAAAGTGCATTTTGGTAATTAAAATGTGGTGACAAAAACTATCAGCCGCTGTGATAATGCCAACGCAAACAATATTGTTTAAGGAAGGCTTTTAATTTTTAGCACTTTAGGAACCTGCAGGTTTCTCTGCCGCCGTCATCAACTGGCATAACTTTAGTGTAAACCCTTTAAGGCATTAAATCAGGCTAATTTTATAAAGAGGACAGAATAAAATGAAATTTAATATTATCTCTACACATAAACAAGTCGTTTTTAGTTTCATGTGTCTTTTTCCTTAACACAAGAAAACATGCGGCTTATGTTTATCTACCTTTCTGAGCCTTAAGTAAAAAAAAGCACTTTACTATGGAATAATACAATAATAATAAGACGAAGAGGAGAGAAAATACGCATCCTGTAGTCTGAACAATAAATGGAAACCGCATATACGCAACAAAAATATCATCTATCAACTTTTACCACAATCAAAACTACCCTTAAAAATATTTATCAAGGATAGCCGTTGAAAACAGGAACAAAATAATTGTAAAAAAAAAAAAAAACAGTTAAAGAAAAGGAACCACCATTTGATACACTCAATAGCCTACAAATAACAGGATGATATAGACTGCTAATCAGACTGTTAGTGTTTGGAGCAGGTTGGAAAAGCATGAAATCATTTTTCAAACAAAAAAATATGTACATACATATATTTGTTTATTTCTAAAGCATAAAGTATTTAAAATGATTTATTGAATTTTAAAAACTGCCTTTGACCGCTACAAAGCTCTCGAGGAAGACAGTCCTTTAAGTCAACTGCTTTGTATGGAAAATGGAATAGTTGTCTACTAAATTGTTCTATCAACAAAAGTAAATATGTATGTACATGTATATGAGTTCGTATATATGTATATATGTATGTATGTGTACATATATGTATATATTCATGTATAGAATACTCGGGGCATATCCTTTCAGCATTTGATTTGCTATCTCCAAACACACACACACACACACACACTCGTGCACCAAAAAGTAAACAAAAGGTTTTGTGTGTGCAGTATCATTTTTAAGTCGTTGCTTGTGTTGCTGTTGCTGTTGTTGTTGTTGTTTGGTATCCAAGTTCTTCTTATTGATGACGACGATGACGATTTGGTTTTTGTTTGGCTTCCTTATTTATTCCAAATACATACATGTTTGATTAAGTGTGTTTGTTGTTTGGTGTCATGTATCGAAATTCCCAGTGGTATAACGGAACGGCCCAGTAATTAACACTCGGCCGATTACAATCCAAAATACATACATACATACATACATATACTCATGTACATTATTGCTGTATTTTACTCGATCATGTCCGGCTATTTAATCAGAAACGAATATTTAATTTATTTATTTATTTATTAATTTCTTTAAGCTTCTGCTTCTTTTTATTTTTTAAGATTTACGCACACAGTTAAAGGAAAATTTGAGGACTAGTGTTTAAATGAAGTAAACAGTTTCGTAGGGCAAAACAAAGCAGACCCAACCAGTGGCGTATTTAAGCGATATTTTCTCTATGACATTTTCATTGATGAACCCTCGTTACAAAGTGAGAAAGAAATCTCCAAGTTGCTGTGATATCAGATTGTGAAATTGATTTACCTCAGGAGCTGCCGTAATGGCCTAATTAGAGGGTAGATCAATTCCATTTGGTGAACAATTCAACTAGACTCGCTGCAGCCACCATATGGCATAGAGGTGGCAACTGGTCGTAATACGTGGGCGCTGGCTCGTCACCTCAGGCTTTCTAGCCCATAGACAGCAAAAGGAAGATAAGGCAGCGTAGCTATTGGCCGGACATCATCAAGAAACATCAGACCTTAAATAGATTCGCCTACACAGTCTCCATCAGACAGGTCCTTACGAAGAACAAAAATCTGTTGCAAAACAGCAACACCTCGAGCACATTTTAATCAGCGAGCCTGGACCAATGCCTCGGTATTTACCAAAACAACTTCCTGCGTTTTTAAGTTTAAACCACAGCCAAAATGTTTGACTAATGGTATGTGCCAAAGTTTATTTACAGGTAAAGAACTTTTGACAGTCCAGAAAAACAGTACAATATCTTCTAATAGAAACTAATGCAATATTGGCCACAAACTAATAATACTACTAAGTAATATTGGCCACAAAGCGTCTGTTAGGATTCACTAATACAGGAACGCCTGTTAGATGAAGTCAGCTTTGGCCGTCTTTACAAATGTGTTACTATAAAAAAGTCGGCATCCTGCATCGGTTATCTAATATTTTCAGCCCTTGTTACGCAAAATTATTTATTATTATACGTCCGACAACGGCTTGTGGCAATGAAGAGGAACTATTTACCAAACCACTGGAAAACATTCTGTACATGTTTTTATCTGCTCTCGTGTGTGTGTGCGTGTCTGTGTATGTGTGTGTATGTGCTTTTACTATAGTATCTAAAATGTAATGTTTACTTTATTGCAATGAAGTAAAACGTCATTTCTTTGTTGATGTATTTTCGTTTTCTTTTTATTGTATTTCGTTGAGTTTCTGTTGGATTCAATTTATTTGTCTTATAATTTTTTCCTCTCCAAAGAGAAGACAAGAGATAAAAGATTTATTGCTAACGTTGGATACGAACTCATGGAATTGTTTGAAAACAGTGGTGAGCGATAAGAGCATAAATGAGTTGATAAGCACAAGAGGGTTAATATGATTTAGCGGGCTTTAGAATAAGAGGGCCTTGATAAGGAATAACTGTATGATAACGGAAGATTATATGGCAAATTCGTTGCCTATTTATTTCCCATTCATTTCAATAACTCATGTTCAAGTTATTTTAAAACAAAAACAGAAAAAGGCGTAAAAACAATGTTTTATCATGTTTAAGCAGATTAGGGTCATTAATAAAACTGGGTGCCGTTAGAATTTTATCAGACGAATTAATTATTTGTTTATTATCCACCGGAAATTAAGTGATAACTAATGGGGAGGACAATCATCCTACTTATAACTTCTAAAGAAAGTGTAGTTGGCACTTACTTTTTCATTGTCGTACATTCTACTCCAGCAATTTGGAAGATTAGAGTTTTTGAGACCACAATAAGAGTAAAAAGTATGTATTCTTGTCAACATGTAGAGTTTTCGACGTGCAGTCTCCCTGCCTGGCATGAACGTTAGATTCAAGTTAATATTGACCACTCATGTTGAAGTTGATTTAAAGCTTTAAAATGACGGGTTAAACATTTCATATCAAAGTTCTTTGGTCAGAATAAAAAACTAAAGGTCAGGAAAATAGAGCAGTTAAGTTAAGCTGACGCGAAAACAGTGCCGTCGCGATAATAGGATGTCGCGAATAAAGATCTTGGTCTGTGTATAAATATGTTGTTTTTTTGATTAACACTGATATCTAGTTATAAAAAGGTTTCATGCTTAAAGTTTTTTATTTTCCCAATAATCTTTGCCATTAATTATATTTCAATTTTTAATTTGATTATATCCGAAAATATTTGCAAATTTCCACATATTTCACATCTAGTTTCGTCATGATTAATTATAATTTATATCCTTGTACTTAAAACTAAGTTGAAAGATAACACAAAATAAACAAAATTTTTGAAAAACCACTTTTAAAAAGGCCCCATTTTTCATGCTTCCTTGTGACAATAAGTTGATGCAAAACCTGTTATTAAATGAGAGTACAAAGGCAAGAACAACATATACCACAACTGTACTTTTTTTGGTACTTTTTTGGTACTTGTTTTACTCCAGTGGCTATTTAGTTCAATTAAGGAATCTCCTCAGTTTTAGTAATTAAAAATGAACCTTCACAAAATGTCAAAGAAATATCATTAGTTTGACATTCATCAGGAAATGTGCAGAGCATCTTTTCTTACCAAAGTAGAATTAAAACCAAAGAGAGAAACAGCCTACGCCGCTTAATCCAAGCACAAGATTTTTGAACTAACAAAATTGTGATTGTTATGATATAAATATATCAAGTAAGTTTAAATCAAAATTGTAATTATCGTCTTGCAAACGATGTAAAAGCCAGTGTGGCTTAATTTTCTTTGTATGTAAATAGTTGGTGCACATTCAATATTGAGATGCTGGAATTTAATGTACTTTTTTGTCATATTCTTAATAAATCTATGTAATAAGAATAATATAAATTAAAAAAACTATGTGTTTTAGTACAATTAGGGTCAGAAAAGTACAATATAAAATTATATATTTAACAATTTTCAATGCCTTCCCTGATGCTTCGTCTCTGTTTGTTCTCACTTAAAAACAAAAGAAACCAAGAGAGACACAAAACAATTTTAATGAGAGACTAAAATGTTTAGGCAAATGGTGGTTGTTTTAAAATTCAATATGAGAGTGATGCCATTGAATGCTAAAGGGAAATGAGTCTGACTAACTGGACTGAGGGGCTGATTGAATGAGTGGCAAAGCATCAAGTAAACAAACATTTATGTAAAAACTACAAGTCAGTTTTTGGCGGAACTTCGAACGTTTAACTTCCAGTGGAGGCGAGAGCGGTTGTTTTTGGCAACAAAATTTTGCGCCTCGTGAAAAATTTCTTTAAAAAAAAAATACGTTTTTAATATTTAAACAAGTGATAATATCGCATAAAAGAAACAAAATGATGTACAACTAACCTTTTTGGATGCAAAAATGGAGGATTTTTCCAAATTCAGTAATTTTTAAAAAAATATCAAGAAACTTAGGGACCAACTGCTTCGTTTTTGTTCACAGTTTAATTTTAAGTTGAAAGTCAACACGAAATATATAAAGTTAATTGGAAAAAGAAAATGTTTACTACGCCAATAAAATATAAGGAAAACTCTGACATGGGGGCTAAAGAATATCCCACTTCCCCCCGCCACAAGAGTCTAATAAACATAAATGCTGATGCAACTGGAGTGGGGGTGCAGGCAGACACGTCCCAACATAACGATACAATAGTGTTTGAAAATGGAACTTTGTTGGGCAACATCTCCAGTGATAAACACACAACTGTGTCCTTATCAAACGTTGATAAATTAAGCGGAACATCTGCAAATCCTGCAACAGCCGACACAGATACATATCAAATAACACCCGACGTAGTGATTAGTGGAAGCTGCAGTTCGATTAGTTTGAATCGAAGTCATTGCGAAATCCCTCAAGTCGATAGTGAAGAAAGTGCTGCAATCGAAAGTACTGCCCTGTTAGACACTTCAACTACACCTTCTACTCGCAGCCATGAATTTTGCAATAACGATGAGCCAGCAGTTTTCCAAGACGAATTTGATCAATTTATATTGAATCGCACAACGTCGGACAGCAACATTTTAGAGTCCAGCATCTATAGTGAATTGTATTTTCCACCCTCTCTGCATGGTGGCAGTATAGTTGGCATTAATGCGAACAACGGAACAGCAGGCGTAGTTTATGTTGGTGGTGGAGTAGATGGTGGTGTCAATATTAATGGCAGTGGCGGTCTCACTGCTGCTACAGCCGCACCACCAACATCCCCCCATACACGACAAACGAAACGAACAAAACGTAAACACAAATCAAAATCAAAATGTTCTGCAACAGCAGCAACTTTGGTTGCTGCTGCTGCCAACCAACGTGCTTCGCCTACTCACTATCCACCACGTTACACGGCCATTTTCATGGACACGCATCATCATGCCAATCAATTTGGCAACATGGTAACCACGAACCAGCATCATAGTGGCGGAGGCGCTGCCAATGCATTGGGACAAATTGCAAGTGCGGCAGCGTCTTCGCCCTTTCTAAATGCACCTGTTGCTGCAGATACTGCTGCATACATGCAACAATTTCAATATTACCAACAACGACCCATGGTCACCACCCTGACTCCCATGGCGGGGCATCACAGGCATCATAGGTAAGTGTGAGCTGCTAAAATAAGGGCACATGTAGGAGTTGTGGGGTTTTCTTTCTTGGATTGGTCTTCATCTCCTTCGCGCGCTCTCTCTCTCTCTCTCTTTATCAGTAGAAATTTATTCATTTATTTTGAAATAATTGAAGTGCAGCAAAACAATATTTACAAGGGTTTGCCATTAAACAGCAGAAATGGAGCCACCAAAATAATTGTGGGAAACATTAAATTAAAACGACTTTAGTCTTCATGTGGTTCCTAGGCAAAATTCTTCAAAGTAAGAATCGAGAAAATGACAGGTCCGAAATGTGAGCAAAAAAAATTGTTCGCCAAAAAGATTTCACAACAAAATTATTGTATTAAATTGCGTGTTCTGTGCGGCAATACAAGTGTTTTATCGCGAGCGCGACGACAAAAAGAAATCTGCTTTATAATTCTATTAACGCTTACAATTTACCAATTTGTGGTGAAATACACACCGATGAATACTCTAGGAAACAAAAAAATACGCTGCATTTTAGAGAATCTAATGACTGTTTATGAAGCCCATTCGATTGGTTATCGGCCGAAAAGCGGCAATTTCATTTATTTAACACAAATATATCTCGGAATGAAAAACATTCAACTTCTTTAAAGCGCTGAACATTCCATTGAGGAAATATAAAGCCTAAATTCCATACTGACGACTTTAACTCCTGAACAAGTTGGATTTTATAAAACTTTTAAGCCCATATCATCCCGTTTTTCTGAACAATTTCCAAAGTGACAGTTTGTAAACAGCTGATGGAGAAGTTTTGACACATTATCTGCACATTTTTACATTTTAAAGTTAAACATTTTTTGCTTAGACTCTGCTGTAGAGTATTCAACCGGTTTTTGGGTAAATCTATGTAAATGTTCCAATTTAGGTGTACGCGAAACGATTTAATACAGATTATTGTCTATTTCAAATGTGATTGTTTGCTGGGCAGCAAATTTGGCCAAACAGTGTATAGACGTTTTAATTTTCACCTTTTACTGTGTTACTCGTCTCTGCGCACATCATTGAAAAGTGGAATATTGGAAAATTCAGCGCAAAATATAGCAAAAGTAAAATAATCAAAACAATTCTATAAATTTTCGTTTTTATTATTATTTAAGTTTTCTTTACTCAATAAAACTTAATATATTATTATATTATATCAGAAAATTAAGAAATGTTAATAGTGAATAGTGATTAAGAACAACTTCAGGCCGATAGTAATAGAAATATGGAAAAAATTAATGTGCGAAAATGTGTAATCTGAAAATAAATCAGTTACTTAAATATTGTCTAGCTTCCGAAGCGACACTGACCAGAGTCTTCTTTGTCGTGTCCAGTTAGTACGCTATTTAGTATGCTAAGTAGGATTAGCTTCTTCAAACTTAGTAGGGGACTTTATGGTTGAGTTGGTAGAACTTGATCCCGATAGATCAGTTGCTGCAATGTGATACCGATTCTGTCATGGACTAGCCAACAACTTTGCAGTTTTGCACTCTGAAAAAGGTCTAAATTAACTACTAAACAAAAAATTCCGTTATATTTGACATTTGTTGGAATATTTCACATTCACTTAATTTTCATTCCTCTTTTCTCGTTCTAAAATTGTCATACTGTGATCGTTTATGTTTACCCAGAAGTTTATAAATTCTAGATCTGTTGCCAATATTCAATCTATTCGAACTTTTCACAAAAGCTCTTAACAGGGGGAACAAAGTTAAGTTGACAAAACCGGTTTTTCAACATCTGTTTCGCGAAATATTTGCTCCCCAAACAAAAAAGGTGTTTTATCATAAATTATCCTACCTGGTATTTCAAAGCTATTTTCATAATTTTGTTTTAACATTTAGCACTAAAATTTCCCAAGGCTCGATCTGGCGTTTACATATGACTTTACTTTATTTATATTTAGACGCCAAGTTGTCAATTTCTGTACATAAAAGAATATTTTCTTTAATCTTTCATTAAATCTACTATCTATTAAGAATGACGGACAACAAATTATGGATATTTTATTAATGATCTTTGTTATAATGACTGCTTTAAATTAATCTGGGTTAATTATATGATTCCATAAAAAACAAAAAAATATTTTGGTTCGTTCACTTATTACCCAGAACAAAATATAGCATTTTTTTCTGCTCAAATTTATTAACAGACCACACTTTAAGCAGTTCATAACCTTAAACCATAAGTCGAACAACCAAACGTAATTACATTAATAACATTTTGTGCCAGAAACAATGGAAAAAAACCTTTTCCTATTAAAAATTTTATTGTTAACATTAAGTGATTTGTAGAAGAGAATTTAGGTAAGAAACAGAAAAAAGAATTTACAAATTACAAAAATATTCAAATGGTTGAAATGTCAAGTCTTTAATAATTTTCTTGGTAACAATTACACGACTCGACAAACGAAAACAACTTTTGAATAAAAAGAGCTTGACAATGTCATACTTAGAATTGTAATTGGCATGCTTCATCTTATAGATGTAGCAGACGGACAGCGCCATAAAAAATGATACTCCTAAACAAACAAACAAACAAAAAAGAATTAAATGCTGTATTTTTTAGCTCTGACAGACCCCATTCTCAAATGTTTAAATATGTGGAGCTGCCTGATATCCATACCAATACTGTGACACTTAACAACAAATTCAAAACGTTTTCTTTTCCGTTTTTTGGAAGGGACAGCAAACACACCAGGGCAACAATAATGAAATAAATGCCCATTATAATATTCGAAATATACAAAATACCATAATAAACTCCAACTGGAGTGGAGATTTCTTTAATACGAGTTGCAAGCAACTCAAGCAATGATGCTGGCTGCCAGGCCACAATACTACGTACTCATGCCACATGAAAAGCACTTATTGCCACACAACGCAAAAGGGCCGAAAACAGGCCAAGAACAATGAGAAGGAAATATTCAAAGCGTCAAACAACAATGCCAATGATATGGTTTTCTTTCTGTTGAGTAGCCCCTAGTCTACAATATCACAAAATCCATCTAGATTTCAGAAAACGAAAAAAAACCGAACTTAAGATGTTGATGATGATGATGATGATGAAGAGGATGATGTGGAGGAAAGAAAAACATGTCACGCATGCAGCCAACTAACAAAACAATTGGCAGTTTTTGGTAGCAACCATTTAAATAAAAAACTGCCAAAGAAAACAGAAGAAGAAAACGAAGAAATATTACAAATGCGTAGCTTTTGTATTTAAAACACTTAAGAAATCCTCAACATACGAAGAAAAAGCACACAAAAAAACGTAACGACGACGGCAACATGGAAATGGAGCAGCTTTTGTTTGCCAGACATCACACATGTACATATATAGGGGTTATTATGTATTGGGTGGGTGTAAAAGCAGCTTCGTTTCGAAACCACTAAAGGGCTGAGAATGTATTGAAAACTAGAAACAGCCACCAGAAATTAAATTGTCAGCGCAAAATTTTCTTAAGAAATTCTTGCGTTTTCATGGTCAACTAATTGTGTGACCAAACCTTTATCTGTCAACAAATAGCGTCACTTCGTACTGTCAGATTATTGTAAGGCTGGAAAAATTGCCACATCGGTTGTTTAATGTTGTGGACAGCGTTACTCCTGTGCGTTTAAAAATTTATATTGCACTAAAAATCGCAAGTACACAACACCTGTTAAAAACGCTATTTTCGTCAGCTGTTTTATTATTTATATTGCTATTATTACATTGAAAAGTGCATTTGGCCTCGTTTTTTTTCCCACAATACTGAATGTCTTTTAACTCTTTTGGTAAGTTTTGCTGCCATGATTCAAATTCGTTTAATATATTTTTTTGTCAGCTTCAAAAAGTTCTATGTCAACTAATTATCAGAATGTATTTTATGTGACTTGCTCTATGAACTCAAACACGCGTTAACGTGTGTGGTCGGTGTTGCCAGTAGATATGTAAGTTTGACATTAATTTAAACACATCTCCCTATAAGAAATGAACTTACCTTATCAGGCACTTGTCTGACAATGCCAACTTATAGTGCTCTCATGATTGTCAGATGTCTGTCAATATCTCGTTAGTCGAAAGCGATTTTTATTATTTAAATGATAATATTGTTTTGTTTCGCATAAGAAATATTTGCAAAAATTCAAGCTTTAAAATCGATTTAAACGTAAATAAGTTCTAGTAAAATTTCCATTAAAAAGAAGTCATTGTAAAAATTTAACCTTTACAAATTTCTTTACGATTTTTCGATTTTAAAATTTCTCATAAAAATGCTTGGGAAAATTTAAGCCTTAAGAATTTCCTTCATAGTGTTGGCTGGCTGTTAGAATTTCATTTTATTTGGACAGATATATGTAGTCTAATGAATTCCTAATTTTACTATCCTGTGGTATGAAACGATTTAACTCAAATTACAGAAAGTTTTCATTGCTGTTTAATATTTTTTCAATATGAAGGTTTTTAACTTATTTACAGAGCAGAACAAAAAATACGAAACACTATTTGCTCTTACCCGTTATCGTGCTGCCTAAATCTAACAATACAGTAGCGTTAAGAAAATAAAAAAAAAAACTCCATTACTTTAAAACATATTTTTATGTCAGTTTACGGGGAAGCCATTTAAAGATGTTTATTTCAGTTAAGTTTTCTTTAACAAAAAAAAAAAAAAAAAATGAAACAGAAAAATTGTTTCTCAAGATATTTTTTTTAAAGATTAAAGATGTTCTTTAAAGCCCTTTTCTTTCATTTCTTCAATTGCCAGTAACTAGAAAACAAAAGCAAAAGTTTGTATTCCAAAAAATAAATTTAGTTTAACATGTTTTTAGATAAATTTACATCGATTTTCGAAAATAAAAGAACTATTTTTATTTCTTATGGGCCTTGTAAAATAACAAAATTCAACAGTTTTTACTTTTCAAATCAGGTCTGTTTAATCATTTTGCTCCAATAAACGTGACAAGTCGTTCAAAGACGTCTGTCTGTCCCCACCAGCACTGGTGCTCTCTATTTGTTTATTTATTCATTAAAACATAATTAATTATTTGTAATTTATTTCTGAGTGTCAGATGTGAACTGATTGATATATTGATTAAAGATTATCTCGGTTGAGGGGCTTGTTTTTGTCTATTTGTTTAATATGTGGATGTCTGGATAAAATGGAACTATTTCCGGTTGCGGTTGGTTGTGACAGAAACCATTAAACATATTTAATATGTTTAATGATAGGAAAATTACTTAAAAAGAAAATTTGTGATTAGAAGGAATATGTTAAATGCGTAGTTGCCAAAGTGTTTCGTACATAAAGATATAATTCTAGGAAAAATTGCAGTTGGAGTTACGCTGCGGATGTAGGAAAAACCAGCGAGACTTTACAAAATTTTAATTAGATACCACTTTTGGGAATCGGACCTCAACGGCAGGAACTCATACAGGAATACAGTATTTCGGAGGGTCACTTTTTCCAACGATGTCGTAAAATTTGTTACAAAATAAACAAAGCAAATGGCAGAGCCAATACGAGGTCTGTTAAAAAAATAATGTGAATTTTAATTTTTCCCAAAACATATTTATTTATCATCAGTTTCTATTTCGTCTCGTTCGCTTTAGTGTAAATGCACTGTTTAATTTAGTTGTACTACATAAGTTGCAAATCACACAAAACTAAATATTTATGAATGTATCAAGTTAATTTGGAAATAATTTCTCTGCTGTATTATTGCAGCCTATTAAAATGGATCTGTTGCGTGATGCCGTGTCAAAATAATCAAATGTTTGCGAGGTCTGGTGAAAAAGTGAGGAGAATTTCTGTTTAAAAAATATTTGGTTTTTCATCATTTTGTATTTTGTCCCCTTGCAAGTAGTACCTCTCAGATATATGTAATACATTTGGGTTAGCGTTTTTGGCAAGTCCTTGAGCGACTCTCGCAAGTTGTTGCCCTCTTGCGGTTCTTTTCAGTCTTGGGAACAGGAAAAAGCTGAAGGCGCCCAAATCTGCTGAAATCGGTGGCTGCGACATGATTACGGCGCTGGTTTGGGCCAAAACGAAATTTTTTTTGCTTAAAATTCAGCAGCCTTAAAACGAACTTCCCTGCCACGCGCTTCATGTCCAATTTCCGGAAAAAAGTTAACCCTCAGCAGTTACCTAATAGTGCTTCGACGATTCTCCATAACAGTTTTCTTCACTTTCTCAACATTCACAAAAATCAGTCTCGGAAATATAATGTTGCATTCGTAATTTCCCCCCAAATATTTTTCGATTTCTAACCAGCAATTAAATAAAAAAATATACATATGTATGTATGTATGTATGTAGGTACCAATAAACAAATACGCGGGAGCAAACAAAATAAAAGTAACAAGTACTTGATTTATGACACCACTTGTGCAGTCAAACGCAACTCATTGAAACGATTCGTGTGTTGTTTTTTTTCTCCTGTAGTAGACCTTAAAAATAATAAAACTTGGAAAAGTGTTAATTATTATAAACTAGATAAGAGAAAACAGCAAAAGCAACGTATGTACATACATATGTACATACAAACCTAAGAAAAATAAACATTTCTTTCCATTAGTCTAATAAATGAAGCCTTCAATAAAATACACACGAGTGCACACACACACGCACATGCACGTACGAGTTCATACATTTTAATGCTCGGAAATGTCAGGCAAACAGTTCAAATGTTTCATAGATTCATAATTTCAACCTTTTACTTTTTTCTAAACATCAAATTATCTGACACCATCTTAAAACCTTAAAAAACAATGAGCAGACATAAACACACACACACGCACTCACACACACATTTCCTCACAAAAGCAAAACAAATGGGTATAAAAAATGAAAATCATGTAATGAAAACAAATCCTGTCTCTGTGACGATTGAGAGGCCATCAATATCAGCTTTCATAAACAACATGCTTTTCGGTTTTATTCGTTTTTGTTTTGTTTTTGTAAGGGCAATATGCATGTACCTACACATGTAGGCATGTACATATGTATGTATGCATGTGTATACAACGTGCAGACTTCTTTTTATTCTAACGTTTTTTCTTGTTTTGTTTTTTTCTCCAACATGAATTTAAATACTTGATAAGCACTTTCGGCAGCTTTTATTTTTTGATCTTACATACATACAAATGTACATATGTATATTGAAGGATTTTTAAACATGTGTTTAAGAATAAGGGAGTTTTTTTTTTATAAAATAATTTTTTCATGTTTGTCCCAAAAAATGTACTTTAAAATACTTAAATAATATCATTAAGTATAACGAAAGTAACATGTATGTATCTTATTTGGCTGTTTAAATTTACAGACTTTTGACACAGAACTAAAGCTTGTGCACAGACGGTTGTCAGGTTCCCAAAATATTGTCAGTCAAATATGATTGCAAATGTCTTGCAACTGTGTTAAGTGTTTTACTACTACTCTAATTTGTGACACCAGTCAATAATGTCAAATCCAACCTAATATTAATTTGAAATCGTGCAACTTTTTGCAAAAATGCATTGCCTTGGGTAGCAAAATAATTCATTTTCCACATCTTTTTCTTTGAATTCCTCCCTGCTGCTCAACACACAATTTACTCTACGATTATATTTTTATAACTATCTTAAGTTTCCTGCCGATTAGCAATAAAGTTTGAGATGATAAGTTTGCAAATCCGGCAATTTGGGCACATACAATAAAAAAAAAAGACTCTAAAAAATAATAACCTTAAACTGATTTTGGTTGTAACATTTCTTCCGGGTTTTCTGAAATTAAGCCCATGAATTTACACTTGCAATTTTGAAGCTTTTTCTTATACCTATTTGTCTTAAATATTGCAGAAAATAAATAAATAATATTTCCTAAAATCCCTTATTTGTTGATTGCTTTTATTTATTATAATTGAATATTTTTCTTTTTTTTCAACTTTAAACTCAAATGATGCCATATTTGTAGCTTAGAGGGGATGCCAGTCACTAAGAAATCACAACCCTCTAAAACGTTTTTCTTTTTTAATTTTCTCACCAACAAATTGTTTCATATGAAATTCGTTTAAATCATCTGTAAATGGGGTTAAATTCAAATTGCAAGAAGACGAAAAAAAGATACATTCACTTAAATTAAATTCCTTTTTATGTCTGTTGCCCAAAAATATCTCGTATATTCTGGGCTGAGGGAGCAGAGCAGTTGAGCAGCAAACAGAATTTTAGCAGATGTCTTAGAAAATGGGCAGAACAAAAGGGGTGGTTGCCAACTGGAGGATGAGTGTGAATTTGCGGTTAATGTATTGTAATTTGATATATTTAAGGAGATTTGCTTGAGAGTGATATCGCAAAACAATGGCTGAAAATTTCCATGCGCTTCACTTCTTGGAATTTAAAGACATCTGAACAGACAGACACACCCGTACACAATCACAACGGGGCTGGGATTTTGAAAAGCAAAGCAAGAAAAACAGCTTTAGAAATTTTAAATGATACTTTAAGCTGTTATCACGTTTCCTCGGAGTTGTTCTGTCTGTTGAGTGTTATGCCAGTGAATGTAAAACAAATCAGCGTTGTGCTAAAGTAGATAAAACAATTATTAAAGGATTTATTTTTTGCTTTAAAGTAGAGGAAATTAATTGAATGTCGTTTGCATTGTTTGTAAGACACATGTGTATGTACAATATGTATGGCAAATTTATCGATAACACGCATTTTTTAATAAAAATTTAAGAACAACATACACTTTCCAATAATAAATTTATCAATAACAGTTTATCAAATATCTACATACACATATATATATGTACATATGTATGTATGTGGTCTTCCGAAACGAAATCTAGAGTTTTTACAAGTAATTTGGATCTTTTGTTCAAGTGAAATCAGCTTCGAAGATTTAGCTTTTTTAAATAAAAAACAAAAAACAAAACAAAATAAATTTCCCTTCTAAATGAATCTTTAAGTAGAAGAATAGCAACAAAAAATAATAAATAAATCATACAGTAAAATAACAAGACCCATAAACTCGACTTTAAATCTATTTAGTTTTCTAAAACTTCCAACATTTTGGTTTCCAATTTAATCAGAGAAATGAAAAATGTTTTCCATTTTTAACGCTGCGTTTAATGTTTTCTAAATCGAGAAGCATTTAAAAATACTTTTAGAAAAGTTTTAATACTTTAAGTAGCTTAAAATATTTTAAGTTTTTCTTTACTTTTCATATATTCATTTCTAATGCAAATCCCTTTTAAGAGAAAAAAGCTTTAATGAAAATTAGTCAACTATTCAGTTTTAAAAATAAAACAAGTTATACGTTTTTTGCTTTTATTAATATACAATAATAAAATGTATTCTGTAATTTAACTCTGAAATAGAATTATTTCTGTAAGACTGGATTGTCGCAGATTTAATAATAAAAATTTAAATCCAAAAAATATGTTCAAGCTAAGAATTTGCGCCTTAAAACGACTGGTGGTGTCAAAGTTTATCACTTCCAATGTGGACAATATCAGAAAATTTGTAACAACTTGACACATATATGTATATATATATGTATATGTATATGAATGTATGTACGTTTGTATTATCACTTCCAGTGTGTACAATATCAGGAAAGTGGTGAGAACTTGACAAATACGTGTTAATATTTTTTAAATGCTGGGACAATCTAAAAATTTCTGTCCTTCTAAGAAGTTATGCGATTAAGCTTCATGTTACAAATGAGAGTCCACATTAGCGCCGTAATGAATATTTGTATGAATGGCTGCGTCATCAAGTAAAATTGCCGTATACGGCACGATGTCAACATATACAAGATTTTCCATGTGCCAACGCATCCACAAAAAGTTGCTGATTTGGCCCTGGCGGCGTCATTGCTTTGTATTTTTTTGCTAACGGAGTGGATGAAACCATCACCACAAAGGCGAGCGCCACAGAGTAATGACAGCCGGTTTATTTTCAACCAAATAGAGTGATATCTGTTGGACGCCACGTTGCACGTTCTGCATGAATTAGTGGAGGGTATGGTCATCGCTCACTGTGGTGACGTGAATTGGCCACCAAGATCGTGCAATTTAGCCTTAGATTTTTATTGCGGGGTTTCCTGAAGTCGCAGCTGCTATTGATCGCTGCCCTTAAAGTCAGTATAAACGTGGCCATAGCTCAACTTCAGGCCTCATCTTCGTGGCAGAGTCATTGAATTCGGTTTCATGCCACCATCAAAAGCCGCGGCGAACATTTGAACGACATGGGTCACGTATCCATACATAGTTTGTGTTATTCCAATTCTACACTTTAGTTATCATGAGTTTGTTTTTTAAATGCCTAGTCTTATATGAAGCTTGTGTCGTTCTATCTGTCCCTCTCACTCTCGCGCATTCTTTTTCTGGCAAAATGTTAACACCTCAATATTATTTATTGGTGAAGGAATGCACGTCTGAACATGCAAACTTATTCCCCAACACAAACAAATCATGCATCTTTATTTTTATTTTCGAACGCATTCTTATCTTCAATATTTCATTTAAGAAGTTGGAAAAGTGTTCAAAACGTTTTACAACAAACTTATTGGCTGGCTGTTCACATTTACGCTTCCAGCTAATTTATGAGCTGCTGTGACGCAAAATGCACTTTAGAAATGAAAAAAGAAATCTGCTAAAGTTTTAAATTTCAGAGAAGAAGAAGAAGAATACAACTTAAAGAAGATTTTGTTTGTCATAAATAATGCAAGTGTGTATGTGTGTATGTATGTAAGTAGTAATTGACTGAATATGTGTATCGACGTGCGAGTTTTGGAAAACAATTTTAGCATTTTACGACTCTGGGCAGCATTTGTATGCATGTGAAGTTTCTAATGCAACAACATGCATTTTAAAACAATAAAAATGTCTGGATTTGTGTGTGTGTGTGTGTGTATTGTATGGTTTCTTCCACATCGATTCGTTTTCTTTCTTCGATTCGGTTCTTATGAAATTCTTGGGAAATATAATGATGTGGAGAGTTTTTAATCGTATCTGAGTTTTTGTTCTTTATTCCAAAAGTAACTAATTGAAAATCAATGCGGGTATTGAAACAGTTGATTGTGGGTAATAAAAGGAAATAAATTCAAATGACATTTAAACTTTGTATAAAGTAATACGAAATTGTGGTAAATTGGTTAGAAGTAATTTTACTTGAAATAAAAATTACACTTGCTTTAAGAAAATGGGAGAACACGTCATGAGTCAAAGTTAAGGCAATTTACCTGCAGGTGCATGTCTTCAAAATTGATATAAAGAAGAGGAAGACTTTTAATATACATATAAACATTTTAAAACTAACATACATACATATGTTACCATTTGTAGTAATAACACTGGCAAACACTAATTTCTATATCAATATCCCACAAAATATTCTAGATATTCTACTAAATTTAGTTTTCCTCAAAGGGAAATTTTATTACTGTCGATAAAATTGCAATAAAAAAATCCATTAAAGTACTTCGCCACTCAAGTTTATTAAAAATGATACACACATACATTCATGGGAGTTAAAAGGTTGGGTTTACATAGTTTCCCTACAAGGGACATTTTTTATTAAAGACAATTTTTCAACAAAACATTGTTCAACACAATTTTATATATTATTTTATATGACAATTTAGCAAAAACAAAATTAATGTATCAAAATTAAACATTTTTTTTTTGAAATGTTAATTAAAATAATTTCCGTTTTATTTGCAGGAAAAATGCTTTAAAATTTTTTTTTAAAGTTTCAAAATAGAAATTTCGCTATTAAAAAGAAATTTGTTGAAAGAATTTGTTTAAAAGTTATAAAAATTAAAGTTTCCCTCATGGGAATATTTTTTCTTTATTACGTAATTTAAATAATATATCCAAGTAAAACATTATTTAAAACTTTATAGTAGTTTTGTAATATAGTGAAGTATTCAGAAAGAAGAACTCTGCTATTACTCTCTATCCATGAAATTGTTGTTTTCTTTCAGTACTCAACGGCTTCAAATTTTAAATTTCCTTTTTTTAGATTTATTTTATTGTAAATTAAAAAAAATGCTTATTAAAATAATTGAATTCCGCTTTTGTTTTTATTAATTGGGTTTATGAACAGAGTTATTTTAAAAGTAGAAAAGTTCTTGAAAAAAAACTTTTTATTAATTAAAACCTTTTTAATAAAAATCTGGTGAAATAGCTTTCTTTTTGGGGTAAAATTAAATAATACAAAGCATTCTATTATCGTGACTGAAATTTACTATTATGAGACAGCGACATGAAGCCGCTATTTGTTTCGGCTGAAAACTGTTTTGCCAATGTTGCAGAATTTCACCAATTTCTTCCTCTTTTTATTTAATACGATACGTTAAACACGTGTGGGTGTTGTGTAAATAATAAATTATTACCTTCGTGCAACAGACTCATGGAATATCCATTAAAACTTTGAGGCCGACACCTGCATAAAATGTATTTATTTTTAGTTCGTAAAAAATCCCACCACAAGCTAATTATCGATAATTAAAATTTAAATAAACGCCGTAACAAGTTACAATGTGCGCACGTACACTTTAACACAAAAACACTCTTTAAAAGTTCTTAATGTTTCCTCTCAAAAGTCAAGCTGACAATTGAGCTTAATTGCTATTCCGAATAGCCCCGCTGAGTGTGTCGAGGTTTTTCTTTCACATGAAATGTAAGTACATATGTGAATGCCCACATCGAAGAAAATCATTAGCAGCAAATTAAGCCCAAAATTAATGAATTACTAATAGAAAGCGACGCAAAAGAACGAACAGAAGAGACAAACTTTAATTGAAAGAATGTGTAAAAGCAATTCAAAATTGCTACTTTTGTTTAAGATTTAAATAAAAAATTTAGAACTAAAAAAAGAAAAATAAAAAACCACAACATTTTGTTTGCCCCAAGACACCCATGAGCAGGAAATGGCGGCTTTTATTTGAAGAATGATTTTCAAATTCAATTAAACCGTTTATATTCATACGTTTTATGGAATAAAAAAAAATGTTGAATGCAAGTGCTTGGGTTTCTGTTTTTGAATGGCAAAACAATTCTTAAGGTAAATAAAAAGTCGGTTCTTCAATTTTGTTATTTAAATGATATGCACGGAATACGTATTAAATTGGGAGAAAACATACAGACGAATAAGTGGTTTTCGGATTTTTAGACAAAGTTCAAAGGCACAAGTTCAATGCGCTCTAAACTATTTTGAAAAATTTTTCAGATTTGAAAATATGAAACAGTTGCAAAAATAGGAGATGGTGTCGGTTTGGAAATTCTTATGAAGAATATATTTTAATCCACAAATCTCTGTGATGGACTTGAGCCGGATTCATTCATTTCTTCCGATCACAATTTTTGTCCAGACACAATGATAGTTTTTGCAACACAATTCAGCCATTTTGAGAAACTTGTAAGGAAAATCAGAGTTACCATATGATATCCTATATATTTTGCAAAATTGCGGCACTGGGTCAGATAATTATTTTCCAGTTTACTGATATCGAACCTGTACCTCGTTTCTGTACTTTTTGCATCGAGAAGCTATTTCTTACAGAAATAACATTAAATTTCTGTTCATTATTTTGCTGAGTGTAGTTGGAGTACTAGTATTTGATAAAATTGAAATAAACAAACTTAATTGTCTAATTAAACGATCTGTTGAAATCTAACATTAATCAATTATAATTTAATGATTTCAAGCCCATTGCCATGTATTTTGATAGTTTTTTAATCTCCAATTTTAAGCTATAAAGCTGCGCATAATGGAAAAGTTTGACATTACCATTAAAAGCTGCATAAACTTAAACCGCCAATGTGGGGCCCATAAAAAGCTCATTTAACTAGCATATCTCTAAAGGCGAGAGATTAGCCCTTAGCGCTTACATAAATTTTTAATAGAATTATTTAAAGTTTGAGTGGGCTGCATATCTGATTTAATCAATTAAGTGGACAGACTGGCAAAACAACACCAAAAATAGTATATGGAGCAGCCATTAAAGAAAAACATGCCTAAACCACCAAACAAACACACATTAATGTTATCAGGCTGAAGATGTTTTGTTTTTTCACTCATCATCGTGAAAGATCCATTATAATAACACATTGTATAGTGTTGGAAATCGGATCAATCTCTTTGGAAATGCAGCTGCATTCAAAAGAAACTGACTACTTTAACAGTTTTTCTTAATGTGAGCGCTGGGATGACAGTGCTGTGTTGTGATGTGTGTTCGTTTTATGTTCGTATGCACCAAATGTTTTTGCTTTTGTCTTTATTTTCGTTTCGTTTGTTTTGTTTAGTTTTAAGAAACTGTAAATTTTCGATTTGTCAGTTGCTACAATAAAAGTTGTCTGATTTTATGAGGCCTATAATAAATTTGATTTAATTGTTGTTGTTGTTGTTGTTGGTTTAGGAGCGAAAAATATTTTGTTTTGTTTTGTTTTTGTTCATTTTGTGTTGTAATAAAAACAAATTTTGACACGCGTGATATTTTCAATGAATCTGTTTCCCCTGGCTAGTTAATATTCATTTATTTTAAATACAAATTATTTTTGGGACTTTTCTTTTTTATTTTTGTTTTTACTTATGTATGTATGTATATCGCAGCTACTGTAAACTGTTATAAATACATATTCATATGTATGTACATACTGTACACGCAAGTTTATTGTGTTGTCGTTAGTGTTAAGCATATGTGTATAATTAGGTATAGTAGAATCTCGAAAATGTGTTCCCAGGGCTTTTAACTTTTTCGAACTACATATGTATGTATTAACTTTTCTAAGCAATTTTTTTTATGAAATGGCTGCTTTGGATAATTCAGCGACCAAGAGTTTTTTTGAATCTTCACTACCTGCTGCAAATACATATAAACTGATTTGTAATCACTTCTTCTGTTTGGAATCTTTTTTAATAAACAGTGTATACAAATCACAAGAAAAAGGAATATTATCAACGGCTAATAAAATGTTTTTTGTTGAAGATGGTCACAGTTTTTGGCTGCTCAAAATTAAAAAGAAGTTCGTGGAATAACAGAATAAAAGATATAAACTCAACAGTGAGAATATTTGCAAACTAACCAAATTGCCACTGTTATCACTAATATCGCTTTTCGGAGCATATCATCTCTGAAAAGTTAATTGAAAGTTTGAATTTTTAGGGCGCCACATGAATGTCGTAACATTGTTAACTTATACGAGTGTCTAACTTTTACACCAGCTAACTTTTTCGAGATTCTACTGTGTCTGTAAAAAAGATGTGCGAAACATGATTTCCATATAAAATTAAATTAAAATGTATGCAGGCTTTTTATAGTCAAACAATCATCATAATCGAAAAACTGTGTAGCATATTCGTACATATGTATGTATTTAACCACAACTCATATATTTTCATTGTTTTAATATCATCACACAATTTCATGGAATTGAAATTTTTATCAGTCACCAGACGCCTCTCTTCCACTCAAATACTTTCAATTATCTACTTGTTCTCCTGCATTTTATTGTATTTAATTTATTATTATAAATAAACAACTTGTAATATTATAAGTGTGTAAAAACAATCTTTTTAATAATACATAATTTTCTTAACATTTTTTAATGTTTTTCCTGCGACAATTTTATGACTTTAATAAAAAAAAAAAAAATTTGTCACAACCATAAATTAAACGCTTTATTAACGCCAAGATAAAATTCATAATTGCTTGCAAGAAATATATTTCATATTTATGTATAAATCATTTTCAGATAACAGAAGCAAAATGATTTTTTTTAATTTTTACCGAGTAGCTGTTGGCTAGAAAACTACCAGCAACAAGCAACAACAATATAAAGAAAAAGAAAGCCAAAGTGTGAAAATTATTTATTGGAAAATATTTTTTATTTTATAGCTTTTTAAAACGAATGAAAGGAAAAAAAGTTGAAAATAAAGCTGTGGGCATTTGTTTTATTAATGGCCTGTGATTTGTTATAAAATGTAGAAGAAGAGGAAGAAAAAAAACCAAGAAAAAATATTTAAAAAAAAAACAATAATCAAAACACTGAACAAGAATTTGATGGAAGATAAAAAGCAATCATTTATTTGTGACTTTTTAAGGGCTTAAATGCTGGAAAATATTAAATATGAAAAATATTTTTTATGACCTCCAAAGAGAAACATAAAACAAATGAATTTTATTACTTTGATTTACAAGGAAAACATTTTATGCGACTGAATCTGTTGCCTGTCAAGTACAAACTACATAAACGATACATTTTTAATATAATATTCAATACGTAATAAAAAATACAAAATTGCTCAATAAAAGTTTTATGTATTTATTTTTTATCTCGGAATTTTACAAGTGACCGTGCATAACTGCATACATACGAGGTCGGTTCAAAAATTAGGTTAATTTTCATATATGTATATCCAAAAAATATTTATTTATTCCTCAACTTCTGTTGTGTCTACTTCAAACTAGTCTGACTCAGACATAACACAGCTGAGCCAGAGGTTTTTGCAGTTCTCAAAGCAGTTTTGATGTCAACTTTTTCGTATATCTTACAGCCATTATCGCAAATCGCCGGCCTTTCATGGGTCTCTGCAATCTTGGACACAGCGAAAAGTAACAAGGGACCAAATCGGGGTGACTCAGAGTACAATCACCGTATGCAAATGTTATCATTTCAAGTGTTTGTAGCACTTTATTCCATTTTCTAGACAAAATCTTTTCGACTGCGGCAAATTTCCGAACACGCAAAACACTTCACACTTATAACCCTCTCACCAGCACAACTGAAATCGTGACCATATGTGGAACACCAGCATAAAAAGCACAATAATCGAAATTTTAAAATTGAACTTACATATTTTTTAAACAGACGTCGTGCATGCATGCACTATTTTTCAACATATTGTGAACAGGCACAAATTTTGTAAGAAATAATTAGATGCCTTAAATTCGGTTAATAAGTTTTTCCAGCATTAAATGATTTGCAGTAACTTAAAAGTAATATTTTTGACAAGTAATCGAATAAAGCGGAATGTTTTAACCTTCAAAATCTTACGTTATAAATTTAAAATATTTATGTATCTCTTAAGATGAAATTGCTAATAGTAATAGTACAAATTAGGAAAAGAAACGCCGAAAACAATTAAAATTTATTAAAATATTGTTGTAGAAATATTTGGGTTTAACAAATTTAATCAATTGAAATAAAAAAATAAACTTATACACTAATTTGAACCAGCAAACTGTCGACTTGCACTTTCCTATTTCTGATAATCTTTTAGTTTCTGGTATCCAAAAACTGCACTAATTTGTATGCAACTCGCAAAGCAATTAATGCAATTTATCTATTTTTACAATGATTTTGTTTCAAAGTTACTAATTGTCAGCTTGTTACGTCATTATGGAAACAATGTCGGGTTAAAATTGTCACGTTTGAAATGTCACGTACTATGGGTCGGTACTTTAAAAACTCCAGATAACAACTATTTTTTAAGTTGACATTATTAAGTAAATTTCTAAAGTAAAACACAAAACAAAATTGAATTCCCAGTTTTTTTAAGACGCCACAAATATTGCTTCAATTTTTCCCACATTCGATTCACTACTTATTTGTGCCAGTTTCTTTGATCTGTGATTCCGACTACAATATGGATAAGGTATAAAGCTTCCTATAACTCATAATTTATATTACAAATTAATTGGAACATATTTCGTCTTTGCAGTAATACTTTTCCAATGCAAACGATCGTTACGTTTGTCACCATGTCAGTACTCATATCTTTGCCCTGCTCCTTGCGATCGCATTTAGTCATGCGTTTGCATTAAAAACGATATATTTTCGCATCAAATTACATAAAACGGATTTTCTTATAAAGAAAATTTGTACATATACATATTTGTATGTTCTATATTATCAAAAAAAAAACATTTGCGTTGCTTAAACATTTCCCTTAACAGTGAAAATAGGCTTTTTTATTTACGCCGCAAACCAAATAAAAACCATAAATCCTTTTCAAATTGACCATGTGAAAAGATTTGTGCCTCATCAAACAAACTGTACTCGTACCTGCTTTTCTTTTCAATAAATAATTTCTTGTTCTTTTTTTATTTATTAACAAAACTCTTAACACACATAAATTTTCTTTTGTTCGTCCGCCCTCAAACGAGAAGCAGAACGAAATCGTAAAAAATTGCATCTTTTTTCAATTTCTTAAAATTCTTTTTAAAACTCTTAGAAATGCAGATAAAATCTATAAACAGCTGCTTTGATTTGTTCTTATGATAAATTTCTTTACAAAAGATCCCTTCAAACGCACAACAACCAGGCAACAACAATTTATGTATTTCATTGATTGCAGCAAAAACAAACAAAACCAAAAACTACCGAAACAAAAGAGAAGCTGAGACGAACGTAAACTAGAAGACCGAATAACTGATATCTCTCTTCTATGAGAAGCACATGAAGAATAAATCACACACACACGTCCATACAAACATACATACATACATACATGTGTGTACATTTGTGAGGGAAGAATAAAAGCAGGTGCTGCAAATCACTGTTCAAATGCTACTTCAGACTTTGACATTCATGCACACAAACATACACCCGTACTCTCAATCATTCAAAAATTTCCAACTACAAGGCAAAATTTTTGTTTGGAACAAATTATTCCAGCTTTTTGCATTTTCCTTCCAACAACTTGACAAAAGTGAAGAAAACGATGCCGAAGTACGAGTACCACAAAAACAATTGCCTTACAGTCATGCAGGCCAACAAACATGTCCTCCCTCCTGAACCATTTGTTGTTGTAAATGGCCGCCATGATTGCGGCACTTATCTTGCCTGCGTAGAGGTCGATCTACCAGCCAAGGATTTTGTTTGTTTTAGTTGCTTTTCTTTTTAAATTGAAACTATTTTCAGCTAAACAAATAACAGAGAAATCAAAGATACCAGCCAAAACAGCAGGCAACTGATCAGACAAATGAAGCGGGCATTGCCCATAGTGCACAACAAAAATAATATGTGATTCTGGAAAAAAAGAGGCAGGAAAATTCACTTTAAAGGGCAATTAAAAACACATTTAGTTAAATGACGTCTTGGAAACGCAATAAAACTGTATACCAGCGTTTTAAAGAATTCACACTGTGAAAAATATAGGCAAATGTTTTCAATCTAATAATGTAGGCTTGAGGAGGGTCTCAATGGAGGAGTTGGTAGAATAACAGATCGTAAGTTCGATTGCTACCAAAGACTGTGGTGAAAAAACAATAGCCAATTATTTTTTTCAAATAAAAGCAATAGCGAAAACGCGCAATGTTGGCTTAACTGATGTTATGTTAACTGGGCCCTGAACAGTCGAAACAGTATCAGTTAAATTGTGACATACTCATCCCTGCAATATAAAAACACTACTCTTTCTTTCACATGCACTGTTTTCTGGCATTTATCAAGGTTCATTTCATACTCGTATGTGAGACAGCTGACGTAAAGTGATTGGCTATTTTCTTTAGTGCGTGTATATGTACATATGTATGTATTTATGTACATACATACAGGGCCTGCATTGCTCTACTTTCTTTTTATAAATTTATAAATTAATAAACTTTGCACAAACTCAACGTCTTCCATTTTTAATATTTTCTCACAACCCGTCAAATTTTATTTGCACAGTGCTGTATTTTTTACTCCGTCATAAAGAAACTCCCAGTTGCATTGCCTGGCACTAAATTGATTTGAGGAGATTTTACCAAAATCTTTTGTTGTGTATTTGAAATCTCATCTAAATGTACTAGATTTGGGATGAAACCTCGTTGGTATTAACTAGATTTCGTTCTGGTGTAAATCCACTATAAAGAGAATCTACTTAATTATTAACATTTACTAAAATATGCCAAAAAAAATTTTAACTTTCCTCAGCAGTTTTAAATTACAACTAAGAAACTGAAAATATACACTGAAGTAAAAATACATATTAAGGAATATGTAAATAGGACATAAATTTTGTCGTACACGTTTGGGTATTTTATCGCCCGTAAATATAGACGAAACATACTTATATGGGCACTATATAAATATTGTTTTTAAATTTTTAGCTCAAAAGTGGTAACAGGGTGTATAAAATTTACTTAGAAAACAATTACAAAATGTTATAGGCAATAATAGTGAACTTCCCTTAAGAGCTCCTTTTTTTTATTTATTTTTGGCTTTTAATTTTAACTCAATTTTACATTAATTTCATAAAAAACACGGCGTGATTATTTTGTTCTCTTTAAATGGTTTGGGATGCTGGTAACAACAATTAATTATAGTGCAACGCGTCCGTGTTGCCACTTTTCCGTTTTCTTAAAGTTCGTTAGCCCTAATTTGAACAGATGTGTCAAATGTCCAGTGGTCGAATTTTGATGCCCAAGTTTTTGCTTATTTTATATATTTGTGATATAAGAGAGGAAAGTTATAACTCAGTCAGCCAACATTGATAAGAAAGATCACAGGAATAGGCTATAGTAGTCCCCGATGATAAGGTTAAGGAAATGTCCCTGCGATGGTTCAGCAAGTGGAGCTGGTCCATTATCAGATTGGGCCATATTGGTGTTGCTATAAATCAATTTTACAATCTCTCCCCGAGATACTGTTGTCTTGCACAAGTAAATGCTTGTTTTTCATAAAGACGGGATGGCATCATAAGGGTAGTCCGGTCCAAGCCTGATGTTGCTTTGAGATCAGGTGGCTTGACCTCCTCCACTATGAGAGAAATTGCTGGCAGGATGGATGATGGACTATATCACTGCTATCGAGCAAACAACTTTGTTATATCAAATAGAGCTGCCAACCGTTTGTGCCTGGCAAGTGTCAAGGGGGCGGTGGTGAGTCTCTATACTTGTTCTCTCCTGGAATCGGTCTACCATCTCCGATTAGGCTGTCGCGACAGGTGCTGTTGTACACATGTAAATCAGTTTCATAATCTACTATAAACAGAAATCCAACTTTAAGAATAATAATTGAAGTTCCTGCCTTCGATATTAAATTCTGCAAACACTCATTTTAGCAAAATTGCTGATACAACAATTCACATAAATAATCGCACATGTGTGTAATCAATCCGCCTCCACTGATTTCTATTGACACTAGGCAAATAAAATTGACCCAATTGTGTTAGTTTATAAATACTTTGCTGTTGTTGTTGTGGTTGTTGTTGTTACTTTGCTTTACTTTGACATAAATAGTCACTTTAGTAATAGTTTCTTTTATTTCGTTCTTTTCCTGTACTTTTAGATCCTTGTTCGATGGCGCCACAACTACTGCTGGCATTGAGAATCCTTTAAACTTGCACACCACCCCGGCAACGGTGGCCACCGCAGCAGCGGCAGGTGGTGGCATAACGCCTCCTTTACGCTTCGGTATTCGCAAATGGTTTTCTCGTCCGTCTCTGCCATTAGTCATAGGCATTTTGGCATTGGGCGGCGTAGCCTGCACATTGGGTGGCATTGTCTTGGGCTCTACCGGCCTCATCGAACACTCCACCCAGTATTTAAGTGCCGCCCTTTTAATGATTGGCATTGGCGTTTCGCTGCTGGTGATAGCCGGCGCCATATGGCGTTTGAGTCTGCCCGACGATGAAGATGAATGTCCCTGTTACCGGCATATGGAAATGTGCCGAAACTGCAATAGTCCTTATTGCAATAGTCGCTTGATGGGTGGCAGTTACTTGTATCCTGAGTTTCAGCATCGGCCGCCGCCACCTTCCTATTTGACGTCACTGAATGAATGCGCCGGCATGAGTCTGTTGTTTCATCCCACGGCTGCGGCTCAACCGACAGCCTACAGTTCAGTGCGTGTCAATACACCGCCGCCCCTGTACCGGTCCACCAACTCTTTAAGGTATGTCTGGAACAGCACTTAATTTCCTCAGGGCAAATTTTTAATTTAACAAAATATCTTTTTAGTGTTTACAATTCCTCTGCAGCTGCGAACCAGCATCCTGCCGGTCCTGGTGCCTCCGCTGCTGCCACAACAACAATAGTTCCTAGTTTCGCCACCAGTTCGATGGGCATTGTGCCGGATCACAGTGTCCTAGCCATGAATACAGTCATGGAAAACTTACAAGCCCAAACACATCCCCTGATTAAAGAGTTTAATTATTTGGAGCTGGATTAATATTTGAATGTGTTTTATTTAATTTTTTAAACAAATTGACTGATTTTTGTTACATTAAACCTAAACTTAGAAGAGAACCAGAAATTAAATGGGAATCACTTTCGCCGAAATGCGAAAAGTTTGTCATATTTTTATCTTTCGATTCTTTATGTTTTTTTTTTTAGTAAAAATGAATTCTTTTATAACAAAAAAGTAACATTAACATTTTTATAATCCTAAATATATAAAAAATATAATTGCATAAAACGGTGTATTTATTAAATAAATTATGATTTATTAAATTAGTTTATTAATTGAATTGGTACAAAGTTTGTCTACTTTTAAACTAAAAACAAAGTGTTCAATATTGTTTTAACTTTAATTTATTTGCTAGTTAATTTTTGTCCAGCCTTTTTTTGTTTTAGTTTTAATCCATATTGTACAAATTAAATAAAACCAATAAAATTTTAGCATAATATTTAGAAGAGAAAATATTTTTATTTAATAATAGAATGATTATGAACCACAAGCCGTGTGCTGAAAAACAACAACATAAAGGCTTTAAGGAAACTTGAAACGAAATTGCTTCAAATCGAAAAAAAATACATAAGCGACTCTATAACTCACATACACTTTCATGTGCAAAATGTTACACGTATTTACACTGTCCTAAGTTACAACTTGGATCTTAGTATTATATATTTGTTTCAACTCATTTGGCAATTTTAAGTCTAAATTTTCTGCATACGTACGAGATCTTAATTAAAGCAGCCAATTTCTGAAAGTAAACAAAAATCCAACCTTATACATATTAGATGCAGTGTAATATTTCAATGGTGGGGATTACCTTCTTAGGTTAGCGGATACAAGAACCCAACGGAAATCTATTAAATCTGTGGCATTTTATCATAACAGCACAAGTCGAGTTTTGAAATTTCAAAAAGTGCCTCTAATTTTATTAATTTGAGGATATAGTGCATGTTTTGTTCGGCAAAATTCTTGTTCGTATTTTTGTTTTTATTTATTTTTATAATTTATTATTAAATGCAGTTTTTCATTGAAATGTCTGCCATAAATGTATTATTTTTGTCCTTTCTTGACTTAATCGGTTATTATAAAAGCCCATGGACTGCTTAATATTTGGCAATACCGAATACTTTTCAAAACTAATTCGAGTATTTAGCGATGCTCAGGCTTCGTCATCAAATTTAGATTCTTTTTTCAGCTCCCAGTAATTCTCAACAATTTCAATTCCATAGACGATTTTAAGTTTCTTCGACAAAACTTGTGGAAACTTGTATCGAAAAGAACATTGACAGGACCTGAAAGGAATAAAAGTTTACAACGATTTTCTACAAATTTCATTCCATTAACAAAGCGGGGCTTGCTGCACAAATAGGTTAATTATTTAACCAAAGAAAGCCGGAATTACTTTGCTAAGGCTGATATCGAAATATGTTCATAGTTTATTTAAAAAAAAAGGTTAAATTGTTGACTGGTGTGTTATGACAATTTATGGCTGTTTTGTTGGAGATTTCACCACCTCAAATTTTACGATTACCACAACTCATCACTGTCAAAATCCACTAAACTGTAAACATTGTGGAACGTAAGTTGAAAACTGACATGTGGTAGCTGGGTTGCCATCAAAGACAACCACCATTTACTCGAATTGTATGAACATATAAATCTTATCACGCTCAAAGGTATGCAATACAATTTAATAGATTCAGATATTTTCTTGTAAAACAGTACGCGTCCGTTTTTAAACTACACTCCGTAGTAAATGTTTACACGTTTTCCCATATGAGGAAAGAACGTTAACATTGACCAACATTTGGAACAAGAGAGAAAACTGATACAGAGCAGCCCAAGTGATCTAATTGCAATATCGCGAACGTTACATGAACTGGACAAAAGAAAGTTCATAAATAGGTGTCCAACTCCAAGTTGTTGGACTTGGATAATGCAGGTGAACTTTAATGTTCGGTATCGTGGACCAGATGTTAAATTCCTGCCTTCCATTTGGGTTTTCCACATTGATATGTTTAGCGTTTTACCGTAAAATTTTAGTGGACCCAATATCAGCGACAACCAGGTATTTCACAAAAGTTGTGAAAGTGAACATTTATTCCTTTTTGAATTCGCAACGTTTTCCTTTTGTTTCTTTATTTTTTTTGATGAGGTTGATCAGTAACTGGAAATCACAAAAGATATTGAAATAATTGTGCAAATCGAAATAATTGGAAATATGGAGAATCATTGTAAAACGAACTTGTTTGAAATTAAGTATTAATTTTAATATCAAACAATATGCCTGCCATGTCCCGTAGTTGCAGCTTCGGAAGGAAACATGTAATTTCTTTTTTTTTTTTTGCTGATTTTATATTAAAATGGATTTTGCAAAAATTTACTATATAAAAGATTTTTTTCAATATCTTTACCTTCACTTGCGTTTGAGTTTGTGAATTTTGTGACCCATAAAGATTTAATTATCCGGGCAGACAGAATAATTTGTGGCGTAGTGCCAGAAAATCCTCTCGAAAAGCATAAAAACTTTACAAGAAACTCGCATCCAAACCTCCAGACAACAATTTGCCTTTTCAATTCGAATCCTTTTTCTGTTGTACCGTGTAATTGAACCTAACCTTGTTACTTTCGTTAGTGCTGGAATCTCTTTCGTATTTCAACCCCTTCCAAATAACAAAAACAAACAAAAAATTCAACAGCAACGCCTCCTCAATCTGAAACTTAAAATACCTTCATTATCTAATTAAGTGCCACTTAAAATGAATATAAATAAGACTTTCCCACCGCCAGCCCAGTTTCTTGCCCCATTTTCATACGTTCTATATAAAAATGTAATAATATTTTTGAAAATCCATTCTTGTTCTCAGCTTTTAAAACCGAACATTTTCAAGTTGCAGAAACAATAAATTTTGAACAATAAAATGAAGGAAAAGTTTTATAAAAATGTGATTATTTGTTGTGCGGCTATAGTGGCTGGGGGCATCGTAATTCTTCTAATCTTTCCCAGTCTAAGGGAAGTCATGATCCAAAAAGTTAAGTAAAAGAATCAAAATTATCATAAATGTAAAAAAAAAACCTTAAAAACCTGTGCCACCAACTCGAATATGGGACAAAACTGACTAAAATCCAACTGTGGCGCTGTTTACCGGACACGAATGAGCGCCACGTTTAGAAAAATCGTTCGGAAGCCACTCCAAAGAAAATGTAGAGCTTTGCCCAATTATTTTCTTTAACATCCTTCTAATTTCTAATTTAATAAATAAATACTTTTTACTTTTAGCAAATTAATCTTAAACCTGGCACCGAAACGCGTAAAATGTGGGAAAAGTTTCCCATTCCTATAAAATTTTCCATTTACGTGTTCAATGTGACAAATCCGCAAGAAGTAGAAATGGGTGGCAGGCCCAAATTGCAGGAACTGGGACCTTTTGTGTTCGAGTGAATTTTTACAAATTTTCATACAAAATCTTTTCTTAGCAGAATATTTCCACATTTCAGAGAATGGAAAGACAAATACGCCTTCGTGGATATTGAGCAAGAAGATGCGGTCGATTTCAACATGCGCAATACGTTCATTTTCAGACCCGATTTGGGTCTGAGTGGTGAAGAGCTGATCGTAATGCCGCACCCTTTAATACAGGTTGTGTAAAAGAGTTGTCTGTGAATATCGTTTCATTTTTTAAATAATTTCTAAATTCATTAATAGTTTATGGCAGTTTCCGCAAAACGTGATAAATCAGCGATGCTCGAAATGATTGTCGAAGGCTTGACGGAGATTTTCCGGCCGAGCAGTGCTTTTATTCAGGCAGCCTTTATGGATGTTTTCTTTAGCGGCTTCAATGTGGACTGTGCGAGTGAACATTTTGCCGCCACCGCCATTTGCCTGAATTTCCATACAGGACTTGTTAAGGGTGGCGTTCAATACAATGAGACGCTTTTCAAATTTTCACTCTTAGGAGGGGTGAGTAGAAAACTAAGTGCAGGCAGGTTAAGCCGGTATTACAATGTTTGCAAAATCTATAAATATTTACTGATTTTATTTCACTGATACTATTATTTATGTATTTTTCTTAATTTTTCTATTTATGGGGTTTCCCTTTTATTTATCTTCTTTTATAAATATTTTATCTTCTGCGCTGTTGTTTTTTTCACTAAGACCAACCACAGTGATGCCGGCAGATTCAAAGTATCGCGTGGCATTAAAAACAATCGCCTACTGGGCCAGGTTTTAGAATTCGAAGGCGCAGCTGAACTTAATGTTTGGCCTGGTGAAAACTGCAATAAATTAAAAGGAACCGATTCGACAATTTTTGCCCCCCTCATGCAGCCAACGGATGGCCTGTGGTCTTTTTCAGCAGATCTGTGCCGTTTATTGGGACCGCAGTATCAGAAGCGAGTCAACTATAATGGCTTGCAAGCGCTAAGATATACCCTGGACTTTGGTGATGTCAAAGTAAGAACATCTGAGGAAAAATGTTCTTAATTTAAACTGAAATTCTATTTTATTATAAACGCAAAGAACGAACCCGAAAATCAATGCTTTTGCAAAAACTATCCAACTGACTGTCCGGCCAAGGGTACCATGGACCTATCGCTGTGCACTGAAACACCCCTGGTCATTTCAATGCCTCATTTTCTAAATGCTGATGAGAAATTATTGCACGATGTTGAAGGTTTGCAGCCGAATGAAACGAAACACGGAATTTCTATAGATTTTGAAATCGTACGGCGACTTCGATTCAATTAAGGAATTAATTAATTAATTTTATTGTATTTAAATAATTCTTTAAGATTTCCGGTACTCCTGTGTCGGCAGCCAAACGTTTACAGTTCAATTTGGCTGTGGAGCCCATCGGCCAACTGCCCGTTATGTCAAAACTTAAACCTCTGACTCTGCCTCTGTTTTGGTGCGAGGAAGCTGCCGACTTGAATACAAGTTTCACTGATATTCTTGCAGCGAAAGTATTTACGTAAGTTTTTCATTTATTTAAATTATTTTTTTCTCCACTCACGTTTCTGCTTGAAATAATATTTCCTAGAATCCAAAAAGTTGTGAAGGTTTTAGCGTGGAATCTAATTACAATTGGTGTGTGTGACGGCGCATTCGCTGGCGTTTTGTTATTTATAAAAAAGCGGCAGACAACTCAGATTGCTGAGATTGTCAAATGAGAATTTAAAGGAATTAAGTTTATAACGAATTATTGGAAATCTTAGGAAGATTTTAATAAATGATATTCATAAATATTAAAAATTATCTTTGTAGGTTTTTTTTGTTTTGTATTACCCACATATTAACCCTCAGAAGAGCAAGCAGTTGATAAATAACCGCTTAAGAGAAAAAAAATTTAATTTTTGTGGGTTAGTGTTGTAAAGTGCTATTACTAAGTTTACGCAATGCAACTCTTACGGGGTCATCAAATAGCCACCATATTTTGATTTCGGTTTCGGAGTGCCCTTATCGGAACTACGAAAGACCCGGCTTGGGTTTTTTTTCGTTTAGGGGCACAAGTAACCGAAAAAATCGCTTCATATTTTACAGTTCTGACATTAAAAATAATTTCGTATTCACACTATCATCTCGGAAAAGTGGTTTCAAGGACATGTAAGTATCCAATTTGTTTTTCATGATAATATTTGCCGGATTTGAACGGCCAAAAACGCAGTGTCAGCTGTCAAAGTTCGATACTGATTATATACCGTATTTCAAGGAGATGTTACTTCTGCGCTGCACTCACTCTGTCCAGTTATTTTCAAATTCTCTTTTAAGATTTTCACCAAATTCCCGCTACACACAACTTTAAAGCCATTTATTTTTAATAAGTCATTAAAAAAACAAAAGCCTGCTCATCAAAATCGTAATCAGCTGTTTTCTTGAACATTGAAATTGAAGCATTCCATGAAATGCAAAATTATGTTATCAAATTCTCATCCAGTTTTAAAAGTGAGAGAGAATTGAAAATTTTTAAGGAAACTTGATCGTGTGACCCTTAAGTTATTACCAGTTTGCTGCATTTTGCGCAGGTTTAACAGAGTTGTATTTATTTTGCCATAAAATTTCACAAACATTGATATTTATTAGCCATCTTTAAAATGAGTTTTGTGAACAAAATACTTTACTTTGGTTTATAGTTGTTACTTAATTCTTCATTTTTATGTTTTTATGTTTTTATGAACTTAAAAATTAACATAAAACTAAATTTTGTTTAAATCTTTTTTTTTTCTAAGAAAGAGGCTTTTCACAACCTGTAGAATATATTTACAAGATTTACAATTCAATTCACATACATTTACTACATATATACACACAAACATATAATATTTATTGTGGTTTTTTTTTAAATAATTTCAAAAATTAATAAAACAAACCGCAGAACAGCTGTTTTTCGTTCGTTATTTTCTTCTTAAACTTGAGGGCGGTTTCATGCCACAAACAGCTGACTTGTCAACCAGAATTATGTGTAGGAAAGGCCCGCGTTTTCAGGAGTAGTTTCTGTGGAATTTTCTCAGACCAGTCGCCGGCTTGTTTTAGGGAAGCATCACATTAATAGTTTAACACACACACACACACACACACACACACACACTTATGGCTATAAAAATACATACATACATACAAACATATTAAAAAGTATTCAAGACAACAATATCACCGATTTAAACTAATTGAAATTTGTAATCATATTATTAACTAATTGCTTAAAAGAATTAATTACTTTTTAAATAACATTAAATTAAGATTAAGAAATTATCTAAAAATTGTGATTAGATCACACAACGATTTACATTCGTTTAGCTTTCGTGGGAGTGTGCAGACTGCGTATCACATCGAAGCGCCCCAACACGCGGCGAATCAGAAAATAAAACAGATACAAGGCGACAGCGTACAAAGCTGCAACATCAACTAAATAGTATTGCAGCCAACTACATAAATAGAATAGAAGTATCAAACAGATTAGAAATTGTCAATGGAAATAGTTTTCAAATAATAATTTGTTTTTGTTCATTTTTCTTTTATACCTCAAATTACGTGCTGGCGATTGCAAGTGATAGGCACCTTTGTGACGCAAAACATATTCTGTCCAATAGATTGAGGTCTCCAGGGGTGTTGTGCGCTGATCCAATAACAAACGTTGGCGGAATCTTAAATAGAGGTTTCAAAAACAATATAAATAGACAGACGCGAAGGGGTTTTTATTATGTTTATATTTGTATGAAGAAGAAGAATGCTATTGATGGCAACGTGTAATCTAAGGAAAAATGCCAGCCAATTCACTTGTGGTTTCCGCACAAAAAACAAAAAATAGGTTTAAATATAGGCGAGTACTCGTGGCTAATTCGTAACAATTAGACTGGCACCAATTAAATCAAAAAAACTGCGTTAAATGACCAAAACAAAATATTTTACTCCTAAACCATTAACAAACATGGGACACTAAAACATAAAAAATTTAGTTGGCAGCACTGCCAATATCAGCTGTAATGAAGTCGCCCTGCATATCCATACATACATACATATTTATGCAAAGATTTTGTTTGGATCCTACATTTGAAAGGCCCATTTCGAACGCTTCTTTTAATTGCGACATATCAGCATTACTCCAGCTTCATAGAGCTACCTGAATTGCCACAGCAAGCCTTGTCTGGCTGCCAAGAATTTTCATGAACATACAAATCGTATGAAGTAAATCATAATGGCAGGATGTTTAATGCCATGCATTTGGTAAGTCCGGTTTTGAGGGCGCGCTAGAAACTAAAGTTGGCTGCGAAAACTATTATTTTTTCTTAAAAATAATATTAAAATGTTTATTCTAATATTTAAATGTTTATTTGGAGAGTTTCGTTAAGGCAATAGTGATGAATTTATTTACGAACGCAGTTCTCGTTATGACCTAATCTGATAATGGATCAACTCCACTCAACATTTTCCGTCCTCTAATTCCCTACGAAAGACAGAAATCTATTCGAAGACAGCAGCTCACCTGCACTTAGAACACCGCACGTAGACCACTACATCGGAACCTACCCTAACAAGCCGCTACCATGGGGCCTACCATAAAAGTAGGTACCTGCAACTACGCACAATACACCGCATCCCTGCTTCAAGCCCTCCCAAGGGGAAGTCATACATGAGCTTCGTAGAATGTTGGTTGGTGCTCCAACCAAGACACCCTCAAAATTAAAATTGATCCAGCTTGTAGTACACTAAGGCAAAACCTGGTCTATGGAAGGGGTTTTATTAACCAGTTAAGATATTGATTTTGAGCGTGAACAAGTGTTAAAGCGTTAAAGCGATGGCTTAGCCAATGGCGGCGCTAATTGATGTACATAACTTTCAAAATTTTGCAATCACCTCTAATTGTACGAGAAATTTAATAACCTAAAAGGGGGTTTTAAGACACCAGGCCCCATTACAAATCGACTTACCGTGCTGCGTTTCGATATTGCGGATCGTGTATCACCTTCATTATGGACTTGTACAGCAGAGGCGTTGACAATTTTGCCAAATCCAATTTAATGGCATAACCGTCCACTTCAGCCTTCGCCGAATTAACATCATGATCACAAAATACTGGCATCGTGACTACGGGAACTCCATGGAATACAGTTTCGTACATGCTCAACAAACCGCCATGAGTAACAAAAGCGCGCAGCTTGGGATGGCCCAAAATATCCTGCTGCGGCAGCCAACGACTCAATTTGACATTTTCGGTCAAGCCCTCAATGTCAGCAGCATTTCCCTCGTACTTCCACAGAACATAATACGGCAGGCGGGCGAACGTTTGCACCAGCAGACGTCTGAGGGTGGGTGGCATATTGGCCGCTTTCACCGAAGAGCCCATAGAAACGTAAATGAAACCCGACTCGCCGGACGACACAATAAAGTCTTCCAGATCTTTGGGCAAGGGCTTGGCAGGCTTGCAGTGTATGCAGGCTATTTCGGCCACGTTGGGATTTAGGGCCCGCGGATAGGACACAACCGCGTGACCATTTTGAAGAATAAAGCTGACATTTTTGGAAATTTCATAAGGATGCGGCAGGTGTGAGCCAAACCTTTGCCTTATAACACGATGCACTAGAGCCACCACAAACTTAAGAAACAATTTGCATTTAATTAAGACGTTTAATCGCACCAAGGCGTTGACACCAACCCACCTTATGCATCATATCGGAGAACAACTGCACCCCCGTGTTGAGGGCCCTCTCCAGCAAACTCATGTTGTCTGTAAACCCTGTATAGAAGTTCGGCGTCACCGCATACGAACCGGGGTTGCCCGACCTCGCCAAGCTGCCGGTATAAAAGCCCACCGTATTCATAAACATGAAGGGTATTTTGTACTGGTAAATCATGCCCAGCGCACATTCAGGAAACGCACCGTCCAATATGGCCAAGTTGAAGTTGCGATTCAATAGCGCCTGTGTTTCGGCATCCTCCAACATGGCATCGCATGACTGCAAAAGAAACAAAAGTTGCATTAAATTGCGCAAAAAAAATACTGCATTATTAAACAACCTTGAACCGTACAAGTGAATGCGAGTGAACGAGATTGTATTGAAATGCTTGTGTTGTTTGTTTTGTTTGTAAGAGAAACATGTTACGTGCCACTTGTTGTAGCAACTTTTTGCATTAGCTGTGGTTTTTCGAATTTTCTGCTCCGTCCAGATCGAACGGCTGGTGGGCAAAACAAAAAAAAAAACAACAGGAAAAAAACAACAAAATTCAGCCAATCAACTTTTCAACACAAACGGATAATTGATCTGCTAAAGTAATAATTTGCATGATTCATGTCTCTATTTGCAGAATTTTCAAATAAATTATTTCATGGGATCAGTTATTTCGTTAATTAAAGTTGCGTCCAGTAGTTGTTCTTAAAAGATTCAGCTGAAACTTTATAACGGGGAGAGAGAAAACAAAAGTCATTAAGAATTTAACTTGATCTAAAATCATGCTAAACTTATTGGCCAAACAAATTGCTGTTCTTGGAACTTGTACTTTTATTATTTTACTTCTCAATATAATTTTTAAAAAACTACCAGCATTTCGTACAAAAGTAATTAGTCCAAATTGAGCGGAATGGTATATTTTGTTACCTGCATTAAAAACTGCTGCTAAACACAGGCGTTAATAGTTTCCAGAGCTACTGGCGATTGTACGAGGTGTGTGCAAGAAATTAGGTGAATATTGAAATTTCGTGGACTGCACACACTCGAGTATCGTGTACGGTTTTATGTGGACACACTTTCAGTTTTGCAGCTTTTTGTGGATACCACGTTTTGCGTGGTCGTGACAGTTTCTGCTGTCGAAAGAAATGGATCAGAAAATTTATATCAAATTTTGGGTAAAGTGCTCCAAAGAACTGCGAACAGTGGCATACGGTTGGATGGACTCTGGTATAAGAAAATTTTACAAGCGGTGAAGAGCTTTTCAAAGACGACCGGCGAAAATGTTGAAAATGTAAAGAAAATTGTTATGAAGAGTTGTCGAATCATCACTAGAGCAATTGCTGAGGATCTCGGCATATCGTTTGACTCATATCATCAGTGGTGTCAACTCAGTGCGTTTTAAAATTCTGGCTGCGAAAAATTCCGTAGTTGGCAAGCAAAATTTAGGCGCGTTTTTTTCTCCATTTTGGTGCGTTTTGAAATCTCAAAGTTGACAAGGCTGCATATCAGGCAATTTTTTCGGTTTTTTTTTGATTTTAAAAACATCTTTTACGTTTGACAACATATTTTTTTGAGTCCGATATCCGATATGGGCTCGATAGCATTAGAAGTTGTATTGTTTGAGGCGTACCAATCCGAAATCGTATGTGTTGTTATTTTTAGCTAAAAATTAAGCTTCAATTACCAAATTCACCAGAATTTGATTACAGCCACTTTTAGCAGTTACCCAGATTGACGAGACCCAAGACAGTCCAGCTTTTTACGATGATTGTAACCGAATCGCTGAGAGGTGCTCAACGAACTACTTCAAGGATTGAAACAAACACGGGCACAAGTGTATCAGAACTGAAGGGCCCCTTCATTTATTTAGGAATTTATAGAAATTCCTAAATATTGCAAAAAAATATTTTTCAAGAAAAATTAAAACTCAGCCAATTTTTTGAACAGACCTCGTACTTCTAGCAAGCAAATTACTTTAATAAATCAATTTGAAGACAACAAATTAAAAAAATGTTGTTGTGTTGGGTGGACAGTTATTAATTGTTGTAAAATGGACAAGTCAGCAAATGACAATCAACTAATTGAGATGCAACGAATATGTCACAATGGCACACAAACTTATTTGTGCTGTCATTACACGCTGTTTACATTTACGTTTTTGTTGTTGTTGTTGTTTTTTTTTTTTGTATATGTTTCACTCACCTCAAAAGCATAACGAACTCCATCCCATATGGAAATTGGCATTTCACCTGACATTCGTGCCCCCAACAGATCCCAGTTGGTATAATTTTGTATGTATTCGACGAGACCGGCTGGTGTGACTTCATGCAGACCGTTTATGTGGAAATCGGAGGGAAAGCCATTAAGAAACGTTATGTTGTGACCCCTGGAAATATTGTTGAATTCGGTTTAAACGTAATAATAAAAAATGTTTATGGTGCACGTGTCTGAGCCTCGCTGCAGCGACGCTGTTCTCTAAACGCCAGCTTAGGGAATTGAGTTTTTGGACATCGCCGATTTAAAATGCGATTAAACTTTTAATTGCTGTCATTAAATATTCATTAACTTGAAATGCTTTAAGCATTTGTTAAACTATTGTATGTTTAAGGGATTTTTTGACCTTGACCTTTTGGCTTGATGGTGGGCGAAAAGATTTACAAAAATAAATATTAAATCATTTCTGATGACGAGTTGCGTTAAAGGCCGTTTAAGGAACCGTATGTGCATACATATCTAATGATTTATGGTCTATTTGAACATCTAAAGATTCTAAAAGCATTTTAAGTATTCCCGTCTTTTGTTAAATTATTTTTTTCTTTTTTTTTATATGCGCTCGTTATAACGTTAAGCAATTAAAATCGCGAGTCTTAACGTTTGTCTATTTGTTCAAGTTCATAAAAAATATTATTGGTTTTATGGTTTAGGAAATTTTTATTGCTCATAAATTACTGGCAATCAAATAGAGAACCAAAAAGAACAATATGTAACTACATTTCTGAACTCATCTACATACATCATTACTAAAGCCAAAATTTCAAAATTTTCCTTCATTCAGAGTAAACGTGCTAGAACTTTGTGACTTGATTGACGTTTTAAAGTCGATAATGTCTATGAAAAGGTGTTGATGTTTCGGGCTATGGGTGCTATTCCGAGCGCCCCGTATTTACATACATAAAAAAATCACCCTCTACGCACTGGTTCCTATTTTTGTTTAACTTGTATTAAAACTATAGTCACAAACATACATTAAACATTTATTTTCCATAATTTCTTTTCTCTTTTCAAGAAAAAAATATAAATTTTTATTTCAAAAAATAATTTAATTTATTGCTGAAGAAGTGTTCCAAAGGAAAGCGAAATATTGAAAATAAATTGTACCATCTTTATAAAAACAAAAGTTACAAGACAAGAGAAAATAAAATTTATAGAAAAAAAAATATTCAATTTTGTTATAAAACACATTTTTTTTTAATTTATTGCTGAAGAAGTGTTCCAAAGGAAAGCGAAATATTGAAAATAAATTGTACCATCTTTATAAAAACAAAAGTTACAAGACAAGAGAAAATAAAATTTATAGAAAAAAAAATATTCAATTTTGTTATTAAAAATTTTTTTTTTTAAATTTATTGCTGAAGAAGTTTTCCAAAGGAAAGCGAAATATTGAAAATAAATTGTACTGTCTTTATAAAAACAAGAGTTACAAGATCTTGAGCTTTTCTAAAAAACTTTTTCAAATGCAAAACAATATTGAAATATAGAAAATTTTTTATTTATTTTAAAAATGTTTATTCAAAAAGAATTTTTAATGAACATGTATTCAAAATCATTTTCAGTTCCAATTCTAATGAAAAAATTTAAAAGAAAAATACCGAAAAGTTCGAAATTTAAAAATTTACCAAAGTGAGAAATTTCAATTTTATACGAATTTTTATTCAAAATCCCTTTAAAATGTAATAAGACAAACCGCATAGCCTTTGCCGCAAGTGCTTTATTATTAAAGATTTATTATAAATTTAAATTGTAATAATATCTGAGTAAATAAATAAATAAATAATGTAAGAAATATTTAAATGATGAAAATTTCTCCAGCTGGGAAATTTTAATAACAATTCTTATACAGGGAAATTTTAATCCTATGAATTTTTGAAGCTTGAAAATTTCCCTTGCTCGGAAATTTCTGTTTTACAAACATTTCCCACAGTGGGAAATTAGAATTTAATGCGATTTTTTATTCAAAATCTAATTAAAAGAGTGTCTGTTTCATAGAAAATGATAAAGTTATAAGAAATATCTGAAAGTGTCGAAAATTTCCCCTACTGGGAAATTTTTATTGCAGAATTATGGTGATGAGAACGCATTAAAAAATACTGTATTCTTAGGAAAATGCATAAGAGAAAAAATCAAACTATTTAGAATAATGAATTTTTAATAAAAGAAACAAAGATTACGCGACGTGTGAGCGCGTATACCGTTATGAAAGATTACACTGTAGTTACTGAATAAAATAGTTTTAAATTTTGAACAATAATCCTTTAAATAGTCCTTTATTCAAAAACAATTGTTTATCAAATTATTTGTTTCTTTTTTAATTGTTTTACTACATTTTAATTTGGAAAGAAAGTGGAGAAAAACTTACCTGATTATTAGGCCTTTGGCCAATTCCCAAAAAGGAATTTTATGGGATTTTGTGCCACCCATCGTTACCATTAAAATGTCTGCCGCAAAACATCGGCCCAGACAAGTTGTCAGCACTGTGACACATATTAAAAATTTCATGCTAAAATTAAGAAAAAAAAACCAATTGTATATGAACAATATTTTGAAAAAAAACACAAAAAATTACATGCTTTACTTGGAACAAACAATTACACACAACAACAATTTAGCTCCGAAATACTTTTCCAAATAAAACCACACCAAACGTGACAAAGTATTTTCAGCCAAAATGTGGAAAAAACAATAAGTTGTTTTTAAATGCTTAATACTTTTCTTTTATCTTTGGCAACTACATAAATCAGCGAATTTGAAAAAATTAAATTTAATTGACCATGACCACCAGCAGCATCCGAAACTGACGAATACGAGTAATTGACGCTTGGCGGAGTGACGAGCTCATAACACCGACACTTTGTATCGGCAAATTCGGGTAATTTAATGTTCATTTTCTAGAAATACAGCAGCATAATAACAATTTCATTTTGTTTTTAATTCTTCTTTCTGTTACTGAAAATTCAACACAAAACCCCCCAAAAAAAGAAGAAAAACAACATTTATACACGATTACATAGATTTGTATGTATGTACGTATGTATGTAATTGTGCAACACTTCAGTTCAAGGCAGGGCAAAAATCGTTTTTTTTAAGCTTTCGATTTTAAAAAACAGCAGAGTTTTTTGCCGCTTGTATGGAAACTTACCATAGATTTTGGACGTTCATGATTTTTGTTTACACGCGGGCGGTTTCAAAAGCACTTTCGTGTGTGCTGGCACTGCTGTGTGACTTGGTTTCACTGTGTCTATATGTTAAGCTGGGCTTACACGACAGCCACAAATACCCCAGTCCGATAAAATTCACAATTTACTGAATTTATAGACCATAATGAAATTCTCCCCACTAAATAGTCGGCAGTTACATGATTGTCTTATATTGTGGAAGTTTGATCGCCACAAATCTGTGAGAAACGATTTTAGGCCAATAATTGCAACACACCAGCCGCACGATTATTCTAACTGGTGGCAACACCAAAAATCATCTGTGTTAATTTTGGCTTGTTTTGCATTTTAGTGGTCGAAAATTGTTTTTTTTTTTAAATAAATTGTCAACTGTCAATTCAAACATAGAAATATAATAAAAAAAAAAGAAAAGGGTGGTTAAATTTCAAGGGCCGATGTTGATTTTGAATAAAACACAAACTATTTAGGAAATTATTGTAATTTTATTTTATTATGATGTATTGGTATTACTCAATTATGTATGGAATAAAATATCGGCCAAATGGGCGCCGCGACCTCGGCGGCACACCTCCATCCGATGGTCCAAATTTTCGATGACGCTGAAGCATAATGGAGGTTCTATGCCGTTAATGTGCCGAATTATCTGATCCTTTAGGTCTTGAATTGTTGATGGCTTATCGACGTACACCTTTTCCTTCAAATAACCCCAAAGAAAAAAGTCCAACGGTGTCAAATCACATGATCTTGGCGGCCAATTGACATCGCCATTACGTGAGATAACACGGCCATTGAATTTGTTGCGCAAAAGAGCCATTGTTTCGTTAGCTGTGTGGCAAGTGGCACCGTCCTGCTGAAACCACATATCGTCCACATCCATATCTTCCAATTTGGGCCATAAAAAGTTCGTTATCATCTCACGATAGCGAACACCATTCACAGCAACTGCCTGACCGGCCTCATTTTGGAAAAAATACGGCCCGATGATGCCGCCAGCCCATAAACCACACCAAACAGTCACTCTTTGTGGGTGCATTGGTTTTTCGACAATCACTCTTGGATTCTCATTCGCCCAAATGCGGCAATTCTGTTTATTGACGAATCCACTGAGGTGAAAATGTGCCTCATCACTGAAGATGATTTTCTTCGAAAATTGATCATCCACTGTTGCCATTTCTTGCCACCATTCTGCGCATTCACGACGTTTGGAATGGTCAAGAGGCTTTAGTTCTTGAGCCAATTGCACCTTGTAAGCGTGTAAATGCAAGTCTTTATGCATAATGTTCATCAACGACGAGCGTGAGAGGTGCAATTGTTGGGAACGACGACGAGTTGAGGTGGACGGCTCTTCAGCCACACTATCGCGAACAGCAGCAATATTTTCTGCAGTACGAGCTGTACGAGCATGCACTGGTGTTCTCACATCTTCTAAAGACCCGGTTTGCTCGAATTTTTCCACGATTTTTGCGATTGTACGCACATTTGGACGATAAAATTGACCAAAAAAATTACGAAGTGCACGATATGCATTTTGATTTGAACTCCCATTTTCATAATAAGTCTGGATAAATTTAACACGTTGTTGGATTGTGTATCTCTCCATGGTTCAAATTGAATAAGTCTGAAATAGAGAAATGTCAAATAAAATTCGGAAAAAAAACTTGGCGTTTAGGTGTGGTTCACATTCAACATCGGCCCATACAATTTAACCACCCTTTATTTGGGTGAGTGGTTAAAAAAAGCGTCACTGATTCTATATCCACTTTGGAATAACACTTGGCTTTTTGTCTAATTTTTGTACCACCTGGTAAAACCCAGATTTTTGCTTCAAAATGTCTGCAAAAGTCTTAAAAATCTTACGTGTTGTTTCACTTGAAAATCTGATTTTTTATTCCAAAATTTTGAAGATTCTGTAAAAAAAAAATTATGGCAGCGCTGATTATCTATATATTATATTATGATACAAGAAACATAAAAATATTTTACCATAGAATTTACATACAGCCCTCGAACAGGTTGTATTATTTCATGTTATTCTAGTGAAACCACTTAGTGGTTCTTAACGTTATTTCAGAAACTTAATATGCGGTTTATTTCACAACAACAACAACAACAATTACTATGAAATATAATCGTATTTATTTTTAATTGTAAAGTCTTATTCTATCATATATGTATAAAAATTACTATTTACACGAAAATAAATTATTTCAACGAGCCGGTTTTTTTTTTTTTAGAAGTTGTTGCTTTTACCAAATTTTATGCTTTTGTTGTTAATTCTGGCTTAGAGTTGATGTTCTGTTAAACAAATTGTGGTTAATCGAGGTTGTTTTAAATATGTGTTATACGATTTTCTAAGGAATTTTTCTGTGCCATTTTAGTGAAAATTAAATTCACTTTAAATATTTTGAAATATGTATGTGTGCCTAAAAGGCAGGTGTCTCTAATTAATTCAGTATTTTATTTATAAATAATTGTAAAATTTCCATGTTGACTCTACTTAATGCGCTTTTGTAAATAAAACTTAAATGTTTGAAAAAATAAAAAATCACAAAAATCTTTAGCATTTAATTTCAAAATAACAAGATATCATTTTGTTTTAGGAAGGCCGTTTTTTTAATAAAAAAAACTCTGAACGCAAAATATTGCATAAAAATCAGTATAATTTAAGAATATTCATTTATCATCCCTGCTCGGCGCTTGATTTACGGACGTACGTGTTGAGTTTTACTACTTTTTGCCAACATAAAACAAATTAAGGTGCACATATTTATATCTCAATTAAAATCATTTGTTAATGTTATTATCACATTAACCGGTACTTTAACAACAACAAATGCAAATTTTCCCCAGATCATAGAACAAATATTGTACTATATCAGTGCATACATCCGCCAAAGACTTATAAAATTCATTTTTATTATCAAATGGACAAATGACTTTCAAAAAACATTTAAAAACATCTTTCAAACTGCTATTTCCTTTTCAATAAAATCCAACTCTTTGAATGGCCGAAGAAGAAACTCAATATAGCAATTATTTTATAATTTTTAAATAACGAAACAATGTTTTTTTCCACATTCAAAGTTAAAAACGAAAAAAACAAATTAAATAAAAAGACAATGATGAGCAGCACATCCACCTTGAACTTGACCATGAATTGATTTGAAACTTATCAAGTACTTTTTTATGACACAAACAAATAAACACCAACTGTTTTGTTACATGGAAATAGATATAGTTGTATATAGGAACTTCAGTTCACAGAAGATTTTAAAATAAAATACTAGTACATTTTTTTACACCAGCTGAAGATGCAAAAAGTGCATCGAATTTCATTAATTTCAAGAAATATTATACATTTTGTTTGGCTCAATTCTTTTTGTTATGAATGATTAATTTTTTGGCATTTTTTTTTTTGGAATTTTGTTTTAATAACATTTATTATTAAAGGCAGTTTTTCATTGAAATACCTGCCAAACATTTATTTTCGACTTATCTCGACTTAAGCTGTTATGGTAAAACTCCATTTTATGGCTAATGAAATTGTATGTTCTGGTTCCGGATGGTTGGTGGTCAAAATTTCGAGAGCAAACTTTTAATGTTTGACACTTCTGGAATGAATAATTAAAGCCAACAAAATACATAATTGGTTCTACTACGGAGTTTATCTTTCATGAATTCGCTTGGCATTAATGTAATTAGTGTAAAGAAATTAATATAAATGTAATATAAATGTCAACATGTGTAAATGCGGATCAGTTTGGCAGGTTGTGGATGACGATTTCTAAACTCGGCAAACACACGGAACAAATGCAACAAAAACACTGTGTCACTTCAAAAAAACTTGTACCAGGTCATGGCCAAAGTTTAGCGGAGGCCCATGCGGGGTGTCGGCTACAACGATGACCTGGAAAAAGTTCATTAATCGCCAGTGATTAGCCTTTAGAGATTTATGCACCGAATTTAAAATTCAAATTAGAAATGCTTCCATTATCATAAAACTCAACCAACAAATAAACGGATAACTGAATAAATTCGACAGCCAGGGTCAAATATGCAGTTTCAAATTATACAATAAAATTTATGTTGTGTAGAAAAATCCATAAAACTCTCATGGCATTAGAGGCACAAGCCAGTTTGATGGAACTCTCTCAAAACACCAATTTATAATAAACTTGAAAAATGAACACATCATGAAGGTGAACAACTTTTTAACAACAACAAAAGACTATTATATAGTTCATGTTGTGGATCATTTAAAATTTATTTTCATATCGAAAGATTCTGTTGTATTTTCATAAAAGTTGAAGAAGTTTAAAAAACGTCCCAAAAAATTTGCAATAATTTTCTTACGGCAAAATATAAGTTATCCTTAACAAAAGCTTGACTTGAATTTTACATAAAGTCAGGTCTCTATATCAAAACACATACTTTAAGTGTCCAGAATGAAGAATTGTTATCGAAACAAGCACATTGGGTTTTCTCAAGAAATTCAGAAAAGTGCACAACCAAAATTGTTATTATTTATTAATATAATTATTTCAATGTATTAAATTGAATTATTAAGTAACACAAGTAAATTATAGGCTTTCCAAAAAAAGGGGGGAGGGGGAGGGGGGAGTAAATAACAAAATTGAGCCTGATTAAATACCGATTTTAAGGGCATGTCCCACTTTATCGAACGTGAACGTTCGGCAGCATTGCGAGCAACAGCACTTACAATTTTAAGCACTAGATAAACTTGTGAAAGCAAAGTTCGTAAATACTTTCTAAATCAGACTTTTGTACTTCAAAATTGAGGCGAATGTTAAAGTTCGTTGTTCGATGTGAAGGGACACACGACAAATCTCTGTTTCTATCTTCGAAATATAAACGAAAATTTTGTGTAAAATATTTTTCACAAACAAATGAACTTTTGTGATAATATTTTTGTTTGGGTGATACAAACTTCTGCATTCAAAACAGTGAATGTAATGGAAAATTCCAATTCCAAAACTCAATTTATGAAGAAAAAAATACTGTCCCATGATGATAATATTCAATGTTACACAGTCCGGCTTCATTTTAGTATCCCTCAAACCGCTAGAACTTATTCGGTTTATATTAGTTGCTTTTCGAAACCCCCGTTTGCTTAACAAAACTGAAAAATTCTACAATTACAATTTAAAACAAAGCAAAATAAGTCTGGCAAAATTCGTTTGTGCAAAGCATTTTCCACTGGCCCTCGTATGTCATGTATGTTGAAGAGTTTGCAGCTTGAACACGCAATAAATGAAAGATAATTTTCAATGTGAGAATTTCGAAATATGTGAAATATTGAAACAATTAAATTTTCTTATGATTTCGATTTTTGTATTTCCTTATTATTCTCCTCCAGGGACATTTTTTGCACATACAAAATATTTTGCACTATTAAAACAAAAGACTTAAGAAACAGGCGTTAACTTAAGGTCGCCATAGACGACATGTTTGTTTTTGTTTTTGCCTTTTTGCTTGTGAGTCAAATGGATTTCTTAATGTCAAGATTTTTGCAAAAGTTGTCTGCTTTCTTCTGTGAATCCAAACCCCGGACTGTTGGGCGAACGAAAGCTTTAGTAACTCATCCCCATTGAGACTGTCGTGTAACAGCTGCTGGCAAATACATATATTTATCAGTGCTTTTGCCTCAGCTGGTCAACAAGCTAAATATCAAAGTTAACTTTTGTATGCGACTTAAAGGAACTGAAGATGCAGCGTTTTAAGATTTTTCAAAGATTTTACGTATAACTCTTTTATAAACAATGCAGAAATTTAAACATATTAACAAAATTCTGGTTTGAAATGTTTTCTTAAGCCGAACAACGATAACGCCCACACTGACTGTGAAGATTGGGAAATTGAGTAACAACAGGCCCTGACAATATGACCCAATTTGATGGTGAACTTGTCAACTAGTCACACTGCCCCCTTGTGGCTTAACATGCCACATAAATATAAGTGGGAACTGCATGTGCTTTAAGGGAATGGCGCACAGCACAAATCTCGGGCATTATCTAATCCCGTTTGCCAGTAGTGGCCTAAACATTAAAAGGAAGATGAAGCACTTGAACTTTTAGCCTGTAATTCTGTCGCCTGTACATTCCCCACCATCTAGTTCCTTAAGAACAGCAGAAATCTGTTGCAAGACAGAACACTACCTTTGGAACGTACCTGCATTTTTGGGCTTAAACTACTGCCAGAAAGTTTCAGCCCATGTAGACAACTGAACGAAATGATCAATACCAGAACTCCTCTGTCAAGACATCTCTGAAGCACATTGGTCCCCATGCTGGCAATTCACCTTTTTTTTTAAATTTCAGAAGAATCTGCCCCATCGAATTTATACATGAACTTCTTAGAATTTTGGTTGCCAAATTAGCCGGGAATGCCTTCTGTTGTATGCCCCAGAAAGCAGACTGTCCCAGCTTCGAATACATCAAGAGCAACACCTGGTCAACCGTCATTGATTTTTTTTCCCCCTACCATAGATTTCCAATAGAACTTTAAAATCATTTGTTTGTACTTAAAAAAATAGAACACGTTGCAGTTGAAATTTTGTCGTACCATTTTAGACATGACTTTTGCAGAAACAAACGACTTCAAGCAACATGTGAGGATTTTAGCGTTAAAAACATCTATAAAATTAAAAACATGTCGTCTGCGACAAGCAATTTCCAGCTCTTGGAAACCAAAATAATACAATAATAAATAACATCAGAAAGTTATTATTCTTTGCTGTTTCGAACTTTACCAAACCGAAACATTTTTATTATGGTATATTTTTGATATTGATATTATTTTTGTCGCTTCCTTTTAATTGATAATATTTTATTGTAACATTAAACAAAAAAAAAAAGTTTACCCAAAACAGCAGCCACATGTTTACACTTACGGGCATATTTAAATATCGGCATTTTTATTTAATTGGCCAAATGTTGGCTAATATTCCTTCAAAACTCAATTTAAATTTGCAACTGCTGTGTGTGTGTGTGTGTGCTTGTGAGCATTTAACGAGTGCAGGCAGGCACACGAATATCGTAAAATTAAATTTTTAAAAAAAGTTCAGCATTTCTTTTGTAATAAAACGTGTAAAGCATAAGACTTGTAAACAATACAATAATAGTAGAAAAGAAATTTAATGTTGCTGGAAATAAAAAAAAAATGCATAAATAGTTAAATAATAAAACTTTGGAACAAGTACTCGAATAATAGAGTGTAACGCTTTGCACGCTAAGGTCAAATTCAATTAATAAAATAACGTAACAAATATGCGGCTCTTGCAATTGCAAAATATTTCCTGTATTGCAGACGGCGAAAATGCAGAGAGAGAGAGAGACAAATTTTAATATTAAATTTTTAAATTGAATTCGTTGTCTTAAAGTTGCTTGCAGTTGCTTGCAAAGTCCAGCTCAGAACTCGATGATTTTGAGGAAAACCAATATCTACAGAGTTTCGGGTATGACATGCATTATTGGTACTCGATGAAATTTAGTACCTTAAGGTTTCAGTGAACATAAATCCATGCATTTTACTTCATCAGTCATTTTGCTTCAAAAGTAGCTCTAATAATTTTTATAACTTTGGAGATATTAACTTAAGTTTCAAAGTTATTGCAGCAGATATTTTTCAATTGGTTGCGCTTCAGCTTTTAAACAGAGTGTATTAAATAAATTTTGAAATCCACTGGAAAGCCATTATTCTGCCAAACTCATGTGTGTGTGCAAAAAGAGTGTGTGCGTGCAAGTGGGGTGACGACATCAGGTGAAAAGCAGCAGCAGCAACAACAACCCATTCAAGCAACATACCACAAACCTACTTGCTTGACACTTAGCAGTTTTCGATACAAGTTGTTGGCCAAATATTAAGCAAATATTCACTGACATGGGTCTACAGAAGCTGACGAAGATGGTTTTAAAAGAAATTCATTTTGCGGTATAATAAAATGAGTACCCGTCCCGCGACGAGTTCTCGTTGGTTAAGCTCGTGGTGTGTTCGACCAACAATCCACAGCTCGTAGGTTTGATTCCTAACAAAGTTCGTGGATGTTGCTGCAGACAAGTGAACATTTTTGCCGGTTTGGGTTCTTTGCCAAAGAAAAATATAAAATCGAACGTGTCTATTTGGCAATTTTAGATCAACTTATGCCAGGCCTTTTTGGAAACTATTTGTTGTATTTAGTGCCAATAGGGAGGGTTAAAAGATGCATAAAAAGATTTATTAACGATAGATGAACTTGCCAAAAAAAAAAAACAAACTTACAAATATTCTTCAAATCAATTTGTTGGTGTTCAAAAGGCGGCCGAGACAATAAATGAAAAATCCATCCATTAAAAAGTTGTTTAATTAAGTTGACATTTCAATTCACAGCGCATTTTAGGGAATTATAAAACCGGCCACGTTCAACAAATTTTTCTTACATAAACCGCTAAAGGAAAACTTAAAAACACTGTCTGTCAAATGCCTGCAAGAGTGGAAAAGAGAAGAAAGTACGAGTATTTAAACGTAAACACTTGTTCACTTTTAACCAAACAACAATTAAACAATTTATTAAACATATTTTAGCTTAAATCATTTGTAAGCAGCAATGAAATGACAAAAGAAATATGTATGCACGTGTGTGTGACGGCTCATTTATTCACCCTGCAGTACAATTTTAATTTGATCATGTTCGCAGTTAAATCAACACACAATAAAAGTTCAGTTGTATAAAATTTTCTCTCATTATTATCATTTAAACTGGCCTTAATGGTTGCGGTGAGTGTTTTTTGGTTGCTTTGCAAAAACAATTAATTCATCATAATTTTTACATTAAAAACCAACAAATATTTGTTTCTCTGCTTTTAATTGTACTTCTGAATTGCATAAAAAATTGTATGTATTTCTGTAATTTGTTTAATAATTGGTTAACGCGAAATTGAAAGTGTTTCATTGTTTAATTATATATTCAACTAAGGAAGTAGAAAATAGTGGCTAAAATATGCAATATAAAAAGAGCCGTAGGGCTCTTTTAAACCTAAAAATTTTAATTTTTACACTAAAAATGCACTTAAAACGGAAAAGTTGGACAAATTAAATTAATATTAAATTTTAAAAAAATCTCGAAACGAAATTTTATGAAATAAAGTCACAAAGATTTAAAATGATAGAAGATTAAAGAAAACTTTGGTGAAAGAATTTAAAAAATTTCCTAAAAATAATAACTGATTCAATAAAGTTTTAAAAGTACAATTTTTTATTTCTAATAATGATTTATTGCCCCTGTTCTGTTTAACTCCTGATAAGAAAAAACTGCAGTCATCTTTATGCCATAGTCATCACATCACGGCAGCTCGGACTTTCATTTTCACTCAGGAAATTAATTTCATTTATGTTAATAATGTATTTGTTTTTATTTTTACAAATAACTTGGCTGAAAAATTACTAATTGTCACGTTTGAAATATCGCACACGAAATGTCACGTATTAAACCAGATTAAGGCTTTAAAATAAGTACAAAAATGTGTCCATCAAACCAAAGGCACTTTAAGGTAACTTTAGTGTGCTAAATTCTTAAATTAAAAACTATGGAACCGGCACGAAAACTATTGCCAGTTTTGTCACGTTTGAATTGCTACTTCTGTTAACTGACATTTTCTATGATGCAGAAATACTCAACCAAACTAATCTATGAGCTAAACTATTAATTATATTTGGGCGCGAAAACATTTTTTGTTTATTTTAAACGCCTACGACTATTCCTTTGCGACATGAACATGGAAATACCCATATGCAGCACTTTTAATAAAAATTAATTTGAATAATACGAAACCGAAAAAGAAACAACAAAAGTAAAGCACCAAAAACGATCTTTAAAATAAGAAAAATTCTTTCTGCTCAATTGAAATTAAAGTTAAAGATAACAGTTATTTTTGGAGCAATAGTACAGCTTTAAATTCAAACATTAATACATATTGTTGGAATATGGGAAATCTCCTCAGTGTCCAGCCTGTCATACGCACCTTAACACTTCCTAAACGAATGCTCCGCGTGCCATCATCCGCAGCAACAAATTGTCGACAGCAACATCCAATAATAATAATACGGTTTTCGTAATCTTCGAGAGTTTGTAGAAGATTGAAAAGCGAACACTCGAATTTCCTTTAATCTATTACCAACTCTCGAATATTTCGAGAACCGTATTAAGCATGAATATAAGTCTAATTTGTAATTTTTCATTGAAAATAATAATTTAAAAATCTAATACAATTAAAAATCGAAGTTGAAACCCTTTTTTTTTGTAATTACATTTAAAATGAATAAATAAAAGTAGAACGAAATTTTTACTCTAATGCAAAAGAACTTTATTTTTAGGTTGGCCGAGCGCTTTCAAAGTATTTCATTTAAATTTAGCCAGCGCTTATTTAAAGACCCTTTGACAAACTAACGCTCTGAAATTAGCGCATAATAAAAAAATGTTTATATTTGAGTTGTTGGCAAATGAGTTCACAGAACAGAATTTGTTGAACCAATTCAAGTTTGTTCCAGAAAACTGCCACGAAATTCTCTCTGGCTGGTTGTTGTTCCAAGTTTGTTAGTTTTAAATGTTTTAAATATTCTTATAATAAATTTAGTTTATAAAATTTACATAAATATTATCAAGCGCTCGTTCTGTTGTTCTAGTCTTATCTGTCATAGAAACACACAAAAATATCATATAATATGGCAACAAGTTCTCTAGGAACTAAAATGTACACACACACACATATATATATATATATATATATATATATATATATATATATATTAACACTTTCTGGTTTGTTTTCGTTCACAAGTTTTACGACTAAATCGCCTAATGAAAGAAATCGTTTGTTTTTGTTTGATGTTTTTCTTTCTTATTTTTTGCAGACAAAAAACTGCGCTGAAGTAAAACAAAATTAGCACGTTCGCTGGCAAAGAAAAACAAAACACAGTTTGCATACTGTCACAGCTGGTATGATGGCAGTGAAAGTGATTTTGTCAATCACTAACAAAAACATTAAAACATTGGCTGGCTGGCCCACTACGCTCTGCAGGAGAGCTTTAAACAATAAGCCGAAGTTTTTAAATTTATTTTATATTTGCTTTGAATTGAATTTATTTGCATATTATTATACGCGAAACATATTGCATATTTAATTTCAGATGCTCTTTTTAAATACTATTGATTAACTCAATTTAACTAAAGCCTCCTTCAAACATATAATTTGAAATAATACAATAAATACTCGCAAAATCATTGCATTTGATGTGAATGACTTGTGTTTAAATTTTAGAGAATTGTTGCTTCCCCCATTTTTGTGCCCCCCAAACGAGTGAAGGTGAATGGCTGGTTCATGCGATGGTCACTTGTTGTTGGCCGTGTCTTTTTATTTGTTACTGTCGTTGACGTTTAGTAAAACTCTTTTTAATAGCTGCTATTTAATATTGTTGTGTGTTTTTTTTTCTCCTTTCTTTGATTTTGATCCCAAATTTCTTTAACATTTTGCTCTCCTTTTTTTCTTTGTGTTTTTTTTTTCTTCGAGCCAATATGCAACAGCGTTTATAAGTATTTGCATGAAAATATTTAAAAGTTTGCTTAAACTTTAACTTTCTTTTATAAATTGAAAATATGATTTTAACAATGACATGTGTTTATCTCATGAAATAAGTATAACAATTAGCCAAACGTTTTACTTGCAATGGATGCAAGAAATATGTACTTTTTGTTTGAAATATTGCAGTGAATAGACGTGTTTGAATAATTACGGGCTCTTACATTTCTTGTACATCAGCCTCAAGGTCATTTATTAGCTCTTCTTAAAGTAAGAAGCAGAATAATATCAATGTCAAAATAATGATGATAAACGTCACTTCTCGAGTTCGAGAGGAAAATTCTTCGGAAAGTCCCATGGACCAGTTTGGGTTGACGGAGAATATCGGTGTCGTATGAATTATGAGCTGTATACCGACATGAAGCGTATTAAAATACAGCGTTTATGTTGGCTGGGTAATGTCGTGAGAATGGATGAAAGTGGTCCAGCTAAAAAGTCATTTGAATATGAACCAGGTGGCGGCACATTTCTGACATGGTGTCAGAAATTGCAGAAGAAGCGCAGAAGGCCCAGCTGCTTGGCAATCTATTCTATGTTCGGCTAGTACAATAAATTTTCTGTAATAGCCGTTGGAGAAGAAGACGGGTTTTCTCATCTTTCCATCTTCCTGACTTCAGATTCATTTAAAATATCGAAAAACCTGAATTTTGAAACAAAAATCTTTATGACGGCCGGGCAAAAATGTTATTTATATTATTGATTTTTACATTCGTATTACTTTTCACTCGGTCACCCTAAGAAATACACAACGTTGCCATCTTTTCTTTTCGATTTCAATAATTGTCATTATGATTAACGTTGCAACACCATCAGATTTTTTCTTTCTTTTCTTTCAATGCCTTTCCAGATTTTCTTACGCCTTTTGCTTAATCACAAAACTTAAAAGTTGTGACACAAACTGCACCCAATCTATTTTCAAGATGTCATCTAGCTGAATAATCTGTTCATTAAAGTTGTAATCAGCTGTTTTCCTGAAGCTAAACTGAAACACTCAATGGCACGAGAATTTTGTAAACAAATTCTCATAAATTTTCTCATTCTCATATTTTTAAAAGATTACAAGTATTTCGCTAAAGTTCAAATAAAACTTGGTCGTGTGATCCTTAAGTAAAAGCAAAATCAAGGTGATTTTATGTCTAGCAGGTGGCAGCACTACGGCAGCTGGCTGGTTGCTGCCGCTCTTATTCTCGTGGACAATTAACGTCAATATAATAACCGAGTAATGCAAAGTTTTTGCACAAGCATAACGGTTTTGTTATATTGTTGTGCTAATTTTGCTCCAGTGCTGCCACCTTTATTAAATCTATATATGTATTGCAAAATGCATGTCATTCATTCTAAAACCAAATTAGCCACATGCTGTCTTAGTTCGTACATGTTAATGTCAGGCGGGCTTAAAACACAAGGTTGATCTGAGACCAAGAAATAAAATAAAACGAAATGACCTGAAATGAAGAAAAAATGCGACATATTATTAAATAAAAATGATTTATGACAATTAAACTTGTAACTTACGAATAAAACCAAATTTAAAAACAATAGAAAAAATTCAATAATCTTTATAAACTAAAACATAAATAAAAACGTGAAACCACGCGAATCACGAAACAATGAAACGAAAATAACAAAACATTTCAATAATAGTGAAAAGAAAAAATAGCGCTGAAAGTAAAAAATGTAGGATTTTTTTTTTCTTCTTTCAATTGAAAAGTTTATTGCATTCATCAAATGTACAAAATGTAACTTTTTTTAAATAAACATTTATGTTTTTGCCAACAACAGAGTTTGCAAATAATTGCTTTGATGAGTTTGATAAACATGAGTTTGGGGAATGCCATGACGATGACAGCCTTGACGGAATTTGGTACATGAAATGGTTTGGTATTTTATTTTGTATAGTTTTTAATTACTCATCTAATCGTCTTCAGTTTAATGACAATGAGCAGTTCTGCAAACAACATTAATACATGCGAAGCCCATTATACTGACACATGTTTTGGTTCGGTGTAACACTTAAGTATCGGATTGTCGCTAAAGTGAGGTTATGTTTAACCGGTATTCGACTGTGTGTTAATTTTTCTATTATCTTCATGCCTAAAATTTTAAATAATTGAATCTACTTGGAATTAATTGCTTTAATATAATGTTTGCTTTCATAAATCATCAGTTTTTTTTCTAATATATTTTATACACATTTACATACATACGTTTACATTTGGCATAAATTTACATATACAATATATATGTACATACATATCCAGCTGGCATATTGAATCCTAATCGAATCTTATGGGAATCAGCTGGACGGACAACATAAACGTATAAAGTCCTTCTTAGTTTTTATTTCCCTTTGCCGTTCCTTGTTCCTAGCAAATATTTTTGTTTATTTACGGGAAAATTTAATTGATTTTTTCAATATTTAATAAACTAAACCTGTTCACTGTTTGGAACCTGGAATTCTACTTATTTTCAATAGAATTGTCAGCAACAGAACGAAATGAAAATGTAAAGACATACCGCATGTGACACATTTTCAGTTGAACAGAAGCAAAACAGCTGATTCATAAGAGAATGGAACGTAAACATTAATTCTGCCTCAAGAGCTCATTTTGCGATCAAATATTACTGTTGGGTGAGTTGCATCGTTTCGATGAATCGTTTATGATACGATGTTCTGACTTATATTCGAACAATTTCCTCATAATATTCATAATCATTGAAGAATCTTTTGTCGCTGAATTTTGAATCGTAAACTATACACGAGTTCTGTTTAAAAAAATTAAATAATATAAAATAAAAAGTAAATTTGCATTGTTCTCAAAAAATATTTATTTATTTCGCAATTTCTATTTCGGTCTCCTCAAAGCGATGTGACGTTGCGCCAATCTCCGCCACTGTCACAAAACGCAGTTTTTTCATGGGTCTCTTCAATCCTGCGAACAGCAAAAATCGAAGGCAATCGATATGCCGACATCCTCAGCATTTTCTCTAATCGCGTCACTGATGATTGTACATAACAATTTTCTTCACTTTTTCATTTTCATTAATTGTTGATGTGGTGGGGCATCGAAGGCCAGCGTTGTCATTCACATCTTTTAGATCTTGCCGGCGAAGTTGATAGACTTGTAAACATTTTATTGTATTACCCTCTAAATCGTCGTTTAATAATACAATTCGTTACGTATGCGGTTTGAGAAGATATGATTACATTATCATATATGTTTTGATGACTACCTGAAGTTAAGTATTTTAATATTTATGCACGGGACAACCCGATCATCGTTTTGAGCGATTGAGCGATTCTCTAAACTCTAAATAGAGGTAAACGGTTACTTTGTCTTAGATACAGCAGCCAAATATCTAAATACCAATTCCTTATATATACAAGTAATCGAGGTCTGTAACGATATTCCTCACAAGCTCTCAAGTCATTATTAACGCACATCAATTCAAGAAAAATATCTGCCAATTATTAAGTTAATTCTGTTTGATATTCAAACATGTTTTTTATTATATGACAACTTTCCTAAATGTTAATTATATAACTATTTTGAATTTGTAAGTAGTTTTTGGAAATTTTTTATAATAACTATATATATATATATATATATATATATATATATATATCCTAATCCATTATTTGTGCTGACTTCCCTACTGCATAATGAAACTTAAAGTCTCTAAAGGACATTGAAATAACAACAAATAAATAAAGAAATTAAGGCGAAAATGTGTAAAATGAAATTGTGCATCAACTGGACATAAACCCAATTTTGATCATGTAAAAATGTTGCAAAAAGAGATATATTCTGAACTTTACAGAAAAGGCATTGAGAGCTGAGCACAAACATAAAGACATTTAATAAGCAAACAAACATCAGAAGGACAATAAATAAGTTTAGCAACTGGACCACATTCCTGGGGAAATAAACTCCGGAATGATTTTTTTTTTATATACGTAAATAGAATATTTTGATGTAAGAAACCTTGTTGCGAAATCTTATTGCGATTTAGCCAAATTAATGGCTGCGCCTCTTGCAATACGTTCTGCAGTCAATTACTTTTTTAAGAACCAAATTATGTAAATTTTGTACAGTAAGAATTTTCCCACAGCAAAAAATATGAAATTGTAAAAATGTAAAAACTTTAAGGAATTAATTAATATGAATTAATCAAAATCCATTCAATTTCAGACTTCGAGCAATAAAGTTGTAAGAAACAAATCAATTTTGTTTCCTTTTGCCGGCACATTTTTTTTTTAAATCAAGGAGATGTCCTTTTTTAATTTGTATTTATTTTTTGATTATTAATGCCCGGTTAAATTACATATATATTAATCGCAAATTGTGTCACTTTTGTCCTTTTTGTACAAACCCTGAAGATGATCAATGACGTTGATCGAAATACTGAAAAATCATTACATTTATTTTTAATATTTGATATTTGAAAAATATTAAGAAACATAAACAAATTTCAGCAAAATTTTAGTTGATTTTTTTATTTTGCCCTATAAATTTTATTATCTTATCTTTAATCGATAGTGGTAAGAAAGAATAAAGGCAGGAAAATTAAAGGAACTGTCCCACGATTTGCAGTGTCAATGAAAATTTGAAACATGATGGCCGCATAAAAATATATTTTGTTCACCGCATGACCAGAAGAAACTAATACAATTTTATGTCATTTCTCGCCGTTCTGTTAAAAAAAAAACTCAAGCAATTTTATGCCATTTCTCATGTTCTCTTCAAGACAGCAATTACTTTAACTGAATATAAATATGAATATTTGCAATGGCCGGCGGTTTCATCAAATTGTACATTTTCCACTCATATTTTCATTGCACTTGTGGCGTGATAGTGTGAAAACGAACTGTTGCTTTCAACGAACCTCTTAAGGTTTCTTTTGTACAAAATCCAATGAAAATCTAAAGAATTATATAATAGTGGAAACTGCTCTGCAAAAACATTAATACCCAGATTTAATTACGTGACGCAATCTAGTAAAAACTATTAACATATTCATGTATTTTATGTACTATATCTGTTAATGCAAAGGTGGCGGCTGCCAGATTTTAATGGGTTTTTTAAACTTACATTTTAATTATTACAGCTCGTGAGTATTTCAATCCAAATCAATTTTAATTTTAATCACTTGATTATATTGTTAAGCTGAAAGTGATTAAGCTTTTCGAAAAAAACCCCAATTTCAGGTTATTTATTGTGCGTATTAGCTCGAATTCATTCCCGGATCGGATAAAACTCTGCAAAGACGTCAAACTTGGGCTTCTGTCTTAAGTCTTTTGTTTTAAGCGTGTAAACTTCGCTTAACTGCGACGCTAATAGTTTCGTTTAATTTATGAGCTGGCTCGACATTATACAATGAAAAGAAAACTTTAGCTTTAATTTGTTTTCTATATTAAATATTAATTAATTTGTTGTTGTTTTTTTTTGAAGATCGTAATTTAAAAATACGTTGAAGAAATTGAAGTTTGACGAAACTGATGCCGTTTTAAACACATAATCGCTGTTTATGCGAGTAACCATAAAGATCATTGATATGGATGTGATGGACGATAATAATTTTCTAATTTAAAACTTAAAAACACAAACAAACCACGAAAACCGAAAACGAGCAACCAAATCTAATGGCTGTAACTAGTTCATAGAGTTCATAACGTTTGAAAGATAATAATTATTCACAAATAAATATATAAGTTTATGGCAAAGTCGCCATTAAAAATTAATATATTCGCAAAAGAAGTTTTATCTATCGGCTTTGACAAGTGCCTTTCCGGCTCAGGCTCATTGAAAGCTAAATCTAAAAAACAAGCTTTAGTTATCGTGAAATTGGCAGGCTTTAATGTTTTAAGCGCATATCAGTGCTTAGCATCTAGTTCTGTAAGGAAAATCATATTATCGCTGGAATTATTATATCGCTGAATTCTAAAAGCCTCCTGCTTAAACGTTCACTCCAAAAATAAATAATACATCTAAATATAACTTTTTAAAGGAACCGAACTCTTATTGCGCTCTTACGATTGAAATTCCTTAAGACACAGTAAAAGCAAAATAATTATTCAATTCACAAGCGCGCCTCAATATCGTGTGCGTCTAATTAAACAGTGTTGTATTGTCGTTGGTGGTAATTTGCACCTAAAAGCACGTATTATACAAAGACACAGGTCCGGAAATGTTCAATTTTTGTTAGGAGGAAATGTTAAAATCATTTTACTAAGTTGTAACTAGAACCACCAAATTAATTCTTCTTAATTGTTAATATATATTTAACTTAATTTTTAAACTAAAATTGCTCATAATGACAAATTTATTGTCATTTCTTATCAAATTGAAACTTCCATAACTGGCATTTTTAATTTTTGACATTTAAGAATGCAATAAAATAATCCCGTTGAATTTCTATCTAGAAGGTGGCAGCACTAAGGCAAAATTATATATAACAAGAGGTATAAAAACTGAAGCGGACAAGCCCAACAATGTTCGCTTTCAAAAGTTTTGTTTATTTGTTAATATTTTTTGTAAATCGCCGAAGAAATATGAGCACAAAGAATCAACAAAAAACAGGAAAAATCCACCTTGAGCTCGATGATTTTCAATATTTTCATAACTTTGTTTCAAAAATCAAAATATTTAGACGTTTTTTGTATGTTTTCCAGCTGTCTACAAAGGGCAACAACTTTGTTTCTTGGAAAAAATATTATTAAAACGGGTTTCTGTTAGTTCTCAGTATTTTATTAAAAAAATATTTGAAGGTATTTTTTCAAAGATAACGAATAGGTTCACCAGCCAAGAATATGCAGATAATGTGTTCCCTCCTAAAGATTTCAAGGTGCAACTAATACCATCAAACAGCTGATCACAAAGCACACAAAATAAACAAATAAAATGGCGGATGTTTACAATCCAGCCAAATTGATAACAGGAGAAATTGAAAGGGCAGCTGATTTGGTTTGTGGGAATTTACAATAGGCGATTCTTATTGATGATGTTGTTTTCCCAGCGCAATATTTGTTGCTTGTATTGCTCTTATTTTTGTTTGATCGTATATAGAGAATTGCACACATTCGTGCTATTTGGCGAGTTCTGAAAGAAATGCCTAATGTAACTGCCCACCTTGTGACTCCTCCCCTCCCTAAGTAAGATGTCAACAATTTGGGAGTAAAATTTCTTTTCCAATAAAAAAATTTACTTTCTATGAATTCGCCTACAACAAAAAAAATCCTGATTTGATTTCACTGGTTTTGCAAACTTTGAATTATTGTATTATTTGTGTGGCTAAAAATTCAAACCCTACTGTATTTACATATTCTATAGCATTAAGATTAAATAAAACAAAAACTATTTATGTACTCACCTTTTTAATTTCAGAAAGGGCTATGCAGCACTCGGGATACTCATATATTTCTTTGTAAGTATGAGTGTGTCTCTTTTGTTGTAGGAAAAACACTATTTGCCAATTTTTTTTTAATTTATTTTATGTGGTTTTTTTTTTTTGATAACAATTGCAACAGCAGCAGGCAGTAATAACTTTAACCACAGTGCAGGTGTCTGGAATGCACACACGTTATGGGCGCTTTTTTTTTTGAAAGTGAACAAAAAAAACCCCCGATTAAAAAAACATGCTCACACTATCATGTGTATGAACAAAAACATTAAAGAAATGCACAGTGGCGAAACTTTCAAACCACCTGAATGAAGTCTTTAGCCAAAAATTATTTCGGCTACTCAACCCCTCAAATACACAATTTAAGGTACTCGAAAGAGAAAAGAGAAGAAAAAAAACTGATATTTGAGGCATTCACAAGCCATGGGCTGGCATTGACCTAAAATTATAATATTCGACATTAAAAAGGGAAATATTTTGCAAGCAAAATTTATAAAAACCGTAATAAATCTTATCCGATAATTGTTCGTGTCTTGTAAATTTGTATTGGATTGGGCTTTTCCCAATTCAGCCCTGAAAACTTTAAACTGAAAACAGGCCATTTTTTCCCCTTTTTTTAATTTTGCCCCATGTTCATTCAAAAGGGATGGGATGGGATGGTATGGGATTCTTGGTTTGTGGAGAGTTTCTGCATTTTAATATAAAATTTTTGCACAAATTTTTGTTAACAAAAAGATTTTTCGAAAAGTTGCGGCTAAATTCATCAAAAACAATGGGAAATTACAGAAATACTGGTTTTTTTTTAATTTCACCCAAATTTATTTCAGATGTCGCCAAGAATATTTTTACAAATTTTAATATCTTCAATAACATTTTTACAAAATGTATGTAAAACTGTAGACAAATTTTAATATCTCGCAATAACATTTTTACAAAATGTGTGTAAAACTGTAGACAAATTTTAATCAAACTGTTCAAATACTGTTCGTCGTTCGTGTCACACGAAGTAGAATTAGCACAAAGGGCCTCTCCCACCAGGTCGACGGTGCAAATAAGAGCAAACTAACTGGCCTAAGCGCACCATGTCGGAAATGATTAGATTCGGCGACACAGCAACGCTCACGAATAGTCTCCAAGTCAGCTGTTCGCCCTTCACATCGAGTGTACAAACGATAAATAATAGTTCATTTTTATTTTGTTTTTAAAGTGTGCCACTGTTTTCTTGCACTTTGCTGGCTGGCTGTGAAAACTTGTTCGCTGCGATGAGCTTCAGAAACAACGAGCTGGTAACCAATCTTATAGATCAGGCCAGCGCTTAATGACACATACATACATACATCGGTATGTTCAGTTGCGTTTATTCAATAACAAGCCCCACTGTGATTTATTTGCTTCTATTTAATCTGATAGTGCCAATAAAATAATTTTTGTTTGGATTTTTTGTATGTGTGTTTTTGGTGTTTGTTTGTTTCTTTTTTTTAATTTTAATTATGGCAAAAATAACATTAATAGCGACATAAAAAGCCATAAGCGCAACGATCGCGACGAAATCCTAATGTTTTGTTGTAATTATTAACCGTCATTGGCTGGCTGCATTGTTGTTTTTATTTTATGGCAGCAGCCAACAACGTCTTGGAACACACATGCACACCACCCTCCAACACAGTTGCACGCATGCACAGACATGCTTAGTTGAGTTAAAAAACGCGGCTGTTACATTTTCTTAGCGTTTTATTCAATTTAACGTTATTGCTATTAATTTTGGTGATTTTTGGTAACAGCAAAAACGAGTCCAAAATGAAGAAAAATAAAACAATCCACATTAATTTATAATCGACCGTTTAAAGACGGCGAGCCTGCACTGGTCAAGCCAACATGCAAACGGACTTAATAAATGGTTTGGATAAATTTTCTTAACCATTTTTTTTTTGCTATTTTCTAGAGTTTAAAAATCCCTCTTTCGAACCAAATTATCAAACTTTCACCAGTGAAAAACAAAATGCAATAAAGCAGCAACACCAACCTCGTAAGGAAAATAAAGCAAAAAATAAATTTTTTAACAAAACTGCATTAAATTTTTGCACTGAACAGCAGCAGCAGATTTTAATAATTTTTTTTTTTTTTTGTTTTGTTTCTTTTCACAAACGTATTACTTAATTTTGAATAATATAATTTTATTATATTTGTTATTGATAAAATGAAAAAAATCACATATTAAGTTTTGAAAAAAATTATAACCTGTCCAATTTTGTTTTATGTTATTTTTTGTTTTATGCCTTTTTCCAGTTAAAATTTGTAATTTTCGTTTTGCCGCTCTTAAGTAGTTTCTCAAAGCCAAGACGTTTTGCAACTGACTTTGACGCTGCCTGCCGTTACAAGCAGCTAAAGTTTTGTTTATATTTTCTTCGAAACATTTATTTTTGTGGCCACAGCTAAATTTTAGTGTATTTTTCAACACCGTTTCCTTGTTGTCGCTTTCGGTCGGTGGCAAAAGCGATGTGTGCTCACGCGTTCAGCTGGGATCTTTACTGCCAAATTTGTTGCTTTTAATGTTTTAAATTTGTTTATATTTAGGGCTGTTTGCCCTCTCTCTCTCTATCTCTCTCTCTCTCTCTGTGATAATGCCCGCTCATTTCAGCTTAATTTGGAATTCATGAATTTTTATGCTGTCGCTTTTAGCGTTTAGAGAGAACCCACAAGCTCCCATCCATAATGCCATGTAAATGACCAAGTTTTTGTTGTTTCAATGTTTTTTTTTTCGTTTATGCACGTGCCACTTACTGCCCGCGTTCCGTCAGTTTTTAACCCATTAACAAAACAAGCCGGTTAAATTGGCCAAGCGCAAAGAACTATAAAGTTTTCGAGAAGTTCTATTTTGAAACGGAACTTAAATTCTCAAACGGAACTTAAATTCAAAGGAATTAAATTTCTCAAGCAAAATTTTCATTCCACATATTTTTATGAATATGACCCAAAATAATTTAACTCTGAATTTTAAAATCTGTTTTTTTATTAAATTTTTTTTTAATTTTGTTAAATTACAGAATCGTGGTATTTTATTAAAAAGTTTAACGAAATTCGACTTTAAAAAACAATTTTCTCAAATAAAATTTTCTTGAAATGGATTTCATTTAACATATTTTTAAATGAAATAATAATAATTTAATTCTGAATTTTAAAATCTTTTTTTTTATTAATTAGTTTTTTGCAAATCTTGTTAAATTACAGCATCGTGGTATTTTATTAGAATTTTTTAAAAAATTTGAATTTAAAACACAATTTTCTCAAAAAATTTTTTTTTAAATGGATTTCATTTAATATATTTTTATGAATATGACCCAGAACAATTTAATTCTGAATTTTAAAACCTGTATTTTTTATTATTTTTTTATTACAAGATCGGGATCTTGTTTCGAAAAATGTAGAAAATTCGACTTTAAGAAAAAAATAAATTACGGTCGTTCTATATTAAGGCGGCTTCAACTCTATTCACACAAGCCGTTTCAAAATTATATGTGTGATTTATACCGGTTCTGTAAACCACTCAAACTTTTTGTTATTTTCGATGTGATTTATTTATTTCGAAAACAAGAATCAGCAGCTGCTTTTTGAAACTGATTGCAAACAATGTCAAAATTAAGCTCATAGTGATTAAATCAGTTTTTTTTACTTTTGCAAATACTGGCGAATGTTGATGTTCGATATCGCGGGGCAGACGATTATTAAAAATTTTTCTATATTTGCAAATTTTTGGCAAGTTCTAATTTTTTTTTTTAGAAAAACAGCCAACAAGATTGACAAAAAAGATTAAAGTTGATTTTTTATTTCCAATATGAATAAAACAACTTCTCCAGTTTATAATTAACAGATTTTTTAAATGCACTTGTCAGAGATGGTGCAAAATATGGTTGGCCCTTACTTTGGAGAACGGTTAAATAACCAACATATTAAAACCAGGTGCCTTAAGTAGAACTGTGCAATATTACGAAATAAAAACGCCATAAAGCAATTGAACTTGTAATAAATTAACACTTCAAAAATCAATTTTTGACTTTATAAACATAGACACATGTACACACATACATGTATGGATATATCCAGTTTAAAAAAAATTGAATTGTGAAGCAGTGAATATCCATTTAGCGAATGCAAACATTCGGTCTAACTCGTTCTATGTCACGCACACAGATCGGAAATAATTCTGCGTCTCCACTGTAGAATAATTCATATTCTATCACGCAGTATTTATATCACCTTCCCCACTTTTAAGTCAAAACAACTGAACTCGTTTCACTTAAACAACAGCCTGATCTTTACATTTTACTAAATGTAACATTTTATAGACAATACTTTTTTTTTAAATATAAAATCGAATCTTAGAATGCATGTGAAAGTGATATTTTTTAGGAAACTATTTTACTTAAATATAAAATGGAATATGTATGTATATCTAGTGAAATAGCTAGCAACAATAAATAGTTATTGTAATACAAAAATTTGCAAGAAGTTGCTAGCAAAGAGTAGCTATAATAGCGAATATAGTTTTAAATGTATGTACTTAGTTTATACAATATATACCTAAATTACAACAAAGACTGTTTTAGTCGAATTAAAAGGGACGTCTGTTGGTTTGACGTAGATTCTTTTCAATTTCGAACTGCCGTAGGTCGGTGCGTTGCAAAAAATCCTGTCGTTCTAAGTACCTGTTCAAAAACAAATTTGTTGTCTTCAAATTAGATATACATCCGAAACCGAAAACAACTCACCCATCTTTTCCTTTGTTAAATGTTTGTAGCTGTTCGTCTATGCCCTCAGTTTGTTTGAAACTTTTCCAGTCTAACTGGGATTTTTCTAAAACCGATAACTTTTTCTTTTTTCCCAATTGATTTAATAATGAGCCTAATCCGGGACCGGAACCTGAAGCTGCTGACGTTGGTACTGTCCTTTTTATAGCCGCGCCTGGCAGAATACGACCAAATGGTTGCTTTTTTACTGCTGGTACAGACACCGCTTTGTTTTCTTTAACACTAGAGGCATCTATTTCACGTTGAATGCTGACTTCTTCGCCCGCAAAATCCAAAACTTCTGTAATTACTGTTTTATTGACTTCAACTTCGGCCGTTTTGTCCTTGGCTTTTTCTTTTTCTTTGCCAGTTACTTTCTCACAAAAGTCTTTGCCATTTTGACGGGAGGAAGTTGGTTTATTTTCAGCCGCAGATGCATTCTCACTATTCGAAGATTCCCTGGGTTTAACATCTTTAAGGAAGTCCGCCCACAGGGCATTTGTCCTAGATTTGTCTTCTTCATCCGATATTTCGTCTTTTTCTAAATTCTTGCCTTTCCCGTTTGCCGGAGCGTCATCTCTTTGTCTTGTAGATCTCCTTGAGGTACTAACACTTTCATCTTCTGATTCGTCGTCCTGATTCGGCTTAGCTTTTTTTCTGCTGACTGTTTTATTTGGAGCCTTTCGTTTCGATGGTTTTTTCCTTACTTCTTCAGAGTGCTCAACTAATTCCTCGTTCTCTTCACTTTCTTCAGCATCTTCTTCACTGGCTGCTGATTCACCGGCTAAATCCTCGAGCCGAAAATCGGCATCACTCTCGTCACTGTCGGAAGCATAATCCTCTTCTTTGTTCATTTTTCTGTATTGAATTTATCGATTTAAAAAAATTTAACGATAAATTGGAAAAACAATGTCTACGGCCCACAGCACTCCGTTGTCTATCAACAGCACGCGAAAAATAGTATTCTTTTTTTTTTGCTTTTGCCACTACAAATAATGATAATCTAGCGATTTTTCAGCAATAATATTTATTCCATAAACAGGGTTTGAGAATTCCATAACATCAGTGATGGTTGGCAAAGTTGAAAAAAGTTACTTTGGACTAAAAAGCTTAAAAGAAAAAAATTAAATTTCTACTATTGTATTAAAATCTTTAATTGAAATAAAAATATTTTGTGATATTTTTTTGCAAAATTGTCTAATTGAATGTACCGAGGTGAATTAATCTGCGGTAAGCGAATTCAGGTAAAACATACAATAATAGTAAAAAACGATCTACTATCACGAAGATGCCACTGTGAAAAACTAAGCTAGGAAAAGTGGTATTTGAACTCAAGGCCAGTTCATTACTTTAATTCGCCTTGATTTAAAGAAAACGAATATATTTGTGGATAAGGTTTTTTTTAGTGTAGTAGTAATAAAGTATAAGAAAAATGTAATAAATAAAAAACTGGAAAGTTTTGATACATTTAGGATGTCGAAAAATGAATAGGAAAATGTGCCTTACAGCTAAAATGCAAGCAGCTAAGTTTTTGCATACCAATGATTTCCCAATTGCGGTGGATATGGATATTTGGGCAAATTTGTTCTGTTGACAAAGTGTTCCACACTAACTTGAGTTTCAAACGTTTTGGTGCCCTCTATAGTATAAATAGTTAAATTAAAAGATTAATAGGCAATTTTTGAATCAACAATTAATTTATTAAAAACATTAATGTGGTACAAATTTATATATATGTATATGTATGTATGTATATAAAAAAATAATTTCAGTCATTAAAATATCTGAAAATATGTGTACAATATTGTTAATATAAGTATGTATGTCTTTCTAAAAAAACAAAACAAATACATAAAAGAAACATAATTTTAAAACATGAAAGTGTTAAAGAATGTAATTTTCAGAACAACATTCACAGAAATATTTTCTACACGATGTATTCTTTTCTAACAAACATTACAAATAACATAATTAATTTCACGTTCCTAATTACAATATTTTATGTGTTATAACTCGCAACAGCAGAACTGACTGTGCCAAAAGCTATAAACGTCTCCGTGTTACGACTGTTATTTAAAAAAAGTTGATTGCTATTATTCTTTATCTAGAAACTATTGAGCTAATAAAAAAAAATACTATTTCTGTTAATAAAGTAAAACAATTATTACTTTTTTCAATCATCTTCGCTTTGGTAGAATTTCTTGCGGAAGGACATTAAATTTTGTCGCTCATTGTCGAGAGCTTGTTCCAATTGTAAGACCTTAATGTGCATTTCCATTTCCATAGCTTTTTTCTGGGAAGTTGTGAGCTTTGTCATGTCTATTTCGTTTTTATATTCTAATTTATTACAACCATCTTTAACTGTGGCCACAACCGAACCGGTAGCTAAGGAGACGTCGCGTGAAGCTTTTGTTAGATCGATCAGCTTTTGGCTATCTTTGTTGGCCTTAACTTTGCTGGCTATAACTAATTGAGCAGTACTGGCTGCAATTTCCTGAGCAGCTACAACTATTTCGAAGCACTCATTTGATTCTAAGACAATCGCCTTATTGGCAGCATCCACAAGATAATTAGCACCTTTGGCTACACTTTTAGAGGCCGATATCAAACCTTCAGTCCACTGGCTGTTGCGCTTATAGAACTCTTTCTCAGTAAAGGTGCCTTTGCCACGAGACACGATTTCGTTTTGCAAATCACGAGATCTTTTAATCAGAATTATAATGTATTGCATAAGATTGGTGCATGAGTCGAGAATTTTTTCGTTTACTTCCAATTTAAGGCCCTCATTCTTAGACTTGGAGTTTTGCTGAATTTCCAACATTTTTTGCGCAGCATCTTCTATCATTTTATCCATGTCCTTTAACTCCTTCTGCAGCAAGTCTCCAATGTTAAGGTTTTCAGTAAAAGAGTTGCTCATAAGCAGCAATAATGTTGACAAGTCAGTAAACTTTTCAACTATCTTCTGGTTATGCTTATCAATTTCGTTAATGTCTTTGCCACTAATTAGCATTAAATCGTATAAAGCGATGAAGGAATTGTTTAAGTCGTTGGATAGAGATCGTAAATTGTGAGCATTTTCCATGTCAGTGGTGTTTTCCGCTACAAGCGTTATGTACTCGTGCTGATTTCTAAGAGATGAAATCAAATCTATACATGATTTGGCAAAACCGCTAGCAAGCCATGTATTATTACTTATATGCAATCTATAAGCCTCCAGCATACTTTGCAAATGGGCTTTTATTGCATCAATACTAAGTTTTGTCTGCTGCAGCACAACATTCGCTTCAAACACTTTAAAAGAAAAGTCCGTCTCTAGGGAATGTTTGATTGCCTTCATCACAGAGGCCATAATTTTATCTGCAGCTAGATTTGCTTCAGCTGTGGCTGTTTTCATATCTGCCAATTGTTGCTGCATTCTTTGCAATTCTAGACTTATATTTTGCCTTTCTTTACTAATACTAATTAACTTAACCTCCAAATCTTGTAGTTGTAAATTATTTTTTGTTTGGGTATTTAAAAGATCTTCGATTTCCCGTTGTTTCATATCCAATTCTCTTTGAGCATTTTCTTGGCAGAGATCACCTTCAGCTTTTAGCATTTTTATCTTTTCCTCATATTGCTGCTTTAATGCCTTACTTTCCAACTGATTCTTCTGCAGCAGTTCAGTTTGCTGCAGGAGTTCAGAGTTTAATTTTTCAATTTCAAAGTTTTTGTTCGATATTTCGTTTTCATATTCTTGAATTCTGGATTTGGAAGAGTTACAAACTTCTTCTGTTTTGGAAACTTGTTGTTCTAATTTTCCTTTTAGATTCAACAATTCGTTATCCAGCTGCTGCTTGTTCTGTTGCTCAATTAAAAGCAGCTTACTTTTATCTTCTTCGAAATGTTGCAATAGTTTTAACTTTTCCTCTTCGTTTCTTTGCAGCTGATCCTTAAGGTTGTTTATTTCTATATTAAGACGGTCAATATCATTGTCTTTCTTGACTATGATCTGCTGATATTCCAGTGATTTTGACTTTAAAGTTGTATTCAATTCCTCAGCTTTACCGGATTGGGCTAACTTTTCGTTCAGATTTAATATTTCCTCTCTTAGTTCCAGAATTTCTTTTTTCTCAGCAGCCACATTTTTTGAGTCTTCATTACGTACTCGTAATAAGCCTATGTGCTCTTCGCGTAGCTTAGTGTACATGGTTTTGATTTTATCAAACTTTTCTTCCGCCTGCTTTATTTTTTCATCGCTCTGTTTTACTTCTTCCTCTAAGGTACATATCTTGAATTGGTGTTGTTCCATCTGTTCGGACATTTCGTTTATCTGTTGCTGCAAATTATCTCTGCCAGTTGAAAGGTTTTGCAGCATTTCTACTTTTGTTGCTATTTCTCTTTCAAGGGACTCATTCTTCAATTGATAATTATTAATTTGACGGGATAAATTGGAGTAGTGTTCCAAAGCCATTTGTTTTTCATTTAAAACATCTGTTAGCTGTCTAATAATTAGTTCTTTATCTTCTAAGGCATTTTCAGCTAGAGAATTGTTATCCGCGACGTTTGCTAGATCTATCAAGCTTTCGACAGCAGGTTCTGGTTCTTGCGGCAATACCATGATCGGTGCCTTGTAATTGCCCAAGTCCAGTTCGGAAGAAAAGTTTGGAGTGCTCTCCGGTAAATGGGGCAGTTGTATAATATCGGAGAAATATTGAAGGGGACGAACATTTTCATAAAATGCTTTTAGCTTTTTAAATATTTCATTGAACCGGTTACGATGACCCACAAGCACATCATGTGGCAAGCCATCATGCAGACGAAACATAATACGAACACATATATCATAGAGTGGATTTGCATCCTGTATCAGTGTAATTAAAGGAGCCAAGCGACACTGTCCTTGCGGTGTCATGGAGTTTAGGCGATACGTGTTAATGGCCAAGAATATCTGTGCCTGCACCTGTAGAATGTGCTCAATATAATCAAATACTTCTACACACAATTGGAAATAGATATTGTAATCGTGGCCAACTGTTCGTACAAATTCATTAAAATCCAGCGCCAGTGAGCCGGGAATGTTTGCATTCTTCTGATGGAACTCCAATTTATTGGCCAGAAGTCTAGTATATACCTCAATACATTTACCCACACCATCCTGAAGATGGCCCCACATCTTTCCCACTTCCAGAACTAAAGTCTTGTGAGTTTGTGAATGTTTGATAGCGCATTCATGGCCCTCGCGCAACACTTTATGCAGTAAATGGCAAAACTTCCACGCTGTAAATCTGTGCTCCATTATGGGCTGCCGCGTAATATCGGCCCAAAAAGGCTTCGCACTTTTCGAGCGATGTGTAGCGATGATGACTGATCGGGCGTGTTTCACTTTAAGTGGAGCTTCCGAAGGGCTTAAAGCTTTGGTAATGCTTATATGCAATTGATATTCCTTGTCCATTTTCGTTCAGTTCAACTTTCTTTTAGTTGCTTTTAATAATAATAAAAATACACCCAATTTAATGGCTCCAAAGAAAACACAAAGTATTAGTATTCAAATTTTTGCATTTTTCACCTTTATCTTATCGAAATTATTTAAGAAATAGATATGCAGGCCAAATACAAAATTTATTACTTATAACAATATTAATGACAATGATGCCACTTTATTGAATGCAAAAAAGCGCAAACGGAGCATAAAATTGCATTACACCATTTCTGGAGAGGATTTCAGAAATGAAAGTTAAGAAAACAAACCCCTAATAATAACTTTAGATATAATTTGTCAATTACATCCAAACTTTCTTTCCTGTACATTTTTATAAGCTTTATTCGCAGCTATTTGGTTTTTTTTCTGGACTACACTGAATGAAATGAAAAAAATTGATTGTCCACGATAGAGAGAAAGAAACTGTTCTTAACAACGCGATCATATTTGAAGGTGCAAATATAGTATAATAAAATGGTATAGTCTTAGGAGCAGATCAAAGTTTATTGTTATAATTGGGAAAAAACTTTTTTGCAGAATTATTACATACAAAAATCGTGGAGATTAAAATCACTTGAAACAAACCAAAATAAACAATAATAACTTTAATTAAAAAGAAATTAGACTGATTTTGAAGCTATATATATAATATTATATGGTTTTTTGAAAAAATCGTATTTATATAAAACGCTTTATTTATATGGTAGCATTTAATTTTTTGCATTATGGCAGCACTACTCAAAAAGTTTGGCACTGGAGACTTTTTGATATGTAAATAACAACTGCAAGAAGTAAATAAATTGTGAAAATATGGATTTATTAACAAATGAAAAATTCAGATGCAGGTAGCTTATTTCATAAATTATTCCTATGTCAGACACTGAATATCATCTTTTAATCCTAGTGTTAGTTCAGTGTTAAACAAAGATGTTAAACAGCATGGCAAACAGTACCTATATGACCAGCAAGATGATACTGCTTGGAGTTCTAATGAGGTTTAGATTTTAGAAAATGAAAACGATATTGTATTAATAATGAATATAATCTTTAAAAATAGGGTACACCTCAGTGGATAACTATTGAGTTCAACGAACCGCAATCAATAACATCATTTTGTTTTCAATTTCAAGGTGGATTTGCTGCCAAAGATGCCAAAATTCTAATTCACAAGTCTGAGCTTGTGGAAGGCACCACTACATATGAAGAACCATTTTATGCCGAAGATATTAATGCGATGCAAAAGTTTGAACTAGCAGCTATGCAAACAAATGTTCAAAGAGTAAAGTTTTTGCTTGAAAGCAGTACAGATTTTTTTGGTCGTATTATTGTTTATAACTTGAAAATATTTTAATAAAGTAATATTTCTTTCTGCTAAAAGGTGGCGCTTGCTTAATTACATTTGTAGCTCTCCACTTTTCAGTGTGTGCAAATCATTTGAACAAAATACAGCTAAACGCATTCAATGCACAAGTAAGAATATGGTCCTCTATTTTCCCATAAGCGATAACGTTTCTTTTTAGGGAAGTAAAAAATTAATATATTGTTTTAAAATTAGTTGTTTCTCACCTATTTATTTAGCGGTTTTGATATAACAATTGAAGAAAAACGCTATTTTATCAGCACTAACAAAATTGACATTAATTTTGACAGCCGGATATCGAAAATCGGCCATATTGAAAATTACCTTTCCTTTTCTCTTTCTTTCGGAACGTGGAAAACGTCAACATTGGCTGGTTTTCTTGTATTGTAAATCAATTTAACGAAATAACACAAAGTGAGTGAAAATTTGTGACATTACGTTTAAAATTATGTTTTATTAAACATCCGTTGTTGTTTTTTTTAGATGCCCCGCGAAATTAAGGAAGTAAAAGATTTCTTGAACAAAGCCCGTCGGGCTGACGCTCGTGCTGTTAAAATCAAGAAGAACCCCAACAACACCAAATTCAAGATTCGTTGTTCCCGTTTCTTATACACCCTGAAGGTGGAAGATAAGGAGAAGGCTGAGAAAATCAAGCAATCCCTTCCTCCAGGCTTACAAGTTAAGGAAGTTAAATAAACTTCAGTTTAAAGTTGTTATTAAAGCAAAGAAAATCACCATTAAAAAATACAACCATGTTGTAACTAAAATACAAAAGTGAATTATTATGGAATTATTTATTATAACAAGATTCGTGCTGAGAAGTAAATCATGCCTTGCGTTTACACAAAAATTGTCTTGGTTCCCAACAATATAACCATATAATGAGTAACAAAAAAAAGTGTAAATATCTGCTAAAACAAGTGTCACCCATATGACTGAATTTTATATGTACATATATTTTTAGGATGCAATTTTGTTCTTGGGAGCTGTTGAGAGCAACGTACTTCTACCATTATGGGTGATAAAGAATAGCGTAACCTTTATTGATTTTGATCTGTGTTTTAAGTGGGCATCAGGCAGTTGCTTGTTTTAGGTTATTCAAACTTTGTTGATAACGTAGATATTGCTAATCGTGCGCGGTCAATGTTTTCCAAAATTGTACTCGAATGGCACTGGCTGGGTACTTTTCGGCTATTATTATCAAACAAATTTCTTTCCAGGAATTTGCCAAACTTCCTGATCTAAGCTTTTAAGTTTATCGTAACAAACATCAAGTTTTTGAAGGTTTATGTAGACAAGATTAGGCGCTGCTTTGTATTTAGCAATAGTAAATTTTGATAAATCCAAAATTTTGACCTAATTGGAATTTCCGGAGAAAACATCATGTTTTGATTGAAGCGACTCTGGATTAATCTTGTTTCTTTGACAAAAATTAGGTGTCACATATCTTGGTTTCAAATAAATTATTAATTACTGGATGTGTTCTAAAAGTGTATTTGAAATGGATAATGTGAAATTTATGATATTTTTCTATCGTAATTATTGAACATCGGCCCAATTTTGTGTACCAAACAAATGAAAAATACTTTTGTTACAAGTGGAATAGCAAAGTTTTGGAAAGGACCTTCTGAAATAAGGAGACTTCGATGTCTGTGCTCTTATCAACATGACGCAATTGCCAAGGTCTTATATACATACATATTTAAATCTTCCCGCCAATGTCAGTCAACGTCACTAATTAATTGAAACACATACATACATACATATGTTGGAGCTTAAAAAATATAAAACAAATTTCATTGTATATATGGGATATAAAAGTATGGGCTAACGTTAAAATTTTGTCCATTCTTAATGCAAATAATATTAATCTAAAACTTGAAACACTTTTGTCTAATCATTAACTTATAATTACGTATTGTTTTATATTTTTGTACATAAATTACAAATACTTATTTCAATATCATCAAGCTAATAGTATAAGTTCCTAACACTAAAATCAGTACAGACAGAATAGATATTCTACTCAAGATATTCTACTGTAACTCAACGTACTAGTACATTAAAAATACAATATATTTAGTTACACCTGGAGCGTTTGCTGGCCAATTGGTCATCCTCTTCGCCCACCTCTAACATGGCTTGCATGATTTTTCTTTTCAAACGTTTCCGTGAAGTTTCTGAATTTAAATTTCGAAACTCATTAGCAACCAGTTCACCGAAAGCATCCCACTGATCTCGCAATACAGAAGCAGGTCTGTTCGACGAATTCGACGTTGTGATAGAGGAAATAACTGGAGCAGTAGTTACAAGTGCGGGTGATGTCGTTAATATGTGTGCATGTGCAGGCATAGGGTTTGCTTTATTTGAGTTGTATTCTATAGTAGAAGGGTCGTCATTTATAATTAGATCCGCTTGAGAAGAAAACGAACACGCTGTGGAGGTTTGTGCTGTATGCTGAAGTTTTTTATTTTTGGATTTTATAATGTTCTGCGTAGAAACTAACGATATTTCTTGTGTCTGTGGAGGTTGATACTTCTGATCACAAATATCACCACTGCTATTCGATTGTTCAATTTCTAAAATTTCATTCTCAAAAGACTGAAAATCATCTGTGATAACCTCCTCGTTTATATTGTCTTCGCATTGAAACTGTGCCAGTTCTTCAGCATTTGCGTTATTATTGCTGGCGTTGGGCAAGACTGAAGAATCGTTTATTTCATCGTCTGGACTATTTGTGTCAAATTTCAAACGCATTTTCTGGAAATTAAAAATGGTTAAATTGTGAAAGTCTAGGAATCAAAAAACTAGCAATTTGAATTACCTTTGGAGGCTGGAACGTCGTCTGATAACCTCCCGGTCTTGGTTCTATTACATTTCTCAAGAACATTAACGACTCAAAATGACTCCATTTGCAACGAAATTCCGCGTCACTCTTTTCATCGATATTGCCACCGGATTCTTCTATACGTTGTTCCAACTTTTTCATTTCCGTATTAAATTGATTGCGCAGATTGTGTATCTTTTTTCCAAACTCAAAGTTCTCTATATTAAGTGTTTGGCATATTTCCTCAATGGCCCGCCTACGTTTATCTTTGCTCTTGTACGCTTCATGCCAATGATTCCACAGACATTCATGTTTCTTGTACAGTTCAATTAAATGAGCAATTTTCTCCTTCGACCACACCGTAGTCTTTGCTGTATGTGACTTTTGATGTTTTACCAAATCTCTTACTGTGTACGACTTTTCTTTCATTCTGGACTCGGCGCTACCGTTAAATATTCATACAGATATTTGAAAATTATTTTCTTTCATTCAAAATAAATTTATTCCATTTGTTTTTTATTCAACTTTTTCACATTTTATACATAAATGTCTTGCTAGATTCATGCAAACATCTGTTCACTTTTTGCTCTCATGCCATTTTTCTCAAATGTCTTTCGCATGCTATAAATTGTTTAGGCTGCCAGATCGACAAAAATTATACATACACCAAATTTGTAATATTATGTTGTGGACATCATTCGTGTTTTTTTATATGATATTTCTTTTTATACAAATTGTACACATGTAAGTATGTATGTATGTACGTATATTATGATAATTTTTATTAAAGAATACATACTTTCGAATGCCTTATTCCTAAGTACATATAAGTATGTTTTGAATGTGAATTTTTGCTTTGTTCGTTGCATTATTTTAAAGTGTGGGTATTAGCAAATCTGGGTATTAGTCATCTGTTCAGACTCGAACCAACCAGATGCTCAGATGAAAGAATGCAACCCGTTTACCGGTATATCACACTCCGATATGTCTGCCCACTCCTGCATTATCGGCCTGCCTAGATATTATTGTCTCTTTTAGAAAGGGCTAAGCAACGGCCAAAGAAATACTCTATACTTTCTTGCTCCTCCTCCTCAATTTTCCGGTTTCTACTGAAATCATTATATGGAAGATTATTAACCTCAAAAACGAGATTGACTTTTAGTAGTTTTTATTTATTCTTTTCAGTGTTGGACACCACATTTATACGAGACTTTTACAGCACTGCCAACTGTTCACTATAATATTAATATTCGATTCGAACGTTCGTTCCGCTTTATTCCAAGCGTCGTCATCGCAGCCACATTAAAAGAATTGCCGCTGGCCTAACTCATTGTGGACAATATTTGAATGTTATTGATAGACTCTATTTATTGCATTTCACCTGAAATATGTGCAGTATTATATTAAAATCCGATAGTGTTTATTAACAATGAGCGGCTTGTTTTGACCACGATAACGACTCTTGGAATACTGGGGCTTGTTGCGATAACAAGTGCCAGTATTGGATCCCCCGACTCTTTCTTGCTGTTGAGGGCTAACATAACTTAGTATGTGAATAAAAAAAAAAAAAGAACAACAGCCAGCCTAAAACATTTAAAAAAGTATTCCTTTTTATTCAATTAAAAATTTAATTAACGTTTTCATTGTTTCTTAGACAAATTTAGAAATAAAAAGTTGTAACTAAATGTACAAATTACTTGCTATGCATATGTTTTTGTTTTTTAAACTAACTAAAAGACCAACAAGACGATTTCGAATTTTTCTTATATGTAGTTCTAGAAAAGAGAAAAATAAATTGTACATATCATCAGCTGAAATGCAAAACCATGCAACTAAATTTTCTTTACCATTTTACAGTAGAAAAAAAAAAACTATAGCATGTTATGAAACTTGCGCTTATAGAATGTCTAATTTTTATGTTTTTGTTAGCTACTTGGTTCTGCAATTCAGCGAACGATTTGTATTGCGTATAAAAATAGTGACATAAATAAAACAAACAAAAAAATAAAAATATGTTAGTAAATCATTAAAAAATATTTGTACGAATCGAATAAAAATTGTTTTTAGCAATTGTAATAATACAATAAAATTAAAACTTATATACTATCAGTGCAGACAAGCTATAAAGTCTATGTATATATTTATTTATATGCATATTATAGCCATTCTGATATAAGAAAAGGTACTACATATATTTATTTTATAAAAAAAAAAGATTTGAAGCCAAATTTTCTACAAAAGACATTTTTTTAAGGATTGGAAAGATGTTTGTAATAAAAATCAGTATGACGATAGAAAACTTTTATTAAGTACAAATTTTTCGTTAAAAATTAAAAAAATATTTAATGGCAACAAGAGATGATAAAAAGCGCCTGGACAACACGCAACCTGTAATAGAAAATTAATTTATTTTTATCATAAATTTTGATGTTAAAATGAAGAATACGCTGTTGCCCGTGTAGACGCTGACTTACACTGAGTGAGCAAGACCTTAAAACGGTGCTGAGTAGAGGTTAAGATATATTATGTACATGTTTGAACGGCATTGGAGCTGGTTGTCAAGTTGGTGCTGTGCGCCTTGGCGTTATCTTGGAGTTCAGTAGCTTCAATACTGGCTGTTTGATTCAAGTCCGTTGTTTCATGAACAGAGTATGTTTGATCCTCGTCGTTGACGGTTGCCATCAATATCGACGACGTTTCGAATTGCTCCAGCTGTTGTCTTTTTCTCGCCTCCTCCTCCTCCTCTGTGCTGTTTTCTTCAAAATGTGATATATCTTGTACAGCTGCGTGATGATTGGCCACATTTTCCTCAACCATTGTGTCTTTCAGTTCAGCCTCCTCGTCGATAGTGCCGCCCTCTTCCAGTAACACTTCTTTGGCGATTGCTGCAATATTCTTATCGATCATTTCCTCCACCATCAGGTGTAAAACTTCCGATTCTTCACGATGAAAATTACACCAACGATCATCTTCATCGTACATTTCTTGTATGATTATTTTACCGATGTGATCTTGTTTGGCACGCTGGCCATACACCGAATAGATCTGGCTGCGCTTGGGTTGGGTTTTATCCATCGCCAAGCAGGTACGCACTTCTTTGTAGATGGCATCTTGTATGCAACGCAGGCGATTCGGTGGGTTAAAAAACGCCAATTGACTGTGAAAGTTTGTTGGATCACCATCTCGTAAGATTTCGCTATGTTCTTCGAGATACTCCCGACAAATATCGAGTATTATACGTTCATAAATATTGGTGATTTGTTCGTCCATAACGGATGGTAATTTTTCTCCTTTTTCATTGCAATATTCTAAAAGAATGCGTAACATTATTGAATTTGTATGTATTACGACAAATATGACGAGGAGGTGGGAAAACCAATCGTTTTGAAAATATTGGTTTCAGAAGGTGTGATGAGAAAAAAAAAAAACGAACGAATGATTTAAAGAAAACAAGACCGTTTTAAAGTTAAGAGTTAAACTGATGAAATATTTTCGAAATGAATACAATTTTTCCATCACACCGATTTCCACTTTTTGAAGTGAAACGTTTACAAAATTGTATATTTGGGATTTCGATTTCAACTTACCAGTCTTTAAAAGTTCGCAATACAACTCATGGGTTCTTCGAAATGTTATATCCTTTATGCGATCTTCAGAAGGAAATATTGTAGTCATAGGACTGCCATGGGCTGGCGGTACATACGGCGGCGGTGGCTTGTTCGGGATCTCGCGCACATACATGTACGGTACAGCCGTAACATGTTCATACTGTTTTAAATGCTGGAAGAAGAGAAAAAGATGATCTTTTTTGAACTCGCACAAAACGTTTTTTGGCGGCTGTTTCGCACAACACCCAACTTCTAAAGCGGGACAACAAAAAATACTACAAACAAAAGTTGGAAAACTAAACGAAGTCACCCGCAGTTGCAGATAGTGAAGCGGACCTAACGGCTCAAACGATTTCAAAGTGAGAGGGATTTCGAGTAGTATCGCTCTTTCTCCCAGGACAAAGCTGACACCATATACCACTTTGATCATCCCTGTCCGTCTGTATGGCGCGGAAGCGTGGACAATATCGAAGGCGGATGAGGAAGTCCTTGGTATTTTCGAGAGAAAAGTTTTGCGTTTAATCTTCTGGAGAAGAAGATTTAATCACGAAATGTACGGGGGGTACAGCGACATGAGTGTAACCAAGCGTCTACGGATCCAACGGCTAATGTGGTTGGGCCATGTAGAGCGCAGGGAAAACACTACTCCAAACCGTAGAATTTTCGACTCCGAACCAGTGGGACAACGCAATAGAGGACGCCCACGGAACCGATGGCGCACGCAAGTGGAGAGGAACCTCCAACAACTTGGTGTGTAAAATTGCAGGCTGCTGGCTAAAGATTGTGCTAGATGGAAAAGCTTGTTGGCGCTTCAGTCCGGTGTGAACCTGAGAAGAGCAAGACGAAGACAGGGATTTCGGGAGCACAAAATAGTCCGAAATCATCCAAATGAAAAATATTAAAAACTACAGCAAATGATTTTAAGAAAAACTTGAACATTTTAATTAAAAATACTCGTGATTTTTATTTTCTTTTCCTGGGAACTATAATTTTTAGTTCACTTTTTCTTACTCTGGCAAATTATTCGCAGCCTATTCGTGTAAAAATGTTAAGATTTCCCCCGCAGTTTTGTACATTTTTATCTATTAGTGAGCGAAATTCTAGTTTAATCTCAAGTGCCTGCAAAGTACGGGAACACAACTATTGTAACTATTTCGAAAAATCCTACCTCGTTATCTAAAATAAGTTGATGCCGCCTCAATTCCAATTCGTTTATTATATCGGGCATCAGATGATTGCTTGCAGCTTGATTTGATATGGTCGAAGAGACAGCTGGAGCAGAGGACGATAACGGCGGTGGTGGTGGTGGTGGTGGCGATGGGGGCAAGGGCGGTGGCGGTGGCAGCAGTCCTCTCTCAGGACTTTGGGTGGGAGATTTAAAATCTGTCTGCGAAAGAGACTTTCCGCTATCCGACGGCGACAATGAGTTCTTCAGCTCATCCACGTCATAGGTTTTATCAGAGCATTTAGCACTCATATTGTCCACACTTTCCTTAGTCTCCGGTTCTTTGGACCTTAATGATGACGACATTGTCTTCTGCGCATTCTCATTTGCGTCCTCATTGTCCTGTGCTGTATCAACCGTCGTCTCGAATATGGGCTGTGTGATATCCTCAATACGAGTGACGTTACTCAAGTCCGATTCAAAGTCATTTTCATACATATCTAAGATACGATCTTCCAGCATGGATTGCCTAAATGTTTCAGTTGGTGAAGATTTGGCCTTGTCTTTGCTAAAGGTTTTCGGTGTCGTTGTGTTCGGGGAGGTTGAAGTAGCGGCATGTGTGTGCTGCAAGGCTGATGTTGAAGAACTTGATTCCTTCGTCTCGTTGTGCTCTACGTCGCTCTCTTTTGTGTAGGTTTTCGAAGTCAAAGTTGTAAGCGATGCGGATGAGCCGGGTGAGGAATGCTTGTCAGTGGTAATGTTTTCAAAATTAAAGGAATATGACGAAGAGGCATCTGCACTTAGATTCGATTCGTCCTTTGGTTCTTCGATTGATTTGTTGCGGAGGTGTGTGTGTGCCACCGATTCGTATGACGGCAGAGCGTTCATTTGTGAAAGCTGTGCCACAGCAGCCGTTATTTCATCCAATTTGTTGGAGATTTCTTTGGCTGTTGCTTCACAATTCGTACCACCAACTTGTCCCGAATAAGCTGACAGCTTCGGCTTCGGCTTCTCGACTCGCTTTGATGACGAGTTCGAGGTGTGCCCATCTTCTGTAATGGACGCGATATCGGAACATGTTTCCTGGCTTGTTTTTAGAGGCGTAACCGCGCCTACAGAGCATATAACTGAGGATCTACTGCTACTGTTCGTTTGGTGCGAGTTTCCCTTTTCCACGCCTGTTCGCCTATCGTTTTGTTTGATCTGCTGAAGGTGATCAGTTGGCTGGCTGGGAGTTTGACTAAGATTTGTGTAGTTTGAGGGTGTGGCTGGTGCTGTTGGTGCTGATGGAATGTATGTCATTTCCACTATGGAAGATTTAGATCTTTGGTGTTGCGCCGCAGCATCGGAAGATCCTGTTGTTGTGCTCGCATTTGAATGACTAACTATTGTTTGTATAGTTGTTTGACTAGTAGTGGTTTTCTCTGCCTTGTATTTTGGTACATCGGAAATTTCAGTGTCGCTTAAACTACGCTGTAACCTTCTGTCGCCTGATGCCGTCTGATTATGGCCGTCAGTCGATAATAGCCGATGGTGTCCGGATGCTTGAATACGTTGGCTTAAAGCTAAAAACATTTGAACGTTATTCTCCAAACGTGTGGCTTGTTTGTCCTCAGCGGGCGGCGTTAGTTGTTCCGAAAGGGTTTCGGAGGAGGCACTAGAATTCAAAAGAACTTGAGCTTTGAAGTTCTCCTCTGCCACACTGGGGCTGTAGTTGCCCTGTTGTGTAGTGTTATGGTGGGAATTGTTGGGCGATTCTTCTTCGGCCTCCGAGGCTGCCGAGCTTAAATTTAACATCGGCACCTCTATTATTTTGTTATCGGCAGCCGATGGCGGCATATCTGCAGGACCGGCAGCGGTAGGACTTGCCATAGAACTGAGATTGGAGGCACTTTTTTCTAAAAGTTCTTTGGCTGTACGTTCCTCGTCTTCGGCAAAATCTCTTAAAACGGCCATTTTGGCTTCTTCGTACAGACGTTCCAAATCACTTTTGCACAATTTATAGCGACGTGTGGGTTCGAACTTTTCAATTTGCTGTGACGTTAGACGTCTCCACAGTTTGTTGAGTTTGAAGCCGGAGGTGCGTACAAATTCGATTTCTGGGTTAGTTGCGCTTGAAACGGAATCTTCCTGTTCGTTATGGGTTGTTTGACCCATAAAACCAGATGTCGCACTTGAGGCGGATATGTGTGATAGTTCCTTTAAGCTTTTGTCGATTTCTTTTAAACGTTTTTCCATCTTACGCGCTCGCGCGGCGCATTTCCTTTTCGTTGTGGACACGTTGTCGACTTGCTCGCACAGAGTCGCGCTTACGGCTTTGCCAGCAGGTGTCAACTTTTCCTTAGACGTTGAAGTGGTAGCAGTGGACAATCTTGACTGCTGCTGGTCGCGCTGATAAGGAGCATTATTGTAACTTAAGAGTTGACGCTCCAAACTGAGTACCTCGACTTCTTCCTCATCCAGACGTTGATGCCAGTGCATTAGACGTTCCACATGTTCTCTACGCTTTCGCAGATCCGCTTCCCGTTTTCTTAGGAGGTCTTCAACAGCGCGAGAGGATTCCAACTCATAAGTGGCTCTTAAAATAGGCGAAGTGCTGTAAGAATGTTTCGCCTGCCCAGTCAAAAGTTGGCTTGACGTTTTTGGTTTTGTGAGGGGCGTTGTGGCGCAGATTAGTCGTTCTCTTTTTTTATGTTTTGTGGGGGAATTGTGTTGACTAGTTGATTTATGGCCACCAGCAGTTTGTAGAGTCGCTGCTGATACAGTCTTACTGTTTGCAGCAGTTGTCGTCGTGTGTAACAATCTGCAATGGAATATGATTTTGTTAATTTCTGAAAAAAGCACATAAATTGTCACTAGATAATTTTAAAGAAATTAGCACAAAGTTATACACACATTGATAAGATATTTAAAATGTAAATTGTTGTTCTGTGCGTCAGTTACTCTTCTTTTGTTTATCTAGTTTTTATCGCGCTTCCTCTTAACCGTTTTTAATGTTTGTTAAGTTGGCTGATTGTTGAGGTATTTACAAAAAAAAAAAAAAAAAAACAAGACTTGAATTACTTCTCAATGAGAGCAGGTGAAGCGTTCTAAAACGCCTTGTCTGGCTGGTGGCAGTAGTAGGAAGCGTTTGATATAAGATTTCATATTGGAATTAACCTAAAATCGAAGAAGTTGTAAAATTTCAAAAATGTTGCAGAATTAAAGAAGTAGAAAACCAAACACTTTAATTGCGATTGTTTTAAAGCCAAAACGGCAAAAACAACGTCCTACAATTGAAGAGAGAAGCTTGAGGTTCGCTGTGGGTTATGGTTTATTCGCATAGAATAAGAAAATAAGATCAAATCGCATGATATCGTATCATGATATGTTAAAGTCCATATCAAACAATTTAGACAGAACGCAGTTAGTCAACCCATTAATAGAAGCCTGGGGCAATACGCCGCCAACCCAAATTCCTGCGACTTTCTACACAGGCGTTAGATTGTATGTGGATTGCATGCGAATTGTTATCATGCCAGTCGCAACGTTTTCGTACTTTGGCGCCTTAATTCATGCGGTTTTGAATCGTATATTGTTATTGTATATGTCGAAATGCAAAAAGAAAAGAGATCCATTTTTCACTCTAAGTTGTAGCTTTTAGAAAACAGGCGGAATTCGCGATCATAGAAAATGTTAGGAACAAGTAACGATTCGAACGTGACAATAATGGAAATAGTTTTGGGTATGGAACACAGTTCAACATTTCTTTAGTTTCAATTCAAAAATCTTGGTTTTTTTACTGCTTTTTAAAGCCATAATCTGGTGCGCTACATGTTGTCATTTCGAACGTGACATTATTACAATATATAAGTGACATTTTCTTTTTTTTTTTTGTTAGCAAATTTATTGTTAAAACTAAAAAATCGATAAGTTAATTAAATTGCTTGAGTGAATATGCAGTTTAAGCTGCTGTTATTTGATCGCCATCAGAATTTCGGAGGAAACACATGGAACAAAACTTTATCCCCAAATTAAAAATTTGCGTTTGTAAAAGTCGACAGTCACGTCGTGTTTATGGTTATATTAATTAAATTAGTAAAATCTAAATATCTTTTTTAAGAATATCGTAAGACAGCCAGTTTAACTTGTGAGTGTTTGGCCACGGCGCAACGTCCCATATCCGTTCATGGCAGGCAGCAGCTGCGATAGATATAACTTTGAGTGCGGCAGCTGCATTGGGTCGGTCCTCTTTGGCATTATTCATAACAGGATTTTGTTTGTTTTTTGAAACGATTTCTTAGTGTAGCCAACAAAAACTATATATATGCAGAGATATGAATATTGCAAAATCGTTACTAATTATACGACCACCACTGTATGTGCAAAATTTGTTAGCGTAGTAGTAAGTCAGGCGATTGATTAAGTTCAATTACAAAAAAGTTATTTGCAAAATACACTTCATTGAATTTCTGAAAAACCACCATTCAACTATTCATTTGAAAACGTTTTTATGAATTTTGTTTTTTTTTTCTGTTTTAATAACTTTTCATGTTTGAAATTCTTTCGTGACACTGATCGACAGCAAACAGGCCATAAAATCGGTGCAAACGTTTCAAGCTATTAAACTTTTCGTTTTAAGAATGTTGTTGGGAAATTTTGGTTTTTAAAAAGGGCTTCTTCTAGGCTTAGAAATCCATCTCTGTGTTAGATTTCAGTTTGGGAATACGCGGTTGTTCGCAAGACTTTTCCAAGGCTTGGCAGACGTTGTTCAAGGCGACTTCGATAACAGGTGAAATTAATTTTTTCATTTTTTTTTTAGGTTTTAGACTCCCTGGGCTGTCGACAGTGCGTGAAATTGAGAGTTCAGTTGATTACATTGTTTTAGTCTGGCTTGGACGGACGTCAACAGCTTTGACATTTCACTAAAATTTAACAAAAAACAAAAACATTCTTGGGTGTTCGCCGAGTTTTGTTGTTGTTTGACGAGTTTAAGCTGCTATGAATTCGCCTTGGATGGTTCTGAGAACAAAAATGTCAAATACAGTCCTTAAAAATACATATTATTTTTAGTAAAAAAGACAAGACAAAAATATATGTACATATGTAACTATTTTTGGTAAAAAGCTTTTATTGTTGGCGTAACGGCTAGACTTGGAGGCCAATTTAATGCTTATCGGCATCAAATCCAGGCGAATTGGTCTCATATATGTAAATTTAAGTTCGTTTCTTCTTTGAATTTTCTTGATGTCATCAGCAGCAGTGGATTTTGATTCCGCAGTTTCCTCGGTTTCTAACGTTGAAGATATGAATATATGAAGTCATGAATATAAAGAAAAAAACAAAAAATGTCGTCTCAGAAAAGGCGAAAAACTATATCTAGAAAAATCAATAGCTTTTCTTCTAATCTGATCTGAGTTCTAATTTCACTGTTCTGTCAACGTTTCGAACTTTTTTCCTCAAGAATAATATTTTCTAATAAAATTTCATGAATTGAAGTATTAACTTTTAATTTTAAAATTGGATTAAAAAAAATAAAACAACAACATTAAATGATTGAAAATTTGATCGATTTGATAAAGATTGAATATTTTTTCCTTCAAAAATATTTAAAAAAAGATTTGCAGTTTAACGAATTTAATATTTTTTTTATTTTTAATATGTTTTTTCCATATTTTTATCGCTGTTTTGTATCACTTGTTCTTAAATAATATTTATGTATGTACATAAAAGGTGCTCTTTCGACGTCAGACTAGTTTCCTATTCTAGACGCGTCTTAGTTTTACTATTTCTTTTAATAAATAATATATATGAAACACTCCCACGTGTCTTGTTGCGAAAAATTTAAATACCTCCGCACAATCAATGAGTACTCAAGGCCCCGGACAGTTTCACTTTCACGTGCTGGCCTGTATTGAGGCGTTGCAACGATCTGAACAATCTAGCGGCACGGAGTCCCATTACTTTCAACTGGATTCCAAGACTAAGGGGGCTCAGAGGTAAGGAGAAGGAGAAATATCTGCGGTAAAAGAAAAGCACTCATATTTCATCGTTGGGGTTTAAAATAAGAAAGAAAGAACAATCGAGAAGAAATATCTTGTATATTCTAAATAAAACTGATTAGGAAATCCTAAGCACACTGTCTGTCGTAGGCACTCAGAGAATATTATGCCTGTTTTGAAGCACCTACACAGAAGGGGCATATCCTACACAAACAGTTCAAGAATCTGTGATGAACAGGAGGAGCCAACAGAACACTTGATTACCGATTACGTGGCACTTAGCCGTAGCACATATTGACTCGCATAAAGAGAGAAAGAGAGAGAGAGCGAGAGAGAGAGAGAGAGAAGCTGGTCCGGTGGCTTGACGTACTAAGTCCCTGAAGAAAAGAGGCAACAAAATAGATCTGGTATGGTCGCAGTGCCAAAGGTCGTTATGGGTCAGACCCTCTATATTATTTAATTATTCAAATTCGAAATTTTTTGTTTTTATTTTGTCGAAATTTCAAGTAATGGAAATTCCTGCCGGCTAGTGTAATTATTAGTTTGTGCAAATATTTAAAAAAAAAACAACAACAAAAAATTAACAGTTTATACTCGTAGTTGTACGAGAGTTAATTTACATTGGAATTTGATAACCCTCCTTTTTTCTAAAGCCCTGTAACAGGTGTTCTTCTTTAACACGTGTGTATGTGTGTGTGTGTGTGTGTGTGTGTGTGTGTGTGTGTGTGTGTGTGTGTGTGTGTGTGTGTGTGTGTGTGTGTGTGTGTGTGTGTGTGTGCATTCGTGTTCATATATAGTAAATTAATAAAGCGTGCAGTTTGTAGACTAAAGAATTATTTTCATATTGTTGGTAAAAGATTAACGTTTTTAATGTACCTGAACGTGTTTGGTAATTTAAAGTAACTAAATATGTATGTCTGTCTGTCTGCCTGTCTGTCTGTGTGATTGTCATTTAATTGGAATGATTGTAAAGTTTTCATTAAATCATTTGTTTTTTCATAAAAGATATTATTATAAAATATCTAACAAGTCGAAGTGGCGGAATGTGAGCCTACCAGTACTGCCAAATATGCAGATTTAGCTGCATTGAGCAGTTTTGCAAAACTTGTTGTTTTAAAAATCAGTTGTTACGCAAAATTTTGCAGATTTTGCAGTTTATCGACACATATTTTTTTTTTTAATAAAGTATTTTCCGATTAATTATGCCCCGGATAATTGATTAAATGACTCCCTAAAAGTTAAATGAACAATTTCCAAAAAAACTAATTATATATATATAACTAATTATATAAGGGCGATAACCCTTCAATTGATACTCAAAATTAAACAAACTTGAAAAAATCATCGCATACAAAAGTGACGCTTAAATGTTTGTTTGTTTTATTGATTGCGCTGCTCAATTAAGTGAGCTTTTTCTTTAATTGAGTCAATGGATCAATTAAAAGAGCATTTTTCGCTTAATGACTGCAAAGAACTTGCATATTTAAAAACTCAACTCATTTGGCGAAACGGTCACTACCATTCTGTTGCCACACTGTTTAAATGCAGTCTAATCAAAAACTATTAATATACATACAATACAAAATATAAAATACTTTCCTTTTAAGACGTCGTGCAGTGGTTCTTTGCTTTTTGTTTAATTATTTAATATTTAATACTACATATTTATAAAACAAAATACTTTATTATACTCTGTTAAACTTTAATTTCGCTTTATTTACATATGTGCAGTTTTTTTGTCGCTCGAAAAGCAGATATTTTAGTCCAAATTTGCAGATTTTGTAGAAAAAAATATGGCAACGCTGGTGACTTCCAAGAAATCGGGTATGTTTTTAGTTTTTAGATAGTTTAGAAATGAATTTTGAAGAGAACATGACTTTCTTTAATATCGAAAAGGCTCGAAAAGAAGAGAAAAAAGCCACACATTATGTCAGCCCCAGTTTACACTGTTCAATCAATATTGATAAGAAAAGATACACATCGTTACCTGAAATGCAAAAGGGCGTAACAACATATTTCAAAATTTTACAGGAGAGACAAAAAACTCCAAAAAATCAAAGATTACGAAGCTGGTGTTGCAATTTCTTCAGTACAGCATTAAATTGCGATGATGCATTTATTTCGTAGAAAAAAAAATTTCTTTAATCGTCATTTTTATTAGATGTGGGTTGCGCCCTTTTGGTTTAAGAAAAAACCAACTTTGTTGTTACGACCTTTTGATTTTCTTTAATAAAATGGTTGTTATTGACAGTGGGGCTGTAAAAATGTAGGAGGACATGTAATTTGATTTGCTCTACAATAATAAATGAAAAAACCCATTTTGAATTTTTTGGTTGTTACGCCCTTTTGCATTTCAGGTAACGACATTTCTCATTGAAATTGCTTTGCTGTTCACACACACACGGCAATTTTTGTTGTTTGTATCGTGTACACACATTTGCACACACTCGTGCTTTTTGGCGAGTACGAATAAGAAAGTATTTACAAGCAAGTCTGTACTCATCTTATGTTCCCCTCACCCACCAGATGCCTTAAAGGGAATCAGCTTAGCTGAAAGAATTGCCTGGTGTGAATGCCCTCACACATCGTAAAGCCGATTATTTTATTCATATCCAAACCAAATCCAACAAGATCGATTTGAGGGGGCAGATCAGAACAATTTCAACGCACTTAGCATTTTTTTAATTTTATAAAACTTTTAATCGGCAAATCAGTGCCGGCGCATATTTAGCAAGAGGAGACTTTAATATAATAGTGGAGCAAAACAGAACAAAATCTCTTTGAACGTTTAACATTCCAGCTCATTTACTGCACTCTGCAGACTCTTTAAATCTACTATAAAACATTTGATAGACAAATCAGTGAATGATCATATTCAGCAAAAACAAACTTTAATTATAGTATAGAATAAATACAGACCAGTTTTAATGCAAATGTCTCCTAACTGTTATCCTTTTGGCACTCACTGTACACTATTAACGTTTCATTTACAAGAAGAAGAAAAGAGTTGTTGTTCGGCATTTCATTCGGCACGTGTTTATGTTTTGAATAACATTTTTATTATAGACCTAAAACTAAAATTTTAACAAATACGTTGTTGTGTTATCAAACTTATAAAAATAAAAAAAACAACAACAACAACAAACACTTGCCAGAAATGAGTTTGGCGAGATTTTTTTTTTTTGTTAGCGACTGAGCCTGTTAAAAAAGTTTTCATTTTCAACTTAATTAAATAGAAGTGGCCCAAATACGAGTAACCAACTCTATTGCCTTTTAAAAACTTGCGAGTTTTTTCTTTACTCATTAAAGCGCAAACGCAGCTTTTCTCAAAGCAAAAGAAACAAGACAACAATTTGCTTTAAATACAAGTATTTTATATGTTCCCTATACGAGTATTTTGTGTTTAATTAAGAATTTACTTTTATAAATGGTTTAAATTTTGCGTGTTAAAAGCATTTCAAATAACTAAGAAATACCACAGAAAAAAAAAACTCCCCCTCTATCGAAGCTGCTAAATACTTATATCGCGTATGAACATGTGGAAAAGTACAAACAAAAATAAATAATTAAGAAAATGTGTTTGGAAAATTTGTTGAAAAACTCAGCTGTGCCTTAAACGCACGAGTAAGTTTAATTAATTTTAATTATAAACAAACAAAAAAAAAAGTAGTAAAAAAATAATTGCAATTGAAAGTTGCAAAAATACTCAAAAATGTTCAAGTTTTGTGACAAAATATGGCAGAATTTTAAAAACAAACAACAAAATCTGAGTTGTTGAAAAGAAAGACCCTGAACTAGTTTTCGAAAATTTTAAGATTTTACAAAAAAGAAGAAACAAATTTGCCACAAATTGCGGATTATTGTATTGAATTAAAAGATTTTCAAAATGATTTCAACAATAATCAACTAATCAATTAAATAAAATAAATTGTTGTCAGTTGTGAGGTACTACAATATATCGTTTTATATGTACATACATACATACATATGTGCATATCGTCATATGATTGTAAAACGGCCCTAAAGTTACAAAATATTCATAATTGCTTTTTTGGCTGGTTATGAGGCACGGTGCCGAAATACATGTTCCTGGAGGATATTACGCTCCCATAGTTAAAAGTCAAGTGCATATCATACCCCTAAGATTACGGAAACCATTTTATAATTGGCCTTTTTGGTGAATAATTCCAAAAACTGTATTTTTTTCAAATACTAAATTCTGTGTGAACATTTAAATTTGGATTTAAATAGTTTTTTATATTAAGAACTTTTTTGCTTGTCCGAAACAAAAATTTTTCAATGCAATTTAGGCATCATTGAATTAATTTTTATTGTTTAAGATAGAATTTGTGGCAGGTAAAAAATATTCTAGATATAAGAATTGTTTTTGGCCGTCCGTTAAACATCCTCCTTATTAGTGTTCCTGTGTTTGAGCTGCTTTTTTCCGTGATAAGTTATTAGCAAAAGTTTTTTTTCTAGAATAAATATTAAAAACTTAGTCGCCAGTTTTCGTAAATCTATCAAGAGCAATCAATAATCAGTTAATGGTATTTTGATTTCGGTCTCCATCAAGAATCTTAAGAAGTCAAGTTGCCGCAAATGGAAAAATACCGAGCGCAAGTTTTTATGACTAGTTCGAAAAGCTGGCCAGCTGACTTCTTGTGTTGTACGGTGCGTATTGATGAGAATGTGGCAGCCATGACTAAATAGGTGTAACTCTAGTGTGGCACTGTTGGCGCCCTTCGTTGCACGGCCCATTGATAAGAATGTGTCAGCCATGACTGAATACGTGAAACTGTAGCGAAGAACATCGACTCGCCTGTGTTCTCAACAACTCAACAATTTATGCACCATCATCTTAAATATTTTGCCTAAAGATTTCGGATTATGCCTTGACAAAGTTTAAGAGATAGACATCCTTTACGACTTCTTCGAACCAGGGGCGCTTAATATGCTAAAATTTGCCACTTCTGGTCATGCACGAAGAGTGTGACTGACAGTTGGCCTGAGAATTGTGGGTTCTTTTTCAAAATATTTACACTTATGTATATTGTTTATTTTCTGAAAGCCTCGTTGGAAATATTTGTTGGAAAATCATACACTTTTAGCACCTGTGCCACGATGTCGAACACGTTAACGTTAACGTTCGCCCACATTTTGAACAACAGAAAAATCACCACTAACTGACCTAATGGCGACATATCGCCACACATTTACAGATGTAAGCGATATAGCAATCTGCCAAAATAATGTTCAAAAATATACTACAAATTGATTTTGTGCCCTTCAAAATATTGGCGAAAGTTGAGGTTCGATATCATGGGACAGACAATGGAATATCTTAAAGCAAATTCATGAAAGCTGCTTTTCTGCAGCATTAAATTGAGTTTCAACAGTTAAGAGAAAATTACTTCGAAAACTGAGGCGAATACAAAATGTGAGATTTATTTAAAAAAAAAATTTTAAATTGCCATAAACTGCGAAACAGGTGAATTCATTTCAAGAGACCAGCGTACAACGTTTTTGCATTAAACTTGTTTCTGAATGCTATTCCATTACGAAATTTGTACATATAAATATTCTTTTAAATGTTATTTTTTTAAAATTTAAAAAAAAAAACAAATACATTTTTACTCAAGGTTGACAAATATAAAAAAGTACACGTATAAAAAAAAAGAAATAAAAAACCAAGAATTATTTTTATGCTGAATTGCAACATTGAAATTATGGTTGGATGGTTCGTTTGTTTATTTTCATAAAAAGAAAAATAAACAAAAATAATAATAATAAGAGCAAAGAAGAAAATTGTTGCAGTTGAAGTTTTTTGTCAGTCGAAATTATTGCATGTGTTGATTGGCGACGGCAACGACAACGACAACAACGTGCGCGACTCTGCCAAGAAATTTGAGGGCGTTGTATTTCGCTAGAAAACACATCGAACAACAGTAATTGCAGCAACAACAAGAAACAAGTTGCAGCAAACAAAAGGCCCATGTTGTTGCATTTCTTGTTCTTATGTATTTCGTTTTTAAATAAATGCCGGAAAACTGTAACACTCACACAGCTAAACACACACACACACACACAACGTTTTGCTTATGATATTACGCTTAACCCAGCAAACACAGACAATTGAGAGCGATCTTTAATATTTTCCCCCTCCACCTCACTGTATTACATTAGACTTAAACCGTGTACAGACGATTGTCAGATCTTACAATATTGGAAGATTTCTTCTTCTTCTTCTTCTTTTGGCGCTACAGTCCGTGGTGAACCTGGACCTCAACCAACAAACTTTTCCAGCTGGCACGGTGGAAGATTTGAGAATGGAAAATTTGCCATCAGAAGGTCAGTTGTCAGTTCAAACGGTTCAAGTTTTGATGCCTGACGATTGTGTGACAATAAATTCATTTGGAATGAACAATTTGCCATCAGAAGGTCAGTTGTCAGTTCAAACGGTTCAAATTTTGATGCCTGACGATTGTGTGACAATAAATCCATTTGGAATGAAAAATTTGCCATCAGAAGGTCAGTTGTCAGTTCAAACGGTTCAAATTTTGATGCCTGACGATTGTGTGACAATAAATCCATCTGGAATGGAAAATTTGCCATCAGAAGGTCAGTTGTCAGTTCAAACGGTTCAAATTTTGATGCCTGACGATTGTGTGACAATAAATCCATTTGGAATGAAAAATTTGCCATCAGAAGGTCAGTTGTCAGTTCAAACGGTTCAAATTTTGATGCCTGACGATTGTGTGACAATAAATCCATTTGGAATGAAAAATTTGCCATCAGAAGGTCAGTTGTCAGTTCAAACGGTTCAAATTTTGATGTCTGACGATTGTCTGACAATAAATCCATCTGTCAACAAAAATCGCCCGTTTATAAAGCCGCCAGATTATTGCAAGGCGAAACTTACCATCTCTATTCTTACACATGGCCAGAAGACTCAAAGTGACAGTGTTGCCAATGGAAATATTTCTCCGATAATGGCGCCATTGTCAGGTGTATTAATTTAAGCCTGACATTGTCTGGAAATTATCCGACAAAGGCAACAAAGACTGTTCTCAGTTGTGCGATAAATATTTTTATCTTAAAATAATATATTTGACAATATTGTCAAGTCAAAAATTGGCAACTCACACTGTTAAGGCCTATTTTACTGACAATATTGTAAGATCCGAGAAGCGTCTATAGCTTAATACTTTATATTCACAGTTTGATTTAGGAGTTATTGGAGCGGAATTTGTTTGTTTGCCTTAAGTCACAAAATGGAAGGAAACACACCCACCAAAAAATCCATAAAATAATTTTAAGAAAATAAAATAGAAACCGTTTTAAAGTCTAAAATCTGTGTTGTTTATTGGCAACCAAAGGAAGGAAGATTTAGTCCCAAATGTACATATTTCCAGAAACGAAGAGAGTACAGAAGAACACAACATTTGCAAAATGTTTGCTGGGAATACAACAATCGCTGCTACAACTTTCTTCTACAACGAGCTTCTGCTAATGCAAAGAATAGAAGAAAAAAAAAAGCACCCATTATGGGGAGACGACCACGATCGTCTGTCTCATGGATATCAAAAACTAGACAACAACAACACCAGCTAATATTAATAATAAATTTAAAAATCGAAATAAAAAGACAGAATTTATAATGAAAACGTCAGAGTAGACTCTCGTGTGCACATGACGTTTTATTTACATACAAACATACATACATGTTGTATGTAGTAGGGGGTTCCAAAATTTGTTTTTCTTTTTATTATTATTAGAACGTATAAACTAAAGCAGTTGGGTTTCTGTTATTTGTATTTGTTAACGCTTCAGTAAAAATGCTTTTTTTTATGGAGGCTTTTTCTATTCAATAAAAATATTCTCTCCTATTCCAAAAGTCGTCTTATATGTTTGTATATATATATTTTTGGTCGACAGCAGTTGAGTGCTATATTGACAGGTGCTATTTATCATCTTAGGTCGGGGATTATGTCAGGTGTCTATTAAGATTGAATGAGTGTAAAAGAGAAAGTTTTTTTTACTGTCGTTTTGGTGTGACGGCGATAATGATTCTGGCAATGGAAAGTACATACATACATATAACACTTGTAACACTTTCATAGGTAGGTCCACTTCTTAATAGCGTCCAATTGATTTTCTTTGTCCTTTTCCAAATAAGGAAATGTTACATTTATCCGAAAGTGATGGTGCGTTCTGGTGGTTTCTTAAGAACTCAATTATGTATTCAAGTGATTCATTTGTGATGTTATCACTTAAGAGATCACATTTTTTATTTCTAAAAATAATTCATACAAACACTATAAATATGTATGTATGTATGTGTTTTCGTTTTTCAAAAGCTTCCAAACGATAAAGAAAACAACTGTCCTGTTTGATAATTTATGGGGGTGGGGGTGGTGGCGGTGGTGGTGGTTGGTTGGTTGGGTTGGCGGAGTGCAGGTTGAAACATATGTAAATAAATCATTTAAACAGAGACTCGCTGCTGCTGCTCATTGTCTGGCAAGTCCCAACAGCGATGACCGCCATTGATGACGAAGTTGTTGTTGGCCCAACTGGGTGATGTTGTTCTTGTTTTCGGTAAAATGTTTTATAATTTTACCATAAACGTCACATTTGAGTGCAGACAATGACACAACTGGGCAGCACATATGTTTGTATATAGAACGATGTGATGTTGGGAAATTGTTAAATTATTTGAAGAGAAAATCCAACAACCGCCGCAAATCGCCGCCTGAGGGGCAGACCAGGACAGGGCAGGCAACTCGCTGGCAAATGTGCACTTAGCCAGTCAGTTAGACAAGTCATGGGAGAAAAAACAAAGAAAAAAAAATACTGTCTTCTGTCTGGATGTTTTTTTTTTTTTGTTTTTTTTTTTTGAGTAACTGGTAATTTTTTTATTTTAATTTTTTTTTCTTAATTTTTATTTTGAAATATATACAAACGAGTACATACATACGTGCATAAATTAATTCATATAAAAACTATCACACAATCAGTGATCACTTGAATTTTTTTTTTTTGTACGTTATGCCTTTTGTTGTTGTTGGTGGTTTTTGTTTTGTTTCTTTTTAATAAACTGAAAATGTAGAGAGCGCGCTCAGAATTTTTAATTTGAATCAATTTCCACACGCGGATATTAATAAACACTAATAAAATATATTGATGTTTTTTTTTTTTTTTTTTTTTTGCTTTTGGTTGTGACTAGAAGAGGGAATTTAAAAATTTGCCGTTGTATTGTTATTCCACCAGTTTCACATAAAATTTCAAAATAAATATGTATGTATGTATGTATGTGTGTGTGTGAAGAAAAAGAACTTAATGAACGTTTAGCGCGATCACTTTGCGCGCGTACTCAATCGCTGCACGTTCAAAAGTAAACTCACAGTTTTACAGTCCCACAACCAGCGATTTGTGTACGAGTGCACGTTAGAAAATCTTGTACTCGTACGGCCAGCAAAATATTTAGAATAGAATTACAGAAACACAGTTGGTGAGAACGCGCAAACAAGTGAATTAAGTAGTTAAGGACGACTGGGAAAGGCGCTATCAGAACTTAGGACTTTTTATTTTTAGTGGGGCGATAAAACCTTAAATAAATCTCCTCGTTTCCTTCGTTTATATGGCACATATGTATGTCAGCCTGGATTTGATTGAGGTTGGCGTTTGACTAGCACAGGCCCGCGACTTAACGCTGGCAAGATCAAAATAGAAGCAGTAAAACTGAGTCACCCTGTTAAGACCACCTGTTATTAATGCGCCGTGTGTGTACATGGGTGCAATACAAGCAGCTTGTCAGGGCGAATTCATTTTTACGAATTAAACTAGTTGGCCTTGCAGGACCATAATTACAACATTATTAAATGCCACCGACACCGACCTATTGTTATTGTAAATTTTTTCTTATGAAAGCCTTTTAGTCTTTTAATTCGTCTTGACTATCCACCTGTCGAAAAATGGAAGCAACTAATAGAGAAAGAAATATAACGATAAAATTCAATTGATCATAAAATGCATTTAAATTAAATTTATTTAAATATAATTTTGAAATTTTTTAAATTTAAATAACCGAAATTTTAAATAAACGAAGAGAAAATATTTTACATTCCGAAAAACAATCACTGAAACCACAAATATTCTTAAGCCGAATTCATAGCAGCTGAATTTGCTGGTACACCAACAAAATGCAGCGGGGGATCCCACGCATGTGAATATGTATTATGTTTTCAATGAATCGGTGAACAAAGCGGCGATCCAGCCCACAACGACTCTTCGCATTGTGACCTTGGTCAATCTATTGTGCTTCCACTTTTTCTTCAAATAGTTAATACATCCAGGAACCGGACCAGTATCGTTCTAAATATCTCTTAACGATGATCGTTAACCATTTGTCTATGTCTTATTTAAAAGGACATCAATTGCAGCCAAAGGATGCCGTTCACTTAGTACTAGTGTCCTCAGAGCACCTTTTCGGTTTGATGTCTGGCTTTATTATTACTTCTAAAAAAAAAAAAACTCATGTCCTGGAAACCAGATCAAAATAGTCTGAGTTTTTGTTAAATGTTTGTGAAATAACCGGAAACTGTTGACATTCCAGAGAGAGAGAACAAAATTTAAAAAAAAAAAAACGCTCCAAATTTCACCTGATATGAAGTCACCTTGATGTTACTTAAATTTAGGGTGCATTTTCTTACATAGAAACGTCATTGTGGTTAATATGTACAGACGGTTGCCCATTGTCAGTGGGGCTCTCGCGTCATCGTGATTATTTTTTAAGTGCGGTCAGGCTTGTTTTGTTTTGATTTACCTCGCATAACTGTATTGTTTGACAGTTGATTTGGGCAATTCCATGTCGGCCAAGTTGCTACTTCCCATGTGCAAGCAGGGGTCGAATAAGTTAGACATTGTATGTTCTTCGTTACCCCGTCCATTCATTCGTTTAGTTTGCAGTTTATAAAGTAATAAATAAAATAATATCGCACCCTAAATACAAAAGGGGCACAACTCAAAATTTTCCAAAACTGACTTTTTTCCATAAATTAATATTCTGAATACACATCTCTAACTACTGCAAAAATTTCTTTCACGTCTAATGTGTTGCTTGTGCGCGACGAATTAAACATAAACAGTTTTTGTCTTACCTGAAAATTTTAGTATTTTGAGTTGTGCCCCTTTTGTATTTAGGGTGCGATATATGTAAATAAAAAGAATTTGCGTTTTCCAGCACATGGTCAAGAAAGCAAAAGTATCGCCGGCACTTGTGTAGCGCAATCAACACGAAATAGGCAGCTTTTTTTCCCAACGTAATAATATGAGTTGGGGAATAATTGAGCGGTACACACCAAACTATAACAGAGAGTTTCAGTGGTCGCCCTCTTTTCTTGGTCTCTGAAGACTTAATATCATCGCTGGCTCCCTCTCCCTGATCGATGTTATTTACGAGTATGAAGTAAGAAAAAAGTTGTTTTCATTAAGTGCTGCTGTTGTTGGCGCACAGCTTTTTTGTGAGTACGTACGTGTGTGTGTTTGTTGTCACGTACTAGATAAGATCTCATCATTTTTTTTTTGTTGGTTTTTCATAAGAACCTAGTCGAGAGATCTGGCAGCAGGCAAGTGTAAAGTAGGAGGCAGAAAAATGTAAACATTAATATCGCGTAGTTTTGTTGTGAATATGTACAACGAGCGAATGGCGGCAGCAGCGGCGGCGTTTAATGCTATTTTGTGTTGAATTTTATGAATGGAAATATGCATGTATGTACGAGCCTGAGGTATGATGGGGTTAGATGGCGTATAATTAGCAACAAAAAAAGAAAAAAACTGGCAAAAAAGAACTGAAAAACAAGCAAAAGATAACATTTTCAACAGAGTGTGCGTTTACGTGTGTGTGTTTGTTTACATACACATTGAATAAAGTACGTTAAGGAAAACATAAGCGCGAGAATTTTATATTAACAAAAAAAAAAAAACAAAATAATATGCATGTAAGAATAATAAAAGAAATTGTAAGAAACTTCGTCTGCATAAGGTGAGAAATTTTTAAAATTTTATTTTCATTGTTGAAGGAAAGAAACAACAAAAACAAAAACACTTCTGATTTTTTTCTTTTGTATGCAAAAGTAACTTTACCAAGGCAATTGCATTGGCCGAATTTAATTATAAGATATTTAAATAATTTATTAGTCTTCTGCAGTGCCAACCCCTACCCCTACAAACGGACTTTTGCTGACTTTTCAACAAATTCAAAAGCTAATCTGAAGACAACTTCAGATTACCACCAACCGTGGTGGTACAAAATTTATATTTAATTTATGCGTTCATATAAAGCGTGTTTTTGTTTTAGAGTGTCACAACTTTGAGTTGGCATCACTGCTTGATTTGAGCAACAGCTGATAGTTGCTTTGAAATTTCATTATGAATCGACTTACACCAGGGCAACGCGTGCAAATTGTTGAAATTTTTAATCAAAATAATTATTCTAATCGTTAAATTCGGCGCTACAATTGATTCATGATGATCAAAGAAACTTTTGATGAAAATATAATTTCACGTAATGGCCCAATTAATTGGCCTGGTTCCTGGCATTTCATACATTTCCGCCATACCAGCAAAAATCAAAATTACCGACTAGTTATTTTGTTTACGATTTTGGTACAGAGAGAGCTGGACCATTAAGAGGGTCAGGGTTAAACGAATGTAATTTCCTGCTTCCGATAACGTTTTATTGCACGTTTTCACTCAAGCCATTGATTTAATTTATAAACAAAAAATTTATTTCATGGCATCACTGTTTGATTCGAGCACCCATTTAACAGCTGAAACTTGCTTTTTGTTTAGTTTGCTTTGAAATTTCATTATGAATCGACTTACACCAGGGCAACGCGTACAAATTGTTGAACTTTTTAATCTCAATAATTATTCTAATCGTTAAATTCGGCGCTACAATTGATTCATGATGATCAAAGAAACTTTTGATGAAAAAATAATTTCACGTAATGGCCCAATTAATTGGCCACCAAGATCGTGTGATTTAAACCCATTGGATTATTATATTTGGGGTTATGTTAAGTCCACAAACAATTGAACACCTGGAAATCAACATTCGAAGAGTTATCGGCCAAATACGGCTGCAAATGGTGCGAAAAGTTGTTGGTGTTCCAGATTGCGCCTTCTACGCGCCAGCCGTGGCGGCCACATGCCAGAAATCATATTTAAACATTAATTTCATAAAATTTTCTTTCCAATAAAGGCCGTTTCATTGATATTAAAAATATATTTCCTTGTTTTATTATGATTTAAACTTGTGTCACTCTGTAAAAAACACCCTTTATGTTTTAAAACGTTTCACTGTCGCTGGCAAAGACGAAATTTTGTAGCAACAAACTTCCTAGAATTATTTTATTTGGCATATCACAGAGCAAAAATGTAAATACAGTCAAAACTCGGTATAACAAATACTCACTTTAACGAATTCGCGATATAACGAATGGGTAATTTTTTTATATTAATTACCTTATAGGTATAGCAAATGTTAACACTCTTGACACTCAATACCAGGAATGTCTGTAGATATGAAAAAAAAATATTATTTTATGTATTAAAAACGAAGAGAAAAAGATGAGACTATTCGTTTTGCCAGCGTTATTTTTCCACACGCTCATGTGAAGATGCGTTCAATTGACTTTTGTTGAGCTGTAGTTCAGCTTAATAGTGCCAAAAGAAAGATGGCCAATAGAAAAAGAATTTCCTTAAGTGGAAAAAAATAAAATTACATCATTGTCGGTAATTTCTAATACATATAGATTTCCCAAATCTTACATATAAATGTACATACATTTAATAATATAGAATGGGGCATGTCCCCCTGTGAAGTAGGATTAAAAGCCAAGGCCGTATAACTGCACGGCAAACTAAGTATGTGCCGCAGTATCGAACGCAAGTGAAGGTTAGACAGATTTAGGAAACAGTATGTAAAGCGACGGCTAAAAAGTTATCATCACGCGGTGACTTAGTAGAGAGAGACCTTTGAAAAGCTGCGGAAAATTATACAAGAAAAGGGCTTAACCGATGACTTAATTTTGAATGCTGGCGACACAGGTTTGTGTTGGAAGTAGCCTCCAGGCAAAAACATTTGTTCATGCCGGAGGAAAATATCAAAAGAGACAATAACTGCGCTTTTCTATTAAGAGAAATACCAGAGGAAGAAGCTGTTCAAAAACGTCAAATCTATAGATTTAGAATTGTCTCTTAACTGGCTTCTAATCGATGCTAAATTTTGCGTATTCTTCTTCTTGTTCGAAAGCATTTTAATTTTTCGTTTCTTTTTCAACTTAAGACTTTAGCTGTTTTTAAACAGAGAATATTTTCTATTATATCATTGTCGTACATCACTTGTAACACTATTTTACGATTAATTAGTAAAACAGCTGATTAGCAATTTATAGTTATTTTTCTAAGTGTATAATTTGCATATATTTTGTATAAATTTGCATGCATTTCTTTTCTTTTTCATATAAATTAATAAAATATATAAATATAGCAAATTTTGCACAAAGTCAAAGTCTCACAATTAAAATTTTTTTTTGTCAGCCAAACCATCCGGTTTTATTCTTTAGTACAAAATGAAAAAAAAACCACAGCTGCATCGCCGGTACTGGGAAGACTTGAGGAGACGACTTTAGCAAAATCTATTTGCGAACTCGATTTCATTTTGTATGAGAAATCTTGTCAGAAGGTGCTAGAGTTGGCTCGAAATAGACTGCATTTGGGTGTAAACACACTATTAAGGAATTTTGGACCAGCAACTTAGAGATATGGCCTGGTTTTGTGAACTGGTCCGGAGATGGTGACACGGACTAGATAGACCGAGCTGTTAGACAATTTCTTTGTTACAATATCTAACACCGAAATGTATCAGAATGTCTGTTCTATTCTATTGTTTGATTTTAGGAAACATTTTTTTAGCAAAATGATTCGCTGCTTTTCGCTTTCAGGGTTTTCACGTGAGTGCGGCCATTTGCAGAAGTTGTTGCTTTATGACTATTGCTTTCCGGTAGATTGACGGACTAGTATGTTTCGATTCAAAAACTTCTTCTGTTTTTTTATACGTTTTTCAAAATGTAAATTTATGGCATAAACAAAAAATTAAATATATATGTATGCATGTGAGGGAATTACTGATTGCCAAAAGAATCGATGGCATGACAGAGATGAAGAAATAAGTAAATAAGTATGTATGTATGTATTTATGTACTTAAATAAAAAGTCGAAGCTTTAAGTTTTTCAACTGTTTTTTTTTTTGTAAAAATTATGCAAAATTTATTTAAAAAAAAAGGGAGGGAAACACAAAAAATACACACACATAAAATTTATACTATTAATTTGTAACATTTTAAATTTAGTTTGATTTAAATTTACGAAATGAAACAAAAATAATTTAAAATGGAAAACATTTCCTCTTGAAAGCCGTTTTTAAGTAAAATGCAAAAACAACATCTTCTACCGCCGCCGTCGTCGTCGGTTTCGCAAAATTAATAATGACAGGCAGACTGAAATTTACAGACAGACAAAAACCATCAACAACAACAACAACAAGAACACTAATAAAAAAAATTAAACAAAGAATACTGAACTATAAAAGAAAAATCATTATGCTTTAAAATCATGTGTTAAAGATTAAAAGAAAAAGGGCCAAACCAACTATTTCGATGCCAACAAGATTCTCTCACTTTTCTTCAGTTTAGAATTTTTACTAAATTTAAACGATGCTGATCTTCATTTGGGTATTTCTTTGATCGCTTTTTTCCATCTCCTCAAATTTTCATACACACACACACACACACACACACAAACACACACACACATAGATTTTTACACGTTCTGCTGTAAGAAAATTAAACACAAACATTTTATGTGTGGAAAAGCAACATTAAAAGAACAACAAAAAAAAAAACGACCGAACTAAATTAAAATAAATTGAAATTTAGATATTTCACATTACACGCGTTGGAGCGAAAGTGTTCAAGTTCTTGGAAAGAATTTCAAGGAGGGAATTCATTTAAGTCGATTTCATTAAAGCTTTTGTTTGCAATCCCGTTTCTGGTATTTCATACATTTCCGTCAAAAGGTCCTTTGAGGGTGGCCAGACAAACCAGCAAAAATCAAAATTACCGACTTGTTATTTTTTTTACGATTTTGGTACAGAGAGAGCTGGACAATTAAGAGGGTCAGGGTTAAACGAATGCAATTTCCTGCTTCCGATAACGTTTTATTGCACGTTTTCACTCAAGCCATTGATTTAATTTATAAACAAAAAATTATTTCTTGGCCTTTCATGTTTCTTATTATTTTTTTTTAGATTTAGGTCAAGCAATTAAAAATGCAATGATTTTTCTTAGTTTTTATTTATATTCCAATATTCATATACTTATAAAAATCATTCCGGAGTTTATATACATATAAATAGATGTGTGTTTAATTCCTTAATTTTTTTACATAAATGTAAATATTTCGATCCGAGGAATAAGTCTCCTGAACATCGCCTACAAGATCTTCTCTGCCGTTTTGTGTGAACGCCTGAAACCATTCGTGAACAGTTTGATAGGTCCTTATCAGTGTGGTTTTAGGCCAGGGAAGTCCACCATTGACCAAATTTTCACACTACGGCAGATCCTGGAAAAGGCCTAAGAGATGCAAATCGACACCCACCATCTATTCGTCGATTTTAAGGCCGCACATGACAGTGTGTATAGGGACGAGCTATACGAAGCCATGTCTAGTTTTGACATTTCTACTAAACTCGTCAGGCTGTGTAGGATGACGATGGAGAACTCTCGCTGCTCCATCAAGGTCGGTAACGAATTCAGCGAGACCTTCAATGCCAGAAGGGGATTTAGACAAGGCGAAGCACTGTCATGTGACTTTTTTAACAAAATTTTTGAGAAGATCGTGCAAAACTCACACGCCAACAACAGAGGCACGATCTTCCAAAAGTCCGTGCAACTGCTAGCGTACGCTGACGACATTGACGTGATTGGTCGAACACAGCGAGCCGTCAATGAAGCGTTTGCTGGCATTTCAACGGAGGCGGCCAAAATGGGTCTAGCGGTGAACGAGGGCAAAACGAAGTATATGCTGTCATCAAAAAAGGACGCGCAACACCGACGACTGGGCCAGAACATCACTATAGGCAGCTATAACTTGGAGGTAGTGAAGGACTTCGTCTACCTTGGATCCCAAGTCAACAGTATAAAAAAGATCAGTACCGAGATCAAACGCAGAATAACTCTTGCCAATCGCTGTTTCTTTGGGCTCAAGAGGCAATTGAGTAGTAAGGCCCTTTCTCGAAAAACCAAGCTGACACTATATATCACTTTGATAATCCCTGTACTTCTCTATGGCGCGGAGGCATGGACGGTGTCGAAGGCGGATGAGGAAGTCCTTGGTATTTTCGAGAGAAAAGTTCTGCGTTCAATCTTCGGCCCTGTTTGCGTTGATGGTTTCTGAGAAGTCAATGCGTTTTTAATTATTTGACTTACAAGTCGAACTTAAAAATATAAAAATCGTGATGCAGTTGAATCGTTATGGCAATAGTGTCACGTTCGTAAGTCAAGTATGTCTTTAAACATCACAGAAGTACAAGATTTTTCAATGCAATCAAAAACATTTTAAAGCAACATTATTGTGTCAAATTCTAAAGTCAGTAGCGTTTAAAACCCCGCCAAGAAAAGGAAAGTTCTTGTCACGTTCGAGTCAGTAATGCAGACTATAGAGCTTTCTAAAAGCTCTAATATAAATTAAAAAGGTAGTGAAAATATTTCGTTACCATTTTAACTGAAATTTGCTTCCATTAGATATTTCACATTAATTTAACATGATTTCATCTTGAAATCCAAAAGATTGTGATCAATTACTTGATTCGTATATAATTCAGATAAAATCAAATAGAATTTGAATGAATTGACTAAAAGTTGAAAGTTGTTTGACAAAAATGTAAATTCAACATGATACATGTTAAGTCTCTAATTATGTTACACTTTCGCCTGTGTAGAAGAATGGCATAAAAATTGTCACTAGAGGACACAATCCTCTACATGGCGGATAGTTTGTTGTCCTCCCGCTGGGATGATTATAGCGTTTGTAAAATAAAGTTGACCGAACGATAGACATTTTTTTCGTTAATTTATGTCAAACTTCATTTGCGAGACACCTCATTGTCTTACCAAAATCCATTATCCTGTCCGGGCAATTTTAATCTTCGACAGTCTGCGCCTATCTTTTTTCCATCTCTTAGAAACTTTCAAAGATTTTGAGAATGGTATATTTACCATTCATGGTAAAACAGACGGAGCAAATGACAATCATTGATAAAAAAAAACAAAATCAATAATGTGGAGGGCATATCCATAGTGTGATTAAAAGTGGCATTTTAACACTGTCTTAAGATTATAGATATTTCGTTTTGTAATGTGTGTTTTGGAAAAAATAGGACAACGTTGAAGCATGTCCTATTATCAAACGCTTTAAATCAGTTTTGGAATATTGTTAAATTTTAAAGCGATAGAACAAACGCAGCTCAAACAAGCCGACCAAAAGATTTTAATAAAAACTTAATACATTCATCATGCATCTTGAGCAAAAGTAAGGATTCCAAGTGACCTAGTCAATCGCTAATTTATTGGCTTTACTGTACTTTTGCAACCATAGAATGGTGTACGCTGTGCTAATTGCTATTCAGATTCCCAAAGGGCAGTTATTACTCAAAAGAGTTATAAGTGTTGCAACACGGTTGGACCTCTCTAGAGAAAACAAACACTTGTTTATGTCCCCTAATTCAGGTTCGTTACTCTAAAGCAAGCAATTGGACAGATAGATGTTGCAGCGAAATTAATCCAGCACCTTCTCGACTACAAAACCATATTAGAGACTACATTCTTTAGTATCACTGATAAGCCTCTGTATGTAAATGAATAAAAATGTATGTATGTATGTATGTCTGGATTGATCGTGTGTGCGTATTCGTTTGGAACAAAATAAAAGACATATTGTATAAAATTTGTTTTTCAGCAACGTAACTTTTGAAGATGCGCGTATCCAGTGCTGTAGCCGCCATTTATCCATAATGAATACGCAAATTCGGGTAGCAGATACAACACACCTATAAACACTGGGTACTACGTACTAGGGCAGGCAGACCAAACAAATAAATAAACTACCGAGCAGGCTGGCAGGCAGGCAGGCTATTAAGAAAATGAGGAAAATGTTTTGAAAGTCAAAAAAGCAACGTTGAATAATAAATTAAATTGAAGTTAAAGTAAATAAATGAAAACAACAAGAAAGAAATATTATAAACAAAAACATCATTTGTAGAACTTTTCCACGGCCAGTCGGTCATATGATGTAGCAACAGCAGCAATAGCATTAAGATCATCACGAACAAATACATACATACATACATAATTCCTACAACATATTCCATTCAGTATCCCCGCCAGAGGTGTTGCTGTCTTCGGATTTTCAACGCTTACGGTTCAAGTGTATAGTAGAGACTTACTTGTAAGTCAGGATTTTACACAATTTTTATAAATCCTTAGTGTTAGCGAACCTTCGATTCCGAACCTGTGGGACAACACATTAGAGGACGCCCACGGAACCGATGGCGCACACAAGTGGAGAGGGACCTCAACCAACTTGGTGTGCACAATTGGAGAACGCTGGCTAAAGACCGTGCCAGCTGGAAAACTTTGTTGGTTGAGGCCCAGGTTCACCACGGACTGTAGCGCCAAAAGAAGAAGTGTTAGCGAGGAACTTTTTGGCCTCTATTTAGCCCCCCAGAAAACTTTTTCACATCCCATATAAGAATCATTGCATTAGTTACCACCGATTAGTGCCTCTAATCAGAAACCATGCCCAACGAGTGGGATTACCTTATATGTAATGCAAAAAAAAAAAGTAAAATTGAGGTTGAGTAAGGAACCAATACTCACCTGTTTGAAATTTGCCTCAACTCTTTTGGACGATCGCAGAAGCATTAGGTGAGTTGCGGTAATAACTACGATAAAGTTCAATGCGTTTATTCGCTTGATAAAGAGACCTTAATGGCTAGATCGACCAAAGTACTTTAACCGGTTACCTCCCTTCCCTTCCGCTTATTCACCAATCTATGTCTTTTTGTATATCCGCAAAAAACTTAACTATTGTGTTTACCTTACAGGTACACAGAAGGCTGGCTTGTGAATGTGGACCTGAGCTGTAGAAGTAGCTGTGTCTTCCTTAGCAATAAGTATGTAGCTGTATACCTAATTTTAAGAATGCCAAGTTTCTCGAAAAACTCAAATTTGAGCTACTCAGGACCACATCAAACCACAAGTGGCGTAAAAGCAAAAAGTCCACTTTTCGTGGAGTTCCAACATGCACGCAGTATAAAGATTACTGCAAGACCTTGTGGCATTCCAGAAAATATCACAGACATGGCAAAAGCATTAACTGTAAATAAAGTGTTAAGCAAAGTATTACTTATATCACCAGTTTTTAGGTAAAGGGATAATGATTCCTTCTTCTCAGTTACTGGGAAATACAGAAGTCGTCCTTGCTGAATAAAACTTAATTTTAATATGATTTTCAAGGCGACATCTGATATGGTCTAATAGCCATATAAATAATAATATTTGTAGTCAGTTCTTTTTTTTTTTGTCAATTATATGTTTAAACAATTCTTTGTAGTTGCTACTCCCTTAAGTTCATTTAGCGGCAACACTTAAGTTTATTATGTATGTAAATGATTTCCTATTTCGTAAGCGTGTTATTTCTGTATTTGTACATTTGCTTTCATTTAATTTTGAGTTAATTTACTTGCGATTACTGATCAGCAGCTGTACGACGAGTACTATGACGGCATAACCCTGAACATACAAAGAAGCCTCTTTAAAGTTTTCTTATTTTCTTCTATGGAAATCAAGCGTTACATAAGAATTTTAATGTTGTTGGTTGTGTCGAATGGAATATTTGCGTACTGATGGTGCGTGTAATAAGCAGGAATTTATTGTGGAATATATTTTTTTGAAATTTAATTAAATATTTAACTTTTCTTAACATTAAGTCAAAAAAAAAGGTATAAGTATATAACTAAATTTGAAGAACTTAAGCATTTGTTTGTTCTAGAAGTTGTTGAATCACTTGCTTCCCTTCTTTAGTTATGGGTAGCGTGACTCACAAAAAGATAGTCTGCAACACAGTTTAAAAGGGGGCCAGTTTTGCGGCGCCGAGATATCGTTTGAAGGCTACAGGTTTTTGCCGAATTTCGCATGATGACTTGTACCTGCCATATTCACTGAGGCAGAAGCTGAAGATAAATAGGAGCTGATGTACTCGCTGAATGGGCTCTGCTCTGCAGTAGTTAAAAACTGACCTTAATTTTCATATAAAAAAAAATGCATTTTCAGCGATGAGCCCCATTTTGATATGAAGGCTATATGAGAACCAAATATATGTATATGCTGGGCTAAGGGTACCACTGGTCTATTTCTCGCAGAATAACGTGGGCCAAATCAGCACCGTCAACGGCGAGCGATATATGTATGTATGTGAGTTCTGTTGGTATGAATGCGGTTTCCACAGGACGTTGCTTCTACTACATCCAACTTAAGATGCCTATTGTTTCAGCATTGCGAATGCCGTCCTGGCTACACAGAGCATTGTTCCGGATAGATAAAGGGTGTTTTTTATTGAGGAATAGAACTTTAAGTTGGCATCACTTTTTTAACTGGCGGCCATTTTGTCAGCTGTCAAGTGATTAATATTTAGTTTGGTTTGCCATTTCATCATGAACAGGTTGACAAAAAAACAACGCTTGCAAATCGTGCAAATTTATTTCGAAAATAATGGTTCAGTTCGCGAAGTTTACCGCAAGCTCCGTCTATTTTATGGTCGACATAATCGTCCATCAGAGCAATTAATTCGATTAACTATGGAACGCCTACAAGAACGTGCAATTTAAGACCGCTAGACTATTTGCTGTGGCGATATGTGAAGTCGCTCGTCTACGCCAACAAACCAGAAACGTTAGGGGACTTGGAAGCCAACATTCGTGGCGTTATTGCCAACATACGGCCCCATATGCTCGAAAAAGTGGTTGAAAATTGGACCTGTAGAATTGGCTTTATTCGAGCCAGCCGCGGCGGCCACATGCCCGAAATCATATTTAAACATTAATGGCATAAAATTATCCTTCCAATAAAGCCAAATTGATGGACATTAAAACGATTTTCTTGTGTTTTATTTCAATTCGATGTTCTATACCTCTAAAAAAACACCCTATACTTGTTCTCACACACTTCTGATATAAGAACTCTGATACATTTCAACTGAAGACGCCTGTTGTCGAAGTACTACATCCATTTCGTTATTGCAAGTTCACGTCAGGTTACTCACATCTAATGTTCTTTATAAATACTTGCCCAACCGCCTGTGATATCAGAAAATTCATACATTTTGTACATAAATGCATTATAAACATATCAGCTGCCAGAGACTTGGCAGCACTCTCATGTATTAAAATACACCAGCTGGCTGCAGACATTTTTGACTATAATTTTTCGATAAAAATTTCAACTTGTCGTGAATATCAAATATATATTAAATATAAGTAATTTTTTCTATTCTTCTTTTTCACTATTTTTTCTTGTAATTTATAAAGAAACTGAGAATTGCGGCATCAACATTATTAACACTTTTAAAACTTTTACTCTCGTACTAGAAAAGAAAAGCATCAACAACCAAATTTGTCATCACTGCACCAGTTTTTTATGCATTCACGGACATACAACTAATCACTTCTGTGGTTTTCTACTTGCATTTCTTTCTATTAACAATGTTAAGCGTTTAATGCATAAATATTTATATATTTTTTGCTTTGTATAAAAATATTAAGCGTTTGGGGGTGATTAGATACGATCCAAATTTTAGCTGTTAGGCGTCAAGAATTTTTTATTTTCCACACAAAACTTTATCGGTGTCACATATAGCAACATATTTCCTCTAAAACTATAAATACGATTGTTAGGCGTTTTGATCGTCTCGAAAATACTCCAATAATATGTACTACAAATTAAAATTTACCATCCCTGATGCCTAAACCTTAACCCAGAGCAGCGATTAGTTTGTAACTTTGTTATTGAGTGTTTGTTTGTTGGTTTTTCTTTGAAATTGATCGGATTTCAGTTACGAGTTCTTTACAAACATGTGCTACAAATTCAAATTTATCATCCCTGACGATTAAACTTCAAAACAAAGCAGCGAATGGTTCGTAACAATCTAGACTGACTTTAAAATCAGTCAGGAGAAGTTAATAGTCCTCAAATTAAATATTTGTTTGTTTTTCTTTTAAATTTCAAATATTGATCGGACAAGTTCTTTATCCTTATTTCCGACCACAAACATATAAACATTTGCATTAAAAACGTCCCACTATTTAACATTTTTAAAAATCGTAGGTGGTCGAGGCGTCATTAATTTCTTATATGTATTAAAAAAAAAAAACCGGAAAAAAATCTATAAAACAATAATAAATTTTAAACAAAATTTTATAATAAAACACCATTAAAAGCCAAGGAAAAATTATGTTTTCTTTCTCGGCAAATATTAATATCATCATTTAAAACGCACATCATAGAATTATATGGTGAATGTTTTTTCGATACGGATTAAAATTTCAGTTGTATATTTTCATTTTTTTAATTTGTTATTTATGATTTTCGTATTCAGTGCCAATTAGAGAAAAACATTTGTATAAATAAACGAGTGTAAATAAGTGTGTATGTGTGCGTGTGTGTGTGTGTGTGTTTGTGTCTATAAATCAAATGATACAAATGAAATGGAAATTGAAGAAGAAAAAATAGATGGCGCCCACAAAATAAAAAACAAAAACAATCCTCCGTTCAAAAGAAATCTTTTGAAAATCTCTACGATATTCTATATAATTTTGCGGTTGTCAAACACATATACAACACACACACACACATACACACATACTTTGCAAAACATTAGCTTATTAAGACAAATATGGGTAGTTCCATGGTGCCGAACGTGACAAATGCATACGAATTTGAAATGAGAAAAAACGGAAATATTTTCAGCTCAACTTTTAATTTAAAGTTATACCTCATAGGACCTACTGTCATCTCTATTAAAGTTGATAACAGTAGGCGTAATTTTGGATGAAAGAACGCGACAAAACAGAAAGTAGTTAATTCAGCGAAACCCTAAGAAGGGTTTATACTGAAGCCAGTTAACTTTCCAATTTAACGCAACAAATTTTACTTTAAAATACCGTTGGTTTGATTGACAATTCTTGTGTTTTGAGTTCATACGCGACACTGTTTCCATTATGATTCAATTGGCTAACGATTAGTACCTTCTCAACCAAGTTATTATTGAAAACAGAAAAATAGATATTATTAATATATCAAATAAATTAATTTCTTGGGTCAGAGTGTAGTCCGAACTGCTTTCAACTAATCACCAACCATCACATGGTGAATGAGGGGGATTTTGTGGCGAGGGGGGAGTACAGTTTTTGAGTGCCAGGGATATAAAAACACATGCAACAGGCCACCGTCTGGAATAAGAAATCATAATCATGCATCTTGACAGTCTGCTTGTTCGTCTAGTCTAGTAGAATCTAAATAGTTTTACCTTAGAAAATATCGTAAGTCAAATAGTCACCCTTTAATCATTTTTGGCTACGGTGAACCTTTTGACGGAAACGCCCATAACTTTAATGTGACAAAAATTTCGATTTTAACGTACATACATACATACATGTACTCAGATGTATGCGTTCATGCATGGACATGTCTGTATGTGTAGAAGATAAACAGTTTAGTAGATATATTGCTATATAGTAAATCGTGTCGTGTACTTGATGGCAGATTATAATGACGGTGGTGATCTCGTTATATAAATCTACATAAATGTGTGTCCACAAATCATTATGAAGAACACACAATGATACATAGGAAATTTTTATTAGGGCAGTATCGTATCTTATATGAGTCCATAATTTATTAAAATTGCGGCATTTTTTTATAATTTATTTTCGTTAGAGAAAAAAATCCAACTTAAATTATGGTTACTTTAGTTTTAAAAATTGCATGATGATTTTGTGTGCTTTAAAAGACACATGTGCGATATTCTGATACTTTTTAAATCACCTCCCCCCTTTTATGTTTGTCGGTGTGATTTGCAATTGTCAAAAATACAAGCAAACAGCTGATTTCTTTATTTCGCTTGTTTTGCAATCACAAAATTGAATAAAGTTTTTATAGCAGAAAAATGGTTTTTGGAAATTTTCTTAATTTTAAATCATTTGTTGTAAATCAAACAACTAAAAGTCGAAAAACTAACAAAACGATTTGAAAAACCTGTTAGCGGAGCTGAACGTTTTGAAATCACTTTTGTAAAACCTGATTTTCACGAGAGACCCGGTATGACACTTATTATAGAAAAGTCAAAATAATAACAAAACGATTTGAAAAACCTGTTAGCGGAGCTGAACGTTTTGAAATCACTTTTGTAAAACCCGATGTTCACAAAAGTCTATTTCTATTATAAAAGTCATACGGGTTTATAATGGAAAAGTCGAAGTTTTAAAAAGTTGTTGAACGCTTTAAAATCACAGAATTTTATGCACAGAACACGTTTCTTGTGATTTTAAATTACTTTTACATACAGCCTTCGTCATCACAATAGAACGAAAATGGCAAAATGTGGCCCTTTTCCATGTTTTCCTTTTTTTTTACTAATTAAAAGCAACACTAGCACCATCCTCCCACAAAGCTGGCTTATGGCATGCAACACATTTTACTCTTCCTAAGGAACAATTTATAATATTTGCTGAACGCAAACTCTGTTAGAAGCTGCGACACTTCCGACATTCGTGGAGTCTAAGAAATTCAAATCGCCTTAATTTAACAAACAATAAAACATTTTTTTTTCGTTACATACAAAAGAAAATTTACGTCAAATTGGCGCCATAATTATAATACTTGAAAGTTCGTTCGTAAGAAAATTGAGAAAACTATTAGTAAAAGCAAAAAAAAAAACAATTATGGAAAGAAAAGAAGATGTAAAATCGCCACGGCGGCAGGATTTTCTAACTTTTAAGCCATTTTCCCATCAGACTAAAGGACAGACAGATGGACGGACTGACAGCAGAAACTCGCAGTGCGGTTAAGAAAAAATATTCTTCAGAACTAAAAGCCAAAAGTCTAACCAGAAACTTAACGATCAAATTAACAACATCAACACATGGAAGTGCATAAATGAAACAATGAATTTCGTCTTTTGCTTTTGTTGTGTGTTGTTTGTTGTTTGTTGTAACTGAAAATTATTGTACAATAACGATAATTACTAGTTGATAAAAATACTCCACTTATTACCAAAATTATTAAATAATTTGCAACATTTAAGCTGTGAGACAAAAGGAAAGCAACAGCATATTTTTGCAGCGTCAAAGGAAAATCTCATGAAAAAAGAAATAATGATGAGATTTGTAAAACAAGCAAATTTAATAAATCTTATTTAAATCATTTTATCAGGCCTGTCAGCAAACCCAACGCATTCACACAAACATGTACAAATTAATTGTCGAAATAAGTCTTTTTATTTTCTTGGATTATCTTCTATTTTTCTTGCGAAAAAACTACAAATATACTATATTTTAAAAGCTGACAGCTAGAAAATCTTTTGCTTTAAAAGCCGCTTGTTAAGCAAACAATTTATTTGCCATAAAAATAGTTTAGACGGTGTCCAGAAAGATACTAATTGGCCTGACTGTGGCGGGGGCCAGCAAAAGAGTTTGGCAAATATTCTGGATGCTGCAACTATATATTTTCTTCTTCTTTTCTTCTTTCTTCATAAAATGTACAAAAAGGCAATTGTTTTAGCTTCGCAATGATGGGGTTCGTCTTGGACACAATTAAACTTTTGGGAAATTCGGAAATTAAGTCGCCAGCGCATTCACCAGATTTATCAGCATCCAGTTTATGTGAATAAGGACGAGATAATCCTTTGAACTCAAGTTCGACATTGTTGCAGATGTTATGGAAAATACTCGAAAAAGAGTATTTTTTACATTTTTAAATCTATATAATCAGTACAACAACACAACTTGACGAAAACGCGAGGCATATATCATTGGGAGATTGTCAAAATCAGGGCGACTTTGTTATAAGGAATGGAATGGAATTAAGAGCTTAGCTGATGATGATGATTTTCTTATATTTGGGCCCCCTTTGAATGTCAACAACATTTTCATTTGGATACAAACTTGCGAGTTCTGCAAGTTTTCTTCTTGTTTTGGCGAGTTTGCCCGCCAATTCAAAGCCTTGCAACAGTTCGTGCAGCATTTCTTAATAAGTATTATTTTTAAAGTAAAACTTGTTACTTACCTCTTAATATCCTCTCGCTCCTTTTCCATTTTTAAAATGATGCCTCGTTGCTTTTTCTTGATTGCCGCTATTTGATTGATTGCGCCTTTGGCCTTATAGCGAGCCTTTTGTACTTCTAACCAGGCAATTTGACCTTTTGTACGGTCCAGCAAAGCTTTTTCGCGCATCCGCAGCAGAGCTGTCAAATGCTGAGATTTGTTGGTTTCAGTTTGAATAAGTTTTTCGTACTAAAAGAAAGCAAAGAAAAAAGGAGATGGAAAATTCAAAACATGAAATGGTCATTTGAGAATGAAATACGCAAATATCTGCGTGGCCAGGGGGAATCCCTGCAAAAGCATTAATTAGGACATTTTTAATTTTAATGACTTAAAAGTTTGGTTTCAATTGGAGAAAGATATTCAGTGGAAAGGAAATGTTGATGTTAAATCAATTTATTGCAAAAAAAAACTTATTGATTTGAAGATTAACGTTTTCTCAGCAACGCTTTTAATGCTTATGGCAAATATTATTAAAACTGAATATGAAACTTACCAAGCCCACGTTTGAATAGTTCAACGACGACTCGGACATGGTGTCGTTATGGTTTGTTCGTCTTTCGTCTCTTTCTTCATGGTATTGTTTGAAAAATTTTACAATTTCACTGCCAATCGAAACACGTTCATTTGTCTTTGCTCGCGGACATGTTGTGGGAATGAGAGTGCCACGAATTTTGCCACCATAATAACTGGGAGGACTTGAGTCCGTTTTAAGGTGATTTTTTGAAGTGACACTACTTGTTATTTCGTCATCAGCACTTTGAGCGAATTCGGTAGAACTGAATTGTGATGCTGCGTCGATGGCTTGTTGTAACTGAGATTCATTGTATAGGGATGATTTGGACATTGTTTCCTGAAAATCGCCACGTGAACGATTCACATGGCTCTTAACGAACTCATCTTGTTCATTAAGATTTGAAATAAAATTGGTTTTAGTAATAGCATTAAATGGCAAGTTTTCGTTGTCATATGATTGGGATTCAAAGGTTTTTAACAGTTCTTCAGCAATGCTGGAGCTTAAAGCAGTGCCTCGCGCCCCTAAGGATTCTGATTTTGAATCGTTTCTGGTGTGTGAGGTGCTGTCAACTTTACTTTGGGTATGACCGATCGCCTCCATTTTGCTGACAATTTCATGGCTTTTAGGGCGTTTGGAAATGTGTGTTGAGTCGGGTAAAACTTGCTTAGCTGACGATTTTATAGAACGTTCGCTGCTCATGATATTAGAAAAGCTGCTGGTATGTGGGGATGAATAGTCTGTCATTTCTTGGGATATCTCATTGACAGGATTGTATTGTTTTCTTTGCTTGTTATCATTGTCGAGGGAATGCTTGGTTCCCTTTAATTCAATGTTTTTCTCCGGAAACTCACGGAAACTTGTTTGAAATAAATTTTTGTTTACACTTCTATATTGTGGTTGATATTTTTCAAAGTTTCCGCCTTTATTCAATTGCTGAGAAATTTCTTTATTGCTTTTAAAGCTTGTTAGATTATTTGAGTTGTCTTCGGACTGTGTGTCTTGTTTGTTGGAAATTTCAGCGGACTTAGTACCGCTCACTCTTGTTTCACTTTCAATACTAGTTTTACTGCGACTTCTTGAAACTTCAGTATTATTTTTAATTTGCGACGACAATTCCTTTGTTTCGCTCTCATGTTGTTGGTGTAGTTTTTCATTGCGTTTTTTCTTTGATTGTAAAATTGTTTGCTTTAAAGTTTCCTTTAATTCCTCTATTTCATTTAGACGTGTTTCATAAGGTAGGGTCGCTTTTGAAGCGGATGATTGATCTAAATCTTCCAGATTTGATTGAGACGATTTTTGGTCATCTTCTGCTGTAGTGCTGCTTATATTTGAGGATGATTTTAAATTTAAATTTAAGGCCGGCCATGTTTTTGTCTTTATTGGGGGTTCATCTTTTTGTGCAGTTGAAAGCGGTTTGATTTTCCCCGTAATTTCAAAAAGTTGCCGTTTCCGTACTTGCAAGTTTTCACTACTTTTTTCTATTGATTTTTTGAGTCCACCATGCCCTCTGTCAGACATCATTGCAGTGGGGGTTTGCTCAAAATCTGAGGTATATTTATCACTTTCGCTTTGTTTTTTGGACGATGTAGGGCTTAAAATTTGCTGTGATTTATCGAGTGAGTTTTTCAATTGTTCATTCACTTGTATAACTTGGGATAGACTGCGATTGAAGTCCTCTAATAGTAGGGTAAAATCTATTTCTTTATCCCTGTTGGTGGTTTGTTGCGGATCGGTATCTTTTCTTTCAATTTTTAATTTGTTTACTTTCTCCATTGATAAAGGACTCACTGGCCGAGGTTTAACAAATGCAAAATCGAGGTTTGGAATCTGATTGGGATTTTTTTCTGAGCTGCTGACTATTTGAGACGATAAAGAGCCCACCTCGTCTTCGGAATGTGTTAGTAGGTGGTTTTTGGAATGCGTATAAGTTCTCCTAGATTCTGTTCTTAACGAAGACACTTCTGTCAAAGTATTTGAAATGGGAATTGGTAAAGAAATTGAGGAGAAATTTGAATTGATTTCAGAATTTAGGCTTTCTAAGGATTTAAAATGTTGAGTTATTTCTTTACAGTTGTCGTGATCTGAACTTAAGGATTGTAATGAGTTTTGGCTGTCTTTAGGTTTTAAATATTTAATGTTCGTTTTAGATTTCGTATTTTCTTCTAAGAAAATCTTCTTTTCTTCACTAATAATGTCATCTTCTTGGCATTGCTGGTCTTTCTTACTTTCACCTTCTTTAATCTGCTTATTCGCAGATAAAGGCTTTAACGGAGTGAGTTTATCTTCGTTGACATTTCCGGAGTCTGGCTCGATTTTATTAAGTTCTGTAAGCACTTCTTGTTTGCCTTTAACCTTTTTAGTTGGTTTATGTTCCAAATAGTCCAAAGATTTTCTCTTGCTTGACTTTAACTCATCATTTAAATCAGTTGTAGAAGTTTCCTGATTTCTTTTGTTTTCATCTGTTTTTCGTGCGGTATTAGTTTGGGCTATGGACTCTAATTTTCTTCTAACAGCCATAATAAAATTATAGGGATAAACTTGTGTGGCTGAAGGCCTTAACCAATAAGGCAATTCATTCGGAGCAGGATCAGTTTTTTCTTCTCTAGTAGTCGATTTTATATTCTTTTCAGATAATTCCAACTCAGAGTTTATAGTTTCTTTACCTTTAACAGCGTTTTCCTCTTGTTTTACGTTTCTATTTTGCGAATCAGCTTCTTTGTTACTTTTGTAGTCTGCAGGATGTGTTAACTGCTTTGTAAGCATTTCTAGATTTTGGTTTTCTTTATCGAAGTTATAATTTCTGTGGCTGGCTAAAGAAAACCCTTTGTCATTTACTGTTTTCCTTAAAAGCCCAATACGTTTGTGATTCTCCGCGAAAGGAGTTGTTGACGGCTTTAAAACATTATTTAAACTACGTGTTGATCTGTAAGTGATTCCCTGATCATTCTCAATAGACGATTTTTTTACTTCGTTTGCAAAACCGTGGGATTTTGCTCTTTCTTTTTCTTTTTCTAAAGCTGGCTGTGCAATTTCAGTTTTTGAATTTTGTTTGTTATTTTGGAGCTTCGTTCTAGAAGTACTATTGCCTTGCGGTTTTGATTTTTCTATAACTTCTCGGCTTTGTTCCGGAAATTTTGTTACATCTGCTTCTTTATTTTCCGAATTTTTATTCAAAATTTGTTCTTTCTTTTGTACACTTTTGAGCGCCAATTTGCGTGTATTTTTCTTAAGTTCCTCTAATCGTTTCTTGATTTCTTCCTTTTCTATTTTCGATCTTATAGTGGGATCCTTTAATAAATTTTCTTTCCGTTGCTTGCGTTGCATCTCCATATAACGACGGGCTTCTTCAGGATTATAGTTTAATTTTTTATTCACTTTCGTTTCCTTGGCACTTAATGGCCATTGTGATGATTTAGATCTGGGTTTATTGGTAGCAGTTGCTGTTGAGCTGGTTCTGGCCGTATCTCGTCTCGCTTGCCTGGAATTTGATGAGTCGAAGGGTTTTGTTGAAACTTCTAAGCCTGTTTTGCAGCGACCAAAAAAAGGGGTTTCTTTTTCTACTTTTTCCACAGCTTCATTTGGTTCTGCAATAATGTTACTACTTGGTAGAGCCACCTCAGGAATCTCTTCTTCTGTATATTTATTCCCTATTGGTGATCCTTGTGAGGAACGCTCACTGGTTTTCTGTGGCGATTTCATTTTATTCAACATTTCTTGTATTTCCATTATCTCTTGGTCACGTTCGTGTTTTTTCTTAGCGAAGTCTTCTACTTGTTGCGTCGAACAAATAGATGGCTGTAAGTCCTGTTTCGATAAGCTTTTTGCTGAATCTTTTTCCATATTTATGTCTTTTCCTTCAGATATTTTAGCTGCACGGATTTCTGCAGCTGAATTGCGATAAAAAAACAAGCGTTTTCTATTGTAAAGTAAAAAAATGTTGAAAGAAAAATTTCTTACCCAGCGGCGGTTTTGCAGACATCGTTTTCGTATTTAAAACAAACTTGTTTGGTGGTTGTTCAGTTGTTGTTGCAACATTTCTCAACATTTGTTGTTCTTGTTCTGCCCGAGCGCTGCTGCTGTTTGGTCTATTGCTAATATTTGCAGGCATAGTTTTGAAATTAAAAAAACCGAAAAAACTCAACAATTCTTAAATTATAATCTTATTGTTGACAAAACGCTTGGTAAAGCAGTTTAATTCTTGTAAGAAGCCATTAATTTCTTTTTGTTTTAAGACGTTTCAAAGGCCATGATTAAAATTTCGTTAAAAAAAACTATACAAATATGAGTGACACATATGGCTTGAACACAAAAAAATAAAAACAATATAATTCAAAAGTTTTTAATAAAATGTAAATTAGTTAATATTATATCAAAATTTTTCACTGCAAACAGGTTTCATCTTCCAAGTTAAAGAAAAAAATTACCACTGCATTTGTATTGTTGTTGTTGTAAATAGTTTGTTTATAACAGAGATGCTTTTAAGGGTAGTAGAAGAAAACCATTAGTGGAAAGGTACTTGATTGTAAAACCGCTACAATTTGTTTTTATTTTGATATATAAAAAAAAAACCTCGAAAAAATGAATAAAGCTTTTTTTTTATAATGAACAAAAAAATTTCTGGAAATGTTAATATTAATGAATATGAAGAGCTGAGTTTTGTGTGTAGTTTCTAGCTGTCAAGTTGACATATCGTGAGTGCTGCTCCATTCGTTAGTAGCCCCATGTGTATCGATTCAGTATATTATGTATAGATTTAAAACGATTAAATTTGTTTTAATTTTATTGAAATAATATATAAATACATTGTGATTTAAAAAGTAATATATACTGTTCAATTAAATTGCCATTTAAGTTCAAAATTTTCATTTAAACTGACCGTCTTTAATATTTATGTTAAATATTTTGTCTGTTCCATTGTGGTTGGCTTGGATAAATGTCAAAATAATACTTAATTTCTCAACAATGTTGCAATTAAGCAGCCTTAAGATATACTACAGTTTTCTATCAGAATGCAAGTCACACTGGTGCGTTTTGAACAAAACCCAAACAAGTTAATAAAAATACCAAAGTAGGGTGTTCCCACAAATTACATCCTTTCTGTGTGGTTGTTAACTACAGAGCACACAAGATTTATTTCGGTTGTTTTGAAATCATGACTAAATTCCCAAAGCCAATGTCATTTTTGAAGCACGAAAAAAGGCCTTCAAATTTTAAAGTATTTGTTTTAAGCAAAATAATAAATTCCAGAAAATAAATCAATAAATAACACATTTTGTTACTTATTTAATTAATTTATTATGACGCTTATTAAAGAAAAGTTGAAAAATAAAGTAATTTAAAGTGAGCTAAGCATTTTAAAATCACTAATGATTTCAAATCACTTTTATTTTACACGATTGTCAAATACATACATATGTAAATATTTTATTCTGCTGTGAAAATTTTAACACGAACTACTTTTTTATTGCAGATGTAAAATGAAACTCAATGAAAACATATTCATACATGCTTACACACACATGTATGTAAGCATTTCTACCAATTTTATTGAAATCTATTATATGTACTTAGTATTTCGTACACAGCGTCAACTGTACTTTACAAAATTACTGTAATTCGAAACCATAATTAATGGAAACTGCCTTAAGAGGAATATGTGCCCAAGAATGTCTCACACATGGGACAGAAATGGTTTGCGTTGCGACATGTATCCATACAATATGGAAGGCAGCAGCAGCACCTAAAGTAGAACAGTTTATTTGCATGCAACGAATAACTGTATTATATGTATGTATGTTGTACTGTACTTACAATCCTGTGAGTAACAAACAGGCAATATGGGTTTTGGCTGTCGATTGATGACGAACATTTGTTGTAATGCGACAACGACAACTGGGACAAGTCATCTCCATAGATTTCGGACCTACAGGCCGGAAGTTATTTTGCTGAACTGGCGTTGCAGCTATTTGTACGGTAGCCGGAACATTAACCGACATTTGTCTGTCGTTGGTGTACGTTGGCGACATGGTATTTACTTGATCCATATTTATCTGATCTTGTTGAATATATTTAAACTTATCCGATTCTATCAATACTATACTCCGTTAATAGATGAATATGAACTTCTCCTATTCCGCGGCTGTTCCTTCACTAACCAAAACGAAACTTTGCGCAAGCACAAACTATTGATAATTAACGAAAACTGTTTAAAAAACTTTCAAGATGAATATCAATCCAGTGTTGCCATCAGAGATATTTTGTTTAACCATTTGGAGGGTAAAAATGAAGTTAGCTTGCAAAGCCATAATTTTTTAAAGTACACACTTTTTTTTTTTAAAATTCATCGCCTGTGAGTTTTTGAAATTGAAAGTTTGTTTGAATAAAAACTTCGCATATATATCACGTAAATTCAAAGTAAGCAAATGACTTCCAAATGAAAAGAGTTTTATGTACATACATACATATGTACATACATATGTCTACAAAAAGAGTTTTAAACCCACCTTATTCTTATTGTTTAAAAAATTTATTTCTGCTTAAGGATTTTCATTACCTTCACGCGCAACTAATATCGTCTATTATAAAAATTTGCGCTTTCCAGGGCACACACATTTATATCAAATACTTGACAATTAAAAAATTATATTATTTTTCCTATAGAATTTTCTTTTTCTGTCTCACTTATGCATCAATATATATATATATGTAGATCTTTCAATTTCTTAGAAATTTCAATATAATATTATATTTTTTTTTTGAGATTTTAAAAGTTTTGTAGATATAATAAAAAGCTGGCAATATAGATATAAAGCTGGGATTATTAAAAGTGTTGTTAACGCTGGCATGAATGAAAACGAACGTACATATTTGTCGAATAAATTTAAAAGATTTAATATATGTATGTGTGCATGTGTTACATCGAAAAAGTTCTATTTAACAAAACTGTTATGAAATCATCCTATAGACAGAGGCAATGCATATTTTTCTTACGCTAATGATCGTTATTATAAAAATTATAAGTTTTTTGTAATAAGTTACCACCTCGCCGTGATAAAAACGCTGCATTAGTCTCTTTGTTTAACAGGAATTTTGTATTTACATGCAAGCTAATGACACAGTTGTTCTTAAACGGTTTTTAAAAAAGCGCTGCAAAACAAATGCCCTCAAGAAATCAATATACATATGTACATACATAGTATGTATGTATGTATGTATGTATCAATGTAAAACTAGAAAATAAGAATTTAAAAAACTGTTATATTCATGTCATAAAAATCGTTGCTTTGTGATGTAAAAAATAATACTTCAATCATGTATCAGTTAAAACTTAATTTGTATATGTAGTATATTTTTCTAACATTAAAATTGATATATAAAATTGATCGCTTATCTTGTAATATTATTTAAAACAATCAGCCACTTGCAGTGCAATAAAACAGAGGGCACAACTTGTACGTAGCTACTATGTATGTATATATGTATGTATGTATGTATATATGTATGTATGTATGTATGTATATATGTATGTATGTATGTATGTATGTATGTATGTATGTATGTATGTAGAAAAATTTTTAAATTACAAATACATACATATGTATGTACCTACTCCCCTTAACGGAACCAAGCTTAAGAATATCTGACAAACAATCATGCAGCCTGTAAAAATATATACATACATATGTACATACATAAATAAATAAACAATAACATATATGTATGTATGTACATACATACTTCCAATATACACACATACATACATACATATGTAGATATTTTTGTATAAGAACTTTCTTAGTTCTAAAATTTGCTGATTTAACAATTTTTTTTTCTAAACAAACTGTAAATAAAAGCAAATGTTTTTATTGCAATCACACACAGTCATATTAAGGAACTGTTCTCATATACATATGTACGTATATGTATGTATGCATGTACTTACATGCATGCATATGTATGTAGATAAGTACAGTGTGCACATACATACATTTGTAAGTGTGTATTGAAGTGTGTCATACATACTGTCAGCGTCAAAAGAAAGTGTACAGCATGTTTTATTCTATAAAAGTGTTTATTTTGGCATTGAAATATTAAAGTTTTTCTAACTTTACATTTATTTTCAAAACATTGTACAATGCTCTTAAAATATTTACATAAAAAATTTAAATACATATTTCAACAACAACAAAAACAGTACAAAAAACACTAAAAATACTCCATATTTAATGCGTGAAAAGAAAGTGTAGACATGCAGTAGAATAATGGTCATTTAAAATTACGCAAAGAAATGTACCGTTATTATTTGTTTTTGTATATAAATTATTTACTTATGATGTTTTCTGTTCTGCTCATGTGATTTCAAATTATTTAAATTTGTTATTTCGTGGCGTATGTATTAAAATGGACAAGCAAACTGCAATTAAGACGAGAGAATTGGTCATAAAATTTAAGGCAGAAGATAAATCTTTACGTGAAATTGCCTCAATTATTGGAAGAAGCCATAATAGTGTAAACAAATTATAGATAAACAGAAAAAGTTTGGAAATTTGCCTGGAAACCAAAACGCCTTAATGACTTGGTCCATTGTGAGAGCTGCAAAGAATGATCCAACTGTAAGTGCGGTGAAAATATTAGAGCAAATGTATGAATCCTCTTGTCATGAAAGTAAGTGCCAGTACCGAATGCCGAGCGTTACATGCAAGTGGTTTATGTATATGGAAGAGTTGCCAGAAAAAAACCATACATAGTTCGCCAAAAAGTATAATAACAAAGAAAAATTATTCTAGAACTACTTACATAATTTTTACAGACGAAAGCAAGTTTGAGGTCTTTGGACCAAAAAAACGTGGTAAAATTTGGAGAAGCAGAAATGAGGAATTTAACAAAAACAACTTAATATCTACCGTGAAACATGGAGGACGTTCGATGATGGAGTGGGGCTGTATGGGGGGAAGCGGTGTGGGAAACCTAGAATTTATTGACATTTTGAACAAAAACCGACTATTTAAATATTTTAAAAGAGAATTTGGTGCCTAGTGTAGAGAAATTAAAATTAGACCGCGCATGGATCTTCCAACAGGACAGCGACCCCCAGCACAGCGCCAAATTTGTTAAAGAATGATTGTTGTTTCACACTCCAAAACAGTTGGATCATCCCTCACAGTTTCTGGGTCACAACCCAATTGAACATCTGTGGGAAAATTTGGACAGACAAATAATAAAAAGAAACATAACCAGACTCTTTGAAACAAATTTTACAGGAGGAGTAGTACAAAATTCCAACGAAAGTAACATCGAAATTGGTGGAATCTATGCGCAAGAGGCTAGAAGCAGTTTTAAAAGACAAGGGAAATAAAACAAAGTATTAGTCATTACATTTTTTTAATTATTCAGAATATGTACAACATTTTGTACGTATGTATGTATGTATGTATGTACATACATCTAATATATATGTATGTAAATATGTACATACATATCTATGTATATAAAACAGAATCTGTGTTTATTTGTACCTTATAGGAGACTAGATTTCTGGGCCGATCTTCTCGAAATTTTCATTTAACTGGGACTCTAGAATCAATAATTGATCATCAAATAACTTCGTCTTTTATGGATCAACTTTCAAAATGCTTTTTGGCTTTTGGAAGAGATCCACTCATTTTTCTTTTTAAATAGGCGGAGGGAAAAAAGTGCCCCATAAAAATGGAACACCAAATTACTTTGTTGATTTTGGACCAAACTAGAATTTAAAGTAGAACTTGAGCTTTATGCGACTTTTATTAAATCTGACGTGCCGGATTCAGCATCCATATTAATCGTTGCGCTAATAAAAATTTGTTTATACAAACGTTGTTGTGATGTGACCGATCAGTTTCATTGTGAAAAAGAATGTTGCGTGCGTTGTAAAAATATTTATAATCTTTTTATGATCGAAAAATTGTCGTTGGCACAACAGAATTTCATAATAAAATAAACATTTATTTTTTTCATTGCTATGATTTTTTTTCTCCCCTGCTAAAGGGCACCACAATAAATTTTTATTGTAAATTAATTTTCGCTTTAAAATTTTTTTTAATGTTAAGCAAATACTTTTTTAAGGTTTCTCAATATTGGTTTTGGTTTATTAATGAAAACAATGTTTTTGTGCAATAAATTGTGATTGGCTTTGCTTGGCTGGTGGACAAGTTTTCGCCTTTCAGCGGAAAGTCACTTTGGCGACTCTGGCTGCAGTTTATTCCTTTAAATTCCTGTTGTACATTTAAGGCTAGAAAACAAAAAGTTGTATTTTCAATTCTCCGCTGCTGACTGACTGTTTGCAAGCAACAACAATGAGCAGGTGGTTGGCTGAGGAAGGGAGGAGGGGAGGAGGAATGGCGGTAGTATTAATTTAATATTGTATTTAATTCGTAGCAAAATTATTTGAAAATCAGTCGGTTAACAAAATCAGTCTGTTTGTTGCCAAGTAAGTTTTTATTTCATTCGATTTAGCCAAGTCTTAAATAAATGAATGAATGTAATTAAATTGTTTTTTTTTATAACAAAACATAGACGCAATTGAATTTTTTGCAATTATTCAACTGTTTTCTTGTTTTAATTTTAAAATGATTTCATTAGATAAAATTAGGCCACTAAGAAAAAAAAAATTATAAAATAAATGAACGCAATTTTCTTCTATTTTGTTTCCTTCATTCCTAAAAATGATTTTCATGAATCCTTTATGAGATTTATTATATGTACATTTTGGCAAGTATTTTATTTCTCTTTCTTAGGAAATGTGTAGGTTTTGTTTTCGCTTTACAACTCCTGCCAATTCAGAGATTTATGTTAAGCCGCTTTTTGGTTTAGCTTAAAACAGAGCTCTGGGCATTTTGTAACAAATTTATAAAATCGATAAATTCTAAAAGTGCACATTTGCTTAGAGCGCGTGGGAGTAAATGGGAAATGTGTTTCGCAATTGGTGTTCATTTCAGTTGCATTAAGTTGTGGGAACCAGAAAAATAATATTTTACTAATTGATTGTTGAGTGACTCTGCCGCACAGATCGGACAGAATTTAGGCGATGGCTTTTTTGTGTCCCAAAAGCTAATTTTGCTCGTTAACATGGCCATTCATCCAAAACTGCGCTTCATCGTTGAAGATGATTTGTCGGTCAAAATTCGAATCCTTTTGCAAACGTTCCGAAATCCAGTCAGTTGGATATTGTGCAGGCTCAGGTTCTGATGCAAAATTTGCACACTTCTGGTGCAGGTCGAGAAATGCAGTGTCTCGGGTGATCTGGGATCCTTTAACGTACGAAATAACCGGTTCTCGAATTGCATAACTTCTCATGATGCTTTGGCCTCATTGACTGAATAGTAAGTAACCGCTTGGTGGCAAAGAAGAAGAAGGAGACGTCATCAAAGTAACATGCCAGTCATAGACCTTGAACATATACCCACGTCAATTTTAAAACCCTTTCACTATCATTGTTCTGTATCTTTCCCTCTCTCTCTCTCATGCTACCTCCGGGTTTTCCCCGGTGTATTTCTAACTGGCACACTTTGCTTTACGTGGTATAGAGGTGAGAGCAGGGATCCTCCGTTGACACGGCAACTAAAACTCTAGAAAGTTCCTGAATGATTTCGGTTGCACAGGTTTTTCCGAAACTTTCACCCGACGTCAATTGGCAGAAACGGATCCAAAATGTTGCTGGGTTAGCTTTTTAAAAGGGGTAGAGGTCGTACATTGAGATTGAAATATGTATTGTGGCTGTAGTTTCAATCGAAAAGCGCAGCAACAGGCCTTGGCAGATACTGATAATACTCGTAGTGGTGTAAGGAACTACTTATGTATGTAGATGGTGGAGAATGTGTAACTACAGGCTTAACGCCTCACGTTCCCTGAAGATTTCGGGCTACCAACTTACGGCTTTCACCAAGGTCTGTTTTCGCATATCGCAAGAAGATGACACCTCTCTGGGGATGGCAAGCCAAGGGCCTACCCCCTTGAGGTACTGAGTCGTTGACATGTTTATCAAGTGAAGTTGATCCAGCATCAAATCAACAATTTCACAATTTTAATTGATTCCAAGCGGGTTCCCATTGAATAAAACCAAACCCGTCCAACCAGCCATCCAGCTTCACCGATTATTAAATATAATGATGATTGTTACCCTGCTCAGTCTGATCAATCATAATTTGTTCACAGTTTTCAAGAAATTTTATTCCGTTCACAATAAATGACGCTTTAATTTGCAGTTTAATAAAGAATTTAAGTATTTTTGCAAGAGAATGTCCGCCACATGATGAAATAGCCGTCGCAAGCTGCAACTGCAACTTTGTGGCACTCGAAACTAAACAGAGAGCAACAAAAAATTATGATAATATAGATTTTAAAACGCACATGGAAACAATTTTCCGAAAACCCAACCAAAATAAATAAAATCTAACAAAAATTATTTATTTCTTTTTTCTTCTCCAAAAAAAAAAAAAAAAAAAACCTAAAGAAAAAATAGCCAAAAAAGTAGTAGTGAAACCGAATAGGCAAAATCCAAAAAAATAAAATAAAGAAATGAATTTTGAAAAACACATGATGGATTAGTAAAACTTTTTTGCTGACAAGATCAAAATGTTGAGATAAAAGTTGATAGCGAAACTGTAGCACAAATCTAACAGTTGTCTTCAGACAGACGGACGGACGGACGGACGGACGGACGGATGGACAGACGGACAGGCCAACGGTCAGGCAATATTCATGGAAAACTGTGTAGTACAAATGACTGGCATGGAAGTAAGTACGTGTGTGTGTGTGTGTGTGTGTGTGTTTGGTATGAGGTGTAAGGAAAAGCTTTTGGCCTTAACTTGGAACTTTTAAATGCAGAAAATATATATGTATGTATATTCTTTTACAAGTCCGAACAATTTGCGCAGCGGAGACTGCCGACTCTTTAGATTCTAAATAAATTTAGTTAAATACAGTGACACCTTGATTATCCGTAATGCCCGGCATAATACAGTAACAACTTTGAGTAGAATTTTTTGTATAGTTTTTAATCATTTCCATTACAACTTTAAAACATGTTAATCAACGTCTTAACACATACATATACGAATTGCATTTAGCTGTTGAAGTAACAAGTAAAAAATCCTCTTGTGGTTCCGATAGAGGTAATCACGTGATTTAGCGTGATTACCCCTATCACGCTAAACTACTACGTATAAAAAAGACAAAATTTAAATCGATGTAAAAAACATAAATATGTATATATTTCTAATCCTTTAACTTCTTCTACGTTTAATCGGCGAATCGAATTAAGAATTATCGAGACCCCTCCCGTATATGATTTGTCGAGTTGTGATTGAATAAAAAAAGGGGAACAGGCAAACATCGGCTCAAACAAAAATAGAACAGCCAACTATTATGTGATTTTGATTTAAAGTTATAAGAAATTTTGTAAAGCTTTAACCAATAATTTGGACTGACACTTCATTCCAAACATTTTTCCAGCTGTCTACATCCTAAAATTTCGTAGGTGCTGCTCTACTCGTGTTGATTTATTGTTATACGATTAGGGCGATCGTAAAATGTCCGAAGCGCGAAAAACTCCGTCGGTGCCTGAGTACAGCCATCAATTGCTCATGCTGTTCATTCTTCTATGATAAGAGGACGGGTCAATAAGTCTGTGACTTTTTATATAAAAATTTATTTTATTTTTCAACAGAGTCACTTTTGAGTTCTATATAATGAGTTCAACGCTTCGCCGATTTTTGTTATAGCTTCCGAAAACTATGATTTGACAAGGTCCTCAAAATAAGCATTTGTTTGTGACATGACTTCATCGTTGAAGTGAAATTTCTTTCCTCCGAGACATTTCTTCAAGTTTGGAAACAATAAATAATCACTCGGGGCTAAATCTAAACAAAAGTCGGATGGGCCAGCAATTCGTGGCCCAATTCATGGATTGCTGCCCTGGAAACTGCACATATCGCACGGTTGCGTTTGTGATCGGCACCCATCTTGCGAAAAGCTTTCCCATACCCAAGTTATCATTCAAAATTGAAACCACTGAGCCGCCCACAATCTCTATCTTTTTCGTTACGAATGTTAGCGACGTTCGGCATCTTTCGTACTTGTACGGCCACATCGAAATTCAGTAAACCACTTCTTTGCCATGGAAATGGATGCTGCAGAATCCCCACAATATTTATCAACCTTAGCCTTGGCTTGAGTCACGGTTTCTCGTTATTTTAAAATTTCATAAACGATCAAGATGCAAAAGAAAAAAACAACCCTGTGCAGGAAAACTTTTTCTTACCCCTCATATATTTTCCATATGTTTTGCTGCAGATTGTCTAACTGACATACAATTTGAAGGAGATATGGATAAGATTTAACAGTTATTTGTGTTCATAAATATGGACAGTCAGTCAGTCAATCTTGGCCACATACTTGCATGTTCGTACGCATGTATCTGAAATATTTTTAATAAATGTTTTAATGGCGAGTTTTGGAACGAGCAGTAGAAGGAAAACCAACAAAAAAAAAAAGAAAAACACAAAAACAAAACAAGCTTAAAGTGTTGAAATGTTTGTTGTGCCTATTATAGATCTGTTTTGTACACTATATCCAAGCAAACAAATGTACACACATGCACACATTCGTATCGTGGGCTTAATATAGGAAAGATGTAATTTGATTTTTCCCAAGGCCGTCTTTTCATTCAGTTTGGGAAAACACACACATTCATTGTTAAGCTTCAAGAATTTTTTTTCTTTATTAAAGTTCATCCTTGTTAGGAAGGAAACCTTTTATAATATCTAAAAGAGGTTATAATTTTGTTGTTGTTGGATCAGTACCCGAGTTGCCACTTGTTTCACTTAGGGTCAAGCTTAGGCAGTACAATAGCTAGTGGGAAAATTTGGGGGGTATAATTTTATATATAGGCGATCTTTTTCAGGGGATTTCACTATTTGCTTGTCTGTACAATAACAAAGTAATACTATTGTGGATTGAGCAAAAATCGCGGGATTGCCGCTATACCTACATATTTGAAAATCGCTAGATTTCACGAAAAAAAAAACAATATTAACATTTTTGAATATAATAACTAAAAGCATAAAGTACTGCTCAAGTTTGTCTTCGTCGTCGATAATTTTTAAATTAAAGTTAACTTTTTTCCAGTTAATTCAAGTGACAGTTTTACTTTGTTTCGTGGAATTTAAAAGAGTAGAATTTACAAAGTGCAGCAAAAAAACATAAAAACTATTAACAGAAATATAAAAAGGAATGAGAAATAGATGAGCAGTTTAAATCAAAAATTTTAAATCAAAAATGTAAAGAAAAGTAATAAAGTTATAGCATAATTTCAGATTGTAAATGTATTACTTCAGATTGTAAATGTATGACTCCAAAAAATTAAGTATTTGTGCTCTTTACTAATAATAAGAAAAAACTATAAAAAATTTCTTTAAGAGAGTTTCAGTAAAAGGTTAAGAATTTGGCGATTTTTGCTTCATTTATATATCTAATGATATTAGTAACTAAATTGACTCACCGAAGGGAGCTTTTTTGTTCCAAAAAATGAAGTATTTGTGCCCTTTACTAATAATAAAAAAAAAACTATTAAAAATATATTTAGGAGAGTTTCAGTAAAAGGTTAAAATTTGGCGATTTTTGCTTCATTTATATATCTAATGATATTAGTAACTAAATTGACTCACCGAAGGGAGCTTTTTTGTTCCAAAAAATGAAGTATTTGTGCACTTTACTAATAATAAGAAAAAACTATAAAAAATTTCTTTAAGAGAGTTTCAGTAAAAGGTTAAAAATTTGGCGATTTTTGTTTTATTTAGATACCAAATAATTATAGTACCGAAATTGAAACGGAGTCAAATTAATTTAATTGAAGTGAAATTGTGATCTAAAATTCAAAATACGTTAAATTGTGGGGTTTTTTTTTAAAAAAGGGGGGGGGGGGGAAGAAAGCGATTTACTTGGAAACGCTGAGTCTTACATGTGCACTTGCAGTGCATTTTACCAGAATTAGATTATGGGAAGAAAGACAGACGGAGAAGTGTTTCGCTATTTTATTTTTATTCTATATATATGTATGTTATGGACATATCGATTGTATATTCTTTATTGTATTTCTTTCTTAAGTAAGAAACGGAATCGACATATGTATGTACATACGTCTTTTTTATATTAAACCCTCGATATTGTGTATAAAATGTATGTAAGTAAATCATTTATGCTTGTAAACAAGTACGAACTATTAAACATGAATGTGATTGAATAAAATTATATACATATTTATGTGTTGGACATATGTATGTATGTACGAGTATGAATAAATGTGTGTCTGTCAGTCAGTTGGTCAGTGAAACAAGCAGGTTGAAATGAAAAACAAGCCCAGCCAAGCCAACTAACCCTCCATCCAACCAACCAACCAACCAACCAACCAAACAACCAACCAACAAGAGCTCCAGCCAGTCACTCAAATTCATGCGATTCTATAGTTATAAATTATGTGACAATTTAATTGTTATAATTACACAATTAGTTTAAATTTCGTTGATGAAATGAAAGGAGTTGCTGCAAATGCTGAAAATTTATGTTAAAAAAACTGTTTTTGTTTTTTTTTTTGGCAAAATTTTGAAAATATTTTCATCAAAATAGTTTAAGGTTGTAACAATTTTCATCAATGTGTAAAACGTTCTTCAAGTCACTGTTAAGTATTTGCTGAATTAATTTAATAAAAATAAATAATTTCGCCGCGTTTTCTCTTGTTGTTTCCTAATTTATGTGCGTTTTTTTCCTTCTTAAGCTGCCAAACAATAAAGTTCATTGTTATATTGTCTATTGCCTCTTAAATTTTAACTTTTATCATGAATAATTAAATTGCAAAGAAAATAAACTGAAATAAAATTGAGGATTTATTGCGGATTTATTGTTATAAAATGTTTTTCTTTTGTTTTTTTTTTTGCGAAAATAGCCAACTTTTAAAAAACCATTTAAATTTAACAGTTTGTGGTCTGACTTTCGAAAGTTATTAAAGGCAATCACATGAAATTGGGAAAGAAATGAGCAAATTCAAACTCAAGCACAAGTATAGAGTACCTTAAGCAAATTTTTTATGTATGCAGGTAGATCTAATGTGCGCACAATGGAATGGTAATGAACTTAAATTTTTCTAAAATACCATAAAGCTGTTGTCTTGCTGGCAAATTCTTAAAGTATATAATAAAAATTTTAAGGCAACAAACTTCCTTGCCAGAAATTTAGTTCTTAGTGTAAATTTTGAAATACCTTTCCATTCGATACCCAAGGAAAAGTTGGTTAAACATATTGTAGTGATTTTGAAATTGAAAATTTCCCTGAATACGATATCAGAATAGCATTCCGTTTGAGATTCTGCAAAAAGTTTATTAAAACTACTGTAGGAATTTTTACATAGAAGAGTTCTGTTAAAGGGGAATTTTTTAAGGAAACACTTTTTAAGTAAAAATCTTTTGTAAAAACTTTAGCTAAAGTTTATATACAAAATTTGTAAGAACGATTTCCTCAGAAGGGAAATTTTTCAAAATAAATTTTTTTATATATAAATCTTTTTAAAAAAATTTTAGCTAGAGTTCATATACAAAATTAATAAAAACAACTAATGTCAAATCTTTGAAATTTCCCATCAAGGGAAATTTTTTCTATGCCCTACTTTTTAACAAGAAATTCAAGAAAATGATTTCGAATAAGTATAAGTAAGAATTAATTAATTTCAAATGCTATAAAATCGTTCAAACTAAAAATTTCCCCAGATGGGAAATTTCGTGCAAATAAAAATTTTCAGCAAGTATGTAATTATTGCAGAATTTATCTATTTGAGTTTATATAAAATTATGTTAAAAATATTTCAAATTAAAAATTTCCCTTGATGGGAAATTTTTATTTAATATTAATATTTTACAAAAATCCTTTTAAATAAAAAGAAAATAAGAACTGAAGAAAATTTCCCTTCAAGGGAATTTTTTTAGGCAACACTTTTGTATAACAATCTATTGAAATAACTTCCTATACGTGATACAACAAATAATATCTCTCAAATTGCAAATTTCCCTTTAAGGGAATATTTTTTAGGCAACACTTTTTTATAACAATCTTTTGAAATAACTTCCTATACGTGATACAACAAATAATATCTCTCAAATTGCAAATTTCCCTTTAAGGGAATTTTTTTAGGCAACACTTTTTTATAACAATCTATTCAAATAACTTCCTATACGTGATACAACAAATAATATCTCTCAAATTGCAAATTTCCCTTTAAGGGAATTTTTTTAGGCAACACTTTTTTATAACAATCTTTTGAAATAACTTCCTATACGTGATACAACAAATAATATCTCTCAAATTGCAAATTTCCCTTAATGGGAAATTTTTTTTTGCTTGGCTATTTTTAAAACTTAGCGAAGCAAATTTACTATTTAAATATAAAAAATTTGCCACTGTGTTTATTACACCGTACAATATCTTTGCTGTTGTTGTAATTATGCGTTTAAATTTATAATTCAATACAATTGTCTGATAATTTGAACAAGTGATTGCAAAAATTGAATGGGAATAAAAACCAGGCTAACTTTATAATTTCAAATATTATGATTTTTTGTGCATTATTTTTAATTTATAATCAAAATTTTAAAGAATAAAGTGAGTGTGTGGATTTTACGGAGGGTGTTTTGTAATCAATTAATAAATTTTATTTAAACGAAACTATTATTTAATACACTTTTTTATGGCAACCACGATTTGGCAATTGTTACAAAAAAAAAAAAAAATAAATCACTCATGTTTTACAAATTTGTAACCAAACAAATTGTGTAAAACATTTTGCACAAATATGGGAGGTAAAACACTTGTTTTTAGATTGAAAAAGGCGGGCGTTGTTAACATGTATGTGAATTGAAGAGAATGTATTAAATTAAGTCATTTGGGTTTTTTTCTAACGCGACTTCTGGGGAAAGTTGTTAATTGTATTTGAAGAAAGGCAGCATTAGCTGGATGGTAGAGTCTCAGCAGTGAGCAGGAAATAGGAATAGGGCGGAGAAACTGATTCATTAAATAAATTTTCTAATAAAATACTAAAAATTTATTGTACCGCCTTGGTTTATGTCCACGAAGATAATTATATGAAACCAAACAAGTTATTGCTTGCGGGGATTTTAGGATGAAGGCGGACCACATTTCGTTAAGAACCATGTCATCACCGCCAACTTCCTTTGGCCAGAATTGTCCAAAACGGATTTGAAGACAACGGCTACATGGAGTTTCGGCACGAGTCACCGGCATGTAGCGGTGATGTGGACTGGTCACCCATAACGTGCGATTTACAGTATTTTTAGATGTTTTTGCGGAGATTTGTCAACTGGCAGATTAATCCGACTAACCCATAAGCCATAAAGGTCCTTATGGCCCACCTGTGCTCTACAACAAAGGGATGAAATTCAAGCGCTGCAGTTAGACAAAATTAAACATTTCAGAAACACGCCATTTAGGGCAACTGCAGCTGATATTCGCACCCTATTACAACTCCTGGCCCATTTTGTTCTATTCCAGTATAAATACAAGAAACATTTATTGAAATACCCTTTAAAAATTAATTATGAATAATGAATAACCAAAAAGAAAAAAACTTAATGCCAAATATTATTCAAATTTCAATATTATTTTTGCCTGATTACTTGTATTTACATCACATCACATTAGAAAACCACATGTGTGTATGTAAAAGTGAATTGATAATTCCAATAGAGAAATGCATGTTAAACAATTAAACAATTTTATTTTATTGTAAATTGGAAAATAAGAAAACGTGGTGGCAGGAACAAATTGTAAATTCATTGCAATATTGTTAATTGAAAAATGCAAATAATTAACAAAACAAAATGTATTCATACATTGACTAAACACATACAACACACGCACACACAAACACACATATATATATCTCATTCATAAGCCGATGCCTGTCTGACTGTCTTCTGGGGAAAAATGTTACATGGACTCCTACGAAAATGTTGGAAAATTGACTCAATTCAATGTATTTATTAATACCATCGAAAACCCACAGCACGCCATCCTATTTGACCACAAAACCGACCACAACAACAACAACAACAAGAACAACAGCAGCAGTAAAGAGTAAAAGCTATTACCACATCTACTGTTGTAATAACTATTACCAACACCACTACAGCTATTAACGAGCAAAGTAGGTAGACAGGCTGGCAGGCAGGCAGGCACCTTTCTGGCGTTCTTTCGTTCGTTCGTTTCTTTGTTTCTCTCACCCAAAAACCATCATGACGACTGGCTACTTCAACTGGTAATCCAGAGCATTTAAAATTTGAATTTGAAAAAAGGAAAGAAAAAAACCAAAACTGCAACAAAATTGATGTTACGTATTATAAAATAAAACGTGGACAAAGAAAAAAACTCAAAAAATAAAAACAAACAAAAAAAATTATTGAAAAATCATTGAACAAAACTACAACATGTTCATAAGTGGGTGTATTGTTTGTAGCCACCAGCTTTAAAAGCTTTCAAAGTGCTGGACAACGATGACGACAACTGGTGTTCGTTCGAAAGCAAAGCAAAGCAAAAAAAAAAAATACCACAACAAAAACAAAAATATTTAGAAAATTACAAATGCAGCACAATATTTTCCTTTAAATGTTGCGGCATTATTTTATTGTTGCCGCTGCTGTAGCTGTTGCAGATAACTGTCGTTGATGTGTTGCTCTGGTTTTTATTTCTTACTAAAATGCTCATGTGCAACAAACTCTTATAAAACGATAAATATGGACAATAACAACAACAACAACAGCAACAACAAAACAATTTGAACTGTAAGAGGATATTATAGGTTTCAACGATCTCTGAATGCTCTTTTCATATAAAAAATACCCACAAGGACAAAATACTGATTAGAAAGTTTCCACAATATCGATAAATGCCATTGAAAAAATAAAATACATTTTAGTAAACAATTCATCATATTGATTAAAAATTTGTTTGATAGTTCAAATTTGACATAGAAAGTTTAGCAAAGTTTGATATAAGAAACTGAAACATGTTACTGGCGAACAATCGGCTCAGGGATAAAGAACATAAATGCAAAATCATTTTTTAAAGCAAAAAACAAATCTTAAATAATAAACAATTTTTTAAGTTATTGTTATTTTTATATTAATCTATATTATTGCACATATAATAGAAAAAGTTCTCTTTATTTCTATTAAACAACATAATTCATTAAATCAGTTAATACATTGTTTGAATGTGAAACTGTTACCGTTCGGGAATAGGTCTAAGATACGAGCAAGAAATTTGGGATTTTTATTAGCCGCAGGACAAAAGAATACTCGTAAGTAAATAAAATCATATATTGAAATTTAAACAAAAATAAAAACTTTAATAATAAATAATTTTTTTTTTAATATAATAATTTTTTAGATATTTTTTATACTAATAAATTAATATTATTGATTTGTAAGCACATGGAAAAAGATTGTTTTGAAACTTAATTCGTTGAATCTGTTAGTAAATAAAGAAATTAGTGAAATCAAAGAAAAAAAATTTGCAAAATTTTTTGCAAAAAAGTTTTGCTGAACGAAAGCAGCTAATTTTTTCTAACAAAGAAATAATTATACTCAAAAAATAAATAATAAGTAAGTATTTTTTTTTACTTGAGTTTATTTTGAAGCCAGAAAAATGCACTCAACAATCCCAGATCAACCGAGCACAGTCCAATTCTGTATGAAGGATTTGAGGTTATGGTTGTCTCGCGCTGTGATTTGATTCCACTCGAGGTGTTTCTTACAGTTGCTAAGCTCAACTTCAACAAAATCAAGGCTTTTGCTCAAATTCAACCGGATCTGTGCGGCAGAATAATTGTAAATTGAACCATTCGATTCCGTGGCGCAATAAATACCTGCAGCGTACCCATTTAATGGCAGGTATGCGTTCTTCAGATAAGAAAAGAATTTCATTAGTAACTCACCTAATATTTGGTCCACCTCAACATCGAAGCGCCTTTTTTGAAAATGCCCGTTTTACACAATTAAGCAGGAACGTTTAATAAATGACTGGTTGAGTAAGACAAACTAAGGAAAACTAATGCTGCCACCTGAACTGACAGCCCGATGTTGCCAGAATAACGTAAAAAAGTGAAAAAGGATTGAACAGTAATAAGAATTGGGGTATTTTAATTTAAGACCAATAAGTTGGTACCCCTGCAACCAAAAATTTTAATAAACGGATTGTTGAAAGGGCAAATAATGCTGCTGTCACATCAATGCACAACTCAATGTTGCCAGAATGACTGAAAAAAGTGAGAAATGTATATGAAAAGTGCTCCGAATTGAGGATTTTCTAGCTTAAGAATAATATGTATTAATTGAATTAAATGAATTATATATATATATATATATATATATATATATATATATATATACATATATCTAAAAAGCCTGAAAAAAGCTAACTGCACACTTGTACACTCTTCTAACTGCCGCTCATTAAATAACATCTTGATGCCAATTCATAGAAATTTTATTGTTACTGTCTGTCAGAATATGTTGCTGGAATTTTGAATAGCGCTTATAAGTCATTATATAGTGCAAAAGACCGTAAATGCCTCATGTTTTTCCATAGCTTGTCATTATTTCAAGAACCAGACAAAAAAAAAAAAACAACAACAAAACAAAAACAAAACAAAACAAAATTTGTAACACTATTAACGAACGAATACAATTCCACTTGTATGGATTTGGTCGAAACGTATTAACAAGGAGGGGTAACTAATTCGCATTCATAAAAAGAAGTAGCCACAGTGGCAGCAGAAACAGCAACAACAACTACAACAACATTAATAACAGTTACTTATTAAGGCATACATGCACACATCATGTAAGTCAGCATGTATGTATGTGTGTATGTATGTGTGTATGTGTTTTTTGGTCTCATGCAACATTAAATTATTGTATTATACAGATATGGTTACAAATATTATGAATGCATTTTAGTTTTGTTAAGTTTGTTACATTTTGAGGAGCTTGTTGCTACCATAATAATAATAATAATAATAGTAAATGATAATAAAGAAACAAACCCAACGTAATACAAGCCATACCAAGAAAACAACAACAACAACAACAACAAAAATATAACAAAAATTCAGCTAAAATCAAACTAAATCACATCATATGAAAAGAAAAAAAAATACATACATACATACAAACATACATACATACATACATATTTATTCATGCTTAAACATAGAGACAGACATGTTCGTGGGGCCTGAACATACCAGCCCACAAACACACATACATACATACATACATACATACGTATTTGCAAAGCGTACTAAACAAAAAGCAAAGCTCGACATACTTAAACTGAAATCCATTTCAAAAGATACATATATATGTATGTATGTATGTATGTATGTATGTATGTACATACAGTGGGCTGGGGATAACGTGACTACCCTACTCTGTCAATTTCCTATTTCGTTAATATCCCAAAACGTTACTCCTTTAAAAGTTTAAAGTACATATTCGTTACATCACGTACATTAATTCGTCCTTTAACTAACGAGTGCTTAAACATTTAGGCGACTGGGAAAAGTGGCAAGTTAAGGCCGGGACACATACAATCCCTCATTCGTCATTCGTCGCCTTTTCTAACTGATATTAACGCAATGACGGATTAGGTTGGCACAATGAACGCAAATCTAAATCAAAACAAATCAAAGTTGCCCAACTTTGAAGTTGACATACTTTATGGGACGAAGCCTATAACAAAATCTGTACTTTAACTTAGTGGTCAGCTGGAGTAGGTGACGGATAACGCAGGCCGATATCTATGTGCCACGGCCTTTAGCCAATACGAGGGATTAGTTGGCAGCGTATACGCTACCGCTACGTCCAGGTTCGATTCCTACCAAACACTCTGATGAAAACAACACAATAGTCGAACATTTTTTTCAAATAAAAACCATAACAAAAGAAACACAGATGTAGCCCAAAAACACGCAATGTTGGATTGACTGATGTTTTTTTAGTGGTTTTCTTTTGCCTGGAGATTTTTTTTGGTTGCTCCTTAAAATACAGCATCAATAATATTTTCATCGTAAAGTGGCACATTCGAAAACGTCATCCAACGTCAACGTTTTTAATTAGTTCACATTATGCCGGCTGCACTGTACATATTGACGACATCCACCGTGCGGAGCACAATCAATCGACAGAAGTATTTAATTTAAGTTTTATTATGTTTCAGTCTTAAGTATTAAAACACACAAAAACAAAAAGGAAAAAAAAAATCGCCAGTTATAGTTTTCTTTTGCAGTTCGTATGTATTTTCGTATAAAAATTATTTATTTTTCTGCATATTTTAGAAAGTAACGCGCGTTACGTACCAATAAACGCCATAATTTGTGATATTTTTCCATTTAATTACAATAAAGAAAAATATTTTAAAAAGCAAAAAATAGCTACAAACTGCAGCCCATTCAGGGAATAAAGGTGCTACTAATTTTAATAATATTGTTTGTATGCACTCAAGGAATTTTCAGGCAATGCCTTTTCCACCAGTGGCAGAATGGCCTGTACAAATTTCGAAGTGTTTCTCTAAGTCGCGTACAGAAGGAGACACTTTACGGGGAACTAAATAATTTGAAAAGGGGAAATCCCGCAGTGTTGAACGGATTACATGGTACAATGCAAGTACAAATTACAATGTTCCATCAACTCATTCTAGTCGAAGGGCACTAAAGAACAGATATAAGGACATGTATCGACGTTGCGAAAGTTTGCACCCGCCACTCATTTTACAGCCGTTGTAAAACCCGCGCATTTTATCGGTATAGATTAAAAAATCTAATTTGTTAAAAGTGTTGAAAGAGTAAAAATAAATTTATTAACTGAAAAAGTTTTGTTATATTTAAGGATGCGGTTTTATGTTATACGTTTTAAAAGGTTTTTAAAATACTTTTTCAAAAAATACTTCATTGGAGAAGGAATATTTTCAAAGAAACTCTTTTATTAATATATTTTAAAAACATGTTTTTTTTAAATCGTCTTTAAGGAACAATAATTTTTCAGTCTCAGTTTTTAAAACGGTTAAAAGTTTTTTTTTAAAGAAATATTTGTGGAAAAATAATTTTTTGAAAGGACTTAAAAAAGAACACATTAAAAAAGTCACTCTAAACAAAGTACTTTTTTAAAAAATTCTTTCATTAATCTCCTCTTTTTTTGGAAAACTTGTTTTGGAAAGAAGTATTTTTTTAAAGTACTTGCTTTAAAGTACTAACTTTTTTAAAAAAGGTACTGTAAAAATAGCACTATATTTTTCTTAAAAAAGTACTTTAAAAAGTATGTGCTTTGAAAAACGTACTTTTAAAAATATACTTTTTTACAAAAAGTACTAAAAAAAAGTACTTTTTAAAATATCCTTTTTAAAATTTTATACTGAATGAATAATTATTTAAAAAAAAATAAGCATAATTTTTTGCTTTTTTAAATACTTTAACAAAAATTATATCATCAATAAGTAATTTCACAGCCTGCCCCACGATAACGGCCACTTTCGTTCACCAGTATTTTAGAAATCAAAAAACTAATTTGGAGACTATTATCTCTTTGGCAAAATTCATATATCACTGTCATTAGGGAGTTTCTTTTAGATCCGTTAATCAGATTTTTGTTCGCCAAAATGTTTGCGACTATTAACGCACGACAGCGTGGGACAGGCCATTTTCAAGTACAATTTTCTTGTGTTAGTGGGGGTATAGAGTCAGCTTAAAGTTAATGCTTTTTTAAAATAATAATGATAATTCTATATCATTTGAAGTGGAAGTTTAGTGTTAAAAACAAACTAAAATCAAGTTGTTTTAAAATGAAATTAATATTGAAATTGCTTTTATTAGAAATGAAGAGTGAATGGAATCAACTAGTTTTATATAACAATGGTTTTAATTGATTTAATTGAATTTTTTTATATATATACCAATACTCGTATATAAGCGATTATTTTAATCGCCATTTCCTATTTAAGATTTCAGATTCATGTGGGAGTGCATCGGCGTTTGTACAATATTAAATATGTAAGTGAATTGCAATCAAAAAAGCATAAAAAAACAAGACCAAACACCCTATTTAGTTTTACTACTGCAAACCACTTTTTCTTTGGGCAACTCTGATCTTTTATCTTTCTTGAATTCATTATTATTTTTTTCTTTCTTTTCCTTTCGCAAATAGCAGGAGTTCAGTTTTCCTCTTGGTGACACCGTTTGTTGCACCAAACACAAAAAAAAAAAAACAAACAAGAGACATCTATCGGATTTTAATTTCAAGTCAATCAAAAATCAACGATCATTGTTTTGATGTAAAAGTTTTTAGAAAAATAATTGCCGCCAGTATTTGATAAAGATTTTAATTTGCGGAAAATTAAAAGGCAAAAAAAATGTCTATAACTGATTCACAGAAATTGAAATGTGACAGTTTTGTAGGCTTTGCGACAATTGAGTGATTCGAAAATTTGTCAGTTGACCACCGACGCACAAGAATGAAAGAAAATTTTTTTTTTTTTGCCAACTAATTTCGCAATGAAATTCATTTTTAAACTAAACAAAACTATTGAGATATTTTATTTTCAGTCAACTAGAAAAATGGCCCAAGTTTGTGTCACGTGTGAAAGCATCATATTTAAGTTATGAGTTCACAACTAGATATTTACATACTCGTACATATGTAATAAAATATAATATAAACACATATTTATTGGTGTGTAAATATATTTATCAGCAAACAATTCAACTGATTTCCATCAAGAATTTTTTTTTGGTTTTTTTTTTTGAATTGATAATGATAATCTAGTGGAGAAACGAGCAAAACGAATAAAAGATCATCAGCAACAACAACAACAACAACAACAACAACAACAACAACAATTAACTCTAATTAAAACTATAAAAATTAGTCTTTTATTATTATATTTTATGACACATTTTTGGTGATAATAATGTTTTGCCCAACTGGCGCATAAAATGATTTTATTGGGTTATATTCATAAAATATATTATAATAATACTATTCGAAATGGGCTATAAAAATGTGTTGTATGGACTCATTGCAAGATTATTTAAATCTTTTGTGAATTTTTTCTATAAACTTAAAAGTAATTAATGGACATGGAAACTAAATTGAATAATTTCTTCTTTAGATTTTGTTTTTATTGTTGAGATGAGCCAAAAAACTTTTCGCTCATATAAGTGTAATTTTGTTTTGTTCAAACTATTTTATATGTTTATGTCAGTACAAAGTTTAAATCGTAACTAAAATTAAGTTTAACACACACGGCCGAGTTGTATTTGCTTTACAGGCTTCTCGAGTCACAGGGAGCACAAATATTTTCGACAAAACGGAAAACAAATTTTGGCTAACATTTCTTGAATTGCTTGATTATACAATTTTTTTTTTCATTACAGTGGGCTCGCGATAACTTCCACACCCCATGGCGTTGCTACCTTAAATTTTAAATACTTTTTTTTTTTATTGACCTAAAGCGTCAACTCTGGATAATGCAATTAAAATGCATATACTCGTACATTTAATGTTCTTAGAAAGAATTTATATTCTATATATAAAAACGATGTATGAACGATGTATTCTCTCAGATCTGGTACAAATGGATAAAGAAGGTTTTAAAGATAGTTTTTCGCCAGTTATATTCAAAACTCTAGTTCCATATCGTTATTTATCACTGGCATTGAAACTTGAATGACATTTTTATATACAAACGTATTTTGGTATTAAACTGAAAAGCTTCTGATCGCTAAAACTCTGCTGAGATTGTTGGCTCTTCGTCGTGAGAACCCCTTCAGTAGAGCCTAAAATCGATTCAAGTGCGTTTTCGTTGCTTATAATGCGTCAAACCGAAGATTTGTTTAACTCGCAATATGCAAATATTGACTTTATGGATTCTATTCTTTTTATTTTTTTTTGAATTTCCAGTTCTTCAGTAATTGTGGGCTGCAAACTTTGAGCTTTTCTCATATATATAAACATATATATGTATATTGCGAACACAGCACATACGATTAAACTAGAAAAACAATATAAATTACAGAACATATTATTGCGATAATACGTTCTTGCCGCAAATTAGCGCGCACTGTTTTATATAGATCGGCAGCACGTCAATATTGAGTGTATGAAAAAATATGTAAATGTTGCTCAACATTGTCCGCAGATTGGAAAAAATTATAAGATATCTTTTATAGAAAATAAGAGACTGTCCATAATAAAATGCCGTGAAGGAAAACAGTTAAACGATCCTTAAAGAGAAACTTAAGCCATCTTTAAATACATAAATCGGATAAGCGCACGTCCTTAATTTCTATACATCGCTATTAATAAGCAGCCGCAAATTTGTTTTCAATTATTTGATGACTTTTAATTTTAATACACAAAATATAATAATTTAAATCGTCATTAGGCCACCGAAAATTATACACAATTTAACCCCTTTGTAATATTTTATTTTAATATTTTTATTGGTTTTTTTTTGGTGTGCTTAAATGTTCATTTAAAACTAAATTCTTAATTGGCGTCGTTACCTGAGTTCGTAAATTTAGTTTTGATTGTGAGTTTGCGTCGTTTAAGAATTATTTAACAAATTACGATTCATGTATTCGCATGAAACCAATCAATTAACCATTAAATTGTACTGATCTTCAACAATAAATCATCGTTGGACACAAGAAGCCAAAATCGACGTGAAAAAACTTTAAGTTACTCTTCGTAGAACCCAACTAAAACCATATTTGGTTTTTCTAGCATCAAGCCATCCATCCGTCCATCCATCGAGCAATTCATCTTTTCGGACATTCATCTTTTCTTGTTGTTTCATAGATACTTCCAATCAAAAAAAAAAAAAAGAAACAGAAAAAAAAATAACCATCAATATAAATGTTAAACATCAGCCTTTGGCAACTGCAGAACTTAACAACATCCTCCGCATTAACGTTCGTTATTCAGTGTGTCTGTAGGTGCGTTTGTGTGTGTGCGTGTGTGTGTTTGCAATCAAGCGGTATTACATTGAGTTAAACGATGTTTTCTGAAGAGATTGAAGCTGATGATCATGTTTGTGCCGACTAATAGATAAATTTGTTCGGCAAAATTTTGTCAATTATTTTAAGCGTCATGTTGCAGTTATGGAAGTAATTAAAGTTTTTGACCGCGCATGCGTTACTTTGGACTCGGTGTTTTTCTGTCATCTTAAAGAAAATAAAAAGAAGAAGACAAATTGGTATTAATTAATACATAGTGTGTACATATGTACATATATATATCCAATCTTCTTCTCTTGCGAGATTTGCAATAAATTTGTCGTTAACTAGTAGTTTTATTGGAAATGTTGTTATGTGTCGCGTTCGCGTTTATATTTAAGCATGTGAAGCTGTATGTTTTTATAATTTTATTTTATCATACAAATCAGGTAGATCAGGTAAAAGCATTAAAATTTTAAATCCTTGTATGGGTCACGTTCGCTATCGCAATTATAGATTTTGAGTTTATATTTAAGTTGTGTAATTTTATTTCTACTGAAGTTTTGTACTATAGCTAAAGTATAAAAAAATTGAAATGCTGTGTCGCATTCGCTATCCTAAGTATGGATTAAATATTTCATTTATATTATATTTAATTTTTCTACAATTTTTTTTCAAGTGAATTACAGTAATAAAGTTTGGAAATCTGGTGCGTCGCGTTCGCTATTGTAACTGTAGATTCTAAGTGTATATTTATGCTGCATAGTTGTATTTTTCCAACATCTTTCTTATCAGATAGTTTCAAACATTAACATTTGATATGTTAGTACGTGTCGCGTTCGCTATAACAACTAAAGAGTTTGAGTTTGTATTTAGGCATGCGTGGCTGTATTTTTTTTATAATTTTCTTTTTCGTATGAATTTGGTAAGTTAAGTTTTAAAATTTGAAATGCTACTATGTGTCACGTTCACTAACGCAACTATATATTTTTAGTTTATATTTAAGCTGTGTAATTGTATTTTTACTGGATCTTTATCGTATACGACATAAATGTTACAACACGAAAACTTTAAATGCTGGTAAGTGTCGCGTTCCCTATCATAAGTATGAATTATGGCTTAATATGTATGGCTGCATTTTTCTGCAATTTTTTCATCACAAAAATTTCAGTAAAAAAATTTGAAACGCTGGTAAGTGTCACGTTCGCTGTCATAAGTATGATTTATGGCTTAATATTTAAGCCGTATGGTTGCGTTTTTTCTGCAATTTTTTCATCACATAAATTGCCGTCAAAAATTTTTAAATCTGGAATGCGTCACGTTCGCTATCGATGAGATTATAGAGTAGCAATGGAGAAAAATTGATAAATTTCTTGTTAAAACAAATATTTTAGTTTAAAACTGAGGAAATGGTTTTTTGATAAAGTAGTTGTTATTATTGTTGTTGTGCATCTTAATTAATTTAATGGGGATATTAATTTCAAGAACCTTGAAACTCTGTAAAACACTTAAAATTTGCGGCACCTTGTCAACAGCCAATAGATAATAAAAGTTTATCTCGCTCATAAGCAGACGTCTGTCATAATCGGATAAAACTTCAACGAAGGGGCGTGTTCTGTTATGGCAGACACTGTAATGTGCCTTTTTATGTTTGCCATCATTTTGTTGTTGTTCTTTTAATGAACATTTTATCCATTTAAAAGAAAGCCACAAGTTCAAAGGCCAAATAATCATATAATTATGACTGCCACAACAACAATCGGCCATTGAAACGATTAAACCGAAACGATAGTATTCGAAGCTTTTTTGTCTTTCGCAGCATGTATCTGCCAAAATGCAATTTAATTCAGTTTAATTTAAACCAACTTAAGCTCCAACTCGAGTCAATATGATTTTGGTATCTAACAAAATTTCTTAAAACTACGTTTCTTTTTTGTGTGTTTCGTTTTCGTTTGTGTCTTATTTTTTTTTTCCTTCAAAAAGATAAAAATCAAGTAAATATTTCTGTTGAACAAATGTTTTCTTGTTGTTGTTGCTGTTGTAGTTTTACTCAACACTATCGATTGATCTGTTATTAAATCGTAAATTTTTGTATCCAAATAGACAAAACAATAGTCCAGCAAAATGGTCAAGTCAGAAGCAACAAAACATACACACACACACACACACAACGACAACAACAAAAATGAGACACACTTACATACCACATCTTTTTAGCTTTTTGTCAAAATAATTTCCCAATAGTGTTACCAAAAGTGAAATATCTCTGCTTTTTTTAAGGGGGGCTTTCGGTTTTTGAAATTATCAAGAAACAAATAAATTTTGTATGTAAACGGTCGGTGTAATGACGACAAAACTCCTCTAAAAAGCAAAAGGCAACAAAACAGGCGAATGCTGCAAATAAAGCAACTTTGTCTCAATCTAGTACCAGTACTTGTATAATTATGTTTGAATGGATGTGGAGACAATTACCAAAAAAAAAAAAGAAAAACAAACTATAAACACAAAGACCTAAAATTGCAGCATTTAAAAAGCGATAATTGAGTTAGTTCGACTTAGGGGGACGCTTGGCAACAGGCATACCTGATTTCTCTGATCTTGATTTGGTGGCCGTAAAATCTGCTTTTTTCTTTGCAAATAAAATTAAATAAATTAAATATATTTACCAGTTTCATGTAAAATCGTTTGTACACAACTATATCTTTTTCTTATTCAACCATAAAATATACAGGAATGAAAAAAGTGACATTTGAAGTGGCAAGTTGAAATCAGCTGATAAAGACATGTGTTGCCAGCGGCAGTTATACTGTACCGAAATATCTGAATGTAAACAAAAACAAAATGATACATTTATTTGTATTAAGAAGGTTCTAGTTCTGGTTAAAGTAAATCTTAATGGGGACCTTTTAGGATTTTCGAACTGTTGACATTTGTTGTTCATCTTTTCTCTTTGGGTTTTGTGATTCTATTCTGGTATAAAATATTATAATATATTATAAAAAAACAAACCGTTTTTTGGTCTGGCTAATAGAAGCCCAAAACCCACAGAGCAATAATGTATAAAATGTAAACAGTTCTTTGTACTTATAGCTCTCTATTTTTCATTTCGTTTCATCTATGCATGTTGTACTGTATGTATTCAATAATAGAATTCGCTGAATCAATTAATGAATTATTTGCAAGCGCACGTGGTAAATGAGTTTGTTTTCAAACGGAAAAATTAATGTTTTGGCATTTCTTAAAGTAGACGAAGTATTAAAGATGGAGTAATTTTCTTCCTTGAATCAATAAATAGAAACAAATATTTCAGACAAAAAGTTGATTGTTGCTTTTGTTTTCGCCACAATAATTTGTTCAAAACTTCACTATTTAAATATTTGACAGTAACCTAGAAAATACTACACTTTTATTTCAATCTTTTAACTGTTTAATGTTGCATGGATGTATGTATGTAGATGTTGCAAACTTTGTCACAGACCAACCACAACGACCGTTCACCGAGTAGGGTGTGCGATGCAAAGAAATTGTTTGTGTTGTTGTAAAAATCGCTAACTTGGACAATTTATAATCGCAATGTGAATTGTTGAATTGCCCGTATGAAAACTGGGCCACAACAGTGCTTCAGTTAGTCTCTTATGCAGTCAACTTGACTTGAGGCCTTTTCTTGATACGTTTTCTATCTGTCTATTTATCTATTGTACGAGTACGTATCGCAAAGAACTCGTAGCCGCTGCTGAAGTACGAATGTGTTTGCCAGTACATAAGTACATATGTATGTGCGAGTGGGTAACAAAATCTTACGAATTGTCTTAAAAAAACATAAATATATTTATTATTGCAGCTTTGGACAAATACTAGCGACAACAACAATGCAGAAAATGCTTTAATTTAACAATAAATTGCTTTAATTGTAATAAGTTTAAACTGTTTCTGAGTACAACTTTTTATGAATAATTTGCAACACCGAATAGCGGCGCTGTGCGTTTAATTTTCTCAGGTATTTTGAACACATTTTGTGTTCGAGGGGCTTTTTGTTTGATACATAAATTATGCGGCTGGTGTTTTGCTTAGAATAGCATTCGAAAATTAAAAGAATTAAAATTTGTAATAGAAATTTAATAAATCTCTTGTGTTTAAATCTAATTATTTTAAATTGTAAATAAAAACTAAAGGCTAAATAGCCAGCGGGGACGAGGAAAGAGAGAGTAGCGGTTGTGAATGTTTGATTTGAATCTTCCTAAGTTGTAAATGACAGCAAATCTAATTTATTCCACAGAGGAATCCTGCGGCTGTTTGTAATGCCTGGGCCGGGTCACAACCCAGTCACCCAAAAAATACTCGTGTTTCAGATCCCTGATATCCTCAAAGCTTATTATAGTACCGATAAAACTGTCCACAAATGGCTGAGCTCTGGACAATGAACGTGTATTACGCAAAAAAGACTCGTGTTTCAGGAATCAGATCCCTGATCTCGTCAGAGCAAAATCCATTATAGAACCGATAAAACTGTGCAGCGCGTTTACTTAAGACAGAAATGAACTTTTTCAGTTCAATTAAAAGGTTTTAGAAAATTGGAACAGCGAAAAGTTGGTATTTGCGCCATTAGAAGGGGAAAGGAGGCGAGATAACTCATCTTGAAGGACCTTCATACGAAAAGCCAACATAAATTAGATGAGCCATGAAAGAGTTCTAGATCAGATATGTGATATGGTATATACGTAGTTATATTGGTCTTGAGAGGCGCTAGAGTTGCTGGCTTATTCCCATAGATCTGCGATTTAAGAAAGCTGAACGAGTCGTACATCAGATCCCATATGAGTCATGCTCTTTTTGTTTTGGTATCCATCTCATTCAGTTCCAGCTAAGGGCTGTAATCATTCTTCTATAATATTATAAGATACTTGCTGCCCTACATCATTATCAAGAAAATGTGTAGTGATGTCACCGGCCTGCACCAAAACTACACTAAACAGCCAAGTGCTATCCGGATCTTGCTTCAATGTGGCACAAAGTGTGGCTTTCAAATTTTCACTGTCTCTTATACAATCTGCAGAACTCCGATAGGCGTTCGTTAGTCTCAGCTTCGACTAGTCCTGATACCCCACATTTGGTAAAATAAAAGGAAACGAAATTTCAAATTAAATATGAACTTAAAAACAGAAAAAACTTCAAGCTTGATATACATACATACATACATACATACATGTACTTTACATACAAGAGAGTAAATTTTAAGTTTTACTATTGGCGGAAACAATATGGAGCAAATTCTAGTATTTATTATATACATAAGTATGTATGTATGTAGTATGTATGTACATGCGTACGAACAAATACTGGTGCAGATTTAAGTTTCTTTGAATGAAAGAGTTTTCTCGATAAGGTTTTAGTCTTTAATTAAGATTGAAAAAATATTTGTAGTTTTTCGTGCTTTTAACGGTAAACTTTTCTTAAAGATTTATGTTTTGTTTAGTTTTGAATTTGATTTGTGAGCGCAAAGTGTGGGGGAAATTTAAAATTTTTTAAATGAAAAATATTGGCATGTTAATTTTTGATTAAAATATATCAAAATGGCAAAATAACAGGTGTGTGTTTTGTTTTTACAATCGAATTTGTTTAAATCCTAATTTAATATAAATTAGAAAAATACTCAAATTGATTTGACTTCAAAACATCTGGTCACTTCTTTTGGATGAAAGAAAAACAATTGAACAATAAGCACCGCTTCTAATTCATTCAATAAACAACAAACGGTAAATTGAATGTGGTTCTGTTATCAATTCGCCGCAGCAGCCGATGAAACCCACACAACTCAATTATTGCTGCCAACAACAAGTGAGAGAGGTTTCTGCGAGTTTAAGCTTCTTGTTGTTTGTTTTGATTGCGATTTTCTTGAAAGACACCAGCATCTCATAAAACATACATAATTCACCACAACGTACAAGATTTGTTGTGCCGGAGTAGGGAGTGGGGGGTGTATGTAACAGAGAAAAACACAAGCAAACAGCCAGTCTAGTGTTTTGGTGGTTAAAGTTATGATTTGTTTTGGTGGTGAGTGGTAGAAGCGACGGTGGTAAGAAAACAGAAAAAAACCAAACAGCTGGTGTTGAGTTTTGTTTTTGTTCGAGTGCTTTTAAAAACCGCTTTTCTTTTCTTTTCTTTTCTTTATTTTTTGCCTGTTACTGATTTTGTTGTGGCTGTTTCTTGTGAGCACTTGCAGTTTTCGGTTTCGGTTTGGTGGCCAATATCTGCTGTATTTACGGCTGCTGTTACCAGAATTGTTTTGACCATTTAACCGTTCGGTTGCAAACCTTTAAAAACGCTCGCGCTCCATTTGATTTCGTCTCTGTGTTTTCAAGTGTTTTTGACAAAAACTTTTTTGTAAGTTTTTTTTCCCCAGTGTTTGTTTGGTCGCTACTTAGAAAGAAAAATAAAAATCTTGTTTAAATTTAGTACATATCTTAAGATTTGTTAAAATTTATACATATGTATGTATGTAAGTGTATTTTGTTTGGCAAATGATTCGAGTTTGTGACGACTGAAAATACTTTTTATTGGATTTGTTTTTAAAGTCTTCTGTGTGTTTTCGTCTCTTGTTGTCTGTTTGTTTGATTTTTTTTTTGTATGACTTGTTTTAATATAATGAAAAATAAGAAAATAAGCAAAAAAGATTTGTATCTGTGATTGAAAATTGCCCAATAACTCGTCGAGGTTAAAAATATTTCAAGAAAATATTGTTTACAATTATTAACATGTTTTAAGGAGAACTTAATACGAAAAATATTAAAGTGATTCCTGCAAAAAAATTCTAAATTGTTTAAACGATATTAAAACAAAAATAAGTACAGATGAATTGTTATAATAAAATAATGTGTTAGAAACAAGTTTTAAACTTACATTTGTGTCATAATATAAAATAAACAACAACATATAAAAAGCAATACAATATACATATGTATTTAAAAAAGCAAAAATACAAAATTAAAACAAACGGAAAATAAACAAATTAATCAAGTTAATGATTAAAAGGCTCTTAAAATTAGAAATTCTTTTTCTGAAAATAAGTTAAAAGTTTAAAAATTTCAAGTTGTATTAACGAGGTTGTTTTTTTATCAATTTCATTTATATTCTCCTCTATTCCAAGAGACGTCATCGTCGTCTCTACATCAAGTCCACATCAGTAAATGCTTGCTTGTTCACTGGTCCTTCTATTTTTAATTACAGATCTAAGGGAATGCAAAGAGCCTGTAAAGACAAATACAAATAACACTCAAATGTTGTCGACACCGACTAGTCCGAGGTATTGTGACTGCAACGACGCCTTGTGGAATAGTGGCGTTCAATGTTTTTAAAACAGCGTCATGTTGTCTATTTAATATTAAAGAAAACCCCTTCAGGATTTATTCCAATCCTTAAAAACTTTTAAACTTTCATGTCGTTTGAAATTCCACAATTTTTTTCAATTCAATTTTAATTTAAAAATAGCATAAAAACAAATTGAAACGAACTTTGCTTTTTCTTCAGAAAAATGCCAAACAATATTTTAACAAAAAAAAAAAAAAAAAACAATTCGAAATTCTATTTTTCAGGCAAAACTCTTTTCACTGGTAAAATATTTTTCGAATTCTAACTAATAAAGTTATTTTCTTTTCGTCTTGACAGAAAACAAAACATTTATAAAATTAAAATTTTCTTTTTCATATAATAATTATATGAAACTCAAATCGCTTTGATTTTTATGATCCACAGAACTGGCAACTGATCTAATCGCGACACGACACAAATCACTAATAAAGTTCAGTGTCTAAATCAGTTGTTCACCTCGCAAAACACTTGGCGAACGCTGAGGCTCGTTCGTTGCAGGAATAATAGTGGGGATTTGGCTCAGAACGGTCCTTTGCTCTGCGACCCATAGCGTTTATTAAGGTTCTTTAACGTGTGACAACTGTTAAGTTATAACTACATACATATTTCATTTGAAAAGGATTAATCGACCGAGTAGCAATAATTTTTTTTTTTACCAAATTTTAGAAAATAAAAATCTTAATTTTCTTACAGTCAAAAATACAACTTAAAAGTTTATGCTAATTGATATATTGTTCGATATAGAAAAAACAAAAAACTTTAATTTTACCCACAATTTTTGAACCCAAAAATTTTAACTTGAAATTTAATTAATATTATCTATTTTTTTCTTCTGCAAGTCCAACCTCTAAAATTTTTTTATGGGCAGTTCCCACTTTTAAAACATGCATTTTCATATTGGTGTTGTTAAAAAATTAAACCTTGGGAAATTAGAACTTTTGAGAACTAGAACCACCCCAGGTTCAACCGAGCTAATTTGGTCGCGACTAATTAAATGCAAATAAATACGTTTTTTTAATTGCCAATTCAAATAAATAAATGACTGTAAAGCTGCAGGATTAGGCTCAGGATAAGGAATAAATAAAAGTTTATATTTGACTCTAAAGCTGAATTAATTAAAATTAGCAATTAAATAATAAAGACCGAATCTTAAATACCTTAATTAAGGCAAAAGGGCTCTTACGTGGCCACACTCACACTCACACCCACATAAATATATTATCTTTCTTTGTCGTTTGAATTGTGTTAAAATCACCAGCAGCAGCTAAAACTGCATTTAATTGCAGGACAATTTTCTGGTCTGCATTTTATGCTTTAACTTAATTTCGTGCAATTTTTTAAGTTTAAAAAAAAATTAAATTAAAAAAAACTGTGCTGTCTGTCTGATATTGACGTGTTAACAACAAGTACTAAAATTGTGTATTTGTTTTTCTTTTTTTTTTGGTGTAATTTATATCGTTGTCTTAGTTTTAAAAAAATGAAAGGAAGTTACATTTTTTCGTACTTAGAATTTAGATTTTAACTGCTAAAACTTGTTTTAAGACAGAGTTGAAATATTGCATTGATTTTTTTTCGGCGGCCTTAAAAAATTGCCAGTTATAAATAAATGTTTTTTTTTCCTTCGGATCGAAAAGTATTTCATAACTTAAACTATTGACATATAATTTTGCCGTTTTTATTTGTTCAATTTATTTAGAGAGAAAAAATAAACAAATGGAATTTATAGAAATAAATTCGAATTTAAGAATTCATATTTACTTCCTTCCGTTCGAATAAATTTTTCAATCGATTAATATTTAAAAAAAATTACGAATAACAATTAAAAACCGAAAAATCAAAATCGAATACAACGACTTATAACGTTTTGATAGTTTAATGGTTTTGGTCACTTTTGCTGGCACTGGACTGAGAAACTTGCTGAACAGTTTCATCTCTATGGGTTGGCGTAGAGAGGTTACACTGGCCATGAAAGCGGTCGGTCCTGCCTTGTTTTAGACTATAAAATAAAATAAAATTCGTGTCGTTTTTTGTCACGACGCGTTTTTCTTCCGTTTCTGGGCCAGCAAAAACTAAAAGCAATTACACAAAATAAATCAGTTTGTCTAATTCTTTTTCTATGTTAGAATTGAAAATTCCCCTTAGAGAACATTTTGAAAAAATTAAAAATTCTAGTTGGAAATTTCATCACGCCACTCCTCTGTAAGACAAACTGTGACAAAGAAATGACGACATTTAAAGGGGGTATTACTAATTCAATATAAAACATTTGTTGGACACTTATTAACTGGTTGGGGAGTTATTTTAAGTTTCCGCTCTTAGAGCAAAATATATTAAAGAAATTTTCTAAATTAATAAAAATTTTTTTCTAACAATTGAAAGTGTTAACCAAATTAAGTTGTAATTGCATTGATTCAACGTTTAATTAAAGCAATTACAATTTTTAGTTCAGTTAAATGCATATTTTAGTTAATGTTAATTTTTTGCGGTGCAAAAGAAAACTAAATTTATGAAATTTAATACATATTAAAACTGTTTTTGGACCTGCCCATTTATTTGGCCAACTAATTTTTAATTGCAATGATTAAATATTTGAATTAGTATTCATTTTCATCTGTGCCGAAAGAAAGCAAATTTAAGAAATCAAGACAGAATTTCTAATATCAATTCAAACTGCGTTGATTTCCAGAAATTAAATAAGTGTTCATTGAATCAAATAAATTCTTAATTAGTATTTATTTTTGTCTGAGCAGAGAAAAAAATGTTAATATTCAAATAAAAATTCGTGATATCAATTAAAACTGTCTTTAAGATTGCCGCCATTTTGGCTTTTCAGTTAAGTTACAACAATTAAACATTTAATTGTAGCAATTAAACTATGAATTGAATCTGCTGCTTTTAAGAGATTTTTGCTATTAGTTTTTGTTGTACGTTGAATATTTTATCTTAAAAGTAAATTTATGAAACTATTCCAAACATATTTTCCTTGTCCTTGATGCTTGACCCACGTATACAATAAATATGTTTAAATAATATGTTAAAAAACTTTTTAAAACTCTTTAATGTGCAATATAATCAAATTTAACGTATAATATAAATATAATTAAGTTTTAGTTTAAGTTTAATTTGCAGACAGTAAATTTTTTAAACAACTCATTTAAAAATACACTTTCCAAACAGTAACTTTCAATTTGCGTTTCCTCAAGTTTAAAACTTTTAGCGAAATATTCTCTTTCAACTTAAGAGCTTTAAATAATAAAAATATCAAACAAATAAACTAAAAAAATAATTTAAAAAAATAAAACAAAAATATTTATATCTGAAAGTAAAAATGTGTGTGTTTTAAAAACCGGCTCGAAAAGTCAATGAATTACAAAAATATCATAAAGATACATTTAAAAATAATTTTATACTAAAAAAAGGTATTTTTTCTCTTTTAAAATTATAGTTAAACAACATGTCAAGTGGTTGAAAAAATAGAAATAAAAAAAATTGCTACAACTTTAAACAGCAGAATAAAAAATATCTTGTTAAAAACACCAATAAAAATTTGTGTTTGATGTTTAACTTTTATTTTAAAAAACAAAACTAAATTAAAAAAAAAACAATTCGCAAAAATATTGCAAAGCATCCATCAAAAAAGGCAAGAAAATTCAAACTAAAAATAAAAAAATTAAATAACACAACATGTCGGCCTTTAAGGCCAACGTTGCAATGAAAGCACATGGTGGCTTGAACATTGTTAATAACAATAGTAGGTACAATAACAATAACAACGACAACAACAATGGAAATAGTAAACAAAACCAACAACAGTATCAGCATAAAATGCAACATCTCTACAACGGCGTCAATAACAAAAGCAAAATGTTTAAGAACAGGTTCTTTAAAAGTAAAACAACAAAATCGTCATCATCGTCATCGGCACTAGCACCAGCTCCAGCACCAGCACCAACACCGACATCAACATCAACATCACCATCGTTTTCTTCATTGTCATCCAAAACAATAAGAACACGAACAACATCAGCGCTAACGCGAATGCCGACGCCAACGCCAACATCATTATCTACGTCGTCGTGCTCATCATTAACAATCGCTCTTCTATTGATCGTGTGCATTCTAAGTGGCCACATTGTGGTGGCTGGCAGCGCTGGTGCCGTCCGACCCGGTACTGGCAATCCCTCAGCACGTCTGCCACGTACCAGTGCCAGTCAATTGAACAGCGGTAACGGCACTAGTGGCACAAGTGCTGCCTACAAATTGGCTGCCAAATCACTGAACAGCTCTAATACTCGCAACGGCAATTTACGCACAAGGTGAGTGTTAACAAAAAAAATAAAAACCAAAACAACAACAATTAGAAAACAAATTCAACACATTTTTCAAGAGTGCAGTGCGCCACTTCAAAGTCACTGAATGTGGGCCAGTGGCTTTCAATACAATTGGAAAATATACAGACTCATCAAGCCTTTAAAATGACAACAAAAGGGACTCGTAATTTCTCTTGTCAAAATTACAAGTTTTCTCAAATTATCGATTTTTTTTTTGTTAAACGTACGAGTAACTATTTTTAAATGCTACTGTTTTTATACAACAGGTGTGTTTTTTTCACTGGGTACTTGTTTTGAATGTACTTTTTTTGAAGATACTTTTTTAAAGGTCTCTTTTTTTTAATAAGATAAAATTCTGAAGAGGGGACTTCTTAACAATGTACTTTTCTTTTGACAAGGAAATAAAGGACAGCCTTTTAAAATTTAGTTTTTTGAAATGTACTTAAACAAAGTTATTATTTTAAAAGCTACTACTTTTTGGAGGCGGTTTCTTTAAAAGGTGCTTTTTGTATTGTAAGAGGTACCTTCTTAACTTTTACTTTTTCAAAAGTACTTTTTGTAAAAGGTACTTTTTGAAAAAGGTACTTTTTTAGGAGTTAATTTTTGTTAAAGATACCTTTTGTAATAGAGTACTTTTTGTAACAGGTACTTTTTAGAAGGTACTTTTTGTAAAAAATACCTTTTGTAAAAGATACCTTTTGTAAAAGATGTTTTATGTAAAAGGTACTTTTAATAAATGGTATTTGTAAGGGAATTTTTTTTTTGTAGAAAGTGCTTATTGTAAAGGGTACAATTTTTAAGGGTACTTGTTGCAAAAGGTACATTTTTTAAAGGTGCTTGTTGTAACAGGTACTTTCTTAAAAGGTACTACTTTTAAAGGTACTTTTTTAAATTTTTTTTAAACATACTTTCTCCAGAAAACAATTCTTCAAAAAGTGTTTTTTTTTAAGAAAATTTGTTTTAAAAGGCTGTTTCTTAAAAAAATACTATTCTAAAAAAAGGCACTTTTGTAATAATATATATATTTCTTTTTTGCAGCACTTCTGTTTTTTAAGGATATACATATTTTGTAAGAGTCCTTTTTTTATAAAGGCACTGTTTTAAAGATACAAAGAGGATTTTTTTTTTAAATAACACATTTAAATGTAGTTCTTAAAGTCCTTTTTATAAGATATGCTTTAATATAAAATGCACTTTTTTTTTAAAAAACTTGCTTTTGTTAAAGACAAAATTTTTTAAAAACCATCATTCTTTTCAAGAACATTAATTTTTTTTGAAACAAAATTTTCATTTAAGGGTCACTTTTCCAATAGAAGATTTTCCGATTATATGTTCTTAAAATGTTTGATGCTTTAAAACTGTTTACAAATATCAATTAACTGTTGCTAAAGCAGTCAAGTTTTATTTTTTCCGCCCTAAAAGATCTGATATTCTGATCTTCATTTTTGTCCTTGATGCTCTGAAAGAACTTGATGGTTAATGTTGAAAAAATAAGAAACCCTAGATTTGCCAACCTCAAGTTGTGATCTTAAGTTGCATGATTCTTTGATGTGTTTTTTGCTCTGTTGCGAAAAAAATGCAATTCTACTTTGTGTTCTTTAATACTATAATAAATCTGCTTTTCATTTTCAATTGACTGGTTGGTTTTTACAATTTATTTGCAGTTGGACGTGTTTTTGTTTGTTTGTTTGTTTTTCTTCTCGTATTTAATATCATTTACTGTCATTTTTATATACAATATGTTTGTTTTGTTTTTGTTTTTGTTGTTGCACGTCTGCAAATGAAATTAAACGCGAAAACATCAAACAATCAAATGCAAACGAAAGACTTAAGCAAAAAACCTGTTTTGATGTTGTTGTTTTCGTTGTTTTAATTTGTTTGCTTTAAATATTTTTCTTCTGCTTTTCAATATTTATGTTGGATTTTATGTGATTTCTGTATTATTTGTTGTGCGTGTCAACCGAACGAGGCCAGTTTCAAAATGATTCGTATATAAGCAGAAGATTTTTGTCCACGAAATTTTATTTTGTGTTATTTAGGTTAGTGTTGCAATAAACTTCTGAACAGCCTGCCTACATTTTGCTATTAATGTTATTGTTACTTGAGCTGTAAATGGATAATATACAAACAGACGACACCTATTGTTTTTTATTGGATTTTTCAATTTGTTGGTGTTTCTTATGTCTCAATTTCAACTTTGTGTGATTGATTGTGTGACTTTAATAACTCTTTTTATTTTTCCTGTTTTCGGTGTGTGTTAAGATCAGCAGGCACTTGGAAATATGTACTACGTCTCCCCCTTTATTTCTAAACAAATAAACTCGTTCATAAGAAATTCAAAAGATTTTATGTATCAATGCAAAACATTCGATGAGCTTTTTTTATTACTGAAATATATATGCATTTATTTAGGAACCGATCAATTGTTTGTTTTTCGCCACATCATTTGCGAACTATTAAAACATGAATGGCGATGGGTTGTGTGAATCAGTGGATGCCATTAAAAATATTTAAAGGGCATTCGCAACGGCCTTTTATGTATTTTGATATAAAAGATGTTTCGGCTTAAAGAAAAACTGGCCTCTGATGAGTAGGAATTTTTGTTTTGTTAGTGTCTTTTGTTTTTATTTATTATTCGTTGGTTTAACTAAACGGTGACATTTTGCTTATCGCAGGGCTTTGATTTCTGCAGCTCAGTGAAGCCTTAGAACTAGTTTGTGCTAGAGAAACTTGTAACGTGGGCCTTAAATGCAAACTGTTTTAGTTTTGTCTGTAACAATTTGTCTGAGTGTATGATTACACCGCCTTGTCATATCATATTGTCACACTGTAGAGGTTCTGCTGCTAGACTTTGCGAGAGGGTTTTGCGGGGGGAAAACAACTTTTGGCGGTATTTTTAAAGTTTTCTATGTATTGATCTCGCTCTATATAAATTATTCAAGTTGTAAAGGAAAACTAAATTTAAATCAATTACGCAGACTTGCTGTGGCTGTTGAAGACAGTATCTCCTTATCAGTGTTCATGTGTAAACACTGTTTCTTTGACTAAATAAATAAATATTCGAATAAATTTTTTTTAAAATTGGTGAAGGCCAGTTTAAAAATTACTCCAATAAGTATTGAAAAATTATTCTAATAAATAATTCATTCGAATAAATAGTAAATAAAAATAGTTTTCCAATAAATGTTCGAAAATTATTCGAATAAATATTCGAAAATTATGTGAATAAATATTTTAAAAGTATTCAACATTTTTTTAACGAATACTCGAAAATTATTTGAGTAAATATTTGAAATTTATTCGAATAAATATTCGTAGACTATTCAAATAAATATTTAAAAATTATATGAAAAAATATTGGAATAAATATTTCAAATTATTCGAACAAACATTCGAAAATTATTTAAAAATTTCGCATATTCAAACATTATTTGAACAAGAATTCGTAAACTATTCAAATAAGTCTGTGAAATTTATTCGTATAAATATTCGAAAAGTATTTGAATAATATTTGAAAATCATTCTAATAAATGTTAAAAAATTATTCGAATCCCTTTTGAACGCTGACACTCCAGTTAGAGTTGTCAGGATTTTGAAGCATTTTTTTGTGTCTGGTTTTCTGTCGAACAATTCGGTTCGACTTTTATTTCTGATTTTACACAGAAATGTGAAAAGAGCACAAGTCCAGCAGGTTGACTTGGTTCGAATCAAACTTCAGCTTGAGCTTAGAATGACTAAAAAAGATTGTCGACAGTTTGGAAAATCTGCGAACTTTGTGCAGCAACTGTCGGGTGCGAAGAATTCGACCATTTTCCCTAAGTTCTGGATCAAAGATATCGTGCTAGAAACAAACATTGTTAATAGATTGATGGCTACATGTTAATTTTTGTCCACTTTGATTAAAATGTCTAAAAATGAAAATTTGCATTTTAGGCAAATTAGCAATAAAATATTTTTGTCCTTGGGAAATTTTGAAAAATTACGTTGCATTTTGGTATTTAAAGAGTCTTTTCAAGTTTTTTGCTTTATTTATTTGTTAATCAAGAGTTCTTTTTTCCTCCTTTTTTTCGTCTCCCAACCGCAACGAGTATTTGGCGGAAAAAACAGCGCATATTTTCATAAAATTTTTCTTTATCTGCAATATCTGTAAGGAGTTTCTTATTTAATAGAACCTGTTTAAATAAAATTTTAAGTTTAATTTAAAAAGACCAAAGATTTATAATTCATATTTATTGGCGAAGTGAGTTTTGTAAAACTTTAATTTAAACTTATAAAATGCGGCGCGCAAACGCACAAAACAAGTGAACGATAAAAAACAAATATTTGCTTTTAAGCCGAGTATTTAAATGTCTGCGAATTTGCGTTTTTATTTTTTCTCTAGATTTTCTTCAAGTCAAAGTTTGAAATTACCAAAATTTTAAATTTATTTCAAAACCATTTTATTATACTGTCAATTAAGAAACATCTATTTAGCATTTAATATTTTTATTTATTTCCAATTAAAAATTCTCTTGAGTGGCGAATAATTTTTCAAGCAAAACGGAAAAAATATAACTGAGCGTGAGTGAATATGTATAATTTGTAATTAACTGGCTACCGAAATTTGAGTTGCCTGCAAGTATTTGAAAAAATTGTGCTAAAACAGAATTTTTATTTGGATGCTGAAAAGCTCGTAAAAAGTGCATAAAAACTTGCAACGTTTTCGAATACAAGAAATAATTTGTAAATCAGTTAATTAATTATTATGGAGAATTTTTAATTTTTCGATAAAACTTTGCCTCTATTTGGGTCAAATTTTCAGCTTTTGTTTAACAGTTCGAAAAAACAAAACTTAACCTTGTGTTCTTGAAAATTTGTTATTCAGATTTCGAAAATTAAAAATCTGTTACAAAAATTTCCTAAAATTATAGTTAATTTTTTCTTTTTTCAAAACATCACAAAAAATATCTGTTTTTATGGAAATTAAAAGATCTTTGGCAAAAGGCATGACAGACAAGAGAAAATTTAGTTCAGTTTCTTGTTGCACCATAAGAATATTAATTCAATTCACAAGCGTTGGTCTAATCATTTCAAAATTTTATTTCTAATATTCATACAAAAGTGGATGTTTTACACGCTTTATTTTTATATGTTTGGAAAAATTTTGTTCATGGCACTTTGCTCATTTCTAAATAATACTTGTTTAAAAGTTAGTTTCTCCAGAAGGCATTTTCTAAAGTTATGCTATTAATAAAAGGTATGTAATTTTTTTAAAATTTATCTTTTAAAAGGTGTTTTTTTTTTTTTGAAAGTTACTGTTTTTTAAAGTTGCTTTTTTACAATGTACTTTTTAACAAAGTAGTTATTTTAAAAGGCATTTTTCTTACGACGAACACTTCTTAAAGAGTACTTTTTAAAAAGTACTTTTTGTGCAAAATATTTTTTTTGAGAGGTTAAATTGAGCTGCATTTTGTACATTTTTTTAAAGGAACTTTTTTAAGGGCACTTTTTTAAAGATAGTATTTTTAAAAGGTTTTTTTAAGATAGTTCTTTAGAATTTTTTTGCAAAGTACTTTTTTTGGTTCCTAAAAGGTACCTTTTTAAAGGGTAAATTTTTTAAAAAGTACTTTTTGCAAAAAAATACTTTTTTGCTACAGTACTGCTTTTAATAGCTGAAGGTACCTTTTTTAGGGTGTAATTTTTTTAAAAGTACTGTTTTGTAGAAGTTCCTTGAAAGTGAGTTTTTTAAAGGTAGTGTTTTTTTAGAAGGAACTCTTTTTTAAAGATATTTCTTTTAAAGGGTACATTTTTCAAAGGTTCCTCTTTTAAAAGGTTTTTTTTTTCAGAAGGTAGTTCTAATAAAATGTGTTTTTTAAAAGATACTTCTTTTGGAAGATACTTAAAAAGCCACTCTTTTTAAAGGATAATGTTTTGAAAAAGTATCTTAAGTACTTAATTTGAAATGTCCTTTTTGGAAAGTAACTTGTTTTTAATTGCTTTGAAAAGTTTTGTATTCAGACCAGGCCTGCAAATGTTCTATTTGTTATTCTTATAATTTCTTGCGATAAGTGATAATTAAGAAGAGAAATTTGTGTGTGAAGGCACAGTTGGGAGTACCGTACCGTCAGTCACAGAGGCCACTAGAAAAATACTTGAACAAATGTTTGCTGGGTTCTATTTAATACAGTCTTGATGCCATCGAAAGTGAATGTAATGATGCATTGATTTCCATTAAAAACCAACCAAAAAAGGAAACCGCTATTTAACACTCTGTAACACGGACGCACTCAAACACGCACACACACACTCTCTCAATAGATACTCTTGTTTGCATGAGTACCATAAAATGAACACTGAGTCTACACTGAGCAATTGTTTTCTGTTTTTCTTGTGGGCGTGTCATTTTTTCACAATGAAAGAAAACAACAAACAAACAAACAAATAGCAACAATTACAACCGTCATTAATTTGCCAACATGAGACGCTATTTCTTTCAAAAAAAAATGTTTTCATACTCACGCTCATATTATTTTAACGATTGGTTTTTTTTTCTTTCTTAATTTAAGGCCTTAAACCACATTAAACACTTGATATTTAAAATATTATTTATACCTTTAGAGGCATTAATTGTTTAAATCTGCATATATTGTTAATTAAGCTAAACGAACTGTATTGATTTTGAAGAAAAAATTAAACTCATGTTGTGTTGATTTGCCTTCCAACTCCAAAACGTAGAAATTAAATTAATTAGGGATTTTATATTCGTCTGTCTCCAATAAAATGCAGCGCATTAAATACAAATACTCGTATGTAGGTGTTAAATTATGGCTGTCAGATGATTTTGTGGCTGATTATTGTTAAATGATATAATTTATCAAGATAATTTCGAAAATAAAGAGCATTTGTTGGATTTATGGCAGCACATAATTTTTAACGCTGACTTAAGTGAAGTGCCCAGCATAAAACTAGTTCACAGCAGCTGATCAATTAACGATTTCTTTCCATACTTTTTCATACAGAGGAAAAACTAACGATATAAAATTCGTATATATGTACAGGACCGTTTTGTCGGCACAAATTCGTTAGGAAAATTCATTGTATGCAGCACAAATAACCAATGAGAGAGAATTCGTAGCAGATAGAGCCACTAATACAACAACAAAAACTGGGCAAAGCCCCAAATATATTTATTGTTTTTGTAAAATATTTGTGAATTGTAAAAAGAGAAATAAATACCATAAGTTATAAGTCCAAAAAATATTCTATTCTACTTTCAAACTTTCGCGTGATTGGGAAAACCGGTTTAGCTTGAACCATGGACCCACCCCTAGTGGTTAAGACAGTGTAGCAACTGTTTGCAGATAATTGCCTATTTTAGTAGAAACCTGTTTTAGGAAGTGTTAATATCTATTAACAGAATTTTGTTTCTTTTCGAAAACAGGAACTTTTTGCTGATTCTGTGAATTCGGAAACAAGTTTGTGAAGATTTATTTGTTTATTAAATATCAATGGACTTATTTTGTTTATTTAATACTTTGGCGAGAATGTTTGTTTTATCGATAATTTGTTTAAATTGCGTTTTAATATTTCACTAGTCTTGAGCGTTTATTGGGTTGTACGGACGGGACGGACTTATCGTGCTTTAATGTAAGAAGTTAATGTGGTTTTGTGTTGGACAAAAAACACAAAAAAAAAAACTGCAATTTAATAATTTATATGATTTGTTAATATATTTTTTCTATTACTAAAGGGTGTTTCAAAAGCAGCGGTCAGCTGTTGTAATGAAATAAAACAAAACATTGTGTGAGATATTAAGGGAATTCTTTTGAATTTTATTTGAAAGACTCGTAACTGCCCAGTATTCATGCATGAAGCTCATACAGCTTCTTACCAATTGCCAAATGACTGTTCCGCTCGATACCCCGAAAAGCATCAGTCCGCTACTTCCTGAAGTAAAATATTAAGCAACCTCTCAGAGTCGATTCAACTGTAGTAGAGTCAATTGACACCATCTTGGCGGCCAATTCAGCTCAACCACCCGGCAAACATTTTATGGATGCATTAGAGCCAGTGTAGATTAAGGCCGTTCCAACAGACGCCATCTATACAATACGACTGGCCGCCAATATCTACCGACGCCTATTGAAAAACCCTTTACAATCCCATGCAAATCCAATTGGTTTTATGCGCTGCGGCTGGTGCATGTGTAAGAGTGTGTTTTTGTTTGGCGTTTGCAATTAACACGTGTTTTTGGATCCGGTCTAAATATTCGTTGTCTTACACTTACAGACTGAGAAACAAATGGACCAATTTTTTGCTTTCTGCAAAGTGCACCTTCACTGAGTGTTGGCGTCAATTTCTTTTTCCCACATTAAGGTTTTTACTTTAATAGTTTCTTTTTTATTGTAAATTTTATTTTTGGCTGAAAATTTATTATTTTAATATTAAATTTTGTGCTTTATGATTTCTTAGAGTTAAAGGTACTAAAGAGAAAAATCAAAAAACAAAAAAAATCCCCCCACAACAACAACAAACATATTGTTGGCGTTACAAAAAAAAAAAAAAAAAAAAAATATGTATGAAATTGTACAAAACTGGCAGACAGACAAGCGAACGAACACAAAAACGCCAACAAACAGTTGAACCAAAACGGCTGCGGGTTACAAACGGTGGAAATTGTTGTCGAGACCAAAGGTGATCAGCACACTGGGCTTTAGAAACACCAAAACTTGGTGGTGGCAGCAATTTACTTGTGTGTGTTTTTTTCTTCTATCATTTCTTACGCTGGCGCACATTTCTGCGTTATAATTTCGAGTTTGTAATTGAAAGGAAACACAAAAAACATTAACAAAATTATAGTTTCAGATATTAAATTTATGCATGAAAATGAAATTTGTTCAGCGACTGTGATTTAAGGTTACTTCAATATCGTGTGAGAAATTTTCAAACAAAAATTATGATTTGTTTGGGCCCAGCTGCGAGGTACACGTGAAGAAAACGGCCTCCCCAATTCAGCCAAATGCATCATGATGGCCCGGCATTAGTCTGAAATATGCAGCGGCCGAACAGCTGAATGCCCCGAAATCTTTTAATGTTTTCATTAGGCATGAATGACGTATGATTTAAGGAAATTCGATAATGGCAATTAAACCGTTCAGATTGAAAGCACCTGAATACTATGATACGAGTGACCGTTGGCCGTTGGAAGGTCACTTGTTGCGGTATCATCTTTGAATGCCATCAAATGTGAACTGAAATATGCATCTACTCCAGTGTTTGTAATACAATATTGCCATTTATGTGGCCAGACAACAGTGGCTAACAAAATGTTTGAGCTGAAGTAAATAAAAGCAAACAATAATAATATAATAAGAATATATATTTAAAAATCTAACCGATCATATTTGTTGAAAACTGGTTCGATTAGTTCTTTTAACTTCTTGAATTTTCATTTTATTATTTTTATTTTCGCCTCTAGCAACTTTTCTCATAAAGTGTGAAACAAAAAAATTTCATTGAGAAGAAAAGTGTGTGGCTGCATTTCGACGGCAAAATGTTACATTTTCATGGGAATATTTTCCAATGTGAAACGAAAACGACACGTCAAAACAAGCAATAACTTGTCAAACGAAACAAGGACAGCAAACAGCGAAAGTCAAGCACAAAATAAAATTACAAATATCAACTAAAAAATATATGTATATTCTTGGGCGTTAATTATGGTTGAGAACAATGATCGGCGAAATATATGGTATTAAAGTGGGGTTAACTTTCTTTAATACTCACTTTTTCAGTTGGTTTTTCACTCCATGCGAAAGAGGGAGCAATTATTTAGCCACAATTAATGTAAATATTTTGTATGTATGTATATCTTTTTTTTTAATTATTAATGGTCGTTAATGTGTCATTTGTGGTGCTTTTTTTAGAATATTAAAAAAATATATTAAGAAAAAGATTTTGTTCATATTTTGTTTTATTATTTTTACTCTGAACAACACATTAACACCAATTAAAATACTCGTAAAATAGTAGTTTTAAGATTTTTCTTTTCGTGTGGTTTTCAAATGCGAATTAAGTTGAACATTTTGGGTGAAAATTTTTCACATTATTTTTCGCATTTGATTTTAAGCAGACAGATCGTTCTCGCCAGAAAGGGTTGTGTGGGAAGCCTGTACTTTTTGTTTCAATTCCTCAAACCGCCTCTTTTTCACATTAAAAGTTTTTCGATGCAAGATATACAGAAATAAAGTGCAAATGATAATGCAGTCGCTTAAAATGATAAGGCAGGGTATAAAATGGTATTGCAAATGGTCGCAAATACTTATACAGTTGTTGTGTTATTGCCCTTCTGGCAGCTGGAAGTTTATGGTTGCCTCATGAATTGTTTTCCCTAATGGGAAAATTGTTAAAAAAAAAAACACACACACAAAATTATCTTGATGTCACAACATTCTAGACTCTACTGTTGAAATCTAAAAACCAGTTTTTCATACACAAGAAATGCATTTCATTATTTTTATTTTCAAATAGTAGAAATCTGTTTTATTTAAAAGTTCATATAAATCATAAAAACTAATTAATCAAAACTGCAGGTTTCCCATGTAGACGTCAGACAGCTCGTATTTCGAAATGTTAATTATAATGTAAAAAATGTGTAAATTAATATATTTATTGTTCTTGGGATTTACATAAAATGCGCATCTTTTCATTTACAAAAAACTACAGCATTGAATTCTAATTAAGTCATTAATTATGAACCATTTAAAACTGATGTTTGACAAAAACGAATAGACAAACAAAAGAATTTATTTATGCGAAAATTCTATTTATATCTGTAATGGCGTTTTTAGTTATTATTATTATTATTTTTCGTTGTTGTTGTTGTTCTTCTTTTTGTTTTTGTTTTTGTTGGTTTTTGTCATGTCCTTGACTTAATTAAAATAAAATAACAATTAACTAATATTTGTCTTGGCAAACGCTGCTTTAATCTCTGATTCCGGTTATAATAATGAGAAGAATTTTTCAAAATAAAACTTATGCAATAAATTAACGGTACTTTCAAACATCTACTTCCATTTGTGCTGTGTTTTTTTCAATTTAGTATAACAGAAAAAAAAATAACACATAAATAATTCTTCTGTCAAAAGTTTTTTTTTCCAATAAATTGATTTAAATAAAATTGTTTTTTTAATAACAAGTTGTTTTTCTTAATTAGTTTTAGTTTTTGCTGCTTTTGTTTCGGCACCAAAAATAGTAAAAAATATCACAATAATAAATTTCGATGAAATTCGAAAGCTGGTGATTTGCTGGTATTGAAATGTCGCAAAGAAAACTTTTATTTTTCCACCGGAACACTAATAAAGGCCGACACCAATTCGCCCATTTTAGCATTTTTGAAACCAAATTTTACCACTTTTTCCGTTTCCAATTATTTATTTAGCATCGTGCAGCAATAAACAAAGATGACGCATATCTTTTGCTAAAAACTGTTTCCACTGCGCTGTGACGTCACAAGTGACCCTCATTCAATGCTTACATTTAAAAATGTATTAGATGGGTTGTGAACATTTTAAAATGCATGAAGAAATTAAAAGAAAGGCCAATTATTTCTGTTGTTAATAAAAAGGCAATTAAATATGTATTTTAATTTTGCCTCTTGTGATTAAGAAATAAATGAAGATTCTATAGCATCCAGTTGCTGGTTTGGTTGGCAATTAAAAACGAATTTTGTAGAGAATATCTCACCACGGAAAAGAACTCAGAATTCCGGGGGTTGTGATAAAATTGTGGTTTTTGAAAGCACCTCGAAAGTTAAATTTAAAACAAAAATTTACCTACAGGCCACTGAAATTATAAATTACCGGCAATGACAGCGTTTTGTTGCTTAACAACAACAAGTCGGCAAGTGGACGCAATTGTTGCCTTCAATACTCGCCTATCAAAGTGAAATGCTTTCGAAATTGTAGACTGCGCAGCTTTGATTGCCGTGTTTTCACAAATCATAAGCCCTTCGCTGGTTCGTTGGCCATTCAAAAGCTTAAAGCGCTACTTTTATTAAAATTATACGCTTTCAAATGCCACTTAACAATTTCTGTGATTTGGCGCATAAAAGAAATTTTTTAAATCACAAAGAAACTGGGGGGGAAAAAACAACATAAAAATACCAAATTTATTTAATTAAATAAAAAAAAAGAGTACCCAAAAAAAAAAAACAACTACTGTTTCCATCAGTCAATCATTTCATTAAAATCTCTTTAAATTTGATGAATTCTTTAAGTACTTAATATCGATAACAAACGATTTGTTTATCGCTTGTGATATAAAATATTTCATTTCCTTTCTGTTTGTCTAGTTTAATGTTATGACTTAAATAAATCGCCAAAGAAAGCGAAAGTCGTCTTTTTTGTGCTAAATTTATGATACTTAAGAAAAGAAAGTTAAAAAAAACAAAATTTATTTAACATAATTTAATTAATGATTAATTTCAAAGGTAAAATGTTAAAATGTGTTTAAAAAAAAAATCAAGTTTTGCATGAAAAAATAAATTTAATGATTTAATTGTGGCAGTTGGGGAAAGTTGCCTTCAACACTTTAAATGCTCTTGCTGACAATAAGTCCAAGATTTTATTATGGCTAACAGCCGCGTCACTGTATGACAATGACATTTTATGATTAAATGATGAAGTGATAATGACATTTTACGTTTAAATGATAAAGCGACAAGGCGACATGGTGACACGGTGTCCAAACAATTACATATGTCGGCAAATAACTTGATGACTTGTGGCTCTATTTGCGACTGTATGTAATTAAAGGTCCTTATGTACGTGTAGCTTAATGACAATTTGGGGGCAAACAATGGCAAGAGACATGTCTTCATGATGACAGGACAATATATCATCATTTGCCATGTCACACAACGCAACTCGGAAACCGAAAGTCTTTGGAAAACGACAATCGAAAAGTGGCAAATTTTTGTTTAGAATGAAACTGCTCAAAATTTTAAAATTGCATCAAAATATAATTATTAAATATTGATTTTAGTTGCTCAAACTTATTGCCAGATAGAAACCGAACTGATTTCTTTTCTAATCGATTCAATTTCTAATCAGTACTCAAGGTCCTGGACAGTTGCACGCCTTCACCTTGCAGGTTGCAGGATACCAGGGTTATAGAAGCACAACGACTTGGCAGACATGTACGCCAAAGGGGTAGGGGGGGGGGGGCTTAGCGGATTTTTAGCGGAGACAGTTGTCTCCTTAAAAGAAGAACTAAACAAATGAGTAACAACCTTGATGGCGAAATATTGGAACAATACTGGAGAGTTTCTGCACTTTGATGACAACAGGGCTGAGCTCACGCTAAAGGTGGATAGGAAAAGCGTTTGAACGCTCTTGGCGGCAATCACGGGGCTGTATGCCTGTTGTAATCCGTATATCCAACTTGATTACCAACTGTGTGACACTGGGACACAGCAGATGCAGAGACGAGACAGGCTAATTCAGGCCTAACAGGCGTATTGAGGGAATTATTTCGTTTTCTTGATGTCTTAATCCTTAACGAAGGCGCAATGAACGATGCTTATAGCGAGAACGGTCGTTCTGGGCCAGACCCCTACTATTATTCACTTATTGGTACGTTCTCATTTATACATATTGTGCAAAGTTCAGGTTCAGGCAGAAGGGGAACCCATTTGCCCCTGGAAAGCTTTGAAACAAGGTGTGCTGGTGTGCTGGTGGTTTTAGATTGCGGCGCGTAATTTTTGTTTAATCTTTTGAATAGGGGTTTTTTTGTCCAGCCCCAAAACGGTCATACTTTAGTAGAAAAGACAAGTTTTCGTTTGAAATCTGAAGAAGTGTAGAAATATGTAGTCAATTCCTTAACGAACTAAAACGGCTGCTTGTTTTGTAATAGAACACAAGACTGCAAAGCTTTTCGCTTGTCTGCAGCTGCGTCCAGAGTCTTTGGCAGGAATCGAACTCACGACCTCTCGAGAACGTACAATTGAACACTTTGTTGTCATGTTTCATATTCTTAATTATCCACGACTTTAATATGTTTCATGCACCAACAAAATAAAACTTCTTTCTAAAAATACAATATTATTGTGATTAGCAAAAAGTGTGAATGTAATTAAAATATTTCCTTAATTAATGCTATAAAACCTATTATTTAATAGTAAATTATATATCATTATTTCACTGCGAATCAGAAATATATTTGGAAACAGCTTTTGTGACAGCGCTTACAACGAAAAACACAGCAGAGCTGACATTTACCATCAATTCACCTTCAAAATACATATTTATCATCATCAAACTACTGCGCTGACTGCTGGTTTTTTTTTTCCTTATGCACATTTCATACATATTTAGTTAAAAAATAAATGAAAAACAAACACAAAAACAAAAAAAAAAAAGGCCAACATAAAAAATAACTGATGGGTGACAAGAAGTTGTTGCCACATTAACTTGATTGTTAGAAATATCAGCAGATAAATGAAAAGGCGGACAGGCACACAAAGTCACACACGCACACACACACACACACGCACGCACACACACACACACAATGTCTCAAATTACACCAAGGGCGTATCATATCAGAGAAGAAGATGAAGAAGAAGAAGAAGAAGAAAAAAGAAATTTCATTTGTTATATATAGATGTATGTATGTATGTACGAGTACAATAGATATGTATTCGTTAAGGGTTTAAAGTGAAACAAAAGTTGTGCTGCAGGCGCTGGAAATAAATTTATTTGATCATTTAATCATTAATATAAATTTAATTTATTCGCGGTGTGCAAGTCAGTTTGTCAGGCGCGACTAGACAGACGTCTTTTTTTATCAAAGAATAAAAATTTATGTTTGTGTTTTCTTGAACTAATAAATAAAGTTTGCCAGAAATATAGGCACCTCAAGCTGATAACAAACCAAATCTTTAGAGCGTTGATAATTGAGAAAAAAACAAACGGAGAAAAAAAGCAGCCAAACAATAGACTTGAGAAACAAACTTTGAAAGTTAAAACATGTCACACATGGCAGAGTCGTCGGTCACAAACATTTGTACATGCCTTGTGACTAGTGGTGGTCTGGTTTCTTATTAAAAAACCCTTTTTTTTTTGCTTCTTATTGTTGTTGTTGTTGGCTTATTGTTGTTCAGATTTATGATTTGTTGGTTTGTCGGGTATTGTTTCTGTGCAAGCCAACAGTGGGTATCGAAAAGAAAAATGAACAAATTTAGTGCTTTTTGTGACAGTTTAATTTTACAACTTGCATTTTTATGTTTAAATTGTGTACATTTCTGGCAGGTATCTCCACTGAATTTACATGAAAGTAGACATCTACAATATATTGGGAGCGATGTAGATCTTTCAGTTCACAACTGGTTGTTTTGAAGGGAGATAAGAAATAGTTGAGCTGATTATAAATCAGAGTGCACACAATAAAATATGTTTCTGTTGTATGAAAATATTTCAAAAATGTGATTTAGTGGACATTGAAATGGTAACGAATTGAAATACAATAAAAATTTAAATATTTTTGCCAGAATTACGGAATCCTGTTTCATGGAAATAAATCGCTTGGCAATTTGAACTGTGAGCTTGACTAAATGGTTGCTTTTTTTACAGTGTAAACATTTGAGGTTTGAATGATTAAAGCTGGCAGTTTGGCCCAGAACGGTCTTTCGCGCTGCAGCCCTCGTTCGGCTGTTGTGTTTCCATTTGCTTTCAAGGGCTTAAACCTCCTTCAATGGCCACATTAGCAAGTTCTAATCATCCAGCATCTAGGCAAGAAATAACAGCCTGTAACTAGTGTGTCTCTGGGCCAGGCAGTTGGTAATCAAGTGTTGCACGGGCTTCTCCTCTTCACCGCAGAATTGGCATCCAACTGCGTTGGATGTGTGGATTCTGTATAGATGCCCATAACAGTCATAACTGGTGTTAAGTAAACTTTGGCCCTTTCAACAATGGCCTAGAAATGTTTGTGGTTGATTTTGTGTAATATAATATTTTTTAGATTTAACCTTAAAGAATGCCAAGAAATTATATGTAATTATAAATTGCAAGTGACAAATTGGGCCCAGCGAGTCTAGATTTTGATATGCTAAAAAGTGAAAAGTAGAGAAAAAATACCAGAGATCAGTAAAACCGGCCAGCTTTTCATGAAATCATCTTAAGCAAAGCCAGCCGTTTCAATGAGGTTTTCGTTGCAAATTGTCAAAGATCGAGACATCAGAGTCACAGAATCAATTATTTGCAGACTAAAGACCACAATTCCTTTCACTCACATGCGGTTTGTGGTTGAGAGATTTAGATTTTGACGGCTTTCCCATTGGAGTTTCGAATAATCGTTGCATTCTTCCGCATACAAGTTTGTATTGTTTTAATTAATGTTTGAATTCATTCCATTTTTAGCGAAATAGAAGTTTGGCATAATTTTTTCTTTATTTATGGCTTAAGGAAATTTTTTAATTGAAAAAAATTAAATATTAAAATTATGTCAAAGAGCAGGTTTTAACTTAGAACCTGCACTGACGCAACTGGACTTTAAAGTTCTAATTGCAGAAGTGCTTAATGTCGCCAACCAGTGGGTTCATAAGAACACCCATCACAAGGAGAGGCCAATATCTGCCTCAATTGCTCACTCCCGCAAAAGATATGAACAAAAGAAATCCATTTATTGGGTAGGAAATTCAATGGCGCTGCTGATCGACAGTATAATGGGTCATCGCGCAGTGGGACAAGTATCTGAGCGTAAAAGTGTTACCTTATGTAGGCACTGCCAACGTTGCTGGAACGAAATACAACATTATTTACAAATCTTCTCTTAGAGTTGAGCCTTAAAGATGTGAGCGATATTTATATTTGACTAATTTAGTCTGTTTAATTTGACTCATAACCTGATTAGACGACCGCCGAGCTGCAGCTCATTTATTGCACATTTTTCCGCTGCCCAACAATACCGATATAGTTTTCATTCAAGAGTGACCAAATACAAGCAATTCGTGTCAGATGTTCCCTTAAGACATTAATTTAGTTCAGTTTATTATTAGTAATATTTGTTTAAAAGTTGCTAAACGTTGAGTTATTACATTAATAATGTCACGTTTGAAATGTAACATGTCAAGCCGCAAGCACAAAATGTTGTTAAGAAAACTTATTGCATAAAATTCTTAACTATAAAACTGCATTTGGCTGAATTTTTTGTTACAAAATTACATTTTTGTCACGTTCGCTACTTTTTTTGTTTGTTATTTTCCCGGATTTTCCTAATACCTATATAAATTATGGTACTTTTTATTAGCTATAGTTGAAATTTAAAATTGAAAGCTGTAAATGTTTCATTTTTAACATATGAGAGTGTCACGTTCGACACCAAAAACGTGCCATAAGAAAAATTTGAGGGGGTGGGGGAGGATGCTTAGATCCATTCTTCTCTTACTTACTCTTACTCTCTCTTTCCCCTTCTCTTTCTCTGGGATGTCATGTTCGACTAGGCTCGAGTAATAAAGCCTGACCTAATAAATTTCCAACGAATATTGTGTGGTACGGTTTTTGTCTTCGACACTCCATTGTATTGGGTCTTCATTCCAACATTTATTTAGTATCAAATTTGATTTCTCTATTTGAATACCAGTTCTGTGTTTTCAGATGTCACTCATGACTATTCGTTCGTTTCGTTTCGTAGCTGGAGGTTGTGTCTTCTTTCTGTTGCCCAAGCCATTTGTTTTCTGACTTTGTGAATGTTTGTCTTGCTTAATGATATTTAGATTGTTATAAATATTAAAATATCTGCAAATGATAAATGATTTTGTTGCTTCGGCTGACATTTTATTGGCACGTTTTCATTATTCTACTTCAAGAGACCTGATTATAAAACATAACGATTTCTTCTTTCATGTAACTGAGTTGCTTAAATTATATTGCCAAACGTTGCCATATGTTTTGGCAAAAGAAAACGTGTGTGTTTTTCGGTTGTTATAATTTTGTGGACTTTTAATGCCAGTAAATTAATTGAGGACTTGCACAAACATGTCGCAACAACAACAACATCTTAAACGTTCAGGCTGCTCTAGTGAACTTTGACAGCAGTTTAAGTTTTAATTGCTGGTCCGTATCGCTGGTAACTGAAAAAAACTATTGTACAAAAAAAATTTGCCCAATTAAACAAAAAAAACAAAAAAAAAACATTAATTATATTAAAATAAAAACAAGTTTTTTGTCTATTTGTTATTGAACTAATTCTAGGGGCATTTCAATCTGTGCCGTCACAAAATGTTTTAAACTATTTATTACGCTACCCAATTTCATGGCAATTTTGTTTGTTAATGAATTGCTGGCAGGTTATTGTCCAGAGGACACATGTTGTTAGCAAGTTTTTTGTTAAAAATGAGCTTCATTTGAAGAGAAAAAAATTGGTTTTTGTGGTAATTATTAGTGTAGGTTTATTTGAGAAACTAAGAGCTTGTGAACAATTCCATTTAAAGGTCGATCGAAAACAAAAATTTAAGTGTTAATTAATAGTGATTGAGCTGTCAGTCAGCTGTCAATTGCGGGAAATCCATTTACCCAACCCCATGATGGGCAACAACAATTTAAATCAAGGTGTTGGTGGTCATAGAAATGTTTTTAATAGTTTAAACTACTTCAGATGAAATTTTGTCATTTGATGTCATCGACGGCAAAGTGTCCAGTCTTCTTTGCGGTTAAAATTGCGAGCGCCATAATACGACGCCTTCTCATCAGCTCGTCCATCAATTTCAACTTTATTATCTGCAGAAAAACCGGTTATTGGGAAGTCTCAAACATCAGCTGCTCGTAAGATCAACACTGTAGGCATCGCAATTCTTATTACAAAAAAAAAAAAAACGTGTGATTTGACAAAGAAAAAAAAATAAATGCAATCTCGAGCGTTCACCACCATTTTTGAAAAACACCTGCTCGTATTTATTTATTTGATGCAATAAAATGACCCAAATTTTACTAGAAGGCATCATAAATAAATTATTTTAAGGCTTAAAATGATTAGTTTGTTACGAACATGAACGTTCTTGGTCGCACAACAGCCCTTAAGTCTTGTACGATTATATTTTATTTGAGCTGTAGAAAAATTTATAAAGCTTTAAAATAAAACCACTAAATTTGAGGGCATCAGCTGTTTTGTTTATCAGAACCAGCTGTTTGCTTATGGCTACTTTTCGGTCTGGCAACATCAGCAACAATTTCCACTGCAATAAGTTTTAATACTAAATCAGAGTTACATTTTTTTAAGTTTATTTCCACCAATTTGAGTTGCAAACTCTCTCTCATATCGAGAGAAATTGACAGCGGAATTGATGAGTTTTTTCACATTATTTTAGTCCCAATTGGGTGTCAACATTTGCAGAGCTAAATTTCTGACATCTGGCACTTTTTTCGCCAAAACTTTAGTCCCAATTGGGTGTCAACATGTCCAGAGCTAAATTTCTGACATCCATGTGGCATTTAATTAAAATAAAATATGTAGTTGAAGAATTGGCCGGCCGTTAATTTCGCTTTCAAGTTTTTTCCGAGCAGCAGCTTAAAGTTTTATATATTTTTTGCTGCCAACAGGGGAATCCCTGGTTCCAGGGGTTAAATGTCTATAGCCTCGAACATGGTGAAGGCTGTAGTAAGTCGGCAGTGAGCTTTTATTGTTTCACTAATGACATCTGCTTCACAGTTCTTTTTTCATTTTGGACAAACTTTGATGTTGTTGAAAGCATTTTTATTAAAACTTTTAATTAAATTTGGCCCTAAATAACACATTAATTGAAATTTCTCTTAATTGTAATGTTTCCTTTACGGACAGTTCATAAACAAATTTCGAAAGTGCGGATACTTTTCTTTTTATTTGCAATGACTTGGTATTTCTATTGCTTTGTTGCATCAGCATCAGCAGCAGCAGTAGCAGTAGCATCATTGGCTTTCGGCAACAATGTTGTCTCATCGTTAAAAGAAAACCTCAAACTTGCCCAATTACTGAATATTTGCAATCACTGTTCGTTTTTTGAGACAATCTTTTTTGTTTTTAACAAAATTTAAGGCGCGTAATACAGACATTTTGTTCCTAAATAATTTATTACACAAAATTACCACCAAATTATGGATAAGCAGGCAGGCATGCGGGCATTTATGCGGCAAGTGTTGGTTTAGTTGCGTTATAAAGCGAAATTAATGATAAAAATTAAGAAAATTGTAATTAATTTTTTTTCGTTTTATTTTGAGGTAATAATTTTTCATTCTGCTACTGACCTCAATTCGTTTTGAGATTTTATGGGACAATAATAAAAGATATAGTTTGAGATATTAGTAGAGCAAAGTTGAACAGCATATCACTGTGAACAGCTTGTGTTCGAGCAGGAACTTTAACCGTGGGACTTTGTGGTTTCAAGATTTATGTGTTTTTTCTTGTTTTATTTTTTGTAATAGTGAATTAAAAACTGGAAAGTTTATTTTGCTTGTCTGCCAGAAAACACAACACCCAGAGTTTTTAGTAGGAATCGAACCTACAGCTTTTAGACTATCGGTCGAACTCTTTACTTATCACTTTTGGGGCTAAAAACAAGAATCAAGGGAAATAATATAAAGAAGAAAATCATCAAATTGTTTGCAAAGGATTTTATATTAAACACTGCCCTTCTTCAAATATAAATAAAACTAATAATTGTAGGCTAGGAAATGTGGTATTCGTGTCAGAGGACCTTTTCAATCGTTATGTATGAACTACAGCATAATTTCTTATGGCTCTGGCTCATACATCAGACCGGTGATATAAATCAAAATGGGTCTTGTGGGGATCACTATGGCTGGTGAGTTACTTTCTAACATCTTCAAGTTGCCTCAAATTGTACAAGCAGAAGGTCCCATATGCCATAAAATCTATTAAGATGAAAGTCATCAGCCTAAATGCTGTTCCTGCATCTCATATGGTATCATGTAGGAAAAAGCGAAAGTTTTGTTCTGCACAAATTAGCAATAGTTTCCGTGTACTCGGGCATCTATTCACTTATCGAACACACTTATCACCATCTACGATCTCTTAAAAACTACCTTTTCTCAGGCTTTCTCATACATGAATTGTTTCTTTACTTTCAGAAAACAAAACTCTTTGTGAAATAGTATCGTTTTTAAAAGCACTTGTTTCGAAAAATGTAAACAAAAGTTATGCTTTTGCTGGCAAAGAACCTGTTTTCGGGAAGTTCATTGTATAAAAATGTGCCAGTTATTGTGTGTTTGTCTGTTTCTCAGTTTTTTTTTTTTTTACTTCAGTTGAATGGGTGGTCAATTGTTTTGTTTAAGGTTTGAAAATGAAAGGTTTTTTGTTTTTTTTTATTATGTATTTATTGCATAAAAAATGCTTTCATTATAATAAGTAGGTCTGCAACACCAGCCAGCCAATATGTGTGTACAAATTATTTGTTTAAGACAAAACAGAAAAAAAAAAAACCAAAAATATACGAAATATTTGCACAAGTATTCTCATTAAATTCAGGAAATACATGCAGGTTTTTCTTTCCACAGACCTGTGCCCGTTCGCGTATTTGTGTTTGCTTGGGTATGTGTGTGTGTGTGTGTGTGTGTGTGTGTTTGTATAGCTGAGGCTTTTAAACCAGTTTCGAAAAAAAAAAAAATAAATATGTTTTTACTTTAATTTATTTTGGCAATTCAACGCCCTTGCGACCTAAATTGTTTCAACTTGTAAAACATGCCATTAAATAGAGTTAAACCTTTAAGTTTTTGCCAATAAATCGATAAGAAATAATTTCCGAACCGTAAGTGCAGCTAAAGCATAATTTTGTTTTACTCACAATTATTATCTTTAGATAAAATGTTAAAACATTTAAGTGTATGATTGTAACCAAACAATATCGTACAGCAAATGATGGTGGAAAAACAAAAGACTTAAGCAGATTTCTTTTTTTCCCCCGCCCCTATAAATCATCATGTTAGAAGGAGACAGGGAATATTTCAAACATACGCATGTATTTAGTGTGTGTAGTGTTTATTTATGTTAATTAAATTCATTTAAATTGTATATGAATCGTTGTTGGCTAATTAATGCCAAATTTTTATACTCAACAAACGTTCAGTTAACGACCATTTAATTATTTATTTTGTTTTTGGAGGAGCCAAAAATTTCGGCACACAGTTTGGTCAGAATAGTATTGTGGCTGGTTACAAAGGTCTCCTCTCCTCTCCTTGATCCACATACTGTTTGTTCATGAACCATTGGAATGGTTTTGACATAAAATTAATATCAAAAAGTTGGTTTAGACGATTGCACTGAACTCGAAACTAAAGCCTTAAAAGTTCTCCCCAAAACTATCGGTCACTGGTCACACATTGTTAGTTAACCACAGACGTTGTCATTTAATTAATTACCCAGCCGATTAGTACCTCGCACAATATCGGACGATTTGAAACCAGTTTCAATTCGGCTAAATTTCAAAGCCTAATAGCCACCACTTTATTTTGATATTTTCCTTTTAATATTTCTATTTGAATTGTTAATTTTTGTTTTCTGTTTTTAATTTCGAGTATAAGAAATAGAATATTAATTCAGATTCGATTTTATTGTATAGCAAATTTGAATTTTTACCGGCCTTTTACAAATAATCGTAATAAATTGTTATAAAATAGTTATTTATTTATAATCACACATTTTTAGAAGGGAAAAACTTAATTTTAACCTTCGATCGTATTCAGAAAAATGTGTTTTATTTTACAAACAAACAAAAATCTGGGCAAAGCAAAATTTTATTAATCGCCCAGTGGCTTTTCTGTTTGTAGATTCTTTGTCTTGTGTGTAAATATTATGCGAAGATTATAAATAAAATTATTTAATTACTTGCTTTTATTTCGAATAATATGGAATATTAAATTTAATTATTGTCTGTGTGGGGCCACGAACACTCGTCTAGCGCATGTAAACTAATAATAAAATTAAAATCATTGAGGAAAAATCACAAAATGAAAACCCTAAAGTCCACAAACGCACCATATGGTTTTCAGTAGGACTCCCTCCTCTATTAATATTTATATTGTCATCGCTGTTGATGTACTTTCGACTTATACCATAAATTAGCGACTCAACAGCAAATTTGTTTCTGAAGGAGAAGCAAAAACAAATTACAACTGAATTTCTATGTTCGCTTGAAGTCCTTTAGATTTTTAATCCTAGAAGAAGGATATAGATATAGTTCTGCGTTTGTTTGTTTGCCTCTGTCTCTGTTTTCAATGAATTCATCGAATTCGTTCGAATCAGTTTCAAATGCAAACTTTTTCCTCCTTTTTCTGTACAATCATTTAATACCGTCTCAATCCGAACACAAACAGCTTTAGTTGTTTACGGCTGTTTTATTTATTTTTTCACATTTTTTTTATTATCAATTTATATCTCAAATTTCTTAAACAGTTCGTTGCATATTTTATGGTCTGTTTTGCTGGCTGGCATTCATTCGAAGCCAATGAACTCCGCTTTAATAACCTGCTCTCGAATTCAAGGATATCTTTGGCTGAATGCGGCCACATGACTCCTTAACAGCGCATAACATCAGTGCTGATGATGATTGTCTTGATTGCAGGGGAAGGGAAGGGCAGGGGTAACAATTTAACGCAACTGTTAAGCAGTTGCGTGGAGCAGAAGAATTAGCCAGAAAAGAGCTGCTTGTGTTGTATGATTTTAAACTTGAAAACGTTTCTAAACGGGGAAGTAATTGAACCGATAAAAGCCGTCAAATTGAGGCAAAAGGTTCATGGAAAAACATACCAACGACCGCGTTTTGTTTTTGTTGCTTTAATATATTGTAAAACAAAAACACTTTTCTTAGGGAGGTTTTTGAAGTTTTTAATTAAAATATTTAGTTTTGAAAATCACTTGAAAGTAACCTTTTGGGGGGTGTAGGACATTAAATGTTTCCTGCAGAGTCAAACTCGCTTCAAAGTCACTTGTTGTGGTGTAGAACATCAAATTTCCATTTCTCTTAATTGAAGTAAAAGTTTTATTTTTGCAGTTTTTAAGTCAAACCTTTAATTATCAAAGTCACTCAAAATATCACAATTGAGGCTGGAGGCCATCAAATTTTCATGACATACGTTATGCACAACATTGATATACAGGTTTTTTAAGTGAAAAATTTAGTTTTCAAAGTCAACAAATTAAAATACCCTCGAAAATTCGGCCTGGCCGTTGTGACTCTAATATTCTAAAGACGTCCTTCGGAAAGCACCAACAACTTCACAGGCAACTGATTCATTTAATTGTTTTAAATTAGATTTTCAAACTTCTCATAACAAACAATTTATAATAAAAGCTTTAACCAGGATTCACCAACAATTATTTGCTATTAAAACAAACTTTAATGATAAAGTTCATTTAACGTTGGCTCAAAACCTATTATAATCTTTAGTTATTATTCAGTGTTAATGTTGTTAATGTTTTGCAGAAACAGAAACAGAAACAGACACCACCACCATTATTTGCTTTTCTTCTTGTTGTTGTTGTTGTTGTCCTATGCTTTCTGGGTCCAAACAAAGCCATCGCCGGTACCAACAATAACCACAAGGAAAAAGGTGTGCCTTTGTTTATGGCTAAAACTATAACAATATCAGATGGTTTGTTTTATGGTCATAGTTAAACTGAAAGCAGCAACTTAAAGCTTTTTTTTTTTAATAAGATTTAAGAAGAAAAAAAAAAAATAAGAAAACAAACGAGAAACTTGTACTGAAACAACATTCACTGGCCAGGGTTGCAAAATTTTTGTATCAGAGTTTAAACGAAAATTTTCTATTTGTAACTTTTTTTAACTTTGAACTTTAAGAAAAAGGCAGAGAAATTTCAACTAAGATTTTGTTAAAACCTACAAAAAGGAAAGGACCAATAACACTGGCTGCGTAAGATCCGCCAGAAAATGGCCCGCCGTTCGTTTGACGTCTCTTGTTGCGAATTTGGGCCACCAAACGTTGCGCGTGGGCGCAAAGTGAGCTGCAACGGACACTCATTTCCATCAAAATAAGTTTTAGCAGTTGGACGGGCGACGTATCATCTTATTGCGGCCTCAACAACTGAATAATAACCAATAAATTAGACAGAGCGTGTCAAAGCAGTGGGGCGTTCGCAGGCCCCCAAACATCTAGCGGCAGCCATTTGCAAAACCCGTTACATAAAATACTCGTACAACAAATTTTTGATTAAAAACAAAACAATGTTGGGGCTACAATCTAGTGTCTAGAGTGAACAGAAGATGCCGAAATAGGGAATAACGCAGAAGCTGCAATAAGTTGTCACGTGAGTGTTAAAAAGCGAATAGGTTATAAAGGGTATTACATCAATGGAGATGAGTCCGTATGCGTGGGGAAAGCGAATGAAATTCTTTGCGAAATCAGCCCGTTATATGTGCCGAAAAATAGTCAGACTTAACATACGAAGTCGGTTCCAAAAATATGGTGAACTTTTGAATTTCGCGGGCATTCAATTACTGTTTCAGTTTCAACTATTTATATACGAAATATAATCTTGAACTTGGGCACCGCTTGCCAGAGACAATATGATGAAAATGTCCACAGTTGAGAATAAACAATTCATGGCTTTTGTAGCAGTTTGCCCAAAATTGAAGAGAAGCCACGAGAGGACGGCGTTTGCCAACAATTGAGCAGTTATAGGCCATATCAAGGATGGGGCAAAAAATGCCCGTCAGAACGGCTTCGAGGATTGGGAAAAATCTCTGGCACAATTGTATTGTATCTGAGGGGAACTTCTTTGCAGCCAAAAAAGTTCATATCTGAATTGTTTTGAGGATTGAAAAAATCACTGGCAACTCTATTACAACTGAGTAAGACTAGTGCGAAAAGGACAAAACACAAATATTTATTTAAAATATGTATATTTTTTGCATAAAAATTCACCTGAGTTTTTGAACAGACCTCGCCCAAGTTCGTGGCCGTCCTCAGCCCTTCCAAATACTCTTGTCCCTTAATTAGTCAGCGCTGCGTTACAACAAATAATTTATGAATAGATGTAAAATTTTACCCGAATTGTGGATATAGTACAAGATAATAACGAGGACGAAAAATGAATAATTAATGTGCAAAGATATAGTGTTTGGCGATAAGTTCATCATACAAAAGGTGTAAGTGAATCGTTACAAAAAAGGTAACTATTACGCGCAATTTTCATGCCTTCCACTCCACGGCGATTACCAGCGGAACCCTTGAAAAGCTTTGCCGCCACGGCGAAGCTGGAGACTGTTGAAATTTTGTGATTTTCATCAGCTCATTTGTGTTGTGAAGGGAAAAGTTAACAAATAGATATTGAATTCAAGTGAAATGGGTTGTTGGTTTTGCTTTTTTTTTTGTTTTTGGTTTGTTTTATCTCCAACATCTCCATATTGGGAGACTGTGTTACAAAATGAAAATAAAAATAAAAACGAGAAAAAACAAATGAAGCAACGTAACGAACGATTGTTAACACGAATACAGAGAACACGATTAATTTGTTTATAATCTATGTACGAGCAACAGCAATCAGTGAATGATTTAAAAGTACACTGGAAAAAACATTCACTAAAACTCACTTAAAATTAAAGATTTCTAAACGAAAATGGGCAACACTGAAAGTTAAGTTTTTCTCAATTGCTCATAATATTTATAGGCTTGCAATTGTAGGGAAGCCTGACTGCGCACTCTGCAAATTTATGGTGAATGATGCAACTGATTTACTTAGTGCCGGTTCACACACATCATCTTTTATGGCTCAAATTTACATTTTGTGGGGAGAGATGAAACAGAAATGTATACGAGTTGTGGTGCTTTCTCTTTCTTTCTGATGGGAAAACAAAAAGTTGAGCAAGAAGAATTGAGGTGTGTGAACCGGCGTTTAACTTCCTCCACTGTGAGTAATACAACCAGCGTTGCCATATTTTTTTTTCATAAAATCTGTAATAAAAAATCTGCTTTTCTAGTGAAATAAAACTTAATTAAAACAAAATAAAATAAGAAGCATTTTGTTTTATACATGTAGCAGTTTTCAAGATTAATTGTTACTTCCAAGTTGCAGCATCTTAATTGAACCGTTGATTCCGTTGCATAAATGCACTGCCAAAAAAACATGTTAAGCTTTTGTGAAAGTTAAACTCTATCGCTGCTGAATTCAAGGACAACAAATCAATATTTCTATAATGGTTTGGTGGGGCAGACACAACCACCTTTTTGTTTCCTGCAGACCCGTGTATCTATTGTATTAAAAAAAGGGGGAAAAGATCGCACTTCGAACAAATGAGATATTTATTTATTTGTCTAATTATATCTGATTTGTATGACAAAAACAATTTTTTGTTTTTTTTTGTTATTAACAATTTAGAAAGATTTTTTAGCGAATTTAAATTAAATCAAATTTAAAAATAACAACATTATGTATAAAATTAGAATTTCTAAATCTGTTGTCAGCTGAACTGAATCGTGCAAAGAATGAAAGGGATTAGAGCCGCAAAAATTGATTTTTGTGGCTCGATTATTATCGACATAACAGAGTCTCAGTTAAGGTTTAATTAATCGAAGATTTCTAGAGGTGTTTCTGGGTACTTTCACCGTCGAAAATATATATAAATTACGGTCTTACTAAACGTAGCAGACAAGTTCATTCCACTCATTCCAAATGTTGGCCTAGAAGTAAAACTTCCCTCTCCGCCAGAATTAGCGACAACATATTCTTTGTAGGCAACTCTAAAAAAAGAAACTCGGAATTAAATGCAAGTTTCTTTTAAGGGAATGGGAATTCCTATAAGAAGGAAAATCAGGCTCCAAAACAAAAGATGGCAAATTAGCCGAAATGTTTGGCCAAAATCAGTGGCAAAGTCTTCAATCAAATTGAAGAATCAGTGAGAGATGCAGTTTCTGTATAACAAAATTTTCCTCGCCGCAGACACAAACTCCGGGCAACACCTTTCCTGTCCTTTAAACTTTTAGCAGTTCGATGCAGTTTCCCATTAAGGCTGGCATCTATTTGCTGGACTGGACAGCAGGAGTTTTAAAGTAATTCAAACTACCGAAAATCGTACAACAAACATCTTCAACTTCAGGTAACAGAAAGGCATCGCTTCTGGAAGTCCTTAAAGAAGGCATCTCAGCCACATATTCACGCTAAACTCTAGGCTCTACACAGATATCTTTAGCGGACGTTTTGGCAGATCCTGCTAGACTCCTGAATCAGTCAAGCGCTCTCTCAGAAAGCAACAAACAGAACGTTTAGGCCGGGCTGTTCTTTTGAAGTCTGCCATTTCCACAACGTTTTACTTCAACTAAAGTAATTTTATATAATTTTCCCTATTCCTATTTCGCTTAAAGTCGCCTCCAATTTACGATTTTGTATTCGATTAGTTTGAAAAATGCAACACTTCGCTATCGGCTTGTATCTCTTTAACTAATTGCCAACAAGGGGTAAATTAGAATTTTCATGTAACCGGCTTCTGATACGAGTGTTGAGCAGATGTTTTGCTTTTTTTGTAAATTTTATTTCAATATAAATAAATTCAGAATGAAATATTTTACAACAAACGACCGTGAAGAGTGCAAGAGTTTCAAGGTCGGTCTTAAAAAAGTAAAAACCAAAATGACGAGTTACGCAAAAAGTTCATTGAAAACGAAAACCTTTATTTTATTATTTATATTTTTGTGTGTCCACAAATTGGCGAATTCACATAAGAAAAACTGGTCCCTGGAGTTTAAGGAGATCACGACGACCACTAGTAATCCCGACTATTATGATCTGCATGTCGAAGTCGTTAGAGTGTCTCGGGGGGTTTTTGCTGCCAGCGGTTTCATAGATTTCAAGGTCGATTTGGACGACAGCGTGACAATTGAGGGTGCCCTGTATCGCAGCAATACAGTCAGTCGACAATTCCACAAAATGCCCATGGCCATCAGCAACGACACATTGAGCAAGGCCATGAACGAGTTCTATAAGCCCATTTTGATGGAGGACTTGAAGAAATGTACCGACAATGCACCCTATTTCGAGAAGTTCGAAGCACCGCTCACCAAACGGCGTATTGAGCTGAAGGACTGCATCATTTCCACGGATAATTTGCCCTCACACATGTCGGAGGGCATTTATCGCTGGCACATGATGTGGCACGGCATGGCTGAGGTGGAAGTCAACATGTACATGAATGTGGAGACGCAGCCTTTCTAGTGGCGGCCGCAAATTGTGCAGCATCGTGTCATGTATTAAATATACATGTGCGGATGTATGTAAATATTTAAATGGAGGAAGTCAAGCAAAACTTGAATTAAACTTGTTTAGTTGTAAAGTGAATAAAAATTGCTGAAGCCCGTGAGCTTTTCATTTGCTTTTCACAGTTTTTTTTTCGCAGTAATCCACAAATTAATGGAAAAATAAAAAAAAATAAATCCTTTTTCCCCTCATTCGAATTTTGTATGGAAAATCTGAAGTTGTAAAATCTCGATATTGTGTTTTTGGGCCAAATTGTTCGATTGTTTATTATTATTTTCGTTCTTCCATACACAAGACCTTAAGACTCATTCTGCCATATGGAACTCAGTACAAGTACATGTAAATATATATATATTAAGGGGTTGGGTTATATATATTTTACATATAGAGTTGAAGAAGATTTTCAAAGAAACTTTATATATAATAAAGCCAGAATACCATGAACGTTTAGGAAACTTGTCAAATCCAAAAAATGTAATAAAAATATGAATCAAAATAAGATTGACTTAAAAATTTATAGATAATAATTTGATTGAATTAATGGTGCGTTACTAATGACTGGAGAGATGCTGCGGAATATCGTTCCAGAGACTGACTGCATGTATAAAAATATCTGGCTGCTGTATCCTAAACAAAGTAACCTTTAACCTCTATTAAGAGTTGAAGTGTTTAAACGCCAGAAATGTAAATTTCTGCCAAGCACATTCAATTGATTTATGCGAATAGGCCAGCAGCAACGATAAGGCCGTTGGTCATCCTTCCTTTGACTGAGACAACGAAACTATAAGATTATCTTCAAGGCTTTAGCTCGTCTTGCCACCGCAAAAGTTATGGGCAGCTGACACTTCCAGACTTATTTCGGAATGCCGGAATGTATAAAACTACATTTCGGTGGCGGTACTCGTCTGTTGTTGAGTTTGTTGTTAGTGTAGAGTGGCTCAACTAATAAAATTCGTTAGTGCGTTTTCGAACTGAATTTAGCCTGGCAACACTCTTATGCTCTTCTCTTTATAATCCGAATGCATACAGTGGACCTTGACTAATTGGAAATTATATATTGTCAGTTGTTTTTGTAACATTGGAAAATTCGTATTATAGGATTATAAATTTCTGCTATCGAACAACATCCGTTAAAATCTGGCATCCTCTTCTGTGTGTGTGTTTTTATGCTCAATAGCATAAAAACACACTATTTTCTCTTTCCCCCCAAAGGCCCTTCCAACCACTTTTTTGATCAAGTTGTGTTATATGTAAAGCTCAATCCCTGAGTACTGAGCCAAAAATAAAAACCCATGAGGTCGTATTTCTCATAAAACACACTCTGATGTCCACTAAGTTTGTCCGACTTCTGCAGTCTAGATTCGGCAGTGGGATTTCAGGCCAGCTTTAAGTTGGGCAAATGGTTGTTTTAGATGATATATCTGGTGAAAACATTTGATTCTTGTGGCATTTTCTGTTCCGCCAACATATTGCAAATATCGAATTTGTAACACATGATACTTGTTGTGACAACTTTAAGCAGTTCAACGCTGACCCAACCTGCTTTGTCCACCATTTTGTACTGTGAGGTGGCAAACAGTGGTTAATTCGCGCTATAGAATGGTCAAACCAGGGAAACAAATTGCCATTCGCACTAGTGGAAATTCATGGAAACGAAGATGCTTCGTATGGGACGGCCACTGTATTCCAGTTGTAAAAGTTTCTTCTACTTTTTTTTATAAAACAGGCACAAACTTATTGTGACTGGCCCAGTCTGCCAGCAGAAATATATGCAATCTTTGGCCAGAATCGAGCCAGCAACTCGGTTAGCAACTCATTCATCCAGTTGCATATCCTTTCAACTAACGAAGTGCAGTTTTGTGCAAAGCTTTGCAAGAAAGTTTCATAAGAATCACTCACATATAAATGAGACAATAAGTGAAAGAAATCACTTGTTTCAAACCATATCGATTCTTCAAATTCTTTATTCATTCATTCTCTTTAATATAATATTTTAAAATAATTAATTTGCAATAAAGAGTTCAAGATAAGTACATTTTTCTGCATAGTTATTAATTGTTTTTCAATATTGATATACAAAATTATACAAAATATTTCAAAATTGAACAAAATATTTTTTTTTTTGTATAAAACAGAAAACTACTGCACTGCGTAAGAGGAGCCTACCTCGAACTTTTACATCTGATACTAAAACCTTCTTCTTCTTCTAGTTGAATAAAACCCTTAAAATGTTATAGAATGGGGTTAACAACTTCTTTTGTGATATTTGGAATTGTTTTTCTGCACTAATCATTCACACAGGGAAGGCACAATAAATTATGGCATGAACAATTGATTTAAGTATTTAATAATAATTGATTGGCCAAACTGAGGAAGGAATTTCCGTTTAAAAATGTAAAAACCTTATTAACATTGTAGGATATATATTCGTTGAGTTTAATTTTAGGTTCTAATAGAACTTCTAAGTACTTTACATTTTGTTCCCACTGGACAGGGTAATTATTATGTCAAATGCCTCAGAAGCTGCCAAAGTTCGTTGAGTCATAAAATATCCCAAAAAAAATCTCTACAAATGTCGTACATCACAGACATTCTATGAGCGCCTTCTTTTAAATTCAAAAATTTCATTTAATTCCGCTGCTTTAATTTTGCCATCATTTTTTTTTTTTGTTATTTCCACACGGAAATTATCAATAAAACCATAAATTTTTCTTTAAAACATCAAATCAAAAACTAACAACTAAAAACTTTAATCCAAAACTTCTGCAGCACAAAACTTGAAACAAAACTGAGTGCCACCACGAAGCCGATGTGGTTGTGTTCGTGCATGCAAAAACGAAAAACTTAAGACACATACAGGCATTTAATGATTTTCCACCTAAAGACACAAATTATGGCATTTGAATCCTCCATTAATCTAGTTTTTATTCATGAAAATTATCACTTCCAAAAAAAAAAAAAAAACAATTTTTTTTTTTTGCAAAATATAAAATAATATTTTTATATTGTAATATAAACGATAGTGTAACAATTATGTTTATTTATTTACTTAAACAATTTTACAAAAAGTTTTTGCTTGTGTGTCTTTCTTACAAAAAACTTTGCCGACGACCTTCATAAGTATCAATATTGTCTAATGCCTTAAAGTTTGAATTTGTTTTTTATTCGCTGTTCATTTTGTTGTTTCCATTTTTTTCTTTTGCTTAACATTTATTGCAAAATATTTAACAGCTACAACAGCAACACAAAAAAGCAAATAGGAAAAAAAAGTTTAAAATAACCAGAGCAACCAACTTGTCTTATCTGTTTACGACTTTGGGGTTTTTCTATCTGCTATACCATATATATATATATTTTTTTTTTTGCTTTAATATCAATTGTATGCAAGTGGAGCTGAAATAAATTTCATAGGTTTGTTTGTTGTTACATGCAAATCAAACAAAATCTGGTTTTCATATTTAGAAACATACAAAAGAACAGCAAATAATATGTTGGCCAAAATGCAGGTGGCATTAAGCGGTTGTTGTTAGTGAAACACAAGAAATTAAACAATAAATTTAGAGGGCGCGAACAGAAACATATGAAACTTATGTCTGGTTTGGGCCAGAACATTCCGTTGCCCCGCCACCATTTTTATTATTTCATAATTCCCTTTCTCTTCAAAACCTTAATACGTTAAGACACCGCAACGGTGTCTTTCCTCAAAACTCAAATCTCAAGCACATTAGAAAAGGCAATCGAATAATTACCAATAGAAAACTCTACTGAACAATTATTTGTTTTATAAGAAAACAGAAATATGATTTGGTAAAGTTACAATTAATTTGTTCATCTTATTACATAAAATACGCTAACAAAAATGTCAAACTACTATTTCACTAAATATTCAAATAAGTATTCGATTAATTATTCAAATATATTTTGTTTTGTTTTGTTTTTTTGAAAGCTCAAATAAAAACAAATCTTCACACAGTAGTGAAACTACTAATAAATAAATGTATAAATAAATACAGAAATGAATATATAAAAGACTTCAATCGAATGTTTAATCGAATAATGATCATTAGATACTGTATTGTTGGGCTATGTAAAAAAAACACTGCTTGCCTTAGCAATTTATGGTTAATTTTAATGAGTTATTAAAATAACAGTGAAATTAAATGAGTTAATATTCGAAGATGCGAATATTTGCATAATAGTTCGAATAAATCGGTTTTAAAATCATCAATGAAGCTAAAATTTTTTTATAATCTTGAAAAGAGAACTTAAATTAAAATTTTTTTCGATTAATTATTCGATTAATTATTCGATTAATTAATCGATTAAATATTCGATTAATTATACGAATTATTTTTCTATGAAATCGTTTAATATAAACTTTGATCTTTTTTTTATTAGTTAAAATTACTTTGATTCTAATTTTGCGAATTTTTTTCTAAATATGTAATTATTTTTAGATTTATTTTAACTAAATTGGTTTTAGAAAAGCCAATTAAGTTAATATTCATATAATGCTTAAAAAAGAGTTTTGAATAGAAAATTTATTCGATAATTTGTTCCATTAATCATACAATAAATTTTGCGAATTGAATTTCAACGAAATCTTTTAACATAAAATATCTAGAATCAAAAATTATTTTATTAAAATTTTGTAACCTTTTTTCTAAATAAATATTCTTAGTTTTATTTTAACTTTGAGGTCTATTTTGTTTTTTTTTGTACTAACAAAATGTTTATTAAAATAAAAGAGAGAAACAGACTTCAAGCTTAAAGAAAATTAAAAATTCGTATTTGGTTCAAATTGAATCGACATTAATTCGAAATAATTGTTTTTAAAAACTTTCTGTTTTGCAAAAGGGTTCACTTAATGTAGCGCAGGGCTTAATGTGAACGCTTGATTCAGTGCCTGAAAAGTAGGACTTGCTTGCAGTCTTAATATGCAAATAACTGCTATTTTGAAAGTCATATCCTTGATATTGACGGAAAGTCTATAACTAATCGAAACTCATGTTTGCATTTCTACTCCGCAGCCATCAAGTTGCACCAACCAACTTCACAAATGAAGCGTATAATTTGCTTCGAAGCACGTTTAAATGTTTAGTTTTACTAAACAACAGATAAAGTTTATAATATATTTTTTTATTGCTTTTATAATATTTTTGTTTAGTTTTTTTTATTCGTTTAAATGTATTTTGTGTGTTTCAAACACCACAAAGTGAACATGGGTGTTGTTTCGGTGGTGTTTGCATTTGTTTTTTTTTTTTCTTCAACAACAAAATAAATCTTTTGTAAATGTTGGCTGATTTATTGTTATTGTTTTAATTGTTGGTTGGTGGCTGTGTATTTTCGGGGCTGAACAAGAAATTATTTTAATCGAAATAATAGCAACAATTGACCTCCGAGAGCAATAAAATACATCATAATAATTGTTAAAGATTCTTGTTATCTAAAATTAAGCATCACAGATTTGTTTTATTAACTATTTTAGAAGCATTGGGCCGCCATTCTTTTTTTTTAAAATAACACAAAGTCATTATTCATCATTTCCATACAATTTCCTGTTTTATGTTCATTTCAATTAATCTTCACTACTCCATTCCCCAGCAATTATGGAAAAAATATTGTTACAAAATCCTTATTTATAATATTTCCATACTGTTTCCTCAATCAGTTCGATAGTCAACAACATACCGAAATATAATTTCAGATCTGTCGTACAATCGTCCATAAGTATTGCAATTACAAATAAAAATATAAAAAATTAGCCACAGACCGACGAATGACAAAGTCCACAAACGCCAGTGGAAAGCAAACAAGCAAACAAATAATAAATCAAAGAAACAATTACCAGCCAGCCCATTGTTACAACACCAGCATATCGACAGCTGAAACAAAAGACTTAAGAAGCAAACCCGGCTACAACTGCAGTAGGAGTTCGTCCCGTGTGCACAGCATGTGTGAACGTGAACGTCGAACTAGTCAAATGTGCGTGTAAACAACGTTAATGAAAATATACGATCGTTGAAACTAGAAAAGAAACAATAAAACACAGAAATTTATTTGTTGCAACGATGCCATTAAAAGTCGAATGAATGCATGTGAATGGGCAGGTTTCCTTACTTTCACTTGCTGTCGCCTGTCATGACATGTGGGAAAGAAATTCCACAGCAGCATAATTGTACTTATTAAAGACTGTCAAAAAATCCATTTACCTGATCGATAAAGTTCACAGGGCAAAAGGAAAGTAAAAAACGCCTTTGGCGAATGACCCTTAAGTAGAATAAGAAAAGTAAGTTTTGGTTTCTTCTTCGACAAATTTTGCCCGTTGCAAGTTTTCGTGCAGTAAGAGGCAACGGCAAAATGTATTACTGGTCGTGCAACAACTGTAACTGTTTTCATCATAAATGTTGCTGTATTTCCACAACATTAAAACAGCATCCGACCAATAACTCATTTGCAACTTTGTTTCGCTCCCGTCATTCATTAATCGGTTGCGGCTGTTTTCCTCAAAAACATAAATACAATCGTTTGTTTTTGCCTTCTTAATTGTTTTTATCAAACTAGTGTTAATTAACTAATTTTGTACCGCTTCTAAAAACAATCTAAAAACAATCCAATTGCCGTTGCCAGAAATTTTATTCATAACATCCTATAACTTTATATTTTTCTGTAAGGAAATTTTTCATTCGATTTTTTTTTAAAGGCACTTTCTTACGAAATACATATTTTGTTTTAGAAATAATCTGTTTAAAGGATTCTGTTTTTAAAAAGTAATCTTTTTAAGAAACACTTTTTTTAGAACAACCTTTTTAAGAGGTTCTTCTCTTGAAGGTACTTTTTTGAAAAGGTAGTTTTTTGAAAAGGTATTTTTTAAAAGGTATTTGTAGTAAAAAGTTACTTGTTTAAAAGTTCCTTTTTTTTCAAAGTTAAGTTGTTTAAAATGTACATTTTGAAAGAAGTAATCTTTTTAGAAAGTACCTCTTTAAAGGTACTTTTGTTAAAAGCTACTTTTTTTAAAAAGGTACTTCTTTTAATTAGTAGGTTTTTTAAAAGGTACTTTTTTAACAGGTATTTTTAGTAAAAAGTTCCTTTTTTAAAAGTTGCTTTTTTCAAAGTTAAGTTATTTAAAATGTAGGTTTTTTAAAAGCTACTTTTTTTTAAAAAGGTACTTCTTTTAATTAGTAGGTTTTTTAAAAGGTACTTTTTTAACAGGTATTTTTAGTAAAAAGTTCCTTTTTTAAAAGTTTCTTTTTTCAAAGTTAAGTTATTTAAAATGTACGTTTTTTTAAAGCTACTTTTTTTAAAAAGGTACTTCTTTTAATTAGTAGGTATTTTAAAAGGTACTTTTTTAACAGGTATTTGTAGTAAAAAATTCCTTTTTTAAAAGTTTCTTTTTTCAAAGTTAAGTTATTTAAAATGTAGGTTTTTTAAAAGCTACTTTTTTTTAAAAAGGTACTTCTTTTAATTAGTAGGTTTTTTAAAAGGTACTTTTTTAACAGGTATTTTTAGTAAAAAGGTCCGTTTTTAAAAGTTCCTTTTTTCAAAGCTAAGTTATTTAAAATGTACGTTTTTAAAAAGCTACTTTTTTAAAAGGTACTTCTTTTAATTAGTAGGTTTTTTAAAAGGTACTTTTTTAACAGGTATTTTTATTAAAAAGTTCCTTTTTTTTCAAAGTTAAGTTATTTAAAATGTAGGTTTTTTAAAAGCTACTTTTTTTTTAAAAAAGGTACTTCTTTTAATTAGTAGGTTTTTTAAAAGGTACTTTTTTAACAGGTATTTTTAGTAAAAAGGTCCGTTTTTAAAAGTTCCTTTTTTCAAAGTTAAGTTATTTAAAATGTACGTTTTTAAAAAGCTACTTTTTTAAAAGGTACTTCTTTTAATTAGTAGGTTTTTTAAAAGGTACTTTTTTAACAGGTATTTTTAGTAAAAAGTCCTTTTTTTTTAAAAGTTCCTTTTTTACAAAGTTAAGTTATTTAAAATGTACACTTTAAAATGTAATTCTATTTAAAAGGCTCCTTTAAAAATTATTTTAAAAGACACTCTTTATAAATGTACTTATTTTAAAAAGCACTTTTTGTAATAAGTACTTTTTTAAGATATACTATTTTATTAAAAGCTACTATTTTAAAATGTGCAATACTTTTTTTAAAGATATTGTATTTAAAAGGTATTGCTTTTAAATGGTACTTTTTAAAATGTACTTTTATGAAAGGGAATTTTTTAACAAGTTTTTTTTTAAAGGTATTTTTCTTAAAATGTTCTATATTTAAGAGTTGCTTTGTTCAAAGGCATCTTTTTAAAAGGTACTTTTTTATCGGGTACTTTTTTAAAAGTATCATTTTAAGAGGTGTTTCGTTTTTATGTACCGGCAGCTTAATATTAATTTTTACAAATAACATTTTTTTAAAGGTCCTTTCCTAAAAGAGTCTTTTTTAAAAAGTGGTATTTTAAAGGGTATTTTTCTTTTAAGGTTAATTTTTTAAATAGATAAATTTTTTATAAACTATTTTTTTGGGAGGAGTTTTTCAAAAATTATTTTTTTAAAGGCAGAGTATTTTTTTAAACGACATCTTTTTAGAAAACGGAGTTTTTAAAAATGAGTTTTTCAGAAAATACTCTTACTTAAAAGATTTTCCTAAATTTGGAAAAGCTAATTTTTCCAAAAAGTACTATTTGTCAAAGCGTGATATTTTCAATGACTTTTTTCGTACTAAACTAAAAAAAATATGATTTTGAGCGGCAATTAACCTGGGAAGAGTTACCTGTTTCAAAGCACGTTTTTAAAAACACTTTGATCATTTTCGAAGTTCCAACTTCCACTGGAATTTTTATTTCTTTTCAGCTCCTTTAAATTCCCTCTGCTTTTCTTTCAATGTACTTGTAGCGCACAAATATTGTCAGGATTGCCCGCCAATCACTGGTGGCTGGTGGATTTCTCTCTGCTATTAATTTAATATTTAATATTTGTTTTGTGTCAGGCCGCTCGAGCACCCCAAAGCACAAATCAAAAGACATCCGCCAAATCGTATTTAACCATATTGTCTCAATAAATGACAGTTTGACGACTTTGCCGGTCTGTTTGTTTACTGGCCTGCATTGGCCCGTGTTTTTTTTCCTGTGCTTGTTGCTCTTTGCAGCCTTTTGGCAAAATCGGTTTAAAAATCAATTTTTATTTTCGCTGCCCAGCCGGACGGACAGCCACATTTCACTTGACGATTGCGGTCTTATGTGTCCAGTGCACGGGAGGCTGTTTCTTTTTTCTCACACACAAAAATATGGTGTTTGTTTAAGCATCCAGTTTGTCACTTTCTATGGAGAGCAAAAAAAAAAAAAGAAGTGTGTAAATAGGAGGAATTTTGTTGGTGTTGGTGTTGTTGTAGTTGTTTTTGTTGATTTCTGTTGGCTTTTAGGATTTTGTTTTTTAAAGTGGCTGGCAAAATGTTACGACGCACGTTTCTTGTCCACTGCTGCCGATAATTATGTAATTGAGCTCTATTAGACCTGCAGTAACATAAATATTCTGCTAAATTAAAAAAGAAAAAATAGAAAAAATATAAAATATCATAAAATATGAACATGATTAAACAAAAGAGGTGTTAACAAATGCTAATAACACGCTTAATATCGCTTGGCGAACAAGCTGTTAACAAAAAATGTTTTGTTGTTCAAATTAAATGAATAAAATAATTGCTTTTTAATAGGCAACAATTTTCAATAATCGTTTTTCTTTCGAAGATAGATATAGAATTCGTCGAGCGCGCTGCCCACATTCGCTTAAATTATCGTTCAATCGAAGCGAAATACGGTTCCATCATTTACCTTAATTAATTGTATTATAAAGATTTTAAGAAATGCCCCCAAAAGAGGGCACTGAAGTTGCAAAGTATTTAGGTCTTATAATGAAAGTGCCAATCATCAAATAATATCTTATGAATTGAAGGGCCTGTCATGTGCCCAAGTGGCCATTGTAATATTTTTTATTTCGATTTCAATCCGATTTGTAGCGCCCTAAAGCCGGTAATTTTGTCAACAAACTTTTGTTATTCTCTAGTTTTCATTATTTACTGCTCCCAATTTTCTTATTATAATCGATTAAATATTCGAAGAATTATTCGAACAATAATCGATTAAACATTTTCGATATAACCACATGAATTTATATACGAATAACTTACGGGACAATTTGAATAATGGATGGCGGATTATTCTAAAACTTCCCAAATCGTGTAATTAATCGAATAATTATTTGAAAAAATCATTAAAATATTTTAAATGATAAATTTGCTTTTATTATCTTATTGGTTATTTGAATATAAATTATATTATTACAAGCGAAATTGTTCCCATATATTGTACGAGTAATTTGTTTTTTAATGGTTTCGTCACACATAAATTCATTTGTTATTCGAATTCGAATATTCATTGCAAGAAAAAATCGATTAAACGAATAATTATGTGCGTGTTCAAAAAACAAATTTAATTATTATTCAAATATTGATTGGAATATTCTTGTGTGAATTAATCGAATATAAATTCGATTGTTATTCGAATATTTATGCGATTATGTTTGAATATTAATTCGAATGCAAATTCAATTATTATTCGAGTATTAAATTTTTTACTATTTAAAAAATTATTTTATTGTTTATTCGCATATGATTCGTATTTGAATATAAATTCGATTATCATTAGGATAATTATTTGTATAGAAATTCGATTATTATTATAATCATTTTTCTAGGCTTGATAACAAGACTCCCTTTCCGCTCGTCGGCCAATTGAATTCTTTGAACATTCGTTAAATTGTGGCTGGAGAAAAGGTGAACCGACCTGAAATCGACTGCCTCGGTCGGCGATGAGTGTCGACGTTCTTGGTTCTTAAGCCAGTCCGTTCAATTGAATCCAACACACTGCGAATTGTAAATGGGCGGAGTGCTCGCAGCAAAACCACCCTTTTGATAAAAAAGCCAAAACAGAATGTGGGCTGCAGATTTAATTTGTAGAAAAAAATTGCGACCAAAGCAAAAACCATCTAAATTCAGATGATGACATGTGTTTTAGGGTTTTTTAACAACTTTATTTAAACATTTCCAAAGCGAATTTGTGTCAATAAAAAGTCGATAAACAAAAGTGACTAAAACAGTTGAACCTTCAAAATGCCCAAAATGGGGAAAACAATTTGACCGATCAAACACCACAAATCAAATGCTGTAACAGTTTTTAGTAAAAATACTTAAAATACCTAAAGCGGGTATCTCATTTACAATTTAATCGAAACGCTAAAAGCCAACCTCCCAAAATCAATGGCATGAATGTAATTTTTTGTCTCATTACAGTCACTAAATATTTGAAAAGGCATTTTAATTAAAATGTTCTTTCTGGTTGGAACAAAAATGTTTTTTTTTTGCAATCGACGTCATTCGAAATAGTTAAAATTTTTCCATTTTTTTTCAAGAGAATCGATTCTTATAATAAAGACAAGTCATTTCGAGGCTTGACAAATGAGAATTAAATATAGTAAATATGTACATAAAAAGTCAAAAGCAGCAAGAAGTATAAACGGAAAGCAAAATGACATACCGGCGCGTTTTAATCAAAATCAATTTTTCACTGCCTCACGAATTTTACGAATTTATTATTTAGAGCTTCAGAACAAAAAGGAGGTTCGATTAGAAAAATTCCTGAAAGTTATAATTCGATTAAATTTTTTTATAAAAGATTACTACAATGTTTGTATGGTTCATTCCGTTTTCGATACAAAACTTTTACTGTTTAATCGAATAATTTCACGAATATTTATTCGAATAATTATTCGAAAGCATTTTAATGTTTCAATAAGTAGAATTATTTTTTATTTAAATAAATTTATACAATAATAATTTAAAATTATTGATATTTAATCGACTAATTGTCCGAATATTTATTCGAAAAAATATTTGTATACACATTGCAATAAGTGATTTATTTTTGTATTCAAATGAACATACAGACAAACTATTGGCATTATTATTTGAACTTATTGGAATATTTACGCGAATATTTATTCGAAAAAGTTTTATAAATATTTGTAAATATTTAAATAAGTTGATTTATTTGTTATTAAAATAAATATATACAACATTAATTTCTAATATTTGTGCCTATAAATTTTCTGACATATTTATTCGAAAATAATATTTATCAAAATATTTATTCGTATGCGTATGAATAATAACTTAAATATAAATTCGTTTGTTATTCGAATAAATATACAAAACCTCATTAGAAAACAAATTGGTTTGCTATTCTATTAGTATGAATAATTAATTGAATTTGATAATTATTCGTTAATAGTTTGTTAAATATTTATTCGAATGTAATTTCGATTATTATTCGAATAATTATTCGAATAATTATTAGAATAATTATTCGGATAATTTATAAAAAATTTATTAGACTACAAATTTAATTCTACTAATATCAATAATAACTTAATTTTGATTATGATTCGAATATACATAAATTCGATAAACATGTGAAAATTTATTCGAGTATAAGTTCTTTAACTCTTTAACATTATTTTGTACATATTTATAATTTGTCAAATATTTATTCGAATTTAAGCTCCTTTAATATTTTAATAATTTGTCAAATATTTATTCGCATATAAATTCGTAAATTACATTTGAATTTATCAGCAAAATAATCGAAATTATTTTCATTATTAGTTAAAAAAAATTTAAATGTGTGTACAAAGAAATTAGTTTATTATTAATCATTAATCGCACTCCAGCTGTTTGAAACGAAATCTGAAGCTGTTTTTTTTTATATGTATTCTAGCTGTCTATACATATGTTTTTGTGTTTACATGTGTATAGAAATTTGTTTATGCCTCTTCAATTTGATGCAGTCTAAAGATAATGATCAGACTATGATCAGCGCCATCTACTCGCAACATGTGCAATATTTTCCTTTTGTTTATTGTAGAAATTTGGATATTACGTCCACTCTGATTTGGTTATATTTTTTTTTTTCTTATTAAATGCCTTTTCTCTGGATTTTGTTTTTGCCATTCCAATCCATATATGAAAATATTTTTCACACGGTTTTTGCCACAGCAAAATTTCCAACGCCGCACAAGCCGTGGATATAGTTTTTCACGTTCAACCAATTGCTGGGCAACAGCTCATTCAAGTTCCAACGGGCTTGCACGTGCCCGCGTTGCAATGGAGAAATAAAATCAACCATAAAATAAATTAACTATAAAATATTATTGTTAAAAAAAAATGAATGAAAATAAACATTTTTATCGTGAAATATTTTCAGTTTTTTTCCTCACCCCCGTTTTTGTTTGTTTCACTCTCAACTGTTGGTTTTTGTGGTTAAACCTTTGGCACGTTACGATGACAATGACTTCCTTGTTATAGTTTTGGTTGAACAACAATAACGAAACAAAACAAAACAAAACACTATAAAACTTAAGTTTTAGTTGGTTTCTTTTCCCTCTATTAATTTGCAAGTCTTATGCAAATTTGGCCAACAATTTTAATAAAAGGTTTTCCAATAGTCGAATAAAGTAATGAAAATTATAAGGAAAATCCAGCGAAATATTCGACTATAGCGAATTGTGTTGTATGTGGTGTGTGTGTTGTGCTGTTGTTGGGAAACTTTCAATATGCTTTTGCAAAAGGCTGGTGTTTGTGGCACAAACAAACACCAACACAAATAGAGACACACACATTCGCACGTCTACACCGTACATACATTCTTCATAAATATATTTTTCGCTGAAAACAAAGTAAAGATAAACAAAACGTGACAAGCTATTGTTTGCTGTACGATAATTTTATTTATTATTATTTTATATGTATATATTTTCTTGTAACTCATTTCTTTAAGTCCACCAACAAAACAAAAAATCTTTCTTTCTTTTACGCCAGGCTTATGAATTTGTCTGTGTGCGTGTGTGTGAGCATTAGAGCGACTCACGCGAAAAAAATTAACATAAAAAAACTTTTCCAACAAAAATTTTAAACACCTTTAAGGAATCGAGCGCTAAAAAGTCGCCGGCATATTTTTGCTCTTTAAACTCCCAGCCGAGTAGCAAGTTTTTTTTAAACATATTTGAAGCCAGGGCCGACTCCGATATAGAGAGGCGCCGGCTTGTCAATGTGTTGACGCCCTAAACTAAAAGGAAGAGAATGTTGTAGATTAAAAATGACTCTAGTGTTAAGAGTGCGGCTGCATATTTTTGTACTTTAAACTCGCATCTCAGTAGCATGATTTTGTCTGGCCCTATTTTAAAGGAGGATTCCCAAGGCACCGATGGTTGTATTGAAATCCCAAACTATAGTGCCCAAATGCATGGCTTTGCGTGCCCCATGGGAACCCCTGAACACTCGCTCAATAAATAGTCGCTTTTGCTGGCATCTTCTAAAACTAAAATTGCTGGAAAAGAACGTTGATAGTTTGTATTGAGGAACTGAAGGCACTTCAATTGTTGATGTCTTGGAATAAGTGCCTAAATTCGTAGCAAAGCGTTAACAAAGTACTTGGTGTCATTTTATACAAACCGGTTTTTGATTTGTCACACAACCGGTTTTGGGAGAATTGCAGGGGTCAGAAAATGTTGCTGCTATTGGCGACGGATTTTCAAAATTTGTCTTTCTTTCTATTTGGCTAATTTTTCGTGCATGCGAAAAACGTCTGGAAAGCAGCAGATAAAATGCTCATCGGAAATATAAATTAAGGCATTAATTGGCCACCTGAAAACTGAGTCCAAAGGGCTTGTTTAAAAAAAGGGTTTATCTACAAACAACTTTTTATTAACCAGACACATAAAATAGCCATCGAATATATAAATGACAACAGGATCGTTGCTTAGATAAATTAATTGTTAGAGTTGATTTACCTGGGGAGCAGATTTTGTCTGAGCGTCTATCACACTGGGGCAATCCGCTTTTCGGCATTTAGAGGGGCAGCGATTGACCGGTTGGCTCGGCAACCAAAACTATAAAAAGTTATATGTATAACTTTGACAATACAGATTCTGCTGACACTTTCGGCTAAACTGTAAGAGACCCTGGGATGCCCTAAAATGGGGATGCTGCTATTGGTTGGCTGAACGGCTGTTCGAAGTCTTAAAAACACAGAACAGGGCTTTGTTAGGTACTGAAGTAGGCATCCACACCCGGTAATCTAAATGTCCACGAGATGTGCTTGATTTTTGTCCTGCGTAAGAAACCACATGATGGGGAATATACAGGTGAGTTGGTTCCCTAAGGACACCAGCTCAGGTGCCTAAATTGTCTTTTATTAACTGGGGAATCTCTGGGGAGGCTCTCGAACAAGGGGTAATACAAGAAGTTGCCACCTGTGTTTGCTTCATAAGCCGCATGCGCCCAGAAATGACCCATTGACAAGTTCATCCAGTGGAGTTAGTCCCCCCTCAGATCATACCATAATAACAGCAGCACATCTAGACCCATTTCACATCTGTTAGAGCAGATATTTTTTTCCATTTTTTGGCATGGCGGACATAGACTGTCCGCCAGCTGTCCATAGCATGAAATCTTGCTTTTGGTTGCCAGAATTCTGTTGAGATTTGGTAAATTCCCAACCAACAAAATAACCTTAAACGCAGTCGTATGACTAGACACGAAAACTCCTGTTCATCTTGACTGAAGGTGAGTCGTTCTAATGTCCGTGCATTCAACAGTTTTGTCAACATACTCGTATGACACGGCATGGAAAGGAAAGCTTTGGCCAAGTCATAAAAATCATGTTATTACCTCATTTGTTTGTTGCATGCGGCAAACGCATTCAGCCTGTGACGTAAAACCCAAACATTGAACAATAAAGAAAGCAAAGAAAAGTGCAATCCAAGCAGGCACATACGATAGTGAAGTCTGTGGTTTTGCCTGAAAGTTCAATGGCATTTCAACTCCCACCTCATCATTCAGCGTCTTAGATACCAACTTGCGATCAAACGGGTGACTGTTCAACTGATTACGCTTTTATGACGTTAAATACGGTTCAGTGTGTTAAAGCTGGAAGCCAAATAGATGACGACAGCCACAAATAAACAAACAAACAAACCAACAAACAAACAAAAGAAAGGGGAAAAAACAAATAGCAAAAACATGCAAAAGAAATGTGTGTCTGGCAGGTAACACTTGTTGCTGGACGGCAGCTTTAGCGCGCTGCTGCTTACCTGCCGCCATTCGTTGTCTTTAAAATTTGTTGCTCAATTATAATTCCATGCAACAAAGAATGTAAGAAATTACATTATAATGGCATGGAAGTGCTATAATACAGGGGAAAACAAGCATCATAAGCGATGCTTTTCAATTAGCGATTACAACAAGGAAGTGACGGGACAGGAGTCGGAATGAATCAGGCAACTCTGTTTTTAAGTATGGCTGGACTTGGGCTACAAGTACGCGAGTGATCAAAGTCCATGGGTGCATAGGGAACACTTTAGAATTAAAAGCTAACACCAAACAGCGTCGGGACCTAGATATTAAGGCCATTAGGACCGCACGTGCCACAGGGTGCCCTGCATACCATAAAAAAAACTTAAAATAAAAAAGATTTCGTCAAATATTGACAACCTTGAAAATTTGCCGCCAGCATTTGGATTTTATTGCTGCTCTTAATCTCGCAATTCAAATTAAACTTCAACCTGCAGAAACTCGAACTCAAGCGCGTGCGCTGCTTCATTTATTTTTAATTAATTAAAAGCTGTCAATATCGGCTCCACAGAGATTGATGCTTGTGCTGCACTTTGTGTTGTTGGTGTTGTTGTTTTTGTTGTTAGCCGGTGCTTTAATCGAAATTTTTTCTATTAAAGTCGTGGTGTTAACATTTATTTCTTCCATCTATTAATATGATTTTTGTGTTTCAAATCAAAAACTTGCTCACAATCGTTTCCTTATCTCTATTTTCAGGTATGTGAATATTTTATGGTTTATACGGTAAAACTACACAACACTTTTGGTGCCTCCATTGGCAAACTTTTGCGTGAGTATAAACTTTTCAGAAATTTGGCTTTCAGGGACTTAAAACCGTTGACGAGCTTTCCGCGAAGTTTTTCAGAATAAAATTTAAAGTGGAATTTTTACCAGCATTATCGGTTGGAATAGAACTTGATATATATATTTACAAGATTCGTTATGCTGCGACTTTGCTGTTAAATGTGCACAACGAATTTCCTTCAGATTCGTTATAGCAAAGTTTCACTGCCTTGTACGCCTGCGAACTTATTTTTAATCTCTAATAATTTTAACTTTCATTAAAAATACTTCAAAATCAATTGGGTTTTGTTGTTGCTTCTTCTTTTTATAACACGCCCATTCAGCCACTTAAAAAAAAAACAAAACAAAAGAAAAAACAGACTCAAAAAATCTCCCTTTTTTAGCTGAAAAAATAAATTGTTGATTTTTCTTGCACTTTAATGTGGCCTTTTCATATAAAATAAAAACGAAAATAATTAAGTTTTTAGCTGAAAAATTTATGTTTCTTTGTTTCGTTTTCAATATTAATAAAAGCAGCAAATGGGCCATAAAATTTGATTATTTTATGGCAGCCAATTAACAGGTGTTAAGAAATCACTCCAGCTTAAGGGAGACTTGCCTGGAAGAAATAGCTGAGATTTATTTATAATAATTATTAACTGTTTAACACTTTCGTAAAAGCAAAATAATTCTATTTGCCAGCCTTAATGCAGCGAATTGCGTCCGTTATGCTGCTGCGCTGACGATTAAAATATTGGGTTTATTTGTTCTCTGGTTTCCAAAAATGATCGAATGGATTGTAACACGTCATTGTAACGAAAGCAGTTCAATGTGAAATATTGTGTCATTCTGGAACTTAATAATTTACAGCCGATTTGTCATCTTGAACGTTTGTTTATTTAGAAGTTTAAAGAACGAATTTTAGACGATTTGGCGATTTGACGATTTTTACTCTCAGTTGAACGATTTCCTATAAAAGCAAATTTTCTTATTCAATGGAAATAATAGTTTAAAAATATTTAATTTGGAAGACCAAATTCACATGAACACACATGTTCTTTTGAAATTTGTTTTTCTCGAATAATTCAGCGTGAGTTTTTTGCCAGTCAACGACAATCACAGATTTTTAAATGTCCCAAAAAAAAAACATTTCTTTTTAATCTCCGATGTTTTTAAAGGTTTCATTTTAGCAAAATATTTTAATAAAATTTCCAATTCTTTAAGGAATTTTAATGAGAATAAAACACAAATTTTAATTAAATTTCGAATTTCTTAAAGGGATTGTAGTGAGAATAAAACGCAAATTAAATTTCTTAGCTATAATTTAGTTTATAAAGTGGAGTTCCTGATATCTTAATAAATTTTCCAAGCCTTTAAAGAAATCTACTCCTCAATCTGATTTGCTGATGCTTGAGCTCCATGCTAGTCAACGTTGATGCGAATACCAGTCACAATTTACTAAATAGGCCTGAACAGCAAAACCCTTGCATTTTTCATATGACTAATAATTATTTTGCCACAAAAAACAGACAAAAAGCTGTGACTGCCAAATTAATTTGTATGGAATTGATGCAGACTAGAAATATATTTAATTTTCTGGAAAAAAAATTACAATTCAGGCGCTTCCATATTATTTATAAAAATTATGTTGTATTTAACATAAAAAAGGTAATCAAATTACCTTATAATAGATTCAATAAAACAAATTTATTAAAATATCTGCTAATAAGTTAAAAGCGATTTAAATTAATTTGCTGTCATTTTTATTTTTATTTGTTTTTATGTTGTATAAAATGTGATTATTAGTTTGTATCGTTCGTTTTTATGGGAAGTTTATTTTCTATCACAAAATCTTTTTCATTCATCTCACAAGTATTATTATTTTACACCAACAATAACAATTTGGCCAACGAATTGGGTGCAGCTGCACCGTGAAGAGGCCGCGAAATAGCACCACCCCCTCCCATTCACTTTCATTCTACTACAATTTAGCGGTGTTGTGGTCTTTGATAATAAATTGCAGCAATTTGTCGAGGATTTGATTAACCAGAGGAAGAACTGATTAGATAATTATTAATAATCATAAGAAATTTAACAAAAATTTATGGTAAAAGATTTTCCAAATATTTCCATAATAAAAATTAGTTGTTTCTGTTGTACCGGACTATCCTGAAAATCCACATGATTTGTGGGGGCCTGCCCTGCGGTACTCCAAAGATAACCAAAATTTCCTTTGCAACTGCAGATTTAAATTTGGCGGTTTGAGTGCGACCACAGAGATACGATTTCAAATGAATACCGTTGAAGACCATTTTGTATAGTTTTAATATAAATAGTTTATGATTGACTTTTTCGAATGCTTTGATAAAATCGGCATAAATAACGTGGTTTTATATTGACGCTTGACACTTTTGTTTCTTCTTTCTTTGCTTTAAAAAATATATCTTCAGAAAATAACATCATTTTCTGTTTTAAGGCTAAATTTTATGCGATAATCAGCCCAAGCACACAACCAGCTGCCAGCGAAAGCAGGAGGCCTCACATTTTTCAGGAACCTCTTCCTCTCTAGAACTGATTACCTTAGAACCAATTTAATACAATTTTTATTTGTGCAAATTCCCTGACAGTCTTTTCTTTCACACCAATTAAATGGAATGTTTAATGAGGCGCTTAATTTCAACGGGTCAAGTGTTGAAATTAAACTTTAAAAATTTAATTCACATAAACATCCGCCAACAGTTTGTCATATAATCAAATTTATTATAACACTAGTCGGACCAACAATTTCGTTCTGCTTTAACAGACAAACAAACAAACCAAAAATAACGAAAAAAAGGCATACAAAACAAAAGACTTAAGACCCAAACCCAATAGAAATTCGGTAGGTTTTTGTGAAATTTATTTTGAACACCTTTTGTTTTTGTTATATATTATATATACACAAATCGATGGCAGATAAATGTTTGCTTTTAAAAATACATAAATTAAATTTAAATTTAAAAAATTATTATTTCTCATTAAAGTTTTATTGTTTCGTGTTTGTGTTTTCCTGTCCATAAAACTATTAATTCAAAAAGTTACTTCACATCATTCGTTGCATTCGAAACTATAAAAAACCGTGTTTTGTGTTAATTAGAAATTATAATGAATGAAATTTATAAAGAAAGAGTAGTAAGAAATGGGATATTAATTACCAAACATGAATAAACGTTTGTACTAAATTAAAGTTCAAAACAAATAAGCAAAAAAAAAAAAACTGAATAAATTAGTGGAATAAAACCGACGAATACGGCGACTGGTCAAAAAATGGTTTTAAAAATTATACCTGAAAGTTCATGTATCGTTCGCATCAATGGGATCCATCATATCGCAATTTGATCATTTTGTTGTTCGAAATATGGGCGAACGAACATTAACGTTCGCCCCTTAGGAAATTTTAGCTTAAAGTATTTAATTTTGAAATGCCAAAGAGTTTTTGGTACTTGAAAACGTGAATTACTGTTCCTGGTTTCTGGGCATTTGTGCAAAGAAAAGTGAAATATATTAAATTAAGGAATCGTTTAGAAAAAAACTAAAACAAATATATTGTGAACATTAAACATTTGCAATGACTACTTTCCAATTCCAGTATCGTGATCAAAAACAAAATTTAATGGTGGGAATCAAATTTTACGCTTCCAATAACCGAAAAAATGTCTGAACAGTTTTATATTCTGAATTGCAAATCAGTTTGCAATTTTAATAGTTAAAAGATGATGACTCTAGATTTCTATCAAAGTTCCAAACTGTTTCTAAAGACAATTAAAAAAACTATTTAGTTTTGTGTTCCAGAACTTATTTCATTTCGTTGCGGTTGGTGTTGATTTTCTTCGTTTTCTTTAGAAAATATATTTGAATGAAAAGTGTGGCAGCACTGTGTTGAGAGAATAAAAGTGAAAGCAAAAGCAACCCCCTCAAAAAAAAAACACTAACAACATAAAACAATTTCTATGGCACAATTTTTATATCATTTAAACGACCACAAACCGTTCAACGCGTTTTAAATTGTATTCAAAATGCGGTTTCTTGGCACCTCATCGACATCTGCGTGGTTTCACCGGCTAATCTTTGGCCCAATGATCTTGTCACTGTCGTCTGTGTCGTTTGAAAAGTCGCTTTCTGCCACCAGACGCAAGTTCTCGCATCGCCCTCGTTTTGCATTTGCATCCTTTTACAGCCACTGAATGAATTCTACCACTTGTTTGTTACCACCCACTACTAATTATTTTTTAAATTTCATTTTCAAACAATTGAGTCTATTTTTTTCTTGATCTATAATCTCAAATGCTCAAATTTCGCAAGATCTATTGATTGCAAAAACTACAAAAAAAAAATTATAAAATTTGTTTCTACGTTTTTCCATAAATTGCTAATTTTGTGCGTAAAATGCATTTATTTTTATGAATAATTCATTAAGAGCTTTTATTTATTGAAGCTGTTGGCCAAAGTGATTTAGAATTTTTGCAAACAGCCAACTGCCTTGGCCTTAAAGTGTAACAGTAGTACGAGAATACGAGACGTTCTTAATAACGGCCACATGTTTTAATCTATTAAAATATACAGACAGATTGAAGCCAGACAGGGTATTTGTCACAAGAAAAATATTTGAAGGAGTATTAAAGTTGTGGTGAAAATTTGTGGCCAGGGGAAGGAGTATTCGCAGCCATACATTTTGCTAATTTGGCAATAACAGGGTCAGATATCATGAGAATTTGAATAGAAAGATCTTGCATTGCCTTTATACAAACATAAATAGAATAGAATAGAATAGAATAGAATAGAATAGAATAGAATAGAATAGAATAGAATAGAATAGAATAGAATAGAATAGAATAGAATAGAATAGAATAGAATAGAATAGAATAGAATAGAATAGAATAGAATAGAATAGAATAGAATAGAATAGAATAGAATAGAATAGAATAGAATAGAATAGAATAGAATAGAATAGAATAGAATAGAATAGAATAGAATAGAATAGAATAGAATAGAATAGAATAGAATAGAATAGAATAGAATAGAATAGAATAGAATAGAATAGAATAGAATAGAATAGAATAGAATAGAATAGAATAGAATAGAATAGAATAGAATAGAATAGAATAGAATAGAATAGAATAGAATAGAATAGAATAGAATAGAATAGAATAGAATAGAATAGAATAGAATAGAATAGAATAGAATAGAATAGAATAGAATAGAATAGAATAGAATAGAATAGAATAGAATAGAATAGAATAGAATAGAATAGAATAGAATAGAATAGAATAGAATAGAATAGAATAGAATAGAATAGAATAGAATAGAATAGAATAGAATAGAATAGAATAGAATAGAATAGAATAGAATAGAATAGAATAGAATAGAATAGAATAGAATAGAATAGAATAGAATAGAATAGAATAGAATAGAATAGAATAGAATAGAATAGAATAGAATAGAATAGAATAGAATAGAATAGAATAGAATAGAATAGAATAGAATAGAATAGAATAGAATAGAATAGAATAGAATAGAATAGAATAGAATAGAATAGAATAGAATAGAATAGAATAGAATAGAATAGAATAGAATAGAATAGAATAGAATAGAATAGAATAGAATAGAATAGAATAGAATAGAATAGAATAGAATAGAATAGAATAGAATAGAATAGAATAGAATAGAATAGAATAGAATAGAATAGAATAGAATAGAATAGAATAGAATAGAATAGAATAGAATAGAATAGAATAGAATAGAATAGAATAGAATAGAATAGAATAGAATAGAATAGAATAGAATAGAATAGAATAGAATAGAATAGAATAGAATAGAATAGAATAGAATAGAATAGAATAGAATAGAATAGAATAGAATAGAATAGAATAGAATAGAATAGAATAGAATAGAATAGAATAGAATAGAATAGAATAGAATAGAATAGAATAGAATAGAATAGAATAGAATAGAATAGAATAGAATAGAATAGAATAGAATAGAATAGAATAGAATAGAATAGAATAGAATAGAATAGAATAGAATAGAATAGAATAGAATAGAATAGAATAGAATAGAATAGAATAGAATAGAATAGAATAGAATAGAATAGAATAGAATAGAATAGAATAGAATAGAATAGAATAGAATAGAATAGAATAGAATAGAATAGAATAGAATAGAATAGAATAGAATAGAATAGAATAGAATAGAATAGAATAGAATAGAATAGAATAGAATAGAATAGAATAGAATAGAATAGAATAGAATAGAATAGAATAGAATAGAATAGAATAGAATAGAATAGAATAGAATAGAATAGAATAGAATAGAATAGAATAGAATAGAATAGAATAGAATAGAATAGAATAGAATAGAATAGAATAGAATAGAATAGAATAGAATAGAATAGAATAGAATAGAATAGAATAGAATAGAATAGAATAGAATAGAATAGAATAGAATAGAATAGAATAGAATAGAATAGAATAGAATAGAATAGAATAGAATAGAATAGAATAGAATAGAATAGAATAGAATAGAATAGAATAGAATAGAATAGAATAGAATAGAATAGAATAGAATAGAATAGAATAGAATAGAATAGAATAGAATAGAATAGAATAGAATAGAATAGAATAGAATAGAATAGAATAGAATAGAATAGAATAGAATAGAATAGAATAGAATAGAATAGAATAGAATAGAATAGAATAGAATAGAATAGAATAGAATAGAATAGAATAGAATAGAATAGAATAGAATAGAATAGAATAGAATAGAATAGAATAGAATAGAATAGAATAGAATAGAATAGAATAGAATAGAATAGAATAGAATAGAATAGAATAGAATAGAATAGAATAGAATAGAATAGAATAGAATAGAATAGAATAGAATAGAATAGAATAGAATAGAATAGAATAGAATAGAATAGAATAGAATAGAATAGAATAGAATAGAATAGAATAGAATAGAATAGAATAGAATAGAATAGAATAGAATAGAATAGAATAGAATAGAATAGAATAGAATAGAATAGAATAGAATAGAATAGAATAGAATAGAATAGAATAGAATAGAATAGAATAGAATAGAATAGAATAGAATAGAATAGAATAGAATAGAATAGAATAGAATAGAATAGAATAGAATAGAATAGAATAGAATAGAATAGAATAGAATAGAATAGAATAGAATAGAATAGAATAGAATAGAATAGAATAGAATAGAATAGAATAGAATAGAATAGAATAGAATAGAATAGAATAGAATAGAATAGAATAGAATAGAATAGAATAGAATAGAATAGAATAGAATAGAATAGAATAGAATAGAATAGAATAGAATAGAATAGAATAGAATAGAATAGAATAGAATAGAATAGAATAGAATAGAATAGAATAGAATAGAATAGAATAGAATAGAATAGAATAGAATAGAATAGAATAGAATAGAATAGAATAGAATAGAATAGAATAGAATAGAATGGAATAGAATAGAATAGAATAGAATATAATAGAATATAATAGAGTAGAATAGAATAGAATAGAATAGAATAGAATAGAGATAAGGGCCAGCATCGGCTTCGCTGTATTGTGCGCATGCGTAAAGTCCAATTTTTCGTGACATTTTTTGTTGGCTTTGAGAATCACTGAAGGCTTCAAGGCACTTCAGACCTGAGATTTAACAAAAATAGCAATAGAAAAAAAACTGAAGGGCTCGAAGCGCATGATCTTGGTGACCAGAACCACGTGATGTGTTCACGTGAGACGTGCATACCTTAAATTCACTCAGGCAGAATGTCTCATGTGGCATCAGCTGTGTGGCATTTAGTGCTGTACTTATGAAAAGTCACGTCTCTGGTGCCCATCTTCCAATGCAGACCAAAAGTACCGATGGTGGACGATGGTGGTGTGGCCGACAAGGTGCACTGATGACGCTCACAGACATCCAAAACCCTAAACACTAAATAGAGAGTCTTTCAGTCACTGCGTTATTTTCATATGAATCGTTATGACTCATGTGGCCCAACATGAATTCCCGCGCGGAAGAAGAATTCGCCATAACTATTCGCATTACGCTGTCTGCAGATCTTGAGTCAGGGGCGCTCTGTGTAAGTGCTGGCCTAAAACACCATGAAAAACTCATCGGATAATATTCGGCGAAAGCCTGAGTTTTTTTTTTGGACAATATGACACCGACTACTGCGGATTTTCTTGTAAATTCTCAAGAACATTTTGTGTTTCATGGGCCATTTGGTGTTGGCAAACGTTTTATTGAACCAAATTTAGGCGATCGTCAAAAGTAAAATAATTTTCTGTTAATTTCAGAAAACACAAACTCCAGTAGCAGTTTGGACAATATGACCGCTATCAGCTTGTCACGTGCGAGAGTCTCTGTTGTAAAAACCTCTAAAAAAAATGTAACCGCTATATAAATTGTTTTCTGGGCTCTGGCTTAATAGTCCACAAAGTTTTATTAAAGCCGACTTTAAGCACTAAAGTTTTCAAAATCAAATTGGCTTTTAGGCAAAATAAAAACAACAAGAAGTCGCTTTTGATGCTAAAAAACTTTAACTTCAACTTTTCTTTTTCTTATTCTTCTTATTCTATTGAATGTATTTATTATTATATAATTTTGTTTGTTTTACTTAGCAAATACAGTGAACTCTGGGTAATATGAACTAATAATAATGTATGAGGCAGCTGTTCACTTTACCAAATTTATCGCGATACAGTGATTTCGTTGGGCGAACGAAAAAAAAATTTTTTGTAATTTTTAAAAACTGAATTAGTTTTTATGTTCCTTTCCAATATAAATCAGCTGTTTGGTTTTTGCTGAATTGAAGACGGGTCACATGTGACTTAATTTTACTTTTTCGTGACAGTAAAAAGTTTTGATTTTTTTTATGCTAAAAGATTGAAAGATTTTTAAAAAGCGATTAAATTTTGTGAAAAACGAGCAACAGACGATGGAAAAACTTCTCATGTTGTTGGGAATTCAAGAAATTTTACAAGTTTCTAAAGACATATTCAGTTAAAAAGTAATTACAAAATATTTGCTACAGAAGTGAAGGGTGGAAAACGGAACGGCCAACGAACGTAAACTCTCTGACACCTCTGACACCTTAAGTAATTGGTTTTTGCGCCACCCTGTTTTTCAATGTAAAGTTTTCAATCTTTTGATTAATGTTAAAAATGTTTTCGTGTTGCTCTTAATCCAGGAATTGCAAAAGACAACTGCAAAAATTTCATTTTCATTTATATTGAAATATATCTGCAAGATTCGCCAAAAAATCTTAAAAAGTCACATAAAATTAGGGGGTTTTTACAGTGGCCGTTTACATTACCGCGACTTCACTGTGTTTACCTTAAGCAGTTGCCTAGAATTAGCAACTCTGACTGCGCACTTGATAGAGTTAAAAGAAATATGACAAATGCTTTTTAAGCTTTCAACGACCACATCAATTTCTGGCAACGCCAAATGCAGCAAAAACAATTAATAATAAAAACAAGCTTGACAACGCCATCAGATACTACACACACACACGTACATACACACACACACACACACACACACACACACACACATTCAATTTAATAACCATGACAGCAACAGCAGCCAGTGGAGCAATTTTACAAAATAGTATTTCAATTAAAAAGAAAACATTTTTGCCAGCAGCCGTGACAATATCAAGTGCAGCAGGCGTTTTTTTAACGTGTGATTTACATACGGCTGCATTAAGATTTAATAACACAAACATTTACACACACACACACACACACACACGCACATACAACTGCACTGCATGGCTGTGTGTAGAGACGCACTTACACACAATTCAGCCGACAACCACTCGAAACCAACGCCGTGTAGTTTTTGCAGTTTTTGCAGTTTTTGCGTATTTTCTAATTTGTCATTAAGCAAAATTAAGCGTAAATCATGATTTTGTGAAGGGTCAAGTGAATAATTGTGAACCAAATCGCCAACAATTGTCAAATAAAGTAGAATTAATTACAGATTTAACTTTTTATATTTTGAAAATGCTTTTAATAAGATCGTATGAGAACAAGGAAAATGGAAAGATTTTGCCTAAAGGGGGCGGGGCACAATAATTTTAAAGAAAAATGTATAAAATTTTCAAGATTTTGTAAGAAACTGACACTTTTTCACTGTACGTAAGATATCGGAATGGATGTGTCAGCACCTGCCATGACGGCCTTATCGGACGTTGGACCCACTCCACTTGAGAGAACTGGTTGACGATAGATTCAATGTGGCCTGTGAGGCTGCCACAGGTGTTATTTTCTTCTAATATGCTGCACGGCACAAATCATAAACTCCTTGCTGCAGAGCTGGGGCTCTCTAATACCTTTTGCAACATACACTTCCCGAGAAGGAGAGAAATGACAAGGCTACCGAATTTGTAGCTCGAAATCCACAAGGAACATCAGGCCTTAAACCAGCTCGCCTAACGTTCCACTCAATCCAGTTCTTTGCACAAAAATAGACCTGTCGCAAGGCAACACGACCTCGAACATTTTCTTCTTCCTGCGCCTTTAGGTTTAAACCACAGCCAGAACGCTTCAGCCAAGGACCCAGACAGCCAAGAAGGCATTCTAAGGGCGTGTGGGTTTCCGTAACTGCTTGGTCGGTGACGCCGCCAGCCCTTAACTCCCACCAAACAGTCATCGGCTTTTCAGCAATCACTCGTGCATTTTGTTTTTCTTGCGGGAGAGATGAAAGTCTGCCTCGTCGCTGCAGATGATTTCCTTCTTGTAAAGTGCACGAAATGCAGTTTTGATTTGAACGCCCATTTTCTTAAGGCGCTGCTCTGCTCAAGGGTGTACCCTTCTATGATTGAACTTGAAACAACAAAGAAATGTCAAATTAAGTTGGTCCAAAAAAAAAAAACTGGACGTTAAGATGTGACTCACAATTAACATGGTGGATTATGGCCAGGACCACTCTTTAAAAGAAGTATCAAATTGCATCGACAAGATGACCATTTCATTTCTTGCCGGCTTTGATTCCTGCACCAGTTGGATTCTCATACGGATGTAGCGAAAAGGTGGCTGAGAATGGCGTGAGATGAATCCAAATGAGTCTTCTGTCACACCTACTTACCTACCTGCATATGTACGTCGACAGCGTCATTGTACACATGGTACTGACTCGATTTGGATGCACATGAAAATCTCGCCACGAATCTTTCCAGGATTTTGGACAACCTGTAAATTGGGCGGGTAATTCTGCAAATAAACTTTCACGATTTGTAATCTTTGTGCTCCGAACGTGATTTGTCCATAAAATATCAAACGCTGTGTTTTAGGATGACAGCCAGTTTGACAGTTATCCCTCACGGAAGTTCTATAACTCTAAAAAACAAAATAAAAATACTTCATAAAAACCAAACCAAAAAAAACTGACTGGATTTAAAAAAATTATACATTTTTTTTTCCTTTCCAACCACCTTTAAAACCGCAAGTTTCAAGACGATTTCGACTCTAAAATTGCAAATTAAACGCCAAATGCACTCAAATTGTTTGAATCGAATCGAAACCGCTGGTTTCTGATTAATTTTTGAAACAGCCAAAAACAACAACCAAAAGTCTTAACGGTTTCTTTTTGTTTCTTAGCAGCGACATTGACATTTATGAATACGATACGATTTAATACAACGAATAATAGAGGAATTGAAAATCGCAAGTAAAACAAAAAAATGATGCTGCTGTAGCTGAGACATCTTTTTGCAGCCGTTGCGCACGTTGCACACTTACGTTCGCTCATGACACTCGTTTATCTGGAAACCAAACTACCGGTGCCTCGATCGCACAACAACAAAAAATCGTCAATAGAAAAAGAAAAGCCGACAACTTTTCAAGTTGAGAAATACAAGACTTTAAAGGTTTAGTTTTTTCTTTGAACAATTTTATTTTTTCCTAAGTTTTTCTTCAATTTAGTTTAATATTTAAATGTTAGTTGGAAGAAACTTTCGGGAGACTGCAGGTGTTGCAATCTTGTTGTCTTCAGACAATTCGCCAATAAATTTCTCTCAACTTGGATTTTCACAGTATGTTTTTGTTTTTGTATTTGTTTTTGTGTCTTTCAGATATTATTGAAATTTTCTTAGTCACGACTTTGTTTTTCACTGTTGACATTGAAATGCAATCATTGTTTTGTTGTGTTTTTATTTTTTTTAATTTAATTTAGGGAAAATACTTGTACAGACAAGATAAGTTTCTCTTGTTAAATTTAATTGGTATTTACATGACTTTAAGTTGTCACTTTGACACTTGCGGCAGCGGCATCAACAGCAGCAGCTGTAATTTGTAATGTGGAAGCCGAAACACTTTATAAATATTTATGTTTTTGCGAAATTTTTATTTATTTGCAATCCTGAACTTTAAACTTTATTTTTGTAGTAATTTTTCTTTAACAAATTATACTTTTGCAATAAGATTAGAAAAAAAAACAACCACAACATGAGAGAAAAATAAATAAAAGTTTTATGAAAAAACTTATTGCGTACGAGATTTGCAGGCAGAATTTTCAAGCACTTGATTGTATATTAAAGAATTTTAAACTATTTTATTTTTTATTTTTATATATTATTTACATATTGATTATAATTAAATTTACAATAAATCCTAAAACTAGAAGCACCAGCTGGTTAATTGTAAATTAATTTTAAATTAATTCTAAATAAAGCTTTTTTCTTAAAAGAATTATACCACCCCTTCCCCCTACCAGACCACCAAAAAAAAATTTAATTTTTTTTAATTTCATTTCATTTAATTTTATAATCTACAAAAAAATTATTTTTGTATTTAACATTTTTAAATAAATTCCAAAAAAATAGTCCAAAGTTGTTTTTTCTCTTTCGTAGAAAAAAGAAAACATAACCTCAAATTATTTTCAATATGGGATAGAATAAATCTTGATATTGATTTTGTTAAAGTTGGGATATTTCTATAGTTATAGATATTTTTATAGGTGTAACTCTAAATAACAAAATACGTGTAATTAATTTTGTTTATTATCATATTAAGAAAAAAGAAGAAGAAAAGATGAAAAGTTGTAACCGTGACCTGATTTCAGGAAAATTTGAGCTCTTAGCAAATCCCCTCTTTCCCTTCAATCGCATACAATTTTTAAACTAAGCACTTAAATTTCTATTAAAGAATTACAAATAAATTTCAAATAACTGAATCAAGTTTCTTAGAAGGCCTCTATAGGCCTATTGCTGCCCCCTCCACAATCCCGAAGAACTAAAAGTTTGTGTTTAGAATCATTATAGACCCGTCCTCTTAAATTTTAACTCCTCCCACAGAATTTGTTTTCTATAACCAGTTAATTTTATATTCAACAATTGTTAATAAATTCAAAAGCAATATATAAAAGATGGTTTTCTTAGATGAGGAAGGGGATGGCTTTACCCCCAACATTGTCCTCCCGATAAATTTAACGAATAAAAAATTTATAAATAATACCGTAATAATAAGCTACCGCTCAGACACCGCCCAACCGCGAAATAGCCTACTTCCGGCCGTACCAATTTAAATGATTCGAAACTCGATTCTCATAATGAATCTATTTTCTAGAAAAATTTTGTAAACAAAATTCAACAAATAGTTTTTAAATTTCTTAAAAAATATATAAATATATACGAGGTCTGTTCAACTAATAAGTTGAATTCTTATTTTTGCCAAAAAAAAATATTTATTATTAAAGCGCAAGTGCTGGGCAGACAGACACGGCAGTCACGGAGTGAAAATTTTAAGAAAAAAGTTTTCCAAAATATAAGAGCAGAGATTTATAATCTTTTTGATGATGATGATTTTGTAACCACAACCGGCATCAATACAAATAACTGCACTACAGGGTGGCTCAAAATGAATAAAAAGCAAATTGTTGTCTTCCGTTATTGCAAATGTTTCAAAAAACTGTGTCTTTGTTCAAATTTAGTCTATTAATAACATTTTCATTCACTAGTTTTTGCTAAAATTTTGTTACATTGATTAAATGTTGCATAAAATTAATCATCCAATCGGAAGATGTTTATGGTTTAAATTTGAAATTCGAAACAATTTTTCTATGTATATGAGATATATTTGGTTTTTTTTATTGGACCAGTACTCAGAGGTGGAACCCTACCAGAACTGGTTTGGCGAGGAGGAAAGAAGTGGCAGCAGTGTTTCGCTAGTTGTTGTTTTTTACGCTATATCTCAGGGATGAGTAAGTAGTATGCCAGAATTTAACTGCTGCTGTTTTGTGGTGTTGTATTTGTGCTTCTTGTTATTGTTGTTATTTGCAAATATATTTGGCTATTGTTTTTTTCCACCAGTGTTTTTGGTAGGAATCGAACCTACGATTTCTGAACCGCTTTATCTGTTTACGACACAAACGTCAAACTAGAACTGACATGTGCAAAAATTAGTAAATCTTCCGTTTGGCCGAAGACGAAAATATATATTTAATTAAATATTTTTTAATAAGCAAAAACAAAAAAAGGAGAAATCCGTATTTTTTGTGTGTTTGTTGCTAAATTATTTTGTTTGTTTTTTCATTTCATTAATCAAAACTTTGTATTAAAAGCAAATAACAAAAAATAAAAAAGTTATTTTTTCATCATCAACTAAAAATACTGGAGTTTTTGTGGCCACAATAATTTATTAGAAAATACTAAAACATTGCATGCCACAAAAAGGTATGTAAATATTTTATGAAGAAAAACATGTCTAAGAAATTATGTGCAAAATAGTGAAAAACCGAGTGCTGAAAGCGGCCTGCGAAATCATTAAAGAGATTAATTGAGAATATAATTTTGCCAAAGTCGGGTGTGTTTGAAAATGTTTGTTTTCCAAACATTTAACTGCCCAACAGGCAGCCTCCCTCTTTCATGTTGTTGCTTTTTTCGTTGTTGTTGTTGTTTTAATTATTATGCTTTATAAGTTGCGGTTTGCCAGCAAAACAGCAACACCAACAACAACAACAACACCACATTCAAATTCATTTGTAAGACCATTTGTTTTCTCATTTCAGTTTTATTTAATGACTTCGTTAATTTAAATATAAAATAATCCAGGTATGAAGTTAAACCGAAAATATTTCTCTCTTTCATAAATTTATGGCTTTAAATACATCGATGCTAATTTAAAAAAACAAAACAACAACAACAACAAAAACGCGGAAAAGCACATAAATATTTATATGAAGTCTTTGTTTATTTTCATTCAACTTTATGTGAAGTAAGAAACGAAAATTTCTTAAAAACATGTTGCAACAATGTTGCATAAAGAAATAATCGACCATCAACACCAAAAAAAATCAAAATACATACAATGATTGAGAAAGAAATTAATGAAAAATACAATAACAACAACAAAAAAACAAACAAATCACACAAGGCATTATTAAATTATACGTTTGATATACCCCCCACACGGGATTAATTTACACTATTTGCATGTTGAAAACCCCCAAACACCAACAAAAAAACAATGAAAAGAAACTTGATAAGTAATTTTTGGCCCACTTTTTCTCTTTCATCTTTAAAACAACAAATACGAATCTGTTGAAGGAGCGCAGAAAATGCGAGGGTGAGAGTTTTGAGTTCAAAATCATTCCAGCGCAAATTGGGTAGTGTGTTGCACTTACCTAATGACCAGTGTTGCCAGCAGAGGTTTTGAAAACAACCTGAAAACCCCTGAAGAATTCTAATTTTTTTAAAGATATAAGATAAAAATAATTCAAATTCATAAAGAATGTATTTTTATTTTAGCAAAAACTAGGAAAAATTATTGTACAAAAAAGAAACTACTATTCAACTAATCGCCAGCCAGCGATTTCAAGGGGTTTTGCATTTCAGCTTACGACATACTGTCATCTCCGCCTACTAAAAACAAAACTGCTGAAATTTACACATACAAGTAAAAGTAAACGGCATCATCGTATCGCAAAATTTTATAATAATAAATGCGATGGTCCACAATAGTTTTCTTTATGTATCGGACATGCGCTTAAAACTTTTCCAAAAGAGCAAAATTCATAATTAATAAAGGCCTTTAACATCGTCATCCCTTTCCCTGAACACTGTGATTAACAGCAAACGAAATGCCATCGAATCGTGACTGATGGGAATTCATTAACCCCCTCGATAGATGAGTTTATCATACGACTGGCGAACGTTAATGTTCGATATCGTCGAACACACGCTGAGAGTTTTGTTCAATCAAATTGCCTAAGACACATGTTTAATTATAGAAACATTTTGTGGCTGCAACACTTTTCACACATTTTGCTAATAAAACAATTAAATCGTATTTTATTTGTGTGTAATACTTCTCACACGGCCCTTAAAATGTCACAAAAAATCTGCATCTTAAATGAAAAATTCAACACAATTTACAGCCAGTCATCATAACTTTACAAAATACCACCCAATTAACAAAACGGCCAGCCGCCTTTACGAAAATACTCCAACATTTCACATTTAGCACTTTAGCATAAATTAGTTGCTTAACAAATTGAATTAAGGCAAAACAAATGCGAGTATTATTTTACCACAAAACAGAAGGCAACCAAGAAGAGAAAAACACACACAAAGTTTTGAGATACTTGCAACAACAGCAAAAAGTGGAGGGTGGGCCACAGAGTTTTTCTCCAGCTAAAGCGTGGAAAAAAGCTACAAAACAAACAATTATAAAACAAAATGACAGGAAAAAGAATAATAAACTGTAATAAGTTATTTAAATAAATTTCAAGTTGCACAATTCAAGCCCAGCCCCTTTTTTGTGTTATTTATTAGTTTGTTTTAATTATGTTAATTTGCGGCAAATTTAATAAATTTTCCAAATTCCAAGTCTTGATTAATTTGTTTTTAAGTTATAAAAAAATTTCAGTTTATGTGTTTTTTTTCCAATTGTTTGTCTCTGCAAAGAAAAGTAACAGTTGGGCAATTAAGGCCTACTAAATAAATAAATGGCATGTGTGTGTGTGTGTGTGTGTTTCTCACCTCTCTAAAAAGCCGTGATGAGTTATGGACCGATGACGCTGCCCAGCTTCGAACGAAGTGAATGGGAACAGTCTTGTTTATTATCATCTAAAAGCGGATCATTTTGTGTTCCATCGTTTTAGTGGTTAATTGGGTCATTGGACACGAATACGTGCCGTTGTGTCTGCTCATTTGAGTTCAGCTTCTCGGCTCAGCTGAGTTTTACAGGGGCACAGACACTTATCCCGATGAAAAGTTTGCAAAAGGTCCAGTTTTCATCTGATTTTGCATTTCCTGCTGTTTGGCATTTTACTGCAACAGTGGACTCAAAGTTATGCACCACACTGTGAATAGTTAGTATTGTTTTTCCTCCGATTCCGATTAATATCAGCGAAGCACACGGAATGTTGCCCGAATCTAGCGGACATTTTGTTAAAACAATCTCATCTTTTATATTGCGCCCTGTCTTTCCTTCAGGGTGAATAAATGGCGCTTCATGCATATGGGCGGCATCAACTGTAAAAGTTGGGAAATCCCCTTTTGCCAGATCTTGTCTCATAATCTTAAATAATAACTTTGCGAGAACTTCAACTTATAGGCCATTAAAAGTTGCCAGAAGTTGCAAAAAAAAGAAAAAGAAAAGCAAAGTTTTTTGAATCCCCATAATTCGTAAATTGGCGCTCTGAAATTCGCATTTTATTGTGCAGTCGACACTTAAAATATTTGAAAAGTGGAAAACATTTCTTTTTCTTTAATATTTGCTGGCAAATATCTATATTTTTTTGTATTAATTGCAACAAAAAAAAAAACATGTCAAACTAACAGCCAAAAATTTTTTGTTTTTGTTAAAAATGTCGTGAAATATAATAATAATAAAATTCGATGCGTTTTACTTTCACCAAACCCTTTGCGACTAAAACATGTGGATGTGAGAACATCAAAAATGCTGCAGTTATTCACCTTCGAGGGTACTCCGCTTCTAGAAAACTTTTGACTATCTCTTTTTATTGACTTATTTTTAGTAAAAATTGTGCCCTTAAGTTTTACGCCATTAAAATTTTTGCGACATTTTATAATTAAAATTTTAAGCTGCCGTTTTTTGTTCATTTATTATTTGCCATTTTTACATAAAAGTCGCAATTTGTGTTTTCTTTTCTTAAACTTTTTTTCTTTGTATAAAATTTAATTAATTGTTTTTAACTGCTGAAACATCTTAATAAATATTAAATTTCATAGTTGGTTTATGCAGATTCCCAAACATCCACTTTATCACCCAAAACCCATAATTTTGCCATATTTTGCATAATTAATTAATATGTTTTTTATTTTTATCTTCAAACGAAACAAAATATTATTGCTCGGTAGCTTTAATTTTTTTTTTTGTGGCAATATTTGCATTTTAATTGTGGCTGATGACTGCGAATACGATGGCAACTTTGTGGAAATCTTCAATGCAGGCCTTCCATAATCAAGTGCATATGGAATATTGTAAAACCTGCCGGTAATCACTTGATTTCCTATTTAATATATGAAGTTCTGCTCATAAAGCTTAACGACAAGTCATATAGTTTCAGCTTTATAAGAGTTAATTGTTGGTTATTAGAAGTTCTGTTGTAGATGGCAAAGCAACATTTAAAAAAAATTAAGTTTTTCGAAAATCATTTACTTGAAATATATAATTTTTCTTGGTTTGGTTTTTTCCACTCGCATTAAATGTGAAATATGTTATAGAGATGAAATTAATTTGTTTTGTTTATTACTCGTAATTTTTATGTATCAAGTTTTAAGGCGTTTTGGGTTTCAATTTGGTTTTTCTGTATGCAAACAAAAGACTTAAGCTGCAAACTTGTTTTCCAGCATGAACACATTAAGCAAAATATGTTATTAATTTAACTAATATTTTCAATGGGGTCTCGTTTGTTTGTAAAAGGTGCAACTTCGAATTATAATAAATAAATAAATAAATACATTTTTTTTTTTTCATTTTCAATATTTATGCCTCAAAAGCCGCAATTACCCATCGACTTAAAGGACGTACAAATAAAACAAAAGCTGCTGCCAGGCATCAGTTTTATGAACATTTTCATTTCAATTGTGTTATTTCAGCATTTGAATTCAAATGTTTTAGGGATAAGACTGGCAGTCAAAAAAGTTTCAAGGGCTGATGTTGCTGCATCTCTTGAAGAATAAGTGCCAGACAATTTTGACCAAAAATTGGTATAAAGGAGTATGAATTTGATTTAGCTGAGTTGAGTACCAGCCTTATGCATCATCATTCATTCAATGCTGCACCAGCGGATGACACTTGCAAGAGCCAATTTTGTAAGTGATTTCCTTACGCCAATTTGCAATTTCTCTGTCACAACTTAATATGATTGTGTTGGGCAAAATGTCTTCAACTAAAATTAAAAAATAAGAAACAGAAAAAAAACTATTCTCAGTTTACAAACATAAAACCAAACACATTTATAAAACCATAAAAACGATATTCGCTGAAAGCTGAAATGTTCTTTTGTTTCGAGTGGCCGCTGGAAATACGAGTATTTTGTGGCCTGGTTTAAGAACAACATTCACAATTTATGTTTAATACGTTTTTGGGAAACACAGCACGTACTTGTTTTAGCAAAACGAATTAATTCTTGGCCCCAACATTATTGAGTTTTCAACTTTAAAACCCTTTTGGGCAACAACAAGAACACCAAAAATAAATAAAACTGAAATATTTGAAATTGTTGCAAAAACAGCCGCAAGTTATTTATGTTTTCTTCTGTTTAGACGGCGGATTAGCCGTGAGCTGTAAAACAACAAAAACAACTGCAGCAAAACAAACAAAAATGTTGTTTCTCATTCCGTTCTGAAGAATTAACAAAACAATACTTTGTTAAATTTTAGTATCTTGTTCAACAAACTGCACTTGTTGTACAAAACGGGGTTAAATTTATAAATCAAATCATCAGCCAACCGGTGCCAAAATCGTAAGAAAAAAACGCCCAGAATGTTTCTCTAGAACAGCGGCACTTTTTTTTGCGCCAAATCCAAAAAAACACAAACAAACAAAAAACACTTAAACCAAAACAGTTGGCACTAAAAATGTTCAGAGATTAACAAGATTTGTTTCTTTCTTTCTAGGTTTTTTTTTTTTTTGTTTCTTATCTCTATTTTATCTGTGTGTGCGTTTTTTTTTTGGCAGTATGAAAAAACTGAAAGAACAGGTTGATGAAAACAGGGCAAAACAACGACTGCAAAGCACCCACACTGAAAAAAATTATAACTGTTTATTGAATTCATTCGTCATATTAATTGTATGGCGGGGGGGGATAGAAAAAACTCCACCCACAAAATTGTTATTTCCAGCCACGAATATTTTCGCTCGCACTTAAAATTTCTTAGTTAAATTACAGCACATTTAGTTTAAGAAAATTATCTCATTTACCTCTTCTCCCTCTTTCAATTAACAGAATGGATTTCAGTTAATCAATAGAAAACTGCCGTGCAGCGAACTTTTTTATTATTGTCATTCAGTTCAGCAAAACAACTGCATACAATTTAGCTTCTGTTTCACAATGTCGAACGTTAAGGATCGCCAACCTTTTGCACAAAATAAAACTATTGAAAATTAAGCCAAATGAAACCATTTCAACAGGTCGAAAGATGTAGTAAGTAGTCAAAATAAAGCCCAAAGCCCACAAAAAGAAGAAGAAAAACGATTAAATATGCTGCCATCTATTCGTGTGCCCCGCGTAATCGAAAAGGAACTACAATTTTAAATAATTTAGTGTTTAGACTTTAATCTGGCCTTTTTCCTTTCCTGTGCCAGTTCATCGTTAAATAAATGTTACCAATTAAATACTTAAATCATAATACCGTCTAATTTTGCAAATTGAAACCATTCGCAGACAGACACTTTGCCGCAATCGAACACTCAACGTGCCGCTTCTACAAGTTGTAATTTAAACTTTGGCTTGAAAGTGAATCATGACTGGAAGTTGTTTGAAGACTTTTGGCGTTACATGCAAATTTAGTGTTCAAACAATTTGCAAAACTAAGAAGAAGAAGAAGAAGAAGAAGAAGAAGAAGAGAAATAATGCGCAAGAAACTGGAAAAATTAAAAAAAAGAAACTCATGAGCACTTGAAAGATCTAATGATCGTTTTGGAGATCTTAAAGCCGCCGCCAACACCTTTATGACAGATTATTGCAAGATTTGTTTATTATACTCTGCCGATGTTCCAGCGCAAGTCGGATAATATCTGACGATTGTGTGGTTGGGCTACTTACAGTATGAATAACCTGAAGTTCTGCACTGCACTGGCATGGAAAAGTTTTCGGGCCACGAGCCTCAACGTACGACTTTCCTGTTGGTGAAAGGTTCGAAAGTTCTTTTACGACCCCATTCTTTGGGGTACCCAGGCCCCTCTATGTCCTAAAATGGCGGAGTTGGATGTACATACAGCCAAAACCTGTTTCCCGCCAGCAACCGAAATTAATGCATTTAAAAAAAAAAAAATTGTAGGCTCAATGACAGCAGGCCCTAAACAAATTAAATCCATTCATTCTGTAGGCCCGGCTTAATTTCATATCGCCAGTGAAGTGTCAAGTCTTAGTTAAAAAGAAAATCACTGAAAATCACCACCTATTTTGTAGTCCCGGCCAAATTGTTAATGCGGGCGTGTCTTTTTTCTTAGCGAGACCTGGAAGGCCTTATTAGGCACGCACTTAAAATTAAGTTCACTGCACCACCCATTGTGTAGTCCCGGCCAAATTTTAAATGACATTGTTTGAGGCTTGTGAAGTCCTAAGTTTAAGCGACACTTGGAAGTTCATCAAATCATCAAATCACTGGACCAACTATTGTGTAGTCCCGGCCAAATTTTTATTGAGGCCTGGATGCCCTCATTAACCGCTCAGTAAAAATGAAATCCATTTTTGTAAAAAAGCGTTTTTCCTTGTGTCATGTGAAGTCCCAAGTCTTGGGCGATTATTACTCGCTTTGTAGTCCCGGTCAATTCTTAAAAGTCGCTTTTCGTTGGATCATGTTATACCTGAATGTTTTCATTTGCCGCTTAGTTGCAATAAAAGCCGTTGCACCATCCATTGTGTAGTATCGGCCAATTTTTAACACTATTGACACTCTTTTAAAAAAACTGCAAGTTTCCCAAATTAATCTTTTAGGGCATTTTCAGTATTTTATATTTAATTAAAGCGAAAATTTTTAATGTTGAATAGCCCAGAATAAGAAAATCGGTCCTATTAACCCTCATACGGAGCAAATATAAGTTCTTATTTTAGATACTCTGCTGTTGGTTTGAGTTGGGAAAGAACATCTTAAAGAAATAAACAAATTATTACCCGGAATTAACAAAATGAAATCCAATCATAATTTGCAGACAAATTAAAAACAAATTATAACAAACAAACAAAAAAAAACAAATAATGAATCATATAATTTAAGTTTTAACACAAACTTTGTTTATAGTTCCTTTCAGAATTCTTAATTGACCAATAAATACATCATCCGACCACTCTAATTATACAGTTAGTGACCAATTCAAAAGTAAAAGTTGTTTCATAAAATTTGTCGTGATTAGTCGTCTCCTGTCCATTTGAACCAAATTACACGCTTCGAAATCTACACTTTTCAGTTTATGGTAAATGTTTAGCTGGCAACGCGCAAAACACAGATTTTAACAACCCTTAAGCATCAGAAGTAATTAAAGTTTCGTTGTTTTAATTAATAACTGAAAAGCCACAATTTTTTCAAAATTTCATAATAAAATTAAATGTGTAAAATACGTAAATAGTTATTAATCATAATTGCCCAGATGTTGGTCTTGTGTTTGTTTTTAGCGGGCGGGCGGGGGGTGGTTTTTAAAAGTTGTTGGCAATTTGCAAAAAGTATCTGTGTTCTACTAAAACAAAAAAAAAAATAAGCTGCGTTTGTCTGGAAATGCTTCTAGAAACCTCCTTCTCAAAAACAAACCAAAAGAAACACACACACACACACGCACACTGACAAAAATTGATTGCAAATTAAATGCTGCGTAAGAAAATTGAAAATCCATTTGAAAATTGTCGTCGAGTCGCACCATCAAAGTGAGCGAATGCGTGAGTACGTGCCCGTATACTTTTTTTAAGATGCTGTGATACGAATGCAGGTACATTTTTGTTGTTCATTTAATCGACTTCTGTTGCGCTAAAATATAAAGAAAAACACACACACGCGCGCACGCGCACAAAGTTTGAAATAATTTGCCATTTTGTTGCCGGAGGTGTTGCGCATAAATAAGAAACCAAAAATGAATATTTACAGTGATATTTAATTACAACCTTCAAACACTTGGCGACTTGAGTGTTCAATTTGGTGGAACACAATATCCTGTTATTAATGTCTTTCCATAATTAGAAAGAATTTAACGAATCTGTTGAAATGACTTCGAATGGCTTTAAGTGGCAAATTTACAATAAGAATTGTTTTTATTTGCAAGTACTTTTCGAAAATTTAGTGATGAAAAGTTTGGAATAAGATGGTGGAGGGTGAAAGGAAGAGGCAGAGGGAGAGACGATGTATTTTATTTTCTCGAAAGGATGCAGTTAGAAATCCGGGGTGGACTGCAGTTTCCTTTTCTTTAAATCACGCATATTAAAATCGGTGCAGTCACGTGACTGCGAAAGCATTCCAAGTAGATTTGTAATGAGACAAAGGGTGTCCCCATGTAGACAAGATGTGTCACTCTTTAATGTAGTTTTTATTATTTGCAATTTTCTTCTTTTGCCTTAAATCAGGTATAACAAATTTTTGCAAATCGGTTCGGCCGTGTGACCGCGAAATCACTTCAAGCACTTCCCAGGCAGAGTTTTTAATAAAACCAAGGGGTGTCCACATGTACAGCATTTTTTTGTTTCACTTTTTTATGTGGCTGAAAAGTGCCGGTTGCGTTTTAAACCTAAAGTCGTACGAGGGGGGGTTGTTAGGTCTCGACAACGATGTGGTCTTTTTGGGGCGTCTAAATGGTCGCGAGGTGTTGTTTTCTTGCAACAGGTAACTGGTGCCTGATACTCTTTATTCTTTTTGGTTTTCCGGCTCAATATTCCTGTCTGTCTAGGGAATCGTTGACACACAGGACTACCTAGATTGAACTGTCAAGTAAGAGGTTTGTGCTGCGTCATGTTACATGTTACAAAAAATTATCAGATGGCAGCGGTGCTGACCGACTGTTCTATTTCATGCTGGGACTGATTTTTGCAGATCAATGGACCAACGGGTCAGCAGCCCTGACTTGCTCGCCTGTCGCAAGCATCACTGACGCTCGAGCATTTGGTTTGTGATGCTGTCGTTTTTACATCCTACAAGAAAGTGCCTGGGGAGGGCGGGGTGGTTCTATTTCAGCCATGGAATTGCTGCACCGTCAGATTAGACTGTCTTGACAGTGGCTGACGCCAAGCAATTGTACAATCCGCCACCAAAGCGATAGTATTCTTTTTAAAATTTTAAATTCCATTTCGTTATTTATTTGTGCTAAAGTTTCCCTGGTGAGTGTCCCGCGAAGAAAATCGTTCGTCTGTCTGGCAGCTACAAATTATTGTAAGAAATTGTTTCCGTTCTTTTTTTCTTTTGCTTTGGTGGGCATAAACTGAACCGCCAAAACAAAATCATGCTGCTGAAAATTTAAAAAAGAGCAGCACTCAAGTGCGGCACAAAGACTTTGTAAAAATGACTTATTAAATGTTTTCAGTTCGAGCATGACAACTGCAAGTGACACGAGTCACTCGTTTCTGTTTCTGCTTCTGCTCTTTTGTGTTTTTTTTTTGTCAAATATTGGCAATAGTAAAACATTTTAATGCACGTGTTGCAAATAAATTGGAAAAAATTATGAAAATCTGCACACAAAAAAAGCAGTTAATTAAAAACTAAATTTTTATCTTTATGTTTTGCTTGAGAAAAACTTGTTTTTGGTTTGTTATTAGAGCGTAGATTTTGCTATTCTGTTTTTAAAAAACAAAATCAATGCCAAACAGAAAAAAAAGAAACAAAATGCACAGAAAATTGCCAAAGAAAAAAAAAGGATTTCTTAATTGAATTTATTCATTTATTTTGTCAAGCAATATTTATCTTAAAGAATAATTTAAACTAGAGATGATTTAAAAGAAGGATTTTTTTTATTAGTTTCCTTAATTCGTTATCACTATATATACAGTGCAAGCCAAAATTGTGGCTTTTGCCTAACAATGACAAATATATTAAGGATATTAAACAGTTCACAGGCCGTCATTAATAAAATTAAAATAAAAAAAAATAAAAAAAATGTGGTTGAAGTTCGATGTCTTGGAATGTTGATAAAGTGGTTGATTGACGTTGTTATGCCGAGTTCACTGTACCTCTAAAATAAACTTACAACTGCCAGGGAAGATTTATTTTCCTCGCCGTCTTAATATTTATGAAACAAAAACATCATAAATATTTATGATTGTTTGGCGTTTATTTCGCCGCCAATAATAAATTACAACACCAACAAATTACACCCCTTCGTTTTCAGTGCAATTGCAAGACTATTTATTCCTTCGTAGACTTGAATTTAACACGGGTCTAAAAACAGTTTTAGTCACTGCCAGCTGACGCAATCGCAAACGTCACCCCATTTGGACATTGACCGCTTTTGCGGTAATTGGTTTTAGTTTTACATCGAACCATTCCAATGTTCGCAAAAGAAGTCTTTGCCTTTTTGCGCTGCAGAAACACCATTCTGGGACTTGCAATAAGTTCGACTTGGCTCCGGCTGAAATTCTCATTAAAATCTGTTCGCCACAAAAGCGCCTTACAACAATTTAGGCGCTTATAAAATAGTTTTTCTCAGTCGTTTGGCTGGCCGGCAATGGGCGTCAAGTCCGACTTTATGCGCAGCCCAACTAATTGTAATTTTATTTAAACAAACACACAAATTAACCCAAATTTTCAGCTGAAACGCAGCGCAAAAGTATCGATGAAAAAGAGTTACCCATAAATTACTGCACTGTTATCTAATTAGAAATATCTCGTTAAGAAACATTTGATCATTTACAAAACTAATTTGTTGTTGTTGGCTGTTTATTTCTCTGTATATTTTTTGTTTCTGTAAATCATTAAGAAAAAATTTATTTGTATCTGGAATTCGAAGCGTTTTTCAAAAAAACAAAAAAAAATCGTTTAGCGCAATAACAAAAAAAAACAACAAAACTGAAATAAGCAATTTGACATTGACCATGATTCGGAGAAAAACATTTAATAACAATAATAAATATTTAAATAAACTTTATTTCGATCATTAAAATGTTAAACAAATTATTGCCATATTTTACGTGCAGCAGAATAACAAAAATATTCCATTAAGATGTTGTTTTTAAGATACGAAAAAGTAACAATGAATATTTATTCAGGCAGACAGGGGAGAGAACATCTGCTGCCACGAAAGTGAGGCCGTGAGTTGTGTACAATTTATTGCTTATACGCCCCGCAAGAACTCAACAGCCGCAATTTATAGAAACCGCACAGACCTGCATTCTGTTCAATCTAAGTTTGTTATCGCAAAAAACCGGGCCACGTGACAACAAATCAGCAGCCGCAATTAATAGAAACTGCGCAGGCTTCAGTTCTGTGTTTCGGAAACTCTGCAATGTGAATTTGGTTGGCCGTACGCCCTGCCGGTGATTTATGTTTTATTATGCCAAAAGTACTAATCACGTGATTGGGTACAATGATTAGAAATTAAATTGTTTGTAGCCGCCAATTTTTGTGTTTCAGAACGTGAACGTGCTGCACTCATACGCCCTAGCCAGCAATTTAGGTTCTTTATCGGAAAAAAGCTTGTCACGTGGCGGGTCACAGTGACAAGAAATCGGAAGGCGAAATCCATTGCACAGGCCTTTCTTTTATGTTTAGAAACTCTCACATGCCCCGATGACACTTTAAATTCTTTGAACCAAAAGCACTAGTCACGTGACTGGTCACAGTGCCAGAAGATCCGATGCCGAAAACCATTTTGTACTTAGAAGTTCTGTCTGTACACCTGGCGGGCAAACTTAAGTTCTTTGTGCCAAAAGTACTTGTCACGTGACCGGTCTCAGTAGCAAAAAATCAAGAGTCTCTAACCATTTAACTGTTTAAGCTCTTTTTCACATGTCACGTGAATCAACAGCCGCCATTTTGTGTTTAGCAACTCTACAATTTAAGGCATCGTCTGGGTGCCGCTGGCCCCTCAGCATCGTTTTTTTATTTATAAATTTTTCACAAGATTTATAGTTTTAATTAAATATTTAAAATATTCGTTATGATTTAAGATTTTTATCAGCTTAAAAGTCACACACCATCAAAGTATTTCTTCATCTTTTGAGAAATCCAAATAAATAACACTTTAAATGTTCACATTAAGTTTAAGTTTTTATTTAAGTCTAAACGGCATTTTAAAACCAAAATTATAGATTTTATTCACACAATCACACACACACACACACGCACACACACACACACACATACAAACCACAAACAAAATGACAATATAAAAATAAATTGGCCGTTAGACATTTTGGAAAAGCGTTAATTTGTTGGTTGGCAGTGGGCGTCAGAAAAACATACACATGCTGGAAAAGCCTACTGATTCCTTTAACAATATTCGTTTTTAATGAAAAGCGAAGATAAAAAGTAACATAAAGATAATATTGTTCGCTTAAATGTCACTTCGGGCTCTTTAAATGCGTGTAAGTGTTTAAATAGAGCTCTAAGAGGCTGTTAAATCATTTACATTATTATCAATTGATGTCTTTTGCAAATGAACTTTTATTGATTTTAATTTAAAACGAAACAAATTCACAAATAAATGAACGACTTGAAGTTAATGGTTTGTGAAATTGTTTCGTATGCGTAAATTTTTGTAAAACAGTTTTTGTTCACAAAACAAAAACCATTTATTAGTCAAAACTGTCCAGAGCGTTAAGAGCTGCTAAATGGTGTTTCATTTGGTTTTGTTGTTGTTTTTTTTTCGTGTACGCAACAGTTAAGCGAGCGGAAAGTGATAAATTCTATGACAAGCAAAAAGTCTCGGAAGTCTCTTCCCTTTAAAAAATACAAAATACTGCTACGATTTAGCCTGTTTTGCCAAAGTACCACAAATAGATTGCAAGTTCAAAAGAGTGTTTTGTTTAGGCCAGGATCTGCAGGCTGACACTGTTTTAAGGTTTCTAGACTCATCCTGCGACAAGGACCTTTCGCAGTTTGGCGCCTAAATCTGAATCTACTGGCTAGAGGATGATGACATACATGACAGCGTAACCGCAGGTCTTGGCGATTTCAGGTCCCTCACAAAAACTAGAGGTTGTGCAAATTTTGTCGCGTCATTCTACACCGATTTCAAGACCGTTGATTTTGCGTCACTCACAAGAACTACAGCTCTGGCAAATTTTGCCACGCGACTTGCACCTGCGTCCGTTTCCAAAATAGACCTTTTGCAAAATTTGCTCTCCTTAACTTGCGCCCGCACCCAGACAAAATTCCACTGATCCAGTAATTGAAGATAAATAAGGGCAGACAATGACCTGAATTCAGCTCATAACTTTTTTATGAAACCGTTTCTAATATTGAAGAAAAAACTACCTAAAACAAAAGACAACTCTTTCTGGACGAGGAGGGGGTAAAACAACAATTAAAATTGTGTAATTAGAGGTGATATTCCCCACCAATTCTAATGACATCCAAGCTCTTGACTCAAGGCATGACTCAAATAGTATCGTGTGATTTCATACAATAGAGAATAGAAAAAACATCGTCTAAATGGTTACGATTTCAATGTCTGTTTTATGGTTGCAAATCGTTTTTTTTTTCAAGAATTTTAATTCGACATTGACTTTGTTTAATTATGGATTGCAGCAATTTTTAGTTTTTCATTACAAAATTGCTGGAAAATATTGAAAATTTAAATTGCCTTTAAAAACAAAATTATGAAATCTTTAAATAAATTAGAAAAGTTTCTATTTTTAATTTGTAGCATAATTAGATGCTAAAAACAAAGTTGACAACAATCACGTTTTTCAACGCAAATCTAATTATTTTTTTCAAATTCTTATTGGGGATTTTTTTTTTCTCAGATGACAAAAAAAACAATTAAATAAATAATTTATGATTTATTTAGGAAATTCACAATTCTGCTTAAATTGTGTTTATTTTTATATAAATAAATATATAAATATTTTTGCTTAATTTAGCTGCTGTAGTTTTTGTGTTGATAGAAAATTATTTTCACGTTTGTGTCTTAAGTCTTTCGTTTTATTGTTTTTATTACAACTTCTTTTTTATTTCATTGTAATGATTGTCAGCAGCTGAAGTGATGATGCCATTTTATCGCCGATCTATTCGAAAGGAAGTTAATGACACGTTTTCTTGTCTTTAAAACTCTTTGTTGTTACACTGTGCAACAACAATGGCCTGTTCAAGTGTGGGAAGCGTTCAAGTTTTCGGGCCGACAACGAAACAAGCTGATAAATTACAAGCTGAGAGTTTAACACTGAGAGACTAAAGAATTTAATGCAAATCTGTTTTCTAAACTAAATCTTTAAACTGGGAAAAACTTAAATTCTATTTAATATCCATTTAAATGGTTGCCCAGTTTGTGGCTTGATTTGAGCAAAATTCTTTAAGTTTTAAAGCAAAATATTGATATTTTCAAATACTTGAGAGTTGTTACTCGTTGCTGTAAGTAATTGTGTTTCACGTTAGAACAAGAGAACACTGATTAAAGTCTATGTTAGTGAAATCATCAAGGATGAGCGTAAGATGAAGTTGGCAACAGAAAGTTCTTAAGCAATTTTCAAATGACTGGTCATTGACTGTTTTGAGGCAGAACCTCAAACAAATGATCAACAAAAGGATCACTTTTTCAAGGCATTCCTGGTCATTCAGTTTAGCTGTTGATGGAGAAGTTTAGAAGAACCTGCACAACCGAAGTCATATAGGAACATACTAGGAAAGTTCTTAACATAATTTAACCGAGACGAGAGAGAGGTTTTATGGTGTGCGTGAGATACACCAAAATTCTGACTTCAATTTCAGGCTGTGAAATAGAGCGAATCTGCTTCAACTGCCCACTGCCTTTGGCCTCTACAGCAGCCTACCGACAACACTTTAATTAATTAGTTTTAATCGCATTAAATGAAATTTAATGTTTATTAGTCAAATCTACGTTTGAGCAGTTCCAATAACACATTCTATTAATTGTTATCGGGGCCGCTCCTTAACGCTTCAACAAAACAAAACTACTGCTTTCACAGAGAAACTCACTGTTTGTAACAGGGTGCGCGAAGTCAGCGTTCAACAAAATGACACATGAAAGTGATAAATTTCACAGTGTGCGTGCAACAAAACAGCGGGCATTAGAAGCGGCCTCCTCCTCCAGCCTTTGCAGCACCGTTTAATGTTCAAATCGAACACAAATAAAGTTCATCTCATTTAAAAAGCTGTTTTCGATGCACTTTTCTTTCCTCCTTTTTTGCGCAAGTGACGACTTCAAACGGTGCATGGTCTTAGGTACCAGTCCATGGAGTGTTGCTGCCTGTGTCTGTCTGTCTGTCTGTCTGTTGGCTGCAGATTACGCTGCTTGCCATACAAACGACACGCACGTTCAACGGCACCATTGTTTTATGGCCAATTGCATTTTCTGCTTTTTTTTTGCCTTTTGTTTTCAGTTTTTGCTAATATCGAAATTGGGTTTGTTTCTCTTCTTCTGCTTTCGGATTGCGAAAACTTAAAACTTGGCTGGCAAGTGCGGGCTGCGAAGTTGCGACCCAACCGCCGCCTTCTTCTCTCTATTGTTATCTAATCAGGCCGCAAAATAAGCAGAGAGAAAAATGTTGTATTGGAAAATATAATTTAATGTATTTTAAAATATTCGCATGTTTATAAATATATATTTTCTTTTGCGCAAATGCATTTAATAAAAGTGTGTTTGTGTGTGCAGAGTTGTCGGCTGTCTAGTGTCACACAACAATGCTGCATTGTTAAGTCACATAATGTGTTAGTTTTCGGTTTGGCTTCAATAGAAATCGGATAATTATAAATAGCAGGAGAAAAATAAATTATGAACTTTTGAAAAGCAGACAGCAGACAATCGAAATCAATTCGAATCGCAATCTAAATCGCATGAATAAGATCTCTGGCAAGTGATAAGTTCTGTTTGACACAAATTAAAATATTTCCTGAATATTCGGCCAAAAAGTCTAAAGTGATTGTGAACATTTTTTCGGCAGGGCTCAATAAAAACGCCGTGTTGTTGTTTGCTGCTGATTAGTATTCAGTTGCGGATGGTAAAGCGCTGATGAGCAGCGCATCTCTTCAATATAAAACCTTATTATTATAACGAGTGTTCGTTAGGGCAAACCTGCAACGCGTTGTGGCTATTTTGGGGCAAATTTTGATGGCCAAATTGGAGATGACTGCAAGTTGGCAAGGCATCCTCAAAACGTTACTGTTTAGAGTAGAGCGGCTTGGTCCATCCGTTTTGGCCATCGCCCTCAATGCTGAACCCTACAGACTGATGATAAGGCAATTTCATTTGGTGCAAAGGGAACAGTATAGACAGAGATGGCAAATTTATGGACTGGATTATCTCTCTGAGAGGTGACTTGAAGGAACCATCCAGATCGTGTGAGTTGATGCCACTAGACTTTTACTGGTGCTTTAACGTAATTGCGGTCATTGCCGAGAATGTTTGCGTTCTCATCAGTCCAAGCTAATTCATGTTGCTGGTGCCTGATTGGTGGACTAGATAATGGGATCTCTCAAGCAAGTGGCTGGTGTTTATGCCCATATTACCAAAAATTAGCGCTTGCGTTCTTGTATCACATGGAAGCGTTATTCATTCGTGGAGCCTCCCGATGCTACCGTACATGTTGTTGATTAAAATGCCCCGAAAATACGAACGTGATGTTGCAAACTGTCTCTAAAACGTGGCACTATTTGCATCGTTTAATGCCTCTGCCAGTGGCATCCAATTGCCACGCGACACACACCTTTCCAGCCACAAACGCTCGCAAAAAGATGTCCATTTAATAAGCAAATCGGCAAATAAGTATTTTATTTTCATCAGAAGATGTTTAAGTTTCTTGCGTATTCGGCGGATGCGTTTCGTTATCGTCGTCAAGTGATTTTTCATTTTGTCCTGTCATTGGTTTGCCATGATTTATCACATCCGTTACTTAAGTTGGCAGCAAATGCTGAAGTGTTTGTGTGTGTTTGTCGCTTGAATTTTCACAGCTGGTGTACAACGTTTTCTTGTTGCTATTTTTTCCATTTTTTTTTTCTATTTGGTGTTCGCTGTATCATTATAAAAGCATATGGTCGATTCAATTATAAATGCTGCGCTTAAAGCCTTCTTTCACTTAATAGTGTTCGTTATTGGTTGGATTGCTTTGGGCCCACCATATAAACGCTTAACTAAATAGTTATGACCAGGCTAGGCTTGATGCCAGATTGCCTGTATAGTTTTCTTGTTGTTGTTGTTGCTGTTTGTTGTTGTGTGTTTCGTTCAATATGTGAATATCTAAATATCTACATTTGATATAAATATCGTTAGTAGTTTCGTTGTTGTTGTCGTTGTTGTTGTTGTTGTTTCTTCACAATCTAATTTATAAAATTAATGTGTTTATGTGCCGCATTTTGAAATGTTTGTTATGTTAACTATGTACAGTTATGTCATTTACCAACATAATATTCATATATTATGTTACTTGAATTAGTTGTTATGAAACGAATTAGAGTAGATTTTTGCTTTTTTTTTTTTTGTTTGATTCCGTTTCATATTATTTTATTTAATCTTTCGTATTTTTCTCTGCTGTTTTCAAACTCAGCAAATCAAACTGTTCGCAAGCCTTTTAACAGCTACAAGGAGTTGAAGCAAACGTATGTCACGATAAGTATTTTAATGATAAAACTGTCGTTACATATTTATTTGATTTGTTGATTAGTTTGAAAACCGTCTGGGAATTGCAAAAACGATGCAATACGTGATAATCGCAAAGCAGATGTTGTTAATCGACGTTGAGGTTTTGCTGGAATGCACAAATCGATTGTTCTGCTGAAATTAAACGGTGCCAGATTAAAAACTAAAGACTTAAGCAAGAAGCTTGACGGCTCAGTACAGAAGACAGAGGCTGAAATGTTGTTTGTGCCGCATAGAATTATTTGTTATGTTTTACTATATAAACGCTACCTAAAGCAAATCCCTGGCTGAGGAAAGAGTTTTTTAATAAAATCACTATTTAAAATAAAATAAAATGGTGTCCAAAAAAAATTGTTTCTAAAAATATTTTTTTTTTTTACTAAAAAATTTCAAATTTCAAAGATCGCCTAAAATAGTCTCCTACAAGAATATCTGTAAGAACACATTTTCTCAACAATTACTGTTTAGAAAACATCTTTTTCAATCAAAAAAAAAAAAAAAAAAAACTTCAGCCATCATTTCAATGAAAAATTAGCATTTAAAAAAATATGTTTTAAGAAAAGCATTTCAACTGCAGTCAGCGGAATGAACAAATCAATAATTGAAAAGATACAGTAGAGCTTAACTTATGAACTTGTTCGTTCAATTGAAATAAAGACCACAAAATCAATTTCATCCGAAGTTTAATTTTTCTTTGGATTGTTTTAAAAAACACTTTTTTCAATCAAATAACTCAAAGACCTAAAGTATTTCAAAAAACAAGTACCTGTTAAAAAAAACGACTCCTGTTTCACAAATGCGAGTACCTTTTAGAAAAGTATCTTATTAAAATAAAGCGGCTTTTTTTAAAGAAAATACGTTTTAAAAAATTGATTTTAAAAAAGTATATTTTACAGAATGCCTTTTAAAGAAGGCGCCTTTAAAAAATGCCTTTAAAAGAAAAACTTTATAAAAAATAGTTGCTAAAAAGTCATTATAAGCAAAAGTAATTATTAACAAAACACTCTTTAGAAAAGTACCTGTTAATAAAATATGTTTTTTAGGTATTTAGGATATTTTTTTAGAAAAAGTACCTTTTGAAACACCCATAAAAAAAGGCATATCTTTTTAAGACAAAGCAGTACTGCTTCCAAACGCCACAGTGTTGTCAACTTTAAAATTCCAAAGCGCAGCAGAAAAAAAACTCGCTATTTAAAAGAAAAATGCACCAAGTTTAGAATTTCGTTTTTATTTAAAAGATTTGCTTGCAACGCATTTTATAACAAACGAACAATGATTGCGATAATACTTTTGCCGAACTGTTTAACAGACCCGACAGCAATTTTTACTATAAAAAAAATTACGATGAAAATCGAAGAGGGGGCGGCAGCAGATTTCATACACGTTTAATGAAATGTTGGTTTTTCTTGACATAATACAAATTATCTACAACAACAAGACCCTTTTTCCTTGTGCATACGATTTGGTGTGTCTTTAACATCATTGATTTGATTGTAAAAATGTTGCACTTTTTAATGAAATGTTCACGAGCAAAGATTTTTTTCTTCTACCGAAACAACAAGTTTTGTTAAATTTGTGGACACCAAAAATTAAAAAGCGCAACGAAATTTTGGGGGAAGCCTCGAAAAAGGAATTTAAAAACGCACCCAGTTGACAACACTGGAAGGCATATTCTACTGACAAAAATATATTCTCTGAAAAGTACATTTTGACAAAAGTTTATTATGAAAAAAATTACACCTTTAAAATAAAAACAGCTTTTCCCCATTTTTTATAACTACATTTTTCAAACAGAATATTTGAAAAAAAATGCATCATTTAAAAAAATATCTCCTAAAAAGTACATTTAAAAAAATGACATTTGTTAAGAAATGATTTTTATGAAAACTAAATTTTTAAGCCCTTTATAAAACTGAAACTTTTGTTTTCTGAAAACTATTTATTTGCTTTGAAGACTGTTTTAGCATTTAGCGGACGTTATTCCTATCAATAATTCAGAATATTTGTGTAAAATGAAATCGCACGTAGAGTAAATTTTAGCTGTCTGCAAACAAATTTTAAAACTCAAACAACATTTTGTTTTGTAAGAGTTACAGCGCCAGCGGCCTCCTTTCTCTGCTTGAAAGCAGAAGTAAATTATTGAATTGCCTGTGGAAAACAGCCCTGTAAAGTGAAATGAATTATTCCCGCAGTTTCAGAGATTAATAGAAAACCATTAAAAAAAACAGAGAACTTTCGTTAAAATTGTTTTGTTTGATTGTTAAATGGAAAAAAAGGCAATCACGTGCATAAATCAGTTGAATGAAAACCGAACAACAGCCGTAATCGATGACTGCGAAACCGAAATAACAGTCGCCTTAATTTTAATGCTATTAGTCAGTCGTACACTTCAGAATCCAGCTTTTCACACGTTGTGAGGGTGTGTGGAGGTCAACACTTGAGGTGACAAAATTTCCTAGTGCCCAGAGACGCGGCCAAACCAGCCAAACACAATAAATTAACACATATTGTCACTGCCGTTGTTGAAATGAAACACTTCACGGGTATTAAGAGGCCATTCATTAAGCGCTCTTGGCAGTTTTCGACAAAATATTCATATTTTTTTTTTTATTGTATTTTAAAATTTCTGAAATGAAATTTGAACTATTTGCAGCCAAATAATTTCTGTTTTGAATAATACTTTTAATGTTGTTGTTTAGTGTCAAAAAAATCGTGCTTAGGCATGACATATTGTCATGTGCGTATTTGATCACTTGTGTCAAAATCTTTTGAAAATTGTTGAAAAATCGAACAAACAGCAAAAACGCCAGAGCAGCACAAAACTGCCAAGTGCTGCTTGTTTTATGGATTTTTAATTTGTTCCAATACTGCACAACAGTCGATTGTTGTTCTTGTTAAGTAATTTTATATATTTCACATACAACACCAATAAAACTAAAACAAAATTTGTATGTGTGTATTTCAAAATAAACAAAATATATTTAAAAAATGTTTTACAAGTGCCTGGGCAAGACTGCGCATGTCTTTCACAGCAAGCAGCGTTCAAGTACCCGAAGCGTTTCAATACCCGGCCAGACGGACCTTGACACTAAAATAGCACAAAGTCCTACATGACTTTTTTTTAAATGATTTTCTTCCAAACACTCGAAATTAATCCCTAAAAATAAAAACACTTCATTGTTCATTGGAAAAAAAGTGGAATTTTTAAAAATTAAATAAAAACCTGCTTCCCAAAAAATAACTTTTGTAAAAGGAATACCTAAAAACAAATAATCTTTTTTGGAATAATAACTTTCATTACGCACAAAACCTTTTCAAAAAAAAAACACCTTCTTTAAATAAAAAATTGGAAAAATTTATTTTTAAAATCTTTGTTTTTGGAAAATTAATTTTAATTTAATAATTTAACAAAAAGTTTATTGCTTCGTTAAAAAAAAATCCATTTTTATAAATTACTTTCAAAAAAATGTACCTCCTTCAAAAAAGCATTTTTCTATGCAAATAACACATTTAGAGAAACTAACTTTCTAGTACCAAAACTTTCATAGATAAAAGTACCTTTTTTTTAAGGAAATCAACTTCTATAGAAATTTGTTTATTTGTTCACCTTTTGGCACCTAAAGCCGAACTGAAAAATATAAAAATATGCGACGAAGAAGAATTTCCTTAAAAAAAAATGGAAAAATTAAATTTAAAAATCTTTTGTGAAAAAGTACATTAACAAAAAAAAAACATTGTTTATTGTCTAATTAAAAAAGTACCATTTTGTAACAATTAAAAAAAAAAAACAAATTCTTACAAGAAAGTTGACAAAACAATAAAAATAGAAAACTTTCTAAAAAAAATATCTTTTATAAAAGAGGCAACTTTTTTGGTAAGAATCCTTTCTTTTTTGGTAAAAGTACTTTTTGTAAAGAGTACCTTTTTGGAAAAAGTACTTTTTTGGAAAAAGATACAAGAAAAGGTAACTTTTTATAAAAAAAAATACACACTTTTTCCCAACTTTTTTGGTAGGAGTCCTTTCTTTTTTGGTAAAAGTACTTTTTGTAAAGAGTACCTTTTTGGAAAAAGTGCTTTTTTGAAAAAAGATACAAGAAAAGGTAACTTTAAAAAAAAAATACACACTTTTTCCCAAGACAGATTTTTTTTCAAAAAGTACTTTTTGAAAAAGTACGTTTTTTAAAAATTGTTTTCAAAAACAACCTATTTAACTAAAAAAAAGTTCAAAAATAAAAATGTTTAACTAACTAATTTTAAAAAGCATTTTTAAAATACTAACATTCACATATTTTAGTGAATGTCCTTTAGGAAAAGGACTTTTTAAAATATTACTTAAAAAAGTAGTGTTTTTGCGAAAACGAATTTTTGGAAAAACTGTCTTTAAAAAAAAATATCTTTTATAAGATCTTTGGAAATAAAGTGACTTGTTAAAAACAAATTTTTTGAAATATAACCTTTTCATTTAAAAAAATTGCGTTAAAAAAATGCTTTCTCAAAAGTACCTTCTCAATAGAATATCCTTATGAAAATCTCTTCGTAAAATTAGTAAAATTAAAGCACAAATTAATATTGAAATTATGTAGGGGCCACTATTAAATTATTAACACAAAGATGCGAGTCTAAGCGAGACGCCATTTCGCAAATCTCACAAAAACAATCACATTATGGCATAAAGTCAGTCAAACAGTGAACGAACAAAACCCAGCCTAAAATGTCCGTCCGTGTTTGTGGCTGTCCGCGCTCAACTGTCGAACTGCTTGTCCGGCTGTGTAACATGGCCTGTCTTTTGTCAATTATACTACTTGTTGTACAAACAAGTACCCACCAGACAAACATACACAGGCACTAGTGCTGGCACGTTACACTGTGAACTGTCGTTCAGAAACTCTCAATGAGCTGGAGTAGATGGAGTTTAAGGTCAGCCAGTGTGTCTCTTAATTGCTATTGGTGAATTATTAAAATAATTTATTGAACCGATCATTACGTTTCATGAGCTGCGATTGCAATAAGTGTTTGTTTGTTTGTCTGCTTGATTGCGAGACACGCGTGAACCTAAAATATTGTAAAGTGGCTTGGAAGTGAGCATTTGCTATTGAGCAGCAGCATTTTCTTCTTTTGTTTTGCTACTGCGACACTTTCAATGAAATCACCAACAAAGTCGTGACACAAAACGGTGCCATAATATCTGTCAGTGTACGAGTATTTGTGAGCAAAAATTTACAATGCAGCCCCTTTTTATATATAAAATTTTCTTTTCGTTTGTTTTAATTCGCTATTTTTTGATTGAATGAGCGTAAATAGCGATTTGTTTTCTGGTTTAATTTTGTTTCTTAATGATCTATTTTAGGGCCTACAACAAATTTATTTGAAGACATAAATTACATCTATCGGAAACTGTGATGCAACTGGGTGATTTTTAAGGTTTGGTTTGCCAAACACCAAATATATAAAAATTATATTGTATGTTAATCATTGAAAATTTATATGCCGCCATAATTTATATAATTTTTTTCTTTTCTGGTTTTTTTCACAACCAGCTAATTTTCCATAAACGGCCATAAATTCAGCGGCCAGGGGAGGGGGCATACTTTTTGTAACTGATTTTAGTTGTATTTAAATATATTTATTGCCTTCGGATGCCATTTAGAGTTTTTATCAACAGCTTACACGCAAAGAAATTATCACAAAGATTTGTCCAAAACTTTGACATATTTCAGCAAAAATTATTTATTTTTTGTGTGCGTTTTCGTCGTGATTTTCAATTGTCGAAAATACAATCAAACAGCTGGTTTCTTTATTGTGATGGTTTTGAAGTCACAGAAAAGTTTAGCTGGAATTTTCTTAATTTCAAACCAACCAATCGCATAAAAATATGAATAAACAACAAATCGAGTAATTGATTTGATTAATTTATTAGAACGTTTGTCGCACAAATAACAAAGTGATTTGAAAAAGTTGTTGTCAGAGCTGAACGTTTAAAAATCACAATAACTACTTTTTTTTTATTAACAATTTAATGCACTTTTTAGGTGAAATTTCAAATAGGATATCAAGCCCTGCCTACACTAAAGACCTGCAGGTGTGCTTGTTTCAAAAATATTCGCCATTTTAAATTTTGAAAAAATCATGTGAAATTTTTCTATAAAGTTTTAGTTTTTTTTTTTAGTAATATTTTAAAAGCCTGTTTTCAATATACAATAACAAAAAACAATTTAAAATATTTGTTGTGGTCACCGCCAACAACCGGTTCGGCCACAAATAACTGTTTATTCTTCTCATAATCCAATATTTGTGTCAATTATTGTGTTTAAAAATTCTGTTAATTATCACTTATTAAGTTAATAATAAATTTAGCTAAATGTTTTCAAACATAATCTTGTTAAAAACTAAAAATAAATATGTAAATATGAAAAATAAATAAAAATTCTTTAAAACCAAAACCGGCTGTTTTGGGCGCATAAATTTAAATTAGTTTTTCTTGTTTTGGTTTTTACAGGAAAGAAATTTAATTCGATTTTCGAATTTATCGATAATTGAAATAAACTGACATTAAACAGGCGAAATGTGTTTTACGGGAACTGAAGTTGAACAGTTGAACGAAACTTAATTGACAAACAGCAGCTTAAAGCTGCCTTTTTAAAATCACTTTAAAAGAGCTGCTTTAATTAAGTTATTAAAACTTCAAGTTTAATCTCGTATTGGGAGAGAGAGAAATCTTTGAAACTTTTTTATCAATTTCAATTGTCAAATGGAAAAGATCTCAAACTTTAATCGGTAACTTAAATTCATCAGCAAAAAGCTGTTTTAGCTGAAGTGTGTTTTAGCAAATTTCCCTCTTAAAAAAAAAAGAAAAAAACGCTGGGAAACGCACTGAAACATAAAGATGGCGGTACTTTTTGTGGAAAATGTCTTAAACAGCTAAATTTCTTTTGGCTCCTTTTTTTCATAATAAATTCACTAGACGAGGAACAAACACAAAAATAAACCATTTGCACAAATAAAGCGGTGATTTGATGTGTTTAAAAAATTTATGTTTGTTGGAAATTTATACGACATCAATTAATTATCATTTGCGGACACGGCGTCGCCTTCTTCAGTGGCTTTTACGCACAAATGATATTAATTTGGCCTGTTTTTCCTTAACGGATTGTTTTCTATTTTTCTCTTTTTTTTTTCTTTTTGTAGCATTTACTCGTATATTCCTTTGATGTCGAGTTGCAGCAACGTAAATAGTTTCCCAAACTTTCTAAGAAAATACCGAAAAAGAAAATCCTTGATAACTAAACAAAACTTCGTTTGTTTAGGTAATTTTAAATTTTAAAGAATTTCCGACGACAGTTTAAGAATCACTGTCTAATGAACGATTTGGTCTCGTATGGCTCCGTTCGAGACGCCACATACGAAAACACAACATTGTACCGCAGTTTTACATTTAATGAGGCCAGCAAATTGAGTTTGTGGTGCCACAGCTACATTTCTTTCGGAATTAAATGCTCAGCTCAGCGCAAAGGCGTAGCCGCGGCGCAGCGAACACGCCACTGATTCCACCCGAATGGAGATGCCCATAGTCGGGCAGCGTGTTATGAATTTTGTCACCCAAATACCAGTTGATTTGATATAATAATGTGTTAATTATGGTTTTCATATTATAACGATTTCTGGTGGCATTTGGGTGGTTCGCAACAAAAAGTTTTCAAAACATAACAAAATTTAAATGAGCGTCTCTAAAACAAACAAAATTGTACAGAAAAAATTAGTGTCAGATGTTTTTTGAAATTAATTCTCATGATAAGGACACTATTGGCAGAAAAGTGTTGCTATTGGCAACACTGTGAACACTTTGAACAAACTTTTACAGCAGATGGTGGGAATTTTGGAATAGCAGAGGTTTTTCAATTTAAAATTTTGCTTGGGCAATAAATTTACAGCAATAAATTTCGCACAGTGGAACTAAAATGTTTCCATTTAAGCGTCTGAATTAATAATTTATCTTCAATTTTTTACAATATTGTAAGATTGCACAACCGTCTTCAGCTACAAAAAGCAGGAAGTTCCAAAAAAAAAATTTGGTGAAAGAAAAAATTTCCTATGGAAAATTTCCGAAAACCACAATTTTTTGTAAAAAATTTTTAGTGAAAAAATTAATTTGTCATAGAAAATATTTTATAGCACCATAAATTTTCTATTGAAAAAACTTTGCAAAACGTAAAATATTCTATGGAAGTGACTTCGTGAAACGAAATATATTCTACAGAAAAAAAAGAATAGAACGAAAAATGTTCTATAGAAAAATTCTCGAAACAAAAAATTTTTATACAAAACAATTTTATGAAAAGAGAAAATTTTCCAAAAAATATTATATTAAGCAGCATTTTCCAATTTTGTGTGAAACAACGTATTCTCTATAGAAACAATTTCTTCTATTCTACAGAAAAAATTGTGTAAAAGGAAATTGTTTAAACAATGAATTTTGGTACAAAAAAAAAACATTTTTAAATGAAAAATTTTTCTTTGGAAAAATTTAATGAAACAACAAATTTTTTGTAGAAAAATTTCTATTAAGTCATAATTTTTCTATTGAAGAGACTTTGTGAAACAAAATATTTTTTAAAGAAACAATTTCGTGAAACAAAAAACTTTCTATTAGAATAATTTTCTGAAGCAAAATATTTAAAAAAAAAACAATTTCAAGAAAAAAAGAAATTTCGATTTAAATAATTTTGTGAAACAAAAAATTTTCAATTTAAATAATTTTATAAAACAAAATATTTTTTAAAGAAACAATTTCATGAAACAAAAAAAATTTTCTCTTGAAATAATTTTGTAAAACAAAATATTTTTTATAGAAACAATTTCGTGCTACAAAAAAAATTTCTATTAAAATAATTTCATGAAAAAAAATTTTTGCAAAACCAACAATTTTTTACAAAAGAAATTTCTCTATTTCCTACCAAAACAAATTGAAAAATAAATCGTAAAAAAAAAATTGTTTATACAAAGAATAAAAAAATTTGTATGAGATCAAAGAAAATTTCCGGAACTAAAAATTCTGTGTGACACAAAAAATTGTTACTGTACCCATCGCCTAGAAGAACAAAAGAAAAATTAAAGTTTGTTTTAGTTGATTAACGCACAAGACTAGTTCTGTAATATATTACGATGTGTTTAAAGGCCGTTACTTCTGCGCCTACAACTGTAAAAATTCCGTATTCATACGCACTAATTAATAAAATTAATTTGAATTCCTATTTTTCGACATTTTTTCAAACTAGTTGTTAAGGTCGCCCTCCACTCACATAAATCTAAAGCACTTGTCTCAAAAAAAAAAAAAAAAAAAAAACTACAAAACATCATCAGTTGCGAAGTTTTTGTTAGTTGTTTGTGTTGGTCGTTTTGTTGTAATGGCTTTCAGAACGACTAAACTGCTCAGCTATAACGACAGCTACCATTTCTAGTGTCACTTTACAAAATCCTTTTTGTCTGTCATTTTTCTGGCGCACCGAAAATTTCTTGCAAAATTGTGCCACTCGTATTGAATTTCGTTTCGAGGCTTTCGGCCAGTGTTTGGATATTCCAGAGGAGCGCGGAATGTATGGAAATATCGAATTTCCATTAACTCTGGTACGTTTGAAAGTGTTTCAAAAATTGAACTCATGCTCCCTAAAAGCTGTAAAACTATTATTGCTGACATTAAACAGCACTTTTGCTAAGAGAAAATAACGTTTGCAATTTTTCTTTTGCGGCCTGCCAAGTTTTATAAACGTTTGTAAATTGTTGCCAGCGAAATAGACGCAGATACTTAATACGTTTCTGGAGACAGGGGTTTAGGTGCACGTTGTTTCATGTCTATCTTTGATTTGTTTTGTCTGTTTTTTGTGTGCATAAACATTGAGCTTTTATGCCCCAAATAAATCCCTGTTTGTAAGACATTTTCTTTTCAATTTTTTCCCTCTTTCTTTTTCTGAAATAAAAATCTGTTTGTTTGTTTGTTGGTTGGTTGGTTGGTTGGTTGGTTGGTTTTTTTTCCAACGATTTTAGTTGGTTTTTTGACAACATAAAATGGATTTCTTATGTTTGTGTTTAGACATGGAAGCGATTAAATTAATTGCTGTTCAACATTCAATGAAATTCAATTTGAATTTTCCAAGTCAATGCGTTAAAATGGCAGTTTATAGCCGTCGTACTCGTACGCTGCCTTGGCTGCTGCTTTTGTTATTTAATTTTATGAAACTATTTGCAGGCCTGTACAAAGGAGAAGAAATGCCGTTTGTCATTTCGCTTTTATTTATTTTTTTTTGCTTCTTCTCTCTGCGGTTTTCTAACACACGTTTTACATTTTCACATAAAAATGTCACATGTCTTGACAATTGTTTGGCACACATGTGAATTTGTTTGTGGTTGTTGTTTATGCGTTTGCGCAGCCCATTTCCACAATGAATGTAACCACCGACACGGGCACCGGCCACCACTTGCAGACTTCAGGTGGGGCACATGGGGGAGTTTTTTTGGTTGTATAAACATTTTCATTTTGCATGAAACCATAAATTTCAGATTCTATAAAATATGTTCATTTGTTAATTTGGGTCTGTTGTGGTTGAGTTTAAGGAATTCTGTTGTACAGCACAAACTTTTTATGTTCTTTTTTCTTTTTTGCCCCTAAATAAAAAAAAAACGAAATAGGAAATAATACAAAAAGTTGTTTTTTTTTTCTTTTAATTAAAACTGAGATGTTCAAACAACTTTTAAAGGTATTCCAGTTTAATGAAACTATTGAGTTCTTTTCTTGCCTTTTTAAAATTAACAAGTTCAGCTAAATAATGAAAAACTTTACTGACTAAAATGTCAATTGTATAGTTCAGGAATTTGGCTGCCATCACTTGGTGTTAACGAGGCTTTTAATAGCATCAAAAGCGGCCTTCATTTAGACGATAACTTCTTAATGTATGGGGGTACAACCAGAGATAATATTTTGAAATCCTAGACGCGTTTGAAGAAGGAGGGTAAACAATTTCTGCGTTTACACTATAACCAAAAAGAAAGAAGAAAAAACACCAAAACAAAGCAAAATAAAAACAGCTGCTTTCAAATAAAACAAAAAGTCCATGTTGTTTTTATAACACAGTTTGTGTATGTAAAATATGCATTCCTGGTCCACTGGAGTCTGATGATTTGTGGAAAACTTTCCAAGCAACAAAAACCGCCAAAGGACTATAAAATCTTCATTTTTGTTCTCCCTTCCCTTCTGCTTAAACATTTTACATGTCACAGGACACATCTTATGACTTGATGTATGCTGTGTCGTATGACTTGTCGTATCGTCTAAAGTATTGCAGCCAAACAAGCAATTGAAACCAACAATTGGTTGCTGTTGGAAAGACAACAACTAGTGAAAACGGCGTTTAAAAAACACGAAAAGATTAAATTTACCCCATGCAGACAGAGGACAGACAATTGATTTTCTTATACTTCTCGGATGGAAATACGATTTCTAAAGTATTTAGGCCTACAACAACAAAATACCGCTCTTGCAGCGGCCTGTGAAATACAATATTAATGATATATATTTGCAATGCCATTTTAATTATTTAGCCAATCTGTTCGATTGGAAAACGTCCCCCCAGACGTTACAGAAAAATTACAATATTTATGGAATAAATTCAACATTGTTGCATATTGTTTTCATGTTGAAATCAATAATTCTATATGATTGCTGGTGTGCCAAAGCAAACGCTGTTGCCTCAAATATGAATTTTTAACAAATGAGAAAAAACCTAAATAAGACAAGCTGTTTAGCAAAAACGTAAAATCAACCTGATTGAATGTTATTTTAACATGTAGAACAAATGAACAAACATTTTCTATTAACACTATCATTTAATAATAACAATTAGCCAAGAGAGTAGCAGGTTCTTTGTTTTTATTCAAGCGAACAAGAATCATAATCCTTTTGTTGTTGTTGTTGTTGTTGTTGCTTAAGTTATTTGCATATTTCAGCTGGTTTTTGTAGAATGCCCTGATATGAACGTTTAAAAAACAAATATAATTTCCTACATTCCAGTTGTCTCTTTATATGGAGTAATTAAACGACCTCTAGAGGCCGTTGCGCTTATAGTCTTTTATAACGTACAGTGAAACATTCATATAATGAACTTTGTTATAACGAAACGAAAAAGTTTTTCATACAAAAATTTACTATAGTTTTGAAGAAGAACTATTGAGCCATAAAGCCAATGTAAAGCCGGTAAAGCCTCGCTATTAAAACAACAAAGTCTTAATGTGCTTGCAGGTGCATGTCTGCTTGTGAAGTCTCTATACAGCGAAGTACTCATTGCAAGCATTCTGTACAAAGAAGAAGGTTAAAAAATAAAATACTGCAGCTACCAAAAGTAGCAATTCTTAGCGTGTGTGCAAATGCAAGTCTAGTGCCCTGGAGATGTAGTCAAGATTTACTTGATTCTGGTCAAAAGAAAAAAATCTAAGCAAGAAGAAAATTTTCTCTTAAAAAAATCGGGCACTATTTGCAACTTTATTTTAAAACAAATTTTGGACAAAGAAACATTTTTTCCTCATTTCTTATATACAACAAATCCATAACTCTAACAAGGTTTATTTTTGGATCCCCTTCAGTTCCATCATATCGAAGATGCACTGTAATGCATTTATAACAAATATATTTATTTATAAATTTACCACTCAATGCCTTTGTACCCGTATAATGCTGTGTATCAATTCAGTGGTTTAAACCGGTTTGAATGAAAACGTAAGTGCATTCACTTGCTTCAATTACCGGCTTAGTCACATCCGGGCCCAAGTTTAAGCAAACAATTAGAATATTTCTTTTATTAATACACTAAAACCCGACAGCCAGCAGCACAGAGCACTTCAGTGGAAGCCTGACTTTGGCCACGAGTTGTATCGATTTGGAGGGGTGGGGGGTGTTGATGAAAAACTTCTTCTTTAGAATTAAACACGAACATAAACTTGCGCGCCTTTTGCGGCACTCGATTAAGCATTTTAGTGTTTGTAAGAGTTTATGGGAGAGCGTCTCGATGGAGGAGTGTGGCCAGCGACTAGAAGGTTCGCTTCCTACCACAGACTTTGGGTGGGTTTCTGCAGACAAGCAAACATTTTGCCAGTTGGGTTCAAAAATATGATAGATGGCACCTCAGAGTTTGATTGCCGAATTCGATTGCTCAAAACCTTTTATTACTGAAGTCTACTACAAACCTTAAATGCTGCAAAGACCAGAATGTGAAATTTTCATATAGAAAGGAGAGACTATTCGCTTCGGTGTTTACTGTGTGTCTCTCTCTCTCTCTGTGTGCAGAGAAATCGAATTAAATTCCTGCACCCGTACCCAGCTTCAGGCAGGCAGCACCTGAACAGCGGCTAAACACTTGAATTTTTACTAATCAAATGCAGAAAAGATAAATGATCTAGAATTATTCACTAATTATGCATCGATCGTGTTTAAACTAAAGATTTGCAACTTTTCGTTGCCATGAGGTCAGAATTGTAAAGAAATATTTATTATCAAGAAGTAAGAAAACCCAAATGAAGGACTGAAAACAAAAGCATATTCAACGTGATTATTTACTTTTGTGTAAAATAACAGCAAAGGGTAAATCATTTAGACCATTTTTTTATAGATCATATTGGCATTTTCCCATCATGCCTTAATACTGGATACGTCATCATGGAATGAATTATTGTAGTTTCTTGGGATCTGCAATTTTCTATCAAACCAATTCTCGTATTCTTGTTCACTTTATGGCCAATTTATCAGGATAGGACACAGTGTGTGTTATAATTCAAGGTCCTAAAGAGTTTTAAGAATGACGAAAAGAGAAACCCTGTTTTTCGGATGTAATCAGTACATAATGATGTGGGTGTTGGAAACATACAGCCAAGCCCAGCAGTTCTCCCTCTCTCTCTCTCTCTCTCTGCAGGCGCTAATAACTGAAATGTCAGGGATGTAAAATTCAGTATATTCTTTACTGAGTTGAGCAGATCAAAAACTTAAAAGTCTGGCGATAAAATAACTTTGTGAGTGATTTCCTTTGTACTTATAAACTATATAGAAAAAATTTGATATAACGAATTTGAAGGTTATCGAAAAGCAAACTTCGTTCGGGCTATTGATTGGCATAACAGTAAAGCCTACGTATAATGAATCTTAAAGAAATAAGGAAAAAAAGGTCGTTATAACCATAAAAATTGACATAAAATTCCATTTGAAAATTTTGCTTTAAATTTTATTTTTTTCTTGGTTGCGTCGAATGTTTAAGAGGCTTGACGGGCATACAAATGCAAACACATTTAAGCTGGAACTACACGAATGCCGTTAGGTAACAATTTTCAGCAACGAGTATTTTTACACCCCTTAGATGGACCAGCAAAATGCAACGCTGGTGGGGTAATTTAGTGACAACTTGATATGCAAATGTGTCGACATTTATGGTGCTCTTGTGCCCCCCCGGAAATAAAGTATAAGTCCATATTAACTTATTTTAATTATATTTAAAATTAGTTGCACTTTTAAAATGGAATTCGTTGAGAAATTTTATAATTTTAGAGAGCTGATTTCATATTCACTAAATGCAAATTTACAAAGTGCTGGTTCACACACATCAACTTTTATTGCTCAATATTTTTGTTTTTCCGTAAGAAAGAAAGAGAGAACTACAAATTGTAGGCATTCTTCCACAAAAGGTAAACTTGAGCAGCAAAAGTTGATGCGTTTGAAGCGGCACAAGCTGAGCGAGACAAAAAAAGAAAGAAGAAAAACCAAGTATTGTTTCATAATGGGCATACGATCCATGGTCTTTTCTTAACTAGTCGCGGGCCCCAAATGCACCTTTTTGATGTTTGGGTTTTATTTTGCTGCTGTTCTGGATTTTTAAGAAAGTTTTTTTCAAGTCCAGCTTCACACACATCAATTTGTATGGTTCAAGTTTATATTCGCAGTTCTTTCGTCTTCTCTCTGGCGGTTACGCAAAAAAGTTGGACAACAGCAGTTCTTATGGCTGAACCGACACTTAGTGTTGCCGCCAGTTACAACAACCGTGTGTTTAGGCTGTGCTAAATACTAATCCCAAAATCATTTTTCATATTCTCCTGCCATTAAAATTTTTATAAAATGAGGCCATCATGTAACTATAGAGTATTTGATTGGGACAATTTCTATTGCCGTGTACCAATTCTGAACAATAAAAACTAAACCAGATTCTTGTGTTTGTGGCAATCGTGTAATTCCAACTTAGACTTTGTGGTTTTCATAACGCCGCTTCAGCAGTTTGATGTGATTTCGATATCATTGTAGGGAGGAATTTGCTTTAAAGAAAAAATTATGCCTGTAAAAGATTTTTGTATGAAAAACTTTGCAAAATGCAGGGAGTTGTCAAGGGCCTCGTGTGAAATATTCATTAAACTGAACATTAGTTTTGCTAAAATAAACTATTATTAAACATTTCGCTGCCTGTTAGAAACTTTGTGGCAGCATAGCAAGACTTTTGCCCCAAATCATATGAAATCACACCCCCCACAACAACAAAAAGACTCTATTGAAATTGAATAATTTATAAAAGCGCTTGTTAACAGCTACATGGAAAACCTTCTCTTTTTGTTGTTGTTTCTTTTAATTTTTGGTTTGTTTGTTTTTTTTTTTTTGGTTTGTTTGTGAGCGCCAAGCTGTTTGTTAAAGTTGTTAATCGATTAAAATACAATCGATTGAACAAACAAATGTAAATATGAAGCCAACAAACAAAAAAAAAAAAACAACAACAGCCAAACACTCACAATTCAAAAGGAAAAAAATTAGCAACAACTGAAAAATTTATTAAAAGTCAATTAAAATTGTAATAATGTTATGTAAAATGATAATGTACGAGTGTCCATATGAATGACTGTGGTCAACGTCTGAAATTGGTCCGAAGATAAAATTTGTTTCCCTGCTATCTCTGGCTTGGCCATGTTAAGATTTTAAATTGCTACTGTTTAAGTTATTGACTGTGTTTTTTGCTCTCCTTCTCAGCTTTTTCGAAACGTTAAAAGGCGTGGTTCTTCTAGTTTTATGTCTGTCCGCCTCTGTTCGCTGTTGCCCCCCCCCCCCCACAACCACCAGGGCCACCTCAACATTTAATGTACGAATGGGTCTGTGCGTAACGCATTTAAACTAATAACGTTTTTTAGTTTCTTCTCGGCCAAACCAATTTTTTGTCTCTCTGTTGTTGTTGTTGTTATTGTTGTTTTTTGCGGTAATAAAAATAATTTTAATTGCTATTTATGTTACAGGCCATTTGTAGTTGTAATTTTGGTTTTTTTATGCAATTTTTAATTGACTAGGCTTGTATGAAATTCTCAAAATTCGCAAATACAAGTTGAACCATTAGAAAAAATGACAAACAGCGAAATAGAGAAAACAACAGCAACAGCAACAGCAACAACAACAACAAACTTAAGCTAATAAATACAATCTAGTCATGGAGACTTTTATTTTTTCTTCTAATTTTATGAAGGAAAAAATGCGTATTTGTTAAAAGTTTTCAACGAACATGGGTGGTTTATGTGTGTCTGTCACTATTTAAAGTCTGATAATTGCCTAATCTTTTGAAATAAGAGAGGCAAAAACAAAAAAACAAACCAAATAAATTACTATTTAAGGCTAATAGGAGAAATAACACAGAAACAAATTATTCTGTTTTTTTTTTGTATTTTTCTATTTATTTTTTTTTTTTTGTTGGAAGTTGGAACAACAACAACAACAAGCTGAAAAATGATAATTTGTTATGATTGACCATTAAGTGGGCATTTACTTTGTGTGTCATTAAAACTAAATGGAAGGAGTTGTTGATATGTTGGTGATTTCATATCGCATAATGATAGTTTGAAGGCACTGCATTATCGTTAAATGGATTTATGCTGGCAGCTTGTAATGAACTTTAAGTGTTCGAATAGCTCGTTGTGTTTGGCCAATTGTAAGGGTCGGGTCTAGGGCTAAAGGCAGCACTGCGCTGTGTAATATGTGATGTGATGGTTTTTTTCCCCCCTGATGCCAGTGAACAATTTATGGATAATATGTGTTGCACTTATCTAACAACTTACTTTTTCAATATCATACCAATTACTTGATTATTAAATTACAGTGAATAGTTTTCTACAGATTCGCCGCTTTAATGTTGGCAACACTGCTTTAGTGGACAACCCATTAAACAGCTGATGTTGCTGTAGCACAACGTAACAAACAGTGCTGCAAACTGTCGAAAGTTGTAAATGGCAAGTGAACAAAATGAGCGGTTGAAGTAGAAGCTGCAGCCCAATATTTGAAATCAAAGACTCTGCTGCGCCCCAAAACACATGTGCGGCTCATTGTCTAAATAAATTTTTTCATCAAAATAGAAAACGAACAACTAGAGTTACCATGATTTTGTATAAAGTATCACAACAAATATGTAAATTACGAAATTTAATATTTCTGAAGAGATATTTTTATGCAAATAGAAATATATTTGTTTAACTTTTTAATTCGTATTATGTTAAGAAATTCCAACATTATTCTGGCATAATTTTTTAAGTTTTTAAACAGCTTTTAGGGTAATCATGCAAAAAACGTCCGTATTCTGTTTGCATTTTGTTGTCACTACTACAACTTCTTTATTCTGCTGCAGACTGTAGTTTGTGAATCCTTTAGCGAGATCAGGAGACTTAAAGGCCATCTGCTGTTTGTGAATTAATTTCCATTATTCAATTCAATTATTCTTTTTTTTAGTACTGTAAACATAAATATCTAAACTCTCAACCTTTTGTATTTGTTGTTCTGATTGGCGTTCAACAACAATTTTATTTTTTCTCGTTGTCCTCTATTGGACAGATTCTAAATGAAATTTTATTGTATAAAGAAAAATCTTATCCCTAAATGGTATTGATTTGATCATGATCAATTTAGCAATTAAATTTTTGTATTCAAATCTACTTAAAACTGACCGCGTCGCTAGACTCAGAGTATCGATCGTTCTCGATCTCTGGTGCCGGCTAAATTGCATGTCCCAGGCGTAGAAGTTACCTGTTAAATAGTGGAAATATTTAAGTCACGCTGGATATTCAGCCGTAGACTATATTTTTTGCAGCTTCTGGATATTCGCAGCTCATTCATAGCTGGATGGCAGGTGTCCATATATGTAGGTTCTATGATAGATTTATACAGGAGAACTTTGTGCTCCAGAACTGGAATTCAACTAAGACTGAAGAATAATCCAATAAATTTTTGAACAGTTTTGCTTCAATATTAAACGCCGATCAAGATGTACTGCCAACTGCTTGAGCTGGTTTGCCAATGGAATACCAATCTCAGCTATTTTTGCTGGTGGACAATTTTCCCATTTTAAGTGTAAAAGTTATGCCAATATTTCGTAGGTGCTGGCCTACTCATGAGAATTCAAAAATAGAAACGATCTATTAATATTTCCAAAAAGACAAATGGAAAATACCCATAAAAAATAACTGTATACGAGTATTTTGTTTTTAAGCCTTAAAGCCAATAAATTAACGCAATTATTCAAATAAATTTTTGTCTAAAAATACATTTTTTTTCTAATTTTATTTCAGGTGAGTGTTTTGAATTGAGATGATCTCAAAACTTAAGCAAATTCCAGCCAACTACAAACAGGTACAACATGCTATTTATGTTTGTTTAAGCCAAAAACAACGAAACAATTCTTAATCAAAATAATTAAAACAAAATAAAAACTTTTAATAACAGAATACCGGACAGCAATTGCTGGTATTTTAAGATTTCAGTTTCTGCCTGTATAATTTGGCAATTAATCAAGATAATATATAACGTGTATAACTGTTTTTTTTTATGCGTATGTAAATGTCAAGAATGTTGGGCAGCTCTCAGATGCTACTTGACATTTAAATTATACGAATGATTTGTTTATTATCGACCATTAGACATGTTTTTCTTTATGTTTTTTGTTTACATAATATTTGTGTGTCTGTTGGTTTTGTTTTTGTTGTTGTTTTGTCTAAAACTTATTTTCTGGCCAGAAACGGCGATTTATGTTTACACCTGCGTAATAGTGTCTTTAAATCGCATAACAAGTTTGTTTCTTAAGTCTTTTGTTTTTCCGGTATGTATTTGTTTTTCCAATTTCCAACGCATTTACATGTGCACTCACTGACGGCAGACTTTTCGCCAAAAATTTCCTATTAATAATAAGATAATTATCTGCCAGAAATATAAAATATATATATATATATATATGTGTGTGTGTGTGTGTGTGTTTGGCAATGACACACACCTGATAACAAAAATGCAGAAAATTTTTCTTTTTCTTTATGCTGAACCAGCACAAGATGTGAATACTACTCCCTCCAACGGCAACAAAAAAGCAACAAACAAAACACAAACATCAACACCAGCCCCAACAAAAAATTGCAGATTAGAAAAACAAAACATCACAACAAAAAAGAAAACAAAATGCTTTGATACATTGGCCTGGTGAATGTGACTGCAACATTTTGTTGTTCACTTCCATACAAAGCAAGACAGTTGTAGCAAAAATTCACTTGAAGTACAGGAAGCTTTAGCAGTCATTTGATAATTTATCCATATGAATTGCGAACTGTCTTTGGATAAGACGGGCAAAATGTTGCCAAAAAAACGAAAAGAAAAAAAACGAAAACGAACAAGAAAAAATATTTTCTTAATTTCATAAGCGGCCGGCCGCCTGACATCGTGAAAAATGCTCGCCAAATGCAAAGATGAGTTGGTTCGCTGGTTGGTTCGTTGGTTGTTACAGCCCAGAAATAAACAAAAATATGCACCAGCCATTTCTTTTTCTAGTCTCGTCGTTCACTTTTGCCACAAACGAATGCATAAATTATGTGATGTCAGCAGCAAATTTAATTGTCGTTGTCATTAGGTTTTTGTTTGTTTGTTTGTTTATTACTTAATTTATTAATTTATATGTATAAATAACAAGTGCATAACCCTTGTCGCTATTAATTTCAAATTTTTTTTGGCCAGAAAGTGAAAGTAGAAATGTTTTGTGAAGATGATTCATGGAATCATGTCGTCTTGCCAAAAGACAACATTTTTTTTTTCTTCTTGCGTAAAATACTGGTTGTCAGCATGACTTGTCATCATCATGGGATAATGGTTTTCTTTTCCTTTTTTATTTTTAAAAATTATTCACACTTGAAATATCAGTTGCCATAAATTTTATTTCCTGAATAACGTTTTTTTGGAAAATTATAAACTTATTCTGTTGAAAAGCTGGAAACACAGAACAGAAACCCTCAATTATTATTATTCTAAATTCTGGGCCACACGTCATCATGGGACTTAAAAATCGAATAACTTTTTTTTTTTTAAATCATAATAAAATAAAGGAATATATTTTCAATAACAATGAAACGGAATTTTTGCGCTAAAGTTTAAATAATAAAAAATGCAAAATATTCACAAGATGTTGGCAGTGTAAATCGCCAAAAACTCTTGTTTGATGTTGTTCAATAATCTCCGGTTTATCGCCGCAACCAAGTAACTTTGGGCGTAAAGCACACGATTTGGCGGCCAATTAATTGTATAATTACAGGAAATTATTCTCTCCTCAAGACATTCTTGGATTAAATCAATTGTAGTGAGCGCTGTGCAGCATTTGGCTCCGTCCTCTTGGAACCACATGTCAGCAACTCTAATGCCAACCAATAGCGTTAGAAGAAATTTTCTAATTTTAATAATTTTTTTGCTTAATGTCATTAATTATATCTTTTTCATTCATGCATGACTCTAGTTACGAATTGTTAAAATAAATTACATTTTTGTTTTTCACATATTAAATTAATAATTGATTAAAACGAGCACAAAACTGCCAATCCTTTTGTTTGCACAGGCTTTAGTAGGAGTCGAACCTGAGACCTGCGGCCTGTTGATCGAACGCTCTTTACCAGCTCTTCCATCGAAGCGTGTTGAAAATACAACAAATGACAACAACGTGTGATGACTGCCCTTCAAAACTATGGAAAATAATTAACTAAAAAATCAACAAATCAATTAAAACAAAAGAAAAACTTGCCCAACAAATTCAGTTTCGTGCTCAAGTTCAATAGCTCAGTAATAAATAATTAAGTTTTATTAATTAAAAAAAAAAAAATAAATACAACAAACAGATACTTTGCAACAGAACCCACCCAACTTTAAGTTGTTGCTAATTTCTTTAATTATAAAAATAAGAAAAACTCAAGTCGTTGTAAAATTTCCAAACCACCTCAAGCGATAAATTGCCGAAGTGTTTTTTTTCGCCTCACCAAAGTCTTGAACTGTGAAACAATAACACCTTCCGAGAAGACAAGACATAAGAAGTTTTTCTCGTTATTGTTGTTGTTGTTCTTGTTGTTTTTAAGATAAAAAACGAAACTTAAACATTAACATTCTTTGGAAAATAAAACAATGAAACAGAAATTTGCATTCAATTAAAAATAAAATGAGCATAACAACAGCGGCAGCAGAAAACTTTTAGCCCAAGAACTTGAAGGGGGTGAGGGGAGATCGTGATGATGAAAAATTTTGTGGAAAACCATCTAGAAGACAAAATCAAGCAGCCGCAAAATTGTTGTATTTCAAAGAACTTTAAGAACACACATATGAAAGAACAGTGGTGTTAACTTGATAGACACTTGAAGTTTTTGCTGGGATTTTTGTAACAAAAATCTTTTCATTCACAAACAATTAACTACAATTTGAATAGCTTGAAGGGTTTTGTCCAACCGCTCAACGCAACGCGGGCCGGCGGATAGAAACTGAAAAGGAACTTTATTGCAAAAGAAGTTTCCTATATTGAATTTGCAATAACAAAACCTTAACACAGAAGGAAGCAAGAAATTATTTTTTCAAGTTGTACAAGAAAAACATGAACTAGAAACGAAACTGTTGTACCAGCAATCGCATGCGCTTAACGCTACTATTAACACTCATGCTGGGCATTGGGGTATATTGGAAGTGTCGCTTTGAAGCTCGAGTGAATTTTCATACTTTTATCTGTTTATCTTTAAATATGTTGTTCTGGCAACTTTCAATGTTTCTGTCCTTTATTGTTTTCCCGCTAACGCTTTCCACATCATTCATTCGCCCACTAAAATGTATATAAACAATTTAGGAATAACTACAAAATATTTTAGAAATAGAATTAGAAACACAACAAGAGCGAACAAGGAATTTTGCTTAACACGATGTCACGATCGTCATTATAAATTCGCCATGAAAATGCATTGCATCAAGGATCTGATGTATGTAGTTGCTTACTGTCAGTGTGACCATATTAAGAAATTAAAATTTTATTATTTCTTAAAAGCAAAATTAAACATTAACAAAAATATCAATTTTTATAGTCAATTATTTTGAATATTTATATTAAAGGCTGCAAAAATAAGCGATAGAAAATAGTGATAAAATAAAATAATAACTTTCGACTATTAACAAAAGAACTAAAACTTCAAAAACATATGGACAAAATATGTGCAAAAAGAAAGAGAAGAAGATAATTTTTTTATATTCAATGAAAGAGCAGATGACTCATGCAACGACGTTTAAGGTATTAAATCACATTTCGTATTCGATTCCACAATTACACGTTGCTGTTGAACTATACAGCGAAATAGCGCGATAACAAAATATTGCAAATAAAGCCATGCAAATCACACTAAAATACAATATGTTGTCAGCTGAAATGCAAAACCATGTAACTGACAAAAACTGAACAATTTCAATAAATTTTTTTTTTTATTGAAATTCCCCACCAAAAAATCGTTGTTCGTTCCAATTCTGTTATATAAATATTAAGTTATTCGTATAATATTAACATATTTTTTAATAAAAAGACGCTGTTTACAATATTTAATGTTTTAAATAAGAATTTTAGGCCGTCATTTTTCCATGATATTCAGAATGGAATTTTTGCTACAAAAAAGACAAGTGATTTGAAATCGATGATGAGCCCGTAACTGATCACCTGAAATCCAAAAATTAAGTATTCAGAGGACTTTTTTGCCATTCAAAATCATATTTTTGGTTCACAATATGTCAGTTTGTTCAGATCTATATCAGCAGCTGAAATGCAAAACCACGTAACCAACAACTTTACGTTTTTAAAATTGAAAAAACTTATAATATATTATAGATCTGGCAGTTATCGTTACGTTCTTTTGATACTCGTTTATAAAACGGCGAGAAAAATTGCGATCTGCAGCACAAATCAAAAAAAAATCACTTTCACATTTTTATTAGTTTTTACGTGATTATGCATTTCAGCTCGCGACATATAATCTGCTGCTATTAGAGACTCATTTAAGGAAATTAGTTTAGGCCCGTGCAAGTTTATTGGTGCTCAATGATATTCCCAAAAGCTGTAATAGACCTGTATTTAAGTAGTCGCCATGACGTATCTGTACTCTTTGTGTAACTTTTGAAGAAACTTTTTGTTTATTAAAGATCTTGGCCCCCGTTTAACGTAAATATTGCCCAGTTTTGCACTCCGCTGGCTTAACAATAGTCAGAAAATGTTCAGCATAAAATTTTCTTATGTTACAAGGTCAATCTCAACCCAACAACAACAACAACAACTAACAATTGTGTACTTTTAAACTTTTTTTCCTTTTTCTGTATTATTTTTGTTTGTTCGCAATTTAATCAAACTTTACAAATCAGTAGATGTCATACAAAAGTCGGTGCTAATTAGGAAAAAGAATTGTGTTTATTCTAATGAAACTATTTTGATTTAATGGAAACTGATTTAATGTTTTAGAGCATTTAAATGCATTCGAATTCATCGCAAATTTAAAATCAATTGAGACCAAAACCAATTAAATGTAACAAAAAAAAAACACAATAAATAAACATTTTCAATGAAATATCAATTAAACGCAAATTCAATTCAAACAACAAAAGGAAAAAAATTAATAAGCGAGGCCGTTTGCTCGATTTGAAAATCGAAAAAAGATTAAAAGACACCCTAAAGCAAAATCTCATTGAGGTTCAGAACTGAACTGAAAAGAATCAAAACTAATTTCAAATTATAAAAATTAGTGCAATTTGTATTTATTGGCTCGGGCAATTTATGATATTTTGAAATGTTTTTTTGGTTTTTTTTTGCAAAAAATCGAAAAAAAAATCACTGGTGTGTGAGAATGAACAATAAAGAGACGGAGAGAGAGAGAGCGAGAGAGAGGATGCCTAGAAGACAATAAATAGGGCGGCTAAAATTTATAGCCAAATAATGTTGATGTGATATGAAGGCGTTTTTAGCCTGAGCAGAGAAACCTTTTCTTAGGAAAACACCTCTTGAAATTATAGCAATTTTTAGCATTTTTCGTTTATTTTTGTTTTTTTTTTTAGTTTTAAAACTGAAAACTTTAATAAAAAGAAAATTATTCAAGGTGTGCTGAGCAAATTGTGGCAAAACTTTAAATCGCTGTTTGCTTAATTCTTTATGCTTTTAAGTAGAATTTAAATTTATGTACCACTTAAATCTCATTAACAATAAATCAATACCGTTTTTTCATTATCAGCAAAAACAAAAGACTTAAGAAACAGGTGGTGCGTTCGTTTAAGCTAAAGTCTTATAACAACTCTATTATTAAAGCTGTCAGTTAATTGGATCTTTATTTGGATCGTTTATTAGTTCATAATTGTTAATAGTGCAATAAATTATTTTTCTGCGAAACCTTAATTGATTCAAAAAGCCTATAAATCTCTCAAACTGGGCTAAATATTTGCAATTAAAAACAAACTTTATACTAAAAAGATCGCTGTGGTGAGTACAAAGTTCAGCATGACAAATTCTTAAGGTTGGCGCAGGTAAAAAAAAGTAGCACTTAATATTTTTCTAAGTGTTTTCGAGCAAAATCTTAATGTGTCATGTGACAAGAACTTATCACTTTAAAAGTATTTTAAAAAAATATATTAAATTGTTACATATACAAAACTTGTATTCCTTTTTTGAGGCAATATTTAAAATGTTTGGCTGCAACTGAGCCTTGAACCAGCAGCAGGTTGTCTTTGTTTCACAAACTCTGCCATCTACAGATCTTCGACTTATAATGAGGACATTCTTGAAAAGAAAACAAAAAGCTACCACTATATTGCAAAAAAGCATATTTGTCGTGATGTGACAGGATCATCATCAGGATTTAACACTTTTATTTTTAACTCATATTTAGTTCTTCTTGATTTTTACATATTACCGAAAGATTACAACGAAAAAAAAACAAAAAGCTGACACCAAATGGCAATGCAAAATTGTCACATCACGTCATCACGATTTAACACTTTTTACCTCTATTGCTCTTTAAATTCTTCTTTTATGTATTAAAAAAAAATTATGTAAAAAACCATCTATCAATTTATGACTAATTGTATGAAATCGCGTGATGTGACAAAGACCTCTCTTTACTCCAAATTGTTATAAAATTAATTTAATTAATAAATACTAAAACTATACAAAAAAATTATATAAAAAAATACCTTCTTGGACTTAAATGGAATAGCATGTCACATCATGAAACATCTCAAAACTGTGTTACATTAATTTCAAAATGAAAATCTTTTATTTTAATACCTTCACAAAAATGGCAAACTGTGAAAAAAAAGAGTTTTCTCTTCAAGTATTTAAATCAAGTGACGTGCTGTGACAAAAAAATCACTTAAATACTGTACATTGTAAACAAAAACTAATAGTCAATTTCTTTAAAAAAAAACATAAACTTTTGTAAGAAAACGCGAAACAATTAACTGATTTCTGAGTAATGGAATGCAACATCGTGGTGTGACAAAAAGTTCAGTTTATACTGAGGCTTTTAAATAAAAACTAATAATATAAGGGGTCCTTTTTCGCTATAACATCGAAAAGTATTAAAATATATTGCCAACTTTTTTAATACTGACTAGACTAGTCACAGTTTGGCGACATACTGTGACAGTAATCGTTGTGTGTGTATTTGTTAAAAAAAAGTAATTATGAGATCCATTTTTTTGACACAAAACGAGAAATTTTACTAACAAAAATAAATTTTTTATGATCAATTTAATGGAATGCCGTTATGTGACAGAAAGTATACTTAACTGTAAAACTTACTCTATGTTCTGCTGTCGTATTTTTGATAGCCCTTAAAAGTAGCTCTGTAAATCCAGCTCTCCCCACTCTATTGCAGGATTCTACTATTTTTAAATACTATTTTTTAATTCTATTATTATTAGTTTCATACTGATCAATCTTTTAAAGGAAGAAAAAAAAAAGAATTATACACATGATGTAAATATATATGTTTTGCGTTCGTATGTAGAAGAATATAAAACATTCGTTTGTTAAATTACCTTTACAATTCAATAATAAAACATAGAAATTAAATTAATGTGACACTTTTGAACAATAACAAATAAACATTTCGCATTCGAAATCAAGCAAAACACAACAACAAGACAAACGCATAATAAATTGGCGAAAATTCGCAAACAACAATCAAAATCCCAACAAATTAATGTAAAAACTTTGAATCCATTTGACTTTGTTGTTGTTGTTGTTGTTGTTTCTGCGTAACCAAAAATGCAAAATAAAATGTCAGCAAATATTTATGGACCCGAATTGTTATATGCGATATAACAAAATAAAAAACGACTTTGATCTGTCACGTAAGAACGGTTCTTGTGCTTGACCAAGTCAAAAATTATTTGTTGTGAAAAGAAAAAACACAACTCAACTGGAGCTCAATGACCGTAAAATGAAATAAGTGCGTTTACACACACGCACACACGCTCACCTATGTCAAGCGCTGCGACCACCCAGTTGACCAAATATGCAATGAAGCACAAAATCATCGGTTAGCCGTGCACATGTTGAAGTAAATTGTTGTATTCTAAAGTTTTGAAGAAAATAATGTCATTCACCAGCCGATCGTGGAAATGATTTACGTCAGCACTTGCCTTTATTACCTAATCGGACACTGGACAAACCGCACTTGGTGAACTTGTCAACGGCTCACCGCCACTCTTTCGTAGGCATGTCCTGCGTTATATGAAAGCGGCACATAACGCACACCATTTCGTGCAGAACTCGGGCCATCTAATGCCTTCTGCCAGTAATTCCTTGGACAGTGAAAAGAATACGATGCACCTGAGCTCCCCAAGCAACATCAGGCCTTAACCAGAGTCGTCTGTACATTCGCCACTATAAAGAGTCTTACGAAGAACAGAATCTCTTGCAAGACAACAGCACTTCGAGGATAGTTGGATCATCAAGGTAGTTTTCCAAGCCGGTATCTACCAAAGCCTCTTCCTGCATGTTTAGGTTTAAACCACAACCGGCACGTTGCAGCCGAGGTAGGCACCTAAACCTATGACCAACACTGTCTTGCCCAAAGACATCCTGGGGCGCATGTTTGCCCACACTCTGCCAATTGGTGAAGGTTTCACAAGAACCGAACTCATACAAGAACTGCCTAGAGTTTTGGTTGCCGCACCAACCGGGGGACACCTTCCTCTCCATACCCGTTAGAATGCCCCAGCTTGATATACGCCAAGGCTTAACCCCGAGAGACCCAGGAGGTCTCCCGCTTAGCAGCAAGATACAAGTAGACAAGAGAATTCAAAGTCGTTCTGAACGGGTCTTCTGGTTAATTGCCTTCCTGACGCGGCAGCACCTTTAAAATCCTTGACGAGAGCATTCAAAGTCATTAATCCTTTATTTGATTGTATGTCTTTCTCATGGTGAACTAGAAACTATTTTATTTAGTCGTTAAAGAACGACAGCATCTTCAGGCATGAGAACGCCGCCATTCCTCATCTTGACCAAAGCTTTGAAGACATTGTCTATTGGGTAATTTATTTCGAATACCTATTGGTTTGAATGAAAATTTGCCGAAAATAGGAAAAATTACTTCACACAGCTGTTTAGATCATGTTAACAAGCCGCAAACACCCGCCGGAGGCTGGTGACAACTAAAAAGGTTTGTTTGTGACTTTTTGTGACTTATTTGTTGCCGTGTATTGTGAAGTCTGTAGATGTGAGTGTGTGCGTAAGTCTAGCTGCATGTGTTTGTGTGTGTGTGTGGAAATGACAGGGTGACATATCGACAAGCTTTTAAGATCTAGCAAGATACAGAATGCAAACGTTTGTTACATGTTGGTGTTTCACTTTTATTTCTTTTTTTCTTAAATTTTGTTAAGGAGAACGGAATGACATTTGCGATAAAAAGAAGTATTTAAATTTATTTATTTTATATTAAAAACATGTTAAATATGTTTTTAAGTAAAAAAAACTATATTGAGAAAACGAAAACTGTCTCAAAAGCCAGTGTTGCCGAAATCAAATGTTTCTTTTTTTGTGTCACCTTTAATGCGAAAAACCTTAAAATATTCACATAAAAAAGGTCCTAAATAAAGCCATTTTCATGGCGTGTTTCGAACGCCGAAAAAAGCCTATTTGAGACACTCTTTTTTAAACTAAAGTGTGTCAAATTAATACCAAAAAAAGCACTTGTTTTCAGTTTGCTATTCCAACTGCAAGTGAACATTAACGTTCGAGATCGTGAAACAGAAAATATTAACCAAAATGTTGTTTTCCTTCCCACCGATTTTAAATGCCAATTTTTCGCTGTATATTTTCCTCTTCTTCTTCACAACTTTAATACCTCCAAATACATATAATGAAAATGTAACCTTGAAAAAATCCAAATAACCTTTTTCTGCATGAAGCCATCGACAGGTTATATGAGTCTTGTGTCAGCAATTAAAGTAATCAGTAATTAATAAACTATTTTAATAGGATCAATTAAAAATATTCAGTTTGTATTTCATTCATTGACCCAGATTTTAATCATAAAATTCTTTAAACATGATCAAGGAAAAAAAGCATAAACAAAAGCAACAACAACAACACCAGCGTAAAAAGAAATGCAAACAAAAACCATTATATAGTTGCAAAGAAAAAAAAACTAATTTTATTAATAAAGATATAAAATTTAAACGGAAAATTTGTAACTTGTTGCTACAGCTGAATCAAATTGTTGAGAGGTGCTTTTCCTGCGATCCGTTAATCAAGAAAAATTGTTATTTAAATTAACCAGTAATTCAAAGTAGGTGATTTAAGCTGAAATAAACAATTAATTGATAAAAGAAAGAATTGAACAGAAAACATTTAACCAGAGAAATTCTTTTGTAAGAAATCAAAAAGACCTGAAACTTCAAGAAAATTGGAATTAAAATTTAGAGAAAACGTTTAATGACTTTTTGCAAGCATTTTGGTTAGTGATTTTGGATGTTTGTTCCGCTATAAAACCAAAACTGTTTAATAAACTTGCAGGAAATTTGGAAGGCAAATTTGAATATGATTCAGATGAAGACATAGGATGCTCGTTTAGAATGTTAAGTACGAAATGTCAACATATAGACAGCTGGAAAACAAGCAAAAAAAAATATTTTCATTATTCTCGTTAATTTAATTTAAAAGCGTTAGAACTCTGCATTAAAACTGAAAGCTGTTTTTAAAGACTGAAATTCAACACAAATTTCTTTTCAATTTGCTTTCTTGGCGGCCCAAGTGATCAAGCAAAAAAAGCCACTTGATAAAGAATTCACCCTGTACTGCTTGCTCTAAGTCAATATTTTTACTTTTCTTCTTCTTGTTGCTTTAATATTGGATTTCTTTCTTATTTTGTTTTCCTTTAATATTTAACGGCTTGCAGCTAAACACGCCATCATTTAGTTTTTTGCAATTTTTTTTTTTTACTTTTCATTCAATTTTCCATGAAAAAAAAAGCCATACAGTATATTTTTCTAAATCACTGCCACTCACTTTTCATTAGCAATTATTACATTTATTAGACTTTTTCTGTATTCATAATTCATGATTCTGCTTTGGCACACTGGGGCTGTTATTATATTCAACTCTTGCTGCAGCTTTTATCGTGTCCATAAATTGTCTTGTGAATTAGGAAACCGCAAATGTTTGCTGTTGTTGCGTTTGTTGTTGCTAATAACGGTTTTCGTTTTCTAATATGAGTATTTGATGTTTATTGTGTTTGGCACGGAAATGGAAAATCTTTGAAAATTATGCCAAACTATTTGTAATACGAGCTGTTGTTTTTTTTCTGTTGGCAATTATTTGAGTCCGTTGGTTTTTTGGGTTATTGCATTTTCAAAGACTGAAATTAATTGTAGAAAAATGTGGTCATGCTTCGTTTGTTTGTTTGTCTGTTTATTTAGAATAGATAGTTTCACTTTTTAAAGTGAAAATGATGCATTTTGAAACAATTTAGCCAAAGAAAATGTTTTCAGAGCAATCAATTACATTTGAAACAAGTTCCGATTACCAACATGTGCCGTTGAGTTTAAAGGAAATGCCCTGGCATGATGTTGCTTGTCTTAAGGTGGATAATGAATAAATGAATAACAGTGTGGTCCTGGTGGCTGCGCTTCCCGTTCTCCTTGATTTCAAGGGTTTAATATGTCTAGAAACTGGATTAGCTCCTTCAATGGGAATATTAACACATCCTGTACCCTCCGTCTATAGGCATGAAGTAGCCTATAGCTCATGTGTCCCAGTGCCCCAAGCAGTTGGTAATCAAGAGTTCCATTGGCTCCTCCTCTTCACATTAAGAAATTATTGGCTATCGAAGTCTCAATCTATTGAAGACACAAACCCTTATAGCGTTTTCTTAATAAATAGGAAACAAATTAAGAATAAAACAATAGCAAAAATATATGCAAAATATTTGACTGGCTCTTTTTAATTATTTAATTGAATCAGATATTTTTAAATAGCCTTTTTAAACCCTTAAACATTTAATTGAATTACATGAATTTAATAGGTCTTCCTCTGCCAAAATATCTTTAATTTTGAATGTGAATTTTTTAATTTGAATTTTTTGTCTTGCAAAATACTCGCAATTTTATTTAATTCTTGATTAACAAACCCATAAAAATAGTATTATATACCATAAATCATTTAAATTGAGGCCATATTGTTTATTTTCCAGATTCACCTGATAAAAAATATTATATTACAAAAGTCTATCTTTTGCCAAATTGCATAATAACTCAAAATATAGTATGATTTTTTTTTTTGCTATAAAGATTTTTATGATTTATGTGATTTTTAATCACACAACAAATAAAGCATCAGTTTTTGTGTCTATCCTGTATAAAGCTAATGAAGTTCTGCTGGTTCTTCTTATCACTAACTCTTGCACTATATATCGGTGGTGGCATCAATTGAATCCATTAAGTGCTGCGAAACTACTCAATCATGAATTGCATGAATATGCCACAAAATCAACAGCAGCTGCGGCAGGACCAGCCGCAAATCAACGTCACGATCATTTCTCTTTATTAGATTACCCGGCTCCGCTATCTTATAATTTTCATCGTTAATTAAAATTTAAATTTTATCTTTGAAAATCCATCGCTTGAATTCTAATATTTTAATTTAGGCTCATCAATCTTTTTGTTTTGTGCTTTTTCTCGGGGGCCCGCCGCAATATTTTCCAGCCACAAATCCATAAATGCCGGCCAGCTCGCACAGTGCAAGATATTTAATATTTAATTAATAATTATTTGCAACTGTTGCCAACGCCGCGTCACGCCATTATTGCGTCTCTAGCACCAGCTAATAACTATGCCAGCTCGTTAGCACCGAGCAGCTATTATTCATGCTGCATATCAAGTAGTTACTTAAAGAAAACTGACAAGAAAACAAATGCAAGCAGCAAACGGTCAACAGCGAACAGATGAACTGGCTCGTAGACAGTGCAGCAGACGGGCAGAAGTAGTCCATCTATACGAAAACCTGCATACCTCTATCCATTCATCTAGCCATCCATCTAACTGAGTGGCGTACTGTAGAGGTATAGAAACAAAACGCTTATGAACTACTTTAAATTGTGTAGAGACTGCGCTTGCGCGCGTTGCACGTAGTTCTGTTATCATGATCGAAGATTTGATTTAGAGGCCTTCTCCCCACTTTATTTTTCTTTTTTTCTTTAGAAGTATAAAAATGTTATCGCACAATAAACGCACTCACTCACGAACGAACTCAAGAGCGTGTCTTATAAATTTTATATGCAAATGAAATTTGATAGAAATATTAAAGTGATTTATTTGGCAGTGAAGGAATAAATTTACGCTTCTCTTAACAACAAGATGCTGCAGTAATTCGTCAAAAATTGTGGGGCTGCCAACAAGAAAGGAAATAGGAAAAACCGTTTGTGCACAGGCGACCATGAAACAGCAAAAAAGTAAATTTTGAAGGAAAATACTCTGCTATAGAAGAAAATGGAAAAATATCCTTCAAACAGAAAATATCCCAAGTTGGGAAACTTGATACATCTTAAAAATATTTAATGCATATTATATATGCATTATAATATGCATTATAATATGCAATAAATATTTTTCTTAATAACGTACACTGGAAAAATTTCCCTCTCTGGGAAATTTTTTGTACAGTAAATTTTAACTAATTATCTTTAACAATTAGTTTAGATTTAATTTTTTTTAAATTTGAGCATAAAAAAGCTTTTGAAAAAAAAATTTCCTTGGTGGGAAATTTTTATTCACTGCAAAATTTATATCGTAACACCTCATAACTACTTCTTGCTACTTGTTATATAGAAGTTTTATAAAAAAATACTTTAATATTCCAGGCGGGGAAATTTTCAATAAATTTTAATTTTAAATAAAAATCGTTTCACACAAATTCCTTGTTAAGATTTTGTACAATTTTCATGCACATTTTTAAAATTACTATCAATTTGAAAATTTCCCCATAAGGGAAATTTTTAATAAAAATTAATAAAAATCATTTCAAACAAATTCCTTTTTAAGATTTTTTACAATTTTCATGCAAATTTTTAAAATTACTATCAATTTGAAAATTTACCCATAAAGGAAATTTTTAATAAAAATTAACTTTAAATAAAAATCATTTCAAACACATCCCTTTTTAAGATTTTTTACAATTTTCATGCGAATTTTTAAAATTACTATCAATTTGAAAATTTCCCCATAAGGGAAATTTTTAATAAAAATTAATAAAAATCATTTCAAACAAATTCCTTTTTAAGATTTTTTACAATTTTCATGCAAATTTTTAAAATTACCATCAATTTGAAAATTTCCCCATAAAGGAAATTTTTAATAAAAATTAATAAAAATCATTTCAAACAAATTCCTTTTTAAGATTTTTTACAATTTTCATGCAAATTTTTAAAATTACCATCAATTTGAAAATTTCCCCATAAAGGAAATTTTTAATAAAAATTAATAAAAATCATTTCAAAGAAATTCCTTTTTAAGATTTTTTACAATTTTCATGCAAATTTTTAAAATTACCATCAATTTGAAAATTTCCCCATAAAGGAAATTTTTAATAAAAATTAACTTTAAATAAAAATCATTTCAAACACATCCCTTTTTAAAATTTTTTACAATTTTCATGCAAATTTTTAAAATTACTATCAATTTGAAAATTTCCCTCACTGGGAAATTTTTATTTAGAGCAGTATTTAAAAAAAAACCAGTGCAACTTTCTTTCTGCTGAATATTGTATGAGAGTTATTGCTTTGAACGTGGTAAAAATGTTTAAGTTGAAAATATCTCGAGTTGGGAAATTTTGTTTACAGCAAATTATAAGAAGAATTATATTAGAATTAGCTGATGGTGAATGCGGTGTGACAGCTGAGCATTAACTTTTGCTGGGACATTTTTTCTCCACAATCGTAGTGTCATTTAAAGATGCAATTTTTTTTATTATAACTAACATTAAACCTAGAAATCAAAAATTTCCTCCTCGGGGAAGAAAATATTTAAAATTTTCTTATTTGTAATAAAAATTTATCAGATCTGGTCCGATTCTTGAGTGGCTTTTGCAATTCAATGGAATGATTAAGAAGACCATCTGTGCAAACAGTAGAGCACATTTAAATAGTAGATGGCAACCAAAAGTAACCAAAAATCACTTTTAAATTGATTTATCACCGCTGTTCAGATTATGCAAAACAAGAGACCGAACACACAGACAAATTAACATTTTTAAATATTTGAGTGCAGCAAGAGAAAATACCACGAAACCGGCACATAAATATCTCTAACGAAATATGTATTTATTTGTACGATTATGCATTTCTTGTTGCTGCTCCTGTTGTTGTTGTTTTTGTTGTTTATAGCTTAAGTAAAATCTATGAATGGCAACTACTTAAATCTCCGCTTACGTACTTGCCTCTGGTTGTGCATATTCATGTGCACGCCTGTGTTTGCGTGTGTGTGTGTGTGTGCTATGGAATATCTGTCTGCATTAAGTGCGAATTCGCACTAAATTTTCATCTTTTTACGCCTTGATATCTTTTGAAATTCACCGCTTCCATAGACTGCGCTATTGCAAGTGAGAAAAACTAAATTAAATAAACAAACTAACAAGCCAACAACAACAAATGAATCGAAATGAAAGATTTGCGATAAGATTAAAGATAAATGTTTCTTCTAACAAACACAGCAACAGGTTCCAGCTTCTATTAAGTGTTTGATTTGTTTGTTTGGTTTTTGCAACAAATAAATATTTTTTTTCCAATCACAAGAGAAACAAATAAAATTTACTTTTAGTATGAAAATGGGAGCATCACATTAAGTTCGCCTGTCAAATGCGAGTATTTCGGCTTATATCGTATTAAATTAAGTCAAGTGCTAGTTAAGTCCACAAGGTGACAGGACCAGAGCAAAATTACATTAATAAAAAAACTATTTGAAGAAATTTGCAATTTTCTTAAGCGGTTTTTTCCGCGTACGAGTTTTCTTTAAAATTTTGAGGCACTACTTCACTTATAATCTTAAAAATTTTAAAATAACTTTTTGTCAAAAAATAAACAAAATATTATTATTTTTATTATATGTATTTTTTTACTTTTTTATTATAAAATTTTTAATATTTTTTAATTAATTTCATATAAATATTGCAAAATTCAATATCGCTGGCGTTAATATTTTGCGGGAATGGAACTACCACCTTGTAAACGTCAGTATGCCTTGAATTACATCTACGAGTACTACTCGACTTATACCCAAACACAATCTAGTTCATAAGAGATTTCAAACCAAATCTAATACTTTTTGACAAATAGATTTTGGCAAAGTCTGCTCAGGCCTACTCGTTACCAAGCGATGCCCCTGTGGTTTTCTTCATTTTGTACTAAAAAGTACAACGCTGTAGAAATAAAACTTGACAGTTTGTCAGAGAAAAAATTAAAAGGCCGCGGCTTTTATTAATATATTTATGTGGCATTTTATCAGTCGAATTTTAAAATCACAAACATTTTTTAACAAAACACAAAAATCTAATTTTATTAATTTTCGGAAATATTATATATTTTGTTTTCTTTTTCGTATTATTGATGAATTTTTGTTTTATTTCTTTTTTTTTTGTAATTTTGATTTAATAACATTTATTATAAAATGCAGTTTTAAATTGAATTATCTGCCAAAAAGGTGTTTTCGCCTTATCTTGACTTGAGCTGTTTTGACGAAATTGCACAGACTTATGAAAAAAAGTAGAGAAATGCAGGCTAATTTAAATAAAAGTTAGTCAAGTTGTACAAATATGTATATGAAAATAATTGTGAGTTCTTAATCAGCTGATTTCGTTATGACAATGAAATCTAAATAAACAACAGAAAACAGTGCAAAAAACTTGGAGGAGATTTTAATTGAATTTAACTAGATTTCGCTTTGATGTAAATGCACTATAAAGCACTTTAAGATTTTTGAAATTAAAATGAACTCTAATAAATTTGTTATTTGTTTTTATATAAAATTTTACTTTTGTCTTAACAAAATTATATCACGTTTAAATGAAACTTCATTAAATCTCCTTATAATGTTTTACCTTTTGCCATTGTTTTAATAAATCGCTAAATTAGCCGCATTGTTAAAAAAGTTTAATATTCTTTAATTTTTTTAGGTTAAAAAAAAATTTTTGACTATAAAAAAAAAAATTACACATTATTTAATTATTTTTAAAATTTAGCTCTTGTCTAACCATTTTTCAGTGTTTTATTTAGCGAACAAAGTTAGCAACACTGGGCATAATTTGTGATTTTTAATTTAAGGAAATTAGAATACACTTTAAAACGACATGACTTAATACTAACAAAGATATTATATTAATACATTGTAAGAAAAAATAAATTTTACAAATATTTATAAGTTTTTAAAACTAATAAAAACCACTTTAAATTTTTAAGTTCTCCAAAACTCTTATTTAATTAATGAAAATTTGTTGCACTTTTCGTAAAAGAAAAAGAATATTAAATGCGTGCAGTATTAAAAATATCGAATGGAAACTAAAAATCACGATGCACGTTTCGATAAATTGAAGGTTGTTGTTGATCTGAATTGTTTGATCTCCCACTGGTTTTTTTTTTTTTTTTGTTTTGTTTAAATAATTGTGCAACACAATTTTATAAACAAAATATTTAAGTCTGCTAGAAACAGGTGTCTTAAGACTTCCTTTCAGTTTTATATTCAAACTTATATAATTGTTTGTGCCATTTTAATGAAAAATTTACAATTTAGCCACCACAATGCGTGAAAATTTACACTGAGAAAGTTTTTTTTAATTTATGTTGTTCTAGTTTCTTATATTTTTATTAAATGCATATAAAATTTGTTTTTTTAAAAACTTCTTCAGAAAAAGTTTTTGTTTTAGGTCTGAAGCAATTTTTAAAAAATGGAATTTAAAAAACATTATAAAAACAAAGAAAAGAAATTTTTTTTCAAAACAATATTTTTTTTTTGTATTTTTTTTTTTTTTTTTTGTTATAAAAAAGCTTCAACTTGTTTATAATAAAATCAGAAATCTGCCGTCAATACACATATTAAATTTTGCTAAGTGTAAAGGAAGCTAAAAAAAGACGTTTAGTTTTGCTAATATGACATTTTTGCTGTAAATGCTTAATTGTTTAGTTTCCAATGAAAATCAGTGATTGATTTTTATTTTTTTAAATAATAACAAAATGTAATTGACAGCCATCACCAAGTCGTAAGTTTTAAAGAAGAATCAAATCAATCGAGTAACTTGAATACAAATAATTCAGAATCAGGCCGGTCAATTTTAAAAGCCCCATTTTCCTTAAATCGTATATGAACCTACAAGACACTTACGTCAGACTCGCAATTTGTACAATTCCAAAAAACACTGCCCCCCTTTAATGGAAAATAACGTTCGAATTTACAACTTATTGTTCTTTCATACTCTTTTTGTTTGTATTTTGCTTATTTGAAACTCATTACAGCGAAATCCGCTTAAGTGGAAAAACCTTGTAGTTTGTACAGAAAATGGCGACTGCCTGGCGCATTATCAGAACTCAACTTTCTTTTATGTTTTATAAATTTTTTTGCACAAAAGTAAACTAATAAAATAAACTTACAAACTCAATCATAATTGAAAAAGTCGAAATTACATAATCGATTCTCTGCACCAAATTGCCGCAGTAATTGTAATCCTATTACCAAATAGTTGACGCAACTGATAATATTTATTTGGCATGACTGATTTGATATTTATTAAAATTTCATGTGAAGGAATAAACTTATGATGGACGTGTCAAATAAAAATGCTATTTGAAAAGGAAACTAACATTTTTGTCTCAAGCACTCAATCCAACACATCGTCATCAATCAATTCGTTGAAATCAAATCTAAAAAACAAATAGACTTTTTGTGTTTAAAATTCTCCAACACTTTGGGGCCATTTTCGATTAATAACTTTAATTGCGTTTTAAAACATTTTCTTAGCAGTTATTTCGGCAATTTTCAGACAATTTAACAACAATTATTATTGTAAATATATATAAAAAAAAAATTCATAATTGCCTTAAAAGTAACACACAGAACGGAAAATCAAAAGTAATTCCAGTGCCTGGAAAACTTGTTTGGATTAAGAAAATTAAGAAAAACTCGAAAATAAAAGCATTTCGTGCTACAGGTGTTTGTAATTAAAATCCATTCATGGCTCGCATCCGAAAATGTAGCAAGTAATTCAGCTAAATAAAAAATTAAAGCAAATAGACAAAAAAATATATATAACAATAATAATACTAATTTATTAATTAGTTTGTGTGCGATAGCCCTGCGTTGTGCTCTTTAAGTGCTGCACTGCGTGGCGCCTCGCCTTAACGCTTAACTAATAACGTTTTGGAAAAAATAAGATCACTTGTTCCACTGTTTAATAAAACCTTCTCAACAAAAGTTGAAAGGGACACTAAAAATAGCTAAAATGTGATTACTTATTATTCGCAGCCAACTTCACTTTCTAGCCAGCGTTGCACAAATTTTCATAAGCGCAATATAGTCTATCACTCTAAATGACAACGTGGAGCAACATTTATAAACAAAACGTGTTAATTTTCTATATGTATTTATGTATGGACTCGTACAGAAGGGGCTAAAACGCGCCATGTAAACAAGTTTAAACTGGCACGAAACGCGCTAATTTGGGATTGCAGTTTCTAGCATGAATTTTTTAATTGCAGGCAGTTGATTGGCGCTACAACCACTGACGCACCAATTTCAGAATGGCCGTTACATAAATATTGTAAATTTCGGGCTTAAGAAACAATTAAGAAAGTCACTGGACTTATAAAATAAAGGAAGTTAAAGTAAAAATTAAAATAATAATATAAAATAAAGGATTAAACAAAAATAAAATGTAACTCTGCTACAAAGTGCCATGCAACAAATTTATTATGAATCCATAATTTCTGAATGAGTCACACGATTGTAATGGGACCGTAGACAGCTTCTAGCAGGTCTGTCACATCAAGTTTTGAAATTTAATTCAATCGTACATAAATTTGCTCAAAAATATGAATAACAAACACTTTAAAATTTTTATATAATATTTTATATCACAGAGTGTGACCAGTGGAGTTTGAAAGAGTTGTTGTGTCACCAAGAGCCAGCTAAATAAAAAAAATATGATTTAATTAGTTTTAAACAAAAAACAAAATCAAACAATTAAGACATACTTTGTAAGAAGACCTTCACAGTCAGAAACAGAACAGCAGCAACAACAATAAAATCTGATATTCAGCCGCTTGACAGCTAATTGAAAGTTCGCTGCTCAAGTGTTTTTTTTTTATTTTTGCTTTTTGCAGTTTAATTTAAACAATTCAATAAATGTTTGTGTCTTAAGTCTTTTGTTTTACCATTTAAAGGCAACATTTCGTTTGCTGTCTTATTTTTATATTCTCCATCCCTTTGCCAGCGCGCTGATCTCCAGTTTCAGCTGTTCGTGAACACAAAGTTTTTGTGTGTTCGCCACAATTTGCCAACCACTATTTGCAGCAATCCAGCTCCGTCTTCTTTTTCCGTGCCACTATTGCTTTGCAACGCCAACTGTAAGCAGTCGCTTAGCACAATTCAGTTGCGACTTGCGTGAAACAAACTATGCAAAATAGAGATTCTATTACTTGCAGCTCTTCAATTAAATAAAATCCCCTAATGTTTCACTCCGTCAGTTTGACGGTGATTTGGAACGTGTATGAGTGGCTGTGTGCGCCTGTCTTTTAATTGCCAGAAATAAAGACAAGAGTATTAATTTCAAAAACTAAAAATAAAATGATTGCGAATAATAAAAAAAAATTGTGTTAATGCTTCAGATAACATTTAACAGAACATTCGTTTTTTAATGTGTTTCTTGTTGTTTTTGTTCTTTTGACTAAATTGCACCAATATTTTAAAGCTTCTGATAAGAGGCACCAGCTGAAAGTCAGTAATTTGGGCCAGATAATATCGGTATCGTATATCGGTATTAGAACAATATAATGATTTGAGTTTTTCACTTTCTCATTTTCTGCTGCTATTTAAAGTTGAACATTTTAGAATATTTAGAATAAAACGTTTATCTCTTGTCCCACAATATCGATTGTTAAATATCGCCAGTAGTTTGAAGGGAAAAAAACTGATTTTTATACAATATTATTTATGAAATTTATATTGCCAGTTTCAAACCTTGCGCACATTCATGATTTCGAACAAGGGATCATCCTCATCAGGATATAGTTCAACTCTATGATCAGGGAGTGTCAAAACCTCTTCATGGGATTTCAGTTTTAATACACAACCTAAAATACACAGTCAAAGATAGAGGCCACAGTACAAGGGCCAACGCCAGGATTCCTTTTGCCACGCAACCTCGCAGCATGTTGGTCGCCGTTTGGCCAATTAATATTTTATATAGTGTTCGCACAGCCGAAGTCATACAGAAACTTTTCTGGCGTGCCAACTGAGGCACTTCTTGCCTGTTTTATCGCCCGGAGAAAGCAGAGTGTTGTCCCAGATTGGCAAAAAAAAAATTCTGCCCAAAGGGTCTCAATTATGTGCATGAGAAGTGTTTAAATTTCTGATTACTTTAGCAGCGCCATATTAAAATTATGACTGTCGCCACCACCAAGAACCCCTTCGGCTCTCCATCACCGAAAGCAGGTCTGAGAATGAACGCCAGCACACCCCGACAATATTTTGACTACCAAATATAGGGCATTACACAACTAGAATCGGGAGCTGACAACGCTTCACACAGCAAGTTTAGGATTAAACGTACGGCCAGAACGTTTTAGCCAATACAGGCTCCTGTATCCAATAATCAATGCCCCAATACCTCAAGCCATTCGGGAAAATCCTGGCCCCCTTTCGGCCAATTAACTTTTATTTTAGTAAAGAAATTTGATTACCGTGTCCGCCGACCATAATGTACACGCGGAGAAAATGTGGAACACTATAACCATCTGTAATGATTTGGCAAACCAGACTGCCAGATTAATCACGGCCAAATCGGCCGTCAGCGTCTACAACAATTTGCCCGCTATCAAAACTCCTTAATGGAACGCCTTGTCTTTACCTTTCAGCTTTAAAATTTGAATTGAATTTACCAACCTTTTTGATTTCTTGCGACAAAAAAGGGATCTTGACTTTTTAGTCTGGCACAAGTTGCACAACCAATAAATACATTTTTCCTTTTTGAAACTCTGCAAATATTTGAACATTTCATCGGTGACAAATCAACATAAAAATCTGATTTTATTACCAACTATGAGCCCATACATCAATATTTCATTAAAAAATTGACAACAACATGCCATATATGAGTGTTAATTATTTTTATGGCCAAATATTTTCTAAAATATAACTTTTGATTTTATTTTTTCTCTTAATTTATTATTGCGCTTTGCCGAATGTAAACCATTTTTAACCCAAATAGTCTACACGTTGTTTTAATAATTTTACGTTACTTTGTACGAAACGCTTAAATGGCCAAATGGACTGGCCCGGCCAGCCAACATACCAAAGAAAATTCCCCACTCACGCCGGCAAACATTTTTTCCCAGCGCTCAGTGGTAGATGAGGAGGTGATCACATGTATGTGTGTGTGTGTTTGTGTGTTGAATTTAAACTCTCCAAACACTTTAACTTGACAAATTGCGAATTTGTTAATAAATTAGTTTGTTAACGATAAAATGATTAATGAATTCGCACTGGACACTCGCACACAGCAAAAAATCTGGTGTGTTTGTATGTGCGGACACACAATTGCAGGTACGCACATACAAAACACAAACAGCAACCGTAAACATCAGCTGTTCTTATCTGTGCAGCCATCTTTGGAAATTTTGCTGTTATTTTACAATTCTTCCGTTTATTCTTTGAAAACGCCAATTGAATATAAAACTGGCCATAAATAAGAGCAGTTTTAGTTTTTTAAATGATTTTTTTTTTAAACTTCAATCCACTGGATATATTTTATATGTATGTAGAACATCAATGGCGGAACTAAACAGTTCACTAACACACATTTGGAACACCTACAATCACCCATATAAAGAAATTAATACGGAAATATCAACGAACTGGCTTATCAGTAAATTGTTTCTACGACTAAGACCGTCACATACCAAAATGGCACAACATTTCAAGACGTCCAGAACCTTTATGCAGTTTTTGCAACGATTCTAACCTCACAATCTTTCATATTCTAAAACATGGGCACTAATTTTTTGTTGTTTTAATTAGTTTAAGCAGTGAATATTATTTGTTTCAGTCTATTACTTGTTCTAGGGCCGAAATTATTCCCAAAAAAAAAAACTTTGCATAAAAATGAAAGAAAAAAAGTTTCAAAACATTTGACCAGAAATTTTTATTTATCACCGCCCCTGAGTGCTGATCCTTAACTGCTAATATTTGTTTAAAATATGATATACGAAAGGAAGGCATATCCTTGGCCGACTTGAAGTAATTTTGGCATATTAAGGGATTAAAAAAATTGTCTTATGCACATCCACACCGGCGAATTTAAACTCATCTAATAAGCCCGTAGGTACCCATAAGGGTTAACTGGCTCACGTATGTACATAAGTAGCAACTTCTTGTGTTATATGTATATGAGGACGTCACATAATACAAAATGCTTGCTCGAAAGCTCTTCTCCCAGTAATTCCCTAAAACTCAATTGATAGCCCGAAATTCTTCAGAAACACCAGATACGCTTCAATCTGTTGCCGCCCAACAGCACCTCCAGGACATTTGAATCACCAAAGTAGGCCACTACCTCAGCTTCCAAAGTCACGCACCGTGATTGATATACAATTCTCAATTTCTTTTTCACTGCAAAAGATTAAAATGGAATTCCATTCAACTGTTTTTCTAATTTTTTATATATTTCCAATACAAAATAACAATTATAATAAAGTTTCATTATTTTAAGGTACCCTTAACTAAGACCAACTTTTTCTGTCCTACATGTTTGTGCATGCACATTCATGCACATACACACATATGAATTTTTGCGCACTTTAAACAGAATTCGTGGCTGTTCGTTTTTGTGCCTCACAGTATAATTAAAATAAGAAAAAAATAAAAACCCAAATCCACTTTAAACCATTTTTAAATACCGCCATAAATTTGACCATTTCAATCACGTATTTTTCAATTGAATTTTAACAAATATCAATCAGCTACTGATTGATTGGTAACTGAAGTATTGTTGTGACAGATAATATGAGTGCAACTGTAGCAGCCACATAAATTCATACCACATGCAACAACATATTAATTCCTTCCAACAACGAAATATCTGGTTCTGTTATGCACCATTAAACTGGGTTAATTTGAGCACGATTTTTGTTTTCCTAAATGAGCCAGAAAAAAAAACTTTATACTTTTTTAAGATTACAAAAACAAAAATCACTCCTTATTTTCAACTAAAAAAAACTGTTTGTTGTTAATTTTATTTCGCAGAGAACAACAATTGCTAAATATATTTGAAGTAATTATTAATACCTTGGAGGGTAAATTGAAGCGCATCGACAATCTGGACAAATCGGTGGAACACATGATGAAGCGCATGGAAATATTGGATAATCGTGTGTCTGACAATTTAATCAAAACGGATTCGGTAATTTCAAAACTGAGATCTTTAGATACGAAAATATCGAATGATATTATTGACACGGGTCATATAATTGGTGCTGATAGTCGGGCAGCAACCGGTCGGGCGCCTCGCACTCCCTCGCCCTCCTCCACCCAGCAGCTGGATAATCGTTTGGTTTCGCTGGACGAAAAAGTCAGTGTTATTGATTCGAAATTGGAAATTTTGAAAAACCAAATCGACAACAATCTGCTGCAGGTGGATGAGTTCAATGCCGAGGCCAGTGAAAAGAAACCCATCAGTATGAATGTCATAGAAATCACCAAAGCCATGAACGCCGAAGTCATGTCGCATGTCTCCAACGAGCTGAGCGAACTTAGAGACACCACCGACAATATTGACAAAAAGCTACAGTTCCACATAAACATTGTGTCGGAAAATGTTGGTCGTATGCTGCGCATGGTCGGCGACATACACGAAGCTGTGGTCGACCATCATAAGCAGTACAACAATTTTAATGCCACCACCACAGCCCTGCCGCTGATCAAGTCCAGTAAAATAGATGCCCTGGTAAAGCAAATACGTCCCATGGTCTCGGTGTCGGAAAAAATGGATGAAGTTTGGGATGTTGTGGTGGGCACTAAGTCATCGGTGGACCATTTGCTGCCAAAATCAGATGCTTTGCTAACCCAGACCCAACGACAAGAAAGAGCTATTGGCGAGATACATCAGGACCTTAAAACAAAAACCAATTTGATAATAAATAATTTGGATATGGTGGAGAAACGCTTGAAGAAACAAGAAGACGATGTACAAATTTTAGCCCAAAGACCGGTGCCAGCGGAGCTGTTAATGGATCCCACCATAGACCGGTTGGTAGAATATGATCCCAATAGGTACGTATTCGTCTCTTTTCAATCTTAAGATCTTAACCAAAACCACAATTCAAATTAAATAAGAAAAAGTTTAAAAGCACACAGCTTAAATTATTTAAGCTTTTTCTCTTTTAAACTCCAAACAAAAATCTAATACACTCGACAACTCTGGCAACAGAAATAGAAAACTATATATCAAACATAATTTGTAACTCTTTGATAAATGAAAGGTTTAACACAAAATTTCTTTTATGCAAATTTTAACAAACAAAAAACAAAAATTGTGACTCAATACTATTATACCACAGATACTCCGTCATTGATGACTATACCGCACAAAGTAGTATATCCCCGACAACATCAACTTTTCAAACAACACCCTCGACTGCTGCACTAGCAGCCACACCCACACCTTCAACAATTACTTCCCCCTCTACCACCACCACCACCCAAAACAATCCAACCTCCCACTCTTCTTCCTCTTCAATATCGAATACTACACCCACCACTGTAGTCTTGGCCAATTCTGTCTCTGGTACATATTCTTCTACCACACCAACAACACCCACCACAATTGCTGCAGGTGTTAATTCTAATCAAACTACTTCCTCCACCACCACCACCAAATCGTCATCATCATCATCATCATCATCACAATCGTCATCGTCAAGTAGCAGCACATCATCTTCTTCCGCTTCAACGGCGTCGACATCATCGACAAAACCGATTTCCCGCAAAGGTGGCATAATATTTCCCAGTGTAAAGAACAAACCCTCAGTGGTGAATACCACTTTTACCACAGACATTTTGGCACTAAAGGATGTTAAGGTAATTATTAGTATATATGTATGTACATGTATACACATATTAATATGTCCATAAGAAATTAACAAAAACCACTGAAATTAACAAAGAACCTGTTCGGAAAATCACGTGCTTTCTAAAAGTACATTGCATCTATCTTTCTCTCGGTATTTTTCCAACTTAATAAATAAAAACGTGGGTCGAAGTCTATATCGTGGCCCTCGCTAGAATTTTTTTAATGCCATTACTTTTTTGGGTACTCAAATACCGATTAGGCAGGAAGGGATTAAGCCATTGAAAATGATACTGGACAGATAATTTATATTGTAATAAAAAGTTTTAGTCTAGTTGAAGTAATAATTTAGTGTTGTAAAGTAATTTAGTGTTTTGAAAACATGTGGCTTCCAGAACAGGTCTGATAAAACAAGTTTTCAGAAAACGACGAATAGCTTTTTATTTATTCGGTTGATTACGTCAAACAAAAATAATTCGTTTCATCCATTTTGTTGCACCCCGCTTAGATTTTTAGTCACTTTAAAAGTACCGTTCTTATATAACTTGTTATCATGGTGCCTTGAACAGGCCGGCCACATCTCTGCCATATTTTTGAGATAAATTATAAGTCTTGCTTGTATTGACTTGAATACCTTGTCTCAATCATTTACTTAAGCCCCCGGCAGATTAAAAGCAGGTAAACTCCTTAGTTTGACACTAAAACGCGTCGAACTGTTGACGTTCAAGGGAAATTGAAACATACAAATAACTAATCAGCTGTTATGAAGCCGCCTTGTAGAAGCCAATAGAACTTCAGAAGAAATATTATTTTCTCATATTATGACAAATTTAATGCAACTGTTCTTTATCTGTAAACAGTGGACGCGCGTATAACGTTTACTAATTACAACCGCCAGGTTTTACCTTTATCCGTTTGTTGACATTTATGAATGTGCAAATTTAAGATCAAAGTATTGTTGATACTGTGACTTAAAGCATTTTTATGGTTTATAAATTAAAATCAAACAAAAAGGATACAACAATTAAACTGAACGCAACTGCATTTCGGAAAAAGTAATTTCAAAATGTTTGCTAAGAAAAAACGGCAGGGAACGCAACGGCAAATGATATTAAAAATTAATAAGGTCTTGAGAGTTCTTAAGCGCTATGTGGCAGTAAATATTTCCGAAATATTTATTGTTCAACACTGGGTTAAAGAGTCCAAAATGAAACCTTTAACTTCCTACTAACTTAGCACTATTATTCTCTCAGATATTGTAGCCTCCGGATTTTAGTTATTTAGGTTAAAAAAAATTCCGTCTGATGCATATATCGTCAACCTAAATTAGTAAAATACAGTAGGAAAAACCATAATAACATGTCATGGAACTTGCACGTGCACGTGCACTTGTAGTTACCTACTTTCGACCTTCGCTTATAAAATATATAATTTTAATTATTTGCGTCAAAATCGATAACGCATTTTCTTTTCCTCTTATTTACATACTTCTGCATTTCAGTTAGTGATATGTATACATACATATATGTATGTATATCTGTGGGATTTTATTACAGCAGCCAAAAAAGAGTTTTATAATTGCAAAAAGTGCATCTAATTTTATTAATATTAGCAAATATTACATGTTTTGTTTGGCAATATTCGTTTTTATATTATTGATGATATTTTTATTAATTTTGATTAAATAACATTTATTATTAAATAAAATTTTTCGTTGGCATATCATTCGTCCTAATTTGACTTAGATATTATATTGCAATTGCTAGAAAAAAAACGCATTAATTTGCTATTTACCATTTAGCATCCCTGTTGCCAGCTGGCAACAGTCACTTTGTTTTAGAGTTAATAAAGCTTGCCTACTTTAAGGCGCAAATAGTTGAATATGTATACGTTGTTGATCAATTAACTTTATGTTATTTAAAATATATGTATGCATATATGTATATTTATTAAATAAACAAATAAAGAAATCTATTAAAATTAATCTGAACCATCTTCTACTTAACACTTTCAGGGCTTCTCTTGCGTTGATTTATTGAACGCTGGCATGAAACAGTCTGGTGTTTTCTACTTACAAATACGTGGCACCACCTATTGGTTTTTAAAGGTATTTTGCGAACAAGAAGTTTCGGACGGCGGTTGGACGGTAATTTACATACGGTTTTATTGTTAATAATTTACAGAAAATTATGGTTAATTTTTGTTCATACGAAACAGGTCATACAAAGACGTGATGATTTTGGCGAACCCCGAGAAAATTTTAACCGTGATTGGGCCGACTACAAGAACGGTTTTGGTGATCCGGGCAAAGAATTTTGGCTGGGTAACGAAAACATCTATATGCTAACAAATAATGAAGACTATATTCTTAGAGTAGAACTTGAAGATTTTGAAGGAAATAAAAGGTGAGTAAGAGTGGAAAGTGTGGCCTGTTAGAGAAACAGAATCCGTAACCAGATACCATTCCGCATTCAAGGCTGCTGGATATTTAAGAATTGCAAAAATTATATTCAAGTAGATTTTAAGACAAAGAACATAAAACGTTGCAGTCTCTGAACAAAAAAAAAAAGGAAATTGCGATATTTTCAAGTCCAGAAACCAATCGTCGTTCACTACAACTCTCCGGTAATTGCAAAAGTCCAGATTTCCTCAAGTTGCGAAAATCCAGCTGGCACTATTTTTAACAAAACCATATAACAAACTTATTGAAATTTCAATTCTTCAAATTTCATAACTTTCACTAAACAGTGGAACATTTTCTAGGTTATGTCAATATCTGACCCTGCATTACAAACCCACCTAATGTGTCAAATATCATGAACTTGTATGTAAAAACCCTTAGTTTTCATATGAAACCGTTCGCAAGTCTCAAACAGTAGAAACCTATTTCATTTTAATTTCGGCTTCTGACGGTACTCGTCGAAACTCCTTTGGCACTTTCTGGCTTTGCTAAAAAAAAAAACCAAAAGGGTATTATTTTATGTTTAAATATTATCGGATTTGAAACACTAGGTGAAGTTTTTCAAGTAATAACGATGACTCGAATAAATTTTGAGAGGTCAGCAAGTCCGCCAATCGCACATTTATTATGTTCTCTTGGCAAAAGAAATGGTCAAAATGAAGTCTCAGGTAAAATATTAATGAGCTGCAAATCTAAGCCGGAAGACGCCGGACGTTGTTTGTACCATCTCGTCAATATAAATATCATATTAGCAGTTCGTAAACTCAAACAAATAAATCATCAGTTTAAACAAAGTTTTTGCCAGCTACAGATCTGCCAAGGAGATCATAAAAGTTATTAAAACACTTAGAGGGACCAATTCGTAATTTTGGTTATTTTTTTTTTTTTATAATATTAGTTTTTTTTTTAACTTTAATAAGCATTTTTATTTTGGTTACTATATTTCTCCTTCTCCGTCACAGATATGCTCAATATTCACATTTCAAAATACACTCCGAAGCTGATTATTACAAACTGGAAATCGATGGCTACGAAGGTAATGCCGGCGACTCGTTGAACGATCCTTGGTATGGTTCCAACAATAGTCCCTTTTCTACGTACAACCGTGACAATGATAGGTCATCATTGAACTGTGCTAGTATGCTTAAGGTAAGCGGCTAAGGTCTATTTGTCAGGTATGTGATGGGAAGGCTCAGAAATTGGAACTCGCGAAATTAATGTAATACTTCGAAAAATGGAACCTTCGTTTTTAAAACATTACCTGATCTAAAATTAGAACAGACGATTCTAATTTCTGAGCGTTTTTATTTTTCGTTTGTTTTTAACACTGGAAAAGCTTTTGTTTGGCTTTTAGGTGGCAAAATAGGGGAATCCCCAATGAATGTGAATGAAGTTTTACCATGTACTACATCTATACATATAGAGAACGGGCAGTATTACTTTTGTAGAACATTTTATCCCACAACTCCAAGCTAGAACAGGAATACTATTAACAACATGAAGCGCAATATATTCCACCCATCCCTCCTTTACGATTTCTTAATATCAGCACTTTATAGTTTTGCAAAGATTAGCGGTTTTCACCCTTAACGCTTTGTTTACTCTTCTATTAAATTTACCACACCCTTTTACCACAAAGCGCGAGTGACTTTTTTGTGTATAAACAAAGTTGCATCAGTTGGTACAGTTGCCAAAAACGATCTGTAGAAATGTTGCGCAGTTGGTTTTAAAAATGTACATAAGCCCAAGGCCAATTTACAGCAGATAAACTCACTAAATCGATTTAAAAAAAACGAGGTTTTTTACCCAACCTTCCTTTACCATCATTCAATATCAGAACTTTATAGTTTTGCCAAAGATTAGCGGCTCCCATCCTTAAAGCTGTGTGTTTTACTCTATTAAATTTACTACAATCATTTACCATTTTACCACTTACCATTTAGTGCAAGTGGCTTTTTCAATTCTAAATGCTACCGTTTCCAAATAATTGCAGTGTAAAATTTTTGGGCAGTTTGTTTTCAAAATCCACGTAATTCAATCCAAAATTGCACTTAATTAAAATATTTGATCTCAGTTCAAGTTCTCTAGATGATGTGGTAAATATTTCTTTGGCTGTTCACCTTCTTTTCCATAATTTTCAACCCTTTTCTTGTTAAGATGAGATGTATAAGTATGTAAAATTAAAAAAAAAACTAGTAATCGAATTGCTTTTCCGGCAAAGCGCTTGATTGACTGTTAAAGTCTGGTATATTTAACACATTTTACTAAAACGTTTTCTGTTGCTTTCTAACCACAACGTAGTATAGGTTTCTACTGCCGTATTATTTATCTACAAGGGTTTTTTGCTACCAAACATGAATACCACTATTAAGATGGAAACTATTTCTTATATGAAATGAATCTGAACATAATTTGTTTAACTCAATAATATCAATTTAAGAACATTTTTGACAATTAAAACCTTTTTCTTGTGCTTTCAAAGGGCGGCTGGTGGTGGAAGTCTTGTGGTCGAGGCCTGAACGGTCTTTACTTACACGATCCCCAGGACTTGACGGCACGCCAGGGCATAGTTTGGTTCCGCTGGCGCGGTTGGGATTATACCTTAAAAAAGGCCACCATGATGATAAGACCACGAGGTCCCCAGCCTATGGGTGCCAATGCAGCATCTTCGTCTTCCAACACGTAAACGCGCGTCTACTGGTTTTTTTTTTCAGTAAATTAATATTTTATTTAAACACAAAAATACTATTTGAAAGAAAATTCGCAAACGTAATTAAGCCGAACCCAGAGAAATAATACTCAATCCAAATACCTGATATATAAATTCATTCACTTTAATTTCGCATTTTTATTTCAATTCTCGTCTCGAAATTTTATGGCCTTTATGATTATAATTTTTTTTTTTCTTTTTCGAAATCATCAGTTGAAACAATTGATTTAAATTCGGCACCAAATCGTTAAGAAAAATTGTTTATTTCATAGCAAATTATTATCTTTTTTTTTCTTATTTCATTTATTTTTCCGTATTATTTCTTATGAATTTGTTCATACCTTTTAATTTGTTATGTTTTAAAGTTTTATTAACTTATTGTATCATTTTACCATAAACACATGCCACATGCCACATGCCACAACATATCAAAACAATACATACATATTGTACAGACATATGTAATTACGAAAACATTTTTTCCTTTTTTTTGTTTTTTTGTTTTGTCGCATCGATTGAAATTTTTTCAAAACTCTTGTTAAATGCACCCCCCATTTTCTTGTTAAATATTTTATTTTATATACTCGTACATAAATTTAAATTGGCTTTTTAGTAATTAATTATATTTTAAATAATATTAAAGAAACAAACAAAACAAACGCTATTTTATTCATAAATAGAGATAGAGATAAGCAAATAACGAGGCCGGTTATGTGACAATATTTAGGGAAGCGAGTACAGAACTACACATTGAGAATATATGAAATTTAAACAGCAGACTCAGCTAAACTTAAACAATTTGTTAAATCATTTTAGTTTAAAAACAAAAACATATTTGTTGCCACACACAGTCTGATTTCCAAAATAAAGGATGAGGATTTCCGTTTAGACGCTTCAACCGTTGAGTTTGTGGGAGATGAAAGAAAGCAGAATGTAATTAGTTCGTTTTTATTTTATACACGAAAATATTTTCATTATTTGCTTCGCCATACAAACACGATCAATAATACAAATCACTCAAGTTGTTCTCCTTTTCCTGCCATTCCTGCCATCACCCTGATGATGATCAATTCGAATTAGATTTCCTTATTCGATTCGATAATACATTTTTTTCTTTCATAAAATACATACATACATACACATGTACACATATGGAATTAAAAATGAACTGTCAAAAAGTCTAGAATTTCGAAATTCTGGAAGTAAATTTCGTTAAGGCAATTCTAGCACAGAATTAGAAAGAAACTCATCAACAAAAGTTGCAGTATTTGTGCCGCGATAGAGTTTAAAAAAAAGGACCGCTCAGCATTATTACGCGCTTTCAAATCGCCATGTGATATCGCATAAAATTTCCTAAAATGTTGATCATTTTTCTTTTTTTTTTTTTTGAATACAAAAACTGGAAATTGTTTGACTTTAGTTTTGGTTCCACAAATAACAACATTTTGTGTTCAGAGCTGTTCTGAAAGCTGCCATGATTACAAATCACATGTGCTTTTAAAAGCACACTTGCGATTTTTTTACATGCTTTTTATGTTTTTCGTTGCGATTGTCAAACATTTTGATTTTGAAATCACAACAGCAAATATGTAGGTACAAAAAAGGCCCCTGAAATTTTCTTAACTTGAAAGTATTTGTTTGAAATAAAACAACCAATTGCCTAAAAATATGAATAAACAACAAATTGAATACTTTATTTAATTAATTTATTATGACGTTTATTATAGAAAACTAAAAACATAAAATAACAAAGTGTTTTGAAAAAGTTATTGGCATTTTGAAATCAAAAAATTTTATTCACTTTCATAAAATGTGATTTTCAGAAACACAATCGTATGTTTTAGAAAAACACGATTTTAATTACGATTAGTTTGCACATCGTCACAGCTGAAATGCATGCAAAATCACGCAACTGAGATTATTCTTCTTCTGCAGTAGAATATTATAGAGCTGGCTGGCAGTTTCGAATTTCGCTTATTGTATTTCTAATGTTTATTTTATCGGAGAGAGAAACATGGTAGAGTGGATATGCTGCGTAATCACTAGGTTTTAGGTACATGGTATTGCATTTCAGCTCGCGATAGCTATAAAACTAGAATCGGTTGAAAATACATACATATTAAGCGTTTTTTTAAACCTTAAATAATTTTATTTTGCAAGTTTATTTCGTTCAGAAAATAAAAATTACAACTCCCTAAAGAACTAAATTTGCGCAATTGTTTTAAGTATTAAAAAAAAATATATATAAATAATTTTTTTCACAATCAGAAAAAAAAACTTAAAAAATTTATGTATTTTTTAATTAACAAAAAAAAAACTTACTTGACCCTCATTCAGTTATTTCTTAATTCTAATGTAAATAATTTCTCAAAAAAAAAAAAACAAAAACTTGTTTCTTTTATTGCAAAACGAATGTCATAAAAGTAAAATATTTTCTTTAAAATTCCTGCACCACAAAATGTTAAAACTAAAAAACAAAAACAAAAAACAATCACAAAAAATTAGTAGTTTAATTTGTATAAAAGAAAAATCTGTAAAACAAATTAGTAACTTAAGAGATTTTGTAGTAAAAATAAAGAGGTTAAATAAAAAAAAATCAAATTAAATATAAAAATGCCAACAGTTCTATTTCTTGTTTTTATTTCGAATAAAATAATAAAATAAAAGGGATTTAGTAACAACCAGAAAAAAGGACGGTTACAAAGAGGGCGCTCAGGATAAGATCAACAAATTAAAGCCGCCAGTGTTGGGCGTTTGTCAGACCGATGAGGTTTGTGAATGTCAAAGTTTAGCCTTAAAATACTATTTACACAATATAAAGAGTCTTTAGGCAACCATAACGTATTGCCATGCCGACTACGCAACGAATTGCACACAATCCTCTTTAATCCAACAACAGCATCAAAAAAACTTTCGTTGGTGCAATCGTCTTCCAAATCGTTTGTCATTTCCTAGACTTAAGAAATATATAGCGATTTTTTTTTTTTTTATCTGGGACCAGCATTCAAATTATAATCCTTAATCATGTGATGTGTGAGACTCGTTGTGTCGTTTGGGCAGGGGGAAAGGGTGAGTAGTGTTTATGTACATACATTCGATTTGAAGCTTTCCACATTTAGAGTGTCGCGGAAGATCTCTGCAGGAAGTTCCGATCCAGGTGAATACCAAGATATTCTATTGATTTGTATTGGCGCGAGATTAGAGATATAGATATAAGAGAGACGAAGTACAGGTCGGTTCTGAAAATCACTTTATCTGACATCAAGTGGTTTCCAAACACAAATTACACCCATCAGCCGACTTCTTAATTTTATTTCATTATTTTCCTAAGGTTTAATACGATCCGGATCATATCATTTTTAGCAAAAAGTTTCAATCTAATTAAAGTTACAGTTGATTTCAGAAACTTTGCGATTTGAAAACAGGTTTTCAAAATATGCCTGGTAAATATATTTTCAAATGGAATTTATAATATTTCTGGCTGTAGCCCCAAAGTCAAAGCTGAAATTCGTAATTTCAGACAAACTTAACGGCAAGCACTAAATCAACGGGCCAATCCATTAGCTGTGGTTTAACTTGATGACGACACCTCGGAGAGCTGAAGACCGGAAAGGCACCATATTTTAGATTTGCCATTTTGTTGTTATATCAATATAATGGATTTTTACACCTCTACAGCAGTCCACCGCTCTACCAACGGAGCTATCGAAGGCTGCTGTCTTTTTATTTATTTTCTTTTTTTTGTCCACGTCGCTTGAAACTGTCTGTTTTATATTAGCAACAGTGCGAGCGAGCGCCTGTGGTATATATTTTAAAAATTAACTTGTTAGATACATTAAATATAAATAAATAAATAATGGCTGTTTAAATGGAATTTGTTTACCCTAAAATATATATTTGGATTTTCCATTCTATTTGAAATGTAACGGAAAACCGGTTTTGGCCTGTCGCATTTCGAATTAGTACGAGTGCGAATTGTTCGCTTTACCAAACGAGTTCCTAGTATTTTATAGTTCTACAACTAAAACTCTTTATTTTTTTATTTGTGTTTTCTTACTTTTTATTACAAAAAAAAAACATCTATAAGATTCTTGAAAATACATATTTGTTCACATTACAGTGGTGTACAAGTGTCTAAATTACATGACGGGTGGGAGGGTGCAAAATATATTAAGCAAAAAAAAAAAGGAAATGGCTGGTTGTTTGATGTTTACTTAATCTCTAACACAAATGAATGCTTTCAAAGTTTTAAAGTTCGTCTTTAACATGAGTATCTTTGCAAGAGCAGCCGTTTTGTTCTTGGACGCGCTCCATGTCAGGCAAAACATTTATCGCTGAAACTAAACGCTGACTCCATTCCTGCAACATATTTATTAATATTATTAAAACAATATGTGAGAGGTTTAAAACCAAAACCTACTTTAAATAAAGCCATATGATAACAATAAATGTTTCGAGGTAATAGATTGTTGACGGCAAACTCTCTAGCTTTGAGGGCAATTTCTTTTACCTGTCTTTGGTTCTTCTCGTCGTTGGCCCATTCAATTTGTTCTATTAAGTCGCTCAGGTCCCTTTTGACCGGTATGAAGTGTTCATATGGCTGCAATTTGTTGTAGTAATGCTCATAATAGGGCGAGGTTTGCTTGAAAACTGTAGAGCCGCCTCCCAGGAGATAAGGCAAGCGATATGATGCCACCGTTCCGTCAACGTTCAATTGATATTTGTACTAAAGTTAAAGGAAAAATTGGTGTTTTAATTTAATAAAAAGCTATAAGTTTTTTTTCTGGTAAATAATAACTAATTAAAAACATCCAATTTAATCTGTCTCATTTCGAAATTAAAGCATTAAACACAGCATTTACTGACCACAGCATATTAGGCATCAAATGAATGCTTATTGTCTCCGCGTTTAGAACAGATACACAGAGTATGTTCTTATATGGGTACATGATTTCTCTCGATGTTTCAGATCAACTTTAAAAAGTAGGATATACGATTCTATACATTTGATGCCCCCTTATAAATGTGTTTTCTTTTTGTAAGCTTTCATTTAGTATATAAATCGTTAAGTGTTTTACTTTATAACTCAGAAGACACCTGTATATTATATTTTCAATGCTCCAAACTAGGCGTATCCGATGTAAACAATTTTCAAAGTTTTCTATATTTTATAGTATTTTTTACGAATTTTTTTTTTTTAAGACTTGCAACACCAGCACAAACAGGACTATGAATTAATGTTATTATGTAGCTGGCGCCTTTAAAACAGTTAAGTACCGGACAACGGGCCGGCCTTTGCAGTCCAATACTTGACGATGAATTTATATATATTTTTTTGTAATTTTCTCTGAAAATTTTGCTGACAAATATATTGATAAAAGTGCATTTTATTCCGGTTCGAAATTCTAATTATGAAGAAGAGAAAAATTTAACAATAAACAGACGACCGACTCTATTCATGCTGAAATCAAACATGTTTAAATAGCGAGATGGAAAATAAGTGGTAAAATCAAAGTCCCCTAATTGCAAGAAGTTTCACACATAGTTTGTGGCTTCTTTTAAAAGGTGTGAAAGTTACTTTCTTTTAAACAAAGAACCATTTAAGTATTCCCATAAAATTGGCAGCAACTTTACGATATAGATTTGGGACTTGCACAGCCTGCCGTGTATAAGATTCTATCTGAAACCGTTTGATGTGTTGGGAAAGACAGTTTGCCCACAATGAATAAAAGATACTTTATCATGATATTGAAGAGCTACAAAACTCCAAAATTCGGGGGCATTACAAATAAAAGACCAAATGAAACAGTTTTTTCTAACTTCAATTCAGTCTTTTATGTTTTTCAATATATAGTGAATTTTTTCATTTTCCATTTTATTGCAATTTGCGATGCAACATCAACGTAATCGATAACTTTCAATATTGGCAATGAGAATAGCGACTTACGACGAGTAACAAAAAATGGCAATCTATTGCATGGGCGCTGCCAAATACAATAAAGGCGAACTGTACACGAATTCCAGAACAAAAGTTAAAACTTTAATAAATATCGAATATTATTTTAAAAATTATGAAAACAAAATCAATATCTAATATGTATTTAAAATTGCTTACCTGAAAAAAGTCCAAAAAGCTGATATGATCAACTTTTGGCCCGTATTTCTTTTCTTCGTCTCTGAAGAAGAAAAAGTTCGTTATGGCAGCGTCTATTAGATCTGGCCGCTTTTTAGACAAATCAATTAGGTCCAAACGCTCACGTCTAGAGTCACGACCCCGCCAAAATAATTTATTGATCTTTTCATCCCAAGGATATTTGCTGCGCTGAACGGACAACATATCCAAAGTAACACGTTCCATTATACCCAACGTGGACTCGGTTATATCATAGGTGGGCAGTACAATATCGTGTGAATCGTTACTACCAGACCAAGAAAATATGGGATAAGGTCCCGAAGTTCTCTGTTGGCCACCTTTTTTCGACAATGGCCAGTCGCCGAGATTCAAAAAGAATTCCATATCGGGTAATTGCACGACCCGGCCTAAAGCCAAAAGTGTTGCGTCCATAAACATTTTAAAGCCATCGTACTTGCCATAACATTTGCGCCAAATTTGTTGATTTTTAACTATGTAGTGACATAGAGAAATGCTTTCGGGTTGATTGTAGCGCTTAATTAGATTATCGCGTATTAGACTAAAGTTAACACGCTTGAAGGAATGTAAGTCTGCAACAATTTGCGGCTCTTGTGAAGCTGATTTACATTCATTATTGATCAGCCACAGATTAAGTTCCGTGGGACAATAACATTTCTCCGAATACACTCTATTCCAAATATAGTACGGAGACTTGGCTACGTGAGAGCCATTGTAGCGCACATGAATCTCCACACTATCGCACCAGTTGTCAATAATTTTGTATCTCGCCCAAAATGTGCCATCTCCGCGATCAATAACATCTACCTGTGACCTGCAGCGACCATGGGCCGAATTCCCCACGATTTGTACATCAAAACTCAATGGAGGAGATACCTTAAATCTTCAATTTTAAATTAATAGCTGAAACGTTGATTTAAAAAATTAAAGCACTCACAGTACTCCCTCCGGTGTACAAGCATGAATGAAAAAATATCTTGCTGGTAACACAACCTCATCCGGTTTTAAGCCATGTCCATAAATAAGAGTTTCCTTCGGCCCCACTAAATCAGATTTCTTTGCCCCAACAAGTACCATAAAGGTTACAAATACGATATAGAGTTTTACTAATTTTTTTATCATAATTCATTTAAAGTTTTGTGTACTGTTGTGCTAACAAAAATCACAAATTATTAAAATTTACGACTGAAAAAATATATTTGTTGTCTTGGTAAATGTCAAATATTTTGCACAGCGGTTGTTTGCCCACAATCTTGGTGCTGCCACACGTATTTCTTAGGAAGCGGCAAATTTAAATTTGCACAGTTACAAATCGTTCGAGTAACGCCAATAATTTTTCATGGCTCTTGAAGGATTAAAATTCTAAAAAATGTTTTAGCTGCTGAAATTTTATTTTGCTTTTTGAGTTTAAGAATTGTTTGCTTTAAAAAAAATTAAATGTTACATAAAAAACTTCTTCATTTTATAGTTACCAATTACATCGAGCTTAAAATTGGCAAATGCCCGCAAATTATAGACACTCATATGGCAACAATAATACGCTGATGTTATCAACACACTGTGAGTTGCTTCACAAAAAAAAAATTAAATCAACTACACGAATTTCACAAATTTTATAAAGTTCCCGATTTCTTTAAACAAATTATTCGAAATGAATTTTCAAATGCCCGGAGGTAGTGCACCACCTGCAGGAGCATTTTCTTTTGGTACCCCGAATACAACAGCACAGTCTTCAACAGCAAAGCCAGCCGGTTTTACATTTGGTGCTACAGGCGGTGGTGATGCAGGAATCAAACCATTAGGATTCAACTTTGGGTCAGCTGCTCCTGCAACATCCACAAGCACTAGCACTTCAAGCATGGCATTGGGTACTCCAGGAGCAACTGCCGGTTTCGGCTTTGGTCCTTCGCCAGCAGCAACGTCAACTACCACTACAGCGCAGCCAGTAGCACCAGCATTTGGAGTTCCATCAACTGCTACCTCTCAGCCAGCAGCACCGGGATTTGGTTTTGGAACAACAACTGCAATAACATCTACAGCAGTTGCTTCCACTGCAACAGCTAATGCAGCAACCACTTCATCTGTCCCATTGGGCAGCGGGTTTTCAGCTTTTGCAACTACCACAGCAGCTACGGCTGCCGCTTCGATACCAACAGGTACTGCAACTACTACTGTATCAACTTTATTGGCAGCACCGGCCTCAGCTGCGCCGGCTACATCAACCCCAGCCACTGCCGGTTTTGCTAGTTTAACCACAGTTACTAAAACTACCGATTCCAGCTCTATGCCCTCTATAGCTTCTCAGTTGTCATACAATCAATTAGAAGAGCATATAAACAAATGGACGTTGGAGCTAGAGGATCAGGAAAAAGTTTTCACCGACCAAGCGACTCAAATCAATGCTTGGGATAAAATTCTCATCAGCAATAACCAGAAAATTCTGGATTTGAATGATGCAGTACAAAAAGTGAAATCAGATCAGCAAACGTTAGAGCAAGAACTCGAATTTATAGCCACACAACATAAAGAATTGGAAGAAAGTATCATGCCATTGCAAAAGGAGTTTATGAAAATACCTCAAGTCGATGTCGAACGTTCCCAGACTTACTTAATGGTGGAAAATCTAGATACTCAATTGAAACAAATGTCCGAGGATCTTAAAGAAATAATCGACAACTTAAATGAATCAAACAAATGCCAAGACAATTCCGATCCTATAATACAAATTGGTAAAATACTTAATGCTCACATGAGTTCACTACAGTGGATTGAGCAGAGTACGGCGTCTATTGGCACTAAATTGGAAGACATTACAAAAATGCACGAAACATTCAAAAGGGATTCGGAAAGATCTTTCCGGTCTGCCTACTATAATTAAACGTTATTGTAAAACATGCTCATCATTTCTGTTCTCCTTTGCGTAATAATAAAACTTACAAAATAAATTTGCTTACAAATATTTATTAAGATTTTTTTCGAAAGTTCATAATAGTAATTTTTTACACGGTAAAATAACGAAACTTTCTAAGCATTATTATTTAAAATTTATAGAAAGCAAACGTTTCAAAAATGTGTAGGTATTACACTACTAGTAGTTTTGGAAGTGCTTAATTCTAAATAAAGGGCACGTAGCCTCAGTCCCCATCGCAAAATATGCCGACTGCGGTGAGAACGACAAAGTACGAACGTATCCAAATTTTGGCATATGACCTGGGAAATTGGCGTAGACTGTTCCTGATGGAAAATGAGCCATTTTCACGGCATCTTTGCATGAGCTTGACGAAAACGCCAAAAGTTCGGAGGAGTGATTAAATCTTACACAACTTATGCCTGTTCTTAAATGTAAAAGTGTTTTGTCTGGTATTGGAGTCTTTGAAAGCATTACTTTGTCAAAATCGTACACATTTACAACACCTTCTCTGCTTCCCGTAGCTAAAAGTCGTTGATTTGGCGATAGATCCATAGCGCTGCCTACTATACAGCCGTCATCAACAAATTTGTGCTCCAGCCGTTGCTGCCGCATTGAAAACACACTTACATTTGAAGATTTTCCACTGACTATCAACCTTTGAGAGTCAGATGTAAAACATATCGATGCTACTTCGTCATTCTGGTGCAATGTTCTTATAATTTCAAAGGTAATCGCTTCGTAAATATTTATTCTTCCTCCGTGTGCCCCAGATGCTAAATAACGGCCACAAGGTGATATTTTAAATTTTGTCAGGAATCCTAAGTCGTAACTTAAATGAAACCGAGTTTCTTTTGCACTTATTAAGTCATACAGATATGCACATGGCCTGTTAGAACCAAATATAGCTTTAGTGCCGCAGGGTAAAAGACCAGCACATCTAATGGGAAATTTAGCAATATGAATGTTATGCAGTTTGTCGTTTTTAGTACCATCTACTGCATAAATGGTAGCAACGCCACTGTCACCAGCTACCAAAGCCGCCGTACTTGAGGGATGAAATTCTAGACTGCTAATGGCACCTTCTGCATAAGTGGAGCGGTTTAAGTCCTTCATTTTTTTCATTTTCAAATGACCAGATGTCAAAATATGTTCGGGCGGTTTGTCCAGAAAACCAACGGTACGTAGCATTTCATCATCATCATCATTAGGCTCTCTCCTATCGTTTTCATCTAAAGAAGCCCATTTCGGTTGATTTACGATGCGTGTAAAACGTGAAGTTAAATATTCTTTATAGGATTTGTCCTTCTTTAAGTGGTCCAAGGAACCAGTTCGTTTTGTCTCTAGTTTAACTTCGCCCAATTGTATATTTTCGTCATCAGGATCAGCCCATACCGGTTTTCGTTTTTTAGCTTTTCTTGTATTGGTATTTTCCGTTTCATCAAGTTCTTCAACATTTCGATTTTTATTATTATCACCTTTATTTTGTTTTGATGACTTTGCAACTGCTTTTTCCAAGTTTTTTATAAGTTTGGCTTTGTCGCCAAATAAAACTTTGTGAATATGACCCTCATTTTCACTCGCAGTATTAGATTCGGCTTCGTTGATAACTTCCTTGTGCACATCTTCCTTAGCATCGTCTTCTTCTTTGCTACGATACTCCGCTATGAGATCATTTAGCTCTTGCATATCGTCGCTTAATTCATCGTCACTCATTTTCTTAAAAAAAATATTTTCTAGAAAAACTATTTTTTTATTTTAAAAAACACACGTGCAAATGTTTTTCTGCTATTGTTTAGGGCTTGAAATGTCACTTTTTCTACAAATATCAACATGTAAACAATACAACTTGCCAGAGCGAAAAAAATCGGGTGAGAGCAAATATATGAAATGTGTATCGTAATTTAGAAGTATATTATACTAATTTCCAGATTTGCGAATAGAAACATTAAATTTACAGTTATTCCCTTCTAAATTACTAAAACATTAAACTGTTCTTAATATTATATCTGTCACATGAAAAAGTTTCTGTTCATTAATATTATGTTTTAGCAATAATATGTTTTTTTTGTTAACTTTCATTAATTTACTATTCTATAGTAAAAAAAGGCTGATAGCCTGATTTTTTCGATTCATAAAATTTTATATGCCTATCACATAATTCCAACAAACCAGTAGATAATAAATTCCGAAATACAGCGTTCGGTAATTTACCAATTTTTAAATTATTTGGCACCACTCTCATCAAATATCTAGTGTTTTTAGAGTATGGCTTCACATGTTTATTTGAGTGCCGCTAAATAACAATTACACTCAAAATCGCTCATATAACTGAATTGAAAGTAATGACAGCCCGATTATTCTTAACAGGAGCATAGCGGATAATCGGTTTTCACGATTAATAGAATAACAATATTTAGTAAGTTTTTGCATATTTTCATTTATTTTCATTTCTTAAGTTTTAATATAGAGGTAATCACGATTAAGCTATACAAAAGGGGAAACAATGAAATCGATTTAAGCAAAAAACAATTTTACATATTGACAGTTAACCAATTCACGAATAATCGAACCCGCACTATATGTAGTATAAATCCACCAATTACTTATTAATATATCTTAAAACCCCTCTTTGTGAAAAAAATCTTCTAGCTACTTTTTTAACGTGGTACCAATTCTTTTATTTTTCGCGTTGTCATCACTGCGTGTTTCCATACTCCGTTTACACCACAATCAGTTGTCATTCGGGAGAGTCGAAGTGAAAAATTCTGTAGTTTTTTTATGATTACAAAAAAGATTTTTTTGTTAATTTTTCTTGACTTAGAAACCATAAATAAGTCTTTCCTTTTCATCAAGTAAAAGAAAAATTCAATTTTTTGCTGCAATAAAAACACATATTTTACATTTTATAATTTTAAGCCATGAGTGTGTGTGTTTGAGTGAATGTGCAAACGATGAGCAATTTTTCATATTGTATGACAGGCCATTCCCAAAACGATTTTTCAATTGATTATTGCGTTTAGCCAAAACAAATGTTCTCTATTTAAATTAAATATCTATTAAGAAGTAATTTTTAATATTTCAAAGCTGGTGCATCGAGGAAGAGATAATAAAGAAAACCTACATATACCTAAAATATACTGTGGGAGTAAAGAAAAAAAGAAAAGAAAACGAATAATTAGTGTGTGTTCGTAAAAACTTCGTATTTTATTTTACATGACTCCAATACAGTGCAAAAAAAATAAAGTTTGGATCCACTTCTTTTTTTTGTTAAATTTCATTTGGCATTACAGTGCGGAGTAAGAAAACAAAAATATTGCTCTCAATTGATAGTTTTTAAAGGCATTTCCTAAAGTTGGTGCTTTTATTATCAGTGCGCTTGTTACACATCACAATATTTTCACATAAAAATACAGAAATATTATTAACAAAATGTCTGCTGAACGTGAAATACCAGCAGAGGATAGTATTAAAGTCGTCTGTCGTTTTCGTCCATTAAACGACAGCGAAGAAAAAGCCGGTTCAAAGTTTATTGTGAAATTTCCCAATAGTACGGAAGAAAATTGTCTGGCAATTGCGGTAAGTAGTTACATATATTTCAGGAGAATTAGCTTAGCAAATACTTAAAGACACTTTTTATATTGCAGTTAGTTTTGTTAAGTTTTTTTTTTATTTTAGGGTTAGGTTAAATTGTCAGATGACGTCATTTTGTCCATAACCCCCCTTTTTGTGTTCTTTCTTTGCATCTATTTTCAATATACTCGTATGTATACAAAACAAATTGTAGAAAAACAACAACAACAAAAACAACAACAACAACAAAAACAACAACAAATGAACTAAATGTCAATAATAAAGTGTTGCCATTTTGCAACAAAAATAAAGAAAGAAAAACATTGTGTACATACATGCCTACCTACTAGCATATCGTCAGCTGTATTGTAAAACCATGTACTTCTACTACTCTACTGCAAAAACGAAATAAAAACATATGCTAGATATTGAAAAATAAATTCAAATTTAGTAATTAAATAAACTATTTAATTAAATACAAATTGGAGATATCATGTATATGTGTCATAATTTTCAAAACGGAGTTTTTGATGGAAGTTGTCTCTGCTGGCAATAATTTCATTTTAAATTAACTCTTCTTGCCCACGTTAAAAGAATTAAAATTATTTATTTACGAGGATTATCTGGGCGTACTACGATGCCAGTGGGTTCTATTCCCAGTACTATAGAATCATTCCTAACCTAACGGTATGGTCTCCTAGAAACCTTATGGGTACGAATGTATTTCGTTGCAACAATTCAGGTTTTTTAATTTGAAAAACATTTTCCAAAACCAACATTTTTTTTCGGTGCTCATCAATTTTTTTAAAATAAAATTGGGACTACTTGGATAATGGTGACACTAAAATGTTAGTGGTCTGGCACATATAACTTATGTATGTAAGTATGTGACTATATAGGACAGTTGGGTTGCGATTAGCTGGCTCCTTCGGGCGCAAGCTTAACATAGATAATCGAAATACGTAATACAAACATTAATTTATTTAAAATATTATTTTAAATTATTTTTATTAGTTAAAAAATGTTTTACTTTTATTTTACTTTTATTAAATCCTTTTTTTTTACTTTTATTAAATCCTTTTTCTAAGGGATATGACATTTTCTAAGCGCCAAAGAATAGATGGAGCCAGCGTTTAAAATACAATAACGAGTTCGGAAGTGTTAATTTTTCAATGTCGACTTAATGTACAGGCTCTCTGAAACTATCCGTCCAACGTACTGCATTTCTTTAGAAGGGCAGCAATAAGGTTCTGGCAACTAAAACAGTGCATTTGGACACTTCCGATCCATTCAAAAAGTTATTTTTTACAATTTTTTGTTCTAAAAAATTTTTTCCAAAAAAAATCAAAACTTTAAAAATTTTAAACAATTAGATTTCTAAATGACACCGAAAAAAATTATAAATAATCAAAAATACTTTGAAAATTCAATTTAATTTTTGAATAGACCTCGTACACTTACATACATACATACATATGTATGTCGATGCTATATATATTTATTATATGTATGTAATAATTATTTCGCCACAAACTGGCGTCTTATTAACTTTTCTTCAACGTTTCTCTCTACATTTATAAAATGCATTCATACATTCCATTTTTTTAACAATAGTTTTTTAATAAGTGTTTTTAACTTCTAAACTTTTCTAATAAATACCATGAAAATTCAGCCTCTACCAAAAGGCTTAACATGCAATAAATGATCTACTATATTTGAACGGCCAAATAAATATACATACATATGTATGTACACACATATGTATGTATGTACCTACATACATACATAATATTCAACTACATCATGAAATACTTATGAATGCATAAATAATAAAGTTTTTTTTATTCCTTCCATATATCTGTACATATTATGGGCATTTCCATGAGTATGTCAGCCGCGACTGAGAGAAAATTCCTTGAAATTCAAACGACTCAATTTATTTAAACGATTTGAACCCGACGTCTTACCGAAAACTTTACATAGGCTTTGGCCCATTATTACTTCCAACTGTTCGATAAAATAAAAAAAATGAATTTATAAACTGTGGCAACATTGCAGTTGTTTGAAATACGTAGTGGCAACGATTAACGTTTCTTTATTTGCTCAGCTAAAACCAGAAGCAAATGTTTTATACGTTATTTTGTTTTTTCTTTCGTTGTAAATTATGTGGAAACCACTGATTTAATTCAATTTAATTTTTGTTTCTTAATTTAACTTAATTTAATTGCTCTAAAGCCATACGAAAAGTCGGCACATAGACAGCTACAAAACACGTCAAGAATAGCTATATGTTAATTGTTTTGTTTTTTTTTTTATTAATTGTGTTTTAAAAAAACAAATTTTAGGGGTAAATAATGGGATCTGTTTAAGCGAAGGATAAAAGATGGATGTATCTTCTACATACTGTTGGTGATTTCGTAATTGAAGTTACCATATCTTCTGCAGAAAATATGGTAGCTTTAGCCACGTAAAGCTCATTTGTAAAGTGGCCGTGAAATTAAAGCGCGCGCTATCGGGTTATCAATTACTTTTTAGGTTAATGGTAATATTAAAAATTAGACATTTATTTCTGGCGATACAATTTATATCTTTAAAACTATACAATTTAGATACATCTTGCGTGTGGTCTATATACATATGTATGTATATAAATTAACTCATCATTCGAAATACCATCAGATACTACATGTTATGTTTTAAATCATTGAAATTTTTGTTTTCAAGATGCGTAAAATTTTTCCATACTGGAGGTTGTTTTAAAGTTGAACAAGTTTAAATAATATTATAATAAAACAAAGACATAAATATATATTTTTAATATCAATGAAACGAGTTTTACTGCATAGAAAATTTTATGAAAATAATGTGCAAACATGATCTCGGTCATATGGTCGCAAAGGCGAGCACCTACAAGGCTTAATCTTCAACGCCAGTTTTCCCCGTTCGCTATTGACAACAATATTCTTGATTATCATTGTTTTTGACGACATATGGGCCAGTGAGTCGGCCCGCCCCTAAGGCGCACCAAACAGTAACTTTGTGTGGTCAAAAGCTTGAGGATTAGCTTTACTCCAAATTCCACAATTCTGCTTATTTACGAAAATTGAAAATTCACTTCATCGTAAATACAAAATTTTGAATCCAAATTCAATATCAATTTAAAAACGGAAATATTATTTTCATTAAAAAATTTCAGCAATTTGCCAGCGCTGATTTGGCTGCTGTAAGTCTAGCCAAAAACCGTGTACCAGCTGTTAAATTTGTTGTCAAAACAAAGCAGCGTTGCCAACTCAAATACATATCTGAACCTCAAAAACACAACCAATACATATTTACAAATTATAACAACTATGGAAAGTATAATCCGCAACTAAAGTTCCTTTAAGATCACCTGAAATCGCTTTAATTATTCATAATCAACTACGATATATGTATGTATGCATGTATGTATGTATGTATTTTCTGTTTTACTACCGACTAAATTCAAATTCTGGCAACATTGCAAATACGACACGAAAAATACTGTACAACAATAATGAACACATTCTTGAACAATTCTGTGTTAACACGATTTTTAAATAACACCGTTTCTACAGAGTTATTCAGTTCCATAAAAATCAGATTCTTTAGTTAATTATTTCTTAGTTTTTATGTCTTCGAAATCATAAAATTAAAACTATATGAAGAAAAAGAAATAAAATGTTTATGTTTAATAGAAATATTAATCTTTTAAACCAACTTTAAGATTTAATTCATTAAATATAAAGTTATGAATATGTACTTTTTTTTACCGTGTAAAAACAGGATTGGGTGTATTTTATTTATATTTCATTGATTTAAGATTAATAACAACCCCAACCTTAGTTTCCCATACGAGCCGAACAATTTTTACATTGAGAGACGTTTATGGACCGATCACACGTTGTAAAAAAGTACATATGTACATATTTCTATTTTGAATGGCCCAAACCTTTTGTAAAAGGAACTCATACTCACAGGACAATAGTTAGGGACTATTTAAAGCCCTTTGATAATTTCGGGCCAACCTGTTTATTAAGAAAGTATCATTTTATAATATGCGGATGTGAGGGAAAAAGCATTTTATAGTGAATCACCCCATACATGCTCGCAAACGAATGCACATTAGGGCGGCCCTAAAAATTATTGTAATTACAACTCGCTTTTGTCAAAACATCATTAGGTTCACACAAAATAACTTACTGTTTGCTGCGTTTTATGGGCTGGCGCAGTCATTGGTCCACATTTCTTTAAAAACGTTGATAGTAGGAATATTACGGTCAATTGTAATCGGTATAGCGATAAGATTAGACATTCTTTGGCACCGCAATTACTTGCCATTAGTCTGGCTGACCTGTGGTACCAACAGGACGGAGCTAAATGCCATGCAGCGCTCACTACAATTGATTTACTCAATCATACTTTTGGTGGAAGCACAATTTCATGTAATGGTGCTATTAATAAATAGGCCGCCAAGATCGTGAGATTTAACTGCATTGAATTATTTTCTGTGCACTTGTGTAAAGCTAATGAGAAAGTGAAACACCTGGTGAAATCAACAATATCTTCGAAGGGTTACTGCCTAAATACGGCCGCAAATGCTGCGAAAAGTTTGTGCTCGTACGCGTCCAACAGAGGTGGTGACATGGCCGCAATCATATTTAAACATTAAACTCTTAAAATGTTCATTGATATTGAAAATCGATTTCTTTGTTTTAACGTGAAAGACGCGCGAAAGCCTGGAGTATCTTAAAGAACAGCTAAAATATGTATCAGCTAATCAACGATTTCACGCAACAAAATGCTAAAACAAGAGCGATGCTGAGGTAATTTCTTTTTATAAAGGATTTAGTTCAAATTTGGCACTACGCGTCTAATAATTTAAAACACTAACGCTTCCTTCGTATTAAAGTACTATTGTAGAGCTGGTACTTATTGTAGATTTAGTAAATCTTGATCAATTTAAAACTTGACAACAACAACATTTATACATATTTAATTTGCTAACTTAACAATCTCTACAATACCAAAAACAGTAGTAGATTTAGTAATCGCGGTAAAGACATTTATTTACAAGTATGAAACAGCTGGCAGATGTGGCGCCACATTGTTTTGTGCTGTTAATAAAGTAAATGTATTCAAATATTTTTTAAAGTTACTAAGCAAGTAATTAAAAGAAAAAAGTTCCAATAAAAGAAGGGCTGATGAGGAAGTCAAATTTTTGCAACAGCCTCCAGAATTAACATTATTAACAAATATACATACATATTTATTTGTACCTTCGCACCTCATCATTCCAACAACTTTGATTTGATCAACTGCATTTGAAACCAATTGATTTTATAATTTTTTCTTCGAAGCCGATAGCCATTAGCTGCTAGTGCTTTTCTTTCTCTTTTAGTTTGTTATAATTTTAATTGTAATAAATATGAATAAAATAAATATATAGTAAATTTTTTCTTTTGCGCTTTCTTTAGGCATTTTTTTTAAGATTTTATTTCTTTTCACGGAACACCAACTGAAAAACTCTTTTGTTTAGTTGTGGCAGTAAAAAAATATATAAACAAAAGTCAGCTGTTTCGGTTTGTTTGTTTGTTTGTTTGTTTGCCAAAGAAAAAGTCGTTCTAAGTATTTTAAATACAACACGAAGAGAAAGAACCGCTGAAGTTTTGTAAATTTCATTAGAAACAATGCACTGACTGGAGGATAATTTTGAAAAGTTTTAAAACTTCTAGCAACTAATATTTCATACAAAAAATGTATATAAAGCAAAATTTTATGCCTGCTCGCAGCTAAGGCTCACCTTAACTTCTTCTATATGTATGTACTATATTTAATTTGTATATGTATAGAATAGTGTTTTCAAACTGCCGTTTGGATGATGTGCTTCATTCAGTTGGTTGAACGATAGGAATTAAGAACATGCTTTCATTAAACCGTTTTTACACCAGATAACCCAACCAAACAATTCCAAATACTTTCATGAATACGAGAGCACATACATACCTACAATCGTGCACACTTTGACAAGCGCTCTTCGCCCGTTCAGCGCATAAATTCAAAATGGTTTTTTTGCTTTTCATTTTTGTTTGCAAGTGCTTTTCAATACATTTTTTTTATTATCACAGAAATATGATCTAATTTGAGTGTTATTTGTCTGGAAGTGTATGATTCAGTAATTTTGGTTTTTTTTTTGTTAGCTTTTCCATTTCACTATTTAAGTGTTTTACTGTTGTTTTTGTACGTATGTACGTACATACATACATACGATACATGTATGCATGTATGTATGTTTATGTGTATGTATGTAAAAGAATGCCTTGAGAAAATTCTTTAAAACTAACAGAATTATGATTCATGCAATTTTTTGTGCGTTTTTTGTTTCAAGACATAGAAATTTCTCTTCATTAATTGTTTCTAATTGTTTAAATTTCTATATATAAACTGGCTTGCATGGTACATCCATGTATGTATGTAAATACGTACAAACATACGAGGCGTGTTCAGAAAATGAGGTAAAATTTAATATTTCTCCAAAAATATACATTCATATTTATTTATTCATCAATTTCTATTTTGAATTTTGTCTACCCTCTTCAATTCAAGTATGTATGTACAAGGTCTGTTCAAAAACTAATGATATTTTCTCAAAAAAATAGTGTGTACGTTCCCTTTCAATGTTTAATGTCCCTTTTTTTTAAAGAGAAGACAACATAAATATGCTTACGGCATGCCATTTAATAATATTGTCGACTTTATTTCTGTTGTCGCGTACGAAACAGAAATTTAAAAAGGTCTATATCTCCACCTTACCTGAAGTAGAGTGCGTGATATGTTGCATGTGGCAGCAGTATTGTGTGCAAAATATTCAAAAAGCATCGCGATTGCCCTTCAAAAATGTATATATTTTTTTTTTTTTGGAAAAAAGTGATAACTTTTGACCAAAAGTCAATTTTAATTTTTCTCAAAAAATTTTTATTTATTCATAAATTTCTAGTTTGGCCCATGTCGATACAATACACTTGGGGGCCAGCCTTGCTTCCAATCCGGTTCTGATATATCCTCAGCTCTTTCTTTCTCTCTGCTCAATGGCCGTAAAGCGCCATTTTTTTTGAAGATCTCCTCAATCATGTAGACAAGCAAAAGTAATAGGCAGCCAAATCTGGCGAATACGTCAGCAGCTGAAACATGATCACATGATCAGTGTTGTTTTTGTTATAAAAAATAACGGTTTTTTTTTGGTCAACATTCAGCAGCTGTAAAACAAACTACGCCGCCACTTATACTTCATTTCCAAAACTCTCGAAAAAAATTGCATTTCATGAGCCAACTGAGGTGCCGACTTCCTCAATAACTTGTCTGATAGTGATTCGATAAATCTCCACAACAAATTTCTTTATTTTCTCAACTTTTTCATCGACTGTTGATGTGTTGGGCCCGTCCAGGCTGAGCGTTACCGTTCACATGTTTTCGATCTTCTTTGAACGGATTGTATCACTTGCAAACATTTTGCTTTCCCAAAGTAAAATCAGTCACTGTTAACAGCTTTTTTTTTACACAAATTTAAATTTTATGCAAAATCTTTGAGCCATTTTTTTCGATAGCGGAAATCGCCGAACCGCCGGAACCCCTCTCACTTACCCCTTTTGTAAGGCAGTGTCGTTTTTATCAATATTAAAAACGCCCTAAACGTTTGGACATTTGTGCGCCAGTCAAGTCTGTTGAGGCAGCTGTTGAGCCATTTTGCGGCAGCCACGACATGTCGCCACATGGACGGCTGGGAAAACTGCTAAACGTTTTTTTGATCTAATACGAATTTTATGCGTTTAAAGCAGTTAATAAACTCAAGTACATCTGAGAAGTCCTCGATTTGTTCGAGCCAAACCACAGTGCAAAGTAATTTAGGTTAAATAGGTACGTTTTCAAAGGTTGGTACTTTTTTTCTTTGGGCGCTTTTGTAATTCAAGTGTTTCATTTTTTTTTTCCGTAAATGTTCTATATCTCCAATCATTGTCAAACATAAACGAACAACAATGATGATTTATGTATATATGTATGTCGGTGCGAGTACTTGCGGTTTTTGTTTCGTTTTCTATTTTGGCCAAAAGCCAAAAGCAATTTTATGCTTTAACCATGTAGAAATTGAAAAGCGCTTTTCAGCGTTTAGCTCTTGTATGTTCGTTCTGAGCAGAAGGTACAACACGAAAGTAATAGAAGGCAGAGCAGGAGAAATTAAAAGAAAAATGCCTCAGTGGCCAAAGTATTTAGTTGAAGAAAAATCAGTCAGTTAATGGGAACGAACATACAGAGCATATAAACAACGCTAAAGAAATTTGAAGAAAAACTGAAAAAGTGAAGGCAAAATGTTAATGAACTAAGAAGTTAGGAAAAGAAAACATATTTATTAAAGCTTAAGGTATGAAATTTAATTGAGACTATAAAATTGTGATAATTGTCGAAGAATCATAAAAGAGAAAATTTAATCCGTCAAGGGTGGGCAGGCCTGAATAAATTTATTCAATTTGGGAGAGTTTGAACAAATGATTAATTTGTTTTACTTTTAGAAAAACTTTCGTAATTGTAGACATTTTTTTTCGAGTGGAAAATAAGATTTTTTTTTTAACTTATAAAAGTTTTTCTATCAGAGCAAATCCGATGATCTATAGTTCTGTAGGTATTCAAAAGTAAAACAGTATTTGCTCCCTTATTATTTATTTAATTATTACAACATAAACTTAAAGCTGGAATCGGTTTTATTATATATGTAAAACTTTAACTATTAGTAAATATTAAATTATTCCATAAATGTATGTATGTATTTTTCTCTTTCTATATTTTGATATGGGTGTGAAGATAAATTTTTAACTCCAGACTCAAACCTGCAATATTAACATACCTCTGTTAATTAAGTAGCAGGGCTCTGTTAAGCCTAACAAATTTATATTTTGCACTGCAAATGCATTTAAAACTAAAAAATTGGTAATAATTATATTGAAAAATAAAATAATATATTTCTAAAAAAATATTCTATAAAGTGCCATAAAAGTTTAAAATAAACGCATTCATTAAAGAAAGACAGTTTAAGAAAGTTCATAAAAATTCTTGTTGAACACTCAGACAATATGGATTCATTGCACTACATAAGTAACAGGCAATGCTTTTCTGTGCCAGCAAAACAAAAAGCCAGCCTGCAATAGCTGCTATGCATTTATTTATGGAACAACCCTCTTTAACTACCCTTATCATAAATACGAAGACCCTATATCCATATAATAATATGGAGCAATACCCATATGACAAATAAGAAGACCCTATTTAAAAAGGCATAATGGTCCTGCCTTTTTTAAAAAAGTTTAATATGGAAGTAATATTCGCATTATTAATATGAATACTGATAGACTTGGATCCATCCTAATATTTGTATGGATTTTTTCAAAAATTTCTTCAAATTACAATAGTTTTAATATATTTGAAAAGAGCATTTTCGATACTTTAGTTAAGTTTTTTCAAATTTCGCTTATTTTTGCGATAAAATCAATATTTGCGGAGATACAGCCACTTTTCTAAAAAAGTTTAATAGGGAACTAATATATTTATTACAAAAATGAATACTGATAGACTTGGATCCATCCTAATAATTATATGGATTTTTTCAAAAATTTCTTCAAATTACAATAGTTTTAATATATTTGAAAAGAGCGTTATCGATACTTTAGTTAAGTTTTTTGAAATTTCGCTTATTTTTGCGATAAAATCAGTATTTGCGGAGATACAGCCACTTTTCTAAAAAAGTTTAATAGGGAACTAATATATTTATTATAAAAATGAATACTGATAGACTTGGATCCATCCTAATATTTGTATGGATTTTTTAAAAAATTTCTTCAAATTACAATAGTTTTAATATATTTGAAAAGAGCGTTATCGATACTTTAGTTAAGTTTTTTCGAATTTCGCTTATTTTTGCGATAAAATCAGTATTTGCGGAGATACAGCCACTTTTCTAAAAAAGTTTAATAGGGAACTAATATATTTATTATAAAAATGAATACTGTTAGACTTGGATCCATCCTAATATTTATATGGATTTTTTCAAAAATTTCTTCAAATTACAATAGTTTTAATATATTTGAAAAGAGCCTTATCGATACCTTAGTTAAGTTTTTTGAAATTTCGCTTATTTTTGCGATAAAATCAATATTTGCGGAGATACAGCCACTTTTTTAAAAAAGTTTAATAGGGAACTAATATATTTATTATAAAAATGAATACTGATAGACTTGGATCCATCCTAATATTTATATGGATTTTTTCAAAAATTTCTTCAAATTACAATAGTTTTAATATATTCGAAAAGAGCATTATCGATACTTTAGTTAAGTTTTTTCAAATTTCGCTTATTTTTGCGATAAAATCAATATTTGCGGAGATACAGCCACTTTTCTAAAAAAGTTTAATAGGGAACTAATATATTTATTATAAAAATGAATACTGATAGACTTGGATCCATCCTAATAATTATATGGATTTTTTCAAAAATTTCTTCAAATTACAATAGTTTTAATATATTCGAAAAGAGCATTATCGATACCTTAGTTAAGTTTTTTCAAATTTCGCTTATTTTTGTGATAAAATCAATATTTGCGGAGATACAGCCACTTTTCTAAAAAAGTTTAATAGGGAACTAATATATTTATTATAAAAATGAATACTGATAGACTTGGATCCATCCTAATAATTATATGGATTTTTTCAAAAATTTCTTCAAATTACAATAGTTTTAATATATTTGAAAAGAGCCTTATCGATACCTTAGTAGAGTTTTTTCAAATTTCGCTTATTTTTGCGATAAAATCAATATTTGCGGAGATACAGCCACTTTTCTAAAAAAGTTTAATAGGGAACTAATATATTTATTATAAAAATGAATACTGATAGACTTGGATCCATCCTAATAATTATATGGATTTTTTCAAAAATTTCTTCAAATTACAATAGTTTTAATATATTTGAAAAGAGCCTTATCGATACCTTAGTTAAGTTTTTTCAAATTTCGCTTATTTTTGCGATAAAATCAATATTTGCGGAGATACAGCCACTTTTCTAAAAAAGTTTAATAGGGAACTAATATATTTATTATAAAAATGAATACTGATAGACTTGGATCCATCCTAATAATTATATGGATTTTTTCAAAAAATTCTTCAAATTACAATAGTTTTAATATATTTGAAAAGAGCCTTATCGATACCTTAGTTAGGTTTTTTCAAATTTCGCTTATTTTTGCGATAAAATCAATATTTGCGGAGATACAGCCACTTTTTTAAAAAAGTTTAATAGGGAACTAATATATTTATTATAAAAATGAATACTGATAGACTTGGATCCATCCTAATATTTATATGGATTTTTTAAAAGGGAAGACCCTTACCATAATATCGAGCAATACCCTTATATTAAATACGAAGACCATATATTGAAAAGGGGGGACCCTTACCATAATATCGAGCAATACCCTTATATTAAATACGAAGACCATATATTGAAAAGGGGGGACCCTTACCATAATATCGAGCAATACCCTTATATTAAATACGAAGACCATATATTGAAAAGGGGGGACCCTTACCATAATATCGAGCAATACCCTTATATTAAATACGAAGACCATATATTGAAAAGGGGGGACCCTTACCATAATATCGAGCAATACCCTTATATTAAATACGAAGACCATATATTGAAAAGGGGGGACCCTTACCATAATATCGAGCAATACCCTTATATTAAATACGAAGACCATATATTGAAAAGGGGGGACCCTTACCATAATATCGAGCAATACCCTTATATTAAATACGAAGACCATATATTGAAAAGGGGGGACCCTTACCATAATATCGAGCAATACCCTTATATTAAATACGAAGACCATATATTGAAAAGGGGGGACCCTTACCATAATATCGAGCAATACCCTTATATTAAATACGAAGACCATATATTGAAAAGGGGGGACCCTTACCATAATATCGAGCAATACCCTTATATTAAATACGATGACCATATATTGAAAATGGGGGGGGGACCCTTACAATAGTTTTAATATATTTGAAAAGAGCATTATCGATACCTTAGTTAAGTTTTTTCAAATTTCGCTTATTTTTGCGATAAAATCAATATTTGCGGAGATACAGCCACTTTTCTAAAAAAGTTTAATAGGGAACTAATATATTTATTATAAAAATGAATACTGATAGACTTGGATCCATCCTAATATTTGTATGGATTTTTTCAAAAATTTCTTCAAATTACAATAGTTTTAATATATTTGAAAAGAGCCTTATCGATACCTTAGTTAAGTTTTTTGAAATTTCGCTTATTTTTGCGATAAAATCAATATTTGCGGAGATACAGCCACTTTTCTAAAAAAGTTTAATAGGGAACTAATATATTTATTATAAAAATGAATACTGATAGACTTGGATCCATCCTAATATTTGTATGGATTTTTTCAAAAATTTCTTCAAATTACAATAGTTTTAATATATTCGAAAAGAGCATTATCGATACCTTAGTTAAGTTTTTTCAAATTTCGCTTATTTTTGCGATAAAATCAATATTTGCGGAGATACAGCCACTTTTCTAAAAAAGTTTAATAGGGAAGTAATATATTTATTATAAAAATGAATACTGATAGACTTGGATCCATCCTAATATTTATATGGAGTTTTTCAAAAATTTCTTCAAATTACAATTGTTTTAATATATTTGGAAACAGCACTATCGATATTTTAGTTAAGTTTTTTCGAATTTCGCTTATTTTTGCGATAAAATCAATATTTGCGGAGATACAGCCACTTTTCTAAAAAAGTTTAATAGGGAAGTAATATATTTATTATAAAAATGAATACTGATAGACTTGGATCCATCCTAATATTTATATGGAGTTTTTCAAAAATTTCTTCAAATTACAATAGTTTTAATATATTTGGAAAGAGCACTATCGATACTTTAGTTAAGTTTTTTCGAATTTCGCTTATTTTTGCGATAAAATCAATATTTGCGGAGATACAGCCACTTTTCTAAAAAAGTTTAATAGGGAAGTAATATATTTATTATAAAAATGAATACTGATAGACTTGGATCCATCCTAATATTTATATGGATTTTTTCCATAATATCGAGCAATATCCCTATATTAAATACGAAGACCATATATTGAAAAGGGGGGACCATTACCATAATATCGAGCAATATCCCTATATTAAATACGAAGACCATATATTGAAAAGGGGGGACCCTTACCATAATATCGAGCAATAACCTAGTAATAAATACGAAGACCATATATTGAAAAGGGGGGACCCTTACCATAATATCGAGCAATAACCTAATAATAAACACGAAGACCATAAATTGAAAAGGGGGATCCATCCTAATATTTATAGGGAGTTTTTTTATTATAAAAATGAATACTGATAGACTTGGATCCATCCTAATATTTATATGGATTTTTTAAAAGGGAAGACCCTTACCATAATATCGAGCAATACCCTTATATTAAATACGAAGACCATATATTGAAAAGGGGGGACCCTTACCATAATATCGAGCAATACCCTTATATTAAATACGAAGACCATATATTGAAAAGGGGGGACCCTTACCATAATATCGAGCAATACCCTTATATTAAATACGAAGACCATATATTGAAAAGGGGGGACCCTTACCATAATATCGAGCAATACCCTTATATTAAATACGAAGACCATATATTGAAAAGGGGGGACCCTTACCATAATATCGAGCAATACCCTTATATTAAATACGAAGACCATATATTGAAAAGGGGGGACCCTTACCATAATATCGAGCAATACCCTTATATTAAATACGAAGACCATATATTGAAAAGAGGGGACCCTTACCATAATATCGAGCAATACCCTTATATTAAATATGAAGACCATATATTGAAAAGGGGGGACCCTTACCATAATATCGAGCAATACCCTTATATTAAATACGAAGACCATATATTGAAAAGGGGGGACCCTTACCATAATATCGAGCAATACCCTTATATTAAATACGAAGACCATATATTGAAAAGGGGGGACCCTTACCATAATATCGAGCAATACCCCTATATTAAATACGAAGACCATATATTGAAAAGGGGAGACCCTTACCATAATATAGAGCAATACCCTTATATTAAATACGAAGACCATATATTGAAAAGGGGGGACCCTTACCATAATATCGAGCAATACCCTTATATTAAATACGAAGACCATATATTGAAAAGGGGGGACCCTTACCATAATATCGAGCAATACCCTTATATTAAATACGAAGACCATATATTGAAAAGGGGGGACCCTTACCATTATATCGAGCAATACCCTTATATTAAATACGAAGACCATATATTGAAAAGGGGGGACCCTTACCATAATATCGAGCAATACCCTTATATTAAATACGAAGACCATATATTGAAAAGGGGGGACCCTTACCATAATATCGAGCAATACCCTTATATTAAATACGAAGACCATATATTGAAAAGGGGGGACCCTTACCATAATATCGAGCAATATCCCTATATTAAATACGAAGACCATATATTGAAAAGGGGGGACCCTTACCATAATATCGAGCAATACCCTTATATTAAATACGAAGACCATATATTGAAAAGGGGGGACCCTTACCATAATATCGAGCAATACCCTTATATTAAATACGAAGACCATATATTGAAAAGGGGGGACCCTTACCATAATATCGAGCAATACCCTTATATTAAATACGAAGACCATATATTGAAAAGGGGGGACCCTTACCATAATATCGAGCAATACCCTTATATTAAATACGAAGACCATATATTGAAAAGGGGGGACCCTTACCATAATATCGAGCAATAGCCTTATATTAAATACGAAGACCATATATTGAAAAGGGGGGACCCTTACCATAATATCGAGCAATACCCTTATATTAAATACGAAGACCATATATTGAAAAGGGGGGACCCTTACCATAATATAGAGAAATACCCTTATATTAAATACGAAGACCATATATTGAAAAGGGGGGACCCTTACCATAATATCGAGCAATAGCCTTATATTAAATACGAAGACCATATATTGAAAAGGGGGGACCCTTACCATAATATCGAGCAATAGCCTTATATTAAATACGAAGACCATATATTGAAAAGGGGGGACCCTTACCATAATATCGAGCAATAGCCTTATATTAAATACGAAGACCATATATTGAAAAGGGGGGACCCTTACCATAATATCGAGCAATAGCCTTATATTAAATACGAAGACCATATATTGAAAAGGGGGGACCCTTACCATAATATCGAGCAATAGCCTTATATTAAATACGAAGACCATATATTGAAAAGGGGGGACCCTTACCATAATATCGAGCAATAGCCTTATATTAAATACGAAGACCATATATTGAAAAGGGGGGACCCTTACCATAATATCGAGCAATAGCCTTATATTAAATACGAAGACCATATATTGAAAAGGGGGGACCCTTACCATAATATCGAGCAATAGCCTTATATTAAATACGAAGACCATATATTGAAAAGGGGGGACCCTTACCATAATATCGAGCAATACCCTTATATTAAATACGATGACCATATATTGAAAATGGGGGGGGGGGACCCTTACAATGGTTTTAATATATTTGAAAAGAGCATTATCGATACCTTAGTTAAGTTTTTTCAAATTTCGCTTATTTTTTGCGATAAAATCAATATTTGCGGAGATACAGCCACTTTTCTAAAAAAGTTTAATAGGGAACTAATATATTTATTATAAAAATGAATACTGATAGACTTGGATCCATCCTAATATTTGTATGGATTTTTTCAAAAATTTCTTCAAATTACAATAGTTTTAATATATTCGAAAAGAGCATTATCGATACTTTAGTTAAGTTTTTTCAAATTTCGCTTATTTTTGCGATAAAATCAATATTTGCGGAGATACAGCCACTTTTCTAAAAAAGTTTAATAGGGAACTAATATATTTATTATAAAAATGAATACTGATAGACTTGGATCCATCCTAATATTTGTATGGATTTTTTCAAAAATTTCTTCAAATTACAATAGTTTTAATATATTCGAAAAGAGCATTATCGATACTTTAGTTAAGTTTTTTCAAATTTCGCTTATTTTTGCGATAAAATCAATATTTGCGGAGATACAGCCACTTTTCTAAAAAAGTTTAATAGGGAACTAATATATTTATTATAAAAATGAATACTGATAGACTTGGATCCATCCTAATATTTATATGGATTTTTTCAAAAATTTCTTCAAATTACAATAGTTTTAATATATTCGAAAAGAGCATTATCGATACTTTAGTTAAGTTTTTTCAAATTTCGCTTATTTTTGCGATAAAATCAATATTTGCGGAGATACAGCCACTTTTCTAAAAAAGTTTAATAGGGAAGTAATATATTTATTATAAAAATGAATACTGATAGACTTGGATCAATCCTAATAATTATATGGATTTTTTCAAAAATTTCTTCAAATTACAATAGTTTTAATATATTTGAAAAGAGCCTTATCGATACCTTAGTTAAGTTTTTTCAAATTTCGCTTATTTTTGCGATAAAATCAATATTTGCGGAGATACAGCCACTTTTCTAAAAAAGTTTAATAGGGAACTAATATATTTATTATAAAAATGAATACTGATAGACTTGGATCCATCCTAATAATTATATGGATTTTTTCAAAAATTTCTTCAAATTACAATAGTTTTAATATATTCGAAAAGAGCATTATCGATACTTTAGTTAAGTTTTTTCAAATTTCGCTTATTTTTGCGATAAAATCAATATTTGCGGAGATACAGCCACTTTTCTAAAAAAGTTTAATAGGGAACTAATATATTTATTATAAAAATGAATACTGATAGACTTGGATCCATCCTAATATTTGTATGGATTTTTTCAAAAATTTCTTCAAATTACAATAGTTTTAATATATTCGAAAAGAGCATTATCGATACTTTAGTTAAGTTTTTTCAAATTTCGCTTATTTTTGCGATAAAATCAATATTTGCGGAGATACAGCCACTTTTCTAAAAAAGTTTAATAGGGAACTAATATATTTATTATAAAAATGAATACTGATAGACTTGGATCCATCCTAATATTTGTATGGATTTTTTCAAAAATTTCTTCAAATTACAATAGTTTTAATATATTCGAAAAGAGCATTATCGATACTTTAGTTAAGTTTTTTCAAATTTCGCTTATTTTTGCGATAAAATCAATATTTGCGGAGATACAGCCACTTTTCTAAAAAAGTTTAATAGGGAACTAATATATTTATTATAAAAATGAATACTGATAGACTTGGATCCATCCTAATATTTGTATGGATTTTTTCAAAAATTTCTTCAAATTACAATAGTTTTAATATATTCGAAAAGAGCATTATCGATACTTTAGTTAAGTTTTTTCAAATTTCGCTTATTTTTGCGATAAAATCAATATTTGCGGAGATACAGCCACTTTTCTAAAAAAGTTTAATAGGGAACTAATATATTTATTATAAAAATGAATACTGATATACTTGGATCCATCCTAATATTTGTATGGATTTTTTCAAAAATTTCTTCAAATTACAATAGTTTTAATATATTCGAAAAGAGCATTATCGATACTTTAGTTAAGTTTTTTCAAATTTCGCTTATTTTTGCGATAAAATCAATATTTGCGGAGATACAGCCACTTTTCTAAAAAAGTTTAATAGGGAACTAATATATTTATTATAAAAATGAATACTGATAGACTTGGATCCATCCTAATATTTGTATGGATTTTTTCAAAAATTTCTTCAAATTAATATAGTTTTAATATATTCGAAAAGAGCATTATCGATACTTTAGTTAAGTTTTTTAAAATTTCGCTTATTTTTGCGATAAATTCAATATTTGCGGAGATACAGCTACTTTTCTAAAAAAGTTTAATAGGGAACTAATATATTTATTATAAAAATGAATACTGATATACTTGGATCCATCCTAATATTTGAATGGATTTTTTCAAAAATTTCTTCAAATTACAATAGTTTTAATATATTCGAAAAGAGCATTATCGATACTTTAGTTAAGTTTTTTCAAATTTCGCTTATTTTTGCGATAAAATCAATATTTGCGGAGATACAGCCACTTTTCTAAAAAAGTTTAATAGGGAACTAATATATTTATTATAAAAATGAATACTGATATACTTGGATCCATCCTAATATTTGTATGGATTTTTTCAAAAATTTCTTCAAATTACAATAGTTTTAATATATTCGAAAAGAGCATTATCGATACTTTAGTTAAGTTTTTTCAAATTTCGCTTATTTTTGCGATAAAATCAATATTTGCGGAGATACAGCCACTTTTCTAAAAAAGTTTAATAGGGAACTAATATATTTATTATAAAAATGAATACTGATAGACTTGGATCCATCCTAATATTTGAATGGATTTTTTCAAAAATTTCTTCAAATTAAAATAGTTTTAATATATTCGAAAAGAGCATTATCGATACTTTAGTTAAGTTTTTTCAAATTTCGCTTATTTTTGCGATAAAATCAATATTTGCGGAGATACAGCCACTTTTCTAAAAAAGTTTAATAGGGAACTAATATATTTATTATAAAAATGAATACTGATAGACTTGGATCCATCCTAATATTTGTATGGATTTTTTCAAAAATTTTTTCAAATTACAATAGTTTTAATATATTCGAAAAGAGCATTATCGATACTTTAGTTAAGTTTTTTCAAATTTCGCTTATTTTTGCGATAAAATCAATATTTGCGGAGATACAGCCACTTTTCTAAAAAAGTTTAATAGGGAGCTAATATATTTATTATAAAAATGAATACTGATAGACTTGGATCCATCCTAATATTTGTATGGATTTTTTCAAAAATTTCTTCAAATTAAAATAGTTTTAATATATTCGAAAAGAGCATTATCGATACTTTAGTTAAGTTTTTTCAAATTTCGCTTATTTTTGCGATAAATTCAATATTTGCGGAGATACAGCCACTTTTCTAAAAAAGTTTAATAGGGAACTAATATATTTATTATAAAAATGAATACTGATATACTTGGATCCATCCTAATATTTGAATGGATTTTTTCAAAAATTTCTTCAAATTACAATAGTTTTAATATATTCGAAAAGAGCATTATCGATACTTTAGTTAAGTTTTTTCAAATTTCGCTTATTTTTGCGATAAAATCAATATTTGCGGAGATACAGCCACTTTTCTAAAAAAGTTTAATAGGGAACTAATATATTTATTATAAAAATGAATACTGATAGACTTGGATCCATCCTAATATTTGAATGGATTTTTTAAAAGGGAAGACCCTTACCATAATATCGAGCAATACCCCTATATTAAATACGAAGACCATATATTGAAAAGGGGGGACCCTTACCATAATATCGAGCAATACCCTTATATTAAATACGAAGACCATATATTGAAAAGGGGGGACCCTTACCATAATATCGAGCAATACCCTTATATTAAATACGAAGACCATATATTGAAAAGGGGGGACCCTTACCATAATATCGAGCAATACCCTTATATTAAATACGAAGACCATATATTGAAAAGGGGGGACCCTTACCATAATATCGAGCAATACCCTTATATTAAATACGATGACCATATATTGAAAATGGTGGGGGGGGGGCCCTTACAATAGTTTTAATATATTTGAAAAGAGCCTTATCGATACCTTAGTTAAGTTTTTTCAAATTTCGCTTATTTTTGCGATAAAATCAATATTTGCGGAGATACAGCCACTTTTCTAAAAAAGTTTAATAGGGAACTAATATATTTATTATAAAAATGAATACTGATAGACTTGGATCCATCCTAATATTTGTATGGATTTTTTCAAAAATTTCTTCAAATAACAATAGTTTTAATATATTCGAAATGAGCATTATCGATACTTTAGTTAAGTTTTTTAAAATTTCGCTTATTTTTGCGATAAAATCAATATTTGCGGAGATACAGCCACTTTTCTAAAAAAGTTTAATAGGGAACTAATATATTTATTATAAAAATGAATACTGATATACTTGGATCCATCCTAATATTTGTATGGATTTTTTCAAAAATTTCTTCAAATTACAATAGTTTTAATATATTCGAAAAGAGCATTATCGATACTTTAGTTAAGTTTTTTCAAATTTCGCTTATTTTTGCGATAAAATCAATATTTGCGGAGATACAGCCACTTTTCTAAAAAAGTTTAATAGGGAACTAATATATTTATTATAAAAATGAATACTGATAGACTTGGATCCATCCTAATATTTGTATGGATTTTTTCAAAAATTTCTTCAAATTAAAATAGTTTTAATATATTCGAAAAGAGCATTATCGATACTTTAGTTAAGTTTTTTCAAATTTCGCTTATTTTTGCGATAAAATCAATATTTGCGGAGATACAGCCACTTTTCTAAAAAAGTTTAATAGGGAGCTAATATATTTATTATAAAAATGAATACTGATAGACTTGGATCCATCCTAATATTTGTATGGATTTTTTCAAAAATTTCTTCAAATTACAATAGTTTTAATATATTTGAAAAGAGCCTTATCGATACCTTAGTTAAGTTTTTTCAAATTTCGCTTATTTTTGCGATAAAATCAATATTTGCGGAGATACAGCCACTTTTCTAAAAAAGTTTAATAGGGAACTAATATATTTATTATAAAAATGAATACTGATAGACTTGGATCCATCCTAATATTTGTATGGATTTTTTCAAAAATTTCTTCAAATTAAAATAGTTTTAATATATTCGAAAAGAGCATTATCGATACTTTAGTTAAGTTTTTTCAAATTTCGCTTATTTTTGCGATAAAATCAATATTTGCGGAGATACAGCCACTTTTCTAAAAAAGTTTAATAGGGAGCTAATATATTTATTATAAAAATGAATACTGATAGACTTGGATCCATCCTAATATTTGTATGGATTTTTTCAAAAATTTCTTCAAATTACAATAGTTTTAATATATTTGAAAAGAGCCTTATCGATACCTTAGTTAAGTTTTTTCAAATTTCGCTTATTTTTGCGATAAAATCAATATTTGCGGAGATACAGCCACTTTTCTAAAAAAGTTTAATAGGGAACTAATATATTTATTATAAAAATGAATACTGATAGACTTGGATCCATCCTAATATTTGTATGGATTTTTTCAAAAATTTCTTCAAATTACAATAGTTTTAATATATTTGAAAAGAGCCTTATCGATACCTTAGTTAAGTTTTTTCAAATTTCGCTTATTTTTGCGATAAAATCAATATTTGCGGAGATACAGCCACTTTTCTAAAAAAGTTTAATAGGGAACTAATATATTTATTATAAAAATGAATACTGATATACTTGGATCCATCCTAATATTTGTATGGATTTTTTCAAAAATTTCTTCAAATTACAATAGTTTTAATATATTCGAAAAGAGCATTATCGATACTTTAGTTAAGTTTTTTCAAATTTCGCTTATTTTTGCGATAAAATCAATATTTGCGGAGATACAGCCACTTTTCTAAAAAAGTTTAATAGGGAACTAATATATTTATTATAAAAATGAATACTGATAGACTTGGATCCATCCTAATATTTGTATGGATTTTTTCAAAAATTTCTTCAAATTACAATAGTTTTAATATATTCGAAAAGAGCATTATCGATACTTTAGTTAAGTTTTTTCAAATTTCGCTTATTTTTGCGATAAAATCAATATTTGCGGAGATACAGCCACTTTTCTAAAAAAGTTTAATAGGGAACTAATATATTTATTATAAAAATGAATACTGATAGACTTGGATCCATCCTAATATTTGTATGGATTTTTTCAAAAATTTCTTCAAATTAAAATAGTTTTAATATATTCGAAAAGAGCATTATCGATACTTTAGTTAAGTTTTTTCAAATTTCGCTTATTTTTGCGATAAAATCAATATTTGCGGAGATACAGCCACTTTTCTAAAAAAGTTTAATAGGGAGCTAATATATTTATTATAAAAATGAATACTGATAGACTTGGATCCATCCTAATATTTATATGGATTTTTTAAAAGGGAAGACCCTTACCATAATATCGAGCAATACCCCTATATTAAATACGAAGACCATATATTGAAAAGGGGGGACCCTTACCATAATATCGAGCAATACCCTTATATTAAATACGAAGACCATATATTGAAAAGGGGGGACCCTTACCATAATATCGAGCAATACCCTTATATTAAATACGAAGACCAAATATGGAAAAGGGGGACCCTTACCATAATATCGAGCAATACCCTTATATTAAATACGAAGACCATATATTGAAAAGGGGGGACCCTTACCATAATATCGAGCAATACCCTTATATTAAATACGAAGACCATATATTAAAAAGGGGGGACCCTTACCATAATATCGAGCAATACCCTTATATTAAATACGAAGACCATATATTGAAAAGGGGGGACCCTTACCATAATATCGAGCAATACCCTTATATTAAATACGAAGACCATATATTGAAAAGGGGGGACCCTTACCATAATATCGAGCAATACCCTTATATTAAATACGAAGACCATATATTGAAAAGGGGGGACCCTTACCATAATATCGAGCAATACCCTTATATTAAATACGAAGACCATATATTGAAAAGGGGGGACCCTTACCATAATATCGAGCAATACCCTTATATTAAATACGAAGACCATATATTGAAAAGGGGGACCCTTACCATAATATCGAGCAATACCCTTATATTAAATACGATGACCATATATTGAAAATGGGGGGGGGGACCCTTACAATAGTTTTAATATATTTGAAAAGAGCCTTATCGATACCTTAGTAGAGTTTTTTCAAATTTCGCTTATTTTTGCGATAAAATCAATATTTGCGGAGATACAGCCACTTTTCTAAAAAAGTTTAATAGGGAACTAATATATTTATTATAAAAATGAATACTGATAGACTTGGATCCATCCTAATATTTGTATGGATTTTTTCAAAAATTTCTTCAAATTACAATAGTTTTAATATATTCGAAAAGAGCATTATCGATACCTTAGTTAAGTTTTTTCAAATTTCGCTTATTTTTGCGATAAAATCAATATTTGCGGAGATACAGCCACTTTTCTAAAAGAGTTTAATAGGGAACTAATATATTTATTATAAAAATGAATACTGATAGACTTGGATCCATCCTAATATTTGTATGGATTTTTTCAAAAATTTCTTCAAATTACAATAGTTTTAATATATTCGAAAAGAGCATTATCGATACCTTAGTTAAGTTTTTTCAAATTTCGCTTATTTTTGCGATAAAATCAATATTTGCGGAGATACAGCCACTTTTCTAAAAAAGTTTAATAGGGAACTAATATATTTATTATAAAAATGAATACTGATAGACTTGGATACATCCTAATATTTGTATGGATTTTTTCAAAAATTTCTTCAAATTACAATAGTTTTAATATATTTGAAAAGAGCCTTATCGATACCTTAGTAGAGTTTTTTCAAATTTCGCTTATTTTTGCGATAAAATCAATATTTGCGGAGATACAGCCACTTTTCTAAAAAAGTTTAATAGGGAACTAATATATTTATTATAAAAATGAATACTGATAGACTTGGATCCATCCTAATATTTGTATGGATTTTTTCAAAAATTTCTTCAAATTACAATAGTTTTAATATATTCGAAAAGAGCATTATCGATACCTTAGTTAAGTTTTTTCAAATTTCGCTTATTTTTGCGATAAAATCAATATTTGCGGAGATACGGCCACTTTTCTAAAAAAGTTTAATAGGGAACTAATATATTTATTATAAAAATGAATACTGATAGACTTGGATCCATCCTAATATTTGTATGGATTTTTTCAAAAATTTCTTCAAATTACAATAGTTTTAATATATTCGAAAAGAGCATTATCGATACTTTAGTTAAGTTTTTTCAAATTTCGCTTATTTTTGCGATAAAATCAATATTTGCGGAGATACAGCCACTTTTCTAAAAAAGTTTAATAGGGAACTAATATATTTATTATAAAAATGAATACTGATAGACTTGGATCCATCCTAATATTTATATGGATTTTTTAAAAGGGAAGACCCTTACCATAATATCGAGCAATACCCCTATATTAAATACGAAGACCATATATTGAAAAGGGGGGACCCTTACCATAATATCGAGCAATACCCTTATATTAAATACGAAGACCAAATATTGAAAAGGGGGGACCCTTACCATAATATCGAGCAATACCCTTATATTAAATACGAAGACCATATATTGAAAAGGGGGGACCCTTACCATAATATCGAGCAATACCGTTATATTAAATACGAAGACCATATATTGAAAAGGGGGGACCCTTACCATAATATCGAGCAATACCCTTATATTAAATACGAAGACCATATATTGAAAAGGGGGGACCCTTACCATAATATCGAGCAATACCGTTATATTAAATACGAAGACCATATATTGAAAAGGGGGGACCCTTACCATAATATCGAGCAATACCCTTATATTAAATACGAAGACCATATATTGAAAAGGGGGACCCTTACCATAATATCGAGCAATACCGTTATATTAAATACGAAGACCATATATTGAAAAGGGGGGACCCTTACCATAATATCGAGCAATACCCTTATATTAAATACGAAGACCATATATTGAAAAGGGGGGACCCTTACCATAATATCGAGCAATACCCTTATATTAAATACGAAGACCATATATTGAAAAGGGGGGACCCTTACCATAATATCGAGCAATACCGTTATATTAAATACGAAGACCATATATTGAAAAGGGGGGACCCTTACCATAATATCGAGCAATACCCTTATATTAAATACGAAGACCATATATTGAAAAGGGGGGACCCTTACCATAATATCGAGCAATACCCTTATATTAAATACGAAGACCATATATTGAAAAGGGGGGACCCTTACCATAATATCGAGCAATACCGTTATATTAAATACGAAGACCATATATTGAAAAGGGGGGACCCTTACCATAATATCGAGCAATACCCTTATATTAAATACGAAGACCATATATTGAAAAGGGGGGACCCTTACCATAATATCGAGCAATACCCTTATATTAAATACGAAGACCATATATTGAAAAGGGGGGACCCTTACCATAATATCGAGCAATACCCTTATATTAAATACGAAGACCATATATTGAAAAGGGGGGACCCTTACCATAATATCGAGCAATACCCTTATATTAAATACGAAGACCATATATTGAAAAGGGGGGACCCTTACCATAATATCGAGCAATACCCTTATATTAAATACGAAGACCATATATTGAAAAGGGGGGACCCTTACCATAATATCGAGCAATACCCTTATATTAAATACGAAGACCATATATTGAAAAGGGGGGACCCTTACCATAATATCGAACAATACCCTTATATTAAATACGAAGACCATATATTGAAAAGGGGGGACCCTTACCATAATATCGAGCAATACCCTTATATTAAATACGAAGACCATATATTGAAAAGGGGGGACCCTTACCATAATATCGAGCAATACCCTTATATTAAATACGAAGACCATATATTGAAAAGGGGGGACCCTTACCATAATATCGAGCAATACCGTTATATTAAATACGAAGACCATATATTGAAAAAGGGGGACCCTTACCATAATATCGAGCAATACCCTTATATTAAATACGAAGACCATATATTGAAAAGGGGGGACCCTTACCATAATATCGAGCAATACCCTTATATTAAATACGAAGACCATATATTGAAAAGGGGGGACCCTTACCATAATATCGAGCAATACCCTTATATTAAATACGAAGACCATATATTGAAAAGGGGGGACCCTTACCATAATATCGAGCAATACCCTTATATTAAATACGAAGACCATATATTGAAAAGGGGGGACCCTTACCATAATATCGAGCAATACCCTTATATTAAATACGAAGACCATATATTGAAAAGGGGGGACCCTTACCATAATATCGAGCAATACCGTTATATTAAATACGAAGACCATATATTGAAAAGGGGGGACCCTTACCATAATATCGAGCAATACCCTTATATTAAATACGAAGACCATATATTGAAAAGGGGGGACCCTTACCATAATATCGAGCAATACCGTTATATTAAATACGAAGACCATATATTGAAAAGGGGGGACCCTTACCATAATATCGAGCAATACCCTTATATTAAATACGAAGACCATATATTGAAAAGGGGGGACCCTTACCATAATATCGAGCAATACCCTTATATTAAATACGAAGACCATATATTGAAAAGGGGGGACCCTTACCATAATATCGAGCAATACCCTTATATTAAATACGAAGACCATATATTGAAAAGGGGGGACCCTTACCATAATATCGAGCAATACCCTTATATTAAATACGAAGACCATATATTGAAAAGGGGGGACCCTTACCATAATATCGAGCAATACCCTTATATTAAATACGAAGACCATATATTGAAAAGGGCGGACCCTTACCATAATATCGAGCAATACCCTTATATTAAATACGAAGACCATATATTGAAAAGGGGGGACCCTTACCATAATATCGAGCAATACCCTTATATTAAATACGAAGACCATATATTGAAAAGGGCGGACCCTTACCATAATATCGAGCAATACCCTTATATTAAATACGAAGACCATATATTGAAAAGGGCGGACCCTTACCATAATATCGAGCAATACCCTTATATTAAATACGAAGACCATATATTGAAAAGGGGGGACCCTTACCATAATATCGAGCAATACCCTTATATTAAATACGAAGACCATATATTGAAAAGGGGGGACCCTTACCATAATATCGAGCAATACCCTTATATTAAATACGAAGACCATATATTGAAAAGGGGGGACCCTTACCATAATATCGAGCAATACCCTTATATTAAATACGAAGACCATATATTGAAAAGGGCGGACCCTTACCATAATATCGAGCAATACCCTTATATTAAATACGAAGACCATATATTGAAAAGGGGGGACCCTTACCATAATATCGAGCAATACCCTTATATTAAATACGAAGACCATATATTGAAAAGGGGGGACCCTTACCATAATATCGAGCAATACCCTTATATTAAATACGAAGACCATATATTGAAAAGGGGGGACCCTTACCATAATATCGAGCAATACCCTTATATTAAATACGAAGACCATATATTGAAAAGGGCGGACCCTTACCATAATATCGAGCAATACCCTTATATTAAATACGAAGACCATATATTGAAAAGGGGGGACCCTTACCATAATATCGAGCAATACCCTTATATTAAATACGAAGACCATATATTGAAAAGGGGGGACCCTTACCATAATATCGAGCAATACCCTTATATTAAATACGAAGACCATATATTGAAAAGGGGGGACCCTTACCATAATATCGAGCAATACCCTTATATTAAATACGAAGACCATATATTGAAAAGGGGGGACCCTTACCATAATATCGAGCAATACCCTTATATTAAATACGAAGACCATATATTGAAAAGGGGGGACCCTTACCATAATATCGAGCAATACCCCTATATTAAATACGAAGACCATATATTGAAAAGGGGGGACCCTTACCATAATATCGAGCAATACCCTTATATTAAGTACGAAGACCATATATTGAAAAGGGGGGACCCTTACCATAATATCGAGCAATACCCTTATATTAAATACGAAGACCATATATTGAAAAGGGGGGACCCTTACCATAATATCGAGCAATACCCTTATATTAAATACGAAGACCATATATTGAAAAGGGGGGACCCTTACCATAATATCGAGCAATACCCTTATATTAAATACGATGACCATATATTGAAAATGGGGGGGGGGGGACCCTTACAATACTTTTAATATATTTGAAAAGAGCATTATCGATACTTTAGTTAAGTTTTTTGAAATTTCGCTTATTTTTGCGATAAAATCAATATTTGCGGAGATACAGCCACTTTTCTAAAAAAGTTTAATAGGGAACTAATATATTTATTATAAAAATGAATACTGATAGACTTGGATCCATCCTAATATTTGTATGGATTTTTTCAAAAATTTCTTCAAATTACAATAGTTTTAATATATTCGAAAAGAGCATTATCGATACTTTAGTTAAGTTTTTTCAAATTTCGCTTATTTTTGCGATAAAATCAATATTTGCGGAGATACAGCCACTTTTCTAAAAAAGTTTAATAGGGAACTAATATATTTATTATAAAAATGAATACTGATAGACTTGGATCCATCCTAATATTTGTATGGATTTTTTCAAAAATTTCTTCAAATTACAATAGTTTTAATATATTCGAAAAGAGCATTATCGATACTTTAGTTAAGTTTTTTCAAATTTCGCTTATTTTTGCGATAAAATCAATATTTGCGGAGATACAGCCACTTTTCTAAAAAAGTTTAATAGGGAACTAATATATTTATTATAAAAATGAATACTGATAGACTTGGATCCATCCTAATATTTGTATGGATTTTTTCAAAAATTTCTTCAAATTACAATAGTTTTAATATATTTGAAAAGAGCATTATCGATACTTTAGTTAAGTTTTTTCGAATTTCGCTTATTTTTGCGATAAAATCAATATTGTCGGAGATACAGCCACTTTTCTAAAAAAGTTTAAACTAATATATTTATTATAAAAATAAATACTGATAGACTTGGATCCATCCTAATATTTATATGGATTTTTTCAAAAATTTCTTCAAATTACAATAAATTTAATATATTCGAAAAGAGCATTATCGATACTTTAGTTAAGTTTTTTCAAATTTCGGTTATTTTTGCGATAAAATCAATATTTGCGGAGATACAGCCACTTTTCTAAAAAAGTTTAATAGGGAACTAATATATTTATTATAAAAATGAATACTGATATACTTGGATCCATCCTAATATTTGAATGGATTTTTTCAAAAATTTCTTCAAATTACAATAGTTTTAATATATTCGAAAAGAGCATTATCGATACTTTAGTTAAGTTTTTTCAAATTTCGCTTATTTTTGCGATAAAATCAATATTTGCGGAGATACAGCCACTTTTCTAAAAAAGTTTAATAGGGAACTAATATATTTATTATAAAAATGAATACTGATAGACTTGGATCCATCCTAATATTTGAATGGATTTTTTAAAAGGGAAGACCCTTTCCATAATATCGAGCAATACCCCTATATTAAATACGAAGACCATATATTGAAAAGGGGGGACCCTTACCATAATATCGAGCAATACCCTTATATTAAATACGAAGACCATATATTGAAAAGGGGGGACCCTTACCATAATATCGAGCAATACCCTTATATTAAATACGAAGACCATATATTGAAAAGGGGGGACCCTTACCATAATATCGAGCAATACCCTTATATTAAATACGAAGACCATATATTGAAAAGGGGGGACCCTTACCATAATATAGAGCAATACCCTTATATTAAATACGAAGACCATATATTGAAAAGGGGGGACCCTCACCATAATATCGAGCAATACCCTTATATTAAATACGAAGACCATATATTGAAAAGGGGGGACCCTTACCATAATATCGAGCAATACCCTTATATTAAATACGAAGACCTTATATTGAAAAGGGGGACCCTTACCATAATATCGAGCAATACCCTTATATTAAATACGAAGACCATATATTGAAAAGGGGGACCCTTACCATAATATCGAGCAATACCCTTATATTAAATACGAAGACCATATATTGAAAAGGGGGGACCCTTACCATAATATCGAGCAATACCCTTATATTAAATACGAAGACCATATATTGAAAAGGGGGGACCCTTACCATAATATCGAGCAATACCCTTATATTAAATACGAAGACCATATATTGAAAAGGGGGGACCCTTACCATAATATCGAGCAATACCCTTATATTAAATACGAAGACCATATATTGAAAAGGGGGGACCCTTACCATAATATCGAGCAATACCCTTATATTAAATACGATGACCATATATTGAAAATGGTGGGGGGGGGGGGGGGGACCCTTACAATAGTTTTAATATATTTGAAAAGAGCCTTATCGATACCTTAGTTAAGTTTTTTCAAATTTCGCTTATTTTTGCGATAAAATCAATATTTGCGGAGATACAGCCACTTTTCTAAAAAAGTTTAATAGGGAACTAATATATTTATTATAAAAATGAATACTGATAGACTTGGATCCATCCTAATATTTGTATGGATTTTTTTAAAAATTTCTTCAAATAACAATAGTTTTAATATATTCGAAATGAGCATTATCGATACTTTAGTTAAGTTTTTTAAAATTTCGCTTATTTTTGCGATAAAATCAATATTTGCGGAGATACAGCCACTTTTCTAAAAAAGTTTAATAGGGAACTAATATATTTATTATAAAAATGAATACTGATAGACTTGGATCCATCCTAATATTTGTATGGATTTTTTCAAAAATTTCTTCAAATTACAATAGTTTTAATATATTTGAAAAGAGCCTTATCGATACCTTAGTTAAGTTTTTTCAAATTTCGCTTATTTTTGCGATAAAATCAATATTTGCGGAGATACAGCCACTTTTCTAAAAAAGTTTAATAGGGAACTAATATATTTATTATAAAAATGAATACTGATATACTTGGATCCATCCTAATATTTGTATGGATTTTTTCAAAAATTTCTTCAAATTACAATAGTTTTAATATATTCGAAAAGAGCATTATCGATACTTTAGTTAAGTTTTTTCAAATTTCGCTTATTTTTGCGATAAAATCAATATTTGCGGAGATACAGCCACTTTTCTAAAAAAGTTTAATAGGGAACTAATATATTTATTATAAAAATGAATACTGATAGACTTGGATCCATCCTAATATTTGTATGGATTTTTTCAAAAATTTCTTCAAATTAAAATAGTTTTAATATATTCGAAAAGAGCATTATCGATACTTTAGTTAAGTTTTTTCAAATTTCGCTTATTTTTGCGATAAAATCAATATTTGCGGAGATACAGCCACTTTTCTAAAAAAGTTTAATAGGGAACTAATATATTTATTATAAAAATGAATACTGATAGACTTGGATCTATCCTAATATTTGTATGGATTTTTTCAAAAATTTCTTCAAATTAAAATAGTTTTAATATATTCGAAAAGAGCATTATCGATACTTTAGTTAAGTTTTTTCAAATTTCGCTTATTTTTGCGATAAAATCAATATTTGCGGAGATACAGCCACTTTTCTAAAAAAGTTTAATAGGGAGCTAATATATTTATTATAAAAATGAATACTGATAGACTTGGATCCATCCTAATATTTATATGGATTTTTTAAAAGGGAAGACCCTTACCATAATATCGAGCAATACCCCTATATTAAATACGAAGACCATATATTGAAAAGGGGGGACCCTTACCATAATATAGAGCAATACCCTTATATTAAATACGAAGACCATATATTGAAAAGGGGGGACCCTTACCATAATATCGAGCAATAGCCTTATATTAAATACGAAGACCATATATTGAAAAGGGGGGACCCTTACCATAATATCGAGCAATACCCTTATATTAAATACGAAGACCATATATTGAAAAGGGGGGACCCTTACCATAATATCGAGCAATACCCTTATATTAAATACGAAGACCATATATTGAAAAGGGGGGACCCTTACCATAATATCGAGCAATACCCTTATATTAAATACGAAGACCATATATTGAAAAGGGGGGACCCTTACCATAATATCGAGCAATACCCTTATATTAAATACGAAGACCATATATTGAAAAGGGGGGACCCTTACCATAATATCGAGCAATACCCTTATATTAAATACGAAGACCATATATTGAAAAGGGGGGACCCTTACCATAATATCGAGCAATACCCTTATATTAAATACGAAGACCATATATTGAAAAGGGGGGACCCTTACCATAATATCGAGCAATACCCTTATATTAAATACGAAGACCATATATTGAAAAGGGGGGACCCTTACCATAATATCGAGCAATAGCCTTATATTAAATACGAAGACCATATATTGAAAAGGGGGGACCCTTACCATAATATCGAGCAATACCCTTATATTAAATACGAAGACCATATATTGAAAAGGGGGGACCCTTACCATAATATCGAGCAATACCCTTATATTAAATACGAAGACCATATATTGAAAAGGGGGGACCCTTACCATAATATCGAGCAATACCCTTATATTAAATACGAAGACCATATATTGAAAAGGGGGGACCCTTACCATAATATCGAGCAATACCCTTATATTAAATACGAAGACCATATATTGAAAAGGGGGGACCCTTACCATAATATCGAGCAATACCCTTATATTAAATACGAAGACCATATATTGAAAAGGGGGGACCCTTACCATAATATCGAGCAATACCCTTATATTAAATACGAAGACCATATATTGAAAAGGGGGGACCCTTACCATAATATCGAGCAATACCCTTATATTAAATACGATGACCATATATTGAAAATGGTGGGGGGGGGGACCCTTACAATAGTTTTAATATATTTGAAAAGAGCCTTATCGATACCTTAGTTAAGTTTTTTCAAATTTCGCTTATTTTTGCGATAAAATCAATATTTGCGGAGATACAGCCACTTTTCTAAAAAAGTTTAATAGGGAACTAATATATTTATTATAAAAATGAATACTGATAGACTTGGATCCATCCTAATATTTGTATGGATTTTTTCAAAAATTTCTTCAAATTACAATAGTTTTAATATATTCGAAAAGAGCATTATCGATACTTTAGTTAAGTTTTTTCAAATTTCGCTTATTTTTGCGATAAAATCAATATTTGCGGAGATACAGCCACTTTTCTAAAAAAGTTTAATAGGGAACTAATATATTTATTATAAAAATGAATACTGATATACTTGGATCCATCCTAATATTTGTATGGATTTTTTCAAAAATTTCTTCAAATTACAATAGTTTTAATATATTCGAAAAGAGCATTATCGATACTTTAGTTAAGTTTTTTCAAATTTCGCTTATTTTTGCGATAAAATCAATATTTGCGGAGATACAGCCACTTTTCTAAAAAAGTTTAATAGGGAACTAATATATTTATTATAAAAATGAATACTGATATACTTGGATCCATCCTAATATTTGTATGGATTTTTTCAAAAATTTCTTCAAATTACAATAGTTTTAATATATTTGAAAAGAGCCTTATCGATACCTTAGTTAAGTTTTTTCAAATTTCGCTTATTTTTGCGATAAAATCAATATTTGCGGAGATACAGCCACTTTTCTAAAAAAGTTTAATAGGGAACTAATATATTTATTATAAAAATGAATACTGATAGACTTGGATCCATCCTAATATTTGTATGGATTTTTTCAAAAATTTCTTCAAATTACAATAGTTTAAATATATTTGAAAAGAGCCTTATCGATACCTTAGTTAAGTTTTTTCAAATTTCGCTTATTTTTGCGATAAAATCAATATTTGCGGAGATACAGCCACTTTTCTAAAAAAGTTTAATAGGGAACTAATATATTTATTATAAAAATGAATACTGATATACTTGGATCCATCCTAATATTTGTATGGATTTTTTCAAAAATTTCTTCAAATTACAATAGTTTTAATATATTCGAAAAGAGCATTATCGATACTTTAGTTAAGTTTTTTCAAATTTCGCTTATTTTTGCGATAAAATCAATATTTGCGGAGATACAGCCACTTTTCTAAAAAAGTTTAATAGGGAACTAATATATTTATTATAAAAATGAATACTGATAGACTTGGATCCATCCTAATATTTGTATGGATTTTTTCAAAAATTTCTTCAAATTACAATAGTTTTAATATATTCGAAAAGAGCATTATCGATACTTTAGTTAAGTTTTTTCAAATTTCGCTTATTTTTGCGATAAAATCAATATTTGCGGAGATACAGCCACTTTTCTAAAAAAGTTTAATAGGGAGCTAATATATTTATTATAAAAATGAATACTGATAGACTTGGATCCATCCTAATATTTATGTGGATTTTTTAAAAGGGAAGACCTTTACCATAATATCGAGCAATACCCCTATATTAAATACGAAGACCATATATTGAAAAGGGGGGACCCTTACCATAATATAGAGCAATACCCTTATATTAAATACGAAGACCATATATTGAAAAGGGGGACCCTTACCATAATATCGAGCAATAGCCTTATATTAAATACGAAGACCATATATTGAAAAGGGGGGACCCTTACCATAATATCGAGCAATAGCCTTATATTAAATACGAAGACCATATATTGAAAAGGGGGGACCCTTACCATAATATCGAGCAATAGCCTTATATTAAATACGAAGACCATATATTGAAAAGGGGGGACCCTTACCATAATATCGAGCAATAGCCTTATATTAAATACGAAGACCATATATTGAAAAGGGGGGACCCTTACCATAATATCGAGCAATAGCCTTATAATTAATACGAAGACCATATATTGAAAAGGGGGGACCCTTACCATAATATCGAGCAATAGCCTTATATTAAATACGAAGACCATATATTGAAAAGGGGGGACCCTTACCATAATATCGAGCAATAACCTTATATTAAATACGAAGACCATATATTGAAAAGGGGGGACCCTTACCATAATATCGAGCAATACCCTTATATTAAATACGAAGACCATATATTGAAAAGGGGGACCCTTACCATAATATAGAGCAATACCCTTATATTAAATACGAAGACCATATATTGAAAAGGGGGGACCCTTACCATAATATCGAGCAATAGCCTTATATTAAATACGAAGACCATATATTGAAAAGGGGGGACCCTTACCATAATATCGAGCAATACCCTTATATTAAATACGAAGACCATATATTGAAAAGGGGGGACCCTTACCATAATATCGAGCAATAGCCTTATATTAAATACGAAGACCATATATTGAAAAGGGGGGACCCTTACCATAATATCGAGCAATACCCTTATATTAAATACGAAGACCATATATTGAAAAGGGGGGACCCTTACCATAATATCGAGCAATAGCCTTATATTAAATACGAAGACCATATATTGAAAAGGGGGGACCCTTACCATAATATCGAGCAATAGCCTTATATTAAATACGAAGACCATATATTGAAAAGGGGGGACCCTTACCATAATATCGAGCAATACCCTTATATTAAATACGAAGACCATATATTGAAAAGGGGGGACCCTTACCATAATATCGAGCAATAGCCTTATATTAAATACGAAGACCATATATTGAAAAGGGGGGACCCTTACCATAATATCGAGCAATACCCTTATATTAAATACGAAGACCATATATTGAAAAGGGGGGACCCTTACCATAATATCGAGCAATACCCTTATATTAAATACGAAGACCATATATTGAAAAGGGGGGACCCTTACCATAATATCGAGCAATACCCTTATATTAAATACGAAGACCATATATTGAAAAGGGGGGACCCTTACCATAATATCGAGCAATAGCCTTATATTAAATACGAAGACCATATATTGAAAAGGGGGGACCCTTACCATAATATCGAGCAATACCCTTATATTAAATACGAAGACCATATATTGAAAAGGGGGGACCCTTACCATAATATCGAGCAATACCCTTATATTAAATACGAAGACCATATATTGAAAAGGGGGGACCCTTACCATAATATCGAGCAATACCCTTATATTAAATACGAAGACCATATATTGAAAAGGGGGCACCCTTACCATAATATCGAGCAATACCCTTATATTAAATACGAAGACCATATATTGAAAAGGGGGGACCCTTACCATAATATCGAGCAATACCCTTATATTAAATACGAAGACCATATATTGAAAAGGGGGGACCCTTACCATAATATCGAGCAATACCCTTATATTAAATACGAAGACCATATATTGAAAAGGGGGGACCCTTACCATAATATCGAGCAATACCCTTATATTAAATACGAAGACCATATATTGAAAAGGGGGGACCCTTACCATAATATCGAGCAATACCCTTATATTAAATACGATGACCATATATTGAAAATGGGGGGGGGGGGGACCCTTACAATAGTTTTAATATATTCGAAAAGAGCATTATCCATACTTTAGTTAAGTTTTTTGAAATTTCGCTTATTTTTGCGATAAAATCAATATTTGCGGAGATACAGCCACTTTTCTAAAAAAGTTTAATAGGGAACTAATATATTTATTATAAAAATGAATACTGATATACTTGTATCCATCCTAATATTTGTATGGATTTTTTCAAAAATTTCTTCAAATTACAATAGTTTTAATATATTCGAAAAGAGCATTATCGATACTTTAGTTAAGTTTTTTCAAATTTCGCTTATTTTTGCGATAAAATCAATATTTGCGGAGATACAGCCACTTTTCTAAAAAAGTTTAATAGGGAACTAATATATTTATTATAAAAATGAATACTGATAGACTTGGATCCATCCTAATATTTGTATGGATTTTTTCAAAAATTTCTTCAAATTAAAATAGTTTTAATATATTCGAAAAGAGCATTATCGATACTTTAGTTAAGTTTTTTCAAATTTCGCTTATTTTTGCGATAAAATCAATATTTGCGGAGATACAGCCACTTTTCTAAAAAAGTTTAATAGGGAACTAATATATTTATTATAAAAATGAATACTGATAGACTTGGATCCATCCTATTATTTGTATGGATTTTTTCAAAAATTTCTTCAAATTAAAATAGTTTTAATATATTCGAAAAGAGCATTATCGATACTTTAGTTAAGTTTTTTCAAATTTCGCTTATTTTTGCGATAAAATCAATATTTGCGGAGATACAGCCACTTTTCTAAAAAAGTTTAATAGGGAACTAATATATTTATTATAAAAATGAATACTGATAGACTTGGATCCATCCTAATATTTGTATGGATTTTTTCAAAAATTTCTTCAAATTAAAATAGTTTTAATATATTCGAAAAGAGCAGTATCGATACTTTAGTTAAGTTTTTTCAAATTTCGCTTATTTTTGCGATAAAATCAATATTTGCGGAGATACAGCCACTTTTCTAAAAAAGTTTAATAGGGAACTAATATATTTATTATAAAAATGAATACTGATAGACTTGGATCCATCCTAATATTTGTATGGATTTTTTCAAAAATTTCTTCAAATTAAAATAGTTTTAATATATTCGAAAAGAGCATTATCGATACTTTAGTTAAGTTTTTTCAAATTTCGCTTATTTTTGCGATAAAATCAATATTTGCGGAGATACAGCCACTTTTCTAAAAAAGTTTAATAGGGAACTAATATATTTATTATAAAAATGAATACTGATAGACTTGGATCCATCCTAATATTTGTATGGATTTTTTCAAAAATTTCTTCAAATTAAAATAGTTTTAATATATTCGAAAAGAGCATTATCGATACTTTAGTTAAGTTTTTTCAAATTTCGCTTATTTTTGCGATAAAATCAATATTTGCGGAGATACAGCCACTTTTCTAAAAAAGTTTAATAGGGAACTAATATATTTATTATAAAAATGAATACTGATAGACTTGGATCCATCCTAATATTTGTATGGATTTTTTCAAAAATTTCTTCAAATTACAATAGTTTTAATATATTCGAAAAGAGCATTATCGATACTTTAGTTAAGTTTTTTCAAATTTCGCTTATTTTTGCGATAAAATCAATATTTGCGGAGATACATCCACTTTTCTAAAAAAGTTTAATAGGGAGCTAATATATTTATTATAAAAATGAATACTGATAGACTTGGATCCATCCTAATATTTATATGGATTTTTTAAAAGGGAAGACCCTTACCATAATATCGAGCAATACCCCTATATTAAATACGAAGACCATATATTGAAAAGGGGGGACCCTTACCATAATATCGAGCAATAGCCTTATATTAAATACGAAGACCATATATTGAAAAGGGGGGACCCTTACCATAATATAGAGCAATACCCTTATATTAAATACGAAGACCATATATTGAAAAGGGGGGACCCTTACCATAATATAGAGCAATAGCCTTATATTAAATACGAAGACCATATATTGAAAAGGGGGGACCCTTACCATAATATCGAGCAATAGCTTTATATTAAATACGAAGACCATATATTGAAAAGGGGGGACCCTTACCATAATATCGAGCAACACCCTTATATTAAATACGAAGACCATATATTGAAAAGGGGGGACCCTTACCATAATATCGAGCAATACCCTTATATTAAATACGAAGACCATATATTGAAAAGGGGGGACCCTTACCATAATATCGAGCAATACCCTTATATTAAATACGAAGACCATATATTGAAAAGGGGGGACCCTTACCATAATATCGAGCAATACCCTTATATTAAATACGAAGACCATATATTGAAAAGGGGGGACCCTTACCATAATATCGAGCAATAGCCTTATATTAAATACGATGACCATATATTGAAAATGGTGGGGGGGGGACCCTTACAATAGTTTTAATATATTTGAAAAGAGCCTTATCGATACCTTAGTTAAGTTTTTTCAAATTTCGCTTATTTTTGCGATAAAATCAATATTTGCGGAGATACAGCCACTTTTCTAAAAAAGTTTAATAGGGAACTAATATATTTATTATAAAAATGAATACTGATATACTTGGATCCATCCTAATATTTGTATGGATTTTTTCAAAAATTTCTTCAAATAACAATAGTTTTAATATATTCGAAATGAGCATTATCGATACTTTAGTTAAGTTTTTTAAAATTTCGCTTATTTTTGCGATAAAATCAATATTTGCGGAGATACAGCCACTTTTCTAAAAAAGTTTAATAGGGAACTAATATATTTATTATAAAAATGAATACTGATAGACTTGGATCCATCCTAATATTTGTATGGATTTTTTCAAAAATTTCTTCAAATTACAATAGTTTAAATATATTTGAAAAGAGCCTTATCGATACCTTAGTTAAGTTTTTTCAAATTTCGCTTATTTTTGCGATAAAATCAATATTTGCGGAGATACAGCCACTTTTCTAAAAAAGTTTAATAGGGAACTAATATATTTATTATAAAAATGAATACTGATATACTTGGATCCATCCTAATATTTGTATGGATTTTTTCAAAAATTTCTTCAAATTACAATAGTTTTAATATATTCGAAAAGAGCATTATCGATACTTTAGTTAAGTTTTTTCAAATTTCGCTTATTTTTGCGATAAAATCAATATTTGCGGAGATACAGCCACTTTTCTAAAAAAGTTTAATAGGGAACTAATATATTTATTATAAAAATGAATACTGATAGACTTGGATCCATCCTAATATTTGTATGGATTTTTTCAAAAATTTCTTCAAATTAAAATAGTTTTAATATATTCGAAAAGAGCATTATCGATACTTTAGTTAAGTTTTTTCAAATTTCGCTTATTTTTGCGATAAAATCAATATTTGCGGAGATACAGCCACTTTTCTAAAAAAGTTTAATAGGGAACTAATATATTTATTATAAAAATGAATACTGATAGACTTGGATCCATCCTAATATTTGTATGGATTTTTTCAAAAATTTCTTCAAATTAAAATAGTTTTAATATATTCGAAAAGAGCATTATCGATACTTTAGTTAAGTTTTTTCAAATTTCGCTTATTTTTGCGATAAAATCAATATTTGCGGAGATACAGCCACTTTTCTAAAAAAGTTTAATAGGGAACTAATATATTTATTATAAAAATGAATACTGATAGACTTGGATCCATCCTAATATTTATATGGATTTTTTAAAAGGGAAGACCCTTACCATAATATCGAGCAATACCCCTATATTAAATACGAAGACCATATATTGAAAAGGGGGGACCCTTACCATAATATAGAGCAATACCCTTATATTAAATACGAAGACCATATATTGAAAAGGGGGGACCCTTACCATAATATCGAGCAATAGCCTTATATTAAATACGAAGACCATATATTGAAAAGGGGGGACCCTTACCATAATATCGAGCAATACCCTTATATTAAATACGAAGACCATATATTGAAAAGGGGGGACCCTTACCATAATATCGAGCAATACCCTTATATTAAATACGAAGACCATATATTGAAAAGGGGGGACCCTTACCATAATATCGAGCAATACCCTTATATTAAATACGAAGACCATATATTGAAAAGGGGGGACCCTTACCATAATATCGAGCAATACCCTTATATTAAATACGAAGACCATATATTGAAAAGGGGGGACCCTTACCATAATATCGAGCAATAGCCTTATATTAAATACGAAGACCATATATTGAAAAGGGGGGACCCTTACCATAATATCGAGCAATACCCTTATATTAAATACGAAGACCATATATTGAAAAGGGGGGACCCTTACCATAATATAGAGAAATACCCTTATATTAAATACGAAGACCATATATTGAAAAGGGGGGACCCTTACCATAATATCGAGCAATACCCTTATATTAAATACGAAGACCATATATTGAAAAGGGGGGACCCTTACCATAATATCGAGCAATAGCCTTATATTAAATACGAAGACCATATATTGAAAAGGGGGGACCCTTACCATAATATAGAGAAATACCCTTATATTAAATACGAAGACCATATATTGAAAAGGGGGGACCCTTACCATAATATAGAGAAATACCCTTATATTAAATACGAAGACCATATATTGAAAAGGGGGGACCCTTACCATAATATCGAGCAATACCCCTATATTAAATACGAAGACCATATATTGAAAAGGGGGGACCCTTACCATAATATAGAGAAATACCCTTATATTAAATACGAAGACCATATATTGAAAAGGGGGGACCCTTACCATAATATAGAGAAATACCCTTATATTAAATACGAAGACCATATATTGAAAAGGGGGGACCCTTACCATAATATAGAGAAATACCCCTATATTAAATACGAAGACCATATATTGAAAAGGGGGGACCCTTACCATAATATAGAGCAATACCCTTATATTAAATACGAAGACCATATATTGAAAAGGGGGGACCCTTACCATAATATAGAGAAATACCCTTATATTAAATACGAAGACCATATATTGAAAAGGGGGGACCCTTACCATAATATAGAGAAATACCCCTATATTAAATACGAAGACCATATATTGAAAAGGGGGGACCCTTACCATAATATAGAGCAATACCCCTATATTAAATACGAAGACCATATATTGAAAAGGGGGGACCCTTACCATAATATAGAGAAATACCCTTATATTAAATACGAAGACCATATATTGAAAAGGGGGGACCCTTACCATAATATCGAGCAATACCCCTATATTAAATACGAAGACCATATATTGAAAAGGGGGGACCCTTACCATAATATCGAGCAATACCCCTATATTAAATACGAAGACCATATATTGAAAAGGGGGGACCCTTACCATAATATAGAGAAATACCCTTATATTAAATACGAAGACCATATATTGAAAAGGGGGGACCCTTACCATAATATAGAGAAATACCCTTATATTAAATACGAAGACCATATATTGAAAAGGGGGACCCTTACCATAATATAGAGAAATACCCCTATATTAAATACGAAGACCATATATTGAAAAGGGGGGACCCTTACCATAATATAGAGCAATACCCTTATATTAAATACGAAGACCATATATTGAAAAGGGGGGACCCTTACCATAATATCGAGCAATAGCCTTATATTAAATACGAAGACCATATATTGAAAAGGGGGGACCCTTACCATAATATCGAGCAATACCCTTATATTAAATACGAAGACCATATATTGAAAAGGGGGGACCCTTACCATAATATCGAGCAATACCCTTATATTAAATACGAAGACCATATATTGAAAAGGGGGGACCCTTACCATAATATCGAGCAATACCCTTATATTAAATACGAAGACCATATATTGAAAAGGGGGGACCCTTACCATAATATCGAGCAATACCCTTATATTAAATACGAAGACCATATATTGAAAAGGGGGGACCCTTACCATAATATCGAGCAATAGCCTTATATTAAATACGAAGACCATATATTGAAAAGGGGGGACCCTTACCATAATATCGAGCAATACCCTTATATTAAATACGAAGACCATATATTGAAAAGGGGGGACCCTTACCATAATATAGAGAAATACCCTTATATTAAATACGAAGACCATATATTGAAAAGGGGGGACCCTTACCATAATATCGAGCAATACCCTTATATTAAATACGAAGACCATATATTGAAAAGGGGGGACCCTTACCATAATATAGAGAAATACCCTTATATTAAATACGAAGACCATATATTGAAAAGGGGGGACCCTTACCATAATATCGAGCAATACCCTTATATTAAATACGAAGACCATATATTGAAAAGGGGGGACCCTTACCATAATATCGAGCAATAGCCTTATATTAAATACGAAGACCATATATTGAAAAGGGGGGACCCTTACCATAATATAGAGAAATACCCTTATATTAAATACGAAGACCATATATTGAAAAGGGGGGACCCTTACCATAATATCGAGCAATACCCTTATATTAAATACGAAGACCATATATTGAAAAGGGGGGACCCTTACCATAATATCGAGCAATAGCCTTATATTAAATACGAAGACCATATATTGAAAAGGGGGGACCCTTACCATAATATCGAGCAATACCCTTATATTAAATACGAAGACCATATATTGAAAAGGGGGGACCCTTACCATAATATCGAGCAATAGCCTTATATTAAATACGAAGACCATATATTGAAAAGGGGGGACCCTTACCATAATATCGAGCAATACCCTTATATTAAATACGAAGACCATATATTGAAAAGGGGGGACCCTTACCATAATATCGAGCAATAACCTTATATTAAATACGAAGACCATATATTGAAAAGGGGGGACCCTTACCATAATATCGAGCAATACCCTTATATTAAATACGAAGACCATATATTGAAAAGGGGGGACCCTTACCATAATATCGAGCAATACCCTTATATTAAATACGAAGACCATATATTGAAAAGGGGGGACCCTTACCATAATATATAGAAATACCCTTATATTAAATACGAAGACCATATATTGAAAAGGGGGGACCCTTACCATAATATCGAGCAATAGCCTTATATTAAATACGAAGACCATATATTGAAAAGGGGGGACCCTTACCATAATATCGAGCAATACCCTTATATTAAATACGAAGACCATATATTGAAAAGGGGGGACCCTTACCATAATATCGAGCAATACCCTTATATTAAATACGAAGACCATATATTGAAAAGGGGGGACCCTTACCATAATATCGAGCAATACCCTTATATTAAATACGAAGACCATATATTGAAAAGGGGGGACCCTTACCATAATATCGAGCAATACCCTTATATTAAATACGAAGACCATATATTGAAAAGGGGGGACCCTTACCATAATATATAGAAATACCCTTATATTAAATACGAAGACCATATATTGAAAAGGGGGGACCCTTACCATAATATCGAGCAATAGCCTTATATTAAATACGAAGACCATATATTGAAAAGGGGGGACCCTTACCATAATATCGAGCAATACCCTTATATTAAATACGATGACCATATATTGAAAATGGGGGGGGGGGACCCTTACAATAGTTTTAATATATTCGAAAAGAGCATTATCGATACTTTAGTTAAGTTTTTTGAAATTTCGCTTATTTTTGCGATAAAATCAATATTTGCGGAGATACAGCCACTTTTCTAAAAAAGTTTAATAGGGAACTAATATATTTATTATAAAAATGAATACTGATATACTTGTATCCATCCTAATATTTGTATGGATTTTTTCAAAAATTTCTTCAAATTACAATAGTTTTAATATATTCGAAAAGAGCATTATCGATACTTTAGTTAAGTTTTTTGAAATTTCGCTTATTTTTGCGATAAAATCAATATTTGCGGAGATACAGCCACTTTTCTAAAAAAGTTTAATAGGGAACTAATATATTTATTATAAAAATGAATACTGATAGACTTGGATCCATCCTAATATTTGTATGGATTTTTTCAAAAATTTCTTCAAATTAAAATAGTTTTAATATATTCGAAAAGAGCATTATCGATACTCTAGTTAAGTTTTTTCAAATTTCGCTTATTTTTGCGATAAAATCAATATTTGCGGAGATACAGCCACTTTTCTAAAAAAGTTTAATAGGGAACTAATATATTTATTATAAAAATGAATACTGATAGACTTGGATCCATCCTAATATTTGTATGGATTTTTTCAAAAATTTCTTCAAATTACAATAGTTTTAATATATTCGAAAAGAGCATTATCGATACTTTAGTTAAGTTTTTTCAAATTTCGCTTATTTTTGCGATAAAATCAATATTTGCGGAGATACAGCCACTTTTCTAAAAAAGTTTAATAGGGAACTAATATATTTATTATAAAAATGAATACTGATAGACTTGGATCCATCCTAATATTTGTATGGATTTTTTCAAAAATTTCTTCAAATTACAATAGTTTTAATATATTCGAAAAGAGCATTATCGATACTTTAGTTAAGTTTTTTCAAATATTGCTTATTTTTGCGATAAAATCAATATTTGCGGAGATACAGCCACTTTTCTAAAAAAGTTTAATAGGGAACTAATATATTTATTATAAAAATGAATACTGATAGACTTGGATCCATCCTAATATTTGTATGGATTTTTTCAAAAATTTCTTCAAATTAAAATAGTTTTAATATATTCGAAAAGAGCATTATCGATACTTTAGTTAAGTTTTTTCAAATTTCGCTTATTTTTGCGATAAAATCAATATTTGCGGAGATACAGCCACTTTTCTAAAAAAGTTTAATAGGGAACTAATATATTTATTATAAAAATGAATACTGATAGACTTGGATCCATCCTAATATTTGTATGGATTTTTTCAAAAATTTCTTCAAATTAAAATAGTTTTAATATATTCGAAAAGAGCATTATCGATACTTTAGTTAAGTTTTTTCAAATTTCGCTTATTTTTGCGATAAAATCAATATTTGCGGAGATACAGCCACTTTTCTAAAAAAGTTTAATAGGGAGCTAATATATTTATTATAAAAATGAATACTGATAGACTTGGATCCATCCTAATATTTATATGGATTTTTTAAAAGGGAAGACCCTTACCATAATATCGAGCAATACCCCTATATTAAATACGAAGACCATATATTGAAAAGGGGGGACCCTTACCATAATATAGAGCAATACCCTTATATTAAATACGAAGACCATATATTGAAAAGGGGGGACCCTTACCATAATATCGAGCAATAGCCTTATATTAAATACGAAGACCATATATTGAAAAGGGGGGACCCTTACCATAATATCGAGCAATACCCTTATATTAAATACGAAGACCATATATTGAAAAGGGGGGACCCTTACCATAATATCGAGCAATACCCTTATATTAAATACGAAGACCATATATTGAAAAGGGGGGACCCTTACCATAATATCGAGCAATAGCCTTATATTAAATACGAAGACCATATATTGAAAAGGGGGGACCCTTACCATAATATCGAGCAATACCCTTATATTAAATACGAAGACCATATATTGAAAAGGGGGGACCCTTACCATAATATCGAGCAATACCCTTATATTAAATACGAAGACCATATATTGAAAAGGGGGGACCCTTACCATAATATCGAGCAATACCCTTATATTAAATACGAAGACCATATATTGAAAAGGGGGGACCCTTACCATAATATCGAGCAATACCCTTATATTAAATACGAAGACCATATATTGAAAAGGGGGGACCCTTACCATAATATCGAGCAATACCCTTATATTAAATACGAAGACCATATATTGAAAAGGGGGGACCCTTACCATAATATCGAGCAATACCCTTATATTAAATACGAAGACCATATATTGAAAAGGGGGGACCCTTACCATAATATCGAGCAATAGCCTTATATTAAATACGATGACCATATATTGAAAATGGTGGGGGGGGGGGACCCTTACAATAGTTTTAATATATTTGAAAAGAGCCTTATCGATACCTTAGTTAAGTTTTTTCAAATTTCGCTTATTTTTGCGATAAAATCAATATTTGCGGAGATACAGCCACTTTTCTAAAAAAGTTTAATAGGGAACTAATATATTTATTATAAAAATGAATACTGATATACTTGGATCCATCCTAATATTTGTATGGATTTTTTCAAAAATTTCTTCAAATAACAATAGTTTTAATATATTCGAAATGAGCATTATCGATACTTTAGTTAAGTTTTTTAAAATTTCGCTTATTTTTGCGATAAAATCAATATTTGCGGAGATACAGCCACTTTTCTAAAAAAGTTTAATAGGGAACTAATATATTTATTATAAAAATGAATACTGATAGACTTGGATCCATCCTAATATTTGTATGGATTTTTTCAAAAATTTCTTCAAATTACAATAGTTTAAATATATTTGAAAAGAGCCTTATCGATACCTTAGTTAAGTTTTTTCAAATTTCGCTTATTTTTGCGATAAAATCAATATTTGCGGAGATACAGCCACTTTTCTAAAAAAGTTTAATAGGGAACTAATATATTTATTATAAAAATGAATACTGATATACTTGGATCCATCCTAATATTTGTATGGATTTTTTCAAAAATTTCTTCAAATTACAATAGTTTTAATATATTCGAAAAGAGCATTATCGATACTTTAGTTAAGTTTTTTCAAATTTCGCTTATTTTTGCGATAAAATCAATATTTGCGGAGATACAGCCACTTTTCTAAAAAAGTTTAATAGGGAACTAATATATTTATTATAAAAATGAATACTGATAGACTTGGATCCATCCTAATATTTGTATGGATTTTTTCAAAAATTTCTTCAAATTAAAATAGTTTTAATATATTCGAAAAGAGCATTATCGATACTTTAGTTAAGTTTTTTCAAATTTCGCTTATTTTTGCGATAAAATCAATATTTGCGGAGATACAGCCACTTTTCTAAAAAAGTTTAATAGGGAACTAATATATTTATTATAAAAATGAATACTGATAGACTTGGATCCATCCTAATATTTGTATGGATTTTTTCAAAAATTTCTTCAAATTAAAATAGTTTTAATATATTCGAAAAGAGCATTATCGATACTTTAGTTAAGTTTTTTCAAATTTCGCTTATTTTTGCGATAAAATCAATATTTGCGGAGATACAGCCACTTTTCTAAAAAAGTTTAATAGGGAGCTAATATATTTATTATAAAAATGAATACTGATAGACTTGGATCCATCCTAATATTTATATGGATTTTTTAAAAGGGAAGACCCTTACCATAATATCGAGCAATACCCCTATATTAAATACGAAGACCATATATTGAAAAGGGGGGACCCTTACCATAATATAGAGCAATACCCTTATATTAAATACGAAGACCATATATTGAAAAGGGGGGACCCTTACCATAATATCGAGCAATAGCCTTATATTAAATACGAAGACCATATATTGAAAAGGGGGGACCCTTACCATAATATCGAGCAATACCCTTATATTAAATACGAAGACCATATATTGAAAAGGGGGGACCCTTACCATAATATCGAGCAATACCCTTATATTAAATACGAAGACCATATATTGAAAAGGGGGGACCCTTACCATAATATCGAGCAATACCCTTATATTAAATACGAAGACCATATATTGAAAAGGGGGGACCCTTACCATAATATCGAGCAATACCTTTATATTAAATACGAAGACCATATATTGAAAAGGGGGGACCCTTACCATAATATCGAGCAATACCCTTATATTAAATACGAAGACCATATATTGAAAAGGGGGGACCCTTACCATAATATCGAGCAATAGCCTTATATTAAATACGAAGACCATATATTGAAAAGGGGGGACCCTTACCATAATATCGAGCAATACCCTTATATTAAATACGAAGACCATATATTGAAAAGGGGGGACCCTTACCATAATATAGAGAAATACCCTTATATTAAATACGAAGACCATATATTGAAAAGGGGGGACCCTTACCATAATATCGAGCAATAGCCTTATATTAAATACGAAGACCATATATTGAAAAGGGGGGACCCTTACCATAATATCGAGCAATAGCCTTATATTAAATACGAAGACCATATATTGAAAAGGGGGGACCCTTACCATAATATCGAGCAATAGCCTTATATTAAATACGAAGACCATATATTGAAAAGGGGGGACCCTTACCATAATATCGAGCAATAGCCTTATATTAAATACGAAGACCATATATTGAAAAGGGGGGACCCTTACCATAATATCGAGCAATAGCCTTATATTAAATACGAAGACCATATATTGAAAAGGGGGGACCCTTACCATAATATCGAGCAATAGCCTTATATTAAATACGAAGACCATATATTGAAAAGGGGGGACCCTTACCATAATATCGAGCAATAACCTTATATTAAATACGAAGACCATATATTGAAAAGGGGGGACCCTTACCATAATATCGAGCAATACCCTTATATTAAATACGAAGACCATATATTGAAAAGGGGGGACCCTTACCATAATATCGAGCAATACCCTTATATTAAATACGAAGACCATATATTGAAAAGGGGGGACCCTTACCATAATATAGAGCAATACCCTTATATTAAATACGAAGACCATATATTGAAAAGGGGGGACCCTTACCGTAATATCGAGCAATACCCTTATATTAAATACGAAGACCATATATTGAAAAGGGGGGACCCTTACCATAATATATAGAAATACCCTTATATTAAATACGAAGACCATATATTGAAAAGGGGGGACCCTTACCATAATATCGAGCAATAGCCTTATATTAAATACGAAGACCATATATTGAAGAGGGGGGACCCTTACCATAATATCGAGCAATACCCTTATATTAAATACGAAGACCATATATTGAAAAGGGGGGACCCTTACCATAATATCGAGCAATACCCTTATATTAAATACGAAGACCATATATTGAAAAGGGGGGACCCTTACCATAATATCGAGCAATACCCTTATATTAAATACGAAGACCATATATTGAAAAGGGGGGACCCTTACCATAATATCGAGCAATACCCTTATATTAAATACGAAGACCATATATTGAAAAGGGGGGACCCTTACCATAATATATAGAAATACCCTTATATTAAATACGAAGACCATATATTGAAAAGGGGGGACCCTTACCATAATATCGAGCAATAGCCTTATATTAAATACGAAGACCATATATTGAAAAGGGGGGACCCTTACCATAATATCGAGCAATACCCTTATATTAAATACGATGACCATATATTGAAAATGGGGGGGGGACCCTTACAATAGTTTTAATGTATTCGAAAAGAGCATTATCGATACTTTAGTTAAGTTTTTTGAAATTTCGCTTATTTTTGCGATAAAATCAATATTTGCGGAGATACAGCCACTTTTCTAAAAAAGTTTAATAGGGAACTAATATATTTATTATAAAAATGAATACTGATATACTTGTATCCATCCTAATATTTGTATGGATTTTTTCAAAAATTTCTTCAAATTACAATAGTTTTAATATATTCGAAAAGAGCATTATCGATACTTTAGTTAAGTTTTTTGAAATTTCGCTTATTTTTGCGATAAAATCAATATTTGCGGAGATACAGCCACTTTTCTAAAAAAGTTTAATAGGGAACTAATATATTTATTATAAAAATGAATACTGATAGACTTGGATCCATCCTAATATTTGTATGGATTTTTTCAAAAATTTCTTCAAATTAAAATAGTTTTAATATATTCGAAAAGAGCATTATCGATACCTTAGTTAAGTTTTTTCAAATTTCGCTTATTTTTGCGATAAAATCAATATTTGCGGAGATACAGCCACTTTTCTAAAAAAGTTTAATAGGGAACTAATATATTTATTATAAAAATGAATACTGATAGACTTGGATCCATCCTAATATTTGTATGGATTTTTTCAAAAATTTCTTCAAATTACAATAGTTTTAATATATTCGAAAAGAGCATTATCGATACTTTAGTTAAGTTTTTTCAAATTTCGCTTATTTTTGCGATAAAATCAATATTTGCGGAGATACAGCCACTTTTCTAAAAAAGTTTAATAGGGAACTAATATATTTATTATAAAAATGAATACTGATAGACTTGGATCCATCCTAATATTTGTATGGATTTTTTCAAAAATTTCTTCAAATTACAATAGTTTTAATATATTCGAAAAGAGCATTATCGATACTTTAGTTAAGTTTTTTCAAATTTCGCTTATTTTTGCGATAAAATCAATATTTGCGGAGATACAGCCACTTTTCTAAAAAAGTTTAATAGGGAACTAATATATTTATTATAAAAATGAATACTGATAGACTTGGATCCATCCTAATATTTGTATGGATTTTTTCAAAAATTTCTTCAAATTAAAATAGTTTTAATATATTCGAAAAGAGCATTATCGATACTTTAGTTAAGTTTTTTCAAATTTCGCTTATTTTTGCGATAAAATCAATATTTGCGGAGATACAGCCACTTTTCTAAAAAAGTTTAATAGGGAACTAATATATTTATTATAAAAATGAATACTGATAGACTTGGATCCATCCTAATATTTGTATGGATTTTTTCAAAAATTTCTTCAAATTAAAATAGTTTTAATATATTCGAAAAGAGCATTATCGATACTTTAGTTAAGTTTTTTCAAATTTCGCTTATTTTTGCGATAAAATCAATATTTGCGGAGATACAGCCACTTTTCTAAAAAAGTTTAATAGGGAGCTAATATATTTATTATAAAAATGAATACTGATAGACTTGGATCCATCCTAATATTTATATGGATTTTTTAAAAGGGAAGACCCTTACCATAATATCGAGCAATACCCCTATATTAAATACGAAGACCATATATTGAAAAGGGGGGACCCTTACCATAATATAGAGCAATACCCTTATATTAAATACGAAGACCATATATTGAAAAGGGGGGACCCTTACCATAATATCGAGCAATAGCCTTATATTAAATACGAAGACCATATATTGAAAAGGGGGGACCCTTACCATAATATCGAGCAATACCCTTATATTAAATACGAAGACCATATATTGAAAAGGGGGGACCCTTACCATAATATCGAGCAATACCCTTATATTAAATACGAAGACCATATATTGAAAAGGGGGGACCCTTACCATAATATCGAGCAATACCCTTATATTAAATACGAAGACCATATATTGAAAAGGGGGGACCCTTACCATAATATCGAGCAATACCCTTATATTAAATACGAAGACCATATATTGAAAAGGGGGGACCCTTACCATAATATCGAGCAATACCCTTATATTAAATACGAAGACCATATATTGAAAAGGGGGGACCCTTACCATAATATCGAGCAATAGCCTTATATTAAATACGAAGACCATATATTGAAAAGGGGGGACCCTTACCATAATATCGAGCAATAGCCTTATATTAAATACGAAGACCATATATTGAAAAGGGGGGACCCTTACCATAATATCGAGCAATAGCCTTATATTAAATACGAAGACCATATATTGAAAAGGGGGGACCCTTACCATAATATCGAGCAATAGCCTTATATTAAATACGAAGACCATATATTGAAAAGGGGGGACCCTTACCATAATATCGAGCAATACCCTTATATTAAATACGAAGACCATATATTGAAAAGGGGGGACCCTTACCATAATATCGAGCAATAGCCTTATATTAAATACGAAGACCATATATTGAAAAGGGGGGACCCTTACCATAATATCGAGCAATAACCTTATATTAAATACGAAGACCATATATTGAAAAGGGGGGACCCTTACCATAATATCGAGCAATACCCTTATATTAAATACGAAGACCATATATTGAAAAGGGGGGACCCTTACCATAATATAGAGAAATACCCTTATATTAAATACGAAGACCATATATTGAAAAGGGGGACCCTTACCATAATATCGAGCAATAGCCTTATATTAAATACGAAGACCATATATTGAAAAGGGGGGACCCTTACCATAATATCGAGCAATAACCTTATATTAAATACGAAGACCATATATTGAAAAGGGGGGACCCTTACCATAATATAGAGAAATACCCTTATATTAAATACGAAGACCATATATTGAAAAGGGGGGACCCTTACCATAATATCGAGCAATAGCCTTATAATAAATACGAAGACCATATATTGAAAAGGGGGGACCCTTACCATAATATCGAGCAATACCCTTATATTAAATACGAAGACCATATATTGAAAAGGGGGGACCCTTACCATAATATAGAGAAATACCCTTATATTAAATACGAAGACCATATATTGAAAAGGGGGGACCCTTACCATAATATCGAGCAATAGCCTTATATTAAATACGAAGACCATATATTGAAAAGGGGGGACCCTTACCATAATATCGAGCAATAACCTTATATTAAATACGAAGACCATATATTGAAAAGGGGGGACCCTTACCATAATATCGAGCAATACCCTTATATTAAATACGAAGACCATATATTGAAAAGGGGGGACCCTTACCATAATATCGAGCAATAGCCTTATATTAAATACGAAGACCATATATTGAAAAGGGGGGACCCTTACCATAATATCGAGCAATACCCTTATATTAAATACGAAGACCATATATTGAAAAGGGGGGACCCTTACCATAATATATAGAAATACCCTTATATTAAATACGAAGACCATATATTGAAAAGGGGGGACCCTTACCATAATATCGAGCAATAGCCTTATATTAAATACGAAGACCATATATTGAAAAGGGGGGACCCTTACCATAATATCGAGCAATACCCTTATATTAAATACGAAGACCATATATTGAAAAGGGGGGACCCTTACCATAATATCGAGCAATACCCTTATATTAAATACGAAGACCATATATTGAAAAGGGGGGACCCTTACCATAATATCGAGCAATACCCTTATATTAAATACGAAGACCATATATTGAAAAGGGGGGACCCTTACCATAATATCGAGCAATACCCTTATATTAAATACGAAGACCATATATTGAAAAGGGGGGACCCTTACCATAATATCGAGCAATACCCTTATATTAAATACGAAGACCATATATTGAAAAGGGGGGACCCTTACCATAATATCGAGCAATACCCTTATATTAAATACGAAGACCATATATTGAAAAGGGGGGACCCTTACCATAATATCGAGCAATATCCCTATATTAAATACGAAGACCATATATTGAAAAGGGGGGACCCTTACCATAATATCGAGCAATATCCCTATATTAAATACGAAGACCATATATTGAAAAGGGGGGACCCTTACCATAATATCGAGCAATAGCCTTATATTAAATACGAAGACCATATATTGAAAAGGGGGGACCCTTACCATAATATAGAGAAATACCCTTATATTAAATACGAAGACCATATATTGAAAAGGGGGGACCCTTACCATAATATCGAGCAATAGCCTTATATTAAATACGAAGACCATATATTGAAAAGGGGGGACCCTTACCATAATATCGAGCAATAGCCTTATATTAAATACGAAGACCATATATTGAAAAGGGGGGACCCTTACCATAATATCGAGCAATAGCCTTATATTAAATACGAAGACCATATATTGAAAAGGGGGGACCCTTACCATAATATCGAGCAATAACCTTATATTAAATACGAAGACCATATATTGAAAAGGGGGGACCCTTACCATAATATCGAGCAATACCCTTATATTAAATACGAAGACCATATATTGAAAAGGGGGGACCCTTACCATAATATCGAGCAATACCCTTATATTAAATACGAAGACCATATATTGAAAAGGGGGGACCCTTACCATAATATAGAGCAATACCCTTATATTAAATACGAAGACCATATATTGAAAAGGGGGGACCCTTACCGTAATATCGAGCAATACCCTTATATTAAATACGAAGACCATATATTGAAAAGGGGGGACCCTTACCATAATATATAGAAATACCCTTATATTAAATACGAAGACCATATATTGAAAAGGGGGGACCCTTACCATAATATCGAGCAATAGCCTTATATTAAATACGAAGACCATATATTGAAGAGGGGGGACCCTTACCATAATATCGAGCAATACCCTTATATTAAATACGAAGACCATATATTGAAAAGGGGGGACCCTTACCATAATATCGAGCAATACCCTTATATTAAATACGAAGACCATATATTGAAAAGGGGGGACCCTTACCATAATATCGAGCAATACCCTTATATTAAATACGAAGACCATATATTGAAAAGGGGGGACCCTTACCATAATATCGAGCAATACCCTTATATTAAATACGAAGACCATATATTGAAAAGGGGGGACCCTTACCATAATATATAGAAATACCCTTATATTAAATACGAAGACCATATATTGAAAAGGGGGGACCCTTACCATAATATCGAGCAATAGCCTTATATTAAATACGAAGACCATATATTGAAAAGGGGGGACCCTTACCATAATATCGAGCAATACCCTTATATTAAATACGATGACCATATATTGAAAATGGGGGGGGGACCCTTACAATAGTTTTAATGTATTCGAAAAGAGCATTATCGATACTTTAGTTAAGTTTTTTGAAATTTCGCTTATTTTTGCGATAAAATCAATATTTGCGGAGATACAGCCACTTTTCTAAAAAAGTTTAATAGGGAACTAATATATTTATTATAAAAATGAATACTGATATACTTGTATCCATCCTAATATTTGTATGGATTTTTTCAAAAATTTCTTCAAATTACAATAGTTTTAATATATTCGAAAAGAGCATTATCGATACTTTAGTTAAGTTTTTTGAAATTTCGCTTATTTTTGCGATAAAATCAATATTTGCGGAGATACAGCCACTTTTCTAAAAAAGTTTAATAGGGAACTAATATATTTATTATAAAAATGAATACTGATAGACTTGGATCCATCCTAATATTTGTATGGATTTTTTCAAAAATTTCTTCAAATTAAAATAGTTTTAATATATTCGAAAAGAGCATTATCGATACCTTAGTTAAGTTTTTTCAAATTTCGCTTATTTTTGCGATAAAATCAATATTTGCGGAGATACAGCCACTTTTCTAAAAAAGTTTAATAGGGAACTAATATATTTATTATAAAAATGAATACTGATAGACTTGGATCCATCCTAATATTTGTATGGATTTTTTCAAAAATTTCTTCAAATTACAATAGTTTTAATATATTCGAAAAGAGCATTATCGATACTTTAGTTAAGTTTTTTCAAATTTCGCTTATTTTTGCGATAAAATCAATATTTGCGGAGATACAGCCACTTTTCTAAAAAAGTTTAATAGGGAACTAATATATTTATTATAAAAATGAATACTGATAGACTTGGATCCATCCTAATATTTGTATGGATTTTTTCAAAAATTTCTTCAAATTACAATAGTTTTAATATATTCGAAAAGAGCATTATCGATACTTTAGTTAAGTTTTTTCAAATTTCGCTTATTTTTGCGATAAAATCAATATTTGCGGAGATACAGCCACTTTTCTAAAAAAGTTTAATAGGGAACTAATATATTTATTATAAAAATGAATACTGATAGACTTGGATCCATCCTAATATTTGTATGGATTTTTTCAAAAATTTCTTCAAATTAAAATAGTTTTAATATATTCGAAAAGAGCATTATCGATACTTTAGTTAAGTTTTTTCAAATTTCGCTTATTTTTGCGATAAAATCAATATTTGCGGAGATACAGCCACTTTTCTAAAAAAGTTTAATAGGGAACTAATATATTTATTATAAAAATGAATACTGATAGACTTGGATCCATCCTAATATTTGTATGGATTTTTTCAAAAATTTCTTCAAATTAAAATAGTTTTAATATATTCGAAAAGAGCATTATCGATACTTTAGTTAAGTTTTTTCAAATTTCGCTTATTTTTGCGATAAAATCAATATTTGCGGAGATACAGCCACTTTTCTAAAAAAGTTTAATAGGGAGCTAATATATTTATTATAAAAATGAATACTGATAGACTTGGATCCATCCTAATATTTATATGGATTTTTTAAAAGGGAAGACCCTTACCATAATATCGAGCAATACCCCTATATTAAATACGAAGACCATATATTGAAAAGGGGGGACCCTTACCATAATATAGAGCAATACCCTTATATTAAATACGAAGACCATATATTGAAAAGGGGGGACCCTTACCATAATATCGAGCAATAGCCTTATATTAAATACGAAGACCATATATTGAAAAGGGGGGACCCTTACCATAATATCGAGCAATACCCTTATATTAAATACGAAGACCATATATTGAAAAGGGGGGACCCTTACCATAATATCGAGCAATACCCTTATATTAAATACGAAGACCATATATTGAAAAGGGGGGACCCTTACCATAATATCGAGCAATACCCTTATATTAAATACGAAGACCATATATTGAAAAGGGGGGACCCTTACCATAATATCGAGCAATACCCTTATATTAAATACGAAGACCATATATTGAAAAGGGGGGACCCTTACCATAATATCGAGCAATACCCTTATATTAAATACGAAGACCATATATTGAAAAGGGGGGACCCTTACCATAATATCGAGCAATAGCCTTATATTAAATACGAAGACCATATATTGAAAAGGGGGGACCCTTACCATAATATCGAGCAATAGCCTTATATTAAATACGAAGACCATATATTGAAAAGGGGGGACCCTTACCATAATATCGAGCAATAGCCTTATATTAAATACGAAGACCATATATTGAAAAGGGGGGACCCTTACCATAATATCGAGCAATAGCCTTATATTAAATACGAAGACCATATATTGAAAAGGGGGGACCCTTACCATAATATCGAGCAATACCCTTATATTAAATACGAAGACCATATATTGAAAAGGGGGGACCCTTACCATAATATCGAGCAATAGCCTTATATTAAATACGAAGACCATATATTGAAAAGGGGGGACCCTTACCATAATATCGAGCAATAACCTTATATTAAATACGAAGACCATATATTGAAAAGGGGGGACCCTTACCATAATATCGAGCAATACCCTTATATTAAATACGAAGACCATATATTGAAAAGGGGGGACCCTTACCATAATATAGAGAAATACCCTTATATTAAATACGAAGACCATATATTGAAAAGGGGGACCCTTACCATAATATCGAGCAATAGCCTTATATTAAATACGAAGACCATATATTGAAAAGGGGGGACCCTTACCATAATATCGAGCAATAACCTTATATTAAATACGAAGACCATATATTGAAAAGGGGGGACCCTTACCATAATATAGAGAAATACCCTTATATTAAATACGAAGACCATATATTGAAAAGGGGGGACCCTTACCATAATATCGAGCAATAGCCTTATATTAAATACGAAGACCATATATTGAAAAGGGGGGACCCTTACCATAATATCGAGCAATACCCTTATATTAAATACGAAGACCATATATTGAAAAGGGGGGACCCTTACCATAATATAGAGAAATACCCTTATATTAAATACGAAGACCATATATTGAAAAGGGGGGACCCTTACCATAATATCGAGCAATAGCCTTATATTAAATACGAAGACCATATATTGAAAAGGGGGGACCCTTACCATAATATCGAGCAATAACCTTATATTAAATACGAAGACCATATATTGAAAAGGGGGGACCCTTACCATAATATCGAGCAATACCCTTATATTAAATACGAAGACCATATATTGAAAAGGGGGGACCCTTACCATAATATCGAGCAATAGCCTTATATTAAATACGAAGACCATATATTGAAAAGGGGGGACCCTTACCATAATATCGAGCAATACCCTTATATTAAATACGAAGACCATATATTGAAAAGGGGGGACCCTTACCATAATATATAGAAATACCCTTATATTAAATACGAAGACCATATATTGAAAAGGGGGGACCCTTACCATAATATCGAGCAATAGCCTTATATTAAATACGAAGACCATATATTGAAAAGGGGGGACCCTTACCATAATATCGAGCAATACCCTTATATTAAATACGAAGACCATATATTGAAAAGGGGGGACCCTTACCATAATATCGAGCAATACCCTTATATTAAATACGAAGACCATATATTGAAAAGGGGGGACCCTTACCATAATATCGAGCAATACCCTTATATTAAATACGAAGACCATATATTGAAAAGGGGGGACCCTTACCATAATATCGAGCAATACCCTTATATTAAATACGAAGACCATATATTGAAAAGGGGGGACCCTTACCATAATATCGAGCAATACCCTTATATTAAATACGAAGACCATATATTGAAAAGGGGGGACCCTTACCATAATATCGAGCAATACCCTTATATTAAATACGAAGACCATATATTGAAAAGGGGGGACCCTTACCATAATATCGAGCAATATCCCTATATTAAATACGAAGACCATATATTGAAAAGGGGGGACCCTTACCATAATATCGAGCAATATCCCTATATTAAATACGAAGACCATATATTGAAAAGGGGGGACCCTTACCATAATATCGAGCAATAGCCTTATATTAAATACGAAGACCATATATTGAAAAGGGGGGACCCTTACCATAATATAGAGAAATACCCTTATATTAAATACGAAGACCATATATTGAAAAGGGGGGACCCTTACCATAATATCGAGCAATAGCCTTATATTAAATACGAAGACCATATATTGAAAAGGGGGGACCCTTACCATAATATCGAGCAATAGCCTTATATTAAATACGAAGACCATATATTGAAAAGGGGGGACCCTTACCATAATATCGAGCAATAGCCTTATATTAAATACGAAGACCATATATTGAAAAGGGGGGACCCTTACCATAATATCGAGCAATAGCCTTATATTAAATACGAAGACCATATATTGAAAAGGGGGGACCCTTACCATAATATCGAGCAATACCCTTATATTAAATACGAAGACCATATATTGAAAAGGGGGGACCCTTACCATAATATCGAGCAATAGCCTTATATTAAATACGAAGACCATATATTGAAAAGGGGGGACCCTTACCATAATATCGAGCAATAACCTTATATTAAATACGAAGACCATATATTGAAAAGGGGGGACCCTTACCATAATATCGAGCAATACCCTTATATTAAATACGAAGACCATATATTGAAAAGGGGGGACCCTTACCATAATATAGAGAAATACCCTTATATTAAATACGAAGACCATATATTGAAAAGGGGGACCCTTACCATAATATCGAGCAATAGCCTTATATTAAATACGAAGACCATATATTGAAAAGGGGGGACCCTTACCATAATATCGAGCAATAACCTTATATTAAATACGAAGACCATATATTGAAAAGGGGGGACCCTTACCATAATATAGAGAAATACCCTTATATTAAATACGAAGACCATATATTGAAAAGGGGGGACCCTTACCATAATATCGAGCAATAGCCTTATATTAAATACGAAGACCATATATTGAAAAGGGGGGACCCTTACCATAATATCGAGCAATACCCTTATATTAAATACGAAGACCATATATTGAAAAGGGGGGACCCTTACCATAATATAGAGAAATACCCTTATATTAAATACGAAGACCATATATTGAAAAGGGGGGACCCTTACCATAATATCGAGCAATAGCCTTATATTAAATACGAAGACCATATATTGAAAAGGGGGGACCCTTACCATAATATCGAGCAATAACCTTATATTAAATACGAAGACCATATATTGAAAAGGGGGGACCCTTACCATAATATCGAGCAATACCCTTATATTAAATACGAAGACCATATATTGAAAAGGGGGGACCCTTACCATAATATCGAGCAATAGCCTTATATTAAATACGAAGACCATATATTGAAAAGGGGGGACCCTTACCATAATATCGAGCAATACCCTTATATTAAATACGAAGACCATATATTGAAAAGGGGGGACCCTTACCATAATATATAGAAATACCCTTATATTAAATACGAAGACCATATATTGAAAAGGGGGGACCCTTACCATAATATCGAGCAATAGCCTTATATTAAATACGAAGACCATATATTGAAAAGGGGGGACCCTTACCATAATATCGAGCAATACCCTTATATTAAATACGAAGACCATATATTGAAAAGGGGGGACCCTTACCATAATATCGAGCAATACCCTTATATTAAATACGAAGACCATATATTGAAAAGGGGGGACCCTTACCATAATATCGAGCAATACCCTTATATTAAATACGAAGACCATATATTGAAAAGGGGGGACCCTTACCATAATATCGAGCAATACCCTTATATTAAATACGAAGACCATATATTGAAAAGGGGGGACCCTTACCATAATATCGAGCAATACCCTTATATTAAATACGAAGACCATATATTGAAAAGGGGGGACCCTTACCATAATATCGAGCAATACCCTTATATTAAATACGAAGACCATATATTGAAAAGGGGGGACCCTTACCATAATATCGAGCAATACCCTTATATTAAATACGAAGACCATATATTGAAAAGGGGGGACCCTTACCATAATATCGAGCAATACCCTTATATTAAATACGATGACCATATATTGAAAATGGGGGGGGGGGGGGGGGGGACCCTTACAATAGTTTTAATATATTCGAAAAGAGCATTATCGATACTTTAGTTAAGTTTTTTGAAATTTCGCTTATTTTTGCGATAAAATCAATATTTGCGGAGATACAGCCACTTTTCTAAAAAAGTTTAATAGGGAACTAATATATTTATTATAAAAATGAATACTGATATACTTGTATCCATCCTAATATTTGTATGGATTTTTTCAAAAATTTCTTCAAATTACAATAGTTTTAATATATTCGAAAAGAGCATTATCGATACTTTAGTTAAGTTTTTTAAAATTTCGCTTATTTTTGCGATAAAATCAATATTTGCGGAGATACAGCCACTTTTCTAAAAAAGTTTAATAGGGAACTAATATATTTATTATAAAAATGAATACTGATAGACTTGGATCCATCCTAATATTTGTATGGATTTTTTCAAAAATTTCTTCAAATTAAAATAGTTTTAATATATTCGAAAAGAGCATTATCGATACCTTAGTTAAGTTTTTTCAAATTTCGCTTATTTTTGCGATAAAATCAATATTTGCGGAGATACAGCCACTTTTCTAAAAAAGTTTAATAGGGAACTAATATATTTATTATAAAAATGAATACTGATAGACTTGGATCCATCCTAATATTTGTATGGATTTTTTCAAAAATTTCTTCAAATTACAATAGTTTTAATATATTCGAAAAGAGCATTATCGATACTTTAGTTAAGTTTTTTCAAATTTCGCTTATTTTTGCGATAAAATCAATATTTGCGGAGATACAGCCACTTTTCTAAAAAAGTTTAATAGGGAACTAATATATTTATTATAAAAATGAATACTGATAGACTTGGATCCATCCTAATATTTGTATGGATTTTTTCAAAAATTTCTTCAAATTAAAATAGTTTTAATATATTCGAAAAGAGCATTATCGATACTTTAGTTAAGTTTTTTCAAATTTCGCTTATTTTTGCGATAAAATCAATATTTGCGGAGATACAGCCACTTTTCTAAAAAAGTTTAATAGGGAACTAATATATTTATTATAAAAATGAATACTGATAGACTTGGATCCATCCTAATATTTGTATGGATTTTTTCAAAAATTTCTTCAAATTACAATAGTTTTAATATATTCGAAAAGAGCATTATCGATACTTTAGTTAAGTTTTTTCAAATTTCGCTTATTTTTGCGATAAAATCAATATTTGCGGAGATACAGCCACTTTTCTAAAAAAGTTTAATAGGGAACTAATATATTTATTATAAAAATGAATACTGATAGACTTGGATCCATCCTAATATTTGTATGGATTTTTTCAAAAATTTCTTCAAATTAAAATAGTTTTAATATATTCGAAAAGAGCATTATCGATACTTTAGTTAAGTTTTTTCAAATTTCGCTTATTTTTGCGATAAAATCAATATTTGCGGAGATACAGCCACTTTTCTAAAAAAGTTTAATAGGGAACTAATATATTTATTATAAAAATGAATACTGATAGACTTGGATCCATCCTAATATTTGTATGGATTTTTTCAAAAATTTCTTCAAATTAAAATAGTTTTAATATATTCGAAAAGAGCATTATCGATACTTTAGTTAAGTTTTTTCAAATTTCGCTTATTTTTGCGATAAAATCAATATTTGCGGAGATACAGCCACTTTTCTAAAAAAGTTTAATAGGGAGCTAATATATTTATTATAAAAATGAATACTGATAGACTTGGATCCATCCTAATATTTATATGGATTTTTTAAAAGGGAAGACCCTTACCATAATATCGAGCAATACCCCTATATTAAATACGAAGACCATATATTGAAAAGGGGGGACCCTTACCATAATATAGAGCAATACCCTTATATTAAATACGAAGACCATATATTGAAAAGGGGGGACCCTTACCATAATATCGAGCAATAGCCTTATATTAAATACGAAGACCATATATTGAAAAGGGGGGACCCTTACCATAATATCGAGCAATACCCTTATATTAAATACGAAGACCATATATTGAAAAGGGGGGACCCTTACCATAATATCGAGCAATACCCTTATATTAAATACGAAGACCATATATTGAAAAGGGGGGACCCTTACCATAATATCGAGCAATACCCTTATATTAAATACGAAGACCATATATTGAAAAGGGGGGACCCTTACCATAATATCGAGCAATACCCTTATATTAAATACGAAGACCATATATTGAAAAGGGGGGACCCTTACCATAATATCGAGCAATACCCTTATATTAAATACGAAGACCATATATTGAAAAGGGGGGACCCTTACCATAATATCGAGCAATACCCTTATATTAAATACGAAGACCATATATTGAAAAGGGGGGACCCTTACCATAATATCGAGCAATACCCTTATATTAAATACGAAGACCATATATTGAAAAGGGGGGACCCTTACCATAATATCGAGCAATAGCCTTATATTAAATACGAAGACCATATATTGAAAAGGGGGGACCCTTACCATAATATCGAGCAATACCCTTATATTAAATACGAAGACCATATATTGAAAAGGGGGGACCCTTACCATAATATAGAGAAATACCCTTATATTAAATACGAAGACCATATATTGAAAAGGGGGGACCCTTACCATAATATCGAGCAATACCCTTATATTAAATACGATGACCATATATTGAAAATGGGGGGGGGGGACCCTTACAATAGTTTTAATATATTCGAAAAGAGCATTATCGATACTTTAGTTAAGTTTTTTGAAATTTCGCTTATTTTTGCGATAAAATCAATATTTGCGGAGATACAGCCACTTTTCTAAAAAAGTTTAATAGGGAACTAATATATTTATTATAAAAATGAATACTGATATACTTGTATCCATCCTAATATTTGTATGGATTTTTTCAAAAATTTCTTCAAATTACAATAGTTTTAATATATTCGAAAAGAGCATTATCGATACTTTAGTTAAGTTTTTTCAAATTTCGCTTATTTTTGCGATAAAATCAATATTTGCGGAGATACAGCCACTTTTCTAAAAAAGTTTAATAGGGAACTAATATATTTATTATAAAAATGAATACTGATAGACTTGGATCCATCCTAATATTTGTATGGATTTTTTCAAAAATTTCTTCAAATTAAAATAGTTTTAATATATTCGAAAAGAGCATTATCGATACCTTAGTTAAGTTTTTTCAAATTTCGCTTATTTTTGCGATAAAATCAATATTTGCGGAGATACAGCCACTTTTCTAAAAAAGTTTAATAGGGAACTAATATATTTATTATAAAAATGAATACTGATAGACTTGGATCCATCCTAATATTTGTATGGATTTTTTCAAAAATTTCTTCAAATTACAATAGTTTTAATATATTCGAAAAGAGCATTATCGATACTTTAGTTAAGTTTTTTCAAATTTCGCTTATTTTTGCGATAAAATCAATATTTGCGGAGATACAGCCACTTTTCTAAAAAAGTTTAATAGGGAACTAATATATTTATTATAAAAATGAATACTGATAGACTTGGATCCATCCTAATATTTGTATGGATTTTTTCAAAAATTTCTTCAAATTACAATAGTTTTAATATATTCGAAAAGAGCATTATCGATACTTTAGTTAAGTTTTTTCAAATTTCGCTTATTTTTGCGATAAAATCAATATTTGCGGAGATACAGCCACTTTTCTAAAAAAGTTTAATAGGGAACTAATATATTTATTATAAAAATGAATACTGATAGACTTGGATCCATCCTAATATTTGTATGGATTTTTTCAAAAATTTCTTCAAATTAAAATAGTTTTAATATATTCGAAAAGAGCATTATCGATACTTTAGTTAAGTTTTTTCAAATTTCGCTTATTTTTGCGATAAAATCAATATTTGCGGAGATACAGCCACTTTTCTAAAAAAGTTTAATAGGGAACTAATATATTTATTATAAAAATGAATACTGATAGACTTGGATCCATCCTAATATTTGTATGGATTTTTTCAAAAATTTCTTCAAATTACAATAGTTTTAATATATTCGAAAAGAGCATTATCGATACTTTAGTTAAGTTTTTTCAAATTTCGCTTATTTTTGCGATAAAATCAATATTTGCGGAGATACAGCCACTTTTCTAAAAAAGTTTAATAGGGAACTAATATATTTATTATAAAAATGAATACTGATAGACTTGGATCCATCCTAATATTTGTATGGATTTTTTCAAAAATTTCTTCAAATTAAAATAGTTTTAATATATTCGAAAAGAGCATTATCGATACTTTAGTTAAGTTTTTTCAAATTTCGCTTATTTTTGCGATAAAATCAATATTTGCGGAGATACAGCCACTTTTCTAAAAAAGTTTAATAGGGAACTAATATATTTATTATAAAAATGAATACTGATAGACTTGGATCCATCCTAATATTTGTATGGATTTTTTAAAAGGGAAGACCCTTACCATAATATCGAGCAATACCCCTATATTAAATACGAAGACCATATATTGAAAAGGGGGGACCCTTACCATAATATAGAGCAATACCCTTATATTAAATACGAAGACCATATATTGAAAAGGGGGGACCCTTACCATAATATCGAGCAATAGCCTTATATTAAATACGAAGACCATATATTGAAAAGGGGGGACCCTTACCATAATATCGAGCAATACCCTTATATTAAATACGAAGACCATATATTGAAAAGGGGGGACCCTTACCATAATATCGAGCAATACCCTTATATTAAATACGAAGACCATATATTGAAAAGGGGGGACCCTTACCATAATATCGAGCAATACCCTTATATTAAATACGAAGACCATATATTGAAAAGGGGGGACCCTTACCATAATATCGAGCAATACCCTTATATTAAATACGAAGACCATATATTGAAAAGGGGGGACCCTTACCATAATATCGAGCAATACCCTTATATTAAATACGAAGACCATATATTGAAAAGGGGGGACCCTTACCATAATATCGAGCAATAGCCTTATATTAAATACGAAGACCATATATTGAAAAGGGGGGACCCTTACCATAATATCGAGCAATACCCTTATATTAAATACGAAGACCATATATTGAAAAGGGGGGACCCTTACCATAATATAGAGAAATACCCTTATATTAAATACGAAGACCATATATTGAAAAGGGGGGACCCTTACCATAATATCGAGCAATACCCTTATATTAAATACGATGACCATATATTGAAAATGGGGGGGGGGGACCCTTACAATAGTTTTAATATATTCGAAAAGAGCATTATCGATACTTTAGTTAAGTTTTTTGAAATTTCGCTTATTTTTGCGATAAAATCAATATTTGCGGAGATACAGCCACTTTTCTAAAAAAGTTTAATAGGGAACTAATATATTTATTATAAAAATGAATACTGATATACTTGTATCCATCCTAATATTTGTATGGATTTTTTCAAAAATTTCTTCAAATTACAATAGTTTTAATATATTCGAAAAGAGCATTATCGATACTTTAGTTAAGTTTTTTCAAATTTCGCTTATTTTTGCGATAAAATCAATATTTGCGGAGATACAGCCACTTTTCTAAAAAAGTTTAATAGGGAACTAATATATTTATTATAAAAATGAATACTGATAGACTTGGATCCATCCTAATATTTGTATGGATTTTTTCAAAAATTTCTTCAAATTAAAATAGTTTTAATATATTCGAAAAGAGCATTATCGATACCTTAGTTAAGTTTTTTCAAATTTCGCTTATTTTTGCGATAAAATCAATATTTGCGGAGATACAGCCACTTTTCTAAAAAAGTTTAATAGGGAACTAATATATTTATTATAAAAATGAATACTGATAGACTTGGATCCATCCTAATATTTGTATGGATTTTTTCAAAAATTTCTTCAAATTACAATAGTTTTAATATATTCGAAAAGAGCATTATCGATACTTTAGTTAAGTTTTTTCAAATTTCGCTTATTTTTGCGATAAAATCAATATTTGCGGAGATACAGCCACTTTTCTAAAAAAGTTTAATAGGGAACTAATATATTTATTATAAAAATGAATACTGATAGACTTGGATCCATCCTAATATTTGTATGGATTTTTTCAAAAATTTCTTCAAATTACAATAGTTTTAATATATTCGAAAAGAGCATTATCGATACTTTAGTTAAGTTTTTTCAAATTTCGCTTATTTTTGCGATAAAATCAATATTTGCGGAGATACAGCCACTTTTCTAAAAAAGTTTAATAGGGAACTAATATATTTATTATAAAAATGAATACTGATAGACTTGGATCCATCCTAATATTTGTATGGATTTTTTCAAAAATTTCTTCAAATTAAAATAGTTTTAATATATTCGAAAAGAGCATTATCGATACTTTAGTTAAGTTTTTTCAAATTTCGCTTATTTTTGCGATAAAATCAATATTTGCGGAGATACAGCCACTTTTCTAAAAAAGTTTAATAGGGAACTAATATATTTATTATAAAAATGAATACTGATAGACTTGGATCCATCCTAATATTTGTATGGATTTTTTCAAAAATTTCTTCAAATTACAATAGTTTTAATATATTCGAAAAGAGCATTATCGATACTTTAGTTAAGTTTTTTCAAATTTCGCTTATTTTTGCGATAAAATCAATATTTGCGGAGATACAGCCACTTTTCTAAAAAAGTTTAATAGGGAACTAATATATTTATTATAAAAATGAATACTGATAGACTTGGATCCATCCTAATATTTGTATGGATTTTTTCAAAAATTTCTTCAAATTAAAATAGTTTTAATATATTCGAAAAGAGCATTATCGATACTTTAGTTAAGTTTTTTCAAATTTCGCTTATTTTTGCGATAAAATCAATATTTGCGGAGATACAGCCACTTTTCTAAAAAAGTTTAATAGGGAACTAATATATTTATTATAAAAATGAATACTGATAGACTTGGATCCATCCTAATATTTGTATGGATTTTTTCAAAAATTTCTTCAAATTAAAATAGTTTTAATATATTCGAAAAGAGCATTATCGATACTTCAGTTAAGTTTTTTCAAATTTCGCTTATTTTTGCGATAAAATCAATATTTGCGGAGATACAGCCACTTTTCTAAAAAAGTTTAATAGGGAGCTAATATATTTATTATAAAAATGAATACTGATAGACTTGGATCCATCCTAATATTTATATGGATTTTTTAAAAGGGAAGACCCTTACCATAATATCGAGCAATACCCCTATATTAAATACGAAGACCATATATTGAAAAGGGGGGACCCTTACCATAATATAGAGCAATACCCTTATATTAAATACGAAGACCATATATTGAAAAGGGGGGACCCTTACCATAATATCGAGCAATAGCCTTATATTAAATACGAAGACCATATATTGAAAAGGGGGGACCCTTACCATAATATCGAGCAATACCCTTATATTAAATACGAAGACCATATATTGAAAAGGGGGGACCCTTACCATAATATCGAGCAATACCCTTATATTAAATACGAAGACCATATATTGAAAAGGGGGGACCCTTACCATAATATCGAGCAATACCCTTATATTAAATACGAAGACCATATATTGAAAAGGGGGGACCCTTACCATAATATCGAGCAATACCCTTATATTAAATACGAAGACCATATATTGAAAAGGGGGGACCCTTACCATAATATCGAGCAATACCCTTATATTAAATACGAAGACCATATATTGAAAAGGGGGGACCCTTACCATAATATCGAGCAATAGCCTTATATAAAATACGAAGACCATATATTGAAAAGGGGGGACCCTTACCATAATATCGAGCAATACCCTTATATTAAATACGAAGACCATATATTGAAAAGGGGGGACCCTTACCATAATATAGAGAAATACCCTTATATTAAATACGAAGACCATATATTGAAAAGGGGGGACCCTTACCATAATATCGAGCAATAGCCTTATATTAAATACGAAGACCATATATTGAAAAGGGGGGACCCTTACCATAATATCGAGCAATAGCCTTATATTAAATACGAAGACCATATATTGAAAAGGGGGGACCCTTACCATAATATCGAGCAATAGCCTTATATTAAATACGAAGACCATATATTGAAAAGGGGGGACCCTTACCATAATATCGAGCAATAGCCTTATATTAAATACGAAGACCATATATTGAAAAGGGGGGACCCTTACCATAATATCGAGCAATAGCCTTATATTAAATACGAAGACCATATATTGAAAAGGGGGGACCCTTACCATAATATCGAGCAATAGCCTTATATTAAATACGAAGACCATATATTGAAAAGGGGGGACCCTTACCATAATATCGAGCAATAACCTTATATTAAATACGAAGACCATATATTGAAAAGGGGGGACCCTTACCATAATATCGAGCAATACCCTTATATTAAATACGAAGACCATATATTGAAAAGGGGGGACCCTTACCATAATATCGAGCAATACCCTTATATTAAATACGAAGACCATATATTGAAAAGGGGGGACCCTTACCATAATATAGAGCAATACCCTTATATTAAATACGAAGACCATATATTGAAAAGGGGGGACCCTTACCGTAATATCGAGCAATACCCTTATATTAAATACGAAGACCATATATTGAAAAGGGGGGACCCTTACCATAATATATAGAAATACCCTTATATTAAATACGAAGACCATATATTGAAAAGGGGGGACCCTTACCATAATATCGAGCAATAGCCTTATATTAAATACGAAGACCATATATTGAAAAGGGGGGACCCTTACCATAATATCGAGCAATACCCTTATATTAAATACGAAGACCATATATTGAAAAGGGGGGACCCTTACCATAATATCGAGCAATACCCTTATATTAAATACGAAGACCCTATATTGAAAAGGGGGGACCCTTACCATAATATCGAGCAATACCCTTATATTAAATACGAAGACCATATATTGAAAAGGGGGGACCCTTACCATAATATCGAGCAATACCCTTATATTAAATACGAAGACCATATATTGAAAAGGGGGGACCCTTACCATAATATATAGAAATACCCTTATATTAAATACGAAGACCATATATTGAAAAGGGGGGACCCTTACCATAATATCGAGCAATAGCCTTATATTAAATACGAAGACCATATATTGAAAAGGGGGGACCCTTACCATAATATCGAGCAATACCCTTATATTAAATACGAAGACCATATATTGAAAATGGGGGGGGGACCCTTACAATAGTTTTAATATATTCGAAAAGAGCATTATCGATACTTTAGTTAAGTTTTTTGAAATTTCGCTTATTTTTGCGATAAAATCAATATTTGCGGAGATACAGCCACTTTTCTAAAAAAGTTTAATAGGGAACTAATATATTTATTATAAAAATGAATACTGATATACTTGTATCCATCCTAATATTTGTATGGATTTTTTCAAAAATTTCTTCAAATTACAATAGTTTTAATATATTCGAAAAGAGCATTATCGATACTTTAGTTAAGTTTTTTGAAATTTCGCTTATTTTTGCGATAAAATCAATATTTGCGGAGATACAGCCACTTTTCTAAAAAAGTTTAATAGGGAACTAATATATTTATTATAAAAATGAATACTGATAGACTTGGATCCATCCTAATATTTGTATGGATTTTTTCAAAAATTTCTTCAAATTAAAATAGTTTTAATATATTCGAAAAGAGCATTATCGATACCTTAGTTAAGTTTTTTCAAATTTCGCTTATTTTTGCGATAAAATCAATATTTGCGGAGATACAGCCACTTTTCTAAAAAAGTTTAATAGGGAACTAATATATTTATTATAAAAATGAATACTGATAGACTTGGATCCATCCTAATATTTGTATGGATTTTTTCAAAAATTTCTTCAAATTAAAATAGTTTTAATATATTCGAAAAGAGCATTATCGATACTTTAGTTAAGTTTTTTCAAATTTCGCTTATTTTTGCGATAAAATCAATATTTGCGGAGATACAGCCACTTTTCTAAAAAAGTTTAATAGGGAACTAATATATTTATTATAAAAATGAATACTGATAGACTTGGATCCATCCTAATATTTGTATGGATTTTTTCAAAAATTTCTTCAAATTAAAATAGTTTTAATATATTCGAAAAGAGCATTATCGATACTTTAGTTAAGTTTTTTCAAATTTCGCTTATTTTTGCGATAAAATCAATATTTGCGGAGATACAGCCACTTTTCTAAAAAAGTTTAATAGGGAGCTAATATATTTATTATAAAAATGAATACTGATAGACTTGGATCCATCCTAATATTTATATGGATTTTTTAAAAGGGAAGACCCTTACCATAATATCGAGCAATACCCCTATATTAAATACGAAGACCATATATTGAAAAGGGGGGACCCTTACCATAATATAGAGCAATACCCTTATATTAAATACGAAGACCATATATTGAAAAGGGGGGACCCTTACCATAATATCGAGCAATAGCCTTATATTAAATACGAAGACCATATATTGAAAAGGGGGGACCCTTACCATAATATCGAGCAATACCCTTATATTAAATACGAAGACCATATATTGAAAAGGGGGGACCCTTACCATAATATCGAGCAATACCCTTATATTAAATACGAAGACCATATATTGAAAAGGGGGGACCCTTACCATAATATCGAGCAATACCCTTATATTAAATACGAAGACCATATATTGAAAAGGGGGGACCCTTACCATAATATCGAGCAATACCCTTATATTAAATACGAAGACCATATATTGAAAAGGGGGGACCCTTACCATAATATCGAGCAATACCCTTATATTAAATACGAAGACCATATATTGAAAAGGGGGGACCCTTACCATAATATCGAGCAATAGCCTTATATTAAATACGAAGACCATATATTGAAAAGGGGGGACCCTTACCATAATATCGAGCAATACCCTTATATTAAATACGAAGACCATATATTGAAAAGGGGGGACCCTTACCATAATATAGAGAAATACCCTTATATTAAATACGAAGACCATATATTGAAAAGGGGGGACCCTTACCATAATATCGAGCAATAGCCTTATATTAAATACGAAGACCATATATTGAAAAGGGGGGACCCTTACCATAATATCGAGCAATAGCCTTATATTAAATACGAAGACCATATATTGAAAAGGGGGGACCCTTACCATAATATCGAGCAATAGCCTTATATTAAATACGAAGACCATATATTGAAAAGGGGGGACCCTTACCATAATATCGAGCAATAGCCTTATATTAAATACGAAGACCATATATTGAAAAGGGGGGACCCTTACCATAATATCGAGCAATAGCCTTATATTAAATACGAAGACCATATATTGAAAAGGGGGGACCCTTACCATAATATCGAGCAATAGCCTTATATTAAATACGAAGACCATATATTGAAAAGGGGGGACCCTTACCATAATATCGAGCAATAACCTTATATTAAATACGAAGACCATATATTGAAAAGGGGGGACCCTTACCATAATATCGAGCAATACCCTTATATTAAATACGAAGACCATATATTGAAAAGGGGGGACCCTTACCATAATATCGAGCAATACCCTTATATTAAATACGAAGACCATATATTGAAAAGGGGGGACCCTTACCATAATATAGAGCAATACCCTTATATTAAATACGAAGACCATATATTGAAAAGGGGGGACCCTTACCGTAATATCGAGCAATACCCTTATATTAAATACGAAGACCATATATTGAAAAGGGGGGACCCTTACCATAATATATAGAAATACCCTTATATTAAATACGAAGACCATATATTGAAAAGGGGGGACCCTTACCATAATATCGAGCAATAGCCTTATATTAAATACGAAGACCATATATTGAAAAGGGGGGACCCTTACCATAATATCGAGCAATACCCTTATATTAAATACGAAGACCATATATTGAAAAGGGGGGACCCTTACCATAATATCGAGCAATACCCTTATATTAAATACGAAGACCCTATATTGAAAAGGGGGGACCCTTACCATAATATCGAGCAATACCCTTATATTAAATACGAAGACCATATATTGAAAAGGGGGGACCCTTACCATAATATCGAGCAATACCCTTATATTAAATACGAAGACCATATATTGAAAAGGGGGGACCCTTACCATAATATATAGAAATACCCTTATATTAAATACGAAGACCATATATTGAAAAGGGGGGACCCTTACCATAATATCGAGCAATAGCCTTATATTAAATACGAAGACCATATATTGAAAAGGGGGGACCCTTACCATAATATCGAGCAATACCCTTATATTAAATACGAAGACCATATATTGAAAATGGGGGGGGGACCCTTACAATAGTTTTAATATATTCGAAAAGAGCATTATCGATACTTTAGTTAAGTTTTTTGAAATTTCGCTTATTTTTGCGATAAAATCAATATTTGCGGAGATACAGCCACTTTTCTAAAAAAGTTTAATAGGGAACTAATATATTTATTATAAAAATGAATACTGATATACTTGTATCCATCCTAATATTTGTATGGATTTTTTCAAAAATTTCTTCAAATTACAATAGTTTTAATATATTCGAAAAGAGCATTATCGATACTTTAGTTAAGTTTTTTGAAATTTCGCTTATTTTTGCGATAAAATCAATATTTGCGGAGATACAGCCACTTTTCTAAAAAAGTTTAATAGGGAACTAATATATTTATTATAAAAATGAATACTGATAGACTTGGATCCATCCTAATATTTGTATGGATTTTTTCAAAAATTTCTTCAAATTAAAATAGTTTTAATATATTCGAAAAGAGCATTATCGATACCTTAGTTAAGTTTTTTCAAATTTCGCTTATTTTTGCGATAAAATCAATATTTGCGGAGATACAGCCACTTTTCTAAAAAAGTTTAATAGGGAACTAATATATTTATTATAAAAATGAATACTGATAGACTTGGATCCATCCTAATATTTGTATGGATTTTTTCAAAAATTTCTTCAAATTACAATAGTTTTAATATATTCGAAAAGAGCATTATCGATACTTTAGTTAAGTTTTTTCAAATTTCGCTTATTTTTGCGATAAAATCAATATTTGCGGAGATACAGCCACTTTTCTAAAAAAGTTCAATAGGGAACTAATATATTTATTATAAAAATGAATACTGATAGACTTGGATCCATCCTAATATTTGTATGGATTTTTTCAAAAATTTCTTCAAATTACAATAGTTTTAATATATTCGAAAAGAGCATTATCGATACTTTAGTTAAGTTTTTTCAAATTTCGCTTATTTTTGCGATAAAATCAATATTTGCGGAGATACAGCCACTTTTCTAAAAAAGTTTAATAGGGAACTAATATATTTATTATAAAAATGAATACTGATAGACTTGGATCCATCCTAATATTTGTATGGATTTTTTCAAAAATTTCTTCAAATTAAAATAGTTTTAATATATTCGAAAAGAGCATTATCGATACTTTAGTTAAGTTTTTTCAAATTTCGCTTATTTTTGCGATAAAATCAATATTTGCGGAGATACAGCCACTTTTCTAAAAAAGTTTAATAGGGAACTAATATATTTATTATAAAAATGAATACTGATAGACTTGGATCCATCCTAATATTTGTATGGATTTTTTCAAAAATTTCTTCAAATTAAAATAGTTTTAATATATTCGAAAAGAGCATTATCGATACTTTAGTTAAGTTTTTTCAAATTTCGCTTATTTTTGCGATAAAATCAATATTTGCGGAGATACAGCCACTTTTCTAAAAAAGTTTAATAGGGAGCTAATATATTTATTATAAAAATGAATACTGATAGACTTGGATCCATCCTAATATTTATATGGATTTTTTAAAAGGGAAGACCCTTACCATAATATCGAGCAATACCCTTATATTAAATACGATGACCATATATTGAAAATGGGGGGGGGGGGGACCCTTACAATAGTTTTAATATATTCGAAAAGAGCATTATCGATACTTTAGTTAAGTTTTTTCAAATTTCGCTTATTTTTGCGATAAAATCAATATTTGCGGAGATACAGCCACTTTTCTAAAAAAGTTTAATAGGGAACTAATATATTTATTATAAAAATGAATACTGATATACTTGTATCCATCCTAATATTTGTATGGATTTTTTCAAAAATTTCTTCAAATTACAATAGTTTTAATATATTCGAAAAGAGCATTATCGATACTTTAGTTAAGTTTTTTCAAATTTCGCTTATTTTTGCGATAAAATCAATATTTGCGGAGATACAGCCACTTTTCTAAAAAAGTTTAATAGGGAACTAATATATTTATTATAAAAATGAATACTGATAGACTTGGATCCATCCTAATATTTGTATGGATTTTTTCAAAAATTTCTTCAAATTACAATAGTTTTAATATATTCGAAAAGAGCATTATCGATACTTTAGTTAAGTTTTTTCAAATTTCGCTTATTTTTGCGATAAAATCAATATTTGCGGAGATACAGCCACTTTTCTAAAAAAGTTTAATAGGGAGCTAATATATTTATTATAAAAATGAATACTGATAGACTTGGATCCATCCTAATATTTATATGGATTTTTTAAAAGGGAAGACCCTTACCATAATATCGAGCAATACCCTTATATTAAATACGATGACCATATATTGAAAATGGGGGGGGGGGGGACCCTTACAATAGTTTTAATATATTCGAAAAGAGCATTATCGATACTTTAGTTAAGTTTTTTCAAATTTCGCTTATTTTTGCGATAAAATCAATATTTGCGGAGATACAGCCACTTTTCTAAAAAAGTTTAATAGGGAACTAATATATTTATTATAAAAATGAATACTGATAGACTTGGATCCATCCTAATATTTGTATGGATTTTTTCAAAAATTTCTTCAAATTACAATAGTTTTAATATATTCGAAAAGAGCATTATCGATACTTTAGTTAAGTTTTTTCAAATTTCGCTTATTTTTGCGATAAAATCAATATTTGCGGAGATACAGCCACTTTTCTAAAAAAGTTTAATAGGGAGCTAATATATTTATTATAAAAATGAATACTGATAGACTTGGATCCATCCTAATATTTATATGGATTTTTTAAAAGGGAAGACCCTTACCATAATATCGAGCAATACCCCTATATTAAATACGAAGACCATATATTGAAAAGGGGGGACCCTTACCATAATATAGAGCAATACCCTTATATTAAATACGAAGACCATATATTGAAAAGGGGGGACCTTTACCATAATATAGAGCAATAGCCTTATATTAAATACGAAGACCATATATTGAAAAGGGGGGACCCTTACCATAATATCGAGCAATACCCTTATATTAAATACGAAGACCATATATTGAAAAGGGGGGACCCTTACCATAATATCGAGCAATACCCTTATATTAAATACGAAGACCATATATTGTAAAGGGGGGACCCTTACCATAATATCGAGCAATACCCTTATATTAAATACGAAGACCATATATTGAAAAGGGGGGACCCTTACCATAATATCGAGCAATACCCCTATATTAAATACGAAGACCATATATTGAAAAGGGGGACCCTTACCATAATATCGAGCAATACCCTTATATTAAATACGAAGACCATATATTGAAAAGCGGGGACCCTTACCATAATATCGAGCAATACCCTTATATTAAATACGAAGACCATATATTGAAAAGGGGGGACCCTTACCATAATATCGAGCAATACCCTTATATTAAATACGAAGACCATATATTGAAAAGGGGGGACCCTTACCATAATATCGAGCAATACCCTTATATTAAATACGAAGACCATATATTGAAAAGCGGGGACCCTTACCATAATATCGAGCAATGTCCCTATATTAAATACGAAGACCATATATTGAAAAGGGGGGACCCTTACCATAATATCGAGCAATACCCTTATATTAAATACGAAGACCATATATTGAAAAGGGGGGACCCTTACCATAATATCGAGCAATACCCTTATATTAAATACGAAGACCATATATTGAAAAGCGGGGACCCTTACCATAATATCGAGCAATAGCCTTATATTAAATACGAAGACCATATATTGAAAAGGGGGGACCCTTACCATAATATCGAGCAATACCCTTATATTAAATACGAAGACCATATATTGAAAAGGGGGGACCCTTACCATAATATCGAGCAATACCCTTATATTAAATACGAAGACCATATATTGAAAAGGGGGGACCCTTACCATAATATCGAGCAATACCCTTATATTAAATACGAAGACCATATATTGAAAAGGGGGGACCCTTACCATAATATCGAGCAATACCCTTATATTAAATACGAAGACCATATATTGAAAAGGGGGGACCCTTACCATAATATCGAGCAATACCCTTATATTAAATACGAAGACCATATATTGAAAAGGGGGGACCCTTACCATAATATCGAGCAATACCCTTATATTAAATACGAAGACCATATATTGAAAAGGGGGGACCCTTACCATAATATCGAGCAATACCCTTATATTAAATACGATGACCATATATTGAAAATGGGGGGGGGGGACCCTTACAATAGTTTTAATATATTTGAAAAGACCATTATCGATACCTTAGTTAAGTTTTTTGAAATTTCGCTTATTTTTGCGATAAAATCAATATTTGCGGAGATACAGCCACTTTTCTAAAAAAGTTTAATAGGGAACTAATATATTTATTATAAAAATGAATACTGATAGACTTGGATCCATCCTAATATTTGTATGGATTTTTTCAAAAATTTCTTCAAATTACAATAGTTTTAATATACTCGAAAAGAGCATTATCGATACTTTAGTTAAGTTTTTTCAAATTTCGCTTATTTTTGCGATAAAATCAATATATGCGGAGATACAGCCACTTTTCTAAAAAAGTTTAATAGGGAACTAATATATTTATTATAAAAATGAATACTGATAGACTTGGATCCATCCTAATATTTGTATGGATTTTTTCAAAAATTTCTTCAAATTACAATAGTTTTAATATACTCGAAAAGAGCATTATCGATACTTTAGTTAAGTTTTTTCAAATTTCGCTTATTTTTGCGATAAAATCAATATTTGCGGAGATACAGCCACTTTTCTAAAAAAGTTTAATAGGGAACTAATATATTTATTATAAAAATGAATACTGATAGACTTGGATCCATCCTAATATTTGTATGGATTTTTTCAAAAATTTCTTCAAATTACAATAGTTTTAATATATTCGAAAAGAGCATTATCGATACTTTAGTTAAGTTTTTTCAAATTTCGCTTATTTTTGCGATAAAATCAATATTTGCGGAGATACAGCCACTTTTCTAAAAAAGTTTAATAGGGAACTAATATATTTATTATAAAAATGAATACTGATAGACTTGGATCCATCCTAATATTTGTATGGATTTTTTCAAAAATTTCTTCAAATTAAAATAGTTTTAATATATTCGAAAAGAGCATTATCGATACCTTAGTTAAGTTTTTTCAAATTTCGCTTATTTTTGCGATAAAATCAATATTTGCGGAGATACAGCCACTTTTCTAAAAAAGTTTAATAGGGAACTAATATATTTATTATAAAAATGAATACTGATAGACTTGGATCCATCCTAATATTTGTATGGATTTTTTCAAAAATTTCTTCAAATTACAATAGTTTTAATATATTCGAAAAGAGCATTATCGATACTTTAGTTAAGTTTTTTCAAATTTCGCTTATTTTTGCGATAAAATCAATATTTGCGGAGATACAGCCACTTTTCTAAAAAAGTTTAATAGGGAACTAATATATTTATTATAAAAATGAATACTGATAGACTTGGATCCATCCTAATATTTGTATGGATTTTTTCAAAAATTTCTTCAAATTACAATAGTTTTAATATATTCGAAAAGAGCATTATCGATACTTTAGTTAAGTTTTTTCAAATTTCGCTTATTTTTGCGATAAAATCAATATTTGCGGAGATACAGCCACTTTTCTAAAAAAGTTTAATAGGGAACTAATATATTTATTATAAAAATGAATACTGATAGACTTGGATCCATCCTAATATTTGTATGGATTTTTTCAAAAATTTCTTCAAATTAAAATAGTTTTAATATATTCGAAAAGAGCATTATCGATACTTTAGTTAAGTTTTTTCAAATTTCGCTTATTTTTGCGATAAAATCAATATTTGCGGAGATACAGCCACTTTTCTAAAAAAGTTTAATAGGGAACTAATATATTTATTATAAAAATGAATACTGATAGACTTGGATCCATCCTAATATTTGTATGGATTTTTTCAAAAATTTCTTCAAATTAAAATAGTTTTAATATATTCGAAAAGAGCATTATCGATACTTTAGTTAAGTTTTTTCAAATTTCGCTTATTTTTGCGATAAAATCAATATTTGCGGAGATACAGCCACTTTTCTAAAAAAGTTTAATAGGGAGCTAATATATTTATTATAAAAATGAATACTGATAGACTTGGATCCATCCTAATATTTATATGGATTTTTTAAAAGGGAAGACCCTTACCATAATATCGAGCAATACCCCTATATTAAATACGAAGACCATATATTGAAAAGGGGGGACCCTTACCATAATATAGAGCAATACCCTTATATTAAATACGAAGACCATATATTGAAAAGGGGGGACCCTTACCATAATATCGAGCAATAGCCTTATATTAAATACGAAGACCATATATTGAAAAGGGGGGACCCTTACCATAATATCGAGCAATACCCTTATATTAAATACGAAGACCATATATTGAAAAGGGGGGACCCTTACCATAATATCGAGCAATACCCTTATATTAAATACGAAGACCATATATTGAAAAGGGGGGACCCTTACCATAATATCGAGCAATACCCTTATATTAAATACGAAGACCATATATTGAAAAGGGGGGACCCTTACCATAATATCGAGCAATACCCTTATATTAAATACGAAGACCATATATTGAAAAGGGGGGACCCTTACCATAATATCGAGCAATACCCTTATATTAAATACGACGACCATATATTGAAAAGGGGGGACCCTTACCATAATATCGAGCAATATCCCTATATTAAATACGAAGACCATATATTGAAAAGGGGGGACCCTTACCATAATATCGAGCAATACCCTTATATTAAATACGAAGACCATATATTGAAAAGGGGGGACCCTTACCATAATATCGAGCAATACCCTTATATTAAATACGAAGACCATATATTGAAAAGGGGGGACCCTTACCATAATATCGAGCAATACCCTTATATTAAATACGAAGACCATATATTGAAAAGGGGGGACCCTTACCATAATATCGAGCAATACCCTTATATTAAATACGAAGACCATATATTGAAAAGGGGGGACCCTTACCATAATATCGAGCAATACCCTTATATTAAATACGAAGACCATATATTGAAAAGGGGGGACCCTTACCATAATATCGAGCAATACCCTTATATTAAATACGAAGACCATATATTGAAAAGGGGGGACCCTTACCATAATATCGAGCAATACCCTTATATTAAATACGAAGACCATATATTGAAAAGGGGGGACCCTTACCATAATATCGAGCAATACCCTTATATTAAATACGAAGACCATATATTGAAAAGGGGGGACCCTTACCATAATATCGAGCAATACCCTTATATTAAATACGAAGACCATATATTGAAAAGGGGGGACCCTTACCATAATATCGAGCAATACCCTTATATTAAATACGAAGACCATATATTGAAAAGGGGGGACCCTTACCATAATATCGAGCAATACCCTTATATTAAATACGAAGACCATATATTGAAAAGGGGGGACCCTTACCATAATATCGAGCAATACCCTTATATTAAATACGATGACCATATATTGAAAATGGGGGGGGGGGGACCCTTACAATAGTTTTAATATATTCGAAAAGAGCATTATCGATACTTTAGTTAAGTTTTTTGAAATTTCGCTTATTTTTGCGATAAAATCAATATTTGCGGAGATACAGCCACTTTTCTAAAAAAGTTTAATAGGGAACTAATATATTTATTATAAAAATGAATACTGATAGACTTGGATCCATCCTAATATTTGTATGGATTTTTTCAAAAATTTCTTCAAATTACAATAGTTTTAATATATTCGAAAAGAGCATTATCGATACTTTAGTTAAGTTTTTTCAAATTTCGCTTATTTTTGCGATAAAATCAATATTTGCGGAGATACAGCCACTTTTCTAAAAAAGTTTAATAGGGAACTAATATATTTATTATAAAAATGAATACTGATAGACTTGGATCCATCCTAATATTTGTATGGATTTTTTCAAAAATTTCTTCAAATTACAATAGTTTTAATATATTCGAAAAGAGCATTATCGATACTTTAGTTAAGTTTTTTCAAATTTCGCTTATTTTTGCGATAAAATCAATATTTGCGGAGATACAGCCACTTTTCTAAAAAAGTTTAATAGGGAACTAATATATTTATTATAAAAATGAATACTGATAGACTTGGATCCATCCTAATATTTGTATGGATTTTTTCAAAAATTTCTTCAAATTAAAATAGTTTTAATATATTCGAAAAGAGCATTATCGATACTTTAGTTAAGTTTTTTCAAATTTCGCTTATTTTTGCGATAAAATCAATATTTGCGGAGATACAGCCACTTTTCTAAAAAAGTTTAATAGGGAACTAATATATTTATTATAAAAATGAATACTGATAGACTTGGATCCATCCTAATATTTGTATGGATTTTTTCAAAAATTTCTTCAAATTAAAATAGTTTTAATATATTCGAAAAGAGCATTATCGATACTTTAGTTAAGTTTTTTCAAATTTCGCTTATTTTTGCGATAAAATCAATATTTGCGGAGATACAGCCACTTTTCTAAAAAAGTTTAATAGGGAGCTAATATATTTATTATAAAAATGAATACTGATAGACTTGGATCCATCCTAATATTTATATGGATTTTTTAAAAGGGAAGACCCTTACCATAATATCGAGCAATACCCCTATATTAAATACGAAGACCATATATTGAAAAGGGGGGACCCTTACCATAATATAGAGCAATACCCTTATATTAAATACGAAGACCATATATTGAAAAGGGGGGACCCTTACCATAATATCGAGCAATAGCCTTATATTAAATACGAAGACCATATATTGAAAAGGGGGGACCCTTACCATAATATCGAGCAATACCCTTATATTAAATACGAAGACCATATATTGAAAAGGGGGGACCCTTACCATAATATCGAGCAATACCCTTATATTAAATACGAAGACCATATATTGAAAAGGGGGGACCCTTACCATAATATCGAGCAATACCCTTATATTAAATACGAAGACCATATATTGAAAAGGGGGGACCCTTACCATAATATCGAGCAATACCCTTATATTAAATACGAAGACCATATATTGAAAAGGGGGGACCCTTACCATAATATCGAGCAATACCCTTATATTAAATACGAAGACCATATATTGAAAAGGGGGGACCCTTACCATAATATCGAGCAATAGCCTTATATTAAATACGAAGACCATATATTGAAAAGGGGGGACCCTTACCATAATATCGAGCAATACCCTTATATTAAATACGAAGACCATATATTGAAAAGGGGGGACCCTTACCATAATATAGAGAAATACCCTTATATTAAATACGAAGACCATATATTGAAAAGGGGGGACCCTTACCATAATATCGAGCAATAGCCTTATATTAAATACGAAGACCATATATTGAAAAGGGGGGACCCTTACCATAATATCGAGCAATAGCCTTATATTAAATACGAAGACCATATATTGAAAAGGGGGGACCCTTACCATAATATCGAGCAATAGCCTTATATTAAATACGAAGACCATATATTGAAAAGGGGGGACCCTTACCATAATATCGAGCAATAGCCTTATATTAAATACGAAGACCATATATTGAAAAGGGGGGACCCTTACCATAATATCGAGCAATACCCTTATATTAAATACGAAGACCATATATTGAAAAGGGGGGACCCTTACCATAATATCGAGCAATAGCCTTATATTAAATACGAAGACCATATATTGAAAAGGGGGGACCCTTACCATAATATCGAGCAATAACCTTATATTAAATACGAAGACCATATATTGAAAAGGGGGGACCCTTACCATAATATCGAGCAATACCCTTATATTAAATACGAAGACCATATATTGAAAAGGGGGGACCCTTACCATAATATAGAGAAATACCCTTATATTAAATACGAAGACCATATATTGAAAAGGGGGGACCCTTACCATAATATCGAGCAATAGCCTTATATTAAATACGAAGACCATATATTGAAAAGGGGGGACCCTTACCATAATATCGAGCAATAACCTTATATTAAATACGAAGACCATATATTGAAAAGGGGGGACCCTTACCATAATATAGAGAAATACCCTTATATTAAATACGAAGACCATATATTGAAAAGGGGGGACCCTTACCATAATATCGAGCAATAGCCTTATATTAAATACGAAGACCATATATTGAAAAGGGGGGACCCTTACCATAATATCGAGCAATACCCTTATATTAAATACGAAGACCATATATTGAAAAGGGGGGACCCTTACCATAATATAGAGAAATACCCTTATATTAAATACGAAGACCATATATTGAAAAGGGGGGACCCTTACCATAATATCGAGCAATAGCCTTATATTAAATACGAAGACCATATATTGAAAAGGGGGGACCCTTACCATAATATCGAGCAATAACCTTATATTAAATACGAAGACCATATATTGAAAAGGGGGGACCCTTACCATAATATCGAGCAATACCCTTATATTAAATACGAAGACCATATATTGAAAAGGGGGGACCCTTACCATAATATCGAGCAATAGCCTTATATTAAATACGAAGACCATATATTGAAAAGGGGGGACCCTTACCATAATATCGAGCAATACCCTTATATTAAATACGAAGACCATATATTGAAAAGGGGGGACCCTTACCATAATATATAGAAATACCCTTATATTAAATACGAAGACCATATATTGAAAAGGGGGGACCCTTACCATAATATCGAGCAATAGCCTTATATTAAATACGAAGACCATATATTGAAAAGGGGGGACCCTTACCATAATATCGAGCAATACCCTTATATTAAATACGAAGACCATATATTGAAAAGGGGGGACCCTTACCATAATATCGAGCAATACCCTTATATTAAATACGAAGACCATATATTGAAAAGGGGGGACCCTTACCATAATATCGAGCAATACCCTTATATTAAATACGAAGACCATATATTGAAAAGGGGGGACCCTTACCATAATATCGAGCAATACCCTTATATTAAATACGAAGACCATATATTGAAAAGGGGGGACCCTTACCATAATATCGAGCAATACCCTTATATTAAATACGAAGACCATATATTGAAAAGGGGGGACCCTTACCATAATATCGAGCAATACCCTTATATTAAATACGAAGACCATATATTGAAAAGGGGGGACCCTTACCATAATATCGAGCAATACCCTTATATTAAATACGATGACCATATATTGAAAATGGGGGGGGGGGGGGACCCTTACAATAGTTTTAATATATTCGAAAAGAGCATTATCGATACTTTAGTTAAGTTTTTTCAAATTTCGCTTATTTTTGCGATAAAATCAATATTTGCGGAGATACAGCCACTTTTCTAAAAAAGTTTAATAGGGAACTAATATATTTATTATAAAAATTAATACTGATAGACTTGGATCCATCCTAATATATGTATGGATTTTTTCAAAAATTTCTTCAAATTAAAATAGTTTTAATATATTCGAAAAGAGCATTATCGATACTTTAGTTAAGTTTTTTCAAATTTCGCTTATTTTTGCGATAAAATCAATATTTGCGGAGATACAGCCACTTTTCTAAAAAAGTTTAATAGGGAACTAATATATTTATTATAAAAATGAATACTGATAGACTTGGATCCATCCTAATATTTGTATGGATTTTTTCAAAAATTTCTTCAAATTACAATAGTTTTAATATATTCGAAAAGAGCATTATCGATACTTTAGTTAAGTTTTTTCAACTTTCGCTTATTTTTGCGATAAAATCAATATTTGCGGAGATACAGCCACTTTTCTAAAAAAGTTTAATAGGGAGCTAATATATTTATTATAAAAATGAATACTGATAGACTTGGATCCATCCTAATATTTATATGGATTTTTTAAAAGGGAAGACCCTTACCATAATATCGAGCAATACCCCTATATTAAATACGAAGACCATATATTGAAAAGGGGGGACCCTTACCATAATATAGAGCAATACCCTTATATTAAATACGAAGACCATATATTGAAAAGGGGGGACCTTTACCATAATATAGAGCAATAGCCTTATATTAAATACGAAGACCATATATTGAAAAGGGGGGACCCTTACCATAATATCGAGCAATACCCTTATATTAAATACGAAGACCATATATTGAAAAGGGGGGACCCTTACCATAATATCGAGCAATACCCTTATATTAAATACGAAGACCATATATTGTAAAGGGGGGACCCTTACCATAATATCGAGCAATACCCTTATATTAAATACGAAGACCATATATTGAAAAGGGGGGACCCTTACCATAATATCGAGCAATACCCCTATATTAAATACGAAGACCATATATTGAAAAGGGGGGACCCTTACCATAATATCGAGCAATACCCTTATATTAAATACGAAGACCATATATTGAAAAGGGGGGACCCTTACCATAATATCGAGCAATACCCCTATATTAAATACGAAGACCATATATTGAAAAGGGGGGACCCTTACCATAATATCGAGCAATACCCTTATATTAAATACGAAGACCATATATTGAAAAGGGGGGACCCTTACCATAATATCGAGCAATACCCCTATATTAAATACGAAGACCATATATTGAAAAGGGGGGACCCTTACCATAATATCGAGCAATACCCTTATATTAAATACGAAGACCATATATTGAAAAGGGGGGACCCTTACCATAATATCGAGCAATACCCCTATATTAAATACGAAGACCATATATTGAAAAGGGGGGACCCTTACCATAATATCGAGCAATACCCTTATATTAAATACGAAGACCATATATTGAAAAGGGGGGACCCTTACCATAATATCGAGCAATACCCCTATATTAAATACGAAGACCATATATTGAAAAGGGGGGACCCTTACCATAATATCGAGCAATACCCTTATATTAAATACGAAGACCATATATTGAAAAGGGGGGACCCTTACCATAATATCGAGCAATACCCTTATATTAAATACGAAGACCATATATTGAAAAGCGGGGACCCTTACCATAATATCGAGCAATACCCCTATATTAAATACGAAGACCATATATTGAAAAGGGGGGACCCTTACCATAATATCGAGCAATACCCTTATATTAAATACGAAGACCATATATTGAAAAGGGGGGACCCTTACCATAATATCGAGCAATACCCTTATATTAAATACGAAGACCATATATTGAAAATGGGGGGGGAGACCCTTACAATAGTTTTAATATATTTGAAAAGAGCATTATCGATACTTTAGTTAAGTTTTTTCAAATTTCGCTTATTTTTGCGATAAAATCAATATTTGCGGAGATACAGCCACTTTTCTAAAAAAGTTTAATAGGGAACTAATATATTTATTATAAAAATGAATACTGATAGACTTGGATCCATCCTAATATATGTATGGATTTTTTAAAAAATTTCTTCAAATTACAATAGTTTTAATATATTTGAAAAGAGCATTATCGATACATTAGTTAAGTTTTTCGAATTTCGCTTATTTTGGCGATAAAATCAATATTTGCGGAGATACAGCCACTTTTCTAAAAAAGTTTAATAGGGAACTAATATATTTATTATAAAAATGAATACTGATAGACTTGGATCCATCCTAATATTTGTATGGATTTTTTCAAAAATTTCTTCAAATTAAAATAGTTTTAATATATTCGAAAAGAGCATTATCGATACATTAGTTAAGTTTTTTCGAATTTCGCTTATTTTTGCGATAAAATCAATATTTGCGGAGATACAGCCACTTTTCTAAAAAAGTTTAATAGGGAACTAATATATTTATTATAAAAATTAATACTGATAGACTTGGATCCATCCTAATATTTGTATGGATTTTTTCAAAAATTTCTTCAAATTACAATAGTTTTAATATATTTGAAAATAGCATTATCGATACATTAGTTAAGTTTTTTCGAATTTCGCTTATTTTTGCGATAAAATCAATATTTGCGGAGATACAGCCACTTTTCTAAAAAAGTTTAATAGGGAACTAATATATTTATTATAAAAATGAATACTGATAGACTTGGATCCATCCTAATATTTATATGGATTTTTTAAAAGGGAAGACCCTTACCATAATATCGAGCAATACACTTATATTAAATACGAAGACCATATATTGAAAAGGGGGGACCCTTACCATAATATAGAGCAATACCCTTATATTAAATACGAAGACCATATATTGAAAAGGGGGGACCCTTACCATAATATCGAGCAATACCCTTATATTAAATACGAAGACCATATATTGAAAAGGGGGGACCCTTACCATAATATCGAGCAATACCCTTATATTAAATACGAAGACCATATATTGAAAAGGGGGGACCCTTACCATAATATCGAGCAATACCCTTATATTAAATACGAAGACCATATATTGAAAAGGGGGGACCCTTACCATAATATCGAGCAATACCCTTATATTAAATACGATGACTATATATTGAAAAGGGGGGACCCTTACCATAATATCGAGCAATACCCTTATATTAAATACGAAGACCATATATTGAAAAGGGGGGACCCTTACCATAATATCGAGCAATACCCTTATATTAAATACGAAGACCATATATTGAAAAGGGGGGACCCTTACCATAATATCGAGCAATATCCCTATATTAAATACGAAGACCATATATTGAAAAGGGGGGACCCTTACCATAATATCGAGCAATACCCTTATATTAAATACGAAGACCATATATTGAAAAGGGGGGACCCTTACCATAATATCGAGCAATACCCTTATATTAAATACGACGACCATATATTGAAAAGGGGGGACCCTTACCATAATATCGAGCAATATCCCTATATTAAATACGAAGACCATATATTGAAAAGGGGGGACCCTTACCATAATATCGAGCAATACCCTTATATTAAATACGAAGACCATATATTGAAAAGGGGGGACCCTTACCATAATATCGAGCAATACCCTTATATTAAATACGAAGACCATATATTGAAAAGGGGGGACCCTTACCATAATATCGAGCAATACCCTTATATTAAATACGAAGACCATATATTGAAAAGGGGGGACCCTTACCATAATATCGAGCAATACCCTTATATTAAATACGAAGACCATATATTGAAAAGGGGGGACCCTTACCATAATATCGAGCAATACCCTTATATTAAATACGAAGACCATATATTGAAAAGGGGGGACCCTTACCATAATATCGAGCAATACCCTTATATTAAATACGAAGACCATATATTGAAAAGGGGGGACCCTTACCATAATATCGAGCAATACCCTTATATTAAATACGAAGACCATATATTGAAAAGGGGGGACCCTTACCATAATATCGAGCAATATCCCTATATTAAATACGAAGACCATATATTGAAAAGGGGGGACCCTTACCATAATATCGAGCAATACCCTTATATTAAATACGAAGACCATATATTGAAAAGGGGGGACCCTTACCATAATATCGAGCAATACCCTTATATTAAATACGAAGACCATATATTGAAAAGGGGGGACCCTTACCATAATATCGAGCAATACCCTTATATTAAATACGAAGACCATATATTGAAAAGGGGGGACCCTTACCATAATATCGAGCAATACCCTTATATTAAATACGAAGACCATATATTGAAAAGGGGGGACCCTTACCATAATATCGAGCAATAGCCTTATATTAAATACGAAGACCATATATTGAAAAGGGGGGACCCTTACCATAATATCGAGCAATACCCTTATATTAAATACGTAGACCATATATTGAAAAGGGGGGACCCTTACCATAATATCGAGCAATACCCTTATATTAAATACGAAGACCATATATTGAAAAGGGGGGACCCTTACCATAATATCGAGCAATATCCCTATATTAAATACGAAGACCATATATTGAAAAGGGGAGACCCTTACCATAATATCGAGCAATACCCTTATATTAAATACGAAGACCATATATTGAAAAGGGGGGACCCTTACCATAATATCGAGCAATATCCCTATATTAAATACGAAGACCATATATTGAAAAGGGGGGACCCTTACCATAATATCGAGCAATACCCTTATATTAAATACGAAGACCATATATTGAAAAGGGGGGACCCTTACCATAATATCGAGCAATACCCTTATATTAAATACGAAGACCATATATTGAAAAGGGGGGACCCTTACCATAATATCGAGCAATACCCTTATATTAAATACGAAGACCATATATTGAAAAGGGGGGACCCTTACCATAATATCGAGCAATACCCTTATATTAAATACGAAGACCATATATTGAAAAGGGGGGACCCTTACCATAATATCGAGCAATACCCTTATATTAAATACGAAGACCATATATTGAAAAGGGGGGACCCTTACCATAATATCGAGCAATACCCTTATATTAAATACGAAGACCATATATTGAAAAGGGGGGACCCTTACCATAATATCGAGCAATACCCTTATATTAAATACGAAGACCATATATTGAAAAGGGGGGACCCTTACCATAATATCGAGCAATATCCCTATATTAAATACGAAGACCATATATTGAAAAGGGGGGACCCTTACCATAATATCGAGCAATACCCTTATATTAAATACGAAGACCATATATTGAAAAGGGGGGACCCTTACCATAATATCGAGCAATACCCTTATATTAAATACGAAGACCATATATTGAAAAGGGGGGACCCTTACCATAATATCGAGCAATACCCTTATATTAAATACGATGACCATATATTGAAAATGGGGGGGGGACCCTTACAATAGTTTTAATATATTTGAAAAGACCATTATCGATACCTTAGTTAAGTTTTTTGAAATTTCGCTTATTTTTGCGATAAAATCAATATTTGCGGAGATACAGCCACTTTTCTAAAAAAGTTTAATAGGGAACTAATATATTTATTATAAAAATGAATACTGATAGACTTGGATCCATCCTAATATTTGTATGGATTTTTTCAAAAATTTCTTCAAATTACAATAGTTTTAATATACTCGAAAAGAGCATTATCGATACTTTAGTTAAGTTTTTTCAAATTTCGCTTATTTTTGCGATAAAATCAATATATGCGGAGATACAGCCACTTTTCTAAAAAAGTTTAATAGGGAACTAATATATTTATTATAAAAATGAATACTGATAGACTTGGATCCATCCTAATATTTATATGGATTTTTTCAAAAATTTCTTCAAATTACAATAGTTTTAATATATTCGAAAAGAGCATTATCGATACTTTAGTTAAGTTTTTTCAAATTTCGCTTATTTTTGCGATAAAATCAATATTTGCGGAGATACAGCCACTTTTCTAAAAAAGTTTAATAGGGAACTAATATATTTATTATAAAAATGAATACTGATATACTTGGATCCATCCTAATATTTGTATGGATTTTTTCAAAAATTTCTTCAAATTACAATAGTTTTAATATATTCGAAAAGAGCATTATCGATACTTTGGTTAAGTTTTTTCAAATTTCGCTTATTTTTGCGATAAAATCAATATTTGCGGAGATACAGCCACTTTTCTAAAAAAGTTTAATAGGGAACTAATATATTTATTATAAAAATGAATACTGATAGACTTGGATCCATCCTAATATTTGTATGGATTTTTTCAAAAATTTCTTCAAATTAAAATAGTTTTAATATATTCGAAAAGAGCATTATCGATACTTTAGTTAAGTTTTTTCAAATTTCGCTTATTTTTGCGATAAAATCAATATTTGCGGAGATACAGCCACTTTTCTAAAAAAGTTTAATAGGGAACTAATATATTTATTATAAAAATGAATACTGATAGACTTGGATCCATCCTAATATTTGTATGGATTTTTTCAAAAATTTCTTCAAATTAAAATAGTTTTAATATATTCGAAAAGAGCATTATCGATACTTTAGTTAAGTTTTTTCAAATTTCGCTTATTTTTGCGATAAAATCAATATTTGCGGAGATACAGCCACTTTTCTAAAAAAGTTTAATAGGGAACTAATATATTTATTATAAAAATGAATACTGATATACTTGGATCCATCCTAATATTTGAATGGATTTTTTCAAAAATTTCTTCAAATTACAATAGTTTTAATATATTCGAAAAGAGCATTATCGATACTTTAGTTAAGTTTTTTCAAATTTCGCTTATTTTTGCGATAAAATCAATATTTGCGGAGATACAGCCACTTTTCTAAAAAAGTTTAATAGGGAACTAATATATTTATTATAAAAATGAATACTGATAGACTTGGATCCATCCTAATATTTATATGGATTTTTTAAAAGGGAAGACCCTTACCATAATATCGAGCAATACCCTTATATTAAATACGAAGACCATATATTGAAAAGGGGGGACCCTTACCATAATATCGAGCAATACCCTTATATTAAATACGAAGACCATATATTGAAAAGGGGGGACCCTTACCATAATATCGAGCAATACCCTTATATTAAATACGAAGACCATATATTGAAAAGGGGGGACCCTTACCATAATATAGAGCAATACCCTTATATTAAATACGAAGACCATATATTGAAAAGGGGGGACCCTTACCATAATATCGAGCAATACCCTTATATTAAATACGAAGACCATATATTGAAAAGCGGGGACCCTTACCATAATATCGAGCAATACCCTTATATTAAATACAAAGACCATATATTGAAAAGGGGGGACCCTTACCATAATATCGAGCAATACCCTTATATTAAATACGAAGACCATATATTGAAAAGGGGGGACCCTTACCATAATATCGAGCAATACCCTTATATTAAATACGAAGACCATATATTGAAAAGGGGGGACTCTTACCATAATATCGAGCAATACCCTTATATTAAATACGAAGACCATATATTGAAAAGGGGGGACCCTTACCATAATATCGAGCAATACCCTTATATTAAATACGAAGACCATATATTGAAAAGGGGGGACCCTTACCATAATATCGAGCAATACCCTTATATTAAATACGAAGACCATATATTGAAAAGGGGGGACCCTTACCATAATATCGAGCAATACCCTTATATTAAATACGAAGACCATATATTGAAAAGGGGGGACCCTTACCATAATATCGAGCAATACCCTTATATTAAATACGAAGACCATATATTGAAAAGGGGGGACCCTTACCATAATATCGAGCAATACCCTTATATTAAATACGAAGACCATATATTGAAAAGGGGGGACCCTTACCATAATATCGAGCAATATCCCTATATTAAATACGAAGACCATATATTGAAAAGGGGGGACCCTTACCATAATATCGAGCAATACCCTTATATTAAATACGAAGACCATATATTGAAAAGGGGGGACCCTTACCATAATATCGAGCAATACCCTTATATTAAATACGAAGACCATATATTGAAAAGGGGGGACCCTTACCATAATATCGAGCAATACCCTTATATTAAATACGAAGACCATATATTGAAAAGGGGGGACCCTTACCATAATATCGAGCAATACCCTTATATTAAATACGAAGACCATATATTGAAAAGGGGGGACCCTTACCATAATATCGAGCAATAGCCTTATATTAAATACGAAGACCATATATTGAAAAGGGGGGACCCTTACCATAATATCGAGCAATACCCTTATATTAAATACGTAGACCATATATTGAAAAGGGGGGACCCTTACCATAATATCGAGCAATACCCTTATATTAAATACGAAGACCATATATTGAAAAGGGGGGACCCTTACCATAATATCGAGCAATATCCCTATATTAAATACGAAGACCATATATTGAAAAGGGGAGACCCTTACCATAATATCGAGCAATACCCTTATATTAAATACGAAGACCATATATTGAAAAGGGGGGACCCTTACCATAATATCGAGCAATATCCCTATATTAAATACGAAGACCATATATTGAAAAGGGGGGACCCTTACCATAATATCGAGCAATACCCTTATATTAAATACGAAGACCATATATTGAAAAGGGGGGACCCTTACCATAATATCGAGCAATACCCTTATATTAAATACGAAGACCATATATTGAAAAGGGGGGACCCTTACCATAATATCGAGCAATAGCCTTATATTAAATACGAAGACCATATATTGAAAAGGGGGGACCCTTACCATAATATCGAGCAATACCCTTATATTAAATACGAAGACCATATATTGAAAAGGGGGGACCCTTACCATAATATCGAGCAATACCCTTATATTAAATACGAAGACCATATATTGAAAAGGGGGGACCCTTACCATAATATCGAGCAATACCCTTATATTAAATACGAAGACCATATATTGAAAAGGGGGGACCCTTACCATAATATCGAGCAATACCCTTATATTAAATACGAAGACCATATATTGAAAAGGGGGGACCCTTACCATAATATCGAGCAATATCCCTATATTAAATACGAAGACCATATATTGAAAAGGGGGGACCCTTACCATAATATCGAGCAATACCCTTATATTAAATACGAAGACCATATATTGAAAAGGGGGGACCCTTACCATAATATCGAGCAATACCCTTATATTAAATACGAAGACCATATATTGAAAAGGGGGGACCCTTACCATAATATCGAGCAATACCCTTATATTAAATACGATGACCATATATTGAAAATGGGGGGGGGGGACCCTTACAATAGTTTTAATATATTTGAAAAGACCATTATCGATACCTTAGTTAAGTTTTTTGAAATTTCGCTTATTTTTGCGATAAAATCAATATTTGCGGAGATACAGCCACTTTTCTAAAAAAGTTTAATAGGGAACTAATATATTTATTATAAAAATGAATACTGATAGACTTGGATCCATCCTAATATTTGTATGGATTTTTTCAAAAATTTCTTCAAATTACAATAGTTTTAATATACTCGAAAAGAGCATTATCGATACTTTAGTTAAGTTTTTTCAAATTTCGCTTATTTTTGCGATAAAATCAATATATGCGGAGATACAGCCACTTTTCTAAAAAAGTTTAATAGGGAACTAATATATTTATTATAAAAATGAATACTGATAGACTTGGATCCATCCTAATATTTATATGGATTTTTTCAAAAATTTCTTCAAATTACAATAGTTTTAATATATTCGAAAAGAGCATTATCGATACTTTAGTTAAGTTTTTTCAAATTTCGCTTATTTTTGCGATAAAATCAATATTTGCGGAGATACAGCCACTTTTCTAAAAAAGTTTAATAGGGAACTAATATATTTATTATAAAAATGAATACTGATATACTTGGATCCATCCTAATATTTGTATGGATTTTTTCAAAAATTTCTTCAAATTACAATAGTTTTAATATATTCGAAAAGAGCATTATCGATACTTTGGTTAAGTTTTTTCAAATTTCGCTTATTTTTGCGATAAAATCAATATTTGCGGAGATACAGCCACTTTTCTAAAAAAGTTTAATAGGGAACTAATATATTTATTATAAAAATGAATACTGATAGACTTGGATCCATCCTAATATTTGTATGGATTTTTTCAAAAATTTCTTCAAATTAAAATAGTTTTAATATATTCGAAAAGAGCATTATCGATACTTTAGTTAAGTTTTTTCAAATTTCGCTTATTTTTGCGATAAAATCAATATTTGCGGAGATACAGCCACTTTTCTAAAAAAGTTTAATAGGGAACTAATATATTTATTATAAAAATGAATACTGATAGACTTGGATCCATCCTAATATTTGTATGGATTTTTTCAAAAATTTCTTCAAATTAAAATAGTTTTAATATATTCGAAAAGAGCATTATCGATACTTTAGTTAAGTTTTTTCAAATTTCGCTTATTTTTGCGATAAAATCAATATTTGCGGAGATACAGCCACTTTTCTAAAAAAGTTTAATAGGGAACTAATATATTTATTATAAAAATGAATACTGATATACTTGGATCCATCCTAATATTTGAATGGATTTTTTCAAAAATTTCTTCAAATTACAATAGTTTTAATATATTCGAAAAGAGCATTATCGATACTTTAGTTAAGTTTTTTCAAATTTCGCTTATTTTTGCGATAAAATCAATATTTGCGGAGATACAGCCACTTTTCTAAAAAAGTTTAATAGGGAACTAATATATTTATTATAAAAATGAATACTGATAGACTTGGATCCATCCTAATATTTATATGGATTTTTTAAAAGGGAAGACCCTTACCATAATATCGAGCAATACCCTTATATTAAATACGAAGACCATATATTGAAAAGAGGGGACCCTTACCATAATATCGAGCAATACCCTTATATTAAATACGAAGACCATATATTGAAAAGGGGGGACCCTTACCATAATATCGAGCAATACCCTTATATTAAATACGAAGACCATATATTGAAAAGGGGGGACCCTTACCATAATATAGAGCAATACCCTTATATTAAATACGAAGACCATATATTGAAAAGGGGGGACCCTTACCATAATATAGAGAAATACCCTTATATTAAATACGAAGACCATATATTGAAAAGGGGGGACCCTTACCATAATATAGAGCAATACCCTTATATTAAATACGAAGACCATATATTGAAAAGGGGGGACCCTTACCATAATATCGAGCAATACCCTTATATTAAATACAAAGACCATATATTGAAAAGGGGGGACCCTTACCATAATATCGAGCAATACCCTTATATTAAATACGAAGACCATATATTGAAAAGGGGGGACCCTTACCATAATATAGAGCAATACCCTTATATTAAATACGAAGACCATATATTGAAAAGGGGGGACCCTTACCATAATATAGAGAAATACCCTTATATTAAATACGAAGACCATATATTGAAAAGGGGGGACCCTTACCATAATATCGAGCAATACCCTTATATTAAATACGAAGACCATATATTGAAAAGGGGGGACCCTTACCATAATATAGAGCAATACCCTTATATTAAATACGAAGACCATATATTGAAAAGGGGGGACCCTTACCATAATATCGAGCAATACCCTTATATTAAATACAAAGACCATATATTGAAAAGGGGGGACCCTTACCATAATATCGAGCAATACCCTTATATTAAATACGAAGACCATATATTGAAAAGGGGGGACCCTTACCATAATATAGAGCAATACCCTTATATTAAATACGAAGACCATATATTGAAAAGGGGGGACCCTTACCATAATATAGAGAAATACCCTTATATTAAATACGAAGACCATATATTGAAAAGGGGGGACCCTTACCATAATATAGAGCAATACCCTTATATTAAATACGAAGACCATATATTGAAAAGGGGGGACCCTTACCATAATATCGAGCAATACCCTTATATTAAATACAAAGACCATATATTGAAAAGGGGGGACCCTTACCATAATATCGAGCAATACCCTTATATTAAATACGAAGACCATATATTGAAAAGGGGGGACCCTTACCATAATATCGAGCAATACCCTTATATTAAATACAAAGACCATATATTGAAAAGGGGGGACCCTTACCATAATATCGAGCAATACCCTTATATTAAATACGAAGACCATATATTGAAAAGGGGGGACCCTTACCATAATATAGAGCAATACCCTTATATTAAATACGAAGACCATATATTGAAAAGGGGGGACCCTTACCATAATATAGAGCAATACCCTTATATTAAATACGAAGACCATATATTGAAAAGGGGGGACCCTTACCATAATATCGAGCAATACCCTTATATTAAATACAAAGACCATATATTGAAAAGGGGGGACCCTTACCATAATATCGAGCAATACCCTTATATTAAATACGAAGACCATATATTGAAAAGGGGGGACCCTTACCATAATATAGAGCAATACCCTTATATTAAATACGAAGACCATATATTGAAAAGGGGGGACCCTTACCATAATATAGAGAAATACCCTTATATTAAATACGAAGACCATATATTGAAAAGGGGGGACCCTTACCATAATATAGAGCAATACCCTTATATTAAATACGAAGACCATATATTGAAAAGGGGGGACCCTTACCATAATATCGAGCAATACCCTTATATTAAATACAAAGACCATATATTGAAAAGGGGGGACCCTTACCATAATATCGAGCGATACCCTTATATTAAATACGAAGACCATATATTGAAAAGGGGGGACCCTTACCATAATATCGAGCAATACCCTTATATTAAATACGAAGACCATATATTGAAAAGGGGGGACTCTTACCATAATATCGAGCAATACCCTTATATTAAATACGAAGACCATATATTGAAAAGGGGGGACCCTTACCATAATATCGAGCAATACCCTTATATTAAATACGAAGACCATATATTGAAAAGGGGGGACCCTTACCATAATATAGAGAAATACCCTTATATTAAATACGAAGACCATATATTGAAAAGGGGGGACCCTTACCATAATATCGAGCAATAGCCTTATATTAAATACGAAGACCATATATTGAAAAGGGGGGACCCTTACCATAATATCGAGCAATACCCTTATATTAAATACGAAGACCATATATTGAAAAGGGGGGACCCTTACCATAATATAGAGAAATACCCTTATATTAAATACGAAGACCATATATTGAAAAGGGGGGACCCTTACCATAATATCGAGCAATAGCCTTATATTAAATACGAAGACCATATATTGAAAAGGGGGGACCCTTACCATAATATCGAGCAATAACCTTATATTAAATACGAAGACCATATATTGAAAAGGGGGGACCCTTACCATAATATCGAGCAATACCCTTATATTAAATACGAAGACCATATATTGAAAAGGGGGGACCCTTACCATAATATAGAGAAATACCCTTATATTAAATACGAAGACCATATATTGAAAAGGGGGGACCCTTACCATAATATCGAGCAATAGCCTTATATTAAATACGAAGACCATATATTGAAAAGGGGGGACCCTTACCATAATATCGAGCAATACCCTTATATTAAATACGAAGACCATATATTGAAAAGGGGGGACCCTTACCATAATATAGAGAAATACCCTTATATTAAATACGAAGACCATATATTGAAAAGGGGGGACCCTTACCATAATATCGAGCAATAGCCTTATATTAAATACGAAGACCATATATTGAAAAGGGGGGACCCTTACCATAATATCGAGCAATACCCTTATATTAAATACGAAGACCATATATTGAAAAGGGGGGACCCTTACCATAATATCGAGCAATAGCCTTATATTAAATACGAAGACCATATATTGAAAAGGGGGGACCCTTACCATAATATCGAGCAATACCCTTATATTAAATACGAAGACCATATATTGAAAAGGGGGGACCCTTACCATAATATCGAGCAATACCCTTATATTAAATACGAAGACCATATATTGAAAAGGGGGGACCCTTACCATAATATCGAGCAATACCCTTATATTAAATACGAAGACCATATATTGAAAAGGGGGGACCCTTACCATAATATCGAGCAATACCCTTATATTAAATACGAAGACCATATATTGAAAAGGGGGGACCCTTACCATAATATCGAGCAATACCCTTATATTAAATACGAAGACCATATATTGAAAAGGGGGGACCCTTACCATAATATCGAGCAATACCCTTATATTAAATACGAAGACCATATATTGAAAAGGGGGGACCCTTACCATAATATCGAGCAATACCCTTATATTAAATACGAAGACCATATATTGAAAAGGGGGGACCCTTACCATAATATCGAGCAATATCCCTATATTAAATACGAAGACCATATATTGAAAAGGGGGGACCCTTACCATAATATCGAGCAATACCCTTATATTAAATACGAAGACCATATATTGAAAAGGGGGGACCCTTACCATAATATCGAGCAATACCCTTATATTAAATACGAAGACCATATATTGAAAAGGGGGGACCCTTACCATAATATCGAGCAATACCCTTATATTAAATACGAAGACCATATATTGAAAAGGGGGGACCCTTACCATAATATCGAGCAATACCCTTATATTAAATACGATGACCATATATTGAAAATGGGGGGGGGACCCTTACAATAGTTTTAATATATTCGAAAAGAGCATTATCGATACTTTAGTTAAGTTTTTTGAAATTTCGCTTATTTTTGCGATAAAATCAATATTTGCGGAGATACAGCCCCTTTTCTAAAAAAGTTTAATAGGGAACTAATATATTTATTATAAAAATGAATACTGATAGACTTGGATCCATCCTAATATTTGTATGGATTTTTTCAAAAATTTCTTCAAATTAAAATAGTTTTAATATATTCGAAAAGAGCATTATCGATACCTTAGTTAAGTTTTTTCAAATTTCGCTTATTTTTGCGATAAAATCAATATTTGCGGAGATACAGCCACTTTTCTAAAAAAGTTTAATAGGGAACTAATATATTTATTATAAAAATGAATACTGATAGACTTGGATCCATCCTAATATTTGTATGGATTTTTTCAAAAATTTCTCCAAATTAAAATAGTTTTAATACATTCGAAAAGAGCATTATCGATACCTTAGTTAAGTTTTTTCAAATTTCGCTTATTTTTGCGATAAAATCAATATTTGCGGAGATACAGCCACTTTTCTAAAAAAGTTTAATAGGGAACTAATATATTTATTATAAAAATGAATACTGATAGACTTGGATTTATCCTAATATTTGTATGGATTTTTTCAAAAATTTCTTCAAATTAAAATAGTTTTAATATATTCGAAAAGAGCATTATCGATACTTTAGTTAAGTTTTTTCAAATTTCGCTTATTTTTGCGATAAAATCAATATTTGCGGAGATACAGCCACTTTTCTAAAAAAGTTTAATAGGGAACTAATATATTTATTATAAAAATGAATACTGATATACTTGGATCCATCCTAATATTTGTATGGATTTTTTCAAAAATTTCTTCAAATTACAATAGTTTTAATATATTCGAAAAGAGCATTATCGATACTTTAGTTAAGTTTTTTCAAATTTCGCTTATTTTTGCGATAAAATCAATATTTGCGGAGATACAGCCACTTTTCTAAAAAAGTTTAATAGGGAACTAATATATTTATTATAAAAATGAATACTGATAGACTTGGATCCATCCTAATATTTGTATGGATTTTTTCAAAAATTTCTTCAAATTAAAATAGTTTTAATATATTCGAAAAGAGCATTATCGATACTTTAGTTAAGTTTTTTCAAATTTCGCTTATTTTTGCGATAAAATCAATATTTGCGGAGATACAGCCACTTTTCTAAAAAAGTTTAATAGGGAACTAATATATTTATTATAAAAATGAATACTGATAGACTTGGATCTATCCTAATATTTGTATGGATTTTTTCAAAAATTTCTTCAAATTAAAATAGTTTTAATATATTCGAAAAGAGCATTATCGATACTTTAGTTAAGTTTTTTCAAATTTCGCTTATTTTTGCGATAAAATCAATATTTGCGGAGATACAGCCACTTTTCTAAAAAAGTTTAATAGGGAACTAATATATTTATTATAAAAATGAATACTGATAGACTTGGATCCATCCTAATATTTGTATGGATTTTTTCAAAAATTTCTTCAAATTAAAATAGTTTTAATATATTCGAAAAGAGCATTATCGATACTTTAGTTAAGTTTTTTCAAATTTCGCTTATTTTTGCGATAAAATCAATATTTGCGGAGATACAGCCACTTTTCTAAAAAAGTTTAATAGGGAACTAATATATTTATTATAAAAATGAATACTGATAGACTTGGATCCATCCTAATATTTGTATGGATTTTTTCAAAAATTTCTTCAAATTAAAATAGTTTTAATATATTCGAAAAGAGCAGTATCGATACTTTAGTTAAGTTTTTTCAAATTTCGCTTATTTTTGCGATAAAATCAATATTTGCGTAGATACAGCCACTTTTCTAAAAAAGTTTAATAGGGAACTAATATATTTATTATAAAAATGAATACTGATAGACTTGGATCCATCCTAATATTTGTATGGATTTTTTCAAAAATTTCTTCAAATTAAAATAGTTTTAATATATTCGAAAAGAGCATTATCGATACTTTAGTTAAGTTTTTTCAAATTTCGCTTATTTTTGCGATAAAATCAATATTTGCGGAGATACAGCCACTTTTCTAAAAAAGTTTAATAGGGAACTAATATATTTATTATAAAAATGAATACTGATAGACTTGGATCCATCCTAATATTTGTATGGATTTTTTCAAAAATTTCTTCAAATTAAAATAGTTTTAATATATTCGAAAAGAGCATTATCGATACTTTAGTTAAGTTTTTTCAAATTTCGCTTATTTTTGCGATAAAATCAATATTTGCGGAGATACAGCCACTTTTCTAAAAAAGTTTAATAGGGAACTAATATATTTATTATAAAAATGAATACTGATAGACTTGGATCCATCCTAATATTTGTATGGATTTTTTCAAAAATTTCTTCAAATTAAAATAGTTTTAATATATTCGAAAAGAGCAGTATCGATACTTTAGTTAAGTTTTTTCAAATTTCGCTTATTTTTGCGATAAAATCAATATTTGCGGAGATACAGCCACTTTTCTAAAAAAGTTTAATAGGGAACTAATATATTTATTATAAAAATGAATACTGATAGACTTGGATCCATCCTAATATTTGTATGGATTTTTTCAAAAATTTCTTCAAATTACAATAGTTTTAATATATTCGAAAAGAGCATTATCGATACTTTAGTTAAGTTTTTTCAAATTTCGCTTATTTTTGCGATAAAATCAATATTTGCGGAGATACAGCCACTTTTCTAAAAAAGTTTAATAGGGAGCTAATATATTTATTATAAAAATGAATACTGATAGACTTGGATCCATCCTAATATTTATATGGATTTTTTAAAAGGGAAGACCCTTACCATAATATCGAGCAATACCCTTATATTAAATACGAAGACCATATATTGAAAAGGGGGGACCCTTACCATAATATCGAGCAATACCCTTATATTAAATACGAAGATCATATATTGAAAAGGGGGGACCCTTACCATAATATCGAGCAATACCCTTATATTAAATACGAAGACCATATATTGAAAAGGGGGGACCCTTACCATAATATCGAGCAATACCCTTATATTAAATACGAAGATCATATATTGAAAAGGGGGGACCCTTACCATAATATCGAGCAATACCCCTATATTAAATACGAAGACCATATATTGAAAAGGGGGGACCCTTACCATAATATAGAGCAATACCCTTATATTAAATACGAAGACCATATATTGAAAAGGGGGGACCCTTACCATAATATCGAGCAATACCCTTATATTAAATACGAAGACCATATATTGAAAAGGGGGGACCCTTACCATAATATCGAGCAATACCCTTATATTAAATACGAAGATCATATATTGAAAAGGGGGAACCCTTACCATAATATCGAGCAATACCCCTATATTAAATACGAAGACCATATATTGAAAAGGGGGGACCCTTACCATAATATAGAGCAATACCCTTATATTAAATACGAAGACCATATATTGAAAAGGGGGGACCCTTACCATAATATCGAGCAATACCCTTATATTAAATACGAAGACCATATATTGAAAAGGGGGGACCCTTACCATAATATCGAGCAATACCCTTATATTAAATACGAAGATCATATATTGAAAAGGGGGGACCCTTACCATAATATCGAGCAATACCCTTATATTAAATACGAAGACCATATATTGAAAAGGGGGGACCCTTACCATAATATCGAGCAATACCCTTATATTAAATACGAAGACCATATATTGAAAAGGGGGGACCCTTACCATAATATCGAGCAATACCCTTATATTAAATACGAAGACCATATATTGAAAAGGGGGGACCCTTACCATAATATCGAGCAATACCCTTATATTAAATACGAAGACCATATATTGAAAAGGGGGGACCCTTACCATAATATCGAGCAATACCCTTATATTAAATACGAAGACCATATATTGAAAAGGGGGGACCCTTACCATAATATCGAGCAATACCCTTATATTAAATACGAAGACCATATATTGAAAAGGGGGGACCCTTACCATAATATCGAGCAATACCCTTATATTAAATACGAAGACCATATATTGAAAAGGGGGGACCCTTACCATAATATCGAGCAATACCCTTATATTAAATACGAAGACCATATTTTGAAAAGGGGGGACCCTTACCATAATATCGAGCAATACCCTTATATTAAATACGAAGACCATATATTGAAAAGGGGGGACCCTTACCATAATATCGAGCAATACCCTTATATTAAATACGAAGACCATATATTGAAAAGGGGGGACCCTTACCATAATATCGAGCAATACCCTTATATTAAATACGAAGATCATATATTGAAAAGGGGGGACCCTTACCATAATATCGAGCAATACCCCTATATTAAATACGAAGACCATATATTGAAAAGGGGGGACCCTTACCATAATATAGAGCAATACCCTTATATTAAATACGAAGACCATATATTGAAAAGGGGGGACCCTTACCATAATATCGAGCAATACCCTTATATTAAATACGAAGACCATATATTGAAAAGGGGGGACCCTTACCATAATATCGAGCAATACCCTTATATTAAATACGAAGATCATATATTGAAAAGGGGGGACCCTTACCATAATATCGAGCAATACCCTTATATTAAATACGAAGACCATATATTGAAAAGGGGGGACCCTTACCATAATATCGAGCAATACCCTTATATTAAATACGAAGACCATATATTGAAAAGGGGGGACCCTTACCATAATATCGAGCAATACCCTTATATTAAATACGAAGACCATATATTGAAAAGGGGGGACCCTTACCATAATATCGAGCAATACCCTTATATTAAATACGAAGACCATATATTGAAAAGGGGGGACCCTTACCATAATATCGAGCAATACCCTTATATTAAATACGAAGACCATATATTGAAAAGGGGGGACCCTTACCATAATATCGAGCAATACCCTTATATTAAATACGAAGACCATATATTGAAAAGGGGGGACCCTTACCATAATATCGAGCAATACCCTTATATTAAATACGAAGACCATATATTGAAAAGGGGGGACCCTTACCATAATATCGAGCAATACCCTTATATTAAATACGAAGACCATATTTTGAAAAGGGGGGACCCTTACCATAATATCGAGCAATACCCTTATATTAAATACGAAGACCATATATTGAAAATGGGGGGGGAGACCCTTACAATAGTTTTAATATATTTGAAAAGAGCATTATCGATACCTTAGTTAAGTTTTTTCAAATTTCGCTTATTTTTGCGATAAAATCAATATTTGCGGAGATACAGCCACTTTTCTAAAAAAGTTTAATAGGGAACTAATATATTTATTATAAAAATGAATACTGATAGACTTGGATCCATCCTAATATTTGTGTGGATTTTTTAAAAAATTTCTTCAAATTACAATAGTTTTAATATATTCGAAAAGAGCATTATCGATACTTTAGTTAAGTTTTTTCAAATTTCGCTTATTTTTGCGATAAAATCAATATTTGCGGAGATACAGCCACTTTTCTAAAAAAGTTTAATAGGGAACTAATATATTTATTATAAAAATGAATACTGATAGACTTGGATCCATCCTAATATATGTATGGATTTTTTAAAAAATTTCTTCAAATTACAATAGTTTTAATATATTCGAAAAGAGTATTATCGATACTTTAGTTAAGTTTTTTCAAATTTCGCTTATTTTTGCGACAAAATCAATATTTGCGGAGATACAGCCACTTTTCTAAAAAAGTTTAATAGGGAACTAATATATTTATTATAAAAATGAATACTGATAGACTTGGATCCATCCTAATATTTGTATGGATTTTTTCAAAAATTTCTTCAAATTACAATAGTTTTAATATATTTGAAAAGATCATTATCGATACATTAGTTAAGTTTTTTCGAATTTCGCTTATTTTTGCGATAAAATCAATATTTGCGGAGATACAGCCACTTTTCCAAAAATGTTTAATAGGGAACTAATATATTTATTATAAAAATGAATACTGATAGACTTGGATCCATCCTAATATTTGTATGGATTTTTTCAAAAATTTCTTCAAATTACAATAGTTTTAATATATTTGAAAAGATCATTATCGATACATTAGTTAAGTTTTTTCGAATTTCGCTTATTTTTGCGATAAAATCAATATTTGCGGAGATACAGCCACTTTTCCAAAAATGTTTAATAGGGAACTAATATATTTATTATAAAAATGAATACTGATAGACTTGGATCCATCCTAATATTTGTATGGATTTTTTCAAAAATTTCTTCAAATTACAATAGTTTTAATATATTTGAAAAGAGCATTATCGATACATTAGTTAAGTTTTTTCGAATTTCGCTTATTTTTGCGATAAAATCAATATTTGCGGAGATACAGCCACTTTTCTAAAAAAGTTTAATAGGGAACTAATATATTTATTATAAAAATGAATACTGATAGACTTGGATCCATCCTAATATTTGTATGGATTTTTTCAAAAATTTCTTCAAATTACAATAGTTTTAATATATTCGAAAAGAGCATTATCGATACTTTAGTTAAGTTTTTTCAAATTTCGCTTATTTTTGCGATAAAATCAATATTTGCGGAGATACAGCCACTTTTCTAAAAAAGTTTAATAGGGAACTAATATATTTATTATAAAAATGAATACTGATAGACTTGGATCCATCCTAATATTTGTATGGATTTTTTCAAAAATTTCTTCAAATTACAATAGTTTTAATATATTCGAAAAGAGCATTATCGATACTTTAGTTAAGTTTTTTCAAATTTCGCTTATTTTTGCGACAAAATCAATATTTGCGGAGATACAGCCACTTTTCTAAAAAAGTTTAATAGGGAACTAATATATTTATTATAAAAATGAATACTGATAGACTTGGATCCATCCTAATATTTGTATGGATTTTTTCAAAAATTTCTTCAAATTACAATAGTTTTAATATATTTGAAAAGATCATTATCGATACATTAGTTAAGTTTTTTCGAATTTCGCTTATTTTTGCGATAAAATCAATATTTGCGGAGATACAGCCACTTTTCCAAAAATGTTTAATAGGGAACTAATATATTTATTATAAAAATGAATACTGATAGACTTGGATCCATCCTAATATTTGTATGGATTTTTTCAAAAATTTCTTCAAATTACAATAGTTTTAATATATTTGAAAATATCATTATCGATACATTAGTTAAGTTTTTTCGAATTTCGCTTATTTTTGCGATAAAATCAATATTTGCGGAGATACAGCCACTTTTCCAAAAATGTTTAATAGGGAACTAATATATTTATTATAAAAATGAATACTGATAGACTTGGATCCATCCTAATATTTGTATGGATTTTTTCAAAAATTTCTTCAAATTACAATAGTTTTAATATATTTGAAAAGAGCATTATCGATACATTAGTTAAGTTTTTTCGAATTTCGCTTATTTTTGCGATAAAATCAATATTTGCGGAGATACAGCCACTTTTCTAAAAAAGTTTAATAGGGAACTAATATATTTATTATAAAAATGAATACTGATAGACTTGGATCCATCCTAATATTTGTATGGATTTTTTCAAAAATTTCTTCAAATTACAATAGTTTTAATATATTCGAAAAGAGCATTATCGATACTTTAGTTAAGTTTTTTCAAATTTCGCTTATTTTTGCGATAAAATCAATATTTGCGGAGATACAGCCACTTTTCTAAAAAAGTTTAATAGGGAACTAATATATTTATTATAAAAATGAATACTGATAGACTTGGATCCATCCTAATATTTGTATGGATTTTTTCAAAAATTTCTTCAAATTACAATAGTTTTAATATATTCGAAAAGAGCATTATCGATACTTTAGTTAAGTTTTTTCAAATTTCGCTTATTTTTGCGATAAAATCAATATTTGCGGAGATACAGCCACTTTTCTAAAAAAGTTTAATAGGGAACTAATATATTTATTATAAAAATGAATACTGATAGACTTGGATCCATCCTAATATTTGTATGGATTTTTTCAAAAATTTCTTCAAATTACAATAGTTTTAATATATTCGAAAAGAGCATTATCGATACTTTAGTTAAGTTTTTTCAAATTTCGCTTATTTTTGCGATAAAATCAATATTTGCGGAGATACAGCCACTTTTCTAAAAAAGTTTAATAGGGAACTAATATATTTATTATAAAAATGAATACTGATAGACTTGGATCCATCCTAATATTTGTATGGATTTTTTCAAAAATTTCTCCAAATTAAAATAGTTTTAATACATTCGAAAAGAGCATTATCGATACCTTAGTTAAGTTTTTTCAAATTTCGCTTATTTTTGCGATAAAATCAATATTTGCGGAGATACAGCCACTTTTCTAAAAAAGTTTAATAGGGAACTAATATATTTATTATAAAAATGAATAATGATAGACTTGGATCCATCCTAATATTTGTATGGATTTTTTCAAAAATTTCTTCAAATTAAAATAGTTTTAATATATTCGAAAAGAGCATTATCGATACTTTAGTTAAGTTTTTTCAAATTTCGCTTATTTTTGCGATAAAATCAATATTTGCGGAGATACAGCCACTTTTCTAAAAAAGTTTAATAGGGAACTAATATATTTATTATAAAAATGAATACTGATAGACTTGGATCCATCCTAATATTTGTATGGATTTTTTCAAAAATTTCTTCAAATTAAAATAGTTTTAATATATTCGAAAAGAGCATTATCGATACTTTAGTTAAGTTTTTTCAAATTTCGCTTATTTTTGCGATAAAATCAATATTTGCGGAGATACAGCCACTTTTCTAAAAAAGTTTAATAGGGAACTAATATATTTATTATAAAAATGAATACTGATAGACTTGGATCCATCCTAATATTTGTATGGATTTTTTCAAAAATTTCTTCAAATTAAAATAGTTTTAATATATTCGAAAAGAGCATTATCGATACTTTAGTTAAGTTTTTTCAAATTTCGCTTATTTTTGCGATAAAATCAATATTTGCGGAGATACAGCCACTTTTCTAAAAAAGTTTAATAGGGAACTAATATATTTATTATAAAAATGAATACTGATAGACTTGGATCCATCCTATTATTTGTATGGATTTTTTCAAAAATTTCTTCAAATTAAAATAGTTTTAATATATTCGAAAAGAGCATTATCGATACTTTAGTTAAGTTTTTTCAAATTTCGCTTATTTTTGCGATAAAATCAATATTTGCGGAGATACAGCCACTTTTCTAAAAAAAGTTTAATAGGGAACTAATATATTTATTATAAAAATGAATACTGATAGACTTGGATCCATCCTAATATTTGTATGGATTTTTTCAAAAATTTCTTCAAATTAAAATAGTTTTAATATATTCGAAAAGAGCAGTATCGATACTTTAGTTAAGTTTTTTCAAATTTCGCTTATTTTTGCGATAAAATCAATATTTGCGTAGATACAGCCACTTTTCTAAAAAAGTTTAATAGGGAACTAATATATTTATTATAAAAATGAATACTGATAGACTTGGATCCATCCTAATATTTGTATGGATTTTTTCAAAAATTTCTTCAAATTAAAATAGTTTTAATATATTCGAAAAGAGCATTATCGATACTTTAGTTAAGTTTTTTCAAATTTCGCTTATTTTTGCGATAAAATCAATATTTGCGGAGATACAGCCACTTTTCTAAAAAAGTTTAATAGGGAACTAATATATTTATTATAAAAATGAATACTGATAGACTTGGATCCATCCTAATATTTGTATGGATTTTTTCAAAAATTTCTTCAAATTAAAATAGTTTTAATATATTCGAAAAGAGCATTATCGATACTTTAGTTAAGTTTTTTCAAATTTCGCTTATTTTTGCGATAAAATCAATATTTGCGGAGATACAGCCACTTTTCTAAAAAAGTTTAATAGGGAACTAATATATTTATTATAAAAATGAATACTGATAGACTTGGATCCATCCTAATATTTGTATGGATTTTTTCAAAAATTTCTTCAAATTAAAATAGTTTTAATATATTCGAAAAGAGCAGTATCGATACTTTAGTTAAGTTTTTTCAAATTTCGCTTATTTTTGCGATAAAATCAATATTTGCGGAGATACAGCCACTTTTCCAAAAAAGTTTAATAGGGAACTAATATATTTATTATAAAAATGAATACTGATAGACTTGGATCCATCCTATTATTTGTATGGATTTTTTCAAAAATTTCTTCAAATTAAAATAGTTTTAATATATTCGAAAAGAGCATTATCGATACTTTAGTTAAGTTTTTTCAAATTTCGCTTATTTTTGCGATAAAATCAATATTTGCGGAGATACAGCCACTTTTCTAAAAAAGTTTAATAGGGAACTAATATATTTATTATAAAAATGAATACTGATAGACTTGGATCCATCCTAATATTTGTATGGATTTTTTCAAAAATTTCTTCAAATTAAAATAGTTTTAATATATTCGAAAAGAGCAGTATCGATACTTTAGTTAAGTTTTTTCAAATTTCGCTTATTTTTGCGATAAAATCAATATTTGCGGAGATACAGCCACTTTTCTAAAAAAGTTTAATAGGGAACTAATATATTTATTATAAAAATGAATACTGATAGACTTGGATCCATCCTAATATTTGTATGGATTTTTTCAAAAATTTCTTCAAATTAAAATAGTTTTAATATATTCGAAAAGAGCAGTATCGATACTTTAGTTAAGTTTTTTCAAATTTCGCTTATTTTTGCGATAAAATCAATATTTGCGTAGATACAGCCACTTTTCTAAAAAAGTTTAATAGGGAACTAATATATTTATTATAAAAATGAATACTGATAGACTTGGATCCATCCTAATATTTGTATGGATTTTTTCAAAAATTTCTTCAAATTAAAATAGTTTTAATATATTCGAAAAGAGCAGTATCGATACTTTAGTTAAGTTTTTTCAAATTTCGCTTATTTTTGCGATAAAATCAATATTTGCGGAGATACAGCCACTTTTCTAAAAAAGTTTAATAGGGAACTAATATATTTATTATAAAAATGAATACTGATAGACTTGGATCCATCCTAATATTTGTATGGATTTTTTCAAAAATTTCTTCAAATTAAAATAGTTTTAATATATTCGAAAAGAGCAGTATCGATACTTTAGTTAAGTTTTTTCAAATTTCGCTTATTTTTGCGATAAAATCAATATTTGCGTAGATACAGCCACTTTTCTAAAAAAGTTTAATAGGGAACTAATATATTTATTATAAAAATGAATACTGATAGACTTGGATCCATCCTAATATTTGTATGGATTTTTTCAAAAATTTCTTCAAATTAAAATAGTTTTAATATATTCGAAAAGAGCAGTATCGATACTTTAGTTAAGTTTTTTCAAATTTCGCTTATTTTTGCGATAAAATCAATATTTGCGTAGATACAGCCACTTTTCTAAAAAAGTTTAATAGGGAACTAATATATTTATTATAAAAATGAATACTGATAGACTTGGATCCATCCTAATATTTGTATGGATTTTTTCAAAAATTTCTTCAAATTAAAATAGTTTTAATATATTCGAAAAGAGCAGTATCGATACTTTAGTTAAGTTTTTTCAAATTTCGCTTATTTTTGCGATAAAATCAATATTTGCGGAGATACAGCCACTTTTCTAAAAAAGTTTAATAGGGAACTAATATATTTATTATAAAAATGAATACTGATAGACTTGGATCCATCCTAATATTTGTATGGATTTTTTCAAAAATTTCTTCAAATTAAAATAGTTTTAATATATTCGAAAAGAGCAGTATCGATACTTTAGTTAAGTTTTTTCAAATTTCGCTTATTTTTGCGATAAAATCAATATTTGCGTAGATACAGCCACTTTTCTAAAAAAGTTTAATAGGGAACTAATATATTTATTATAAAAATGAATACTGATAGACTTGGATCCATCCTAATATTTGTATGGATTTTTTCAAAAATTTCTTCAAATTAAAATAGTTTTAATATATTCGAAAAGAGCAGTATCGATACTTTAGTTAAGTTTTTTCAAATTTCGCTTATTTTTGCGATAAAATCAATATTTGCGGAGATACAGCCACTTTTCTAAAAAAGTTTAATAGGGAACTAATATATTTATTATAAAAATGAATACTGATAGACTTGGATCCATCCTAATATTTGTATGGATTTTTTCAAAAATTTCTTCAAATTAAAATAGTTTTAATATATTCGAAAAGAGCAGTATCGATACTTTAGTTAAGTTTTTTCAAATTTCGCTTATTTTTGCGATAAAATCAATATTTGCGTAGATACAGCCACTTTTCTAAAAAAGTTTAATAGGGAACTAATATATTTATTATAAAAATGAATACTGATAGACTTGGATCCATCCTAATATTTGTATGGATTTTTTCAAAAATTTCTTCAAATTAAAATAGTTTTAATATATTCGAAAAGAGCAGTATCGATACTTTAGTTAAGTTTTTTCAAATTTCGCTTATTTTTGCGATAAAATCAATATTTGCGTAGATACAGCCACTTTTCTAAAAAAGTTTAATAGGGAACTAATATATTTATTATAAAAATGAATACTGATAGACTTGGATCCATCCTAATATTTGTATGGATTTTTTCAAAAATTTCTTCAAATTAAAATAGTTTTAATATATTCGAAAAGAGCAGTATCGATACTTTAGTTAAGTTTTTTCAAATTTCGCTTATTTTTGCGATAAAATCAATATTTGCGGAGATACAGCCACTTTTCTAAAAAAGTTTAATAGGGAACTAATATATTTATTATAAAAATGAATACTGATAGACTTGGATCCATCCTAATATTTGTATGGATTTTTTCAAAAATTTCTTCAAATTAAAATAGTTTTAATATATTCGAAAAGAGCAGTATCGATACTTTAGTTAAGTTTTTTCAAATTTCGCTTATTTTTGCGATAAAATCAATATTTGCGTAGATACAGCCACTTTTCTAAAAAAGTTTAATAGGGAACTAATATATTTATTATAAAAATGAATACTGATAGACTTGGATCCATCCTAATATTTGTATGGATTTTTTCAAAAATTTCTTCAAATTAAAATAGTTTTAATATATTCGAAAAGAGCAGTATCGATACTTTAGTTAAGTTTTTTCAAATTTCGCTTATTTTTGCGATAAAATCAATATTTGCGTAGATACAGCCACTTTTCTAAAAAAGTTTAATAGGGAACTAATATATTTATTATAAAAATGAATACTGATAGACTTGGATCCATCCTAATATTTGTATGGATTTTTTCAAAAATTTCTTCAAATTAAAATAGTTTTAATATATTCGAAAAGAGCAGTATCGATACTTTAGTTAAGTTTTTTCAAATTTCGCTTATTTTTGCGATAAAATCAATATTTGCGTAGATACAGCCACTTTTCTAAAAAAGTTTAATAGGGAACTAATATATTTATTATAAAAATGAATACTGATAGACTTGGATCCATCCTAATATTTGTATGGATTTTTTCAAAAATTTCTTCAAATTAAAATAGTTTTAATATATTCGAAAAGAGCATTATCGATACTTTAGTTAAGTTTTTTCAAATTTCGCTTATTTTTGCGATAAAATCAATATTTGCGGAGATACAGCCACTTTTCTAAAAAAGTTTAATAGGGAACTAATATATTTATTATAAAAATGAATACTGATAGACTTGGATCCATCCTAATATTTGTATGGATTTTTTCAAAAATTTCTTCAAATTAAAATAGTTTTAATATATTCGAAAAGAGCATTATCGATACTTTAGTTAAGTTTTTTCAAATTTCGCTTATTTTTGCGATAAAATCAATATTTGCGGAGATACAGCCACTTTTCTAAAAAAGTTTAATAGGGAACTAATATATTTATTATAAAAATGAATACTGATAGACTTGGATCCATCCTAATATTTGTATGGATTTTTTCAAAAATTTCTTCAAATTACAATAGTTTTAATATATTCGAAAAGAGCATTATCGATACTTTAGTTAAGTTTTTTCAAATTTCGCTTATTTTTGCGATAAAATCAATATTTGCGGAGATACAGCCACTTTTCTAAAAAAGTTTAATAGGGAACTAATATATTTATTATAAAAATGAATACTGATAGACTTGGATCCATCCTAATATTTGTATGGATTTTTTCAAAAATTTCTTCAAATTACAATAGTTTTAATATATTCGAAAAGAGCATTATCGATACTTTAGTTAAGTTTTTTCAAATTTCGCTTATTTTTGCGATAAAATCAATATTTGCGGAGATACAGCCACTTTTCTAAAAAAGTTTAATAGGGAACTAATATATTTATTATAAAAATGAATACTGATAGACTTGGATCCATCCTAATATTTGTATGGATTTTTTCAAAAATTTCTTCAAATTACAATAGTTTTAATATATTCGAAAAGAGCATTATCGATACTTTAGTTAAGTTTTTTCAAATTTCGCTTATTTTTGCGATAAAATCAATATTTGCGGAGATACAGCCACTTTTCTAAAAAAGTTTAATAGGGAACTAATATATTTATTATAAAAATGAATACTGATAGACTTGGATCCATCCTAATATTTGTATGGATTTTTTCAAAAATTTCTTCAAATTAAAATAGTTTTAATATATTCGAAAAGAGCATTATCGATACTTTAGTTAAGTTTTTTCAAATTTCGCTTATTTTTGCGATAAAATCAATATTTGCGGAGATACAGCCACTTTTCTAAAAAAGTTTAATAGGGAACTAATATATTTATTATAAAAATGAATACTGATAGACTTGGATCCATCCTAATATTTGTATGGATTTTTTCAAAAATTTCTTCAAATTAAAATAGTTTTAATATATTCGAAAAGAGCATTATCGATACTTTAGTTAAGTTTTTTCAAATTTCGCTTATTTTTGCGATAAAATCAATATTTGCGGAGATACAGCCACTTTTCTAAAAAAGTTTAATAGGGAGCTAATATATTTATTATAAAAATGAATACTGATAGACTTGGATCCATCCTAATATTTATATGGATTTTTTAAAAGGGAAGACCCTTACCATAATATCGAGCAATACCCCTATATTAAATACGAAGACCATATATTGAAAAGGGGGGACCCTTACCATAATATCGAGCAATACCCTTATATTAAATACGAAGACCATATATTGAAAAGGGGGGACCCTTACCATAATATAGAGCAATACCCTTATATTAAATACGAAGACCATATATTGAAAAGGGGGGACCCTTACCATAATATCGAGCAATACCCTTATATTAAATACGAAGACCATATATTGAAAAGGGGGGACCCTTACCATAATATCGAGCAATACCCTTATATTAAATACGAAGACCATATATTGAAAAGGGGGGACCCTTACCATAATATCGAGCAATACCCTTATATTAAATACGATGACCATATATTGAAAATGGGGGGGGGACCCTTACAATAGTTTTAATATATTCGAAAAGAGCATTATCGATACTTTAGTTAAGTTTTTTCAAATTTCGCTTATTTTTGCGATAAAATCAATATTTGCGTAGATACAGCCACTTTTCTAAAAAAGTTTAATAGGGAACTAATATATTTATTATAAAAATGAATACTGATAGACTTGGATCCATCCTAATATTTGTATGGATTTTTTCAAAAATTTCTTCAAATTAAAATAGTTTTAATATATTCGAAAAGAGCAGTATCGATACTTTAGTTAAGTTTTTTCAAATTTCGCTTATTTTTGCGATAAAATCAATATTTGCGGAGATACAGCCACTTTTCTAAAAAAGTTTAATAGGGAACTAATATATTTATTATAAAAATGAATACTGATAGACTTGGATCCATCCTAATATTTGTATGGATTTTTTCAAAAATTTCTTCAAATTAAAATAGTTTTAATATATTCGAAAAGAGCAGTATCGATACTTTAGTTAAGTTTTTTCAAATTTCGCTTATTTTTGCGATAAAATCAATATTTGCGGAGATACAGCCACTTTTCTAAAAAAGTTTAATAGGGAACTAATATATTTATTATAAAAATGAATACTGATAGACTTGGATCCATCCTAATATTTGTATGGATTTTTTCAAAAATTTCTTCAAATTAAAATAGTTTTAATATATTCGAAAAGAGCAGTATCGATACTTTAGTTAAGTTTTTTCAAATTTCGCTTATTTTTGCGATAAAATCAATATTTGCGTAGATACAGCCACTTTTCTAAAAAAGTTTAATAGGGAACTAATATATTTATTATAAAAATGAATACTGATAGACTTGGATCCATCCTAATATTTGTATGGATTTTTTCAAAAATTTCTTCAAATTAAAATAGTTTTAATATATTCGAAAAGAGCAGTATCGATACTTTAGTTAAGTTTTTTCAAATTTCGCTTATTTTTGCGATAAAATCAATATTTGCGTAGATACAGCCACTTTTCTAAAAAAGTTTAATAGGGAACTAATATATTTATTATAAAAATGAATACTGATAGACTTGGATCCATCCTAATATTTGTATGGATTTTTTCAAAAATTTCTTCAAATTAAAATAGTTTTAATATATTCGAAAAGAGCAGTATCGATACTTTAGTTAAGTTTTTTCAAATTTCGCTTATTTTTGCGATAAAATCAATATTTGCGGAGATACAGCCACTTTTCTAAAAAAGTTTAATAGGGAACTAATATATTTATTATAAAAATGAATACTGATAGACTTGGATCCATCCTAATATTTGTATGGATTTTTTCAAAAATTTCTTCAAATTAAAATAGTTTTAATATATTCGAAAAGAGCAGTATCGATACTTTAGTTAAGTTTTTTCAAATTTCGCTTATTTTTGCGATAAAATCAATATTTGCGTAGATACAGCCACTTTTCTAAAAAAGTTTAATAGGGGACTAATATATTTATTATAAAAATGAATACTGATAGACTTGGATCCATCCTAATATTTGTATGGATTTTTTCAAAAATTTCTTCAAATTAAAATAGTTTTAATATATTCGAAAAGAGCAGTATCGATACTTTAGTTAAGTTTTTTCAAATTTCGCTTATTTTTGCGATAAAATCAATATTTGCGTAGATACAGCCACTTTTCTAAAAAAGTTTAATAGGGAACTAATATATTTATTATAAAAATGAATACTGATAGACTTGGATCCATCCTAATATTTGTATGGATTTTTTCAAAAATTTCTTCAAATTAAAATAGTTTTAATATATTCGAAAAGAGCAGTATCGATACTTTAGTTAAGTTTTTTCAAATTTCGCTTATTTTTGCGATAAAATCAATATTTGCGTAGATACAGCCACTTTTCTAAAAAAGTTTAATAGGGAACTAATATATTTATTATAAAAATGAATACTGATAGACTTGGATCCATCCTAATATTTGTATGGATTTTTTCAAAAATTTCTTCAAATTAAAATAGTTTTAATATATTCGAAAAGAGCATTATCGATACTTTAGTTAAGTTTTTTCAAATTTCGCTTATTTTTGCGATAAAATCAATATTTGCGGAGATACAGCCACTTTTCTAAAAAAGTTTAATAGGGAACTAATATATTTATTATAAAAATGAATACTGATAGACTTGGATCCATCCTAATATTTGTATGGATTTTTTCAAAAATTTCTTCAAATTAAAATAGTTTTAATATATTCGAAAAGAGCATTATCGATACTTTAGTTAAGTTTTTTCAAATTTCGCTTATTTTTGCGATAAAATCAATATTTGCGGAGATACAGCCACTTTTCTAAAAAAGTTTAATAGGGAACTAATATATTTATTATAAAAATGAATACTGATAGACTTGGATCCATCCTAATATTTGTATGGATTTTTTCAAAAATTTCTTCAAATTAAAATAGTTTTAATATATTCGAAAAGAGCAGTATCGATACTTTAGTTAAGTTTTTTCAAATTTCGCTTATTTTTGCGATAAAATCAATATTTGCGGAGATACAGCCACTTTTCCAAAAAAGTTTAATAGGGAACTAATATATTTATTATAAAAATGAATACTGATAGACTTGGATCCATCCTATTATTTGTATGGATTTTTTCAAAAATTTCTTCAAATTAAAATAGTTTTAATATATTCGAAAAGAGCATTATCGATACTTTAGTTAAGTTTTTTCAAATTTCGCTTATTTTTGCGATAAAATCAATATTTGCGGAGATACAGCCACTTTTCTAAAAAAGTTTAATAGGGAACTAATATATTTATTATAAAAATGAATACTGATAGACTTGGATCCATCCTAATATTTGTATGGATTTTTTCAAAAATTTCTTCAAATTAAAATAGTTTTAATATATTCGAAAAGAGCAGTATCGATACTTTAGTTAAGTTTTTTCAAATTTCGCTTATTTTTGCGATAAAATCAATATTTGCGGAGATACAGCCACTTTTCTAAAAAAGTTTAATAGGGAACTAATATATTTATTATAAAAATGAATACTGATAGACTTGGATCCATCCTAATATTTGTATGGATTTTTTCAAAAATTTCTTCAAATTAAAATAGTTTTAATATATTCGAAAAGAGCATTATCGATACTTTAGTTAAGTTTTTTCAAATTTCGCTTATTTTTGCGATAAAATCAATATTTGCGGAGATACAGCCACTTTTCTAAAAAAGTTTAATAGGGAACTAATATATTTATTATAAAAATGAATACTGATAGACTTGGATCCATCCTAATATTTGTATGGATTTTTTCAAAAATTTCTTCAAATTAAAATAGTTTTAATATATTCGAAAAGAGCAGTATCGATACTTTAGTTAAGTTTTTTCAAATTTCGCTTATTTTTGCGATAAAATCAATATTTGCGGAGATACAGCCACTTTTCCAAAAAAGTTTAATAGGGAACTAATATATTTATTATAAAAATGAATACTGATAGACTTGGATCCATCCTATTATTTGTATGGATTTTTTCAAAAATTTCTTCAAATTAAAATAGTTTTAATATATTCGAAAAGAGCATTATCGATACTTTAGTTAAGTTTTTTCAAATTTCGCTTATTTTTGCGATAAAATCAATATTTGCGGAGATACAGCCACTTTTCTAAAAAAGTTTAATAGGGAACTAATATATTTATTATAAAAATGAATACTGATAGACTTGGATCCATCCTAATATTTGTATGGATTTTTTCAAAAATTTCTTCAAATTAAAATAGTTTTAATATATTCGAAAAGAGCAGTATCGATACTTTAGTTAAGTTTTTTCAAATTTCGCTTATTTTTGCGATAAAATCAATATTTGCGGAGATACAGCCACTTTTCTAAAAAAGTTTAATAGGGAACTAATATATTTATTATAAAAATGAATACTGATAGACTTGGATCCATCCTAATATTTGTATGGATTTTTTCAAAAATTTCTTCAAATTAAAATAGTTTTAATATATTCGAAAAGAGCATTATCGATACTTTAGTTAAGTTTTTTCAAATTTCGCTTATTTTTGCGATAAAATCAATATTTGCGGAGATACAGCCACTTTTCTAAAAAAGTTTAATAGGGAACTAATATATTTATTATAAAAATGAATACTGATAGACTTGGATCCATCCTAATATTTGTATGGATTTTTTCAAAAATTTCTTCAAATTAAAATAGTTTTAATATATTCGAAAAGAGCATTATCGATACTTTAGTTAAGTTTTTTCAAATTTCGCTTATTTTTGCGATAAAATCAATATTTGCGGAGATACAGCCACTTTTCTAAAAAAGTTTAATAGGGAACTAATATATTTATTATAAAAATGAATACTGATAGACTTGGATCCATCCTAATATTTGTATGGATTTTTTCAAAAATTTCTTCAAATTAAAATAGTTTTAATATATTCGAAAAGAGCAGTATCGATACTTTAGTTAAGTTTTTTCAAATTTCGCTTATTTTTGCGATAAAATCAATATTTGCGGAGATACAGCCACTTTTCTAAAAAAGTTTAATAGGGAACTAATATATTTATTATAAAAATGAATACTGATAGACTTGGATCCATCCTAATATTTGTATGGATTTTTTCAAAAATTTCTTCAAATTAAAATAGTTTTAATATATTCGAAAAGAGCAGTATCGATACTTTAGTTAAGTTTTTTCAAATTTCGCTTATTTTTGCGATAAAATCAATATTTGCGTAGATACAGCCACTTTTCTAAAAAAGTTTAATAGGGAACTAATATATTTATTATAAAAATGAATACTGATAGACTTGGATCCATCCTAATATTTGTATGGATTTTTTCAAAAATTTCTTCAAATTAAAATAGTTTTAATATATTCGAAAAGAGCAGTATCGATACTTTAGTTAAGTTTTTTCAAATTTCGCTTATTTTTGCGATAAAATCAATATTTGCGTAGATACAGCCACTTTTCTAAAAAAGTTTAATAGGGAACTAATATATTTATTATAAAAATGAATACTGATAGACTTGGATCCATCCTAATATTTGTATGGATTTTTTCAAAAATTTCTTCAAATTAAAATAGTTTTAATATATTCGAAAAGAGCATTATCGATACTTTAGTTAAGTTTTTTCAAATTTCGCTTATTTTTGCGATAAAATCAATATTTGCGGAGATACAGCCACTTTTCTAAAAAAGTTTAATAGGGAACTAATATATTTATTATAAAAATGAATACTGATAGACTTGGATCCATCCTAATATTTGTATGGATTTTTTCAAAAATTTCTTCAAATTAAAATAGTTTTAATATATTCGAAAAGAGCATTATCGATACTTTAGTTAAGTTTTTTCAAATTTCGCTTATTTTTGCGATAAAATCAATATTTGCGGAGATACAGCCACTTTTCTAAAAAAGTTTAATAGGGAACTAATATATTTATTATAAAAATGAATACTGATAGACTTGGATCCATCCTAATATTTGTATGGATTTTTTCAAAAATTTCTTCAAATTACAATAGTTTTAATATATTCGAAAAGAGCATTATCGATACTTTAGTTAAGTTTTTTCAAATTTCGCTTATTTTTGCGATAAAATCAATATTTGCGGAGATACAGCCACTTTTCTAAAAAAGTTTAATAGGGAACTAATATATTTATTATAAAAATGAATACTGATAGACTTGGATCCATCCTAATATTTGTATGGATTTTTTCAAAAATTTCTTCAAATTAAAATAGTTTTAATATATTCGAAAAGAGCATTATCGATACTTTAGTTAAGTTTTTTCAAATTTCGCTTATTTTTGCGATAAAATCAATATTTGCGGAGATACAGCCACTTTTCTAAAAAAGTTTAATAGGGAACTAATATATTTATTATAAAAATGAATACTGATAGACTTGGATCCATCCTAATATTTGTATGGATTTTTTCAAAAATTTCTTCAAATTAAAATAGTTTTAATATATTCGAAAAGAGCATTATCGATACTTTAGTTAAGTTTTTTCAAATTTCGCTTATTTTTGCGATAAAATCAATATTTGCGGAGATACAGCCACTTTTCTAAAAAAGTTTAATAGGGAACTAATATATTTATTATAAAAATGAATACTGATAGACTTGGATCCATCCTAATATTTGTATGGATTTTTTCAAAAATTTCTTCAAATTACAATAGTTTTAATATATTCGAAAAGAGCATTATCGATACTTTAGTTAAGTTTTTTCAAATTTCGCTTATTTTTGCGATAAAATCAATATTTGCGGAGATACAGCCACTTTTCTAAAAAAGTTTAATAGGGAACTAATATATTTATTATAAAAATGAATACTGATAGACTTGGATCCATCCTAATATTTGTATGGATTTTTTCAAAAATTTCTTCAAATTAAAATAGTTTTAATATATTCGAAAAGAGCATTATCGATACTTTAGTTAAGTTTTTTCAAATTTCGCTTATTTTTGCGATAAAATCAATATTTGCGTAGATACAGCCACTTTTCTAAAAAAGTTTAATAGGGAACTAATATATTTATTATAAAAATGAATACTGATAGACTTGGATCCATCCTAATATTTGTATGGATTTTTTCAAAAATTTCTTCAAATTAAAATAGTTTTAATATATTCGAAAAGAGCATTATCGATACTTTAGTTAAGTTTTTTCAAATTTCGCTTATTTTTGCGATAAAATCAATATTTGCGGAGATACAGCCACTTTTCTAAAAAAGTTTAATAGGGAACTAATATATTTATTATAAAAATGAATACTGATAGACTTGGATCCATCCTAATATTTGTATGGATTTTTTCAAAAATTTCTTCAAATTAAAATAGTTTTAATATATTCGAAAAGAGCATTATCGATACTTTAGTTAAGTTTTTTCAAATTTCGCTTATTTTTGCGATAAAATCAATATTTGCGGAGATACAGCCACTTTTCTAAAAAAGTTTAATAGGGAACTAATATATTTATTATAAAAATGAATACTGATAGACTTGGATCCATCCTAATATTTGTATGGATTTTTTCAAAAATTTCTTCAAATTACAATAGTTTTAATATATTCGAAAAGAGCATTATCGATACTTTAGTTAAGTTTTTTCAAATTTCGCTTATTTTTGCGATAAAATCAATATTTGCGGAGATACAGCCACTTTTCTAAAAAAGTTTAATAGGGAACTAATATATTTATTATAAAAATGAATACTGATAGACTTGGATCCATCCTAATATTTGTATGGATTTTTTCAAAAATTTCTTCAAATTAAAATAGTTTTAATATATTCGAAAAGAGCATTATCGATACTTTAGTTAAGTTTTTTCAAATTTCGCTTATTTTTGCGATAAAATCAATATTTGCGGAGATACAGCCACTTTTCTAAAAAAGTTTAATAGGGAACTAATATATTTATTATAAAAATGAATACTGATAGACTTGGATCCATCCTAATATTTGTATGGATTTTTTCAAAAATTTCTTCAAATTAAAATAGTTTTAATATATTCGAAAAGAGCATTATCGATACTCTAGTTAAGTTTTTTCAAATTTCGCTTATTTTTGCGATAAAATCAATATTTGCGGAGATACAGCCACTTTTCTAAAAAAGTTTAATAGGGAACTAATATATTTATTATAAAAATGAATACTGATAGACTTGGATCCATCCTAATATTTGTATGGATTTTTTCAAAAATTTCTTCAAATTACAATAGTTTTAATATATTCGAAAAGAGCATTATCGATACTTTAGTTAAGTTTTTTCAAATTTCGCTTATTTTTGCGATAAAATCAATATTTGCGGAGATACAGCCACTTTTCTAAAAAAGTTTAATAGGGAACTAATATATTTATTATAAAAATGAATACTGATAGACTTGGATCCATCCTAATATTTGTATGGATTTTTTCAAAAATTTCTTCAAATTACAATAGTTTTAATATATTCGAAAAGAGCATTATCGATACTTTAGTTAAGTTTTTTCAAATTTCGCTTATTTTTGCGATAAAATCAATATTTGCGGAGATACAGCCACTTTTCTAAAAAAGTTTAATAGGGAACTAATATATTTATTATAAAAATGAATACTGATAGACTTGGATCCATCCTAATATTTGTATGGATTTTTTCAAAAATTTCTTCAAATTAAAATAGTTTTAATATATTCGAAAAGAGCATTATCGATACTTTAGTTAAGTTTTTTCAAATTTCGCTTATTTTTGCGATAAAATCAATATTTGCGGAGATACAGCCACTTTTCTAAAAAAGTTTAATAGGGAGCTAATATATTTATTATAAAAATGAATACTGATAGACTTGGATCCATCCTAATATTTATATGGATTTTTTAAAAGGGAAGACCCTTACCATAATATCGAGCAATACCCCTATATTAAATACGAAGACCATATATTGAAAAGGGGGGACCCTTACCATAATATCGAGCAATACCCTTATATTAAATACGAAGACCATATATTGAAAAGGGGGGACCCTTACCATAATATAGAGCAATACCCTTATATTAAATACGAAGACCATATATTGAAAAGGGGGGACCCTTACCATAATATCGAGCAATACCCTTATATTAAATACGAAGACCATATATTGAAAAGGGGGGACCCTTACCATAATATCGAGCAATACCCTTATATTAAATACGAAGACCATATATTGAAAAGGGGGGACCCTTACCATAATATCGAGCAATACCCTTATATTAAATACGATGACCATATATTGAAAATGGGGGGGGGACCCTTACAATAGTTTTAATATATTCGAAAAGAGCATTATCGATACTTTAGTTAAGTTTTTTCAAATTTCGCTTATTTTTGCGATAAAATCAATATTTGCGTAGATACAGCCACTTTTCTAAAAAAGTTTAATAGGGAACTAATATATTTATTATAAAAATGAATACTGATAGACTTGGATCCATCCTAATATTTGTATGGATTTTTTCAAAAATTTCTTCAAATTAAAATAGTTTTAATATATTCGAAAAGAGCAGTATCGATACTTTAGTTAAGTTTTTTCAAATTTCGCTTATTTTTGCGATAAAATCAATATTTGCGGAGATACAGCCACTTTTCTAAAAAAGTTTAATAGGGAACTAATATATTTATTATAAAAATGAATACTGATAGACTTGGATCCATCCTAATATTTGTATGGATTTTTTCAAAAATTTCTTCAAATTAAAATAGTTTTAATATATTCGAAAAGAGCAGTATCGATACTTTAGTTAAGTTTTTTCAAATTTCGCTTATTTTTGCGATAAAATCAATATTTGCGGAGATACAGCCACTTTTCTAAAAAAGTTTAATAGGGAACTAATATATTTATTATAAAAATGAATACTGATAGACTTGGATCCATCCTAATATTTGTATGGATTTTTTCAAAAATTTCTTCAAATTAAAATAGTTTTAATATATTCGAAAAGAGCAGTATCGATACTTTAGTTAAGTTTTTTCAAATTTCGCTTATTTTTGCGATAAAATCAATATTTGCGTAGATACAGCCACTTTTCTAAAAAAGTTTAATAGGGAACTAATATATTTATTATAAAAATGAATACTGATAGACTTGGATCCATCCTAATATTTGTATGGATTTTTTCAAAAATTTCTTCAAATTAAAATAGTTTTAATATATTCGAAAAGAGCAGTATCGATACTTTAGTTAAGTTTTTTCAAATTTCGCTTATTTTTGCGATAAAATCAATATTTGCGTAGATACAGCCACTTTTCTAAAAAAGTTTAATAGGGAACTAATATATTTATTATAAAAATGAATACTGATAGACTTGGATCCATCCTAATATTTGTATGGATTTTTTCAAAAATTTCTTCAAATTAAAATAGTTTTAATATATTCGAAAAGAGCAGTATCGATACTTTAGTTAAGTTTTTTCAAATTTCGCTTATTTTTGCGATAAAATCAATATTTGCGGAGATACAGCCACTTTTCTAAAAAAGTTTAATAGGGAACTAATATATTTATTATAAAAATGAATACTGATAGACTTGGATCCATCCTAATATTTGTATGGATTTTTTCAAAAATTTCTTCAAATTAAAATAGTTTTAATATATTCGAAAAGAGCAGTATCGATACTTTAGTTAAGTTTTTTCAAATTTCGCTTATTTTTGCGATAAAATCAATATTTGCGTAGATACAGCCACTTTTCTAAAAAAGTTTAATAGGGAACTAATATATTTATTATAAAAATGAATACTGATAGACTTGGATCCATCCTAATATTTGTATGGATTTTTTCAAAAATTTCTTCAAATTAAAATAGTTTTAATATATTCGAAAAGAGCAGTATCGATACTTTAGTTAAGTTTTTTCAAATTTCGCTTATTTTTGCGATAAAATCAATATTTGCGTAGATACAGCCACTTTTCTAAAAAAGTTTAATAGGGAACTAATATATTTATTATAAAAATGAATACTGATAGACTTGGATCCATCCTAATATTTGTATGGATTTTTTCAAAAATTTCTTCAAATTAAAATAGTTTTAATATATTCGAAAAGAGCAGTATCGATACTTTAGTTAAGTTTTTTCAAATTTCGCTTATTTTTGCGATAAAATCAATATTTGCGTAGATACAGCCACTTTTCTAAAAAAGTTTAATAGGGAACTAATATATTTATTATAAAAATGAATACTGATAGACTTGGATCCATCCTAATATTTGTATGGATTTTTTCAAAAATTTCTTCAAATTAAAATAGTTTTAATATATTCGAAAAGAGCATTATCGATACTTTAGTTAAGTTTTTTCAAATTTCGCTTATTTTTGCGATAAAATCAATATTTGCGGAGATACAGCCACTTTTCTAAAAAAGTTTAATAGGGAACTAATATATTTATTATAAAAATGAATACTGATAGACTTGGATCCATCCTAATATTTGTATGGATTTTTTCAAAAATTTCTTCAAATTAAAATAGTTTTAATATATTCGAAAAGAGCAGTATCGATACTTTAGTTAAGTTTTTTCAAATTTCGCTTATTTTTGCGATAAAATCAATATTTGCGGAGATACAGCCACTTTTCCAAAAAAGTTTAATAGGGAACTAATATATTTATTATAAAAATGAATACTGATAGACTTGGATCCATCCTATTATTTGTATGGATTTTTTCAAAAATTTCTTCAAATTAAAATAGTTTTAATATATTCGAAAAGAGCATTATCGATACTTTAGTTAAGTTTTTTCAAATTTCGCTTATTTTTGCGATAAAATCAATATTTGCGGAGATACAGCCACTTTTCTAAAAAAGTTTAATAGGGAACTAATATATTTATTATAAAAATGAATACTGATAGACTTGGATCCATCCTAATATTTGTATGGATTTTTTCAAAAATTTCTTCAAATTAAAATAGTTTTAATATATTCGAAAAGAGCAGTATCGATACTTTAGTTAAGTTTTTTCAAATTTCGCTTATTTTTGCGATAAAATCAATATTTGCGGAGATACAGCCACTTTTCTAAAAAAGTTTAATAGGGAACTAATATATTTATTATAAAAATGAATACTGATAGACTTGGATCCATCCTAATATTTGTATGGATTTTTTCAAAAATTTCTTCAAATTAAAATAGTTTTAATATATTCGAAAAGAGCATTATCGATACTTTAGTTAAGTTTTTTCAAATTTCGCTTATTTTTGCGATAAAATCAATATTTGCGGAGATACAGCCACTTTTCTAAAAAAGTTTAATAGGGAACTAATATATTTATTATAAAAATGAATACTGATAGACTTGGATCCATCCTAATATTTGTATGGATTTTTTCAAAAATTTCTTCAAATTAAAATAGTTTTAATATATTCGAAAAGAGCATTATCGATACTTTAGTTAAGTTTTTTCAAATTTCGCTTATTTTTGCGATAAAATCAATATTTGCGGAGATACAGCCACTTTTCTAAAAAAGTTTAATAGGGAACTAATATATTTATTATAAAAATGAATACTGATAGACTTGGATCCATCCTAATATTTGTATGGATTTTTTCAAAAATTTCTTCAAATTAAAATAGTTTTAATATATTCGAAAAGAGCAGTATCGATACTTTAGTTAAGTTTTTTCAAATTTCGCTTATTTTTGCGATAAAATCAATATTTGCGGAGATACAGCCACTTTTCTAAAAAAGTTTAATAGGGAACTAATATATTTATTATAAAAATGAATACTGATAGACTTGGATCCATCCTAATATTTGTATGGATTTTTTCAAAAATTTCTTCAAATTACAATAGTTTTAATATATTCGAAAAGAGCATTATCGATACTTTAGTTAAGTTTTTTCAAATTTCGCTTATTTTTGCGATAAAATCAATATTTGCGGAGATACAGCCACTTTTCTAAAAAAGTTTAATAGGGAGCTAATATATTTATTATAAAAATGAATACTGATAGACTTGGATCCATCCTAATATTTATATGGATTTTTTAAAAGGGAAGACCCTTACCATAATATCGAGCAATACCCTTATATTAAATACGAAGACCATATATTGAAAAGGGGGGACCCTTACCATAATATCGAGTAATACCCTTATATTAAATACGAAGACCATATATTGAAAAGGGGGGACCCTTACCATAATATCGAGCAATACCCTTATATTAAATACGAAGATCATATATTGAAAAGGGGGGACCCTTACCATAATATCGAGCAATACCCCTATATTAAATACGAAGACCATATATTGAAAAGGGGGGACCCTTACCATAATATAGAGCAATACCCTTATATTAAATACGAAGACCATATATTGAAAAGGGGGGACCCTTACCATAATATCGAGCAATACCCTTATATTAAATACGAAGACCATATATTGAAAAGGGGGGACCCTTACCATAATATCGAGCAATACCCTTATATTAAATACGAAGATCATATATTGAAAAGGGGGGACCCTTACCATAATATCGAGCAATACCCCTATATTAAATACGAAGACCATATATTGAAAAGGGGGGACCCTTACCATAATATCGAGCAATACCCTTATATTAAATACGAAGACCATATATTGAAAAGGGGGGACCCTTACCATAATATCGAGCAATACCCTTATATTAAATACGAAGACCATATATTGAAAAGGGGGGACCCTTACCATAATATCGAGCAATACCCTTATATTAAATACGAAGATCATATATTGAAAAGGGGGGACCCTTACCATAATATCGAGCAATACCCCTATATTAAATACGAAGACCATATATTGAAAAGGGGGGACCCTTACCATAATATCGAGCAATAGCCTTATATTAAATACGAAGACCATATATTGAAAAGGGGGGACCCTTACCATAATATCGAGCAATACCCTTATATTAAATACGAAGACCATATATTGAAAAGGGGGGACCCTTACCATAATATCGAGCAATACCCTTATATTAAATACGAAGATCATATATTGAAAAGGGGGGACCCTTACCATAATATCGAGCAATACCCCTATATTAAATACGAAGACCATATATTGAAAAGGGGGGACCCTTACCATAATATAGAGCAATACCCTTATATTAAATACGAAGACCATATATTGAAAAGGGGGGACCCTTACCATAATATCGAGCAATACCCTTATATTAAATACGAAGACCATATATTGAAAAGGGGGGACCCTTACCATAATATCGAGCAATACCCTTATATTAAATACGAAGATCATATATTGAAAAGGGGGGACCCTTACCATAATATCGAGCAATACCCCTATATTAAATACGAAGACCATATATTGAAAAGGGGGGACCCTTACCATAATATAGAGCAATACCCTTATATTAAATACGAAGACCATATATTGAAAAGGGGGACCCTTACCATAATATCGAGCAATACCCTTATATTAAATACGAAGACCATATATTGAAAAGGGGGGACCCTTACCATAATATCGAGCAATACCCTTATATTAAATACGAAGACCATATATTGAAAAGGGGGGACCCTTACCATAATATCGAGCAATACCCTTATATTAAATACGAAGACCATATATTGAAAAGGGGGGACCCTTACCATAATATCGAGCAATATCCCTATATTAAATACGAAGACCATATATTGAAAAGGGGGGACCCTTACCATAATATCGAGCAATACCCTTATATTAAATACGAAGACCATATATTGAAAAGGGGGGACCCTTACCATAATATCGAGCAATACCCTTATATTAAATACGAAGACCATATATTGAAAAGGGGGGACCCTTACCATAATATCGAGCAATACCCTTATATTAAATACGAAGACCATATATTGAAAAGGGGGGACCCTTACCATAATATAGAGCAATACCCTTATATTAAATACGAAGACCATATATTGAAAAGGGGGACCCTTACCATAATATCGAGCAATACCCTTATATTAAATACGAAGACCATATATTGAAAAGGGGGGACCCTTACCATAATATCGAGCAATACCCTTATATTAAATACGAAGACCATATATTGAAAAGGGGGGACCCTTACCATAATATCGAGCAATACCCTTATATTAAATACGAAGATCATATATTGAAAAGGGGGGACCCTTACCATAATATCGAGCAATACCCCTATATTAAATACGAAGACCATATATTGAAAAGGGGGGACCCTTACCATAATATCGAGCAATACCCTTATATTAAATACGAAGACCATATATTGAAAAGGGGGGACCCTTACCATAATATCGAGCAATACCCTTATATTAAATACGAAGACCATATATTGAAAAGGGGGGACCCTTACCATAATATCGAGCAATACCCTTATATTAAATACGAAGACCATATATTGAAAAGGGGGGACCCTTACCATAATATCGAGCAATACCCTTATATTAAATACGAAGACCATATATTGAAAAGGGGGGACCCTTACCATAATATCGAGCAATACCCTTATATTAAATACGAAGACCATATATTGAAAAGGGGGGACCCTTACCATAATATCGAGCAATACCCTTATATTAAATACGAAGACCATATATTGAAAATGGGGGGGAGACCCTTACAATAGTTTTAATATATTTGAAAAGAGCATTATCGATACCTTAGTTAAGTTTTTTCAAATTTCGCTTATTTTTGCGATAAAATCAATATTTGCGGAGATACAGCCACTTTTCTAAAAAAGTTTAATAGGGAACTAATATATTTATTATAAAAATGAATACTGATAGACTTGGATCCATCCTAATATTTGTGTGGATTTTTTAAAAAATTTCTTCAAATTACAATAGTTTTAATATATTCGAAAAGAGCATTATCGATACTTTAGTTAAGTTTTTTCAAATTTCGCTTATTTTTGCGATAAAATCAATATTTGCGGAGATACAGCCACTTTTCTAAAAAAGTTTAATAGGGAACTAATATATTTATTATAAAAATGAATACTGATAGACTTGGATCCATCCTAATATTTGTATGGATTTTTTCCAAAATTTCTTCAAATTACAATAGTTTTAATATATTTGAAAAGAGCATTATCGATACATTAGTTAAGTTTTTTCGAATTTCGCTTATTTTTGCGATAAAATCAATATTTGCGGAGATACAGCCACTTTTCTAAAAAAGTTTAATAGGGAACTAATATATTTATTATAAAAATTAATACTGATAGACTTGGATCCATCCTAATATTTGTATGGATTTTTTCAAAAATTTCTTCAAATTACAATAGTTTTAATATATTTGAAAAGAGCATTATCGATACATTAGTTAAGTTTTTTCGAATTTCGCTTATTTTTGCGATAAAATCAATATTTGCGGAGATACAGCCACTTTTCTAAAAAAGTTTAATAGGGAACTAATATATTTATTATAAAAATGAATACTGATAGACTTGGATCCATCCTAATATTTATATAGATTTTTTAAAAGGGAAGACCCTTACCATAATATCGAGCAATACCCTTATACATATTAAATACGAAGACCATATATTGAAAAGGGGGGACCCTTACCATAATATCGAGCAATACCCTTATATTAAATACGAAGACCATATATTGAAAACGGGGGACCCTTACCATAATATCGAGCAATACCCTTATATTAAATACGAAGACCATATATTGAAAAGGGGGGACCCTTACCATAATATCGAGCAATACCCTTATATTAAATACGAAGACCATATATTGAAAAGGGGGGACCCTTACCATAATATAGAGCAATACCCTTATATTAAATACGAAGACCATATATTGAAAAGGGGGGACCCTTACCATAATATCGAGCAATACCCTTATATTAAATACGAAGACCATATATTGAAAAGGGGGGACCCTTACCATAATATCGAGCAATACCCTTATATTAAATACGAAGACCATATATTGAAAAGGGGGGACCCTTACCATAATATCGAGCAATACCCTTATATTAAATACGAAGACCATATATTGAAAAGGGGGGACCCTTACCATAATATCGAGCAATACCCTTATATTAAATACGAAGATCATATATTGAAAAGGGGGGACCCTTACCATAATATCGAGCAATACCCCTATATTAAATACGAAGACCATATATTGAAAAGGGGGGACCCTTACCATAATATAGAGCAATACCCTTATATTAAATACGAAGACCATATATTGAAAAGGGGGGACCCTTACCATAATATCGAGCAATACCCTTATATTAAATACGAAGACCATATATTGAAAAGGGGGGACCCTTACCATAATATCGAGCAATACCCTTATATTAAATACGAAGACCATATATTGAAAAGGGGGGACCCTTACCATAATATCGAGCAATACCCTTATATTAAGATGACCATATATTGAAAATGGGGGGGGGGGGACCCTTACAATAGTTTTAATATATTTGAAAAGAGCATTATCGATACTTTAGTTAAGTTTTTTCAAATTTCGCTTATTTTTGCGATAAAATCAATATTTGCGGAGATACAGCCACTTTTCTAAAAAAGTTTAATAGGGAACTAATATATTTATTATAAAAATGAATACTGATAGACTTGGATCCATCCTAATATTTGTATGGATTTTTTCAAAAATTTCTTCAAATTACAATAGTTTTAATATATTCGAAAAGAGCATTATCGATACTTTAGTTAAGTTTTTTCAAATTTCGCTTATTTTTGCGATAAAATCAATATTTGCGGAGATACAGCCACTTTTCTAAAAAAGTTTAATAGGGAACTAATATATTTATTATAAAAATGAATACTGATAGACTTGGATCCATCCTAATATTTGTATGGATTTTTTCAAAAATTTCTTCAAATTACAATAGTTTTAATATATTCGAAAAGAGCATTATCGATACTTTAGTTAAGTTTTTTCAAATTTCGCTTATTTTTGCGATAAAATCAATATTTGCGGAGATACAGCCACTTTTCTAAAAAAGTTTAATAGGGAACTAATATATTTATTATAAAAATGAATACTGATAGACTTGGATCCATCCTAATATTTGTATGGATTTTTTCAAAAATTTCTTCAAATTACAATAGTTTTAATATATTCGAAAAGAGCATTATCGATACTTTAGTTAAGTTTTTTCAAATTTCGCTTATTTTTGCGATAAAATCAATATTTGCGGAGATACAGCCACTTTTCTAAAAAAGTTTAATAGGGAACTAATATATTTATTATAAAAATGAATACTGATAGACTTGGATCCATCCTAATATTTGTATGGATTTTTTCAAAAATTTCTTCAAATTACAATAGTTTTAATATATTCGAAAAGAGCATTATCGATACTTTAGTTAAGTTTTTTCAAATTTCGCTTATTTTTGCGATAAAATCAATATTTGCGGAGATACAGCCACTTTTCTAAAAAAGTTTAATAGGGAACTAATATATTTATTATAAAAATGAATACTGATAGACTTGGATCCATCCTAATATTTGTATGGATTTTTTCAAAAATTTCTTCAAATTACAATAGTTTTAATATATTCGAAAAGAGCATTATCGATACTTTAGTTAAGTTTTTTCAAATTTCGCTTATTTTTGCGATAAAATCAATATTTGCGGAGATACAGCCACTTTTCTAAAAAAGTTTAATAGGGAACTAATATATTTATTATAAAAATGAATACTGATAGACTTGGATCCATCCTAATATTTGTATGGATTTTTTCAAAAATTTCTTCAAATTACAATAGTTTTAATATATTCGAAAAGAGCATTATCGATACTTTAGTTAAGTTTTTTCAAATTTCGCTTATTTTTGCGATAAAATCAATATTTGCGGAGATACAGCCACTTTTCTAAAAAAGTTTAATAGGGAACTAATATATTTATTATAAAAATGAATACTGATAGACTTGGATCCATCCTAATATTTGTATGGATTTTTTCAAAAATTTCTTCAAATTACAATAGTTTTAATATATTCGAAAAGAGCATTATCGATACTTTAGTTAAGTTTTTTCAAATTTCGCTTATTTTTGCGATAAAATCAATATTTGCGGAGATACAGCCACTTTTCTAAAAAAGTTTAATAGGGAACTAATATATTTATTATAAAAATGAATACTGATAGACTTGGATCCATCCTAATATTTGTATGGATTTTTTCAAAAATTTCTTCAAATTACAATAGTTTTAATATATTCGAAAAGAGCATTATCGATACTTTAGTTAAGTTTTTTCAAATTTCGCTTATTTTTGCGATAAAATCAATATTTGCGGAGATACAGCCACTTTTCTAAAAAAGTTTAATAGGGAACTAATATATTTATTATAAAAATGAATACTGATAGACTTGGATCCATCCTAATATTTGTATGGATTTTTTCAAAAATTTCTTCAAATTACAATAGTTTTAATATATTCGAAAAGAGCATTATCGATACTTTAGTTAAGTTTTTTCAAATTTCGCTTATTTTTGCGATAAAATCAATATTTGCGGAGATACAGCCACTTTTCTAAAAAAGTTTAATAGGGAACTAATATATTTATTATAAAAATGAATACTGATAGACTTGGATCCATCCTAATATTTATATGGATTTTTTAAAAGGGAAGACCCCTTATATTAAATACGAAGACCATATATTGAAAAGGGGGGACCCTTACCATAATATCGAGCAATATCCCTATATTAAATACGAAGACCATATATTGAAAAGGGGGGACCCTTACCATAATATCGAGCAATACCCTTATATTAAATACGAAGACCATATATTGAAAAGGGGGGACCCTTACCATAATATCGAGCAATATCCCTATATTAAATACGAAGACCATATATTGAAAAGGGGGGACCCTTACCATAATATCGAGCAATACCCTTATATTAAATACGAAGACCATATATTGAAAAGGGGGGACCCTTACCATAATATCGAGCAATACCCTTATATTAAATACGAAGACCATATATTGAAAAGGGGGGACCCTTACCATAATATCGAGCAATACCCTTATATTAAATACGAAGACCATATATTGAAAAGGGGGGACCCTTACCATAATATCGAGCAATATCCCTATATTAAATACGAAGACCATATATTGAAAAGGGGGGACCCTTACCATAATATCGAGCAATACCCTTATATTAAATACGAAGACCATATATTGAAAAGGGGGGACCCTTACCATAATATCGAGCAATATCCCTATATTAAATACGAAGACCATATATTGAAAAGGGGGGACCCTTACCATAATATCGAGCAATACCCTTATATTAAATACGAAGACCATATATTGAAAAGGGGGGACCCTTACCATAATATCGAGCAATATCCCTATATTAAATACGAAGACCATATATTGAAAAGGGGGGACCCTTACCATAATATCGAGCAATATCCCTATATTAAATACGAAGACCATATATTGAAAAGGGGGGGCCCTTACCATAATATCGAGCAATACCCTTATATTAAATACGAAGACCATATATTGAAAAGGGGGGACCCTTACCATAATATCGAGCAATACCCTTATATTAAATACGAAGACCATATATTGAAAAGGGGGGACCCTTACCATAATATCGAGCAATACCCTTATATTAAATACGAAGACCATATATTGAAAAGGGGGGACCCTTACCATAATATCGAGCAATATCCCTATATTAAATACGAAGACCATATATTGAAAAGGGGGGACCCTTACCATAATATCGAGCAATACCCTTATATTAAATACGAAGACCATATATTGAAAAGGGGGGACCCTTACCATAATATCGAGCAATACCCTTATATTAAATACGAAGACCATATATTGAAAAGGGGGGACCCTTACCATAATATCGAGCAATAGCCTTATATTAAATACGAAGACCATATATTGAAAAGGGGGGACCCTTACCATAATATCGAGCAATACCCTTATATTAAATACGAAGACCATATATTGAAAAGGGGGGACCCTTACCATAATATCGAGCAATACCCTTATATTAAATACGAAGACCATATATTGAAAAGGGGGGACCCTTACCATAATATCGAGCAATACCCTTATATTAAATACGAAGACCATATATTGAAAAGGGGGGACCCTTACCATAATATCGAGCAATACCCTTATATTAAATACGAAGACCATATATTGAAAAGGGGGGACCCTTACCATAATATCGAGCAATACCCTTATATTAAATACGAAGACCATATATTGAAAAGGGGGGACCCTTACCATAATATCGAGCAATACCCTTATATTAAATACGAAGACCATATATTGAAAAGGGGGGACCCTTACCATAATATCGAGCAATACCCTTATATTAAATACGAAGACCATATATTGAAAAGGGGGGACCCTTACCATAATATCGAGCAATATCCCTATATTAAATACGAAGACCATATATTGAAAAGGGGGGACCCTTACCATAATATCGAGCAATACCCTTATATTAAATACGAAGACCATATATTGAAAAGGGGGGACCCTTACCATAATATCGAGCAATACCCTTATATTAAATACGAAGACCATATATTGAAAAGGGGGGACCCTTACCATAATATCGAGCAATACCCTTATATTAAATACGAAGACCATATATTGAAAAGGGGGGACCCTTACCATAATATCGAGCAATACCCTTATATTAAATACGAAGACCATATATTGAAAAGGGGGGACCCTTACCATAATATCGAGCAATACCCTTATATTAAATACGAAGACCATATATTGAAAAGGGGGGACCCTTACCATAATATCGAGCAATACCCTTATATTAAATACGAAGACCATATATTGAAAAGGGGGGACCCTTACCATAATATCGAGCAATACCCTTATATTAAATACGAAGACCATATATTGAAAAGGGGGGACCCTTACCATAATATCGAGCAATACCCTTATATTAAATACGAAGACCATATATTGAAAAGGGGGGACCCTTACCATAATATCGAGCAATACCCTTATATTAAATACGAAGACCATATATTGAAAAGGGGGGACCCTTACCATAATATCGAGCAATACCCTTATATTAAATACGAAGACCATATATTGAAAAGGGGGGACCCTTACCATAATATCGAGCAATACCCTTATATTAAATACGAAGACCATATATTGAAAAGGGGGGACCCTTACCATAATATCGAGCAATATCCCTATATTAAATACGAAGACCATATATTGAAAAGGGGGGACCCTTACCATAATATCGAGCAATACCCTTATATTAAATACGAAGACCATATATTGAAAAGGGGGGACCCTTACCATAATATCGAGCAATACCCTTATATTAAATACGAAGACCATATATTGAAAAGGGGGGACCCTTACCATAATATCGAGCAATACCCTTATATTAAATACGAAGACCATATATTGAAAAGGGGGGACCCTTACCATAATATCGAGCAATACCCTTATATTAAATACGAAGACCATATATTGAAAAGGGGGGACCCTTACCATAATATCGAGCAATATCCCTATATTAAATACGAAGACCATATATTGAAAAGGGGGGACCCTTACCATAATATCGAGCAATACCCTTATATTAAATACGAAGACCATATATTGAAAAGGGGGGACCCTTACCATAATATCGAGCAATACCCTTATATTAAATACGAAGACCATATATTGAAAAGGGGGGACCCTTACCATAATATCGAGCAATACCCTTATATTAAATACGAAGACCATATATTGAAACGGGGGGACCCTTACCATAATATCGAGCAATACCCTTATATTAAATACGAAGACCATATATTGAAAAGGGGGGACCCTTACCATAATATCGAGCAATATCCCTATATTAAATACGAAGACCATATATTGAAAAGGGGGGACCCTTACCATAATATCGAGCAATACCCTTATATTAAATACGAAGACCATATATTGAAAAGGGGGGACCCTTACCATAATATCGAGCAATACCCTTATATTAAATACGAAGACCATATATTGAAAAGGGGGGACCCTTACCATAATATCGAGCAATACCCTTATATTAAATACGAAGACCATATATTGAAAAGGGGGGACCCTTACCATAATATCGAGCAATACCCTTATATTAAATACGAAGACCATATATTGAAAAGGGGGGACCCTTACCATAATATCGAGCAATATCCCTATATTAAATACGAAGACCATATATTGAAAAGGGGGGACCCTTACCATAATATCGAGCAATACCCCTATATTAAATACGAAGACCATATATTGAAAAGGGGGGACCCTTACCATAATATCGAGCAATACCCTTATATTAAATACGAAGACCATATATTGAAAAGGGGGGACCCTTACCATAATATCGAGCAATATCCCTATATTAAATACGAAGACCATATATTGAAAAGGGGGGACCCTTACCATAATATCGAGCAATATCCCTATATTAAATACGAAGACCATATATTGAAAAGGGGGGACCCTTACCATAATATCGAGCAATACCCCTATAATAAGTACGAAGACCATATATTGAACATTTATAGGGTTGGCCTGAGGAGCGTTCTCCAATAATTTTTTTTCGCCCATCTCCTTCCATTTTCGGAAAAAGGAGCAAAGTCCTTTTTAAAATTTCAAAAGTCGAAATTTGGCAAAATGTCTCCTATTTTCAGAAAAACACACTGTTGGGACTTTTGAATATTGGACATTCATAGGGATGGCCGGAGGAGTGTTGTCCAATAATTTTTTTTCGCCCATCTGCCGTTATTTCCAAGAATTTTCATGAACTTTCTTCAACAAAGTTTTTATAGTCTTCCGTAATGAGTGCGTTGATTTTAGATTTTTATGGCTGTATTTTATAGAATATGTTATTAGAAATATATTATTTTATATTTTAATATAATTATTATTATTAATTTTTTAGTTTTGAATGCATTTTCATTGCAAAATATAAATTTTTTAGGCAGAGCCCTGCTACTTAATTAATATCGCAGGTTTGAGTCTGGGGTTAAACATTTTAAAATTTATCTTCACACCCATTATTTTGATTTCACTGGATATTAAAACAAATGCAATGTTTAAGTTTATTATGAAGTTTTTTAAATATTATTAATAGATTGCAAACAAATAAATTATTCATATATTTTACAAAATTTCAAAAGGCAAAAACTCTTTTTAACTACAAGCATTAAATCAAAATCCAGCTGGCAGTTCTAAAGCATCAAGTAATTGTTGAAATGTGGCAACGCTCAACATAATGGGAAAGTCCCTTAATGCTGGCCAAATTGTGTCCCACCAAACCTATCGTCAACCAATAAGAGACATGTGAAACGCTACTTTTCAACAGGAAAGTAATTTATGTCGAATAACGCATCGACCATGAATACTTTCGTGTGTATTAGCTTCTCTTTTGCTCAAACTGTGGCCAGAGTTGCCATATTATCTATGTTAGTGGCGACAGAAACAAGCCAGAAATCACAATACAATATGCCAAGTTTATGCCAACGGTTTGTTTGCGCGTCTCTCTTTCTTCCACGCAGTCAAGAAGAAGTAAAATACCTGCTCCACATTAGATTTGGGAAGCTGATATCTGATTGGCAGTCTATGTCAATACCTCCCACGGGGGCAAGTTAAGCGCTGACAATTTTACACCCAGTCAGGGAACTCTGCTTTCCGGGGAAGAGTGGTGAAGGGGTCCCCCCCCCCCAAAAAAAAAATTGAATGAAGTTCGCTTAAGTATCAGTTCTTCCGAAATTTTCACCAAAGGTCAATTGGCAGAACGTTAACCGACACTGGTTGAGGAGCTTAACCTTGACTGAAACGTTCTGGCTGTAGTTTAAACCTAAAGACGCAGGAAGAAGAAAATCTTCGAGGCGCTGTTGCATTGCGACGTGTCTGTTTTTATACAAGGAACTAGATTGAGGGGAATGTCTGGCGAGCTGGTTTAAGGCCTGATGTGCCTTGTGGATTTCGGGCTACCAACTCAGCAGTCTAGTCATTTTCCTCCTTCTGGGGAAATGTGTGAAACAGAAGGGATAGCCCGAGCTTTTTAGCAAGGACCTTATGATTAGTGCCGTGCAGCATATTATGAGAAATTGCCACCTGTGTGAGCTTGCAAGCCACATGGGAGCGCGAGTGAGCCGTCATACTGTTCACTCAAGTGGATTTGATCCACTGCCAGATATAGCCGTCAAGGCAGGTGCTGGCATAAAATCATCTCCAACTCAATACCATCATCTCTGCGAAAGACATTTTAAATATTTGTGGTCAAATTTAAAAACATAAATATGTGTAAATTGTTTTATTTAAATGTTTTTAACAGTCCTAATGTTTAAAATTTTATGCTTAATATCATTCCATATTATTTAAAATGGTTTTGTTCAATTCTGTTATTTCATGCTAAATGTTATACTCATTTGTACGGCGAATAGATTTTTGCCCTACACTATAATTATAGGAATACCAATAAATAAATAAATAGATAAATTAAAAAAAAAAATATCGCAACAGTAAAAATATCCTACACGACACCCCATAAACTTTAAAGCGCCCGTTTTTACGGTTTTTACGATTATATATGACATGAATAGAGAATTATTGTGTACGACAATTTTTTTGAATTGAAATCTCGGACAAAAATTAGTCTGCCCTTATTCCAAGAGCCGTCGTCGTGGTAGTCACGTAAAAAATTGTCGCTTGGATTTGGACAACTTTTTAATATTATTGACAGTTTGTCCATCTATTCTCTTAGAGCTGGAAAATAGCAAGTGACGGTCAAAACTAGAAAATTCTTGTCAACGACGAGCGTAAACTTTTCTATATTGACATACAAGTATTATTATGTATGTGACGAACGGAAGGACTCTTGGAATAGGGGAGATTATATGGCCCAGCAAATCTTAACATGTCGTTAACTAATAATTTCTTTGCAGGGCAAAGTTTACTTGTTCGACAAAGTTTTTAAACCAAACGCATCCCAAGAGAAAGTCTACAATGAAGCCGCCAAATCCATTGTCACCGATGTCTTGGCCGGCTACAACGGTACCATCTTCGCTTACGGTCAAACTTCTTCGGGTAAAACACACACCATGGAAGGTGTTATTGGTGATTCGGTGAAGCAGGGTATCATACCGCGTATTGTCAATGATATTTTCAATCACATTTATACAATGGAAATGAATTTGGAATTCCATATAAAAGTGTCCTATTATGAAATCTATATGGATAAAATTCGGGATCTATTGGATGTATCGAAGGTGAATTTGAGCGTGCATGAGGACAAGAATCGTGTGCCGTATGTGAAGGGGGCTACAGAACGATTTGTGTCATCGCCGGAAGATGTGTTTGAGGTTATAGAGGACGGTAAATCAAATCGTCACATTGCCGTTACAAGTAAGTATTTTATAATGAATTATTCCGTTGGTAGAGAAATATGTTTTTATTGCTCTGTCCCCTTTCTCTCTCTCTTTCTCTCTCTTTCTCTTTCTCTCTGGCTCGTGTTTCTCTTTCCCTTTTTAGACATGAACGAACATTCTTCACGTTCGCATTCCGTATTTTTGATAAACGTCAAACAGGAGAATTTGGAAAATCAAAAGAAACTCTCGGGTAAATTGTACTTGGTGGATTTGGCCGGTTCGGAAAAGGTATCGAAAACCGGCGCCGAAGGTACTGTACTAGACGAAGCGAAAAACATTAACAAATCCTTGTCTGCTCTGGGTAATGTTATCTCTGCCTTGGCCGATGGCAATAAAACGCACATACCCTACCGTGACTCAAAGCTGACACGTATTCTGCAAGAGTCTTTGGGTGGTAATGCACGCACAACAATTGTCATTTGCTGTTCTCCTGCCAGTTTCAATGAAGCCGAAACCAAGTCCACTTTAGAATTTGGTCGCAGAGCCAAGACTGTCAAGAATGTGGTGTGTGTCAATGAGGAGTTGACCGCCGAAGAATGGAAACGTCGTTACGAAAAGGAGAAGGAAAAGAATGCCCGCCTCAAGGGTAAAGTTGAAAAGCTTGAGTTGGAATTGGCTCGTTGGCGTGCCGGTGAAACTGTGAATGCCGAGGAACAGGTGAACGTGGATGATCTCATGGAGGCCAGTACTCCTAATCTTGAAGTTGAAACGCCTGTGCCGGCTGCTAATGTCGCCCCAATGCCCGCTACGCCAGCAGCCGGCCTTATGTTGGGCTCAATAAGTAGTGATGAACGTGCCCGCTTGGAGGCGGAACGTGAACGTCTCTACCAGCAATTAGACGAGAAGGATGAGGAAATCAATCAACAGAGTCAGTACGTTGAAAATCTGAAGGATCAAATCCTCGAGCAAGAAGAACTTATTGCCAATGCACGCCGTGAATACGAAGCCTTGCAATCGGAAATGGGCCGCATTCAGCAAGAGAATGAGTCGGCCAAGGAGGAAGTTAAAGAAGTTTTGCAGGCTTTGGAGGAACTGGCCGTCAACTATGACCAAAAATCTCAAGAAATCGATACCAAGAACAAAGATATCGATAACTTGAACGAAGAGCTACAGCAAAAGCAGACTTTGCTCACCACCACCACCGCTGAATTGCAGCAACTACGTGATATGTCGTCCCATCAAAAGAAACGTATCAACGAAATGCTGTCCAATTTGTTGCGCGATTTAGCTGAAGTGGGTCAGGCCCTGGCTTCGGGTGATTCCGCAATGGATATGAAAATGAATAGCATACCCAGTGCCGGCGATAGCGGCAAAGTGGAAGAGGACTTTACCATGGCTCGCCTGTACATCAGCAAAATGAAAACCGAAGCCAAAAATATGTCTCAACGCTGCACCAACATGGAGACGCAGCAGGTGGACTCAAATAAAAAACTCTCTGCATATGAGAAAGATCTCGGAGAGTATCGCCTGCTCATTTCGCAGCACGAGGCGCGCATGAAATCGTTACAGGAATCGATGCGTGAAGCTGAAAATAAGAAGCGTGCTCTGGAGGAGCAAATCGATTCGTTGCGTGAAGAGTGCGCCAAACTTAAGGCGGCCGAACACGTTTCGGCTGTCAATGCCGAGGAAAAACAAAAAGCCGAACAATTACGTTCCATGTTCGATTTACAAATGGATGAATTGCGCGAAGCCCACACCAAACAGGTGTCCGAGCTGCGCGACGAAATCATTGCCAAACAACATGAAATGGATGAAATGAAAGACATTCATCAAAAACTGATATTGGCACACCAGCAAATGACGGCCGACTATGAAAAACTCAAACAAGAAGAGGCCGACAAATCCAATAAACTGCAGGAAATTATACTCACCAACGAAAGACGTGAACAGGCACGCAAAGATTTGAAAGGTCTGGAAGACACCGTGGCCAAGGAATTGCAAACACTGCATAATTTGAGAAAGCTGTTTGTTCAAGACTTGCAGGTGAGTCGTTGTTCCTTTAAAATTGCACGAGTGTGAGGGAATCATTAAATGAATTTCATTTATTTTATTTTACCATTTAAGGCCCGCATCAAGAAAACTGTTATCAATGAGGACAGCGAAGAAGACGGTGGCTCCTTGGCCCAGAAACAGAAAATATCCTTCCTCGAGAACAATCTCGATCAACTTACCAAGGTACACAAACAATTGGTGCGCGACAATGCCGACTTGCGTTGCGAATTGCCCAAACTGGAGAAACGTCTGCGTACAACAATGGAACGCGTCAAGGCCCTGGAGACGGCGTTGAAGGAAGCCAAAGAGGGTGCCATGCGTGACCGTAAACGCTATCAATACGAAGTTGATCGCATCAAGGAAGCCGTGCGACAAAAACATCTCGGCCGTCGCGGCCCCCAGGCGCAAATCGCCAAACCCATACGGGCTGGCCAGGGTGCAATTGCTATACGTGGTGGTGCCGGCGCTAATCCCACACAAATGCCTCAAGCAAGTGCTGTTAGTTCGTAAAAAGATTAATCTGTAATTTTTACTAAAACTATTATAATTATTACTTTTACAATTTTCATCTTTAGTTTTCTCTTTATTTTATTGCATTATGTTCTAATTGAGATTTTTTCTCTTTTGCTCTTATTTAAATTAAAACAAAACAAAAAGAAATGTTTTATTTGATGATGAAAATCGACGAATAATAAGATGATGAAGAAGAAGAAGAAGAAGAAGCATGTTAAAACAAAATTACAAACATTTAAATACTTTTTATTATTTTCTTTTTTCTCTCGAAAAGCAAAGTTATACATATTAGAAATTTAAATGTGTGCATGTACGTGTAGAATAAATTTTCTTACATTTCGAAAGACTTAAAAATGATTTAACGAAAAATGTTTTTTTCACCGTTGGCGCTTCTTTCTTAATGCAGTTTAACTGGTCTAAAAGCAAAGCGAAAACGCAGATCATTTTTTACATTAACAAAAAAAAACAAGAATTATTTTAATTATTTATTTACAAAAAGAAAAATGCAAAAAAACTGAAAAAAAAAATCTATTTAACAATAATTTTTTGCAACCAAACAAAAAGAACGAAAGGAATATATTAATTATGTATATTTGAAAAAAAAAACAAAAATATTATGAAGATTGAAAAAAAAAACAACAACAACAACATTAAATCAAGCTTAATTAAGTGAAAATAAACAAAATAAACAAACAAACAAACAAACAAAAATATCTACACTTTTTTCATGCTTCACCAACTAAAATGCAAGTGGCAAGTCTGCTCTGTTCCCTTCAGCTTTTGCACAGTTGTGGATGTTATTGCAATATAATTTTTATACTTTGCGTTTAACTGCATGATTTGTTAAGTTCAGCCAAAGAAATGCCACTCAAAAATTGTCTTAATTTTGCTTTTAACGCATTCACTTCGCCTGTTTTCATCTGTTGCATTTGTCTGGTCTGTTCAGTTTTTTGTGCTTTTGTGTGCTTTTGTTTGATTATAATTTGAATGGCACCGAAACGTTTTAATGCCGGCTTACAGACATCAACTTTTTTTTATTGGCTAAAAATCTAAAAATTTTAGTGGTTTTCTGCCAAAAAGATAGACAAAGAACTGAACTACAAATTATAAATGTATGTACATTGCTGTTGCACCGCTCTGCCATATACAATAATAAAGAAAGATGTGACTGAACTGGCACTAGTATTCAAATATTGAAACACAGTTTTATATGATTTAAGTTTAAATTAACGAAAATTAAGGTTTACTAGAACTGCCCGCCACTTGTATTGTACATGTAATAAGTGTGTCTCGTACCCCAACCATACTGGAACCCGAATTGAATTTCATTAAAAGCTACGACATTCCAGCACCTGAAAGTGAGGAGAAAAAAACAGTGTAGAAAACCACTTCGTGTTTGTGTTATGGAAATAGCCATCATCAGTTGTCAAAATTAGAGATCGTATTGAATGTTTGAGACTTGTGCAGTTTTTCAAAATAGTTTAATTCGTTTGCAGGATACTTTTGTACAACAACAGGATTATCTTATACAACAGAGTAAACTGGTCAGCGCCAACTTAATGTTAAATTGTCTTTATAACGAAATGGATGGTGGCCACTGTAAAGGCGGCCATTGAAAACAAACAAATCAGCGATAATAATGACATCTTCTCATAATAGAATTGGCGCTCACAAAACTATAAATGTGCATAAACTTCTTTCTTTACGAGTAAATAAAGCGGTGGTTCATTACAAAGTAGTTTCCTTAATTTTGCAAACATGTTTCCAGTTCGAGTTCTTAGGAAATATTGATAATTTGCCGTATTTTAAAACTGTGAGTTCTTCATATATAATCGGATAAGTGAAAAGTGGTTAAGACCAAACTAATTGACCTAATTGCGACATGTCGGCATGAATTATTATATATAAGTGATAAAAGATATGTGGTCGTTAACGTTCGATATTCGAGCGAACGCATTTTTTTAATATAGAGGTGCCCTAAGTAACGTTTCCCTAACTTTTCAGGAGAGAGAAAAAACTTAAAAATTAAAGTCTTGTGGTCGCGAAACTTTTTCCCACTGCTTATATTTTTGTTATTTTTAGTTGGATCACGTCAATTTTTTACCATGATTTGTTGGAAGATCATCTTTCGAAATTTACCACAAACTCGAACTCGGTTAGGGCCTTTCTATATTAAGGTAAAGATATATGTATATCTAATACTACACTACAGGGATGGGGTCTTCTAATGAGTATTTTTAAAACTGTTTTTTTTTTTTAACTTTGGAATATAGAAATACATACATAAATATGTCGCACTTTCACTTTTGTCGATTGGAACCGATTAAAAGTTTCTACCATTTAGTTAAAATGGTTTCGCTGCCGCCAGTGCTGTTCATTGTTTCGAAATCACATACATTAATACGTACATATTATCGAACATATACGACAGATCACTTTATGGCGACGCGATTGCAAATCACCTAAAAGGTGTTTTGCACACAACAACTATTGAAGAGGCGTGATTTAAAAACGTTGAGGTAAATGACGGACCATTTGAAATCTCTGGCATATTTGTCATAATTATTTCGTATAAAATTTAGAAAGAAAAAAAAATGATTTCACAGGTATTTAATTATTTATTTATAATTTACTATAATTACAATTATAAGAAATCTTTATAGCTAAAGCACTGGCAACTAAACACTATGGGCTCAATCACAGGATGTGTCTTGTAGTTATTTTTGTTAAAAAATTAGGTTTTGTTGATATGAAAACACAAAAAAAAAAAATTTAAAAATTTCTAAGATCACTATTTGTTTTAAAAAAAAAAAAATTGTTTGGCAATAACTTTGATTTACTTTTGCCCTCCAGCCAGTCGTCAGCTGGTTGAATTTTTCCAAGATATTTTTGACTGTATGACTTATAGTCTTAACAAGTCATATAAAATACCTGGAATTTAAGTGCAGAAGTTTTTTTTGTGAAGAATATTACTAAAAGCAAATGCAAATCAGCTGTTTTCTTGAGTTTTCGTAAAATTAAAATTTCGTTTGCAGAACGGCATTAAATCGTCTGCGTGATTTTAAAACAGTTCGTAATTTGAAACTTTGTATGTTGATAAGTGATTTTCAAAACAGGCCTCTATGTATGGATGTGTGGCATGTAAGTGCATGTGTGCGTCTATATACTTCACTGACCTACATATATATTTTAAGCATCCACTTAGTGGATATTTGGACATTTACACCAGGCACTTCTTGCAGCTTTCAGCAGCTTAACTTTTAGGCATCACGGTGAGGGGAACATAATGTGGCTGCAAACTTGCTGGTACTTTCAATTCGTTTTAGTTTCGTGTTCGTACTCGGCAAAAAGCACGAGTACGTGTAAATGTATGTACACGATACAAGCAATAAGAATTGCTGTGTGTGTGAACAACAAAGCAATTTCAATGAGAAATGTGCATCTTTCTGAGCAATAAGAATCGAACAGTGTAAATTGTGACTTGTTAAGCAGAAAAAAGCGTTTTTTTTTTGTTGTTTCCCCTTAATGCAACTCCACCGAAAGACACACAAAAGCAAAATTCCAGGCACTGCAACACAATTTCGATGTACTGCTTGCTGTCCGTTGACTTCACTTTCAAATGTTTTGCACTGCAGACTTTGCGTCATGCTTTCGTAAGTGTCTGCCATATTTAATTGTTTTAAAACTGTGCTGTTATTATTTATGTATAACAAAAACCTTATGTTTTATCAAGTGTAAAATATAAAGTGTGTTTTGTTTAACATTTTACTTTAGCACAGCCTGTCCACACATACATACATACATACGTACATACTTGCACTAGTGATTGGTAGAAAACAAATTTAGCAACAAAATTTGAATAAAACCTCGAAACTGTGCCTTTTCCACACAAATGCTTAAGAAAATTATAAAGCAAAAGAAAAGACTTTAAAAAAAGAATCTGTTCAAATTGTTAATGCATTCATGTGCATACAAATGCACACACACACACACACTACATACATTCGCAAGTAGGCAAAGAGCAAAAGCAATTAAATAAATTTCATTTATTCTGTAAGTCATAACATCAATTTTTAACCTCTTTTTCATTCGTATTTATGGTTCTCGAAATCTTCGCAAGTTTGTAGAAGATTTCTGTCCATTTTTCATATTGCTGGGGCCAACAAATTATTTAAAAGGTCTTGGTGAAATCAGTTTATTCAACTGCTGAAATTGGTTCGGTTAATGTTTATAGCACAAACTGTCAAGTTAAAAATCTTAACAGATGCTGTTAAAGGATGACAGAATGTTTGGCAAATCACCAAAACATTGTTTCATTTTATTTAACTAATAAATTAACTGGAACATGTTGCAAATCATGAAAGTTCATTCCAGTTACTCGTATTTTATGGCAGAGTTGGAAATAAGAAACTAAATCGTTTCTTAATTCAATAGCATTTTAAAAATTTCAAATATTCTATTTGCCATAAACTAACGAAAATCAATAATAAAAAACAAACAAATTTTGCAATTAATTAATGGATTATTAATAAATTTTTCTTGTGTAATTCATAATAGTCTAGTCTGGTTTTATAACGCCAGCAACTTAGCTGCCCGGTTTAGGTTCACAAAACTTCAAAAAAATCAATTTGATGGAAAGTGGGATCTGGAATATGCCGAACTATTCTATCGGAGCGTAATATGTACTTTGTAAGCCTTAAAGTCGTGTTGCCGGTCTGCAGGAGGTTTTTACTTACATTAAATTGTCAGAAAAGCAGTTTTAAACCAGCCCTAAAAGAAACTATTTAGTTTTAGAATTACTTGAGGTATTTTGCTCTGGTGTCAACAATCTGACAAGTGCATAATAAATATTTTTTTGACAAAACCTAAACGTTACGTGGGCGAGTAGGCGTTAAGGCACTCTAAAAATGTAGTCGTTTAAGAATTTTGCTTTCAAAAAGTTCATATTCCTGATTAAAAATAAAACATTCATTTTATTTAAAACAAAGTGTCGGTTCACATAAATCAACTTTTTGTTTTTCCATAAGAAAGAAATAGGAAGAACTAAATATTATACATATATCTTTGTATGTATGTATGTATTGCTATCTCATCACTCTGCCACATTATATACTATAAAGCAATAAAAGTTGATGTGTGTAAATCGCCACAAATTGATTTAAAAAAAAAACCTCAAATAAATTGAAACTAATGAGCAGTTTAGAGGACACAGATGTGGCCCCGTTACGAACATTTTTTTTTTATAAATTGTACCTAGAAAATTGTGACCTTCTCATACAAAATTTTTCAGACGTGTCGTTCATTCGTGTTCTGTAAACAGCACACAATTTACTCGTGGCTATAAAAACTAAACAGCAAATGTGATTTCCGAATAAAAAAGAAATATATATGAATAATTTGTTTTTTTTTTTAAATAAAACAACTTAATACTGAAAAAAATCCCACTTTTATTGTAACTATAAAAATGAAAAAGGTAATTATTTAATTAAATTTTTCCTAATTCAAATTAATTCATGAAAGCAAAATAGATTGTGTATAAAATAGAAGACAATTTTTAATAAAACAAACAAGAAAAAAATCATAAAATACGAAAATTCAAATTTAATAGTAGAAAGTTTAATTTATATTGATAGAAAAAAAATATTTACAAAATAATAAATAAAACTGAAATAACAAAATAGGTTGGCAGCACATCTTTAGCTATTTAAATTTTATGAAAAACTACTCGTAATAATAAAAAATTAAACACCAGAGAGCGCTTTATTTGTGAATAATAAACAAACAATTGTTTATATTTATTGAAAATATATTTATATGAATTTCTGCTATTCTAATTGTATGCAAAGAAATAATTATTGAAAATTAAACCTACAAAATGCTTATTTTACACTTAACAAAATATACCCATAGAAACATATTTCATAACAAAAGAAAAATATATACATATTTAAAAAGAATTACAAAATATTTCATTATAGGAATAAGAAGAAGAGAAAACTAAGAAATAATTAATAATACTCATTGATAAAATAAAGAAAAACACATTTAAGAAAAGAAAGTAAAAAAGAATTACAAAAAATTATGTTTTATTCAAATAAATAAAAAATGAGTTTTTAATTAAGATAAATGTGGAATTTAATAAAAAAAAAGACATTCAATTTTTTTCAGTGATTTTTCGATTTTATTTCTTTAGACAAGTGGAAAAGATTTGAAGTTTATATAGCGGTAAACCACAGAAATAAGGATTACTGGTTTTCAAAACGTACATGAAAATTGTTTCCTGCAATTTAGCGGGTCTGTGGTGGAAGCCACTTTATGTGAAATCAAGCGGTTCTTCTTGTTATTCTCTCGTTACTTTGTCAACAATTAGGAAGTATAAAATGATGCTGAGCACACAATTTAGTGGTTTGAAACCACATGATTTCCAGAATATCCATAAAAGGCGAGTCATCACAAATGAACGAAAGTGGAAATCTGCTTCATTATATGGCACAAGTATGACTTCATTCCTGTGACTGATTCGGCTCACATTACCCCAAATGAGACAGACTCCAATGTAACCAGAATAAAGTGAATTAGTTTTTTATTTTTTACCAAGAATTAAGTTTGTGAAAAAGGCAAGTAAATGGGCGCTCAGTTATAGAACTAAAATTTTGACTCAGAATTCGCTTATTTATGTATGTAACTGTCTTCAACATAAAAACGTCAAGGAATTGATATATTTAATTTATTTTCAACATCGTTTTTACCTAAAAAGCCGGTCGCACATTAGCCGAAAACAATTCTGATGTTCGAAAATGTAACAAGTTTTGCGAAATGGAACTTTTGCAAATCAACTATTTTCATTGGGGGATGTTTTTATCAGATTTTAAAGAGAAATTGTATTCCTCCAAAATTTCGCTGTTGACAAAACCAAGTTGTTGGTAAAAAGATATTTTTATACGCTTTGCAATTGGGCAGATTTTAATCAATCGCTTATTCGATATTAATTAGACCACATTTCATGGTTTTAATTTTCCAAAAATGTAAAGAAGTATTATTGGGACTCTTCTGCAAATCACATGATTTCAAATCGCATGTGCTTTTACAAACACACGTATAATTTTTTTGGTGCCTTTTTGTATTTTTTGGTGTGATTTTCGATTGCCAAAAACACCAGCAAAGACTTGGTTTCTCTATTTTGAACAGAAGTCACAAAAACAAAAACACTTTTACAGCATAAAAGTGTCTTGAAAATTTCTTAATTTTAAAGTATTCATTTTAAAGAAAACATAAACAAGTTAATAAACAACACTTTGAGTTATTTATTTAATTAACTTATTATGAAAAGACGAACAAATAAGTGAGTGATTCGAAGAAATTCTTGAACGTATTACAATCACAATATTTGATAAACAGAACACTTTTCTTGTGATATCGAACCACTTTTACAAAATGTGATTTTCAGAACAGTCCTGCATAGCGATTCGGTGAATTGAGTCATTAAACTTTTTAATTAGTGTTGGTATGCAAAACTATTATAATAGTTTTCTAACGTTTTCAACATTTTATTTAGTTGTCTTCAAAAAAGATTGATAATTTAATTATTTCGTGCGTTAATAATTGAGTTCCAAGTATTAATGTCAATTCTTTTTACAAACAGAATCATGAAAATTTTGCTTTAAATGTGCGCTTAAGTAAAAAATACGTACATAAAATATATGTATGTACCTATAAAGAAAGTAAAAATTTCAAGTCAATAATAATAAATCTTAAACTAAATTTTATATCATAATTAAAATTGTATTACACTAAAAAGCTTTAAACATATTTACTTGCAAACTTAAAACATTAAGTGCAATAAATCGGACTGGAACGACCACCTATATTATGCACATGTGTAGTAAAGGGCGACGACAGACACCATTCATACCAAATTTTCTGCTTCGTTACACAACGCCAAAAATGAATTTCTATAGTTTGACCTTGTTTTATGTCCATAGGTTCCTAAAAAGGTTAAACAAAAAAATTAAAGAATAATCGAATAAAGCTGTTGGCGTCAATTGCTGCTTACCGAAAATGGAAAATACATAGGAAACCAGGATGGCATACCCATTGTATGTGTTGGTGGATTAATGCTCATTATTATATCTTTGTAGAGAACACATTCAAAATAGCCTCCTATTCCCGTCAGAACGCAATCTAAATCTACACTAAATCTTAATACTTTATAGCGACTATTGTCAATAACAGCCTCACGATTTGGATGCACGAACTCAAATAATGCTTTAGGTTGATCAATATTGTAAATATTCTTAAGCAAGACCACAAAACCACTTTCGGCATGTGTATTATAGGTGGATTGTTTTTCGCGTAGAAATGGTTCTTGACGGGGAATTAGACGCACGGCATTAAATAATTTCGATGACATTATGGGATTTATAAACGACACTGATTTGCAAGGTATACTTATGCCATCGGCTTTTAACAATCTTTGGGCACAGTCTAAGCATTCCGGTGAAAGTTCATTGTCACCAAATGAACCTAAAAGTTCGGAAACCAAAATATCAGCTTTTTCAGGCGGAGAAAATTCACGCATATCTTTCGAAAACAGATGAACATCTGAAAAAACAGCATATAAATTATATAGAACTTAGAATATATTTACGCTGTCAATGTGTATCCAATACACAATATGTCAATGTATATACCTTTATTGTGCCACAATTTTTTGGTGATGGCTGTTAAGGTTCGTATGGCGTTTGGATTTTTCTCTATTATATAAACTCGAACTTTACGATTTGTATTTTCAGCGGCATTAAGGGCAGACCTTACCAAAGGGCCTCGGCCAGCACCTAGTACCATTATAACAGTCTGCAAAAGATTTAAAACAATTACACTATGGAACATGTTACGGGATTTGTTGGGTTAACAAATTTTTTACAAAAGAACTCACCAGTTTACTATCAATTTCGTCTTCTCCAACGCGATCTTTTAAAGCAGCTTCTATGGCATTCTGATACAGCTTGTATTTGACAGGATCTTTTTCAAAAATTTCATAAGTATAACAATCCAAATTATCGTACAATGGTTGCAAAGGAATTTCCAAAACATCTTCGTAGCTTAAGAAAGCAGAAAGAAACATTTTTTAAATAGAAACGGAAAAACGAACACAAGAGAAGCAATGATTTTACCTCTGCAGGCCGTGCGAATCCTTAAAGGTTTCTCTGAAATTTATCAAATAATCAGTATATAACTTTAAACTGTCATCTTCGGAATCTGTGGAAACAATCATATTGACGTGAGCTTTAATAAATAACTTCAAGACTTCTTGCCAAGCTTTTGGAAGCACAGGAAAATTGTGGCGGTTTCTTATAAACAAAGTAGATGGTAGAATAATGGCTTCGACTGGTTCACCCAGCCAACGACAAACAACATTGATATCGGGACGTTCGCCCTCGTTTAATTCAAGTACTACTCTTATTTTGGGATTGAAATCAGCTGCTCTGCGAAAACGATTCCACCAACTCCAGCTGTCTTGTGATTCCAAAGCAATAACTTCATCCTCTGTTAGGTCACGGCGAGAACTTGCTTGAGCCACGGCTCTATTGTACAATGGAACTTGCAGCAGCATTATGCCTTTTATAAAAACAATAATGCTATTATACGAGACTTCTTTTTTGATTTTCTACTCACCCTTTGATTTGTTGGTCAGTGTAGTAGCTAAATTAAAATTATTTTCCTTTTTAAGCTTCATCAGCGTATAACCACCGTATTGAAGGTGCTCAGTCCAGGATATATCACGTTTCAATACTTCTATGGAATGTTTACGTACCCCATCATCTGCGGAATCACAATCAATTTGTTCCGAGAGTATGGTAATCACTTTGCCATTCCACTGGTCAGCTGTTAACACCAGGTCGGAATATGTAAAATTTGTTTGCTTGTCCTTTAGGGATTCACGCTGAAACTCCATCGGTATGTCCTGGCAGTTTAGCGGTACTGCTATAACAGAATAATTATTACGATTCGCCTTTTCAATAAGACCAGGCAAATTGGAAATGCCCTCTTGTAATAGACATATGTATGGCATGTTTAGTCCTTAAACTTTTATATAAACAATTAGAAACACTTTTTTTTCAACTCTTTTTTATTTTTAAAAGTTGTGGACAAGCACGTTGCTTTTGTTCAGACGCTGAGAGTTGATGAAAACAAGAATAACAAACCGGTAAGTTACATGCCAATTGTTGCCATGTGCTGCCAGACCAATAGGAGTTACAAACCAACTACCAACATCAATATTTGGGCCAAGTTGACACTACTTCGTAACAAGCTTTCAAAAGCTGTATAATTGATGGTGTACAGCAATATAACATTTTGCGAAACGTCGCGAGCATCAATAAAATGCATTTTCATTTATTTTATAAGAGATTGTTTAGTTTGGAAGATAATATTCAGTTAACGGGAAACCAAATTAAACCTAATCATCGATATAATGTTTAATTTAATGCTGTTAGAGATGTTTGAAAAACAACTTTAGCCCATCTTGCTATAGATTGTGATTTTTGATGCAAAGGATTAATACGTGCTTGTAATAGACACATAACATGACATGGGTTAACGACAGTACCCACTGTTCCAACAGATGTAGATCTTAGTTTTAAACAGACATTATGCATATAAATCATGTTATATAATTATAAAGAGATAAAAGAAATCTACGTGGCTTTGAGTTTAAAAATTTTGAAACTTTTTATAAAGTAATCGATTTTTTTAGTGAATTAAACTGTATGGAATGCACAGCTTGCATACTATCTGGCAGCACAGCATTCCGGTGTCAACAACAACAAAAGTGTAGCGATGTCAACAAAAAACAGCTGTACAAGAGAAAAACAACACAAAACTTTAAGAGAAAGAAAACTAGTAAAATTAATTAGTGAAAATTAGTGCAATTTTTTAGAAAAATTCGATTATTTAGTGGTATTTGAATTAAAAACGCTGTTGTTAAGGACATGGCGAATAAAGAAATATTTTCCAAACACATCAAATCCAATGTGAAATTAGCGACACGATATGATGCCGAGGGGCGTGAAGTTCAAGTGAGTAATTAAGTTCTTAGCTGCGAAAAAGTGCTTCCATTTATAAACATTTGTACATATGTATTTACATATATAAAAGAAAATTATAAATATTTTGTTTACGTTCAGGTGGAAAGAAGGGAAGATGTTGACGCTACTGCCAAAGAACAGGAAACTTTTGATATGCTGATAAAGGCTGGCTACTATCGAGCTTGTATCAAAGGTCTGTCGGCTTTTGATAAAGTTGTTGGTGGCATGACTTGGTGCATAGAGTGTTGCGATTATGATGTCGACGTTGATTTGTTATTTCATGAAAATCTAACGATTGGCCAGAAAATGTGAGTTAGTTGTGTGTTAGTTTGTAGACCGATACGACTGGACGTCAATAGTAAAAGGCTTTCCTGACGTTGGGTTTTAAAACCACTTTAAAATTAATAACTTTTGACATATTTTAGATCTTTGGTTGAAAAAATTGTTGCTGTGTTACCACAAATGAAATGTCCTTATCGAATAGAACCCCATCAAATACAAGGTTTGGAGTTTTTGAGTATTCATCCTGTGATACAATGGCTGGTTAAAACATCGGTAAATTTGCTAAATTACATACTAAAAATTATTTGAAACGCATATTTCCTTTTCTTCCTAAAATATATGTATATATTAGGTGGAAAATCGAGCCGAGCGTAATTTGCGTCTTAAGCGTTTTGCGATTGGTCAGTTTCACAATAACTATCAGTATAAAAGTGATAAACAAAACTTGGAAAAAATACGTAATGCTTCAATACATATTAAAAGGATACAAGTAAGAAAATTATAGAAAAATAAATAAATGTTCTCAGATTTTAAAAAATATTTAATTAAAAAAAGGAACTTTACAATCCCATTCGGCAATACCAACGTAAAGATTTAACAGACGAAGATGAAAGAACCAGAGTTCATCTAACTCTGCTGGAATACAGTGATGCTGCGACGCCATCCAACCTCACTCAGCATAAACAAAACCCACTTGAAGCCTTTAAAGATGACGCCGACATTGAAGTAGGTGTTGCAAAAATCTCATTTATACTGTTTTAAAGGTGGCATTTGCTTTTTTGCCTTTTTGTTATTATGTACTTATGTTTAATACTTTGAGCCACATATTTGTTTATGATTTATTGCCAAAAATTTTAATTTTGTTTGCAGCTTGATGTTGAAAAGTTATTTAAAAATCTTATTATTGCCGACAAGGTAAACAAACAGTTTGTGTCCGTATGTTTTGAATAACTTTATAGCAAATTGATGTATTTTTTTATGTTAAAAACAGGTGGGTTCTCCACAAAAGCTAGATAATGCTACGCGCTTGGCTCTCAAACAGCACTATCAAGAATTTAAACAGGAAATGGAAACTGATGCTAAAGAATTGACCGAACAAAATCAAATAAAATCTCTGGAGACAACAAAATTAGCCTTACAACGAAAACTGGAACGCAATCAGAATGAAACTAAAAAAATATTAGAACTTCTAAAACAGGAAGAGGAACTGTTTGCAAATGTACAGACAGAGCATGATAAGTTGGCCAAAGAAATAGAGACATATAAACAATTGCAACAAAGTGTGGAGCCGGGGTAAGTAACATTTTGTAAGGCTGCAGTAAAAAGAAATGAAATGAAAAAAAAGTTCTTAATGAATTCTTAAATGAAAATGAAGATGAATTTAAACACAGAAAAGTTGTTCGTGCAAAGCGGGCAGGTCTTTTATGATAAAAAATATACGCATGTATATTTCTATGTACATATGTAAATATTTTCTTATGCCTTCCGATTTCTATTGTCGTATTTGAAAAATTGTTCCAATTACGGTTGGCACATGCTGTTCTATATGTACACATTTTCCTTTCTATGTCAATAGTTCAGATAAACCTTGTGAAATGCAGACAGAGGGAGAATCTGTCCAGCTCTTAGTGTAGTTTTTTCTAAATATTATTAGAACTTTAAACAGATTTAAAGTTCTTAGTTGAAAGAGGTGGGCTCTAAAATCACATTTGCTTTTCCAACCACACGCGTGATTTTTTGCTGTTCGGTAAAATAACATCTTTTTTGAAACGTTTCTTTCGGCAATAGATTTCACAAACTTTTTCTGTGATTTAAAATGCAGTTTTTAAAACTCTCCTGCGTATTTTCAAACACCTTCTGATATTCGTATTTTTAAAAATTTTAAAATAAGAAACGAAAAATCCCTCTTAACGCTAATTATGTGATTTCTCAGCGAAATCCGTCCATGGTGGACGTGGTTCATTAAAGTTTTTTATTAACCTTCTTTTGGATTTTGAAAATAAGTTATTTTTCTTTTAATTGCAGTCTGCTGGGAAAAGTACAAAGTCTTCTTAAACTGCACGATGAATTAAAGAAGGAAGAATCTGAACTTAAAGAGCATTGTCGTACGGATTTAGCGGACTTGCAGCAACAAATCGAGTATGTTATTTCTTTTACTCGTAAATACACTGATTTTTGTTCTAATGATTGGCTTAATTAACTTGTTTGGAATCCCTTATTTTCTTCGTTTAGACGAGTGTTTCTTTCACTAATTGTTAATTTTTTTTTATGATCTGCTGATTTTATATCTGGCAAATTTATTAAATAATTTTTAATTTTATTTACACATCATCATTACATTTATGTAATTCTTTAAATCTTAGTCAGCTGACGGTTGTGTTTGTGCTTTGCAAAATGCAAAGAACTGCAAATTTTCGAAATGAATTTTCACTTCCCGTTTTTAAAGATTCATTTAAATAAATAATTATGTATTGATGAAAAACAATTCACGTTTTATTTAACACAGAGAGCTGGAAATATTTAATGCTCAAGATCCCGAAGAACGCGAGCAGGCCGTATCGAAAGAGAAAGAACGAATACAACTTCTAAAACTCCAGCTGGCCAAACGTAATAGAGGCATTATGGCTATACAGCGGCAATTGGACAATACGCCAGATCGCACAGAGTTGGCACAATACCAGAGACGTTTCCATGAACTCTACAATGAGAGTAAGTATAAATTTTCTGAGCAGACAAGTTTTTCTTCTTAAACAAACGTTTTAATTTAATTTTTACTTTGGCAGTCAGTTCAAAGCATTTAGAAACTAAACAATACTATACGCTCTACAATACTCTAAACGATCAAAAACGCTACATGGAAAAGGAACTATCTCTGTTGAACTCCATATGTGAAGCCTACAATGAAGGCATGATGACAACACATGGCCGGGAGGAATTCATACAACAGTTTGAGCAAATTGTCAATGGGGTCAAGCAAACCGAACAGAAAGTTAAAAACAAATACAACGAGGAGAAGAGACGGCGGGAAATGCTAAATGAAGAACTGCAGGGTCTCTTGGAATTACAGCGACAATATGCGGCCGCCGTTAAACAATTAACAAGGGAGTGTCAACGTTGCGAACAATTACAGCAGCATTTAAAGTCGATACGTAAAAAGTAAGGACAAAAAAATGAACCAATAAAAATAATCTCCACAGGACAAAAAAGAGCCATATTTATAATGCTAAAATATGAATAGCTCTAAACTATCTCTAAGCTAACGAAATAAGGAATTTATATTTTTTAAATTTCGTCTTTTAAGCACAAACTCCTTAAAAACCCTTAAGCAATATAGTAGTTTTAAACACGTATGTACGTTTGTATGAAGTTGTCATCATTTTTGTCTGTTTTTGGAACCTAAACTTATCAAACGTAGAAAAAGTGTTGGCTTTTTAATTAGTAAATAACTTAGTTTAAAATTAAACTAGAAAATATCTCAATAAAATGTATTTACTAGGACCCCGGACAATGGAATCTTTCTTCTTTTATTTGTGGCTGACTTTTGATATATCAAAGTTTGATGTAAGATCGCAACAACACTATTGTAACAAAATACAATATGAATCTGAGGGATCTACATATATTATGTTCTACCTTATATTTCTTTAATTGAAGAAGCTGGGATACTTTAAAATAGGTATGCTGGTGTTGGTCATGGCTGAAACGTTCTGGCCGCTATAGACAACTACGCTGGCAGATTCAAATGTCCTGGAAGTTGTGTTGTCTTGCAACTGATTTACATATGTTCTTCGTTTTAGTGGATGGTACGGAGTGTACAGGTTGCTTGTTGCTTGAGGATTTCGGGGCCATCAACTCAGATCTTTTGTCTTCCTTTTACTGTCTGGGAAGCTACGAGCAAAAGGCATTAGATAGCCCGAGCTTTCGAGTGAGGAGCTTGTATTATGTGACCAGAAGTTGGCGCCTATGTTTGCGAGGATTGATGAGGATTTTGTTCAAGTTCACCAATTAGAGTTGGTCCCCTGTCAGATTAGATCATAATGCAAAGTGCTGGCATAAATCAATTTCTCAATTTGCCACCAAAGTGATATGTACATAATAACAATCTATTTCTACTTTTTCAACTATTTTCCGGTACATTTCCATATATATATAAAACAACAATAAATTATTTCAACCGACTTCATAATGAATTTATGTATTTAACGGATTTTTGTCTTAACGAATCTATTTTATATTGTATTGCCAGCCAACAATAATAATTACTTTGTGGACAGCTGTTTACATATATATATATATACATATACGAATAACGGAATGTTATACAGTGCAGGCAGGCGCAAGCACAGAAAGAAATTCATGGAATTTATAATCAATAACTTTGCGTGTTGCATTTCTAATTAATATTTCTGGTATTTTTCATTTCTGTTCTGCTACAAAAGCCATTAAATGATAAGTACTATTAAATAAATAAAAATAGCAACGACACCTGAAAGAATAATAAATACAGGCACACGGAGTACTTGATAAATATTTTCTATACATTTTGCTTAACAATTAAAATATAAATTGTCATTAAACAAAAACAAAATCATGCATTTCATCCATTATTAATATAATGGCAAAAGTTGTGGAGTAAAACAGTTTGTGGAAATATTTCCTGCTATTGCGGAACTTGCAGCCAAATTGTGTTCATTTCGTTGATAAATTGATATTATTTTGTGGCCAGGTGTTGCTGTTCAGCTATAAATATCATCTTATTATTGAATTTATTTTGACAGTAAATTCTATTTTTTTTCCTAGTTTTTTTTATACCAATTTTGGTAATTTTATGGCCGCCTTAAATGTACCTAAAAACAGAACTATTCACGGTATGGTGAACTATCAGCTTTAGGACGACCAGGATGTCTGGACATCTGACGTTTTTAAAATTGACTAAAGAAAGTGTAATGAAAACACAATAATGAAACGTCTCTATAAATCTGTGTTATAAACAATTTTCATTATGATTTATAAATCCTACAGTAGATTTGAATGTCGGAATTTTATTATTTTCCTCTTAATTAGATTAATTTTCTTTTGAAACACTGTGCCATCTCTTTAAACATGTGCTTCTTCAACACAAAAGAATTGACCTCAACCGTATTTAAAAGTATAAAAAGAATGAAATAAAATTTATCAATAACAGTTTTATGCCGTTAACGTCGCACAATCATAACAGGCGAAAACATTTTGCGGGGAAAGAACGAACAGGTGGAGCAAAACGTTTCAATTACGGAGAAAATGACAAACCAAAAGACGAGTTCTTAAGATATCTAAGGTTTTTTTTTGTTATGTCGTGTCGTATGTATTTATGTGTGTGTGTGTGTAAATATGTACAAATGTATATTCTGCACTCTTTTATTTGGGCTGGAAAAAATAAATCACACACAAACGTGTCCTTAAATAAAACCAGCATTTTTCTAATTAAAGCAACAGATTTTTAAATAATAAAAAAGCGCCTTCTATTTTAAGACTGAAATAGAATAAAGTGTGTAAGAAACGCCAGTATCATCACCATTTTATTTTATACGCTTTAAAGACTTATCGATGCCGCTACTGGCGCACGTGACGGATATAACATTATGCAAATGTCCGCCGCTGTTTCGTTGGGCGATACATTTCAGTTTCACGGAATCATTTGGATTTCCAGCAACGACGCAAACTTTTTCATGATACAGTCTTTAAAAATGTTTTAAGTTCTTGTGAGCAGCATAAACTCGCCTGCAGGTTTTTTCGCCAGATCTTACGAGTGGTAAAGGTGTTGGTTCACCAGCAATAGCGACTACCACTAGTGAAAAGTAATTAGTTAAAATGTTACTACTTCTACTTTGGCATTTTAAGAATTTCTTTTTTGCACGTGGCAACGTCATTGGAAGCACTTACTCTCACTTACGGATAACTGATTCAAAATGCCAGCACAAAAGTGGTGCTTAAATAGTGCGTAGTTGTACTTACATACATATCATATAATAATCAAGTCATTACTTCATTGCTTCTAAGTAATATAGACGGTAATTCGTATAATATTGCAAACTGTGTTGTTAGTTAAGTGTAGCACATTATCAAGTTTTTGCTGGTTACGTTTGAGGCGGCCATAAAACAGATCAGAGCCCGCTCATAATAACCAATTTTGTAATTGATATGTGCTGTTGAGGGGGCACCACACTTTCAATTTTTGCCTTTCACTCGTACATATTTTTTATATCAGAGACTCGCACTTTTTAAATTGACTACTCCAGAAACGAGTATGCAGATATTGCAGCTTCTGAAGCCAAAATTAGACCATTACTTAAATTCCAAACATGCGAAAGTCGTGATATATCGGCCGCAATTCTTTGCCACTTCAACTCGTTACAAAAAAAAAAAAAAAAAACATGGTCCGACTACTCGCATAACTACAAAATTTTGAACCCTGAAGCTAAAAAACCAAACTGTAGTTTCTCTCACAAGCATCTATTGGAAAAATCATCAGACCCCAAAATTTACCCTCTGCAACAGACATCTAAACGTTTTACATGTTCTGGATGAGTGTCCAAAGTGTAGCGCATCCAGACAACAAATATTCAAATCAAATCGACCTATTGATCTCCTAAAAAATGTCTGTGATAAAAATATAAAATTAATTTGGGAATTTTTATCAGGGAACAATTTGCAACAGGCGATATATTTTATATTATAATTATAATTTCGGAGTTGCAAGCCAAAGCAGCGAGTTCACCTATTTTTTTTTTATATTTTGGTTACAATATTTATAATTTTGTAAGTAATAATAATACATAAAAAAATAAAAAATTGACTACTAAAATATTAAATTTTTTTTTTTAAATTTTTAGTTTAATTTTAACAGCTGATCATAGACAAACTTTAGCTCCTCACTTTGAGCAATAAATTGTGGTAGTAAAAAAGCAAAAAAATCAAATTGTGTTTATAAAAATTCTTGTGATTATTTTATTTAAAAAAAAAAAAAATTAATAAAAAACTGGAATTTTTAAATATTTCTTTGTCGAAGGAATTTTTTTTTGCCCGGAAATTGACTTTCGACTGGAATGCAGCCCGTGTCACAGCCGTCAATTCAAGTTAGTTTTGAAAACCAGAAATTGTAAGTGTGGCTGCAGTGTGAATAAGCGAAAGCCCATTGACAGATAGAGAATATGTCTGTTATCGCCCGTTAAAGTTGGGGTGCGTGTGAGCTCTAGAATTCTAATTCCCCCCCCCCCCCCCCCTCCCAAAAAAAAAAAATTAAAATATCGTATTTTCATGCAACAAGTTGCATAAAAAGCGAAAAACTGGCTAACTTTAAACTCTTTAACGCGTTTTGTACTTTTTAAAACAAATGAACTCATATGCACATGTGACGACTGATTGGCACTCAACTACAAATTTGCTTGTGGTCGAAGTCTGACTGCCTGACAGATGCTCATCTACAAATTGTTTTGTGGTTGACTATTTAATGACAGCAATTTGCGAATCGATAAAAAGATGTCTCAAGTAACTATTTTAAAGTAGATTTGAGCTTGAATGCTTCTCACTTAAATAAGAAATTGTTTGATGGGAGAGATATTCCTTCTGGTTATCCAACTCAGTGAGGCCAACTGGTTATTCGAAAGCCATCCTGCAACTGAAAAGATTAAGTTTGTTTTGCAGTGGGAAACATAAATGACCTTCAACTAATTCTAATTTTTATGGAGATCAAATGCCAGAACAGAAAAAACCTGCCGCCGATCTTAGTTGAGCCGATTGATAGTAAAATTCAACGAGTGAAGTTTTCCCATTAGAAATGATGAGTGTGAATAGTATTTTTCACTAATTTACTGTAAATTTGTCGTAGAGCTGTTCGATGATGAGAAAATCTAAGTTTCTGAATACATCCGGAATATAAATAAGATTGTGACCACTGTCTTCTAGCAGAAAAATTATAGTCTATTTTTTCTCAATTATATTACTTTTGGGATCTTCAAGTTTAAATTGAACTGACTATAATTATTCAAATCTTAAACCTAAAGTTATTAATAAATAGTGCGGCCAGTGCTGGACCAAAATATTGAGATCAGCAGTTTTAAGTCTCTCGTATTTGAGTCGGAGCAAGAGTATTTCTTCTGCTTAGCCGATTGTGGTCTCTAAAGTTAAAGATGTCGGCGGATTAGGGAGCAACTTAGGTTTCGTTTTACATATATTTACACATGTGTTGAAAACGCGGTCCTAACCATCGTTACCTCCCGACCTTTGTAAATGGTCCTTACGATGAGATTGTTACAACTGCTCATACTTGCATTCTTTTTATGACATTTGTTGTGCCTCATATGGCGACATTTGGAAGCTATACTGCCCCACCTATTTTACCTGCTGGCACTTTCCTAATTAGGGACTTAAGAATTTCAAGGACATGTTATGTGCCAGGTTTCATATTTAAAATCCGACTTTATTTTAGCCTTCTTTTGTGATTGTCAATATGGATTTTGCACTTCCTCCCTTAACCTCCTTCGCAAAACATCTTGCGCTAATATTCTCTGACTTAATTAAGGTAAAATCAAAAACCCCGGAAAAGGTCGCAAATCATTTAAACAATTAAATTTGCCTTATTCAGTTAAACGTCAGTGTAACATAATCCCAATAATATGGACACACATACAAAGACACTTAAGCATAATTAAGTTTAATTATAGACAAACCAGCAATGAGCATTTTTATAATTTGGCAACTTGTTGTTGTTGTTGTTGTTGTTGGCGATTACGCGCTGTTGCTTTATTGTTTCAACGACGAATTCGTCTGTCGACCGCTGTTTGTTACCAACCAAAAATAATAATAATTAAAACAAAAAGCAACACAAAAACAGCAGTCGGCTGTCAAGTTATCGGCAGCAGAGGTTACGAATGTGTTTTTCTGCTAAAATTACTCACACCTCTTGCATTTAATTTGACTTTCTTTATTAAATAAACACACACACACACACACACACACACACACACACACACACACTTGTATTCACATACATCCAGAAATGAAAATCAACTCTCTTCATGATTACAAAATGGGGAAAGTTCTACAGATTAACACCCCGGTAATTAATCAGCAGTATACGAGGCCTGTTCAAAAAACAAGTTGAGTTTTTAAATTTAACCGAAAAATGTTAACAACAGGTAGACCATTTTCAGAGAAGCTTGAAGAGATGGGAATGACTTGGATCACCCTGGACGCCGCAGCACATCAATAACCGATGCAAGTGCGGAGAAAGTGAGCGTTATCGCGTCACTATTAGAAAAGCTGCTGAGTCATAGTGATTGGTTCATGTTAGACAAGTTTGGCCATGAAGCGTGCGGCAGTGACGTTCCGTTCCGAAATTTGCTACATTGGGACCAAAAAGGAAACAAAACCACGTAATTTTTGCCCAAACTCAGCACCGTCATCATGACTCAGTCATCTTATACACCAGACTGGGCGCACTGCCAGTCAAGAGACCCATTTTGCAACGATTGAGGAGATAAAAACTGAAGTGCTACGAGGATTGGAAAAAACGCTGGCACAAATGTCTCATTTATGAGATGGGACTACTTTGTGGGACACAAAATAGAAATTGTTGAATAAATTGAAAAAAAAAAAACATATGAGACAAATGGAAATTTGCTTTATTTTTTAAAAAACCAATCTCGTATAAGTTGTCGGGAAAGAGGAGGATGATGGGAATTGTGTCAGTATTGTCGGTTTTCAATCATTCATCATAAAAGTTGCTGCCTCCAGCCATGTTGGCGTACACATAATATGAGTTAGAATTAATTATTAAGTATACGCCCACCCCACCCGTTTTAAAGGCCCTTTTAAAGAACTCGTAAACACTTTTACGTACGAGTACGGCTTATCTTAGCTTTTGTAGAAGGGAAAGCCATAAAATCTTCATAACGCTTAAAGCGAGCAATAAGTTGAGTGCTGTTTTATATATATAATATATATATAGTGGGACCATAATTCAGTCTTTTGTCTCAGCAATAGTTGTTAAGCTGTACAGCTTATCCACGGCAGCTGTTTGCTCCATTATATCCCAAAATATAGGCATTATTGTTATTGCATTGCATGGATTATAAAACATTAAAAAAAAACTAGTTTGATAAAAATCTAGCGACGAGCCGAGCTGTGCGGCAACGTTACGAACAACTATTTATTTAATTTGCTGCTTGATTCTTAAACATTATTTGGTTATTGTAACTGACCGAAAATATTTATTGTAATCACTATATCGGTTCAATATGTATTTGATTATTTGCTTTCACAAAAATGTGGCCAAAAAAAAAAGAAGAAGAAAAAGAAGAGCAAAGCAAATGCCTTCGGCACAATCGTCTTTATTCTGGTTTTTGTGCCAAAGTGAATTTTTTTGATTAATGAAGGCCAGCAGCAACATTTACTATATATTTTAATGGTTTCGTTTAATAAAGACGATGTCACAGAGGCGGATAATGTTTGATTAAACTATTTGCTTGGCTTTTTCATAACAAGCAAATCAAAAGGCTTAATAAGACTTTTGCCATTCTACAGTAATAAATATTTGTTTTGTGTTTAGAAATGACATTGAAATGAATTTGTAATGGGAATAAACCATTTCAAATTAAAATTTTATCGAAAGAGTTCTATACTGTGTTATTCGGAAAGGGTAACAAATCAGTATTGAACCAGATTACTCTGATCTGGGTTTCAGTACCCGAGGGGCATGTAAGACACGTAATGACTGACATCTAAGCCAAAGGAGTGGAGGTGGGTGGGAAATTCTGCATTCAACTGTCCATTTTACCAAGTTTTGTACTGGCTTTAGTGCTAAAATCAAATTTCCTACTTGGTGCAATACATATATCGCCCGTCCCACACTATAGAAACGTCATGTTCGCCAGTATTTTTAAAAGCAAAATCTGACTTAAACGCTGCTTATGGACTTTTATTGCACCAAATTCATGTATCACTGGCCTTAATCAAGTCCCTTTCAAGTGGCTTTCTGTTGTTGTGTTGTTCTGCTGAAAATAAAGGCTCTGGCCTATAAGAACGTATATAAATATGTATTTAATTACATAAACAACCTTTTTGTTTCGCTGCAAGTCTTCTTTTTTCTTATTCTTTTTTTTTTTATAAAGGCAATAAAATGTATTCCAAAGGATTTCATTACAAAATGAAAAAAAATCTGCGTAATTAAAATGCTCTCCAAGTGAAAGTCATTGTCAAGCCAGCATTTAACTTTGTTTTATTTCTTAATTATTATTGTTTTTCTTGAAGAAACGCAATTAAATTCCCATAATGTTTGTTCAATTAATTAAATTTTGCTTGTTGTTGCCATTAAGTCATTTGTTAAAATGAACGTTTGCCTGAGTTAAAGGGAGTTTGCAGTGCGCCATTACCAGCAACGTGGTTGGAGCGTGTGTGTGTGTGTGTGTATGTGTGTGTGTAGTAACATTGGCATTAACCTTTATATATGTATGTAAGAAGAAAAAAATTGGAATGAACATGCAACAGGTTTTCGGTTTCCGGCTTTTACGCACACACATTATTTTGCCTTGGCAAAAAAAACCCCCACTTCCACTCTTGTCATACTCTCGGAAAAGCTCTGGATGTAGAAAAGTACCATGAGCTTTTTTGGTTTGCTTGAACTTTACTCTTACTTTTGCTCTGCCAGACAGAGCTTTTCTTAGCAGTTGTGTGCTGTGTCTGAAGACGGGTAACCTTTGGGCCACAATGCCAAACATCCGTTTCGAAATTGAAGAAGAGTTCTCTGAAAGAAGTGTTGACTATATTCCTGACATTGTCCACAACTCATCTATGCATCCTTTTCCCCTTACCGCTGTCCATCGTACTTACAAGCACATCCTTGTTGCAAGTGTATTAGCAAATCTGTGGGCTCCAACGCCTCCAAGTCTATCATTTAGTCCGTAGTCCGTAGTACTAGTGTAGTCTCAATGTTACACCGGTGTTAAAGGCAGGTGTCTATGGCAGAGAACATTTTAAAGGACACAGTTTTAACAACAGAAAAGTGACAACGTACCCCAATATTTCGATCCCCAATAAGCTGGTGCGCCTGCTCACAATCAAACAGCTGCTAGACCATCTTTGAGACTTTGGCTCCAATATGAAAATTGTATTCGATTCACAGAAGAATGCAATTCATTAAAACAAATGCTGTGCAGTATGACTTATATCTTATATTCTTGCAAAGAAAGCCAATCTGAAAACTGGTTGTGTGAAATTTTGTCCAATGGCCACTTCACAAGCAAACTTTCTATAGCTTTCCCTTATGATGGAACTGGATGTTAAAGTGAAAAAATTGGCGTTAATTTTATACTCAACAGCTCAAAAAGTACCAAAACGCTGTCTCAACGGAGTGCATGTCCTGTTTTGGGTTGCCTTGAGTTGAAGACATCTTGTTTGGATACATGAATGATGACTGAGCATTTGGATGAATGAAAGTTTTGTCTATAGTAGGTTGTTGTTTGAGACTCCGAACATCCCCGGAGTTAATGTCTGCGATTCTCGTAAATAAACGAACGAACATACAAACGCGCCATGCCAACAAAATGCTTATCTGGTGTTTTTGGTTTTTGTTTTGGTCGGGGTCGTGGTTGTGTGAGTGCAGACACACATGTGTAACATTTGCTCGTCGGTGTCGGACGGATGCTTTGTTGGAAGGCAAGAGACAGAAACAGCCACAACAAAAGTAAGACAAGCAGCAGCTGCAGGTTTCAAACATCGAATATTCGGTTGCCAGCAGCAAATAGAGCAGTCATTATGTTTTAAGCCGGGCATGACAACGAACCCTTCTAACGGAATATTTACTGTTTATTTATTGAGAGTTAATAATAACAAAATATGTAATAAAAGTTGAAGTGAGTGTTTTTGCCGCGGTAGTCAATATTCCTGTCGCTAAACAAAATTTAAAGTTTCTATAAGTTGAAACAAAATGAAGAATGTTAAATAAATGTGTACACACATGCATGTGTTTCGTAATTATTATTTGTGTCCGTGGCATCTTTATTTAATCCTTTTTTTTAACGAGTTGTAAAACACTTAAACCCAACAGCTTGAAGGAGGATATAAAATTAGAATTTTGATGATGCAATTTATGCAAGTTTTATTATTTCATGCAATTTAAATTATGACAAATATTTAGTGTTAAATGAATATTAATATGAAAATAAAAATAAAAATAAAAATAAAATCACAAGAATTTTCAGCATTTGCATTTAAATGACAAAAATATACACAGCCAGGCCGAATATATTACAATAAAATACAAATAAAATTTGAATTAAAATTAAAATTGGAATTGGAATAATGTAAAACTAAGTAAAGGAGTATTTATATGATATTTCCTAACAAAAATAAAGTGTTAAAAAAATTAGTGTTAAAATAATACAATGTAAAAGCAAAAACCAAATTAAAGGACTCAGGATCAGCCGCATACAATTTATGTAACTTGTATTTTTTAATAATAAATAATAAATTAAAAATCTAAAAATTTTTTATTAAGATTAAAAAGGTATGTAACAAAATGCAAGCGAAAAAAATTATATATATATGAGTGGAAAAACTGAAAAAGTGTTACAATGTAAGAAACTGTAATAACAGCTGTTTTTAAAAAGCCAAACCGGTAGCCCAAGTTGCTAGTGCTTTTATTCTTTGGTTTGTTGCAATTTTAATTTTAACAAATTTTTAAATAAATAAAAATAAAAAGTTAACAATCACACAGGCGAAGCGGGGGCATGCTCTTTGGCGGAGGCGGCTATAGCCGTTTTAAGGACAGATTTCAGTTTATATATTAGATTTTATTAAACGAATCTTGAGTGGGAAAAGGTTTGGCTTAGCCAGACCCCAGACGGGTCTATATGCGTTGTTGGCTAAAAGATACATGTTTTGCTTATTCAATATTATATTACAACAGTGCAGTGGAACACGCAAAACGGTCATCCAACTGGTAATTGTTCCCTTTTTTTATTGCCAAAAGTGTCGGTAAAATATTAATTTTTTGTTTGTCTATAACCATAATAAAAATCGGCCCATTTTAAGCTTAAGGAAAAAACGAGATATTTGAAACCGGGTTTTGTGTATTTTCCAGCTGTCTATACTTATTTCTATATTATTTATATTGTAATATGTTCAAACATTTAAATTTATATATAATTGTTATTAAAAAGCCAGTGATTATTGAAAAGAAAAATATTTTGATAGTATTTTTCAAAACGTTGTTTACATTTTAATTTTCTTAGTAATTTTTAATTAATTGTAAAACGAAGAAATATTTGGCAAATGTTAACTTTTATTTATGTTTGTAATAATATCAGTTAAATTTTAACTTTTATTTGTGTTTGGAAAATATCAGCTAAATTTTAAAGTTTATTTGTGACTTAAACAAATATCAGTTAAATTTTAACTTTTATTTTGACTGAAAAAAAAATCGATCAGTTATATTTTAATTTTTATTTGTATTTGAAAGAATATAAGTTAAATTTTAACGTTTATTTTTGACTTAAACAAATATCACTTAATTTGTACCTTTTATTTGTGACTGAAAATATAACAGTCCGGCTTTAGGTCAAATAATTAGGAAAATGCAATGATTTTTTCCTTACATTTTGTTTATTTACTTTAAATCATTTCATTTTTAATTATTTGACTTAAAGCCGGACTAAAAAATATAAAAATATATTAAGAAACATAAACGGCCAACAAATAAACAAAATTATGTAAAGAAAATATAACAGTTAAATTTTAACTTTTATTTGTGATTAAAATTATATCTGAACTTTTTTTGTGACTAAAAATGTTACAGTTTAATTTTAACTTTTATTTGCGATTGAAATTATATCTTAAATTTTAGTTGTGACTGAAAACGTAACAGTTGAATTTTAGCTTTCAATTGTGCTTGAAACTTTATCTGTAACTGAAAAATGTCAGTCAAATTTTAAACTTTATTTGCGAGTAATAAATAAGTATGAACGTTTTTTACTTAATTTGGTAAAAGTCTTAGCATTTCTGGTCGCTGTTAATCACAGAATGGTCGTCTTAAATTGTACGATTAGAAAATTTAGCTTTCGAGTCGAAATTTCAGCAAAGTTGGGCCAGTAGATTTTCATAAAAGTAGCAATCAAATTATACGAATGCTGGCATTTTGGAAGATTAACGTTCATTATGACGGATGGGGCTTAAAAATTCAAAAATTTTTTATCTAATCTACAAGTTGGTAAAGGAAACTATATCATATCAACATAGAGAAATAGGAACACTGAGGTGATGTCCACTATATAATAGAACAACCTAAACTTCAACTGTTGTAAATAATTTAATAATACAATATTATTACAATTATTGATTTAGTCTGAGAATGACTTTTTAGATTAAAGGTATATTTGTTAGAGCATTAGCAGCGCAGGCTATCAGCCCGAATTTAACATCTTATATTTCTAGCGGAAATTTCATGCTCTTGCAGATGATAACACGAATACTGATGATGAGCTGACATCGAGCCTTTTAATTTGGTATTTCTACAATGGCCAGCTGTTCATATTATATATAGTTGTTGTTTGCATTGTTGTGTAAGTCCTTTATTGATGTCATTATTTCTAAATAGTACTGATATATGTATGATGGAAGGGAGTGCTTATTGAGGAGGTTTATATGAATATGAATGACAGCCGCATTGCAAATACATATTAAAAGGTCACGAATTAGGCTGTCTTTTGTTCATTAAAATTAAGTAGTAGACTAAAGGACGATGATGGGAGTTAACGGCATTTGTAGGCGCAGCTCACAACCGACACCTCTCTCTTCCAGAATCCATTGACACAATTCTGTTTCTTTTCATGCCAAAATTCCTCAACAAATGTTGACATAAATCTGAATTTTTATATGTAAAAAAAAATAAACATTTTTAATGGCTAAATTGTCAACTGGGCAGTTTTTGTTTTGTTTGTTTGTTTGTTGACTGTTCCAGCAATAACAACAACTTTTGCCACTCTTGTGAATGCACTTTTGCTATTTTCTACAGAAGTCACTCATTTAGAAACATAAACTGTGATAACAAAATATAAATATAATTTACAAAGTTTCAATTTTAATTTCCTTCATAGTTTGTGCTCCAAAAATTTATATATTTGCACAGATATTTGTGTTTGTTTGTGTGTATAGTTTTAAAGTTCTAAAGTTACTTGATGGACAGTCATAATGAATTGTGCACATTTTGAGCTGCAGTTTCTGGCGTTTCGTTTTTAATCATGTTATTTTATTTAAAAACTTTTGTTTTTCGAATAACATCTTTTGCCTTTGATTGTATTCGAATAACAAAAGAATTGTTTACCAACAAGTTTGGCATTATTATTGTATTTTTGCAATAAAACTAAATATTTTTATGTTTAAGTAACTGTGAGAGAATTGAGGAATTATAAGAAAAATATGGACTAGTTTTAGACAAAAAATATGCTCTGCGTTTATGTTTTGTGGTCCAGTGGCAACCTTGGGTCATGTTACTTTAAAACTGAGACTGAATGAACTTTCTGTTGTTTGATGTTGAAGTTCAGGAGGCACTAGACTTTTGATAGCGCTGCAGTCAGTTGTTTTGTTAAGAAATTGTTGATAATCCAGTTGCGCACTTAAGTCCTGTCAACTGCCTTCGTTTGCGTGCTCTGGATGTTTCTTTTTAACAATATGTGAACTCTCAAGTTATGTTCTATATATTCTACAATAATTTATAGTCACATTTTTGCGTAATTAAGCGGCGAATGTACTTAAATGAATTCGATGTTGTAATTAAACAAAAGCCAAAGATAAGAATTTTTGATGTCCCAGCGGGACAAGAACAAGAAAAGTAATCAGCCCAGCGGTTGAATTCACATGTTCTGAAGTCGCTTTGAATATTCCATGATGTAAACTTGGCTGGGGTAATTAAGCGATTAAAAAGGGGGGGGGGGGGGGGGGTAAAATTTAATTTTGGTTGTAAGCTTTTTCAGGCAATTACCCGCGCTAGGCGTTTAAAAAGGGTGGCTAATTATGTGTGGAGTTTTGTAAGAAAAAAGTAACGACTATATTAGATTAGAGGTAAATAAATGAGAAAGGTATTTAAGTCAAAGGAAGTTATCCATCAATTACTGTAGCTACAGTTTTACACTTGGCATCAAATATTGCTGGATGGACATGTTTTGATAGAGTAATCACAAGTTGGCCTTTAGATTATAGGTAAATAAAAGTGAAAGCAGTGTAAGTAGGAGGAAGTTGTCCAGGGATTACTGTAGCTACAATTCTGCACTTGAAAGTAAATATTGTTCGATAGTTCGATAGACATGCTTCACAAAGAGTGATGAGAATTAAGTTAGTCTAGAGGTAAAGAAACTTGAAAGTAGTTCAAGTAAATTATCCAGGGATTACTGTAGCTGTAGTTCTACACTTGAAATCAAATATTGTTCGATAGACATGCTTCTAGTCTAGTTAATCTAGAGGTAAACAAACCTGAAAGTAGTGTAAGTAAATTATCCAGGGATTACTGTAGCTACATGTCTACTCTTGAAATTAATTATTGCTACACAAAGAGTGATGAAAAGTTAGTCTAGAGGTAAACAAACCTGAAAGTAGTTTAAGTAAATTATCCAGGGATTACTGTAGCTACATGTCTGCACTTGAAATTAATTATTGCTACACAAAGAGTGATGAGAAGTTAGTCTAGAGGTAAATAAACCTGAAAGTAGTGTAAGTAAATTATCCAGGGATTACTGTAGCTGCAGTTCTCCACTTGAAATCAAATTTTGTTCGAAAGACATGCTTCTAGTCTAGTTAGTCTAGAGTTAAATAAACCCGAAATCAGTTGAAGTAAATTATTCAGGTATATATTGGTTTTTAGATTGCAGGTAAATAAGCGTGAAAGGTATTTAAGCGGGAGGAAATCGTCCATGGATAACTGTAGCCGCAATTCTGTACCTGGACGTTGGTGTTATCAAATACACCGACCACAACATACACATTCTACAAAACTCTATGTTATAAATTTTTCTTTCGATTCAGTATTTTAAACCGCGCGAAATGCGGGTTGAACAGAAAGGATGTGAAAGCAACGGCTTGTCAAGCCCGCCTTGGAGTCCCGGCGAATAATTTTTAGACGTCATTTGATTGTTCTAAAGCAGAAAGCATTAAAACCACACCTATGACGCTTAGTACAGGGAGTTTTTGTTTAAAAAAATAGTTTTAAAATTCGCTCCAAAAGTTTCCTTGGAAATAAGAATCATCCTCCCTAGACGTAGACGTTTAAGGTTGTCATAATTAGTCACTTTCAACTCAACCTAAAACTGTCAGCTCAAGCGACCATTCATATAAATGACACAGTGAGACAAATTTGTTTTTATTCTTTGTCATAAATTATTGTTCCGCTATTCAACATCCTTTTTTAAAGTAATAGAAAGAAAGAAAAAAAAAAAAACACAATGTGGTTGCATGAGATAATGTCCAAGGTTTAAAACTACCGACAAAAAAAAAAAAAAGAAACAACAACGACAAAACACATTAAAAGTCATGTTCAAGCAGCACGTAATAAATAGTATAATAAACACCCCGCCATATAAGACAATGTCCAGCAACAACCATTGAGGAGAATATCAATTGGGTGTTTAAGGATGTGTTCGCTGTAGGAGTGTGAGAGTGAAAACCATAAATTAACACAAACCTACTTGTGACTGGCTCTACATTAGATGCTTATTTACACGTTTTTGAAATACAAACATTTTAACTTTATCATCAGAAACACAGCCACAGCCACAACAACACTTCGATCAATTACGTTAACAACATGTCTGCACTGTGGCCCGAACTGTCTAAATTGGTAAATTTTCAAAAGCCAGTCTCAAATATGGTTAAATTTTTCATACAAATTTAGTTTAAAGGAAATTTCTAATCAGTGCGAAATCCACACTAAACAGCTTGTGAAATTAATTTACGTTGGCAGCTGCCACTATCGGCTAATCTGATGGTGAACTTGGCAAGCGCTCAGCACCGCGCTGTGGTGTTACCAGGTAGACATACCAGCAATAGCCAACTTCTTGTTCGCCAGACAGTAAAAATTAGATGAGGAGCCTAAATTGATAGCGGGAAATATTTAGGGAACATCAGGCCTTAACCAGACTCGCCTTTACATTCTCCACCATCTAATCCTTTACGAAGAAAAGAACAGAACAGAATAGAAACCGGTTGCAAGACAACAGTCCCTCGAGGACGTTTAGATTACTGAACGTGGACGAGTACTTCACTTAAGCTACAGCTAGAACGTTTCCGTCAATGCAGGCACCTCAAGGTATCTTAGGAGCACGTTGATCCCTGTTCTGCCCTGCCTAGTGACCTTTGCTGCAGGTTTCAAAAGAAACTGCATACCCAAAGGCATACCTAAACTTCCGAGAGTTTTGGTTGAAACTTTATAGGTCGAGAAGGGTATTACCCCGTTTGATATATGTATGTACGCCAAGGCAAAACCAGTACCTCGGGAGAAATTCACTAAATAGAGTAAAATGTCACAAGTTCAGTTTTTCGGAATGCACTGAACATTTTTGGATCTTATTGCTAATTGTGTATCCGTTGCGAGACTCGACAATGTTTTTTGCTTTGTTTATTGCTTTTTAACTGCGCAGCTTTTGGCTGGTCTGCAGGAACAGCCACAGTCTTTGATAGGAACCGAAACTACAGACTATTGCTCGAATACTCTACCAACTCATTCATCGAGCAGATCTAAATTTACCTCTTCATTCAGAAATGATATTCATCACTGAAGCTGTTCAACTGTTTCAGCTCCCAAACATCGAACGTTGTTGTGGGAAGATCCTCTAACTTATTAAAGGAAACTTTCAGCAAAAAAAAACTAAAATATTTTTAATGAATCTGAGATTGACCTTGCGCCGGAGATGGGAAGAACGTTATTCACAAGGTCACTTAAGTGTTTGTATTCATTGATGTGAATAATGTGATGGTGTCCGATGCAGTGATTCACACCACACACATACAAAGTTTTGTTGTAGGCGAAAAGAATATAATAGTGAAAGCAGTTCTGAAAAAGGGAGAGTTTGAATTTTGGGCTTTTATGCATTAAAATTGGGCGGCGTTAGTGCGACCATCGAAGAATATACCATTCAATATTTTCGAAGTTGTGGCCACATGACACATGACAATAAAAATTATCGCAAATTGTGCCACTCTGCGTGGTTAGTGGATTCTTGACTTAAGGAATTTATCCATCCACTTAAATTGAATAGTTGAATAAACAATTTTTAGTTAAGCTGACAGCTGCCTTTTTTCCCCCGATCCTGTATATCTTTTTAATACCAAAAATATACATTTGCACATTAATTTCAATGCATTTGATTTTTTTCTTCTTAATACTTTTATCAATAATGTCATATTTTAATTTATCATTAATTGATTTATTACAGTCAAGAAAAAACTATATTGCGCTCTGTTTGAAAACTTCACTCTTTCGGAAAAATATTATTTAAAAAAAAAGCTTTAGCAAAAATAATGACTGTGATTTGCCTGCAAAACTGTAGCCTCGTTGATTTATTCAAAGGTGTCATAAGTTTTAACTGATACAAAGTCCATAACAGATAAAGAAAGCAAGTGAGTGCTTAAATATTTATATGTATGTATGTGGCTGAGAATATCGCACCAAACAACAATAAAGATTTACGAGCCCTGTCAATTTATGCAGTGCTCGGTAATATTCGAGTCAGAGAACAATTTCAACCAAATGTTGTCGTGTATGTCTGCATGTAAATGACTGAACAAATAGCTGGCAAAAACTCTGTCGCAAGAGCCCAGCAAACATTTGATCAAGTGCTTCAACTGAAGCTTATCCAGTGCATTGATTTCCTCGAGAAAGCTGGTAAATTTCTTAAATTGTGGTTATTAAAATTTTTATAATTTGACTTCACATATTTTATGCATTAACTGAATATTTGGAATAAAAATTTCAATAAACAAAATGACTTTTTTGGCAAAATTCTTGTTCGTCTACGTAAGAAACTGAAAGTTTCTTTTAAAGCGCAGAATTAGAAAAACTGCTAAACTCATAGAACAGCGAAACAAAAACCTGAAATGGAGAGCGAAAATGGATTAAGAGAGGCTAAAGAGTTGCCTCTTGAGTTGCAGACTTGAGAATCCGTGTTTGGAAATCGTGTCTTAGAACTAATTCAGCAGCAAACACAAAACTGCAATCGCACCTACGTGCTCTGGACTTTACCAACAGCCCCACAGAGACTCCCAATTTGGTTTAACATTTTTTCGAATCTTAATTTTTTATTTGACAATTCTGTTGGACGCTGGACATTTTCTGTACAGCATTTTAAGCAACAGGTTGCCTTTCAAATTGTTCCAATGATTTTCAAAAATTAACATTTTTCACCCCTACACGCTGTTCTGCACCCTGTTTATAGTTTTTTTTTTGGCATAAAATTTTACTCTATTTCATATTCTCTAAAATATGTTCCGTAATAACCGTTAATCAAAACTGAGATTTTGAAATGTTACTGCTCTCTCTGTTATTATGTTCTGATCTGCCGGTACAATGTAAATCCTTTTGTTTGCTGGTTACTAAATTTCAGAGTTGTCAGTTCGTGTAAATGTATGTGTTAACAGTTACGAAACAACAAAATCCCTTAAAGTATGCTTTATCAAGTGAATTTGTGTTCATTGATTATGGAAAATTGAATAAGTCAACATGGTTGGCTGAAGTGCGATGCGAGTGTGTTTGTTTTGTTGGGTGCAAAATATCTATCAACGTACATACACACATACATGTATATTTTTTAGATATTTTTGATGGATTTTTCTTTTCAATAGAATCACTTACATACATACGTATTTGATTTGAAATATATGCAAAAAAGAAAACATTATTGCAAGTGCTTGTGCAAATGAAAATCTTTTAACGTGTAAATATTTATTCTTTAAACTCATGTCATTTTTCTTTTTTTTCAATTATAACGCGCAGCAAAAGTGTAAAGCAATTTTCACTTCAACATCATGTTCAATTTGAATCTTGAGTTCTTATAAGAAAATTATTTACCAAATTTTTTTTATACACATTTGTTTTTGTCATACAATAAATATATATTAAAAATTGCTACCTATTTTATTGTTGTTGTACAACAAAAAGTAATAACAAAAATGCTAGAGTTACTTGTGTTTTTCAGTTGAATATTTTAAGGATATTTGCCTTGAAAATCGTGTGGCAAATACCAGCCGTTTCCTTACGCTTAAAATTGGACTAAAATTTGAGCTTTTACTGTCCAAACTGATATGGAAGAAATAAAAATGAATGGTCAAAAGTGTTATAACTGAATGACAAAACATAAACTACAGTTGAACCTACATAAATATAATAACTGGCAATCTTATTGCTTTGTTTATTGTCGCTGGAATTAAATTAAGTTTCACTGCAATTTTAAGATTTATGACTTCGAGTTTAATTATTGATTTAAAACGATTTCTTTCGTTCAGTTTTTAATCCCAACTTTTTTCTGTACATTAAATTTAATTAGTTTTTTTCTGTCTCAGCGCCGGCAACGTTTAAATCCTTTTAACAATCTGTTCAGGACAATTTTATATATTTTACAATTATAAAGAAGACTAATTAATTTTTTTTTTATTAAGATTTATATGATAAACATAAATAAACACAAATAATCACATCACGGTAAAAGCTGTTGTTGTTTGTTTGCTTGAACAAAACAATCGTTTGTTTTGCTGTTCAGGGCAGCCAACAACTGTTCGAAAATTGAATGTCTGCGACACGTTGCGTATGAGTGTTAATTAATTTATTGGCCCGACACTTGAAATATTCGAAGTGCTAGAGGTTAACAACTTGCTTATAGATAAAGTTTTAGCTTATTACTTTTTTTGCTTTATTTATTTATTTCTTTTATACGCTGAATTCTCCAAAAAAAAAATATCAGGAAAAAATATTTTGCAATCTTAAGAACGGGGCAATTTGAATGTGGGAAAATCAAAGGATTTGTGAATATTTGGTTTTAAGTTTTGTTAGGCGGTAAAAAGAGGAAGCAGGAAGTTCATTCTGCAAGTATATAGCGAATATAGATGTGCCCAAGGCAAAGTGTTAATTAAAAGTTTCAGGATTTGAAAACAATCTGCCGCATTTGTTCAACTTATGACGGAATAATGCAGTAATATTTAAGTACTTAATAGATTTTAATGTCCTATCGGCGATCTGCCTACAGAGTATATTTAAAGCAGTTTAAGGCCTTGGCTTAAATGTGAGAATCATGCTGGCCTTTGCTGCTAAAGAGCAATTTTTTTTGCCTAAAATTGTCCCTTCTTACAGTCTTGTCAGCCGCTTAAGTAATGAAGGAATAATTTAGTGATGTTCAGCTGGTCACCACAATGCGCCGTGACTTAAGCTTTGACAATCATATAATGCTCCAAAGTCCAGTCTAGTCCTGTCTTTAGCATCAGTAATTGAATAATAAGACAGATGGCAGTAAAACACGCAAACGGACACATGGCACCTCCAAAATCTAACTGCAAGAAATGTAAAATCCTTTTTAATAAAATAATAATCCTTGGGCTGCAAAACGTATTAACTTTAACGCTCCAGACCCGTCCTGAATAACTTGCATGCATGAGTGATTATTCCGAAATTTATAGTTTCATCAAACGGACAAATTGTAGTTTCATTTCGTCAGCCGCTTGATATTATATTAGTTTCTTTGTTTCCTTTGGTCTTTCCTTTATAGGTTCAATAAAATTGTTTTCTTGTATATTTTTATTCTGTGAAATTTTCATATCAACTTTTGATATTTGCGTCTAAAAGGGAGTGAGTGTGTGTGTGTGTGTAAAACACATGAACAACTTTGTAGTCGGTACTCGAGAATCAACAATTTCCACGTGCGGAAATACAACATTTGGGCTCATTTGTGGCCTTTTTTCGTGTGCAAAAAACTTAAAACTTTGTTGTCTTCAACTCGTTTTCGCTCAAACAGATGTACTTACTAATACATATATTCTAAATACGTACATACATATGTATGTATTTATGTATGTTTTTGTGCCGTGTGCCTGAAAATATGTTAAATAAAAATGCTTTATTTATTTGTTAAAATATATTGGAAAAACTTGCACAAAGATAAGATAAACAGACAATTTTCATCCGCGACGACTAAAAGCTAAATAAAAATGCCAACAGAAAACTAAAAAGAATATAAAAATAAAACAGAAAAGTATATTATTCTACAGGTGGCAATAAACAAAATCTAATTAAGTTTTTCATTCGTTATCAGCTACATATGGACATACATACATACATAAAGGTTACGAATTTACTGGCGTGCATGTCTGAGCGATTTTGTTTTGTTCGTACATGGCCACACAGCAACGTGCTGCTAATTAGGAATGTGTACTTTTGAGAAAAATCAGTCGGACTTTAGGCTGGAAAATACTCATAAGTGCTGGCATTTTCTTTAACAATTTACATTGAGTTTATTTAACCACTTCAAATTTATATACATAATTTAAAAACAAAATATATGCATTTGCAGTGGGTTGTTTTATGTGTCTATATGCTGACATTTTATAGATGTTTTTCTAATCCTGAGTAGACGACGATTTCAAGGATTTTCAAGTTTACTGATGAACATACCAGAAACCATATTTGATTTTACATTTTGTTCACCTTAAGGAAGCCTACGCCAGATATGCGAGTTACGTACTTACATACATACATATTCTTCATGTACGATTTCTGCCGCAGTATTTCTGAAATATAATTGAATACTCTGAGGTTTTTGGTTATATTTTTACAACTTTCAATATTGTAATTCAGCCTCAGTGTACTTGAAAAATCTCCCTATTTAGTTAATCACCGCTATACATACATACATACATAAATGAATGTTGTGTCTAGGTGTGTTGTCAACACTTGAAGGAAACATGTTTGTGCATGATGAAAATATGAATATGTGTTTAATAATTGGGCCGTTGCTATGTTCAGTTCAAGCAATTTTATTTAAAAGCTTTTGACTGTTTTATTACAACACTTATTTGTATTATTTATATATGAAATTAATATCTGTCACAAGGCCATATTGTTATTATATGTAAGTCAACAGACATAATCCATCAAAATGTTTAGTATTAAAACAGAAGTAGTAGGAATGACAAAAATGTTTTATTATCATAAAAAAATCATAAAAAAATTAAAGCAGATATACTTACATACATATATTATTAGAAAATTGCTATGCAGTACTTACAATATTAAAATTAAAAATGCCAGCTTAATTAAAATTTCTCCATTTGGGGAAATTTTTGTGTAAAAGTTATTTTTTTTAATAATTTTTCATATGTGTAATTATTACTATTTCTTGTGATTTTTATTGAAATCTTATTTGCCAGCATTGGTATAACTCGTTAATTTTTCAGGTTGTGTATTTATAGTCTAATGTTGTACCAGCGATGGCTTGCATTTCCCGTAAATTAAAATTTCTCGGCGGAGGGAATTTTATTTAAATTGTTTTTTTTCTTCAATTTAATAATGTATAGAACAACAAAAAAGAATATATGTACATATGTATGTAGTTCGTTGTATTGGCCAAAAAGTTTTAGGCTAAAAGAAAATTTCCCAGAAAGGGAAATTTTTAATTAAAAAAAAAATATGGCTTAAACAATTTTTTTTCCTAAAATTTGAGATTAAATAATGTTACATATTATTTTAACTAAAAATTTATATATAAGAAAAATTTCCCATCCAGGGGAAATTTTCAGTTAAAGATAATTTATTTATTTTTTTAATAATTCTTCCACCCAAATGGACGTATTATTTTAGATTTGTGATACCATTTTCTTTATTCTTTAACAAAAAATTTATATATAGACTATATTTAAACAGAATTTCCCATTAAGGGACATTTTTTGATTTATAACGTTTCCATTCAATGATAACTAAAGAATCACAGTTTTAGATTTTTACAATTTTTTGTATTGTATTTTAACTAAAAATTTGTATATAAAGCAAATTTTCCACTAAGGGAAATTTTTGATTTGAGACCAATTTAGTACCTTTTTAAAAATTTTTTTGTAAACTAAGATAAATGGGAAATTACTAGTTTAGATATGTGGTAATTTTTAATTATTTATATTGAATTTTCAATTAAGAGACTTTTTCGAATTAAAGATAATTTAGTATTTTTTTTCTATAATTATTCCACAAATAAGGGATTATGGTTTTGGAGTTTTGGCAAACTTTTCTTTTTATATTTTTAACAAAAAAAAGTTTTATTTAAACAAAATTTCTCATTAAGGGAAATTTCGAAGCTGAAACTAATTTATTTTTTTTTTTTTTAATTTTCTATTCAACAACTCTTTAGTTGTTTTAGAGTTGTGGCAAAACGTTCTTTCTACATATATTTTAACCAACAGTTTTTCATTTAATTAAAATTTCCCATTAAAGGAAATTTTTATTCAAATTTTATATAAAAATTTTATTTTTGGTTTAATACAACTAAACTTTTATCTTCTCTGTTTGAACGCCCTTCTTTTATGTTCTACTTGGTATTCAAAAAGTCGAAAATTCTTAGAAATATTAATACAAGAAGAACTTGTTTTAAGAACTCAGTTTGTTTGCGATTACATTTTAGTCTGGATGGCGTTGAACTCGTGTATTGTGTAAATAAATAGAAATAAATACATAAATATGTATGTACATACATATATGCTTTATGTTTGTATATAAACAAATTGTGTGAAAGCATGTGTTATACATACACCGTTTGCGAAAAGTTGTTTGCTTTAAAAAAAAGTCACCCTAATTTTTTTCATCGCATCATTTTGCTACTTCTAAATGTTTCAGTTTTACATAATTATGCAAAAGTAAATTTAATTGCGTGTTCATCTTTTTAGACCCTGTTAAACATTAGATACTCGTAACGAAAATTAGAATTTCAAATAAACAGCGATTGCTGTTTTGCTTCTTGTCATTCAAGAAGGTTTGTTTTCGTGTGTTTTTGTTCGTTCGTTGGTGTTTTTTGTTGCAGAAAGAAAAATTAACATTTAATTAAACATTTACAACCGTCCATATGCAGGAAAAACTGAAAAAAGTCTGACAAAAAGACAGTAGAAAAACATTGGCAAATTTCCGCATAAATAACCTGTTAATTGAGAGGGAAACTTGACAACAAAAACAACAACAAACACGAGTTACAGACCGAATCGGGAAATACAATTGTGATTTAATTCAAGGTTAAAGCAGCACTAACTGTAAATTTCGTTTTAAAATTGAAATGCAAATCACACGAAACTATTCAGCAACTACAACCTCTACAAATGGAAATAAACACGTACACACAAACGCACACACACACATTAATATTAAGGTAAATATGTAGCTTACTTGTGTGTGTGTGTGTGTGTGTGTGTGTGTAGGTGTGAGAGAGTATGTTTTGAGAGAGCTTGAAAGGAAAGCGTAGAACAGTGGCTGTGAAGGGAATTTGAGAAATTTCAATAAATTTCGATATGATTCGATATGACTTGATCTTCTAAAACAGGAAATTTCCCTTAATGGGAAATTTTAGTTTTCTGAAATATTGCAAAAATTCACCTTAATGGCATTATTTTAACGCAATATTATAGTTATAATTTAACTAAATTAACATATATTTTACAACATTTTTATGGAGTTTTTTTCACTAAAATAAAATTTCCCAGTGAGGGAAATTTTTAATATGATCAGTTTTAAGGCGTTTTCTAAACAAACTCTTTATATATAATCTCAAAATAAAAACATATTAAATATGTATATGTTTGATAAACATTTTCTGAAAAAAGAAGGAAAAAACAGTTAGATCGAACAAGCCGTTCCAAAAGTTCCTTAAAGCCATATTCTCTCTATAAAGTTAAAATCTGGAAAACTTTTCCCGAAAATTTCCCCATTTAAGGGAAACAACATGAATTTAGTTTTATAAAAAATGTAGTCCGTATAGAAATTTCCCATTAGGGGAAATTTTTAGTTTTGTATTCTCCAAAAATTTGTGTTTATAAATTTTAATAAAACATTAGTTTTGTTACTTTTATTAGAAAATGTACTTTGTTTTGATTTACAGCAATTTAGATACTGTATTAAATTCTTGAGATAATTTTTTTACATTTCAAGTCATTTTCATATAAGATTTATGTCAAATAGAAATTTCCTGTCGAGGCAAGTTTTTAGGTTTAAAGGAATTCTCTATATCAATTTTAGTATATTTCATAAATATATTGTTTTAATTTTCATACATATGTTTAGCAACTGAATCTGTACAGGAATAGGGGGGAATAAAACAACGCCAAGGTGTACAGGCGTTATAGGCATTATTGGTCCACTGTGCGTTAGAAAACTCACACTCGTGAAATTGATTTAAAACACAGACAAGACACGATCTGCTACGCGGATGCTCCATGCATCTGCCATAGTTGCACTTTTTGCCATTCCCCACAGCAGCTGTTGCGAATCTGCACTCAAACTCTTTCAAAAAAAATCCAACTATTTACTGAGATTTTACTGCAAACAAGAAAAACAAAAAAAAAAAATAACGAAAACAGCAATTCAAATCCAAGTCACACAACACCGTCATCATTAAATGTTGCTCTCGATGTTGCATGCACCTCAGCTTTGTTGTCTCATTTAGAAATGGATGCTGGTGAATGGAAACCATTAAACACCTGGCCATTTCTAGAAATGACGTTAATAAAATGCAAAAACGAGGAAACAAGCAGGTAAAAGTGTGATATTGTTTTAATTGCAAACAGCAAGAGACCGTCTTAACAAAAATAGCATTTTGCACAATTTATATTCTAGACAAAAAGGAGTTTAAAACTTTATAATTTCACCGATACGACAAAATGTTTAAATTTATGCCAATTTTGCTGAATTTAATCGAAATTAAACATTTTTTTTCGTGTGTTATACTTGAAAAACATAAAAATGAGAGCCTTTCGTTGAAAATAATATTTTTATCTCAAAAACTTAAATTTTATTATATATAATTCAAATCAGTCATAAAGCAGCTCTGGGCTGAAGAACAGCTCTGGCGTTATCGTAATTATTTTTTAAGTGCGGTCAGACTTGTTTTTGTTGTTTGGCCTTCGATAGTTTTGCGCCTCATTGGCACTGGTTGACGGATTTGCCTCGGATAGTTGTACTATTCCATGTCGGCGACGATGCTGCTGCCCATGTGAAGGCATGGTTCGTATAAAGTTTGTTAACACTATCAGGGGCATATGGTCGCGGCTACCCCGCCCATTCAGTGCAGTTATAACTTGTAAATTTTCTGAAATTCAAATGGTGTGACATTTTTTTAGAGAAATAAAACTGCATTTTTTTTTATATAAAAGATGACTAAAATGTTGTTTTGAAACACTACGCGAAATTTAATAAGCCCTGCAAAATATGCTCTTGGCACCAAGTAAGTCCTTATTTCAACAGATACGCCAAAATAGTTGTTAATTTTGGAAAAAATATTAATTTAATTCAAAAATAATAAATAAGAATCTAAGGAAAAGTAAAGCATTTCCAATGAATTTTCTCATTCATAAAACACTGCAAAGAAAAAAAGTGTCAAGGAAAATATTTCACTTCGATTTAACACATGATTAATCCGAGCGCATTTATTTTCAATTTAATTTTTACTTCTTCATATATAAATATTAAAGGAAACAGATTTGAAAAACAAATTTGCCGAACCCATAAAGATAGTGTTTTACGCCCATCAGTAAAGTGCGAGTGTCATGCTATTAATCATATTTCCTGTTTCGTTGACAAATATTTACATTTTAAGTGAAAATCCAGCCGAGTCCAGCGGAGAGCTATACAACGCCCGTAAATAAACCAAATCGAAGGAACAATGACACCACATATGTTTGTGACACACGCACTGTCTTTAGTAAATTGATTTATTGAAAAAATGTTTGCTTCCACTTTGATAAGATACGGCTGTTTTCGATACAGTGATTGTGCGCGTGTTACTGCCTTCACCATTTTTGGCAAACAGATAATTGAAGCCTTGAAATCAGGAAAAAACTAAAAATCGTTCTCTTGTAAATTTTATGTTTAAGTTTTGTCAATTGACAATTGTCATTGCAACTTGAGTGCTGCGTACTCAGAAAAATATGTTGCCAGAAACAATATGATGTTGGGACAACATGTTGCCAGATACATTTTGCAACATTTCACCAACTCTTTCAAATTTCGTTCGAAATAAGTGCTGCTCATGTTATTTCGTAGTTGAACAAAGATGTTGCCCGAAACAATATGATGTTGGGACAACATGTTGCCAGATACATTTTGCAACATTTCACCAACTCTTTCAAATTTCGTTCGAAATAAGTGCTGCTCATGTTATTTCGTAGTTGAACAAAGATGTTGCCCGAAACAATATGATGTTGGGACAACATGTTGCCAGATACATTTTGCAACATTTCACCAACTCTTTCAAATTTCGTTCGAAATAAGTGCTGCTCATGTTATTTCGTAGTTGAACAAAGATGTTGCCCGAAACAATATGATGTTGGGACAACATGTTGCCAGATACATTTTGCAACATTTCACCAACTCTTTCAAATTTCGTTCGAAATAAGTGCTGCTCATGTTATTTCGTAGTTGATAAAAATGTTGCCAGAAACAATATGATGTTGGGTCTACATGTAGCCAGATACATTTCGCAACATTTCATCAACTCTTTCAAATTCCGTTCGAAATAAGTGCTGATCATGTTATTTCGTAATTGATAAAAATGTTGCTAGAGACAATATAATGTTGGGACTACATGTAGCCAGATACATGTCGCAACATTTCACCAGTTAACAGAGTACTACTACTTTAGCAGCCTTATTTTTTATATTAATTTCGCTTAATTTTTAGCACAACAAAAAGTCTATATAAACCAATAAAATAACACGATGCTGAAGGTTAAGAAGAAAAATACTATTTAGACACAAACTTTAAAAGTGATCGACCACAACCATATTTCTTGCTACGTTTACCATCACTACCGCTTAGCAGAAACCTGTTGTTTTATGTCGCTTCTTGCAACACCGTTGACCCAATTGAGTCATCCATTAATTCGGAAGCCTTTGGCGTCAAAGAATTTTCATGTTTTCAACATTTTCACTCACTGCGAACGACAAGTGAATTAAACATTTGTTGACTTTTTTACGTAATTAAGCCGAAGAGAAGAAGAAGAATGTAAAAAACAGTGATGCTTTAGAAAATTCAATTTACTACTTTGATGTTTGTGAAACGTGCCGTTTTATTAACCAAAAAGAGAAAAATGTGCTGGCTTACACAAAAAGGGATGCAAACAAGCTGCTAAAAGAGAGTTGTAAATCAACTACTTTAAGGACATCATCCAAATCGTTCCGCAAAAGTAGTGTTACAAAAATATCTCTTGCTGGGAAGTTTTGTCTGAAGCACTTTGGAGGACTAAATTGTTTGCTAGTCAAAATATTACGCAGGCAGCTGATTTGATTTAAGTCCTTTGAAATGATACAATTTAAAAACTGTGTATAGGCGCACATTTTGTAAGTTTTTCCCTAATCGTGAATAGATTTGAGTAGCTTTAAAAAAAATTTGCAAACACTCTAGTTTAAAAGTTTAAACAAAGTAATTTGAACTTTATTAATTCTTGCAATGGGGCCAAAATCTACTTATGAAGTATTGCAGACAGCTGGAAAATGCACAAAAGTACTGCTACTTAATTTTTGAAATACTTGATTAGAGTGAAGTTTCTGTTGGTGGGGGAAAACAGTTTTGTTAAATCAAAGTATTTTATTTAATATTTAACAAAAATTTATTTAAAGCTAAAAGTTTTGTTTGCCTCTTTTTTATGAGTTCAAAGTTCCCCAGCACTTTGTTTTGTGCTTATTTTTCATGCCTTTATCTATTGTTTTCCTCTGTGATAAAGTTGTTTATTATTCGCTCATATTCTTCCTTCACAACAACAACTTGTCTTTATTTGGAAAAGTTTTCATGGTTTTATGATGTTTTAAATTAACTGCTAAAACTGTTTTAGGAAAAGAAAAACAGAACTGTTGCTTTATTGCTGCTATTGAACGAATATGACAACTTTTTAAAGCAGCCACAACTATGAAACCTTTAATAAAAAGGAGGAAACAGAAAACCATAAACGGCAGCCACAAGGATAAAGAGCGAAGCTGAACGAAACTGAATGTACGAGTATATTTAGGAAAATTTCACAGATTATTTTGCTATGAAAAGTTAAAAATAGTTGGTACTGAATATTTGAAAACTTTTTATGAGCAATAAAATACTAGTTTCCAATTTTCGAGCTAAACAGCAAAACTTTGCTAAACTAATATTCTGATACACTCGAGTACACAAACGATTTTGTGGGATTGTGCTGGTGATTGAAAGATTTTGCGAGTGCTAATAAAATACTGTCGGTTTTATATCGAAACGGCTTTCAGTGTCCAGGTATTTCGATTTCAAGTGACTAATTTTTATGCAAGATTCGATAACAAATTAAAAGCAAAAGTCGGGTTAAATTAGAATTAAATTCCAAGTTATGAAATAATTTGATAGATATTTGTGTGTTGGGCTGAACTAAAACTAAAACATAAAACGATTGCTGAAATTGTATTGTTTCCTATATAACCAGAAAAATTTTGTTCAATAATGAGATTAATGATGGGCCTGAAAGCAAAATAAATTCTTTTAAGGCGTAAAAGCTACATAATTAATGCATTCATTGTTTAAATATGCTGCGCACTGGATTCTATTACATTTTTTTCTTCTTCTTCTAAGAACTGCTAACACAAGCGTAACGATATTTGTAGCAGACACTCAAACGTTCAATAACATCTTCAATGTCATCAACACCAACATGATTATCATCATTGTCATTATCGCCATTTTCATAATTATGTATTAAATTATTGAATTAATTTCGAATCGACATAATTTTATAGCTCAATATTCGACGCGAGTTTATTAACTTCGTGCCCATAAATGTTTGCCAGCAAAAGTGTGTTGGGGAAAAAGCTGGGCGGCCGAAAACAACATGGAAAGAAAATTTTCCACATTTTTATATTGTCGAGTATAAATATAAACAGACATACGCGACATACATTTATACGATAATCTTTGTTTTTATTAAAAACATATTGATCTGAGTGTGTGTGTGTGTGTGCATGTGTTTCCTTGCCATAGAAATGTAGAAATGAAAGAGAAATGCAACAAAATAAGTTGCAAACGGTTATTTTGTTTCGTCAACATGTTGCAGAGAGTTGTTTGTTTTCATTGAAGAAAAACCAAATATTTTACTAGACAGTCTGGGACCTCGAACAAAAAGTTTGTGTGGTGCATGTCGTCAGCGTGGCTTTAGAATTGAGCCACCATCAGATTAGGCCGTCATGGCAGTTATTGATGTGAATCAACTATACAATCTTGCTGTTAATGTGTTCCACTGGAGAGCAGGTTTTTGTCAGGCGTGTTCCTAACTTTGGAACTGTTTTCGGCCGGCATAGAGGTATTGGTTTTCCAGATGTCTTGCCAATAAAAATCACAGAGTAATAGGGAGACAATATGTGAGTATTTTACCCAGAGAGAGAGAGAGAGAGAGATAGAATGCATGACTTGTACAGAAACTTCTGAAGCTCTGACTTAATTTTAATTCATTAACTACAACACAGAGAGAGAAATAGATGGAGAGAGACTAATTTACTCGTGGATTTGAGATTAGGCCGCATGGGCAACAAATTCCTGTCTTAATAAAGTACTGAAAGGTTTGTTTTGAGGATTTTGGGCTATCAAGTACTCAGATGCCTTTTAATTTAGCCTGTGATATTAAGAGGGGAAAAATTAAATAAAATCATTAATATACCCAGTGTAAAAGTAACGAAAAGGGACTATTGTGTCACATTGATCACTAGCACATGCCCGTGGCATCGACAGTCCTTAAATGTCACATAACACCATCAGGAAATTCTTAAAACGTTGCATGAAACTGACACTTGATTTCGGTGAGAACCGATAGAACCAAAGGAACGTTTCGTTGGTGTAGGCGGATGTTCGCATATTTTTGCTTTTAAGTCACGAAAGTTATTTGCGAATAAGAGGCAAAATGTTGTCATATCATTTTTTTTATATGGAATGTGAAGCACTCTGATGGTGGGCTACTTAGTTGTGCAAGTCTCTGGCACATCTGTACTCAAATAGCAGCCGACCCTAACAAACACAGCACTTGGTTAAAAGACTTGGTCAACAGCGTTGTCAAAATGGGGGAAACCCGCATTTTAAGAAAAAAGTCACCAAGTTTAGAATATCTTTTTTATTTAATATGTTTATTGAATTAATTTTGCATTAAAAATTATAATAATTTTGCCAAGCAAAAATAAAATGAAAATCTAAAAGGGACAGCAAATTTCATATAAATAAATGTTTGTTTTTTCTTGACATAATAAAATTTTTCTTGACATAATAAAAATTGTCTACTTTGTCCATATGATTTGCTACGTCTTAAACATCATTATTTGTTGTTGTTACTGTGGTCTACAATATTTCAATTTTAAAAAAAGTGCTGCGCGCCCTCAGTTTTCACACCAAAAATTTGTTTGCGCCTTAATAACAGTGTTACCACTCCGCTGGCAGTCTTGGCTTTGTTTAAAAACTGCTACTTGTAGTATTTATTTGTTAATCAGTTCTAGACGCAAATAGCTCAAACGCAGTACGTCTGCTCCCAATTACATGCATGTCTTGGGTTAAATGTAAGTAACTACGAAAAAACACACGTTCGAATGCGCCAGCACGTGTCTCTAATAATTCTCTGATTGTCATAATTATTTTTGCCGTCACTTTTATTGAAGAAAATTAAAGCTGAAATAAAAAATGCAAAAAAGAAAAATTAGAACAGAAATGCGTCTTAAGAAATTAAATTTGTTTCTCTTCCGTTTTGTAAATTTTGCAAATATTTGATTTGCAACTTAAATGTTGGATTTTTCAATTACAAATTTATGCGAATTTATCAAGAAATACGCATAATTTTTGCCATTTGAAGCGTTCACGAAAATTGTTTTCTTGATTTTATTTTTTCCTTTTATTTGCCATTTGAGTAATTGATTTTTGTCTCAATGTTTGCTTATTTAACGGACGTGTTACACATCCTGCGGACGAAATACCTGTGAAACATGTATGTCGGTATGTTTATGCACCTTCACACATACGTTTTTGCTTTCATCAAACACCCCACCATGTACTACGTGTATAATGTATGTATAAAAGTTGCGTAAAAGAGAGTCTAGAGGTTGAGAAATTATAGTTTTCCCATTTTATTTTCTCTAGAACAAAACTCGAGCCCAGGTAGGCAAAGCCTTTAAGGTGACACAACGAGTTTTTTCCATAAGAGGAGGAGTTTTGTGGGAAAATAATTAAAGTAGAAGAAGCGGATACCTGTAAAAATTGGAACGTCTGAGTGTCCGTTCATGGAAGGTTTTACAGCTTAAATGAGAAAAGCAAACAGCAACCTGGACGAAAATTCTGGAACATTGAATATCCGTTTATGGAGGATTTTTCCGTATTCCGAAATAAAATTTATTATTTTGCATTTTAAAAGAGAAACGTAAAAGGGATCTGATTTTTTTGTGTTATTTGTGAACTTTTCTTGTTCTTGGCGGTCTGGGAAAAATTTTGTTTCTTCTCCCGAATAAAATGTCTGGCTTTCGCCCACATTATTGTTGTGTTTTAATTGCTATTTATTAAATTAATTTATTTTTGTCTCGTGATGTTTTTCTTTTGATATTGTGTTCATTGATTTCCGTTTGCAGTAAAATGTTTTTTATTGCTTTTACTCTTTTTAGCTGCTTTAGAGTTTCGATTTGAATTGTGGTGTACGAAGTTCCTTTGATTTTTATAACGGTACGACTTAATTGGCAAAATGTTTAAAGACGGCGATGCTCTAAACCAAGTCTTCGGATTTTGGATACACTGAAGAAAAAAGCAAAAATAATTAGATATAAGTTTAGAGCTTCACCTCCCAGCACAGAACGGCAAAAACTTTTTCAATGGTAAATTCTTGGCAAAGAAATTTAAATTTAAAACCAAAATTCCATAATTTGGTTTGTTTTTCTTTCAAGTTGTTCGCCTTTTTCTTGGAGTTTCAAAGTCTTTTTTTACTCCTACTGCGTTTTAATGTTGGGCCCTTAAAGCAAGTTTTTTTTTCTTCATACTACGTTTTTTCTTTTGTTTTTAATATTAAATTCAATTTCAAATTTAAAGGTGATTATTTTCCATTTTAAAATATGGTAAAACACTCTTGTGATTTGACTGGTTCGTGGTATATTTACAACCCTTTTGGATATACTACACTTTAAATTAACCGTTAAACAGCTGGTGTTTGTTATGAGTTTGTGTTTTCGCCGACGATACAATTTTAATATTTTAGGTACTACAAAGAATTTGCATTTGATAAGTTGGTTCGCAAAGTGTTCAAATGTTTTAAAAGCTTTAGGATCTTGTAAGTAAAATAATTAACAATTTGCTGCAATGAAATACGGGGTTTTTGTTGTTAATTAATGCTAAAAAGTAGAGTTTCATAGGCCGTATCTTGTAGCAAGTTATTACACATGATAATTGCGCTGCTTAATATTGCCGCAGAAAGTTTGGTACAAATTCAAAGTCCTTTGCTGCTTTCTTTAAATCAACTACATGATAATACATTTTTACAAACATTACGAGTTCTTCGTTCTCATTAAATACTTAGGAAATATTGTAACATTTGTTTTTCTCCATATTTCATTCGAAATTATAACTAATTCTTCGATTTTTGAATAGTTTTTTCTTTATATGAAATAAGCGTTTTTACTTCATGGGCAGCAAAATGCTCGTACAATGTAGTCATTTGCCAGCTGTTATTCATTTGCAAAAATGTTGCAGTTTTTAATAGAGTTTTTCCTATGGTGTTGTGACAAAAAAAATAATAATAGAAAAGTCTTCAACTACAGCTATACAAACACATCCCGCTATAACGATCAATATCACGTCATGGCATTTTGTTATTGTGAAAAAATTTCTTATATTTCTCTACTATTTTGTGTCGTTAAACTTTTACTTTATAAGTTTTCTTCGTTAATACTCGTACAAATCAAAAATTATACCATTCGTTATCCTGAGCCCAATCAATAATTATTAATAAGTTTTGTGTGTGTTTTAAGCGGCTGCCACCTCATCTATCCATCAGTAGACTTGACAACCTTTGATAAATATCTTCAAAGACTGTCACTTTTGTATTCAATTGGAATGAGCATTAATGGCAAAAATGTTGTGATGGTATAATTCAAAAAACAGAGTTGTCTCCTTCTCAGGTTGGACTTTCCTTAGCGACTTTGCTACGATTTGTATTTGAACAGTTTCAAAAACCTAAACCCAGGTATTCAAACAATTGAAATTGCAAATAATTTTCTTTAAACTTGAGGTATTTTTTACTAATTTTTTTTTTTGTAAAAAATTAATCGTATTTCCTGCAAAAGCTTTCGCACAAAAAGCCAAATATTGATTTTGTTCAATTTAATTTTTAGTTAAATAATTAAATGTATTTCAAACTTGAAGAAAATGATCAACAATTATCGATTGTTATATTTTTCATTAAAGTGATATTCGTTATACCGAGCTTTGCCTGTACTATGAACAGTGCAAAACACTGCTGACATTTTTTTTGCCAAAATTTTGGCAACTCTGGCGTATGATAAATATTTCATAGTTTTAAACGAAAATATTAGTAACTCTGGCGTATGATAAATAATTGAGGATCAAATGTTATGCCACATCATTCATACGCACACGATGTGTTGGCCGGCCTGAGGGGATGGCAAGTGTTGCCGGCCTGCATTTTACGTTACAGCAGTAATTTATTCAGGGCATCTAGATTTGGGTGATACAAATCTTCTATCTAAGAAAACACATACAATAAAAATTTTCCTCAAAGAAAACTCACGCAAACATTTTCAAGCCGCCAGTTGTTAATAGACCAAAATTTTATACTTTCTTTTTACAAGCAACTCGATATGTTTTAATTTACTTTTAATTTTAAATTTATGTTTTAAATTTATGTTTTAATTTTAAAATTAAGTGCTTAAAAATAAAATCTATTTAATAATTGTAAAATACTAATATTTCTTTCAATAAAAGCTCTGTAAACATTGTGCGCTTAAACTTCAAAGCCTACTGGTGGTGGACTGCAATTTTAAATAAAGCGGTCCGGTGGCTTTTGACAGCATCCAGGCCATCTGTATGAACAGATATTATCATCTTGGGGAAAAACGTTTAATATAAATGTGTGCCATAGTTTTTGGTTTTGCCACTTCCTTTTATCTAAATCCCACCTTGACAGTGTGCCATGACAAGAAAAGCAATAACAACAACAACAACACATAAAAGTAGGTTTGAATTTTGTGGCACAAAAATACCTGCATCTGAGAGAAGAAAACAAAAAAACAGCCACTTGCATGTGTGGTTTGGCATGTGGTTTGAAATCGAGGCAACGTTTTATGGCAAATTGTTGGATCAGTTTAAATGCAAAATTCTTGCTTTGAATGCTAGACACAACAATATTGTTTAAAGATAATATAAAATTTTAAAACAATTTTAAATATTTATTTGTTATATTATTTATTATATTTTAAAATAATTTAAAATTTTACTTTTTCGACAACAAGAAAATAAAATTTTAAATACTTTTGGGCTAAACTTGTGAATTTCATTATATTCTTATACTCGAGTCTCGTGTATGAATAATTCTGAAAGAGTATTTTATACATATTTCACTTTCTATGGACTTTTATACAACATTTATGCCCAATTAAGTTTTTAAAACATTTATGTTCTTAAACATTTATATGTTTATATTTTAATTAACACAAAAATACAACTTTTTCCTACTGGTGCGATAATATTTTAATACTTTTAAACTCATACTTGAGTTTTTTAGCACTTCTAAATTTTGGCTCTTATTGTATATCAGAGATCTTGTACCAGGGATGGCAAAACTGTTATTGCTACAGTGGTGGTTTTTTTCCTGATACTATTTAAAGTCGAAAAGTACAATGGCGCATCAGTGCCACATTAAGAAATTCCCCCCGTTTTAGTAATTTTATATGGCAACTCATTTTACTGTGACTGTGACAAACAAAAGATTTACTGGATTCGCAATATTTTGCAATAGTTGTGATATAAATCTATCAAGCAAGTTATTATCATAATTGTAATTGTGATCTCCAAAACGTTGGGAAAGCCAAAGCCAGTAATTTTATTTTCTTCAATATTCAATACTGAATTGCTTTTTGTTGCAATATTAATGCACCCTCTTTTGTTATATTCGAAATAAATTCATAAAATAAAAATAATATAAGTTTTTTCTATCAACAACATTCGCGGAACCACCAATACCTGAAAACACACGAATTGAGGAAGTACAAATCGAAAGTAGAACCACCACAGCCGACAACCCTATTCCAAGCCCATCCGCTCAACATCAACCTTCAGAGACGATAGACGAAACAATAAGGCCTAACAGATCAAGAAGGCCTCCAGCCCACTTCAACGACTATGTACGTCATTAAGCGTGGGAGATTGTAATGTAGTTGAGAAGCACATGGCAACTCTTGCACTTTTTTCAATCATTGCTGGCACAGTTTTTGATAGGAACACAACAAAGTTCAAAAAATGTGTGTTACATTTGCAATTTACATGCACAATTAAGGCCAGAAAATTACAATCTTTCCAGCTTTTTTTGATACAATTATAAAACTTGTAATACCATCCCTGTCTGGTACTCTAATTGTAATAACTTTTATGCTCTTTTCATCGCATAATTTTAAACTCTCCTTACAGGATAATATCCTTAGATTGATAACATTTATAAAGCTCGCCAGCTGGAGTTTTCTAATACTCTTATATACTTTTATTCTCTTGTATATTGAGAGTTTTTTCCCATATTTATGTATGTACCAAAACTTTTGCATTCATGACTAATCTAGATGCGAGGCTAATTGGGTGAATGAGTGACTATTAAACTGTCACTATCGTTGATCTATTGCGCTTAACCTTTTCTTTTAGAGATGGAAAAAGGATGGTGTGATACCAGCGAAAATCCCAACAGCCAAACTTTTGGCGCCGATGTCTTCCATCTCGTTTTGTGTTTGTCGCGTATCGTGACATTCAGATCAAGACTAGTTAATTTCAACTACATCAAATTCAATACATATAAATATGCTTTTTGTTTTTTCTTGCTCATGTTTTACTCACCTGTGTTCAAATATACATACATTCGTATGTACATATAACACGCTAATGTCCTTCATATCCTACAGGTAAACAAATGTTTTTGCTGCCACTTTGTAAAACTAATAGTTCTCTTTTAATTATGCACTTGATTTTCTGGACACATTATTCGAAATTGGTGAGTTTCGCAGGCAGAAGAGTCTCAGCTAAGCAAAAATTTTGCCAGTCAAAAAATAATATTTTATTCTTTCCAAGTCCTTATTTTATTATCCGATCATCTTATATTCTTATAACCTCATTTATTATTTTGTCGCTTTAAAAAAAAGTTCCTCAAAACAAATGTGACAGCCAAGATATTTGGGTCAGTGTTGTCTTGCTAAATGACCGTGAAAAAAAATCTTCATATAAAACTCATTTCTATTGAAAACCTTTTGCTCTTTACACGATTATAACCTGATTTCTGTGCCAACAATTGGCAAAAATGAAGTGACATTTTCCATAATAAATGTTTGTTTTGTTGCCTTTAGTTTGTTTTTATCTGCTTCATCTTTTCACATTCTTTATTGCATGATTTCGAGGGGAAATTCTTTTACAAAATCAACAACAACAAAAAAACATTTTAAATGAAAAAAAAATAAAACAAGATGAAAAATGGTTGCAGACGTGAAATAGTTTCACAGCACAGGAAAGTGGTGTCGTTGGGTTATTTTGTCACTGGCCGGATGGCTGCATTAAAATTTCCGTTTCCGGTTAGTTAACAGTGACAATTGTGTTAATGACATAAATACCGGTCGGCATGTAATTTCGTTCAGATGCAGGGCAAAAATTGGCCAGAGCAGAAGTGTGAAAAAGAGCTGAAATCCAATAAAAAGTATTTTTGTATTTAATAAAAAAAAAACACTCTATTGCAAAGATTTTCAAATGGAAAAAAACACTTGTTTTAATTTTATGCAACTATAAGAATATTATTTACAATTGCCAACAGTTGCAATAACATCGTTTATAACACGACATCATGTTAAATTAACATGAAACTTGTAAATGTGAAGAGTGTCATGTCAACATTTTTTAGCCAGGACTGTTAGAAGATCAAAACGGTTAGTGGGCAGGTTTATGGTGGTGTGTGACACTTGATGGAATATCCCAGATTTTTGAAGTATTTGCAACTATGGAAGGAGCTGCCTGGGTTACAGTTTATATTTCGTTTGGTTTTTCTGACCATCCAAATACGCATTTGTGAACTTTAACGCTAGAGATTTGTAAACAGGGCCTGACCATTAAATTCCTATATATTTTTTCTGATTTGTATTGTGTTTCTTTCTCGAAATCGTGTTGTTTTTGGCAGATTTTGGCAAAGGACACAGAACGCTTAAACCGTTTAACAACTTAACTAACACTGAAGGAATGGTTTAAGTTGGGGAACTATAGGATTTGGGTTGTTAAAAATTCTGCTTTCTGCTTAAACGCTGCCAGTTGCCCTCTTATGACATGTTGTTTTTCGTCCCCTTGGCCCAACAATGACGTGTGCATGTGCTGCCTTCTAAAGGCCAGCACAAACATCTAAATGTGCGGATTTTGCTTTTACCAAACTGGCACCCAGTTGACTTTCCTCCGAATGTGTGTTTTTGATTGTCATTTTTCTATGGGAATCTGTTCGTTTGTTTGTTTGTTTGTTACGTTTTTGCTTTCTAACTTTCTTTATTGTCCTTGGCCGATTTACTTGCGATGTTTTCGAGCTGGCATTTGAAGAGCATTAAAAGAATATGACTGAAAATGAAAGGTTACTGAAACGACTACTTAAAATGCTGTTATTTGTCCGGTAACCGATACGGTCAGTTATTGTTACAAACTGTTTTATTTTTGTTGTTGCTTGTTATATAATTAAATGTGTGTGCATGTGTGTGTGTGTGTGTGTATATATAAAATTCTATATAAATTCTTATATTTTCACAAAACTCATGTTCATTGGCTAATCTCATGTGTTTTTGCTGTCAGAAACTAAGATTCAAAAACTGCGTATTCTTTTTTAAATATTTGGCAACTACAGTGAAACTTGGCTATAGCGAACTTGTTTCTAATAGAAAAAACTCGATATAACGCCTGAAAGAGACCTTTTTACTACAAAGTATTTCAAAAAAACATTTGCTATAGCTATAAAGAGGTAATGCGGAACCATATATAAATAGCATTTAAAGTTTCTCTATATAACAGTCATCATGCATCTATATATAGGATATATCTATTAAATCGCCTGGTGACAGATAGAGAAAATGATTTACGTCAGCACCTGTCATTCGAAGGTGAACCACCTCCACTTGGTGGACTTGTCAACGGCTCACGGGCCATCCTTTTTTTAATTTCCAAGGCACACATACGAGTAGGTGGAACTGGGAGGGAACTTAGTTTGGCCCATTAAGTACCTTCAGTACCTTCGTAGCCCGAATTCCTCAAACAACATGTGGTTCCTTAGGGAAAACAGCAATCTGGTACACCGAGCGTCAATTTCTACCCCCTTATCTACCAAAGTTTCTTCCTGCATTTTTACGCTTAAACTACAGTCACAACGTTTCAGTTAAATCAGGCACCTCAACCTGTGACCAACACCAGGATGCCTTAAGGCAACTCAAAAGACCCATTCTATCAATTACCATTTGATAAGGTCTTGGCAGAGCCTGCTTTGCCAAAGTCTCGTTGAACTTCTTAAAGTATTGATTGCCGTGCCGAACGGGGGAACCTTTCCCCGTTATACCCCGAGCAGCAAAGTGCCGTATTTGATATACGGCTGAGTAGAACCTGCTCCCTCGCCCATGGAGCCGATGGCGCACACAAGTGGAGAGGGACCTCAACCAACTTGGTGTGCACAATTGGAGAACGCTGGATAAAGACCGTGCCAGCTGGAAAACTTTGTTGGTTGAGGCCCAGGTTCACCACGGACTGTAGCGCCAAAAGAAGAAGAAGAAGAAGAACCTGCTCCCTGTGGGGACTGTCCCATACAATAAAATCGGAACTAAGCCAATATCATCGGAAAAAACACAAAAAAGTAAAGCCTCTATACAGCGAACTAGATACTCATTCAAAATACTCTACACAACCAAGTTCACATAAAACTTAAAGCCAAATTTTTATTGGCCTGTTCATGTAAAAGGGAACTTGGGGAAAGAAAACTGTAGCCACAACCAATTTTTTTCCTACTTCTTCAAGATGCGAAGTTTCACTGTATTTGCCGACTCTCCACTGGCCGAGTTTCGTATCAACAAAAGGTTAAACAAATACTTTTGTAATTGTTGGGTAATATCTCTATCTCCCTCTCTCTCTCTCTCTCTCTCTCTCTCTCTCTGAAGGATACAGGCAAATAAATGATTTTAGGCGTGAATACAAAACAACTGTTCATTTGCCAGACGAGTGAGTTTCACAGAAAAGAACTTTAAAATCGGGTTTGTCCATAAAAGTGCTGCTCTGATTGATGGCTGAAATGGAAATAAATGTCTGGAATTGTAAAGCAGTGGAAAAGGGTAGGCGTCCTTCGTTGCCCGTTGACAAATGCCCGACTACCTTCATTTTTGTGCCAGAAAATATAGTTAAAAATAACAAATTGCCTCTTCTCTATTCACTAAAACATGTCTGTCTATAAATCCCTGTGAGTTGGAGGTGACACGTTTAACATTTAAACTCCATTTGATTACAGCCATTTAAAGCTGCCATCGACTCATGCTGCAAAGTTCTCATCTGAAGCTTTTTTTCTTTCTATCGATATTCAATATGTTTAATGGTGTTTGTTATTAAATACATAAAATAAAGCGTTTATTGAATTTGTTAATTGTCAAAAACGAATAAATCATTTTCTTAAATGCCGGTGTCAGTTTTCTTACGAAATATGTGAAAGCAACGAGCTGTGCGGCAAAGTATGAGAATCGATTAAGACATGAGATAAACAAAAAAAAAAAAAAAAAAACAAACAACAAGTTTAGGGAATGAGATTTGGGGAAATATTTTAGTATAATGAAAAAAAAATGCTTTAAGACTTAATTAGACTTAGAGGAGGTGTCAATGGAACACGTCATTACCCAGGCCATGGCATTAAGATACAGGTTATACAGGCTGCTTTGTGGACTATAGACTGGATGAACACTAATTGAAGAAGCTGGTACCGTTCCGTGACGTATTAAAGGCTTGAGCGGAAGGAAGGAAGTACAATACATCAACAATGTTTGCAGTGACCAGGGCCGTTCTTCTTTCATCCTCCTTGTTGACTTTCATTATACGCTGCATACAAATGACCACATGATTCTATGATATTAAAGTAGTTGTAAAGCTGCATATTATTAAAAAAATTCATATATATGTATAAAAAAAAAAAAAACTGAAACAAAACATGGTATGGGAACCCCCGTTTATAGTCTTAAAGTTGAAGGAAAGTTCTGGCAGTCTGTTCTTATGGAAAACTATATGTGTGTTTTTATGTAATTCAGGTGTTGAATTATATGGCTGATAATAATATATTGTTATAAATAACTATACTATAATCTTGTTGATAATCTTCTGATGCCAAGTCACCGTAATATTAATTAATTAATTAAATTAATCGGGTTATATGATTTGATTTAATCTTTTATATTGCAGTACCCATTATCTCCACTAATAATAAATTTAAAATCTGATGTCTATTAAGGATTTTGTAAGTTTTAGCCGTGACTATAATATGGTTAATAATAATATAATATGGTTGTTCACAACAATAGTATGGTTGGTTGTAGCAATCTGTTTGTTTGTTTATTGTGCAGTTGAATATAATTAATGTTTTTTTTTTTTTAATTATTAATTTAACAAATCATATTTCAGACAAAAAAAAAATGATTATTAAAATTACTGTCAGGCCTAAAAATATTCTATTTTATTACAATAATTTAAAGAAATTTATTACTGACATCAAAAAAAAAAATTATACAAAAAATAAATATCAGGCTGGAAAATATTAATTTTTTTTTAAAACTTTTACTTTTGAATTAAATAAATCTGATGTGATTTAAATTTAAATAATCTGCAGCTGTTTTAAATTAGAGAATTTAAAGCTTAAAAAAGTCAAAATCCCACAAATGACGTACTTGATAAGCAAGAATCACACGAAAAACAAAAAGAAACTAATCAAATTTTAAATATGTGTCTGTTCCCAGTATCCTGAAGGTCCTGGCAAAGGAGCAAAGAACATGATTTGCATACGATTTATTGTACAAAATTAACATTTTTGTAATAAAAACATTAAAAGCAAATTATTTGATTACTTCTGGTGATAACGTTTATTTTTCATTCAAGTCTTCTGCCATTCGTTTCTACAAACAACAACAACAACAACAACAACAAATTACTAATTTGTTTGACTTGAACTAAAGTTTTGTATTATTTTCATTTCCGCCAACAAGTTGTGAATACATGTTGGATCGGAAACAGTAAGAAAGTGTCAAAAAACATAAAACGAAAAACATCACAAAACTTTTGTTTGTTAAACTAAACAAGAAGAACAAGAAGCTTTATTTGTGTGTGTGTGTGTGTGTGTGTGTGGATGTGGGTGTGGGTGTGGGTGTGTCTAGAATTATTTTGTATGCGTTTAACGTTTAAATAATAATTTCTTCTTTTCGCATCAAGTTCTCCATATCTCAAGTTAATATTTTAAACAGCGGAATTTTTAAAAGTTAAACTATTTTAAAGAAAATTATTTTTTCACCCAGAGGGGGGTGGGAAATAATATCTATATTGTTGGCATGGCTACACTTTTTTTCTTCTTTATTTGTATTCATGGGTGGCAGAGGCAGGTGGGTGTGTGAATCGGAATCTTTTGATGTTTGTAGAGTGAATATTCAGTGTAATTTTCGCCCCATTTCTTAATATTTATACCAACTATATTTGACGAAAAATGGAATAAAATTCTCGATCGTGTGCAGGAGAGGGCAAAGAATTTTCTGGGCGACTGTGGGCTATCCAACGCTATTGACTTGCGGGATGCGTTGCACTGTTTCATCGCTACTCTAATGGATTTTGCTCTGGCGAGTTTAGACATCTTGTACTCAAAACTGAAGTCTTTTAGGGGTAATACACGTTGAACGTTCGGAGCTCATCGATTTGCGATCGATTGGCCGGCCTGTGAATCACACAACGCATTACCGGGAGAATTTGTTCGTCAGTCGACAAAACTACCAGCAGATGTATTTCCTGTCTGCTGCTTTTCTCATCCTGGTAGAATGCGCTGTTTATGTAGGTGTTGCCGCCTGAGTCCTGGTCCAAATTAAAAAAAATAATTATTTTAATAAAACAAATAAAATTATTTACGAAACTTTTCACAAACTCAGCTCGTAAGTGCCGCTCATTATTTTTAGTGGAATACGACGTAGGCCTTGGTCTTAATACAAGTGTCGCTACACATGCCGCAGCCCCATTTGACCACTCTGGCCAAAGTACCCCATCTATCTGAATGACCAAAATTTGCTCCTTTATGCGTTTGCGAAAATTTTCATTTTATTATTACTTTTGGATAACATCGATTGGCTTTGCAGGACTACAGGTGATTAAAAGTTCCACTTTCTTTTAAAGCTGTTGAAGCTTAAGAAATGAAAAGCTTATAAATTCCATTTCACCATTTGGAAGGTTCTTTTGTAATTTATTATTTCGAAATTTCTTGCTGCCGTCAAAAATGGGTCGCACTTGTTTTAATAAACTTTTTCATATTATTATTTGTATTCATTTCCAAAGATACCAGTAACGTTTTGTGAAGATAACATTTTAGTTGTCTGCTGACATTCACGAAGAAGTCTATTGTCTGCATCAGGCCTAATGAAGATTTATGAATGCGCCTGTCAAACATTTTCTTTTCTTATACGAAGGCAGCGCAAATTTCAAGAATTGTTACATGTCGCAGTTGCTTTTAATAAAACAGGAGCCGAAGAAAAATATGAAAATAAATAATACTTAGAAAATGCATGTTGATGGGCAGAGGAATGTCTTCAGCATCATTTGAAAGACACATAAAATATTGTGGCAATTGTTCGTATGAAGGAATGTTTTTATTTGGCCTGAGATAAGTGAAAATTTAAGGGGCTATAGGCCAGTTCAAGGCAGCACTTTTTTTATTGCAAATTGAAATACAGCCCCAAAAGAGAATAACGATGCAAATTTTCATATTCAGAAAATTTCACTTAAAATTGAGAACATAGAAATGAAAACTATAGCATTCCATAATTAAAAAAAAGAAAACCTTTTGATTTAATCCCGGCAAAACTTAAAGTGCAATTTCTTTCGATTCTATTTAATTGTCTCTATAAGGATTATATGGCCCAAAAGCACTCTTATCGTAAAGCCATTTTCCTAAGAAAAAATCGTCTCATATATGATTTCCGTAATGATAATATATTTTTGTTACCTCATATTTTATTGGAAAATTTCAAAATATTGAGTACAAATTTTTAATCACAATCAAAATATTCTTAATAAAAAGATAAATAGAAGCCATTTCCAATTTTATGTGGTATTTTCGCCCTAGAAATTCTCAATTGCTTTTGGATGTTACTGAAATTTAACTTAAAAATGTTATATTTTTCATAATTTTCTCTTTCAATTGCAAAATTTTTCATATATATATAATAATTTGAAATTCTTAACAATTTCTGTTAAATTTCCAAAAGTTTTCTTAATTTGGATTTCGTTCGATATTAAAAGACAAACTTTTTAATTTTAATATTCGATTTTATCAATATAAAATTTACAACTAAAACTTGTTTTAAAAATCAATAAAAAATTTTATTTCAATTCAATTTTTGTAATTTGATAATTCTGAAAAACATGTTGAATTTTTCTCAATGTCAGGCAGATGTTTTTAATTTTATATAAAACACATCGAATGTGAAATAGAATTATCAATATGATAAAAACCCACTTTGTAATTTCAATTACAAGATTTTCTCCATATAAAATGGGAATCGTCGTAAAATTTGCCCGCTTAATGTTTTATTTCATAGTTCTAAATTATAATACAATTTTTCTCAATGCCATAAAAAAATTTGTTTAAGCAAAATTTTCTCAATATGAAAAAGAATCACTTCATTTGATTTTCTTTGTTCTTTTGAGTTAAAAATCTCAATTTTATTTCAATTTGCTCAATATGTATAAAGAAAAAAATCGTAATATTGTGAAGTCTCAATTTCTTGGAACTTTTCCCATAACATTTTTTTTAATTTGGAAAAATCTTCAATTCCAATTGCTAATTTTTAATTATTTTTGGTAATTTTCTACATATTTTGTGATTTGATTATTCACAAAAACAAGTGGAATTTTCTCAAAGTCAAAAAGAAATTCTTAATTTTATATAAAACTTTGTTAATATGAAATAGAAATGAGCTATTGGTTTTTTTTTTTTGTTAGTTTAACTTAAAAATCCCAATTTATTTATTATAAAAAAAAATATCTGAATTTTAACCACGAATTCTTGATTACTTTCGATAAATTTTTCAATGAGAAAGAAAAACTTCCAATTTCAATTCAAAATATTTAAAAATTTAGTTCAAGTTTTGTATGTTATTTGGAACTTTCTCAATGTATAATAAATACAGATTCCCAATTTCGAAATCGAAACAGCTGAGCCGCACATTAAAATCAGCTGTTTTTTTCAAATCAAATTTCCACACTCTTGTTGGAAAAGACATTATAATGGCCTGTGTCACGACCTCGAATGTTGAGGTTATTCAAAAGTCGCCTTTCGAATGAACGCAAAAACTCACAAAAAAATACATAGACGCTTCAGATATACGATTGAGCACTAATTGTCCATAGAAAACTTAGTTTTGGTGTGTTAATCACTGCAAACAGCGGAGAACATTAACGTTCGAGATCGTGAAACAGCGTCAACAGTATAAAAGTCTACTTTTGTATTGAAAAAATATTGTCTGAATGTTTGGCATGTTTTACCGTTTTCTTTTATATTCTTATAGCGAAAAATAGCATTTTGTTTATGAAAACGTGGTCAATTGGGTTAAGCTTATTAGCCTGTGTTTATTTATTCTATTAAAACAAAATTTCTTTTAACATTTACTTCCTTCGGCACAAAATATCGGTCTTCTTACAAACATTATTCTAACATTTTGGCATCTTTATTCGGAAGTTTTCTCTGCCTCTGCCCCAGTTCGAAGCAAAAATTCATTTCACACATGGACACACAAATACCTTCAAACAGAGTTTAACAGAATGTAACAATTATGTACAAGTGTGCCTGTGTGCGTGTGTGTGTGTGTATGAGTGTGTGTGTGTGTGTGTGTGTGTGTAGAAAATGTGTGTTCGCCTGAAATGTTTGTGCTGGGAAAAATTACACTTGTTCTGTGTATTATATTTAACACTTAAACAAACTGGATTTATAAATTTATGTTTTCTTGTTGTTGTTGTTGTTGCTTAATGAAGGCAGTTATTGTTGTTGTGCCTTTGCTGCCGCCGTTGGTATTATAAGTGTAACTGAATGATGGCAAATACTACTATATTAAATGGAAAGAATGCTTGACTGCAAATGGCAGAGGTATTTGACATCGGCAATAAAGAGGTTAAATGTTTTCATTTTGTTATTTAGAAGTTTATTAAAAAATATGATTGTCTTTTATTAGACGCTGCTTAAGTGAAATTGAAATAGTTTCGTTTCTTTTTGGTTTGACAAAAAAAAAAAAAAATTATCTTACAGCGATTGTACCTGTTGGAGTGGTTTGAAACAGAGTCTTCACTAGAGGACAAATTATTAGAGGTGCCATATAAAGTGAAGGGTAAGACGTTAAATAAGGATTTAAGCACGAATCTGCTTCCATTAGAGCAAATAGAGGGAATGGTTTAAGGCACCTTGACAAGTTGCTTAGGAGTCGCTGCGTTTTGTAACATTTCACGAACATTTAATAAAAACAAATTAAGAGGTGGTCCAGCCAACACGCAGGATGTTAAGTTTTCAAAGAATTATCTTAATATTATTTTATAATGATGCGAGTAGAAGGATGTTTGATAATTATATATGTAAGTGTGAAATAAAATATGGGCCAAATGTTCGCTGCGACTTCGGTATAGACTTTCAATGACTTTGAGACATAATTGAGGTTCAGTGTCGTTAATGTGCCGCATAATCTCATTGTTTAGTTCTTGACTTGTTCTTGGCTTATTGGCGTAAACTTTTGCTTTTAAATGTGGCCAAAGCAAGAAGTCCAACGGTGTCAAATCACATGATCGAGGCGGCCAATTAACATCGACACAACATGAGATAACACCGGCTATTTAGTTTGTCGTTCAAAAGAGCCACTGTTTGATTTGAACGCCCGTTTTCGCAAATGCCTCCAATTGTGTATCTCTCTGGGGTTGAATTTGTCAAAACCTGAAACACAGAAATGTCAATTTAAAACTTAAAAAAAACTTGACTTACAATTAATAATAAATTATGGAGGGACCACGCTTTATAGTCTACAGATTTCGAGGTGCTCGTCTGCCAGCGCTTTTGCCTCCCTGATTACTTTATTACATTTTGGGCAGAAATTGGGTGCCAAAGCGAATTCAAAGCAATTAAACTCGCTGGTACAAAAACAAAACTGGGCCAATTTGCTGCTGTTATATGTTTTGTGAACATGCCAACAACTGTGAACATTTTTATTCTTGAACTATTGACCGCTGAGAGCGGCTTAAACAAAAAAAAAAGGAATAATCCCTTGATGTCACCACTTCCAGAGTAAAATTAACATTTCGCCAACGAAATACATGTCAGGGGATTTCACCCAATTTAACATTGTTTTCATTTACAAAAATGCCAACATTTAATTTCTTACACTAAAAGTTTTCCTACAACAATGTGTTGGCATTGACCACATTTTCCTTTTACTTTTCACTTGAATCGAATGCCAAAGAAAAAACAAGTAACAAAAATAAAATGTTTTCTTCTCTCTCTCTCTCTGCCATTTACTCGTAAACTCGAAAGTAATTAAAAATACATTTTCTAGGATGGAAAAAGTTGTTAAAAACGAAAAAACTTTAAAATAATTTCATAAAAAACGCTTCATAAGATTTATAGTGCTCTTGTACATATAAATCCATTTAAAGGAACTATTTTTAGATTCGAATACAAAGTTTCTTCTTAAGAGTCTTGTTTTTTAGCCACTCACAGACACACGGCGTGTGTACGCGTGTGCTCCGTGTTTGGGAAACGAGCAACTTGCTTGACCCGGGGGTGCTGATGGGGTTGTGCCAAAAGTGCACTTGTGCGCTCATAAGCATGTGTTAAGTACGAGTGTAATCGATAAAGCTTTAAGTAAAATCCATTTTTTACCAACTCAGACAAAGTTTAAAAATTATTCGGTGTTGATGTCGATGTCCGTGTCCGTGTCGGTGTCGGTTTCGCTTTCCTTTTGTGTTTCCTTTTCGTGTTTATTTAGTATTTTATTGCATTTAGTAGACACTTTCTGTTTTGCCACGCTGCGCTGCGTTGCGTTGCACTGCCTGTACAACTGTTTAAATAACTTTTGCAGACAAAACTAATGTGTATTTTTACTTTTACGAGCTTTCCCTGCAGATCATATTATTAGATATGGATACACGCCAGGCCAAGAAAAACCAAGGAAAGGGAGAAACACTGTAGAAAACAAAATCAAAGTTTTTCCAAAATATCGTGGCGTTAACAGTGAATAATGAAAGGGGGCGCAATAATAGCCGCACAACGTTAAAGTGCTAAAATAAAATCAAATTTTGTTCTGTCCTTTCCATTTAGGGTACCATTTTTAGAAGTAATATTTGCACAGGGTACTTTTTTAAAAGGCAGATTTTTCAAAGAAACTTCTTTTGTAGGTGGATTATTTTGAGAGGTGCTTTTGTTTAAAAGGTACCTTTTCCAAGCTAACCTTTTTCCTGAAGGTAGATTCTTTAATAGATTATTTTAAAAACAGCTTTTTCAAAAAAATTTTAAAGTAGATTTTCTTAATAGAATATTTTAAAAAGTACTTTTTGTAGAAAAGGTATTTTCTTAAAGAAACTTTTTTTCAAGGCAGAGTTTTTAATAGAATATTTTCAAAAGGTACTATTTTGGAAAGGGTACCTTTTTTAAAGAAAGTTTTTTATCAAGCCACATTTTTTTTAATAAATTAATTTGAAAGGTACTTTTTTAAACAAAAATTAAATTTTTTTTGAAGAGTTTTGTGAAAAATACTTTTTTTTAAGTTCCTTTTTCAAAGAAAAAAGAATGATTTTTTGAAATGTACTTTTTTCAAAGAAACTTCTTTTAAAGGAAAATTTTTTTTAATAAAGTTTTTTGAAAAGTACTCTTTTTAAAAGTTATATTTTTCAAAGTACCTTTTTTTATTGGAAACTAGAATTTTTACTAGATTATTTTGAAGCTGATTTTTTTTTAAAGATATTTTTGGAAGGTTACTTTTTTCAGCAGTAAATTACTTTGAAACATTTATTTTTAAGAAGCACTTTTTTTTAAAATGAACTTTTTTAAAATATAATATTTTTAATGGTAGCTTTTTGGACGGAACGTTTTTGCAAGTATTTTTGGAATTTAAACAAATTTTTTGAAAGAGACTTTTTCAAAAGCAATACTTTTCAATGGCATTTTTATAAGGGTACTTTTTTAATATATTTTTTTAAAGGTAGAGTATTGAAAAGATATTTTTAAAGGAAGTTTTGTAATGAATTTTTTTTAAGTAAATTTTTCAGAAGAAAAATTTTACTTTTATTGAAAAGTCCTTATTTTAAAAGGTACTTTTTAAAACAAGTACTTTATTTTGAACAGATAATTTTTTTTAAAAGAAACTTTTTTAAAAGATATTTTTTTTTGAAAAGTACTTTTTTAAAAAAGTACTTCATTTTGAAAAGATAATTATTTTTAAAAGATCCTTTTTTTGAAAGATTCTTTTTTTAATAGTACTTTTTTTAAAAGATACTTTTATGAAAAACTAGTTTTTTAAAAAAGTACTTTTTGTGAAAGATGTAAATTCTAAAGGTATGTAATTTTTTTTAAATATATTTTTTTAAGTGAACTTCCTTGAGGCTGACAAGTTCACCGGCTGAGTTCACCATCTGTAGACTTTCCTAAATGAAAACGGCTTGAAGAACGAGCACGAGGGGGTTCTATTGCTTAACAGAACTTTAGCTTAAATAACTTTTGGAATTTTTCACTCCAACCCCAACAGAAAAAAACTTACAGCAAATAAAAATAAATTTTCTTACTCTGGACTGTGTGTGAGTAAATGGTTTCAAATACACACAGATTTAACTGGCATCAGCAAAAAGAAACGTTTAAATATTTATCCAACAAATATTCCATTTTTAAAATATTCCAACTGCAGCGGAATAATTTTTTTCAGTTGACGCCAGTCTTTAGTTATTTTTTTTTTCTTTTCTTATGACGCTTATGTTGCAAATAGGAAAAAGTAGAAAAAAACGTGCAAAAAGAAAGTCCAGACGTCGTCGTTGTCTACAACAACGTTTCCATTTGGTTCAAGTGCTAAAAGGAAAAAAAAAATGCCTGCATTAGTTTTTCCTGCACGGCACTTCTAAAGGAATCTTTAAAATATTGCAACTCCAGCCAAGACTGTTTTACTACAACTGCGTTTTTTTTTTGTAGAATAAAAATTTTTTGCTTTCAAGAACCTTAAATTATCTAAAAAGAAATTTCTCTATTGACTGGCTCAGATCAAATTGCATATTTTTTGCGAGAAGAATTAACAAAATGAAAAACTGATTTGGCAACATGTTACAATGTTTGCAATTGGTTTGTTTTGAATGTTTTAAACATTCCTTAAATATTCTTAAACTGAAGGCAAGACTCCAATATTGAGAATGAAATTAATTGCAGCAGCAGCATCATGTCTGAATGCATTTCACTTAAAGTACGTTTTAGTTGGTTGCCAGCGTCTGTGTGAAAACGAGTCAAGGATGCCTCTTGTGTTCGAACGTGTTTTTCGGATAAAATTTAAGTTTTCTTCCTTTTTGTTGTTGCTGTTTTGGCGTTACGCCCAACCCCCCCCCCCCCCCCCCCCAATTTCTGCTAAACGACAAGTCTTATCTTTCAGCAAATTTCGAAAGTATTTTGTCTGTAAATTTTTCAAACGTCGAACAAGTTTATTTGGCTTGTCGGAAGGAGTTCTTTGTTTGATTTTCCCTTCTACGGGTGGCTTAAAAGGATTCAAAAATCAAAAAAAATCAACATACGTATAAGAGATTAAATAAATTGTGTATTAAAGCAAATTATGGCAAGTGGGGGAAAAAAGTTACAATTACAATTTTGTCTATAACTTTGAAGTATGCCAGCACTTATGAAAGGATTTTCAGCTTTTCTGTTAAAAATCTATGGCCTGCATTAAGGAGATGTCCATATGAACACAAATTTGCTTTATAAGTGTGTCATCACACCAGACCTTAAAGTGCAGAAGTGCGATTTGCAACAAAGCAGCCACAACACATTTAAAATAGTTCCAAATACTTGAAAGCAGGTGCCCCCCGATCGTCAACAATAAACAGACATCTAGTCCACTTCTGCATATGGAAACGGGCTAAAAACTTATGGTCGATTTGATAAAAACAATCAACATAATTTTAATAATAATTCTAAAGCAAATGTATGTAGAAGGTTCTGCTTAGCAACTGATGAGAAAGGCTGGAGAGAAATGGCTTAAAAGTTTTATAAACCAAATTATCAAATCGGAAACAATCGATATATAAATTGTTATTTTCAGATTTTATTTTCGAATTATAATTGATGCTAAAAGTTGAAGTTAAAAGGTTTTATGCTTTTTCCTCTGAAATATTTTTAAAATTATATTACAGAAAAAAAAACTGTAACGACTGTGTCACAGACATGTGAAATCCGTAAGATAAGACCTGGAAAACGATATATAATTATATAAGTAAAACCGCTTAATAAATACATGAAAATTCACCAAGTGATGGTTGTTTCAGCCTGAGGTTGTGCAATAGATTGCATAGTATATGAGGTGGCTGTATGAAGCATTTCTGTTTTTTTTCACAATTGTATAGCGTCAGATGGTGTCAATTGAGGAGTATATGGTCGAACAGAATGCGACGGCAAATTGCAAGAAAAATCGCAAAGCTCTTAATAACATCGACGTGTGTGACTTAAAATGCTCTTTAGTTCTTTTTTTTTTATTGTTGATACTGAAATCTTTTTAGTTTTGGATTTTGTTTACAAAAAGTATGAAATTTTATGAAATTATGAATTTTCGCAGCATCATTATGTAAAAATAATGTGGATTCTATTTCACCGCAATATTCTATGGCACATTTTTATGTTTTATTTGGATGGAAAATGTGGTCACGTCTCGGTTCTGTTTGATCATTACAAATTCCATCTTATTTTGCTGTCATTTTCGTGGTGGTCACACGTACAGACAGACGGTGGTTAGATCTTACAATATTGTTAGATCTGGCAATCTGCTGACACTTTTCTAACAATTGAAATTTAGCACCAGAAGGTAAATTGTCAGTTCAGACAGTTTTATTATGGCCAGACAATTGTCTGACAATGAATTTTGTTATGGATGTAGTATTCGTATTATTAATATGAATATTGATAGGCTTGAACCACTTCTCACAAAACTCAAAGAATTAATATATCTATTTGGGCAGTGTTGCCACTAGAAATGTTTGTCAGACAATGGCGTCATACATACAAAGAAGTGGTTGCGAAGAGTGCTCACACTCCGACCGACCAAACTTTTTCTGACCCCGCTGTAAAACAAAAGTTGGTACTTCAGACAATTTTAGGACTCTTGAAGGCATATTTTGAGCGGCCACCTGGCCTAAACTGACAATCCTCGGTATATCGCTTAATAATGGCGGCCTGGTCGTATTAGACTGCTTTTCATTGTGGTCACTCGTGCAGGTATTGAATTTATTATAAAACTTTACCGGATCTTTGGATGAGAAATAATCGGCTGCAACAAACGCATCCTGTTTATGGAGCGCAATGTCTTAGGAAATGACGTTGGGCACTGAAGTTGTACACAGGGTTGTATTGTATATGATGAACAAATTTAGAGAGATAAATGATGAGTAAGAGCAAATCGTTGTTTATAACAATTAAAAAAAAGGAAATTTTTTGTGGAAATGTTTTTTCTTTAATTCAATTAATTTTTTATTCAAATCGAATTTCAAGCTTGTGAGAAGCAATTTAAATTTTTTCAATACTTAATTGATTGTTTTATATTCATAATTTTTGACTTGATTTAGCAAAACATCACTCAATAGTTTAACTCAAAACTCATTCACTCACTCTCTCTCTCTCTCTCTCTCTCTTTCTGTCTCTTTATTTGTAGGTGCTTTCCATTCAGCAGGAAGACAGAACAAATTACATTTTAATGAAATAAAACAAATCCACATTTCCTTTTAAGACAACAGCGACTGTGGCTTTTTAAATCACATGTGCCAATCACTTCGATTGACAGATAAATCAGACGGTCCAAAGAGTTTATGGTGCTCAACGCATTGACAGACGAGTTGAGTTGAGTTTTTGTTGAGTTGGTGGCATAAACTTTAGCAGGCTCCTGCTGATGCTGAGGAAGTCGTTGGAAATACGATTTTCATTTGTTGTATTTGTCCGGTATTTAATTTCAACAAAAATCAAGTATTTTGAATGTCATGAATCGTCATGTGGACGTATATGATGGCAGCTGCCCGTGGAGATCGGGCCAACTCTATGATGTCCAGAAGGCGTAATGAAGTTGAATCACCCAAATATGGTTATAAGTGAGTAAAAGATGCGAGGTGTTTTCAAATTCAATTGTAATTAATTTTAAGCCGACTCGTCTGCTCACAGTTTGAGCCATTTGAAATGTTTAGTTAGATTGTGCGAGGCCTAAAAGTTCGAAATATTTTGCGTATTCGGCGAGTTCCTGCTGTCCAAAAATATGGACATTAAATTTTGTGTAAAAAATGGAATTAAGTTCTCAAAAATATTTGAAATCTTAATAGTGGCATGAGGTAATTCGAGTCTCCGCTCGAAAAACATTTGTACGAGGTAGAAGGTCGAGAAGATGGGAATATTGACGCTTAGCCCGGATGTACCGGCACATCAACAACGAATACAAATATGGAGAAAGTGAAGACAATTGGTAGGGAGCATCGTCATATCACTATTGGAGAAATCGTTGGGGATATATGGCTCGAGGCTTGCAATTTGTGTTTGAAATTTTTGAGGCATGAAGTGTGTGGCAGCGAAGTTCGTTCTAAAATTACTGAATTGTGACAAACAACACCGTGTGAAAAACATACAACACCGCATTTTCATCTGATCAGGGCTACTGTGACATTTTCTTATACCCCAGGTTGAAGAGATCCCTGAAACGTCAACGTTTTGCGCTTGTGATTAAGTAGATAAACATCGAATGCCGAGGAAACTTACGAACTTATGAGGTGCACATCCAAACTGCTTTGAGAACTGAAAAAAAACGCTGTTACAAGCCTTCTACATCTGAGGGGCGACTACTTTGAAGGGGAGAAAATATTTTTTGGGAAACATTTTTGATCTGACCTCGTACAATAACTAAATTTCTATTTAAAAAAATATATTCATTTGCTTTTTAGTCTTTTTCACATTTTCTTTTTGCCAAATGAATCCCTCCCTAATGCTGAAAATTGAATGTGTCAAATACACCGTTTCGAATAACTAAATTTGACTTAATTTTTATTTTTTAATTCGAGTAATTGAATAGTTATAAACAAATGAATAAAAAAAATTAATTTACCAGCAATTAAACTCGTTGCTACAGAAACAACACTGAGCGAATTTGTGTATGTGGAATGTCAAACTGAAATTTTTTATTTCTCAATGTCTCAATTGGACTTGTTATTAAGTCGCCTTGTTATTTTCCTTATTAAATTGATAATTAATGGCTCATGATCAGTCTCTTTTCTTATATTAATACATATTTATATTTTATTTTGTAAAAGATAAGATATTTTTTTTTAAATAATGTCCCGTTTTTTACTTAAAAATTTTAGCAAATCTTCTAGTTTTTGTTGCAAACTTTAAGAGTATTAGAGGTCATCTTCTTAGCAAAGAATTGGAGATGTAAAAATATTTCTAAACTTAATTTTTTCTCCGAATTTTATACCATTTATTAGTTTCTGAAAGAAGTCTAACATTTTTAACATTTTGTTTGTTTGTTTGTTAAATTTGAAGCCTCTCCCGTCCCATGTACCGTTCCATACGTCACAATAATGTCTCTGCATCACACCAAACTTCAACACTGGGCAGTTTATATCCTTATGCCAGTACGTCTAGTCACCATTATGGTGGTGGCATTGGCACCGCCTCAACAACATCATCAATTAATTTACACAAACAACAAAGTCATCAACAGCAGCACCTACAACATCATCATCAACATCATATTATTGGTATTGATGATGGTTACACAAATCCGGTTACAAATGAAACCTACGAACTGGAAGATGGCACCAGCCTCTTCTCACCCCTGGCACCAACTTCCGCCACCATGACACCCGACACAGCTGTACTTATAGCCAGAAAACACATGACATCTGGCCAACAAACACATGCTCTACACGCCAAAGGAAGTAGTGGTTTTGTAGGCTGCAGCGGTAAAGAAAGTTGCGATGATTTTCATGCGGCTGGCGAAGGTCACGAGCAAAACTGTTTGGTCGGCAGTCAGGCGGCTGTTGCTCGTTTGCCATCGCGTGGAACAACAGCGTCATCGGTTTGTTTTCATGAACGCGATAAAGAGGGGGATGATGTTAATGGTCATCATTACGGGCAAATTGTGCGGTGCACGGAACGAGTAACAAAACCTACAACATTGGTAATCGATCAAAAGCGACATCTACGCCATCAGGGGGAGATTAATAATGATTTTGAACGGGAGGGAAACAGCAGCAGCGACGAATTTGAGGATGGTGAGATGGATGAGGATGAGGATGATGATGATGATGGGGGTGTTGCGGGGCCCATAAATGAACAGCAGCGCTCCCGTTGTACGCAGAGTATAATGGAAAATGGCAAACGACTAACGCAGGTATGTGTGTGCGCAAAAAACATCTAGCACAGGTATGTTATAAAGAAAGGAACACATCCTCAGCACGACATCTGTTTGACTGATTTTCATTGTCAAGCTTGACGTTAATGTAGTTTCTTTCTTTGTACTTTAATTAGAGTAAGAAAAGCAAGAGCAAAGAAAAGTATTCAAAAATATAAAATTTTATCTAAAGCCTTAAGCAAAAGCTGCACCAAAGACAAAGTAAATGAATTGTTAGAAATAAAGGAAGGGATCAGGTGTGTACGACATCATTTATAAAATCCATGTTTTGGGAAAAATTTTCCTTTTTCCTACAATTAATATGGAAACCAAAATTAAATAAAATAAAAGAAAAATATTTCCAAAATAAAAAAACAAACAAATTTGCATTTCTATAAACAATTCGAATAAACGAAATAGTTTTTACTGCAAATTCGAGTAATTAAAAATTTTCATATAGAAAATTCGAATAAGCGAAAACATGTCTGTAGGACCTTCAAGTAATCGATACAGTTTTTACATATAAGGCGAGTAATCAATAATATTTTGATATAAAATTCGAATATTTTTCAAAAAAAAAAAATAATTCGATTAATCCGAAAATTTTCTATAGAAAATTCCATGAATTGATAAACTTTTGTACATAAAATTCGACTAATCGCAAACATTTTTATATCTAGTTTTAATAACCGAATAGCTTCTTATAAAAGTAGTCGCTACATTTTTTACATAAAATTGGAAAAATCGAAAATATTTTCATATGAAATTCGCTAAACGGAAATATTTTCTGTAAAAATTCGTTTATTTGTTCAGCTTTTATGTTTCTTATTATTTGTTTTTATATATTTTGAACTAGAGCCGAACGTAAAAATATATATAAAAAAAAAAATAATAGGAAAAAATTTTCCGTCAACAAATTCTAGTAATTGGAAAGTTTTCTATAGAAAATTCGTGTAATGAAAAACATTTTATTATGAAATTCGCTTAATCACAAAGTTTTCGGTACAAAATTAAAATAATTGGAAAATTTCTTATAGAAAATTCTAGTTATCAGAAAACTTGCTGTAGAAAATTCAAATAATCAATTCATAAAAAAAATGTCTATAGAAAATTCGGAAGCAAAATTATTTTTGTAAAAAAATTCCACTAATCAAAGAAATATCTTTGGAAATTTGTAATAATAATTGTAATAATAAAAATTCGAATAATGGAGAAATTTAAAGCAAAATTTTGATTAGTTGAAAAATTTTAAAAATTCAAATAATGGAGAAATTTTCTATGAATAGTTTGAGTAATCAAAACATTTCCATGATTAATAGAACCATTTTTTAATCGACACTTTTATGTAAAACATTAGAATATTTATGTATATAAAATTTGGGCACACGAAATTTTTTTTATAGAAAATTCGAGTCAATGGAAGAATTTTCTTTGAAAAATTTAAATAATTGGAATGTTTCGTGTAGAAAATTTCGATGAAGAGAAATTTTTCATAGAACTTGGAAGCAACTGGAATGTTTCGTATAGAAAATTTCGTTTTAAAGAAAAATTGTCTTTTGCAAGTGCAAAAAAGCGAAAAATAGTTTTATAAATATTTAATTTAATTGGAGTTTTTCCATAAAGAAATTAAAAAGCATTTAAAGGAGAAAAACTCAACTCAACTCAATGGAAATGGTAAATACAGCACTACAAAGTTCAAAAACTTTAAAGCCTTTTAATCCTTCCTGTTTCCTTGCATTCTTGCTCGTGCATCAAATTTGCCTTAAGCGTTAAATTTCCAAAACTTATGAAAAACCGCCTGGGCTTAGGCGTGACGTGTTAAGCCTTAAATCGTTCGAATTTGAAAGCGTTTGGAGTGCCGGCTGTTGTGTAAATATGGTTTGGAATTTCGTCTCACTTATTTTGAAATCTGGAAAGTGATTGAGCTGGCAAAAAGGGGCTGAGTGAAAAGTTTAATCTGGCTGTGATAATTTTATATATGTACAATAAGTTTGAGATTAAATACATGTGTTTGTGTGTATTGAAAAAGAAATGTACTTTATTTACATTAATTTAAATGAAATATTTTTAACAACATTGACGGCAAAGATGTTTATTGTGACAAAAAGTAAAATTTATTTAATAAGAGCACAATTTTTTGTTCATGTCGGAATTCGTCATATTGATGCAATTGAACATGATTGAACATGATTGCTACACTCATATGCGAATATTTTAAATTTGAATTTATTGAATTGAATTGAAACGGCCAATTAGAATAACATTCCTATACGCTAAAAGTAAAATATTTATCAATTTTGAGTGACTAAGTCTGGGTTTTTTTCATGCTCGTTAAATTGGCAAAAAAATACAAATCAAAATGGAATAGCAAAGTACAATAGCACATCCACACCCACCCACACATACACACACACACACACATACACACACAATAGCCGAATAAAACTTATTTGATCATAAAATTTTTACTTTATATAAAATAAATTTTCTCATGAAGTTATTTAAATTATTCTTGCAGAAAGAGCACTTAAGAATTAAATATAAATAAATTAAATTAAATTAGAATTTGATTTTAATATTATAGAAATTAAATTGAATTCTACACAATTGCAAAATGTTTTTTCCTGTATTTGCATACGAGCAGACAGAAAATTCACTTACAGTCATGCCACAATTGGCGCGGTGAGCGTGGCGTTGGCTGGCGCTTTACGTCAACTGGACTAGGCTTTGACAGAAATACTCGTAATTTGGTTGGGCCAAATGAAACTCAAAGTAAGACTTTATAAAATCTAATAAGGTACTAAAAATAGTTACTTTTAAAAAATACCAGCCTTCGCAGCCAACTTCGCTTTCTTTTCTTCTCATCTTCCTTTCTCTCTACTGGCGTGCATGATGGCGCTCAAGTTACTGAAGCTTTACAAAGTCTCTACATCGTTACAATTAAGATTTATGTTCTGATCGGTTATTTCAATTCGCTAAATAAAATTGTTTTAACAAATTTATGCTGTTACTGCTCACGTCACGTATACAATTATACTCGTACCTCTAATGCCATATAAATTTTACTGATATTGTGGGTTTTCAGTGTTGCCACTTTAAGGGCAGTTTCGGGGTTAATACTCTAAGGAAAGTCGAACGACTTAAAATGCGCTATTTATTCTTCTGCTTGTGTTGAAGAACTATTTCTATCTACTCTAGTATTGTGGGGTTAATTGTGTTTTCTTTGTATTGTACATAAATATAAAACTGATGGCATAATTTCTTTTTAAACTTCCATATTTCTGTATGAAAAATGATATCAAAAAAACGAGTTCAATAATGATTGCATTTGTTGCTGTTGCTGTTGCTGCCCGCCCATAAATTATTCATACAGAGACTCGTACTCGCACTCGTATTTAGTGAACAACTGACTGTGGCGAATATCACCAGAGATTTCTATCGAACAATGAACTGGACGACTGTTAATTTAATAATTCTAAACTTAATATTAGAAAAAGAAAAGGAAAACGGAAAACCTAATCTGATTTGAAATACAACGATATTATTTGCCATTAAAACGTTTATGCATCTCCAAGTTAAACTCGAGCACCGCAAATTGCCAAAGGATGTGCTGCTGTTGTGCCCTCAAAACTCGTGTGCAGTTTCGCTTTTACTTTCAACTCTTCAGATTTGTGCTTCTTATTTTTTGTTTTGCTTTTTTGCAGCTGCCAACTTGTTTAACACTTGCTTTTTGTATTTAACATCAAGGGGATTAAAGTTTGTTGTTTAGTTTCTAACAACTTTTTCTGTTGCTGGTTGTTTGCAATGGTCTTGCAACAGTATTTGCGTTTCTATGTGCTGGAGTGCTTTTAGGGTTTAAATGTTGTTTTTTGTTTTTTTTTCTGTGCACTTTCTGGTTTTCTTTGTTCTCCACTTTGTTGTTTTTTGTTTCCTTTCTGTTTGTTTGTTTCATTTTATTAAATTGCATTAGAAATTTAAAAGTTTTTGACCTCAACCGTTTGCCAAACTGGTGTTTGCTGGTGTTTTTTTTTATATTTCTTGGGGATAGTTTCAACAGCTTTAAGGTTTTTTTTTTGCCTGACCTTGTTTAACATTTGGACAAAGCTATAGTTTGTTTTCAGTTCCAAACTCATTTTCATGTGTCATTTGGCGAAAATTTTTTTTTAAATTTATTTGTCTATAGCGCTGCATCTTCAGTGAAAGATGCCACTGAAGTGAGGTGCAGCAGTGTGTGATCTTAGAATTTGCGAAATGAATCTGACGTTTTGTTTTACAGTTTTATTATATTCACAAAAAATTCAAAATATATTGTAGTTTATTTCAGTAATAAGTGAAGTGAGTGGCAGTAGTTTTTGATGTTCAAAATTAATCTGCGGTTTTGGTTTTTAATGCACAAAATGATGTTCAGTTTTTATTATTATTTTTATTATTGTATTACTATTATTGTTATTGTTATTAGTATTATTATTGTTATTATGATTATGATTATTTTAATTATTGTATTGTTGTTAGTTTTATTTTTATTTTTATTGTTATTGTTATTGTTATTATGATTATTTTTATTAGTATTATTATCATTATTATTGTTATTATTATTATTATCATGTGGACTACACGTTCCCAGGGCGCTTAAGTTGGGTTTTTAGCCGGTGACCTCTCAGGGCAGTCCGACATACGATATGAACGACGTTCCATGTTAGATGCAAAGAGCATTTCTCCATCTTATAGCAAGAAAAAAAAAATTAAATATTGTAACTAATATATAAAAAAAGTTCTACCTGCTTTGGCTTTCAAGTCCAATATTATTATTATTAATATTACTATTTTTATTATTTTATAATATTATTATTATTATTTTCATTACTTATATTTCTACTATTATCGTGATTATTTTTATTATTATTTATTTAATTACATCTCCAATCGATAAAAACAAAAACAAAACTTCATATTTGGAAAAAATCCATTCAACTTGAATGGTTAGCACTGAATGATACTTTTGACATGCAGTATTGCCCAAATAAACTAAATTCAAAATACTGTCATTTTCAACCTCATAAATAGTACAATAATTTTCTAAGCAAAAGTCAACGAAATTTTTAAAAATGTAAGCAAACTACTGCCATCAAATCACACTTATTACTAAAAAATCTTCACTAATTACAATTAATTTTCTTATCAAGCGCTGAATTATTTCCAACGTCTGTTGCCAGGCCGCAAGTAACTTTAGTTTTGCCTTTAAAGACTAAATTTGAAAAAGGGAAGAAATTTAAAATTAAGAGATGATCACATTGGTCATGGCGCCATCCATTTTTTTTATTTATTTACACCACTAACATTTACTATATATATAAGGAAAGACACCATCCATTTTAAAATAAGTATTATTATGCCTTCAATCCCGTGTTCAAATGAAAAAGCACCCTGACCTTTAATAAGGTTTCCACGTCTGGCAAGTTGTCACAGTTTTGCAAAAACTTTCTGTCCGCCGTCCAGAGTTTTCTCAAATATATGTGCATTGGTAAAGCATCATGGGAATGCTTCCAGGTTACCAAGCAGTGGTTTTGTAAAGGAAGTAGTCATGGGTGATTCCATATCACTTTTCAACTATTTAGATCTGTAATCTGTTCAGAAGTAAGAAAACCGAAACCCAAGAATTCTTAATGCCAAAGTTCAGAGACATTAACATTCAATTAATTAATTTTAAGTTCCAGAAAATGGGTATACATAAGCGTTTCCTGCAGGTGTTGTTGGAACTGCGGGAAAAGTATCAGCTACGCATATCCTTTAGTTGTCCTTCACTTTGTAGAAGTTTAAACTCAAGTATTGAATTGGAAAAACTCAATTCTTTACAAATTCCAACTGCATCCCAGTTGCAACAGCGGGTAGATTTCACGTTAATCTAACAGGATGCCATATTGAAATCTAATTTTTTTTTATTATAAATCAATAAAATATCTTTAAATGTGAATAGTGTAAAATTAAATATTATGAAAATTCATTTTACCATTTAAATTTTGTACTAAAAAAAATGTGCAGCGACTTCAAAATGGGCAATAAAACCAACTATTTTGCAAATATGCGACATAATTTCTTATAACTGCTTTTGAATTCATGCCCATCCATATCCAGAAGAATTTCCTATAACGGGATTATCAAGAATAATTATATTGCACATTATAACGGAATAGCACGAACTGTTTTTGTACGACTTTGAACAACGATGCTTGTGAAGTGAGTGGTAGTTTCATTGACTGATGATGACGATGATGATGATGATGATGATGATGATGATGATGTTGACGATGATGATGATGATGTGGCAGATAGCAATGAAATCGGCATTGTAAAATATTTAATCTCTTTTTTCCATTATGTCGGCATTTGCACTGAAATCCACAAAGTCATTCTAACAAATCATTCAAACAGGAATCACAACGGCTTAAAAAATGTTTGTACTGTGAACCCAGCAAACAAAATTTTGAAGGCTTTGGCAATTCAGCAGTGGCTGAATTCAGTCACAAAGTATTAAAACGAAATAAGACCTTAATAAAATTACGAGTAGGTGGTAGTTGTTGTTGGTGAAGCTACAACTGTCAAAGTAAGATCAGCTGGAGTGGCTGTCATCTATCCAGTTAATTTGTCAAATCATATTGGTCTATGTACAGGATATATTTTACCAAAATGACACTTCTGATCAGTTCGGCCATTTATTGTAATACCCCCGTCTGTGGAATATTTCGTATTAAATCCTTTGGCACTCAAATCATGTTATTGCTAAAACAGATGACTGGTCTGAAAATAATTTAAATTAACCAGAAGAATTTAAGGCCAGTAATGTTAATGAAACATTTTATTATTCATGTAAATTCAACATGAGTTTATGTCAAAATGAATACGCAAAAAATTATATGTTTTCAACTGCTGCCCTGAAAGCTCGGGTTTTAATTTTGCTGCTGGAAAAACTATAAAAAAATGAGGAGCTTGAATTAAATTTTAATACTCATGTTGCATTTTAAATTTCTCTTCATTCTTCCTTCAGTTTTTAGCAACACCATCATCAAATGATATAAAATCCGCATTCATTGTTCAGATTCATTGTCATTCGCAGATAATCTCTGTATCGTACTTTGGTTTTGTGAGCCTGATGAGGGTTTCGTTTCTTTGGCGTTACTTTTCATTCTGGTTGTGTGGCTGGTTTTTTCTGCTAATTTTTTCCTACTTCTTCTCTCTATTTTCTGCATTCTATTGTTTATTGTGTCAGCTGAAGAAACAATTTTACGATTTTTATACTTAACACATTTATCAGAAGCTGTAATAAGAGACATAAAATGTTATATAGAGTTGGTTAAGCGTAAAATTTATGTTCTTTTGCTGTTGTTGTATTGTCGTCGAGAACATTTTAGGGATAATCTGGTGCAGTTCTAGAACTTAAAATAATTAGGGTAATTATGGAATTGAAGTAAATAATAATAGAGCAAAAAGATATTCCGTAATTTGCATGAAAATATTTCAAACCCCAAAAATATGCTTTAACAAATCAAATTTTCCTAATAATATGCTTTTAAAAATTCAATTAATTACACAACATACTTATCCATGCCACTAGAAATGGAAGGGAGTTGAGGAGCTTCTTGAGGCCAGCAGTTCGAAAAATGCTCGCAAACAAAACCGAGCTGCAGCATAAAAACTTCATCAAGCCAAAGCAGATCTCGATGCGTATCGTATCGTGGCCGGATATGCTCGTAAAGAGTTTCGATTCCAACTCTGGCTGTTTGTGGACACAAGTAAAAAAAGCTTCATAGTTTTGTATTCGTTGTTAAGAAAACAATCAGCTTCGGTCCATTTTTGGAGTCGAAGTTGGACAACATTAATTTATAGGAGATATAAGAAAATATTAATGTTTGGGTTATATAAAAAGGAGACTGGCGGCACCATCGAGCCAATTTTTTTAGCCTGGAGTACATGATATTACTCTGTAGTAATGCCTCTAACTAACACTCTAAGTCATTGGGCACTGAGTCATGGACTGCAGCCCATTAACAACGATCGCCGGACTCCTATTCACTGCCGATAAGCGCCATCTAACGATGCAGCGGCGCATAAGGAGCGACTATAAAACTCTTCAAAATGCCAGTTTTTAATAACATGTAGTTTTGGGTTTTCTGCTCTTTGCTTCTATTCGCTAATTCGCTTGAATAATATAAAACTTCACAAGAACGAAGTTCAAACATGTTAGAGGATGTGATTTGCTGACCTTCGATTCCTTTAAGAACATTCGACTTTTACTCTAAACTTCAGAGTCGTCCTGTTCAAAAAGAATCTCCTGATTCAAAATGTTGCACAAAAGTATTTGCATTCCGTTTTAGGTGTTAGAATTTGTTTGGCCTAAAATCACAAATAATTATTATTTATTTATTATTATTGTTATAAGAATCTGAGAAAAGGGAAAGACTTTCATAAGCCTGTATTTTCTTTGGATCTCCTTGGCCAACGAGAAAAAGCCAATTTTACGTTTTGAAACCCCCTTTAAAGTTTATGAAGCATGAAAAGTTTTAAACGAAAAATAGTGCTGAATATTTGCGGAACTTATTCCGTTATCAATTCATTTCATTTCATCAAATTTATTCAGTTTCTTGTCGCACTCGAGGCTAAACAGGCTTTCAGCGGACAAGATTTGGAAATAAAATAATCATTACAAAATGAAGCAAAAAATACTCTTTAATTTAAATTTTTTTGTGTTTTTTTTGTGTAATTGTTTTATGAAAACTTTGGCCTCATATACAGATGGTTGAAAGTTGCCACCAGCCACAAATCATGCCACATACATATAAATATATTAGAATGTTGGCTGTTTTTTCCTGCCTGTTGGCAGCGACAACTCCTCCCTCTAAATAAATAAACAAATAGACAAGGAAAAAACAACAACAATATAGGAAGACAATCAATTACTTGTGGGATACTCTTTATACGACAAAAAAAAAAAAATAAATAAAAACAGTTTTCCTCAACATTTTGGCCAGTGATTCACAAACGGCAAGAAGACCGTTTCAATATCTGATGATTGATATATGATGAATGTATTACATTAGAATTACGTAAAGTTTTATTGATTTTCTTATTGGCGATCACAGTTTCATATATTGATGTCATAATTTCGTCATATTGTAGAATTAAGTTCTTTCGCAGGAAGAACTTTTGGTATAAAAACGGGGGACACATGTCTGCAGTTTCGTTACAAGTATATTTAGCTTAAGGTTTTCCAAACCAAAAGACAAAAAGTGAGAGGATTAACCAAAATTAAATTAGTTAGTAAAAATATTTTTTTTCTCGAAAGTTTGGGAACCCCTGCTGAAAAAACAACTGTTGTTATAAAAATTTTTTCTGCTGCTGTCATCATAGTTCAGTTCTTGAAACCACAAAAAATATATGTATATTTCGGACAACGCCAATCTAATACACTGACAATCCTCATATTTGTCGTGTTTGGTCTCACTGTCGTTCACTTCTGCCCCTCTCGGTTTTAATGATAATCCCCAAATTGTCGTCTTAAAACTGTTGGGCTATTGATTTAATTAATGAAGTAATTTTGTTTTTTTTTTTCATGCCAACATTTTATTACATTGAATTCTCTCTTGCCATCACTTTTACCTGTATCCCTTTCATTTTGATAATTTTGCGTGTTTCTTTTGTTTTACTTTTTGTGTTTTTTTCCCTGTCATCCCCAGAAAATTAAAAGACAAAAAGGGCGAAGAAGGTGTGAAGATAGAATAATAAAAAAAAAAAACATTATTGTTGCAAAAATTATTATTGAAGTGGCCGGCACGAATAGTTTTGAGTTTCAATTCGAACGCGACGTGTGATGTTTTAAGCGAAAGAGCAAAACGAAGCGCGAACAACAAAAATATTGTAATAACAATAATTGATAAGTGATCAAATTTGAATAATTAATGCTTTTCGAATGATGAAAATGACATAAAATTCGATCGATATATGAGAGAAAATAAATGGATATTATTACATTTAACTTTTAAAGTGATTTATAGTCCCAAATTGCCTACAATTGTTCAATAATCCTTAATAAATTTTTAAGCTGAGAGTTGTGAAAACAAACGAAAAAAGGAAAACTCAAGTGTTCAATAAAATTAATGTGCTGAATCAGTGAAATTTTGTTTGTTTGCTTTCTTGAATTGTTTTTTGCGATTCTGGAAAAATCTTTGTGATAATAATTTTTTCCCCCTTAAACGAGAAATAAACAAATATTTATATAAAAAATAGGGAAATTGTGGGCCTAAAACAAAATATATATTGTAATATGTCTGTGGTGACCAAAAGTGATTAAAATGTGTGTTAATGATAATCAACAATCGATATATTTTACACGCAAAAAACAACTTAAAATTAAATTCACTATGAGTCCTATTGAATTAATATATTTGGGCATAAAAATTAAAAAAATTATTATTTTTATAAGTAAATGTTTAGAATTTTTTTTTGAGGCTTCAAGTCCTTCTTAGTTTTTCATAAAAAAATGTCGATATTATTGTACATTTTCCATTCGAAAACTTCGTCAGACAGAAGTATAATAAATTTTGTGATCAAATCAAAAATTGTGATGTTTTTGCTTCAAGATGTTTTGGCCCTTGGAAAATCTCAATTATCGTACAAACTGCGAAGGCACCTCAAGTTTGAACAAAACCCAGAACAATTAGATAAAAGATAAAAGGATGGAATTAACATAATTTTTAGAGTGACGCTGACCCTTTTTATATCTTCAATTCTGACCACTAGACCCGTTATCCAATTTATGTAATTTTGTTACAAAAGAATAATATAAAGTTTTTGCCCTCTTAGAATGTGCGTCGATGTATGTACTTTAAGCTGCCCCATAATCTAAGAATCTACTGCAATTGATAATTACTTTTAATATTTAGATGCAGGATTAATTATGTTGTTTTGCACACGAACAACTTGTAAAAGAATTATTCGCATCCATTCATAAAAAATAAAGTTTTACAGTCTGTAACGTGAATGTTTCTTATGCAGCAACAAATTATGGTTGTGGTTTTTGTGAATGCGATAACGATAATTCGAGGTTTTTTTTTGATCTTACGTCATAATATTTGTATTGAAAAAGCAACTTCAACAACAGATTTTATAAATTCAACGCAAGTGTTTTATTGAAGCAATGAAAGTATTTACTGGACATCAAATCATTAAACATTTTTTTTTTTTTGCTAAAATCGTTTTTTGTGTCACGTACATTTAAAAAGTTGTTCTTGGGACTAGTAAATATTTTTACTGAACATTTTCCTAAACCCTACAATAATAATAATTGGGTTATCGGAACAAATCTTTGTAATAAGTTTTTCTATGTGATTGAATGCAGTTCATACTTTGTTTTTAAGGGACCTCACAGCACATTTTGTTAAATAAAAAAATTTGTTCTTGCTAAACAAAAATTTGTTTTTATTTTCAAATAATTTCAATCAACTAATTTGCTGCATCAAGGAGCTTCAAAAGGACTGCATTTGAATCACACAAAAATTTGTTTTTATTTTCAAATAATTTCAATCAACTAATTTGCTGCATCAAGGAGCTTCAAAAGGACTGCATTTGAATCACACAACGAACACTTTTGCTGCAAAAGTAAAATAATTAATTGTTTTAGCAAATACTTTTATTGGAATTTTTCGATATTCTGGAAATATTTTTGTCAGCAATTGTTTGTCTAAAAGTTTGAAAAGAAAAGTTTCTTTGCAGTCAATTTTTAATCTAACTTTAAACTTTTGTAAACACGTCGTTGACAAACTGTCACATCATTTGTACTGCTAGTGAAAGCAAGAATTTATGATGCACGTAAATCACCAAACGAAAAAGGAAAGTCAAAAACAAAACGATATGACAGCAGAGAAATTAATTTTAAAGAAACGAGTCTAGTCTGACGGAAACATGAGGGGCTGCAAATGCGAATTAGAGCGACAGTGTTGAATATTTTAATTAGACAGGATTCTATTTAATTAAGAAACAGAACATTTTTCTGTCTTGTTCTTTTCTTTGTTTTTTTTGTTGTTCATAAAAGTATGTTTTGTTGCTGCTGCTCAAATTTAATAAAAAGTATTTTTGAATTTAATTATTTTAGACTCTGTGAAATAAAAATTGCATAAGAAAGATGAAAAAAAAACTCCGGTCATCGGCAGCAGTTTTCTATTCTTGATAAGCCGTTTTGTTAGACCGTTTTATGTGACTACGACGGCGACTCTTGTAATAGGGGAAATATCTGTTCTTTAATTGTTTTGTAAGTATAGAGTAGTGCCGGCAGGAGTTCGGACTGTGCCTGACAGCTTTCAAGCAGATTTTACTGGACTATATGGCCCAGAAATAGGCGACGGAAACTAACGCACACATAAAAGTTACTTTCTAAAACCTGCCCAAAAATGGTATAAGTACTTTTATAATAGTTTGATTGAATGATTGACACACTGATGTATATATCCATCAACAATATCTGTGTGCTAATGTGCGTTATTGTGCCGGTTGTGGGTAAATTAAAAGCAACTGCCTTTTTGAAATTGTGCTAAGAAATGTATAGTCCCAGCAACGGGTATTGAAAGCACTACTCTCCCGCCAAGAAGATTGTATCAGGTGCCTTAATTTAAACACATCTGCCATTAAACGATTACCCGATAATGGTAAATTAGAGAGTCCTGATGATTGCCAGATGTCTGACAATATTCGTCAACTACTTATACTTTTGCTGGCGGGGTTTGTAAGACCAAAATTGTCATTCCAAGAATATTTCACCCACTGAATACTATTATAATATCTGATGGGTAAATTAAAGGCCAAAAGCAGTTCTTGAATAAAACGACGGCATACGATAAAGAAAGAATTTGATAAGAAAAGAAAAACGTTCCCAAAATATTAAAATGCCACTGAAACGATACGAAAATATTTGAAATATTTATTCACATTTAAAGAAACTTATTGTTTGACTCTTTAAATGCCTGCGGCAATTACACAGCAAATTTCCACACAGCGCACACATCGCTTTTAAGTTACAGCCAAGGAAAATTCTGAAAAAATATAAAACCAATAAAATTTTAGAAAAAAAAAAATAGTTGTTTCTCATTCAAATCATTCCTTTAGACAATCGTTTCGCAAACTATATCATGAACTTTCAAGCAAAATGGCAATAAATATAAAAATCTTTAGGCTTAATAATATTTTGTCGTAAAATTATGCGAAAAGGAAAGAGGAAATCGAAATGAAAAAATTTTGTGTCTTGTACTCGCACTCGTTTATGGCGTTAAAGTGTCAAATAAGTGGAACCATTAAGTCAAGTGTTTGCAGGAAATCACATAAATCAGTTTAACATAGAAAAAACATTCATATAGTGCGTGTATGTCAGAATGTGTGTAGGGACACAGTTTTACCCAGTTGACCATTTACTTATGCTCCTAAAAAACTGAAGAAGGAAAACGTAATAAAATGACGTTCATTTTATGGCAACAAGAAACCGCTTAAGGACAAACTAAAAAAACTGAACAGGAGCGGATCCGCACATCCGCACATCCGCACATCCGCACATCCGCCTGCATTCTTATATTTATCAGCATAATTGTTTAATTGGGGCAGGGATCAGTGTGACCATATTTGAAACACTTAAATATGGTACAACTGTTTGAAAATCAAGCCAGTATTTTTTAAGATTCTAAACACCGGGGCACATAGAATCCGTCATGCGTCATCCGTCGCCTTTAAACGGACGTGAACGCAATGGCACAATGAGTAGTCTGTTAACGCCTATAAAACCTTTAGTTTTGAACAAAGAAAAAATTAACTAATAGCTGTCAAAGTACTCACGGTACGTTAAAAGCTAAAAGTTGACCAACTTTTATGCGTTACGTTGAAGTGGACGCAGTTTATGTCGTGACAAAATTTAACTTACTTGTCAGTTGAAAAACACGCCGGCTTTCACTTGGTCTTACTAAACGATTATATCAAATATAAAATATGTAATTTTATGATCATATCTTAGGAAACGTTTTAAAAATTGTACATGGTCACTCCGGTCAGCTATCGCAGAATGTGGCTTAAGTGCACATTCTGGTCATATATGACTCATCAAATAAAGATTTGAAGTTATTTCATTATTTTTGCTTTCTTCAGGGGATATTTAATATCGGTCCAACCTAGACCGTAACGTTTTATAAGAAATATCAACTTCTTGAACCGATTTTTGTTTGACTTGGCGTTTAAAGGCAATATTTTGTAACAGTTTTACTTACACCATTAAAAAAGAAACTGACTGCAAGTCAACATAAAGTTTTCTTCAACTCAGTCAACTCAGTTTCTTTAAGTGTAACGCGTGTGTCTTCAGTCGGTTCAATAGAATTGACCATCGAACACTTGAAGGAAATAAAACTATATAAAACCAATTATTTTGCATTATTTTTATGATGCAAAAAAACTCTCCGCTGCATGATGGTCAAAGTCAATGAGCCACAATGCCCTTCAAATTGGATTAATGGAACATGAAACTTATTGAATTTGTACTGTCAACTCCACAACAACAACAACGACAGCACGCAGAAGACAAACTCGGCATACGAAACGCAGAAAAACCCTCATACATTTTGGCATACAAATGAGAACTGACAATTATTATTATTATTGTTCTTGTTGTTTTTGATTTTTTGTTCACATATAATTGTTAATTATGACTTGCGGTTGATGTGAACATTTGGCAATAATTCTGTGTTCAATTAAATGCTGCAAGCAAAACTTTATGCGATTAAACTGTTTAAACTTCGAAAAAGAAAAAAAAAATAATAATAAGAATAATTAAACAAAAAAGAGTAAAAAGAAAATTTGTTGCAGTGAAAAATTATTAGGAAGCTAAAAATTGTCAGGCTTAAAAAATGTCAAAGTGAAACTTACAGGGTATTCTGCTACAAACAATAAGCGGTGATTCTTAATTCAGTCGGTGAAAATATTCACAAATGAGTGAAAGTACAAGTTTTATCACTGATATTAATAGAATTAATAATAATTAAGCAGATAATTCATAGTTGAGGTAAATCATCAAAATGTTTATGGTGGCCTTTGGTTAAGTCCTTGTATTTTCTATTGATTATATTTCTCCTTTGCTGGCAAATTTGAAAAATTCCTAGTCCTTATATTTTGATTTATTTTCAATCTTCAGAGAATGACAGTTTAAAAGTTGAAGAGTTGACAACAAACAGTTCATGTTGCCCAGCCCTGGACAGATGCTCATCCAAATTATTTCCTTTTTTATTTTGGACATTTGAGCAACAAGAATTATTTGCCAGAATCAATCCGCCTCCGCTATTACACATTTCAATTAATTTCAATCAAAATAATAACATTAAAAATGCAAAAACAAACCTTTTCTAATATTTCAAATTTGATGACAATATTGAAAGTAAATTAAGTGATAAAATTAATGGTTTAAAGTCGCAACCTGCCCTTTATATGTTGCGAATTAAATGTATAGGGAAATGTTGATTGTGGGCTGGTTGGCTGTTTCACTCCTGAAGTGCTGAACGCTGTCATTTTGCTGTTTCCCTGCGTGGAAGGGTGGAAAAAGTAAAATAAATGAATGCAAAAAAAAAAATTATCATCCCACCAACCGTCGTTGTCAGGGACACAATTTTAACGACATTCGGTGTCACATAAAAACGTTTAGGAATAAGAAAAATTACAGCAAATTAACAAAATTAAAGTTATGAATTATTGTTGGTGGTTAGAAAAAAAGGACACAAACGAATTCGGTCTTACAAGCCTTTAATAAAACCTTTATTAAAATGCTGGCGTTAGTTGCAGGTACACACACGGCTCTGCCAGCATCGAGCGCAACGATTACTTGACTTTTAACAATTCGTCCTAATATTGTGGCCCCCGCCATCAATTTCCCACCAGTTTTGAAAGATAAATAAATTCTAAAACAAATGGATGGACAGGGAATTGCTTAAAGTATCCACTATTTAACAAAAGAATGAAAAATTGATGGATCAAATTGTAGTTAAGGGTAACAAAGAATATACAGTGGGCGTCCAATACGTAGGCCCTTACGTTTCCATAAGCTTTCAATGGCAATGGCGATGCTATAGCGTCATAAAAATGGCGGTATTCCTGGCCGAGTAAATTCGTAAAAGTCATTTGTTGGCACGCATTTTTGTAACATCAATTTTTTCTTGATACCTGAAATATGTTTTAGTAGTAGAAAAATGCCGAAAAAATCCATCATTTGAAATGTAAGAAAACGAAAGTCATGACTTGCTGTTGCTGCAGGTGCTTTCAAGTCTCACTTCAGAAAGTGGACGCGACAAAGTCTGATAAAACGAATGGATGCCAGAGTGATTTTTATGACCAAGAAAATCTTTTACTTCATTAGGAAAAGTAGACGGTTAAAGGAAGAAAAACATTGTCATTCGAATATACGAATTTTTCAACAACGCGAAAATATCTGCTATTTTCTAATTTGCGCTATTCGATGTTCTTTGTCCATATTATAGCAAAAAGTGAACTACTATCCAAACAATCATGCAGTAATTCATTGATAACAAAGTACGACAACATTGAGAACATGTGGCAACTTCAAATATTGCACACACTTTCTGCTGAAAAGCTACAGCTGGACTTACACATGTGATAACTTATAGCAGACTTTTAGCTTAAAGGAAAGTTGTAATAAGGACTTTCAACTAAAGTCTAGTGTTAGTGCTGACGGCTCTAAATAAGTTAAATTGGTGCCTCCTATAGAACCTTGTTTTCAATTGCAAACCTACAAATCTTTTGCACGCCTTTAAATTCAATGGCTTCTCTAACGAGCGGCGCTACAAACTAATTGTTTATTACTTTTTAGTCGCCATTTTTCGCGTTCTGTTAAATTCTCTTTCTTCTGGGCAAATTCCAGTTTTCTATTTTTCTATTTCTTAGACTTTCTTAACTTGCATTTACTTATAGGGCTGTATGGGATCATACGATTACGTTCTGCTTTTCGTTTATTTGGAATTTCCAACTTTTCTCAAACTTAAACTGGTTTGAGAAAATAGACCAGTTGGAATGTTTATGTGCAAACAATGTATTTCCAGTTGATAGGATGATTGATGCTATTTTAATACTATTCAAGTGTACAATTTTTTTTCAATCGAATTCTCAATTTTAATATAAAATTGGTCCAACCATGAACTGGAAATACACAACTGGCGACTGGAAGTGTCCAGAAAAACTTTTCCCTACAAAATAATTTTCTTTATTTCTTTTGGACTCTTTTAAATTGAAATTTGAAATTCACAATTATATTTCTAATTTTTCTTATCTTAAATGGAATTCTTCCAAAGGAGGCCCTCTGCCATTCTACGACCAAGCTGCTACACATGCACGTATGTGTGATGTCCATCAATAAGTTTGAATGTGTGTGTGTGTGTGTGTGTGGGATTGTTAAAGTCCATGATCATCAATCTTAACAAATTGGCAGCAGCAACCATAAATTTCTTTCATACATCCAATGAAATGGCGGTGAATGGGGAAGAATTGCATTTAAGTACGTGACCGTTTAAAGTCGATGCTGGCTGGCATCCTTGTGTCCTTGTTGATGGCATTTAGAAGATGTTTAAAAAACACTTAAAGCTTTTCCTTGTGATTTTCCCATCGCGTGGTTGTGTTAATGACATTGAAGGAAATCCTTTAAGTGCCTGATGCAACACCAGCAAACAAGCAAAACTTTCAATTAAATTATTCTCGCTTTGTATTTTCCGTTCTTTTATTGCATCATATAAAAAAAAAAGAGTTTAAGTATAAAGATTTTGTTACGCACTGTTAACACCATGTTAAGCCTTAGCCCGAGGAAATGACGTAGAATGTGTGTACTTTAACGCTCTTCATTAGCCGCTAACAGTTTACAGCAAGTGACTGGCCCCGATAGCTGGCGTCGGGGTTGGTAATTGTTGTTGGCTCCGGGTATTTTGGAACAGTTTGACCCTCTAGCTGTTGTTATCCAAATGGCGTTCCTTGCCATAATAGTCGCTTATAGCCTGAAATATATATATATATATATATATATGGCTCGATTACGGATACCAACTGAACTGAACTGAACAATAAAATTTTGTATTATGAATGGCAACTGTTGTCAGTTGCCATTTTTTGTCTTGAAAAACAGTTGAAAACAAACAAAAATTAAAATCAATTGAATTATTTTTCGATGACGAAAAAGAAATCATACAAAACGCAGCATCGATTCGAAAGCAGTTAAGAGACAATTCTGATCTTTCCTGATTTAGAGCAACCAAATGCTGCCAGGTTGTGTGTTTGTTTTGATCATTGATTTAAATCTGAAGAACATAAATAACTATTTTTTTATGCTTAAAAGTAAATGAACTTTCGCGCGTTTATCTACCATCAAATTTACTTTAAAAAACTCACATGGCAACCAAAAGATCTCGGTTGCCAAAATGACTTGAAAAAAGCAACTGAGGCTGCCAGCTGCTGACTGTAAAAACCATAGAGAAACAACAGATTCATTTCACATGACGTTGTCATCATGAACTTTAACGTGTGATAACGTCGGACAGGCTCTAAATCTTCTTTTAGACGTCAGAATAGTGGTGGCCGGCTCGAGTCAGAAGCTGCTCACTAGACTTTATTTATTCTTATACATATGTTTGTACATATTCATAAGTACATAACAGTAAATACATACATATATACATATAATTATCGCTTGTTAAACATGTTTTAACAACTGCCTATTTCCCATTTGATTGAATTAATTAATTTTCTGAACAATAAACAATTTTCAAAACAGCTTTTTTTTCCGAACATGAATTATTTCATAAAAAATTTCTTACCAGCAATCACATACATACGAGGGTAATTGGGGAACATTTTCTGTATATTTCTTAGCAATTATTAATAATTTGAGGGTGATAATTTGTACAAGAAATGTTCAGATATAAATCTCGATGGTGACAATTGCTGTCCCTGTAACGGTGTAAAATCCCCACGATATGTAAGACACACCATTCCAATTAGCCGAGAAGGCTTTGGATGGAGCCTGCAAAATAAAACTCGCAACAATTTCGTTGAGTGATGCTGTGGAGCAGATGCTGGAAGGTCAATCACTTGCAACACAATTTCAAATTTTCAGCTTTTGTTACATTAAACCCGGCGTGCTCCCGTACCCCACATTGAGATGCTAGTGGGATGGTATGAAGACAGTGATAACACCCTGGAATAAGGAGCAGGCACGTTTGCTCGGTTGATATGACCACAATAACTATAGCAAGTTTCTGCATGATTCCAATTGGGCAGGCACCTAAGAAACTTTCAGCAAAGATTAATTATCAGAACGATGATCAGCCTGCCTGAGGGAGGTCTTGAAAGGGGAATCCTGGAGCCTACATGAACTGAAACATTGTGGTTGTGATTTAAATCAAAAGTCATAGCAAGCGACTTCGTTAATCCCTGATGATATACGAGGTGACTTGTATTGTAGGTCTATATTTTCAAGGATCCACAAGTAACCAAAACAATAACGAGCAACAGATGCCTGTTTAGGTCTGTTTTTTGAGGACAGGTGGTATTAGGTAGCCCGTACTATGCAAATGTCCCCCAAATACTATTGTCTTGCAACAGATGCCTGTTTTGGTAGGGAACTGTAGGGGAGAGACGATATTTGATGAGTCTGATACTCTTTATGGATTCTTAACTTCGGGTTCAGGAGCCTCAGCTCTACGGCGAATCGATGACAGGTGGTATTATGAACCCAAACTCAAGAGCCAAAACTCGTGATATGTGCCGTGTTTAATATATTGCAAAAAATTATCACCTAAGTGAGTCTTGCAAGGCACGTGGGGGGGTTGGTGCTGAGCCTAGCCGTTTACAGGTTACGCAAGGGGAATTTTTGCACTATCAGTTAAGAGCGTCACGCGAAATTCCGAGCTAAATCGCTTCTACAATCTGTGCTAAACTCACGTTGACATGATAATTCGCGATAATACGATTGGCCAGAGCGAAAGAAATAATTCAGAGACTGGCTGGGAAGTTTAGACTTTTATTACGAAATTCATTTACATTTATGTTTTCATATCGAGATATGTGGAAAACCGCTGATTTCGTCACATTTCCTTTTCGCTTATTAAGTCCTTTGAGAACAGAATTCAATTTCTTTTCGATTTCTAACTGAATCACAAACACTAAAGCACAAACTTGTCTAATTAATAGTTGTAAATTATAACACGAGTAATAAGTTCGACTAATAGAAAGCCCATTCCTTTTGGAGCCTCCTTTGCTGGCATAAACTCTCACTGGAAGAGACTCAAGTCAACCTTTAAGTTCGACGACTTCTGACTGTTTGCTAAATGTTTTATAAGCTAATTAATGTTTGTTAAGACTATTTTGTCCAATTACGCTAATGAATAGTTGGTTCATTTGTCTGTAAATTATTTAGTTCCCATGAACGAGATTGTAAACTGCCATGCACGACTGTATTGTTCAGTGTCTTGTTATTTTCCAAATTATATATGTATTACATGGAGCCACCCTCATATTTAGGCAAATTATTTATGCGCATTAATCACTAGAATCATAGAAAACTAGAAAATAAAAATTAAAATTTTTCTTTGACAACAAATAAATAAGTAAAATATATTAATGAAGCTGTTAGAGAGAACAGCATAAATTCATTTTGATGAGAAATACAATTTTTAATATTTTTTTTGCTCCTAAAGATAAAGTTTAAAAGAGGAGCAAAATAATAAATATTTTTTATTCTGAAAAATGTATTAAAAAGGGAAGAAAATTAGTTGTGTGGGCCACTTGGTGTAAGGAAATTAATAAAAGATATGGCAGCACGGAATCAAAAATTAAATAGAATTTATTTCGTGTGGCCAAGACCGGACAGATAGCGGCGGAAATATCGCAAACTGGGACAATTCGGTCCACTTTTGATATCATTGCAAAATTTAAGTATTTTTGGGTCGCCTTCTATCTCGTATCGCGTTGCCAACTTTTGACAATTTTTTTTTAGCTTCATATCACTTTAAACCCAATTCCCACAATAATCGGTAGAGTGCGTTTCACTGCATGTTGACTGTCCACAATCAGCGTAATTATGCGATAGACTGTCGCATTTTAAAAAGTCATATATTTATATTTTAAAAAGTTGTAGGTGTTCACACTATCGACTTATGAACCAGAACGCAACAAAAATTTCTATATTACACCGATTGTGGAATCTTTAGCTCTATGATTCCTGGTTTTGGTTTAGAGTCACAAAATAAAAAGGGATGCAAAAAGTGTTGAATTTGGGAAAAAGTTTCCAAACCAGTTGATCAGAGAGATGGGGTTTCCAGAAGCAGTTATAGGGCACCAGGTATATGGATATATGTGAAGGTAAATTTAATTAAAAATACAGTGAGAGGCCGGGAGTATTTCGGTAAAATATATTATTATTTATTTTTCTTTAAAATTGCCGGTTAATCGAATCACGGACAATCGAGGGCGCACTGTGACTCGTTTTTCTGATAATATATAAAATACTGATACCCAGTTTCTTGTAGGGTAAATAATTCCTCAGTTGCTATAATAAAATAAATGTAATCAAATTAATGTTTAATGAAGAAAACAGAATAACTAAGACCGTAAGCGTGAGTGTGGGCGTGAGTGTGGGCGTGAGCGTGAGTATAAAAGGAAAGAAACCAGGTTTGTTACTTATGGAAAAGATCATGCAGCGCTACAATTTGTTTATTTCTTCTCCTAAAGTGTCAAAAGAACTGTCAATTCAACTGTCAAAATCAATTGCCACGAGTACCTCGATGCTCTCTTTTTCATTACAACTCGCATAAATATAATTAAATTCATAAATTGTTGTTTGTGTTATCGTCGTTAGATGTTATTGAGCCGACTCAAATCTAAATAGTTTAACAGTTTTGAAATGGATTTTATATTTATGCCATTTTTGGCCAAAATCACTTGAAACTCAAATGCAAAATGTGTTTCCCCAACATGTTGTTCGGTGTAAATAGTTATTTGATTCTTATCTATATTAATTACGCTCTTTATTGAACAACGTTTACAATAATTTAAATATTTTAGCAGTTTTGTTGTTTTTTTTCTTTCGGCTTGAAAACATTGAAAATGTTTGACCAGACGAACGCAGCAGGTGATGAATATTAAAAAAAAAAAACGAAAAAGCATAAAATTGTTAAAATATAATAATAATTATAAAACAGTAAGAAAACACTTTTTTTTTAACAGTTAAAGATGCAACACAATGGGCCAAATCAAGCAAATTGTGTGCCTTACAAGTTATTATTATTAATATAGAAAATATTAATAATTTATATCTAAATAATTAATTGAAAGTTTTTCTTATTAAGAGGACGATTCAAATACTTAAAATATTTATTTGTTTCAAGCTTTTAAGGTTTTTTGCTCATATTGTTTCTAAGTCTTTGGATTATTGGGGTCTGTCGCAACCCAACGCATGCTGACGTTGCTGAGTATTTTGTAGGCTGTTCAAATTTATTCTGTTTATTTCAAGTGTCCAGCGTCAAATCGAGTCAACATCCAAAGACTTCAGGTTGTACATATTTTAGTCTTGATCGACATTTGACACATTCTAGGCCTAAGGAATGAATAGACACAGATGGCTAATCGTCGCCTTCAAGAATAATGATTTCCGAGCGGATGCGATTGGGTCAGCTGGTTTGCGTTGAGAAACGTGAACGTTCGACATTGTGGTACAGGGTTTTGTTACACAAAATATTTCAAAATCAAAAATAAAACCTAAAATGGCAACACTATACAATAAACAGCTTGCAAACACGCTACAACAAACATAAAAACAGATTCCAATATATAATTTAAGTTTCAAGTTTCTACTACTTTAGAAATTTGCAACTTTGTGCCAAAAAGAGATTCAGTTGACGATATATTTAAAATATTTCAGTTAGAAAAAAACCTAGAAACTCCATTTAAAAAAAAAATTAAAGCACCCTACAACAAGCATGAAAATAGAAGAATATTGTGTCAACAGGTTCTAATAAATAATTGATAGTACTTCAGAAATTCGCAACTTTCTGCCAAAGAAAAAAAAAACCCAAATACTTTCAGGTGACGTTCGACTTTATGGGACAGGCGTTTATAATCAAAACATTTAAGTCAGAAAAAAACTTGAAAACTCTATTTAATATAAAAGTATTTAGCAAAGTATAACCAGGCTAAAGCACCCTACAGCAAACACGAAAAAAAGTCAAGAATGCGCTGCCAACAAATGTGGTTCGCGGTTTCTCTTTTACTATTTAAAGAGTTTCTACTACAAAAAGAAATGTTGTCAGGCAGGTGACTTTCGACTTCATGGCGCCGGCTCTGTCATGCAAAAAGCTTAAAAACTCGATTTTATAACCTCTTATTTCTTAAAGTAAAATCAAATAATTTATTTAGGTTTCGAGTTTTTACTACTTCAGGAACTTGCAACTTCTTGGGGAAAAGAAAATATTGCCGGTTGAGGGTGCCTTCGCAAACACATCGCTGTTGATCTGTGACGGTTGTTCTTTGACAGCTCGTTAAATATTTATGTAATTTAGGGCCTCGCAAATTTGTTAAATTAAGACAGTAAAACCGTCCGGAAATAGACGACTTGACAAATTATATTAAAGTTGCCAGTGCGAGCATTGTTTTTTTGCCTACAAGTTAGTCATGCGCCTTAACATTGTGCAAAACGTGCTCAAAATTTTAAATATACCCTTTTTGTTTTTTGGCTTGTGAGTTTTTGTAAAATGTTTAAAAAACTACAATCGCTGTCAAGCCACAAATGACAATTGATAACAGTTTAGTGTGCAAATAAACGCGTAACGATGAACGTAACAGACAAAACAAAGCCTAGAATATATCACTCGTATTCTTCAGTTTCAAAGCAGCACAAACAGAGTTAAAAAAGCAACAACAAACATTCATAAATATATAAAAAATTCCAATTTACTATAAGTTATGACAGTATGTGAAAAATAATAATGAAAAAAAAAGAATAATAATGAAAACAAAATCAAGTGTTAATCAAATTATTATAATGAACACAATTTGCAGCGAAATAAATTCTAGATAAAAAGAGAAACTTAAATCCTAACCAGTTATTTTGAACATGTTTGAACATGTTCAATAACTGATAAACTAAGTGAAGCATTTCATTTAGTTACACGCCTGCGCGAATTCAAACACAAATAATACAAATCACAAAATTTCATAGAAGTAAAAAAAAGAGTCAAATTGTACATGTAAAATACATATTAGGGTGAGAACTTCCAGAGATTTTTTTATTATTTAAAAGGAGCTCTTCGACACCTTAATTCTAATTTAAGGTCGACGATTCTTAGGGAACGTCCGAATATGTGTTTTTTTGTTAAGATAGTGGACACACATTCCGTCAGAATAATATTCCAGCGTGATGCCTGTTCTCAATCCACAAACATCAACAGGAAACATCAAGCAGACCAGAATTAAAAAAATATTTACTTTTTCGTCAAGCGTCGTGCCGATGTTACACAATACGAACACATTCTGTTTCTTCCTCTAAACATGCTTGTCAAGCATTTTGATGGTATAGATCCTCTTTTACATATGTACGTATTGTATAAATGCGACATCAATGGGGCTTGATGGAAAATCAAAAACTTTTTAGTTGTGGCATGCTGCCTGTCACACATTGATGTGTATATGCTGTTAACTCGTCAAGCATGAACCAATTTTCATCATTAATTTATATTCTGGGCAATCAATCTGAAACAATCTGATGTTAAAGGAGTTTTTGCCACCCAGCGAACAGCCTCAAAAATTCAGTGTAAATCTTATGCTTGACAGATGTTCAATTTTGAGAATTTCACCACAACAAGTACAAGTATATGGCCTGACAGCAATCATGTGATTTGTGTCAACTTTCGTTAAAGTAAAGGCGGGGTTGGTTTTCTTAAGAATTTGTAGTTGTTGAAGAACAACACAAAAAAATTATATATATTAATATAGAAGTTTTGTTTTATTGGCAACATTAAATATGAAATACGATTGCGGATATTTGTGCGGCCACAGCGGTGGTGTTTGATGAGACGTAATTGGGGGCGTCCAATTTTTGGTCACTTTTTAGATCACGAATAAATTGTTATTATCGTGAATTCATTGAAGACCCACGTCACGAGTCATTTATGGGGTGTTCAATTTTTGGCCACTTTTACTCGCCTTGTAGATCACGAATAAATTATTATTATTGTGAATTTATGAAGACCCACGTCACGGGTCATTTATGGGGCGTCCAATTTTTGGCCACTTTTACTCGCCTTGTAGATCACGAATAAATTATTATTATTGTGAATTCTTGAAGACCCACGTCACGGATCATTTATGGGGCATCCAATTTTTGTTCACTTCTTAAATCACAAAAAAAATTATTATTATCGTGAATTCTTGAAGACGCACTTTACGGCTCATATCGAATGACTTTCTACATGTAAGAATAACATTCTATTACCTATTATTGCCAAAATCTATTATATAATTATATATGTAGTGGTCACAGCCAAACGTATTATACCCACAATCAACCATATAATTATCACAATTAATCATATTATTACTATTGTAATAAATGCCTGGAATAATGGAATAAAATAACACCCCCCATGTCGACCATTCAAGCAATTATAATAAGCAATTATATTGTTGCTGTTGTTGTAAAGCACAGCATGCTCAAACATGTCTATAATAATGAAACCAAACAATTATATTATTTTTGTTATTAAACACAAAAACCAACACGACAAGAATAATAAGATCAAACGACAGCAAATAATGTATTCGCTTTGCAGAGTTATTTGGGACAAAATGAGCGCATCACTTCCTTCACAACAAAAATCGTTTTGTATTCACACATCAAACATCAAACATCAATCATCAATAGTTATTGTGTGTCTGCTGAGTGACGTAACTGCCGAAATTACAATATTTATTCAAATTTAGGGCTGCTGCTAAACTTTCTGGCTGCGCTCCTAAAACGATATGAAGTATCCGAGCAAAACACGATTCTACAGCCCCTTAATAAACCTAAATATTTGTGGAATTCAGAACGAATTCTTCGGCTTCTTTCATACTTTGGGAAAGACAATGACTTTCAATTACCGACTGCTGACAGATGTGGGTCGGCAGAAAACTTTCTCAAATGACACATTAATGTCGTCGGTTGGCCTGCGTGCAAAAAGAAAACTTCTGCCAAACGGCCTGCCTGACACACACACACACACGAACAGTGACTGAAAATTAATGTATTTTTTGTGTTGTTTTTGTAAATATTGTACTTCTCAGAATTCCACTCAATAAACACTAAAAACAGCCATAATTTATTTCATTAATGCCCATGAATTTAAAAATAATTCAATTCGAAGCACTAAATCGGAAAAAAAACCGACTTCAAAAGCAACAACAACATTTTAAATAAAACTCTAACAGAATTTCAATTGATTTGGTTTTTGTTTTCTTAACCAACTAAAAGGAAGAATATGTTTCAGTTGGTCACCTGTTTGTTGGGGCCGGTCGGTGGGTGAGTGAGTGTGTGCCGTGACTATTAACGCTGAAAGAAAGAATAGTGTTACAAACAAAAAGAAAAAAAAAGAAATTAAATACACAAAATGCATTTGATAACCAACAAAAATTGGTATTCTTAATATTTTTGTCGAAAACAATTTATAAAAAACAAAAACAAACAAAAAAAACAACAAAAATCGTGCACATTTTCAAAAGCCAAGTTTTGCGGAGACAAAAACAAATAATTTTAAAGTTCAGTTTTGTTCAATAGCTTGAATAAAGTGTTTGTCATCGTCTATAAATACTTGTGTTTAATAAATAATTAATATATCTACAGACATAAAAGTTAATTGCAATCATGTTTGTGTAGAAACGCAAGGAAAGCGAAGGAGCGCACAAAAATCCATGGAAATTTTAGTGCCTTTAAAAGGATTAATAATTAAAGCTGGTGTTTGGCCACAGATTTAAATGGTGTAATTTTTGATTTGTTTGTTGTTTTTCTTTTTTTGACCACCCACAACATAAAACAAAACTATAAATAATTCAAAAAAAAAAAACTGAAATAAAAACTTGTGGTGCGTTTGCAACGGCATCATCATGGTGCAGTCAATTGATATTGCGGCAATAACCGGCCACAATGATTTGGTAAATACTTGTTATCAACAGACTTGTGCTGTTTGCATTTTAAAATTTTGTTTTTCATTTTATTTTTACGATAAAATTACATTAAACTTAAACTTTATTAGCTTTAGCATTTACTTCTTTTAACCGCTGAATAGAAATAGCAATAGAAACATCTACGTGGCGCTGCTACTCCAATAACTAGTCCCATCTCATCGCCAGCGAATTCCTCATATATGCCACCAACAACAACAAATGCTTATGCAACACATGTTTACGCAAATATGTACATATTGGGAATATTCACACATTTTATTAAAGTGAAAGGGACGGAAACGCAACACTGTTACTCGCTTGCAGCACCGACGAAATGTCGCCACATAGATGGGGCATGAACACCTGATCAACATCAGCACCTGTTATAATTTTATCTTTGAGACCGGTACTCAGCGGTTGACCCCTACATATGCAGAGCATTGCACCAGAACTGGGTGGGGGGAGGTAGGAGAGAAGTAGAAGTAGTGCTTCGCTATTTGTTTATTATATTGCAGGGATGAGTATGTCGGTATTTAACTGAGGCTGCTTTAACTGATCAGTGCTCAGTGCAAATACCTTGGGCAGGGCGAACATCAGGATCCATCCCTCCTTCAATTCATGGCACAATTAAATTTTGGTGAAAGTTTCGAAAGAAGCTGCACAGCCGAAGTTAAACAGGAACTGTCTAGAGTTTGAATTTCTTCTTCTTACTCCGGAAAGCAGAGTGCCACAGTCTGTCCGACAACAAGGCAAAACCAGCTGCTGGGCAAAGGGGGAGTAAATAAAATACATCTAGACAGCTGGAAAACACGCAAACGCAGCCATTTGTTTTTAATTTTGAAAAATTTTTTGTGCGGAAAAACAATAATAGTAACGTGGCACTCACGCCTGCTTCGATTGAAACGAGTGTTGAACATGTAGCGTTTTTTATTGCCATTTTAAGGCAGCATTTTAAAATAACTCTTGTTTTTGTAGAAAAAACGAACACAAAGAAAATTATAAAAGGCAAATAAAATACAGCGTCCGATTCAGACAAGGAAACGCCATACAAAAATATTGAGCTAAAAAAACGTTTGTGAAGTTTTTTTTTTGTAGACGACACAAAAATTAACGTGTGAATGTAAAAGGCTTTAAAGGATGTTGCCTGTTAATGCTTTAGAAAGCTGCTTACAATTTGTATATCTCATATTCTATTTGTGGGAATAACTAAGAAAGTCAAAGTTTGATCCATCCGAATGCTCGTTAAGGTGCGAGTACCGGCATAATTATTCATTTGCTTCTTCCTGGCGCCACTTTTTGTTAAAGGATTTCTGTGCTCTTTTAACACCAGCCGCCGCAATATTTGCCGTTACTTTCATTCCCTTTATAATGACTGTAAAATTTATTGCACATGTCATTGGAAGTGTAAATATTTACGATGAGGGAACAGGCCATAAAAAGTAAGCAGGCAAGCATTTCTTAAAAGGAAAAACAAATTTAGTTTTGCATGACCAAAATCAAAATCGATTGATTTGATGTGTCGAATGACACGGCCGAGCGGCTCATTATTGTTGTTGTTGTGTTAAAATATGAACCCCACCCCACCCCAACGCTCCGAAAACACGTGCCAAAGTCAAAGTTTTATTTTGTTCTTCCGCAGTATCAAATTAAGGCATTAGATTACTAATGGGTTTTAAATTACCAGCACTTGGGCAAAATACCAGACCAACTGTAGTAAAAGTGTAGTAAATTTGCAATAGCAGTATTAGTGCCATATTGATTCTAGTGGCTCATAAAGCAAAAAGAGTTTAATGAGTTGCTAGTGCTTGTGCTTTTATTCTACGGTTTGTTACAATTTTAAGTATGACAAATTTTTTAAATAAATAAAATTAAAAGAAAGGAAAATATTGCAAGTAATTGTAAAAGCAAAATAATATTAGAGTTCAGAACTGTCAAGGAAGATACCAGGGTGTGCACATAGTACCAAGTAAATTTTCTTTTGTTTCATATTCTTTATTTTCGTTAAATATATTAGAAAAAATGTTTAATTATTTGTTTGATTTGGTAAAACTTCTCTCTCAGTTGAAAAAGGTTACTAAATTTTATAAAAAATATTTAAAAACTTCATGTTTCTAGAACAAAGCAAATAAATTGAAGTATTTCAGGAGACTGTTTGGTAATATTTGCCAAAATCTGTTGCCATCTAGATAAGTTAGAATATCTGGTTTTTGCAACTGCATTAACTTCAGTACCCTGCCAAAACTTCAGGCTTTAAAAACATATAACTTTTTATAAAAACACCGAAAAGCTGTACCTTTGCCCGCCCAAGTCGATAAATAATAATCATTTTACAAACCAAATAGTTCAATTTCTGTTTAAAAAAAATTATTTCTTACTTAAAGTTTCTTTGCAACACGATTCCCCTATTGCAAAGAATTTGCGTGAAAAAAGTCAAAGCCACCACATTGAAATACACGGGCAAACGAGACGTATTAGTTTCTCCAAAGTGGCAGCACAGCAACTTATTGCTGCATTTTTCTGTATTCTCGGTGTAACATACAATTTTCTTCATACATTGAAGAATATTCATGGTCATCAATAGAAATTAAACAAAAAGATTTATCAAAACTACTTTCTCACGCTTTAAATTCTATTCACAACTCTGTTATATTTACTACGATGTTTACCACACAGCACAAGTCAATTCACTGCACTGAGTTTTATTTACAATAACAAGAGTGAGTTTTTATTATTCTCTTCCATAATGGTTTTATTCTTATGTACAAATACGTATATAAAACAAAATTAAATGAAGTAGTTTAGTTGGCGGAACGATTCACTGTAAGATGGTGGTACATTATTTAACACAAGAGCTGGTCTGGTATATTAACCACAGCGTAGTACATACAACTCCAATACATTGTGTGGCTGAAGTGTTGTAAATACAAGTACTATTTGGTTAATCTGGTCTAGTAGGGTTTGCACATCACACCAAGCAAATGTTCTTTTTAATTTTTCTTTAAATTCGTTAAATATATTTGAAAAATTGTTCAAATATTTGTTTGATCTGGTAAAACTTCTTGAGAGACTCTGTCTCTCTCTTTCTCTTTCTCTCAGTTGAATAGGTTAAGAATATTTACCAAAAATATTTCAAACATCGAGTCTGTTGCAAGAACACGGCAAATAAATTGTTATTGTTATTCCTCTCACGTTCAATGAATTCGATTGGTTCTCAAATTGTTTATGGGGTGGCACAACAACAACAATTGATAATATAAAATAAATGTATATTTATTCCCTGAACGCCGGTGGGTGTGTTTAATTTGATTATGATGATATGGCTCAAGAAATGTACGAACAAAAAAGAATAGAATAGAACAGAATAGAATAGAATAGAATAAAATGAAATTGATATTGATGTAAAGTGCAAACATTTAATACCTCAAGGTTTAATAAACACTTAAGGACAAAGTCACAATAGCCAAATTCGTTGCTGAAAAACCAGCATTAAAATTGTTTAACAACGCGAATATAGAAACAAAAAACTCAGTAGAACCACAATTTTTTTTTGAAGTAAACAGAATCTGGACTTGTCTACACTGTTTAAATGAAAATCTGCTTATATCTCAACAAAAAACAAACGATTAAAAGTTTAATCAAATTAAATAAATTTTTCATTAAATCCAATTAAACATTTAATTAGATTATTATTACGAGTACTTTTGGTGTGTTGTGTATCGTAATCGTAAATTATTTAAACTGAAAATATACTTGTTTTATTTTAGGATCCCTTAAAACGTACAAAACCTTCAACACTGCGTCGCACTCTGAATGCCCTGCGCCAACGCCTAACAAAACGTAATCGCTCCAAGCCACCCGATTGGTTTCTGGAACGCTTCTCGAATACAACAAATACCGATAAAATTGGCAAAACACCGTTTGCAACAAATGCCAGCAATAACAACAATAATGGCAGCACAACAAATCTTGCCGATTCGGGTCCCGCCTATGAGATACGCGGCTCCAGCCGCCTGTGCAATCGTTTGTCGGTCAATCCTACACTGCAGTCACATTATCGGGTAAGTGGAAATGCATGATTCCCTCCAGACTTCCAATTATTGAAGATACATTTTACTTACAGTGGCTGGCAATTGTTTCTCTAGCTGTGCTGTACAATATCATTTTTGTGGTGGGCCGTTCGGTATTTTGGGAAATAAATTTGCGAGCCGCTCCAGTCTGGTATTTCTTAGACTATTTATGTGATTTCGTTTATCTGCTGGATACGCTGGTTCATATGCACGAAGGTATGTAGAGCCAAAGAGATGGACATAGAAATTTTATTGTTTTCCTGGTTTTAAGTGCAGGTATTAGGTGTTCGCTTCAGGCAGCGTAAGAGCGTTTATAACAGTTATTTTGTGATAGAAAAAAGAAGAGAAATTCATGTAGAGCAGTTATTTTTCAGCTCTAGATAAGAGAGTTTTATTGGACCTGTTTAAGGCAATCGATATGAATGACAGCTAGAAATTGGCCGCGAGGTAATCCCCTAAGTCGTCTTTAAAGTAGGTTCATGCTTTGCTTTTATTGCTCCCTGATCTCTGGCATGTCTGCAATATATCAATGTTTTGGGACTCCTTTTTCCCGGCTTCGTTGGTGTTCCTTCATCCAAACGCATCTTTGTGTTTTCTTTGCTCTCTGATCTCTGGCATGTCTGCGATATATCAATGTTTTGGGGCTCCTTCTTCCCGGATTCGTTGGTGTTCCTTCATCCAAACGCATCTTTGTGTTTTCTTTGATCTTGGATCTCTGGCATGTCTGCGATATATCAATGTTTAGGGATTCCTAAGGTTTCGTTGGTGTTCCTTCGTTCAGACGCATCTTTGTGTTTTCTTTGCTCTGTGATCTCAATTTCGTCCACAGTTAAAAAAGGCTGCCCCAACATTGTGAAACACTTTATTGAGGCGGTCACAACGTTAAGCCACGCTTTTGTGCTTGTGTGACCTCTAGACTTCTAGCCAAAAAGCTAAACTAGTGTCTGTGTGCATAGAACAAGTTACATCAAAGACATTTTGCCCCATTGGCGGCAGAAAGTTGAACTCTTTAGCCCGTCATGAACTCGCATTCCCGACAAAGTATCAGCTGACAATGAAAGCGAATAAATCATGTAGCAAAAACTTGTGGAAGAAGTTATTAAACAACACCAAGTTTTGTACAACAAAGGAAGCCAGCACCAACTTTGGAATTGTATGGGGAGTTTTAACGCGTATTGTATAACTTGGGATTTGTCATGCCCGTAAAGGGTTAAACACCCGCTAGTTGTGTGGTTGTAGGCGAATCAACGGGTATTATGCACTTCCGTGACTGAAATGCATCTCCAATTGCCGCCCCCTCATTCGTAGAAGAAACGATACATTTCGCGTCATTCGATGTTTTTTTATTCACTTGAATTTTCGGAAACCAGTCTCTACTTTCTTTCTGCCTGCCAAACAAAAACTATTTCACGCTGTTTTCTTATTAAAAAATGTCTCGTTCTAACAAATGTCTTCAGAAGTTTGTGTGACATGTGACCCACAAACTGTCAACTGCAAAAAGTTGTATCATTTGATAGTGTTCGTTTGTTCGTGTTGCTGATGCTTTTGTCCTTTTTTTTTACAGCCTTCATTCTGAGTATAAGTAGCAAAAAGGATAAATGGAATATAAATTAACAAGGAAGTGGCTGAAGGTTGCCAGACGCTCGCTCATTTGCTTAGCTTTTCAGCGCTGAGGGGGAACGTACGTTAACGTTCGAGCATGTGGAACAGTTGCTAAATGTTGGAAAATACTGAAAATTTCCAAAGATATATTTAAGAATTTGCGAAACGAAGAATATCACAAAGTTTTTGCTTCTGTTTTTCTTTCTCTTTTAATTAAAAACTTTCTCTCACTTTTAAGGACTTCTGAAAACTATTGAATTTTAGTATTAATTGCTGGTATCCTCATTACAGGTTATCTGGATCAAGGCCTGCTAGTGCGCGATGCCTATAAATTAAGACGGCATTATTTCACCAACAAAGGCTGGTATCTGGATGTGCTTTCCATGCTGCCCACCGACCTGTCGTACATCTGGTGGTCGCCCAGCAAATGTGGGCCATATTTTTTACCCTGTGCCGTTATAGTGCGCCTCAATCGTCTACTACGACTGCCACGCATGTGGGAATGGTTCGATCGCACCGAGACTGCCACCGGTTATCCAAATGCCTTCCGTATTTGTAAAGTGGTGCTGGCCATTTTGGTGTTGATACATTGGAATGCCTGCATGTATTTTGCAATCAGTTATGCGCTGGGCTTCGGCACCGACAACTGGGTGTACAACTTGAACGGGGAACGAAATAGTACATTGCAACGACAATATATTTATAGTTTTTACTGGTCCACCTTGACGCTGACAACGATTGGCGAGACGCCGACACCGGAAAGTGATGCCGAATATTTGTTTGTGGTGGCGGACTTTTTGGCCGGTGTTTTGATCTTCGCCACAATTGTCGGTGAGTAGCAGATGATTTTGTGCAAATAAATGTAATAACAGGTGCTGAGAAATCATGTCCTTATTCTTAAAGATTTTGATTTAGGGCGATTTTAGTCTGTTGAAATGTCGGTCTTAAAGAAATGCTGTCTTGGTTGCGAAAAAATTTGGCCCTGTCGCCCCGGCAGCGTTCCAACATTTCAGTGTGCCACGCACCGCGTCATCTATAACAATTTCGTTACTGTAGTTCCAAAAACCATTCAAAGTGGGGCAAAAAGTGTGGTCTGACTGTCACTGTCCTTATAAGAAACAGAAAAACAAGTTCAAGAAATTCTATGGACTAATATAACATATAGGGCTACTACTAACTTGGCAGTTTTCGCTGGTCAACGATGACACACATATTGGTCACAGTTGACTTAAACTGTCTGATGTAAACTGTAACTTGTTTTTAATATATTGGTTAAGTGGTAACTTAGCAGATGTATCAAAGTTCTATCGTACTATCTCCACAAGCTCTGTACTATATCCAACATTCTAATCAAGCTTTAAAAACTGTCCATCACTGTTCCATGCAAATAGAAATCAAACCTTAAAAACATTTTCAAAATTGGGCAAATCGTGTTGTGGGCGAAACAGTCAGTTCAGTGCGGTGCTATTGAACCCATTTGCCTCAACCTTCGCTGAAGTGGCCTTGACCTTTCGATGTTTCTTAAACACGATTGAGTTTTGTCAAAAACATACAAAAAGGATCAACTACTCGTTGTCCTTAAGGCTCATCATGAACAATAAAATAATGTTCTTCTTAGTTTGTGTGTTAATGCCCGGCAGTGGCAGAGAGCATCGAGAAACCAACAACAACAATTTTTCAGATTGTCATGAAATTTGATTAATTCGTGTTTTATCTCGATGTATTTTTGTGTTGTTCAGATTTGATTGCTGCTCGTTGAGGTTCTTATCCAATAACTCTTTGTTGTGGTCGTGGTCAAAGTTTGTTGCTTTCCTTTTGCACTCCCTGCCCTCCCCTAATATATTCCGGGTCAAGTAACTGTATTTCCTAATGCTGCTGAACTGAAGCTGAAAAGTGTAATACACATGACACCAGCAGTTCAAAGACACTGGAAGTGCGTATTTTGCTTTCGTGAGTTTTTTTTTTTTTTTTTTAAATTTGCAAAATTTAATTCCTTTTTAATCCTGCACTTTCCCTGGCATATCTTTGGGTTTATTTCAATTTTTGTGAGGATAAAAAAATTTGGTTATTCAAGGAACTGATGCCAAACGAAAAAGAAAAGGAAATGGATTACAAAAAAAAAAAAAGAGAAATAAATATTTAAAGCGGCTTCCAACAAAACAACAGAAGGAATTTTATTATGAAATGTCCTGCGCTTTTCAGCGATGAAATCCTTGTGCTACTAGACACGATACGATCGATGAGGGCCAACTACTTGGGGCCTGAATTGGATCATACGGATACCAGCACGGTGAAAGTAGCCTCAACTCAGGCTCTTCTCTTTCTGCAAGAAAAATTTAAATGATTCTTCTTACAATAAAGATTTAACACAGTTCTGTCTTCTCCTTGTTTGAATATCTGGCATGTTGTACATGGATGTCATGGTCACCTGGGGTCGTACATACAAATATATTTGCATTAAAATAGTCATAGAAAAAACTCATCTTTTACAACATTAATTTACTGTTGGCCCTTCTTTTGTTGTCTTTTCTGGTCTTTCCACATGCCGACCTCTAAAGGTAACATCGGCTCCATGATTTCCAACATGAATGTGGCCCGTGTGGAGTTCCAAAATCGCATGGACGGCGTTAAGCAGTATATGGCCTTTCGCAGAGTGGGCCATGAGCTGGAGGCACGTGTCATACGATGGTTTGCCTACACCTGGTCACAAAGTGGGGCTTTGGATGAGGAGCGTGTGCTGGCCGCCCTGCCCGACAAACTGAAAGCCGAGATTGCCATACAGGTGCACATGGACACTCTGCGCCAGGTGCGCATATTTCACGATACCGAGCCGGGACTCTTGGAGGCTTTAGTATTGAAACTCAAGCTACAAGTCTTTAGTCCGGGTGACTATATTTGCCGTAAGGGAGATGTGGGCAAGGAGATGTATATAGTGAAGAGAGGCAGATTGTCGGTGGTGGGGGATGACGGTGTCACAGTACTCGCCACGCTGGGAGCTGGTTCAGTGTTTGGTGAGGTGTCGGTGCTGGAGATAGCCGGCAATCGTACTGGCAATCGACGTACGGCAAATGTACGTTCTTTGGGCTATTCGGATCTGTTTTGCCTGGCCAAGCGCGACTTGTGGGAAACACTGGCCGACTATCCGGAAGCACGTGCCACACTCACCGAGCGGGGTTGCCAATTGTTGCGCAAAGACGGTTTATTGGACGAACAGATTTTTGCAGGTAAGTGGAATGCGAGCTAAAGTGGCCATTTTCGTTTTTTTTTTGTTTCCTTTTAATAAGGGCTAAAAAATCAAAATGGCTTAAGAATCCAAAATCATTTGTACATTCACGTGATGATTTTAGCGGCCCAATTGTTTTTTATTCAGGCAAAATTCCAAAGGAGAGTAAAAAGAAATTCAAAAAAGCCACGAATTTATCCACAAGTAAAAAACGCCTGACCTGAAGACTTGATTAAAAAAATCAACTGGCAAATATCGTGTTATTTTTTATTTATTTTCAAAAAACTGCCAACCAGTTTCACAAATATTTTAATATTTTATTTTGGCACTGCACGATTTCACAGGGTGCTCCCCGCAACTAATAGAGAAAATCCAACCAGTTTTAATACAATTTTTTCTTTTTTTATGATTTTTGTCTAGTTTAAGTTATAAAGTGGTGCTGTGCCCCCCCAATAATTGGCTGGGGAAGAGCAGGCTTGTCTTTGACAAATATGTGATTTGTTTGGCTTTTTATTTGTGGTCCGGATGTGTCTTCAAACGAAAACTTATTTTACGTGAATTTAAATTGAATTTATCTTACAGATTCGCAACGCGTGCACGACAGCATTGAAAGTGGCATCGAGAAACTGGAGGTTTCGGTGGAAAATCTGAACATGAGACTGGCCCGTTTGTTGGCTGAATATACGGCGAGTCAGGCGAAAATGAAACAACGCCTGGCCAAACTTGAACTGAAGTAAGTGGCGGCGTTAGAAGCCTGCCGGCGGCCGGTGGTCGAAGGCCATTCGCCACTGCTCGCCCATTTAGTTCATCAGTTTTTATTTCATCCACTTTCAACTCATGGAACTAATTAACGTTTGAAACTTTTGCCTTTTTCAGTTGCCAATTAACGCACAACAACTCTCTGACTGAACAACATGCGAGGCCACCGCGTAGCGGCCGGCTGTATTCGTTACAGCCGAAAAAACGGCCAAAGCCAAGACCGGTGACCGCCTCCAAGTCCATCGACAACAACAAACAGAATACCTTGTAAAATTCTAAGACGTTTTATTATGTTTGTTCTTCGAATGCCCGGAAGTGTCCAAAAATATGAAATTATTTAAGTCAGACTTAAAAACTTGCCCCCCTCCCCTCCCCAAAAAAAAATTATTCAATACGGTTTCACGGCAACTTGATGAAAAGTAAAACAGCAAGAAATTGTAAAAAGTTTCTCAATCAAAAATTATGAGTTTTCCAAAGAGCCGCCAGAAAGCACAACCTCCACTCTTGAGTTGAGTTAGAATTAAAAGCTTTAAAATAGTTTCTTTTTATTTGTTTTTGTTTAAAATTAAAAAAAAAAAAGATTATTTAAGATTTCCAGTTGTCACATTTATAAGAACCCGCGCGGTCTTCGTAACAGTTGAAATTCAAAGCGCAGCTGATGGCTTTTTATATGTTTCACAATTTCTGACAGCAGGCTGACAGTAAAACATGTGTTTTTGACATTTCACGAATATTTACATGTGATTTCACCCAATTTTGTTATTGGGCTGGCCGGTTGGCCTGTTACGGATGCGCCTCGTTTATAATATATTCAACAAAATTAAGTTTTTTTTTTCATTTACTAAATCATGACACACAAGATGATCTTTTTATTTGCCAAATAAAACAAAACAAATTTTTCCTTATATTTTTAAACCAGCAATTAATTGATTCTGGAAAATGTTTGGTTCAACGAAAACCAGAAACCAGAAATTTGTTGTTTTGTTCAGAAAAATGTAAAATTTTGCAACCGGATCAGAATAAAAACGATTTAATTTAACAAAAATTAAGTATAAAATTTAAGGAAACCGAACAATTTCAATCAAAATATTTATTAAATCAAAGAACAATGTTTTTCCGATATTTACAACATAAAGGAACTAAAGAGTTTCAAAGGGTTTTCACACCAGAATTTTTGTTGATTGATTCAACAAAAGTTTCGTTGATTTACAAACAAAATATTTGTTGATTCAACAAAAAATTTTAAACAAAAATATTGTTTATTTGTGAGCAGAAATGAACAACAGGTTTGTATTTTGTCGGCCCCCGACTTAAACTAAATAGATTGTTTTAAATAATTATTGCTGATGTTTTTGCTTAAAAAAAAATATTGTGATATAACAAATTCCACCCACCATTCAACGAAAACTGTAATTGAAACCACGACAGGGCAGCACAAGTTTTCCTGCCAAAGCAGAGAATAAGAGGGCATTTCTTTTCTTCGCATCTCTTCAATAATTGTTGAAAAATAACTTTAATGAGAATCAGTTCACGCCTGCAGCAGCAGTTGTGTGGGAAACCCCCTCTTTTTGTTTCAATTTATATCGTTATTCTTTCAATTTTAATGGTTGCGTGCAAAAAGTTTCTGAATGCAAGAAATACAGACGCGAGTTACAGTTTCCGAAACAGTTTTTCGCCCTTCGCACGTGCGAATGAACGGTAACGTTCATTCTCCCGGGGGCAGGCGAATAATTTCATCTGTTTTTTCATAATTTTGTCTGTTTCTCTTGCCCTTAAATGGTTTCTTTTTGTCAGCCCTTTTAATGTTTTTTATTGTCCTGCAGGATTGTTTTAGATTAAACATTTTTAAATTATTATATTTTATATTGTATAATAACAACAATAACAACAAAAACAGAGAAAATAATATCACAAGAGAGACAAAAATATATGTATATCGCTTCGCTGAGGCGACACCAATATCAGTCATTTGTGGACACTTTTAGCCATGTGGTCATTGATATGGTTTCGGCATCGTTGGTTACTTGGGATCTTAGAACTTTCATCAAATTTAGAGTTGAAAAAAAATAACGAAAATGTGTTAAAAACCATAATTAAATTAAAAACTATCAATGTTAACATTACAATTAAGTTAAACTGAATTAAGATTCAGATAAGTTGGGAGATCTTTGAAAACATGTAAGAAACAACAACAAATTTAATTTTAATTGCAGAAGTTTTAGGAAACTTCTAGAGTAAGAAGAAGAATAAATGTGCCTCAAAGTGTTTAAGAAAAATGGAAATAAAAATAATTAAAAACTTTTTTAAGTAAAAACAAATTGAAACATAAATTACAGCAACAAAAATTATAATAATAATAATTAATAAACTAATTAAGTTAATAAAACAATGATTAATTATTGTATTATTAAAAAATAAAAATAAAAATAAAAATAAAATTAGTATAAAAATAGGAAATATTATTTTGTAATAAAACAAACTTTTAATAGATTTAATTAAATTAAATGTGAGAGGGTGCGATAATATTCGTTAATCCAATTAAATTTCATTTAGTTCTTAAAATATTATTTAATTTCATGACAAACAAAAGAAACAGCAACAAAAACAAAAACAAAAACAAAAACAAAATATATATATTTACTACCAAAATATGCCAAAATTTCCTTTTTAGGCAGAATTACTGAAATAAAATTTATTTTCAATCAAAACTGTGATTTTAATTGAGAGGTTTGTTAGAGCAAGAGAGGGAGGGAGGGAAAGGATGGTTTCAGCGGTGATTGATTGATTGATTTTATCATTTTAAATTAACATTTTGTTTGAAACAGTTTGCCGCCGCAAATATTCGAATAAGAGCGTAACCAGTGTTGCCACTTTCCTGTGTTTTTGAAATAGAAATTTATCCAGCAACGTTGAAATTTTATGTGTCAACTTTCGCGCTGCGAACAAACCCACAACGAAGCAACGTACAATAAAATATTTGGCAGTCTTTTGTTGTTCATGAAACTGATGGCAGCGGAGCATTAATCGAAAGTGTTGAAATCATTACAGGGCAACTCTGGGCTTGTATACGCTTTTGTGCAAAATAGTTGTTTAATTTCCGGGATCTGGATTTTAATGCTTCGCTGTTTCCAGATTCTTTGCGGCCGTGTAGTAAAAAGATTTCTGAAGGCCGTCACCAGGAGTGTCTGCTTGAAGAATGATCTGCTCGTCAGGCTGAAGTCTCTCAAGGCTTGATCTTTATGTGAAAGTTAATGAATGGCAACATTCAACATTGAAGCAACAACTTCAATTCAAAATTATTGTACAAAAAATAAAAAAAAAATAAACATTTTTTTTTATATTTCCAAACTTTCTCTGTCGAACTAGAAAATACAAACAAACAACAACTTTTATTCAAAATTTAAAACAAAACAACGAAAAATAATTTCTTTAATTTACTTTTCTGTTGAATTAGAAGACAGAAACGCGAACTGAGGGGCCTAAAAGCGACCTCGACAACAATGCTCGAGAATGAGCTCGCCCCATTCCATGGACTTAAACTCAAACTTCGTGCGTTGCATAAAATGTGGCAAAATAATTAAAGGCTCGCACTACAATGTGACAGCCCTGTTGGATCACCTGCGAAACGATCATCCTGAAATCGATATCATCGACACCGATACGAAACACAAGAGACGTTTCCATGCCGCACCCTCAACTACCGCAACAAATAGTTTTACCAGGCCACCCGAAACCATTCAAGACTGTCACGCTTCGGATGCAGACTGCGCAAGTTCAGCTCAGCTAAAAGAGCCGCTGCAGGTCAAGCCGCTGAATTTGTCCCCCCATTCAGCCACCTCTGAAATCTGTAAGATTCTCCTCTTTTTGTTTGTTTGTTGCCGCATACGGTCATGAAAATATCTTAAGGGAATTAATTTCTTACAGTGGCCAAATATCCCGAAATCAAGGCATGTGAATATGCGCCACACAATCCCAACGCTCAAGTTGCCTACACACGCCGCTACAGGCTGGGCACGCCCTCGCCGATGGCTGTGCGCCTGTTGCAACAGCCCTTCCAGTACACCCTGTATCGCACGTCGCTGGAAAAATGGTGTCCTGCCAATGGCTCAATTTATTGCCCCAAGTGCGGCAGCCATAGGCGGCCTTTGATCAAAACCAAAGCGGAGCGTTTCACGCGCAACGGCTGTGGCGCCTGCTGTCTCTTAAGCTGCTGGCCGTTTTGTTTTGTGCCCTGGATTTTACCCGGCCAAAATCCCGCCTACTTGTATTGTGAAAGCTGTAAAACCTTCTTGGGGCTGTATGATCGCCAAAGGAATTGTTTGAAACCGAATCGTCTGTATATTTCAAGTGGTCGCCAGCAGCGGCCACAGCCGGCCACAACAAATTCGAATCTCCTTGAAAGAGCTGGGCTGCTGGAAAACGAATCACCTCCGCCTCAAAGTCGGGCCACGGACAGTTCCAAGTCCACACACATATCGTCCATTATTGTTAACGGCAGGGAACTGCCTGCGGATGTGGTGGCGCGCATACAAAAATATAAAAGTTTTGGCGCTTTTGTGGGGGTTGATTTTAATGCTTTACAAGATGCCGCAACGAAAGTGAACGACAATGAAACGGCAGCTCCCTCTGCTGCCCCAGAAAAGGCAGCTTAAAAAGCTTAAATTCAGAAAATTTCTCACTGTGTAGACAGACTTCGAATATTTGGTTGTTGCGAAAGCGAAATATAGTTGGTTAAACAGCCCTTCACGGACAGGTATTTTGAGTTTTGAAATTTCTGAGCCACGACCTCAGACTTGGGTCTTATATTAAGTTTGTTTTATGTTAGAGCCAACACCGCACTTAGCGTGTTCCAGAACCGCTGCGAAAAGCTGCTATTGATGCAGCTTTTGCCGAAAGACTCACCAGTGCTGTAACAAGCAATTCGCCTTAATCGCTTCACAGGTCGTGCATGCGGCATAAATTTGCCGTAAAGCAAATTTAACACTAACGAGTAGATTTTGTCTCTCTCAGCTGTTGCTGAAAGAGGGTATTTAAATTAAAGTTCATACTTTAATGCAAGTAAAGAAACAAATTAAACGGGAGGAGTGTTTTTCCTTTGGGTCCGTCAACGAAATCAGTAATTGGAAATTTTTGCCGCCAGGATTCATGATTCTTGTCATTATCCTGCAGACATGCAATGTGGCTTTTGTAGGTTAGAATAGTAACAATTATTAGAATTTATAATTAATTTAAATACTATGAACTTAATAGTTTTGCATTAATCAACTTTTGAAATCGTAAACAAATAATAATAATAAAATATATATAAAAAAAAAATTGCGGAAAAAAATTAACTTCTGAGAATGTAAAAGAAAACTTTTAACTCATTTCACAAACTATTCTTTAGTGTTTAGAGACACTCGCAGAAAACCAAATTTACACTGGAAAAATTATATAAAAACGAAAACATATTCATTTCTTTCTTTTATGTTATTGGAATTCTCATCAGAGCTGAAGGAAAAAAAAAACTACGAAGCCCCAACAGCTCAAACGATAAATACAAAAATAGAACATTTAGTTGAGTCGGTTATTTTAAGGAGTGTCCCGGAGACGATTCAAGCCGCCACAAGCCGACAGCAGAAATACACATGTTCATGCGGTGACATCTTGTGGACTAAAAACATTCAACAAAGCAACAGAAATAACAAGAACAAACACAGCAAAACATTGGCCACAAAACAGGGTGCTACAGCAAAAACAATATGAAAAGAAAAGAAAATTTAGCCGAAGGAATATAATAGAAATATATCACGTGCGATTTTGAGTTTCATTCATTCGAAATACAATCTTTTCATTTAAGTACGACAAATTTTGAAAGGGACTCGAGACTTCTACGCCAAAAGATGGGCTGAGGGTATTTTCACTGCAACAGAAGTCTCCTTACAGGAGCGCTAGACAAAAGAGTAGCAACTACTGGCAGGAAATATCGGAACGCTGATCATCGACCATCCGGCTTGTCCGGCTTTATTCCCAAAAAGGTTTAAGGGTTTGAGTGTTGAGACCATTTGGGGATAGACAAAGCCTAAGAACATTTGGGGGGAACACTTGCCAGACCCTGGGACTGTTATACGCACTGACAGAAAGTGGGCATATCCAACACGGACACTTGCAGATCCTGCGCTGAAGACAAGGAGTCACAGGAACACTTGACTATCAAAAGTGTGGCATTGCGACACAGAGGACACCGGGCTGGATGAACACGGCTTGTTAGCACTCCCTTTGAAGCAGCTGGCCCCGGTGTATTAAGCCCAAAGATGGTTGTCGCAGTGCGCAGATCTGTTCTGGGATACATCCTTATTATTACTCATTCATAATGTGATTTAGTTTAAGAGATTGAAGAAAAGTGAATCTCTTTCCATGTTTGGCAAGATTTTCGTTTATTTTCACAGGTACCTCGAATCACTTACATTTATGTCACGCGCGAGATGCCTGAATCGAAAGCATTTTGTGATAAATCGGACTCGGCTTGTTCTATTGTAAGTCAGGAAGACATTTTTGAACAATAAAATTTCAGAATGAGCGCATTTCAATTGAGGTGCGAAAGATACGCAACACACACGCACTCTCACTCGCACACACGCAAATTATAGACAAACACATACAACACACATGATTGTGGACGCATCGGGCAGCGATTTTGGTATGATAAATACGGAAATGCATGCGCCCTGCCACCAACCGCCGCTTGTCTCACCACTTGACTCACTCACCTGCCGTGATGGACGCATGGCCAAACGCAGAAGTGCACAAGTTGCCGTTTTTGGACAATTTACTCTCTAAAAGAGTAAATATTTCAAATGTCTTAGAGATTTTCTTTAAATAAATATAATATTTATGTTATTTGAAAAATTTTAAAACGCAGAGCCGCAACGCACGCAAGAAAAAACAAACCAAAAATTTCCAACTTTTCCCAATCACTGGACGCAGCCTGAATTCATGTAACAGTTGATAAAAATAACAGACAAAATAAATAAAACTGAACAGCTCTTTGTGGTGTAATAAAATGTCGTGGTCATTCCAGCGACCAAGACATGCGCATGCGGCACTTGCGGCACTTGCGGCACTTGCGGCATAATCGCTGCAGAATGCCGTTTTCCAATTGTTCAGTACAAGAGACCAATAAATAAATTTATTAATCTGTTTGTCTTGCCTTTAATATGTTTGTGCCTTAATTGCCGCTTCAGTGGACTGACTGGTGCTATGGGTCATTAAGTCAATAGTGCCAAACAGAGGAGAGACCAGAGAGATTTCTTGTAATAGTTTCTTTAAAGAAAATAATAAATTGTTGATTTAAATTAGAGAAACTTAGTACGGCGTGGAGTGGAGCCAGAAGGGAATTTTGCGGTGTAAAGCTTTTGTTTAGCCGCTGCATTCGCTTAAGAGCGCCGTTCAAAATCTACAAAATTTAACATATTTAAACGAGGACTCATTAAAGTATAATTTATGATCTTGCAAAAACTCGTTTAAGTGCGCGATTGTGCATTTAAACTAAACTAAGTGGCCGACAGTTTAAACTGTAACAAGTTGTTGTTTCAAACTTAATTATTTATTAAAACTAAACTCAAATAAATCGGTTAATATGTGTTATGTTATTATTACATAAATATATATATCGTCAGCTGGAATACAAAACCGCTTGATTAACATTTTTCCTGTAATTAATGTTTTTTGGTATTTAGGAATAAGCAAAATTACTCTTCCACGTAAAACATGTTTAGTTCTTTGATTTATTAATAATATTGATTATATTCCAAGTCATTGACACGATTTTCAGATTTTTAAAAAATGACTGCCGAAAACAAAGTTTTCCTAGAACGCACTTAAGCGAAAGAATTTTGTCAGCTGTTTGAATGATAACGATTTTTTGTTTGTACCGTTTTCACCTAAAAAGAAAATAAATAGGAAATTAAATTAAAAACAAAAATCTGCACGAAGTGCATTTAAACAAACAATTTTTTTAAATGCATTTTGCGCATAGAAGGGCCAAGCACTTAAGCGATAACTACTACAATATCAAAATAAAACACTGTTCGCTGCCTTCAAATATATTTTAACTTAATTTTTATGACTTAAACAGTTTTGTGATTATTTTTCGTTTGGCATTCTGTTTTTCTGCCCCCGTAGAGGAGCTGGGGACTGGACACACGTCTACAGTCTTGGTTATCTGCTTTTGGGGAGTAGCAAGAAGAGGCATTTAAGAAGTTTCTGTGTAACTTGTGGCTGCTAGAAAACCTCTACTAAAAATTAATTGGTGGCAGGTTTGTCCACTAGACCAGGTGATGTCTTGTAAGAGGCACCTTAATGCTGGTCATTCGAGTTGAGGATGCCATATTTGACCGAAAAGTTTTGGTTGTAGTTTAAACCTAAGAGCGCCGGAAGGAAGGGGCCTCGACAACTCCTGGCGTCTGTTACATGGTGTTGGCCTGCAATAGATAATTTTTTGTGGCAGTCACTAAACGCTGGAGGATTAAGGGTGAGTCTGGTAAAGGTGCTCAACTGCTTCTACTATGCGGTAAATTACTGGCAGTATGAATTACTCTCGAGCAAAATGTCAATGAAGTTGCCACCTGTATGTGCCCACAGGGGGGCTGATGAGCCGTTGAGAGGTGCTGATGAATTTCACAACCTGCGGGATTTCTCTGTGTTGTATGAACCAGATGAGTACCGAGATCTGATAATCTGTTCTGTTTCAATCTTAGAAATTTTATTGCATAATATTTTGCCTTTTTGGCCAATATAAACCCCCATCTTTTTGAATACAGTCAAGAGGAAAAGAAACGCCACTTCTCAGGATCAGCCACTAAAATGTATATTTTATGTGATGCTTTAAGTGTCAAGTTTGAGATTTTATTATAAATCATAAAAAGGTATTCGAAAATAAAAAGTTGCAGTTAATTACAAACATGTACGTGTGTGTGTGTGTGTGTGTGTGTGTGTGTAGACATGAGCTGAGAATGGGGAAAATGATGGCTTTAGTCGCAGTAATAAAAGGTGTTCGCTTTAATGAGTTGCTCACGTTTCATATTTTCAACTGCTGTTTGAGTGCGATTTAAAGTTGATCATGATGGGGCCCAACCGGCCAGGCAGCCTCTTACACACAACAGCCACAAAAAACAAATAAAAATATATGCCGTTGAGGGTTAGACGGCGAAAACGAGTGTGTGTAGATGCGGGCACATGTGTGTGTAAAAGGGGGGTCGCATTAAATGTCTTTTGAGCCACTAGTGCTGTTGTTTCTTCAGGTATTGCAGGGCCTGGCTATTTTCATTCAAATGGCAGGATTTTAAAATTTTTCCTTTAGATTGAGAAAATGTCAATTTAAATTGAGAATCTCATGTACTCATGTCTAATATGAAATGAAAATAACACTGCAAGTTGTTGTAGCCAACCATATTATTGTTACGAATAGACGCAGAGTAAAAGCATCTTGATTGATTGTTACAACATATATACACCCAATCCTATTTTTACACGGTACATACTTACGGTCCAGAGAACATCGAAATCCTGGCAAAAATAGTACATATTCATCAGGTCATATTTGATTAATAATACAACCGGGAAGACGGTCGAAACGCTTAATATTTCTATGAAACATTAAGATTTAATTTCTTTGTCTTCCTACAGGGTTGACTTTATTTAGTTTTATGGTTTCGCAGTCGCAAAAAAAAAAAAAAAAATTATTACATACATTTTCCTAAAATACATTTTTTAAATAAAGAATTACATTTTTAAGCAACTGAATAACTCTATAGAAATCGTGTTGTTTCAACATCGTGTCACATCCGGATCGGTTGTATTGTGTGACATTTTGTATTATTATGTCAAACCGTGTATTATCGTTTTAACAATGAATTACTTTTATCATAAACATGTTATTGTTTGATACTAATTTATAGATGTTTTTTAATATTTTTTTTTCCCCCCATATCCTTCAATTGATATAATTCTGTCCGCAACGGTCGCTTAATTTTGCAATATAGTTGCATGTAACACACAATCGTGAAATATTTCCTGTATCAGACAAAGAACTTATTTTCACCTGATAAACATACTATTGTTAAAGTCTACAATATTTTCGTACGAGTCGTGGATACTTAAGTTCGTTCCAGTCTGATATTTTGTGTGAAAGCAAAAGGGTATTTTGTTGAATTTTGTTAATAATTTATTAATTTCTAACAACAATAAATACAAGTAAAAATTTAAAAAATTTAAAACTTTGCGGCAAAAATGTTATGACAGGTGGGTGAAAATGAATACTATGACACAGGAAACTATATTTCTTCTTAACCATATTATGATATTTTTCCAATCATACTATAGTCACCGCCTAATATATTGCAATACTAAAATACAATAATATATACGTCATAAGTAGCCATACTTTGATGCAGACAATCATATTCTGCTGGTTGCCAACAATACTATGGTCATGATTATTATAAAGAGCAACTATTTGAATTAACTTTTATTTATAATTATTATTTTTTATTTATAATTATAATATTTGTATATTATTCCTTTTAGCACTAGAGTTTTTTCCGGAAAACCAAGAAACTGTTATACGAAAAACTGTCCAAATAAAGTTTTTTGTCTTGAGTTTTTTTTTTTTTTTTTTGACTTAAACTTTTAACTTTTGCAGAAAATACTCGTACGAGCCCCGAAAGGAACATCGAAGTGAAATTGTAAAATGCTGTTGCGAATTTTGGGAGTTTTATTGATGAACATTAAAGCAAAAAGTATTTAGATTGATACAAAAAAAAATTGATTTAAATATTTTGTATCTTAAGACTTTTTTGAAATCAGGCCAATCATATAATTGTCATAAACCACCAGACCATTGCACGGCCATCCAGACATTTGCAGGCGAGTTTCTGTCAAATCCCTTTCAGGTATCCCGGGCTTGATGTGTCGCTCGCCCCATTAAACAACCTTCTGCCTCTGCTGTCCGACTGCTTCACAAACCCATATACAGATATTAACACACGCCGCAAACACCAGACATGGCAAGTAGTTTTATTATTATTATTATTTTTATTTTTATTTTTTCATTGTGGTACTTTTGCGCCAGCATCTTGAGGTGTGATTAAATTTTGAAAACAAGTTACTTAAACTACAAAGAAAGAAATGCGTGCGAAGCCATACGAGTACAGAAAACAGCGCTCCCAACTCTGCAGCCATTCCGCGAACAGAGTTCTGCTATTTTGGCTTTAGCTGCAGTTTTAATTCTAGTTGTAGTTGTAGTTGTAGTTTTAGTTTAGTTACCCAAAAGCCTATAAAAAGTTTTTGTTTTTTTTTTGTCCAGTTTTCTGTTGTGCCGTCTTGAGTTCTGAGCACCATAAACTGGGTAATAGACATGAAAAAGCAGACGTGATGTTATTAAAATGAATGCGGAGACGAACAAAATATTAAGCCGATAAAGGATCAGAATTGCAAAAACAAAACTTAAATTTCAAAAGTTGAGGTTAAGGAGACGTCGAAAGTGGAATGCCCTGCCGCAGCTAAGGGCTGTCGTCACCCAATTAACCTCAAGTTGAGTTCTTTCTGAAGTTGTTAATTTTACATATTTTTTGGATTTAAAGAAATAATAAAAATGCAAATAATTTTCATGTCAGAAAATTAATTTTGATCAATATTTCCATAATTATTGATGAAAACATTTATTTTGGAAACCTCGACACGTGTCTTAAAAGGACGCATAATCTTATTGTAGTTTTATTTTTTATTATTTATGTTATTACAATTTATTTTACTATTTTGTTTTTTTTATTAAATTTTTTTTTGTTTTAAATTCTTGTTGTTTTCATTTTAATTTATTTAATTTGATTTTATTCTGCAATACAATAATTTACTCTTATTTTAGGGCATTTTTTATATAGAATTTAAATTCATTTTAGTTTGTTTTAGTTTAATTTATAATTTTATTTTATTGCAATTTATTTTATTTTATTATTTTTTTTTAATTTTATTTCACTTCGAACAGTTTTATTGTATTTTATTGCATATAATTTATATTATAATATTTTAATTTATTTAATTTTGTTTTATTCTAATTTACTCTTATTTTATGGCACTTTTTATATTTTATTTAAATTCATGTTATTTTGTTGCAGTTTAATTTATATATTAATTTTATTTCAATTTATTTTATTTTACATTTAATTTTATTTTAGTTTTTTTTTTTTAATTTATTTTAGTCGTATTTGATTGCATATAATTTATTTTCTTTTATTTTGTTTCCAATTTGGTCAGTTGATGTGAATTTGTGTTCTTTTAATTTATTTTATTTAAATTTATTTTATTTTACTATTTTGTTCTGTTTTCTATTACTTTTTTTTTAATTTAATTTTATATCGCTGCAATTTATATTTTTAATTTGTTTATTTCTTTCCATTTTCTATGTTTTATTTAAGTCTATTTTATTTAATTTATTCTTATTTCTTTTATATTTTTTGTTGTTTTTGTTTTTCAATTTAATTTCTTTTTATTTCTTTTCTTTTCATTTTATTTTATTTTATTATCTATTAAGTTCTTACTTTATTTTATATTATTTTAATTTTAATTTTAATTTTATCTCTGTTTATTTTAATTAGTTTTTTTTCTATATCCCTTCACTTCATGTTATTTAACTTTTTTTATTTAGTTTAATTTTATTTTTTTTTTGTTTATTTGGGTTTTTTCTATTCTGATCTGTTAATGGATTTTTATCCAATTTAATTTAATTTTAGTTCAGCTGAGTTTATTCCAATTTCATATTTGTTTTCCTGTTTTCTATTTTAGTGTATTTTTCTGTTCAATTGAATTTGTTTTATATTGTATTTTGTTGTTTTTTATTTTATTTTGTATTTAAATTAATTGATGTAATCAAGTTTTTTTTTGTTATCCTTATTTTAATTTATATTGTTTTTATTTCAATTGTATTTTATTTCATATGTGTTCATATAATTTTTTTATATAATTTATATTTTATTTAAAACAGTTTTCTTCTGCTTCATTTTATTTTACTTTATGGACTGAAAATAATTCGTTTGAAATCTTTTATAATAGTCTTTAATATGAATCACAAACATAAGGACAAACTGTACGCCCGTAATGGAGGGTGACGACAGAAAAAAGGAACCATTTATTTTTAATTTTAAAACAAGATTTGTTTTCATGGTGCCAGAGCAGAAAGATAAACCAAAGCAAACAGTTTTTCTACGCCAGAACACTGATAAATAATTTTTTACTAGTTATTTTTTATTTCATTCTTTCGTAATGAATAAAGTAGTAAACATGGCATGCACTTAAAATTTAAAAATAAACATTATTGTTAAGTTAAACAGAAAAATATTTATATACTTTTTTTATAACAACCTTGAGTACGACTAAAACAAGAAGGCAAAATAAGAAAAAACGGCTTGAAAAGGGTAGATAATGATAAAGTATTTTTGCTAATTAAAAACGAACAAGTATTCAAATTGAAAGGCAGCCAATAGAATTATTCATATTTTAATTAACCACTTACATACAAACAAGTGGAGTTTTGTTTTTCGGCTTTCGGTCTGGTGAAATGTCAGCTGGGCAAAAGTTGTGGCAACACACGAAATACATTTAAACGAGTTCTTGTTTCAACAAGATTTATGAAGCAATTAAAACAAAATTGGCAACAAAACAAAAAAGAGTTGAACTTGAAACAAAAATTTTCTCACTCCCGTCAAGAGACAAACAAACAACAGCTACAGCAACAGCAACAACAATAACAATTTCTGTTAGTCCAGTCTTTTTTAAGCATAAGATAATTAATTATTCTTAAGAATAAGAAAGAATAAAGTTGAATAAGAAAAAAAATTTCTTTACTTTTTATATATGAAAACAAATCTGACGCAAATACAATTCAAAAGTTGTTGTTTATTTTGCAAAGGAAAAACATACAACAACCACAAACAGTCTTAATGTTTTGCGTCTTAATGTTTTGGCTGGAGGTAATTAAGAATTTTAAAAAATTAATTTAAATGACATAAAACATTTGTTATTTTTTGTTTGTTTGTTTGTTAATTTTAGTGCAATTTGTGTGTGTGTGTGTGTGTGTGTGTGTGGAACAGGTGCAGTCAAATTGTCTAAAAAGATGGTACTAAACAAGTTCGTAGCTTAAGTCTTTGGATTTCGCTAGAAAATTTACTTAATGGCAGAAAGTTTGTTGCCTAAGTCTTTTCTCAAATTCATAGAAATTTCCTCTTTCAACACAAAAAACAAGCTGTTCTTAGTCCAAATTTATGTGTTCAGCTAAAAAAGCGTAAAAGTCAAAAAAAGAGAAAAAAAATAAAATCCAGTTCAATTTGGAAAAGTTTTTTTTTTGCACATTCAATAACGAAAATTGCTGACTCAGTTAATAAATTGTTTGAATGTGGCCTCGGGGAACTTGTGGGTTGAAAAAATATGTTTTTTTTTGTGTGTAAATAACTTTTTGTGAACAAGATCAGCTTCCAAGTAGATCAGCTTTTGCTCGGTTTTACCACGACTTGCAACGTTCCGAATACGAATGTTGTTTTTAGTAACCAGGCGCGTTCTTTGCTACAAATACCAAGTCCCAGAGTTGATGATCCATGTCTTGCCACTGTTGCAAAAAAAAAATATTTACTCTCTAGAAATTTGTTTATTTGCGGACCTTTTTTGTTCTTTATATATATTTTTGTTATATTTTCCGTTCGGCTTTAGGCCAATTGCCGACTGGGCAGTAACTGAACTCCTTGTGCGTTCCATGTAAATGGTGCCTGTGATTGAAGTTGTCCTACCCCCGGGATACTGAAAGGTGTTGTACTGCTCTTCTCTTGCACGGCCTTAACTTTGTTTTCCCCGCTGTATATTCAGGGAATGCACCTATTCGGCCCCTGTAGAACTCACTAAATCAATGATAACGAACATTTTACTTTGAATTACCTGCTTAAACTACAATTTCAATATTAGTTTTGCTTCATTTCGTTTTCCCCATCTGCTCTACATTTTCCACAAACTTCCATTTTAAATTGCCCACAAAAACTAATATTCTCCCGTAACACACATCATGTGACGCCAGAGCCGAAAAAGCAACCGCTTCTTATTGAAGATCATTTGAGTTTGAGAATGATAAGAGTTTTGTAGTGAAAAGATTTTCCAAAAAAAAAAAAAAAAATGCTCATTAAATTTTGTTTTGAGATTTGCGTTATTTTTTCACAGCCACGATGACTTTCATCACACACTGGCCCAGATGACATTCGTAAGATTTCTCACTTTAGCCTTCTTGACCTGTGGCATGTTCACGAGGAATGCCACAAAAGCAGCCACAGACGAAACCCAAAAGCAGACCCCAGCCAGCAAAATCCAAACAATGGCTCTGGCAGAGATCAAGCGCAACAGCCAGCAGCTGGTCATGCGTAAATTTATTTTAAGCAACTAATCAACCATAATGAATTTAACAAAAAACAAAAAACCAAGAAGAGAAGAAGGAGAAGAGAGAGAGAGAGAAGACAAAAAGCCGGAAAAATTATTAACAAGTAGTTTTTGTGCCAAATAAAAGACTTTTAATCGCTGGGAAAGCGTTTCTTGGCCAATTTTCCTTTTTCTTTTCTTTGTTTGTTTTTGCTCAGATCAGAAGTGGGTCAGTCATATTTTCAGCTGAACATTGTTTCGCAAGGCAGAAGTAAAACAGCTGTGGCAACACTCACACTCTTACACACACAAACACACACAGACACACAAAATGTTTATTCATTGTTCAGAGGCATGAATATTCAAATATTATTTATTAATGTTTATTTGCAACGACATTAAAAATGTTCTGAAATTCTTTTTGGTTTTGTGTAATTCCTAAAGACTGCAAATCGGTGGCGGCAGCAGTTTGTGACTATTTCCAAACCAAATGAAGAGGAAACCGCCAGCTTTTAAATCGAAATGGTTACACGGCCGGCAACGAATGCAAGAGAAAATTCAATTTGAGCTCTTGAATCATCAGCACCAGCACCATCGACAGTGGATCCGAACGGGCAAATCTGGCAGAAAGTTTTAAATGAACCGGCTACTTTTAAGGTTCAAGCAAATTTTTGTTTCCAATGAAGCGCTCCAGACTATTAATTATTTATTTGTTGGCTTCTTAAATTGTTGTTTTTTTTTTTTTGGAGCTGTAAAGAAGGAGAAGAATCAAAGATTAATATTTTTGTTACAGGTCCACGATGACGATACAATCAATTTCTTATTTTTTTCACGAACGAAGGTTCGTAAATAGTTCATAAGTCAGTCCTTTCTTCTTCTTCTTGCTATGGCGCTACAGTGTGGGGTGAAACTGGGCCTCAATCTGAACAAGTTCTTCCAGCTGGCACGATCTTTAGCCAGCAGCCTCCAATTTTGCACACCAAGTTGGTTGAGGTCCCTCTTCACTTGCCTGCGCCATCGGTTCCGTGGGCGTCCTCTATTGCGTTGCTCCAGTGGTTCGGACTCGAAGCCTCGACGGGCTGGAGCAGCATTTTTCATGCGCTCTACATGACCCCACCACCAGTCCTTTGGCCTTCAAAATATTGGCGTGGGACAGGCTGTTTTGTTATAAAATTACACGGAGCCCTCGTTACCAACAATCCTCAAACTTCAACAGATATTTTCGACAATATTGTCTACTCTAAAACTTTGGCGAAACCTTAAAGCAGGAAGTCCAGATAAAGCATCCAAAGCTTTAAGAGCAGATGGCCACTGCAGTTAAAGCTTTCAGAAATATTTAGCCTAAAAATCTAATCTTTAGTCTAAATAAACGAAACATAAAAGCAGAATTAGTTTCTACGTTCCGTTCCGTTATCAATCAGCTGTTTTGTTTCCGCCCTATTGAACATGTCTCCCATATGATTTATTTTCACTCTTCTATTTTACTAACAAATCGGTAGAAAATGGAGTTCAACGTTAAATAACAAACGAAACGTTAAAAGATTGAATGGTTTTGACTTATCTAAATAATTTTAAGAACTAGTTCAATGAACGATGAACAACATATCACGTTATTGTTCGAAAATTATATACATATATTGTGTGCAACAGATTCTATAAATTTTAGTGGTTGCCAGAAAATAAACAGCCCGAGTGTCGAAAGAATTTTGAGCAGAAAAAGTAATTACAAAATATTTGCCACAGAAAAGAACAGCTCGTAGCGGAACGGCAAACGAACTAACGAGGCCTTAATAGTTCATTATGGGTAATTGATTGCCACATTGAGGGTTTTCCCCCCTTATGAACATGTGGTAAAGGATGGTCTACCCAAAACTCACGAAAATAATTGTAAATAAAATAAGAAACTGTTCAGAGAATTATTAAAATATTTTTTTTTATTGTGATAGAAGGATGTATGACAAATATGTGTGAAATAAACTATGGGCCAAATGTTCGCCGCGGCTTCGGTGGTATAGATCTATCCCAGCGAGGATATTTTCAGTTTCAATGTCGAATTATGTCATCCTGACGCAACGGCGTCCAGTCACATGATCGTGGCGGCCAATTAACATCGCCATGACGTGAAATAACACCGCGCAAAACAGCCATTGTTTCGGTGGCTGTGTGGAAAGTGCCATCATTCTGTGGGAACCACATATTATCCAGGTCCATATTCTCTGATGCTGGCCACATGAAGTCCGTCGCACGATAGCGAACGCCATTTACAGTATCTGCTTGGGTGACCTCATTTTCGAAGTAGTCGGCAGCCGATGAAGCTGCCAGCCCTTAAGTCCCACCAAACAGTCACTCCTTGTGGAGCCATCGTCTTTTCAACAATCACTCGTGCATTTTCATTTGCCGACCAGCGGCAATTCTGCCGTTGAGGTGAAAGTTTGGCTCGTCGCTGGAGATGATTTTCTTTTTTTTTTTGTAAAGTGCACGAAATGCAGTTTTGATTTGCACGCCCATTTTCTTAAGGCGCTGCTCTGCTCAAGGGTGTACCCTTCTATGATTGGACTTGAAGCAACAAAGAAATGTCAAATTAAGTTGGACAGAAAACTGAACCCGAAGATCTGACTCACAATTAACAACGCGCATTATTTCGCGCGTTCTTCACCGTCTCTTTTTCTAAACCTTTTGTTTGTATGTTTTACCACTCAGGCCGTTATTGCTGGTGGCCACCGATTTATGGGCAAAACAGCAAAATTTCATAAAAATCCATAAAGAAGTGAATTTTTTTCGTTTTATTCATGTGGAATTCAGGAACACCCAAAACTGACAATGAATTCGTTGTACAAGAAACTGAGTTTCTTTTTGTCATAAAATATGCAAAAAAAAAGGAAATAAAATAAAATTGAAAGGATGTGATGGGATCTCTGTAGCCGTCTTATAGGACAACTCCTGCACTGAGGCGACTTTGTAAACGGTTATTAATAATATTTTGCGGCGCAGCACCAACGACGGCAACTGCTCGCAGTTTATTATTATCCATCTTTAGCATAATTTTATTTTATTTTTATTGTTATTATTGTCCCCCCTCCATCGCCCTTCCCCCCCTTCCTTGCTGACTTAATATATGAAGGGTATTAAATTCCTTGTTTATGTTCTATCAATTAAATTTAAAGCAACAAAAAACAAAAACAAAAACGCAAACTGGGTGTATGTGTCTGATGTCTGTTTATTGTAGATTCTACATGATTTTATTTATTGTGTTTTTGTGTTGCTGTTGTTTTTGTAGCCTCTAAACTTTGCATCTTTGTTAAAATGAGAATGCATTTCATTTGCCAGACATTTAACATGACCAACAAAGTCTTCGACCAACAAGACTGCGACTGCGGCTGCGGCTGGGACTGGGACTGGGACTTCTCCTTTTTCAAGGGCCTTTAAGCTCAACATACAACAACAACAACAACAATCATTAACAAACATGTAAAAATGTCTTGTGGCCATTAAATAAGAACAGACAACCGGGACAGACGTTCTGGTTCTTGCGATGCGAAGTGTTTGGCTGGAAGGTTTTTGTAAAGTTGCTGGTATTTTGTAATTTTTTTGTTTCTTTGTTTGGGTTACAGAGGCAAAAGACAACAACAACAACAACAACAGCAACAACAAGCAAGCACCACTATGGCGGCGGTCACTTGGTCAGTTGGTTTTCTGCGAGTTGGCCGTGTTCATGTCTTGGGCAGCAGCTTAAATGATCTTTTTCTTTAACATTGACTCTGATTACCGTCATTGTGTGTGTTCTGGTCAAATGTCTGCAAGCAGGACTTTAAACACCATCATCATCATCATCATCATCATCATCATGGCACAGGCAACAGCAACAACAACAGCATCGGTATCGGTATCAGTATCGGCATCGGCATCATCACATCTTGCAGAGAACAATGATTCTGTCTGTCTGTCTGTCTATCTGTCCGTGTGGCTGGTTGCGTTTGTCTGACCGGCTTTTCGTTGTCGCAGTTTATAAATACGAAATTCTATATTTTTAATAGAATAGAAAATTTGTCTATAAACTATTCTTTATCTTAAGGACAATTTAATTCAGTCGTAAAAACATTCTTGTCCCAATACTCGTATAACCAACTCGAGATCGAAAAAATACTCGCATCGCTGGCGATTCTAATCAGTTGCTGTTGCAGCGATAAAAATAATTTTCGATTATTATGAGTTCTCTTAATTTTATTTATAGAAAAAATGGCAATAAAAGGCAATTGAGATAAACAAATCAAAATCAAGTTTAATGGGAAGGTTCCGGTGCAGTCCCTCGAGTGAAGAAAAGGCAAAGATGGCGTTCGTAGAAACAGGGCACAGATTTGACGTTGAGAATGATAGAGAGAGAGAGAGAGAGAGGCTGGTGACGTGCCGCAGAACTGCACTGATTTATACAGGTACCTTCTAACCTTCTAAAAGGTTCTACGAGGGACTTTCATTTACTGCCATTTCACTAGCAAATGAATCTGTTTCGGGCTGGTCGTTTGTTAAATCTGGCTAATTTTACTTGTCAGGGTATAAAGAAGAGCTCTGGTCCACCAAGAGTGGCTTGTTGTCCTCAACCGATTGCGGCCATACCATGACTTTATGATCGCAAACATCTCGACTGCAGCGTTCTGTCTGTGGCTGAAAAGTAGAACCTGCATTTTTTGGGCGGATCGGGAAGGGGAATTGAATTGAGAGCAGCTTTTTGTGCAACAAACCGCTTGGGAATTGTTTCCCAGCCTAAAAAGCCAAAGAATTTGTCATCTCTCAGGCAGGGCGCTGATCCCCTTTATTTAGTTCATCCATGATTTTGAGCCTCATCCAGTAACGAGGAGAATCGAATATTAATCCCGTTCCCCACAGTGAGGCAGCATATTGAGAATAAGTTCAGTTTAGTGCAACCCATTGTTAACAAGGATAAAGGCAAGAAGTCTCCTTTTAAGTCCTAACAGAAGCCAAAGCAATAAATGACAGTCCAAATTGGTATCTGAACCCAAACTTGTGCTCCCGAACATATTAGTTCTGACATTTAAAAAGAGCAAATCGTTGTCCGCCCGCCCTGTTAAGCCAAACTGCTCACAACCAAGTCCACATACTGCAAATGTCAACTACCGAACAGAACGTGAACTACAAACGCATCAGGCCTCCTCATTAATGGTTTTTGATATGATCCTAAAAAGTTCATGCATAAGAAATTGTCACCTCATCGAACTGAGTTTGCGAATCCGCGTCAGCTCATCTGGCAGTTCGTTGCTGTCAACAGCAAATGCTTGTCCCGCGTTGTAGAACATTAACGTTCGCCAGCATTTTAAACGCCAAAAAACTGATTCAGAAACTCGATATAGAATTTATTTAGGCAAATTCAAGTATCGTCTGCATTATCTTTTTTTCACTAGATCGCGTTTAAGTTTTTCAGTTGCCTCTTGCCAAACAAAGTAATTTGAATGGAATTCTGATAATGATGAACTTTTTCCAACTTCAAAATTTCTTTATTGCAGTTTTTTTAATTACTTTTTAATGCAGAGATATTTACAAGAATTATACTGAAGCGGAGTGAAATGCTAAAACACACCAATTTCCAGAACTCAAAGTTGCTAAAATGCATAAAAACAAATTGCCCTGGAACTTGAAGTTTGTTGACGGTTACTTGTGAACGAACGTGTGTGCTGAAATGCTCACCCGTCTCGACTTCAATTAAAAATAAAAAATGACGCACAATTCGTGTTGGCCAACACCCATTTCGTACAACCGAATTCATAAAACGAAACTCTATATGAGTTTAAATTTTTAAGCCACAAAATATTAATTTTTAAAGTTTGTTTGCAACAACTTGCCACCTTGAAGTTCAAAAGCTGCTGCAAAAACTAAAAGCAAAATGAAACCACCCTTTGGCTCAAGTGCCATGAGGTTTGCGGCACAAATGCCATTTTTTCTGTTTGCTTTTCAACTGCCAACAAAATGCCATCATCATTAATTTAGTCATTTTCGTTTTCAAACGCTTTAGAACGTTGACTTGAGCATGATTTTTTTAGTTGTTGTCTTGAAACCACATGTGTCAGGCCGTAAACACATAGACGACAGCAGGCTACAAGTACCGTTGACGGCCAACGTGTTGCCGTGTAGACGCAGCTGTACAGAGTCATCTGGTGTATTAGAATTTCTTACATATTTTGAAGGAAAAAAAAAACAAAATTAAAGGAAGAGAAAACCTAAAATGGTAAAAAGAAACATCAAAATATGATCAATATTTAATAACAGATGATTTGTCCAGCTGATTCATACGAAATTCCATATTTTTTCTGCATGCAGAACCGCCACTTAATAAATTTCAAAGTTTTTACTCGAGCTGCCTGTTTGTTGAAAGCGTTCAGCAATTTTTGTTCTGTAAATTATTGCGAAAGCAAAAACAAAATTTTGGAATTCAGTTAAACTTGTTGTTTTTGACTGCATCCCGCCAGCGAACGAACGCTGATGATCAATGGAGATTCTTTAAGGCTGCAGCACTCCACCACCACCACCATCATCATCATCTGTAATGATTGATTTTTATTGAATTTGCAGTTTCATTGTTAATAATTATATTTTTATTTGTTACTTAATGCTTCATGCTCGCTAATGCTAATCACGACGATAGATTTCTGTGCTTCAATGCAATAACAACTTGACATTATGACAACATTAAAATATAAGTGGCTTTCAAACATGCAACGTGATTTATGACGTTTTAACACATGTGTTGCCCGTTGATGTTGCAAAAGAACCGAAAGCGTGAATAGATTTTGAAGGAAAACAAAATGTTCGGCTCACAATAAAATGTTTATTAGTTGCTAAGAATTAGTTGGGGTTTGTTAATAATTTCAAAGAGGAATGAGCAATAAAAATTCCTTAAATTTATAAAAACAACCAGCAGCGATTTGAGGTGCAGCTGCCGTAAATTGTTGTTGCAGCAGGTGTAAACTGTTGTAATCGGTAATAAAAACTAAAAAAAAAGTAAAACTGCATATAAAATCACAAAATATATATAGATATTGCAACTTGTTGCAAGAGCAAAGTCGCACAAGGATCAATCGTAATTCCTACTGAAAACTCATTCATTTTTGTTAAACATTTATAGAATTCTTTAAATAGAAGGTTTGTTCATAAAAGGAGCTGAATTTTCCGTATTCTCAAAAAATATTTCCTTTTCTATTTTGCCACCTTCAAAATAGTCCTCCTCACATACAAAGGATTTAATCGAACGTTTTTTCTAAACCTCGAAGCAGTTTTTATATGCACTTTTTGGGCGATTCGATTCGATTATCTCTTCAATGGTCACCTGAAGCCGCCCATTCAATCTTGCGGACAGGAAAATGTTGCTGGGGGCCCAAATCTAGTGAATGATTTCTTTTTTAGACTCGACTCGAAATCTCGCATCAACTAAATAGATTTCGCTGTGTGATAAATTATTTGTTTAAACAAATCACTGAAATATTTACTAAAACGATGTGTTTTTGGAAATTTCTTAAAGGAATGTTTGACAATTTGTTTTATTCAGAAAACTATTTTTTTTGGAAATATTTTTCTAAGCAGAATTTTTAGTAACATATTTAAAAAAAAAAAAATCATTTCGAACATTTCTTTGCTCAAAAGAATTCACTTTAGAAAAAATTTTCTAATGAAATTCGAAATAATAATTTTAAAAAATTTTCTCTGAATATTTCATAATTCTGAAGAATTTGTTTTAGAAAAATTTTCCTGAACAACTTTAAATAAATATCATTTTGAATATTTCTTTGCTGAAAAGAATTCACTTTAGAAAAAATTTTCTTTGAATATTTCATAATTCAAAAGAATTTCTTTTGGGAAAATTTTCCTAAAAAACTTAAAATAAGTTTCATTTTAAATATTATTTATGTGGGCAGAAATTCATTAAAACAGGCAGAAGTCATTTAAACTATTTTTAGAAGATTGTTTTGTTGAATAAAAATTATTTCTCCTCATTAAAATTATTCTTAGAAGAAACTGTTTTCGAAATTTTAGTTTTTTGAAAAAACTAGTTTGTGAAAATCGCTTCCTTTAAAAAAAATTGTGTAAATAATATTTTCCTCTTTTTATGAAACAACAATATTTATTTTCTAAAATTCCTGTTGCATTGCCCCCCTCTTGGGAACAACATGTGCCCCTGCGCAATAACTGAATAATTAAAAACAGCTTTTTGCTAATAACAAATGCCTGTATGTGTATGGCTGTAGGAATAAACAAGTATTTAAACAAATCGTTTAATTGTAAACCAACAATTAAGTTGTTCTAAAACACCGTAACTCTTCAATAAATATGTACAAATACAAAATTAACATTAATCTGGACAATTAAATCCACGTCGTTTAATACCAGTTTCTATTTACATATTCCCCTTCTCACACACTGACCCATCAAAACAAAATCCAACAAAAGCAATAAAAAAAAACTGCAATAAATATTCAAGAAACTTGAATTGCGAATTCAAAAAGGTATCAGTTGTTTTACCTTTGAATAAAAAAAAAACAAACAAAAAGAAAACAAAACTGAACAGAACAGAAAACCAAACGACAGAAAAAAGATCCTGATGCCACTCACGATGAGGTAATTTATTTTGTAGGCATTTGACGAAAAAAATTACACACTTTTTGACTGGTTTTAATATTAAACAACTTAAATAGGAGAACAGACGCACTTGAAGTCACACACAGAGTGAGAGAGCGAGAGAGAGAGAGAGAAAGGAGGAAGAAAAAACACCAACAAACAGATAAAAGTTAACAAACAAACAAAAAAAAAACACAGCAACACATTTTTACAGTTTTAATCTTGTTTTTGTATGAAACCGTTAGTTCTTTAGTATGTCCACTGACACTGGCACAAAGTCGTTGTTGTCTGCTTATGCGACTTGCACTGCCGTCATGCCACCACAACTGCACAACTGGGCAGATACAACAAAAAAATGGGGGGAAAAAAATTAAATAAATAAAGAACGCACGTACAAAAATGTCCGTCCAGCGGTCTTTAAGTCTGGCTGTCCGTCCGTCTGTATTTCTATTGCAAAAGAAAATTTTTGATCTTTGTAATTTTTAATGCAAGTGCGTGTAGATAATTTGACTTGCAAGCAAACTAAACAGGCAGACAGACAGACAGAGTTGCATTTGAGCAACAACGAAACAACAGCACCAGCAGCAGCAGCAACAAAATGGTTTAAAAACTCCAAAAAAAGCGTTGCCTTGACGCTTTTATGAAAGAAAGAAATACCACCGCGTTTAACAATTTTTCGCGGTTTTACTTCATATATTTTTAAGGCGTTTTTTGCGCTTGTTTCTGTTTCTGTTTTGTTTTTTCTTCTTTTCCAACTTGTCGCTATTTTAACTGCAAAAATTTAAATCTAGTTTTACGCACTACGATCAGCAATTTAATGTCAAAAGTATAAATGGGGGAAAAAAGGGAGGCATAATAAAATAAAACATGTCTCCAGGCGAATTGCATAAATCTTTTTGTTGCCCATGTTGACACCCTGCACCGACGAGCGTAACGAGAATTTGTCATATTGTTTGGGAATTGGATTGATTTTGCAACATGGCAGCACAGCATCAGATGGCTACACTGGCAATAGTATGAATGTCGGGAAGGGCATGGACTTTGACTTGGTGCATACTCATGCCGGTGATCGATAAATATATATGTACATAAATGCCAATATAGTGAACTTGAAAATTGGGCACTCGATTGTCGTTCTTTATGCTGGTTCACAGTTTCAGCCATTTAAAATACATATTTAGTTTGTGTCGTGAATGCTATAAAAGTTGGAAGTGTTTTTCCGCTGTCGAATAAAATGGATCAAAGATTTTGCCTAAAATTTTTAGGCGAACATGGAACTACTTAAGTGCTCAAAAGCACTTGAATCTTTAACAGTAAAATACGGTCTGGAGTCAGAAAAATCGCGATAAGTGGTAGAAGGTCTTGCGAAAAGGTTTGAGCAGATGTGAATGGCGACCGACACTCGTCCTGAACGCCCCCAAAACATCAATAACCCATGAAAATGTTGAGAAAGTGTAGAAAATTATTATAGAGAATCGTTAAAGTACTTTTAGAGAAGTTGTTGAACGTCTTACCGTATCGGTTGGTTTGGTACTTAATCTTGCAGCTTAAAATTTTGGCCCAACACCGGACCTTATTCAGCAGATTTGACTCTGTGATTTTTTTCTGTTGCCAAGATTGAAGAGACCGCTAAAAGGACTGCGTGTTACATGTGCTTGAGGGCATAAAAGCCGCATCGCTATTAGAGCTTAAGGACATCATATCAGAACCAGCTTCGAGGATTGTCAAAAAAGGACACAAGTTTTTTATAACTGACGGATACTATTTTTTGGAAATTCTGGTACTAAATGGAAATTCATGAATTGGACCAAAATTCATGATATATTGACATGGATTGACCTCCTATATAAGTAGTCCACTGGCAAGTGCCGCTGTCGTAATAAAGCAAAATCTATAGAAAATCGATGAAAGTTTTAAGTTCTACCATCGGATTATGGACATTTCGATTACTACATATGATTGTTTTTTTGTTTGTTTTTGTTGTACCAGTTTTCAGGGTACGCTTTCTACATATGCGCTGCATTGCTGTAGGACTAGGACAATAGGTTATATGGAAGAGAAAAGAGAAGTTAACGGTTGTTAATGTTTTAAATATGAATGAAATAGATCAGCGGGCAGTTTCAGAAGCGAAGCCAATCAATCACAAATGCCTGAGGTCTGGACGATAAACCGGTATTAGGGAATAAGAATGACAGAGCAAAAAACCCATAAAACAGTGTAATGCAGCCCACACTGTCACACGAGTCAACGGAGCTGGATGCCCTACTGTCACCGATAAGTTTCTTCGCCCTCTCCTGTTCGCGGACGAGTAATCCCCGAATAGTCCTTGAAGCACTTGTTGAATATGTTGTATGTATGTATGTTTATACGTGCAGCAGCTCATTGCGAGTTCGTTGCGGCCCGCTCGCTTATCGCGCTGGCGTGTACCTACTTATATAGTGCACTATACTTTATGAGTTTGGATTCGGTTTAGTTCGAAAATTAATTTCCTAATCTGTTGTAAGAGAATAAAAACTGTCCACGTTTTCCCAAAGATTTTATTTAAGTTGTCGACAATTGTTAGTGTTTTTCCTTCCTATTTCTTTCTTGTGAAAGTTTTCCACTTAAATATCGCTTGTAAACAGGAAATGTCAATGACATGAAACGAAACGATAGTGGTAGATTCATCTAAAGAGTGTTTTTTTTTTTTTATTTATAAATATTTAAGTTTTTTTGTTTTAACTCTGTGATTGCGTGTTCAAAATTGCCCAACATTAAACAGCAGGCATTCGAGCAATTACGCTTTTTCTACAGTCATTTCATTTTACATTGTTGTAACAAGCGTGGTCGGCTGGGTCTGGATACTCACGCTTCAATCAAAAAAGTTATTATTTTTATGGCAAATTAATTTCAAATCCGTTTCTATGTGGATAAAAATAACAAAAATTTAAAACAAAAATTATTAGTTGCAACGATTTTTGCTACTGCACTCTTATTGTCCACAATATGATAAAAAGGGGGTTTGGGGTTTAGGGTCCGGAGCTGGAACTAAAGGGTAATATTACGCTTGACGTCATCAAACTTGATTTAAATAAAAAAAATAGTGATAATTATTGCTCTGGGAATTAATAATATTAACAAGTAGCCGACACAAATGTTTCATACTTTTTGCGACAAATTTAAGTTCGTAGTCCTGTAGGCCCTTTTTGGCCTATTACATGCCACCATTTATTAGCTGATATAGACGTTTATTGCCTTTTATCTTAAGTGTAATTTATTTATTTAAATGAATTTTTATTTCATAATACATAAAATATTAGAACTTGAGTGATTTTATTGTTAATTGTAGTCAAAACTGATGTCTCCAGTCATCCAAAATTTATTAATTTTTTTACAATTTACTATAAAGGATGAGTTGGTAGAGTGTTCGACCAACTGTACAGAGGTCGTAGGCGCTGAACAGTCAAATTCTGACTTACTCTCATCCCTGCATTATATTGCAAACAAATAGCGAAATACTACTCCTACTTCTTTCCTACCTCCTCCCCCCCAAAACCCAGTTCTGGTGCACTGCTCTCCATATTATAATACATTTTAATAGCCAAAGCATTCGAAGCCAAAGACTTAAATTTTATACGAAAATAGGTCGGACATGTTGGTATATAATTGTTAAATTTTGTTTTGTAAACTGATTCTGATTGTGAAAATTCGAATATTTTGTTAATATTGTCCACGGAATTATAATAACCCGTAACTTTTTCCGAGGCCGACACTTTTAGCAAACGCTTCAGGCTATTTCAGCCCGAAAATTTTACTTTTAAGTCCCCTGCTTATCGGACAGCTGTGCCTGTCCCAAGTAAAGTGTAGTTTTATTTATTTATTTAAATTATTAATTCAATTTGAAGGCCCCTGATTTGTTAACATTTTCTTCGATTTCCAGCAGCAAATCAAAGTGTTGGCAGCACAACACGTTTTAGTCGCCATTAATTCATAATGAAGTACGAAATTGATGAGATGGAATTTAATGCTGGAAATAAAACTAATATTTGTTGAAACGAAAACCGTTAGATAAACCAAACATTTCCGGCCATCTGTTGGTGACAAAATAACGGCCTCGCCCAATACGAAAACATTTGCTTGCGATGCAGTGAAAAAATATGAACAACTAATTAATTGCAGATTTGTAGAAAGCCAGTCGGTGTTAATGATGGCAGGCGCGATACATTTTTGATCTCAATATGGCCCCAACATATTAATTTACTGAAATAGAAAAGAAACAGACCCCAACCGTTGCACTTGCTGCCCGCCTTTAACAGCGCAATCGTTTCAATTATTTCACTCACGAAAGTTCGCTCTGCCCCGTTTTGTTTGAGTGTTTTGGCAGAAGCGCTGCAAATAGTTTTACGGTTATTAACAAATTTGGCCGACTACTGGTGTTTTATGCACTGAAAAATTTGTTTTCCATTAACAGGCAATAAAGTCTAAAACAAAGAAAAGAAAACACAACAAGAAAAACACTTTTCCAGTGTAAATGCAGGCGGCCTTAAATGTTGTTGGCGAAAATAGTGCTGAAGAAAACTAAGGCGCTGGGGCAGGAGCCAAATTAAAGTTCACACTGGCAGCAGCGTAAAAGCGTAAAATATTGTAATTCCAATTTCAAATGTGCGATGTGAGTGTAACATTTTTGGTTTTTATTGCAATGCGTGGCTGCTTTTTGCTCAACTGCCAACTTTCGTTTTGAAATTCACGAGCCCACAGAACTCTCAGACATCCATAAGGCTGGCAAAATTTATTGTCGCGCTGTGTCCATTTGCTTGTTCAGTTTTCCGCACGGAAAAGCCCAGTCAAACACAAAACAAACCAGAAATGTAAATTTCTCTGACTTGCCACTTGAATTCGATAATAAATATCTGAAATGTCTTTATTGGTGTAAGTTTATTACGTTTGTTGGTACGAAATCATGTAACTCGCGTTACTTATGCATTTATTTACTGCCTCTACTTCCACTTTTCTTCTTCTTCTTCTTTATGTTTTCTTTTTTGTTGTTCAAAGAATTTCGAAAATTTTATGGTTTTATTGCAATTATGGTGAATGGCTCTAACCAAAACGATCTCGCAGGCCTCAGACACAAGGTGATCCCTATAGAGTGTAATCTGAAATTCCTACTTATATAAAATGATGAAAATCTGCTGTATTTGAGGGCTGAATGACGTTACTGGCTCTCGCTAAGGCTTTGTGTTATTGCGGTGTGTGTGTCAAGCAGGAGGCTGTTACTTATTTCCGCTGCCTGCCCAGCACTTTCCTCCACCCTCTATCTGTTTATTTCCGGCAATGGGATTTACTGCCGGATTCTAAGTGTCTCCGCCTTAAGTCTATATGTGACGCATCAAAATTGTCGTTGGCGACTCGCCGCAAGAACTTCATCTTCAACTTAAATCGACTACTCAGGCAACTTAAATTTCATCGACAAAAATCCATCTAAAAATTCAACATTTGGTGGTGACTGTGCTCTGCCATAAGAAGGAAATATAAATTTTTCAATATTCTACAGATTCTTTCAATAAGTGCTTGCAAAACTTTGATAGGCTGTATTGTTCTATTGGTCTACTACTGCAGTGGGTTGTCAGCTATGAAGACGTAAGTAGTTGCTGCGGATATTTATTGCCTTGAACAGAACACTTAATGAATCACCCTTTCTATTGGCTGCAAACAAAGTTGTTGTTTTGTCGGGAACACATGGATTGACCAGCTACACAAACTGAATTGCAATAAACACTCACGCATGCCCGGCCATAAACAGTCGTCACACAGCGAACGCATGCTGCGCTCTTGATAGCAGAGAAACGAGGATGGAACATGAATTTCAGGTAATAAAGAAAATTATGTAATTGTGAACACTGGGCAGATGAATAGAGCAAGAATTATGGTGCCTTAAAATTTTAATTTTGCAAAAAAAAATGCTGAAAACAAAATAAAGGTCTGGACTTAAAGGTGCCCCCATACAACATTACCATTTTTCGCTGTTACTTTTACAATGTTATAGAAAGCGACATTTCTTTTTTTTTAATATAAAATCCTCCTAATAAAGCTGTCAGCTGTAATAAAGTGAAAGTTTAATGGGTGTCCCCATAGCAGAGATGCTAAAACAACTTTCACGGCCAAATAGCTGTAATTTTGTTTGCTTGTTTTAGTTTCAAAGTATTTCAGCCTCATGGCGTTTACTTATTTATATATATAGCTATTAATAATCCTTTCATTAGTGGACAGCCGGTCTGGTGGAAACTGGAACGCAAACGTAATATCCTTCCAATTAAGAGCACGTGTTCGCTCATTAGACTCTCAACTTAAGTTTTTCTCGCCGTCCTCACAAAAGCTAAAATTTAATTTATTTCTCCAAACATTTAAGTGAATTTTTGTTATGAGCTAAAAAGTCTACTTTGATCTGGGTAGAGTAAAATGATTTTAAGGCCGCTTTTCGTATATAAATTCGCAACACTGTACCAAAAATTGCTCTCTCTGACAAGGATGTGGTTTCTACAGCCTTTAAGATATGAACACTATTATAGTTTAAACAGAAATGAAGCCTGTTCAAGGCTTAATTTGGACTATGGGAGCGTCCCTCCCATGTATTGAGGCCAGAGTTATAATGCAATTATTTTCGGTTGCCAATGGTGACCCTTCTATCGATTTCGATTTCGCAGTGAATATTTCGAACTAATTTTGCTGCCAAGTTGATGTTGTTTTATTTATTTTGGCCGGAGCGGTAAAGAAATGCCCAAAATGTTATATATAAATATGTTTCCCCTGAATTGCGGCACCCCTCGCTATTACCCACTCTCATTAATTAAACTCATGGCCATACAAGAACGGTCTTGCATCTTCCAATCGCTGCAAAAAGACATATTTATGCAACACTCCTTAAAGCGACTGCCTGCCCAGCAAATCCATCCCAACATCCATCCCCAGCAACCGATTTGCTCTCATGCATGCAGGAGAGCAACGTTGAGCTTTGATTAGTCCAGTCACTTTTATTCGTACATCGTTTATTTGTTTGTTCGGCTTTAAGTTCAATTACGAGTGAATTACCAAATACAAATGAAATGCAAGAAGAAGAAGAAGAAAAAGTGCTGAAACAAGTGTTTTCAAACAGTTCGAAGCGTTTGTTTAGTTACATACACATGTAGCAGTTTGTCAAGATCAAGAGAAGGTGCAGAAGAAGAAGAAGACAAAGAACTGTTTTGGGTTGGTGTTTTGTTTTGTTTTGTTTGGTTTTGTTTTGTTTTGGCTGATGTAGTTGTGGTTGTGGTTGTTATTGCATGATTGCAATGATTACGATGTTTTGTTGCTGTTGCTGTTGTTGTTGTTTGTGATGGTGGTGGTGGTGGTAACCAGCCATGAGTTTTCCTTTTATCTCAACGATTATTGCTGTTCAATTTTTCTATTTCTATACATATTTTTATATAGTTTTTTTTGTTCTTCTTCTCCATTTTATATAGTATTTTGTTCGCCTAAAAATATAAATATTGTGGTTTTTGATTTATGTATGTACAATATGTTTTGCCAGATCTTCCTCGAGACTCTGCACACACACACAAACACTCATGTATGTGTGTAGGTGTGTGTGTGGTTGGTGGCCGGCCACTTTTTGAAAATGGGTCACAACAATTGTTTGTAATTATGTGATTAGTTAAACTTTATATGGTTAAAAATAAAACGAAATTCCATTGTTGTTCATTATTGTTGTTTGGCTGCTTGGCTGGTTGGCTGGCATTGGCGAGGAGCTGGAAAAAACCACCACAATCTCTGAGCAATTTTCAATCTTAATGTGCGCACTCAGGTGCATATTTGTGAACAGCTAAAGATCAAAATCGATTAAAATTTTTATGTTTCGCCATAAATACTCGTATGTGCAGCAACCCGCCATAAGTTTAATGGCGGAAAAGAAAACCTTTTTGTGCGACTGTGTCTAAGACATGAAATTAAATTGTGTTTTTCTGTTTAATTGCAATAGTTGATTTAATTTCAGGTGCAGTGCTGAAATGGGTCATAAAGCCCAGCTCTAATTTAGAGAGCACAAGTTTATTATTATTATTATCATTATAATTATTTATGTTTTATTTTACATATATTTAATTCGTTTTTGTTTTGGTAGAATTTGGTTGAATTGATTTATATTTTTATAAAGAAAAGAAAAACTTACACACAATGAAAAATTAAAATATATATCGTGGTGTTTTCTAGCTGACTATTTGCCGACATTTCTTACGTTACAGCTTTAAAACAATGAAAAAACCTCAATAATGAAAAAAAAAAATCTTCAAGAGCTTTTTAATTTAATTCGATATTTTCTAGCTTTAATCACATCTTTCATTGAGTGTGAAATTTTACATGGATTTGTTGCTCATTCCGCATTTACTTCTTTCGCTTGTTTTCACTTTGTTTGTTTCATATGATCAGCTTATTCGTTTCTCATTATCGATTTGTTCCCTTCTTTTTGTTTCTCACTATCATAATATTTATTACTTATTATCAATTTTCTTCTTTCTCGTTATCAATTTATTTGTTTCTTTCTATCAATTTATAAGTTTCCCATCATCTCTTTCCCATAATCGTTATTTTTATTTCTCATTATCACTTTAATTTGTTTCTCATTATCAATTTATATGTTTCTTATTATCAACTTAATTATTTTTCATTATCGATTGAGCAAGTTTTTTCTCGATTCGAAAATCTTCAGGTACAGACATGTTCCCTTTTCAAACTGTTTGTTTTGCTGTGGCAACAATTGGTCTATTCACTCACTTTCTAACGTTTCGACCTTTGCCACAATTAAACGTGCCACATCATGTTCAGCTGCCTTTACCGCCGCATTTGAACCAGACAAACAAGTTTCATTTCATGCAACGAAATTGAAAATCATTTTGAACTTTTGCAAAATGTCGTAACAATTTCTGGAATTTTTTTTTTCTTCGAACGAGCGTTCGGTTGATTAAGAAACAATTCGTCGATTGTTCAAAAAGCCATTATTTAATTTGCTTTAATTTGTTGCAGCGCTAATAAAACAATGTTTCTGCAAAGTTTCATTAAAGTTATTATTACTTTATTATTAATAACAATAACAATAACGACATCTAATAACTGTAAACTATTAAGTGCTGCAGGTGAGTTTAATAACATCTTCTTTGGACCAATTATTTGCTACTTTTTCTATTGGACCCTCCCTGCCACTGGCCGTTGGCTTCAGTCTATCAAGTGCTTCAAAAATTATGGACTGTTAAGTGCCGGCTGAGTGAATATTTAAGACGAAAGAAAAATCCTTGGCATTCATGTGTAAATAAGCAACTTTCCATAGTAATTGCAAGAGCCAAACAACAACACAAACAACAACGTTAGTTGTTCTTGTTTTTGTACGTTAAAACAAACGAACAAAAATGTTTTAAGTCCAGTCAGCAGATTTGCAGAAAACAAATTGCTAAGAATTTATTCGTTTCTTGATAAGAATTTATGCGAAATGGCAAAATAAAAACGAAACAAAATAAATCACAAATCAAACAACAACAACAACAACAACAACAAAGGGGCTTTGCGATATACATATGTACATATTTAATTTTTTTTGTTTCTATTGAAAGCTTTAAAATTGAAAGTATAGAGTGAACAGAAGCCAAAGAAACATACGAGGTCGGTTCAGTAAATGCGCTAAATTTTCAATTTTCTAAAAGTAGTCCCCCTCATATATAATACCAGCGTTTTTTTTACAATTCTCGAAGCAATTCTGATATGTAATTTTTGGTATATCCCGGAGCTCCCTCAGGGATTCGGTTTTTATATCCTTAATCTTTGCAATAAGCAGTTTTTTGTAGGGGTCGCTTCACTCTAAAGACGAAATTGGCCCACGACCAAGAGAGCCAACTGAAATGCCAATAATTTCAGCCGTTTCTCTTAAATTGATTCGATGACTCTCTATAAAAATTTTCCTTACTTTCTCAACATTTTCAGCGAGTTTTTTGAACACCCCTCGTAGCAGCCAATAGTGATAATAATGTTTGATTTTATAGAAGTATCCAGTTTATTGCGAAAAATCATAAAGAAAAGAAGCCATCCTAATTTTGGTTACTCATTTGACTCTTTAAAGAAGTCCTCTCCTCTAACTGAAAAGGTTCCTTCTGGTACTCTTTTACCCTATTTAGCCTTAAACAATTGAAGAATGTCAGCTCTAGTTCTAAAGAGCTGACATTCTTCTTGATTTTCCACACTTCATTCAACGTTCTTATTTCAAATGTCTACGCCAAGTGAAATTAAGTGCCCCCAGTTCCTTCACTAAACCAACTTGCCACTTCATTTAACATCAAATCAGTATGAATTTTTCCACTAACAAGTAAATTTTCCATTTTAATTACAATATCAATTGCCAACAAACAATATTGGCCATAGAAGTTGCCAAGCCTAAAAGAAAGAAAGAACCAAAATAGAAAATAACAGCTAAAACACATGTTCTGAGCTCTCTTACGGTTCCATGAGGGTCAAGACTTATGGCCATAGATGTCATTGATAAAACAACTTAAAGTTGGTGCCCCTTCATGTTTCAATATCTATTCCCAAGTCGTTTTTTAACATGTGTTTAAAACCTTAAATGCCAAAAAAAGCAAAAACAAGCAAAATATTGTTAACAGAATTTATGGCCAAATAAACACATGTAAAAATATGCAGAATTTGTTTTGCTGCAACAAATAATGGCCCCTACGCAACATTGTTGTGGCGACTCTCACAGGGAAAACAATGGCAACTGCCAACTGAAAGAAACACAAAAAGACATTAAGGAAGCGGACTGAGAGGGTAATACCCCAAGAGTTTTGCTTTTAAATTTCAAATCTGTTTAACAATAAACCAACAATTGCACGATGGCGAAACGCAAGATTTGGCAAAAAAAAAAAAAAAATAGACATCAAAGAAGGACAGACAGTTGACAACACTAGTACAGTCATGTTTCTGTCCTATATATATTTGGATGCGCAACCGAGCAAAATTTTCAGCCACTGAGGGCCACGGACAGGTAACAGGCAACGGCATGAGCGCCCTGAACTGTACGCCGATACATCCTTTTTTGTGTCAGAAAATCATCTACAGGGTTGAGGGGCACTTCTCGATAAGTGCAAGACTTGCTATGGAAAAAGTCCAATTAAATAGGTCGTTGACTACTATTATTATATTAATCACCAATTTGCGGCGGAATTTGTTCCCCTCCCAAAATGTTAAACGGGCAATATCAACAAAAACTAGTGGAAAAATTCCCGCTTAAAAGAGTTCCGTTTAATTGCGGTACCCCTTTAATTGACTCTTAAAATTAAATAAAATTTTGGGAATCACATACAAAAGTGATGCTTAAGTGTCATTTGCAAATTTCCAAAAATTTTATAATTTTAATTTTATAATAATAATTTGCACACCAAAACAAATATATACTCGTATGTGCCAACTCTAAAAATCATATTTTTATTTTTTTGTTTTATAATAGTTATTCGTTTTATTGATTGCTCTGCTCAATTAAGTAAATTTTATGCTTAATTGCGTCAATAAATCAATTAAAGGAGTATCGGGTAAATGATTTTCCGCTTAACAGCTACAAAAACCATGCATTTTCCGCAACCCTAATGAGGGGAAATGACTGGTTTTTCTTAAGCCATAATTGTAATTCTTTCAAAATTGCAAAAAAATTTACGTTTGGCGACTTGGGCTTTTATTGCTTGTGAGCACAGATATAAAATGAAAATACATTTCAGTCTGGTATGACGACAAGCCTCAATGATTAATCCCAATTCCAATAAAGCTGCCAGATCGAACTATTTGCTGTCAGTTTAACGCTAAACGCTAAAAATATATATGTGTGTATGAATCTGCATGTTTCAAAACCTTGAATATACCCAAATTTCCATAAATGAGCCAAATATCCTGTTGCTTACAAAATACCAGTTCAATTGGTGGCTTCATAGAGAGTGAGAGAGAGAGAGAGAGAGAGATAGAGGAAAAATATATTTAAATATTTAAGCAAAATTAATATTTAGATCTTCGCAAGATAAAACAAACTATAGTATTTGTGAAGGTAAAATATTAGAAAAAAAGCGGCCAAAAATGGTCACTTGGTTACTGGGTTCTTTTCTTTATTGCAAAATACAATAGAGATGATCAACTGTCTTTGTTGTTGTTGCTAATGTTGTGTTCATGTCGCTGATGTTGATAAGGTGTGGTTGTGAGTTGGGTGTCGTGAAACAAACAACAGCAATTTTCAACAAATTGTAGATACCAAAAGGTTCATGGTGTGTTGTTCTTGTTGTTGTTTGCCGCCACACAAAACATACATTCGCACACATACATATTTTCAAGCCTTTTCGTATTTTAGAGATCAAAACAAATTTAAACTCAATAAACGACTCTTACTTTGAGGTCTTTCTCGCCAAATTGCACAAAAGGCCAGAATAAGAAGAAGAAGAAGAAGAAGAAGAAGAACATAAAAGATGAATTAAGATTGATGAGTGTGCCAAATATTTTTCTTATTGCGCACAGAATTTACCAAATGCTTACAGATGTATTCGGCTGTAATGAGTACACAGATTTCTGAGAACATGTATGTATGTATGTGAGTCGCGTATGTATGTGAGTCGCGTATGTGCCACGAAATATTGAATTGAATAATTCAAAGTCGGCTGAATAGTGCACCCAGTTGGAATGTTTAAATTCCTTATATAATACATTTCTGGCAAGAAACTTGGAAGGGGGGAGGTGGGAACTGTTTGGAGTATCAAGTTTCAATTTTAATACAATTTCAATAGCCCAAAAGTGGCAAAGGAAAGAGCTAAAGGGAACGCTTAGTTCGAACTCTCTATACGTGCAGCAGGACCAGTCATAAATCGCCACCTTAAAACTAAAAGCCAGGAATTTTGGGAATTTCCAATTGGCATTTTTCTTGGCCAAACTATTATTTTCCATCTATTTTATTTGTTTGAAAAAATTAAGAAAGAACAAAACCGCAGAGCTGCAGTTAATCTTTGCCGACTACAACTCTCCCTGCAACTTTACACACTTTAACTTCGGTCCATTTTGATTTATTGACATTTTAACAAATTTCCCCCGCCTGACCTTTGGCGCATAGAGAAATGTCTAACCCCCTTGAGCGATAATGGCCAGTAATGCGAAGAACCAGCATATGGCATGAATGTGCCAATAAATTTCCCAAGAATAAGGCATTTAACACACTTTTCCAGCGCAGCAGAGCCGCCAGTGGATGAATAGAATTGCGAAAAGCAGCCAAACAAAAAGAAGTTCTCAATAAAGTTGTTGCAACAACTGTGTCAGCCACTTGATATGGTTGTTGTTAATTATGGAATCTGGTGGGAAAAGTGATGTTAAATTGATGTTTGCGAACTGATCAAAAAAATTATGTACAATTTATTTAAATAAAAAACATTGAAAAGCAGTTAAAAAAAATACTTAAATTATTGTATCTGGCAAGACTTTAGTGTCTAGTATTGAATGATGATGGATTCGATATGGAATAAAAATACTGGTATATCTGAGAGGAACTGCTTTAAAGGAGACAAAATTGTTTGTAGAAAAGTCAAAAGTTTAGAGGGATAAAACAATCCAGTAGAATGATTGCGAAAAAAAATTTAGGCGAAGGACTGGAATTCATGATTCATGATTCGAAAACAAATCTGAAAATAATTTCTAAATACTTTAAATTCTTGCCCTTTTCCGCTTGAATTTTTATCGAACAGTTCCTTTTCCATAGTTGTATATGAAAGACACATGTTTGTCTCTGTCGTGACACCATTAAAGCTGAATGTCACGTGTTATGAATATCGGCCGAGGAGATTTTTTGGAAATACACAAGTTTGTCTTGAGTCTGGCACATATTTAAATTAGGCGCAAATTGTCTAATCTTTGTGACTTGATCCGCTCATTCAAAACTCTAACGCCCATTCAGATCTCCTCTACTTCGGCTGGCATGATCATTAAATTGTTCAATTAAAACGGGCAATCAGGTGCGGGCTGGGCGGTATGTAGCGCCGCCAACAAGTCGTGGCATATTGTCCTATTGAGACCACAAGTCCTGGCTATCAACGACATTTAATTCAAGCCAAAATTATTGGTTAGTCACCATCCTAAAGCATGATGATGCCCAGACCACCCCAAGCCCATCTGAGCTGGTGACGCTGTATAAAATCCATCCTAAATAATGACTTTCTTTGGATACAAGTGGACGCTCTTGGATCTCAAGTGGATTGTTGCCATCCCAAATGCGACAGTTTTTTTAGTTTCGTGCAAATCTGAAACTTATTGCGAAAAATGATGGAGTGATGAACACGGGGCCGCCTATTTAGCGAACACACATCAGGTTGACTGCGATCTCTGCTGTGTGTAATTTTGTACCGGCGTCAAGCAGATACTCCCAGTGTAAAAGCTACCATTTTATCATTTGCTGGTGTTATTGAATGCCCTCAATGATTCGTCAAAATAAACAGCCAATTCCACAGATGATGCAACAACAACACGAAGCTTCCATTAACTGCTAAAGCTCGGAAGTTCCTATTAGCAGGATATGGAGAACAACAGCCAATCAAATAATATTCCATTCATAAGAAACCATGGCCAGCTAAATTATTATGACCAAACATTTGTCTTTTAGTTGTAATTTTCACAACAACAACAACACAAAGTTTCGTAAGTTTTACTTATCACCAGCTTAACTGTCACTAATCAATGGGATTTGTCTGTTGACCAGACAGTTTCGTTGTAAGTTTTTGTGTGATTGTGTTTTTTGCCTAAGAATTTATTCGCATTTCTTTTCTTTTATTCTGTCTTCTTTTTTTTATTTTTTTTTGGTATCTGACAAAATTTTATAAAAAAAAAATATATTTGTTTTTAATTTGCTGGTAAGTTAAGCTTTAGCTTGTCACGAAGTGGTTCCATAAGCACTTACACACTCCAACATAGATCGGGAAAAATTTAAGCAAAAACAAGAAATAATCGCACAAATAGTAAAAGAAAATCATTTAGTAAATGCCAATATGTCAGAATTAGTGGCAGACGGATAGGCAGCTTGACGGACAGACAGACAGGCGGACCGACATCTAAGTAGATAGATATTCCAGATAAGCCACCAGAAGATTGAAGGAAAACCAATAAACCATTAAAACGGCTGCCAAACACACGCTGTTAATGAGATTTATAAGCAGGAGAATGCAGAATTGCCGCCATCGCTCGCTGGCTGCATCGAAGACGAGTGCATTCCAATTCTTCGTTTTGTGGCAAACACGTTGCCATTGAATGTGATAATTGTTTTCAACTCTGTTTTCGTCCATATCAAATTGGCGGCAGTTTGTTGCGGTTGCTTTTGGTCCAGCCTTGAGACGAAATATTAAATATATTTTTCGCGATTTAATACCAACTGCTTAGAACCGCATAATTAATTTGGTAGTAAAATCATGTTAAACTGTCCTAAAAAAATAGTTTATCTCTTTTTCAAATATTCAATTAAGTCTAAGATGCTACAGCAACAGCAACAGCAACAGCAATAGCAACAACAGCAACAAATTATCTTGAACAATTAATGGTTATTAAACGAGTTTTTTTTTTTTTTTTTTGTAATCTAAACCATGAAATTTTTTGTAACTTGTTGTTCCAATTCGATATAGAATAAAAAATGGACAAGCCTAGAGGAAACTTTTAACGCCGCCAGCTGAGCAAATTCATGACGGTTGCAGGTACTTGGGTTTCTTGTCTACACTTTTAGTATTTCCCTACAAGTTTAGTCCACTTAAAACTCATATTTTGGCAATTTGGCCCCACTATTAAAACGGACATAAGTTTTGAAGCAACAACATTTTGCCTATTTCTAAATATTTCGATAACAAACTCCTGGCCAATAACTGCAACAGTAGTTTTGAAATGTGCTGCAAGGACAAGGTTTGGTGGCAGCACTGGTGATGAACTCTTGATTAAATACAACTCTGATAGGTAAGACTCTGATTACAACCCTGATAAAAGCAATAATCTTTTCGTTTAACTTGCCCAACAGATCAGTCATATTTTCTTGTTTATTTGTATTATTTTGCGTTTTTGACAGCTCTGGACACAACGTGTTCCATTTCCAAGGCTGCAGCCATGTTGGTTATTAAAATGCGTGCGCAAATCGTTTGGCTTCGGGACTAATTCTGCTGCACTCTCTTCCAATACTGGCCACTAAACTACAACAAATAAAACAAACAGATTCCAAACAAGCTGGTGTTTCAATTAGAGCCAACGTACAATAATTTGCCATCACTTTCGAACAACGTCGCTTTCTCTACACTCACACAGGCACACGCACACACATGCACGAAAATGAGTCCAGTGTTGTGGTGACAATTAACCGGCAGCAGCCCAGACTCGCTGGCAGTTTAAACAACAAAAACGAGCAGCAATAAATGTCAATATCATCGAAATGGGTCCATAATATGCCCCAGCAAATGCGTAAGCCGAGAGTTTCTTCGATTACTAAAGGAAATTGTGTTCAATGGCGGTCATCTTTTGCAAAAAGAAAAACGGTGACAGCCTTGATTGAAATCAATTGATCTAGATAAAGCGGCTGCGTTTAAATTTGTTCTGGCAATTTATGGATAATTTTCTTTTATGTTTTACAATTCTGCAATCAAATACTTGAAAAGCAATAAAATTTAGATGGAAATTTATAAATGATTGGAAAGTTGCAAGGAAATGTTACTAAGCAATTTAAATGGTTTCTAATTCGAACGATTTGCGCAACACGAAATAATAAAACAAAATTTGAAGAAAATTTTGGGAGAATATTTTTTTCTTAAAATATTCTTAAAATTTAACGCCAAATCTTTCATAAACTGCAGGCGGACTAATTCACCACAAGATTTTCCGGCCCAAAATGTTTTGTTGTTTGAGATGTGTTGTTGTTGTTGTTGTACGGTTGTAAGTATTTATTCCACTAGAATTTTATTCGATTGTGAGTTATTGTGCCACTTTTTTTTTTTTTTGTTATAAAACTTCAAGCCATTTTTTATCTTACCAGCGTCAAGTCTTTGCTTTGACTGTTTTACTGGCAACAAACAAGATATTTGAATCAAATTTGGTTTGGGAAATCTAGACATTCCTAGAATATCTCGCAGTGCAAAATGGCCATTTCTGCTGCAGCGCTATTAACTTCCTCCCTTTTCATTAACAAGTGCCAAACAAATTCGCAATTAACATAAACAACTCAGCATTGAAGATCAGATAAATTCGAACATCGGTATGTCTGTTTGTTAAATGTTAAACGAGAAATAAATTTTAATTCATTTGAAACGTATGAAAAAGGAAAAACAACAACAACAACAACAAACCAGCGTAAAAAACAAGTGTGATTAGAATAAGGAGCGGGCAAATGCGGCTTGGCGAAGCCTTAAATGCACAGAAAATTCGGCCGCACAGCAACCGCCAGTAGTCAAAGTTTATGATTATTTGGATTTTGCTGATGATACACAAGAACAAAAACTAAGCACGAGAGCAGCAGCCCGCCAGTGGCATTCGAAGACATGTTGTCTTCAGTTCGAAAATTCGCATTTGCGGTCACAAAGTGAAATTTGTGTTCAACGGCCACCACCTTCTACAAGACTTTTTATAGGGATACTTAATAAAAATAATCTCACTGGCGACTATACAAAACATTTTTATTGCCATCTTTTAATGAAGATAACGCAGTAAATTTATACGCATGTGAACGCGAAAAGAAAGCAAAAAAAAAACACACAAAAATAAAAGCGAAGACAGACCGACAGACTTTTACGTACTTATGGAAACACTCATTTATTGCTGCACATGCACGAGCTGTGCACCAAACGACAACCAACAACAGCAACAACACCAACCTCTACTGGCGTTGCTGATGGAGCTTCTTATGTAACAGCTTGAAGCTGCTGATTTGCTTAGACTTGCAACGTCCTCTGAAGCGGGGAGTAGCGATTAAGTTGTGCAGGCAAAACAGACGAAAAAAACTCTTGAACTTAAAAATAATTGTTAATTTTTCGCATGTCCCGGGTGGGGGGAGAGCGAGAAAGAGAACCAGCAAAAAAGAAGAAACTGAAACTGAAAAAAAACCCTGTTGTTGTCATTGTTGGAAATGAAACTTGCAGACAGCCAAAACTTAATGCCAACCACAACGACAAGACAACAACAACAACAACAGTTTTATCTTTAAAATCTAAATAAGACGTTGAATTAACTTGAGGCACAAAGTCATGAAGTCAAACACCTCTTTCGAAAATATTAAACTGCTCTCTGAAGTCACACGTCAGGTGTCATTGGCATTGCATTTGAGGTGTTTCTGTTATTTCGATCGAGTCGATTTGAAAACACATCTTTTAATTTCAAAAATGTGTACGAATTCAAATGAAAGACTTAAAAGCGTCAACGAGGAATGAATGAATGATGTGGCTAAATTCCGGACGCGACAAAGTCAAATGGCGCTATAGCACAATGTGCCACGATTTTTGTCGAGCTAAATCGGCACCCACTTTAAAACTTAGGACGATTTATTTGCGAACTCACACATTATGGTTGCATTATACATATAAATATATAGTAAGAATATCGGCGCACTACACGTTTCCAACATCGGTCCACGATGTACTTCCTGTGTGCTTTTGTATCCCCTTTTTAAGCTATTTTTATCTCCCTCTCTCTCTTTCTCTCTCTTTTTTTTTATTTTATTTATTTTTTTCTTTAGTTTGAAATCTGGGACAGCCATATCGTTGCTAACCGGTAACTGCGATGGTCGGCGTTTATATATCGGCGCTTCAGACAACAATTTGATCGGTCAAGGTCAGCACGATTTCGGCGCCTGTCATTAGGACCTTAAAAATGTTGTACCCTTCCCACTATCGGTACACGGATTTTGTAGAAAATCGGTGCACTGTGGCGATAGAACGATGTTAGATTTAGGATAAAGTCCATTGAAGCAGCGTTGATCGCAGGTAGCAGATGTCTATACTTCCATAATTGTACAGTGGATCAACAGAGTTGTGTTTGACAGCAGCCAACAATAAACTTTCCAATGCCCATTTACATATGACAGAATTTCACTCTTGGACTCTAAATTATAAAGATTTTGACATCCCATAATTTTCATTTCATTTATTTATTATAACTTTTATTACTTCAAACTTTTCATCGATGCTGAGCACTACAAAAACATCAGCATCCCCGCTGCACATCAGGCAACAAAACTTGCCATCCCTGCAGCCAACTTTTTATGCATTTACGAACGCAATCAGCCTTAAAAAAGTCATAATTCCTAAAGTCCTGCACTCAAGTCCTGCATCGTCACAAGGTTCTTAACGTCTTTTTTTTTTACTCAAAACTTTCAATATTGCAAACAAATTTTTTTATTAACTATTAAAAAGTTGTTAACAAATTAGTTTCTACTCTTTCCTTTTTGTAACACATTCGTTTAATAAGCAGTAAAAAATGTTGAAAATAATTAAATTTCACGACTTATTGAAATCATTTAAATGATTAAAGCGAAACGAAAAACAATTTTAGGAGAAGATGAGAAGTGGTCACGGGTGTCATTAAAGTGGTAATATAATCAAAACTGCTTAACAACATGCCGCATGCCACATGCCACATGCCGCATGCCACATAGCCATTTAATTTATGTTTTCTTCTCTTCTTCTACACTGTAGTTTAGTACAGTTTTATGTATTTGAATGGCAGAAAAGTCATTAAAGATCTTAACGAAACATTTGCCAGCCAATTGCTGCGGCTCACGTTTATTTTGTTGCAACTTTGGCGTTATTCTAGTTGGCGGCGTCGCCATCGTTGGCAATCTTCAATCAACACCATCTCAATAGTTTTACCTGAAGGTGTTTACATGTTATTGACAGCTGGTCAATCTGTTGTGACAGTTCACTGAGAACTTAAAAGCAGCTGATTTAATCCAATTTAAGAGCTATTTTTTCCATCTCTGCACAATTTACGACAATCTCCTTCTTTTGTTCATTACAGCAGATCTAGTTTTTTTTTTTTTTTTAATTGATTAAATCTATTTGTGATGGACAATTACCTTGATCCGCGCTGCAGGCCAACGTTTCTATTGGACTTTTCTGGGCAAATAAATTTTACAGCATTTTATTATTTTTTCTACAGTTCCCAGAATTTGCTTTAGAAAAGCGGTTTGCAATAGATTTATTTATTAAAACAAATACAATTTGTTAGAATTTAATGGTAAATTTCAACAGCTGTTTCCCCCCATAATGAATTTAATGGTAAATTTCAACAGCTGTTTCCCCCCTAACAGACCAGACTTATTTACAATACAAAAATACAGGGTGCCAAACCAACAATCCCTTTGAAATGAGGAATATCCCGATATGGAGAAAAAGTTGTCTGAATGGTGAAGCAGATTTATTCAGGCAAATGGAGTTGGATTAAAAGCAAACAACTTACAGCTACACGGCAGGCGGTGTACCTGAGCCCCTGACGCAAGTGATGGATGGTTACACAGATTTAAGAAACGCTGTGGAGTTTGATGAAAAGTTATCATCACGAGGTGACTTAGTAGAGCCATTTAAAAGCAAGCTGCGGAAATTAAGAGAAATACCAGAGAAAGCTGTTCAAAAAGGTTTGCAAATCGCTCAAAAACAAACATCTATAAATAATTTTTTCACATCCCTGTAGTTATTACAAAAGAAATTCATTTCTTTAACATTAAAATGTAGAAAATGTTTGCGCACGAAAACAACTTCGCTTTACAACGAATCTTTCACCATAGCGAATACGTCTGACCTTATAACATTCGTTATAGCGGACTTCGACTGTATTAAGAAAAATAGCGAACCGTAAAGAAATTATCGGTAAGAAATTAAGTTCTGTCGAGAAAATGTTTTAAATTAAAATTTACATTTCCAGCTGGAAACACTAACGCTGGTGATTAATGCACGATTTATGGCCAAGTTAAGTGATTGACTGCTTTTGCTGTTCAGTTTTGCGGTTTCTTATAAACGGAAAGTTGACAGCACTTAATAATTGTTTGCATTTTTTATGGCTTGGTAATTTTTTTTTAACATTTATTGCTTCTTTCTGTCAATTAATGCATCAATTAATGAAAGGGAACTGTTGTGTCAGTAATCCACCAAACACTTTTACCCCTTTTAAACAATTTCATGCTCCCACCAACGATAGCGGTTTTTTGTTTGCATTCCGATCGTATATTATGTAATATTTTAGCAAAACGAAAAAAAATGCAAAACAAACCACCCACTACCCCCTCCCATTTCTCTATGGCAGCAACTGCCTTAAGCCAAGAATCTGACATTTATTTATTTTATTGTATTTCTGCGGGAGAAGAACAGCCACAAACGTGACTGCTGCAAATGCAGCATTTCATTGAAATTGCACAAACTTTGAATTTTTCCTCGTTCGCTGAAGCAAATTGTATAAATTTAGCAAATTTCCACATGTTTCACTGTTTGAGGGAGAACTTTACTGCAGCCGGAATCAGCAGCGAACTGAATAGGAAATTAACAAATTTTGTGAACAAAGTTTTGCTTTTTTGTTGCTTTTTTGTTGCCCAGATTCGCTCATTTGTTTGTTAACAAATGATAAACAAATCATTCCATTGCACGCCTTGGCGATGAACGCTTTTTGCCTGCAGAGTTCTGGCGAAGAAGAAGAAAGCAGCGGAAGGCTTGTTGAAAGTGAACAACAAACAGCCAGCCAGACAGAACGGGGTGTTGTGGTAAAATGCACAACATTCAATTCAAGCTAAATATGAACATGTGTGTGTGTGTGTGTGTGTGTGTGTGTGTGTGTGTGTGTGTGGAGGAGTTTCTATGATTTCCACCTCTACGATGACTACTTGTCTGAATATAATTTCCATAATAATTGAAAAATGAATGAAAAAAATTTGCAATTTTTATTACATTATTGTTTTCGTTTTTGTTGCTGCTGCTGCTGCTAATGCTGCTGCTGTTGTTGTTGTTGTTTACAAAGCAACAACATTTTCACACATTTTCACAGTTTTATTGACTTTTTATTTATATTTATATCCATTTTATGCACTCCAGAGCCTCAACACGTTTTCGGTAATGAGGATTTTATAACTGTGCAATTGCCTTTGACATCAAATCATTCAAATTTGTTTACAAAAAGTGTTTATTGGCCAAATTTGCATACAACAACAAGAGAAGAGTGTCAACCCGTTTATCGTGATCATGAAATCACTTTCATGATTTTCTTAAAAAATCTCATAAAATGTGGTTTCGCAGAAGCATAAATAAATTGGAGGTAAGTTTTGTGGAAAAATTGTAACAAACCAACGAAACCAATTTCGTTATAAACATGTTGCTAAGCAAATGATGTCTCTTAAAGCAACATTTACAGCAACACTTTGAAAATTGTGCATATAAACAGATATGTTTTGAATATCACTTTAGTTGAAGTCACGTGGCTTCAAAAACAGACTTCTGGTTTTTCTTTTATTATTTTTCTTTTTCTAACATTTTGGCGTTCCAAATGATGCTGGGCACATAATTTATACTCACAGAGTTTAATCTAGTCGAAGTTATACTAGAGATATGTGTTTTCGGAAGTTTCGTGATTTGAAATCGCGTGGTTTTCCCAACATTTAAAATTTTTCGGAAAAGAAATTACAATTTTAGCGCGCACTTTGCATTATAAAAATTTTTATTAATAAAGAAAAATTCTTAATAATTTGCTAAAACTAAAACGAACAGCTCTAAAAACTTAAAGTTGATCACGAAATTCCATTTGGGTTGGAAAATTTAAAAAAAAAAAATTCCTTGTATATATAAAAACCTTTAAATTTTCAATTATTGGCAATAGTCTTAATACAAGTTTTAAAAATAATAATAAATAATAAATCAAAAATAAAATAAGCAACAAAAAACTGAAAGAGTATTTTTTAAAATTTTTTTATCACTGTTTTCTTTGAAAATCTCTATTAGAAAAATCCTTAACCTTCAAAATGTTGCAGCAACAAAGTGATGGTGTGAATAGTGAGTGACCCACAAGGCTGGACTGAAACTGAAGTGAGTAAAACTTTTAATTTTATGAGGAAACGAGTAGATTAAAATAATTACTTACACACTTAAGGAATATTGAAGTCCTTGAAACATTGGAACAGAAAGCAAGTGAGCCCAAAGTTTTGATGGATGTGCGTCAAAACGCAAACGACGTGAGTTGGCCCAACAGCTGGTGCTGTGGGAAGCCCACGCCACTATTGTGTTAAACTTTCAAAGGGATTACAAAAGCAATGGCGCTAATTTGACACCATTTTGCTATTTGAAGAGAAATATTAATTTTCCAAAATTTTCCTTTCTTTAGTTGAGGTCCAGTCGCTGCAAAATCATATTAATTTGCTGCCTATTAACATCCAGCAATTTCACATTTTAAGAAGACTTTCAACAGTCACAGCAGAAAACATAAAAAATCTCGTTGTTGTTGTTGTTGTTGTGGTGGCTAAAACTCAGTCTTTATTTTTATTTAACACCTCTCATGACGGCTCAAATCAATTAACGTTTTCATCGGCTTCTGCTCTTATCAAATAAAAATGTTGTTGTCTTGTTTTTCCTGGCTAATAATTATCAGTTTGTTGGGTTTGTTGCTTTTTGGAACCCATCAAAAATAATCAACTGATGACCTGTATTTTCACTAGTCGAAGTTGTATGAAGGAGAGTAGCACAGGCAGAGAGAGCGGGCGAAAGAAAGAAGCACAGCCAAGAAGTTGGATATCAAACACAAAATAATAATTTACTGTTAACGTATTTTATGGAACATTTATTGCATGTGGCGGCCGCCTGTGCTGCCGCCTTTACGCAAATTTATTCGTTTTCGAATATTTTGTTCAATACATGGTTTTTTTAAGCTAGAAAGTTCTTTTTGCCCGATGGCTACAGCTGAAAAGGCGATGAATCCACTTTAATTCAGTTAAAAAAAAAAGAAACGACTGTGATAATTGAAATTGAAATTCATTAGAAAAAAGCTGTAAAAAAGTGAGTTCTTTATTCGTTTTCGATCTAAAACTATAGTTCGTTTTAGGCAGCCGGAAAACACCTCAAAAAAGATAAAATTTGTTTGATGTAAATAAAAATTCGTCCTTGAAACCCATTTCGGAAAATTTTCAAAAACTTTTAATGACTCTGTTGTAGGTATTTTGAATTAGTTACCCGTAAGCGAGAGTGCTAAGCACAGGCCGCCAATGAGATCGCCATAACTTTTTTAAGTTTTTAATTATTGAAAACGGCGAATTAGAAATTGTGATGAATATGTTGGTGTCTAGTCTGATCTCCCTTCAAAATGCTAGCGAACGTTAGCGTTCGCTATCGTGGCACAAAACTGACAATTAGTCTTGTCATCTTTTGCTGCACAAAAAAAAACAAAAAGAACATTCCATCTCACCCAAAATGCCCAGTTGTTGCGCAGCGCACCCTTTTCCCGCACAGCAACTTACACACATTTTGTCATTAAAATGTGAAAAGATTCTTGTAATGAAACAGAGACACGCTTGGGAAACTTTTCATTAAACAACGAAAGAACCAAAACAATTACATAAAAGCATTAATCTTACAATAGTTGAGCTTAAAATAAATGAAATAGAAAAAGTAAAATCTACAAAAAGTATCACTTAATTCGTCAAGCCATCAAAAGTTTTATCTTTTCAGGAAAATCATAACATTTTTTCCTAAGAGATAATCGTGCACGTTGCTTCTGGCAGGCGAATTAAATTATAATTAGAGTGAAGAACAAGAGTTATTAATTTAATTAAAATAAAGTTGGGCTTTAGTTTTTGAATTTATTCAATGAAAAAAAGATTTAAAGGCTTTTCGCCCAAAAGAGAAAAAAGACACTAATAAATAGTTTGAATAATTTTCACCCAAAACAGATACAATATAAAAAGAAATTGCAAAAAAACCTGGAAAATATATCAGTTTTTCAAGTTTTGAAAAAGTAAAAACAGGTGGCTTGACATCGTTCCCAATTTGGAGAATTTTATTGACACAACCATTTGTCCAGAAACGAGTCCAATTGTTGAAGACCACGTTTTAATCAAAAGTGGGATGAGTTCTTGTCTATGGATGTTGGTTTTCAGCGGGATTTCCTCACTAGTCCAAGACTGAAGTCTTCCGCGAAACGTAAAATCGACACAGTATCGAATTGCGTTGCTTGCAGCAGCTGTTATATATCAGGTCTTATACTTTACACTGCAAGTGGAATGTAAATCACACGATGCTTAGTCCTCTCGGTAGGGTGCTGCCGGTGAACGGTGAAGAGAAGAAAACAATTCATGTGCTGATCGAACGATTTTATCACTTGCACTGATTAGGGGAGCCCGTACTGAAATCAAAGCTTGGCAGCCCATTAGGAGAGCTCCCGAATAACAATAAGTTCATATTAGCATTTAGACACCTGCTGCTCTTCGCTCAACCCAAATAGTGCAGTTGCATTTAGCAAAAAAAAAATGTTTTTAATTTCTATATTCTTTGAGCGGTTGATCAAAATAGTAATAAATGAACTTAAATTTCAACAAACAAAAAAACTTGCTCAGCCATAAACATTCGCTGAGAAATCTTTTAATTTATTGCCAGGTTATGGTCAGTAAAATTGTTACTTAACCCTTTAAAGAGCCCTCAGATTTTACAACTAAATTCGCTTTATAAAAAAATTCCTCCAGTTGCCTATAAAAATGAACGCTTTTGCCTTAAATGCCTCTCGCCAATTGATTTAAACATAAACATGTTATTGAAAATGTTTCGCTGGCTCCTGGAGGGTTAATATTATTTTATTGGTACGATTAACATTTTAGGCAAATCATTTACTGCTTTTAAGTTACAAGAATTTTAAACAAAAATTGTTGGTTACTACCATTTTATGGACGACAACGGACGGCAACGGCACATCTATTTAAATCCACTTACACATGTGTTCGACTGTACGGTTGGAGTATTTTTCTAACGGCAAATCACGTGCTTTTCAACACAAAATAAATTTCCCAACACTGGAGGAAAAAAAAAACACATTTTAATTATTGTAGTGATTGTATCAATTATGCTGGCCGCGGAGCTTGTGCTAATCAGTATATAAATCAAATCACCATTAACGTTGGAATTAAGTCTAATTCGTTTTTAAAGCATTTTTCGAGGCACAACAACTACAATAACAGCAGTAAAAATAATTGAGGGACTCTTAAGAGATTGATCAAGAATTCAATGTTGCAACACATTAATTTTATGGATTATTTTCCACTTTTTTATGGTTTGTTTTCAGCTGGTTTTTCTTCGGCTTAATCGTTCATAAGTCTTGGAATCGTGTAATTTATAGGTAAGATTTTTAATAAGCTTAAAGAAACTGTTAATTATAGCGATAAAAACTATCAATACTTTTCCCAACAGTGACAAAGTATAGATCCTTCCGATAGCCAACTGTTTATCTGTTTATGTGACAATAGCATTTTGCATGCTACAGAATTGGATGCAAACGTTGTGCCAAAAGGGTTCCCCTACAGAAGACACAATATTTGACACTAGTTGAAAACGAAAGGCTGAAGGCACAGGCGCCAAATGAGTTGTGAGAAAGAGCTAAAGTAGTTCAGCAACTAGAATTTTTTTTTTTAGAAAAAGGAGAACCTTTAAAAAATTACATCTTATTTTTAAAATTTAAATTACATTTAAAAAAAATACTTCTGAAAGAAAATAACCGTAAAAAAACGGTTTTAAAAAAGTTTCTATAAAAAAACACTTTAAAAAATAGTACCTTTAAAAAAAAAACTTCTTAATAAGTAGCATTTGATAATCTCTATTTTCAAAAAAGCACCTTTTGCAAAAAAACTTAAAGGAAGCAATTTTTAAAAAATTAAATACCTTTTAGAAAAGCGCCATTTAAAAACTACTTTTAAAATAATTTATTTTGAAAACGTACATTTTACTTCATCAAAATAATTATATTTGAAAAATTGTCTATTAGAAGAAACGCTTTATTTAAAAAATATTACCTTCTTAAAGGTACCCTTAAAAAGCAACTTATAAAAATATGTATATCTTTTGTAAAACACATTTAAAATAATTTAAAAAAAATTTTAAATAATTTTTCAAAAAAACTATCACTTAAATTAATTTGCAGGGAAAAATTATATCTAATAAAAATACATTTTTAATATTTTTTTATTTAAAAAAAGAAAGTATTAAGACTAGAACCTTTCTAAAAACTTTCTAAAAGAAGAAATATTTTTTTAAAGAAGTAGATCCTTAACAAAATGTGTTTTTAAAATACGTCTTTTCGAAAAACGAAACTTTAATAAAAATGTTACTTCTAAAACCTGTCATACATTTGGTAAAAAGTTTTCTTATGTCCTTCTAAAAAACACATTTTATAAAAGTGCATTTTCAAGGGAAAGAAATTTTAGAGCTCCCTTTTTTAAAAAAATATATATTCAACAAATTTTTTTTTGTAAGATTACTTTTTTGGAAGAGTACGTTTTTAGAAAGTATTTAAAAGAAAAATATTTTTAAAAACTATTACTTATACAGAATTTCTTTATTCCGTATTTATATAACATTTGGCCTTATGAATTTACAACATTTTTCATAAAGAGTTTAGGCATTTTTACCTTTTAGACTTAAATATTAAATAACAATTGTTTTATATACATAAACGATTTTTTATATGATTTAGTGGTAGGGAAAACATTTTCAAAAAACCTTTATATATATTATTTTTTTAATTTTTGGGGAGGTTTTAGATAAAAAGCTTAATACTAGTGCTAAAATTACGATGAGGTGATCTCATTGATGTGGGCTATATCAGAGGAACTTTTACAGAAGCACCTTTTAATAATAAATACCTTTTTCTATGTTGCTTTTGAAGGAGATCCGTTTTAAAAGTACCACTAAAAACAAAACTTTTCAAAAGAAAAAAAAAACATTAATAAAAATGGGTGATTTCTAGAAAATATTGCACTGACGAGACAGAAACTACCTTTTCATATGCGTTTGAAAATCGAAAGACTTAAGACACGTACGTGCACTTGGTGGGCACTCAAACGTTTGGATCACGTGCTAAAACAGTTCAACTTGCAAGTTGAAAACATTTGCTGCTGGCAACATCAGCCTAAATGGCTGCTCTTTAAATTTGCAATGTTTGTTTCATAATTCCTGGCAAATTCTCTCACTCGGCCGTTATACACCAAATTCACCACGTTTTTAACTCACAGGCGATTAAACACCGGCGTTGAGCGAGCGAGCACAACAAAAACAAACCAAAAATGAATCATCAGCTGTGCAATCGAAACAGGTTTTGAAAATAACGATGATTCCGATTCACATAAAGACACACACCATAAACAGCGGCGATCTGACCAAGTTGGCGTATTTCGAAAACCTTTTGAAATCAGTTGGCGTAAAACTGGCAACGACTCAAGTCGTGTTGTGAGAAGTGAAAGGAATTGCACGAGCGCGTCAAACGGTCTCTAGACTGCAACTGAAACCTACTAGAGGAAAAGAAAATCATTTTGAACACATCCAAAGCAAAACGAGTATGTTTCATTTTCTTGTTATTCGAAATGTGTGAAAAATGTTAAAAAGTGTGATTTTTTCCGTTTTGTACAAGTATTTTTGCGGGTACCGAAGTGAAATTTTAACACTTGTATTATTGCGGGGCCAAAAATGAGTGCTTACTTTTCAATTGAAATTCAAAAATAGCCAGAAATAACTTCAAAAGCAAATTAACAAAAAAAAATATATACGTGAATTATTAATTTGAAAAAATGTCATAAATACAAGCAAAAAAATTTCCGGTGTCAAAAAAGTTGCTACTCCTTTCTCGTTGCCTACACAAACGAAAAGTTGTGTATTTTAATTTTTCTTTTACGAATTATACAACATATGTATTTTTTTCTTTTATAGTAAAAACATGTTTAATGTAAATTTTTGGCGTTTCTGTTTTAATATTTCCTTAATTGGCTTCACATTCTTTAATGGATTAACAAATGCAAAAGGTACGTTGCAGACATGTCTTATTTTGTTAGCAAATAAATTTCTTAAAAGTGATTAAAATACAATATTTTATTATAAAAATATGATGTCATATTTTATAAACAATCAACCAAAACGGCGTTAATAGATATAAATTGTTCGAATGTACGAACATACAAGCGAATACTCGTACTTGTAGCGACGTAACCTTGTTTCTGGCTTTATGTTTCTGTGTATTCGAAGCTGCTTTTTTCATTTATTTATTTATTTATTCTCTAAACAAAACGATAAATGTAGAATAAAAAATATATATAGAAGAATTGTAATCCCAGTAACCAGTTATTGATTGGCTAAGCGGACACGCCAAACACTCTATTCTGTTGGCGATTCCAAAGTAGTTCCTGCAAGTTATATGAGAAAAACTTTAACTTCAAAAGGGATAATTATTTTGTGTCATGGCCAGGACTTTCTTCTAGAGAAAACATTTAGTTGGGCTGACTTTTAATAGGTTTGTAAAGAACTGACCAAGTTTGTTTGTAATCGGTATGTACAGAAGTGACTTTCGATGGTTATCGGTCTGATATAACTGATATTAAATCAATGGAAGCGCCTGCGAGGTGACACATGCTAAGCATATTACATGGCGCTCACATAAGAAAACCTTTGCCGAAGAGCTCAGGCAATCCTTCTCAGCTAAGCATTGCCGTAAGCCACTCAGAAGCCCAGGCACCTGATATTGATAAGCCCAATACACTTTAATTCGATCCAGCACTTCACCATTCCATCACAGTTTCCCACAAGGCAGACATCTAAAACTACTGCATTGTGTCCAACAAAGTTCTAATCATTTTTCAAATATTAATGCAAATCCATAAAATATTTTAATGAACATTTATTCGAATAATTATTTGAAAATTTATTCGAATAATTATTTGAAAATTTATTCGAATAATTATTTGAAAATTTATTCGAATAATTATTTGAAAATTTATTCGAATAATTATTCAAAGATTTTTATGAATGTTTTCTTAAGCAATTATTCGAACATTTATTTAAGTAATTATTCAAAGATTTGTTTTTGTGCTTATGTTAGTAATTGTTCGGAAATTTATTGGAATAATTATATGAAATTATTTGAATAATATTTATCTGAAGGTCTCTTCACTTAATTATTGCAACGTTTATTTAAACAATTATTCGCTGATTTATTCGAAGATTTTTTGAATAATTTTTCGAATATTTATTTGCATATTTATTCGAACGTTTATATTATTCACCGATTAATTTTTATGTTAATATAATTATTTATTCAAAGGTTTATTCGAATAATTATTTGAAAATTTATTTGAAATAATTATTAGACGGTTTATTGAAGTAATTTCCCGCAATTTTATTGAAATAATTATTTTGTGTCAATGTTTAATTAAAGATTTACTCGAATAATTAATCGATGACTTATTCGAATAATTATTCGCTAATTTATTTGAATGTTTACGTAATAATTATTCGACAGCTGATTTAAGTAATCATTCGCAACTTTATTCGAATAATTATTTCAAGATTTATTCGAATAGTTATTAAACGATTTATTGGAATAGTTGTTGGAAAATTGGAATAATTATTCGAAATTTTGTTTGAACAACAAATCGAAAGTTTGTTTGAATAATAAATCGAAGATTTATTCGAACAATTAATCGAAGTCTTAAGATTTATTTCAATGTGCACAATTGCAGGAAGGTTTATTTAAATAATTACTTGAAGCCTTATTGCAATAATTATTCGAAGACTTATTCAAATTATTTTATCCGAACATTTAATTGAAAATCCATTCAAATAATTATGCCAGTAATTAGTTTGGGTATATTTTTCTTATATTGTATAAAATTTAACAACTTAAAATGTTATATCATGGAAAAAATCCTGCGAACACAATGACCAACTGAGTATTCCAGCTGCAGGGTAAAAGTGTTTAAAGTTTTAATACTCGTAGAAGCGGCAAAAAAAAACTATTCAGCAAAACAAAAACTTTTTAGCCAGACATGCATGAAGAGCATTTAACTGTTTATTAAGTATTATGCAAATCGAATCAAAAGCGGTGGTTTATGCTCTCCCAGTTTTTGCTTTGTTGTTTTCTCTTTATTTTTATTTAATGTTTTTAATTCATGTTAAACATCTATTGTTGTATTATAATTAGTTAAAGCGATTCAGTGTTCTCTATTGCGTTGAGATATTAACAGAGTTTGATTTATGTTTGTTCCATAAAAAACTTATTCATTCATTCGTTCCTTTAAATTTTGTGGAAAATTCGTTATACAATAATTTGGCCGAAAGCTGTTTAAGTGCAATAATTTAAATTGTAATTGGAGTGGATTTGCGAACCATGTGTTTTTAATTTCATATATGTATGTATGAGTATGTATGTAGATATAGATACAGTTGTTTAAAACAAACAAAATATTACAGTTGGACATCCGTTAGCCAAAAGTCAAGTTATTAAGACTGTATGATTACAGAGTCGAAGCATAAAGAAAATCTTCGCCTGAAAAGAGTTGTTGTACGCGTTCCACGCCACAAAACATTTTAATTTGTGTGCTTTGCAGCATTTTTGAAAGTAGAAATTGTGCACACGTCTCTATAGAGATATGGTTTCCTTCTATACTCTCTATCTCTCTCTCTCTCTCTCTCGTTATCTTTCCCTCTTTCTCCGTCTCAGCAACACTTGCATGACATAATCTGATTTTGTAATAATTGACATTGAAAAAGTTCGTTTAAGAGCTGCTCATGATATCCATCATGTGCTGCGAATCGTATTTAATCAAAGTGATTTGAAACCACTAAAAATTTATTATTTATTCACCTGATTTTTGGTTTTTTCCCCAGCCTTTAACAAACTGATCATTGACATACAAATTGTTAAGATAATAATCAATTATAACTTTAACCCCGCCATTAAAAGTTAATGGTTTCTAGAAATTATAAAATTTTACAATAACTAAAACTATTTAAGGAAATATTTACACACTACAGATTATTATTATAGTACAGGGTCAAAAAGCACAATTTATTTTACAATCATGAACGAACAGAAAATGCTAATAAATACTTTCAAAAACAAATAAAATTAAGAACAATATACCGAATGCACTCTAATGATCCACCAACAAACTTTCGAACAACGCAAGAAAAAACAAATTGAAGCGTTTGAAAACCACAGCGACGTATAGCCAATGCTGCCAGACTTGATTATGTTCGAACCAGAATTGGTTGAATGATGATTAAATAATTTGATTTTTCTCAAAAACAAAAAACACCACCCGCACCTTAAAAGACTGCCACAGATTTACATAAATGTAATGATTTCGCATTTGGGGGGTTTTTTGATGGGACTCAAAATCGTAAATTGATTTCATAATTTCCATTTACGATCCTAAAACTAATAATTCGATAAAAAGTTCAAATAAATAGATTTCAATCGATTAGATTTCTCCCACTTTAATTGTATTCACAACCAGTAATTGCCATCAAAACTAAATCAGAGTCAAAATCTTTGTTCTCTTCCAATGAAACTCTTTATTGTAGAAATAAATTTGTTTGTTTAAAGTTTTCTGAAATCGCGTAAACATGATGTTTAATTTCTTTAAATCGTTTTGGAGTCGATAAGTTTCAGATGTTATTTTGTAAACTCATCTACTGTGTGAAATCTCAAAGAATTCTGTGTTCAATGCATTCAAATAAGTTGTTGGTTTCAGGTGAATTTATGGAAATCGCATCATTTCAAAAAACAATTTGATTCGAATCGCATTGATTAGAATTAAGTTGATTGCAAGTAAAATAACAGCATTCAATAATTTTCCAAATAAATGATTTCAAAATGATTGCAATCACACAATATCTCAATTTGGACCAGACGCTACTTTGAAATCTGAAATCTTTTTCAAATCCATGCATGAAATCAGTTTGATTGCAACAACCATGATTTCCATGCCAATTAATTGCAGCCCTGTTCAACACTGTCACCACTTTTTTCTATTTTCTAAAGATCAGAACACGATCGCAAAAACCAATTAGTTGGTTAATGTTGTGAAAAGAGGAAATATTCTCTTATTGATGGCAGTATAACTTTGAAGAAATATAATAGGTGGCATGTGCCAGGAAAGGGAGCGAACCCTGGTATCCCCAGTATCCCCAAGTCACCAATTTAGTCGACTTCTGTTTTTGTCAATTAAGTGTCTAGTTCACATTTACTAGTCACACATACATCTCTGGTAAAAGTGGTTCCAGTGACTGCAAGTGGAGTTCCCAGCCAGGCCAGCGCCTGGTAAAAGTGTCGACAAAAATTATAAAATCAATAATAATGAATCTGCGGCTCCAAAGCCGCTAGAACTAGTGCATTCTCAATGACAAGCACGTGTCAAGTGTCCTTAATTCAGGACATTATAAAGTTTACAGTATGTCAGTAGAATTGCTTCACTATCGGCACTTTCTGGTCTTTTTCCAATATATATCTGGCAGCTCTGCCTGCAGCTCATGTTGAGTCATTTTGTTTACTTGTAAGTTTTTTCACTGAAATATGTACCATGACAAAAAAAACCAAAACCCTTTAGGGTCTCAACTGCAACGTCTGAACTTCGAAGACAGTTAAAATCAAAACAAAGAGAAGAGAACAAATAAAGCCAAAAACAACAACAACAAAAAAGTTATTTGAGGAAACATTGTTTAAAATTGCCGCCAGACCGTGTCCGTCTTGCTGTCTGTTTGTCCGTCCCTCCGTCCGTTTGATTGTCTGCTGGTAAGTGTGTCTGGGCCAAAACAAAAGCGTGCGCCTGCACTTCTTTGGCCCAGCCAGTCTCTGGTAGAAACACCAACAAATTTTGTGCTTGTGTTTGTGGCCGAAGACAGCAGATGCGATGTGATGCTTTGTCTATCAGCTGCAACAATTGATGCAAATATATCCATCCATTGGTCAGATCGTGCCACACACAACTAAAATAATCATTTGGCAACTGTATGGATGTGCACATGTGATTATTGTGTGTTGGCCTTTTGGGGCCATCACCGCAGGCAGGCAGGAAAATTTCTTTTCCTTCTTTTCTTTGCCATTTTCTTGATGGGATGTGTCTGGCGGCATCAGGAACTTTGTTTTCCAGGGCCGACTGGCCTTTGGAGATGATTTTCATTTACAACGAGAAAGTTGTGTTCTTAGCAATTTACTTTGATATTTTATGTTAAAATGTGACAAGTATTTATTGAATGTGACCAACCAGTTTTTTATTTGTTTGTTTGTTTGTTTTGAACTGAAAAGGAAAGGAAAACATTTTTCTTGTTCAACAAACTTAAAATTCATTAAAATTTATGAGCTTAAGCCACAAATTAGACCTATAAAGTATCGTTGTTCTATATTATTCAAACTTCTTACCAAAACACGTGTACACAACAACAATTCGGGGAGGGGGAGAGGGGGGCGTACCACAACAAAGAGAAACACAAATGAAGTGAGTGCACGCCGAAAACCCATTAATTTAAAATTTATATTCTTGAAAAATAGACTATTTTGTTCAACATGAAATCAATTATTCAATTCTTAAGTTCAGTTTACAGTCATATGGGTTGTACTATTCAATTATATAGTATTTTATTTGTTGTTGGTGTAAATTTGTTTAACGGTTTTGTTAGATGATTGAACTTTATGTATACCAAAGACAGTTGTCGTATTTAAACCAGGCCTGAAATCGTTCTAATTGTTTAGTAAATTTGTGCAACAAAAAAGTTCTCACATCATGCAATTGTTTGATCTTGCAACATTCTAAGACATGACATTGAAAAATTGCGGCCGGGAATTAAGTTGTCAGTTCAAAGGGTTGTAAGGAAACCTAAAAATTTCACCTCTTGGCAAATATTCATATAATAATAAATTTATGTGGCATCAAAAATGTTCAGTCACACGCTTGTCAGATTATTGTATAGCAAAAATTTCCCATTAGCCGTAAATCCAAGCCACGCTGTGACTTTTTCTGTCAGCACTAGACGCTCGGACATTCTTCAAGGACTAGTATCGTCTCAAACTCCACAATTTCTCTTGAATATTTATATATTTTTATGAAAATCCGACACATGCCGCTGTGTACTCCCAGCTACCTTTAGTTTTGGTGGTGCAGAGTAAGATGAACTTTTTTAGAACTGTAGACCTAAAACTGACGACACAAAATTCGATCAATTATGATTTGCAAAAGGCTGTGCTACACACTCTTTCACATCGTGATGACGTTATCGACAGATCTTTCCAAAATTATTTTCTTTTACTGAAGAAGTGGTCTCATATTAATTTGTTGTACTGCGAACAGAGGATGATTATGACGGCGATAAAATGGACGAAACATGCGAAATTTTTCCCGTACAATACCGGCCACAACTTTATGATTTGTATGTATTTTTCAACGCTATAGCTGTTCGTAATAGTCTGGCCACATAGACTGTATAAATGACAGTCAGCTGTGGCTTCAGCAATATGCCAGCTATCAGCTGTTTAGGTGTATAAATGACAGTCAGCTGTGACTTGAACAATATGCCAGCTATCAGCTGTTAAGGTGTATAAATGACAGTCAGCTGTGACTTCAACAATATGCCAGCTATCAGCTGTTAAGGTGTATAAATGACAGTCAGCTGTGACTTCAACAATATGCCAGCTATCAGCTGTTAAGGTGTGGAACGTAGACACTCAAAGGGCTTAGGATGATATATCAAAATGTGGCGATCACAGCGCGTCTTACAATCATATAAATTTTGCAATAGCCGATTTTCTTAAGGTAGAACACGTCCGTCAACAACTATCGTGCGCTTAAAAATTTAAAGCGCATGAAAAATCAGAAGTTACACAACACGCGCTAAAAACTCGTTTTTTACAGCTTTTTTTTGCATTCGGCTTCCTTTTTTGCACAATTCTGTAAGTTTTTGTGCCACGATTCAAACACGTTTAATTTATTCGATTTTATTGTCGGCTGACAACCTGTCAAAAATACAAAACGCGTTAAAAAGCTCTGCCGCCAACGCGTCAATATGTTTTATTTTGTTTAATGCTGTAGTTTAACCTTTTTGTATAGAAGTCTAGAGCTCACACGCCCACTAAAGCGTGGTATTTATTGTACTTCGGCCTCTAGTCTTATTGAGTTTGTAGCTGATGATCGCCGCGAGGCTACGATCAACAGAAATATCGTTTCTTAAATATTAAATAAAAGACTTTCATAATACACATACATATAATTTGTATTAATTTAATCAATTTTATTTTTTACTGCTGGCTCGTAAATTCCCTCATCGATAAGGCAGGTGAAAGCGGTACTACAGTTTGCAGTTGCTCCTACATCACACTTGAAACTCGCTTTATTTGGTTAAACTCGCCAATGCTATAGAGTCTTGTTATGCCAAGCCAGTTCCCGAGCCAATTTAGACTTTTTATTTCTTAATGAAGTGCCACCATTTGGCATTTCAAAGTGATTCATTTTACATTTTACAACTTTATATACATTTACTCGTTATGACACTTTGCCTTAAAAAGCCATCGATCAATGGCAAAGTGAAACAAATCTGCAAAACAAAAGCCCACTATAAAAGTATGTATTACAACCCACATAATTTATTGCCTTTTTGCTTTTACCAACATTTTCTTGCCATTTACACTTCAGAAAAGTTGCCAAGAAAAAACAGAACAAAAAGGAAACAAAAAGAGCAACAGGAAAACTTATTAAATTAAATTATTTTATTTTTTGCTCGCCAAGTTATTTATAATAAGAAATAAATAAAACAAACAAAGAAACGAGAGAGAAAAAAATAAAATACCAACCAGTCATCTCGGCTTATTAGGCAACAATCATTCTAAAATATCAACGCCAACTGACACACTACATGTGATCATGAGATCATGGCAGAGAAAAAGAAGAAGAAGCTGAAGCAGAAGAAGACGAAGACGAAAAAATGAAAATAAACAGTAATACTCGTATTAACTAAATGAGCGAGTGATAAAAACTTCAGCATTTAACAAGGCACATCAGAGATGGATGACAAGAAAATGAGTAACTGATGATGACAATGACAATGACGATGACGATGCCGATAATGATAATTATCATGATCATCATCATCACGATGATGAGGAGTAAAAATGCAAAAATATTTAAATCAGGTTACGGTGACTACAAAATCGCCTACAAAATGTTTATTTAAGTGAAAAAGCCATTGATTTGTGTGTTTTCAAATACCAGAGAACTTTACGGATTACAGGGGGTCTAACGTGGTTTACTTCAATTCCATACATCCTATTCCCACCGTAATATGGTGGTAATAACATTAATTCTTCCGTGAGGGGCAGTATCTGTTCGAGTGGTATACAGCAGTAATCTTTGATTATATAACAATATGGATGAAAATCCCGGTTGAAATAGAAAACGGGCTCAGAACTACAGCCCTGTATAACTTAAGTTGTGTTGCAGCTTCTCAGAATCCAAATATTATGAAATTCACTCCGTATTTAAAAAGGAAAAAAACAAAAGTCTGCTGTTAGCAGATATTTTTCATGTTTACACGGATGTTATAAGTAACCAATTCAGCAAAATTCATTTTTAAAATATATATTTTATAAAATTAGAATTTGAATGCTGATTGTTTGGTTTTGGTGGTGCGTATTAAATAGCTGATGGTTCAGTTGTACAATAACTACAAAAACAACATGAAAATCTGTTGCGTTGAATTTGGTGGTTCTTGTAGTGATGCCGTTGGTGCTGCCAATGTTTGCTGTAAAATACAGCTCTGCTGGGATGAGAATAAATAAGTTTCTGAATTATATATTTCGTGTCCATATTCTCTCCCACTTAATACATTTTACTTTTACACAATAAGACTTTTTATTTTAGTCTAGAAACTTCTTTGACACAATCGTAATACATGTATTTATTATCGTGAAAACACAACTTTATGGCAATTTCTTTTACATAATCTTTTATCTTAAATCATATTTTAATTTTTTTAAACTACTCGTAATTATTGCCTAAACTTGCAATATGGCTGAAGACTAAAGTTGTGTTGCGTGTAAACGCGCTAGGAGTTGTAGGCTTAAGCTGAGATGATGCGTATGCGACAGGCCGTTCTCACGCTGGGTTTTGGGGTAGAATGGGAAACGTGGGCAACCGTAGGAAACAAACAATGCAGTCGCAACTCACATACAAGTTTATTAAAAGAAATTCAATTACAAGGAATTTATATAATTTATGTATCGAAGCGATAATTATGTAATTTCGTGGCGTTGGCGCGGCAAAAAGGTAGTGACTTGAAAATATTTTTTAGGACACAAAGTGAAAAGGTGCGGTTTTTAAGAAGGCGAAATTAAAAATCATGCTCGTTATCGTTTTCGAAAACAAAGAGGTCGTATTTAGAAACAACAACAATGTTGTTTGTAATTGATAAAATGAGATTTAATTAAATTTTAATATTAAAAGTCGTTTGAACTATTATCCTACATCATATAACAGTGGTCCTTTTAAGCTGCTTAACTTCAGCTGTTTAGTTTTGCCACTTGCTTTGAAATCTAGGCGTTTGAGCTTGTTACCGACTCTAGTCTAGTTAATTAACCAGCCCTAGTAAATTTACTAAAAAACAGCAAGAATAAATATTTAAACAAACCAAACTTCAAACATATTTGTTTTTGCTTCGCACTTTGTTGTTGTATTGGCGATTTTAGCTGCTTTGAAAAATGCTTAATTTTTACACTTCTCTCTGGATGACCTCTTGTAGCGCAACTCGTAAATATTAACAGCACAAACAAACAAACAAACAAACAGACAGACAGACATACTTATGGAGAGAAACAGCCAAGCAACACCATTAATGTTGTCGTTTAACCAGCCTGACCACAAAACAAGTTCAAATAAATACTTTAAATCAACAATAATTGCAACAACAACAACAACAACAACAACAACAACAACAAAGCTCAAATGAAAAAATCACTGAAAATATAAAATAAACCTGAGCAAAAAGTCACACACACACACACACGAAATGTTCTATACATTGACATTTTTGGCCAATAAACTGACAGTGCCGACGTTAATGAGCCTTAACAAAGTTTTTGTTCTGCGTTCGAAGCAACAATGAAAAATAAAACGATAATATTTTTAAAGTCTTGCCAGACAAGAAACAAATAAATTAAAATTTTTAACGATTAATACGAGTGTTTTCAAGGGGCACTGACTGCCAACGGAAATTAAATTTGATTACTCGCAATTATTGTGGTTGAAAGCGCAATTTTCGACCAGCTCTGAGCCGATCTTTAGGGATTTATTTTTATGAATTTTCCAAAACTACTCGTATCTTTGTATTTCAAATTGAAACCACTTTAATTACCATTAAGATCCCAAAAAAATGAAAGAAATGATTGGCGATGCAAACAAATTAAATAACGACGAAATGTTAAAATGAAATACTTGGAAAAAACTAAAAGGATTCACGAGCTAGAAAGTCCCAAAAGGAACTAAATAATGTCCAGGCATTTATTTTAAGTACATGAATAAGTAATTTTTTTCTCCGCATTTAACAAGATCGGTTGAGTTGCTAAACACTATTCGGCATTCGGTGGACTAAGTGCGACTATTTGATTTTGCCTCTACTTAAAATGTCTGGCATCGGCGTTGCCGCTCTCGATTTCTTTTCTACGTCACCTGTATTCGGTAGCCTTAAATAATTTATATAATGGAATGGCAGAATGTGAGTGCCTTGAAATAACGATCCTGATATTGGTTACAGGTTGAGTTGTCCACTTTGTGTATGCCTAAAAAAGCCGGAGGACGCTTGAGTAGACAATGAAGTCCTAGTCTACGTTCGGTGATCTAAATGTCCTTGAGGTGCTGTTGTTGATGCAACAGATTCTTGTTTTTTTGTAAGGCACTAAACGAGCAGGAACCCACAAACGAATCTGCTGTTCTTTTAGGATTTGTTGTTATTGTCTAGGAAATTATTGGCAGAAGGAATCAGATAGCCCGATTTCTCTAACAAGCGGTTTGTTTTATGCGCCACTTTCACATATCGCAAGAAGTTGTCACCTATTTGTATGTGTAGCTGGTAAATACCCTGGGTGTTGGTCGACCATCAAATTACACCCTATTGGTAAATGCTATTGGAAATCAATCTCACAATCTGTATCTGGTTGATGTCTGTGAGATATTTAATAAGTTTTGTATGACATCTAAGTACACAGCTGAGCCGACTGAACGATGTTGCCAAAGGCTTTTGCTGGCTCTTATGGAAGACAGCACCGAGAGCTTATTGCGAATGCCTGGAATTGTTCAAATATTAAAACCCATGTCATTTATCCCCCCTCCCATGATCTTGTATCAAATTATTTATTATAAAATTAGCTTTAACGAAAAGAATTTGCATTTGATTAATAATTATCGCATTTTTTGCTTTTTCTCTTGCAACCGTATCCCATAAAAAAAGCACTGGAGCATGATTTGACTCGTTTGAAATATTTATTTAGACCATTTATCAAATTATGCTAATTAAAGAAATAAATACAAAACGAGAATAGATAATTTGTTTATTTGTTTTGCTGCATGAGGAGTTTTATGATGATGATGAGCTGCCGAATTCTTTTTATTCATTTAATAAAAATAGATGATTATTCGTAAAATAAATTAATTCTACAATAAAACGAAGCAGAGGTTATTGGCTTGTGACAGTTAATCGCGGTGAAAGGAGAAGAAAAATTAATGCAAACTTTCCAACATCCCGTTCGGAATAATTTACTCAATCCAAATTATTTATGAGAATAATATTTCCCACTCCAAAGAAATTGTTTGTCACAATAGCGGAAAACCGTGGAAAAAGGAAATCTTCTTCCATCATCTCAGTCCAACCAATAGTAATTTTGCTATTACGAAGTTTCTGTTCAAATTTATCATTTTCTACAATTTTGCCTTAAACTTGTATAAAGCCATTTTGTCGGAATTATTTTATTTCGTTATTGTAGCTAAAATAAGACAAAGAAATAATAATTATTTTTCTGATTAAAAACAAAAGTTTTAATAAATAAAACTTTCACTTTCCCAATATGGGAATTGAGTTTTCTTCTGTACCACAATGTCGAACATTAACGTTCGCCTATTTAACTCCAACATGTCGGTATTCATTAATCACATCAGTTTTTCACCCTTGAAAATAATATCGAACGTTATCGAACGTTAACGTGGGACAGATGGTAAAAAATGTTTTATCATAAAGTTCTCTAAAAATGCTTCACTACAAGATTTACTAAAAGTTGTGGATTTTAGAAAAAAAAAAGCCCAGACACTACAGCAACGATCAGTAGAGTAGAGTAGTGATCAGGTCTACACACTGTTCTTCTTTTTTGCCATAAGATCCATCAACATTAAAATTCGAAATCAAATGCAAAAATTAAGATGCATTCATCAACAAATTATCAAAGAAGTCAACAAATTGGTGGCTTGGGCACACTTGTCCCAGGGCTTGTTTAAAAGTTTGAATAGCAGGTGTCACGTATGCCATTTCGGAATATCTGGGACTTGTTTAGTACAAACCTTTTTACAATTTTGACGTTAATGAGACATATAATTTTCTCTTTGCTATTAGGAATCTAATACATTGTATATACGAGTATATATTATATTCTATATATATAAAGTTTTTGTTAGTTTTTGAGATTTGTGCAAAAAATAAGATGAATGAATGAATGACTCATCAATTTCTATTTTGTCGCCCTCCACAGTAGTTGCCCTCAGACATAATACACACGTAACCGCGTCTGTTTCAATCCTTGAAGCAGTTTTGATACGCAGTCTTGGGCATGTCCTTGAGCTTAGTCAGCGATTATGTTTTTATCTCGGCCGTCATCGCAAACGCCTTCCTTTCATGGGTCTCTTCAATCTTGGGTACAGGAAAAAGTTATGATACCCGTTGACGTCATTCCTCATTTTCTGTAACTTTGAAATAAACTTCACTGTCACACGCTTCATGCATAAAATGTTTAGAGAAAACAAACTGAAACGGTGAACAAGTGCATCAACATTCTAAAAAGTTTCAAAATTCACCTTATTTTTTTGAACGAACCTCGTTCGTGTACGTTTCTATAGCTTTAACTAAGTTTTCAAATCGAGCAACATTCAAATATATTATTTTTTATAATTTTAGCTGCGAAACAAATTTTATGACTGGCAATAAATTTTGTTTATTTATTTCTACAAAAAAAAAAAAAATAATTTGCTTATGGGATTTTCTCAACGTTCTGGTGGAAATATTTTTGAAAAATTTCACTTAAAATAATCCAGTCAGTCTGTCAGTCGCTTTTCCCAAACGAGCCTAGACATTCACAATAAAAGAATTTTTGTTTACTTTTGTTGAATTGTTTTGTTATTTGTGGGAAATATTGAAATATGAAAAATATGTATTTAACTGTAGCGTCACGCTATGGCTCATTCGAGGTGGCCAGAGCGGGGAAACAGAGTGTTGCAAAATCAGGTGAAGAAATTATACAAGACGACTTGTGATACATGAATGTAGTTGCTTTGTGTTTGTGATTTCGAAAAATTTGTCTTATTGGTGAGCTTGAAATGAATCCACCGCTCGTTCGTTTAGTTTTGTTTTATTGCTGTGTGTTTTGTAGTCAATTCAATAACTGTATAATATCTTTGCTTTGTCTAAAATAGTCTTTGTTTTAGACTTTAATATGTGAAACAGAACAAAATGAATTTGTTGAGGCAACCGAATCCAAAGCTCTTATATAGCATTTGCTGGCAGTGGCCGAATATCTGTTCTTGTTTTATTTTCTTGGTGCATTTTTCATCACCAAATTATCTGCACAGCTGATTTATCCGAACAATTTGTGAATTTACTTAATTTTTTCGTTGCCTGTTTGTTATCAATTAAATTTTATTGTTGTTAAAATTCAGTTACAAGTCGTTTTATTTTAACATAAATTAGTTTCTCAGCAATTAAGCAGATTTTCAGTTCCTTGCCAGTTTCTTTTCATGTCTAAGATTTGTTACTTCGAAAATTTAGCCATCTGTAAATTAAACGTTAAATTAAAATTCTGTTCTTTTCATTTTATCCATTTTTTTTTTATTTTGTTCTTAAGAATTTTAAACAAATAATAAATGTATGCGGAAGTAGTTTCAGTTTTCATCTTTTGTTTTTGTTTTTTTTTTCTTTTTTGATAGAAAAATATTTGTTTAAAAGATGCGTTGCTGTAAACAAAAAGAATTGCGTTTTTCTTATTGTTTTATCACTCACAGTACTCGTATATCATATTAATGTTCCTGTAAGATAATAAACAATAGTTGGGTTTGTTAGTGTTTTTTGTTGTTGTTCTTATGCGCGTAATGAACACAAGTAAATATTACACCGCATAATTAACATGCAAAAAGTTCACGCCTTGTTGCATATGTAACTGCATTTGTGGCAACACATTGCATTGTATTTGCACTCGTTAGCATGAATATGCATTTTATATTGTAGAATTGCTTTATCAGCAAAGCAGTGTTGTATTTCTTCAGCGTATCCATGTGCACAGCAAACGCGTGGATATCGTAGATGTCGCAAGTGAGACGAAGGTTTGGTTTTTCTTTGCAATGAAAATCATTGTTAAGCAGAACTTCCTGTTGCAATTAATTTACTTTGGCTGCTTTTTTCGTTAGCAAAAAAATCCGTGTTTACCAGACATGAGTCTCCATGTTTTTCAAAAATTTTGCAGGAATCCCATAACCACAACCTGGTGTCTGCAATCCAAAGCCGACCTACCTTTTTTGAACTCTATAGGGTCTTGAAAATGTTCGAATGTGTGGGATATAATTGTGCATCATGAAAGATGATGAATATTTCTGTCACTGCAATCTTTAAAAGAAATGAATAAGTAAATTAAGCCAAATAGACCAGATCTATATTTTATAACAACTCTATTTAAAATTTACTTACAATTTAGCAAAAGGTTTGCAGTGATGGATATATCCGTCATAATAATCATTGAAAAAATTAATAAATAAATTAGTCTATAATCCCCAACAACTCGATTTCAAATTTCAATACAATTTGGTAACAGAATGCCATCAAGTATAATGAGGGAAATTTCCATCACAACAATTATGGGAGTGATGAATAAATAAATTGGCCCAAATAGTTCTCAGGGCTGTAATCCATTACAAATATTGATAACATCTTAACAACAGGATGGCATCCAGATTAGTGATGAAAAGGTCCATCACAACAATACTTGAACAAATAAGTTAATAAACTGCAATAACACAAAAACTTGCTTACAATTTAGCAGCAGAATAGCAGCAAGCATAATGATGGAAATTTCCATCATAACAATTCTCAAACAACTAAAGCTTTCCGCCACATCAATCCAGCGCGTTTAATCGCACTAATTTCAAATTATCTTATTTCAGATGATGTCTGTATTCAAAGAGCTATAAAACAGACAACATAAACATTTTCAGAAGAAAAAAAAAAATGGCAATCGCAAAAGCCGATTAAACTTGTGGCCAGCAATTAATTTTAAATGCCAGAATTTTAAGAATGCTAAAGTCGTGGCAGTCCATGAAATGAAAAATCACGGCGTTAATCAGCTTAAACGCCTACTTGCTTCATTTACTTACTTCCTTACGTGATTATTTTGGTTCTTTGTGCTCCTTTCATTGGTTTCGCCTTCTGCTGTTGCATTTCCCAACAATAAAATTTAATATCTTTTATAACATGTTCTTTCGTTATTCCAACAAGATAATGATTAATGATATCAAACGTTTGCCAGAAGTCGTAACAACATATGGGTCATTCTCTTTCGAAACGAACATTTGTGGGATTTTTTCCACTTCGTTCTTTTTAGCTTTAGCTGCCAGTATCTAATTAACAAACATGACAAAAAGGGTACTTTCCAATTATGTTTTTCGGCTGATTCAAAGAATCGTGAAATAAGTTTTCAATTAAATGAAAAACTGTGAGCATTCGACTGCATTTTACAAATACAAATTATTCCCCTGAGAACATCTGTACGAGTTACAGCGCCTCTTTCGTGCTGTAAATGAGCCTCTCCCATGTGCCCATAAATACAAAATTATGTTGGACTTACAATACACGTATTTGTTTTTGTGTCAGTGCCCTGGAAATGTTTAACTTCATTTAGGCGATACTTTAACACAAATTGTTTAATCTGTTTGTTGTACATTTTAAACATTAATCATATTTTTGTGTTCTATTATTCAACACGAGACAAGTATGATTGTGTAAAGCTGAATGAGTTGTTAGCCGATCGATACAAACGATGCATAATCATGATGATTTACCGAAACAAGATTTTTGTGAACAACCATCAGTTCCATGATTAATAGAGTTTCGTTTGGCCAAAAGATGGCAGAGTATTAAAATCAATTGGATTGCCTTTTAGTGTGGGCTTTTCATTGAGGTCAATTGCCAAAGATGACAATTCATTAAATGTATTCAAAAATATATTGTATGTATATTTTTTTTTCTTTTTCTGTTTTTTGCTAAAAGTGCTGACATTCGTTTATACATATTTATTTGTTAAAACAATTAAATTTTTGTTTTTTTTTTACCTTAATTTAATGAAATACTAATTATTTTGCTTACCCCTTATTTTTTTTTTTTTTTTTTGCAGGTAATTATTAAGTACCCTTGAGTGGTTATTTTATTCAACAAAATTGGTAAATATATATATCGCCTGTCTCACGATATCGAACGTTAGACTTCGTTAGTATTTTGATGGGAGAAAAACTGACTGGCAAGATCATTTATTGCTTCATTAATGATTTCCAGCCAGAGGCTATTAAATAAAATATTGTATGAAAGGGGATTGGAAGGGGGTGCCCAGAATGGCCCTTACCCTTAGTAGCCAATAAAACCACAACAGCCCCTTCCATGGGAATGTTGGCATATAGACATGAAGTAGCCTGTAATTCATGTGGCCCAGTGCCACATAGTGGGTAATTAAATAATCCCCCGGCTTGTACTATTCTGCGCAGAATCTGTAAGTTTCAGTCCCCCCCCCCCACCATTATTTTTAGACGTTTCACAGCCAATTCCGCCCTTTTGGCAATTTTTTGGAATGCACAAGAGTATCAGTATCGTTCCCATATCTCTTTTTTTTTTTCTATCTCTCCTTTTAGGAGATTTCTTTTGAACTGCTTAGTCCGCCTTTAATCAAATCTACTTTTTAAAAGTTTTGCACACAAAACGCCATAAAATTCATCAAATAAATAAAAATGCACAAATAAAAAATATGTTCTTCAAACTACAAATACTTTAATTTTCCATAAAAACAAAAATTTATTGTATTTCATGGGAAAACTTTCCATAATAATTATCCCAACCAACAGGTTGTCATATTTTTAATACAATTAAATTAAGCTCAATTAATTTTGTAATTTTGCTCTTTTTTTATAAATCTAAGCATTCAAATAGCTTTTTTTCTGATAACAAAACTATGGCAGTTTTAACAACAACAACAAAACACGCAATTTCGCAATAATTGTTTTAATTAATTGAAAATGATGAAAAACGCAAAAAAAAACTTCATCGATAATAACTTCTTTCTACAAGGTAATAAATTTCCTAAACAACAAACAGTCCACATGTTGCATTACGGGGTTTTTTGTTAAATCAACTGAATCAAAAGAGTCATATGAAAACAAAACAAAACAAAACCAAACAAAACGAAACGCAACCAAACAACAACAAGAAAAAAAAACCAAGTTCGAAGGCAACAACCTATTGAATAATGCTAACAATTGAATGACCATGAGATGCACGCACAACGATACGACAAACTACGACCGACCGACGGACGGACGGCAAACAACAACTTCCGTTCGGCAGCAAATAAACGAATTCGAATGAATTCATGCGAATACGAATGCAGGCCGGCATTAACGACTAAAACTAAAATGCAATTAATTGCAAAAGTGGCACCAACAATTTATTTGCACTGCAGGCAGACGAAACAATAAGGGCGTAGCTTTTTTCTATGGCCACCAAAATTTCCTTGTGTAATATTGTATGTGTAGGTGTTTGTTACTGGCCCGAAATTAAAATGGAAAATATATTTCTTGAAATGTTTTAGGCGCTCAAATAAAGAAAACACTAGCAAAATTGACAGACTGCACTGACAGTTGCAATGCCAAACAGCTGATTTTGCGACAAGTCTATCAACGATGCATATGACAAGTTATAACGTAAAAATGTTCTTCTAAAGTTGCGTTCCACTAAGGCTGACCTTCCATCTATGGGCGCAATGTAACGATTTTTGTCGCATTTCATGTGCCGTTAGTTGGGTGCGTTCACAATTTTCGAAAATGTGACAATATGTGTTCAAATGGCGGTGGCTGTGATCAATCATAGTTAACCCTGTTTTGTGAACACTCTTTCACACAATGTCGTGCGATGTGCACCGATATCTATTGGCGACTTGATAAGTTTTCAGCGCCATCCATCAAATGGTGGCGTATTCCTTAAAAAATGCCTTCAATAGACCTTTGAAATAAACTAAGAGAAACCATTGAAGGTAAGGTCAGGGCACAGACCTGCACTATTAAATCGTTTATTCATCCAACCGAAATGTAACCCATAAATTGTTAACTGGACAAAAAATGAGAAACTATTATCTTGTTAGATGCGATTTGGCCAATAAATAAAGCAGAACGTATAACAGGACACTTCTAAATTGTATTTTAGAATGTTGCGGGTGCAGTTCATCCTCTGAAGGGTAAAACGACATTCGGCTTGCACTTCGTGTTGTTAGAATCTGCAAATAGGAAACACTTAATAACTAAATTTCTGCAATTTGTAAATTTGATTTTCGGTACCCCCTACTCCCCTCCCCCTTAATAGTCTCATTCGACAGGTTTTACAAAATAAATAGATTTTGCATTTCCAAAATGACAATTAAACATAAAATTAAAAACCAATCCGTATAGAGACCAGATGAAAAAAAAATTGCTCTAAAATTACTTGTAGACACGATAATTTGCACAAACTGCAGCCCCATAAATTGCACAGGGACAATCTTTTTCAAGCAACCACAGCGTTGCCTGAAAATTAGTGAAAGATGCATTTTATGACTTTTTTGTTTTCTTTTTGTGCTGTTCAAATGCGCTGGTATGTAAATAGCGTTCTTTATATCTCTTTTTGTCTGGTTGATTCTCTGTACACGGGCTGGCTGGTCTTTATGGAAAAAGCAAATGGAATTTTGTTTTTCCAGTTTCGGTTTCCCAATAAATGTGGCAAATGACTGTGTTAATTGGCCGGGGGGCCATTTATCTGGAAAAGACGACAACAACAGCAGCAAATCCATTAACACAATGAGGGGAGAAGAAGAAGACAACAACCACAACAACAACAACGATTATAATAAGGAAATTTAGTTTTCATGTTGGCTATTGTGATAAATTTTAATTTAAAATAATCTAAAAATGAAAATGTGAATTTAATTACACAAAAAAGGCGGCACCACAAAATGATATTCTGCAATTAATTGTCCCAGTGAAGCTCTGAAAATATGTAATTGATTGTTCTTGCTGTTGTTTTGCTTTTTTGCCGTACCATGAGGTTTTTTCTTTATATCTCATTTTTTCCCTTGAAAGTTTAAAAAATGTTTCTTAAAAAGATAATTTCCAAGGGCTTTACTTATTTATTTAACCATAATAATTTCCAGAAACTCCCCAAGGTAACGCCTTGCACAGAAAAGCACTCGAGTCACATTGTACGCGTACATATATATTAATGTATGTACATATTTACGGGACAAACGCTTAAACTTTCAAACGCTTAAGAATGCGCCGCAATCTCCTGTGCAGAATATTTTACAGGCAACTTTGAAGAAGAGGCCGCAGTTCGTCATGCAATAAATAGCAGTTACATAAATTTGCACTTAATGTTGGATTAGTTGGGCTCGAATTTAAGCGCCCACTGGCGCTTTATTTCAGTTTTATTTAATAAAATTTCTAACAAAATTATATGGGCATTTCCATAAGCTGGAAGATACTAATAGTTTTGTTAGTGTTGATGTTAAAGATATATTAAAGAGTCTCAGATCGGAAGGGAAAGAATTGCTAATATTTGCTATAGACCTACTTTTAGTTGGCAACACATGTGAGCAATTCAGTTGCCTAAAGTTAGCAGCCCTCAGCTCTTCCCACTATAAACAGAGTTGTTTTTGTTATCCTTAACTTATATCTGTCGTTCCCTAAACTTTGTGTTTTTACGATTCAAGCCAAATTGACTATCTCTGATTTTCCTGGACGCTAGTGGGAGGTTACCAGTTCCCAGGCATCTCTAACGCATACAATTTGCGGTATAATAAAATGTGGAAACACCCATATACCCTTCAATACTTCAGCGTTTGAAACCATTATTAGACAACTAAATAAAAGGGTTTAACATAAAACCAAACCTATTATAAAGTTATAATAAAGTTGCCTCTATGCAACAACACAACAACAACAACAACAACAGCCAGAAGATGCTTTCTTCAAGTTGAAAGACCAACAAAAGCCGGGTTGCCTGCGTTGTTTTCCCTTTTTTTCAGTTTTCAGTTTTCAGTTTTCTTTTTCTGTTTGTTATTTTCATATAAAAATATTGATTTCTTTTGTTTTTTGTGCATTTTGTTTTAAAAGAATTGTTTTGCCTTCAATATACAATATATTGTTAAATAACAATAATTGAATTTTAAACATTGTCTACCATTTAAGGTAACGAACAGTCCGCAACAGCAATAACAACAACAACAATAATAACAACTTTCTTGTATAGAAAATAACCAACTTGGTTAATACTCGTGGCTTAAAAGCCAACCAAAGCCATGACATACCTTCAGAACTTGCGGCGGTCTCTTAGTCAGACTTAAACTTACATACATACATACGTATGTAATTCCCAATGCACGTGTGTATGTGTGTATGTGTGTGTGTGTGTGTGTTTGTTTGCATTTGCTCAAGTCTGGCGTTTGAAATGCAACAGGTTTGTCGCTAAAGTCTTTTGTTTTTACGATATCGCAACAACGTTAATGCAGTTTCTGTGTTTTACTTAGTTCTAGAACGCCTCTCAATACCAACGACTTAGAGTTTAACAAACAAAAAAACAAACAAACAAAAAAACAACAACAACAAAAAGCGGAATCTGAAATAATAACGCAATCAATTGAATTAAGTGTTTATTTTATATATAGTTTCTTTGTTTTGGTGTGTGGAAAGAACAAACGTATACTCAGGCAAAGTGTTCTTTAATGTAACATTATAATTTATTTAATCATATTGATGTTAAACGACTATTGTTGTTGGAGCCGAAGAAGACATTTTTGTTATAACAAGAATTAGAATTCTTGACGCAATTTATTTGAATACAATTTGATACAAAGAAAAGAAAAGAAAAGAAAAAAGAAACTAGAAAAAATGGAACTCAAATTGCAATAAATTGTATTTGCCTCTACATTCAAAAACCTTTTAAAAAAGATTTAATAGTTTCACCCCTTTTTTGTTGCACAGCATTCTTTAAGCCGCTCATGGCTTAAAGAAATCAAGATTTAAAATTGTTGCCAAAATACTTATCACAAAATTAGAGCGCTTGTAAGAGAGGGAGATTTTAAATCTGTTCGCGTATTAGCATGCGATATATGGTCAAATGAAATGCAAAGCCGCCTAACTAACATGTTTGCTATTGTATTTTACAACAGCAACAAAATAATAACATGTTAGAGTTACTACAGACATGTAGTTACATACTTTCAACTTTCGTTTATAAAACGTAAACATTTTTTTTTTATGAAAGAAAATAAAGATTGAAAGAGAACATGAATGTTGTTCATATGCAGCACAAAAAAGTTAGTTGTGTGCTTTTGCCTTTCAACTAACGTTATGTAGTTATAAGTAAATCTATTGAATAAAAAATTTAATCTTTCTGTTTGTTTGTAACAAAAATTTCTTTTAACAGTTCGCAATTTTTCTGAAATATTTAAATCAATTCAATTGTCTCAATTGTCATTTTGTTTTGAAAATCAATTGTTTCGAATTAAACTAATAAATTTTTTAATTAAATTGATTAAAATTTTAATTAAATATATTGAAGTTTTCATCAAACCAATTACAAATTTGAACTGAAGCATAAATTCTTTTTGCTCAAAAACGTCCATGAAAGCGGTGAGTTTATAAAATATATAACAGAAATGTTTTTAATAATGATATTCAGCATTTAAAGAAATAATTGGCTTTTTATTATATATATTTATATATATATTTATTTAAATTATTTCTAATTAAAACAAAATCTAATTATTGTTGTCTAAAGCAACTTTTATAAAAACACATTAATAAATCTATATAGATGTGTAATCTTTTGCAATGACTTTTAATAGGGCATCGTGCTTCTTCTTCTTCCTTTGGTGCTACAGCCCGGGGTGAACAAGCTTTTCCAGCTGGCACGATCTTTAGCCAGCATCCTCCAATTTTGCACACCAAGTTGGTTGAGGTTCCTCTCCATTTGCGTGCGCCATCGGTTCCGTGGGCGTCCTCTATTGCGTTGTCTCACTGGTTCAGAGTCGAAAGCGGGCATCGTTGCCTTTTCAAAACTTGACGCCACAATCATAACATTTTACACTTAGAGAAATTGAATATAAAAAATATAAATCTTTGTTGGGTCTTTCCAAGCTGCTACACGACATTTCGCAAGTGCTACCCTAATCGTCTGTTTTTAAAAAATCATTACAATTAAAAAAAACCCCTCGTGGTAATATTTTTCAAAACAAAACACACAAAAACAGGATTATATTATTTTGCAAACTTTTAAACAGCCAATTTGTTGGATTTTAAATATTTGTGTTCTGAAAAGAAGAGGAAAACAAACAAAATTTTTGATTTGTACATTTATTTTACACTCACAGAAATTATATTGCAAACATAATTTTCTGCCGGATTTTTAACAAATCGAATACTTATTTCTTTTTCATTAAGGACAATGAAACTCTTGATTTGTAAAACTATTTGACTTTGCTTTCGGCAAAAGACCAAGAGGAGGACCAAATTTGACAAAGACTCGTCTACAAGTGGCTGATTACATCTAAAGTTTAAGGCTCGTTTCAAAATATCACACGGAAAGCTCCGCCACTAAGAACATGTACAAAATAGAGCGGTAATCCTGCGTTCATTTTGTAGAGAAACATGTCACATGTATCCAAAAACATTCGGGTTTTGTTGCGAAACAATTAAAGTGGCAGGCAATTTTCATCAGCACCGAAGTGCTTCGTTTACAAACGTAAATCAATAAAACAATACTTTTAATAAAACAAAACCTTCAATTATACAAGTTTAGTGGAGTAGACAACATTGTTCACAAGTCAAGTTTTGTTTGTCGAAAAATCCAGGTTGCCCAACATTTTCCTGTAGCCCAAAACTCAATCTGAACGCTTAAAACACCCTGAACTTAAGTTTTCAGCACATAATTTTTTCAATAACTAAAATTTTCTAATAAAGCAAAACCTCAAATTGTCTGCAGGTTAAAATTTCTTTCACAAAATGTTTTCTTAGCATAATAGTTCCTATAAAGTTATTATTTAATTAAATAATAATATTTTTCGCACTGTAACTTTTAGTCAAATTTCAGCAATATTTTCATACGGCTCATCGTTTGCCAATCGGCTGGATTTTGTTAAAATTGCGCCGATACCAAAACTGTTTTCCAACCTTAATATGAAAGCAATTTCTGGCCGCATTCTGGGAATCGATTATGGCTCCTCAACATCATTAAATTGGCAATTTAATGGGGACTACAATAAAAAATAATGTTATTTAGAAATTTGCCAAAAAAAACAACCACCAGGAAGATCTAAATTGGCAAAAAGTGAAATTACAAGAGAGTCTATAATATAATGAGTTTCGAAGTCATATAATTTCACTTTGTGGGCTATTGTTGTTGCTGTTGTTGTTGTTGCTGCTTCAGCCAATGTTGTTCAAAGTAGAAGTTAAATATTTTTGTTGCTGATGCAACATTTTACACCGAAATATTTCAGTGCAGACTTTGAATTGTACTCGTATTTCTATATAATTACAGCCACTTGGCGGAGGAATGAGTACAACAACAACAACTAAAAATTGAAAGCAAAAATTGCCTTCGTTGTGTGAGTGAATGTGTTTCGTTTTGTGTTGCAACCGCGTAAGTTTTCAAATTGTTGCTTCTGCCTGCCAACACACAACATGAGTGGGTTAAGTTTTTTTTCTCGTTTCTGTTTCTTTTTTTTTTTGTTTTTTGTTTTTTTTTTGTTTTTTTTTTTTTGCTTCAAAGAAAAGGAAATCGTTTTGCAGTTTCAGAAATTTGCAACAACTAAAACATCACATTCATCACCAAATTGGTTAACATTTGAAATTTTTACTTTTTTTCCCAGGTACACGTTGTGAAATATTTCTTAGGCTGGGGCTGAACTGACTGCAGGAGTCTACACCGACAAAAATAAGATTAGTGCAGGGTTTGTAAAAAAAAAAATTTCCTGCAGAAAATGGTCGCTATCCCACAACTCTTCATACAACTTCCTGTAGAAAATTTGCATGAGCGAATAATTTTCAAAAAAAAAAAAATTGCCATAATCGAATAAATTTTTTTATAAGAATGTTTCTGTTTTGGAAGTTTTAAAGAATGTTTTGTTGATAATTTTTTTATTCAAAGTTTTACTAATCGAAATAGATTTTATAGAAAATTTTAGTAGACGCAAAACTTTCTAACGAATATTTGCGAATAATCGAACACTTTTCTACAGAAAAAGCAGTAATCAAAAATGTTGTATAAAAGAATTTCGATAACGAAATATTTTCCACCGAAAATTTCAGTACTGGAATAATTTTCCATAGAAAAATTTAAAAACTTTTCTAAACAAAATTTTAGTTGCCGAACAATTAAATGGAAATATTTCACTTGCAGAATAAAATCGAAAGTGCCCGTTTGCCTCCTATTCCGAATGTTAGAACGACAACTTCAATGTGGTTTTCTTATTCGTCTTTCGACTCATTCGATTTCTTTGATTGTATTGAACACATTCTCGTACTTCACAAGTTTCAGCCTCTCGATTGCATCTGCGGCACGTCGTTGCGCACTCAAATCTTCAATATTTGCTTTATTTGCTTCATTTGCACAAGACTGCAAGACTTAAGGCTTCTCTGCTCCATCGAATAAATCAAACAATTTTTAAACAAACCAAAAAAAAAAAGAACTGAAAATTGTTTATGTTCTGCCGCTCTGTCGAAAACTTTTCGTAGATGCTGTCCTGCCCGCAGGCAACAATTTGGTGTGTTCCTTTTGTTGAGCATTTTGCCATCTTCGTCTTCGTCTTCGTCTTCGTCTTCGGCTGACATTTTCCCTCACATGACTTCAGACCAACAACTTGCAGTTAAAGGCAATTTATGCAAAAACAAAAACAAATCCCAGCTCATACGTATTCGTACAAGTTGATAACATATTATCAAAATTTTTAAAAGGGAAACTTGTTTCACTCATGATCGTCGGCCAGCCGAGAGATGAGACCTTTTACTTTTGATGCCAGAGAAGCAAAAGAAAAAGGAAAAGCAATTGCAACTTCCGTTTAAGTGCCAGACAGTGATGTAAATACAGTGGGCCTGGGACATTGATAAATGAGCAGTAATTAAGTTGCGTTTGATTAACGACTGTTGCACAATTTATCAGGCGAATATTAACATGTTGCAGACAACGTTTGAGCAGTCAATGGGTTTCTTGTTGAGGCAATTAGCAGCGGCGTTGCAGCAGGCAGAAGTTAATCAAATTAGAAAATTCCTTCAGCAGGAGCTTTTTGCAGTCGGAAATATTCAATATTAATGACAAACATTTTTTTAACGCATTTTTCAATAAATCAAAACAAAAACGAAACTGCACAACTGAGTGAAGATCTTCTGAACTTCTTCTTTTAAGAAAACTTTGATTTTGTTGACCAGGGTTTAAGAATTCTTGGAAAAGTTCTTGGGTTATACAAATTTTTTATAAAAAATCATACAATTGCCCAAATTTCTTTAAAGAAATATTTGAATTGTCAAAATTTTCTGTACAAAATTGTTTAGTTGGTGAAATTTTCTATAAAAAATTTTTTCAATACTGAAATTTTCTATAGAAATGTTTTTGCTTACAAAAATAATGTTCCGTAGAAAAGTTTTCGACTACTAAATTGTTAGCAGAAAATTTTCAATTGAAACTATATTTTTCTGTAGAAAATGTTTTGATTAGATACTAAAATTATTTATGGAAAATTATTCGATTGTCAAAATTTTCTTTAAGAAATTTTTGTGGTTACTAAATTTTTTTTTTTTTTAAATTATTTGATTGTCAAATTTTTTTTTTTTTTAAATTACAAAAATTATCTTTAGCAAAAATTTCAATTAATTAATTGTTCCATAAAAAATTTTCCGATTTTATAAAGATATTAAATGTATTACTAAATTTTTTTATGGGAGACTTTTCATCTACCAAATTTTTTTCTAGGAAATTTATCTATTACTGAAACTTTCTATGGAAAACTTTTCGTTAAAAATTTGTTCAGTTTAATGAAGTTTTGGAATAATCTGAGCAATATAATAATTAGAAGAATGAAATACAAATTGCCATTTTCTAACAACTTTCATTTAAATTTAAAGCGAGTACTTGACGATTTTAAATCATTTGTTGAAAACATTCATTTTCTTAATCAGTTTTCTCTCGCTTCAGTTTAATGTTCCACAGAAATGCTTTAATTGGCTGATGCAATTTGCAAACTCTGTAAAATCTTAGACGAATAATTTATTTTAAGACGGCAGATATCAACTTGCAACACATTTTGTTGTTAGTTGTTGTTGTTGTTGTTGTTGTTGTTGATGAGCGTGTGTCTTAAGTCTGGCGTTTTTTAGAAACTAAAGTTTTCCACTTAATATTCACACGTTTCGCTGGCAACACAAAACTATTAGTTATAATTTTTATAACAAAAACGAAACTAAAGTTTCTGCCTGATGCTTTCCAGTAAATCTTGTAAAACACTCTGACAAGTTCTACTCATATTATGGCAACGTACAATAAAAAATATTTTAAAAGTATTAAGCAAAATCCAGACAAATAACAGTTTAATTTGCTAAAGTTACTGTTTAAATAATTTCATTTTAGAATTTAAAATGCCTGTAACTCTGTTCAAATCAACTGAATCTAAATTTATGCCGTTGATAACCAAGTGGCGGTGAAACGTGGAAACGAATAACAACAGCCATTAAGCAGTTTTCGAGAACTACACAATTGTGTGAAATTTTATGGCCAACATGTTGTTGAGTGTGTTCAGTTCTAAGAATGTTATTAACTGGAAATAATAATAAGACTTTATGCACAAAACGTAACGATAAAACTGAACTTTTGTAAATTAAAAAGAGGTGACAAAACTGAAAGCTGAACGCTTTGCCGAATGCAAATAAGCCGGGCAGTGCCTTCAACTGAAACTCCGTCCACTCCAAAAAAAAGAGTGGCATTAGCACTTACCTTTTAGGGGCTGGTTGGGGAGCCTTTAAGTTCGTTTTGTTTAATTTCCATTTAAACTCCACATTTAATGCAAATGTGATCCACAAATCACTGACCGTTCGGCTGTTTGTTGGTTTCTGTTTGGTTTGTTTGTTATTGTTGTTGTAGTTTTTTTTACACGTTTGCGATAGAAATCAGTGATGTTCTTCAAACGTGTTCAGCAAATAGCATGAAAACTGATTCGATATAAATTTATTTCTTCATATGTAGAACAAATAGTAGTTGAGCTCTTGTGTGGACTGGCTGACCGTCTGTGTGTGTGTGTGTGTGTGTGTGTGTGTGTGTGTTTGGAATACAAAATATTCAACTGCAGTTTGTTTAATGGCTGAATAATTTAAAAAAGAACAAAACACAAATTTGTGTTTTATGTGCGAGATAAACGATTGCCCGGGTTTTGGCGTTGCCGTGATTTATGGGCTGCAGGCAGAGGTGATAGACAAGATATAAAATCAGAACGAACAAAACTCTTTGGGAATTCGGAAAACAAAATCATGTTCCCAATTGTTAAGTAGAAATCAAGAAGTTTATGACCCGCAATAAGTTTGAGCAGTAAAAGTGTTAAATTCGGTATTACGCTGCTGGGCGCAGTAATTTTCTTCTTAAGTCTTTCGTTAAAAATTTAAAAACGGAGTTTGAAATCTTTCAATCCAACAACAGAATTCTTTCAAATTAAGGTGCTATAGAAACGCAAAAGTTGTTAGTGAAAAATTTTAGTCAATGACAGGAAAGAAAGCAGGTCTGGTCGTATTATCGCAATTATTGTTTAAATGGCTCCAGGCTTGCTGATGTTGTTGTTGGTGGTGTTGATGTTCTCTACCTTCGAAAGTTTTGTGGCTTCTTTGTATCCGTTTTCTCTTGAAAATATGTATTTTAATAAGAAAAATAGAAGGAATATTAATTACACGAGTCTAAAATTAATTATATAAAATAGATTTGCCTAGAAATTTTTAAGCACTTAAAATTTTTCTATAAAACAGTCAAGAAAACAAAAACTGTTTTATGGAAGTGTTTCAAAAACTAAACACAGAAAATTAATAATATAATATTAATTAGCAAAAATTAAAGTTCTCTAGAAATTATAAAAAAATGTGCAATAATTTTAAGCAATAATTGTCTATAACAAATTTTCTATCCAGAAATATTTTATAAAAATGTCGACTAGAGATATTTCCTGCAAAAATAAATAAATTTTCGGTAAAAATTTTAGTATTAAAAGAATATAAATAAAATTGCTATTAACAATTTTAGTGATCGTAAATTTTAATGATTTTACTGGTCATAAAAAGAAATTTTCTATAGAAAAGTTTAATGATCAATTATTATACAAAATAAACAATTTTAATGGTCGTAAATATTTGTTAATCGTTATAATTTTCGCAGTTAATTTTAATTATCTTAGAATTTCCCCTAGAAAATGTTACTGATCATAAATTTTCTCTTAAAAGTGTTCAGGATCTCAAAATCGTATATTGGAAACTTTAATAATCGTAAAACTTTTTATTGAAGTCGAAAAATCTTTTGTAGAAAATTTTAATGATCAAAAAGTTTTATGACAAAAATTTTCCATAGGAAATTTTAATAAGCGTAAAATTTTCCATTGAAAATTTTAATAGTCGTAAAATTTTCTATTGCTAATCAAACATTTTATTAACAGAAAATTTTCGTGATCAAAAAATTTTGTATTGAAAATTTTCTATTACTAAAATTAAGTGACCAAAAAATGTCCAAAGAAAATTCAAGTGATCATGTAATCCGAATAATTGTTACAGGCAACTTTAGTGATCGTAAATTATTCCATAATCGTTATAATTTCACCAGATAGTTTCAGTGAGGGTAAAATTTTAGTAGCTCTAATTTTAATAGAAAATTTTAACGACAGCCAAATTTTTCTACATACAAATTTAAGAATTGAATTGCAGAATAAATTCCAGTTACAGCAAATTTGGAACTAGCGAACCATTTCCATGTTTATAAGAACTTTTCACCAAAAACAAATCTCCGATATCCAAAAATATTCTACACCAAATTCACGTTCAGAAGATCATTCGATTCTCGTGGCCAAATGACTCAAAGTGACAACTTTGCTGCACTTATTTTACGCGTGAGAAAATAGTTCAATATTTGTGACGCAATTTATTTTCTATTTGGGCTCAAAATCTCCGGCTCACACATACGCACGTACATACATAATTTTATGCAGATTTTGTTATAGAAAACAGGAGACATATTTAATCCTGTTTGTCATTCCAACCGTTATTTAGTGACGCTCCACATAATTTTAACGTTTTACCAGTTCCAGAATTATGTATATGCAAATTTCTGTAGATTTTGTGTCAAAAAAAGAAGTGTTTGGTTTTTCTATGACAGTTTCTAACGCAGCACAAACACACACACACACGCTCACACACGCGCACAAACATATTTGTGGTGACTCTTTGGCCAAACGACTGTGACTGCGACTGCGACTGCGACAGCAAAACAAGTGCGTACAGCGCGCATTTTAATTTTTGCTTTGAGCATTATGCGTTCATTGGTCCCAGACTCAGCAGGCATGTGAACAATTTATGAGGTTGCTGTACAAGATTAAGAGAATTTGATAAAATTTCTAATAAATTGTTTGTGCCAAAGAATGAAAAATCGTTGGCCAGAAGAAACTGTCGTTCGCCTGGACTCTTCTGGTCTCATATTGTGCAATTTTCAACTGGCGAAAAAGGCAAGATTAATATAAATATATGGGTAATTAAGAACAATTTATTATTTCGCATGTTTCTTATAGATTTGGCGAACAAAACAAGCTTTTTATATTTCATGGGATTTTGATTTAAATTAATGATCGTTTTCCTGATGAACAAGAAACTCTGTAGAGAATTAAAATGTTAATTTGCAAGAGGATGTTCACCTGAATGGTTAAGCCAGCGAAAAGTTAAGAGAAAGAAAAACTGATTTTAACAAGTTCTAAAGGCAAATCATAAGATCAGTATAAAGAAGCAACTACAAAATTGTGTAGCAGACAAATTCCGTTTTTAATACGCCTCAATTGGGCTGACAAATTTTCTTGCTAATTCGCCAACAATTTAAACTAAAAACTTGTTACCCGCAACTGCAACAAACATTTAAAACAGAATTCTGCATAAGATCGCATATTTCTTGTCAGAATCTTAAGATAAGTTTTCCTGCTACAACTTTTCTTAAAATTATCAATGAAAAGTATTTCCTAAACCAAAACATTTTAAAGAATATTTTTCAATAACAAACAAGGACTTCACATATTGCTGTCCCAAATACTACCCAGTCCTCCCTTTGGACTTTGCTTGCCAGACAATCAACTTCTTCTCCGAAGCCTTTTCGTAGTTTTTTCCCATGTGGCACAAGATTAGAGAACAAGCCAATGTAGGCTTGACTGGTCTTGGCAACGCAGTTACTGAGAATCTCCTCTAAGAGCTTGTTCACGCATTTGATCATCATCACCCACCCAGCATTCTCAACCAATTTTAATTCAATGGCATTCCATTTTGTTTCTACATGACTATTGTCGTCATCTTTCACCGACGCCATTGAGATGCCCGTTAAAAGGCAGTTGAACTCTTCTTCCCCCGATCGCTTTTCTTTTTGGCGATTAATTCATCTCCGTTTTGGTTAAGCCGCCTTTAAAGTTCTGAATAAGGCCCCCATAAGCTTTTCGTGTTGATATAATTTTAAAGTGGATTTTGATTTGTCGCAAACTGTTCGATTGCCAATAATAAATATTTCGATAATCAAAAATTTTTTTTTTTTTTTTTGACAATTGAAATCTTTCAGAATTTTCTACACGATTTTAGTATAATATTTAGTATTAATAAAATTTTCTATAAAAACTTTTTCAATTATCAAAATTTTTTGTTGAAAATTTTTTCAATTACAATAAATAAATAATGAATATTTTCCAGCAAAAATGATTAGATTACCAAAATTTTATATAAAAAATTTTTCAATTATAAGAATTTTTTTCAATTATCAAAGTTTTCTTAAGAAAAATTTGTTATGGACAATTTTTCGACTACCAAAACTTTCTATAGAAGATTGTTGAATTAGCAAAATATTATTCAAAATCTCTATAAAAATCTTTTCAATTATCAAAATTATTCGATTACCAATCGATCGATTTGCTCAGTCAAATTTTCTAAAAAAAACTAAAATCGGTTACCAAAAATTTTTTGTAAGACATTTTTCTATTACCAATTTTTTTTTAGAAAATTATGCAATTACCAAAATTTTCTATAGAAAACTTTTCGATTAGCAAAATTTTTCTTTAAAAATTAATCAATTAGCAAAATTTTCTTTAAAAAATTATGCAGTTGTCAAAATTTTCTATGCAAAAATTTCAATTACCAAAATTTTTCATAAAAAATTTGTCGATTACAAAAATATTCTTTAATTGAAAGTTTTCACGGAACATTTTCTTTAAAGAATTTGATTTTATAGAAAAAAATTTTGAAAAATAAAAAGTTTTTGAGTATTAAATTATAGACGTTTTCGTATAATAAAAGTTTGGAAAAAATTTTCTGCAGAAAATCCACTTGTACAATAACAAAAATATTCGCGTTCATCGACTTCAAACATTTTCTGCTGCTCATTTTGTGGATTAGGCTCACGGTGTTTGGCTGATATAATAAAAAAAAACTGTGGCAGTTTTGAAATGTTGCTTAATATTTGCCAATGGGGTCCGCCTTTTTTCTCATTAAAAATTAATTCGCAAAGAAAGTTAAAAAAATCCAAATGAATTTGAATGTGTTTTCAGAATTTATTTGTTGGCAGGCGCAGCAACCCACACATGCGACTAGAGTTTCTTTGTATGGCCTGCGTTGCTACGCCCAACCGAACAGCCGCCGCCAGCCGGCTGATTTGCTACTCTTCTTTGCAAGTTCGTTGCCTAAGTCTTTTGTTTTCGATATGACTTAATATGCTTGACGGTTCGGTTTTTTGTTGTTGTTGTTCTTGTTTTTTTTTTTTTTTTTTCTTTGCAGAGGTTGGAATTCACTGTCTCCTCTTATTTATCGAATGCCGATTAAACAATTTACACTTATGCCATCTTTGGCCGCGAGTCAAGGGGGGAAAAAAGAAAGAATCTAAACGAATTTGCAAAAATTTATATAAAATTGTTATTTTAAGAAAAGTTGTTGTTCTAAAGAAATGTTGGTAGTATTTTTTATGATTAATTTAAGCTTAACTCATTATTTATTCCAGGCACTCATAAGGTTCACTGTAGTGAGGATTTAATGCGCGTTGAAATTGGCCTACCTGAACGAATAGCCACAACAGATACCACCAGCGGCAGTAGTAGTAGCGACAGCAGTACCACCAGCACCAGCACCGCCAGCGGCAGCAGTTCAGTTTCTCCGAGCAATGAAAAACCACAAATCTATTTGGAAGGTCTTAAGGGCTATCCAGATGAAAGGTGTCATCCTGAAATCAACGGCTCCTTGGCCGTTTTTCGCCTATCGCTAAGCGACTTTTATGAGTGCGGTGTAACGCGTATGGTTAATCAGCTAACGGTACGTAAATTATTGCATAAAGACGAGCCTGAAACACATTCATGCAAAATGAGTCAATGGCACACCTCTTTTGGCCTCAAGCTTTTGGTTACCGCTGTGGCCATATTCAGCTCACCACACGCATTTCGTTGCTTAACAACAAAACAAACAACAAACAACCAAAAACATTTTACGAAATTTATTTAAAACTCCTTTTTAACTGATACTCTTTTCAATTCTTGCGTTTGAACGTTTTTAGGGTAAAAAAGTCTACTACCACAAAATCATTATTGAGTCCACAAATGGCAAAGAGATTGTGAGTGTTAAATGCATTACCAGTGGTCCGGTTTTTAATTTAATGATGAATGAAACTGGCCAAGAGCAACCACGTTTTATATACCAACAGCAGCAGCAGCAGCAGCACCAACAACAACAGCTGCAGAAACAGCAACATAATTTGCTACAACAGTTGCAGCATCACGGCATTGTTAGACGCGATGTTTTACCTGCTGGATTTCAAGAACCAGAGTAAGTTTTTTTTTACCATAAGTTTTTTTCTTTGTCTTCTTTGCCAGCTTTTGAAATACTTTTGGTTGCATTTTGGACAAACCAAACTTGATTTCATTATTTATATATATTTTGTGTTTATTTCTTTTGGTTTCTAATCGGAAAAAGATACTTTGTACGAATGAACGAAAAATAAAACATGACATCATGATTTTTGGCACTGATGAGCGTTTTTGTGTCATTTTGCAAATAGAATCGAATATGTTCTAAAATGGCAAAAATATTCCGTTATTGTAACGTTGGCTTAAATGGAGTTGCAGTTTTAATAAATAAATATATCCCAAACAGGGAAATTATAATCTTAAATATGTATTTTGAAACTTTTTAACAAAAAGTACCCAGAAATAAACACAAAACTTTCGCTCCAAAACAAATTTACGACGTAAGAGTAATTACAGCATTTCTTAAAAATAAAATGACCTTTGACCATGCAAAATTTAAATTTATAAAAACTTCCCTTCGAAGGGAATTTGTATCTCTGGACCAAATACAATGTTCTAAACTAACATCTTTAGTGGGTAATTGTAATTAAATAATAATTATTTGTTCATGAAAAAATTGCATAATCCCAAAATTTCCCATCAAGGGAAATTTTCAACTAGTGAATCAATACAAGACAATTTAAAAAAAATAAAAGAATTATGGTTAACAAAAATTTCCCTAAGAGGGAAATTTTCAACTTGGGAACAAATGCAAGTTTTTATTCTAACATATTCTAACAAGAGACTTAATGTAATTAATCAATTTTTCATCTTTCCACAAAGAAATTACATTCGGTAAAAATTTCCCATGGAGGGAAATTTGCATTTAATGAACAATTAAAAATTTTTAAATATCTATCTATCTTTAAATACTATCTGAATTAATTAAGTATAATTACTTAATTTTAAATTATATCACAAAAGATATTCGCTTTGTGAAAATTTCCTTGGTAGGGAAATTTTCAACGAGGAAACAAATATGATATATTAAACTAACATTTTAAATAACTTGATATAATTAGTTAATTTTGTATATGTTGATGGAAAAATCGTGTTATATAAAAATTTCCCATCTAGGGAAATTTGCATTTAAGGAACAAATACAATATCTTAAATCAGCAACTGTGCAATTATTTTATTTTATGTTGTATTACACAAAAAAATCGTCAACTAAAAATTTCCTTTGCAGGGAAATTTTCAACTGGGGCAAAAAATATAATATTTTAATTAAAAAAATTTAATTAATTTGATCAAATTAGTTAATTTTATTTTTTTATATAACTAATTACGCTTTACAAAAAAATTCCCGTAAAACTTTATAATAATTTTATCATTTCTTAATATAGTTTCGTTAAACTCTGCAATATAAAATATTTCCCGCCTGCAAAAATGTTCACGTGAGAATAATTTTCTGGAATTGTAATTCAATTCTAAAGTCAACTTAAAATTAAATTAAAATGCCACAATTTCAGTTCACGTCTTTCCTTTTTTTTTTTTGCTTCTGGGCAACAACGCGCATCTGCCATGTGTTCATTAACATGAGCAAAAACTGTAAAAAAAGGAAAATAATTTAAGCCTTTTGTAATTACGTGGATGCCACACTGATCGATAATTGCTGGCAAATGACCATAATACGTGTACAATTTAATTTTAAATTACAAGGTTCGGGTACATTTATAAGATCATTTCCTTTTAGTACTGCAATCATAACAATAAACGTGTTCAAGTTGAGGCCATTATAGCAATAGGAAGATATGATAATTATGGGGCTTTAAAGTGTATTTGTTTTTCCCATGCTGGAAAATTACACAAAAAAGGGTTAAGCATTTGAAAACGAAAGCGCTGGGGAAGATCATAACGTGCATGATCACAGATTGAATAAACGACAGTCGTAAATTTCGCAATCAAACCAGTCCCAAGGTATCGATCGTTAACCAGTTTGCCGCTAATGAAGCGACTGCTTGTGAACTTTATGCTGCCAACTTCAGCTTTTGCCTACATTAATTAATCGGTTGGAGCAAGTCGCCTTTAATTAGTTTCTTGTTGTTCAAAATGTTGCTGTCGTGGATTGAGCCCTAAAAATTTCAAGTGACTTTATTTAACTCACAATCCGCTTCCCTTTACAGAGACATAGAAATAACCACTTCGCTAACTGAGCGTGCCCCCGAGCCCCGCTTGGCTATTGGGGTCAGTCAGAATGGCAAACGTGTTACCGGTGACTTGACCGTTACACCGGGTACTCCTCTAACCATGGAAATAACTTTGGATCGTGAATCGGCACCCGTCTATGGTCTGGGTGTTAATTATTTGGAGGTCACTGACACAAGACTGTTATCGGAAACTATTATCTTTAAAGGGTAATATTTTAAAGTCAAATAAAATCGTACATATTTTCCGTAATACAATTTTTAATATCTTGTTTTAGTTGCACCGTTGATCCTTATCTGTTCGAAAACTTCAACACAATCGATGGTGATACACTGAGTGCTAAATTTAAGGCTTTTAAATTTCCCGATTCTTCGTATGTGCAATTTCGCGCCACCGTCAATGTCTGTTTGGACAAGTGTCTGGGCACGCAGTGCTCAAATGGTCAGATTGGTTATGGCCGCAGAAGGCGTGACACCTCCGAGGCCATAATGACGCCTCTCATGGACACAAATAAAGTTTATGAAATTTCATTGGCCATGTTTATTAAGATCAATGATTTGGAGGGCGTCAACAGAAGTAAGTATGTAAAACTTATGGCGCAACTACGAATAGGGACCGTGATTCAGATCGGTTGTCAAGTAACATATCTTCGGCGCATTTCAAGGGTAAATCGGGGAAGATGCTATTCGTAGTTGAAATGGGAAAACACAAGCTTGAGGTCTTTTTGACTTTTTATTGTATTAAAAAAGAATCTTTTTGTTGTTACGAAGAATATAAAGTCTGGATAGAGTTAAATTTTGCACATCACTTTTGGAACTCTCCCTCTTTTTTGAACGAATTAATATTATTTTCTATTTTTAGATGAAGTCTTGCGCCTTGAAGAAAAACTACGTGAATTGAAATTGGCCAACCAACGTTTGGCACGCAACAGCCGCGGCCACTTTGAAGAACCTTTGGTTAAAACCCTAGAACAACTGCCTCTATCGGTGCCAGCTTTTGTAGTCGACGAGAAAGAGTTAGAGGACGCCATCAATGGTGTTAATGCAAAAACTTCCACAGCAGCCGTGATATTGTCTCTAATGTTAACAATTTTATGTAGATTTTTGTAAATATAAACAAATAAATTTAAAAAAAAATATCAAAATTATTGCAAACTTGTAAAGTAACCAATTATTCCATTTTTGATAAAAGTCTTAATTTAATAAAAATATTTTTGAATATATACTTGCGCAAAATAAAATATTTTTATTAAATTGACACCCCTAAAATATGTTTTTATGAAAACTAAAAAAAAAGAAATATTGTAAAGTACTTATACATAAATGTAGTTTATTTTTTAAACAATTAACTGACTAAAAAAAATTTATTCGGAAATCTTAACTTTCAAGAAACAATTTTAATTCAACTATAAAGCAAATTATATTGAACTGCCATTTTTAAATATATTTTTTTTTTATTTAATTTACTTTTTTCCATTCTTAATAAAACTAATTGTTAACACGTTTTGTACTTTTCAATTGTTTCAATAAGTTGCGGCAGTTTTTTTTCTTTAATTTTAGTTTGTACTTTTTTTTAATTCTCAAAATAGTTTTTAAAAATAATTTATAAAATGCTGGTTATGAAAAACAATTCACCTAATTTCTTTTATAATAAAAACTAAAAGAAAAAGTAATTAAGCATTACTAGTCTACTAAGTTTAAATGTTAAGTAAGTTTTTTTTTTAAATTTATATTAACTAATTATAACGAATAAACTTAATACATGAAATATTAATAATATTAATAATAATAAATTTAATGCCTAACGACAAAAGGATGTGTTTTTAATACAATAATGATAGCATTTATCAGTTCCTATAAAATATTTAATTCCGCTAAAACGAATTAACGGTTTTGCACAAATTGTGGACAACAGTACTATCGACTGCTCACTACCGATAACTGCTGTTTATTGTACGAGTATGTATGTATGTATGTGCTGCCACCTGAAACAGTTTATGGACGACTCCCAATGGGTGGTATTAATATTCTTAACTTTGAATATGATAGAGTTACAACTTTGGCAGCAACTTTAGAAAATCAATGAGCAATTTGAAAGCAGGCTACGACTACGCGGTTTTGTTCTCGCATTTTTAATGTGTAACCCCGCAGAAATTTATATATATATACATATATATTGTTTAACGCTTTAAATTTCCATTAGCTTTGCATTGAATCTGGCAGGATATTTAAAAATTTGTTATATTGGGGAAATTTGGTATATTGAAATTTTTTCTTGTTAGGTTTTTTATACAATTCTAAATAGTGGGATGTTAAAGCTCATTAGCAAGTACGACGACATCTGGCAGCTCTGTAGGTTAGCGAGAACCGTTTTATCTGGTTTTCTTTGGCTACCAACAACACAACTCACAACAAATATCGATAACAAACAGCTGATCAACACATACACAAAATGCAATGAAAACATTTCTTTTTATATTTTTGACATTTTCACTGGAGTATTTTTGTGGAACATAAAAAAATTAAATTATTCGCATTTCTGCTGTTAAAAACTGAAAGATTCAATAACTTATGAAATAAAAAAAATCGCTAAAATCGCCTGATATTGTTTAAACAAAAGAGTTATATTTATAATCGGTAAAAAATGCCAAAAAAAATACTTGGATTAAAAGGTTTTCTCTTGCAAAGAGAAAAATAATTAAAAATGTTAAAAACAGAAAGCAGCTAATTAGACAACAAGGGCATGTAAAAGCAAATCAAATGATAAGAATCAATTGTTAGACAACAACCCACGGTGAAATTATCTGTGGCTGGGCGGTAGTCTCCTTCTGAGGGCAACACCAGCATCGTTAAACGCAGCAGCAGCAACAAAAATAGCAATAAAAAGTAACAGCAAGTTAATAATTAAAGTGTTTACGTGTTCAGTTGAATATTTAAACAAAAAAATAATTGGTGCTGTAAGAGATAATGAAATAGAAGAATTTAACAGCAACCTTGGAGCAGCCCATTAGAAAAGTATAACTGACATGCATACGGTCTTTATCATATCTGAAACAAATTTAATTCACACGAAACATGTTTATACAGATAATAAATGAAACCTCATGGAAATAACTATTATTAAGTATCGACGTCAACAATATTACAGCATTAAACTTGCCGCCATTGGACATCCAAATGCAACTCTTTGTTAGTGGGAAAATTATCAAAGGCTGGCACAGTATGCTTCGCAGAAAGACATGGTCTTAATAGAATTGAACAAATTGTCTCCATAATGCTGTGATAAGGCTTGAACCTATTTATAAAAATAATATATACTTGGATATACATACATATACCTACTTATATGTAGGTATCTCGAATAAACTGCACTCTCTTGTCTTCGTGTCATTTGCAATGAACATCTGCTAACAAAACAAAAAGGTTAGCTGAAATATTAACCCTTCTCCACCCACCTTAAGAAGTTTATCAAATACAACAAAGCAAAATCTCATTGCCAAAAATGCGTTCCAAAAAATTCTTTATTAATGCCGGTTTCTTGATAACGTGGACATTTATTATTTTCTACTTTGTACCTCGTACAAGCTTAAAACCGCCTCCACATGCCGGTAGGCTGCTACAACTAGAAAAAGATGCCCGCCAAGAATATGATAAAAGTGATAAACTGTTGGTTAATTTGTTGGGTATCTTAAAAACAAAGTACCAAGATAATCAGGCAGTAACAGAAAAAGACATTTCCATTGTTTTGATGCCCAACAACCAGCCGCTACAAGAGCCGCCTTCATCAAATGAAAAGCAGGAAAACATATTGGAACAACCCAATGATACAGAAACGAACTTGGTTGTAAACACCCAACAGGCAGCTACGCAACCGGTCAAAATTCATCTAAGCAACGGCCAACCCATTATACCAGTTCTAGTATTTGCTTGCAATCGCGTTTCCATTACAAAATGTTTAGATAATCTCATCAAATATCGTCCCAACGCCGAGCAATTTCCCATTATTGTATCACAAGACTGTGGAGACGAAGCAACTAAAAATGTCATATTATCTTATAAAGAACAAGTGATGCTTATACAACAACCCGACCAATCGGATATATTTGTACCACCGAAAGAAAAGAAATTCAAGGGTTATTACAAAATAGCTCGACACTATGGCTGGGCTCTGAACCACACATTCGGCCAAGGCTATGAATATGTTATAATTGTAGAAGACGATCTTAATGTGGCACCAGATTTTTATGAATACTTTTCTGGCACCCATCATTTGTTAAAACAGGATCCTTCCTTGTGGTAAAATAAAAATTAAAAGAAAATAAAATGTTAATATTGAATTTATTATTTATATATAATTTAAGGTGTGTTTCGGCTTGGAATGATAATGGCAAAGCTAATTTAATAGACGCCTCTCATCCGGAGTTATTGTATCGTACCGATTTCTTTCCCGGCTTGGGTTGGATGTTAACCAGAGACTTATGGCATGAGTTGTCCGTTAAATGGCCGAAATCGTGAGTTTTGGCAAAACAACATAAATTTAAATTAATCATATAAAATTTGTCCTTTTTGGCTTCTAGATTTTGGGACGATTGGATACGCCATCCGGAGCAGAGAAAAAATCGTGTTTGCATACGCCCGGAAATATCAAGAACACGTACTTTTGGCAAAATTGGTGTATCTAAGTAAGTTTTATTTGGTTAATTCTTCTCGTCGTTCTTCAAATTAGAATGTTTTTTTTTTTATATAAACAAAAAAAGGGCCATTCATTCAGTAAGCGCTTTTTATTTCCAAGTAAAAGAAAGTTTATCCCTAATTTTTGTATTCCTTCGAAAGATCTATCGATGTCAAATTAGGTATGGAGCAAAGCAGAGTGGAAATGCCTGTCGGAATTTCAAGTTTTTCATGGCTCCCACTGAATTTAAGTGCTGATATTATTTGTACTCTTGATAAACACTTTTGGAAAGTCGAATGGGGTCAAATCACACAATCTATATCGTAAAATTTGACTCGAAACGCTTGTCTGTCTGAAATAGTTAGTTCCTCAAGGACAAATACCTCGATGGCTCTATCACCTCAAAATCCTTATCAGACACTAATTTGATCAAAATATCAGACGCTTTTTAATCTCATGCCCCAAATTTCGAGAATTTATTTTCTTTACGTATTCACTCACATTCACACAGAAGATGACTCTTAGATGACAATTGCGATATGTTTGAATGAACACAAATCGATGCCCATGGCCGTTTACCTTCCACTGCGTGTTCAGTTGAAATATGTACGAAGAAGTCACAACACAAAATTTGTCATGTTGGGTCCTGTAAAAGGCCAAATTCTTGTCACCAACGAAACATCAAGACAAGTGTTTGTTTTTAGTATTTTTAACAATAATTTAAAAACTTACATTGATTTTGAAGTGTGCAGTTTAATTAATGAAACATTTTCCTTGTGTTTTTCATTTCCAGTGGCCTGTTTTTTGATAAATATTTACGTTACATTAAACTAAGCGAGGAATTTGTGCCGTTCACAAAAATGAACTTAAGCTATTTGTTAAAGGTGAACAACTTTCTTTACAAATTTCTTGTCATAACAATCACAAATAATATATTTTTAAATAATCGATTTCAGGATAACTACGATAGAACATTTGTAAAAGAAATCTACACGTATCCGATTGTTACGTATGACGAGTTAAGGCGTGAGCTGATAAAACGTGATGGCCCGGTTAGAATACAATACAATACCAGAGACCAGTACAAAAGAACAGCAAAAATGCTGGGTCTAATGGATGACTTAAAGGTAAGAAGTCATTTGCCATAAATTACAAATAAGAAAAGAAAAAGAACTTTTAATTATTATTATTATTATTAACAGAGTGGTGTACCGCGCACCGCATATCATGGCATTGTGCCATTCTACTACAACAAAAGGCGTGTCTATTTGGCACCCAATGTTAATTGGAAGGGCTACGACTTGACGTGGAGCTAACAAAATTTTATAAGTTTAAGTTTATCTCAGTCTTAGCTTAGTTTATTTGTTCCATACGACACCAGATTCTAACACAAAACACGACAAAGTGATTCCTTTCTCAATAGTCTCTTTGTTTTCAATGACTTGATTTTTATGTATTTTAATGTTTTAAGTAGGAACTGTTTTTTTTTTACACATATTTTTAAATGACCAACCAAATATTACAACAATTTATAGTTATAAACTAATAAAGCATTTTTATATTGTATATTTCAACAACTATTTAGGTTTAAATGAATTGTTTAAAACTAATTTTCCTTTTCCGTTGCCAAATGCTCCGACTTTAATTATTGTTTTGTAAGTGCTTGTAATTGTGTTTAACTTAAGTACTGATTTAAATTGTTTTTATTGCTCAAAGGCAAAAAATATCATCATCATCATCTTACCAAGAACTTGAGTGGAAAGCAATAGTTATTCTATTAAAAATCGTCTTTTCGTCTATTTTGTAAAGACAAAAAAAAATTTAGACGAGCATATTTTCAATATTTAATTTTATAAAAATTGTTTAATACAAGATGTTGTTGTTGACTTTTACAAACGAATCTGATTTATCTTGAAAAATTTTGATTATTATTTATGGTAAATCTTTTCACAAAGAACAAAATAGTTACGCTGTTATTTACGGGATGAAGATGAGGATGATTTCTTTGTTTAAAATTTCGCAGCTTTTTTAACAACTGAGTTACTTTAAAGCTATAAAATTTAAAAAACATAATATATAAAGCTGATTTTGTGTGTTTTCCAGCTGTCTACTGATAAGTGAGACTGAAAGATTATAAAAGTTTTTGGCGGTTATTTTCTTTTTAATATTATTTGATAGAAATCAGCTCAAGTTCTGTTTATTATTTGAATTAATTGATTTCTATTGCTGGGCAAACAAAAAACAAAAAAAAACTTCCTTTAATTAAAACGATTCAAAATAAGTTAAAAATTTATTTGCATCTATTCTGTAGATCTTAAGAAAAACAACAACAGAAATACAGACAAGTTTGTATTTAAAGTTCAACTTGTATGTATTTTAATGAATAACCTAAAAACAAATGTTAAATAATCGTATTTATAATTGCTGTGTCTACTATTAAATTAGCGCTAAAATAAATTTATACATAATTAAATACATTACAAAAGAAGAATTAAAAATATTTCATAAAAAAACTCTTTCAAATGAATTGTAAATAAATTAAAAAAAATAAAATAAAACGTTCATAAACAACATTTCCAATTTAAAAAAAATATTACCAGGAATTTTATTTCGACATAGACACGAAGCTTAACGTTTTGCATACATGTGTAATTAGAAAAGTTAAATATTTTTTTTATATATTTATTAATTATTTTACAATATTTTTATATTTATCAACCACCAGCGACAATCTACAGCCGACTTTTAAAAGAAAGTTTTCTAGTTGTGTTGGCTTTTATTTTTTAATAAATGTGTCTTATAAAAATCGTATGTGAAGTTAAAATCACGTGATTTCAAACCACATAAGAAGCGAAAATCATATGATTTTGAAACTATAATGCCATTAAAAATATGTATCTAGTTTAAGCTTGAGGTTTGTGGTACTCGTTTGTCGCCTCTTTCTTGGTTTCAGCAGCAGCAGGGCCTGCATCATTGATGGGTGCAGCGCATCAGACTCAAAAGCCCAAAAGATATTTTTTAAAATTAATGCAACTAAAGCTCTGGCGAGCATGAAAGTGCTGAAAATCACATGATTTTAAATTAATTGTTGTTTTAAAATCACTCTTTAAATGCAGGTTTTGTTCTATTAATGTCGTGATCTGAAACCACACGTGTGATTTTGCAGGTAAACGCATGAATTTTGACTATTTAACAAATTTTTGAGGAAAATTTAAAACTAGCCCAGTGTATATAATCGCCTTGAGGTTGTACTTAAAAAGTATAGCTGTTCCTGAGGCGTTTTCTAGCTGTCTATATACCGAACCTTCAGACCACAAGTTATTACAACATTTTGCTTTCAATTCGCCTTGTCTTGTAAAAGACAAGAAAATTGAAAGTCGAGTTTTTGAACACGTTTTGTCAAAGTTTAGTAAAAGCCTGCTAAAGAGCCGAACGGCAGTAGACAGCTGGAAAATACGCAAATAACAGAAGCGAATATGTTTAAACAACTTGAAATGTCTTCGGCTTTGCTTTTCTAAGCTTTTCAAACTCTAGTTTACGCTAAATGCCATGACAAATCTTAATATAATGTAACAGATATTGGAAAGTTTTCACTGAAACGGAGGTGGCAAATTTGAATATCAGCCCTGTTTTACCGACAACCAAAGAAATCACAAAAACAACAGGAGTGTCCAAGACGAACGGCTGCAACCACAAAGCATTTATTTTGTTCTATCATTGGGGAACCTCAAAAACCAAAATATTACTCTTGAAATTTTGGCATCCAAATTCGAGAAAAAAGTCAAGCCTTGCGCTGTCACTGTCATATGTCATGTATTCGCCTTCACAGCGTCTTTAGAACCTTTAAATTGTTAAATAATTTCAAATTCAACAGAAAAGACATTAACCGATTTAATGCGTGTAATTATTTTAGGGAAATCGTATTGAAAATAGGCAACTGATGCGAAATCGGTGCTGACTTAGTTAACCGGCTTATACTGCAGTAAGTTGTGGAGACACCCTGTTTTCGTTGGCGTTTTTAAATCACTTCGATGATAAATACAAAATAAGAATTAATTTGAAGTTAGAAATCAAGATTTCAAAACCGCAAATGAAGTTCAAATTGCTTGTTTTTCTAACTGAACTCAAACATTCGCCAACTCATATTTAAACAATAAAAATTATTTAACAATCACGTTGTATGAAACCACGTGATTTCTAACAATAAATTTCTTTGTGCTGCTCTTTTATTATATTTCACTATATTTATATTCAGACTCTGAAAGTGCTGATTAGTCCTTAATTTATACTATAAAGTTTTATGTTGTCGAAGCAATGCGTTTTCTGTTGTCCGAAAATTCGTGATTTGAAAACACGTGATTTTGAGAACATGCCTGAATGTTGAGTTCTAAAGATGTTTTTCCCGAATAGCATTTTTAATTACATACATACATATAGACAATCGACTGCAATTTTGCTTTCGTCGTCTCGCAATTACAACTACTCCTCATCGATTTGTTCACAATCGATTTCACTGCACTCCGAATCCGATTCGTTCGTTGACTTGACCGTACGCTGGGTCACGGCCAAACCGTTAAAACCGAAATCTGTTTTAGCCCCCGTTTTTTCGCCATTCAGCGTTTTGTGTTCCAGAAAATTGGCATTTGTATCGCCAAATACACGCTCCAGTTCCGCCAAACCGTTTGAACTTGGCACCGTTTCGCCCTCCGGCATTGCCAGACTATTTAGCACATTGTATTTCATTTGCAAATAGGTGTCGGATGGCGCGTGTACACTTTGATAAAGGCCGGACGCTGTGGCATAATCTAAATATCTAGGAGTGGATGACATGCTGGCGCTAGATGAAGAGGCACTGGAACGTGGCGTTAAATAGGGCGGTAGGGCATAATTTAAGGGCTGCCCTCTTGAGAGCAGAGCATTGCGCGCACTCTCTATGACACTGGGATTTGGCACAGACTGCATGATGGCCGAGCCGGGATAAGCCCGCAGCTGTGTGGCTGCCAAGGGAGCGATTGTAGATGCAGGTGTGCTGGCTGGTGGCGGACTGTTAAGCATGATGGATTGTAAGGGTGCCGGCCCAGCTGGTGTTTGGCTGAATAACCACAGGCGATCGCCTACAACCATAGGACGAGCCAGTCCTCCAATACCCAATTGGGCGTAATAGTGCGAGGCTAAAGTTTCAACGTCGGCTGTGTATTTACGTTTCCATTTAGTGCGTCGATTCTGGAACCAAATTTTTATCTAAAATGAAAGAGAAATTAATTTTTCGTGAAGCCAAAACGAACAGCAGAACCAATTTAGGGAGTAGAGCTCCCTATGGCTAAACTGCGATATGAAATGCAATTTAGGCGACACAAAATTGTCGTCGAAAATGTTTTGAATCCTTCTGCTGTCACATTTAGGAGCGTTCGCATTGTGTTCTTCGAGCTGCCAGACTGCGGCCACATAATTAGTTGTTTGCTCTCCAAAATATGTGTGACCGTTAACGGGTGCCAGGTTCATCAGATTAGAAATCGACCGTATAATCGAGTGGCGTACAATAGCACTGAGTTTGTCATGCCTGATCTAGTGGCAGCTGCACTTGCAGCAAATTTCAATTTAGTGCATATGCCAACCTTATTAAAGATATACTGAGGTGGTAGGGTTGCCAGTATCTTTTAAATGATAGACGATCTTAAATCCTCTTCGCACATACATACACATCTCTTGTTTTGTAACCCATTTAATGTTATCTTTTATTTTATCCTGATCCCGATTTAAAAACTGGGACATGTTTTTTAATTAATACACAATTTTATAATTAATTTATGTACCTGAGTTTCGGTTAAATGCAATTGTTTAGCCAGGGCTGTTCGCTTGGCTACAGAGAGATATTTGCCTCTCTCAAATTCCGTTTCCAGGGCTTTAATTTGTGAAGCTGAAAAGGCGGTGCGTGGACGTTTTTTGCGATCATCATTTGAACCTAAAAATACCACAAACAATTAATTAAAATTTCGGAAAAAAACGCAGAAAACTGTGATGATAATTTTTTTTTTTTGTTTCTATCAAGAGTTTTTAGTGTCCGGCAATTTTGTGCCGGATATAAGAATTATAGAGTTCTGCCCTTGTCAAAGTTCGATTGAATTGAATATAGTGTTGCCAGACCACAAATCACAATTTTTCTTCTTTTAACAATCTATTTATTACTAAAGTATCTATTAAATTTGTCTGTCTGCGGAAAGGGTACAGTCCACTTTCTGTAGACGGGATTTAGTAGGTGTAGCGCTCCAAGAGCATCTACAAGTTGTTCCTGCCGGCAAATAAGTTTGACTCGTTTGGCTTTTTTTTGCTGCAGACATACTCCAGGTTTTAAAGCAACTCTGGGCTGAAGAACAGCTCTCTCGTCATCGTAATTAAGTCTTAAGTCCGGCCACGCTTGATGTTGTTATTTGTCCTGCGAGAGTTTGCGTATCACTGGCACTGTTTTACTGATTTGCCCGCTATAACTACATATTGTTTTAAGGTTCCTTTGAGTAGCACGCTGCTACTTCCTATGTCTTCTTCTTCCTTTGGCGCCACAGTCCGGGGTCAACCTGAGCTCCAAGCTTTTCCAGCGGGCACGATTTTTGACCAACAGCCTCTAATTTTGCACACCAAGTGAAGGTCATTCTCCACTTGGGTGCGCCCTCGATTCTGTGAGCGTCCTCTATTCCGTCGTCCCACTGGTTCGCAGTCGAAGATTCTACGGGTTGGAACCACCTTAGGACGCCTGGTTAGGCTCATGTCGCTGTACAGCTCGTACAGTTCGTGATTGAATCTGCTTCACCAGAAAACGTCAACGCACTTCCTCATCCGCCTTCGATGTTGTGCATGTTTCCGTGCCATAGACAAGGACAGCGATGATCAAAGTGATATATAGTGTCAGCTTGGTCTTTCGAGAAAAGTCCCTACTACTCAATTGTTTCTTGAGCCCCAAGAAACAGCGATTGCCAAGAGTTATTCTGCGTTTAATCTCGGTACTGATGTTGTTCGTGCTGTTGACGCGTGAGCCAAGGTAGACAAAGTCCTTCACCGCCTCCAAGTTATAGCTGGCTATGGTGACGTTCTGGACCACTTTTCGATGTTGTGCGTCCTTTCTCGAGGCCAGCATCATTCCTCGTTCACCGCTAGACCCCTGTGCAGTCGTGGACACAGAGACATTTATAAAAAGTGTGTTTTCGTTACCCCACCCATTCTGTGCTGCTATAACTGGTAAATCTAGTTGGCAAGTAATAAATAGTGGAAGAAAACCAACAGAACAAAATGGCCTCCCTGCGTTACACCCAGCTACAACAACAAATACAAACTAAGTGAGCGGGTTGTTATTTAATGGAACTTTGTTGTTGTTGTTGTGTAAAATATTTGCTAATTAAATCTTAAATTATATGAGAGTGAGAATTGGAATAATAATCAAATAAGAAATCGATTTCCTATATTTTTATTAGTTACGTGGTTTGGCAGTTCAGCCAACCATATGAAGCCATGCATACATTATACTAAAATACATATGGAAGTGTGTGTGTGCGTGTGTGTTTGTGTATGATCTGTATAGTTTTAGGGCCTCACACTTAATGGCCCATTAATCAAGTTCTAAAGTCAAAATCTAACAACAGCAGCCAATGAATTTGTGACCGAAACATTAATTTGTTCTTGGCCAACAACAACCGGCCATTTTGTTTTTTGTTTTCTTTTTTTTTTTTTTTTTTTTTTGATAACAAAATTGTACCTGTTTCGCAATTTTTCTATCACCGTTCCGTTTAAATAATTTGCTTTGAATTATGCAAAACAAACGTTCATTTATTTTTTCCTTCCTTCTTTCTTTGTTTCCCCTCTCAAGAATTCGAGTCTTCTACAAATTACCTTTAATGCGAAAAACTATTTTAATTAAAGCGACATGATTGTTTAACCAGCAATTTGCCAAATTTAATTTGTTAAAAAACAAAACACCGAAACGAATGTCAATCTATTTGTTTTGGCAGCCTGAGATTTTGCTGTGCAAGAATTTAAATGGGAGGATTTTAAATTTAAATTTGTTTTAAAAAAAATAAGAAGCAAAAAAAAAAACATATAGATGTGGGCAAGTGTTTTTTTTTTAAGTTTTTTGGCAAAATAATTTTAGACAACTTTATGCCACCTTTAAATTATAGAAGAGTTTGGGTGGGCGCTTTGCCTAAAACTTTAGAATTTTTGAACAGATTTTGTAGGAATTTAAGGGCGCTTTAGGAATCCAACACTATTTTTTGTCTTATGTCATATTTGTATTAAACAAGAAACCACAGAAACGTATCAAAAATATAACTTCACTGAAGCAAGTAGGCCCCAGGGTGCTCTATTTTTCGGGCTATAGAGGGGAAGGGGTTCCTCGTTTGGCACGGCAACCAAAACTCCAAAACTTTAGCAAGTTCATTATGATTTTGACTAATATAAGGCACCAACAAGTCCCCAGGTTGAGCCGCCTTCATCAAAACGCAGGGAGAGGCTTGGCAGATACCGGTGTAGACCGACTACCTTGGCGATCCTTGTCTTCGCTATTGACTATTGATGCTATTGACTTGCAACACACACTGTTTTTGTTAGCAACTAGACAGTACACCAGAGTTGCTTAAGATCTGATGTTCCTTGACAATTTCACACTATCAACTCGGTGGCTTTAACCGTCTCGGTAATTACTGGCAGAAGCTATGAAATAGCCCGCGCTCTCAAGCAAGGGGCTTGCGTTATATGCCGCGAGCCAGTTCACGCCAGTGAGGTTGGTCCACCGTAAGACAAATGCTGAGAGAAATCAATTCTACAATCTGAAGCCCGGAATATATTCGCTAAAAATCACAGTTTTGTACAAAAATCAAGGCGCACTTAGTTCAAACCAAACAAACACACAAAAAACTTTAGGGCCTCTGTTCCCTGGCATTCGACACTTAAATTCCAAAAAAAAAAAAAAAAAATATAGTTGTCTTGTTTTCGGAACAATTTAAATAGAAACGGCCTCAAACTCCGTGACATGGCTGATTAATGGTGGCACTTCTTTTTTTCACAGGCCCCGCGCACATTTGGCAGAGATGAGGTGTCAGATTTGTGTTATTGTCGAAAACATTTTTTTTAGTAATTAGAAACTTTCTAAAATACAAAAATCGTTTCTATTGTTATAACATATTGATAGTGTTTGCTGGAACACTAGAAGTCCTGGACACAAACTTTGCCGCTTAATATCATTTTTTGCAAAACTGCAGAATCACATGTAACGCGAAATTTGTGCAAAAGTGTAATATTTTAAGTTTGTAACGTTTTCGATTTGTTTTCACACGTTTTCAGATATCAGAAAACGGAATAAATCCGGTAATAATGAACAATTTTTTTTTTTGGCAAATATCTGATGTGGCTGGACATGCAAATATTAACGTCGACAAGCGCTTAAAATAGAGTTATACGCCCGTGTACAGAATAATCTTTGACACAATCATTGGCAAAAAGTTTCCTTTGGCGCATGAAGGCAACAAAATTTGAGTAATAAATCTTCAGTTACTCCTCGCCCCGCCCTCCTTACCATGATCATCGTCCGAAGTAACATCACTTTTGGCATCATCTAACGTATCCTCATTAAGACTGGACTCTGGACTAGAAGCTGTGAGATCGCCACCGCCAGCACCTGCATGTAATTTATCACAGTTGCCCTTTAGATTTTCAGCACAACAATCGTCTGCTGTCATATTTAAATTAAAGTTATTGCCGAGATGATTGAAACCACCATTAACCGGTCGCGGTTTCGATAGAATATTTTCAATGGAAAAACTGTTACGATAACGGTGGACTGCCGCAGGTGTCTCCATCGTTCTGGGATTGTTTGTTTGGTCCCGTTATGTCAACTTCGCGCTTTACAACCGTTTGTTGTTCGAAATCTTTGAAAACTGAATTTTATTAAACTCGTACGTTGCCAGAGCAGCAGAAGTGTCAGGAATTTCCACTCGTCTGAAATCATCCAATAACAAAAAGATTTAAATTTAGATGAGAGAGAGAGGGCACTACGCCATTCTTGGCAGTAGCTCTTTCTAACACCAGCAGCAAAGAATATCGGCTGCCACATGTTGTGAAGCGAACAAGCAACAGCCCAACAACAACAAAAAGTGCCGTGAGCTGATCGGCACGCACTTCAGCCGCAACAAATATGTATGTATGTAGATCGCAGCCACTTGAAGAAGACCAAGTGTGTGTGTGTCTGTTAGCGCCTGTGTGGGGAGGGCGTTGCTTCCCAAATTGTGCTCCTCTGGGTGTGAGAGTATTGCGCGATGGCAGCAGAATATGTTCATTATAATCGTGTATAATTGAAACTTGATGTCTCTATTAAGAAGCATTTAAAGCCACATAAACATCATAATTTTTCAGCTAATGGACGACAAGCAGTTTCATTAAGAAGCTGAATGAACAACAACAACAACAACAGCAACAACACCAGTAGAATATAACAAAAATTGCACCTCGCATTTCCAAAACACTAAATGTTTTCAAATTTTTGTGGTAAATGCTTAATTTAGCACTTTGTTCGAAACAATTTGTCAATTAAATTTTGAATCGTTTTCGTCTTCTCTTGTTCCGTCCGCCCGTTCTGTACCGGTTTTTGCTTTTCGCTTTCGAGGAATTCATTTATTTTTTAAATAATTTTTGCTCTCAGTCCGACTGCATGTAATATATTTCGATTTATTTTTCGTTTTGAGTAAATTAGTTTTATTTTTCGCTACACGAAAAGTTTTATATTCAAATTAATTGAGGATATTTTGTTGAAATTTGTCACAATTAATTAGTATTTTTTTTCATTTAAATTTGTAATAATTAGTAAAAATTTATTTTGACTTGAGGAAATTGTGATTAAGAGTTTAATTTTTATTACAAAAATCTTACACAACAAGAAAAAAGAATTAATAAATAAAATAACTTGAATAACTGTTGAGTTGCTGTGGCATGACGGCTCGATGCATGGAAAGATTTCACATCTTTCCTTTCATCTATGGGGTAAATTAAAGGTTATTTAATAAAAAAGGGGCCCGGATTGATTTTAAGCCTTCCTAATCGAGTTCACAGAGCGTTGCCATAAAAAGGAATTTGACATTTGACCGCTGTTTAAAATTGCATCCATCGAATTGGCTGTTGAGTTTCACATTTGACAGCTGTTTGAAGTTGCATCCATCGAATTGGCTATTGAATTTGACACATCATCACAGACAGATATAGCATTCAAAATAAAGTTCAAATATTCCAGCTGCTTCAACGAAATGGTTGCTATTTTCGAATGACACTACACGCGCATCGTACATGTTTTGGAAGTTGCATCCATTGAAATGGATGAAATGGGGGAATGGGCCAGTGCACTCAGGGCAAAGTTGTTGATTGCTCTCAACCTGGCGAGAAGCCAGCAGCGATCCCTGAAAATGGACTGGTCAAGCTGACATACTGCCTCCCCGTGGCGCCCCTGGATAGCCCCTACAGCACCCGCTTAGAGGTGAACCAAAGTGTGCAGCGAATCCCCTCTGTCCAGGGGTCTAAACCAGGACCCGGTCCTCCAGGTTTCGGGGGTTGTGCGTGGGGGTAACTTCCCTACCGTGTAAAAACACACTAGTTACGACACAACAACAAAGAATAACTTTGTTGGTTGAGGCCCAGGTTCACCACGGACTGTAGCGCCAAGAGAAGAAGAAGAAGAAGATCCATTGAAATGGCATTTAATGGTCACCATGATCTTCTTACCAAGCGACCTATTCGCCGTATGGGAAACAAATCGCAAACCAACAAAAATTAGTCAAGAAAGACGGCGAAACTTAAAACCTGCCAAAAACATCGTCGTGTCACTCCGAAGATTTCGGTCATTCGGAGACCGCGAATTGGCGAATTTTATCTGATGATGAACTTCAAAGGCCCCAGTTGAACAAACACAGATAATTACTTGTGGCCTTAGAATAGGTCATGGGGCGGTTGGAAATGGAGTTCAATGAAAAAAAACTGACTTTTTGTAAAACGCGAAATCAACTTTAGAAATGAACCCCATTTTTGGATGAATGAACAGATGGACTAACAAAATTGTCGAAGTCTGGGGAATCAAGATTTAAAACCGAGAACTGCGCTGTCTGTGGCACTTCGGAATGGGCTTTTATAACAAAAAGCTCTTTAAAACGAAGCATCTTCAATGGTGAGTCCCATGAATAAATGGACAGGTGAACAATGGCCGAAGTCTGGAGATCCTAGATGGCAAAACGAGAAATTCACGGTCTGCTGTAGATTTTTGGCTGGCAGTACCATCCACTTAGACTTTAACCAGGCGATTACAAGGCAAACTCCTTTTTTGAAAAATGTGACAACATGTGGCTCAAACAGCACGATACTATATGCCTGCCACACAGTTCATGCCACGTGCAAAATTTGCCACTAGCACTTTAAGGACTTAGACGTCTTAATTTGACGTGATGCGAATTAGCTAAAGATATTGTACGATTGGCGATGAATGCGATTAAGGGAAAAAGCTTCAAAGCCAACACAAGCCGGATTTGTGAGCCAGAGCCTTGGAAGTTTGATATTTCGAATGTGCAGCACTCAGCGAACACAAGACGTGTGTATTTGCAACGGTCCATTTCACACACAATGTCTTCGATAAGTCTCTTGCAGTAATGAAATATATTTACTTTTATTTTGTGTTATCTAAAGATATAAAGTACTTAATGAAAGACCCTTTGGTACGTACGAAATTTTAGCCAAATCTTAAGACTATTAGACTATTGGATAAATCAGATGAACGCCATCCAGCGAAGCGGGTGCTGACATTTGCCCCCACGTTATACACTATGCATAAATAAAGGCATCGATAGGCCCTTCAAAAGATATATATACACTCTGTTTTGTTACATTTAAAGAGAGGCAGCACCTAATAAAATACCCTTTTAGCAGCAGATTGATGTTAACTGAGAACAACTCTCAGGCCGCGTTTAGGTGTCAAAAGATCGCTGCTGCAAGTATCTTGAAATCATCTGTGGAGTAACGATCCATTAATGGGAAAATGTGAAATAATTATTTGTTCTTCTTCTTTGAAATGATACGAGTAAATCTGATTAGGCGCGAATTAATCATTTTACAAGGCGAATTTATAGCGGGCAAACAAAAAACACGGCGAAATGCCAAGTAAATATTTGGTTTTTATTAAATGTTAGTGAAATGTCAAAAATTAAAATTTTTCTATTTGAACGGTTGTCATCCCCAGGATCCTAAAATATAAACACAGTTATCAGCAGACCACTGAATTTCGCCCCGTTATGAAGTGCTCTTGTTCGTGACAATACGACTATATAAAAGGATCGGTTCTTAAATAGGAAAGATGGAGAGTACGTGTAAAATATGAATAACAGCGGGTTGTGAAACTTGGCAGGGACGTTTTGTCTCGGAGGCGCTATTTACTACATTCTCCTAAATATTTGCCAACAAAAAAATCTTCAAAGGATTTTTCTTTTTGCTTACAAAAGAATTCACTGAAAAAAAATTTAATATTTTAATTTTTTCTTGCTCTTGTTTTTCCCCCAAAACCAATGAAATATAGAAATTTTATTCACTCTTAATAAGCAATTAGAAAAATTAAGTTGTCATTTTAATGTGCGATAATAATGCAGTCGGCAAATTTGATCATTACATTAAATCATCTTGACACGAAAGTCAGGCATAATGTGACAAGTGACAGCGCCAACGGTATGATTAAAGCATAAATACGAGCAATTCATAAAGTCAAATAAATATTCATAAAGTGCAGGAATGCAAGTGAAATTGTTTGTGACACACGTTACGGAACCACTCAGCTGCGACAACATATTAGGGCGGAGTAAAGTCAAGCAATAGAGGACGGAGAAGACCATTTCTTAAGGCAAATTTTGTTCACTTAAAGCTTTAACTCCCTAATACGATTTGCTATGGAAACTTGGAACCTCCTCTTTCTTCAAAGCACTTAATTTTTCTGCGTAATGGTTTTCCTTATTAATTAGCATTCATAATTAACAGCAATGAATACACAGAAAGAAAGAAAGAAAAAAAAAAGATGGCAAACTACACTTCAATATATTTTGTTCTATTTGGAGGAAAACTTCATATTGCCTGGATTCTGATTCTGGTGGGCGTTGGAACTTGGATTTTTTAAAAGAAAACCTGTCTTTCATTAAGGGCTGTCAAAGTAGTCAGTTTGTATTGTTCCGCATGGAGGGATACGGCGCTCCACAGCATCTGCAAATGATAGACTTGTTTTATCAAAATCAGTGTTCTGTTTGGCCAACCCTACGCTCTGGTTTCGTCCTACCGGTAGCGCAAAAAAGCTCCTCGTAGATACTCGTAAATTTAGCCAGCAGACCCAAATCGATAAGTGTACGAAGACCTACCGAGCACATTGACGATGTTAATGAAAGTGTGTAGAAGAATCCAAGGCAGCTGATTACGGGTTTCTTACAAGCACTCACCCCTCCTCACGGACTTTAACTTGGCGAAATTCGACTGACGAGAAAACAGAAGATAAGCGACTTTCAGAGTAGCTGAAAACTGATCCTCATTTTCGGTCTTGAGGTGGATCCGTGAACAAACCAAACTGTCCGGCTGTGGGCTGTGGGCTGTGGGCTGTTAGCAATGAGCTTTGAAAGCGTGTTAGCGGAAAACTGTTTCTTAGCTTCATCCAGCAATCATCTTCGGCTTTGAGACTCAGTCTAGATGAATCGAAGCGCCTAAAAACAAAACTGTCAAACTTGCCACGTCATCAATGAGATGCCAGAGCTGCCAATATATCTTGAAAATAGCACTGCTTGGTAAATATTTTGGACTGTCTATAAGAACGAAGTTCCGGTAATGCTACTTAACAACTTCTGCCAACTTTGGCTGCCATTGAATGTTGTAGGTAATACGAATTGGCCAAAGAGATCTTGGATTTCACTAACTAATTTCGTAAGCGGGGTTTTCTTAAAACGCAGATCTAAACGAATTAGCCAGAAAACCATGTTTTGGGTCAAATTTAGCCTGATCGATGCACCAGAGGCACGAACAATTAGACTTTTAGGAGTCCGATTGTTGTGTTTAATTTTTTTTTTTTTTTTTGTACAGATTAGAAAATAAAATTCGGAATTGCTTTGAAGCAATCAAATTTGAAGTTTTCCGTATTTTATTAACGTCTTCGCTGTAGTAATATAATTTTGCCAAGTTGGCAACATTGGTGGTATGTAATGAAATAAAAAAACCTCAATAGAAAGACCCTGAATCTCTTCCAGTTTTAACAAAATATTGATACATTTTTATAATAATTTTGTTTGCTTCATAATTTCTACAAGTGTATTTAATCTACACGCTCTCATATGCCCGATCACTCTGCTTCTTCTTTTTTTCATATATACACATATTATTTTTACGAAACTGCATCATAAATAATTAAGACATTTTCATAAATGTTGGCAACAGCTCAAGGAATCTCTGTAAAGATCAAGAATACGCGTTTTTAATGACTTGCGTGTTTTGCGTTAAAAGAATAGCAAAAAAGAAAAAAGACGCAAAAAACAAAATTTATAATTATTCTCCATTTTGTACACAAATCAAAACTCTCAACTGACACTTTCTCCTTCATGTGTCCGCATGACACCAACAAACAAACGAACAAGACAACGCAACAGAAACAAATAATAGGAAAATTTTACGAAAAACTAAAGAAATATTTCCTAAATTATGTGGTAATAATTTCGGTTCTTAATGATGCGCCTCCTCTTGGCTTCATTTTTGAGTTCCTTAAATGTTCATTAGTTAAAAAATTTCCAATTCTCTGCATTTGAATTCTTTTTAATTTATGAATTTGCCAAAAATGTTGTTGTTGTGAGTCAAGTGCTTTTCAGTTTCGTTTGCGTCCAGTGTATGACCAATTAGTCATTCGATAATTGCTACAGATTGCCAGTATTTGTTATAGAATACAATATGTTTTATGATTTCCTTTTTGGTTCTAATTGTCTTTGATGTGTATTATTATAGTCAACAAATAAACATTTTATTATTCTAATTAATTCTTTCTTTTTTCACAGACGCGCGTAAAAATATCCCTTTTTTCGGCAATTTTAAACAAGTGACAGTTCGAAAAGAACATAATCAATGCAGTCCTTGGCCCAATTTCCAATGCCTCGGCAAGTTTTCTACTTGTAATATTTTCTGCCTTGGAAAATTTTTATTCATATAATTTTTTTTATGAATAAAAAAACGGGCAAAATAATTTTCTGCACAAGTTCGAATGAAGATTTAATAAAAAATTGTTTGTAAAATTTCCCTCCTTGGAAAATATTTATTCATATAAAAAACTCAAAATAATTTTCTGCACAAGTTCGAATGGAGATTTAATCAAAAATTGTTTGCAGTTTTCAATATCGAGATTTCTCTTAGTGGGAATTTTTAGAACAAACTAAAATAGTTTGTAAAGATTTTGAAAAAATGCATGGAAAACTGTTTAAGATACTTTTAAAAAATAAAAAATTAGCTCATTGGGAAATTGTTCCACTCATTTAGATATTTTTTTTATATATTTATTTTTATAAAAAAATTTCTCAATATTTTGATTTTGCTCAAGTATAAACGGTTTCTTGACTAATTTTCAACTTAAAAATGTCCATTTTTCCTTTATTTTAAAGTTTTTATATTAAGATTTTGGATACAAATTTTGTATATGGCTTTCAGACATCGATGAAATTTCTTTTACTATATAGTTATGAATGAATGATGATGTTGCTGCTCTTGCGAAAACTATTTTGTGGAAAAAAAATCTATTTAAAAAAAAAAAATAATCTTGCATTTCAAGTTTCCAAAATTTAAACACTTTATCTCGTATTTCTTAACACCACTTAACACCAAATACTAATTACTCACTAAAATAAACGACCAGGCAATTAATTTTGTAGAAATGTCCTGTGGTAACGAACACCAAACAACAACAAAACAAAAAGAGTTCAACATAGTGTGAAGCCTCACAGAATCAGAATGTTTGGTTCGTTTCTTAGAGGTGTCCGTGCTGTCGTGTCCGTTATGGATAGTTTCACTGTACATACGTTTTCTAAGTATTGTATGAAGACAACGAAACAGAAAAAGAACTCCTTAAATTCACTGCATTGTAGAAATTACATTTTTAATGATTGTCTGAAATAGTTTTTTTTTTTTTGCTTGGAAAAGACACTTGAAGTCTACACCCAACAAACCATAAAGGCGTTACAATTTTAGAAAACAATTTTTAAAACAACGGAGAAGAAAACATTTTGTTAAAATATTGCTTAAGTAAAGCCACAAATTACGCAACTACAGATGTTTCAGAAATAACATTTTCAAACCAAAAAGAAAAAAAAACCAAAAAGTCATTTCCCTTTTTTTGACAAAAAACAAAACACAAGAAATCCACACCAGATTGTCTGCTTTAATTGAATTATACTCGACTCTAAATGCACATAATTAATGTTAAAAACTTCATCATTTTCCCAGAGCCGCTCGTCGTTGTTACGAAAATGAACACATACTCGCATTCGCCGTTATTCCGTCCACACGAGTCACGTGATTTATTTGATTTTGGTGACAAACACTTGAAATGGTGATGATTTATAATGAAGATACATGCAGGAGTATTAATTATATTTTTCAAATAAAATTTCTGACACGGTTTTGCTTCATTTGAACGAAACTTAAGTTTTAAAATTCTTTCAAATTCGATTGGGGCAAATTTCCCCAAAAAAAAGGGTATTTTTTGCTTTTGGCAGGTCCTTTGGAACGGTAGTTTCTGTTCAATCGGAGCACTGCCGGTGCTTAAGGGATCATAAATAAGGATAGAATCTGTATTAATTAAAAAAAAAACATTTTTTTATAAACAAACAATATTCCGGCTTTTATTTGTGACTTCAGTTCCAATTTTTGTTGAGAGTGTCCAGGTGCGAGACACATTCTGCGTATTTTCTGGGCTTCTACTCGTATCATGAATGAGTGCAGGAATATTAAAAGCGAGAGCCCTGCGTACTGCGAGCATCGTAGATGTTTTGTGTTTCCCCGCTCTTCACAAGGACCGGCTGTCCTTGTGTCATAATATTCTTCTTGACAAAAAACAAGCTTCAGCAACAGTTTTACAAGTTTTTTTTACCGAAACAACGAAAATATTTGCTGTTAAACAAATTTTATTTAGGGGGGGTGGGGGGGTAGGGGAATCCCCGCACTCATAGTTAAAATTCAAACAACTTTCGCTTCTGATGAAGAGGCCAGTGAAAAAAAATGCGCTATTTGATTCTTTTCAATGCAATATCCACGTGATTCTTTTGTCTAAATACGGATCGGCCAACGGGTTTCAGCAAAAATTTGGACTGATTTAATTTTTAATTTTTTTTTTTTTAACTCTAGTCTGAAAACATTCCATTTGTAATTTTTATCAGTGTTAAATACAATTACAAATTTCGTTAATAAAACTTAAATGTTTTCTGGCTGGAAACCGAAAATCTCTCTCAGTCTTACAACGAACTTATGGCTTCTGGTGCATGTTTCCACATACATACATACGTGTACCCACATTATTCTTAATAAATCCTCATAATTATTAAAATTCTTATGGCTGCTTAATCATAAATACATTTAAGAATAAAAACTCTGCGCTAAAAATCATATTTTGCCCACAAATCTCAGAAGAAAAACGGCCATAAAAGAAGTGTCAGCGAACACCTCCTTTTCTTGTCTGAACAAAATTTTTTGGTATTTTTAAACAAATACAGAAAAAAAAGTGTTCAGTTCAGTTTTTAACTGCTCAGCCTGGAATTAATTTAGTGAATGAATAAATGTTTGTGTATGTGTGTGTGTGTGTGTGTGAGTGTGAGTGCTTCCATTCATGCTCCGGAACATCCAGATATCTCTTGATTTCTGAGAAATCGAAAACACACATTCGATTTTGAGAACGTTTGTTTGTCTGGCTGTTTGTCTTTTTTGGCAGAACGACGAACTAAAACCACTAAAAATACTTATTTGTTCCCATTCGAAATGTAAAATGCTTGGAAATTATGAATAATGATGTTACTGCCAGCAACACGATCATAAATTACAACCAATTATCAAATTAGATTCATTTAAAAACAAGCATTTAACACAATACGAAACTCGGGAACATGATTGAGGCCTTTTGGGACATGCCTTCAATTTCCAACAATAAGACGGTGCTGGGAAAATCATCTTGTAATTTTTTCAGAGGAATTGCAGTTTTTTTTTTTTTAATAAAACTTTAAATAAAACTTTAGATCACTCGATCTTTAATCCGAAACAGTGTAAACACAGGCCGAAAATATCATAATATTTGCCAGCATCTATTCAGCATCATGACACCTTTTGATCAGTTTTATTTATTATTCCGCCGGCCACTAAATTTTTCAATTTATTCAATGGATCAACTCAACTTTCGCCTGGAACACAGCGGCCAATGAATATCTTAATACATCCATATAGCAACATGATCATGAACCGGCACATGATCTTAGGATGCGGCCCGTTGTATTTGGTAACACCGTGTCACAGTTACCTTTTTGCCTAATTTCGAATATTTTATCCGATATTTCAGTTTCCGGTACACGCAATTAATATCATTTGCGATCCAGTTGGTCGATCACCCATAGCCTGCAATCAAATTGTTGTGGCTGCCGCTTCATATTTGATACGATGCTGTACAGGTTGCCGTCGTTGGTCACTCTAATAGTCAGACAACTGGACGTTTTCAACGTTCTAATACAAAACGTAGATGTTTCACTTGCCGTTTAATGGTGTCTACCAAACTATAGGGATGCATTAGCGATCCTTAAAATTTGAGGATTAAGGTCCGACTTTATGCCGATTACGAATTGGTTGCTGTATGATGTTTCCAGTTCATTTTCCGATCTATGATTAGCGATAAATGTTTTACAATATTCTGCCAGTTTGAGTCCCGTCTTACTAGTAAAAATTCCAATTTTAATTAACCACTTGATCGCGTCCAATGATTTAGCTTTTTCCCATATAACTGATTTGTATTCCTCCCCTGAAAAACTATCATCGAGAGGACCGTGGCTCTCCTACGTTAAATAATGTTGACTTGTGACTCGGAATCTACGAGAACTGGTTGTGTAACAGTGCAGTTCAGGTCCGCCGGTAGCTATAGCTACAGATTCTGAAAATGATTTACAGCCGCCCCTGTCATTATGGCGTAATCTGATGGTGTATCAACTGCCCTTGATGAACTTGCCAAAGGCTCATCATCGCCTCATGCGATTGCTTTGTGGCCTTATTTGACTTCTTTATACTCAGAAAAACCGAGTTCTCTGGTTTGAAATACGCCAAAACAAAACCTGCTGCCCCGTGTGGCTTATCAGGCGTGTGCCTGGTATGTGGCAACTTCGCATATTATGAGGAGACGGCTTATAACACAAATCCCTTACTCGAGAGCTATCTAGACCTTTCTGGCCGTAATTCCCTAGACAGTAAAAGAACCCGTGGCACCTGAGTAAGTAGCCCAAAATCCCCAAGGAATGTCAGACCTCAACCAGACTCGCCTGTACATTCGCCACCGTCTGGTTCCTTACGAGGAGTTTTGTCTAGTGCCAGACAACAGTAGCTCCAGGATCCCTACTTCAATAGATACGAAAACCTTACCAGCATGTTTGAGCCAAAGTAGCCACTTGAACGTACTCGTATGACGAATAACAGGATGTCTCCATGCATCCAAACCCCATGTGAGTCCTCCTGTTGCCATTTAATCTTTGCTGAAGGCTTCGGAAGAACCAGACTCGCATGACCAATACCAGAATGGCTCCAGGCATCCAAGCCACATGTGAGTCCTCCTGTTGCCATTTGATCTTTGCTGAAGGCTTTGGAAGAACCAGACTCGTATGACCAATACCAGGATGTCTCCGGGCATCCAAGGCACATGTAAGTCCTCCTCTTGCCATTTGCTGACGGCTTCGAATGAATCTTGTATAACCGAAGTCGTTGTAGATTCACATTGATCCAGACAGCGCATATTATTCACGGTGAATAGTGCGGATTTCCCCAGCAGAACACCCATTTTTCTTAAAACATCACGTCATTTACACGGGTGTGTCCAAGAAAATTTGGCAAAATAGGCTCAACAAATGCCAGCCTATTCCAAAGCCGTAAATTCAACAATATTCCCGCTATCGAGTGTCAAAGTTTAGACATTCCTCTGCCAATATTTGTTGTTTGATTCCGTCGGCTGCGGAGCTGCGGACTGAACTGTTGCTTTTCCTTTATGTGCAAATATCAACTGCGGACGTTCTCCTTCGTATGAAACCTCCACTCCTTTTGAATGTCTGCGCCCAAAATCACGAAATTCAATTGTTAACAATTAGTGTTTATTTAGTTAAACAAAATGCCATCATTAAATCCAAAATTAGCAAATAATGTACACTCTGACCTATTTGGTAATTAATTTAAAACAATTACTCAAATTGCCTGTCATTTGACATCAGACAGTGACAATTGTGTTAAATGTAAATCTTGGTTTTTTTTCCTTTTTCCTTTTAATGAAAACAGATTCAAGTGAAAATCTGCATCTCTGCGATGCGGCACCAAAAACCATAAAACTGAAAGGAAGATGTAAGAGAAATGATTTCTTTTTTATAACGAATCTCTGCACATTCAAATCGAAAATGAAGTTCTGAAAGATCTTGTAAATAGCGGTAAATTAGTGCTGGAGACAATCGTTTATCACGGCCGCCGAACATGTGGGGACCTGAGGCAGGCTACCCTCCCCTACCCTCTTCGCTTCCCTTTTTCTGTTCTATAGGGCGCAAAATAATTATCCCACCAAATGAAAAACCAACACAAATTCCCCCTCCCAACACCATTTCCTAGTTTAGTAGACAACAATTGGTCTTTGGCGCATTTGGCGCGCTAATTGGTGTTGCTTTACGCCCAAAGTTGCTGCTAAATGTAGACACCAGTTTACGGCAACATGATGTTGTTCAGTTTAATGCTGCATTCCGAATAAAAGAGTTCTGGAAATATCTTGCGACGACTGACTTCGCCCTTCATTTACATCTTATTAGTCGTTTATGAGCGCATCAAAATACCAGCCAACCCTTAAGATGTTGCGACGTTGCGATGTTGCGATGCTGTCGCTGGCATTCGAGTCTTCCTCTAGATGCAGTACGAGTGTTTGTACTTGTTGTGTGCTGCAATTGTGGTGGTGTGTCGTTGGGGCAATTTGATATCAAACACTTTTACGGACAGATTACAAGTGATAATTGGTGTTGGCAGATTTATGGCTGAAAGTGATGAGCACATGTTTTAATTAATTTCCAAGAAACTTTTTGCCAACAACTTTGTTCAACACTGATTGTTCAATGAGTTTGGAAGATTTTCAAATTATTTTTAAAAAAACTGTGAAGTGTTTATTACAATTTACAGAAGCAAATATGAGATTTCCAAGGAAGATTGATTTCATAATCTCCTTATGGATTTCAACGGCGTTTTTTACGGTATTGAATATTTAAGGGGACTTTTTAGGTTCTGACTTTTCGACGACTTTTGTAGTATTTTATAAATCCAAAAATATCAATACCAAAATAATCAAGAGAGGGAGAGAGAGAGAGAGAGAGAGAGGCCGAAACAGTCCTTTACTTTATTGAGGCTACTGCCTGGCCTTGAAAAACTTAACAGATGGGATACCAGAACAGCGCAAACTTTCTTCTCATAGTCTTTGGTTTCAATTTTGTCTCCTTTTCCATTAGACACTTTTCTCCACTTTCACAATTGATGGCAGCTGGATTATGGAACCAACCCCGAGAGCTCTTCAGTACGATTACCCAAAATCTTCTTGAATGGATATGGCGATTAATGACACGTGGAAATGGGGCTCCGGTGCTGCCATTGTACCGCAAGCTTCGCTTCGCTCCTTTTGCTTCATAATCGTTCTGTCAAGAGTATTTACAGACTGGACTTATTCAGTAGACAATGAACCAACACATCGGGCGACGACGGCGAAGCGCAATATCTGCAGAAAACAGAGTCGATTTCAATTTCAAACTGTCGCCAGGCCACAACCTGCGTCTTTTTAGTTTGCATTTATAAAAAAATTCGACTGGCACAGGACATTTGGTAGGGGGCCGAGAAATAGTTGGAAACTGGATTAATTACCTATTCCAAGCAATAAAGTTTTCAATCCATATTTTGAGACACTGTCACTCTCCATGAGCTCTAAAAGCGTTGAGTGTAACCCGCAAAAGATTCTCCTTTCCCTGGTTTTCTTTAGGCCAACTATTTTTGGCCTAAATGTTACTTCACAGGATGGCTCCTGGTGCCACTTGGCTCATTAGCGATCAAGATGGTGCGATTTGATCTCTTTAGACCAGTTTAGATGAGGTTTATAATAACTAGTGTCTTATTCAGTTTGACAATATTGACAAAACTTATTATTTGGACAATAAAACAACTAGACAAAGAACGTGCACCCCCTGTTTTATGGCCTAATCCCTAGACTTAAAATTCTATTTCATACCGCTCAATTTTTATATTTTTCAAACTCATTCTTGCCACTTTTTATTCCTTTTTGTAGATTAAATTGATTAAAAACAACATTTAATTTTCAAGCTATTAAAAACAAACAGAAAAGAAAAACTCATATTTTATAAGTAACAACATTTATGTTGTTTGGCTTCAAATGCAAACACCTTAATTCGTTGTTGTTTTATTTAATTAGTTTAATGTTTGTTTTCATTAAAACTGTAACATCTGTTTTTGTTTTATTTCGTTTAAGGGTCTTCAAAACAGCAACAGAACAATCCCCGAGATCTAATAACATAATCATTTAACAACCCAAATGTGACATTAAGTGGAAACAAAATTATGATTAATGTCAGCCAAAATATGAATCTGGCGGCTAAACAAGTCAGACAGATGAATGGATGAATGATATTTGTATCATAATATGTTGAATACGTTGAATACGAGGCTCATAAAAAATGATCTCAAAGTGTGCTAAATGAGGGAAGCGATTCTATCTTTTGTGCACAGAGATGCCACACTGGGTTTTTTAAATCAGTAGAACTCAGGTGTTCAGAAGTGTAGCACGGTGAGGGAAATTTCCCTCATACGAGTCATTGAGGGAACAAGTGTTGCTTTTGGTATTTTCAAATTGTATATGTGCCATTAATGTGGACTTTAACAAAAACAAAATACTCGTAAAATGCGAAATGTTAAACAAATTAAGCTGAACTGCCACGCAGATAAAAATCTTTGAGCGATTTGGAAATACTCGGGCATCTTCCTTCAGTATTCTTGTACAGTTCCATTTCCAACTTGGTTAAGATGAACTTATTATTGAAATATATAATTTGGCTTGGCTGGCTTTGCCTCTTTATAAGTCGAAAACACTGTGATATAAGGAAAGAGAGGGAATTTCTTACTTAAATAAAATATTAATAGAATAATAAAATTTAAAAAAAATATATATGAGTTTGTTTTTATTGGGCGCTCCGCAATTAAATACTTACAACAGAGGAATTAAGTCGTGAAAAAGTGTAAAATTGAAAACAGAAAATAATTAAAAGTTCGAGTTTAAGTTCATGTACGAATTCTAGTAGTTGAGACCAAATAATAATATTCCAGATGATTCGTTTTTTAAGCAGGTTTTCTACACATAAAAATGTTTAATCATATATTAAGTTTCCCTAATTTTGTTTAATAAAACATCTGGCATCACTCTAATAGCCAACAAAATATATCATATGTTGCATATATTTATTGATTGTTTCTTACACGATTTTGTAAGTACTGAACTATTTTTAGTTCTATTAATACATCTGGCAGCACCTTCACAACTCCATTTGCTTCGTTCATTTCTTTCGCAATATTTATATATATCGGCCATCATTTTATGAATACCGAGCCCAAGTTAACGGCAATACCCAAAAAAATTTCTCCATTAATACATCTGGCATCACTTTTACAACTGCCACAATTTCAATATGTTACATGTGTTTGTCAACTTTTTTTTACTGTTTCTTGCATCATGTTCCGAACACCAAAGAAAAACAACTCAACGCTAGACCTTTGAAATTCCAGCATGATAGCGCCGCCTCACATCCTCTAACACACAAATTACACGAGGAACTCCGAGTCATTAAGAGTTAAATGTTTACGTGTTCGTAACGTGCGTGTGTGCTTTTGTGCGTATGGCAGCATGTTGCGCGGGCACCGCAACAAGGTAATGATGGTGGGGCGCACCAGAAAGTGTGACTTTGTGCGTGATTAATCTAGTGAAGAAAATCATAAATTAATTGGCGGCCAACACAAATTATATTTCTCCACAATTTTGAATAAAATTGCTGTTTTGAATCTTGTCACTGAATTAAATAAAAACAAAGTGAAAATATTACGAATATTTTTTTTTCCAAATTAGATTTTTTACATACAATTTTCACATTTTCTTTTAGCCTTTCGTAAAGTTTTTCCATTTTTTCCCTCCCTTCCACTTCCAGCACTCTTAAGTTGCCATACGTGACGTGATTAGTGCAGCACGATGTGGTAAGTGTAAATTGTTTGGAAAGCATCTTAAACTATTTGGGTGTCACAGAATGTCATCATTTAAAATAATTAACTTTTTTGGTTTGCTGGCTGGCGCCATGTTGCACGCAACATTCTAGCATTCGGAATGCTAGGAAGCGGTGGCGGCAGCTTGGTGCTATTGGGGCTTCTGTTTTTCGCAGGAAGCAAATGCTTTTGAGGTATTTTGAATTGACGACAAAAAGTCGCGCCTTTATCCTGACATAAATATCCTGCTTCAAAAACACCACAATGTAAAATGTTTATAATCTTAAGAATATTGGAAAATAGTTCCTTTAATTTATTTGTCTCACATACATTTTCACTTAAAAGATGTAATAAAGATATTGTTAAGGCAATGAAATGTTACATTGCATTAAGGAAAACCTCAATTAATACGCATTTTGTCATAACAGCTTAAGTCAAATTTTATAACAATAATTTCATTAATTTGAGGAAATATTATAGGTTTTATTTGGCAAAATTCTTTTTCGTATTATTGTCGATTTTTCATTTATTCTCGCAGGTTTTCCTTGAAATACGAGTATCTGCCAAAAAATTTACATTCGCCTTATCTGGACTTAAGCCATTATGATAAAACCCCACAGATATAATAAATTTATGAAAATTAATTGAAATTAATGACAGTCACCAGATCACCCAATCACATCCTTTTATCCACTCTCGATTTTGATTTCGAATTGCCGACAACACAAACAAACCAAAAAACAGAGTCAGCGCTCATTCCACGATCAGGCCTGCTGCACACACAATATTTTGTTGCAGAAAAACTATTTTGGAATTTTCTTTATTTTAATGTATTCAATTTAAATAAAATAAACAATTGCATAAAATAGTTAATAAACAACAGATTCAGTAATTTATTTAATTAAATTATTATGACATTTTCCACAAAAAAAAATTTTGAAATACAAAAGTCACTTGAAAAAGTTGTTGGCTGAGATGTGAAAGTTTTAAAAGCAAAAAATTTTATATAAAGAACAATCGAACGGTTTCAAATCACTTTTCTAATATGATTTTCAACTGAAATATTTTCAGTGATTTAAATCCTTTGAAATGCCATTTTCAATTAAATTAAAATCAACGGATTATCAAAACAGAGTGTTCAGGAATAGAATTTCAAAATTTCACAATTGGTTCTATAAGATGTTTTTGAAACCGACAGAAAAAATCTTCTTCTTCTTCTTCTTTTGGCGCTACAGTCCGTGGTGAACCTGGGACTCAACCAACAAAGTTTTCCAGCTGGCACGGTCTTTAGCCAGCGTTCTCCAATTTTGCACACCAAGTTGGTTGAGGTCCCTCTCCACTTGTGTGCGCCATCGGTTCCGTGGGCGTCCTCTACTGCGTTGTCCCACAGGTTCGGAATCGAAGAAGGGGGAATGGGCCAGTGCACTCAGGGCAAAGTTGTTGACTGCTCTCAACCTGGCGAGAAGCCAGCAGCGATCCCTGAAAATGGACTGGTCAAGCTGACATACTGCCTCCCCGTGGCGCCCCTGGATAGCCCCTACAGCACCCGCTTAGAGGTGAACCAAAGTGTGCAGCGAATCCCCTCTGTCCAGGGGTCTAAACCAGGACCCGGTCCTCCAGGTTTCGGGGGTTGTGCGTGGGGGTAACTTCCCTACCGTGTAAAAACACACTAGTTGCGATACAACAACAAAGAATAAATATAAAATATAAATATGGATGACAGAAAAAATGCCCCCCCAAAATGCCGACTAATGTAAATATTTTGTGTTTTAAAAATTCGAATAGCAACAGTTCGTTTGTAGTTTTATCTGAATATATTTTTTTCAAGAAATCTTAAGGATTTTGTTTGTGTTATTTTGACATATTCGTAAGTTCGTGATTTGTGGACCCATTTTCAAAATATTTTATTTTATTTGAAGAGGTTTGCTTGCTGTCCTGGCATATGTATGTATTATAAGGCGAGTCGCTAGAGTTACATTTTGTTTTATTTTCAATAGAATATAATGCAGATTATGCTTCTGCTTATCAGAGAACTAAAGTTTTTCTTAAATAAAATAAAACAAAATTATCTCAATTTTGAAGAAATCAAATTTCAATGTATTTAAAACTAAAAAAAATAACATCTTTTTTAAAACCAAACTTAAATTTGAAACGACAAATTTAACGAATTATTGCAGGCTGACAATATTCAAATTAAATTTATATCCAGTTGCTGTACACCCTGTTTGTTGTGGCGCCATCTATCGTTGAGTAGTATTTCAAATACTTCCACCTGTTAATCCCACACGTTTCATGGCTATTAAGAGACTCAAAATTTTCTTCCAAAGAGAAAAAGAGAGAAATTTTTCACAGTCTCCGAAAAAAAAACAAATAACTGATAGTTTGAACAGGCCACAAGTATATCATATTGGGTAAGGTCAGGGCAAAAGATAGACATGGGTTTTTATAAAGTTTTTGTTATTGTTGTTTTACACTCGCATTAAGCAAACGGCAAGTGATTGAGTGAGTGAGCGACACCGTCCGTGTACAACACACAGAGCGGCTGACTGCATCATCATCATCAGCAACGTGTTGTTGTCAATGCTTAAGCATTGAAAAATTTCTATTAATAAACAATTAAACAATAATTTTAATTAATTTATACTATACTTTAAATAATAATATTATAAAGTAGATACATATATATTCATATATGTATATATGTACATACATATGTATTATATGTTCAACATGCATAAATTAACAGAAAACCGTTTAAATGTGAGCAGGTGAAGGTGTCCATGAACTGCACGATATAATTATTCATATTATGGCTTTAATAGTTAATATTATTTTAATAACTGTATTTAATACCAGCTCTGTAATCTTATCCGGTGGGTAGCGTATAAAACTATGGCTATTGAAAAGAGGTCTTAAGGAATTATTACGATTGAAATGTTAAATGTTTAACATTCTTAAGTTGAGAGAGTGCCCTTCTTGCAAATTAAAAACTTCACTATATACGAGTACACTGCGACCAGCATAATTGTTAAGGTTAAGGAATATATGTACATATATAGTACATATATATGTACATACATATACATATATAAAATTAAAAACAGGATCAGCAAAGACGCTTCCTTAATTTAGCTATTCGCCAGCTTCTGGCAAAATCGTACATATAGAAAAATGACACTGCCAGCCGTCGCAATCAGGCGTTCCACTATACATATAAGATGCAAACAAAAATATTCGTATTATTTTCTAATAACAAGTTTTCAGTTCATTAAAAAAAAAAATTCTAAAACTTTATTTAACCATTTAAGGGTCACTATTCAAACTTCCCTTTAGTTAAAAGGTGGATTGTTAAGTGGGAAAAATGCCCCTAATGTCAACAACAACTAAATATTTAAGGTACAAAATTGCACAGGGTGGCGTGTAAGAAATTAAGCATTTTGCGTTTTACATATTTATTTGTTGAAATTGCGATCATTTTCCGTCCCATAAAATGTCTGCTTTAATTAACCAGCAAGTTAAAATCATGACGCCCATGATTCGTGCGCAGTAATTTATATACAACAGTTTGTATAACATCAGTTTTCGAACTCGAAATTGGATTGCTGCCGGACAAGTTCATGCAAAAATTGGACATAGCACGTTTTGTTTGCTGCGCCTGAAATTCAAACAATTTAATAACACACAATCTGGGTCAATATTTAACACATTTTGGCTTCATATCTATTTAATATTTTTGGAAAAATGTAGAAAAAAATTTCTTTAACAAAGTAATTAAATAAAATATTTAACATTCGTTGCGCAATTACATACATACATATTTCAAATATTTAAATGAGTTTTTATCTTGACTTGTAAGCATTTGTTATTTTAATTTTATAAACATTTCAGTTGATTGTTGCAAAAACAACTTCATGCAGTTTGTGTTTATGAAAATCTATTTATAAATTAATGCGGAAATTCGATTCCGCTAATAATAATTATATTCTGAATTAAAATTTTATGAATTTTTTAACATTTTATTTGCTTAATTTTGCACTTATTGTTATTCGACTTTTTAAGGCTACGCACTTTGCTAAATGTGAAGTGAATTGCCAGTTCTGCTTTCTTTCTAAATGTGTATTTATTTATTTATTTGTTTAACAACAATAAACAATTATGAAGAGAAAATGTAAACAAATCGCATAAATGTTCTAGCAAATATTCAAATCGAAAACTATTACACTGTCTTGTCAGACGCATTATTAGAAATCCGGAATCAGATGCCGGAAACAAATCGCATAAAATGATAACAGTTGTTTTTTTTTTTTGTTGGTTTGTTTTTTTAAGGTCACATATAAACTATTAAATGTATTAATTTCTGAATTGTCATAATCGCTTGTAGCTGGAATGATCACCAGTAGGACAGAAATTGCAAACAAAAAATAAATATCCTTTTTGAAACTTCAGTTTCTTCATCAAAAATTATTTTCACATGTTTCGCATGTGGGGAAATTGTGAAAATTTTAAAAACCCTGACAGTGTCAAGCGAATAAATCATCATCTGTCATCATAATCGTCTGGCAATTATTTGATTTTTATCATTTCTTGTGAATTATTCATATTTAAGACAAACGAAAATCCATTCTTTAGATTTTGAAATGAAGGAATTATACAATTTTTATTTAAACAGAAAAAAAAATATTATTTGCCAATCGTGTTTGACATAATTTAGTGAAATTGTTGAAAACAAATTGTGGAGGATGAAAAAAAAAATCCGAAAATGAATAGGGAAGGGGAAAAAAATTAAGTACATAAAAGGGTATATTAAGGCACTGTCCCACCATGTCGAACGTTAACGTTTAAACAACAGAAAATTGATTCCAAAGCCAACTAACTGATCTAATTATGACAGATCGATGGACAGAACTGGATAAAATAAAGTTTGTAAATAAATTATTTACTCTGCGGCTTTAAGTAGCAGCACTGCGGCAGCTTAGAACTGTTTGCTAAGAAAACACCCCAAAATACAATTTCTCTGAAACAAGACCTTTTTAGAATCGAAATTGTAGATTCGTTTGAAAGATAACGTTGCCACAAAGTATGAAACGTAATACCGTGCAAAGGTTCAAAGGCGCTGGTATAAAATCGGCTGAATTTGCTTTGTGGGTAATTGAAACAGATTTGAGGCCTACGAAAGCATTACACGCCTCCCACAACGTAGCATCACCGTGTTGGCATGAACCGTGTGCCATTTAACGCCGTCCTCTTAAAATCATTTAATTCAGTACAAACTAATTGATAATCATCGATGTGCAGTGATCGCTGTTGGCGCTCTTGATCTGGCCAATATCGTTCCTAAAGAAATATGCCCGCAATGACCCCCTCCACCTACAGTCCACACCAAACAGTGACATTTTGCGAATTCATTGGATGTTCCTGCATTTCATGTGCATCGTTATCATGATAAAAATAACACGGGTTTGCGGCCAACTCTTCCAATGACCATTTAGTGGAATGTATTAGATATTATTGGATCTCATATGGGCAGATTTCTGTTCTAATGGCTATTTAGTGGAATATATTGGATGTTCTTGGATCTTATGTGGATTGATATCGTGCTAAAAGACAACAGCGTTTTTTCAGACGTATCCTTTCATTCAGAAATGGGACTCATCATTGAGGCTGATTTTTTTTTTGTACTAAAATGCTGATCAGTTTCCAATTGTTACATTCAACCTTTGGCAGCAGTTTTTGTTAAACTCAGGCCCAAAGTTTGGAGGTAAAATACGCCCAGTTGTGGTCTGACCAAGGTAGAGTTCTTATAAGCGACGGAAAGCGATTGCCAAGCATTTTCCTCCCCCCACTAAAAGACAAGGGCTACATTTTTACTCGATCTTGGATGATAGCTAATTATTTACTTAGCCTGTGGACTCAAATTTATCCCAATAGGTGTCTAAGTAGTGCAATTATGCCACCCATAAAGTAGGCAAAGTGAGGTATCATTTGCACTCGCGCGCGAATTGCTGTTTGTCGGCGATGATGTCTGTGTTGCCAGACTGGAATACATTTTAGCGTTATAGCTTCTGCAATATGGCCGCTTTCCGCCTTCAGAACATCTTGTAAGAATTGGTATCCCAACAAAATATCATATTCAGGAAAATGATTCATTAACGGATTCAAATTATTGGCTAAACATCCTGTAGGAAACTTCAAAAAGTTTTGAATGAAATAATTTCCACATTTATATTCCCGGCAAGAGATAAAAAATAAACTGCCTGCAAATCGAGTCAATTAAAATCACAAACATCTGTTCGAATAAATTCCTCATCCACAAAATGTGTTAAGAGATCAGCAACACGATTAGATGCATGAAACAGCTACAATTTGGACAAAATTTGAATAGCAAATAATTAAAGAAAATAAATGAAATAAAAGTTAAATAAATGAAAAAACAACCGAACGTGCTAAGAATTATTTATATATCCTAGAATCGAAAACAAATACAACAAATCTCTTTTTGTTTAACAAATAAGTGAATTGAAAATAAACAAATAAACAAACACGAATCTGTCTGCCAACTACTGCCATGCAGCGCAGTGCAGCGAGTGCCTAGTTAATTCCACAATACACAACAACAACAACAACAACAGCAGCAGCAGTAGCAACAAGAAGAAGAAAGACAAATTGAAAGTGTCGTCATTCGCATTGGTGGCGGCGCATGCGTGTGTGCAGTTCATTGAACATTGCAGGCAGATATTATTTGCAAATTTCCATACAAATTGTTATGTCATCCATCTTGAAATGAATTAACTAAAAAAATAATGTGCGATTAAAGGCGAAGCCTTTGGGTCGGATTCGCTCGCTTCAAGCATTCGCAAAAATTCATTTTATACTCGTGCACAGAAACGCTGGCCGACCGTTTTGGCTGCTTTTGATTTTTCGCTTGAATCATCATTAAAAACCTCGTGCAAATGTTTTGTATAAATGCACAGACACACACACACACATACACACACACACACACATATACACACACACATGTGCACATACATACAAATGTTTATATATTTTCGTTAAATATGAATTTGAGATACAAACAATTGTTCACTGTTTATAAATTATTTTGTCGATGACCTTTTTTGTGTAAATGACCTTTTTTTGAGAAAGTCGAAATATTTTTGTTTTCACATCAAAATAATTAAAAACAAATACAGGTTTCCCTTTTTTCAAATACACAAAAACACATGTATGTACATATAATTTTTTTACTTCCCCCAATGTTTTGGGGCTCTGATCTTAATTAATGAATTGTTAATCGTTTGACTTTCGAATTTGAAAAAAGTTTTTATATTATTTAAATGCTCGAAAGAAAAAAACTCCCAAGGTGGGAGTTTCCCATTTTTGTAGCGATTTTTTTTTCGACAATAATTTTATATGGACTTAATTCGTACTTCTAAGACAAATAAATAACGCTTCTACTGCTCAGTTGCAGTTGACAGCGGTCATATTGGGTAAGCCGCCGCTATCGTATCGACTCTCAGTTATTTAGTCTATTTTTTATTAATTAAAAAAAAAAAATTATTTAAAGGTGCATTTTTGCGGAACTAGATTCTAGGGAGGAGGAAGGAAGGCTTCTTTTTATTCTATTTTGAAGAGATGAAGTTGTCGTAATTTAACCCATGTTGTTCCGACTATTTAGCACAGTTTTGCACAGTTTTTAGTTGAATGTTTGAGAATTTTGGCCGACGACGAGAATTGGAACCGACGACATCTTGGATTGTTGGTCGAAAACTGTATCAACTCGTCCATCGAGGCAAATTATAACGATATACATGATATTAAGAAGATGTGGTATTAGCAGGAGGGTGACACAGTTCATGCCAATGAATTGACGAATTGGCTGGCCGACGAGCAGTTGACATCGCCAACGGGATCGGGGGTTTCTTAAGCCTGAATTACCCACAAGTCATTTAACTTCATTTAAACGAATCTACTGCTTCGACTATTTCCCACACAGACTTTGTTTTATTTAAATTTATCTTGGACATGGATATAGCCTTCCACAATGCCTTTAAATACTGTCAAAATGGATTCCCGCGACAGTCAACCGATCAAGTATCCAAATTCTCTGAGATAGGCAATCAGTATTCAAGACTCCAGGTAGCTGTACATGAATGTCCAAGACTGTGCTTAAGTGTTACAACCAGCTGAAGAGACTAGACGCTCAGAATCGGAACTAGGTTCCACTACAAGAGGGTCATAGAGGAAACAGGACAGCAGACTTAACGCGTCAATGCAATTAGTGTGGTCTAATGCAATTTTCACTGGACCCCTTCCAGCCTTTACCTTCAGCAGAAGTCTCCTTAAAGTAGAGATCGCGGAATGGCTAACAGCGATCGTGGGAAAATATTGGAATCATATTTCTGAGCTTTGATGCCAGGAGGCCGGAACTCTCGCTAAAAGTGGATAGAAAAACCCTAAAATCACTATTGGAACCATTCACGAGACATTATGCCTACAATAAGCATCTATACAGAATGGGCGTAGTCAACACAGACACTTACGGATTCTGGGATAAGGAGGAATAGTCAATCGGGTACTTGATTACCCGCTAAGTGGCACTGAGATACCGAAGATACAGGCTAATTCATTGCCTATACGAGTATGCTTGGGGAACATTCCCATTGAAAGAGCTGGTCCATTTCCTTGTCCCTGAAGGCAAGGCGCTTCCTTCCATAAATGATCAACAATAATGAAAGTGCGAAGGGCCATTCCGGGCCACTCATTTATTAGTCATATATTTTTTATTTAATTTTTTTCTATTCGTATGTCGTTCCAAACAATTTTTGGCAGGAACTGCTGAAGTCGGGTCTCTGCCCTCCACAATTCCAAGTAATACCACATTTTTGGATGGCGGGTTGCTTTCGAAAAATATGCCCCCTTCTCCACATTTGCTGCCTAAAATTTTATTTCAATAAAATTAATAAATCAAATTTTAATTCATTCGCCAACAGCAGCAAAATATGTTCGTATTTTTCCACCATGTGATTTGATTTGATTTTTTTTTCTTTAACTTGCATTTTTGGCAGAAATAATTTTATCAAATCAACATTCTTTAATTGAATCACAAACTGGACGAAAAGTTCATTGAACAGGGATTTGAACTCAAAAAAGGTTATTGTTTGTTTTCAAAGTGCGGCCGCAGGAAAAAAAACTACGCAGCAAAAATGTACAGCACGAATTAAATGGTTTCAATTGAGAACAGAACTGAAGAAATAGCAGCTAAAAAATTAATCTTAACAGTTTTGCTGCTAAAATTAAGACCTCAACACTAAGTAATTAAAAAAATTATTGAGCGTAAAAGCAAAAGGGATAATAATATAAAAAACAAAAACTTTAAGTTCCTTAAGATACGATTAGACAGACGGTGATACTTGAAAGAAAATCCAGCCAAAGTTGCAAAAATTTGGAAAAAAATGTGAAAGAAAACAAATACATACATATATTTTCTTTCACCTATTCAAGAACGTGATTTGCTGAAGCATTTCATAAACTGGTTGAATACAGATCTGTAAAGGAATTCAAACAACAATTTACAAACAGTTGTTCAATGACAGACAACAAGCAATTTTTAATAACATAAAAATATGATGAGCAGAATAATTTTTTTAATACGAATTCATTTTGAAACAAAAAAAAAATACTCAGTTATATATGAAAAAAATGTATAATTTCTCTAAAAACACACCTCAACCATGAGACCCGATTTGTTCCTGGATTCACCTAAAATATGAATATTTGTAGCAAAAGTTAATTTCTTGGACAAAAAGTTAATTTATAATTTTAATAGTAATATTTTTCACTGCCTAAAGAACAATATTATTTGTCACGTCTATGCACGTAAAATAAAAAAACAAAAATGGAATTGACTTTGAAATAAAGAAATTTGGAACTATTCGGTTCTTTGCGTTCCCTTTTGGACCACCCTGTACAAAAAACACTTACATTTACAATTTAAATTTATAAATAGATAAATCTGAAAGATCTCACAAGCAGACGATTTTCGTGTCCATATTTTCATGACATTGAGGAGATAAAAAAATAGTCAAATAATTTAGTCTGGCTGGATTAAGATCCATACGAGTGAATGCTGGTGTAGTTCCTTATACTGTTCGATCAGTGTGACCATATAAAATGGTTTAAAAGGCTTAATGAATGATAAATATTAAATCTTTATGTGTGTTTTTTCCCGAAATCTCTAGTGTGATTTGCAGTACAAAATACCAATACATTTTCTAGCTGTTTTATAATATTTTAAAGCTTCAAATATGGTCACACTGGCTCCACAGGAGTACATTAATCAATATAAGATAAGTATTCGCAAGTGTGCAGGCATCTAATGGGTGTCTGGTCACCCTTCACTTAAGGAGAATGTGTGGAAAAGGTCAATCTTTTAAGCTGCGCTGGAAGCCACCAATGAAAAATGTATACCAGACTTAAAGCGCCCTAAAAACAGGGTCAAATCTATATTTCAAATTGTGGCTGAGCCAAAACGTATAAATTGATTTTTAATATAAGTCTTGTGATACATTTTTCCTATTCGTTTTTGGCTGCAAAAAACAAACCTCAATTGAGAAACAGTAGCAAAAGTACATTTTCAATTTGGGCACAAAATTTGTACGTGCACACACACACACACACACGAGTATATGTTTAAAAATAATTAATTAAAATAATTTGAATAAAATTAAAAGGCAACACTCACTTTGATTTTTTTCTTTTTTTTGGTCTTAATCTTTTCAAGCAAATTTGCGGCCAGTGACGGCGGTGGGTCGTACAGCGAAGCACGAGTTTTTATATAAAAGTCAGCAAAAAGCCAACAGTGAGCGTGCGTTTCGGTCTAAATAATTTTATGCGTCTTTAGGTTCAACTACACAGACGCAGATGCGGCTCGACAGGTTTTAATTTCGCTGCAAACTCAAACAAATCGCAAACATTTCTAAGTAAAATGAATAATTGTCACAAAAAGGCAAAAACAAAAAAAAAAATAAGCAATAATTTGTTTAAATTTTTTTTTTCTTAAAACAAATTTGCTTACAGCAAAGTGAAGTTACAAATGCGAAAACAGTGCGCCCGGCATATCAGCAGACATTTATGAATATTGAAGTTTAAGATCGAATTTATTATTGACGCACCTGCAGCTTAAAAGGTTTTAATTGTTCCGAATTTAAAATGCAGCAAAAAAGTAACTGAACAGAAAATAACCATGTACTTCTATATACATATATTTCTCTATATTAGTCAGGGGAATCCCCCAAAGTGAAGCTATATATGTAATTATACACTACGAACGTATTTGAATATTATTCTTCAGTTTTTTAGACAACATAATAAATTTTTAGATTAAATATTTCTGAAAAAATTGGCTGTAGAGCCCATCAGCTGTATGGGACTGTACCACAATTTCGAACGTTAACTTTTGCCAACATTTTGAACAAACCGAAAACTGATTAAAGGCCGACTGATGTGATCTGAATCGCAATATATCGAAAACCATTAATGTCAGCAACAAGGAGCTCGACAAAGTACATAAATAATCGCCAATCCGGTTTTTTTGGCCTTCAAAATCCTGCCGAACTTTAACATTCGAGTTCGTGGCCCAGGCGATTTAGGGTTTTTTTTAGTTAATACTAAAGCTTAAGATGCCTTATCTGGAGCTTCAAGTGATTGATGTTTGGGAGCTGAAAATATTAATAAAAAAAATTGTGGCCTTTTTGCCATATTGACACCGTGTCGGTTGACGTTATCCCCAGCCCACCGTACAGCAATTTCTGTTAGATAAAAAAAGCAATATGCAAATGAACGTGTTTGCGTACGTACCCGTAAGTATCGTGTTTGTGCTTGAATGTTTGCAAAGGTGTTTAATGGCGGGGCAGCGCATGCGCTAGTAAATTTTCATGGTTTATTTGTATGTCAATTGATTTTTTTTTCTTTCTGTAGCAAAAACAACTATTTTCGGGTTTTGAAGCCTTGTTCAATAGCGGAGAATGTGCGTATGATGTAAGCGAATGTGGTAATTGGTTCATATGCGTTCCACACAGCGGCAGTAGTGCGCAGATTTCGGTTTTCCAATGTATCTATAGGGTTTTGCATTCTATTGTATTCTATCACGTGATATCGGCGTCTTTTCAATGCCTTTAATTTTACACCCATATCAAAACTGAATTTTCAACACATGTTTTGCTGTCGGGAAATATTGGTTTTACACAAATCGACAATTTCGTTAAAACCAGACAAACTTAGTCGGGTCTATCTTCAATGTTATTGATTTTACCTTTAAAAATAGATAATTCATCAATATCAGTAGCAGCGGGATAGATAATGCGTCCCACCAAAAATGTCTGCATCATATGCGTGAAAATAGATGCCGTTCGTAAATGCAAAGCCAAAATGGCAGCATTGGCAAATATTTGAATATGGAAATTGAATTCTGGTCAAGATAAAACAAGTTCATTCTGTTTTAAATTAATCCAAGCAACAAATAAGTTGAATCATCATCATTTGTTTTATCCTCTAATTTACGAATAAGGTTTTTTTTTATCAACTGCTGCCTTCTTTTACGTTCAGCGTTCGTAAATGCAAACAAAACAAATGAGCATAAGAAAGCCGCATAAACAGCTGATTCGTAAAAGCATCTCAAATAATAATCATATTATGCAGAGCAGTGATGCTCGACATAATATGAGGGTCCACTCCTGGGCCCGTCTAAAGCCATCAACTGTCGTATCACCCTGTTTGCAAAATTGTGTTTTACTTATGGCTGCATAAAAAATGGCCCAAATTCAATAATTATGCCATAATAAATTTAAAATAAATCCCCTTATACCAAGAGTCGCCATCGCAGTCACATTAACACGATGTTAGAGAATTGCCGCTGGTATATTTCTTGTCCATATATAGTCTTAGGTCTAGATTGTGCCATGTTTCTGTTAAGTTGAGACCTTATTTATGGTTGATGAGTGTAAAAGAGAGAACTTTTTGATGTCGACTTGGTTGACGACTCTTGAAGTAGGGAAAATATGTCGGGAGTTCCTTTTAACAGCTTAAATGGTGATAAGACCAAAATAATTATATACGAAAAATGCCAGCCCTGATCAAATAAAATACTTGTATCTTATGGCTTAAAAAAGTTCATAAAAATTAAAAAGTTTTAAGGATTATCAAATCTCTTAACATATTCTTATTTATTCATTCTACTGTCGCACAATAACTCTTGCACCTGGTATTTGAGTTCTTGACCAAATGCTAGTATTGAGTGTAAACACAGGGCAGTTTACACTATAATATTCTATTACTCCCCATAAAGTGTATAAAATTAAAGCTTGCAACGCTGAAGCCGTCTGAATCGTGATAATTCTCTAACAGGTCCTCCCTGCCGACACCTTCTCAAACTGTTTGAGCCACGAAATGAATTTTTAAATGAAATAGTAATTTCTATTTATCTGTCATATGACAACTTTGATTTGGTCGCTTTTTCAGGCAGCCTTTTAAAAATGCAAATTGCTGTGAATGCGTAAATTTTGTTTTTATTTTATTTTATTTGCAAAACATGAATATTTTACAACAAACAAAATTTATTTAAAATCAACATTTTGCTGGGTCACGAATATTTAAATTTTAGCGTGACGGCGGGGAAAAAGTAGAAGTATTTTTTTTTTTGTTCGAGTGGATTTTGTGGAGGATAATAACAAGTGTTTTTTATTGAGTTGATGTTGAACATTTATTTATTACATTTTATTAATTTATAAGGTCGTTAAGAAACATATAATATGTTTTTAATTTTTTGTTTCTTCTTAATTTTGTGTTTCTATTGTATTGACGAATATCAACTTTCACATCGTGGGGGCAAAATTTTGTTTTTGTAAAACAAATAAAAATAAAAAAAAAGTTTGCGACCTCTCTGCAAATTTACTGACTTATTATTAAATTTAAGTAAAACAGCGGAAACTGTTTGGGCTGGGCTCATTTACTTATAAAACAAATCAGATGGGCAAAACATTAAGAGGTTGTTGAAAACTGGCCATTTCACAATAATCTTGTTGAGATGCATTTGGATTTGGAAGATTTTATCACCTGAACGTTCAAGTTGTACGAATACAAATTCATATTCTTGATAACATCTTTTTTATTTTGTTTTCCTTAATTTCTGTCATTAAGAAACAAAATCCACTGATTTCTACCCAAGCAGTAAAATCACTTCCCATATTCGTAATATCTATTTTCCCTTTTTAAGTATAAATTTGTTTTAAAAGTTACTAGTCGTCATCCGGCTGACTTCTAATGGAAATAAAGTCACGTTCGAGATGTCACTTAACTAACGGCCCAGATTATGGCATAAAAAGACACCCACAAAAGTACATTAAAGTCTAAAATTAATTGCAAGTCTGTTCGGTTCTATTAAATTTTCATTCTTTATTCTACAAAAACCATTTTCAATTTTGTCACGTTCGATTTGTTTTTGTTTTTTAATTTTCTTTTGATACGGAACTCCCCCCCTAATTTCAGTTTTAGCCAACAAATTTTGAAAAATGATAATTGTCACTTTCAAGCGCCTGAATATTTAATGCTCGCAAAAAGGCATATACGAATCGATAATTTGGCCATTTGGGTAACTCCGTTGGTCCATAAAATCTGTAATCATTAAATAGTAAATTACTTACGTTTGATTTAAGACACATTCGAATAACAACAATAAATTTTTTTATATTTTTAATTTTTATTTTATAATTTTTTTATTTATTGTTAGTTTTTTATTAGCTAAAAGTTATAAGAAATTTAATTACTCAAGTTAAATGTCTAAATTTTAATTAATTATATTAGAATCCTAAAATATTTATATAGGAGTTCTGCAAAATTTTATGTAAATTGTGATTTATTTATTTTTTATACAGGGTGTCCCTTAAAACGACCGGTCAGAAAAACCTTTTGCCACTTTCAACATTTTCTAACAATTGTTGGCTCATGTTAATAACGTCCTAAACACGCCAAAAAGACTTCTTTCGACAAACTTCAGATAATAAGAAAAATGTTCAAAGGGCAAAGTTCTGGTCCATCACTAAATGTTTTATTGGTGTATTGCCAGACAAGTTATATTCGTGATAAAATTTAAGAACATCGAAAAAACATAAAGTTTTTGACTCAAATTAAGTTAAATTTTTCTCTTTCATATAAAAACGTTATATTTTAACCACTAAAAACTTAACAGGCAGACAGATTGTGAAATTGATTTATAGCAGCACTTGCCGTTATGCTGAATTTTATAGTGAGTCAGGGCCACGGTGAAGCTTCGACGACAGCCACCAACCAACCACCTCCAAATCATCAGCTTATCAGTCACACATACCGAAATAGTAACTTTTTGTGTGTCGCCCCGAACAGCAGGCCCTCACCAGACTCGCCTGTACATTCCCCATCATTTAGTTCCTTGCGAAGAACACAAATCTGTTAGATCGCGAAACGTCAACCCCAACATCAGTATCCAACAAAGACCCGTCTTTTGCTTTTGGGTTTCAAGGTAGATCCGAATGTTACAGCCAAATTAGACATCTTAAGTTATGACCAACATTAGGGCTTCTCTTTCACGGCATCTCAAGGTTGCCATGGTTTCCGTTCTGCCAAGATTTGGATCAACAGAATAAAGCTAAATTTAATACAATTTTCATACTTTTTATACTTTGCGAAAAATTTAACGATTTATCGTTAAATTGCCTCAAATAATGGCGGAAGACAAAACGTTACACACATCCACATATATTTCTATGAGAGTAACGTCGACTAAGGCAAGAATTATGAGTTGGACACCCACTACATTGTTTTCAACTGTCTGGCTACATGATAGCTTTTACGTCACGGTCATCTCACGTGCTAGCGACGTGAAACGGCCACCGTGATTGTGCGATTTGATCGCATTTTATGCTGTTTTTTTTTTGCACAAATTTCTTGAATCGCAGGTCTATGCAAATAGGCCAAACACCACAATGTCCTTCAAAGTCATATCATAAATTCATTTTGATACACGATTATACGTCAGTCAGTCTCAGGTAAATTCTGACGTTTCAGGTAAGCGCCACCCTTCGAACACGCTGCAGATACTGGCGAGCATTACACAAACAATGGCAAAGAATAATGTTTTTATTTTCTTGTTCATCAGTGATGTCAGCTTTAAGGTGGCGAAATTTCTATCACTTTTGACATTTTGGCATTTTGTTAAATATTTTTATTGTTTACAGTATTGAGTTCGTTAGCGGATCGAGCTCAATTTTATAAGCAACAGTTCTTATTACAACTTTAATAACTGCGAGCAGTTTAATAATAATTATTATTATTTTAAATAGTAAAAATGTTGTTATTTATCGGAATTATCAAAAACAAAATCAGTAAAACTTTCTTCTATTACGAAATAATTTCGGTGACTTTCATATTATTTATTTGAAAATTTTGTTTGTTTTATAATTTTATTTTTTTTATAATTTAATAGAAATATTTTCATATATTAAAACCTAAAATTAAAAACTCTCACGATGGCATGTTTTTTCATATTCAGTTTGACGAAAATGGCGAATCATAAATTTTACTCTTTCCAGCAGCGTCTATTTCACTCCTCAAATTAAGAAGATAAAATAGAAACCTTGAATATTCGTCTCAGTATGAAATAATAAAATAAATTCCAAATTTATTTTAGATAAAAATTTATTGTACATATTTTTTTTAACATTTAAAGTTATTATTACTATTTTTCTTTTAATTTAAACATTCAAAATTGTTATTATTATTTTTTGTTTAATTTTGGGTTAAAAAAATTGAATTCCTTATACATTTTAACATCCGTTTTTATTAAATTAAGGCTTAAATAATTTAAAATGTTGTTTTTTAATTGCATTTCTATAACTATTGCTTATTTAACTAAGTTTTTAAAATCTTTAATCATTATTGTTAATAAAACAAACAGAAAAAAACAAAATTGGAAATTAGAAAAGTTGCAAGTAACAAACAAAAAAATCAAAAAATTAACAAAACAACTTTGAAAATTGCAGTGACAATTAATAAAAACAAATATAAAAAATATAACATGATAAATGAAAATATTTACTAGTTTAAACTTAATATATTAAACGTTTTCGAAAGCAAAACCAAAAATTGATGTTTCCTTTTCACTAATTAAAACAAACTTATTGTCTGGTTTTGTAAATTTGTTGTTTACAGCTCTGCCACCAGTTAAACATTTGTTTGAATCAATTAATACTTTATCTGGCTGGACACCTTAAAGGCGTTTTTTTTATTATTATTATTATTAAGATTTTAGTTATCTTTTACGATTAAGGCTGGTTTTGCAAACGGTTTTCTCCGATTTCCTTGTCAAAAATATTGTAAGTTATTCAACATTTTTTATTATTATTTCAAAATCATTAAAAAAAATATTGATAATTATTTAAAGATTTCAAGCGTAAAGCAAATTAGCTGTTTAAAATATAAAACGCTTTTGTTATTCACCAAAATTTGTGTGCAACAATAATATTTAAAATCATTAATGTGTTTATTTTGCATAATAAAAATAATTTATTATTTTTTTTAATAACACTCTATGATTTATTTATTAAATACTTATAATATATAAATTAATAAACTTTACTTTTTTCCCTGCAGCAGCAAAACCATATTTTCTTATGACTTTTTAAACAATTATTGTTTAACAAAAAAAAAACTCAAAAACTCCCAAACAAAGAAATAAAATGATTTTGTATAAAGAAAATATATTTTTAAAGAAAATTACAATATTTTCCTTGACAATATACTGTACTAAATTTACTATAGTCAGCATGTCTAGTAAACCTTGCAAAGATGCTATAGCTGGTATTACCACAGCAGAGCACAGAAAATGTGCTACAAAATAATTTGGCCTCACAGCATTAAAAAAATATATAAACGCAAAATGTTTGCTCTTTAGCTTTAACCATAAAATATATATTTTTATGTCCATACATATACCAGGGTTTTATATTTACCACACGCAGGCAAAGCTTTAAACAAACGAAGCTGAATTACGAACGGACGAAGGGCTGGAGGGCTGGAGGGCTAAATACTTAATTAAGACTTTCTTTTTCTGGCAAACAAAAGTCAGCAAATTAACCCATACAAACCATATGGAACCTCGAATAGCCAAGATTCTAATAAAGGGCTTTTCAATAGGCGTCATTTTGTTTTGGTGGCGTCTGACTAAGTTAGTGCTTATTTTTCAGTTACTGATGGCAAGTCAGCACCCGCAACTGATTGGTCTGCAAAGCGTTGAGAAGAGGACTTTTGTTTTTGTGGCATTATATGGAATAACGCCAAGCCACACGAGCTTCACCGTGTAGTAGGAATTCATCAACAAAAAGTTATCGTTCAGTGTGGACCAACGATGCCAGCGGTGTCTCTTTTAAAAACCATAGTGATGAGGTCGTCACCGTCAACGGCGAATACCACTGATTATAACTGATGTTTTTGTAACCAAATTGAACAATATGGACGTAAACGGAATGGCGTTCTGCCTAAACGATTTGAGGGTATCAATATCTCTCGCAGGGGCCACCAATTCGGCAATTAGCCGAAATACGTAGGTGTTTCAGTGTGTGGTAGCCAAAACGTGGCGAGCAACAAATCGCTGAAAACAACAGGTATTCTAGATTACAGGAAAACTAAACGTGAAAGATATTGAAGTGTGAATTAATTATACATCGATTACTGTAAAATATGCAAAGCGTTAAGAAGAAGTCCCCTAAAAAATAGTGCAGTTTATTTATAGTATTTTTCAAATTCTTTTAATAATATATGAAAAATGATTTCTGAAACTTAATAATAAATATTTTTTACCTGAGATTTTCTATAATATTTGAAAGAAATAAAAACAACAAGAAATACTTACTAGGGTGGCCATTCAAGTGAAGATAAACATTCAGAGAAATTACATTTAGTTTAGAAATTCACTTTAACAGCCCAGAACGTTTTCAATTTGTTTCAGATGAAATTGAATTTAAATTTTTTTACGTCGTCAAAACTTGACTACTTCAAGGAGTTATTATATAAATTTTGAACATGTAAATTTATTACTACTAATACCTATAATGTCAGCCCTAAAATATGCCAGGTTTATTATACAAGTGCTTTTAATTCCACCTTAAAATTATTATACAAACAAAAATATATATGTGAGTAAGAAAACGAATTTGTCATCCTTTATTCCTTATAGTTTTTGTTTTTTCTTAATTATTTTATATATTTTATTTAATTATTCTAGTGGCATTTGATAAAGTTTGGCTCAATTTTAATGCCAACATTAAAATAAATAGTTGTTGTTGCCAAAAACCAAACACTTGCGGTATTAGGCGACATTTTCAATATTAAAGGACATTTTGGCCGGCCATTTTTAGGACTCTGAAACCTCTTGTTCTTACGAATAAACACTTCTTCCATTTCAATTTAGTTCCTTAATTCTTTATTATAATCACATTTCTATCTTTATTTATATTCAATAAATTGTTAGTGTAATTTATATAAAATATGCCAATTAATGAACATTAATTTAATTGGCGAGTGCAGACAAATATTTCCGTCTTGGAATAAAATACTTAAAAGAAATTAATTTTAACTGCTTCGTTTCTATTTTGAATAGTAATTTTTAAATGAAAATAATTTTGTTTCAACGCTGAAATGGAAATAAAATAAATCCACTTCGTACTAAAATTATATATATATATTTAAAAACAAAGTAAATAATTATTTAAACATACAATAATAAAATAATAACTGAAATAGGGCTTAAACATTAAACACTGCAATTCTCCATTCAAAATAAAAAATAAAATAAAAAGAAATTACTTTTACATTTTGCTTTACCAGGCGACAGAAAAAGTTGTGATTGTCACAGGGTTTTTTTTTTTGGTGCAGTAAATAATTTAAGGAAAGATTTTATTCTATTGGCTTTTACTTTATATATTGCTATTGGAAGCTTTATAAATTGTGGGAATGGAATAGCCTGTATACTATAGCCTAGTATATATACTATAGCCTAGTATATATACTATAGCTATCGTAGTATATATACTAGACTACGATATTGTGCTTAACTTTGCACCTTTCTCAAGGGCTGGCGGGATGGAATTGTGAGGGAAGGGTATTTCACACACAAAGTGGCGTGTGGTGCGGTGTGGAAATAGGAAAGGGAAATGGGGGAGGGATGTAACATCTGGTAAACCAAATTATAAAAGCATTTAAAAGATATTAGAACAAACATTGTATAATTAATAATTTTTTATGGTATCTTGAGGTTTGTTTTATAACATTAGGGGGTTCAGAGGATTAACAGCCATTTTGTTTTTCTTATTCTTTTTTTTTTGCGAAAAAAATGAAACCCTGCTTTAAATTGGCAATGAATTTTAGAAATACATTTTGCTTGTAAATGAACACTTTCGTTTACCTAAAATATCTTACCATTAATCTTACTTATATTGGCTGCTATGAAGCTAAACTGTGGTCATGGTTTGCTCTAGTTTGCGGGCCCTGGAACCAAATCCTTTACTGCCATCAGGTCCTATGGGAGTGCGCACTAAGTGTTCGGCTGCCCGCTGGGCAAAAGAACCCGACCGCGAACGTGGCGAACCGTCTAGGAAACTGTTGGTACGCGACCTGGGCTGACCATCGTAATCATTTAAGCCATGTTTGTAATTGTTGAGAAAACTGTTGGTGCGCGAACGTGGCGAACCTTCGTATTCGGAACCAAACGAAAAACGGCGATCATAACCAGAGTCGGTGGATATACGGCGACCATTTATGTACTGGGCGTTGTCGTAAGCAGCCAACTTGCTGCTGATGTTGTTGTTGTTGAAACTATTGGAATAACGACGGGGAAAAACGATATAGCCTCCGCCCCCACCGCCCACATGAGGATCGTCATATGGCAAACCAGTTTGGGTTTCCAAGGACTGTTTCCTCTCAAAGTTGTAGTCGTTGGAGGGACGACGATGGAAATTGGTTACTATGTCGCTGCCATGGGAAAAGGTTCTTTCGAATTGCATAGAACTATTGGAAAAACGTCGCTCTCCATTGCTGCCAATGGATCCCTGAGAACATTTGCGATAGACTTCGGAAGGTCCAAAGTCGGAAATACGCCTTGAACAAGGACAATTTTCCGAACAATTTGAATCACGTCTTTGCGGCAAACCATCCGAACAATTTGAAGATCTTCTGGTCGCATCATTGTAACCGTCCTGGGAGCAGTTCGAAAGGCGCCTTTGTAAGCTGTGAGAGTTGCCAGCTGGGTTTGAATTTATTTGAGAAGTTTTTGTGGTCATGGTTGGAGAGTCCATGTTGTTATTGTTGTTAATAGCGTGGGCCGATATGGTAGAAGTGTTGCTAAAGCGGCGTGGTGCAAAACTGAAGTAATTATTGGCGGTGCTGGGGGAAGAGGACGTCTGACCCGACAGATCTTGTGAAATACTGCCTCTAGGTTGGTAATAATTTGTTGCATGTTGATTATGTGTTGGATGCTGATGATGCTGATGATGCTGGGGATGGTGCTCAGCAGCAAAGCTTCCCCTGTGAGAAGCTGAGTAATTATGGGGATTATGTTGATAGTGCTGTGTTGGTGTTGTGGGTCCATGTGTTTGATGGTTATCGGTGTTATAAACTTTGGCAGCAAAGTCGGAGTTATTACGTTTTAATCTATAACGCAAATCCACCTCCTGAGCTGGCACGCCACTGAAACTGCCACCTCTGGTACGTTCATAATTGTGATCATTGTAATAACGATAGTTTTCCACCATGCGCACTACGGGCGCTGACACTTGTATCACAGCCTTTTTGCCGGTCTTCTTTTTGGGTGCCACCATTTCGAAAACTTTGAAGGGCCCCTGTAAATTGCGGGCTTCCCGAGCAGACGATGACTCTAAATACTCCACCAAAGCACATTCTTTTTGCTGCATTTCGGGATATTTATTCATGAATTGGCGCACATCGACAGGTATGGCCATGCCGGGCTTCAAAATACGTATTAAGGCAATTTCGCCACATTTGGAGAAAATATCCGATACTTTTTCAATGGTTAATTTATCCAAAGGCAAATCACAGGCCACTACCGTGCGCGAAGGCATAGTTTCGTCGAAGTTGGGCAAAGACTCGATGCGTCTAACTTTGGTGCCCACATCGTTGAGCTCAATTTTATGCGACTTGCGACGCACAGCATTGCCCACCACCTTCCAGTCCTTGGTGAGTTGCCTTACCCTTTTGAAACTCGACACTAATTTGAGGCTAACGAATCCCTCCTTGTTACGTTTGACGTGCTTGAGCAGGAAGGCATCTTTGAGAATGCTTTCGTTGGAGAAGTAAAACTCCACGGCTTCAGTTATTTCGGCGGCAAACTCTTCTGACGGTATGAGAGAAGGATCTAAATTGTCAATTTCATTTATCAGTGTCTTCTCGCCTGAGGCAGTGGTTGCCAAGGACTTCACCGAATTGGTATTTTCCGTTTGGGGTTCGGATTTTTTCATTGCCAGGAAAGAACGATGCACCCGTTTTTGCTCTGCGGCTGTGATGCTGGACGGGTCCAAAGACATTTGGCCGGTTTCTTCTTCCCGGTTGGGAAAATCATATTTGAAATTTGGATGTAAATAAATATTGTCCATTACGGGATGGGCTTGTTTGCGGAACTTTTCCAAGTTGGCTTCACTTAAAACTGCTGCGTTGTCAACAGTTTTATCTTGTTGTTGATGTTCCAAAGAGAGCGAACCGGCAATGGGTGTTATCGTGGAGCTGGCCGCCGGCCTCAAATCAATTTCATGCAAGACATGATTATCTACCGCCAAAGGTTTCAGCTCGTCATCTTCTTCGGACTCCTCGGAACCCTCTATGGACGAGCCCATGCCCACATCAATTTTTTCATCTGTGTTCTCGGTGGAAGGAGAGTTGCGAGGAGGCGGCGGCGACATAGCAGATGCTGAAGGCTCTGCCATATTCTCCAGCGAGTCACAACTATCCTGCGATATATAGTCCTCCCCATTGTGGCTGCTATTGCCGCTGTAGACATTTGTCAAACCTTCATCACTGTCGAACTGGGAATCAATTGATTGTTCCTGTGAAGACATGCGTTGCAGCAAGGCCTGGGCCGATTTTTTGGCATGAAATCTCAAAAGTTTCGAGGGCAAAGAGGATGACAAGGGCACCACAGCTTTTGTGGAGTACTCAGGCGAGGAGCAACTTGATGCTGTGCTACAACAAGGCTTTTCTTCGTGCTGAAGTTCCGCTGCAGTCAAACTGGAGCTTTGCATTAATGGGATTGCCTTTAAGCACTCATTTTCCTTAGCTTTTGTTGGCTGGGTGGTGGTAGTGATAACAGTTTCCGTTTGGACAGTGGTCACCAAAAACGTATGGCCATTTTTGGTTTGTTGACTACGTACCTCACAAGCGCTGTCGGGTGTCAGGTCTATCACCTCTTCTGGCTGGGGCATTGCAGAGTTAGCGCTAGTGACGTCTTGGGAGGGTTCACTCATGCTGTTATTATGTTTTTCTTTTTTTTTTTTTTTAATTTAAAACGTTTCTATGAGAAACAAATAAAAATTTTCTTGCTATTGTCGAAAGTTTGTCTGTTCGTTTAGTTTTTTTTTTTCTTTTGTGAAAAAAGTATCAAATTGCAGTGAACTTATATTACAAAATGATGTTGTTTTTGTTGTTGTTATTTATGTAAATCGGATATCGTATTGTGGCTTTTGTTTTCTGTTGACTTGAACTTCAATTATCTGTGTAAGCGTGCAAGAAAAGCTGAAAACTGTTTTGTTTGCTGGTATGAGCTGTTGGGCTGATGAGTTTTCACGCAAAGAGCTGATTTTTACTTTTCAATGGTTTCTTAAACCGAGAAATAATGCAAATTTTGGAAATATGAAACTATGAAAGCTTTCTGCAGACAATTTAACAGCTTCACAATCTCTTATGGGGCGTTTGTATTGTTTGCGTTAAGCCGCCAGAAAAGAGTTTCGGTTTCTTAACTTTCACTTTCCTCAAGTCTAACAATCTTATAACTGCCTCGATGTAATGGTTTGCATTCGAAGCTATTGTTGTATTGGAGTTAGTTGCGATTGTTGTTGTGGCAGTCGTGCTTTGTGTTCAAGGTCGTTGGTTTAACGGTATTGTTATTTATATTTTAATTATGTTTGTGCATGCTCTTTCTTGTTTCAGTTGCTATATTTTTGCAGGATTTCTTATTAAATAACAAAACAGTGAAATATTTATTAAAAATTGGTCATTGAACGAACGTTTGTTTGTTTGTTGTCTCTGGTAGTGTTTTTTTTTTCTTACTTTTAAAATCTATTTTTATTTAAAATTTTTTTCAGCATTTAAAGATGTTGTAATAGCGCAGAGGTTTTTGGATTTAAAAAGTTTTAATTTTTTGCTTTTGTCCCAACGCTGATGGTGGTGGCTAAATAAATGAAGTGAACGTGCTTGAAATTGCAACTGGTTAAAACATGTTTGAAGAAACCCCAACAGTATTTTATTATAGTTAATATTTATTTATTTAGTTTAAGCTGTTTCATTGTTTAACAATTTCAGCCAGCAAATAATCAACATTTTCAGTTTTGTTTTTGTTTCTTTACTTGCATAAATAATTAAGTAGGTTTAGTATTTAGGGCACTTCTTTCAACAAACGAAAAAAAAATCACACGTTCATTTTTTCCCATTTATTAGATAATCGTAAATTAATTAATGCCAAATTCAAGCCATCACTGTTGTTGAAAATTAACAACACGCACGCACGCACACACACACTCACACACTAAATAAATTAAAATGTTTTCCACTTTTTTTTAATTCAATCGCTTCTATTTTGTCTGTAAACGGCATTTAACAATATTCTAAAATTAAAAAAAGCAAAGTAAATAAATAAAAAGAGTTACAGAAAAAAATGCAATTTTGAAAAAAAAACTCTTTAAGTGTTTTTTCTAACTACAATATTTTAAAAAATTTCCTCTAAAAATTAATTTCAAATTTGTGTTGATGTTTTAACTTTTCAACCGTAAAAAAAAGGTAAATAAATAATATTTTGTTTGCTTTTTCTTTTAGTGTAAATAACGAGAGAGTTCATGCAACGCTGCAACACGGAGATAGACTGAAATTGCAAATTGATTTGAGGTCGGTTAAATACCCTCTGCTTTTGCTTGTTTGTTTGTGTGCCTGTGTAAAAGTGTAAGTGATTCAGTTTTTTTTTTCTTTTTAATATCGGTTGTTGTGAGCAAAAGTTTGTTTTTGTTAAATGCGTTCGCCTTTTTGGTTAAATTGTGTCGGCTTCCTTCGTCTTGATAAGCGGCTGGGTGACTTAAAGTCTTGTAAATATTGAAAGGCTGCCAGACTACCTATTTTGAAATGTGTATTTGTGTATTACCAATCTCTTCTCTTCAAACATTCTGTACCTTTGGAAGCAGATCAGAAAAAGCACCAAATCAATTCATATTGGCCAGGTTTCTGCGTTTTATGAGAACAGTTTGTGCAAATGAGGGCCAGCATATATTTCTCTCGAAAAGAGATGGATCCACATTTTTTGACCCAAATCAAAACAGGCCAATATTAACGGGCAGCATAATTATTAGTGTTATTGAAACCGCCGATTGCTTTAAAATTACCTCAACTGAAGGGAAGCAAAAGTTTGGCCTGTTTCGAGCAAGAGTAATCTACCCTTAAGACTTAACCCCATGGTGATGAGTTTACCAACAAATTTTGCGATTGTGTGACCAGCAAGTAAGTCTTTCATTTACATTATCAGTCTAACTTAATGACGTTAAAATTCACGGGCAAACTTGTCAATGACTCACCGCTGCTCCTGGCTATACTGCAAGTTTTACACAGGTGGTGACTTTTTATACATGATGACTCTGGATATGCAGTGTACATTGGCGGTTCAACTTGTCATCTAATATCCCACAAGACCAGAATCATGAAACACATTTGGTTTCGCGGCTTTACATCATTTTCGGCTTAAACCACTGTCAGAACATTTTAACAATCATTTCTAAATTTTTTAATTAAATGCTGTGTTGGCCGACATCTCTTAACGACAATACATGTATAAATAAAAAGTACAACGCTTTGTCAGCAACAATATCAGTTACTCAACTGTTTAACAAGACTTTTTACATAAAATTCAAAAAGGACACTAAATCGCTAATTGTGAAGCGAAAATAGCTTTGATGGTGTTACTTCTGAAAACTATCTTTTGTTACAGCCAACTTCACTTTCTAGCGCGTGCAAGATTTAGCCGTCTATTATAGTTTGTTTCATATAATTTACTTGTACTTACAGCACAATTTTTGCCAGCCAATTTATCCATAGCTGTCTCTTAAAAAACTGTTGTTGCAGGCTTTCAAATATAGTATTTCTTAAAATCATTTTGTTTGTTTTTCAACAATTTCCCAACTTTATTCTGAAGATCTTAATTGTATATCTCCCAATAAAAAGTGCACATTCCCAAATTTTTTAATAATGAAATATTGTCCAAATTCCAGACTTAAATGGCGAATTTAAAAATGTATTTTAGTGATATTGTTTTTATTTATGGTCTGGCTACTCCAGCAAAAGGCTGTTGCGTTTCTTTTTTTTCATTTCCAACACAAATTAACTGTATATGGGTTCGCGTGCGAGTGTGTGTGTGTGTGTGTGTGTATGTGTGTGTGTGGTTCCATTTAGTACACGATGTGCGTGCTTGTAATTCGGCAAATAAAAGCGACAACAAATTTTAGTTGTTTGATGGCTTTTATCTCTCTTTTCTATTGCTCATTTAGTGCAGTACTAGTATTTTCTCGCCAATTCTGTTTGTGTGCGAGTGTGTGTTAGAGTGCAAACTTTTTTCATCTGTATTAAAAGCACTTCCGTTTTTTTGTCAATCAAAATGAAATATTTCTTCTCTCAGTGACTAGATACATACATAAATCATGATCTTGCTTCGATTTCATTGGCAGTGCGTGTATGGAATTCAGGACAACAAGCGTGTAAGAGGGGTGCGGAGAAAAAAAGGATCGGTTTTGGGAAATTCGTTGGGAAATAAATTATAAGTACACACACACATACATACATACATACATATAAAATTATATTTGTGTAGGGGACATAAGTTTGATTGTTTTCAGAAACTGGACAAGGTACAAGATTAAAATTAAAAACAACATTTATCAAGGCTTTTGATTAGTCAAATAAACATATTTGTTTTACAAACTTGTTTAACGAATTTAAAATTTTATAACAAATGCATTAAATATATTTAAGAATCTACTAAATGAGTCGATTTTTATTGGCATACATGTAATTTGTTTTAAACAAGTTTTTTCCAAATATATATTGTACATACATACATACATACATACATATATTTTTTCCAAATTCAAAGAAAAATATATTGTTTTATAATATAAAAGTTTTATACCAATAATAAGTAAATAAAATTTGATGTTTAATTGGCAATTTGTTTGTTTTTTTAGCTTAAACATATGGATTTATAATACATTGAATTTGGATTAAATTCGTTTTTCATTTCGCTGTTCAGAAAGAAGGTTTCTGTAAATAATTGTTGTGCTTAATAGTTAAGCAGGTAAATGGATTAATTTCCTTATTTAGGGGGCACAATTTCTTGTTTCGCGTTCGCCTCGCTACCCTGATTCGTCTACCCACTGAAGTTAGTACAATGATAAATATGTTCTATTTAGAAATGTCTTAGCACCATGTAACTTTGTTTTGTCTTGGCCTATTTGTCGTCTGCTTTCTCAGGCAGAGAGAAGAAAAGTTTACTCGATTGTAAATGGCAATTCAAAAGTCAAGAGCGGCGTGCAGGAACTTTCGAAACCTTGATTTGGTTGCTGAAACGTTCTGGTTTCAATTTAATGTTTAATTTACAAGAAGAAAAATTAGCAACTAACGGCTATAGTGGTGTAATGCCTTATTTTCAGGGTCCAAATGCCTTCGACGGTCCGTTGTTCATACAAATACTTGTAAGGAGCTAAAGTGTGGTTTCCCTTCACTAATCAGATGCAACTTTATTCTCGTTGTCCGGGTAATCATCACAACAAAAAACTTTAATAAAACTTTTGTATGCCTCGGCGAAAAGTAAGAGGAACCAGCAAAACAAAATAGTGGTGATAAATTAATTTTCCATGATGTTTAAAGACCGATTGTAAAAGATTTATGATTTTTTTGATTGATTTGCAGAGACGGCAATTGGGTATGATGTGCGGCAATGAAAAATGCTTTGTTAAAACGACAGTAAGATTTGTTTTTCGTCTACCAAATTGTTAGTAAGAGTCTGTACTAGAATTTCCACAGACTTCTGCTTTACTGCCCCATCTTATCAAATCTGTATAAATGTGGGTTGTGCCGCCGTTAATGAATAGGACAATTTTTTTCATTTCACGTTCAATTCAATTTTCTCCACTCGTTTCGTTCACTTGTTGACGTTTCTCGCATTTATTTGCTATAGTTACCTTGTTATTTATTTCCTTCTTAATTTTAATCGTGTGTGTGTGTGTATGTTTTATGTTTTTATGCTAAAAACTTTAAACAATTTTTAATGTTTTCTCTTTCTAATTTCAAAACACAATTTATCATTTATAACGGAAACTTGTTGCAACCTTCTTTCATTGAAAATAATTTTCAAGTTTGCAGTGAATTTTTCAATTTCAATTAGAAAACAAAAACGCAACAAACAAAAAGATTCGCAAAACGAAAATAAACAATTAATTTTAGAAGACGCGCACAACTTTTCTTAAGCAAACTGGCCTTGAAAATGCCAAAAATTTTCTGTTTTTCATTCACTTAAATTGATAACAAGGTGAGAGAGCACCAACGCACGCAAAACTAAATTGTTCGAAATAATTTCGATTGAAAATGCAAAAGCTGACAAAATTTTGCACCGCATTTAATAATTGAAGAAGAATGAACGATTTACTTACATTTCGGCATTTGACTTTTTGTTTTATTTTATTTTATTTTAATTGTAGAAGTGATTTTCAGTTTTGGGGAGTAATAACTTTTTGTATTCAACACAAAATACGAGTATTTAAAAAAACCGCACTGAACCGTTTTATTTGTTGATTTCAATACTTTGTGTTTTCGAAACAAATTTCCATGTGGTTTTGCTCAACGCATTCAATATATTTAAACAACAGAACAAAAAACAGCCTTAAGGGTTGACAAGATGTCAAAAAAAGGGAAATAATTAGGTTTTTTGTTGTTCTATAAAAATTTACCGCAAAAGTCTCTGCCTTATGTTGCAGAAGCGTCTGAGAGAAACTTACTTTTATTTTAATAGTAGAATGGCTGACATATTGGTCTAATCAATTAGGCCCTGTTTAACGAGCTCGAACATAAACGTTCGCCTTCATTGCAGGCGGCCAAAAACGCAGATTTGCAAACCGATGTCTAGTTTTCTATTAGTATAAGCAGGACTTGTTTTCGACTTTATCGCATCGCAAACGGCCAGTATACAAGTTATTCATATATATACATATGTGTGACCCTGCCTAAGAAACCCCACCTAGTGTGTGAAATTTCATGAATTCGAATTTTTTTTAATTTATATTGTATGTAAAAAATCTTGAAACTGTCCGCAAGTCTCAAATGAAATGAAAATGGTACTTAAATTTGTGTGTTTTTTTACTTATGCAGGGTCACATTATATCTTTAGTCAGCTGTTTACGTTGTAATATGAAATTTTAACAACTGTCAAAAAACAATGTTGATAGATTTTGAATTACGTTTTCATTGAAATCGACTACAATTTGCTTTGATGTAAATGGACTGGTAATAGATTTTAGCAGATGTGTTTTTGTTACTGTTTCAAAATAAACCATAAACGGCCTTAATATGAGCTTTAACGTGATTGGAAGTTTATCAGCAAATATTTTTTTATATTGCCAATTTTATGCAACATTTTCTTTTCATGCCCACAAAATTGCAGCCGAAGACAATTATACACGATTTCCTTTTGTTTGATTTTGAGGTTAAAGCAAAAAAAATCTACTTTTCCGTAAAATTCTTAGCGTTTTATCGGCCTATTTCAGTGTCTGGGGCAACCACATCAATTACGTCACGTTTCGCCTTTTAAACGTGTCCATATTCGAGCATAACATCCATCTTACATTAAGTACGGAATTATAATATTTATGTATGTAGTTTGAAAATTCGACAAGAACATTATGAAACACAAAAAAAAAAGAGAAAGAAATGTTTCTTAATTCTTGTTTCTTGAACAAATATGTGTGTATTTAGAATGTTAAAGAAATTTTGTTGCAAAAGAAACTACCAGACCAGAAAGGTAAATGAAAGGCAGCTGGAAAAATTTTGTTTGCTTTTTTGTACGTGGCTGGGGAATCAATAAATACATAAAAATCAATCACAACTTCCAACATAAAAATGAAATAAATTATTTATGTCTGTTAAAGAACAACTGACGTACTGTTCGGCCAGAGTTGGGGTCTGCCCGCTAAACTTTTGGTATCACTAACTGTGCAGCCAACAACAGCTGAAGCCGGCGGCACAAAACAATATGGCGGTCACTGGCCGCCAACACATATGTATCTAACTGCGCCCATTGCAAGCCCCCCTTCAAGTTTATTCCGATGTTATCTAGAACATTTACATACATAAATTGGGTTTTAAACGTTCTTCACTTTAAGGTATTGTAAAAAACGATTGTTTTCATGTTCGAACAATTCAATGTTTTCACAACCTTGACATTGAAAAACTCACTTGTAATCACATACAAAACAGCTGCAAATGGAAATCACAACAATAATTGTGAATTAAAAGCAGTAGAAAAACAAAAGCATCAAAATAAAAGAAGAAAAGAAAATCTTAAACAAGAGCAAGAGCACAACTAGATATTAATTGGCGTCATTGATTTTAACTTTCTTATTTGTATTAAATTATTCTTGGCAATTATTTTTGTTTTTATTTAATATCTAATAGTTTAGTTTATTTTAGTTTTTTACTTCCTGTAAAAACAACTTAAATGATTAATAGCAAAGTTAATCTCAAGAATTTTTAATAACAAATAGTAGTAGGAAAACAATTCAATGAAACTGTTAATATGTTACTTTATATGTATGTCGGTATGTATGTATTTGGAATATTTTTAATTGACACACCTTCAAAGAGAAATCATGCCAAAAAAAAAACCCATGATAGTAATTTGGGTAAGAATTCAATTTATAAAAAAAGCAAAACACACAAATATTGTACATATATCAAATAAAATCAAAAAAAAAATTTAAATAGAAAAAGAAAAAAATAATTGAAGTTTCAACACTTCATTTCAGCGTTCAAAGAACTTTTGCAAGATTTAACCATTTCAAAGTTATCTGTGTCTTTGGGTGAGAAGGTCAATTGGGATCTTGGTTAAGCTTTAGTTTGTTATTTTGAAATGTTTTAAAGTTGTTTTGTGTTTTTTTTATTTGATTCGCACTACACGAATAGACATACAGATGTAGTATTAATATATATATAAATGTGTTATTTTTTGCCAAATTCCGTGTTTTGGCCAATACTTGTCCAATACACTCGTAGTGTAGTTTAAGCTAAATATGAGTACAAGGTCTGTTCAAAAATAAAAATGTTAATTTATATATAAATTTCCGAAAAACTTGCAGCCAAACGATCTCACCGTAATTAGACAATAGTTTTTTTTACGAATTTTTTAATTTTCTCAATATTGCCATCGCATGTAACCCACAAAATTTTAAAATTCCACTTTTACGCTGTATGGCACGTACTGGGACCACTGTTCCAAATCTGACCATTTCGTCTTGAACTTTGTGCCTTTTTAGCGCCATTACTTATAAAAAATTTCCCGTTTCTATCTGAAACGCACGCCAAAATATTGAAAAACTAACATTTTAGGTGAAAGGCAGATGCCACGCCCCCTAATGTAAAACTGTTCATGCAGTTTAGCGTTATTAGTGGCAATTTGTTTTGTCGCCTTCGGCTAATTGTCATCTCTTAAGCTGACAGTTATGCCTCAAAAATAACTGTCTATTAAAAGCTTTGAAATTTCTGCTTCAATAAATTGATGTCTATATTTACACACTTATTCGTTTTTAGCAAATTAATTGCAGAAATTTTTATTATTTATATTTATTAATAAGTTTATTGTTGAACAATTTCATTATTAACAGTGATGCTGTTTTTTTTTTTTTTGTTGTTATTGACATTGAGACTTCAATTCAAAGAGATCTTTAAGCCACAATTATAAAAATCATATATTTTTATATTTTGTTTTTCCTTTTTTTTTTTGATTTAGAAGGCTAAATTCAAATGCAAATGCTTAAAAGTACCGCAAAAATAAAACAATTTTTTGAATAACAAGGAATAACAAGGTTCTGATGACGGATTCTGGTGGAGGACATCCGAATGAAAAAAAAACATTTTACTTCTAGACTATAACATAAAGTACAAGGTCCGTTCAAAAAAATAATTTTTGTTTTGCTCAAAATTTGTTTTTACTTATTTTATCTATTTTGTCCCCTTCAAAGTAGTCCCCTCAAATATAATAGACTTAAGCCAATGTTTTTCCCAATCTTCGAAGCACTTTCTGCTCCCTCAGCGATGCGGTTCTTATCTGTTCAATCGTCGCAAAGTAGCGTCGTAGCATCGCTTTAATTTAAAACAGAGCCAAAAAGCACAAGAACGTTCTTAAATATTGTACAAATAAGTTGTTCTGATCTTCGGAATTCACGTTCGATATCGTGGAACAGGCGTTATATTTTTATCAATTTATTTCATTTAATTTATTAAAATTAAACAAAATCATAAAAGTAACTGTACAAAGTTTAGATATTTAAAATTTTGGCCACGCATGCGCAAAAGAAAACCCCCGAAGCAGTAATTTATTTCAGTGATTGGAGGTTTGTTTGTTTTTTCTGCCAGTTTCTTACCTTTCGAACGTGCGCTTCACAATCTCTTAATGCACGTTTGGCAGTGCCAAAGTATGTGCGAGTACTTATGTATGTATATGAGTGTAACTGTGAACCTACACCAAAAATGGTGACGTTTTTTTTAATTGTTAAATATTTTTCTATTCCATTAATAACAAAAATTCCCATAAGATGTCAACAAATGTTGACTGTCTATTTCAACAAATTTTTTTTATTAGGTGGGGAAAAAAGTATACGCGGCATAAGAGCAATGATTGGAAGTTATTGCTATAAGGACATACATGTGAAAAAAAAGGCAGAAAGCAATCAGTTGGATTAAAGTTTTTGAGAAACAGCTCACAATTGAGAAACTCAAGCTGGTAGCCTGAGATTCTCAAGGAACATCTGATGATGCCTAGTCCTTACCAAAATCTATTGCGAGACAACAGCAACCTAATGTAGCACATCTACAGATGTATGTGTATAATCAGGAGTTACTACAGTCCCTTTCTGCAAAATTAGATTTAAGTCATAAGGAAGGCGCCTCAGTCAAATGATCAATACCAGGGTTCCTCTTTCATGGCCCTCTTTCTATCCTGAGTCTATCCATCTCACACTAGATAATTAGTTGATTGCATGTTTCTTGTTCATATATAGACTCAAAATTTGGAAAGTGGTCGAATTGTATTTCATTAACATCATGCCAGGTAATTTTGTGTCATTTAATTGCGATCTCTTGTACAAGGTGATTACTCCAACTGTTGAGTATTTTCAAAGGCGGGCGAACACATCCTGATCGAGATTTCATCAAGCCGTTTATTTTGTACCGACATTTTTCATTGTCTTTGAGATGTGATGGCGTAACCACAAAACATAATGTAAAAATTTCTGTAAATTTTTTTCTCTCGCAAAATCCAATCCAAGATTTCTATAAGGATTTTTTATGAATATGGCTGTGCCTATAAAAACCCAGTTTTTTCTTTCTTACAATCAGCTGGCAGTCATGGTTGTTCGTTGTCTAGATGGAGCCGCAAAAACTGGGGAGCATTTGATTGCCTCATGGCAATGGACCGCCATGTGTTTTTGTGTTTTTCTCATAAGAAATTCTCAATGCAATATTTGCTAGAAAGAATTAAGTTTTTAACTTAAATTTGACCTTTTTAACAATTTAAGGCCTAAAACTAAGATTTAATCTTCTATAATCCCTTTAACTGTTTTTCAACCTTGATGCTGCAAATTGTATAAGAATTTTCATAAGCCCAGAACCAATAATTAATCTATTTCGGTGGGATTTGTGTTTTTTTGTTTTGTCTTATGTTTTTCACTTAGAGTTACGACGTACTTATATCTCTAAACAACAAATACATAAATTGAAATAGACAGACGGACGGACGGACGGACGGACGGACACAAGTGTTTGAAAGCTCATATGGGCTGGCAGTTTTTCTTCTTTTTTTTCGTTTCACTGTCTGTGTTTTGGCTGGTACTCGTAAATCTATTTTATTTATTAATAACGTTTCTGCTATTATTAATATTGCTGTTGTTGTTGTTGTTTGCGGTTCAAAACGAATGGAGAGAGTGTTGTATGCGCCTATTGTTTTTGTTGTTATTGATGTTGTAGCATTTTAACAATTCCATACAATTCGATGCAAGGTCAGGTATTTAGAGTGCTGATCTGCTTAACGAAAATACGAGTAAAACTGTCTCAGCGATGACAATTAAGCTTTAAAATAGGCTACGCGTTTACCTTTAAAATGCTCGTGCAAACAAACAAACAAACAAACAAACAAACAAAAAGTAAAAAATTAACAATTGAACACAATCATTAATATCGCCACAATTGTTGGTTGATCAAGTGTGTTGTTGGCATTCAGCAATTGCAAAGAACTGCGACGAACCACCAGCCAAATGGATCTTAAATGGCACGACAACAACTACAAAGACAAGTTTTTTGCGTCTATAACAATCATAATTTACAGTTTAGTTGATGTTATAGTGTTTTTTGAGTGTATTTCCTCTCAGTGTGTTTGGAGTCTTTAAATCTTGAAATGACCCAATTTACAGTGTGCAAAATCGTGCAGATCGTTGTCTTAATTAAATGTTATGCACTACATTTAATTTACAAACATTAATTTACAATAAATGACTTGTAAGTTTGTATGTTTCCTGGTTCCTTTTAACCAATTAACCTGCAGTGTTGAGCTTATGCTGGCGTGGCTGCCTGCCTGACTGCCTGGCTGGCTGGCTTCCATTGTGTGGTACTCGTATGTTGGCTTGGTTTATGTCTGCGTCCACCGGAATGGCAAAAATCCTTGCACTTAACGAGTTTGACATTGAAAATTCAGTTCGAGTTTCGTTAATGTTGAAGTTCTTTTGTTTAGAAGCCGCAAATAAAATTCAACAGGTATATATTTAGATGCAGGTACTGGCGCAAATCGTCAAATACTGTTTCATATAAGTATGTATGTATGTATACTGGAATGTACATATAGAAAAAGAAACAAGGATTGGGGTCGCAGTATATTAAGAGCTCAAGCCGATAGTCTTTGTCGTTAGTGCGTTACTGTTAAATTGCAATAACATCTAAATATATAAATAAATAACTAAATCATATTAAGAACTGATGCTAAATACCATTGTTGAACTATGAATATAGTAGAAGGGTTTCATTCAACCATTAAGTTGACCGAAACTGTCAAGCCATTTACATGTGATATTGAAAACGTTGAATCATCTTTCAGAAAAGAGATAATATTACTGCAATTCACCCGAAAATAAATGTTAAAAACTTAAAAAAAAAACATACACAGATACACTTTAATAATAAGAAAATTTTTTTACTAACTTTTCGGACCCTTAAAGTTTAATGGCAGCGCGGAGACCAACACATTCTGTCTCCTTGTGATTGAAACGTTCTGGCTGGGCTTTAAACTTTAAGTCACTGAAAGAAAACTTTAACAACTGCGGATAGAAACCACGCTTACTTTATTCCATATATCGAGGTCTTGCTGCAAGAGAGTCATATCTCAAAAAACGCAAACGGAGAAAAATGCGTTCAAAGTTTTCATATTGTTTGAAATCGTTGGACGTCATAGAGACATTCGTAGAACTGCCAACATTAAAGATAGAATTTGTTGAATCATGACTATCTTGCAGTTAAGGCGTGATTACCTGCTTTCAAGAGATTTAAGAGTCTTGCAACAAGTACTTGTTAAATGCTGATGGGCGGTAACAAGGACTGATGTCTAATAACTAAGCCCATATATCTTACCTGGTCCTGGTATCTGAGACACTTCTATGGAGAATACCGCAGGTATTAGATAGGCCAAGATATCCAAGACGTTTGTTGATGCAACATCATGATGTATGCATTGACCGTTCATCCCCATTGGGTTAAGTCTTATTCTATTCTATTCTATTCCAAACCTTTTGGGACCTTAAATTTACATAATTGTAGTTGGTGATTTATATTCATCTCAAGAAGTCTTAAATGTAAGAACTTTCTGAAAAAATTTTTTTTATATTGTACAATTTTACAACAGAAAACCAACTATAGCTTTCCACGCTGCAAGTGTTGGAAAGTGTCAACTTCATAACATTTTATATGTCGTCAGCTAAAACTTGATAGTATGCAAATACAATTTCGGTGGAATTTTTTCTGAATTTTCTACGCGCGCGTAAATTTGTTTCCCTCTAAATGTTGCAAATAATATAACCAAGAAGTCGGGGTAAAATTATATAACGCGAAACAAGTTTTTCTTGCACTTATAATTTTTTAATAAATTAATTTCAAAATAAATTCCAAATTTGCTCACATTGTAACGTTTGGAACACTATATGGCCTGCTACCTTAAAACTAAAATATGGCTAAACTTTTGGCTCGTTCTAACAACAAAATCAATTAAATGTATATAATAATATATTTAAGTACTCGCAAAAATACGAAAAAATAAATAAATATAAATGAATAAAAAAAATAAAAAATTGCTTAAAATATATAACGTGCGCTTAATATTACACAATGTTCCTTAGTAAATACATACACACACATACATACATATGTATATAGTTTCTTACATATGTATATATTCCTCTTCTTCTCCTCCACACAAAACGCTGAAAATGGGTCATGAGAACAATTCGTTTTCATTTTCAATTTGTTTTGTCTTTGTTTTGCCAGCTTATTTGTTGGCAACATAAGAACTTTAAAGCTTCATCATCGTCTACAATAGTAACAACAACAAAATTTATATAACATAAACACGTACGTAATACGTAAGAACAGGTTCTTTTAATCAGCGATGACAAGGTCAGTTTCGTCCTTTTTCAAAAGTTTGCGTGTTTTAATTGAAGAAAATCAGCTTCGTCTGTAGACGGGTTTTTGAAAAGAAGTATTTCAGCTCAACCGCAAATGCCGAAGAAGAATTATTTAGTTAAAAAGAAATAAATTTAAACAAAATTTTTTTTTTGTTTTTAATTTTTCTTTTCTTAGGAGCAGAGTTCCATGAGGATTTCTTCAAACAAGATCTGTGGAAACAATTTTTCTCATTTGATTTTTAGATTCATTTCATTACACTACAATTTGAAAAGTAAAAATTTCAACATTGCCACCAGTATGATGCAAGTTTTTGGGCTACCAGTCAATTTCACAAAAGTTTCACAATGCTGTAGGTCTCGCTATTAACAGAGATACTCCGCATTTTCAAGCAACCGAAGTACATACATACATATTGGTAGATGTGAGAATCCATATTGCGGGTGTAAGAATCCATGTTGGCGTTGCTCATTTCGGCATAAAAACAAGAGATCTTTATTTTGCTGCTGCAGAGCCTAACGAGAAAATTTGCGGATCAAATTCCACCAAGTTTATGTATCAAAGATTCTCCTGTCAGGCACTCGGTCGGGCTGTAGTGATGTGACGTCAAAATATGTTGCCCCAAATACATTAAAATTTGAAGACACCCCACCAAAATTGTCCAAAAGGATTGAGTTGTAACTACTTGGATGCAGTTTCGACAATTGCCTTCCGTTTTTCCGTTCCCAGGTGCGGCAGTTTTATATGTATATAAGTGGACATATACATATATATATATATATATAAGATATATATACATACATATGTACATATTCGCCGAGATGAAAATATTGCTGGATAATTATCCGTTAAAAGTCGTTGCATGATTTAACATCATTACAAGACCCATACTGAGAAGTAGTGTCCCGCGGAGATAAGATATTGCTCAATATATACATACATGCATACACACATACACATACATATGTATATATGTACATATATGTCAGTATTTTAAAACATGCATTGATCTATTTGGTGAAATGGTTTTGATAATTGAGCTGTTAAAAAATAATCCAAAGTACCTTAAAACAATCACGGAAATATGTAACATTAAATCCATAATAAATAAACCCAGAATATGGCAACGTTTGCCGCCTGCCTTTTTCCAAATTGCACTTGCTGCGTTTAGTGTGTGCGTGTGTGTGTGTTTGTTTGTCTACCTTCATTTCCTATTAATCATGACTGTTAGTGTTTTGTTGTTTTTTCTTTTTTTTTGGTGGCTTCGCAGCCGTAGGAAATATTACACACGAGCATGTTTTTAGTTGACTTTCTGATCACAGGTAGAATTGTTGCCAAAAAAAAAAGATAAAAACAAAATAAAACACAGCTTACAACAACATCATCCAATGAAATGAACATTGTTACTTGTTGGCGTTGCTGTTGTTCGCTTCATTCTCAATATGATGACATTCAATTAAGTAGCCAACAACAACAACAATACCATAATATTACAAAACAACACACAAGTCGATATGAGTAAATAAATAACCTTGAAAAGCGCTGTAGGCATGATACAAATACAAAAACACAAACAACAGCGTGTATGAGAACACAATGAAAACAACAACAGCAGCAAAAACATGTGTAATGCGGCACATAATATATCAACAACAGCAACAAACAGCAAAGCACACAAAAACAACGCCAATAATTGCAATTAGTGTTTTAGTTCTTCTTCTTCTATTTCGTTTTCAAAACTCATACGCAACAGACGCACAGTGAACGCATTCGAAAATGTTATACAAAATTTAACTGATGAAATAAAATATCATAATATACATATATTTATTTATGCGTGTAATGAACCTACATATGTATGTACATCTGAACTAAACAATACTTCAGACTGCCTTCAGTGCTCTTTATTAAATGAATTTCATTAATATTAAAACATAGATTAGACGCGTACTGCAGCAAATTGTCCAGACATAACAACATAAACATATTTTGTAATTTTTATTATTTATTTATGGGTTTAAGTCCTTACAGACTACAGACACAACAACAAAGAGTTAAATTCAGTATTTATATATTTAAATAATAATTTTTCATTTTCCAAGATTACTACAATAGATTAACCCGGTTTGCTTTGTTACCCCGCCCCTCACCCCTTAAAAAATATTTTAAACTTAAGTCGTGCATATGCAAAAAGAATTTTTAAAATTGGTTCACCATTGACGAAATTATTTGATAATCTTTTACATTTAAAAAATTAATTTTGAAAATTGATCCACACACAACAAACTAATCTGATAGTGCATTTTTTTGGGGGAGATACATTTTGCCCTCTTCTTATTTTACAAAAAAAATTAGTCGACCTATTCCATATGCAACAAGAACTTTGCAAATTGGTTCACAAATGGCGAAGTTATGCTCACTTATATTTATTGTAAAAATCTGTTGAAAAGTCAGTGGAAGGAGTAAGATAATTTAAAAAAATTGAAATTAAAAGTGGGCGTGACCAAAAAAAAGTAGCCTATAATTTATGGAAGATCGGTAAAGAGGTCTGGTCTCCTACCATCACATTCTGCCAACAACCACACATTCTGCCTTACATACTTGTATATATATATACGATTCAGTGATATCATAATACGATAAAATTCCAAAATATAAATTCTCAACAATGAAATGCAATTGATCTCTACTTATCGTCTACAAATATATTCCTACAAATGTGGAGCAAAATCATTTAGAGTAGATTTGAATAGGCGTTAAATAAATGGCTTAATCTCGTTCACTCCACTGTTTGATATTTATTCCGTATGGAGTCTTATGCTCGAGTATGTGTGACCAGTCAGCGTCTCACATAAGCGATGTGCATTATGGACTCCGTGCACTATGAGCTTAATTTTGACGTAATCGCAAAAAGAACATCTGAATTTATTTTTAGTGCAACAAAAATACTTTTTGTTCGTTCTTTTATTCGGCAGCAATGAGCCTCCTCCCTACCTACACATACACACATACGAGTATGTGAACCTGTGCACAACCTGTGTTGCAGTCTTCAATTCATTATGTGCTTAATTTTTCACATATTTTTTTTTTTTTTGTTTAAGGGAAATATAACCTGCATTTTACCGGTTTCAGTTACGTCTCCATAAACTTGTGTACCTGCGTGTGTGTTTGACTGACATGTGTAGACGAATTTGTTTAAAGATCTTTTTGTTTGGGTTTGCCGTGTGCCTAAAAAAGAATTGACCCATTGTCATATTGTTGAAATATGCATACATAGATGTATATGTATATGTACAGTGCGTAATAAAATATATCAATAAATTGGAACAATTTGATTAGTACATTTTTAACTAATTCCACTGTTTTACTTAACACTGTAAAGTCGCATGTATTTTCCAGACTCTAATAAGAAAAGCGCCCAACAAAACACTCATACTTCAAGAATGAAAACGGAAGAAAGAGCATTTTTCTATTTGAAATCATTCAAGCCGGCAACGCAAATAACGTCAAAGCGAAGCACTACTTCAAAATCATGTGGTTAGAAAGCTTTCTTTCCATCCAGTTGTCGGTCATAGATAACAATGACATACATATAAAGATTTTCAAGCGGCGCTTCCATATCTCTCTATAATGTGTACATATGATTTCGGATTTTCAGCTCTATATAATTGGAGTTCACTTATTAAAATTCTTTACTTTTCAAACGGAACTTCCAAATCTGTGTATAATTTATAGTTTTGATTTCGGAGTTTTGAACTCTATATCATTAAAGTTCACTCATTAAAATTCTTTTATTATATACCAGCATATATGTTTTTCTTATGGCATTTAGAGAGTCGTCAAGTCTTGACTGTTCGAGACAATTTTTTTCCTAAAAACTTTTTTATATAGATATTGAACTGGCAACGAAGACGAATTTGGATACGATTTGAGTCTTTGAACGATCGCCTTAAATTTTCACAATGATTTTTTAATAACACTTTCATTTAATTGTAAAAAATTGTTGCATAAAATAAAAAGTTCCATATTCTATTAGTAGCTTAAGGCAACTTCAACCGAAATTGAGTGCACAGCTGTTTAGTTGCTTTAAGCTTTGGCCTTCTTTGGATGTCAATAGTTCGAAAATAAAAGTTTTGTCTTCGTTTTTGACATTTCACGAAGATTTAAGAAACACTGAACACAAAACTAAGAATTGATCTCACTTTGTTGTTGTAACTCATAGCAGGCAATGTCACTGGTACAACAGCAGTAGAGAGCAAAATCCCAAGTATGTATTCGGTTTGGTTCAATGTTGGTAAAATGTCAACGAACAAAATTTTACTCCCAGGAAGGCTAAAGCATGAAGAAGTAATCAGCTGCGTTCTCAATTTCACCTGATGTAGAGTCGCCCTGCCGGCGAGTTTAGCTTGATGGAGCTCCCACCAATTCGTTTGCCCACTGTTTTAATGTTTCCCCCATTTATGAGCTCTTCTCTTTTGGCTGGTCTTTAAGCCGTCGTGTTGAAAGTTTAGTGACTGCATCTGACCTTTGCGTGCACATTTTTTTCTGTTTGTTGATTTGTTTAGTTTTTACTGTCTGGTTTTTTTTTTTTTTGTATATTCCAAATTGCAGTGAATGTATGGAATTGGATCGATAACACAATGATTATTATTATTATAATGAGATGTAAACGAACAGAGTCAAACAAAATGCACAAAGATATAGACGTTTAATTGCATTTTAACAACTTTTGATGAACTCATAATTAAGCAAAACTTTTTATAAATTTACAAACGATTTAATGTTCATTTGCTTTAGTCTAAGGCAAAAATATATTTAGTGGGATTTTCAGCGTTCACAAAATCTAAATATTTGGATATCAAATGTATAAGTTTTCCCACTCGATTAAAAATTGATGATGTCAATAAAGTGCAAGCGGCATACGAGTAGTAGGGCGGTTCAGTATTTGATGGATATAAATAGAATCAATCGTAACAATAAGTTTGCATTCGCCAAATATTTAAATTTATGGAGCGTATACGAAATCGGTTCAAAAAACGCAGTTGTAATACTCGTATGTCAATTACAACACTGGAGCAAAGGCAAAGGAATACGAACTACCAACCAAAAGCCCATATTCATAGTAAGTTTATTATTTCCAGTAGAAAAAAAATCTAACTGCACTACAAAATATATTTCGCTTAAGAAAATCATGATTTTAATAGTCATAACACAAATCCTGCCTTTAAACCGGCATTTTGTACGATCAGCTCCTTTTTCGCGGCTCAAAAAGATCTCTTATGAATAAAATTTATTTAAAATTCTAAATAAAATTGTAAACTCTTTTCATTCTCAGTCATTTGTGGAACTCTTTTCTTTAACAATTTCCACCGATTTTTATCGAAAAAATTTCAAATTCACATACATAAATATTTCAAAGTAAAAAACAATAACGCCCATTTAAAAAAATCATTAACAATTTTTCATTAGTCTTTCAATGTGTAACTCTGCCACAAGAATACATTTCTGAAAACCAAAATCAAATATCAAAAGACAGAATTGGGTTAAAAATGCACTGTACGGTGCAATGACCCCAACTGCAGCACAAATATGCAACTCAATAGGCCTATCGGTTGTTAGAAAATTTTTCGTTAATCTACAAAACGCAGAAATGCATGTGGTAACGCATTGAAAGAAGAAAAAAACACAAGAAACCACAATTTACCAAAAAAAAAAAACAAAAATATTATAGACGGGGTGGAGCAAACAGATTACAAAAAAACTAAATTATTTTAGATTTGAAAAGAAAACCTATTCAGCAAAAGTACGTCACAAGTATTTTTAGTGAAAACTTGTGCATGTGCATTTGAATTTTTGGTCGTGTTAAACATTTCAGCATTTCGCAATCTCATGAAGGGAAAAAATCGCAAAACTGGCTACGCAACAAATTTCCATCTGAACGCACATTTGAAAGAAAAAAAAAAACTGTGGAGTGCGTTAAACTGGCTCAGATACCTGAATTTAAGTGGGCTATTTATTAAAAGTTTGGCCAAGTTTCAAAATTAAAATAAAAAGCAAACCATATGTACAACTAAATAAATCACTTGAATGCAAAATTAAAAACAGGTATGGCTGTATGACAGCAGTAAAACGCTCAGTTGACAGCACTTGACATAAAAACTTAGAAGACTAAAGGAGGAATAGCTGAAACAGTTATTAGAAGAAGAAGAAGTGCACGCCGTTTACGGTGGGCCTCATTTTAATTAAAATGTAATTACAATTACATGGAATTAATTCAATAACCATCACAGCTGGGCAGTGTTTGATGTACTTGTACTATTTCAAGTACAAGCATTTCAGCTGGTATTTAAAGTGCTTTCATCTGCAATACTTGTATTTGAAATACTTCTATTTGAAATAGTTGTGCTTGAAGTACTTCTATTTGAAATATTTGTTTTTGAAATATTGGCATTTGAAATACTTGTCTTAAAAATAATTGTATTTGAAATATTTGTATTCGAAATATGTACTCTTATTTGAAATACTTGTATTATAAGCATTTGGCTTTGAAACACTTCTTTTTGAAATACTTGGCGTTGAAATATTTCTGTTTGAAATGCTTGTATTTGAAATACTTGTCTTAAAAATAATTGTATTTGAAATATGTACTCGTATTTAAAACACTTGTATTTGAAGTACTTGTATTATAAATTTTTTGTCTTCAAACACTTCTTTTTGGAATACTTGGCGCTGAAATAGTTGTATTTGAAATACTCGTTTTAAAAATACTTGTACTTGAACTATTTGTACTTGAAACATGTACTTTTATTTGAAATACTTGTAATTGATATACTTCTATTCGTAATATGTCATTCATGTCACCTGTAAGTGATCGTGTAGAACCCAGCAATGCCACTATATCTAGAGTAAGGATTACGTCATATTTTAAGGAAAATAATTGAGTTTGTGAAAATGTTCACAAATGAATGCAAGTGCAATTGGGGTCACTCATATGGCATATGAATGAGCAACTCCCCATAATGCCCAAATGGGGCCGAGACATGTAATGCCACTATATACAGAGCAAAGATTACGTCGTATTCGGCGAAAAATTAAAAGCAGCATCTCCAAATTACGTTTGTGAATATGTAAATGAGCCATAATTTTCTGACACCGTTTCTTGGAAGTACAATATTGCAAACCAATAGGAAAGTCGTCATGCAGCGAATCGTCATGTGTACTTTTCTCCTAATTTTTTTTCTCATCAACTACGAGTACCGTAAAAGCATTTTGTTGTTGTAATATTTATTGCTTTGTAAGTCACAGCGTCTTGACTCTACTGAGATACGAGTCTGACTATCATCACCTTGACTTTTTGACTTTTTCTCAACACACTCAATAACCATAAAACTTTTCTGTTACTTTTAAATGATTAATCATTTTCCAAATTGCAATTTTCCTCATTAAGTTAATCCGGATTTTCATTTAAGGAAAATATATTGCAATTTTGTTAGGAATAGTGTTTCGATTTTGTTTTGTTTGGTTTTTTTCATTTTTGAAAAGATTAAGACAACATCCGTTTTGCTTAAAATATTTTTGTGTTGATTTTAGATTTTTTTCAATTCTTTTGACATGTTGTTGACCTTCAATTTATGATATTTTACAATTTACACGCAAAACAAATGCCTTTTTTAGATATCAATGCGTTAATGATCTTCAAAGTCGTTAAGTGTGTGTCAGTTGCGAATACAAAACTAAGTTTCCCAGTTAGCCAAATGGACGATGGCAACAACGTCTTCCAAGACTCATGTAGCCTTCGTAATGGAATGATGAGAGGCGGCATAGCCGTGCAGTCCACAACAGTTTGTTTAAACAAGTCCTCGTATCCGTACCGCAAAGTGTCCTAAAGATATGGCCAGCTGGGAAATTATTTCTTTTGTATAAGCCCATATAAATACATACATATTTCAATTGCAATTAATTTGATTTTAAAATATTGGTATGTTCAAAATTATTTAAAAGAGTTTGTTCTTTAAAAAATAAATAACTACAAAATCAATACATCATAAAGCCGTGTCACAAATTTTTTTCAAATAGATTTAAAACCACTAATTATATATTTCAGTAGACAATTTAATTATCTTAAAAATAATTGACTTGTAGAGCTGTTTCGTTGGACAACCGATCCTCTGAGTGCACGAAATCAGGCGATCATTTAACTGATTGATTTTTTGTGCTTTAGTGCGACCTGCTTTTATTATATTTCCAATAATATTTCACAATATATTAAGAAACTTATCGGCAATTAAATAGAAGAAAGGGAAATTGTATTTGGCGGCACTTGAGCAAAATTACAACAACAGCAAAACAACATACAGACCTACCGACTGTCAAAAATTTGTTTCAAGTTTTTTTAATTTAACTTATTCTATCAAAAAACACTAGTTCTTCTTGGCAGGATATCTACAGCAAATTCGTCATCTGGCATAGAGCTGCCAACACCCTTGCAGACGTAAATACACCTTGTGACATCTTTGTTTCACTGGTTGGTTTTCCAAACAGCTGGGAAAAGACAGGAAGAATCAAAAGGACATTATAAAAGCTGAAATTGGTACAACTTTTTTATGTTATTTCTGCACCGGCGTGTCAATAGTTCACGTTGTTGTAATAGTGAGGTTGCCTGCTATGAATTCACTTTGGGAAAACCTATACAAATTTTTTGCGATTTCTAATCAAATTTTAAAAGCTCAAGCTGTTTGAAAATTATGCCATTTGTTAAGGGTTTCTTCATTCGAAACTTTGCGTCGTTATGTTGCCCTCTACAATATGCTTCTCTTGAGCAAATTACGCAACACCGAATCAGCTGATGACAGCTTATTTTTGCCATTCAAGAATTAATTCTTAGAAACTCAAATTAAATAGACTTTAAACCTTAAACAAAATAGGAAAATGCTTAAATCTAACAGCATAAAATTTGTCAGCAAGTTTTCGAAAGCGTTTTTGTAAGAAGTAATAATTTTCAACCGAAATGACCATTGTTTTGTTATACATACGCACAGTGTGACGGCTCATCAGAAAAATTCCAAAAGCAACAATTTTGTTCACTATAATTTTCTGGGCCTAATATTGATATGCTGCATGATATCAGCCAAAAAAGAACCGAACAAGTCTAGATACACCAGCTTTACCATGGCTAAGGATTATGTACAAAATCTATATGCAAATGTTTTGTGTTGTATTGTCAAGCAAGTACAATTCTTTGACAAAAATTCAAAGCCCAAAGTGTAAAAATTAGTAAAATACTTGTGATTAAATAGAACTAAATCTTGATACGAATAATAATAATAGCACGCAAAATTGCTATATTTGCCTCACAAGTTTTAAATAACTCATTTAGTAAAAACAAATTATTAGGAACGGGAAGACCGGCCAGCGAAACAAAATACAAAACTTTCAAAGGATGGAAATGTGAATGTCGAAGCTTTCGTTTGTTTTCTTATTATAGTCCTTTCCAATTGGAAATTCTACTTTATTTGTATAATCCTTCAAAATCCGACCATTTTCGTTAAATTACGTCGTAAATTTAGCTTAAAAGCATATGAAATTTTCTTCTGACTCTAGTGGCAGTTTAAGGATCTCGAATCTGTTCGTTCGTTTTACTACTTCCTTTTTCATCACAACATTAAAAAACTAATTTTGTTCTTACCATTAATTCAACAAACCAACAGGTTCGATATACATAAACGGCCACTTTAAGTTTTTTTTCAGATAAAGATATTAACACTAGAAATACCATCCACAGCAAAAATCATCTTTCTACTCTAGCCGGCCAATTAACTGTGTGGCAACGAAGCACTGTGATACGTGCAGACACTACAACTATAAAATTGTTTTAACAAATGCGTGACATTTGACGCACAAGATCGTTGCTGGTACACACTCGTACTGCAACAAAGGAAAAAATCGCATTTTCCAGATAACCTGTGGAAAAAACAATACAAAAAGATATATTTATGTTTAAAATAATTCTATTTAATGTACTTTTTTTTAATTTTATTATGGACACTGCTGCACACGCTGCAATTATTTAAGGTCTACAACAAACATATCGAGCAGCAGAAATTCACAAGTTATTCTAAATGACTGAATGGACGGACTGTGAACTCAATATCTTAAAATCTCAAATCTGCATATTGCTGCCTTGAGATTCCAAACACAAACGCCACGCAACTGCTCCAAAAAAAAAAAAAAAATAAAGAATAACTTTGAATTATAACGAACAACTTGCCGGGGCCTTTATCGTGTAAATGCGAAGTAAAAAAATGGCCACAATATTTTATTGTTTATTAAACGAGTCTGCAGTTAAAAGGCCTAATTTAAAGTGATTTGATTTCAAAAAAAATATTAAAACTGAAATAAAAATAAAAATAGTTTTAAACTACGTTCGAATCTATTTTAAATATATATCGTACATACACATCTGTATGTACATATATATACACAGATATATTCAATTATTCACAACTTGCCACTCACTTTTGCACGTACGAATATTCAAATTCCCGTTTTTAGGCTCAGCACCAAAGTGCTAGAGAAGGGCGTGTCGGTTTCTCGGTTTCAAAACTATAAACTAAGGAACTCGATGTCCACTTAACAAAAAGCAAACAACCAGCGGAAGTTTGGTTTGGTGAAAGTGCCAAATATTCGCTTTAAGAGAACAAGTTTGAAAATTTATTATAAGAAAATCCGCTGTTTTAGAAGACGTTTCAAATTCGCTGAAATCAACACGTTTCAAATTGATTAAAATACTTGAAATTTTGCCATATCTGGATGTTAAAGGCAACAGCTCAAAAATATATTGGTTTTTTTTATTATTTCTACAAGGAAACCCGATTATACATTTATGTATAGTTTAACTGAACGGGCCAATAACATGCAGCAAACTTGAACAAAATCCGTGCAGCACGTGTAATTCTTACATCATAGTTACAGATTTGGAGTTGATTTTTGTCAGCAACTGGCTTAAGGTCTTATCTGACAGTGGACCAACTGCACAGGATCGAACTGGCCGACATGTTGTGGGCTTGCTAGGCTCACACAGGCGATAACATCTGATAACATGCAGCACAGCACAAATCATAAGCCCTTGCTCTAGAGCCCGGGCTATCCAATCCTTTGTGTTTTGTAACTCGCCAAAACGGTAAGGGAGGACAAGGCAGCAGAGCTGGTAGCCCGAAATCCTCAACAAACATCAGGCTTTAACTAGACTCGCCTGTACATTCCCCTCGATATTAGTTTCTTACATAAACAGAGCCTGTTGCAAGACAACAGCACCAGCACCTCGCAGACCAGACTTGTTCCGTTGGTGCCCGTTTTGTCAATTGACCTTCGTTGAAGGCTGCAGAAGAACATGTTTAATGAAAATCACACATGAACTTCCTAGAGTTTGACCTCTATGCCCCCAAAAAACCGAATGCACTGACGCAAAATTTGCCACCAATCAAAGCAAATCAGTTGTTTGCTTCTCAAAAGTCTATGGAACGTTAATGTACCACATCGTGGGACAGATGATAAAATTTTTGGAATTGAAGAATAACGATCAAGCTTCAATACGAACGCTGGTAAAATAATATCGATCGAATTGAAATTATCCGAATAGTTGCTGTGATTGGCAGGCAACATTTTTGTTTGGCAGTAAAAAGAAGTTGACACCTGCAGTTTGGCTCACCTGGCCATCTCTTCGATAATACGTTTGGCAAGTACACACGCACACACACACACACACACACACGCATGCCTGTGTGCATTAAATTACCATGCAACAATTACATTTGCAGTGAAGGTGTTAACACTTCCATATGTACAGAAAGTGGCAAAAACAAAAGCGTGTTATTTGATTCTTTTTGTTTTCCAGCCGTATCGGTTGCGTTTAGAACACGCATTTGATAAATTTGAGGTTTGGTCAGTTAAGTTCACTTGAGTTGACTTTGCCAGTAGCGAAAATGTTTTCAAACTGCCCCTATCAGCATTAAAAAAAACACCAACACCAACACCAACAACAACAACAATATAAAGCAAGAACAAACACATTTTAGGCGTTTGCTATTTATTCGATCTCTGAAGCCATTAACACTTGCAAAGTGAAAATCATGCGATATCCAGTGATATTTAATATGCACAATAAACCTGAAATATGTATGTATGTATGTATGTATGTATGTATATGTGTTTGCAGCCCAGTATGCAGGTAATGTCGTTGTCATAGTCGGAAAATGTTACAATTTTGTTAAGCCCCTTTTTAAATGGTGTGTGACTATTTCCCATTGTGCATTTGCTTACAGTTTAATTGACATTATTTACACGCTTAGAGGCTTTTCGAAAATGTTCTTTTATTAAGTCTTTTTGTTTTTTGTTGTTCCGTTTTATAAAGCCTTTAGAACGTTTCAACACCAGCAACACCTTTGATACCCATACGGGGAAAATGACTGCTAGACAGGCCAAGCAAAGCAATTTTTCAAAAATAGCCATTCATTTAAGATAAATAAAATCACAAATATTAAGAAAATAGCATGTCAGTCTTAATATGCCAGTAAATTGCTATTTTTATAATAACGACAATTTTTCACTTTTAATCGTTTGAAATTTTCAATATTTAAAATTTGCTGTTTAATGCGTTTGTTCACAATTTCATTGCCGCTTTTAGTGTGTGTGTAGATGGAGTGTAGACGCTGGTGTTTGTTTTATTTCGAAAATATTTTAATTTAATTTATTTTTGTTTTAATTCTAAATAAAAACATGAACAAATTGTAATCAGTTATAAAAAAAAATAACAACTTTCATTTAATTATTGCTGACAAAAACGACATGTTGTTTATTTTTTGCTACATCAAGCGATAGTAAAAGTCCTTGCGAAAGGTCTTTTTTTTCCTACAGAAAAAAAACAAAACATTAAACAGAAAATTGTTTGTTTTTGCAGTTGATAAAAAAACACATACAAACTTATTTTAACAATAAATAATGGGTGGACGCCACCTCGCTCAACACCATGCTTCGAAAAAAGCCAGCGCTGAATTTCATTGCACGTAGAGCCAAATTTTTGTACAAGGATAACAAAATCCCACAACCCTAAAAGCTGCAAACAAATTTTACTTAAATTAATTCTGTTTTCTACTTTTAAGAAATCACTTCAAAAATTATTAATCGTTAACAAATTGCATCTTAATGGATATAGTGTCGCATTCGGAGTGTCACATTTCGGCACAGATTATGGCTTAAAATACACACACAAGCACATAATAGTGTAAAATTAATTGCAGCACACAGTTTAATTACATGCATTTCAGTTTTCTTCCTTACTTCCTTTTTTTGTCACGTTCGTTTCTACACTTTTTTAGTGATTTCCTTTTGTTATCAACATACGTACCTTAGATTATTTACTTTATTTTAATTTAAAAGGGTATCTGAAAACACTTTAGGTTTTTCGCTACATGTTAAACGTACATGAACGTGACACTCGTCACCATGGAAATGCCCGTATATAGAATGTCTAATATATTTTTTTAACCAAAAACAGTGAAGTTCCTTCAAAGGATACGTGTATATCCAAGTTCCTGTGTTCAATATTAAATTTTTTTTCGGAAAATGTAACATACATATGTACGAGTATGTCACGTACAGGTTTTGCCGATACTCTTCAATCAATTTACATATGTATGTATAATACATATAATGCAAATTGATTTATTTTCAATTAAATTTCCTCAATTTCATTGCCATTGTCATTTAAATTTATAAAAAGATAAAAGAAAAAAGAAAAAAGAAAACTATAAATAAATATATACATGAGCACATGAATACCTATTTTTATTTAAATAATAATTTAAATATAAAATATATATTTAAATATATATTTATATAGTCTTATATACAAGGCGACATCATAGCAGGTGAAATTGAGAGCGCAACTGATGATTTTAATGTCTCTCGGATGATCAACAGTTCAGGTGTAAAATTTTTGTTTTTGACACTCCACGAATATCACAATAAAACAAAATACTTACAGACATACAGTGGAATCTCGATAACTAGAATTCAAGGGATTAGAGCAAAACGTTCAAGTAATCAAGATTTCATATTAACAACAGTTCAAACTATCAAGAGGAAGATAGCAAAAAAAAAATTCAAATTAATAAGAGTTTAATTAATATTTTAGTTTTGTTTTATTGTGAACTTTCAAAATCACATAACGAAGCTTCAAATTATAGAATGTTGGCGGGCAAGATGTCATTTTTAAAGAGCAACCGATATAAACTAAAATAAACTATGGTTTTATAATAAAATTTAAAAAAAAGAAAAACAATCAAATAGAGCCAAAAAATTCAAATTATAGCGCGTCGGCCATCAATTCAAATTCAAATACATAATTTCAATTTACGTAAATTTTTTCAATTTATTGAAGATGCTTTCAGAGAACTGGAAAACAGTTCAAGTTATCGCGAGATCCAAATTAAACGAATTTCAAATTATCAAGAGTCGACTGTAGTTGGGAATTCGCGCAGCTTTTTTTTTGCCACTTTACCTGCTAACTACATACATACATACCTGTATATGTACATACATACATATGTAGACATGCACCTATTGATTTATCTCTTGAGAATTTCAGAAAGAGTTCAGATACATCGACCTCTCACTAAAGCGATTGCGGAAGGATTCACACACGATTCGTGCATATGATCGAATAATGATTTCTTGATTTGTGACGTAAGCAGTTGAGAAAGGATTCACACACGATTCGTGCATATGATCGAATAATGATTTCTTGATTTATATGTAACTTGAGTGATTATTCCTACATATGATGCATTTAAAATGAAATGATTAACCGGCAGGATAGAATTTTCCCACAACGAGACTGTCATTTATGATTGAAAAATTAGCTCACATGTGGTTAGATTGCGCTGGTATCTGCACTCCCATTAGATTCTACTATAATAAAAATGTCAGCTGGGTACATACTTTTGTACATACATACATACATACATACATACATACATATGCTTGCTTATGCATTAAAATAATAAAACAATTGTTTATAAAATTTAATTTGAAAAGTGTTCATTATCGTGCAGCAAAATTTGCTCGATTCTGCTGTTCTTTCTGGCTGTATGAGTGAACGAATGTAAGTAAGTATTTTCCTCTAATGTGATATCAATGACCTTAAACAACGACAGCTTTACTTACCTTGGCCTTAGAAATTACCACATACTCGTACATTTGAATTTTATATTAAATAGTTGTATTAAAACTAATAGATGATTACAGTCATACGAGTACCGTGTGCTGTCGTTTAAGTGCAGCGCATAGAAACCGTGTGTGTCGTACAGCGTTGCCGAATGTGCAGATTTATCTGTATATTGCAGTTTTTCGAAGTATCGAGCAGTTTTAAAGTTGTTTGTTTTAAAAATCAGTTTTTAAGAAATTTTACAGATGTTACAGTTTTTCAACCATATTTTCTTTTAATAAATTCTCTACTTTCTCAACTTTTATACTTCTGAGGTCTTAATTTGATCAAGTTACAGTCATTTTGATTTGCCCGCTTAAATGCTCGCCAAAAAAGTCACATGAATAATTTGAACAAAAGCAAAGGGGAAATCTGTTAAAATTGCACAAGTTTTAACTGAAGTGTCATTTGCAAATTCTCATATATAGAACATAATTTTCACACCCAAATAAATGCATATTTGTCCTTTCAATATCATGTATTCTTATATATTTTGAAATGTTTGTTCGTTTTATTGATTGCACTGCTCAATTAAGGAAGTTTTCTAATTGAGGCAATGGATGAATTAAAAGGGCTTCGGGTAAATGATTTTCCGCTCAATAGCTCCAAAAATCCATGCAGTTTTAGAAACTCAATTAACTCAATTTGTGAAACAGTGTTTTTATGACATAATAAACACTGAATAAATGCAAAGACTTACATATATAGATACATATGTTTTTCTAGATTGACTCTTGTTTTTATATACATATATCATAAAATACTTTTCTTTACTTATATATTTACACATATTTACATGCATATATACAAATGTATGTATGAAACAAAATTTAGTTTTTATTTACATATAGAGTGCACAGCAGATTTTTTAATCCAAATTTGCATATTTTGTATTAAAAAAAAGTATGGCAACGCTGGTGTCTATGACTGCCAAAACGATCATAACTGTTATCTGTTTTTTATTTTATTTATTTTTTTGCATTTAATTTAATTGTTTTCTCTCTTAAGTAGACTCTCTTATTCTTGGGTGCGCTGGTGTCCAAACCTTCTTTTTTTTTCTTCATATTAATTAATGTTATAGGGTAAAATGTTCCAGATCTAGTGAAATGATCGAACGAAAATAGGATAAAAAATTGCGCATAGCCCATAAGGGCTGCATTCATCTATAGAATAAGTGATATATTAAAAGCCAAGATACATTTTAAAATGAGACCAAAGTTTTTCTGTATGCCTTGAATTGTTATCAGTCTTTCAAACTAGTTTTAAAAATATATTAATAGCCTCAACTGTCCATCGCCGATTCTGTATATCACAACTAATCCGACATCAGACGTCACCAGCAATAATAACAGCGTAACACACCGCACTAATAAAATTTACCTACGACTGAATATTAAATATTTACTTGGTACATAATCCGCCAGAATTTGGGAGACAGGGTGTTATTTTCAAATGAGTGCAAGTTCGACTTATTGCATATAAAAGTCCGCCAAACTGCGTGGCTGTAAGTCAGTATGGAGCTGCGTTTAAGAAGAAAAATCGTTTTGGTATAATCAAACAATGTGGAAGAGTTAAGCTAAAAGAAGACATTTTTATCACAGCACCTGCTTGAGATGGTAAGACCATTTAAAAGTAAAACGCGTACGTATTTCTTAATGTATATAAATGTTGTTATGCCTCCCATTATCCTTAAAAAGTTTAGATTTTCTGAAATAATTTTGCCACTTTTATTTCCACCTCATGTTTCTGCATCATATTTATAAGTATGTAAATAATAATAAATAAATAATACAATAAATTTTCGTATAGATTCAGGTTAATATATAAAAAAAAATCCAGTTAAACTTTTTCTTTTATTAATGGAAAATATAGATGTTATTAAAACGTTAGTCTTTTCGAAAAAGAAATTATTAATTGCTCTTGTCTATGCGTGTAAGTTTAAATGTTTTTTATGTATGTATGTATGTGTGTAAGTATTACAAATTTTCAATTAAAACATTATTTATTATTATTATTTTTGTGGTATGTATTAATTTTGTTATTAATAAACAGAGCAGCTGTTCGTCCTTAACACTTTAAAGCTGCCAAAATGTGTTCACATCTCTTTCAACCAACAGAAATATACGTCTTTATATCGCGCTGATGGTTTGTAGGCTAAATTGTTATATTCCATATAAAATTGTTGTTTGGAAATGGAAAACGGCTGTAATTTTCATTTTTTGCTACTGCTGCTCAATGGTCTTGTATTTGAATATGTGGCCATATTTTACACTTTCTAAAAGAATTTATCTGTCAAGAAAAAAGTTCATGTATTTCACACGATTATTGAATTAGAAATGCCTTTGTGCCAATTGCTGGACCTCTATGTATGTATGTATGTATGTAATTAGTTTTATATGAAAGTACTGATACATTTGATGGCATTAAAGAGTGAGTGAGAGTAAAACTATGCTGATGTTTTCTAAAAATAAAACACACAATAAATAGGAACAACAAAAAACCACTAAAGAAAAAAAGTCAAAATGATATTGATCATTTAGTTCCGTATTCCCAGTGTATCATTGAAAAATTACAGCAAATCTCGTAGCCGGTTGATGTTGTGTCACACCAGCGAAACGGGTGGAGGGGAAAGATCAATAACAGACATCTTAATATGTGTTTGAAAAAAAAACAGATATCTAGTCCCATTTATTCAATAATGAACCGTGGGGCAGCACATTGGCGTGCAAGCTGCAAATAACACATGCAGAAAATTAAGAGCAATTTTGAAAAAAAAATAAACAAATAATTCTTAAACAAACAAATAAAATATATAAGAAGAAAAAATATTTTATTATTTATTTTAATGAATTAATATAATTCTTGAAATATCGTTTGTTTTCTTTTAGTTCCGATTTATGTAGTTACACAAAATTTTTTATTATATACAAAATTACGATCTCAAAACAGTTTTATTATGGGGTTGCCCCTTAAAAAGCATTAGCGTTTTTAAGCCATTAAGAAAAATTACCGTATGTTTTCCTCCCTCTGTTTACGTCCTAATTTGCATCGTATCACCATAAAAAGGTACATACATACTTACATATGTATGTATTTATGTATGTGCATATCGTCGCCTGACATACAAAACTAAGTAACTAATACATATCTACTATTTTAGAAACATTGCATTGACAAAACCCATTTACTTTCGAATTTTCCCTTATAAAATGTTAGATATTTTTATTGGAAGAAAGTGATATGATATATGATAATCAGTCCAAAAATCTATTTCGCATTTGTTGTTAATTATGTGGTTTTGCATTGCAGCTAACGAAATGTGCTTACGTATGTATGTATTTTATATTTTTTATGATATTTTTCTTTTCTTTTTTTCTTCTAATTTTTTGTGGTATTAAATATTTTATTAAAGTTCTTTCTACAAAAAAGATATTAATATTTTAGTACGTTTCAAAGGATTGCTTTATCAGATCCTTGGATAAAAGTTAAGCAAATTTTCAAACCAAATCCAAAAATAGATGTGGTTGCCCCAAATTACTTATAAACGTAACCGTTTGATATCGTACTACGAGTAGACACACATACATACATGCATGTGTATGTATGTATGTATATACTAAATTTATATACAATGTCTTATACATATGTATAGCTTCCGAAAAATTCCTCTGTGTCAGTTCCCATATAAAACGTCAGCATATCTTTTTTGCCAAACAGCTGATTTATTTTCCCATGAATTCTTTTTGTTTTATTTTTTGTCTATTCTCACGCCACTGTCTATCATGAAAATTATTGTTCACCATAAAACTGTGTTCCAGTAATTATTCAGTTAAGAGTTAGAATTATATGCCCGTGAGTGTGTGTTTCGTACAGATTGGTTTATTTGTATTCGTATGTATGTATGCGAATGCAACGGTTCCGTAGCCAGGAAATAAGTGTTTGGAATTGATCTTGAATGTCAACAACAGTAACGAGCATTTAAATAGTGATAAACATTAAACACTTAAAAGCACTGTTAGAGAAATGTAACGTTAGTAGTGTTGCGAAACGTATACAAATGCAATTACAAAACAAATTCGTGGATTTAATTGTATGTTTATCTGCAATTGGTGGTAAAATCTCGCATGTCATCGCTGCACAGCTTTAATTTGCTCAAATAGCCTAAGCCCAGCTAACATTTTGGACAAAAATCACAAATCGAAGTTGTAATCGAGGCAAGCCCACAAGTATTAATTTTCGGGATGTCGTTTCACATCGGAATAGCAGGAAGTTAAATTGCTGATGTTGGAGCGAAAACCCCTTAAAGTTACATGTGCTCCCGACTTAATAACTAATATCGAGCATCAAGCAGACAAATCAACACATTCCTCAATAGACCAAATTCGACTGTAACATGACAAGTAGTCATGCAAATTCGACTTCGCGTTCGCAAAACAGAATTCATCTTACGGTCACACACATGCATACACACATGTGTACATCATGCGAGATATAATGGAAAATTTAATAAGTAAGTTTCCCCCTCTGTGTCGCATTTTGATGCTGTGCGCGTTCTCATTTCATGGGGTTTTATATATGTAATTGCATTCTTACATTACTTTCCGATGTTTTTGAGGCTTCATATGAAAACTGAAGGTTTTTGACATACGAAAGTAAATTCAGGAAATATCACATACACTTTTAAAAACGAGCGCACGCGACCTGATTACCCGGTATCATATTTTTGCACATATTTTATAAATTTATTTATAAAATATTTTGTTAATAAATATCTACTTTTATTTATTTATTTATCTCAAATATTATATAGATTATAATAATCTGTTTTTATGAAATCGAAGAATGACATTTTTAATTGAAAACAAAAACATTTTTTAAAAAAAAATTTTAATTTAAATAATTGTTTATTAAACATTAAATGGAGTAAGAAAAATCTTATCCGAATTTAATAAATGAAATGAACAATAGAAAAACTTAGAACTAATAAAAAATAACTAAATGTAATACATACAATCTATGAAAGAGTAAAAACAATAGGATAACTCCTTAACTCTATTTATGGAAAAATAAATATATTTATTACAAAAAATATTTGCCCATGAAATACATTCTGTATAGATTTAGGAGTTGTGGCAAAGTCATAGCAGTGATATAACAGTTCCACATAGAATGCAGATCAGGGGATATTAATATTAAAGCTAAACAAAAATACGTTTAAATGTTTATATGTAAATAGCAAATATACTGGATAGCTTGTAGCCGAATGCCGTTCTTATTGTTCAACTTTGACGAAAATTAAATTTATTGCTAATATTATTGGCCAGCCGTGCATGAATATATAAAAAACCTATAACATTTAATATAAAAATCTTGATACTACAATTTGAGATGCTTTTTAGCTTGATTCTTTTCCAGTTTGCGCTGCTTGGCTTGCAAATATTCTCGACGCGCATCTGACGAACACATATCAAGTATACACATAAGTTTTCTGTATATTTGCTCAGCAATTGGAATCGTCGTTTCAAAATCATAGTGTTTAAAACGTATGTGGTTTGACGACGAACTGTTCGAATTACTCAGAAAGTTGAAAGGTGAAAAGTGTGGATAATGGCCAGGACTAGTTGGCGAATGGGCAGGTATCGAAAGAGGTTTATTGTCACTGGAACTTATTGACGACGAAGTTTTTAGCCAAATACGAAGTACCGCCTTCATTGTACGTTTTTCAACTATTTCACAGTGAGCCACGGCATCCATGGGATAAGTAACAGTGCGTAGTTTGGTCCAAAACTTGGCATTCTTTTGTTGATCAATTTCAATTCGCTCGCCAGAAATGCCAAGAGAAACTTCCGTTTTAAAGAATTTTTTATCAATTATATTTAAGTTATAACTACGATACACTGGAGCCTCTAACATATCATCTTGACTTAAAATACGCTCCTCCAAGTCATCGACACGCCCATCAGAGCTACATGCGACAACACTACCATCTACATCATCTTTGCCCTCCGGACTGCGGAACCCTTCTTCACCCACACCGGAACAGTTAAGACCTTGCACAGCCAATGTAGCAAGTCTAATTTTTTCTTCTTCTGATGACATAGACTTAGTAGATGTTCTTTCGGCCAAAGTTAAATGTGAAAATCCAAATTTCGAACATGGCTCTCGATGATCTAACGGCGGAAAGTCTTCTAAGTCATCATTATCTTCTGTCATGTATAAACCATAATGTCTTATAGATTTAAGAGGAAGATCTGGGAATTCAATTGAAGCTTTATAACATATTAAACCAATCATCTGAAATGAAGAAATATATGTATTTTTCTTAATGATATGCATTCATAAATATATCAATGTAACTTACGTCCGATATTTTGGCATGCGAAAGAACACATATTTTAATAGGATAATTTCTCACATTTTCCGGCAGCATACTTAAAAAAACATTTATACGTTTCGTTTGCACCCCCGATTGAGAAGTACCATCGAATTTCGCATACTCTTGAAATTTGTTGTGTGCTTGCTTCGGACTATTGGCCAATTGCATTGTAAGTTTACTTTTAACTAATTCAGTCTTTTGAATTGATTTATCATGTGATTCAATCGTTTTACGTACAAAAAGGTCACTACGTTCGGGTTGTATAATTTCATCATCAAAAATTACACATTTTGTTTTTGCTGCTTTACGTCTGGCTATGTCCATTTTTTCTAATTTTTGGGCAGTATTTGAACGAAATCGATGGGCTCCTACCTCCGGATACATCTGTATGTCGAGTGATTGGGCTGTCAAATCAGCATCTTCATCGTCGCTTTGATCAAGGCCAGGGTAGCAAACAAAGTCAACCGCTCGCAAAGTAAGATCATAGTTACGATTTGTAGCCTGTTGGTTTTTTCCATTTCCATTAGACCGCCTATGTTGTTGCTGTTGCTGGTTTCGGGTAACACCATTTCCTTGATATTTTCTTAAATAATGCTTTGGAAGGTCATCACTGACCATAACTGTTTCGCACATGCCAGTATCATCGGTGGAAATAAACGAGTTTCGTATATGAGTGAGTAACCAATGAGGATTGCAGTAGGTTGCCATTCTTATATCAGCAACTATTGGATATTAAACTAAATTTTCGGCTTATTTTCTTATTTGCTAACAAAAATTAATGTTTTTTAACAAAAAATCCAAAATTCTAATCTTTGACAACTTATAAATAAACAGATGTTCGTATCTACGTTAATACAAACAAAAGCTGAGGGTTATAAAACCTCAATATTGCCAATACATATGTTATATGCAACAATTAAACTGACCCCAAAATATATTTTTAATAACAACATATGTATATATACATGTATATCCTTTTTACATTAGCCATTACCATCCTCATTCGCAAAAGTGAAGAAACTTATGTTCTCTTCTTTTTCGATTTTGAAGGAAGAGCACAATCAACGGATCGAAAATTAAAGAAACAGTTACATGACCTAAAAGAAACGTTATAACAATTACGTTAGAACACATTATATATTTGTGATCTCAGATTATGTTATTGAATAGGCAATTGGAAATCGACTGGCAACTCTTCCAGCAGCTGTAGTATTTTGTTTTAATTAAACTGAGAAAAGATTAAATAGATTCCTCTGAAGTTTTTACAAAATATGATACTAACGAGAAAAGCTTTACCGAGATTTGTGGTAAAGCACAACTATTTTAGTAGATCTGTGACTACGTGGACTCCTTTAGCTACTGCTTTTAATTCACCACCATATAAAAAAATAAACTTTACGCGAAATGAAGCGGTAAGATAATTTTTGTTTTATAATAATAATAATTTTGGTTTACATTAATTTGCAACTTCTATAAATTTAGGGTTTGTTTTGCCTGCCAGAACTACGTAACCACGAAGGTTTTTTCCTGCTTAAAGAGAATGTGGCCAACAAAACAAATAGCCTGATACAGGAGGCAATATCCGAGAAACGACAACGAAAAATGGTGCAGATTTTTGATGAACTGTCCGACTCATTGTGTAAAGTTGCCGATTTATCGGAATTTATACGAGTAGCTCATCCGCAAAGCAAGTATGCACAAGCAGCAGAAGATGCCTGCATTAGCATAAGTGGCATTGTAGAACATCTGAATACACACAAAGGTATCTACAACGCGCTGCGAAAAGTTGTTGAAGAAGGCGATCTGATGGAAACAACCGAGGTTGACAAACATGTTGCTAAATTATTTTTATTTGATTTCGAACAGTCAGGAATTCATTTAAGAGATGAAGAACGCGAAAAGGTTGTTCGTTTAAATGACTACATACTGCAACTAGGCCAGAAATTTATGCATGGCGCAGTGCAACCTACTGCTTTTCCTAAAGGTCAAGTGCCAGATTCCATTAAAACGATATTTCCTACGGAAGGTGATCATATTTTAGTATCTGGCCTTTACACGAATTCTACCAATGGCCAAGCACGAGAAGCAGCCTATAGATTATTTTTATATCCCACCAATCGGCAAGAGGAGTTACTTAGCGATATGCTTAAATGCCGTCATTCTTTAGCTAGAACGTGTGGCTTTAATACATATGCTCATAGAGCTTTAAAATCAAGTACGGCCGAAAGTCCGGAAATGGTGCAGCAGTTTATCGATGAACTAACCATTCAGTTGCGTCCAAGAGCGGAAGCAGATTTTCAAATAATGGAAAAAATAAAACGTAAAGAAAGTGGTAATGATAAAGACTGCTTAAAAGCTTGGGATACTCCATATTTTACATCGCTAATGAAACGAAATGCCTTAAATGCAAGTGCCAGCGAATTTCTACCCTATTTTAGTTTGGGCGGTTGTATGCAAGGTTTGGATAATTTGTTGAAATCTCTTTATGGCATTTCACTGCAAAACACAGAAATGGAGCCTGGCGAATCTTGGCATAATGATATTTATAAGCTATCAGTTGTGCACGAAAATGAAGGCCTACTAGGTTATATCTATTGTGATTTCTTTGAACGTGCTGGTAAACAAAACCAAGATTGTCATTTTACGATACAAGGTGGCAAGCGTTTGTCGGACGGTTCTTACCAGCTGCCCATAGTAGTAGTTATGCTTAACCTCTCTCAACCTCGTTGGACTGGTCCCACCTTACTATCACCTTCACGTGTAGACAATTTATTTCATGAAATGGGTCATGCCATGCACTCCATGTTGGCGCGCACTGAATACCAGCATGTGACAGGCACTAGATGTTCAACCGATTTTGCTGAAGTTCCTTCGGTTTTAATGGAATACTTTGCCAGTGATCCGCGTGTATTGAGAACATTTGCTAAACATTTCCAAACACACAAGCCAATGGATGAAGACATGTTGCAGCGACTGTGTGCTTCAAAAAATTTGTTTTCAGCCAGTGAAACACAACTACAAGTATTTTACTCGGCCTTGGATCAAATATATCATGGCGACCCTTTAAAGCAGGGTTCAACTACTACAGAGACTTTAAAGAATGTTCAGAAAAATTACTATAGCTTGCCATACGTGGAGCAAACGGTAAGCGGTGGTTCTTTCTTAATTCAATTTCAGATAATATTGCAACTTATTCCAGGCTTGGCAGTTAAGATTCTCCCATTTGGTGGGTTACGGTGCAAAATATTATTCTTATTTAATATCAAAAACTATTGCATCATGGATATGGCAACATTATTTCGAGAAGAACCCATTTAACAGAGAGGCTGGCGAAAAATATCGCCAAGAAGTATTAGCTCACGGAGGTGGTGTGCCATCTAGACAACTCGTTGCCAATTTTCTTAAACGTGACCTCACCCCTCAAAACTTGGCACAAAGTCTTATACACGAAATCGATGTAAGCAACGATAAAATCAAAGATGTGTTAGCGGTTAACACATAAAATTCATGTAGTGTAGGAACATATAGCGATGTAATTGAACAAAATAAATTTCAAATGTAATATTAAGATCTTGGTTATAGTTAAGAGTGGAAGTAGTCATCGTGTTGGCTTATATGCATATGTGATTGTTATCTCCATCATAAGTTATGAAAAATTTTGTAGTAAAACTAATTATTTATTTGTTATTGATTATGTATAAACAGTATTTTTATTAGCAAAAAAAAAATATAAAAATCAATGAATGTAATAAGCGGTAAGCGCCAACAACTAAAAACTCCAACTTAAGGTAAAGAGCAAATAGATTAATGATGAATTACCGGCATAATTTCAACGCCCACAAACTCTTTGGCTATACGTAGTCCCAAAAAGAATAATCCAAAACTTTTAACCACGGACCTGCAATTGTAAAATTTTAATAACTTCTTTTTGCAAATATTTAACAAATTTTACCATTGAAATTCATCGTGGTAAATGTTTCTGAAAAAATTTGCAGTTGCACTACTTTTTTGCACCATTTTTATGTAATTTATTACTTACAATTTTTTTATTCACAAAAAATATCTGTCGTTCAAGGAAAGAAACGATAATGAATGGAAATCAAAGCATGCTGTATGGCCCGCAATAAAACAGTATGACAGTATATTATGTGATGCCAGCTGCTAATGAAATATACAACGTTGCCAGGCTGAAAGTTGTTATATAATTAATACGAAATAACCATTTCGAAGGAATGGTTTTGATTTTGATATTTTTGGTAAACTGAATTTAAACAAATAAATTTTTGTTTTAAAGAACATATAAGCTAAATGGTTTTGCTCATAATATATGTAAACAGCTAAGTGCTGATCTTGAAATTTTTTCCATTTCAAGCAAAATATTATATTGACATCTCAGTTTTATCATCAGTTGTTTTATTATATTTTGTATTTCTGTTATATTAAAATATTTTTTTATTTGTTGAGGAACGTTCTAATAACCACTTTGGCGATTTCATTGTACTAAACGGGGCGATTTTATTTATATCTCATCTGGCATTTACGCTGTGCAAAACAATAACAATAAACCACACGTGCGGTCCAACAAAACAATTTTTTACAGTTTAACAAAAGTTTTGTGTAAAATGAGTGTAGAAAATTTATATACATCTGTTGGTTGCAATCGTACAACAGAAGCTGCGGATTGGGGAAACAATGGACTTGTTGTATTCGGAGCGTGCAATGCCGTCGCTATTTATGATCCTCAGGTAAAAACTACAAATATGTAATTAAAAATGTTATGTTTGAAGACTTGCCTTCTCTTTAGTTTAACGGCTATTCAGCAAAAATTACTCGCACTTTTGTGCGCCACACAAAAAGAGTTAACACCGTTCGATGGCTGAAATCGTTTCAGACGGATCCCGAAATATATTGTTTATCCGGTTCGGATGACAAATTGGCTATTTTATGGAACGTTGAAAATCCTGATGAGGTCAAGAGCTTTGTATTGAAAGGCCATGAAAGCGGCGTTAATGCAGTCGATGGCTTGCAACGATCTGGAGGAGAATGGTTATTGGCTACAGCTGCTGCTGATTCTACCATAAAACTGTGGTCTTTTCAACAAAACGATGAGGTTCCAATTTGCAAGCAGACTTTGCTTTTAAATACCGGTTTTTGTTTCACTTTGCGTCTAACTCTATTACACAAGTCCGACCAAGTGTTAATGGCGTTTTCTGCAGATGACGAAACTGTAGCCCTTTGGGCTGAAGATGTTAGGAATTTGTCAAAAGATGAAGTAAAATTTCAACCCGTGCACAAACTAATTGGCCATGAAGATTGGGTAAGAGGCCTAGACTTTGTACGGGATGGAGACGATTTGCTATTAGCCAGCAGTTCTCAAGATCATTTTATAAGATTGTGGCGTATTGCTCCTAGAACAGAAGAACAGGTTCTTAACAATAAGATTGATATAATTAACTTATCTGACGAAGCAATTGGGGAAATCCGTGTAGAAGAGAAAATTTTACAATTGGCTGAAAACTGCTGGTCTGCCATTAGCTTAGAGTCAGTATTATATGGTCACGAAAATTGGGTGTATGGAGTGAACTGGTATAAATCATCCGACCAATCCTTAAGCTTGCTGTCAGCCTCCATTGACAAGACGTTAATTATATGGCAGCCCACAGAAGAGGGTGGCGTATGGATGGAAAAAGTACAGCTGGGAGAAGTGGGTGGCAATTCGTTAGGCTTCTTTGGTGGCAAATTTTCCAGTGATGGTAAATCAGTGCTTGGCCACAGTTATCAAGGTGGTTTTCATATCTGGAAGCAATCGGAATGTAATGAGGCCATTTGGTTACCACAAGTAATTGTTGGAGGACATTTTGGAGAAGTTCGTGATTTGGCTTGGGAACCACAAGGCGAATATTGTATGAGTGTATCTGCTGATCAAACAACACGTATACATGCGCCTTGGCGCAGCGATTCGGAAACTTGGCATGAAATTGCCCGTCCCCAAGTACACGGTCACGATATGCAAGCCTTGGCACTGTTATCGCGGTACAAATTTGCTAGTGGTGCTGAGGAAAAAATTGTGAGGACATTCCAGGCTTCCGCGAATTTTATAGAAAATTTCAGGCTCATAACTAAAGCGAAGACAGACGAAGATGGTGATCAATTACTGCAATGTAAGTCCAATTTTTTATTTAAATAGTCATTTTTACTTGTCATAATTCATATTAGTTAATTAGTTGCAAACGTGACATTTTTATGGCAATTTAAAGTTTGAAAAGTGAAACGAAAAATATATCAAGTAATTTCAAAACTGGATTTTATAATCCTTCCATTAAAATGGGAATTAAGAAAGAAAAAATGAAGTGCAAAAAATTGCATATTTTATCATTAAAAACGCCTACAGTTTTATGGGAACGCAACATACGATAATTAGCAAATTAAAAGAGTTTTCGGGTTTTAAAAAAGTTTATGTAAAATAGAAAATGAGAAAGTGCATTCGTAAAAATCGAAGATCCATGAGCACTAGTCGTATAAATCCCGTTTCTAAAAGCAAAGTTACGTTTGGGTGTGCGAGATGTGCGTTTTGGAAACCTTCTAATTTTTAAGCACTTCCGTTAAATCGCCGTTTCAAACTGAAAGCAAGTGACGGATATTTCAATGTTTTTACACTCTTGGATGTTAAAAAAAAAGTATCTGCATGTAAATAAAAATCTGGTGTGGCTTAACTAAAAGGCCACAGTTGAACTAATAAATGGTTAGAGTTACGTTTATTTTACACATCTATAACTTACCTAGTTTTGCTAAGCGGCGCTTATGTGAATCTATATCTTTCTTCAATGATGTTTTTTGTGTTATTCAAAGGTTTGTGTTATAGGTGCGGTTCCTTGGACAACAACTGTGTTCTGTCTCTTAGCCCTTTTTTGAACTAAGCCCATTATGCTTGGCCCTAAAATCCAGTTGATTTGTTAAGTTTAGGTATATCGTAATAGCCTCGATTGAGTGTATATTGATTTTGTGTCTTGATGTAAGTTTCGCTTACTTTGTTGACTTTCAACAAATGTATTTCGGGTATCCACGAATAAGTATCGCAAAACTTATTACTGCCTACACGTGTTGGCTGTTGTGAAATTTAAATGCCCTCGGGGCCATAGTGGATATTTTTCTGTTTGAAACCCAACCACAGGTATCATTTTTCACCATCATTACAAACAAATGTTAGTTTCAGCTTAATAATAACATTTTCTTAACAACTACAGCTTTGCCCCAAGGAGCTTCAGTACCTTCGTTGGGTCTTTCAAACAAAGCAGTTTATGCTGCAGAAAATATGCCAGCAGAACAACAGGTTCACGTTAAAGATAAATATCCTGAAAATTATTTTACACCCATCACCTTAAATAGTCCACCGCAGGAGGAAACGCTCATGCAAAACACGTTGTGGCCCGAAGTACAAAAACTATATGGACACGGTTATGAAATCTATGCTTTGGCTGCTTCTCCTGACGCCACAATTCTGGCTTCATCTTGCAAGTCAACAAATGCCGAACATGCACAAATTATACTCTGGAACACAGCCACCTGGAAGCAGTTGCAAAAGGTAGCTGGCCATCAGTTGACTGTTACACAAATGCGATTTTCGCCGGATGGACAGTATCTGCTATCGGTGTCACGTGATCGTCGATGGTCATTGTTTAAACGTCAGCTTTTAGCGGATAATGCCAGCACTGCAGTTCCTTCATTTGCTCTGACAGCCAGCACCGATAAAACAAATGGCCTGCATACGCGCATTATTTGGTCATGCGACTGGTCTCATGACAGCCAGTACTTCGCAACCTCTTCCAGAGAGGGCAAGGTGGTTATCTGGCATAAAGCGCAGGAAACAGATAACACATGTTCCCTTAATGGCTGGAAGGCCTTGGCTGTCTTGGACTTGAAACATGAATCTATAACAGCTGTGACATTTGCTAATGCCTTGCACACAAGTGGTTCGTATATTTTGGCCTTGGGTTGTGAAAGTGGCACAATTAAAGTCTATCAATTCAATGGCAAATTTACGTCATTACTGTCACTCAACAATTCGTAAGTATAGAAAAATGTAATTCTTTTTCCCCTTTGCCATTTTAAAGATTTTTCGCCCTCTTTTTCAGACAAGCCCATCATTTGACTGTAAAACGCCTACAATTTAGACCCACCGCCAGTGCAAGTAATCACTTCCACTTGGCCAGCTGTGGTGAAGACTGCCTAGTTAGAGTTTATAACATAAGTTTGTAATTTTTAAAGTTTTCTTTTATTGTATGGCACAATAACATTGCAAAACAAATATATTTATGTACATTTACTCTATATAGTTATAAATAACAAACACAATTTCAATTTTGTTTTTCGGTTTCTTTTACTTTGTACCAGGTTACATTTAAAAATTTAAATTATTTACAACCTTATGCCGCATAAAAAATCTTACGCTAATTAACTTGCTTTATGGAAACTAATACACATAAGAAACTTAGCAGCTGGTGGGTTAGTTAGCACAAGGATCTTTACTAGGCCGTTAGATTATAAATTTCTTAATATTCCGCATGAACTTAGTTACTAATACAGGACATGAAAAAATCAACTACACAGCGCTCTTCTATTATAAATGTAAAATTTGTGGTAAATTTGTCAACGATTCTTCAGTTTCGTTCCAACTTTATACAATTCCTTAGCGTTTTTGTATTTAGGATTAAACATTGTTGCCTCTAACTCAGCATTCTCCATAGGATTCTGGTTGTTAATAAAAATAACGAAATTTTCACAATTTTATCGAGTGCCACTAGTATTTTAAAACGACGACGCGTGGATGGGCTGGCCTTGAGTGACTGCTTGAAAACATATTTTTTAAGGCCATCCCGAAGATCTGCAAAAGAGATTAAAAATAAGTTAAATTTTTAATGATTACAAAAACGTCTACAACAGTTTTATAAATAATTATACGTGTTCTCTTTAATCTATTACAAAACTGTCGTAGGCAATGAGGCGAGAGCTGTTCTACGACTGAGTTCTATGTAATGGACGATAATGAATTGTCGTTTGATTCTAAAAAAAACACCCTAAAAGGCTATTAGTCCTGCTCTCATGCTGTCATTTGCTGTTCTTCGACTTTCGTATTTTTAAAAACTGCAAACGTTGGACGGCATATTGAAACATTTACACCATTTAAAACTAATAACTTACTAATGCAAGTACTGCAAATTTCAAATTGATTCATTATGAAGACGTCTTGATATTTGTCTCTAGAAAATACACAAATTATCTGTAAGTAAAAAGAACGAAAAGAGAATTACATGTATGTAGTACATACAGTTCTGCTTCAGGTATAAGTTTGATAAGACGCCACATCCCATCATTTGCAAAATCATAATACTCGCGAGAAAACTTGCCAAATGTTTTTAAGGCGTTGACATATTTGCGCGTCAGTTTCATCACCCTGTTGTCAAAGAAATTAAATTTGATGGGTATTTATTAAAATTTGTATGTAAGAAACTTTTGTGCCGGTTCACACACCTAAACTTTTATTGTTTGCTGTAGGAAAGAAAGAGAAGAAACTACAAATTATATGTTGTTGTATCTTGAACTTGAGCAATAAAAGTTGATGTGTGTGAACCGGCAGCAGTTTGTTTTCTTTTTGGGAAATTATAAAAAGAAATTGTGTTGTTGCTTTCAGTGCAAAAAATTCAGCATCAGTTTTTGGTTTTCAGAACAATTTTCCTTGTCGTTATATTCTATTTTTGGCAGCAATTCTCCTTTCTCCAAAAATTATGTTGGAATGGAATAAGACAAGAGACACCAATTCATGACATTGTGTGTATATGGAATATAAGTTCGTTAGAATGTCAGCCGCTGCTTCTGACGGTGGTTCAATTTTTGATGACGACTCTGCCTGTTCTAAATTGTTAGCAATGGACCAGGTAAAGTTTAAAGGGTGAGGGTGTCAGTCTAGAGGAGTCAAGTCGCACGTTCTTGATATCCACATCGTGTGACTTCTGCTAGAGTTATTCATACCCTCAAATCGTCCATGTCGTATGTTGAAGCCAGCGCAAAGCCGAGTCCTTTTGCACGGCGCTTTGCTACATGGGGTGCCCAGCATATATGTATATATTTTTTTCAGATACCCTTATCAGACACCCATTTGTCGTAATCGCTGCTTGGGAAAGTCTCGCCGCCAACCTCCTTTTGCCATTTTTCAACTATTCCGAGCCCTCATTGCCCTCCCATATGGTATAGATCAATATTTTGAAACTAGCCACTAACTACCCAACATATATGGCATATGGAACCCTTATCAAACACCCATTTTTCTCCATCGGCCTTGGAAATTCTCGCCGCCAACCCGATTTGGCGTTGGTTTCGTCATGTTGCTTATCGAACCCAGTCGACTCGAAACTACCAAACGCTGGAGAGGCGTCTGTGAAGCGCCACATTGTCGGCCACAAAACGGGTGCCACGCTGTATAAGACAGAGACGCCGCCACAACAACATGGCACAGACCCAACAACATCTGCCCCCCCCCCCCCCCCATGTTGAATACCTAAATAATACAATAAATATAAAATTACTTACATTTTCTCCTTTTTATTTAAGGCGAGTAGACCATCGTAAATGAGAGCCAAAGGAATATTTATGAAAAATACACTCAGGAGGAAAAAGTAATAACAATTTGTCATGATGGTTTTGGGAGACCATAATGTTGTTTCGTAAGGCTCTAGGGCAACTTGTCTGTTGAAGTGTGTAGCAAACTGGCGTAGGGTCAGTCGATATAGATCTCCGGGTGTCACGTTGTAAATATCAAGCCCGCATTTTTTGGAACTGACAGAAAAGAAGTAAGAAATGAAATTAAACCTGTAGCTAAGTATTGATTTCAAGGCCAACTAGATTTTTATGTACTTAAGCGTTTCAAGACCCCGTCGATAACCCGCCAAAATTGTTAGATTTGTAACTGTATCTACCGGTATAATGGCCATTATTAAGTCACCATTGCAGTAGGTTATCTGAGAAAGGCCAGTTGCAATGGCAGTTAATGCCCCCAAAGGACCATTGAGGTTGTCCACAAAGCCCGGTTCTGGATCTTTCACCGATGGTGCCACTGAAATGTAAGACTTACCAAATACACATGCAAAATTATAGGTTTTATGTCGTTACTCACCAATACCTGGCCGCAGTATTGTAACTGGCAGTTTGTCGGCAAAGTCGGCTACAACTTGTTCAGAAAGGTTTTTCGTAAAACTATAGGCGTTCGGAAATTCTGTATACCTGCAATCGAATAGGCAATTTTCTACTGTATAAACACACATGGGAAAAGATCATTGGGAAAAATGGCACTGCTTTCAGGTGATTCTTAATCACCAAAAGTTGGTTTCACCAAAAGTCGTTTTGCACAAACAATTAACAACACGAGTTGTTCATACAATCATATTGACTTAAATTGTAACTCATATTAATTCAACATGGATTTCTTTGAAAAACAAATAATTTTTTTATGCCTGACTTTGCTGCATTGTGAATAACGGCAAAACAAATACAGCGGAATTTGTTTATATGTAATTTTTCTATATACAAGACAAAAAGAATTTTGAAAATTGGTCCACAAATGACCAAGTTGTGGTCGTTTGTATTATAAAAGGCGTGGTTAAAAAAAAGTAGCCTATAATTCATGTTGTCAAAATTTCCTGAAGATCGGTCCAGCGCTCTGGCCTCCCATAAGCTGCAAACAAACACACAGTCTGTTTTATATATAATAGATATAGATTCCATATATATATTGCATTTCATTCTCGATATGAAACGCATATTAGTCATGTATAAAGATCGAGCAATGCCAAACTGCTTAGATGTGATGAAGTGATTTCATATCGTACGATTTTCATAATTTACGATTAACACATCAGCCAAAGTTAAGTTAAAAAACATTAAATAAAATTTCGAGTTTTTGGAAATTCAAGGTTTAAAAGTATCTAAATACAAAAATTCAGACTATTTGCCGCGCCGGATTTCAGAATAGGCCGTTCAATATATTTGAAAATTAATTAAAATTTCTTACTTAATTCTCAAAGTTTCCATCTCTTCATCCTGAAAGGCCTCAGCTATTTTTATAGCTGTTCGCCAGTTAACTGGAGCATCTACCACCTGTAGTAAAAGAAAACAACAACAACAACAACAACAAGAACCGTTAAAAAAGAAAAACATGCCAAGACATGCTCATATCAGTCATGTCATACCTCTTCCTTCAAATACGTTTCTATAGGATTCACATAAGCCGTTGAAACGTGCAGAAATGCCACCAACTTCTTCATGCTAACAGCTATTTTCAATAGTTCGTGCGTTCCTCTAGTATTCATCAAAATGGAACTGCGCAAAACATTGTCGAACCTTTAATTAAATAAATTTTTTCTTAGCCGATAGCCTTTAGTTGCAGCGATACTGGTTTAGTTGTTAGCATTTATTATAATTTTAATTGTAGTAAATTAGACATTTTTTTCACTCACCGCACATTGGCGGCGCCATGTACCACAATGTGAACGTTTTTCAGACGTTCCAAGTCTTGTGGACTTATGCCCAAACCCAATTCGCAACTGTCTCCAATGATGGGAATAACCTTTTCGAAGGCATTTGGCTGTTCGCGATGTAATCGATCAAATACCAGATCTTTTGAAAATTCTTGCATTCGCTCCAAAGGAGTTTTATTCCTCTTGGCGCGTATCAATAGATATAGCTTGGAAACATCCGGACAGTCTCGCAGCACCTTTTCAATTAAACTTTTTCCCAAGTAGCCTGCAAAGTAAATGGAATAGAAACGTTATACTTTTCAGCTGCCAAAGAAATTTCTTGCTTAAAACATTGAGAGGAATTTAAAATACGTACAGAAATATGTACATATGAAAATAATTAGGTAAAACAAATAAAAAAGGACCAGCTATAACTTTAGTACTTGAACTTATATATATATATGTGTGTATCAGATCTTATAAATACCACCGATTTGGCATCGAATTCAGACACATTTCACAACAAATCACAATTCTCTCTCTCTCACTCTCTCTCTCTCTCTCCTACTTTGGAATAGAAATTAGCGCGAAAAGTCTTCCCGTACTTGAAAATTGGGCAAACTAAAGCAGTTTTTGAGAGAACAGAAAACTTCTTCTATGTCCACGAAACAGCCGGCACTTTTCCGGCGGACTAGTTTTGGTCAAGTAGTTCAAAGAAGCCAAAATTTTTTACAGAAACTAAAAACAAAACCGTAAATTTTTATTAAAAAATCAATTGATTTAAAAACTATTTATGTATTTAATAAATTAATAGTCAACATCTAGTTGAATTTTTTTACATATTTATATGGACATAAATCGTCAGCTGAAATGCAAAATCATGTAGTTAAAATTTTTCATTATTATTTGTTAAGTTTATTAAAATTTAGGGCATGTTGTCCCAGTATGACGAATACCAGCGTATTCGGCAATATTTTGAAGAAAGGAAATATGATTAAAAACACATTATCTGTGTGATAGATGATGAACTTTCCAAAATAAATGGATTCTAAAACAATTTTTTGGCCTTAAACCAAAAACATTAACCTTCGATGTCGTGCAACTGGCGCTTAATAATCTTTATTTTAAGCTGAATATATTCTGCTGAATATAACTTTTAGTTAAATATTTTATAGCAATAATAGATTCTAAAAATCGTGGGACAGACGATTAAGAGTCTCAACTTGTAGTTAAATCTTTTATATAATTAAGAGATTCTGAAACAGATTTTTCGGCTTTAAACGTTAATGTTCGATATCGTGGGCTAGACGTTTAATAATATTAATTTAAAGTGCACTTCTTTATTTGCACTTCTCAAAACAATAATTTGACAACTTGCCTCAATAATACCTGCAGGTCACTGAGGTCATACCTGTCACATACAAATATTGAAAATTATATAAACAAATATTTCTTCTATGCAAAAAACATATTATTTAAAGCGGTGACTGGAGCTTTACCGTTTAAATCCGTTTCTAGCCCCCCCGCGACACTGCATTTAATTAACTTTTTGCCCTCTTCTTTTTGCTTTAATTCCCGAATACCATAAATTTTATTTTAAAATGTGAACTAGAGTTTTAAATGTTTGTTGAAGAAGAGCGGACAAGACAGAAACTCACTGCCATCCATTCGTTGGACTTACCTGTGCCACCAGTTATAAAAAGCTCCTTATTTTTATAGAACTCTGATATAAGCATCGTAGATTTGCAGTTCCAAATATTAAATTGTTCCAAAATCCACACCTTGATTCGACGGTAGTTCTTTTGTGGACGATATTTTTTTAGATAAACCCAAATTTGCTGGTTTTTTTGCGAATGCGCTGAACATAAAAAATAAATATTAAAAAAAATATATTTTTTAAAACCGATTTTAAACGACAAGTTAAAAGTTTTACTTATTAATTTACTATTAATTTATTGCAAAAATTCATAAAATTTAAACGATTCGATATCGTCTGGCAGTTGGCAGAGCGCTTTCAAACCACGATTTTTTTTTTTTTTTTTTGGCATTTATGTGTGCAAAATACGTTTTCTTTACGACAAAGTGATTTCATTTTCAATAGATCAATTAATGTTTTTTTTTTGTTTAGCAACTGAAGACTTAAAAACCTCTGATTTTAGCAGTTTTCTCAAATTGAATGTAAGACACTTCTTTAGCCTAAACTTGGATCGTTAACAGTAAAAATTCTCTGATTCTCGAGCATTAATTTTAGGCAAAGAAATCGAATTGAAAAAAATCTAATATGGAAATATTGAAGTCGCTTGATATCAAGAGGAGGGATAAAAAAGTTCCGTTATTTTAAATCTTCTTAAATCTTAATTTAGGTATTTGTCGCATTGTCGCTCTTTTGTGTTCTCGTCACTCCTAGAATGACCGCTCAGTGTCCTTTTTTGAATCTGAATTAATTTTATATTATTGATATTTAAGTTTTTACAGTGAATGAACATTTTTTAAATGCAAATTTTTTTCATCGAATTCTAGTTCCTTTTTATTTAACTTTTAAAACTTAGAATTTATCTCTAAATAAATTTTAGGAATATTAAGAGTGAGAATATGTCGCCATTAAGAAGGCGAGGCATTCACAGGGTACAAGCGGTCACCCTTTTACAAAACTTCACTGCCGGCAACCGCTTTAGAGAATTGGAAAACTGTGCGCTAAACCCCGATATTTGCCAGCCTTGGCCGAACTAAAAGGACTAAATTTTGAGACATTTAGTTTTTTTTCATATAAAAAAAAAAATTCACAAAATTAATTAAACAATTTTAAGGCTTTTATTTAGTATTTTCATAACAGGAAAAAATAACACACACAGTCCTTCACACTAATTCACTCTTATTTAGGTTTTAATTCATGTGATTTAAAACAGGTCTTCATATTTTTTCTTTTACTTTATAATTGGATCTTAAATTTGCTTATTTGTCCCCCACGGGACAGATTGTAAATCAAATTGTAATAGAAAAAACCGAAAAAATAATTAATTAAAATATAAATTGGGATTTGGTTTCTCTTCAAACATTCTGTTTAAATTTCTTAGATATCACAAGTTTCAGCTTTAATAGTTTATAAACTTTTAGTTGTATTCCAATTTCAAGCAAATTAAATGTCCTTCATTGAAATTATCAAAAAAAAAAAAATCCTTTTGAATTTTACTTCTCAAAATGTCACCACAACTTTCACAAGCGAAAAGAAAATTTTAAATAGAATGACACGATTTAAATAGTTTATTCAAGTAACACAATAATTTTACGTTCACTAAATGCTGGCCTGTTTTATAAATCAACACACACGCATTCATGTGTATTTACATACAGGCGCGCCATACAGTGCGCAACAAAATTGTGATAAACTCGGCTGGTTGTGGGTACGTGTTTGCTGGCCCCGGCACTGGCAAAAATCGCAGCGACAAACACAGACAGAAAATCACACGTCTGATACTCGGACCGGGCCTATATTTTTCAAATGTTACTAACCCCCCCCCCTCACCTTTGAATAAGTGTTTGGGAATTTTTGTTGTTATTTATTTATTTCTTTTTATTGGTTTTTTATATAAATAATGTAAGTGTTAAGGATTTAGTATTTTAAATATCCTTAAATTAAACATTTATTATAAATAATTCATTTTATGCGTTCTGTTTTCTTTTGTGTTTGTGTTTGTTTTGTTTTTGCTTCTTTATTTTTTTTTTAATTAGTTAAAGTATTTTATTTTAACTTCTTAAAATACTTATTTAAGCTTAATTTATTTCTTTTCTTTTCTTTTTTTTTTTGTGTTCTTCTAGCATTTTACGCAAATTTTTTTATTCTTTATTTTTTTGGTTTATTATTCGGGTGTTACGGATTTCCTTTTTTCTGTTCTGTTTTGTTTTGTTTTGTTCTGTCTTGTCTTGTCTTGTTTTTGGTGTATGTATGTATAAACGATTTAAAATTAGTTGCTTTCATTTATTTGGGTCGATAATGGTTTTGGGATTAAGTCATATCTGTTTGTTTTTGTTGTTGCTGGGGAATATCCTTACAATGATTAAGGGCCATACAAGTACATACATTGATATATTGGAGAGAGCGAGAGAGAGAGCGAGGGAGAGAGAGAGAAAAAAATGCTGGATGTTGGTGATTTTCTTTTTGTTTTGTTGTTGTTGGTTTTTTAATTTCTGTCTGGCTTTCCTTCTTTAAGCTAAATTTTGGTAGTTTGAAACATATTTTCTATAGTAAAAAATCTAAAGACCTTTTAAGTCGTCTTAAATTTGATCTATATAAAAATGTATTCGGTTTGTTTTAAGTTTTTATTATTTTGTGTTCCTTTTGATTTATTGAATTTTGTTTTTGCTGTGGCCGTTATTTATGTATATGGAAATTTATAATATTATATTTTATTATATTATTTTATATGTTTAGCAATATTTATTTCTTAGAATGTTCATTTCTCGATTTGTTTTTTTTTTTTTTTTTTTATGATATTTAATTAAAGAATTTTAATTTTTGTTGTTGTTGTTTGTGGCTCATTTTAATTAAACATCGGGGGGCAGAAATGGACATTGTAGAAATTTAATATTTAATATAAGAAAGAAGTGTATACGTAGTTAAGGCCATGGATTCACTGTCGCACTTAGTCGCCGGATGTGTGAAATGTGTGTGCATGTCTGTGGCATGCAGGATCATGTCGATTGTTTTGCTTACACTTGAATATGTTTCTTTTTTTTTTTTTTGTTATGGTGGCTGGAAAGGCCCCAAAGCAAGACTGGAAAGCCCTATATTTTGGCATTATTGCTTAAAAAAGGGGTGGTAGCAGCCACCCAAGCACACGATTTGCGGAGTACAGCAGAAATCCGTCTGAGTTGCTGGCGATCGTACAGGATAGTGAAGTTTACGGGTTTTTTCGTTTTGTTTTGTTTTCTTTCTTTTTTTGGTCACTATGATTATACGCCATTGTACTGCTCATGTGTGGGTAACGAACGAAAATCTTAGGTATGTACATTTTTTACTCTTTTTAATAAACAACAAAAAAAAACATATTTCTTCCAAGAATATTAAATCACTTAAAAATATAAATTACAAAAAAAAACAACAAATTTTAATAGCAAATATTGAAAAAGGGCTCTTTAAAGTGGCAGGGCGGCCTTAGTCTGACCAAAATAAAAAATATGTTAAAGGGTCTGTCTTTCTATATATCGAACTTAAAAGCTGGCAAACATTTTGTATAACAACGAAAAAAAAAACATTTTAAGCGCGATATATTGCAACGCTTTGATGCTACTGGTCGATACTTATTGACACAATATTCTACAATAGTTTTAAAACGCCGGCGGAGATCTACTCAAATCGAACTACACCCAGTTGACCTGTGACAATTTTTTGCTGCTGAAATTTTGGTCGAATTTTTTTTCCACACACTTCTAAAAAGTTGACGCCATATTTCGTTACCCTCTATTACAGGACTCCTCATTGTCGTCACATAAAGTCGGTACCCAAAAACTTCTCACTTTTATGCTCTGCGTTAGCAAAAATGAGCTGGATTTTGATAGCAACTTGACTGGGTTTTAGGTCTTAGATAATAGTTGTGGCCGGCTGCCGATATCTAATATTCAATTGTTGGCGACAACGCATATTTCTTCCTATTCCAAGAGTCGTCATTGGTAGGCAAATTAAGACGACGTAACATGTTGCTAATCTACTCGCTGTCGACAACAGTTGACACGCTATATAATAGACTATATCTGTCAATCAAGCCGAGTGTCTGGTAAAAGTAGATCATTTTCGCTGTGTACAGACTGTAAAAGCGACAATAGTTTAATGATGGCGGGATGGGATGACCACTCCTGGAATAGGTTCAAATATATATTTCGCATTATATATTGGGCTGTGCTCTCAAAGCTAAAACTTTTTGTTTTCATGTGTAACTGATTTCGACATCCAAACCAGATCTTTTTTCAAAACGAATTGAGGCTTGTCTATATGTTAGGAATTTGCTTGGGAGTCTGCGTTTATTGCGAGCCAATATGGGCGGAATAGTAAATATGTATTTTCAAGGACGGCGGTGCGGTCTGATACACATTTCATAACCATCCGCTCGGATCTTGTCCGTTTTATTAATATTTTCATGAATTTGAATTTCATTAAATTTGAAAATTACTTGGAAAAGAATTTCCACAAGTGTGTGTGTGTGTGTGTGTGTGTGTGTGTGTGCGTGTGTGAATGTGTAGCAATCGCCGCTCACTATGAATGAAATGTAAAGGAAGTAAAATATGCTAATTCAGTCGAAGTACGCAAAAATATTAATGCATAATAGTGTCAAATATACAATTTTATTAGAAATACGTTCAAGCCCCTGTTTTGTTTTGATTTAAAAAAAAAAGTGAATAGTGGTCGGTATTTACTTTGCGGGGTCGCGTAGAGTAACAATTTTCAGTAGTTTTTTTTTCGTATATTCTGCATTCATTAAGTTTCCAAATGAAACAAAATTTTACGCAGGTGATTAATCGCTTCTGAGTCACCGTATACATATTTATATATCCTCCCGTTTAATCGACGTCGCGCCTTGATTGAATATATATGTACGTATAATGATCAGCAGCAGCCGGTTTGATTAAAACTAAATATTCAAAACGAAAGTCAAATCCGGGAAAGGTCTGGGTTAATGTTGCCAGCAAAAATCATGCCTGTGACAACAGAAGCCCAATCTACCAGCCATTTGTTAAATGGTTGGGTATTTGGGCCTGATTGGTTAAGAGTGACTGATTGATATTCATTCACGTCACTTAGAAAAAAACGTGTAAATAAATTTTTTTTTCTATAAAAATTATGTCTTTTTTTGTTATTTTAAAAACTACACTAAAGAAGCATCAAACGCCATTAGTCAAGAGTGACTGATATTCACATCATTTAGAAATACAGTTCGTAGGAGTCAAATCAAATAATTTTTCCTGTCAAATACACAGACTTGGCTGGTGCTTATGCATTTTTTTCTAACAAAATTATGATTTTTTTTTAAATTATTTTGAAGTGACTGATATTCATGTCATGTAGTAGAAAAAGGGATATGATATATTTTCCTATCAAAATTATTTCTATTTTATTATTTTAAAAAGCCACAATATAATGAGTTTCAAGCCTGATCAGTCAACAATGAGTGATATTCACATCATTTAAACAAAACGAAACAGTAGCAAAGGAAACAAATTTGTTTTCTTTAAAAAATTGTGCTTTTTTTAGTATTTTAATTAATACAATAAATAGAGTCTCAAGTCTGATTTGTTAGTGGGTGACTGAGGGAGAAAACAAGTTGGCGAAGAATAAGTATACAAATATTCTATCGAAATTATTCTTTCTTTTATTATTTTCAAGCCTGATTAGTCAACAGTGACTGATATTCACATCATGGTGAATAACACTTTTTTTTTCCTATCAAAATTATTCCTATTTTATTATTTTAAAAACAACAATAAATAATGCTTCAATCCCAATTAGTCAACAGTGACTGATATTCACATCATTTAGGAAAACAGATCGTGAAGAGTGAAAAAATATCAGCAGACTTGGCTGCAGCTCATAACTTGTTTTACTATTTAAAAAAAAACTGCAGGCCGATGGGCCAGTCAATGTTGACTGATATAAGCATCATTTTCTAAAAGTGTAAAACAGGAGGCTAACAAAATAAATTGTTTGCAATTTCTGAAAGTTACGTGCACGACTAAGCAGCAAATGTTCACGGCCGGGTCCACTTGTTTTCCTGCCTCTGCAGCCCCGCTGGCACATAAAAACTTTATGACTACTTAAACTATTTGTTCTCTAAATGTACCAACAAAATTATTTCAATTTAATTTATTCTTAATTTTTTTTTATATAATTTCTTATTGAAAATTCTATTGAATTAAAAAAATTAAACCAAACATTTTAAAATTAATTTTTAAAATTTCAAATTCATTTCGCAATTTTAATTTGCACCATTTAAAATGCATTATTTATGCAAGCAAAAAAAATAATTGCTGGCAAAATCAAATCCATTTGTTTGATTCAAGTATTCAGTTCAGTTCCTATTACATGTTTGACCTTTTTTTATTATAAAAAATAAATATGAATTATCGAGTGCGAATGACTTTATAATAGATGGAATGAAGAGCCCTTTTTGCGGTAAAAAAAAGAATAAAAAAAATCATTTATTTATTGTACTTACAAAAATATGTGTATTGAAAAAAAAGAAGCAACTTAATTTTGTTAATTAAACTTTTGCACTTTTTTATGAAAAAGTCTAACCGTTTGCGCTCATTTAAAAATAAAACTTTATTGGTGGCTTCAAATTAAAACATTTAACGTTTAAAAGATACATATTTATATTTTTGTTTTTCTATAATGCCTTAATGGAGGAACTTGTAAAAGTGGTCCCTTTTAATTAATACATTCTATTTATTTATTTAATTTAATTGTATAAAAAATTCTTCAATTACGTTTTTCTTTTTCTTCTCACAGAAAACTATAAAATTTAAAATAAAACATTTTTTTTTAACATGAATAATTCTGGACGGAAAAATAACTGCGAATAAGAAAAATAAATAGAAAAAAAACTTGAAAAATTATAATAGTTTTCTTAAATTCTATTATTTTTTCAGCTTTTACTTGATTTCTTCAAAGGTGAAGTTTATCTAGTTTATGGCGGCGCCTGCCGAATAATCTCGCTTCCTCACTCATTGTCTAAGTTCATTGAATTTATCGCTAATTGATAATCGATTTGCTTTTCAGGCTGAATCTACAATCGTAATTGTGTACAATCACTACGAAGCCCTAAAGCGGACCATGTGCCATATCTTTATTTGCTGATATCTTTATTTACGAAGAAATCGCGCCACATTCATATTCGCACATGAAGATGGTGCGAAAGCCACCAATAAGACAGGAAACTAATTTGCACACAATGAATGTATACGCTTCGACTGCGAACCAGTGGGGCAGCGCAATAGAGGACGGCCACGGAAACGATGGCGCACGCAAGTGCAGAGAGACCGCCACCAACTTGGTGTGCAAAACTGGAGGCTGCTGGCTAAAGATCGTGCCAGCTGGAAAAGTTTGTTGGCTGAGGCCCCGGTTCACCCCGGACTGTAGCGCCAAAGGAGGAAGAAGAAGAATGTATTTGCCAATTTTCCTACTCGAATATCCCCTATTGCCATTTATATAGACTGACATTTAAGTTTCGTCTTGAGGATTTACATCACATATAAAAAAAAGGGATGAAATCGAAATATAAAAAAGATCGAATTCATTTCCGGGAATTTAAATCTCATTTTATATATCCACGGCGCAATTCGAAAGTGTTATCGCCTTCGATTTTCGCATTTTACTCTCAAGTCGATATTGTAAAGTGAAGGTTGTGTTGTGGACTGACATATATTTTGTTATTAAATAATATTTTTAATTAGCATTTAATTGCTTCAAAACATTTTGCAGGGCAAGTTCAAGTGCAGGTGAAGTCGCCCAGTATAACTACAGAATTATTTTGCTGAATGTCGCTAAAATGTCAAATGCAAATATTTTACTCTTGAATTATTGGCATTCAAGGGAGACACCAAAAATTTAATACAGTTGCGCTTTCCATCTCACCCGCAATGAAGTCGCCAAGAACATTTTGTTTTTACAAGACTCAAGCTAAATAGTTTTCCGTGAACAGAAAACCACATTTGAATTGAGAAAATGTTCTTTAAATTTAAAAAAAAAAAAAAAAAAAAAAACAGCTGATGTGATTTGAAACCCCCTAAAAAGGTGTTCTGTACACAAAATATATTGAAATGGTGTGATTTCAAACGGGAGAGCCAAACGATCGACCATTTGAAATCACTTTCGTATAAAATTCAACGATAATGTTGTCATATATTTCCAACGAATTATCTTCGATTCATTTTTGTTAAAAAGTTGAGTTTTCTGCCTATAAAAACATAAACATTAACAAATTTCTAAGAACACTTTCTTCTAGTCTAGCAATCAGCTGGTTTGTTTTTTTAAACATATTTTTGGGGCAGCCATCGTGTCTTATGGTCTTAACAGGTCATGTGAAATACAAGCCATTGAAGTGCGGCAGATAAACTGAAACTAATGATTAATAAATGCCATCTTCTTTGCGCCTAATTTGAAGTTTTTGTCCATCATACATACACACATATGTATGTATGTATGTGTATAAGAAAATGTAAGTAAATATTATTAATTAACTAGAATAATATTAGCCAATAACAATTTCGCAAATTACGTTTTTCCACGCGCTTATTTTGTAAATTGTTTTCTTTTTTTCTATATTGCAATTCTGGGGCATTGAAGAATATTAGCAAAAGCTGTTTTGACAAATAAAATCACGCCCAACACGGCAGCCGCTGGTGGTTTGCAGAACAGCAGCCTCAAATCGCTGGTGTGATGGTGGGAACATTTCGTGATTTGGAATTATGTGATTTGCAGGGCAGCCCTGTTTTTAATCTCTATATTCCAAGGCGGCATCTACAACATATTTAAAGGTAGACACCTAAAAAAACAGCGCTGGCTTTTTATTTTCTAAATTATGTATAAATAAATTGTAATAAATTTTTTAAATTTAAATTTGTTTTATTTTTTATGGAGAAGTATTTAACTTTTAACTGTGTCGGTAGAGAAGAAATGTTAAAAATCGGTGTATAAAAAACTAGGAAACAAGCAAAATGCTCCTCAGATTTCGAAAAAAAACACAACTTTCAAATCAAAATTTTATTAAAATTAAATCTATCCACAAATACATGATCAAATTATTTGTTAATAAATAAAACCGTGCAGCTGGAAAAGCAATCGATCGGTTCACAAAAATGCCAACGTTATTTTGAAACAATTAATATTTTGTTTTAATTCGTTTAAACGCATCAAAATAATTCGCTTTATTTTTTCCGTTTTTGTCAAATAACCGACCTATAAATTTTTTTCGGTGTATCTTTTTTTCGGCATAAGTCAATCAATAAGTCGATGGGAAACTTGGAAACAGGCAAACAGAAAATAAGACAAGTGTTCAGAAGGCAGCATTGTAAAGCATATCTTAGGGGTTACCGTTTTTCTATTTTTATTTTCTGCCCCCTCCCCAAACTATGCTTTACATTTAGCATCCGTTCTAGTTGTGGCATTTTGAGCGATATGTACACAACTATGCCTTATTTTATGCCAAAATGTTTAGGGGGTAACTCGCGGCAGACGTACGACAATTTCCTTTCTTGGATTACCGCATCATTCGTTGTCGAGTAGCCTACGGATAACAGAATATGTATGTAATCGAGTAACAGCTGTATAATTTTACTCGTTCGGTCAAGGTGCACAAAATATAGTGGGAAATGTAGGTTCATATTTAAAGGTAAGAAAAAATAAATAATATCAAATACTATTTTACAAAATTTGTTTTTGGCATTAATTTAAGCAAAATAAATGAACACATGCATATTGACATTTAATTTGTTTTTTTTTTTTAATACTTCAAACACGCATAAAACGTGAAAATTTTATATTTTATTTTTGTTGTTGTGGCGAACATACTTTTTAAATAAAAACAATTAGAAAATCTTGTACTAATTTCGATACGTGAACTATTGCACCTGTTCAGTCGATAAGTGGCGACACTGTATTCGATACGAGTGCTGACTCGATGACGAGAGCGGTAATTGAGCCCCTGATTTATCTACAAAGAAAAGGTCGATTTACTGTACTTCGCGAGTTACTATGTAGATGATTGTTAAGATTTGTGACTTGCCAGCAAAATTTAATATATCGTTTGACAGCAATTACAAAAAAAAAAAAAAAAAAAAAAACACGCATTTATCACGGCCTTCTACACACTCGAATTTCCTTTAATCTATTACCAACTTCGGGCACCGCAACAGGCAGCATTGCAGTTCTCTTTCTTTGGTAACACGAAAACAGAAATTTCGTTAGCAAAAACTGAAAAATTGAAATAAAGAATAATGTCATACAATAAAGCTGTTCATTGTATGGGCACACCCTTTAATTTTGTTATACCGGCTTAAGGTTTTCCAAGGCAAAATATCAACAAGCACAAAAGAAGCCCATCAAGTTAAGGACTGGGAATTGTTAAATATGTAAATAAAGAGGCGCGGCGGGTGTTGAAAAATATAGAAAATTATTTGAAATTAAGATATAAATTCAATAGAAAATCTTTCTTGCGTGGGAAATTCTTGAATTCTTTTTTATTAAAAAAGAAATAACAAAAACAAACTGAAATTATAATTTATTTTTCGCTGGTATCGATTTGACACAGCGCTCGATAATAATATAGAAAGATAGAGATTAAACAAATAAGTTATTAAATGTGGTTAACAAACATTTGCACAAAAAAGGCAACAACTCGTGTTTGAAGAAGTTCGACTTGACATTTTTTGTCAGATGTTTGTTGTTTTGTTGTTTTGTCGTTTTTGATTTCGAGAGATTTATTTGTTTTAAGATCAATTTTATTGCATTAATTGGTTTGAATTTATTAATTGAAGAGACAGACGGTTTCTTTATTTTTATATTTTGCTTTGTTTTTGTATATCAAAGAGTTTTTTTTTGTTTTTGTTTTTGTTTTCTTTGCTTTATATATGTATGTGTGTATGTATGTATGTATGTTTTAAATAGAAATTTTGGTTTCATAAAAGAGTTTCTTATTCATTTATAACCATTACATTTTTTTTATTACTTTTTCTTTATAAAATTTTTACATTAAATGTATGCAATATATGTAAATGGTAGAGTTTTCATATTCATTTTCTTTTTAATTTGTTAAATTTATTAATATTATATTATATTAAATTAGTTATACATTTACAAATAAATGTTGCTTTGTGTTTATGAGTGTATGCGTGATTTGTTTCATTTGTTTATTATTACAATATTATAATTTTTTTTCTTCTCAATTAAATGTTGTATATAAATACACGTGTGTGGTTGTACAATATATATAATATTTATTTAAAACTTTAGACAGTATAGTGTATAAATTAAAATAAGTCATAGTAGTACCACCAATAAAGATCTTCATTAAAATTGTGGTTGAACAAAAAAAACAACAAAAAAAAACAGCAAAAACCGAGAAATATTGTGTCAGCTTGGGTTTAAATATTTTCGTATATCTTTGCGTTCTAAGATATTTCTTTAGTTTTTTGTTTTTGTTTTTTTTTTTTTTTTTTTTGCAGTAAAAAAAACCTAATTTATGTGCGTTTTTGCACATCGAATTTTGTTTGACCCAGTGGTTTTATTCTCATAATTTTTTATTATTGTTTCTTTTATATATATATAAAGTATATAATTTGTTATAATTAGCGTTATAAAATGTGTTTGTTTTTCTTTTTTTAATTTTTATTATTATTATTAAATTAGTATATATATTTTATTAATTTTTCCTTTATCATATTCAATATTCTTTCATTCGGTTTTGATGTATGGTTGGTTGGTTGGTTGGTTGGTTGGTTTATCTTAAGAAATTCTCTATTAAATATTTTTAATTCATTTCTTAATATTTTGTTTTTCTTTGACTTATTTCCTTTTTCTTTTGTAATGCAAAAAAAAAGAAGGAATTTATTCATAATTAATAAAATCACAAAATTAGTTCTTATGCAGTCTAAAAACCTGTTTAGACTAAATTATATTCCTTTAGGTTTGATTGAAGAATCGTATCCTTAACAGCTGCAAACACAAATCTTATATTTTCCGTATCTAGATGGAAAGAGAAAAAGAGAAAGAATGCGTTAAAGCCAAAATTAAGATCAATAACTGTGAATACAAAATGCTATATATAAAAAATGTTAGTTGAAGAAGACACATTCACACCACGTTCGTTTTGCCTGAGACTGTGACTGGTGAAATCATAAATTTGATACTTTTCGCGACCAAAGCAGAAATATAAAAGGTTTTTTTTTTTTTGTCAGCTTTGGAATAGTTTTCATCTTAGCCTTAGAGCAGGTAAAAATTTTAAGATTCCGCGAAAATTTGGGGCCTCCAGCTTATGGAAGCGTCAACAACAAAACGGCCATCACGTTTAACGAGAATAATTCGCAAGTTGCAGGAGTTTAAAGAAAAAGAATTATTTTTTTGTTGAAATAAAAATTGATATTCCATCAAATTGACATTTTAGATCTATGAGACGTCGTCACTGGTGTTTGCCGTTCGTTTTTAAGCTTAAGCACCAGTGTGGCCATGTTTGTAAATTTTTAAAATATGATAGAGAATTGCATGTTAAAATGCCTGGAATGATTTTAAAGAAAAAGTCGCACAAAGCCACAATATTAAATTGCTATACATCGTACAAAAAGAACAAATAATAATAATAATAATAATAAAAAAACATTTCAAAAGTTATACATGGTCACACTGATGTTTTCAGCAGAAGAGGTTAGACAACCAACCATTCCGTTGGAGTTATCCAGCAAGACTAAATTATTGTATTATTATTTATTTTTTGTCTTCAAGGCTGTTCTGAAGACCACGATTTTAAGATTTAAAACAAAAGAAAAGCAATTAATCAAAATGAAAAGACACACACAAGTTATTTCAGCATTTTATTTATAAGATTCTTAGTCTTAAGAAATAGTATTGTGGTTAAAATAAAAAATAATTAATTATATTAAATACATTTTTGTTTTATTTTGTAGTGCTAAATCTTTTTTTTTTTTGTTATTTTGTTATTTTGTATTTAATTAAAATTTTTTTTTCGTGTAGTTCATAAAAATTCCAAACAAGGCCGATTACTGATGCTGCAGACAGAAAGGAATGGTTGTTAGGAAGAGTAGAATTGAAATTCAAAAGAAACAGCCAATATATATATATATATATATATATATATATAGCGAACGAATGCGTTTAACCCAAATTGAATTCTTTGAGGGCATTTTGCATAATTGTATCTTTTACGGCGCAAAATACAAGCTTAATATTTTCAGTATCTGTCGTAGTGTATTGGAAAATTGTCAAGTGAAATAGAAGAGAGAGAGAGAGAGAGAGAGAGAGAAAGAGAGAAAAGGGAAAACAAGAAAATAGTTAGAAAAAACAATTTCAAGAAAATTAGGAACAAATCTAAGCAGCAGCATCTACTTCAATGTACTCGGTAATGCAACGAAAAACACTAGCTGTGAAAATGAAATCGAATGAAAAATAATAACTTAAAGCAAATACCTGTGCAGTACAACCAGCAACAACTCAAGATTATTTATACACTTTTTCACTGTTACAGGAAGAATTTTTGTTTAAAACACGACTGACTCGTCCCGGAAATAAGAAACCAATAACAAAACCCCAAACAATCATTCATACAATTTGCAAGTTGATAATTATTTTAAATTATTATTAAAAACTCGAATTCTTCATAAAAAGAATAAACTTGGTACAGCCAAAACAGGGTTAGGATTTTCATATCATTTGTTTTTTCTTCTTTTCTTTTTAGTGAATTGTTCGATAGCCCCAAAATAGGGTATTAAAAGTTTGTATAGGTAAAGCGAAGCAGCAATACGAATATGTACTGCTATACAGGAACTTCTAAAGGGGGCGTCCATACTTTGAGAGAGTGGATAACAGCCATATGATTGAAGATATATCTAAGGAATTTAGCTCTCAGTTATTTCGATTTTGTCAAATCTTCTTCGGCAGATTTAAAGCTCAATAAGACGGGCAAATCATAAAATAATGTTTATGTTTTAAAATTGAGTGCACCAGTTCGGGCAACGTAGTGAATGTTGCTGACATCTTCTGATAGCTTCACAGTTGCCCCCAGCTCACGGCAGCGTTTAGTTTACAAATTGTGCTAATTTTGACATCTTGTAATGGCGGTTCTCACGCTTCGCCTTAAAGTACTGTTTATTGTGAGAGATATTGATTTATACATATTTAAACAATAGCAAAATGAAAAAACAGTAGTAGATTTAGTAATTCGCAAGTATGAAACAGCTGGCAGATTGGGAGCCGCCAAGTTCTTTTTTGTTTTGTTGTTATTTCGGTTTTTTTTTTCTTTCGAAAAAGTCGCTCACACTTAGAACTTTAAAATATTGTATTATATATTTAAGAGGATTTGAAAGTTTCTTTTTGTGCAACACTTTTCATTGAATATTGATTGATTGGTAATTGTATGAAAATCCTAACCCTTTGCCCATTAACTAATTCTAATTCGGCACTTACCTGTGGCACATGTAAAATGAGAATAAATAATTTTCTCAGAATCTGGATTTAAATCCACAAACATACGTAATATAAATTCACGGGCGGCGATGGCATCTCTTTGTGGGCCTAAGAATTTTACGAGAAAAGCACACAAAATTTCAAGCATATTTAGAAGACTAGCAAATAATATACGACGAATACGTTTTAAACTAGCAAAATGAAAATACTTTATACAGATCTTCTATGTATTAAATATATACATACATACATACATACATATACTCGTACAATATATAAATATACTAGAGCGGTGTACGACTTACGACTTCTGCTTACATATACAATATACAATATGTTATGAATTTCAATATGAATTTAATGTACAATATAAAGAAATAAAGATTTACGTAACCAAATAAGCTCTAGCTATTGGAAATACATATTTTAATATATAAATGAATTCGACCTGTGGCTGTGGTAAAATGAGAATAACATTGACGTTCTGGATCAGGATTTGCTGCCAAGTACTTTTTCAAAACGAATTGTTTTGCAGCGGCATGATCGCATTTAGGACCTTTAAGGCCATTGGCAAATAAAAATTGCGTTTGGTTAAAAGAAAAGATTAATGAGTTTAAATTATTTAAAAAAAAAAAGAAAAGAACAACAGCAACAAATTATTCAAATTTAATACTTAAAAAATAACTCTGAAATAAACTTAAAATTAACTTAAAAAAGAAATTTGTCGTTTAATTTGACTTTATGTTAAAATAGAATACAATAATCTTCCTTATTGGCGGAGTCGTTATCACCATCGCACGAAATCGACTTGCAAACTTAATACTTAAACGTTAGTTTTAGACATTTTAATTATTTGGCGCCCCAGAATATGTTACCGAAACAAATAACAAAAGTAAATTTAATGTGACAACGATAACAACTATTGCAATAGGGGTGTATATTAAAATCAAGAATGTCATAGAAATCAGAAATTTTAAAAAGGATTCATTTAAAAAGCAAATATTTAAGAAATCTTAAATAAACTACTCCACGACTAGATCAGTTGCTGCCTGCATTATATATAATGCAATCATCCAAAACCAACCAACCACTCCTTAAATATATATCCAAAAACGGTCCTTCGCAAAACCATAATTTTTTAAACAATTGATTTCCATCACATTCCCGAATATACATCCACAAATATAAATATTTGCAATAATAGTGATTTATACGACAGCATAAATATTTGCTGCAAGATTAAAATATTGACATCGTTTCTAATGAGAAAGTTGCCCCAGTTACTTATAATAATAATAATAAACATCTCCGATTTATTTATCACCATAAATTCATATGAATTTTCGTAATTTGTGTATGTCGCATCCAATTCTAACTGTTCAAAAGATTGGCGCCCATACATGTACATATAAAAAATTCCACAAATTGGGATATTGTTCTGCTGGTGGATAAAAGTAAAGAAAACAAATTTCTACAAAAGACTGGCTGGCATTTCCAGTTTATTAGGAAGGCTGCTGCTGGTACCACACGAATTAAGCAGTCAGCCCCGCCCAAAAAAAAAAAATTAAATTCAATTATGTTTTATTAAATTAAATTCTAGATTTGATAATAAAATAAAATAAGAATTGATTCAAAAGCTGGCGTAAGAACGTTGTCTTGTAGGAAAAAGTTATCTTCATTGTAGTTTCTGAACTGATAGGAATTTTTTATATTAGATTTAACTTAATCTCTTACAATAATAATAAACTTGTAGATTATCGTTATAGACGCTCGCCTATTATAAATAATACAAACTCTAAAAATACAAATACAATCATATACATATATTTAAATAGTTAAAGATACTCATTAATTTTACTATTTTAATAAACTCATTTAATAAATAAAGAAAACATTATATAATTAAATAAATTTTATAGAACAATAGAACATTTATTGTACTTACCATCATATTCAGGAAAATAATCTACCAAATGCGAATACATAATTTTTTCTTCTAACAAGTCTTTCTTATTTAAGAAAAGAATAACTGATGAATTCTGGAACCATGGATACGTAATAATAGTTCTAAATAAAGCTTTTGATTCTTCCATACGATTCTAGAATGAAGAGAAATTTATAGAATAAGATATAAAGTAAATTGTTGTATACATATTTAAAAAAAGAAGACTCTGAAATCGTGTGGTGTGATTTAAAACCGACAAGCTGTACAAAGGTGATTTCAAATCAATTGTTTGCGCGCTAACAGATTATCGTGTTGTTTTTCGATTAAAAATTTTAACATTTTAACATGTGACCGATTAACAAGATTTTATTTATGCTGCCGTATGCACCAATAGTTATACAAAATGTTATTTTATTTTGGTAATCCCTGAATCGAGAGCGGTTTTATGCAAATATATAGAACTATTTAGAGCTTTTAATCAAAGAAAGATTTATTAGTTAAACCAAAACTGTTAAAATCAGGCTAAAATCATTATAACGAAATTAATACGATTTCAGAACAGATTCTATTAATTAATTACTTACCTCGTTATCAGATTCGAATAAAATTTGATCATACTCTGAAAGGGCCACTAAAAATATGATTGATGTTACATTTTCAAAGCAATGAATCCATTTTCTTCTTTCGGAACGCTGGCCACCCACGTCCACCATTCTATTTGTTAGCATAAATTAAACGAAAACAAATATAAGTGAATAAATTTCTTTGCTTGAGCAGATTTGTTAACATAAAAACCAACTATATTATTAATAAATAAAGACAATTATGTACATTTAAGCCATGTTGTTATTAACATAAAATAAAGCAAATTAAAACAAATACATACTATATCTATATATAAATCTACTGAAGATGTTGATAACTGAATACTTGGATTATGAAAATATTGGCAATTTAAGTACATAAGTTCGACTGTTCCAGGTTTTTTCTGCTTCTAGCGTTACTTGGGGTTTCTAACAAATAAGTTTTAGTTTTTTTTTTTTCAGTACCTAAATACAATGCCATCCAAATCGAATGGATATTCCAAGATACCAGTTGTTGGTACACGAGCACGCAGAATATCCTGCTCGGATGGCAAAAAGTCTGGCTTTTCAATACGATCGAGATCGCTTAAGTAGCTATTGTATTAAATGGGTAAAATTGTTTTATTCTTATAGTAGTTGTTTATTAGCATTGTTTTTCATTATGTAATTTGTATAGTCGTATAGAGTACTGTCCTATCAGCGGTCATAGCAAATGTGCGCTTATCCCTAATGAATGAACATATAAAACCAATGTATTACTTTAGGTTGGCCAAGGCGAAAATTCAAGGCAACAGTAAAAAGGGGGCCACAAGAGATCGTGTGTATAAAATCTTATTAAAAAATCTTGAAAGTAATCAATTAATTAATGAACTTACAATACTTTGTATTGGGTGCTGAATAAGCGCAAAAACTTCCGTGACGAATTCTTTTCATATTGCAGTTTTACCACAACAGATCTAATAAAACTTTTTCAAATATAAATGTTTGCAACTACTGAAACTTTCGTAGTTGAGTATAAGTGTTGAGTGTTTGTTTAAATACCAGAATTTAAAAAAAGAATATCATTATCGGTACAAAAAAAAATCGAAAAGTGATTCATGCTTCTAATCGTTTGTGTGGTGGTTTCGTACTTCTCATTTTGTTGCAAATATTTTTGATAATTTTATTTTAAAACTGTTATTTCATAATTTTCTCGATCTCAATTTGCTTTCCTAACTGCAAATTGTTGCTCGTAGTTAACACTTTGGGTGACTTCTGGAAGCGGCCACAAATTTAAATATCCAAGACAGATTAATTGTCTAAAATTAATTTTTTTAGATTAATTGTTTAAAAAAACAAAATGAAAATACCTGAAATTCACTTTCTAAATTCCATGTTTCTTATAATTTTTTTTTTTTTTTTTAATTGTTCTGAATGCAGATGAATATAAATAATACACTAAAAGTGGTTAAAATCTCTCTCAAATTAGGAAGAGCGTAAGTTTTCAAGACCACACCAAAGTTATTTAAGATTAAGTCAGTTTTAGTAACACGTCAGTTACACAAAATTTGAGTGAAAATGTCAACGCACAGTCCATTTAATGAAAGTTTGAAGCAGACTGTATCACTTTATCATTAATTTTTCGTTTTCTCTTATAGAAAAACTAAAAAACGGGTTTTAAGGATTCAACGCATTCGAAATTATGCTTTCAAAAAAAGTAACTTGTATTATATTTTGCCAAATAAAAAATCACTCAATGATGAACATTCCTTATTCTTCTGTGAAGAATTTTTTAAGCAGAGTTGCAATTTTTATATGTAAATGCTATATTCCTTCTTATAAACGTCTAACAGCATTCAAGAGCGTATGTATTTGATTTATGTGTTTCGTAGTTATATTTTATATAAAAAAGGAGTCCCTAATTAGCATAAGCATGTACTGAAAACCACGTGTTTTCAAATCACGAAATTTCTGAAAACAAAAATGCTTTTACTTCAACTAGATAAAAGCTTTTTATTATACAATAAATTAGATGCTCAGCTGGATTTTGAGCGTGTCAATGTTAGACTGAAATAAGTACAAGAAGTCTGCTTTTTGATGGCAATTGTTTTTAGAAACCACGTGATTTTCAATAAAGCGATTTTCAGAACAGACCCGATAATGTAGGAGTTGTTATTTTAATTCAATTTGTCGAATACATTTTAAAAAAGTATTCAAATAATTAATATGCTCCTTCTCTCTCCCTCTCTCTGTTTTAACTATTAAAAAAGAATTGCATAAATAAAAACAAATAAAAAATATTTGCCCTTATAAAAATAGAGCAAAATAAAAATACACATAAAGTAACAATAAAAAAAAGAAAAGAACGTTAATTAAATATAAAAAAAAATTAATTTATAAATAAGTAACCAGTTAGTAGAAAAGTTATTTTTCAAAGGAACAGAAACATGCATTTGTTATGTTCACGTTTATAAGGTTTTGAAGGGAATACCTAAATCGAATTTCTTCTAAATCGAACGGATATTCAATAATCCCCGTTGTCGGTACACGAACGCGTAAAATATCCTGCACACTTGGTAAATAATTAGGTTGGGCCACTCGATCAAGATCCATTAGATAACTAAAGTTAATGGTAATAGATTTGGTTGTAAATAAAGTTTATAAAATTATGCAAATACGGTTTTTGTTTGTGATAAAAAGTCAGTCCTTTTAGTCTAGAATTCTTTAGAAAAGTCAATTATTTTTTTTTTGTTGTTTATTATATTCATTCTACTCACTATTTAGCTGAATCTGTTAATTGATATTCTCTTCGTCGATCGTAACATTCTTGTATACCAGTATCGGCCCATAGCGTTTTAATGGCTGACAAATATGGATCCTCAAATGAAGTAACTGTTTCATAATCAATGCTCATAACAAGCTCAGCTAGTTCCTACAGAAACAAACACATCAAACACCAGAAACTTTAATTTACAGATACAAAATATTGCGTTGCTTTGCATTTACTAACCGCATGATCAGCTGCGCCATATGAAATACTTAACATATCCATGGCTTTTATCATGGACTGCATTGCCATGAATATATTTTGAAACACTAATTTAATATAACCACGTTTATCATCGTCTGAGTAACCGCTGCCGTGAATAATACGCATCTGTTTAATAAATGTGGATTTGCCGGACTCACCAGTACCTGTTGATATGAAAAATAAATCACTTGTTAAATTGGATCGATAGAAAAAAGTATCATTTGAATTGTTCAAAAACGTTTTACAACAGCAGAAACAGAATTCTCCCTCTCTTCCTCTATCTCTTTCGCGCTTTTATTATTGAAAGCAGGTGCAATATTTTTACAATTTTTACAATTATTGTTGAGGAAAACGAGTTGCAAGTTTTCCTCTAAAAATGTTCAAATTGTGTTATTTTCAATTTTTTTTTTCTTCTGAGCGAAAATAACTGTCATCAAGAACTTTTTAGTGTAGAAGAAAAATAAAAGTTACTTGTAAATTTTCCTTTTGTTGGGGGTTGCAAAAGATTACAAAATGTTTATATTTGATTTTTGCAATACCGAGACACTTTTTTGCTTTAGTCGCTTTAATAAGTCACTATTTTTAGAGGCTGTTTCTCTAAGCACGATAGAGCTTGCGAAGTGAGCGCGAATTGTCATTCTGCACTGACGTTTATAATCGCTACGTTCATAAGTCATCCTGTCATATTGTCATCAACAGATTAACGCTTGAACAATACTGCCTAATTATAAATATTAACTTTTGAAAATCAGTCATCGATTCGTGCAGCCTGTATTTGATCGAAAAATGGAGTGAGATCAACCCACTACAGACCCTACAGCTTCCATGACATAGAAAAGAATGCGCTTTCTCAAGAACAGTCGCGGTGACTATATGCTCGAAATCCCACTTAAATATATGTCTAATTACCATCTTTTGATCTGTCGTATAGAAAAATCTTTTTTAAAGCTTTGATTTTTCGGCATTATATTTTACAACTTTAAGTTCTAGCGATTTTAAAAATACCACAAATTGGTATGTAAAATACTGTGAACAACAAAATTTAAGAAACATTTAAACTCTCTACTTTATCAAGAAAGAAGAAACTTTCATATTTATTAATAAATAGCTTTTATTTCGGCCCTAAAGACGTAAAATGTGAAGAGTTTTCCTTTTTGTTGTGCTGAAAAAGCAAACTACTGCTGCAAAAGATTAAGTTTAAGTCAAAAGTAACTGTTATTTCGGCTGGGAAAAATAAAAGTTAAAAACAACTGTTATTTTTGCTCCCAAAACAAAAGTTAAAAACATTAATAATAATTAAAAATTACTGGTGGTTGTGCATGCAAATTTGCCATAAAATATTTTTAAAGCAAAATGCTGATTTGTAAAACGTTTCTAACAAAATTGATAACTGTTATTGGGCTTAAGTATAAAAATGAATTCTATTTATTTTGAATGGAAAATAATCCATGAAAATATTTACCCAGTAGCAGCAGTTTCAACTCCCTTCGCGCATCTCGTTTATCACGACGTAGTTGCCGTTCAATTTCCTGATTGATACGCTTCTGTTCCTTGGCCTCTTCTGATAAACAGCACTCCATGCTAACTAGTTTTTAAGCCGCTTACGCTGCTTAAACGCCACACGTTGAATGGATTTTATCTTAAATATTGGAAAAATATAAAATTCCTAAACTCAGCAGCAGCAGCAGCAGCAATTCAAGCTGACGACGACAGCAAACAAATTGAGGGCCAACGAATATTCTTCCTTCGTATTTGCAGCAGCAAACAGAGACTTAAACATAAAATCGATTTTCTTTAAATGGTGGTGGCTGATTTGTCCAATATTTGTGAGTTTATTATCATCAAATGTGTGTATGTAGATCTTTGGAGCTTGCAATGTTCATGAATTGTCGTCGGGGCTAACTATTTTCACGTTTATTTATCCTGGTTGTAAAAAAATTTCTCTTTTAGCCGTTTCGCACATACACACGACGTTCTTGTTGTTGTTGTTGTCGGCGTTACTGTTTATCCAGTTATTAATGGTGTTTAACAATGTTTGGTGTTCGGGTTTTTATGTTTGTTCTTTGATATCAGCGACGAGACGATGTCGTAGATAGTAGATCTTATCTTAGAGACTAATCTATTAGATGGAAATGATTTTAAATGCCACGAAATAGTTGTTTTAGTTTCGAATTTTAATTTATTTTCAAATTTTATTGACAAACCAATCAAAACGCTTTACTACACCCAAGCCGTTCGTTCATCAAGTCTATGAGATTGATGTTTGTCTGTGGTATGAGATTTTTCGGGGGGTTTGAACATAAAAAAACGTCACTATCAAAATTGTCCTATTTTAGGTTAAGTTGCTTCTGAAAATAAAGGAGAAAAAACACATACATATAAATCAAAACGATTTTAATAAAGGTTCAATTACATATAAACTAAATTTAAAACGCAAAAAGACAAATAATTGAAAAATATGTATCAGCATCTTCAAGACAATTCTTAAAACAAAATTTTAAATTGGATCTATTTTGCATAATTATTTTGGGAAATCTTTGGAGTTGTTGAACTTCAATGCAGAGAAATGTTTTGTATTAAGATAAAGGGGATTTACAAAACTCCAATAGTGGCGTTTTAGTAAGAACATGAATAAACTTGTTTAGAATTCTCGCTCGCTTACGAAATACTTACATATTTATGCTTTCAAAACACAAATACAATCGAAAAGAAATAATATATGTATGTAAATATGCAATTGAAAACACAAAAAGCCAGTTTGGTGTTCTTTTTACGTTTCACTTTTCAAGTCTACTGACGATTAGGCTGGCGGCGCCTACGAAATGTCGACTTATAGACAGCTGAAAGACACACATAAAAATGTACTAAATTTTAAAGCTTTTTAACTCAATTGCTGATTAAAATATACATTTTTTATTTGAAAACATTCTGAATGTTTGAATCAGCTTTCCAAAAGTTGTTTTAAATTTTTCTAACGTTGATTTAACAGAATTGCTTTCAGTTTGCCACACGCTTGCATTAAATTAAAATTTCCAAAACATGTTGACATAATTTTTTTGTCCTGTGTATTTATCCTCTAGGATAATACGCCAGCGCGAGTCCGTCCGTTGAGCCCAAACACATTTCTATCTAAAGTTTCCACGCTTTTCGTAAGACCACGTTTCCCAAGAGTGCGTCTGTTTTCTCTTATCTCTTCGCACTTCGGGGTTTTTCCATTTTCTGGAACAATAAATGACGCCATAAACTGAATATAAAAGGAATATTTTTTCAATTTCACAAGCAAGACAAGAACGTACAGCACAGATTTTGGTGTAATATTTTTCTTTTCTTTTGTAAACACCCCAATAATTAAATTAAGGAAATACGTTATTTAGCGAAAACTAAATCTTTTCGTTATGCACGTGTGTGTGTGTGTGTGTGTGTGTGTGTAAGAGACGGAATAAGCAAATTTACGAATTTCGTTTTGCTTTTAGAATTTGAAATATTGATCAATCGTTTCTCGAACGTGCCCAGCAAAATCGAAAATATGGGCTAATTATGATTTGAAAGTAAACGTTTTAAGCTGATTTGTGTAAATCCTTAATAAAGTTGTTGAATTCCGAACCAGTGGGACAACGCAGTAGAGGACGCCCACGGAACCGATGGCGCACACAAGTGGAGAGGGACCTCTACCAACTTGGTGTGCACAATTGGAGAACGCTGGCTAAAGACCGTGCCAGCTGGCAAACTTTGTTGGTTGAGGCCCAGGTTCACCACGGACTGTAGCGCCAAAAGAAGAAGAAGAAAGTTGTTGAAATTTGTGCAGACTCCAGCCAGAAAATAGCGACAACAATTGTACAGTCCATAAGGGCTTCGTAAAATCTAGAAAGTGATTACGAATCTAGAAACGGCGAATCGATTTCAGTTAAAAAATTTATTTCATTAAAAAACTAATTTAGTTTTTTTTTTCTTTTCAGTTAATGTTTTTATGCGATATAATTTTTTCTCAAATTTGAAATTAGAACACACTTTGCAGTCAATCTATATATAATATTTTCAACGGAATCAAATCGAAATATTTGCTTCATCACTTTGAAATTGATTGGGCAATTTAATTCTATTTTATTAGCAGCTTTAATTCATTCACCTTTTTCAACGTATCTATATAATATATTTATTTTAATCAAAATTTTCATTTATAAATCTAGTAGAAAAAGAAATCATCACGACTACCACCGCTTGGCGTTTCTAAACAACGATATTGACTGGTGATTTTTGTGAAACTATTCGCGTATTTGATAGTAAATGTCTTTAGACTTTTCTTTTCTTCCAATAATTGTTAAATCGCTCTGGCCACAAAATGCTTGTGAAAGAAGAACCGTTCGAAAACGATTTGTTTATAAGTATATATTTTGTAGGCGAACCTAATTTGTTATCAGCGCTATATTTTGCCGTACAAATATACGATATTCCAGCTAAGACAGCTAAAAACTTGTCTAAGGCTTCCCAATTGTATCATTCTGTGCTAGTCTGTGTTCACGCTATATTCATCGGTCACTTTACTTCCGTCTTTTCGCCCCCACCCCCTACTTACCCTTGACGGGCTGACAAAATATAGAAAGAAAATTGAAATATAGATACATACGTGAAAATATTGGAAATTTAACGATACTACAGCTTTCGCAGACTGTGTCATGTGTGAAAATGTTTGTTATTGTACGTTAATCCAATTGTCTTTAAACTTCATAGCAGCGTAGACCGACCTCAGTGCTACTTTTTTCATTCATTCTTTCTTTCTTTCTTTCTTTCTTGTGCAGAAACAAACACATAAACAAAATTTGAATTTCTAGTGGAGGGGGAAGTACACGAATAGAAAGACAATAAGTTGGGATTTGGCGATAATGGAATTAGATTTAGTTTTCTCCATGACCACGAAACTGAGCCAAAGGTCAATTTTCAATGTATGTATATTGTAAGCGTATGTTATTCGCAGATTTAATTAGTAAAACTTAAACTTAAAGTGTAAGACACACAAATTAGCGAAATTTCATTAATAAAAAACAAAATAAACATACGCGTAATCTGACTTGGCGCAATAATATTTATATTATGGGTGAGAAGGGAACGCTGTGTTAAAAGCTTTTCTCTTAAGTTTTAGGCAAAAACAAGATCACAAATTTTATTGGCAATTCTGCTGGAGCTGTCAAAAACAACAACGCTGTCCAGAGGATACGGTACAAAAATTAACTGACTCAAGAGATTCGCTTAATGGGCTTTGGTGCTTATTTTCATCACTACAAATCATCCACAAACATTATGAATTTTGTTGAATTCGAATGATACAAATGAAAATACTACACAACAAGAGAAGTACAATGTTTGCTTTAAATTTATGGCATTATGGAACCATATTTCTTTGAGAGCAAGTGCCGCCCACGGTGAGAGTTATATGTCGATGATTAACATCTTTCTTTGGCCTGAATCGAATGTTATGCACTTCAACATGCAGGCGTCCGTAAACGGCATACAGCTCACGCTTTGCTGGGCATCCGCACGAGTTCGCTAAAGACCATCGATACTAAACTTTTCTTGTGTGGTGTTCTTAAGACGAAGGTCTAGACAAACAATCCCCAGCGTCGATCTGCAAAACTCAAACTGATTTACGGCAAAGAGTTTAGGAAAATTGGACATTCTGGATGCATGTCATCCAAAGACACACACATCATGGCAACGAAAGGCACCACCCATGATATCTGACTTGTGTGTAAACTAAGTTTAATTTAAATATTAAAGTCGAAAACACTGAATAAATTAATTTTTAAGCTGAGATTTAAAAAAAAAATTATTAAAAAAAAAACACAAAATTTAAAGCACGTTTTGTTTTCTAGTCTAATGACAAAATCATTTTTAGGCTAAAAGTTTTCTTTAGCATTAAGCCAACTATGAAAATTTGTTTGGTCATTCCTAAATCGAAAGCACCTGCAAACGTACTGGTGGTACTTGAAAAGAAAATCGTTTTAAATAAAAATATCTTGTTAAGGTAAACAAAATAAACCCTAATAAGAAATAGAAAAAAATCAATGTATTATTTGTTTTTTAAAAGAAAAGTTTGAGGTCACATTTCTAAAGCTGGTGCGATATTAATTACAAGTTTTTCTTGTTACTTAATTTCGATTTTTCATCATAATTAGCTGAAGCGCAGGAATAGAAATCAAGATATATTGTATCACTGATAAGAATCTATATACAGTATGTATGTATGTATATATATTTATACAAGGTGGCGCAAAAGTAATCCTCCTATCAGAAAATGCTATAAATTTTGCGATTGGCCCCTAATGTCAGTTCTGTTTTGACATTTGTGTAGAAAACACATGCGAACTACACGTTAATAAACAATGTTACGCTACACTGCTGCAGAACGCAGAATATTGGTGACTATTTATTTGACCAATAATCGGTCGGTGACTTTGGCACAACGTGAATTTCGTCGCAGATTTCCCAGCCGTCCAACGCCTACTGGTGAAACACTGCGACGTTTAGCCGCTCGCCTCGCAGAGACTGGCACAACACGAGATGCTGCCAGGCGTGGCAGACCTCGGAGTAGCCGTTCTGCGGAGAATATTGCTGCTGCTGTAGCTGAGGATGTCATGGAAGCGCCGTCGACATCGACCAGACGACGTGCCACGCAAATGGGTGTCAGTCGACGGTCTTTACAGCGAATTTTGGTACAAGATTTGAAGATGTTGCCGTACAAAGTCCAGACGGTGCATCAGCTGTTAGCTGCTGACCGCCAATCGCCTCTAACATACGCTCAAGCCATCCTTAATCACTACCAAGAGGAAGATGATTTTTCATCAAAAATAATCATGAGTGATGAGGCCCATTTCCATCTTAGCGGGTACGTAAATAAGCAAAGCTTCTGGGGCACTGAAAATCCGCGTGTAACCCACGAAGAGCCATTACACCCGACTGTCAAAGTCACTGTATGGTGTGCTGTTTTGGCTGGAGGAGTCATCGGACCATTTTTCTTCGAAGACGTCGCGGGCCAAACGGTTACTGTGAATGGGAGTTCTTTTTGCCGCAACTTGATGAATTGGGATTGGAAAACATGTGGTTCCAACAGGACGATGCAACGGCACACACTGCACGTGCCACCACCGATATGCTGAAGGATGCATTTCCCGGGCGCCTAATCTCCCGTTTTGGCGATTTGCACTGGCCAGCAAGATCGCCTGATTTGACCGCTCCCTTCCTTTTGTGGGGCTTTTTGAAGTCGCGGGTTTATGTCAACAAGCCTCAGACTCTTGCAGCTCTTAAAGACAATATCCGTCAGGATGTGAGGACCTATCGCCGGAAGTTTTGGACAAAGTGATGGAAAATGCCATAAAAAGGGCTCAAATTACAATCAGCTGTGGCGGCGGCCATTTACATGACATCATATTCTCGACTTGATGTAAAAAAAATTAAAAGACTCCACAATAAAATTAATCCACAAGAACAATCAAAGTTTTTCATTTTTTTTTTTAAATTACAGCCAAAAAACCACGGAAGGTTATTTTTGCGCCACCTTGTATATATAAAAATGAATGTGGGTTTTAATATACATATATTACATATATGTACATGTGTTTATAAACGACTGAACTGATTTTGGTGAAATTTTCATTGTATCTACTTGTGAACTGTAGGCTTTACTAAATGTTTGAACTTAGACCAGAGGGAGGTCAAGATGGGTGATAACAAGTGGGAACTTATACCTTTTGCGTTGAAGCTACATATGTAATATATGTTGTATATGTATGTTATATTAATTGCTTACTTTAATGCAACCAATCTTGGAATATAGATATATTGTATTGGCAGCACTGAGACTTGCTTCAAAGCGGATAAAAGTGGGATAAATTTGGTGCTTTTTGATTTATAATAAAACATTATACTAAATTAAAATTTTCGTTACGTTTTAATATGAAAAGATTTTCAGGGTTAGAAGCGGGTACAGTTGATACTTTTTGATTTAAAATAAGACAAGATGAAACTTGCAAGCACAACTAGTTTTAGTTAGTTTTACTATAAAAAGGAAAAATGTATTATAATTTTTTGCTTATTCTTTTAATTACAGTTTTCGAAATAAATTTTCACTCTTCATTTAAGGCAGGATTTTCTCGAAGATTTTTAAAACTCCAGTAATTTTTTTTGCAGAACAAAAATAATTTTGTGTAAAAGTAATTACGTTTTTTTTTAGTTTTAGTGCCGTGTTGAACAAAAATTATGTGTTAATACAAGCTTCATATTGCCATTATTTAATACGTTTCATCTAGTGAGTTTGTTCTACATTGTAGCAAAAGATTTCTCCCCATTCATTTTTTGCAGTAACTTTCCTGTTTGCTTTATTTGTTCCTAAAGAAGTTAAAGAAAAAACCAACATTGTAAAGCTGATCTATCTTTTCATCGTTAGCACGTTCATCATCACGTCAAAGCATTTATGGCGTATTTAGCGCATAGTTTACACTTGTATTTTAACAAGATAAAATTTCAAAGATAACTTCAGATTGTTTATTATCTAAAAAGCAAACAGACATCAAACCGCCACCGTACGAGCGAGCGCCTGCATATGCAATATATTTTAAAATAAAGTGCAAATGAACTTTTCAAATTATGTTTCTTTTTTTTGCAAAGAAATCTGAGAAGAAATCTTAAGTTATGGCTGCCCTCAAATGAGTGCCAACAATCTGGAACTAAAAGTGGGAATGGGAAATTTTTGCGTCCCTAGAAACTGGTGATTTTATTGAAATATAAAATTTTTGGAAAAAATTCATAACTTCACATTTCACTGAATGCCAATTTACCAAATCATCTTTTTTGAGCGTTAGGCCTATTTAATTTCAAATCGTGATATAGGATTTATTATATGATTTATTACTTTTCATTTTTATTAGAATTTACTGTTTACAAACAAAACCTTGTTTTGTTTTGCTTTGATATGTATTGGCTAATGTGATTAAGATAAAACAATTCCTTTTCAAATTATGGAAATTTTTGAGTTAAAAATTTCGGCATTTTCCGGATTTAAGGTCTTCAGATTCTTCAGATATCTGAAATCGTGAATAAGTCACAGAGAATATAACAAGTAAACATTTCATTCGGAAAGAAATCCCAACGATGAATTCAAAAATTTCTAAATTTATAATTTACAAGATCCGCTTCTGTTGATAAATTAAGAAATAAATAGTCCTATTTAATAACTTTGCTTTCTTTGTTAACTGTTTTGTTAATCATATTAATTAAGTTTGCGGTTTTTATAATATTCTAATTAAAAAACAAAAAAAAAACATAAAAGACTTTTTACTATAAAATGCTGATAATAACTTTCACAAATTCAATCATTTAAAACCGCAAAGTTGAAGGTTATCAAAACATCGTTTTTACCAAAAAAAAAAGAATATTAAACAACCATGTGGTTTCTAAAAGCGATATATATAATTGATAATATTTACGAACACATTTAATCGTTCTCCTTATTTTCAAAATACATAATATGATTAAGATAACTTCATATGTATGTATGTATATGTAAAAGAGAAATATATTTTAGATTCCAACTGTCAATTTTTTTTATTTTATTAAAACAGTTTTCTGTTCAATTCAGCTGGTCTTAAAAGTCTAGCGACAAGTAGGGCGACATCTAAAAGATTTTGAAATATAGACAAAAGGTATAATTTTTTTGTTCGTTTTTCCTAATTTTTATCTGCTTTCGGTCCTGGTTCAAACTTTTAGCAAAGCCTACAATTCCTTCCAGTCATACAAAATTATATACTTTAAAAAAGCTCAGCAGTTTAGTCGTTTGTAGAGTTCAGAAACACTTTGCTTTATTATATTATATGTATGTATAAGCTGTTCAGTTCAGACATTCTGTATAAATACCCAAAATTCTCAACAAAAAAATAACATACTTGACAAAAATTAATTTAAACATATTTGACAAAAAAACATCTCGTAGTTTTTTTTTGTGATATTCTCGAAAATAATAATTAACTCTGTTGGCAACTTGCAAAAATTAAAATATGTATGTATGTATATCCAAATGTATTATATTTTTATAATATACATGTATGTATGTATGTACATACATAATATATATGTATATATTTTTGTTCAGCTTCTATCTGCCTACATGCAGACATTTCGAAGGTGTTACCTTAGTCGTCAGTAGTATTGAGTCTTTATCGACATATTATGAGACAGCTAGACAGAAACCAGCTATATATTTTAGTTTCAAATTGTATAGCTTTACATACATAGATTATATAACCTCAGTTGTTCAAAACACATATTTTTGCGTACACACGCCATAACCCCTTATTTCGCTTTTATACAAAATTTAGATTAAAATATAAAAGTTCTCGCGATCACTGAGAAAACCAAATGTGGGAATTTCACAACCCTTTTTATTTTGCTGCACTTTCTTTAAATATTGAAAATGGTCTTGAGAGGTTTTGGCTTGTGAACACAGAAATTTGCGAAGATTTTGTCAACACTGGCCACACTTACCGTTATAAACGAAAAAGGTTCTTCTGTTACAGTTTCTTTTTTATAAATATTACACAAAAATTTATAAAAAACGACGTATTTTATAAAAAAATAAAAAGGTTTTTAATTTCTTTTAGATCTTATTTTCAGATAGTTGCAATGTTGTTATTGGTGTTGACGAGACTGCTACATAGTAGATACTTTTTTGTAATGCTCCTACGCGTGGCTAATCTTTCTGGGTGCTAGAACTTTTTGCCGTTACCATGATACCATTGCAATTAGATACGAATTGAGTTTCCAGCCAACGATTATAATTTGTAATTTTGTTTTAAGAAATTTTCTATATATTTTGTATCCTCTTCTATGTGGTAGGTATTTGTTTTTATTTGTTTATTGATTAAAGTTTAACTGCAGTGCATTATCCCTGAAGAAGGAGAAAGCGACAGAATAAGCAGAGATTAGTAAATGTGATATTGTATGGATGTATAAAAATAGTCACTTTTATTGTGTATATTTTTAACAATAAATAAAGAACAATTCACTTTTTCACTACTAAAGAAATTATTTTAATAAACGAAAAATGCTTAAAAGAAAATATGCGTGACATTTGTTGTAAATTATTTGAATGAAAGTTAGTGTTAACTGCGTTATCGACTGCACATAATGTAAACATTAAGATGACAGGCACTCTACTCATTTATTTATCTATTATTGTTGGAAAACGGTACTAGTCTAGTGGATAATTTAATGCACTCTCTCTTTTCTCACTCTCGCTCGTGTTCTTTCTTCACGTTATTACCTACATTGCGCACGAATACACATATTGCAGGGCGAGGTTCCGCAAACTATTATTTATTAGAGTTGGGAAAAAATCATTTTATTTTTCCTAATATTTTGCATTTTTTTTCAAAATATTGTTTTTAGCATAGAACTAATTGGTTGCAACACTTTAATTAACAACATTATCACAAAAATTATTATTGTGAAAACGTATATTCACTGTTTTTCTTTGGCAAGGTTACTTTGAATATAATTTCAATTAATCTTTTCTGTTTAATATGATGTTAAGTATGCACATATTTGTATGTATGCACGTTTATGTTTTCAATTCAATTGGAAGTTTTATATATTCAAGTTCTTCGTATAGTTTAACCGGTCTACACATTTACGGCTTACGTCTGTCCAAACAATTACATTCATGCTTTGTCAAAAGGACATACAACAAAAAGTCGCCCCTAAAAGACAGTCGTCCTTTTTGCATTTAAAATCAGAAAAAATACAATCACCCCGGCTGTTGACTCTTCTGATATTTTTCGTTTAATTATTATATCTACACTTTCAACATCTACTGAATACTCTTCTTTACATCTGCGAAAGATTTATAAAAGATCTTTTGATATCCAATTTAATTTGATTAATACAATTTCTTAACTTCCATAATTAAATTTATTCTTTATATTATTTGATCTTTCTACATTTCTTTCATTTTTTCCAATTCTTATTTGCTTATTTTTTAACAACACTCTTTTCACATTTGTTTGTTCTCTTGCTCTCTTCTTTTTTTTTTTTTGGTATATTTTTTTACAGCAGCTCTGCTTTCATGCCAACAGCTCTGCTTTGTCGAAAAAATGACGAGCCCCAATATAAAAGAAAATTAAATACAATTTAATTTTCCACATGTTTTTTTACGATTTTCACTGCATTTATTTCATATTTTTCCTAAAATTCACTGCTAACAAATAACTCCAAATTTAGATCGTTGTCAAACTTTATATTTGTATAGACAAATTGAATACTTTTCATTGAATGTGTATTTTCGAATAGAAAATTTTCTACTTTATTACCACACATAGCAAAAGGTACAAGCAGAGTTCATGGCCAGTGGTTTATAACGAATTTAACGGCGTTTTTTTCTTAATTGACATTTCGTATGTATAGTAGTTTAATGACGACGTCTTTTGTGTCAACTCAGATAATGCAGTTTACATAGTGCAGATAACAATGTTCCAAGTGTTGTATTTTTATTCTAAATGGAAAAATTTAAATAATACACATTTTATTTTCTATGCAAATATTAAATTTATTGCCGTTTATTATGCTTCTGACATTTTAATAGAGTTTGAATTAAACAATAAATAATATTAAGAACCTAAATAACATTTTAGACATACGACAAGCCAAACAGGGATTCACTTTTTCAATAAAATTAACTCTTAAAACATAACAAAACAAAATTTACAAATGTTTGGATTTATTTAAAATATTTTAGTTTAAATGTATAATTTGGTCTTTATATATAATTCTGGATTATTTTAAAATTTTGTTTTAATTTTTGTTCATTTATTTCACTTTATAAAATGTATATACATATGCACGTATGTATGTATGTACATACACACGTAAGTATATTAATGGAACTTATATGGTCCTATATACTAGTATGTATGGATGTGTGTAATCCAAAACAAAGAAACTTTTAATATGACATTTCTCTTTAAATATACATACATATATGTATATGTATGTGAATTTATGCGCAAAAAGGTAAGACTATTTCTCATATACAAGTCATAAACATACATATGTATGTATGTATGTATTTGAAAATATGTAATTTAATTAAAATGGAAGAAACCGAGCAAAGGATATTATATTCTATATTTTTCTATAATATATCGGTTATTTTCGTTGGCATTCCTTTCAAGAAGAATTTTCTTTTTAATTTTACAAAAGTTTTACACTTTTTCTTTGAGCAAAATTTCTACCACAAAAAATATAAATGTTATGTAACTTGTTCTATATCATGGACTTGGAAGAGTTACGTGTGTACATCATCTATAACCTTTAAAGTATGTATTTCTTGTCAATATTACGCATTTCCAAGTACATACATACTTGTGTTATTTAATTCAGATTTTGAACTTATTTTTACATACTTACAAAGTGAGAGATGAAAATGTAATTTCTTACTAAAAATGCTTAATTGCAGGCACAAAACTATAAACTTTTTACTTTCTGTGTTTTTAATTAGACTAGAATATTTTTCATTTTTACAAAATAGATATTAAGATAAAAAAATCATATTTAATTTTCTTTACATTTTTTTCTGTATCGATATGTTTGGACTTTGATATGGTTACATTCCAAAAAGAAACCGAAAAAGCACGAACAGAAAAGAATAAGATGTCTCAAGCGGTCAAGATGTCTGCGACAGTTGCTGCCGATTTCTTTTTTGCTACAAGCAAATAAGGTCTTAAAAAATGAAAAAAAAAACTTGGAGCTGTTTTTTGTGTGTTTTCCAGCTGTCTATATTTCGTGGGTGCCATCCTTTTCATGATTCATGACTAGACTTGAAAACTTTTTGAAAAATATGTTTAAAGATTTAACTTTATATCCAGTTGTCTTTAAAATTAATTTCAAATGAGAATTAATAGAAAAAACGTTCTAATAATATTTTTCAAAAAACACAAAACCCGAGTTGTCTTTTATTAAAGTTTTACTTTTCTCAGCACTTTTTATACGTTATTAAGTTTAAAAACTAAATAGTATAAGTATAATAGTATTTGTATAAGTAGTTACATGTGTGGATATTGTAATTCAAAGTTCGTATTCGGTGTTTTGTGCCACAATCAATTCTCATAATTATTGTCAGGTCGCCTATAACTTGAATACAATTAGCAGAGCTTTTGTCAGCTAATACTTTTCTTTATCGCCATGACAGATTTCTGACACTAACAGCTGAGTTTGACGTTCAGATTCTTATATGAGCTTTGATTCGAAAGTTGCTAAAAAAAAACATGTAGAACAGCCGCGATATTGAAAATTGCCACGATTTTAAAAATGTCTAATGTTGTCAATACAAAGATTTGAAAGAAGTGATTCTTGTTTTCAGTTTCTATCAGACTGCGCTTCTCTGTAGTACTAAATTGGATTTTGTTGTATATTTTTCAGTTTCATTACAATTCACAGCTTTTTTAATACTGGCAGGTGCCTGATGTAAATTAATTTTACAATCTTAAGTTGCCTTTTTATATCTGTGGCATTTTATCACACCGGCTTAGGTCGAGATAAGACCAAATCAAATACCTTGGATAAAAAATTGTTAATATACACATGGGGACGTAAAAAGAAAAACATTTTTCAATTGTAAGATTTGCTTAAATTAATAGAATTACATAAAGTTTTCACAATTTTAAAGTTCGCCTTAAGCTGTTGCAGATACTAAAACGCCACAGTAATATTTGTAGGTCCAAATTGCTGCCGTGTGTGTAATATTTTGCTCCGATAATTTCTGCAACAAAAATTGTTTTGCTCCACTTAAATCACAACAAAGAAAAACCTTAAATTTATCTGTTTTACTTTTATTTGTTTTTTTTTGCAGTTTTTTGTTGTTGTTGGTTTTAATAATATTTACTTGAAATTTTAGTAATAATAATATTTAAAACAGAGAAAATAATAAGAAATAAATTAATGTTAAAAACTAATCAAACAATTTTCTGATTTTTTGTTCTGGTAGATTTAGAAGTATTACAACAAAATAGTTATCGAAAAGTAGGGAAAATTAAAGAATTTATAGGAGGGGGGAAAAAAAACAAAATAAAATTAATTAATAAATGTTCGATAACGGTCAGTGTTAAAAATAAAATAATTGTTTTCTTGTTTATTTTGTTTTTTTATTTTTATTTTAATTGTTTGTTTTACTTTAAAATTTAAAAATTGTTTTGGTTCTTGTTGCAGTTGCTTGTTTGTTTCTTTTGTTTTTCTTTAATAAATTTAACAATTGATGTATATTTTTTTGTATGTAAATATTAATAATATTTCTATGTATTTATGTAGGTGTATTGTATGCTGGTAGTTGTATATTAAAATAAATGTTGTATCAACTGGGTTGTTTTCTTCTTCTTCGGCTTCCTCTAAGTTTATTTAATTTAAATCTGCTTTATTTAAACTTCTTTAATAATGTGCTGCTCTTTGAATACAATAGAGTTTTTTGTTTGTTTGTTCTTGTTGTTATTTTTTTTCCTTTCTTAAACATACATACACACACACGTACGTACATATGTATGTACACATGTATGTATATATGTATCTTTGTTATTAATTTGAATTATTGTTATTTTGTTTAAAGTTTTTTTTTTTTAAACTAAGACTTAAATCGGTCTTGTAAAATTGGCTGGGAAGAGACCCTTTTCATTTGTGCCTTCTTTTTCGCCCATCAACCATCCTTCTTCCTGCAAATTAGAATTGAAAAACTAGATTAGAAAAACATGGATGAGTATTTTAAGTACATGGTGTTTGTGAAAAGGAACATGCAGCGGGTACAAGCGGGAACTTTTTTCTGGCTCACATTTAAACTGGTCCAATTGGACCAGTCAGTCGGGACAAGAGATAGACAGACAATAAGTTGCATGAAATTTTTTTCGATCAGCCCAGAAAATACATTTTTTGGGCATGTTTGTGCATGACTTTGGGTTTGTTGGAATGTCCCCTTAATAAGGAAAATGATTTGAAAAAACCAATTTCCAAGTAAAACGTTCGATAATTCAGATGGACAGCAAAAACTTGTAGAGAACAAATTTTCTAAAAAAAACAGAATTTAAATTCTTAGAAAATCATTCTGTTTTAATAAATTTTTGTTTTCACTGAAATAATCTCTATATTTAAATATACGATTTATTTGTTGGATTTTCTTTATTTATTTTAAATTTCAAAACTATTTTATTAATTTTTAGAAATTTTGTCACTTGCAAAGTTTTCTGTTCCTAATTTGCTCTAATTTTTCCAAAAAGAAAATGATTGTTTTTTTCGACTTTGTTTTTGTTAAGTTTCGAAGCTGTTTTGTTGTTTGAATTTTCAAATATTGCAGTTTCAGAAAATTTTACATTAATTTTTAGGGATTTTTTTCATTTGTAGAGTTTTGTGCTCTAACTAAAATTTTGAAGAAAACAATTTTGCTATTTTAAATTTTTTTATTGTAATTTTGCAAATGTTTTGAATTTTTGAAATTTGAATTCCTCGAAAATTTTATTTTATTACAATTTTTTTTATAAAATTTGATTTGTTATTTGAAAAGTTTTGTGCCTGCACTAAATTTTCCATCTTTTCGAATCTTATTGACATTCATTTATAGGTTTCTTTTTAAATTTCGAAAAGTTTAGCTTTCTGAATACTCGATAGTTTTAAGAGGAAATTCTGATCAATTTTCGAATGTTTCGAAATTAAATATTAGATTAATTTCATTCTTAAACAATTCGGTAGAAATTTTTAGAAATTTCTCATTAAAACAGATTTTCTAAAATTTTGGAAAATTTTAATCGAAAATTCGAATTTAGTTTTGAATGTTTCGAAATTAAATATTTGATTGGTTTTATCTTAAGCACTTTTAAAACAAATTTTTATAAAAAATTCTATTTCGAACTTTCTATTTCGAACTTTCTATTCGCACATTATGGAATGATCGTTTTTCGATCTAGCGGTAAATTTTTCCCGCAATTGTTCATTCATATAATTATATAGTTTTTTTTTATTTTTAGACGCCACAATGATATTAATTACACACACACACACACATACAAAGCAGGCAAAGCACAAGTTATAGCAGGGGAAGAACTCATAATTACCTGATCCTCAGGGTCGTCGTATTCAATTACTCGTATAATATCACCGACTTCGAAGCTCAATTCGTCAACGTCCTCCTTGACGTAACCGTAAGTTGCCTTGACACGATAAAGAACACCTGGTGGCAAATCGGTTGTAGTGGCATCTAAATTTAATTGAAATAAAAAGAAAAACATAAAATAAAAATTAACGAAATTCTTCTAAATAAATCAAATCAAATCCAATCAATACGGAATTAATTAAACATACACAGAAATATAATAGAACAACAAGTCGAAATATTTGGCAAAACATTTAAAAGCGTAAATTGGTTTTTAGTGTTTCTGCAAAATATTCTTCAAACATTTTTGTTATTGTTGACTGAATTTGAATCAGTTAAACTTTTTTGTTTTGTTTTAGTAAAACTAATTAAAAATAGAACAGACATGCTGGCCACTGTTTTGCTTTTATGTTTTTTTTTTTTGTTTTTTTTTTGTTTGTTAATTTAACAAATTTTGTTAAGAGTTTTAGAATTTTATTGGATGTTTAGTAGTTTATGTTTTTATATAAAACCTTGAAAAATGAAATGAATAAGAACATTCCAAGAATGAGATGATGTTTTCGCGATGATCTTAAGAATTATACACCACAAAAAAGGTGCCGTCGTTTATTTGTGACCGATATTTATTAATCCAGCTGTATTTTAGCTATTTTCAATTTAAGAATTTTTTATATAAATGTTTAAGAATTAAAAAAAAGATTTAGTAAATAATTTTGCGCCTTTTTCAATTGATGAGGCCTGTTACGCTGGGCTTCGAAGCCTAAACAGAGATTAAACTTCGGCTTTCGAATCGTTTTAGCATCTATAGAAAAAAGCATGATGGTATTTCAAAGAAAGAAAAGGAAATTGGAAACGAGCATTCGTTATATGAAAATATTGTATTTGAGTAAAACATTTTTTTTTTAATTTATTAAAATCTTCTTTTTGAGCCTGTAAAATCATTTACTAAAAGTTATAACTTGTTTTTTGTTTCATTTATTTTGACAATTTTAGCAAATCTGAAATTTATTACCAAAGTAAAACTATTTTAAAGTTCGATCTTAAAAAAAAATATAAAAATTAAAAAAAAAATATAAAAATTAAAAGAAAAAAATATATTTTGGCTATCAATTGTTTTGAATTTCGAAATTAAGTTCGAAAATTCGAATACGAACTAATTTTGGTGTTAAGCTCGCCCATTTTGTTTTTTTTTTGATTTCGAACATTAAAAATATATCGAAAGAATTAATTTTTTGTTATAAACTAATTTTTTGTAAACTTATTCTCTAATCTATTGTATTAAAAAAAGGCCTTCTATTTATCTTCACGAATTATATGAAAAATATCAAATATTTTCAAAAATATTTGTTAAGTTGTTGTTGTTTCTTACGCCGAGAATATGAAGTGTGGGTTTAACTTTTCTACTTTATTTTACTATTCAATTTATTGTAATAAAAGAAAATAAGTTTTCCCTCTCAAAATCCATTAAAAACTTGGTTCTGCAGTTTTCGAAATTACGTTAAATATTTGTAAATAAGAGAGATATCAATTAGTACACTTTTAGTATAGAAAAAAGTTTACTTTTTCTCCCAGCTGTTGAATTTTATTAGACACAAAATTCACGAATTTTATATATTTTATATTAAAACTACAATAATAAAACTACATAAAACTACAATAATAATAGTAACATCATATGAAAGTGCATTCGTTCCATTTGGTGACACAAATTCAAAGGTTTTGTTTAACGAACTCTTAAATTAAAACCAAAATTTTACTATAATTATGGTGGAGACTCAAGCTGAAATTAATGATTTCTTAAAAGAAAAATCCTGGCTTCAATTAAAGACTCAGTTTTGTATGAACAATATCAACAAAGTGGCTCCAATTGTTCCAGTTTTTTTTCACAACAGCTTTAAAATATGATTATGAATACGATTCAATTGATTATTATGATTCAATTAAATATTTGTTTGAAACAAATAAAACTATAGACCACATTTGTGGTGGGTGCAGGTGTGTCTGCGTATGCGTGTGTATGTATGTGAAACTAGTGAAGAGCCGCGTGCGTATGAAGTGTTTATTGATTTTATTTAGTGTAGAAGTGAGGAAAAGAAATTCACCATAACCAATTTTATAACAGAGAACACTTGCTATAAAAATACAATACTTGAGTTCTAAACAATTTACAAAAGCAGAGAAAAATAATATAAAAACATGATGTTAAAAAAAAGGAATTCATTTCTACTAATTGTTTGTTTTGGGTTCGGTTTTACGATCTCGAGCGATAACTTTCGCATACATTTGGAGCAGCAAAAACATAGACTGGAAACAAGACTTGTACTGCCAATTGGTATTCTTACAGCCGAAACAGGACTTTCGGCAATTTTTTATGCTTAAGTTTAGAAATCTCCCGCGCAACTAAGTTTTTTCAGCGTTTGATGTACTTGGGAAAGTTAACGTTCGAGATCGTGCGCCAAGCCCTTAATATTTACACATCTCTTAAGTGAAATAATTACACATGTATGTGTATTACCAGGTTGCTTCTGTGCTACAGAAATAAGACTGTCGCTGAGGAGTTTTGTTCGCATCCTGGGTAGGATGACGGTGTCTTTTAAGAGTAAAGCGTTTGGCTGATTTAACAATTCAAAATTATTATCAACTTAAAGAAATTTGTGAAACTGATGAAATGTTTTTTTGCAAAACTTTTTTTATAGCTCCAGCAACAAAAATGTTAGAAACCAATAAATAATAAATGTTGCATGTAACCGTGTAATTGCAGTAGAGATCATCTCAAAAAGAGTTACAAACTGAAACTCGTGTTTCGTTTAATCTATTAAAAACTCAAATTTGTACTTTTTTAATCTATTACAAGCCGAACTGTATTACTTTTAATCTATTACAAAGTCTCGAATGTTTCGTGAACCGTAAGAAGCATAATTAATTTCGTTTCTTTATTGGACCATCCTAAACAATCAAAGTCTGCAATCAATATTTGATTTTGATATGGAATCATGTTGAATTAATGTGTAACAAAAGATATAGCGATAGTCTTGTATTTTATAGTCGTGTTTATTATGGTTCTCGAAATCTTCGTTTTTTAATTTGTTAATCTTTTAATCTATTACAAAGTCTCGAATGTTTCGTGAACCGTACGAAGCATAATTAATTTCGTTTCTTTATTGGACCATCTTAAACAATCAAAGTCTGCAATCAATATTTGATTTTGATATGGAATCATGTTGAATTAACATGAAACCGAAGCAAAGAGTAACAGCTAACATTGTTATTTGAATAATTATCCTTTAGTAGGAACGACAAGCGCCGTCGCATTTATCTATAAACTTTATTCATTCGTGGCATCGGAATCAAATGATATCGATGAAGCTTCACACAACTTAAAGCTGTCCCAAAGCTGATGGTCCATGTTTTTCTATGATGTGCATACGGTCTTATTTTGTAAAAAAGAGAAAAGTGAAAGATCTTTATATTGTTAAAATAAAATTGGTAAAAATGAGGTTCCTTTTCTTTAACAGTTTTTGCTATAAAATTCAAGACTAAAAAGATACAATTGTTTGAATACGAGTATAAATCCATTTAAATGCAGTTGAAATTACATTACATATTTATAGGTATGTAAGTATTTATAAGTATGTATGTACAGGCAACAGATCCCGGTTAAATAGCAGATCGTTTAGCGACTTCTCGCCTGGGCATAGGAAAATCTCAACACTGGCCGCAACCAGTGAAGAGATCTTGGCATTTGTTTGGTAGTTTTTGATTGTTTGTTTGTTTGTTTGTTTTGATTTGTTTTTGGGTAAATAAAACTCATTTACTCACCCTTGGGCAGATCGTAGATTTCTTCGTTTGCTTCGCCGTCGTCGTCACCAAATGGATTTTTACTTGGTTCAACTAATTTTTTTCTAGTACTAGTAGTGATATTTAGATTCTTATCATCGATTAAGTGATCTTTACCTAATTTTGTTTTATTCGCTTGCTCGTCCTCTGCCGATGTGGTTGTTGTTGCTGTTGCAGAAGATGGTGTTGACGTTGTTCCTGGCGCTGCCGCTGCCGCTGCCACTGCCACTGCTGCTGGTGGTTGTGCGATATTACCATTAGTTGTTGTCGCAGTGTTGGTGGTTGTTGTTTTACTTGTTACAACTGTATTATTGTTGGCATTGCCGTTTGCCGTGTCACTGCCATTCGTTTGTTCGACAGCGTTCCTTACTTCCGTTACCTGCGTTGTTGTCACCAGTGTTGTTGTGACAGCAGCAGCTGTTTCAGTTGCCACAGCATTGTTCATGTCCACATCTTCTTTGGTTGCTGAACTGTTTACAGTGGTGTTATTCTCCTCGTTGGTGTCCGCCGCTTGATTATTGTACGAATCTTCCACAATTTTAGCGTTTACAGCTAAAGTTGTATTGGCATTTGGACTACTTAATTGTGCGCTTGGCTGTTCAGTTTCCTCTGTAGTTTTTGCTGTGGTGGTTATCGTTGTGTTAGTGTTTTCAGTAGATGTGGCGTCAGTTACCAGATTTGCAGATGTTGTACTGCTGGCCTCCATTTTACTTATACCACTTGAATTGCCGCCACCACCTAATAGGCGTGGTAAAACATTATCCTGTCTAGATTCTAGTGTGGAAGAGCTCGGTGATGGTGCTATTTTTGAAGTTTTTGTTTGATTTTTTTTTTGTAGTGTTGTGATTTTGTTTTTGGGCATGATAATGCATGTTGGTGCATGTTATGTATTGTATTTGATTAAATATTTGGTTTTTCATATTGTTATGTTGGTTAAATAAAATTAGTTTTTGTTTGTATTTTTTTTTTTATTTAAACATTCCAATAAACAACAGAAAAATTTAAGAAAAAATAAACACAAATAATTTGCAAACAAAAATTTCAACCAATAAAACAACAGGAATTTTGTTTGTCAATAAAGAATAAAAGAAAGAGAAGAAAAGAGCAAATAATATAAAAACTCAGCTCATGCAATTGTTAAAAGAATAATTTGTTTTTATTAAATTGTAAATTTAAAAATTTGATTTTGTATTCATGCTTTTTTTTGCAGTAAATTATATGCTAATTTCGCCACGATTTAAAATACAACTCATCAACAGTTGTAGGATTACTAAAGCCAACGGGACACTGGAGTTTGAAAGCCAGTACAGCTTTAGCTTGCGTGACAAATCGCCCAAACGGTCACATCACCTGGAAAAATGTCTAAACACATTTTTGAGGTGTGTTTCTGTCATTACTAAATTTTATTCTCAAAAGCCGAGTTTCAAAACTTTTGCTTGCATAACACGAGGACCAAAAGTTCCAAAATTTGTCGAACAATTTTTGGTGAGAATTTCTTTTTATTAGTGTAAAATACTGGGAAAGCTTCAAATCATATTTTCGATTATTTTTTTGTTTTGCGTATCGTTTTTGTAATTGTCAGATGAAGCGGGGAAAAAATTTGATCGTTCTTGAATTGGATTGCAAAATTGATTGGACTTGCAAAGTCCATAGTGTTAAATGAATAAGTTTTAGAGAACTGCAATTAAAACTTCTAGTCCTGAAATATAATACAATATGTATAAATTTTCATATCCCAGTTACAGGACTAAAAGTTTTCAACAATTTTCTGAAAATTTCGTTCTATTAAAACAGCGGGGCTCGCAAGTGGACCTCCCACTTGTTTCTTTTTACAATGTGAAATCCGCTTTTGATGTGACATTTTCTTTTACATATGTTTACATTGTGCGGATCTTAAGTCATTAAACTTTAAACAGTAACTCCACTAAAGAAACCATCCCTCCTGGCGATTCGCTGCACAATAAAGTTTGCAAACTGTTCTTTATGGGTTCTCCATTTACAAAATATAATTTAATAATTCTTTTGATGTGTAGAAATTTTTCTACATTAACAAGTGTAATTACTTTCTTATAAACTTCACGACTTCGCCTCAAGAAAAACCTCCCCAAAATTAGTAAATTATGTGTTCAGAAATGAAATTTAGAATGTAAACGATGCCACACCTTCTACATCTACATACATGATTATATGTAGTACTCGTATGTACACCTGTTGTATTTTAAATGGGTTAATAAACAGGTTTATAAAAATATATGTATGTACGTATATTTTTAAATTGCCAAAACAGAAACAAACAATACTGTACAAAAATATAAGATAAATAAATATTTCAAGACACACAGGAAAAGGAGCAAAGGGATATCAACAATAAAACTATTAAACGCAATTAATTTATTTATATTGTATACAAAAACCACTTATTTTTAGAAGGCTGTATTCAAACAAAAAAAATATATGTTCAAATAAACTACTTAAAATTGAGTAGCCGATGGATTTATAACCAACCAAATATTTGGTATAGAATCATACAGAAAAGTACTTTTATTGAATATGTAATTTAGGTCTTGTTACTATCGAATTAAATGCAGCAGTTAAAAAGGCTTTTGAATTTGTTTTAGAATTTTCTCAATTTCAATAGAGAATTTTGCTATATCAGATTGACATTTTCAGTTGCATTTAAAATTTGTGTCAATATGGAATGAAAATTGTAGATTTCATTATATCTGTTTTTAATTTTCTCCATTTAAACCAGAAATTATCAACTACAATAGAATTGGAAATTACCAGAATATCTTAAAGAATTAGAAGTTTGATAAAATCTTTCTATAGAATTATTGTAATTTTTCCACTTGCATTTCTATTCAGTATTCAGCGTGAATTTTCTGCCATATTCAAGTATTTTGCTTTAACGAACTTAACATGTTTCTATAAAAAACTATTTGTAGATTTTGGCTTAATTTGGCCTGCTGTTTTGTAGCCAAAAGTTTTGCCATCTAAGATGTGTTTTTTTTTAATGTACTTTTATTTTTTGCTGATGTAGAAATGTTGTCAGGTCAAAAGCCTTTTTTCGCAGTACTACTTTCGATTTCGATTCCTATTTTCCATAGTCTTTATTTAAACAAATAAAAACTTATGGCAACCACCAGTTCTGTTTGCAGATTGACAACCAACAAAATGAATAGCAGTAAAGCGATTACCGCTATTGCGATCAGCATTACCATTCTGCAATCTGTGTTATCATTTCGAACGACTGTGTTATCATTTTCAGTGCTTGGAAACTCAATTGTAGTACGATTGCCATCCATAATCCTGTTATTAATATCTATTGTTGACATCCCCATATAGAATTTTTCTTAAGAACAAGCAAACCAATTTTTGGAAAACAAGAGAATGTAGAATGTAAATTCTATAAAAAATGAATAAAGTTGCCGATAAAAGAAAATGTTACATTCCTCATTTTGTACAAGAGCTTTCAAATATATATGTAGTAGTATAATTGATTTCGATATAACGTGATTAAATATATTTTAATAGTTAAATAATATATTTGGCATAAATTATAATAGATATTGTAATATTAAACAAAGAAAAAAAATCAAAAATTGCAAATCAAATCAAAACATATGATTGGTAAGAAATAAAAAGATTTATGAATCTTCTGCATTAATAAAACGTTTTGAGCAATTTAAAAATAATTAAAGAAAGAAAAAGCAAAAAATACAAAGAAAACAAAATCAAATTTTAAAATATTAAAAAAAATTGTGAAATTAATTTTAATTAAGAAACGAAAAATAACTGTGTTAACTTTAAATCAATTTGAACTAAACAATAAGACAACAAAAAATAGAAATGTTTTTGTAGTCAAATTTTAGAAACCAATATGAAAACAAAGTGTACTATGTCAATCAAAATGGTTGGGGGCTACTTACGATTAGCAGAACCATTAGTATTTTGATATTGATTGCTGTTGGTAATGTTGGCATTGTTCATTTGTTTGACTGGTGACTGTACAGGACTGGCAGATTTGATGGCGTTCACTAAATTTATAAGAAAATATAAACAATTAATATAAACTAATTCTTTATTTAGCAATAAAGAATAATAAACTTTTACTTGTTGCTTTTCTGAGAGTGTTTGAGCCGCGTTGTGATTCTGTAGCCAATTTATCGACAATAGCCTCCAGTTCCGAGTAAATCTGTTGCGAAAAAATGTTTTGCTCTTGAATATCCCTTAAGGAAAATTTCTTTTCACACTTACTTTAGCTGTTTCATTGTGAAAAACCTGTTCTGTTGCAAATAGAGTTTGTAAATTGGTTACCAAAAACAATATCCTTGACTCATACAAAGCTGGCAGTTCATCGTGCAGCTCGGTATTCAATAGTTCATAGGTGCGTCGGGCTTCTTCCAACTGCTCCCGGCCTTTGGTGAGTTTAACATCATCTTTTCGCTTATTGGCATTGGCTTGTAGACTTTGGAACGAATGACGCTGACCGTCATAATCAATTAGTTTTCTGTTGCGTTTTTCAACTTTTTTCTGAAATGGAAAACACAAAATTTATTATTGAAATTTTTGTTTTGCAACTAAAGGAAAGAAGTTTCGAAATATTTCTTGTGGGCAATTTAAAGGGCCTTTATCAATCTCAAATTAAAATAAAACAAAGACAAATCGTTCCCATTTTGTATTCATTTGAAAGCCCCATCGATGACATTATGAATGGACTAAATGTCATAATATCATCCAAATGTATGTCGTGGCTTTGCTGAATGCAGCCACGGAATGTCCAGCGTAAAAGTCCGAATAAAATGTTGAGAGCCGCTTTGGTTGTAGTGCGACTGCTATAGCATATTAGTGATTTGAAAGCCATTTGCGACAAGTTTTCCTACATGTATAGGCCGTGATAGAGGCTTTTGCGCGTATGAAAAACTAGTGGATAAGTAGATATTTTTGAAAAAATACCTGTATAAACTCTGGTTTTAATAACAATTTAATAGAAATAATTTTAATTGTTGAATATATTTTGATTCTTTTGGTTAAAGTGCTTTAAAATGTTTAGTCTTAAAGCAGCTCTGGGCTGAAGAACTGGTTCGTGATTAATTGATTCTTAAGTGCGGTCAGATTTATTGTTGCTGCTGCTGGCAGGTTTTTATGTATAATTTCGTGTTGACCACACTGCTATTTCACAGTGTGTGTGGAGGCATGGCTCGAGTACAGATTGTGCGTGCTATTAATTGAAGTCAGCACCTCCTAATCCGAAAGTGGACCAACTCCACTCCACACACAGGTGGTAACTTTTCGTCACTACTTGCTCGAGAGCTCTGGTGGCACGAAATCCTCAAATAAATTAAATTCAATTATACATTTTTGGATTACCTTCATTTCTGGAAATTGTCCCGTATAGGTATTCAATGGTATCAATACTTGATCGGCCAGTTTGTGAGCAAAGTCCTGCCACAATGACTCGGACATTTGGGCTTGGGCTTGTAAGGCATCGTAACCACTCCAGTTGGGTTCATAGATTTCTGCTATGGCTTCCATCAAAGATTTGGATGCTGTTTGCGCAGCTGTCATTGGAACAACAAAACAATATATTATAAAATAAAACTAAATAGAAAATACAATATTTTGTTGTTGCTTATTATTTTTACCTCTTATACATCTAATATAATTATTGAATTCTTTTTGTAGTCTATTGGCATTTTGTTGTTGTCGATTAAAATTATTTAAATGATCATCAAAAATTTCATCTGCAGTCCGATCAACTTTACCCAAATTTTGTAAAATCTGCAATTAAAACCAAAATAGAAAAATAAGCCAATATTTAAAAAAAATCACGTATGATTTTTGTTTTTATAAAATTAATAATACCAATGTTTTGGCATAGTTTTTATTTTAATTTTTTTGAACAACGTCTGCTTCTATGAACACAAAGTGTTTTTATTTTTCTTTTTCAATCTTAATACTATTTTGTTCTATTTTAAGGAAAAACACTTGCCTTTTTTCTGTTAAGGAAAAAATTACATACATAGGAAAAGTTTTTTTTTGTCTGTGCTAAATTTAAAGGCAGGCAAATAACCTTTTCGTAAGTGAATAAATTAAGATATTTTCGTTCGCGTAAGTATTATGACACATATACATACATACACATACATACACACACACATACATCCATATTTACAAAGAAGACGTTTTAAAATAAATTTGTGCATTTATGCACAACAAATAGATAATTCGGTTTTTTTTTTTGGAAAATGTATTAAAAAACGCAGTGAATATTTCGTAGAATTAAATTCAGCGAAATTTTACTCAATTGGAAAATTCTCCAAGGGGAGGAGGTTTCGTACTCTAAATTGGGTTATAGAGGGTAAAGTTCCTACATAACTTTGATTCTGCTGGCACATGCGAAACTTCCAGTGTACAGAAGAAGAGGCATTCCTCGGGCAACTAAAACACTGGGAAGTTCCTGTATGATTTCAGTTGAGGAAGTGTTTTTTTTTTTTTAATCTCCACTACATCTTAATTGGTCGAACGGAGACCATGATTTCGGCTGTATAGGTTCTTTCGAATTCTACGCCACAGGTTAATTGACAGAACAAGGACCAAGTCTTAGCGTAATCCAAACTGTCGCATAGAGGAGAAGAGGCGAACAAAACTCTGCGAAGTTCTCATATGACTTCGGTTGTGCAGATGCTTGCGAAACTTTCACCAAAGTACAATTAAAAGAACGGGGATCAGGATGTACATACATCCCATTTGACGTTCAATAGAATAAAGTTAAAGAAATGAGTAAAAATTTGCAGATAACTAAATTTATTTAAGCGATTTAAAAACAAAAATTACATTTGTTTTGTGTGTTTGTTTCCAGCGCTCTATCAGCCGACATTTCGTAGGTGTTACCCTACTCATCGGCAGAATTGAAAACCTTTAAGAAATATTTGCAAACATTCAAATTTATATTCAATTATCTTTAACAAAAAAAATGAAAATTAGAAAACAGCTGGTAAACACAAGAAATGTCCACTACTTACGTACACATCGAACACTACAAACATGTTATTGTCTTCTTATAAACAAAATACAACTCTGATCAATTTTATCGCATAAAAAAGATAGCAAGATAGCAAGATAAGGTGGCGGCAAAAATTATCTTTAAGCAAATGAACAAACAGCAAAAAGTAAGTCTACAAAAAAGATGAACACGAGTAGTTTCTATTTTTTTTTTTTTTTTTTTTTTTTTTTTTAAGAAAAATTAAATTGAATTGAAAAACTTAAAACACCACATGATGGAAAACCATTTTCATTGTAATGTAAAGAAAAATTTGCTTTTTCCTTTTATTTAGTGAATGGAAATGCCATTAAAAAAAACACATATGACCTGGTTGCTGTGAAAATCATAAATATGTAATAAAAAAGAAAACTTTTAAGAGGAAAGATGATGTAAAAAGACAGAACTATTACAAGGTTGTTAATGAGCAAATGCCGCTGCTGCTGATGGTGGTGTCGGTGTTGCCTGCTGCCTTAACGTTTATTTTACCTTTAAAAATGTCATGCTCAACGCAAAGAGAACAAATCCTTTTGCCAAAGGCTGTTAACATAAAAATATACAATACATTAAAATGAAGCATTTGAAAATACCACGTAAAATAAACGATGCAATATTTCCGATTAAGGAAAAAAGAATCACAACTAAAGCAGAAATTTCTGAAGAATTTAGTATTTTAAATGATAGCAAATTCTATTTATGTTTTAAAGCTTTTGAATAGAAAATTGTGATATTATTATAGGTTAAGCTTAAAGCTATTGTGCCCTATTGAAGGCTTATCCATGGTTGGCACGATTATATGTACCTCTCGTATACGGGAAGCCTAATTTATAGACAACCAAACTTTGTATACATTATCATCTCTTACAATAATTTTGTACCAAATTTATATTCTGAACTTTCGCCATTCATTTGACAATTTAAAATCCATGAACTTTTGCATTCAGAGAGGCTGTTACATAATTTGTATTTGCTGGACCCGCGCCTGCTTCAATGTATAGAATAAAATAACCTTCAAATGCCTGGCGCGGCTTCGTACAAATAAACGTCGTTATCTATAGCCATTTAATAATGAGCTCCTATTTGAACAGAATATGGACCAGATGTAAGCCAAAGTCCCGATGCAAAATTTGCCAAATTGAAATCTAACAAATGCCAAGTTCGTAAACAAACGTAAGCAATTTACTGTCTTTGGTTCTCTCGTAAACTTTCACGCACCGTCTGATGATAAATAACAAATGAGGCAGGGACCGCTAAAATACCATGGCGGTCACAGACCGCCAAGATATAACGGCGCCGATTGAAATGAGAGTGTTTGCAAGTTCTGTTCACCCAGCATATGTATATGTATGTATGTAGGCATGAGAAATCTCTGCCACGCAGTTGCTCCCTTGACTTTTCCTCTTCAGCGCAGAATCTGAAACCATCTGTTTTTGTATATTTCAATTCTGTGCTGGTACTGATAATACTTTGAGTGCACGAGACAGTGTTCTTAGGCTGGGCCTATTCAGTTTTAGCGTCAGTTGCTCCCTCTTGGCGTCATTACAAATCAGTAAATTGTTGGAATATATGTATGTATATCAGTATCGTTCCAATATAATCAATATTATTAGTTTTAAATAAGAATTACAATATAATCTCTTTATTAAAGCCTCATGGGTACAAAAATAAAACTGGGCAAATTTCAAAGTATGTAATTTGTTTTTTTAATGTTTGTGAAATTTCAAATTGAAATGTTTTTATTTCCGACGGAGGTTTAAACCCAAAAAAGAAATACAATCAGCTGAGTTCAGAATTCCAAATAAAATAAAACTGTTTTACCGACGTTTGGCATTTAGCAGACATTTTGTAAACTATTTGCCACTGTTGTATCAAAACAATGGCAAATAATTTTATTACTTTATTAAACAATTAATTACTTAACCGATTATAAAAACGCATTTGTCTTCCCCCTCCACACACACACACACACACACAAATAACTCCATTTTTGTGATCTCTTTGTAACGCACTTGATGATTTTAAGCTTAAGAAAAAGTAAATCGTTTAATGCTGTTATATTTCCATGGAAAAGTCTACTATTTGTTTGTCCTCTGCTTTAACAAACACCAAAGAAGATAAACAACAGACTTAATTTTACATTTTCTGGAAAACGAAAATGAACACAAACACAATCACAAATTCAGTTCTGCACAAAAAGTGATGTGGGTGTATTTGGGTCAAACAAAAATGACAAAACGAAGCGAAATCACCAAATATTTATTCTCCAAACACAGGCGAACGCGTACAATGAAAATTATGTAAACAAATTTCTATTTTTTTTTTCTTTTTTATATAAACAAATACATATTTAAAGAACTTTTTGTAAATGCAAAGAAACAAAGTTGGGGCTTAAAATACAGGAAAAAAACAATGAAAATTGTAATCAATAGAAGCGAGTGAATGACTGGGCTGACACTAAATATTTGATTGTTCTAATTTTAGCAGCACTATTCTAATTGAATACACACTTTTAACTTAAAATGGTGTTAAGAGGAATAAGTTAACAACAACGAGAAGTTTTTGTTCAGGTGTGTGAGATTTTTTAAGCTCTTCAACTACATACATACATAAGTATGTATAGAAAAATACGAGGGCTGCTTGGGAAATTTTATACCTATTTCGAGTGCAGCAACTTTAATTTTTTATGTATTGCTGGGCTACTGAAAAAGTTTTTAAGGAGGCTACTGCAATTAGTTTCCGTTTGGACAGTCATTGAAAGAACATAACCTCAATCGTGTGATCACTTCAATAAAGTGTTTGGTCATATTCAAACACTATCCAGACATGTTTTTAAGCCATTTTCAAATATCATAGACCAGAGACCAACGAGCCATCAACACAGTGGGTTTATTTGCTTAAACTTGTGTTAGAAAAAGGTAAAGCTGACTTTAACGGCCGAATTTTTGAATTCTGATGGAGGAGGCATTGCCATTCACATCGATTATCCATTGAAAAACCAAATGATTGCCGGCTTTTGGACAAAATAATCTTAGTGCCTATTTACACACATCAGGATTGAGTGAGTTCTTGGCATGAATCAGGAAAAGAGAATAGCAAGAAGTAGGGACTTCGTAGTACCAAGTCAAGTTTAAGAAAAATGAAGAACGTTGAAGGCAGGGAAAATGAATGAAATGAAATGGCGAACGTGAAAGTTGAAAAAAATTAAAGAAAATTTTATCAACTGAACGTGATGTGTGTGTGTAAACTGGTACTTATTTGGCTAAAGGGCTGTGTGCACTATCAGACAAGTTGTAAGAACGCCATTGGACTGTACGAGAAGGAATTAGCACGACATCGTATGCACAAACTATGTATGTAGTATGTACGTACATAAATGTATCTGTTTTTGTTGTTGTTCTGTTTTAGTATTTTAAAGAAGAACTTTTATACGTTTTTAATAGTTTCCAGTCCAATGTGCAATTAGCATCTGGTTGTTAAGTTACCACAGTTTTTTTAAATTTACTTCCAAATGTATATTCTTGTGAAACAATCATAAAAATTATTACTATTGTATTTTTTTTTTTTTTTTTTTGTTTGCAGATAAACAAAAAAAAGTATTTAACGAAATGTCAACGAATGCGTGAGTGTCAAACCGAAATAAAGATACTTGTATACAAATAATGAAAAAAATTCATAAAAAGAAGGCGTACAACAATAATCAAGTTTAAATATTGAGTTTAAGTCTCTTTTTTTTTTTGATTTTTACCGCAAAAAATGAAGCAATTCAGATATTTTTTTTTTATTTTTTTATTATTAACATGTTCGTAATACATTTCGTTATTGCTGTTGTTGTTTTTGGTTTTGGCTTTAAATGTATTCAATTTGAAAAGTAAAACTGTTTGAATTACAAACATGTGCTTTTGTCTGTTCAGCGGTTCATATGATTTCGAATGTTTGCAGTCAAGGTCGCCGGTTGAAGTACTCGCGCACATACTTTTGTTTCGTTCGAAAACAAAATGGTATGTCCATATATATGTATGTATGTATGTATTTGTTATAGCAAAAAAATTAAAAATGTTTATATTTAAAATAGAACTTCTTTTCTTCATTTGGCTCACAAAAAGTCAAAAATATATTTTCAAAATGTATCTGACCAAAGAGTATAACCATTTTTTCACAGCCGAGTATATTTTGGTAAGAAACGAAATACTTTTAAGTTGGCAGTTCTCTCAAAAGCCAGCCACGCCTGGTATATACTAGAGACTGAACATAGAAAATAAATCTGAAGAATATAAAAATAATTTCCAAAAGAAAAATTACCGATCCAATCCACAATATTTAGATTCTATTTTTCGCAACGAAAGTATTTGTTGATTTGGCGAAAGTGCTTTCGTCGGATGGTACAAGTGGAAAAAATTACCCTGATCTAGTGATACATAATGGTATAGTAGACACCTTCGTTTGCAAGAATTTCCACTAGTGTGAAAGGTACATTTTTTGCATTAGCTATTCTACGGAACGACAAACTGTTTGGTATTCCATAGTACAAGTGTTGGTGATTTTGGACAGAGTATTTTGCGACTGCAGTGAATCCCAGTTGGTATGAATTTTTGTGACAATAAGTATATTGTTTCTCGTACTCGAATTTTGATAGCTGTTTGCAGGGGACAAAATGTGACAAGTGTAAAATTTATTTACCAGAGAAATGATATACATATATCAAGCACTTGTCTTATAAGAAACAGAGGGTAGAATCTATAGATGCACTTAAATGCCGTCTACAGAATATGGACTGGACAATTAATGAACACTAAAGTGGTTTGTATGACAAGAAAAATCTCATACTTCAGTAAGATATAGACAGTTAAAGCGAGAAAAAATTGTAAGCCTAGAATAAGAATTTTCCAACATTATGAAAACATCCGATATTATATGTATTATTTGAAAAACCGGTAGGTTTTTTTTTGTTTATCCGATTGCCAAAAAACGAACAATATTTACGGTCTACTTGAATTTGTTAAGAGAAACAGGTCGGTGGGCAGAGATGGGTGCTCCGAAATTTCGCATTATTCGAGAAATCTGAGTCTGCAAAAAGAGTGCATCATAAGTAAATCATAAGTAAATAGTTCCCAAATTCTTTCATATTTTTGCTGTTCATTTTTTTTTATTTGTTAAAAGTGCCATTGCAATTCTTTTCTCTTGATATTTTGGTTTGGTTTTTAAAAACTACAGTTTCCCGTTTTACGATCTAAACAACAAACAATATTAATTTTTTCTTCTGCACCTTTTTTTTCTTTTTAGTGGGTCGTTAACTCTTCTTAAAGTCAACTACAACCATTGAATATATAAATATAAATACGAATATATACACAAATATGTATGTAGGTAAATTGGTATGAAGGCAGGTTTTCCTCTACATATAGATTTCGTTTTTATATTGTTTTCCGTTTTGCCGGCTTCAAATCTTTTTCTCATACATACATTTTTCTTAACATTTTATGGGTTTGTTGTTGTTGGTTTTGTTGGGTTTGGTGGCATGTTTTTCCTTTTGTCTTTTAAAATTTTATGAATGAATGTGGGCAAACATGCACTCTCAATCATCGCTGAAGCGACTGTCTTGTCGCTGTCGCTGTTGTTATTTCTGTCTCAGTGCTTTTCTCTCTGTTCGTTTAGATAATGTTTTATATTTAGTCAGTCAGTAGGTCTGTCATTCAATCATCGAGTCAACGGCTTAAGCTCAAACAGAAACACACACACACACATAAAAGCAATAGTCTAAAATTCAAACACCAGCTAAGAATGGGGGTTTCAAACAACCTACAACTGTTAGTTGTTCTACACTGAGCAAAATACAGTGAACGAGTAATAATGCGAATTATATAATCTAATATTGGCAAATTCTTATTATTGGACTGTAATCTTGTCTTCGCGCTTAACTGACTACTTACTTACTTTCTGCAGTCTGCGGTCTAGTTTGTCATAAAAATCACTCTAGTATCTATTAATTGTCTAGTTCATTCGCTGTAGGCGGGATTTCCGTACGCAGTTAAAAGTTATATGTAACTTCTGTTATTATTTAGCACTATACAATTTATCAGGTAAATAAATGGGATTCTTCTAGCATTTTTTTCCTGCAAACATATTCCAGGTATCAAATTTAGAGACACAAGAAACTGATGACTATTAAGCAGTTCACGGCATTCAAAAAATAGTCTGTCCAAAAACACCATTTAATTTTTGTATGACGGAATAGGAAAGAGTTTTTTTGTGCTATAGAATAACTAATTAAAAAAAAAATTTGTTTTCCACACTAGTGCAAGTTCGTGCAAACGTAGGTGCATACTATTGAACGTGTACTGTAATTTTTTATTTTTTTTTATTAAAAATTAAGTTTGTTTAGTAACAATTTGTGTGTAGTATGAAGTTCTTTGAATAGTATCTACTTTTCCAGTATCAAACCTCATTAAAATTTGCTTCACTTTCATCCTCATCGTGTAGATATAAAATGCCCGCTTTCATTGATTTAATGTCCGAGAATTAAATCTCACAATGGTGGTAAATCCAAAAGTTTTAACTGACAGTAAAATAAATCGCAGGCAAATGAAAGCTGTAAACAGCAAATGCGTTCAAAATTTAAGGCAAAAGTGAAGGCTACACTGAAAATATTTCTATTCTACAATATCTTGGTACTTTTATATTACCGTCGAAAGGTACCTTAAGGACGTGATGATGAAAAAAAGAGAAAACCTAATAAAACAAATCCAGCAGTGACAGAATCACCGTATTTTTGCACAGTCCATTACTTCGAATGGCTACTTTGATGCACCAGTTTTTTGACAAGACAAGACAAGAAAAGCGAAAAAATTATATATTTTTTTACAGTGACCCAATATTGTTTTATATCATGCGGCAGGTTTGAGACCAGTTTTGCTTTTCTTATTGCCAACATATTTACAGCTTCCATTTTCAATCTTATATTTTAAAATTGTTTCCGAACAGCATTAAAAAGAGCATATTTTTAAAATGCTTAAAATCATTTATAAAAAACTATTCAATTCAATTTAAAATTTCAATTCAGCACCTTTCCAACAATATGCAAATCGCACGCCTCTTCTCCAACCACCGATTATGGGCATGCGACTTTGAATCAGTCATTCACTCAAACGCCCAACCAGTCAGTCAACGAATGAATGAATAAACTTGTCTGTTTCAGAAGAGAAAAACACCATAAATGTTCAAACATTTTGGGAAAGTTACCACACAAAGAGTTTTGTATTTTAAATACGAACTCAAATAGATAAATTTACACCATCACAGACACCGATAGGAAACAATAAAATTTATCACCAAAAATTATAAAATATAGGGTGTTTTTTATTGAGGTATATAACTTTAAGTTGGCATCACTTTTTTAACTGGCGGCCATTTTGTCAGCTGTCAAGTGATTAATATTTAGTTTGGTTTGCCATTTCATCATGAACAGGTTGACAAAAGAACAACGCTTGCAAATCGTGTAAATTTATTTCGAAAATAATGGTTCAGTTCGCGAAGTTTACCGCAAGTCGACATAATCGTCCATCAGAGCAATTAATTCGGTTATCCATGGATCGTTTTCGCATTACGTTTACTCTATGTGATAATACGCATCCGCAGAGACGTCGAACAGTGCGCACCGAAGAAACAATTGCCGCTGTAGAGCAAAGTGTTGAAGAGGACCCGAATGAATCGATTCGCCACCGTGCACAGCAATTGGAGCTTTGTCCATCAACTTTTGTCCATCAAAAATTGGACCTGTAGAATTGGCTTTATTCGAGCCAGCCGCGGCGGCCACATGCCCGAAATCATATTTAAACATTAATGGCATAAAATTATCCTTCCAATAAAGCCAAATTGATGGACATTAAAACGATTTTCTTGTGTTTTATTTCAATTCGAAGTTCTATACCTCTAAAAAAAACACCCTGTACATATATAAAAATATTTCCAATAAAATCTAAAAAGGAAAAATGTTCTTGCTGTCAACATTTAAGCAAATTAAAGTTAAAGCTTAAAATGTTTTCTAATTTTTTTTTAACAAACTTTTAAATAATAAAAATAAAATAACATCAAAAATGTACATAAATGTGTATTTTAATAAAATAAAATCCGATTTTTATTATTGTTTTTGAAAAACTACTAGAAAATGTATTTTTGTTTAAAGAACTTTTTTAAAATCCAATTGTTTTGGGAAGTACTCGCTTTTTAGAAACTTGAATTTAGAAGGCGGTTTTTAACATTTTTTTTTTTGATTTTTTTTTAAACTATTAGATATATTTTTTTTATATGCAATTGTTTATTTGGAAGGCGGGTTTTCAAAAGTTACTTTCTTCAAAAGGTTACTTTTTCAAAAATTATTTAAAAAAAATAACTTCAATAAGTATTTTTTTTTATAAGGCACTTTTTTCAAAGGTACGTTTTCAAAAACTTTTTTGCTAGTTTTAAAACTGTTACTATTTCAAAAGGAACTTTTTTCGAAAAGAAATTTTGGGTTTCACTCATTTTTAAAAGATGAAAAATTTCCCTTTTGATAAGAAATTTTTTTTAATAAGAATTCCTTTGCAACAATAATTTAAATATGTGATAGAAATTAAGCAAAACGTCAATTTGATTTAATAAAAAGAAAAAAAATATCACAGGGCATTGAGACGTGACGTTGAGGTTATTATAATTTTTTTTGCGGTTGCCATTTTACATTTTTATCGTTTTGCGTCACAAATATTAAGAAAAGCAAAGCGAAAAACATGAAAATTTACATGCGAAATAAAAGCTAAAAATTTGTCTGTAGATTTACCGGCACATAAATTTGACTCAATCACAAGTAATTAAAAACAACACGAGTTGCGTTGAGGTGGTAAAATTCTAATTAATAGAATTAAGAGCAAATTTTGTTCATTGAAATTGAAGAATTTATACTCCTCGATGTAATTAAAGCTGCACACACACAAACACACAATGTAGGATAGAAATTCCGGAGGAGTCATATGGCAAATGCTTTTCAGCGATGCTGATCAGCGGACAAACCTATTTTAAGGAATCACAAAAAATGCATTTAAGTCATTATTTTCACTCTTAAAGCTTTAACTTCTGTACGAACATTTAACTTTCACAATCTTAAATCTGTTACGTATCTGCTTTAAACCTAAAAGAGCAGGAAAGAACTTTGCTAGATACCGGGATAGTAGTCTACGCTCGGTGATGCAAATGTGCTCGAGGTGCTATTATTGTGCAACCGATCTCTGTTCTTCGTAAGGAATTGGATTGTGGGGAAGGTACAGGCGAATTGGTTAAGGCCCGATGTTGCCTAAGGTGTTCGGACTACGAACTCTGGTGCCTCGCCTTCCTTTTACTGTCCCGATACACAGGGGAACGGTGATGAGCCATTGACAAGTTCACCAAGTGGAGTTGGCTCACTATGAGGTGCTGATATAAATCAATTTCACAATTTGTCATACAATGAAATTGTACGGTTTGTTGCCAACGATCGTAGAACTGACAATTTACCGTCTGGTGGCATTTTGCCACTCTCAGATATTTTGTGATTGTACCACTTTTGCAAGATCTGACAACCAACTTTATATTTCTTTCAACTATTATACATTGAGGTTATGTTACTATTTAAAATTCCCTTTTACTTTGGCAAATTAATGTTATGAATTCCACTTTAAGTTTAATTTATTAAAATATGCATTTTATAATAAAATACTTGTATTCACATACATTTAATTACATGTGTCATTTGCAAAGTAGACAAAAACATAATATATGTACATACTTGTAGAATTCTTGTCATATCAAGCGAACAGTTGAGACGTTATGTTGTTATCAAACATGCTCTAAGCCAACATTTTAATGTCATACAATACTTTTTTTATTCTGTTTTTTTGTTTGTAGTAAAACACGTCAACAGGCTGTACGACAGTTAAATGAACAGCATTAAAATAAAAGGAAAAAATGTATGACAATTTATAAATTGCAGAAAATTATGAATCGCACTGAAAGACACAAAAAACTAAAAAATTTCTATCAACGGTTTTTAATAGACGCAATGAAAATAATAATACACAGTGAATAATAACGTAGCAGAACTTTATTTTATATAAGTAGGTCTTTGTGACGTCCGAGAAAGATTGAGTTTACAAGGCGCTTCTCTCTCTCTCTCTCTCTCTCTCTCCTCTTTTTAAAGGTAGTAATAAGGTTCGGCACTTTAAAATTTGGATTTAGTTTCTTTAGTTTTTCAATTCAAGATATGAATGAATAATTAGTAGTGGGGGGCACCGTTGTACTTCCCCTTTCAAGGGGTTCGTTTAACATGTCTAGGAACCGGACAAACTCAATCAATGGCATTATCAAGTGATCAGTATACCCATCATATGGACACGAAGTAGCCTGTAGTAGGGTACAGTCATAAAAACACACATAGGAAAACAGTTTGGAGGATTCCCCGCCCTAAATTAACATTCCTTCAGGTTAAGTGTTAGTAAGATGTATATAATTTTAAAATATAGGCTCAATGGATCATCATTATAATCAGATACTACTAAATGAGTCGGTTCTATTTGAAAAACCACTTAAATGTTAAAAATTAACTTTTTTCGACCATGGGCGACGACCTAAAGTGGGTTTTTTCTTCAGTTTTTTACTTTCAATCAGTAACTTTTTACTAGATGGAAAGAATTTTTCTTTTATTTTTTTTATTATGAATTTCTTTAAAAGAAATAATATTTATAATAATTTAAAAAAAATTCAGACTTTTTGAAAAAAGGGCGAGCAGAATGATGACGCTGGCGCACAAGCCCATTACAACTGGCGAGGGAACAAAGTAGAAATTGATGAATATATAAGTATTTCTTAAGAAAAAAAAGGAAAATTCACCTTATTTTGCTGTTTGTTTTTAGCAAAAATTTATTAACTTAAAATGTTACCGAAAATTAATATCGTTTAAAATTTGTTTGTTTTAAATTTCTGACATATTTGAGTTGTTTACTTTGTTATCATTTAGCAGTTCATATTTTCTTATATTGTAAAAAAAAAAACCCGGAGAAACATTTTAAATGTTTACCAGCAAATGGCCTTTTAAAAACACGCCTACGACAATTTTGTAATAGATTAATGAAGAAACAAAACTTGTTGTAGGCGTATTTTGTCGATCTTTTATTTAAATTTCTCAACGAAAAGGACCGACATAATGAAGTAACAGTTGCACTTTTGTTCACCACTGTTAATTAAAATATACATATATTGCACAAAACTGTTTAATTTATTGTAGCATTTTTGTGTAAAAGAAAAAAACCAAAAGAAAAACATTTTCTATTCGTGTGTGTTCAAGCCACTTGTAATCAATATTCTGTTCAAATTCTTTTTATTTATTGAATTTTATGTTTTTTTTTTTTGTTTGTTTTAGTTGCTGTTGTTAAACTAAGATTTATTATTTATAACTTCATAATTGTTTGAAACCAAACTAAAGAAACTGAGAAAAATAAAACTCGTTCAACATGATTTTAAAATTGAAAGCAATGCGCTGCAGAGCAGAGCAGCGCTTGGACGGCAGGCATGACGTTTAAAAAGTAGTTTACTAGTGCCTGCTTAAACTAAATTAATTTACAGTAGACTTATATTATAGTTTAAGTTTATAGACAGTTACTGCAGTCAGCAGTAGTCAGTAGTCGGTAGTCAGTAAGTGCTGGTCTATAAGATAAACAATTCTGTTTTTTTTCCTTCTATTGTTGTTTTCTAATTTCAAATGTTTTTAATTAGTTTTTTACTTTTAATTTCATGATCACATTTTTATGTGGCTTTGTGATGTAAAAATAACTACATATATTGAACTTAGTTGAGCTTTAGAAACGAAAGGAAAAAAAAATGTAATAAAATGAAATGAATTGAAATTGTTTAGCAGGCAGATGGAAGAGGGAGGGATTTAGCGTAAACGAAATGTATCTTTTAAATATGAGATCATCTTCTTTACGACCGTAGAACATTTGCATTTAAGTAACAGAATATTTAATTACAGCAGCTTAAGTAAATTTAGGCAGGTACAATATAAAGGGTGTTTTTTTTATGAAATTAATGTTCATATATGATTTCTGCCATGTGGCCGCCACGGCTGGCGCGTACAAGGCGCAATCTGGAACACCAATTTTCAACCACTTTTCGCAGCATTTGCAGCCGTATTGCGCCGATAGCTCTTCGAATGTTGATTTCCAGGTTTCCAATTGTTTGTGGTTTATCGACGTACCCGTATACAAGTGACTTAACGCAACTCCGTACAAAATAATCCAATGGCGTTAAATTACACGATCTTGGTGACCAATTACGTGAAAATATTTTTTCATCAAAAGTTTTTTTTTTGTGTAAATCAATTGTAGCGCCGAATTTGACGCATAGAAGAAATATTTTGATTAAAAATTTCTGGTGTAAGTCGATTCATAATGTAATTTCAAAGCAAACTAAACAAAAATCAACTATCAGCTGTTAAATGGGTGCTCAACTAAAGCGGTGATGCCAACTCAAAGTTGTGACACTCTAAAAAACACACGCAGTATAATAACTCAACCCTAAATGATCCAGAATGCTAAACTATGATTTAGGAGAGTTTCACAACGTATTTCAGACGTAACGACTTTCCAACTTTGCCGATAATAGACTCATTTATTTGGTCTCTTTTTCTTTTCTGGAAATCACTTCAGTTCCGTAATACAGGCACGTGACAACGTTAGTTTTTTTTTTTTTTTGGTAACATTTTGCGTATTTCGTTCAGATAACGTGCGCCAAAGTCGTCTTTTTGAATGAACCAGTCGCGTATGTGCTGGAAAAACTGTGGCAGTCTAGTGGTCTAGAAAACAATGAACCAGCATCGGAACGATAACGAAACTTAGGATTTGTTGAAAACATCGCTAAGAATCACTTCGCCTTTTGTAAACGAAAACGAAACTGAATTTTTTCGACTAACACACAATTCACTTAACGGTCATAGCAAACGACTTGTGTTTATCGAGTGATTAACCCACAAATGCTGCGTATCACAAATATTTCCAACAAACTTTAAACAAATTTTTTATTGTTGTTGTACAGGAGCAAAACCAAAACAAATCATAAAGGGTTCAATCAAGCAAAAGAATTGTCTTTTTGCTCATCTCTTTTCTTGCTACAGTTCAATGATAACGAACGTGCATCTGTAATACGAGTACGTGCACCTGGACATCGAGATCGTGTGATTTTAGCCATTTGGAATATTTATTTCAGCTTCGCTTGAAAATGTACAATATCATTCTCTTTATTTCTAACATCGTGTTTTTGATTAAACGGAATTTTATCGGTGTAGTTTGTTTCTTTTTCTTCTTATAAATTAAGAGCTTAGAATTTTGCTGTCTGCTGTAAAAAAAATTATATTTTGACGACAATTTGTTGCGATATTTTAGATTATTTTAATGAGAGCGTTGAAAACATGTTTTTTTTTTATTTAATTCATTTTTATTTGCCAGAAACTGGAAATTTATTTGTGACCAGTGTTGTTAATGTTGTTATTTTTGCAATGTAGGAATTCGTTAATTTTTCCGAATTTAAAAATACAATTTGATGCCGTTTGAAGAATTTATTTTTCATAAGTTGTGAACCAACCTGAACTAAATTAGAAAACTTAATGATTTTTTGCGGAATTTTTAATATGAAAATGTCGACTGCTTTCTCAGTTATCACATTTGAGACTTATTGTCACATACGCCATTTTGGAATATAAATAATTTTTTTTCCGTAAAACAGACCCACAAAAAATCAAACAAAATCAAACTCAAAATATGTACAAAAAAAATTATTTTGGGAATGAAGTGATGCGACAGCAAAATATTGTCTTTGATGCGAAAATATAAATGAACACATCTTTTATGAAAATAAGTTTTATTTTAAGAATTTTCTTAGCAAAAAAAAAAAAACTGTGATTTTGAACCGACAAACTTTTTTGGCTGAGAAGAGAAATAAAATTTCGCTGTTTTTAAGAGTTCTTTAAGGCACTTTGTAGAAAATTTTAAGACTTGTTGTGAAAAAATTTTCAAATTTTAAGTAAATACCAATTAAAAGTGGTCTTGTTAATGTTTTATTTTATATAAATTGTTTGTGACTGCGGCAACGCCGTTCGTGACGCAATACGGCTTTCAGTGTTTGGTTGGTAAATAATTAAGAAGTTGTTAACATTAAAAAAGAATTTTAATTATTTAAACTTTAAAATGTTTATTTAACTGGATTACCGCTTAGACAGTCTGAAAGCAAGAATAAATTTCAAGATTTTCGCGAAAACTTTTGCGAAAATAGAAATTAAAGAACGTATTTAAAAAAAAAATCAATACTAGATCAACGCAAAGTTTATTTTGAAAACGTCTTCAAAATATTTTGTTGAGTTGGCCAATTATTTCGGATATGTAATAAAAACCGAAAAACGAAACACGCAAAAATTTGATCATAGTATTATCAACTAAACGATTTCAGGTTTAATATCAGATTAGAGTTTCCCAGTCAGCTGCTAGCCGGGCTGTTCATATTCTGATATTTCAGTTGCCACTTCACACAAGAATTTAGAAAAATACCCGACCAATTTTATCATTGAATAGTCACTCCATTCATCAATGAAGAATGCGATTTTGCTAAATAAAATTGAGAAGAATAAACAAAACAGAAAATTAATAAATAAATAAACATTTCTTATCTTATCTTTGGTAGCCGAAAGCAAAGAGTTATTTAAAATACTTTCGCACTGTGTTTATCGCACGAGAGATAAATAATTAAACTTTGATGGCTTTTTTACATCAAGTAAAAATCATGAATCTATTATTGGACAATGACAATGACAATTTACAATTACCGCTAAAACAAGCTAAAATATTGTATATTTTGAATGTAAATATTACCCCGTTTACACACTCCTGTAAACGACGTGATCAAAATCTAAAATGTTACCACTTCAGTGTATTCACAGGAGCACTTTTTTTAGGTAGAGAATAATTTAAAACAAAAAAACTTTCGCGAACAAAATTTGCAAGAAAAAAATTAATTTTTAGTTGATCTAAAGTGTTACGCAAGCAAGAAAATTTTAAAAGTATAATCTTTTGGCAGAAGTGATTTACTTTTTATGTTTTATCTTAGGAAGCCTTAAAAAAATATCTTTAATCTGCTAAATTGATGCAATTCGTCAGGCTTGTACGGTTTTGCCGCCAACCCAGTTCTGGTATAATGCACTGCATATGTAGGGGTGGACCCCTGAGTACTGGTCCCAAAAAAAAAACGGCCTCTGTTATTTTTTAAAGCAAACTTTAGTTAAAGTTTGATTCGTATTTTTCTGCACAAAAATAAACGTTAAATTTGCATCGATATTTTTCCTGTCAAAAATTAGTCAATATTTTTCTGTTCAAAAATTTACTTTCGGTAAAACAGTTAAAAACTAATCTATACTTTTCTGCATAAAAATAAAATTCAAATTTTGATTGATATTTTTCGGCATAAAAGTAAACGCTAAAATTTGATTGATATTTTTCTGCCCAAAAATAAATATTGAAATCTCATCGAAAATTATTGTACTAAATTTACAAATTTAAGTTAAAATTTTATGGCACATGTTTTTCAGAAAAAAATTAATTAGAAATTAGAATGAATTCATTCTGAAAGGACAGATAATTTTGTTAATACTTTTTTTCAGAAAAAAAAAATTAAATAGAAGTGATGATGAAATCAATTCTTTTTCCTTATTTTTTTCTTTGTTTGTAAGAAAATAAAAAAAAATCGTTTAAGATTTTTACCCTCAGCACAAAAATAAAACTAAAATTATATCTTTCAATAATAGGAGATAATTTTGAAAGTATAAAAAACTAATACTCTAAATTTGTAATTTTAAAATTTACAACCTTAAAATAAAAGAGCCAAAATTCATACTCATACGATACGATTTGATAGTATTTGGCCTTCGGAACAGTTGCCGCAACCTTAAGTGATATTAAAAGCATAAACTAAATGTAAACAGCAATTTGTTGAATAACCTTCTTTTCTAAAAGCCCTATCAAAACAAATCTGCAAATAAAAGCTGATCGATTTAAGTTCCGTAAAAACTTTACAGACCCACAAAAATGTATGGCCCACTCTTACGTGCCGTATCTGGCGACCATTTTGTCTATCTAATCTCAAAAAACACTCGCCACAAATCTTACAAAATGTTACTCAAATTGTTGTTAATTTCAGTTTTTTTTTTGTTTATTTTTGAATACAATTTTTAACTTAAGTACAAAATTGTTATTTTGTTGGTGTTCTCTTTACGATTGCGGCGGGTTTCACAATTAATTTACATTTCAATGTTAATTGGCAACAGCGAACGAACCGACGACCAGTGCAGCAAAAAAGTAGCGAATTGTTAAATGAAATCGTTTAACAAATATTTATTTATTATAAATTAACCTGTTTTTTTTCTAAGTATTTTTATCTTTTATCGTAGAAGTAAAATTGTTTCTTAACAAGCTTCAAAAAAATGTATTTAAGGTTTCGGGGGGGACATGAGTTGGAGTTTGTCATGACGTTGACAACAGAACGCTGAGGGGAGTGGCGGCTAGAAGTGCTAAAATTAATCTTGTGACTTGGCCGCAATTTTTACTTTTTTTTGTCTTTTATTTGATTTGCAAACTAAAACTCACGCTTTTTTGTTCGGAAATCGGTATTGCGTTACAAGGTGTTAAGTTTTGCATAAATAAGAAATTTGCTAAATCAAGTTTGGCTTCTTTTTTTTTGATTATTTTAACAAAAGCTTAAGAACAAGTTAAGAGAAAAAGATTTGATTTTAAACTTCAAAGAGGAGTGCAAATTAGACCTGTAATGACATAACGAAAGATTGAATTAAAAAAAGTGCACCGAATTTTTGTTAAATCTTTTCAGAAAAATAGAATTAAATTAATTCAATTTAATTTATATTTCATTCAATACAGGATATATGCATACATATGTAGATGCTTTTTGTGTTTTATCCAACGTAAGAACTTGAATTGTTATGCGAGGATGGTTCAATAAGTCTGTGACTTTTTGAATGAATGAAAAACCGACCACCAACGGCCTGCCAAACACAAACTAAATCACGCAGCTTGTTCTGATTTAGATTGGAGTTTGACAAAGTCACAGACTTATGGGACCCATCCTCGTATTTATTTGAATAAAATAAAATGGTGTTTTTAATTGAAAAATCTTTTTATTCAGCTCATAACTTTAGCTCAAACTTAATGACGCAGCTTGTTAAAATTTAGACAGGAGTTAAGGAGCAAAACACAAATAAAATGGTATTTTTAATTGAAAAATCTTTTTATTTAGCCAAAATTATGAATCGTGGAACCTCTTAAATGTAACTCAATACAAATGTATGGAAAATCGTGTATCAATTGGCATCGTTACGGTTTTCGTAGCCTTTTTCCGGTTCCAGTTAGCAACACAAACTAGGCTAGGGCTGCATAGTACTTATATAAAAAAAAATATATTGAACTAAATTATTCGGTTTTTATTGATGTATATTTTTTTTATTTTAATATTCGTGCGATTACGAGACATATCCGATTATAGGAAGTATCCGTTAAGGCAGCTTTCACTTTAATAACGCTACAAATATTAACAGCATATAGTAAGAAATTCGTATTTACCAAGTGCATAAAGAAAAGTAATATTTTGAGCAATAAACGCTCAGACAGGCTTGTGAATTGAGCAAATATACACACATATTTTCTTTACTTTGAAGAAAAATGTGTAATTTAAAGCCAATAAATACTACAGTATTAAAGAAAGTATTAAGAAATAATTTCAAATAATTCGTTATAAAAAATCAATATTTACCAACATAAAATACATACATACACGCATATTTTATAATATTTATAAATAGACAATAACTTTTCAATAAATTTCACAATGCACATGTTAAAGCAAAAGTTTTTCTCTCAAACATCAACAATCAAGTGAATGTAACATGATACCAGCACATGCATCACACAAGAAGCTTGCAAGCGCGTTTCCTATACCGAAGCCTCGAAGGCCGACTTCTAAGTTGTGCGGGGGGACGTTGGTCACACCAAAGTTGTGGCCCATGTAGATCACTAAACGTGTCTGCGTCACGTTGTTTACGTTTTCCTGTTAAGCTGAGCTGAGCTCCGTACATCTGTACGACGTGGATCACAGAAAATAACAGGCCTTGTGAAAAACTAGTTGCAATGCAAAAAACCGAAGGAAAAGTCATTTCCTTAAGAGTTTGAGTTGTTTAAAAAAAAATTATTTAGCCGCCTATCCAGGCCCCAGTATAAACTATTTTTATCACATTTCTTTCTTCATTTTGTAATCGACAATTGTTTGCCAATGCTAAAGAGGTCTAGCGGTGAATTGCTGTAGAGCATTTCATGCCAATATGATGGACTGACTGACAACGACAACAGCAACAGCAACAACAAGACGGCGTATGGGCCGGCAAAATTTATGTTACGCATTGCTAAGCGATTGATGACAGACAATATTATATTTTTATAAGTAGAAACATGGATATACGAGTATATAGGGAAATAGTAAAAAAAACAACCAAACAAAACAAAAACAATCACAATAGGAATGAAAAAGTTGGAATTGAATAAAACTGAAAGTCGTTGAACTGTCTAGTAATTAAAAAGAGACAGACAACCGTAATGATATTGAATACTTTAATACAAAAAAAAATTCATAAAATACTCGTAAAAAGCAACGCACAGACAATCTGTGGACATCGAACATGGGAAACTTTCAATATATTGTAAGAACGAAACATGCCAATGGAATATTTTTTTTTTTTATAAATTGAAACAAAAATCAAAGATAATTGAACACAAAAGTAATCAGGCGCCACAAAAAAAACTATTTAATAAAATTAAAAACAAACAGTTTTATTAAAAGTATTTGGCAATTAATACACTAAGTCGATAATTTGTTGTTGTTGAGAAGAACAAATTACGAATACTAAAACGCCCCCAGGATGCCAAAGCCATAATCGGTGGCTGTTTAATTTTAATTTTGGTATCAGAGTCATCGTAATGTTTAGCATCATTTAAGCAACTACTTTCAACTACTACTACGTGTTAAAAAAAAAAGTACCTTTTAAGAAAAGTACCTTTTAAGAAAAGTACCTTTTAGGGAAAGTACCTTTTAGGAAAAGTACCTTTCAAGAAAAGTACCGTTTAAAAAAAAGTATATTTCAAAAAGAGTTTATTTTAATAAAAGTGTTTTTTAAAAAGACTGCATTACAGAAAGTACCTTAAGAAAGCTCCTTTTAAAAAACCTAATTTAAAAAAAAAAGTTTTTTTAGTAAAAAAAAATGTTAACTGGTTTTATAGAACATTTTTTAGGAAAAAAAACAAAAACTAAGAAAAACCCTGCTTTTATAAAAAGTATCCACAAAATAATATATGTACATACATACATTTACAAAAGTGTGTATTTTAACTAGTTGTTTTGTTTAATAACATATTTGTTGTACATACACAAACTATATTTTCTTATTATTTAAACTTTTTGAAAAAAAATTTCTTATATATTTTTCTACATGAAACATACCACGCCCACTGTACAAATTCGGATTGTATTTCTCTATTCTATTTCTCATACGAAACTTTTGCGTTCTAAGCACTCACTCTACTCTGACTGGTTTTTCTCCCTAACCTCACATATTGTGCATAACCTTACATTTTGCCAGTAGGATGTCTTCAACCAAATTAACCATTAAAGAGAATTTTAAATAAATATATTTTTTAACAAATACACACGTTTAAAGAACAATTACATTTTTTTTAATATATTATTTATTTACAGAAATTTTATATTGTCCATAACCTTACATTTTGCCAGTAGGATGTCTTCAACCAAATTAACCATTAAAGAGAATTTTAAATAAATATATTTTTTTAACAAATGCATAGGTTTAAAGAACAATTACATTTTTTTTAATATATTATTTATTTACAGAAATTTTATATTGTCCATAACCTTACATTTTGCCAGTAGGATGATGTCTTCCACCAAATCAACCATTAAAGAGAATTTTAAATAAATATATTTTTTTAACAAATGCATAGGTTTAAAGAACAATTACATTTTTTTTAATATATTATTTATTTACAGAAATTTTATATTGTCCATAACCTTACATTTTGCCAGTAGGATGTCTTCAACCAAATTAACCATTAAAGAGGATTTTAAATAAATATATTTTTTAACAAATACACACGTTTAAAGAACAACTAAAATTTGTTTAATATCTGAGTATATAATATGTACGTATTAACGATTCAGGTTTTAGGCCTAATGATCTGTCTTTCAAATATGTATATTTTATAGCATGAAAATTAAAAAAAAAAAAAAAAAAAAAAAAAAAAACATAAGACAGAAATTATAATTAGCACTCGGTGGTCGAATGGTTAAAGTGTTAAACAAAAAATTTAATGTTTTCAATGATCACGAGTTCCAATCCAATTGGGTGCTGACGAGCAGTGCTGTGACTACAAAACAGGTAGATGGTAAAAAGTGTATTTACAAATCTTTTCTGTATCCGTAAATAGAAAATATTTGTTATATGTATGTATGTAGTCCAAGAATAACAAAAATATTGCCAAACTAAAATCAAACCTACAAAGGACTTCAAACCCCAAAGAAAAATAAAAAATTGTATAATTTTAATATATGTATGTAAAAGTTCGAAACAAAAAATTATGAAAAGTTAATAAATAAAAACAGTTATAGTTTTCAAATTTCCCTTCAAAACATTTTGTAATACGGGCAAGATTTTGTTAAAAATTGTTTTTGTAATTTTCAACCAAGATTTCAGACAATCATTCCATTTCGTCTGATGTCATCAATGACTTACCGCGACCGATGCCTTCTTTTACATCGTTATATTTTAATTATTTGCCCTCAGTTACCTGCAAGGAGACACGCCAGCAAAAAACGAAAAGAATTAGTAAAATAAATGAGCGTAAATAATAACCAATAAAAAAGTTAATTATTACAGGCGACCTTGAAAATAGTTGTTGAAAAAACTCGAAATAATTGTCACCCCATTTTATTTATTTTTTTCTTCTTTTGTGTCATCAATAAATGAAAGAAAAAAAATATTTTTTTTGTTACATAAATCAATTTAAGCAAATTGTACTTTTTTTAATTCTGTTTTTGTTTTCTGTTGTAAACTATACGAACAGTGAATGAACTATTAAATTGGAATAAGGTTTTGTTAGATTCTCTCTTTATTTTGTAAATTAAACGAGTGCTGGTGCAAAGATAAAAAGAAAAAAAAGAACCATTAAACAACAAGTAGATGCAATATGGTTTTCTGACGATAATTACGTTGCGGGAGGCTGCTGTTGATAATGATGATGATAATAATGATGGTAATGTACTGCTACTTTTGAAAAAGTAGATTTATTGTGAATTTTGTTTAGCACTTGATTGTTATAATTTACAAGTCATAACAACAATGTACGAGAAATAAAAACAAGTCCCTGTTACCGACGAAAATGTGTGTTGATGAAAAATTTATTGTGGCTTAAAAATAAGCAGACGTTTGAGGCAATCGAATCTTGTATGAATGTCTCTGTCCTTCAGGAAGCAACAGACACGATTAGTAGGAAAATTTTATGGCTTGTTTAACAGAAGAAAATACCTTAAGGTTTAGTTAGACGTTACTTAAGGCGTAACCATAGAAAACAGCTGTTCAAACCCGCCTTATGGGTAAAACACTGTAATCGATTATTCCTGTCATTATCGCAACCAGGAAATGAGTTTTAGTTGGCTGATATTGATTGATTTGTTACAGTTTTTGCCAATATACATATATTTTTCAATGTTGGCGATTAAAGAGTTTTTTAATATAAATTGGCATGAAAATATTGTAATATAAATCGATCAATCTTATCAAAATATTTTTGTAATTCAATGTTCCTTAAATGCTGGGAGATATGGGATGGGGAAAAATTTCCGCCCGAATGAATATTATGTAATTCTGGTTATTTAGCAACCTACAAAATAAAATTTTGTTCCAATTTCGAGAAGATGCAAAATTTTATTTTTATGATTAAATATATATATATATATAATATTATTATTATATATATAGTATAATATATAGTATATATATATATATATATATATATATATATATATATATATATATATAAATACTGTAATATAATATATTTAATATAATATATATATATATATATATATTATATTAATATATATATATTTATTATATTAAATATATTATATTACAGTATTTTTCGGTTAATTGGTTGCCACGCTCGGGCAAAAAAATATTGCATACGAAAACACATGAATATTTCCTCGGATAATTGAACCCAGTTAAATGATTTTCCCGCTTAATTGGTTCAAAATTCATGTCATCAAAAATAAATTTTTTCTTACTTTTACCCGGTTAATTGCATTATTATTGAAAAATAATCTGGCATTTTTGCACATACATATTTGACATCATTTGTGAAAAACACTGGGTGGCATCTCTACTAATTGAAAACATATGTTTATTGCTAAGGAAAACCCGTGAGAAAGCGTAAGTGTTTAATTTTGTATTTGACAATAACATTGGAAATTAATTTTATCTTATTGTTAATTTTTGTAGACTATGAGTGGAAAACGATACGTAACCCTTACACTTAAGGATAAGCTTAAAATTTTATCTGAAGCTAAATGCAAGCAGAAGTCTGAGCTGTGCAAAAAGTATGGGTGCTCTCTTACCACATTGAATAGAATTTTGCGAAATGAGTTCGAAATAAAATCAATCAAAGTGCACAAATGCGATTTCTTTTAATTCATTAGTAGGTCCAATTATGCGTGATTTCTGTAATTGAAAAAACTGTTCAATTAAACGGGATTCTTGTAATTGAACGAATTGTTCAATTAAGCGGGTATCGGCTAATTGGTTCCCCGGTTAATTGAACAAAAAGTTGTGCAAATTTTGATGTGCAATTAACCGAAAAATACTGTACATATATTATATTACATTATATAGATTATATTACATTATATATATTATATTATATATATATTTTGATTGAGTAACAATTTCGCTGTAGGGGAATTTTTTATCTCCTAAGAGATTACAGAGTTTTTAATAATATTTTACTTAAAGAAATTGATATAAATTAAATATAAGTTTTGTTAAATACAAGCGAAACAAAAGTAATTTCGAATTATATTCATATCTTTATGGAGCTGGCGGACTTTAATTGGAATTGGGCAGTAACAAACGAACAATCTACTACTTTTCAGTTAACAATTTCTTATCTTGATCTTAATTTTGAAAAAGAGTAAAAATTAAAATAAATTTTGAAATGCTCGATCAGCAGCCGAGAAGTCGTGAGTTCGATTCCTGCCAAATGCTTTGGCATTGCAGTTGGTTTTTATATAAAAAAAAAATTTTTATAGTTGAAATATTTTAAATTTTACTAAAACTTGTTTCAAACACATTTTAATTTTAACGAACATAGCCCCAAGTGTACTTATGAGAGAAAGTCTGGACCCTGGCCCTGGAAATCTAATGCAAACAACAATCAAAAAGTATTAATGTTTTTTTTTTTGGAATTTACGCTTTCCTGTACAGGAAAGATTCTTTGTCTTGGCAAAAAAGAACTCATTACTTTAATCAGCTGCTTGTAACAATTTTTCTCGGCTTTTTTTTTTTATTGAAAACTCAAAATTTTTAGTAAATGTTAAATATGAATGACATGGTAACAGTATGAAAGAAGAAAAAAAAATCCATATTAAGCAATAAAAGTGCATACAAAATTTCAAGCATAAAAGTACGAGTTTAGTTCAAACTGAAGAGGGTAAAAACTAAAACGAGTGCATTTAAGTGGATTTGCGCAAAAAGGAAAAAAAGGCAGCGATTAGTTGTGTAACACACATCATGACGACGACAATAGTGATGATGATGATGGGATGCTGCTGATGATGATGGAAGAGGCAATTTTAACAAACAATTTCGGAAATTCACAGGGAAATTGAAAGAAGGTTCACACAAAAAACACACAACTACAAATTTACATCTGCATGTTTACAAGAATATAGATGAAAGGAAGAAAAAATCGGCTTTCTAAACGATAAAACGTGATGGGTTTTCAACAGCAGAAATGTTTATTGGCGTTTCGGTAAAGGTCATTTTATCAAATAAAATTGCAATACAAATATAATGGAAGCGTATAAATAGCGATGTACATACATACATATGTATGTAGGTACTTATATTTTTGTATATAGTAAATATTCTTTATTAACAGGTTTTTATTTGGAATTAAGAATTGGCGGCATTTCTCAGGCAAACAAATGTTCAACATAAAAGGAGAAAAGCAATTGTTTTTAAGTTTTTATTTACATCAAAAGCAACTTATTTTGAGAAAATTCTTTAAAAACTTTAATAATTAAAATAAAAAATTAAATAACTAATAATTAAATAAAAGTAAAATAAATTCAATTAGTTTAACCTCCACTTACGGCAGTGCTTTTTTCGATTTTAAAGAATTTTTAAAAACTTTTGACATTTTACAGCGACAGAAATTTTACAGCGACAGAAATTTTCAAATTTTAAAGCTTTAATAAGGAAAATTTTCAGACTCAATTTTGCAATAACAATTGTCAAGCCTGAAAGCTTTAAATCATTTTCTTATAATATCAGTCAGGTTTTTAAGCATTTTTTATTGTATAAAAAATTTCCAGTCATAAAATTTCCCAATGAGGTTAATTTTCAAAATCATTAAATCATTTCTAATAAAATTCCTTTAGTTTATTATTTATAAAGGATTTTTATATGTGTTAAAAAATACTAGATATAAAATTAACCCAATAAGGGAAATTTTCATACTCTGCGTTATAACAACAATTTTAAGTGATTTTTCTATTTTAATACAAAATAAAATTAATAAGATTTTGGCTTTGAAAGACTGGCACAAACAAAAATGTCCCTGCAGGGCAAACTTAAACCCAGGACCCTCAACAATATATATTATATTTGCTCACTATTTGAATGTAAAATAATAAAAAATTTATGCCAATTTAAAAATTTGCCAGCAAGGGAATTTGATTCAAAATTTATAAATTAGTAATAAACTAAACTCTTTTTGCGCATTTACTAATCACAAAAAAGTTTTTCCGTTCGTTTCGCTTAAAATATTGTTATCTTCTATTTAATTACACCCGTTTTGGGTTGTTACTTTGCAATTCAATTATAAACGACTTGCTGCCGACTTCTGTTCAACAATTGTTTTACGAATATTTAGATAACAAAAGAAAATCACAATTGAATTAAAAAAAAAAACAGTAAAACATTTAAAAACACAAATCAAATTATTGTAAAACAATTGTATGATGATTTATCATGCGTTACAAATATTCGATACAATTGCAACGATGTCGATGTCGATGTTGATGATGACGAGGACGAGGACGAAGACGAAGACAACGTTACTAAAGATAGCGCGATGAATGTGTTGTAACCGGTGCGTCTTTATCAGCACAGACAAATCTTTACAAAGTACTTGTTGTAAGAGAAAACAAAAAACAAAAACTTGCAACAAACTAAGTTAAGTTCAAATGTGGCAAATTGCTTTTGTATGTGACTGAAAATCTAATAAGAGTTTTAAAATATGTATGTAATGAAAAAAGCAGATGTCATTTACCTGCGATGCACGATTAAGCATGTTTTTTTCACTTGATTAAGTCGAAAACATAAAACGGAAACAGTTTAGCTAAATCGAAATGGCGAACTTTTGAATGCCTAAGAGAGCGGAACTTATGATACTGATGATAACTGATGATACAGCAACCTAGACTGCTTTTTTGGGTTAAAAAAATTTCAACAAGACTTGTAAAGTATAGCCCGGAGGTCGGTAGTACAGTTTAAAACCAAACTTTATACTCTAATTTCGAAATTTTGTGGTTTTAAAAGAGTTTCAGTTGAATAGTCATTCGTTAGAAGTTAGAACCGACATTTGCAAAAAAAAAAAAAAATACTTCGGTGTAAGTTTTGTTCAAAACTTTTTCACAATCCCGTTGCTCAGACCATCACCGGAAACGACCCCATGTCTATCGTACTATATTTCGTTGAAAACGATCTTGGTCCTTGTTTAGTTTAAGTTTAGAGACAGAAAGAACGTGTCCAAATTTTTCCGTTGTATAACGAAAATCAATGATTTTCCCCTAACGAAAATTACGAATAATGTGATTCTAAGAGAAAATAGTTTCTAGCACTTCAAGCGCATTGCAGTGCTTTAATGTCGCAAATTTCAATTTCAGTTTTACGTTGCTGGATAAAAAATCATTCAAATTGTTGAATGTGTTTGATATGATAATTGAAAACAGCAAAAAGATTTCATAATGAAATTTTCTAATATTGCTTTCGATTTTCATTTTTTTTTCAGTAAATTTTTCCTCTACTTCAATTTTACTTTTAACGACCCAATTTTCTTGCTTGCAGAAAACATGTACGATCCCCAGAAAACATAAATATTACAAGTATTAGCAACAACAAAAAAATCATAGATAAAAATAAAAACGTAAAAATTCAATTATAAAAAATATCACATAAGGACATACATACATACATACAAACATACATATGAATATAAATATGAACATGCACACAATCAAAAAGCTAAACAGAGGCGGGCTTAACTCAAACAATTTGAAAGGGGAAATGTTCTTTATTTATTTTGAGAAATGTTAAACTAAAACTAACATCCCACTATCGATTTTCTTTGCCCCCTTTTCATTAGTTTTTACTTTTGTTTGCTCTACACTGTGTTTGTTCTTTTCGGCAGAACTTCTATTCGAATTTCTTTACAAACTCGAGGCACTTATTTGCTGGCAACTTGTAAAATTTATTAAATTTGTTTTATAAAAAAAAAAACATTTGCTTCCAATAACGTGATAAGTTTTTTATCGTCCATTCCTCTATTTTTCACAAAATTTAATTGCTTCTTAAATATCTTTCATAGACCTATAAATTTTTCATTCAAGCTTTTAACATAAAACCAGAGATCAAAATGAAAAAGTAACAAATTGAACAGAAACAAAACAGCTGATTCATAACCGAAAAGAACAGAGAGAAAAACTAATACTGCCCCAGTCCATTGCGAAAGTGAAACTCTCTAAGGCACGACAGAGTGACCGCATTGCATCGATTATTGTCACAAGTGAGTTTTGGCCGTTATGAACCGAATCAAAATTTCAAAATTATAGATGATAATGAGTAAATTGTGCCATCTTATACCAGCTCCACAAGATTAATCGCAGCTTGTGCTATTTCCGACGATTTTCCTTATTTTTCTTTTTAAACTATTAATGTTTGCCATCCCTTACGTCTCTGGTTACAACAAACACTAACATGCTAACCAAACGTAAATAATTGAGAAATGAAAATATATTTAACGCTTGGTTACATCGTTAATACTTTAGTGCAAATAGAGAAGAAGAAGAAGAAGCAAAAAAAAAATTAAATCGCATCGCATACAACGATACACCGATGCGCCGCTACAGAGACAATCACAACGACGACTGGCAGCTTAAGATTTCCTTAGGAAAACACAAAATAAGAAACAAAAACAAACAAAATCGAATTTATTTACAAAAGCAGCGCAAACATTTTTAAACTTAAATAAAATGATGGAAATGGAAAAAGTGGAAAAATAAAACTTAATTTGCATATTTTCAATTAACACATGCAATTTTCATCAATTGAAAAACAACCAAACAAAATAATTTAAAACAAAAAATCACAAAATCACAAAAGTTTATACGTTTTCATTCTCAGTTTTAGTACAAACACGGGGCTTTTCTTTGCGCAAATTGTGTATTCTGAATCATTTTTAGCTCGAAATTATGAATTTACCGCCCACTCCGTTGGCTGTTGGTGTCTGGATGCATAATTATTTATTTATTGAATGTTTAAATTGAAGCAAATCAGCGCTGTGAATGACAACACTAGAGGAAAATGGTCAAAATCAGTGCAATCAAATGAAGACTGACGTAAATTGTTTAGGCGAATATCACTAGATGTTATGCAAGAGCACGACACCCAGCGTTTAAGTGGAACATTTTCTCAAACAGTAAAGCCTCGCAAATTGCCCCCAAAACACTTTCAAATTTCCGACAACATTTCAAAATAGAAATAGCCCGCCTGTCACTATAAGTATGAGCAAATAAGTATATGACAAGGGCAGTTCAATAATTCCCTTACTTTTTATACCTTCAAAGCAGTGGCCACCAGTCGCACACTAGTCTCGTTAACTTTGCCGAATACTTAACTTAACTTAACAGTGGCTTAACTTTTACCAGCCTCAAATGTGATGACATTAATTTTGTGCCATTCAGTAAAACCAGACTTACGGCCGAATTGTGAGAAAGCCGCGTCATAAAAAGTTCCCAGTTTCCTTAACTTTAGCGAGAGTTTAAAAAATGTATTTCGTGTTTATGCAAAAATCCCATCACCGTAATAATAAAACAGAACCTTTTTTATATCATAGTTTTGTGTTTGTCGGACTAGTGTAATGAATCACATTTTTCCTCCCTAATAGCCAAAATTTTAACAGAGAAAACGCTTGGCTTTAGTGCCGCAAACTAAAACAATTACACTTTTTTTGGTAAAAACCACAAAAACTTCTCTTTCTTAATACAAGTCCTCAATATAAACTTTTTAACGAAACCAGATGTCAACTTAAAAACTAGTTACAAAATATTTAAAATTTCATTCTCAAAATAGTGTTACTTTTGAAAAAGTTCTAAAGTTCTCTCCTGCCGCACACTATTACAAACGTTGTCTCCAAAATGTGTTCCCATTTTCTGAAATCCAATTCAATGCGGAATGACAAAACAAAAATATTCCTATTTCCAAAAAAAAAAAAAAAAATTACGGAAAACAAAATCTACTTGAACTAATTTAAAAAAAAAAATGTTTTAAATGTCATAATAAATGTTAAATGAAATGACAACAACTTTGTTTTAACATAAACCATGTTAATACAAAAATGTCATGCCTTAATGTACGATTAACATTAACACTTTAAAAGTCACTAAAACAACTCAAAATGATAACAACTTTAAATCAACTTTTGGTTCGAGATTATTTTTTTTCTTGTCTGCATTTAAGATGAACGAATGAATAGTATTTTTAAATTTAAAAAAAAAGCAACAACAAATACAAAACTCAAGTACGAAAAAATTAGGCCTGGCCATTCTTAAGTCGATTTTATTTATTGTTTATGTTTTATTTTTTTAATTTACTTGCTATTATTGCCATCATTAGTTCGTTAATAAAAAGAAATACATGTTGTGCAAAATAGTGCAAATTATCTTTATTATTTATAATTTTATGTTTGTCTATTTTTTAAACGATCGCAGAAATAGTGTTCAATTCCCATTGTATTTTCTTACATAAGAACGAATGAATAGTTAAGTGAGTGCATACGATACTATTTTTTTTTTTCTTAAATAAACTTTTTGCTCAGTCTAGCACTTTTAAATTATAATAGAGACTAAACAGCGGAATGAAAAGTAGTTAAGTGGAATACAAAAAAAGATAATGCTCAAAAGAGGTATTGAATTGAAACTCAACAAACAAAAATGTGCACTTGAAAAATATTCAACTTGTGCTTTAAACTAGTTGCTAAACAATTGAAGTCTTTGTTGAAAGTTTCTTTACAAAATATTGAATATAAATTCGTTAATAATATGAGAAGAAAAACATTTCACACACACACACACACACACACACACACACACACACACACACACGTAGATGTGAATAAGGTCCTCAAAGGAACTCTCAGCGACATGGTTGCATTCATTGTTAAACAAGTTCAATGACAGTCAATGATATCAAAAATGTAATTAAATTACTTGTGCCTGGATGTAAGAGGCTGGATGTTTGAACGAGTGTTCTTACACTGAACAAAAATCCCACTAAAGGAAATTTTTAATTTACAATCGAATAAATTTTAAATTGAAAGTAGGAGTGATTAAAAAAAATAATATGTCCCACCAACAGGGAAATTCATTAATTTTTGGTATTTTTAATGCTGTCGTATAGTCTTTAAATTATCAACTATTTTAATAAATTTTTATGAAAAACTTACATTGAAAAAAATTTAAATCTTGAAGAAAAATTTGTATGAAAAATAATTAGTTGCTTTTTTAAATATAAGAAAAATAAATAAAAACTATTGTAAAAAAAATGTATGAGAAAATCCCTAAACGGAAAATTTTCAACTTTTCAACTTTTGAACATTGAAAATAAAAAATTAGTTTTCCCATTTTTTTCTGCTAAATTTCTTTTTTAAGAACGTTAAATTAAATTTTCTCAAAACAGGTTCTTTTTAAATTTTGCTTATAGTTCTAATTGGGAAACAAATTTACAATAATAGAAGAATATTTCCCAACAAAGGAAATTTTAAATCTGCAAGTCGCTATTTTGTTTATAAACTACTTAGACAATAATTTTCAAGATTTCTGTGAAAAACTTGCACGAAAACAAAATTTCCCTAAAGGGATATTTTTAATTTAAAACTTTAAATAAACTATTTCATAATGTTTTCAAATAATTTTTATATTATTTTTATATTCTTACATATATTTATTCAAAATTATTATAAAAAAAAAAAAATCCCATTGTGGGAAATTTTATAGTTTAGCATCGATTTAAAATAAAATAAGCATATAAGTTAAAATAGAAGTGGTTTTCCTTGCCATTTTTTCATACATATTTTTAATTAAAGTTAAGTTTTATAAAAATTTCCCAAAAAGGGAAATTTTTAAATTTTAATTTACAGCTAATAAATAAATATACATTTATTGTACAAAAAGAAGTTTAGAACAAAAATATCTCAAAGAAGCATTTACAGAATAATACGAGGCCTGTTCAAAAAATACCTGAAACTGTGAACATATGATCTAGACGAGTGTACCAACATAAAAATGCGATATTAGAAAATTTACCTTATTCTTTGTACAGACCTCGTATAATCTTTTAAAATAGCCTGTATGTTTCATTTAAAGAAATTCTTATAAATTGTAACACCGAACTTAAAACTAAATAAACCTTCGGAAAAAAATTTAATTTTCGGTTCAGTTTCTGAAATCTAATTGCGTTGCTGTCTTAAATATAAAGTTATAATAATAGTTTTATGGCAATAAATTTCAAAAAAAAAGTAACTGGATAAAAATTTCCTAATCAGTTTGAGACACCGGGATAGTGTTTTAAATAACGTTGTCGTTATTTGAAATGGGGCTACGCAAAATTTTGTATTGAATAAAAATTTATTTTGTCGGTTATTTATTCGTTTTCGTTTTTATTTTTAAATCAATAAATTAACACACACACACACACACACACACACACATTCATTGAAAAGCATTAACACGAAAAATCAACATAAAAGTTGTGTGTCTGGAAGTGGGTGTGAAAAAAAATCTTTAGAAGGTCAAATACTGAGTGTATCTAGTGTTTCCAGATTTCAAATAAATTTTTCAAGTTTAACAATTATAACACTTAGTTTTAAAGTTATAAAAATTTCTGGCATGCAAAAGTGCTGAAAGTGGGGAATTTTTCTGAAATTCAGGATGATGGAAATATTATCTTTTTATTTAATGTTTTTTATTCTTTACTAAATGTTTATTCTGGCACATTACGCTCTTTTGTACAACATAATTGTAAGTGAAGAAATTTTCCATTGGCGGCATTAGATTGTTGACGGCCTTTGACCGTCATGTTCTTTTGGTGGCGTCTATCTCACCTGTTGTATGTCAAACAATGTCAATGATGTCACAGCATTATGACAACATGACACGAGTTATCAGCACGTCCAATTGACAAAACTTTATACCAAAAAAAAGTGTTTGGAGCGGATTTTCCGGTGACGACATCATTGAGCCATATTTTTTTTAAAACGATTTCGGTGAACGCCACAAAACAATGATAACCGATTAGTTTTGACCCAAATTAAAAGATATATACTTAAGCGATAGGTGGGTCCAGCAGAATACATTAGCGCCATTTTCTTGTGGGATTTCCGCAATGTTCACTAACACTACTCTCTCTTTCCTCCTCCCTACAACCTATTTTCTTAGTTCCTTTTTTCTAGTTTCTAGTTCCCCTTTACACAGATTTGCCGAACAGTTTGTAAAACGGATCTCAACGCCTATTTGCCCCTTCAAGAGTTATAAAACCATTAAAATAAAAAAACGCCTACAAATCCTAAAAATATATGTTTTTTTTTTGTGATTTCCATTAAAGTTTAAAAAATATCTAAAAGTATCATTTTGTTTGTGAAAGTTTGTGTTCTAGTTTTTTTATTTTTAAATAAAAACAAAATAAATTTTTCCACTTTATTGTGAATTGTGTCACACCAGCATTTCATTAAAATATACAATAATTATGCACAAGCGTGCAACTTTTCATATTTTTTACATTTATTACACACATGTACGTACGTACATACATGTGTAGAACTTAATTTGTTGTCGTGTCTTGAAGAAAAACAACGTCTGGAAGATAAATGACAAAGAAATGTCAACGTAAATTTTTAGTCCGCAAACCTCAGATGACTGGATTCTTAATTTCAGGCCAGTAAATAAAACTTTTACAGTGTATTTTAAGGAATTATATTTCATTGGCTGGCACAAAAGGGCGTACAAGTGCAGCATAATTATTCCTGGACATAGAACAATATTAAAGCTTGAAATGCTGCCGTTTGATTTAGGTTTTTTTCAACGTCTGCGATTTCCGGTAAATGAATTTTGCATTTGCTTAAATTACGGACTTGATACTTTTCCTTAGTAACAATTTGTTTGCAAAATATTTGCAAGTTTTTAAGTTATTTCACATTTGCTGGCGTTTTGAATCAACTTTAATACAATTTTTTTTTTTTTAGTTTAGTCACATGTGAATCAATTAAAAAAAAATACTACTGAAAAAATCAACTATTTTTTCGTGGTGAACAGCTTTCCAAATGGTTTCCTTCACTTTAGAAGTCCAGCTAATGAGTTTGATACCGATAAATGCCCCGATGAAGGGGTTAGCAGAGGGTTGCAGCAACAGATCAGATATTGTAGGTTCGTTTGTTATCAGAGACTTTGGGTGCGTCTGGTTTTGTTTAAAAACATCACCAATACAACAAATATCAGGAAAATGAGAAAAATCAGAAAAAAAAATCGCCAAAAAAAAAGTATTAGCATATAACTGCGTTTGTCATGGACTCCGTCCATTAAAAATATGTAGTCCTCTGCATCATTTTTTTTTAAGAGCACGAAACAGCAAAACTTCTTGCTGGTCTAAGCCCAGGGTTTTTGGTGGGAATCGAACATCCAACTGATCCATTAAGGCACTGCCTTAAATCGATTTTTTCCAAAAACTGCTGACACACACAAAAATTATTGCAAAAACTTCTTGAGTAAATAAAAATGCCGTAAAAGTATTAGCTGATTGACGAAACAATACTTTGAGTGCATGTGACAAAGAAACAAAAATGTTTATTGATTCAATAAAATCCCTTTGCAGATGCCTATTCAGACAAAATTTGCACTGAATCAACAAATCATTTTAATGAAAACATTTGAAAACGAAGATTTTGTTCAGGAAGAAGAAACAAAATTATTTTAAATAGTTTCGCAATGATGTTGTTAAAAAAAAAATTCCTTTCCAGTACATATTCATTTCATATTAGCAAGTTTTATGGAATATGCTTAAACTGTAGACGAAGTTCTTTTAATAAAAACAACTCTGCATTTAACAAAAATCGTATTTGCATGAACGTAAAACGACCATAACTTTGTTTTATAGTTAAATGGCTAAATTCGTAAAATCTAAATACTGTTCCATAAGAATAACGCACAAATAGTTGATTTTCTGTTAGGACAGGTTAAAGCTTTTAATGGAAATACCCATATGCATATGTTTTTTTTTGAAACTTCCCCTAAAGGTGTAGGTTTTAATTCTATTAAATTTCATTAATAAAAAAAAGAAAATCCTAATTTTTTATATAGTTATTAAATACTCGTATAACCGGTTAAAACAAAAATATATTTTTGTAGAAAATTCCCACAATTTCAGTATCAACGTTTGTACATACAGACATACTCGTATGTACGAGTTTGTATTTAATTACACACTCATTCATTGTATTCAGTGGCACGAGATTTTCTTACCGTCTTGAGTCCATCCATGTGCTTCAGTTTTTCACATTTGTGTTTCTAAATTCTTTAGAAGCTGAAATGACACTTGAAACTAGGAACCGAAACACACAACTACTAAATAAAAACAACAAACGGCAGCTTGAAGAAAAGTTTCATTGGCATCAGAAAGTTGCATACAAACTGAATCTTATAAATCTTAAGTAGAACAAAAATTCAAATGGAACAAATCAAACAAAACAGAAGAAAAGCTCGGAAAGAATTAATTAGTGAACGAACACTCACAAGAATGATGAAACGGAATAGAGAATAAGTAACGAGTGTAGCAAATACTAACAAGGGTGGCAGGCAAGAAACAAAACTGTGTGTTTCACTATTTCGAACGTTAACGTTCGCCCAGCAGTTTGAAACACGAAAAGATCTACTTGCTTGCCACCGACTTTTGTACTCCAGTGCAAAGTATTCTAATAACACACAGGAAATAATACAACAAATCATTAATGCAAATCTTTTCTTTTGTCTAAAAATCTATGCCGTTGCGAGTTTAAAGGTCAGCGAACGTTAGTGTTCGTATTCGAGAATGTGAAACAGGTATTTAAAAGTTCACGATTAAAACATGAGCTTCTTTGCAGAGAAATATTTATACTTTTATAAAATTTATGACAAGGAATAAATTTCACAAAATTTAGATCCTTTGCCCAGATTGGAAAATTCCCTTAGATTATCCATAAATTTCGTTATCTATAAAAAAAAACTTAATTTTAGTAAAACTATTCTTAAATTAACTTTTGTGGATCATGAATTTCTCTATAAGACATATTTATTACTTAACTTTGGGGTTTTAGTGCATATGATATTCAGCGCTACCATTGTGCGACTAAAGGGAACAATTTGTACTCTTTTTGCGACCGTTGGCGCTTTTCAGCCACCTTTTTATTAAACTTTTTTTGTTATTTTGGGCGTGAGAGTGAGACTGGGTACTTTCACGTACAGAGCTGTATTGAAGTATAACAGATTATTCTGATCTGGATGCCGGGACACTTGGTGCAGGCAGGTAAAGAAATGGCAGATATCCACACCAAAAGGGGCTTAACGGTATTTTTACTGGACCCACTATATTCCTTGGTTACGACACAAGTATACAAATGGGTAGAAAGTATTGTGGAGAAATATTGAGACGATATTGAGGATCCTGTTTTTCGAAGTTTTCTACTGGCCAGTGGTCAAGGAAATCGGAAATGCATAAAACATAATTTGTTTTCCGATAAATGTCTCTAAAGTTCCAAATGAAATGACCAACATATTAAACCGATTTTATGTGTAGAGTTAATAAATGAAAAATAAATTTAAATGTTTGAAAACAAAGACTGAATAATCCGCTGAGAAACTGATGACGAAAAGTTTCTATTTCAGAAAATTTTAGATTATGCAAATTTTATCTGAAACTTAAGACAAGCACGCGAACTGTTTAAGATGCATTTATAAGCATTTCTCTGTTCGCAAGTTTAGAGTCCCCAACAGGGTTTCAAGTTTCGAAAAACAGCGTCAAAACGTAAACTCTAAATTCTAAAAAAGAAAAATTTAGTACAATTTGTTAGTCACCACTATATTTAAAAGAAGAAAATAATTTAATTACAAAACGAGGGGAATAAATGTTGAACTAAACACCCTGTTTTTGGAATGTTTTGAAGTACCTGTGTTTGCGTTTTTATTATGGACTTTTTTCATTTTTATTCATTTTTAAGTAACTTCGCTGCAGTAATTAGAAACTTGTTGAATGACGTTATAAGTATGTACTTGTTTTACAAAATTAACTGAAATTATATTGTATATACACACATATGTATGTATGTATTCACACTTAAATGAAACTAACACATAATTAAAACACAACACAAAGCAGCCATGTTTAATAATATTATATAATAAATTTACATTTCCAACTTCTTCTTTTTTTGGAAATTCTCAATCGTTTGGCATGAAAGTGTTTTAAAGTTTAAAATCGAAATCGAAATCGAATTTGAAGTTTCTATTCAGACAGATATTTAGTTGTATTGAAAGGCTTTGAGAATCCTTTTAATTTAATATTAAATTATTGCATTAAATTTAATAATAATTTCAATAATTTGTGTTGGAACAAATCAAATCTAAATATAAAAAATATTTTCTGTTCCATTATTGTTTTTCTCATATAAATGGTAATTTTCATATTTTATACGCTGGTGCAACGGAATGACAAATCATATGCAAAAAATTGAGATGATGGAAATTTCCATCACATGGTTCTCGAAATTTCTAGGGCGCGGAAAAGTTACTCAAACGCTTAAAACAATCTTTAATTGTGCGAATTATAGTTGTTTTAAATTTAAAAATTATTAGATAAGCTTCAGAAAGTAGGTTTTTCTAAACGCAACAATTACATATGTGTGTACATATATATATTAATTGTGTCCTTGCCTTTAAAGCTGGGCTGCAATTTATGCAGCAGTCTTATAAAATACAGAAATCCACTACAAAAATCATGCCGTATAATTTTGTGGCAACGATAAATGTGTTGATGGTAAATTCCATCATTATGCACAGACGAATTTATTACAAATTTAAGCATCCTTTCAAAATTATGTTTGAACTTGTATTATTTTAAGGGGAAAAAAAATACTTTTAAACTTTATGTTTACTGTCTTCTGGACTATTTAAGCTTAACATATTCTAGGGCTTTCTTATTATTCTTTCTTTTTGTTCGTTTTAAGCCCCTTTTAAGAACCATAAACTATAAACAAATGAAACGTCGAAAATGCAATTAACTTCTAAATATAATTTTTGTGCTTTTGATGCTCTTTTAACCCTGTTTAATGTGGGCTGTTGTTGCAATAAGATCTGTGTAAAATGCTAATTAAAACCAAATACGAGTAGAATTCAACAGTCAGCCTACAACAATAACAACACAAACAAGTATGTATGTATGTACATATGTAGATATTTTTAAATCAAAAACAAGCTAAAATATCATTGTATGTGTTTGTAGTCAATGTGCAATTCGAGTACCAAGTTGTCTTCTGACAGTGAAATTCATACTCTCATTCGAAATGAAAACGTTTGAAATTCTCCCCGTTAGCAAAATTTTAATGTCGTTTCTAAGACTTTTCAACAATATGTGGTTATTAAAATATCTTTATAAATATACAATTATATTGTACTGACTCACCGAAATTTCATCAATGTCTTTTCGGTTTTTAGAATAATAAAATTGTTTCTCACCTGCAATAATAATGAAAAGAAAAGTTGTCATTAGTTAAAAGTTAAAATAATTTTTCTGGCGTATATTCATATATCGGATATTTTTATTTTTACATGTATGACAACTGTGGTCATCGCTAACTGTGGTTTGACAGCTGACAATGTCCAAACTGTGTTGACATTTCTGTTCAGCACGGTTTGGCACATCATTATGAATCCTTTAAAGATTAAAATAGATTTAAAATGGCGAAAAAAAGAATAAAACAAAAATAATACAAAATCAATATATGGGGATAAATTACTTTCCAAAGGTGGCCCTCTTCATGGCTCATTCCCATGCATTGACGCCTCTGTATTACTTTTTACTAGACTATACAAAACAAAAACAAAAACCAGTAACTCTGGCAGCATTGGAAGCCAGTATTCAAGCCACGCCATACGCACAGATTTTTTTTGGCAAAAAGATGCAGAAATTTGTACGGATCGAATGTACCAGTAACTCATAGACGCGGTGGACAGATTTATGTTTAAAAAATAAATGTCATGAAATTATTTGCCAGATTATAATAAGAACAAATCATTATAACAATATTTCTGTCTTGTATTATCATTTAAGTCATTCAAAAAACGCTGCATACATTTTATAAACACTATTTCTTATAGCGGATTCATAATATTATCAGAACAACCGAAAGTTTGTCACAAGAATCAACTTTGAATGCTTAAGAGTACATATATTCAAAACAAGACGGCATAAATGATTATTGCAACTGCAAATTCATTCCGTCATTGTAACCGAATGTTTAAATGGCTTGTTTAAAAATTTTACGATTTAGGAATTATTTACTTTTTTCGTAAAAAGTTATACCAGAACTGATGAAATGTTTAGAAAGTAAAGAAAATGATTGTATTATGAACAATCATCAAATCACTATTAGAAACATTCGCGAAATTTTTGGCATATCGGTTGAATATCTACTTGTTCGTATCAGGTAATTTTTTTCATAAATTTTGAATATGAAGTGTGCAGCAGCGAAATTCGGTCCAAAATTTCCACTATTTTGACCAAAAACATAAAAAACCATAATCCTGTTCCAGCCAGTGTAATCACCAACTTTGGCTGTCTACAACATTTTTCTCTTCCCAAGATTGAAGAGAGCAGTGAAAGGACGGCATTTTGCGACGATCCAGGAGATGAAACCGAATCGCTTACAAAAGCTGGTCATAACAAAAATTGCATATCACAACTGCTTTTAGGATGAGGTAAAAACGTTGAACACACCTCGTTTTTTTATTAGGTTAGAAAAACTTTCTACAACAGTGGCGAAGGTCATCTCACTTGATTTCGTCATCAACAAGAAATCTCAAATTAAAATTTATTAATTTTCGTTCATAATTGACACATATTTACATTTAATTAAACATTCAAGTATTCAAGATTTCTCATTTCAGTTGGAGTCAGTTGGAGTCAGTTTACAGAGCAGACAATTTTAATGACGCTCTTTCATTGCAAGTCAATCATCAGTGTAACTAAAACTAAAAAAGAATAAAATGTAACTAAAAAAAAGAACATCTTTTAGTAGAACAAACATCAACGCCCTTAAATTACAAAAAGAAAATCGAAATCTTTTCGAATTCTTTTGAAAAACATCTCATATTTGCCGCACAAAATTGTTTAAAAAAAAAAAAAAAAAATACAATAAAAAAACATTTAGTCACACTTTAAAAAACAAACACGAAATGAAAATTTATTTTCGTTCATGAGCTTCCTAAAATATTGCATAAATATATAATCGAAAGAATATTCAAGAACAGCTGTGAACAAATAAATAGGTCACCTGTCCAGCCAGGCAAAGCAGAAAACTTTCATTTGATAAAAGAATCCAAGAACTGAGTTCAATAAATTTCTTTTGATAGCAGAATTTTTCGGAAAAATTTAAAAGAATGGCAACGAGAACAATATCATGCCATGGGTTATGATATATGACTTACATATATCAAATATTCGATCGTACTTTCCATGGAATAGAACGCATGTAGATATTTGGAGCGGATTGTTTTGAGCTGTTCAGTTGAAAACAGAAATTATGCCAAACAATTGAAGTCCTAGATTTTGCAACTAAACAAAGGAATTTTTCAAACCAGCGTTCGCAAATGACGTCAGCTGAAATACGAAATCAAGTAGTTAATATTTTGGCTATTTTACAGTACAACCAATACCGTAACACACTCGTCTTATAGATCTGGTCCTTGTACTGTCGATTTTCGCTTATAAAATCATTAAGTTTTTACTACAATGTAGCAGCAAAACTTGCAGAGGACATGAATATTATAGAATCTATCATCCAAATATTATTTCAAATTTCTTCTTAGTTACGTTGTTTTGTATTTCAGCTGGCAGTATATAAATAATATTCATAATTTGAACATTAAATTCGTGATAATTAATTATAAATCACTAAACTATTGTCACACATTCATGCATTGGTCCCGGCGGCCAGATTTTGCTTTGGCGTATATCAGATCAAGTTCCTCAAATGCCCGTGTCTGTGTGTCGAGTGACTTGCTGCGCCATCAGGACTACCTTATTGTACAGAAACTTTCAAGCTCTTCGCCAAAGATGAATGGTAAATAGTATATTAAGAAAATGGGGGATGTATTACAGGTCAGGTCACCCTTGAAACCTAAATTGCAGCAATAAATCGTTCGATAATTTCTAAAGAAATGGGTGCAAGTAGCATCTTTTAGAGAGAGTTATAAATATATTTTGAGGAGCTGTTATATGGCAACATATGCATTGAATTGTTATTCAGTCTTCCAAGTTTCGGGCCTGTGTAAGAAGGTATTGGACTGTAAGTAGGTATTGGACAGCTGAAGCTGTTCATTAAAAATAAAAATAGTCATGTACAATAAATTGTCATCTGTTTGAGACTCCAAAGTTACACAGAATGACTGGTTAGGCATTTGGTCTTCCAATCGCCCATCTTCTAGTTTCTGGGCTATGGAAGGAGTTATTATACGGTAAGGATGTATTAGACTGAAGCTCTTCAGCATTAAATTGTCATCTGTTTGAGACTTGCAAGTTACACAAATGGAATATGATTTTGGACAAACATGACTCTATGATGAGAATCAAAGAGCAGGTTCAGGCTTTGCAGTCAAATGTAAAGTTAATTAGCTTTCTGTGGCTTTGCAGCAAGTTGGGCTCTTTTTATGTCCCCAACTGTGGATATAAGTATTTTATGCATAAGCAAATTTGTACATACAAACATACATACATACATAGATAGATGTATCTAGGAATTTATTTTTATAAATATGTATGTACGTTAAACAATTTTTTTTGATGCCATGAGACACATTATTTTTCGAAGACACCGAAAACGAAATGAAAACAAAAATTTTGAAAATTAGAACACATTTGCTTTCGTACAGACAGACAGGCAGAAAGACTAACTATGAAATATTGTAAGAATCTAAATAACAGAAATGTCTGTATATAGATGCGTCCTCTTTTGGAACATTTCGTACTCGACTTATTAACAAACAATTTGCGCGTAATAAAAAGTTGCTACCTCCAAATTGCGTCCAAGGCAGAGAGCTTTCCTCGTTGTCATTGTTGTAACTTGAAAGTAGTTTTTTTTTTTTTTTTTTTTTTTTTTTTTTTTTTTTTTTTTTTTTTTTTTTTTTTTTTTTTTTTTTGGAGACGATTTTCATTTACTTACAACCGGCCGTTATGAAAGAAAAGAAAAACTGAAAATTTATGACATTAAAACGAAATAAGTATGACAAAATGGGGTGCGTATGTTTTGTCCGGTTCTCTGGCTCGGTGCAGTAAAATCTTACAACATTTCTTTTTATTTCAAATAAAACAAATTGTATAAAATTATCTGTGGTTTTTTGCGTAAGAAATTTATGCATCTTTTGACCGCATCGAATATTTTAGTCACCGGTTGTTTAAGTGAACATTTTTTGCAAGTATGTAGTACATATTGTGTCATGACAGAAGAGACAGAGAGAGGAAAAAGAGAAAATAAAAAGCACATATGGCTCGAGAAATTTTAGGAAAATGTATGTATGTATGTATTTATTAGCCAACATTTGGCCAATATCTACATATATGTACAATATGTATATAGATATTTACATATGTATGTATGTACATATTCATACTATATGTATGTATAATTACATATGTATGCATATATGCATTTTAGCTATTCATAGATAATTAATGTGTACAAAACATACATACGTATGCATGTGTATGTATGTATGTATGTATGTATGTATGTGTGTATGTGCATATAAATAGTCGCAGTTTGTTTATAAAAAAGTGGTTTCTGTTGTACTAAAGAAATTAATTTATATAATTAAAGAAGCAAAAAATCTTTCAAGTTGTTAGTAAATCGTCGCGTCGTGTTTTGATTATAAATTGCTTGAATTGAAAAATTCATTTAAAACTTTCGAATAAAATTAAAGAAAATCTTTTTTTTTTGTTTTTCGTTTTTGCTCATAAAAATTTCTTAATGATTTTTCTTTACTTTCAAAAAAAAAAAACAAAACAAAACTTATCACATAAAAAATTTATCACTTTAAAATATATTAAACATTTTTTTTTTTTTTAATTTTAGACATTTAGTACCTGCTTTTGTAATATTGTACGTAGTAGTAGCGTTTACGAAAATAGGCAACCATGGGTATAGTAGTCTTAGAATAAAATAAAGAAAAACGCCAAACATTTCAACAGTGCCAGCTGGGGGATTATCAGACCCGAGTTTGGGACTGATAACAAATGAATCTGAATAGAAGTCTTAAGTCTGGCCTGCAATATAGAATAAACAAATAGCGTAACACTATTCCTACTTTCCTCCTCTCTAACCCTGTTCTGGTACAATGCACTGCATAAGTAGGGGTCGCTCATTTCCTTTCTTACCTCTATTATTACACAATAAACGATTAAATTCCCTCTTCAATATATAGATTTGTATGCTTCCACATGTCTATAGACGAATGTTTTCAAATATTCCAGAAAAATTAATTGTTTCAAATATTCGCAAAAGTTTTAACGAATATTTACGTATCCGAATAAGAAAAGAGTCTTTGAAAATGAAATGTTTGAAAACAGAACTGCCGAAACGGGGACTTTTTTAATGAAGAATAATATTAAAAACCGAATATGTAGCTGTTTTTTAGGCGTTTTCCAGCTGTCTATAGTGCTTTTAAACACTGCTGAATATAAAGTTGAATGTTGAAACATATTTCTGAAAGATTTTCAAGACTACTGATGAGTGGCTTAGTCCTATAGCATATAGACAGCTGGAAAACCCACAAAATCCACTAGATATATTTGGTTTTTAAATTGCATACCATTAGAGCGATGAAATAAGCTCACTTTTTTTATATGAAAAGTTGACTTTAAAATAAATTAACTTTAAAAGAGAACTTTTCAACAGAATCTATGAAAAATTAAATTTTTTATGGAAATTATAGCCAAAAAGAAACTCTTCTTCTTCGCGCTGAAGAAAAATGTGCACACTTTGTTGTTGCAAAACTCAGAAATAAAAAAACCCCAAAAAAGAGGAACTGTATGATAAATGTCAAGACAAACACCGAAGAAAGTATTTAGAATGACAAGTTTTCAAATTTTTGTTTTTGAGAAAATTGCTCTTAAATATATCAAAATTTTCTTTATTTTAATTAATAATGAAGATGATGATGACGATGGCGATGGCGATGATGATGACGAGGATGAGGATGAGTGCTGCGGCTGGCGACAGTCAATCTTAAAATAGATTTTTGCCATTTTAGCGTCTGTTTTCTGCTTATTTTGCTTCTTTTTTATCTCAAATTTTATTTTGTTCATTAGAAACTTTAAGACTCGTACGCACCACATTCGCTGGGTTAAATCGGTTTGTTGGCTATTGTGAAATGTCTTTCTAAACTTTGTATATGTACATACATATGTATTTTATTTTTAAATCTCTTGAACCAAAAGACACACCAAATTGAACATTTGTTTTCAACCAGCAGCGCCATCAGCTTTGAAAACCGTGTAGATCTGCTTGTAAAGTTTGTTTTTTTTCTTACTGTAAATTACTTTATAATTTCTTTTTATTTAAGTTATTTAGTATTTGAGATTAAAAATAAAATAAAAATACTTATATTTATTTATATGCGATTGACATTTCATTGGCAATGCAATGCTTTGTAATGCCATCACTCTCAACTTGCCTGTTGATTATTGAACTTTTTATACAATTGCAACAACAACAACAACAAAAACCAAGAAAAAAACAATTAAATAAACAAAACATCCATCTATTGTCTGTCTGTCTTCTTTCATTTAAGTGCCAAGAAATGAATTTGGCTATTTCTTGTTTTTGTTTTGTTGTTGTTGTTGTTGTTGTTGGTTTTGTCAACAGGTTTAACATAAAAACGCAGTTAACTGGTTTTCTTGGCTCTGCCACGACCTTAAAGGGTTTTTATATTTGAATTCTTTTGTCAGATTAACAAATATTTTGTATGGAAATACTTAAAGCGAAATTTCGCAACTTTCTTAGCATTGATATGATTTTATAAATTTAATGTTAATATTATATAAAAAACGCAGGCACTATTTAATAACTTTTTGCAAAAAGTGAAAACATTTGCAACTTGAGAAAATCTGAGGAAAGAAAATCTAAATTGAGGAGAAAAAAGTGCCCTTAAAAACACAAATAGTTAAAGGAATGAAAACATTGAACTTTGGCGGAAGAAAGTATTACAATTTTTGCATAGTTACTTTAGTTAGAACGCATTTACATGGGGCAACTTAGTTGGCCAAATCTTGTGTTTGTAGATAGATGTGCGAGATAAAAATGGGGTGAAGGGGGTAAGAATGGCCGATATTTGAGTACAGACGTGCGTGCTTATACTTGGCCAGAGACTTGTGCAATTAAATTGCTGAATGTAAAAGCGTTCTTAATGATTTCTATTTCAAATCCCATATTTAATTATGTACTTAGGGTTTTTTGTTCTGATTAGACTATAAATATGTTGTTTTCAAAGATCATATATTTAACACATAATGTTTTTAAGCAAGAAAACTGTATTTGGAGGCAGACTTTTTGATAGAGGAAAAAACGCCAGATACTCCCTTTCCATATTAAGCCAACGTAATGAAATCTAGTACACTGGCTTAAAAGTTGCCAGTGGCTGGAAATAAATGATACTCTACGTTGGGTGTTTGTGTTCGTTCAGTGTGAACTTTCGTTCCGCTAAATGGTCTTTTAATCAAGTTTTAATCCTTAAACATTCACACACACACACACACACACACATGCATACAAACATACATACCAACATAAATACACGAAGCTGGGCCGAAACGAACACACATTTAAATTATAACTAAAGCTGTGTTTTCTTTGTCGCAGCATATCGTTTGTTTAGGCGTTGTTGGTTGCTAATACAACGATCACGTTGTTTCGACGGTATTTATATATTTTTAGACACGTTCAAAGAAGCGATGCTGCCGATAGAGATGTTTTGTTTTGTTTTGTTTTTTATTGCGTTCGCCTGGACCAGGTTTGACCACATACGAGCTGGTGTTTGTTTTGGTTTTTTGTTTGTTTTCATTACACAAAACTACAACTAAAAATTGAATGAAAATTGGAATATGGATGAATGATGGCAAGTGAGTGTGCGATAAAAACAAACAAACAAACAAACAGTGGTACCACAGATCACAGTCATTCACATAAACAACACACACACGAGACCCCTACCCGACTAAACAAAACTTTCACTCAGCCCAAAGCAGAAGCGAAAGAAAAAACCCAAAAACAATCAAATCGCCACCATCAGCCGAACAGCCAACAACCACATGCTGGCCAGTTTTATTCGTTGCCCAACCCGACTTAGAAACATGACTGTAGCTCTGAAGCAAATACCAGTAAATAAATATTGGCTTGGCCGGTTCTTTTTATGCAAGATATCAAACCAAGTCCAGTCCAGCTTTAAGATTTCAAGTAAAAGACAAAAGATTAGATAATTTCATAAATGTAAATTTGTAAGTTTGGATTCGCTTCTCCAGTTAATTGATCGAGTTTTTAAAACTCAATTAACTCAATATTCGAACACTAATTTAAATTTCTTCACGGTTTTTTTTTTCTTTTTGTGAGCCAACTTTGTACGAAAAGAAAAAAGAAATTGAGTGAAAATACCGACAAGTGTATTGACTTGTAAAATTATAAAACTTGCGGTTGGCTGTTGTGTTCGGTTTCTTCTTTATCGCATTATTTTATTTTATTTTATTTTAATTTTTCTTGTTCAATTATGAATAAATTTTGGGATGGTTTGATGCTTTAAAGACATGTTTAACAATGTTTAATAATAGAGTTAAAAATATGCTAAAGGGTGGTTAAATTGTATGGGCCGATGTTGAATGTGAACCACACCTAAACGCCAAGTTTTTTTCCGAATTTTATTTGACATTTCTCTATTTCAGACTTACTCAATTTGAACCATGGAGAGATACACAATCCAACAACGTGTTAAAGTTATCCAGACTTATTATGAAAATGGGAGTTCAAATCAAAATGCATATCGTGCAAAATCATCTTCAGTGATGAGGCACATTTTCACCTCAGTGGATTCGTCAATAAACAGAATTGCCGCATTTGGGCGAATGAGAATCCAAGAGTGCTTGTCGAAAAACCAATGCACCCACAAAGAGTGACTGTTTGGTGCGGTTTATGGGCTGGCGGCATCATCGGGCCGTATTTTTTCCAAAATGAGGCCGGTCAGGCAGTTACTGTGAATGGTGTTCGCTATCGTGAGATGATAACGAACTTTTTATGGCCCGAATTGGAAGATATGGATGTGGACGATATGTGGTTTCAGCAGGACGGTGCCACTTGCCACACAGCTAACGAAACAATGGCTCTTTTGCGCAACAAATTCAATGGCCGTGTTATCTCACGTAATGGCGATGTCAATTGGCCGCCAAGATCATGTGATTTGACACCGTTGGACTTTTTTCTTTGGGGTTATTTGAAAGAAAAGGTGTACGTCGATAAGCCAGCAACAATTCAAGACCTAAAGGATCAGATAATTCGGCACATTAACGGCATAGAACCTGCATTATGCCTCAGCGTCATCGAAAATTTGGACCATCGGATGGAGGTGTGCCGCCGAGGTCGAGGTCGCGGCGCCCATTTGGCCAATATTTTGTTCCATACATAATTGAGTAATACCAATACATCATAATAAAATAAAATTACAATAATTTCCTAAATAGTTTGTGTTTTATTCAAAATCAACATCGGCCCTTGAAATTTAACCACCCTTTATATGTAAATATAAATCTAGGTAAAATTTTTAGCAACTTTCTTTAGTGAAAATAGTAAAAAGTGTTGGTTTCGAAAGTTCTTTAAAAAATATATTAAGTACTAATTATGAGTTTTAAAAAGCAGTTCCAATACTGTGTAAAAACGTACGGCTTTTTTTTCGAAGATTTGCGCTTCATTTTCTATGACAAAATTTTTCCGATAAATTGCAAGACACAAATAATATTTTTTTTTTTTTTTTTTTTTTGATATTCGGAATATAATTCTGTTTTATTTTTCGTATTATATTGTAGAAGAAAAGAAACAATTGCGTTAAAAAATAATAATAAATAACACAGATATTGTCGGAATGCAAATTCACTTTCCCTGAAAATTGTGCTACGCAGAATTCTGCAGCAAATTCCATGTTAAAACTGCCACTAAATTTGAAATGTAAAATATGTAAATGAATATGTACAAATATTTTTATAAATTAAAAAAAAAAGCTTAAGCACATATATAAATCTAAATTAAGGGAAGAATTTGAAAAAGTTTTGAAAAAATTGCTGCACAGTATCAGAATAAATATTTGCATATTCCAGACATTTTCGATTGCCGCACGTTTACACGTCCAGTAGTCACACGATTGATTCAAAGATCAAACTAAATATTTGGATATTTCTGACATTTTTGATTGCCGCATGCTTCCACGTCGAAACAGGGTTGTATTCGGTTGGTCATTATAAGCTCAATATTTGCTGCATAACTCATGTAATTGTGCATTCCCACGATTGTCCTATACAAATAGGTGAAAATTGCTGCACTGCGGTATCTTACGCTTGAAATATATTGTTTTTTTTTTTTTTTTTTAAATTTTAATAGAGTTTATTCATTTTATTATTGTTCATTTCTTTTGAAACATAATTCATTGTATGTGTGTATGGAGGTATATAAAATGCCAGTTAATTAAACAAAACAAAATACATAATAATAAATTTGTAAGTTTTCTAATTGTTTGTTGCTGCTGGTTGCTGAATGGCTAAAAATAAACAAAAACCAACAAACAACATGCCACAAATCCAACATCAGCGGCTTTTAAACATATTATTATTATTATTTTTGCTACCAACCATCATTATTCATTCTTTCTGTTTGAATTGGAAATGGCATTTTGTTGTTCAAAACTATACATACATATGTATATATATATATATATATATATATATATATATATATATATATACATATGTATGTATAGTTTTGAACAACAAAATGCCATTTCCAATATATATATATACATATGTATGTATAGTTTTGAACAACAAAATGCCATTTCCAATTCAAACAGAAAGAATGAATAATGATGGTTGGTAGCAAAAATAATAATAATAATATGTTTAAAAGCCGCTGATGTTGGATTTGTGGCATGTTGTTTGTTGGTTTTTGTTTATTTTTAGCCATTCAGCAACCAGCAGCAACAAACAATTAGAAAACTTACAAATTTATTATTATGTATTTTGTTTTGTTATATATATATATATATATATATATATATATATATATATATATATATATATATATGCACATACATACATACATACATATATATATAAATAAAAAAATTACTTTCATTTTGAAGGCATAGAAACTTGTTAAGTAATTGTTGTATTGCATCTCTCATTCCCAGTGAAACAATTCTTTTTTTTTTTTCTTTACTAATATTTTTATAACTTTTGGCGCCCACAATTTCGCAGAACATGCGCATCATTTTCTTTCATTTTGTTGTACATTCAACTGCATTTCGTTCATTCGCCGCCGTTGCTCCATTTTCGTCTGCGCTTCTCTTACATTTTCCCAGCCATTTCTTCTTATCAGACATTTTATTAAAAACTATATATATGTACATATATGTAAGTATATATGTCTGTATGTACCTACTTGTACATTTTTGTTATAGTTGTTGCGGTTAACAACTGCTATTTGTTTAAGCAGTGATTCTTCTGTTGGCATTTAATGCTCTTTTTAACACACATTTTTTCCTTAATATTAAAATAATGTGGGTCAAGTACATAAATACTTTTTATTGCATAATTATGCTGAAATATGGGAAATGCAAAAGAAGTGCATGAAAAAGGTTTTACTATGTAGACAATTTGATAGTAATGAAAATCTTAACGGCGAATTTATTTTTTATGCTTTCAAATTAAATTGTGGGAATATTGGGAGTGGGAATTTTTGGCGGTTAACGATTTGGGCGCAAGAGAATCTTGCCAACTGTGCCGTTGAGTTGAGTTTGTTGAAGAAGGTGTTGGCAACTAATTAACAACATACGAGGTCTGCTCAAAAAATAATGTGAATTTTCAAATTTCGTGGCTTAGTTTTTCTAAACTCGTCCCGAATATAGGAGACTCCGCAGTTGAGCACTTTTAATTTTGTGTGAGAAAGCCTTTTGTTGTGGATCAAAGAATTTGCATTTTATGTTAAAAGTAAAAAGTTCTCTGTTTAGTGACTGTACGAATAGTACAAGCTTGTCCAAGAAGGTCGGGAAGATTAGAATGACGTCGCGCACATCAACAGCCAACGAAAATGTTGAAAAAGTGAAGGAAATTGAAAATGGAGAATAGACTAATAAATATTAGGCAAGTTACTGAGAATGTTCGCATATCAATGCTATTTAATTTTTTCAGAAAATTGCTGAATTTCTCCAATAACAAAACGCATCGCATATTCGTAATTTCTTAGGCAAAAACAACACCGCAATCATGTCTCAGCCACCGTATTCACCAGATTTAGCCTAGTGTAACTTTTTCTTCTTCTCAAGAATGGAGAGCCCCATAAAAAGATGGCGCAATGTGACATGGCTGAGAGCTCTAAGACATGTCCAAAAGTGCATATCAGATTTGCTTATTTTTTGAACAGACTCTTTAGTAAGCAAAGTGTTGCCAATTATTTATTGTACTAAAATATTTTTTATACCTTCATATACATATACATACATATATACGTTCTCTTAAAGCATTATATTAGTTTATTTATATGAATATACATACATATGTATGTATTTGAAAGTCTTATGGCTTGCAAATATTCGTATATGCTGGCCATTCAACTGTGATATTTTAAAAGTTTAGCATTTAATTTTATGTGTACATGTACAATATTACTGCTGCTATAATTAAACAATGTATTTTCTTTTCAAACAACAAGGAAATGAATAGTTTATTTTATTTATATTTTCCTTCTAAAATTTTCTGGGCAATAATAAATGGCATACAAGTCAAAAGTCAAATTAGAATAGTTCTAAAATCAGTCAGTCCAATAAGATTTACAAATAACAACAAGAAAAACATTTGCCTTAAATAAAGTTGAACCGTTTTCATGGATATAAATTTTCCTCACACCTTTTACATATGTATGTACATATAATTCTGACCAGCCCAGGAAATAGGCCGCAGGAAATTCTATAAAAAATTTGATATTTATACCTTTTTGCAAAAAATAAATCACAAAAACAATGATTTTACAGCGTGATAGTTGTTAAAAATCACTGCAATCCATCAGAAACCACAACCAAATTACAAATAGTTGATGCAACCGAAACATTTCGATTGGCAAGAAATTCAGTTGCCAATAATGAATGTCAAAAAACTCAACTGGTCGCAACTGTGGTCGCATAATTTCATTCTTTACGCTTCGAAATGACTAATTTTTTACCGTCATATTTGGCTTCTGCTACACTGCGAAGAATTATTTTATACAGCAATTAAATTTAAAAAAAAATTAAAAAACACAAAATGTTTTTTACCAAAAAAAAAAAAAAAGATTTCTAAAATGATTTGCCACAAAAGAAATTCTATTTGCTGCTTTGCGGCCAGCAATTAGAGATGAAAAAAATACTTTCTTTTCTAGTTCAAAAAAGAACACAAGTTGACATCAAAATACTAGGTATGGACATATGTACGTATGTACATATCGCACCCTAAATACAAAAGGGGCACAACTCAAAATACTAAAATTTTCAGGAGAGACAAAAAACTGTTTATGTTTAGTTCGTCGTGCAGAAGCAACACACTTAACATAACTGTGTTTTTCCAGTTAAAGAAGATAATGATGTGAGAGAAATTTTTGCAGTAGTTAGAGATGTGTATTCTGAATTAATTTATGGAAAAAAGTCAGTTTTGGAAAATTTTGAGTTGTGCCCCTTTTGTATTTAGGCTGCGATATGTATGTATGTATATACATATGTACATACATACCTACATACAAACGTACAAAAGTCTGTAGGCAGTAATAGATATTGGCCAAAACCGACAAACCAATAGACTGGCTCATTTAAACCATATGGCCAATGAAGCTTAACAAAACTGTATCTATAGATATCATTTGTTGTACAATAGATATTACAATGTTTTTGTTGTTGTTGTGATCTTTGCAGACTAATAAATAGTAGCTTAAATTAATGAAAGATACAATTTAAAAACCAAAACAGGTGCCGAGATGCACTTGCGTCAGCATTAAATTTTTCATATGTATAAAGAAAGCTGCGAGTATATTCAGCAAAAGCAATAATAATAGCAGCAGCTACAACAACAACACTCAACATTAACCGGATTCGGTATCCAGTAACCACAACAAAAACCAAGAAAACCACCAAAACCAACCAGCCAACCCACACACGTTTTTGCCATTATGTTGTTGTTGTTGTCTTTGCTTTTACAGAAATAATTATTACAAGTGTACGAGTATGTTACTATTCTCATTAAAGAGCAGAAATGAAATACTAAAGGAGTTGAGTTTGAAAAAATGAGAAACAAATAAGAAAATCACAACAAATCAAATAAAATATTTACGAGTACATCTACACAAACATACCGAATGCATGCAAATCTGTGTATGGACATACTTGAGAAGTTTATATATTGCTAAGCTCTTGGCACACACACAAATACGCACACATACGTTCAGCTCTGTATATATGTATGTATGTATGTTAATTACATATGCACATATAGATAGGCAAACATACATATTAATGTAAAATGTTACGAAGAAAAGTGTAATGAAATGCATCAATTCAATGCAAAAGAATGTCATACAAAAATTTCAACTTCGTCCAGAGATGTTAAATTATAAATTCAAATTCAAGTGGTAAAAAGAGCCTTCGAATGTTAGAGCATGTAAATTCTGAAGAAATTAAGAATGTAAACTGCACTTTTAAAACACAATGAATAAAAAACAAAATCGATACGTAAGATACAAGTATGCACTTTTTTCAAAAAAAAAATAAATATTTTTCACACCAAAGTGAAACTATAAGTGGCTGAATTTACGATAAACAGTTTCTCAGACAATTCTCTAATAATGGATTTAAGCCAGCATTCATTAAATCTCCTCAATTCTAATCAGTACCAAATATAATTTTCTGCATTTTGGACTGGGAAATACAATACTGCACAAATAAAACTTAACAGTTTTGCAGCAACAAATTAAATTACACAAATGTGCGCAATTTATGATATTTTTTTAATTAATTTAGTTATAAAAAAAGAGTTATACACATACACGAAAATAACTATGCGCTGTTAGTCAGCTGGTTTCGTTATAAATGCCAGAGCATAATGGTTTAAACGATATAAATTTTTAGATAGATTTTAATTAAAATCTTTAAAAAAAATTTAAAGAACGAATCTGCAATCAAACCTTATTAAATGGATGAAAGAAACAAATAGCTTGAAATTTTGTTCGTCAATTGATATTGAAATTCTATTCAAAATTTTGTTGTCCGATGAAGCCCATTTTTGTCCCCTGACACACGGCCGAAATTGTATTTAAACTTTAATGTCATAAATAAAATATATTACTTTGTTTTACTATAACTTAAAGCAACCCTAAAAAACAAAAGTTCATTCAAAAACTTGTTGCTGATCAAACTAAGCGATTTTCAGCAGGTGCATTTTCTACCATCAGAAATTTCACGGCTAATCTTTTTGTCTCTTCCACAACGTTTGGGGTTACCTAATATTTTTTAAGCTGTCTCTAATTTTTTTTTATAAATTTCTACTAATTAAGAGTTCCTCCTTTTTGATTCGAGGTCGAGATCACCAGTTCCAGTTCCTCATTAAAGTTATTTTCTTTTATCATGCCATTAATCATCATCATGCGATTGATATTGACACTTAAACCATATTGCTGCTTTATACTGCCCATATTTCTTTTTGCACATAAAAAAAAGGGTTTTTTCTCAAACCTTTAGTCACATCTTTGAAGTTTTAATCAAATAAAATAAATTTTTTTTTGGCAATTTTTGGCATTTTCATAAAAATTTAAATGAATATTATTAGAGAATTAAAATATGTACTCCAAATTTCTAGCTAATATTCATTTCAATTATTTGTTATTCTTTTTTTATTTGAAATTTTCGGAAAACAATATTTTATTTGGCATTTTTATATATAATATTCCTAACATATGAAATGATGTTTAATACAAATATTATTTAAAGAAATTCTACCAAAACTTACTTCAAATGCATCTAATTTTTTATCTTTAAATTATCTTTTTTATAAAACTACATTTTTGAAAAACAAAATACAACTCAATTAATTATGATATGGGTATTTCCAACCCTGAGATTTAACAGAAAATTTCCAAAGAGAACAAGAAAATAACAACAGAGAGCAACTAATGAAGTAAAGAGACTTTATAAGGAGTTCCAACCAAAAAAAAAAAAAAATTCTTTAATAGCAAGGAAAATTAACAGAAAAATATTAAGCAAAAATAAATAAAAATACCTATTTGCACTTCAGGCGGAATCGCAAGGTGACACCCTTCTTAAAGTGGAAATATTTACACAGTAAGAAGAAAAATATTAAATAAAATTAATAAATTTAACTCCAACTTACCTTTTCTTTGGCACGTCCAGCGTGTTTTTGTACAGATTTCGCCAACATGATTCCTTTATTTTCGGCCATTAACTATTTGACACAGTTTTATTAATAAATTAGTAGGGTTTTAATTTTCTGTTTATTTTTAGCACTTTTCGTTTAAAATTTTTCTTACCAAAAAAAATTATTATATTCTTTTTCTTTTAATTTTTGACTAAATGCACAATTATTCTTTCTATATTCTTCTACTTAAGTAAGAAAAACCAAAAATATTTTTATAAAATTTTTGCACTTGTTTTTTTTCGTAAAAAATCTTTCTTTTTTCAACTTTATTTTGGCACTGGAAATAGCAACAACTAAAATTAAACACTGCGTAGTGCCACCAGAGACTCTATTTCCAATAGGCCCCCAAAAAACACTGAAAACTGCTGAACTGAACTGGTCGGTCGTTGGGTTCGTTTGAGACTCGGTGTGCACAAAATGTTAGACGTTCAGAAAATATTGTTGTTGAAATAGACACAAAAATAAAACGACAACAACAAAAATACTTTGTCAAGTAAAGCAAGAGAAAAAATATTTTTTAAGCAATGTTAACTGGCTGTGTGACTGACAAACTGACGTGACTACCTCTATCTGAGGTATGACTGAGTGGCAAGTACGCGAACAGAATTTTGCGATGCTAATGAATACAGGACAAGCGAACAACGAGATGTGTTATGTTTAACGGCTCCAACTCAACTCAAAATGCTACACTACGCGTGATAGCAGCACAGTCCCCAACGAATTCAAGCAAATCTGCATACACACAAACATACATATTAATTTATGTGCGATGTGGCGTATGAGTGTGTGTGTGTGTGTGTGCACTCTATAATGAAAAACTCTCTGCGGCTCTCCACATTCGTTAAATAATAGAATTGTGGTTATTGTTGTGTCTGACCGTTATACTATTTTGCTCACAACTGAAAGTTACTGCTGTTGTAAGTTTTAAGTTAATAAACGATGATTTTTTTTCTAATAAATATATGTTTGATCTTTTAGTAAATCAGTTCTCTTTTTTCTTCTTCTCTCTTTTACTAAAGACTACAGCGAAATTTTGCTACCTTTCTTGCTATTTAGCTCCATTTTAAGTAACACTTGCTAACACGATTTGAAAATTACGTAGAGCTAAAAAAAAAAATTTTAAATTGGCTGCCTAAAAATCGGAGAAAAAAATTTTATATAAAAAACAAACCAATGAATGATGCTTAACACTGTGTTTACGCGCGATAATGAAGAATATGGATTACTTATTGACACCTCTGTTATCTAACTGTCCTCGCAGTACCTACATATATAGATATAATAGGTATAGTACTCCCGATGTGCTGACCTCAAAGGGGTACTAAATCCTAAAAATTTTAATCAAATTAGCTTTTTAGTTCCGAAATTGTACGAAGCGTGAATTAATGCCTAGACAATTTGAAGCTGGCCTGCGACATGAATCTTAAAATCGCAACAAAGTTTGTTACTCAGTTGCTGCAAGTCAACTACATTTGATTCATTTACATCTGAATACATTTGAATTCGAAACCTAAGTGTTTCAATGATGAATGCTGGTAATACATTGTTTTTAAAGTCTATTCTGCAGAAATATTCTTTATAGATTTTTTCCAAATACCAGACTCCAGTATTTTTAATTTTTCGTAAAACACACAATTACATTTGTAAGTATTTCGCTGGTAGACCAAACTTTTTTATCCCGATTTTTTTTAACTAACGAAACGTACGTGGATGGAAATGGCCACTGAATTGTATTTTTCTCGCAATGAATTACGAGCACAACTACTGTAACTGACAGCAAAATTAAAATCGCAATTATTTTATTCATTTTGATACTTATCAGCAGTATGTACATATGTACATACATATATCTAATCAATTTCAGTTCTAGTATTATATAATAAAAATTCCACATTGTGAAAGCGCAAATCGACAGTATGTTTTTATATAAAAATCATATCAATATAATATTCTGTTTTTACTGTGAAATGGTAATGTTAGTTACATATGTATGTGCTTTTGCATTATATCGAACGATATGCAAGTAGGTACATATATCAAACTTTCAAAACTATTCCACGTCTCCAATTTCTCTCAATGTTTAGCCATATTTGTAAATTTATAAACGGGCCTTCGCCGAAACTTTAAATGACGGACGCTGGACAGTCAAAAGAGCTTTTATGTGATAAAAATATTTAAAAACTTTACGCTGCTTTTTGAAATTTAGGTCTGACACCCATCCATAGTCATTAATTAATTATTAGTTTGCCGCAACTCCACTGTTAAAGAATTAACCCAACAAATTGTCAATGCTGGTGCGCCTTAAAAGTAGAATTCATCTTTTTCCGCTATTTCAGAGTATTTTCAATTTACAAATACAAAAACAGGTTCAAACAAAGATGTACGAATGTATGTATGTGAAACAAACAAATTTAAAAAAATTCAAACAAATTTCCCAATTTTATTATCTCACACAATCACCATATTTAACAAAAATATATTTTTATATAAATTTTAAAACTTGTATTCACTGCTTTTACGCATTATCAACTTGTTTTCTTTTCACTACAGGAATTTGTTTTGACAATTTTATTTGTTTTGTTGATTTCTCACTTCATTTCGTAAATTATGGCCTTAGCAAAGTTGCCGAAATACAAAAGACCGAATGAGGAACGAAACAAGAAACAACAGATAGAGAGAAGTGCTGTTTACAAACAGTGGATGTGTTATCGAATAATAATTAATAATTGTTTTATTTAAAATTTTTAATATTGCAAATAAGTATATAAACAGCTAAAATTGTCAACAGTTGTTGCTTAATACTATATATACATACATACATATGTATGATTTTCAATATGGTCATACTAACGGTAAACAATTTTGCTAATTTTAACAGCTGTTATTTCTTCGCCGTTGGTGTGTTTAATGAACAATAAGACCTTTCTGATCAAAATGTTACCAACGAGTTTCATTAATGGTCCTAATTGAGTTCCTTGTATGAAGCTTGATTTCTTATTTTAATCTACATTGGCATAACCGATTAATTTTAATCGAGCTTGGTATAAGCATTAAATAATTACACGCACTTTTATACACATACATACATATTTATTTTAAAAGACCTAATTAAATTATATGTATGTATGTATGTCAGCTCTTCTGGGCTAATTGTTGCGAATTAAAAATATTTCTGGATCTGATATGTAAAATAGCTCAGAACTTATATTTTTGTTAGCACTGGCAACATCGGGGCAAGAATAATCATAAAGGCCAGCTGAAAGAGACCTGAACAAAATATTTGACACTTATGCAACTGAACAGCTGGTGTGAGCTGCTACTATCCCAGTTTAACTTGTCTTCTGTGTAGTTCTTATTTACGTAAAAGCATAGACTTAATAATGTTAAAAAAAGTTAATAGCACAACAATGAAGTCTAGTTTTTTCACTTCTGAGTCCAGAAGGAAACTTGTTATGTTTTTAGCCGGATCTACAACAACAGGTCTCTTTCTAGGCAACTATGTTCCTCACACTTTTATTTTGGATGGCTACCGAACATTTATGCAGTGCAGTCGAAATGGGCAACCGATGCCGGTGTCGCCTAAAGCCATTGAGAGACTAAACAAAGCAGCAAATCTGTTGGAATTTAATAGCTCGGAGAAAGATCTGCTAAAGCCATTTTCAGTTTTTGGATTCGATATATTTTCAGCCGGTTCAACAAAAACGAAATATGGTGCCATTATTGGTATACCATCCAACTATGAGTACGACAACATTGCAGATCTTAAAAAGGAAAAAATTTGCTATCAAGGCAACGAGATAAACTGGGATTCTACTTACGGCAAATTGTTGGAAGAGGCTTTAATTTTAACAGAGGAAGAGCAAATATTTGGATTTTGTAAAGCTTTACTTCAAGTTCAGAGCCAATACTATTTATTGAACTCGATTTTTCCTTCAATTTCGTTTCTAATTGTCTACACGATGGGAAACTATTTGAACAAAAGCTTAAATTTGTTAGGACGACCATTTAGCCTAAGACTTTGTATGTACACAATTCTTGTGCTCTTTGGTTTTGGGTTGTGGAGTTTTATGAAAGACTACAATCAGGTGATGAAGGATACGAAAATAGACATCAAACTGTCTTCAATATCTCCGAAAATAGTAGAAGCGGGTGTTGGTTACTATAACAAACAGCTAAACAAGAACATCGCTTTGCGCGAAATCGGCAATGACGATGCCTTTACAGCCAAAGGAAATCATAATTACTTTTTACGCCAAAAATCTCTTCCCCTTACTGTAAGAAAGTCTTATTTTGAGGAAAAGTATACTGAGTATCTAAAAACAATAAATTAATGGTCTAATAAACTTTAAGAACTGTTATATGTTAAAGTGTTTTGTTTTAATTCCATCAGCCGCCAGCCGCACCAAAAATATTTTTATTCATAAAGAATATTTTTTGAATTTTGCAGGAAATCGTTTACTGTTTCGATAGTGGGATCTTGGCTTTAGAGCTCAAATATCTGTGAACTGCTAATTGCAAGTCAAAAATAGCATTGAAACTAAATTTGTTTTAAATTCACATTTCTTTGATTTGATTTTTTTTAAATGACAATTTTTTTTATTAGGAACCTATTTCAATTTAACGACCCTGATTGTGTTTAAAAATGCCTACGACAGTTTTGTAATAGATTAATGAGAAGAAGTTTAATTATTATTCTATTATAAAGCCATGGGGGGGAATATGCAAATGTCTCCCACCTCCGGTTGCAAGCAACAAAGTTCTAAATATTTTGACCTCTTATAGAATTTGTGTTTTTCTTTTTTTTACTTGTTTCCATCTTTATCCTGTGAAAGTGTAAAGCAAATGAAGTGGGACCTTTTTTTGAAAAATCATAAGCTGCGCTTTGTTTTGTTTATATGTATCGAACGATCGACATATTCAGAAAAATTAAAATGAATTTGAAATGAGTTACAGTTGAAATATTGCATAAAAAATTTCATTAAAACCCATTTATTTTTTATGAATATGCCCCTGAGTGAATAAAATAACATTACTAGGAATTTATTTAAGATTTGTTTATTTCTTTTTAAATATTTTTACAATTTTTCTTAAAACAGAACTTAAGGTTTCTTTAAAATTTTACCTTTTTTTATAAATAAGAAGTTTTGTTATAAAACCGCATTAAAATACAAACACAATTGAAAACAAAAAACTAAATATGTATTTGTTAAAATAAATCGCATAACAAAATTAAGTCAGATAATTATTGAATAGTTAAAATAATCAATAACTCAGACATTGAGTTATTGGCGATTTTTTTTATAAATTTTATTTGTTACTTTTTAATGTTTATATTTAAGAAATACATATTTTACAACAACAATATAGAATTTATAATTTTATAAAATTAATTCAATTGGTTTTTTTCGCTTCTATAAGTATCGTATTCAAAAAGTTGGGTTAAGTAAATTGCATTATACATTATACATAAAAACAAAATTTAAAACTAAATTAAAAAATATATCTAGTTCAGAAAATAAAAACACATTTTAATTAAGATCTCATTTGCATGATTTTTTTTAAGCAACTTTTATTTGTTAGTCAGAAAATAGAAAAAGCTTTCACTAAAAATAAAAATTGCACGCATTCAAAAAATGCACAATGTAATTATAGCAGATAAAAAAAAAAATACACAAAAAGACAATTTAATTGTTTAAAAAAAAGGTTATAAAAATATTGTTTTTGCTTTTTGGCATCAAAAAAAAAAATTAAGAGGGAGGTTTACAATGTTTTAACAAAAACAATTTTATTAAGTTCTTTAATTTAATTATTTTTATTTGTATTTAATCCTAAGCAAGTAATAACAATTTTTCTATATAAAAAGTTTGACTTAATGTATGGATTTAATTACAAATTTCGTTTTTTTTTTCTTCTTTAATGTTTTTTCTTTTGATACAAATTTAACAAAAGTCCTGCTAAATTATATTCATTCATGTATATGTATATACCTTTATAAATTAAACTTATTGATCAAAAAAAAAACTATAAAAAATAAAACCAGAAATGAAAATAGAAATAAATAAATACATATAGGCGAACTCTAGGGGTTTAGGTAAATGTTTAATAAATCTTAAAATAATCCCAGATTCTGAACAGCTGTTATTTAAAAGTCGGCTGGTTTCAAGTGCTGCTTTAAAACGACAAGCACCCTCTACTTTCTCTAGGATACTATTAATCAATCCGCGCAACTTTTATACAACAAATAGAAACTGTTTAAATGTTTTTTCTACACTAAGTTTTTTGTTTCGGGTTTGGCACCGGCAATGAATTTGCTTTCTGCTAAAAGTACTTAATTTGAATTTATAATATATACACCACACTAAAATTTCCGCTTTACGGAATCATATTAACGGTAAAAATATACAACGAATAAAATATAACCAACAATTACTTGATTTTATCTCTAACAAGCAACAGAGAGACAGCGAGAGAGAGAGAGAGAGAGGGGAGGTGAGTTTGAAAAGACGATCAACGAAAGAATGTTTTAATGGAAAATTCTAGTTGTAGGAAAAACATTTAAATTTCAGATAGTTGCGTTCACAGGATTTTTTAATTACGAAAGAAGCAGATTAGCTCATGACAAAAAGCTGAAGCATGCAAACGTTTGTAAGTGGTTGCCGGCTGCGGCAATTATATGCTTCTGTTTTTTAACAAAAAAAAAAACAAAAAAAAAATTAATTACAATAAAAGTATAATGAAAAATTAAGTGCCACAATAAGCGCCTTCTGAACATTCTTAGCCATCAAAATTCTATACTTACTATATATTCCCCGTTATCGTGGCTGGGGAATTTAAAACTCTACTGCAAATGTTTTGTAACAGATTAGTGAATAATTTAAATCAGTGTCTTTAGTCTATTACAAAACTGTCGTAGTCACACTTTTAAAATTCACCCCGAAAGCATCCAAATCTTCAATTGCAGTTTCTTTTCTCTTTATGACGGAAAAACAGTAAAAATTATATGCCCTATTCTGTCCGTCTACAACTATTACAAACGTAATAGATTAATGTATGTAGAAGTTAACTCTGTTCTCTTTAGTAAAAATTTACTGATTTAATTCGCATAACGATTTAATTTTTATCCTAAATTTCACTTTTTTAGCATTTCAATTAATGCGATATACAGCAGTTTCTAGATATTTCCACACAAAAGGCCAACAAATAAATAAATCGGTTTCTTGTGTTTGATTTGAAAAAACAATTGGTTTTTTTTTTTTTTGTAGTAATTGTTGCATAGAAAAAAAATTCATGGCAGTTTTTGCAAAGGAAAAAGAAATATGTTTTTAAAATCAACAATTAAAACGAGAAATAACAAATTCGTACACCAGCTTTTAAAAAATTTCCCGTTTTTGGGAAAACTCACGACTTTTTAACCGACTCCTACTGTGTGAAGGGAGGGTTTGTGGTTGAATCTGTTACTTCTATGGTCGGTGTTGAGCTTGAGGTTTGTGTTGGTTGGGCTGGCGATGGTGGAGTTTGTGGTAATTGGGATGCATCGTGAGAGATGTTGAACTGTTGATCGGGTGTTGTTGGTGTATTGGGTTCAAAGTCAAAGAAACTACTCAACGGATTATCGTCCGATGCTGGGGTATCGAAATTTTGTTCAGCACTTATCTCATAATAGGCTGGGTTTGCCTTCGTATGGTTTGCTTCCATTGTATGCACTGGTTCATCAGTGATTTGTGGCCAATGCTGATAGAATTTCAAATCATATTCAACTTGCATGTATTTGCGTTTTGAGGTGCGTAAATCGCGGTCACGTCGTGCCTGGAATTTCTTAAACAGTAAATACTCCACAACCAAAGTTTCAATGATAACATGAGCTATAAAACTGCAGATGCCATAAATTAACATCCAATAGCGGAACGTCATTTGCGGCAAGACAAGTTGGAAAAAATCGGCCAACCAAACGGGTGGTATTAAAATGAGGTAGATAACAATACAGAGATTGGCGATAAGTGTTAGACAAAAGGGTAAATTCGACCAGATGGGCCGGCGATAGGGAGCACCTTTGGAGAAAACAAAAGCCAAAATTATGTATTGAAAACTGGATATGGCAAACATGGTGTAGTTCTCCCAGCAGCCTAAGTGATCTTCGCTGGTATGCACAAAGGGCTCAAACCAGTCTTGTTGATGAAGATGATACCAGCCGCATACCTGGAATGCTATAACAACAATCAAATGCAAGACTATGGAGGCCAAGGGCGTCAATGCTATGAGCGATGACAAAGGCACTTGCTTGACAAGAGGCCCCTGAAACGATTCGGTTTTGCCAAAGAAAAATGCAAAGATGGATATCAAACCCAAGTCTATGTACAAATATTGTTTGTCAGTCAAATTGGATTCGATGGAATACAAGATCATGACTGATATAAATTGCACCATAGAATAGGCGGCCATGTATTTGAAGATGCCAAATGAGGTAACTAAGGCGGCGCGACCTTCTTTGATAACATTTGGTACAGCCGCAATGGTGGGATTGCGCGAGGTAAATGGCGAGGCTATAGAAGATTCAGTTTCACTTAAAGAGATGCCGGCATGAGCCACCTTCAGAGCTCCACAATCATTGGCTCCATCTCCACACATCGCCACACAATAGTCTAAATTTTGTAGCTCTACTATTAAGGCTTGTTTTTGTTCGGGCGACATGCGGGCATATATGACACCCCGAGCCAAAAAGTTTTTCATCAAATCGGGAAAATTATCCTTAACAATTTGCCAGGTTTTGCCTACCATGGCGAAGCGATAGTTCTCGCGCCACTTATGATCTTGAAAGGCTGACGGCACGGTTTCCAGCTGTGGCGACATGCCCAGTTCTATATCATTATGAGTCCAGGTATCCATGGTTTCGACACTGCCACAACTTTTGCTGTTCGGCATTGTTAACGAAGCTGCACTTGATAGCGAAGCCACATCGCCGTTCAATCTGTGATAGTTATTGTCACCGCCGGCATAAGTGATTGTATTATTGGTACTAGAGTTGGTCAAAGTACCATTTGTTTTACCGTTTGTTATGGCAGAAGAGGTACAAGAAGCACTACCCAAATCTAGGGTGTAATAAAGTTCGTAACTATGTTCCTGATCATGGCCATGACCATGACTGTGAGCATGACCATGGCCATGTACATGACCCTCGTTTGAAGGCGGCTCTGATTTTTGGCGTACATTCACAGTTACTACGGGCTGTGTCGAACTGACAATACCACAATCCCGGGCTACACTTAAAGCTGTCAATATGTTGTCACCCGTGACCATAATGGTTCGAATTTCGGCTTTAGCTAAAGTGCCAATAACCTCAGTGGTATCCGGCTTAAGGCGATTTTCCAAAACCACAAAACCCAAAAATTCCAGATCGCTTTCTACGCTTTCACGAACCAAACGTTGTACTTTGGTAAAGTTCAATTTCGGACTTAGTTTTTTATGCGCTAAAGCAATGACACGATAGCCCTGCTTGGCATAAATGGCCAACTGTTGAGAGAAGTTGTCGGGCAAACTTTTAGGCAAACACAACTGCTGCAACATTTCGGGTGAGCCTTTGCAATAAACACTGAAATTTTTCTCAGACAAACGTTTCGTTATGACGGACATTCTTTGCAAATTGGAGGTAAAAGGAAACTCTCTGACCACACCATGATCATTAACGGCCTCACCATTCAGTAAACCCACATCGGACAACAAATCATCTACTGAAGATTGTCTTTCTCTCATCACGACAGGATTCTTTTCCACATCATCATCATCATCATCATCAGCATTATGACGACTTTTGGGTGGTCTCACCACAGTTGTTTGCAACAAGCCTTCGGGCTGGTTTTGAGGATCTTCGAGAGTCCAACCAGTCGATTCAAACATTTTCAAGTCCAGGGGATCACCCATCATTTTACCGTTTAAAATGGTAATTGAATGACAAGTGACCATGCAAAAAAGAAAATTATCACAGGGCAAACGATCAATTTGTTTAATAGGTATTTGAAATTGATTTGTGGCCGATTTGGGTACCACACCCCACATATCCAAGCCATCTTCGGTCAAGGTGCCAGTCTACAATATAAGAGATCATATTTATACAATTTAGACAGTAACGATTTATGTATGTATGTGTATGATGTACCTTATCAAAACAGCAACAATCAATACCGCCGGCCACATTTATAGAACGTGGTGATATGCAATAAATGTTATTACGTTCTAAACGTTTTTGGGCATAAAAGCGGCCCACAGTCATGGCAGCTGGCAGAGCGGGTGGTACGACAATCGTTATTAAATCCAAAGACTCGACAGCAATTTTAATCGGATCCACGTTGCGCAAAATCTATAAATATTAGACAATAGTCAAAATGCAACACTTGTTTTATAAAACAAAGAAATTAGTATTAAAAAAATCTAAACGGCAAATTTCTAACATTTTCATAAGCAAACTGCTCGTTTGAATAGGCGTTTTGGAAAAATTAAGAGCCTGTCCCACAATATCGAACGTCAAAATTCGCACAAAGATTCTATATAACAAAAAGCTGATTAAGTTGACAGAAGAGAGTTCATAAATAATCACTAAATAAGTGTTTTTAACCTTAAACGGAGGCGGCCAAAATGGGTCTAGCGGTGAACGAGGGCAAAACGAAGTATATGCTGTCATCAAAAAAGGACGCGCAACACCGACGACTAGGCCAGAACATCACCATAGGCAGCTATAACTTCGAGGTAGTGAAGGACTTCGTCTACCTTGGCTCCCAAGTCAACAGTATGAACAACATCAGTACCGAGATCAAACGCAGAATAACTCTTGCCAATCGCTGTTTCTTTGGGCTCAAGAGGCAATTGAATAGTAAGGCCCTTTCTCGAAAAACCAAGTTGACACTATATACCACTTTGATAATCCCTGTACTTCTCTATGGCGCAAAAGCATGGACGGTGTCGAAGGCGGATGAGGAAGTCCTTGGTATTTTCGAGAGAAAAGTTCTGCGTTCAATCTTCGGCCCTGTTTGCGTTGATGGTTTCTGGAGAAGAAGATTCAATCATGAACTGTACGGGTTGTACAGCGACATGAGCCCAACCAGGCGCCTACGGATCCAACGGCTAAGGTGGTTGGGCCATGTAGAGCGCATGGAGAATACTGCTCCGACCCGTAGAATCTTCGATTCCGAACCTGTGGGACAACGCATTAGAGGACGCCCACGGAACCGATGGCGCACACAAGTGGACAGGGACCTCAACCAACTTGGTGTGCACAATTGAAGAACGCTGGCTAAAGACCGTGCCAGCTGGAAAACTTTGTTGGTTGAGGCCCAGGTTCACCACGGACTGTAGCCCCAAAAGAAGAAGAAGTACCTCAAAATACCAGCGAGTGGCAACACACTCGATATCGTGGGACAGGCGATAAATATGTATATTTTGAAATATATAGTATATTTATATGTCTACTTTACTTGCCTTACTGACTAAAGTGTAGAAGAAACCAATTAAGGCAATAACTCCCAAAAATTCGATGAACTTATAGGAATCTTGTTCAAATTTATAGTCAACTGGCGGCGGATACAGAATGGAACGTATAAGACCACCTTTGGCCGTTATGTTGCCAGTATTGATAACAATGGCTAAAACCTTATCCGAGCCAATTAAACGTGTCTGTATCACTTTGGTGCCGCAGAATAAAGTATGGCGGGCATGTTCCTTTTTATCGAAAACAACATCACGTTTCAGCGGCAAAGGAGTTTTAGTAACTGGTACACTCTCGCCTGAAAGAGAAACAAAAAAAAAAACAAAAAACAAAAATGTTTTCCATCCTCAGCTAGAGACGAAATTATGCACTTATTACCCGTCAACATGGATTCATCGAGAATACAATTGCCCGACAGCAAAACCGCATCACATTGCATGGTACAGCCACTGGAAGGTATTTCGATTATATCGCCCGGTACCAGACATTGGGTGGGCATCTCCTGCACCTCTCCCTTTTCACCGACAATCAAGGCGGTACCGTTATTGTGTACAGTCTCACGTAAGGCATCTTGATTCTGAAATTTATAGCCAGATGTTAATATAGAGAGAAGTATCTTACCGGTGGTTTAGTCTTATGTTGGAACAGTTTTGCACCAACCTTTTTTGTTTGCACTATAGACATTGTAATGCCAAATACTGACATCAGAACAATAACACAGGCATAGTAATAATAATCGTAGGCGAACCATAATGCCACCGAAAATATTTGAAAAACATAAAACGGATTAAGTACTTCTAAGAACAATAGCGTCTTAATGTCTTTATAAGGAACTGTTATTTCATTTGGCCCATACACCAAACGGCGTGCAATTTGCTCCTGCGAACTTAGGCCCTTTTGTTGATAAAAATATGTATTCAACACTTCCACATCCAAACCTTGTAGTTTATCGAACGTTTGCGTTTGCGTATTCCAGGCATAGCGCAATTGTTTACAATTAAATATACGGGCGCTGGCACAATCTGTTGAGAAAAAGAAAAAGTGAATTTTAAAATGATTGATACCACAATCAAGGCACAGATACATATTGTTGGTGGCAGCTGGACGCACTGGCAAATCTTATCGCATAACAAATTTATCGCTTTACTTTTTTTTTTGTTTTTTTTTTTTGTTCTTACAATAATAATGAGTTTTTACAAGTTTCTGAAGCAAATAGTTTTTGCCTTTTTTTTTTTGCCAACAGCTTTTCAATTGTTGCAGTTGGTTGTACGAGCTCAAGGCTGCCTCCCCGCTTATCAGAGAAACGTGTTCTCAATGACAAATACGAAAAACAGGGCTGGCTATCAAGAAAATGTGTGTTTTTCTTTCTTTGAATTTGTAGATATTGTATATCATTATTGATATTGAACAAAAGAGAAGAAACATGAACGCTTCAGGTCCGCTTCATTTCTAATACGCGGCCTTTAGTTTAAGCAAATTCTGAAGATAATTTCTTGTTTTTTTTTTTTTTTTTTTTTTTTTTTTTTTTTTTTTTGTACCAGTCCCAGTAGTATTCATTCACAGGTCGAGCCCTACAAATGCACACTGCACTGTACCAGAACTGGGTTATGATAAGGTTTTGCCAATTTGGTTCTTATTCTATTTTGCAGAGATGAGGTTGTCAGAATTTAACCGATGTTGTTCTGACTGTTCAGGCCCCGCGGGCTTATACTGTCGACAATGCAAAGTCAAACATCAAAAGTAACCAATTTTGCGCTTTTTTATGTTCCATCTTGTGTTAATATGGATTTATTTCTGGGGTTATTGAATATTTATCAATGTGTGTGTGTGTGTTTTTTCATCAGAGTCTTTGGTAGGAATCGAACCGACGACCTCTGCACTGTTAAGCGAATACCATATACCAGCCCATCCAGCTTCGAATTAAATATTGCTAATGAAACTATCGCCCATGTTGAAATGAAAAACGCATTTCGCTTAAAATTTTCGTTTTCGATTTGAAAACGCCAAATAGTTGTTCTCAAGAACGCATATCGCTGGACGTTCTAGTTTTCGATTTAAAAACGCCAAACAGGTGTTCTGGGAAACGAAAACGCTAGAAAGCTGGCGTTTTCAAACCGCTAGTGTATGCTGCAACGATCCGGTCGTTTTTATTTAAACTACACTCGACAGAGAAAATAAAATAATGTAAAATTTAAATTTAATATGTTTTGTTTTTATTTGAAGAAAAACTTTTAACATTTTTTTTTAGTATTTTAATTAAAAATATGCAATTTAAAATTTTGCTTTGTGTGTGTCAATTGTCGGTATCATTTGTTTACTTTTCAACTGGCGATTTATGCAAACAGCTGGTCAAATTGATCTTCGAAAAAAATTTACTGCTAGCGGTGTTATCTTTAAAATTACCTATTCGGTTATTTCTTTTCAAACTTCTGATAATATATTATTTGAAATTTATTAAGTTCGCATATTTTTATTAAAAAGTAGTAAAGAATCCTTTATAAAAGTTCAAAAATAATTTAAAACCTGTTGCAGCACCTAAAAACATTTACGAAAGCTAAAAAATTATACAAGATCCTATTTGAAACCGGCTACCCGTGATGAAACTTACCAATTATTCACAAGTGTTTATATGTAACATCTCTAAACAAAAAGAAGAAGCATTTGTGGTTATTGCACTGATATTTTACAAATAAAATAAATAAAAAAGCCGTTTGACAATAAATATTAAAATTTTGAACATTCATATACCAAGTGAATACGCTGAAGGCATTTTAATTTTAAATATTTTCCATAAAATTTTTTATTTTAATCATAAAAATAGTCGGTTTAATTAAAATTATTTTTTGATAATTCATTTAATTGACGATTTTTTTTTAAATAACTTTTTCTGTTTTTATTTTTTGTTATTATAAAACATATGTTTTTTCTTTGTTCGAACACAATTTCGAAAAAGGCAAAACGCCAGCAAATCGCATCGTTTTCAGAACATGGTTAAATGCGTTTTGCGTTTTAAAAACGATTTGCGATTTGAAAACGCAGCGTTTTTCAGAACATGGGTGTATATTGACGAGCCGAATTGTATAATATTGTACATGGACGGACAACTTGCAACTGAAGTTCTATTACTCTTCAGGAGACACCGAAAAATACTCTTTAAAAACGAAATGGAAGCCCTGCGAAAACTTGGGGGTAAAGTTTTACAACACACTTTGCAATATATCATATATTATATACAATTTGTTTGTTTTAAGGGCTGCTAATTAATTAGCTGCTCCAGTGAGCCTTTTGTAGTGTCAATTTGAATTAGTTGTCCGTAGGCGAGAGTAACAAGTAGAAACATCGTCCGGTTAAATTAATTACTCGAAATAGAAGCAGTGGGGGGCATGTTCATTCAGTAAAAGTTTTCGCTGGTCGGAAAGTCGGAAACTAGGAAAATAAAATATTGACTTTACAACGACAAACAACAAAGTAAACAATAACAAATAAATTAATGAATTGGTGGCCCCGTCCCGCAATGTCGAAAGCTAACGTTCACAAAATATGTCAAGCAAAACAAAACTGACAAAGTTCAATACTTTTAGCAAAAAAAAATGTGTGTGTAGAAGCCTCTGAGTCAACTTTTCTTAGGCAAAAATGTGAAATAAATAAATATCGGTTCTCACGCAGTATTTTAGAGCTGGTACATACAGTGGATTTAGTAAATCTTGATGAATTTAAAACTTTACAAAAACAAACCAAATTTAAAAACTTACAATAGCAAAAGAAAAAAAAAATAGTAGATTTAATAAACGTACGTCAGTTCATTGGTTCACAAGTATGAAACAGCTGGCAGATTTGCAGATTTGGCGCCACATGGGTGTTCTTTTTGCAAAAGAAAAAGTCGCTCACAAAATTAAATTAAAAGTTTAAAATACACCCAGATTCTGTAAATCACTTTTTGTCAAAAAATCGCCAAAAGTGTAATTTTCGTCTATTTTGTGTTTTAGAAATCGCTTAAACGGTTTATAAAACTAAATTTCATTTTCAAATTGTTTCTGACGTTTTTTACGTTATAGTTTTATGTTCTGTAAACGAATTTTGCTACAAAAAAAAAGGTATTTAAAACAGTTGGCTTTTGAGAGCACGAAAAAAATACTTTTTGAATAAATATATTAAATAGTTTGTTGTAAATAATTTAAATTAGCTAAAAAAAACGAAATGTAATTAGTAAATAATACGTCAAACATGTTGGCCACAATTTTGGACACGGTACTCCTTTCCAAGATTACAATCATTTCCAATCATTTGTTGTGTGCTCCCCTTTCCGAGGTAACGAAGTGCCGTAGCTAATTGTAAAATCACTGGAATGCTTGCTTCGACCACTTTGGTTGATATTTCACTTAACAGCATCAAAAGGCCTTCTTCATTTAATCTAAAATATTCTATAAATCTTTTTCTTCGTTCAAGATAATTTTCACTACAATTTTAATGGTAACTTCCGATTTCTCTGGTAGGTGAAAAGGATTGCAACGATCCAGAAGTCTTCGCCTCTGCATTCGTTCTTTTTCTCTTTCCAACAAGTAAATTGAAATAACCGCAGATTGGTTCATATTAGCAGTTTAAAACACTTTAAAGCTACTAAAAATAATTTTTCCCACAAGTTTAAAATTTTGTTTGTTAATTTTTTTAATTGTAAAATGTAAAATTGTTAATGAAATTCATTCACAGTACAACAAAATTTTGTTTTTTCTTAACTTGTTTCAAATAACTTATCAAGACAAAAAACCGCACCATAAAACTGTTTCATACGATTTTCAGAACACAACAAAATCGGTTATGTGGAATTAAAATCAATTTCACTATTCATTTCGTGGTGATATGCAGAACCTGGCTGATAGTCTTACATTTAAAAGTAAAATATTTTAAATCTACAATACAACGAGTGAGAGGCGCTAATGTTTCTAAACTGACTGCATATGAGAGCCAAAATCATTTGTTCCACCATCAAATTTATTCAAAAGAACAAGTAATTAAATTTTAGGAGTGCATTTTTTCCTCGATCGTTTCAGCACTTCGTAAAATCAATAAAAATATGACTCCAGGAATGTATGATAGAAAGACGATGGAGTTTTCATTCCAAATTTTGTTATGGTAAATTTACTGGTGAAAGTATCCACCCGAAGAATCAATCAATCTGATAGTGGAGCAGTTTTGCACTGATTTGCGAACAGAAAAAGAAAAATATCAATTAAGTGCCAGCATGTCCGCACTGTGGACATTCAGGAAATTTGTTCGGCCTAGCAAAGTAATTTCTATTCTTTGTTTGATAATATATATGGATGTATGTAATACAAAAACAAAATATATCGCACCCTAAATACAAAAGGGGCACAACTCAAAATTTTCCAAAACTAACTTTTTTCCATAAATTAATTCATTCAGAATACACATCTCTAACTAACATAATAATAACATAACATCTAAAAAATACAGTCATGTCTAATGTGTTGCTTCTGCACGACGAACTAAACATTAACAGTTTTTTGTCTCTCCTGAAAATTTTAGTATTTTGAGTTGTGCCCCTTTTGTATTTAGGGTGCGATATGTTTTTTTTTTAAATTGCTTAAACTTACATTTAAATTGACCTCCTTCAAAATGCATTGATAGATGAAAATTCTTTTCATCGATACTGGCAACGGCATCTATACTATTACAACCATTTGCTAAGTTTTCGTTATCGATCTTTTTCAATTGTTTTGCACGTTTCAATTGGTCTTGTCTGAAAAGTTAAGAACAAAAGCAATATATATATATATAGAAATAGTATTTATAAACAATATATTGACGTATAAAAAAGAACTAAATAAATACATGTGTATGTGTGTGTGTGTGTGTGTGTGTGTGTGTGTGTGTGTAGTTACCTTAAGGTATTAAAATCTAAGGTTTGTATTTGTTTAACATAAAATACTTTATGTTTTCCCTTGTAGTCTTCTTGCACCAAAACTTTTTCAGCTTCTTCTAAAGTGCATATTTCGTGGGTGGCAATTAAGTACCAATGACGCCACCAATGCAATATTAAACGTAAAAGGCCACCGGACAGGCAAATACAGAGCCAGCATAAGAATGTGCGCAAATGTGACCGGCGATAGCCGGTGATTTGCATTTCATCGTCTTCCTCTGGATTTAAGAAACCAAAACATGGTTTTTTGTCTAAAAAGAAAAAAAAAAAAAGAAATTTTATTTTATATGATTAGAGGACATTTTGCAAATGATTATATTTTAAAATGTTTAAATCTGATTTGTTGTTGTTTCTAAACTATATAATTTTCATGGTAATAAATTGCATTTACGGCTGACCAATCAAAAAAAATCATACAAGAAATTTGATTTCATACTTTTTTTTTCGATTAACATCAAATTTACTAGATTTTTGTAAGTACAGGGTGTTTTTTTAGAGGTATAGAACTTCGAATTGAAATAAAACACAAGAAAATCGTTTTAATGTCCATCAATTTGGCTTTATTGGAAGAATAATTTTATGCCATTAATGTTTAAATATGATTTCGGGCATGTGGCCGCCGCTGCTGGCTCGAATAAAGCCAATTCTACAGGTCCAATTTTCAACCACTTTTTCGAGCATATGGGGCCGTATGTTGGCAATAACGCCACGAATGTTGGCTTCCAAGTCCCCTAACGTTTCTGGTTTGTTGGCGTAGACGAGCGACTTCACATATCCCCAAAGAAAATAATCCAATGGTGTCAAATCACACGATCTTGGTGGCCAATTGACAGGTCCATTCCGCGAAATTATGCGCTCATCGAATGTTTCCTTCAATAAATCGATTGTGACGTGCGCTGTGTGGCATGTAGCGCCGTCTTGTTGGAACCACAACTCATCCACATTCATGCCATCCAATTCGGGAACAAAATAGTCGGTTATCATGGCTCTATACCGGTCTCCATTAACGGTAACTGACTCTCCAGTATTATTTCGGGTCCTCTTCAACACTTTGCTCTACAGCGGCAATTGTTTCTTCGGTGCGCACTGTTCGACGTCTCTGCGGATGCGTATTATCACATAGAGTAAACGTAGTGCGAAAACGATCCATGGTTAACCGAATTAATTGCTCTGATGGACGATTATGTCGACCATAAAATGGACGGAGCTTGCGGTAAACTTCGCGAACTGAACCATTATTTTCGAAATAAATTTGCACGATTTGCAAGCGTTGTTCTTTTGTCAACCTGTTCATGATGAAATGGCAAACCAAACTAAATATTAATCACTTGACAGCTGACAAAATGGCCGCCAGTTAAAAAAGTGATGCCAACTTAAAGTTCTATACCTCAATAAAAAACACCCAATACATAATCGGTAATACGAGTAGTAGCGTTGTTTATGGTTCGTGGTATATTTAAAACCCTTGTAATTATACTATAATTATCAGTGATTATTTCGAAACAGCTGACTTGTGTTCTTTTTGTTGATATTTGGACACATGTAGATTGCACAAGATATCGAGAACTATTAATAGATATGAATTTTGATATCACGGCATTCGATGATATCGCTTGAAATGTATTGCAGTTTCGTGTCTCATTCGTTAGTTCGGCGTCTATTTTATGTAGAAAAAAGTACAAAAGTACAAAAAAAAAATAAAGTGTAAAGTTTTGTTTCGATTTGCCCCGTTAGTCCTAGACATTTCCACTGCCGAAAGTGTGTGTGTGTCAAGTGCCAGCTTTTGCTGTAGACCTTTGCCCAATAAAGTTACAGTTCGTTAATTTTAACATTAACAAATTGTCTCTAAAAATAATAATAAAATAGAAAAACTTATTTAACCTGAGCGGCGACCGGCCATGAAAAAATGTGACTTGATCTCTAATTCTATTTTCTAATTCTATTTTTAATATACATTTTACTTGCTCGAATTCTGATGCAAATATATAAAAAGCAATACCACCCTCATGATAAATACGAAGACCCCATATTGAAAAGGGGGGCCTTACCATAATATGGAGCAGTACCCCTATAATAAATACGAAGACCCCATATTGAAAAGGGGGGACCCTTACCATAATATGGAGCAATAATGGTAGCATAATGGTCGCCTTTTTTAATATAGCAGCAATATTTTTATTATAAATATGAATACTGATAGGCTTGGATCCATCCTAATATTTATATGGATTTTTTCAAAAATTTCTTCGAATTACAATAGTTTTAATATATTTGAAAAGAGCACTATCGATACCTGAGTTAAGTTTTTTCGAATTTCGCTACTTTCGAATATTGGACATTCATAGGGATGACCTGAGGTGTGTTCTCCAATAATTTATTGTCGCCCATCTGCCGTCATTTTCAAGAATTTTTATGAACTTTCTTAAAACAAAGTTTATATAGTCTTCTTTAATGAGCGCGTTATTTTAGATTTTTATGGCATTATTTTATAGAATATGTTTTTGGAAATATATTATTTTATTTTTTAATATAATTATTACCAATTTTTTAGTTTTAAATGCATTTTCAGTGCAAAATATAAATTTTTTAGGCTTAACAGAGCCCTGCTACTCAATTAACATTAATGTTAATAGTGCAGGTTTGAGTCGGGGGGTTAAAAATTTTAAAATTTATGTTCACACCCATTTTTTGTTCATATTGTAGACGAGCTTAAGCACCTACATACATACGTAAAATACTAGTAGCCGGTATTTTGTTGTTGTTGTTGTGTTTTATACATACATACATACATTTGAATCTAGTAGGATATATTAAAGCTAAATAATAATATGAAGAATCGGTTGTCTGTAACAGAACTTTGTAACGCACCACAATAACTTTTGCAATAAATAGATTGAAAAGAATTCGAATATTTGTTTCTTTAGTCTTTTACAAAACTGTCGGAAAATTTCGTTTTGCTATTTATTTCGCGCGAGTAATTGATCTGCCGTCCTGCTCTGTACTCTGTTTAAGCCAATTGACACCTTAATATATAGCAACAACGCTACAGACTTAATGGCCAGCAAATGAAAAGATATGAATTAGCAACTACTCGTTTTGCATTATAGATTAACATTTTATTACAACTCGCATTAAGTGGCTATAACTTGGGCACAATAACAAACCAAATCCATAAAAATAAAATATGTTTTTTGTGTTTTGCTAACTTATAAAAATATTTCAAAATGTATGTATGTATGTCTGCAAAATGAAAATTGTGGACAGTTCAATTAACGGGCAGGTGCCAAAAGTTTTACTTTGTTATAATTTTAAAGCAAAATAATAGCAATTTAACACAACAATTTGTTAAAATAATAAATTGTCTGTAGATTAATATGCGCGTATGTTGTGGTACATACAGCCAGCGGCATTATTCAAGGTGCATTTGTTGAGGCATAAATGAACCCAATTGAATTGAAATTGAATTAATGGAACCACTTAGAATAACTCTAATGCTTTCGTATTATACACAAATATATCAATAAATGAAACATATTATTAAACATTTCTTTGCTAGAATTAAGAAATTGTGTAGATTAGCTTGTATACCTTGAGTTATGCTGTTCACTGTATGTATTTATATATGCATGAATTTTTATAGGTTCAAATACGCGCTTTCGCTACAAAACCATAATCGCGATCTGAAATGAGCGTGATTGGAAAATTCTGATTTCACAAAATATCAGCGCAACTCGATTAATAATCGAATTTAATGAACGATAACAATTGACCGCTTCAGAGCTGTGACCTGCTTCTTATGAGATGGCATTAAAGATCGTTCCGAAACAATTTACACCTTGAAAGCTTAGAGTAGAAGTACTCAAGGCGCATCAATTCGTCGTCAAACCTGGCGCCTTTAAAAATTAACGCGCATGAAAAATCCCAAGTTACACAAAATGTGTGCAAAAAAAAGAAATTCGTCAGCTGTTTTTCATTTGTTTTCTTTTTAGTACAATATATTAAAAAAAATGGATTTAACTTAATAATATATTTTTGTTAGCAATTCTAATAAGTTTTCCACCTTTTAAAAAACAAATTAGTTTATTCTTTTTTTATTGTCAGGTGATAGGCTGGTCCAAAATACGCAACACGTTAAAAAGTTTCTGCCGGCAACACGACAACATTTTTTTTATGTAGCGCGTTCTATGCAAATAAACTAGTTTACATTTTTTTTTACAGAAGTGTAGACCTTAAACGCTCACTAACGCCTGGTGCAGTACTTCCATCTTTAGAGTGGTCGTGTCATTCCAAGAAGTAGAACCAGGAACTGTCAAAAACAAAGTTTTCGAAAATTGAATTGTGTCTAATAAAAAGTTGTGAAATATTTGGTACTGCTACAAAAAAAAAAAAAAAAAAGATTGCAAATATTTGCAATGGCATAAATTTGCTTATAGCAATTGTTTGCTGTAGCATAAATTCCCAATCTCAACTGCACAAGACTGTGAATAGGGCTACTATTGCGCCACGTTTTTGTTTCTTTACATCAGACAATTGCTTAGCAATATTTTATCATTAGGCCGTTTTAACTTGAAGTTAATTTGTGTTTCTATTTGCATACTTTTTTATTTTGACCTCAATAGATCAATTAGAGCCAGCGCAATGAAAAAAATAAAAGTGACTGTTTGCCGCAACTATTTCCGTATTTGTGTTGATGTTGTGTAAAAGGTTTTCGAATTAAAATCGTACAAAATAGTTATGGCAAAGCCCTAACAAACGTTTAGGGAGGGCAGGAAATAAAATATGGACGCAAATACCCGGCTTAAGGCGGCGATATTTATTTTTCGTGATGAAATGTTCAATGTTTGATCAAATTCGGTGGAAAAAACTGAATATTTTTTGGGAATACAGTCAAAACTCGGTATGACAAATACTCACTTTAGCGACTGCGCGATAAAACGAATGGGATTTTTTTTTTTAATATCAATCGAATGTCTTCATTTTTGACGCTCAGTGTAGAGAACGTCTGAATATATGAATGAAAAAAATTATTTTATATATTAAAAATCAAGGTAGAGAATAACACGGGACTATTCGTTATACTACCGGTATATTTCGAAATATCTGTGCACATGATCATGTTTCTCGTGCATGTGACCATGCGTATGAACTGAAGTTTGTTTGAGCTTTAGTCCAGTGTTTTAGTGCAATTAAAAATGGACAATAGAAAAAGAATTTCTGCAGGTGAAAAATCGGTAATTGCTAATAAAGAGGAAATTCCGAAAAGCTTCCTTAAGTGTATGACAGAAAATGGAAAGAAAAATTATTTTAAAGTTAGAAAACACTAACAGCGAGTCACATGGCCGACGATCTCTCCGAATTGGGAAATATCACCGTATTGAGGAAAAGTTTTATGGATGGTTCCGAAAGTAGTGAAGATTTATTCCGCTAAACGGAGTAGGATTAAAAACAAAGACGATTTAACGCCAGTGATGGCTGGGTGGGCAGATTTATGAAGGCATGTGGAACACGACCACTAAAAGGGTATGGTGCAAAGTTATCACCACGTGGTGACTTAGCAGAGCCATTTAAAAGCAATCTGCGGAAAATTATACTAGCAGAGGGCTTAACACGTGACTCAATTTTTAATGCCGGCGAAGCAGGTTTGTGTGAGACAATGTTTCCAGACAAAACAATTGTTTATGCTGGAGACGCAACTGCTTCCAGAAAGCAAATATCAAACGGGGCAAAAACTACTCTTTTCTATTAAGTGAAATACAAAAAAAGCAGCTCAAAAAGACTTCCAAATGGTTCAAAAACAAACATCTATAAATAATTTGTTCACATCTCTGTACTTATTAAATTGAATAAATCCATTTTATTAATATTAAATGCAGAAAATTTTTCAAAAAAAAAAAACTTCGATATAAAGAATCTTTCACTATAACGAATAGGTCTGACATCATATCATTCGTTACACCGAGCTTTGACTGTACTATTGTGTGAATGACGCTACCAAACTAACTTGAAGATTATGGTTACATTTTTATTAAAATAGTTAAATTAAAGTAAATAACTGACAAATGCTGATGGTGGTTTATTAAAAAACATTTTTGGTAAACTTTGTTTTTAAAATTTATAAGACAGATTTCATGCTCCAAATTTTCGAGAGTGTGAAAAAGATTCTTGCTTTTTGCAAAACCTAGTGTAAAAGATGAAGAATGGAAAAATGTTCGCATTTTCCTTAATCTGGTACGAACTCTCGAGAACCGTAATAAACGTGATTGACAAACTTGCGAACATTTCGAGAACCGTAATAATAAGCAGCATTAAAGAAAAAACACTCGAATTTTCTTTAATCCATTGCAAACAGTCGAATATTTCGAGATCCGTAATAAGCATGACTAAAGAAGAAATACTTGAATTGCCTTTAATCTATGGATGTGAAGATAAATTTTAAAATTTTTAACCCCAGACTCAAACCTGCAATATTAACATACCTCTGTTAATTAAGTAGCAGGGCTCTGTTAAGCCTAAAAAATTTATATTTTGCAATGAAAATGCATTTAAAACTAAAAAATTGGTAATAATTATATTAAAAAATAAAATAATATATTTCTAAAAACATATTCTATAAAATAATGCCACAAAAATCTAAAATAACGCACTCATTAAAGAAGACTATATAAACTTTGTTTTAAGAAAGTTCATGAAAATTCTTGGAAATAACGGCAGATGGGCGAAAAAAATTATTGGACAACACTCCTCCGGCCATCCCTATGAATGTCCAATATTCAAAAGTCCCAACAGTGTGTTTTTCTGAAAATTGGAGACATTTTTCCAAATTTCGACTTTTGAAATTTTAAAAAGGACTTTGCTCCTTTTTCCGAAAATGGAAGGAGATGGGCGAAAAAAAATTATTATTATTATTATGAGAACGCTCCTCAGGCCAACCCTATAAATGTTCAATATATGGTCTTCGTATTTAATATAGTTGTATTGCTCGATATTATGGTAAGGGTCCCCCCTTTTCAATATATGGTCTTCGTATTTCATATAGGGGTATTGCTCGATATTATGGTAAGGGTCCCCCCTTTTCAATATATGGTCTTCGTATTTCATATAGGGGTATTGCTCGATATTATGGTAAGGGTCCCCCCTTTTCAATATATGGTCTTCGTATTTCATATAGTTGTATTGCTCGATATTATGGTAAGGGTCCCCCCTTTTCAATATATGGTCTTCGTATTTCATATAGGGGTATTGCTCGATATTATGGTAAGGGTCCCCCCTTCTCAATATATTGTCTTCGTATTTAATATAGTTGTATTGCTCGATATTATGGTAAGGGTCCCCCCTTTTCAATATATTGTCTTCGTATTTCATATAGGGGTATTGCTCGATATTATGGTAAGGGTCCCCCCTTCTCAATATATTGTCTTCGTATTTAATATAGTTGTATTGCTCGATATTTTGTCTCCCTTTTCAATATATTGTCTTCGTATTTCATATAGGGGTATTGCTCGATATTATGGTAAGGGTCCCCCCTTTTCTATCAGTATTCATTTTTATAGTAAAAATATTACTTCCCTATTAAACTTTTTTAGAAAAGTGGCTGTATCTCCGCAAATATTGATTTTATCGCAAAAATAAGCGAAATTCGAAAAAACTTAATTAAAGTATCGATAGTGCACTTTTCAAATATATTAAAACTATTGTAATTTGAAGAAATTTTTGAAAAAATCCATATAAATAATAGGATGGATCCAAATCTATCAGTATTCATATTAATAATAATATAATAATGCGAATATTACTTCCATATTAAACTTTTTTAAAAAAGGCAGAACCATTATGCCTTTTTAAATAGGGTCTTCTTATTTGTCATATGGGTATTGCTCCATATTATTATATGGATATAGGGTCTTCGTATTTATGATAAGGGTAGTTAAAGAGGGTTGTTCCATAAATAAATGCATAGCAGCTATTGCAGGCCGGCTTTTTGTATTGCTGGCACAGAAAAGCATTGTCTGCTACTTATGTAGTGCAATGAATCCATATTGTCTGAGTGTTCAACAAGAATTTTTATGAACTTTCTTAAACTGTCTTTCTTTAATGAATGCGTTTATTTTAAATTTTTATGGCACTTTATAGAATGTTTTTTTAGAAATATATTATTTTATTTTTCAATATAATTATTACCAATTTTTTAGTTTTAAATGCATTTGCAGTACAAAATATAAATTTGTTAGGCTTAACAGAGCCCTGCTACTCAGTTAACAGAGGTATGTTAATACTGCACGTTTGAGTCTGGGGTTACAAATTTTAAAATTTATCTTCACACCCATCTTTAATCTATTACAAATTGTCGTATATTGCACGAACTGTACAACACCCATAATTATATTCCAGGTTACCAAGTAGACGTGGTATTGCCGAATTATTGCTAAAAATGACAACTTTTGTACAAAATCTAAGGCTTGAAAATATAAGCACTTAAATCGGTCCACAGGCTTTTCAAAATGTATATGTAGGAGTACCACACAGCAGTTACACTGTTAAAGCGTTTTGCAAAGAGTAAAAGAAACTTTAAGTAAAAGAAATTATGATATAGAGGCAGTTTTTATAAGTATTCATTTGATCACTTTTATTTCTTACAAGCGTTTGCAGTATATTCCCGAGATTCAGTTAAACTTTTTTTATAAAAGAAAATGTGCTTTTTTAATGGTATATTTACAAGTCGAGTAAATATACTACACTTTATTTACAATCATGAGTGTTTTTCGATTTCGAGATATAGCCAGGAGAAATACTGTGATTTCTGCGAAAACAAATTTTTCAAAAACAAGTTTCAGTCGAAATATTAATGATGAAAGTCAGAAACCCCTCAAAAAGGCATTTTTACCAGGTGCTCATTTTATGCACTGCACTGTTTTTTTTTTTTTTTTAAATTCAAGTAGATTTTAGAATGGAAAATGTGAAATTTATAAAGTTGGAGAAAAAAAAGCGTCCATATAGATGTACTATTCGCTTCCTGAGAATCAAACTTATCGGTTTTAACCAGTTATATGACTGTTGTGCCACAAGACGAGTATTTTGCAATTCGAAAAATAAAAAAAATAATATAATAAACTTTAATCAGCACTCAAACTAAAATCTGACAATCGTCTTGATTATTTAATGGCTGGCATTTACGTTTGTTAAAGCATTAATTAAAAAAAAAATATGCGCGCAAATCTATAATCTTTAGTTTTAATTTTTTCTTTAATTTTGGATTTTCTTTGCTTGGAAATTGAAAATTTTTTATAGATAATGAAGGAAAAAATCCAAAAATGAACAAACTAAATTGTATTAAGTGTCAGCTATTCGAAACTCGTACAAAAAATAAATAAATGAACTTAAAATACATATAAATCAATTAGTAAATATGAACTCGTATTTGCTCAAATTTATGACTTAAACTGAAAATATTGAAAGAAGAAAAAGAAGAAGCAGAAGCAGAAACATACCTGAATCAGGAGGAGCAGTCGTCTGTTTGGCGTTCATTTGTTTTGGGGGGATTTTACCAAGATGTGCGCCAACAGACTTTTTTAAATAATGACATTTAACAAAATAAAAACACTTAAGGCGGTTTTTTTCTTCTTTTTTTTAATTAATATCCTCATCCATTTGTTTGCGTTTAATTGTAGATTAAAAAAAAAAAAACTTTAATGATTTGTTTTGCTTTTTTTTAAGAAAGAGCCAGGTTTCTTTTAATTTGTTTTTTTTTCTTGAACAACTTGACTTGAATAAATTCCTGTGACATTAACAATTCAGAAAAAACATTTGTTTTATTACAATATTTTTATTTATTAAGAAAAACACCACATTAAACTTAATGGCCGATAATTTTTATTTATTTTATTTTTTTTTGATAATTTTTTTTCACAAATGCCAACCAATTGTTGTAGTTGTCTGCTGCAAATGTTTTTTTTAAATTTTATTAAAATAAATATTTACACATAATTGCATTTAATTGATATTATTATTGTTGTTGTTGTTATTTGCATTGTTGCTCCTCTTTTACACACAAATACTATTAATTAGTTATAAGTCTAGCGTGTCACTTTTATAAACAAAATTAACTATTTTTAAATTCATATGTATTTATAAATAAATATCTTTTATTGTGTTTATAAATCGTTTTAGTTTTTATTTAATTTCATTTCGCACAACCTTCACTGATCATTAATAAATAGAAAAAGAATGTTCTTGTATATTTTTTTCTCTGGTTAAGAATGAAGTAAAATACAAAAAATAAATGCCATGTGAATCATTTATATAATTTTTAATTGTATTTTTTAGCAGAGTTGTATGTTGTTGTTGCTATTCTTTTTTATTTTATGAAAAAAAAACACCGCTGTACATGGAGACTTTATCAAGGAAGCGAACAACAGAGAGAGTAACCCTATTTTTAAGAGCGACTGGTTGCTTATATTTAAATGCTTTCATATGTGTCTAATCTAAACTTATCGGCAGTTGAAAATAAACTAGATTTTATAAAACAAATATTAAAAAAAAACACACATAAAAACAAAAATGATTAGAGAAAATTAAGTTGTTAACCCTTTCGAGGCCGTAAGGCGGGCATGAGAATATATTGTAGAACTTATTTAATCGAGCATTAGTTGGTCTGTTTTTAACAACGGCGTGGGGGAACTAAGGCCCTTGCTTCAAAAACACCCCCACCATTTCCATTTACTTTCACATTAAAGATGTCTTTTTATTGAAATCAATATAGAAAACAAAGGTTTTTTTTTTTTTGCTGGGAGAGCTATAGCACCGCTCTCCCCCACCTAATAATTGTAGCTATTCTGAAAGACGCTTTGAAAACTTTTGAATTATTATTTCTCGCTCTCTCTCTCTCTCTCTATCTCTCTCTTGAATTTGATAGGGAAAACAATTAGTGCTGTTTGTTTAGAAGATTTCAAATCAGGGTTCTTTTATCAAATGAGTTTAAAAAATTTGATTTAGAGATTGAGGAATTCATTCATGATTTGAGGAGTTTCCCACCCCAATCGAGGCGTTAGTTTTATTTTCGAAATGGGGTTAAGAAATTTGCTTTGGAGATTTGGAAATTCATTGAGCATTTGCATGCTCACAGCTTTTGGGGAACTTTTTCGAGATTTGTTGGGGATTTTTATTTTTTAATTCCAGGACTATATTGATTACAACGCATTGTCATTGCCCTGCTTTAATACATATGTATGTCAATGATTTTAGACTTTTATTAAAATAATTTAGTTTTTAATCTTTTGAAAAATGGTGAATGTTACATATCGATACCTTAACATAGAAAGCCCCTAAGTAACGTTTTTCTAACTTTTCAGGAGAGAGAAAAATCTTACGAAAAATTAAAGTTTTGTAGTCACAAAACTTTTTTCAACTGCTTATATTTTAGTTATTTTTAGTCGGATCGCGTCAATGATTATCTTTCGAAATTTTCAAAAAAAAAAAGATCGATTTGCGAAAAAAACGAGTTAGGGCCTTTCTGTATTAAGCTAACGATATATGTATATAGAGAAAAAAGTAGTGACAAGCCCACAACTCTCAAAAAGATTGGAAAAATATTCGGAAATGTTTCTTTTTTTTAACATTTTCGCTATATTTGCCACGTGGTGCAAAATTCCATTTGCAGAACAATTAAAAGTTTTCATTTGCCGACGAATTAGATGCTTTTGGGTGTAATAAAAATCCGGTTAAAATGTTTATCCGCCAACTTGGCAACTGGAGAGACTGTTGATAATACCATAAGTCCACTTCGGTAGCGATCAACAAAAACTGATCGCCTACGAAATCCAACTTTAACGGTCGCCAGTATTTTGAATGGCAATCAATTGAATTGAGAATCATTTATGGCCTTTCTTTTGCCAACTTTATCCACCATCTTAATAATTTGCGACATGTCAGGTATGGATCCGTTGCTTTTCTTTGTTGAAAACTTAGGCGAACATTAAAGTTCGACGTCCGCGGAATAATCCCCTAAATATTGAAGTTTTACCATTTTTACAATGAAGGCAGTTTCTTTTTAAGCGCATTATAACTTACGAAACTGTCATAATGCGCCAACTTTTCGACATATGAGATCACATACCAAATCAGTGGTGTTGTTACCTGGTGTATCTGATGATTATTGTTGCATGCAAAAAAAGGCGTCTTTTTTTTTGTCGGGCTAAAAACCAATTTAAAAAATGCAATAACTATCAGTCCAAACTTCAAAACAAACAAAATATGCAATTCTAAACTAAAATATTTCTGAGTACGTTTTGGTAATTAAGTTATTTAAGCAAAATTAACACCAGTCATTTAGTTCGCAGTTTATGACAAGTAAAAAAGAAAAAAAAAAGAACAAAATATCAATTAATTTTTGTTATCGCTTTAAATAACAATAATGTTAAGGTGTTAATAAAATGAAATATTTAACAACCTATAGTTCGTATTTTAGAAAGTACAACTATTAAATTTAAATAGACTGCAATTGCAATAAAAAAAAAATAACAATAATATAAAATTTTAAAATTGTGAAAAATAAATTATAATAATTCACTTTTAATGAATACTTCATTTTTTAGGTAATTTCCGATTATTAAAACGAATCGATTATCCGTGATTCGATTATCTCCATTATTCGGGAATACGAGCGTATTTTTTACCTGATGGCTCCAGAAGTAACTGGAATTCGTATATGTATTTAGACCACTGAGTCAGAAGCGTATAATAGTGAAAATGAATACAGAATATCCAAAGAAAACTTGTATATTTAAATTGAAGTTAAATTATATATATATTATTGGTGTTGTAATAATTTTTGTCTAGTTCCGTATAAAGGAAAATTTCTTCTATTTGCTTTCACTACGTAAAAAACCCTAATAAATACTACAATATTCTTGAAAGTAAAAACAAATCATGAGTGAGAAAGAAGATAAATTTTAAAACTTTAAACTCTAGACACAAACCAACAATATTAACATAATTATGTTAATATGATAACAGGCCGCTGTTAAACTTAAAACTTAGAATTTTTAAGTTTAAAACTGAAAAATTGCAGAAATTTATATTGAAAAAATATATACAAAAAATATATTTACACAAATAAAAACGTATAAAACTATAGAAATATCCGAAATTTAACAGGAAAAAATCCAGATTTAGTCTATTTTATATTTGCAATAACAACAACTTAAGTTTTAGTAATGATTAAATTTAAAAGAAGAAGAAGATTAAAGGCAAAATGTCATTTTATCAATCGCTTAAACTATGGTATTGACTACAATAAAATGCTTGTATTTTTCTGGCACCTTATAACACTTAAATAGGCTATTAAGCGTTTATGAATACACATTTAGCGATTTTTGCCTATTAATGTGTTATTAAACTGCTAATAATCGTTTATGAATTAGACTGTTAGTTTTTTATGCTAAAAAATATATATACAGTGCACTCGGGAAAACGTCAACGCTCGTTTACGTCAACATCCCAAAACGTCAACGCTTTTTTTTTACATTGCCTACTCTAAAACGTCAACCCAACCACAAAGCTCTAAAACGTCAACTCTGAATAAAACAAAAGTTTGAATTTAGCAGCAGTTAAAATACACAAATTTGTACACACACACATTTATTTTATGAAATCACATCTGAAATTGGGGATTCCCCTTATAAGTAGAGTAGAAAAGTAGTTGCAACTGCACGTACATACATATTATATTTTTATTTATGTTCAGTTGCTTTTTTGTTCTCGTAAGTATCACATTACCAAAATGAGCTCAAAACAACCGAAAATGCTAAAATTACAAGAAAAGGCAATTATTTTGGACTTATTAGAAAAGGGTACAAGTGCGGTAGCTTTAGCGAAGCAATATGGTGTATCAAAGTCAACAATTAGCAAGATAAAAATGAAAAAAAAGAAGATTTTGGACTGTGTTAATAACACATTTTCCGGTCCAGGAAAAAGAAAGACATTAAGAGCATCAGAGTTGCCGAGAGAGCATCCGGCTTTGGATTGGGCTCAATGCGAGAATGTTGAGCAAAATGACTTAAATGTATTAAGACGTTTAAGAGAGAAGGCTCTCTTCCAAGTGTTGGAAAGAAAAAAACAGCAGAAAAAAATAACCGATTTTTTTTAAATGCATATGAGTGCATGTACAATTAAAAATATGATCTTATTTAAAATGTATTCTTTTAGTTCTAGTTGTCTTCTATGTTTCTAGTCAGGTTGAATGCCTTTTTTGTTTCCTTTTTGAATTTGTTTATGTTTGGTTTTAGTTTATAATTAATAAAAACTTTTAAAAGCAGATATGTTTTTTATTTAAAAATTTTACATTCGTAAACGTCAACAATTTGTTAAACGTCAACACCCGCGGTTTGAATTAGTTGACGTTTTCCCGAGTGCACTGTATATTAATTTTCTTGTGTGAAACGAAATTTTATGAAATAAATTCACAAAAATTTAAAACGCACTAAGAACGCACTCATAATAGAAGATTATAGAGAATTTATAAAAGAAATTTTACAAAAAATTACGAATGAATTAAATTAAACAAATTATTGGCGACCACCCTCCCTTTAGGCCAGCTGCAAGAATGTCCAGTCATGAAAAATTTGTTTTTGTTGCGGCAATTGGAAAAAGTTTTCCAAATTTCGACTCAATAAAGTCTCAGATGGAAATTTTCTCTTAAGAAATTGACAAAAAAAAAATATTGAAATGAAAATGATAAACATTCCATTGTAGAAAATTTTCAAGATATATAAATTTTTGGTGATGTTATTACGGCACGACGTTTGCAATGGAAACATTTGATAGCCCACATAACGCATAATATTAACAGCGATTGCCGCAAGAGCCATTTAATTGTACAATTACACGAATAAGTAAAGCAATAAACATTGTGGAGTTAATCTTGTTTTCAAAACCAATAAATTTTTTCCACAAATCTAGAAAATATTGTGCAATAAAAAATATGAAAAGCTATAGAATAGTTTAGTTTGTCAGTAAGAAACACCCCCAAACAAAAAAATTCCCTTTTACTAAATCGCAGAAATCAAGTGTTTATAGAGTGAAATGTTGGAGATAGTCGCAGTCGATGGCAGACATCGACTCAAGAATTATTGAGCCATATAATAATAAAACAACAACAAAATAAGATAACACTTGTAGTTTACAACAGCTCATAGAATTAAAACTAAAGGAAGAATAATTCGCGTGTAGAATTCTAAGCATGACAATGAATTTGAAACAAATTTGATAAGATTTTGTTTCTGTTTTCGGACCAGATAACACACAAATGATCGGTCAACAACGTTGAAATACATACATATGTACGTAGATATGTACATGAAACGGGAAGGGTTTATAAAAACTAAGTGTAATTTTCTGCAGTCAGGGAACTGATAGAAATATGTAGTAACAACAGCTTAATAAAATTTTTTTTAACATAATTCTTGAGAAGATCGTGCAAAACTCACACGCCAACAACAGAGGCACGATCTTCCAAAAGTCCGTGCAACTGCTAGCATACGCTGACGACATTGACGTGATTGGTCGAACACAGCGAGCCGTCACTGAAGAGTTTGCTGGTATTTCAACGGAGGCGGCCAAAATGGGTCTAGCGGTGAACGAGGGCAAAACGAAGTATATGCTGTCATCAAAAAAGGACGCGCAACACCGACGACTAGGCCAGAACATCACCATAGGCAGCTATAACTTCGAGGTAGTGAAGGACTTCGTCTACCTTGGCTCCCAAGTCAACAGTATGAACAACATCAGTAGCGAGATCAAACGCAGAATAACTCTTGCCAATCGCTGTTTCTTTGGGCTCAAGAGGCAATTGAGTAGTAAGGCCCTTTCTCGAAAAACCAAGCTGACACTATATAACCACTTTGATAATCCCTGTACTGCTCTATGGCGCAGAAGCATGGACGGTGTCGAAGGCGGATGAGGAAGTCCTTGGTATTTTCGAGAGAAAAGTCCTGCGTTCAATCTTCGGCCCTGTTTGCGTTGATGGTTTCTGGAGAAGAAGATTCAATCATGAACTGTACGGGTTGTACAGCGACATGAGCTCAACCAGGCGCCTACGGATCCAACGGCTAAGATGGTTGGGCCATGTAGAGCGCATGGAGAATACTGCTCCGACAAGTAGAATCTTCGATTCCGAACCTGTGGGACATCGCATTAGAGGACGCCCACGGAACCGATGGCGCACACAAGTGGAGAGGGACCTCAACCAACTTGGTGTGCACAATTGGAGAACGCTGGCTAAAGACCGTGCCAGCTGGAAAACTTTGTTGGTTGAGGCCCAGGTTCACCACGGACTGTAGCGCCAAAAGAAGAAGAAGCTTAATAAAATTTACCATCTACAATGATTTAACTGTATTATCATATTAATGAATAGGTTTTAACTTGAAAAATTACACAAGTTAAGAATATGATTTACCTGCCGTTGCCACATGGGAGTAACTATTTGAAGTGCATATTTGCATGCTGCTCTTATGTACAACTAAAAACAACAACAATTAATACAACAAGTAGGGAACAGTTTGCGTACAGTGAAATGTTTTCGAACATCTACTGGCACGTGGCAACGGAGGTTTAAGAGGGCAGCACGATAAGACAGGCTGGATTGTTCTGCAAGACTGAATAGTACAATATTTTGAGCTCGATCAGCCAAAATGGCCTTTTACTGGAAAATGATCTTTATAAAATAAGCGAACAACAAGTCTACGAAATATATACAGTCTGTCAATAATGAGTTTGCACATTGAAAACAGACACGGTTTAGTTAAAATTATTCGTGAATTCATGACATTTTTGTTCTACAAAAATATTTTTTTTGTACATATTTCATAAATTTATATGTAGTTACGGAGATCATGCCGAAAAAAACCTTGAATATGTTCAAGACAAACAAAAAATACAACAAAAACAAATGTTTACGTCATTTCACACTGTCAATAAACTCTTTGCACAAAAATTTCCTTGCAGTTTTGGTGTCAGTGGGCAAGTTTTAAATTTAGTTTGAGAAAACTTAATATTTAGTATGGAAAACTTTAGCATCTACCACACATTGTAAACGATTTTCCATTGCTCCTATTAACTTCTTTAGGTCATAATTCGTTGGAATTTTCTGTCATTCTTCTGATATCGCTGTTTTGAGCGCTGCCATATTTTTCTGCAAGCGTTTAGCGACCCGTTTTTTTTAAACACCCGTAAATTCTCTATAGGACTGTGATTGGGTCTTTGGGCGGGTGTATCGATGACGTGACGACAGTTATATAACAGCCAAATTCTTCCCATGTGTGATTTATGTTTATTGTCATTGACTTGATCAAATTTTAAATTTGGTTTGTTGTCTTTTATAAAGCTGAATTTCTTCGCACTACTAGTTAAATGGGTCCGCACTGCCCAAAAATTGATGCGCGTCCATCGTACAGTCTATAAAAGCAATGTCACCCACTCCTTGACTTGAAATGCAGCCCCAAATATTATAGACATTTTTCCAAATTTTTCGGTTGGGATGATTTTTTGCTGCTTCAGATATGTTAAAGGCTTATGCCACACCCTAGATGGTCCATCGTTGTAGTACATGATGTAGTACATCATGTTCGTTTCAATATTACATCAGCCCAATATTCATTCGGCTGTGAACGTTCCGAATATCGAAGGAAAAGTGTTTTTCTATATTTGCTACTGAAAGGGGTGGTTTTTTTCTTGCTGATCTTGATGAGTATTTATTTTTAATTATGGTCTGACGCACTGTCTCGTGGCAAGCAATAACACCAAGCTCTTCTTTAAGCTCTGCCGCCAGTTTCCGTGTAGAAATTTTTGGGTTTTGAGCCAGTTTTCGTTAAATTAACCGCTCAGCACGTCGACTTATCTTATTTTTGCGGCCGACTCCTTGCTTTAATTCCAGGCTATTCTCTTTTTCAGCTCGATTTATGACGTTGTAAAGTATTCTCCATGAAACTGAAAACATTTCCGACAACTCTTCCGCACTCCCGTCTAGTTGGTGGTTATAATAAATCAATTGAATGATATTATACGACAATCTTTTTCCTCGCATTTTTAAAACTTCAAATGTACTACTAATTTTATGACATATGCAACGCAAATTAATTTCAAAACGCACTGTCATGAACAATGTGTGCAAATTATAACGGTAAATCTCCGTTAGCTTAAAAAAAAATCAAAACTACAAGCTGAGCAAAGAGTTTATTGAAATAAAGAGAAACAGAACATTTTTGTGCAAAGAGTTTATTGACAGTGTGAAATGAAGTAAAAATTTGTTTTTGTTGTATTTTTTGTTTGTCTTGAACATATTCAAAGTTTTTTTCGGCATGATCTCCGTAACTACATATGTATAAATTTATGAAATATGTACAAAAAAAATATTTTTGTAGAACAAAAATGTCATGAATTCACGAATAATTTTAACTAAACCGTGTCTGTTTTCAATGTGCAAACTCATTATTGACAGACTGTATGTACATACATACATTTTCTTTGAGGATGTTCATGAGCCAAATAATATTTAACACAGCGATTCAAGTGAATAGAAACTAAAACAAGATGTGGCGGAATAAAACGGTAAAATACAAATATATATGTATATACGTGTGTGTGTGTAGAAATGTATTTAAAAAAAAAATGAAAGTTGTAATATCAGTTAAAAGCCAACATAATTTTGCTGTCAAAACTAAAAATTTGCTCAATATTTAGTTCGGTTAAAATAAAAGTTTAAATGTAATTTAAAAATTTGTCGTACGAAAATTAAAATTACAATTTCAGATTTAGTTTTTGCAGTAAAAAAAAATAAAATTCATCATATAGTTTTTCTTGTCAAAACTAAAAATTTGTCCAAAATATTTATTTCGATCTAAATAAAAATAAAAATTTTAAATTTTTGAAAGAAAAAAATCACAGTACACAAATTTTGGATTTTCTTTGTGAACAAAATACATACATTTTTTCAAATATTTTCAATAATTTAATTTGCTAAATCAATCATAAAAAAACATTTTTCGTGGGATGAGAAAATATTTTTACTGAAATTTCCTGAAGTTCTGCACCGACGAACAGCTTTCTGGGAAGGATGTTTGTGTTCAAAATTAATTTTGTGTAAATGAAAATAAAAGTTGATATAACATTCATTGCATTTACAAAGTTCGTTGGGTCCGCTGGCTTTTCATAAAAATTTCACGCTAAAAATAACAATCGATGAAAACGAAGTGGAAAAAGTTGTTTAAGCCTTTTTAAATTTAAATTTACAAAATTGCTTACTCTAGTGGCTTGTAGTACTTTTTTTTTTTGCTAAAACTGGCTTTTATTTTTAAAGATAAGGAGGCAAACAAACATTCACTCCTTCTTCCTCTCCGCGGTTAAGGCTTGCACTGCAGCTTTATAAAGACAATAGTCTTGACTTTAATATTTATATGTATTAAATTGTGCGATATTGGGGTTTTTTTAGCAACACCTTGTCTGAAGTCTTAATTATGCTGCATTTAAATCGGTGTCATTAACCGGGGGTTTTTAGGACATCAACAAAATAATGACAAGTTGAGAATTGAAAATAGATGGACAATAAGTATAATCTTAAAAAGAACAACAGCACCACCGACGCTATTGCACATGTTCTTTGTTGCAAGTTTTCTGTGTTAGTGGTGGCCGTCATTCAGTCATCACATAGAAAAAACACAACCTTTCACGCTTGAAATAAATATAAAATTAATGCCTTTTATATTTAACCTTTACCACGCCACACGAAACTGTCAGAAAACTAAATGCGCGTAGAAATGTTACAAAAAATTGTCTTCCTAGTTTGTTGTTAGAAAAGTTTTGTTCAAAAATTCTTTAATATCGATGAAATATTCTCTCAAATTCCAAGAGTCGCAATCGGCGTTACATCAAGTCGACATAAACATTTTCCGTTTTTAAACTCATCGTTGATAAAAATTATCTAGTCTTAATAAGCACATGGTATCTTCTAGACCTAAGACAATAAATAGACCTTGTCAAAAGTATTTAATTGTTATCGATAATTCTTTTAGCTCGTGCTGAAGTGAATGCGATGACGAGTTATGGAATAGGAGCGATGAATTTCTTGAAAACAACAGTTCAGGTACTCTTAATGTTACCCCTTTTTTAGCTAATTTTTTGGATATAATAAAAAAGCTCAGACATAAATATGGCTGAAAAAATAGGGTGTTTTTTATTGAGGTATAGAACTTTAAGTTGGCATCACTTTTTTAACTGGCGGCCATTTTGTCAGCTGTCAAGTGATTAATATTTAGTTTGGTTTGCCATTTCATCATGAACAGGTTGACAAAAGAACAACGCTTGCAAATCGTGCAAATTTATTTCGAAAATAATGGTTCAGTTCGCGAAGTTCGAATCGATTTATTGAAGGAAACATTCGATGAGCGCATAATTTCGCGGAATGGACCTGTCAATTGGCCACCAAGATCGTGTGATTTGACACCATTTGATTATTTTCTTTGGGGATATGTGAAGTCGCTCGTCTACGCCAACAAACCAGAAACGTTAGGGGACTTGGAAGCCAACATTCGTGTTATTGCCAACATACGGCCCCATATGCTCGAAAAAGTGGTTGAAAATTGGACCTGTAGAATTGGCTTTATTCGAGCCAGCCGCGGCGGCCACATGCCCGAAATCATATTTAAACATTAATGGCATAAAATTATCCTTCCAATAAAGCCAAATTGATGGACATTAAAACGATTTTCTTGTGTTTTATTTCAATTCGAAGTTCTATACCTCTAAACAAAACACTCTGTATGTAAATAGACATGTAGTGAAAATTATTTTCCGGCCTGTGCGAGTTGAAATCACATAATCGGTGTTGTGGAGCGCACAATCGCAAGAAGTTTGACGACTTCAACTCGCAAGCATTGACTGAGATATGCTCAAACAGAACCTACAAGCTAAAGATAAAGTTATGCACAAGTAAAAAGAAACACATTTGCTTCTAATTTTAGCAAAAGATAGTAAAAATTTGGAATTATTGCAATAAATTGAAAACAAAATTTTTGTTTCAATAATTTACTGTGAGAATTCTTTATTTGAGCAGCTGATTTATTAGAAACAGCTGATTTATTAGAATGGCAAGACCGCTTCTAAAACGAGCGATCGTCACAACATTTAAAAATCAAATTAGCGTTTTTCGAGTCCAAGAACATGTCTGCTTGTCTGAAAATAAATATTCAAGAGTTGGCAATAGATTAAAGGAAAAATCGAGTGTTCTTTCCTTAATAGTTTACAAACTCTCGTAGATTTCGGGTACCGTAATAAACATGAAATCAAATAAATATCGCAATTTATAACCACAGACACAAGCCAGTACTGTTAACAGAGCTCTGTTAGCGCGATAACTTTCATATTTGGTTGTTATACACTAAATAAATATATGTAGCAGTTGCGTGCGAAATGAAATTTTGATCACATGTTTTTTTTAACACATCACATTAACAAAACAAAAAATAAAATAAATATTAATAACAACAAATAAAATAAAAATTCAGAAACATGATTTCTGTTTCAATATCAAAATTTTGACCTCTTCCACAAAAAAGGAAACCATATTCTAGAAAAATGGAGGCAGAAGGGCGAACACAAAATGGTAAGAATTTGTGATCTATTTGAATAGGGAAATGGCCAGAACCGTGGAAAATTTAAGAAATCTAGTAATTAATATTAAAATTTCTCTACAGCATGAAGTTCAGGAAATGAGAGTCAGTCAGTCAGCCAGTTACATAATTGATCCGAACAGACCTAATGTCCACATAAGGCCCGTATTGTTTGTATTGTGATTTGTCGATGTCATGACTGTGTTTGTAAGTGGGATTTTTATTTCTACAACAACAAAAAGTAACAAATACATATTTCTGGCCCTTCAAAACAAACAAAAACAATACGCGACTGTTGCAACCACAAAAAAAAAGGTCAGTGTCAAATCTTTCATTATTTTAAAACTGAAAGTCCATAACACGGGTTGTATGCGTCTGTCAAAAAAGTAGTTTCACTGCAACTGTATGCGAGAATTTACTGAGCACAAAGCACATGTAAATAAAACAGATTTTTAGTTTTTTAAGCATTTTTCAAAGCGTTCAGCTGTATGTGTTGTCACAAGCGTGACATGTAACTTGCTATAGAGAATGACGTAGGAAAATAAGATAGTAAATTTTTGGACGGCAGCCTGTTTCTTAAAGTTTTGACTAAAGTAAAATGTACAAAAAGTGATTTTGCAATATATGTATGTAGTTATTACATTATTTTACATACATAAAAATATATCTATATATTTTAACATGAAAACGGTGTTAATTTAAAATTATTTCATGTTTTTGCAAAACTTTGCAAATGGGCAGTATTGTTTCAGCCAATTAATCCAAACAATGAATCCAAAACTGCAAAGCTCTTGCGCTTGTCTGCAGAAACACCCAAGCAGAGGTGTTGTTTGATGGGAAACGACGAACGTGCAGTCAGTCTGTGGACGGTTGGTCGAAAACTCTACCAACTCTGTTGAAAACGCATATTCTTTTCACCAAAACGCATAAAGCGTAATTAATTAATTAAAAAGAATATTTTCACACGTCACAAATTAGTTTCTAATAAAAACGAATTTAAGCCTCAATCACACATTTAAGAAATAGAACGAAAAAATAGTTCTGTGCCATATATCACAATTTATGAATAAAAAAGCTGTTTTAATGCAAAAAAAAAAAAAACATATAAACTGAATTAAGTACAATATACATGAATAAAATCAAAAAGAGATTCGAGCATCTATTATAGGAATGGCTATCAATGCTTTTGAGTTGTCAGGTACGAAAAGAATGATAAAGTTGTGCTTTACAGCCTTTCTGGCAGCCATCAGGATGGAGAAAGGTCGCTTGGAATTACAGCAATTCTCGTATTCTTTCTGTTTTTTATATTTGTAGATATAACGGACGTTATCACCCAACCTCAACCAGCAAATCGTTGGACGAAAACATAGCATACACATGAACAGTGATGATGAGAAGCTCTGTCGCGCCTTGAAAACTGTGTAAATAGTTGAAATTTTCTCTTTCAATATTTCTTGAAAAATTCCAACTGGTTCAATTTTAATTAAGAATTAGAAATATTTTTTTTTTTTGTTCATTAAAAATAAACAGTTTTTAATTTGATTTTAAGTGGTTTTTTCTTTTAAATTTTATTATGATTTTAAATTTAACAGGTATTTGTTGGTGTCTATATCTTTACGAAAAAACAACTATTTTCTTCTAAACGCTTTAAGTTGGAAAATAATTTAAATAGTGAGATTTGAACCAATAAGCGAAATTGTTTGTGTTGTGTTTCGGTTCAATAACAAATTATTGTAGTAAAATGTCTGGCACTTGGTAATTTTAAGTTTATTTTACTATTTGCTGCGGAAAAAAATTTATAAAACTTTTCAATTATCTATCAGCAAATTGAGTTAAAAATTAATTTTTTTTTTTTTTTTTTTTTTTTTTAACACAAGTCGTCTATATTAAAGAAACAAGTTTTCTTTTTCTAAATAAACATTAAGCCGTTACATATTTTTTAATTGAAGGTGCAGGCTTTGTTTGCATCCAATTAAGAATTTAAATCGATAACAAATCAAATCTGTACAATAACCGGTTAATCGGAAAACTGAACCCGCCGACAATGGAGTCTATAAATTTGAGCGTACAAATTAGAGGCCTTATTCATACAAACTATTTTTGGTTTCCGCAAAGTTTAATAAGTCAAAAAACGTTTAACAAGCTTCTAATAAATTTAAATAATTTTTTTTTAATAGGTCCAAAAATGTTTAAATATGCCTGACCATGTTTGAAAATGATGAGCAGTGAATGGTTTGCATACGAAATTTTTTCTACATCAACCAGACTTAAGTTTTAATTGTAAGAAAACAAAACAATTTAAAGTTTTATTAACGTTACAGAAAATATTATTGGAAATGCAGTGGAAGAAAAAAGAGAGAGCAACTAAAAAGGAAAATGGAAATTTTCTCTTTTCCTACTACTTGACACTAAAAAGCAACCATCAGCAGCGGTTTTTTTTTTTTTTGATGGCACATAAAAAACACATGTTTCTTAAACGAGCTTCTACTTATTTTATCAATCAGTATTTTAGTTATTCTTATTATTTTTCTTATTATCTTTACTGGATTTTGAGCGCGCATTTTTACAACACAACATTATTCTATAAAATTAACAAACATTCAACACAAGGCTCTGCTTAAAAGTCATCGATCTGTGGCTTTAAAGCACTTGCTGCCCCAGCGATTACCAAAAAAAAACCAATAAATAAAAATTAAACAAACCAATTAACGTTTATACATAAAATTTTATATACAAATATATATAAAGTTAAAGAAGAAGAAAAAAAACACAAATTAAGAACAAACGTCAAACGGCGACAACAGTAAACGATCAGATCACGATTTTAACTGATCGACAATGTTCGCAACAAGTATAAAAATTTAAAAAAAGCAACAAAAACCAATCAACACGCTCTCAACGCAAACCATAACAAAAACAACAAAGTAGCAATTCATGTAAAGAAGAAGAAAAAACTTCGTAAAATACAAAAAAGTACTAATATTGTTACTACCATTATTTATTTCTTTTACAGAATGTTACAAACTCTTACGAGCAAATGCCAACTCTTTGTCTTTCCACGTAAGAGATATTAAAATATCAGTTCAGCCGAGCCGAAATAAAAATTAATAATAATTAAAAAGAACATGTTAAGCAAATGAGTTTATTTAGTCGCGTAAAATATACATGTATGTAACTGTTTCTTGTGCGGTTTCCAGCTGTCTAGCCCAAGTAAACAAACAGCAAAAAACACAAACAAAAAAACATCTACATACATAGAAGTATATTTGGTTTTTAAATTGTAAAGCTTCAAATAAACTCAACTGTCTAAATGTTTGAACAAATTTTTCAACTCTGCAATGTCAGGATATAGACAGTTGGACAAAAGCTTTAAAAATTTTACTTATTTGATTTTGTTTTTAAATTTTTTTATATTTAAATATTTTTTTAACATTTTTTTTTCCACAACAAACAAAGATAAGATATAACTTAACAAAGCATCGCTCATTTACGACAACATTGACTTACTCGTAAGTGAACAGAATAGTCTTTTTTGCCAGCACTAGTGCAAAAGGACTTCATTTAATTGCCATGAGCTTGTCCTTATATCGTATGTAAAAACAATAAAATGCCTTTTACAGACGATGTCACAGAATACAACAACAAATGAAACGAGACGAAAAAAACAGGCAAAAGACATGTATAAAATTCTGTAAATCTCGTTTATTTCTTCTCTTGGCATTTAGGGCTTCTATTCGTAAGAAACAAAATGCAAAAGATATAAAAAAAGCGTTTTCTTCTCGTTTAAAACAAGCATGGAAAGTCGGTGAAGGCAAGTGTACAACCGCTAAAATTTGATTGATTAAGCCAATAAACTTTGTGGGTAATGTTTATTGTTATAAAGATTTATTATAATTCAAGTGGTATCAATATCTAAATAAATAAATAACTAAAAATTATGTAAATGATTGCTTGTTTGTGGCAATTCATAAAAAAAAAATCCCTCTATATCAATTTTTTCGTGCAATTTCCATACAAAAGAGGCTTCAATAGTTTACATTAGTTTTTAATTACATTAAGATATTCACACATATTGCACAATATTGTAGTCTCGTTTTATACCACCATCTTCCTATCAGCTCATATGAACCAATTTCAAGTCACTTTTTCCATCTCTGGACTACTCTGCGTTGATGTTGCTTAAATACACATTTAACACCATCTAGCCTTAATTTCTTTATTCTACACCTCTACAACAAAATCAAAGATCACACGTAATATTTGATTTTGCGTTTCAGGTAACGATATATTCCCCGACTACTATAAAAACAAAGACTCGTTTGTTATACATGCGTATGTGTGTATGTATTGGATTCATACATTTTATATTCATTTTACTCATTCGTTACCAACCACACAATTTTCTCGTCAGAAAAATGAATTATGAGACTAAATAATTTCTAATAAAAAAAAAAACATTTTATTTGTGCACAGTTTTAATATCATACTTTTAGGCGTTGCTGGCAGAAGTATTCTTGAAATGAAATACAAATGAAGCGTCTTGTAAAAAATACGACTATTATGCGTAATTTCGTCAAATTGATAAAAGTTATGCAAATTTTCTAAGCACGTGTTAAAAAAAACAATTTAAAATTATGTTGTTATTTACTATATATTTATTAGTTTATAACTTGGAACGTAAATAAAAAAGTCATATCCGCACAGAATGGGTGGGTTAACGAAGACCATATGGCCAAAATGGGTTTAACAGACTTTTATAAATGTATCCTAGGTCTAACTTATATGACCCATGCCTTCACATGAGAAGTAGCAGCTTGGCTGACATGAAATTACTCAACCAGGGCCACTGGGACACAAAACTGTCTAAGGCCAAACAATCAACAGACCTGCTTCACGACTGTTCAAATTATAATAATCCAACGAACTATTAACTCTGTTTATTGATCAACATTAAAAATAAAAATTCGAAATCCTTGTTCTTTGTAAGGATTACAACTGTCCATTAACTGTTCAAATGCGGGATAGTTTTTATTGGGCCCAAACTGTGAAAAAAGCAATTCAATTTCCCGGGGTTTAAAAAAGTTAAACAAGCCCGCAGCAAAGGAAATCAGTTTAATTAATTTACTTTTTTCAATTATATTTTTTATTTTATTTATAGTCTCCAGTTCTACATTACCTGCGACAATGCACAGTCGCACCATCAGTTAACCCAACATTGCGCATTGTTGTGTTGTATTTGTGTTTTTTATTACTAATGCCCTAATGCCTGATCCACGATATCGAACGTTTAATAGTATTTTGAAGGCTAAAAACCGGATTTGAAGACTATTTATGAACCAAGCATTACGATTAGCGATTAGATCGGTTTTTTATTGTTAATTGTGACAAAAGTATTTATTTTTACGATTGTTTGCCTATCCTGAAATTTTCACAACATTTAACGGGGACTCTGCATTGTATTATAGGATACTTCTTTTAACCACGCCCACTCTTTTAAATTATGCTACTCCTTCCACATAGTTTTAAACAGATTTTCACTATATAGACGAGCATAACTCCACCATTTGTGGAATAATTTAAAATTTTTTTTTTTTTTTTGTATATGGAAAAGGTCCACTACATTTTTTTCAATGTGGGAGGAGACCAATTTTCAACACTATTTATGCATATAAAAGAGGCCAACTTAAATTTTTGTAATGGAGGGGGAGGCGGGGTAGCAAAGCGGGTAGATATATAAAAAATAACGTGTCCAAACTAGAGACCTGCAGTGACACAGTTATAACCGACTAAGCCGAGCCACCGCTGATATTATGGTAGCCGCTGCCACCCAAATTAATATGGCTATATGCGGCTAAGAGTCCGCCTCCGAAGTCAGGACATTGGAATATAAGACAGCAGCCGCAATAGGCTTTGTATGAAGCGAAATGTATTATATCGTAAATAACAACGGGAATATCAATAATATAAGAGAAGCATTTGATAACAGAAAAATAAAGTAGAAGCCAAAAGCTTGTGCTATACAGTCAAATACAGTTTTAAGTCATTCATCAGCGTTTATAATTTGTGTCTGATGGTTCTTAATTTATTCTTATATTTTGTGTTATTATATTTAGTTTTTTTTTTAGTTTTTTTCAATACTTTTTATATTGTATTTTTTACTGTTTGAAAGCCCATTTTTTGAAGAGCCGCAGAAAAAAGAAACGAGTCAACTCATGGCTGTAGACGATTTTCCGCCGAAAATCGCGCACATATCGGATCTGTCTTTTACATTTACCTCCGTTTGCCTGGTTTCTTTCACATAATTTAAAGCAACAGCTTTTGTTATTCTCTAATTTTGAACGGTATTATATTGTAAATCATATTGAGTTAGAAAATAAATTTATATTAATATTATTAATTTTGATGGCAGGTCATAATTTATTATAAATTAATTAATAGAAATGACATAAAATCAATGTGAAATTCTGTTCTAATAATTTGAATTCATTGAAGTTATTGGACTAGATTTAATATTTGTTGTCATTTGGATTCATAAATAACAATTGATTTTGCCATGACACTAAATCTAACCAACACTATATCCATATATGTATGCATGTATGTACATATGTATGTATGTATGTATGTATGTATGTATGTATGTATGTATGTATGTATGTATGTATGTACGAATATCTATTCAACGGTGCATGTTCTTGTTGTACAATGTCGTAATAACAGTTTCTTGTTTCAATATTTCCAGAATTACAACAAGTGCTACAGTTCACGTGTATTTTGTTTTCTTTCTTTCCTTTTTTAAAGTGGGTGTAATGGCAAAATGTTTTATTTTAAGACAATGTTAGGAAAGCTCCAATGTTAGCACAGCCTTTCAGTTTCGCTTACGTATGTATGTATATATGTACTAACTTATGTACATACGTACATGTTATCATATGACTTTTGAGATTTACGTCAAAACAATAATAGAAAATATCTGTCGAGAATGTCATATTGTAAAACATGGCGTACGTATGTATGTATGTATGTGTGTAATAAATCAATTTTAACCAAAAATAAATTATGTCATACAAATAATTGTCATTGTAAATACTATGTATGTATGTATTTATGTATATACACATACGTATGTACATATGTATGTACATACTTATGTATGTATGTACTTATGTACTTACCATTTAATAAAAGTTGGGAGTCTTGTTTGTTCTGGTCTTGATCTTCTTCAATGCTAAATTGATTGGTTAAAGGAATCTTGTTGGACAAACGATCGCTGCTTGAGGCCGACAAGTGATGCAGTTGGTGAAATGAACTGCTGGCACTTTTCGATAATGGCGAATTACCATCTTCGCTGGAAGCATGACCATGGCGTGCATGATGATGATAATTATCTTGAGGGTGGCCGTGGTGGTGTTGTTGCTGGTGCTGATCTTGGTGTTGGTGTTGAACTAGATCCACAAGTTTAGGATTTAGTTGATTATTTGGCGAATCTTTTGGATAGAAATTGGTAGTAAATTCTTTACCATCTTCTCTAACTTCCTGAGTTGGTGTATTAAGTACTGGGCTGTCTGCCTTCTGATTAAGTATTAACGATTTGGAATGATCTAAAGTGACACGTGTAGGAGGTGCATTCCACCATTGCAATTTGGCCATATTAGTTTTGTTGTTGTAATGAGAAGCGGAGTTCATGGCGACAGAGGCCTTGTCTGTTGTATCGATTTCGTTATTAAAGTTAGTAGAGTCTAAAATATCTGTTTCATAACCATTCGGTATATTTGAAATGGCGGGTGGGGCAGGGGATGCAATATTTTCATTGACACCTTTAAGAGGAGTATATTTTTGCATTTTTAATTTGTTTTATGTGCGTTTCACTAATATAATTTCAAAAATGTCTTAATTCTTTCTAAGATTTTCTTTTTTTATTTAAATGTTTTTCGAATTTTCTTTATTATTGTTTTTCTTATCTTTTTTTGTGTTTTGTGAATTACTTTTTTCAATGTGTTTTTCTTTTAATAGTTTAATGTTTTATTTTCAAATTCGTTTTTACAAAGTTCTTAATTTCTTTTTTGTTTTAACTTTCTTTTTGTTATAAGTTGATCCTATATGGCATCAGGATGATCGTATAGCAGTAGATAATGTCAGCTTCGCAGTTTCTTGGCTCCTGTAGCATCCCGTACATGAGCAATGCGGCAAATTTGGCTCATATTGTAAACACTACTAGTTTCACTTTCGCATTCTGTTTGCTTAATAGAAATTAACAATTTTCTTGGTTGATTGAGTTCCATTTTGAGAAAAAAGATCACAACGTTGTAAACACAAACAATAAGCAAATCGTTTTCTATGTCTAACCATCAACAAACAATCATCAATGGCTACAATTTATATCTATTTGATAAACTTATTTTGAGATATTTAATATTTCGTTTTTCCATCAAACGCCAGGTTTTCGAGGTTTTTTGATTTATATGGATATAATTTCAATTTAGTTATTTTATTTCCGTTTGCGGTGTTTTCTATTGTTAAAAAAATAATAAAGAAAACCCCTCAAATACACTTTGAGAAGGCATTAACGATTGCGAGTACGAGTTTTTAAGCGTCGTCTTTTGTATTGTAGCTGCAATTGTTTGATGGGAGAAAAATTGTATATCTTCTCCTGCAGGTGGAGCCGTTGAGGAAAAGCTGCAAAAATGTTTTTATAATTGACTTTATTTTGAAACAGTAAATTTAAATAAGATTCATGTCATTTATCACATTGTCTGGCTGATATTAATCATCCAAAGCGAAGGAGCTGTATGCCGGCATGGGGCAGTTGTTTTTCATACAAGTGCCGATCCTTGTCGGGATCGGGTCCCCCGCCGCCGCTGCGTTTTTCGAAGTAGAATTGTTCTATATATTCTTTCTGTAGCAAAACCAACGATATGTGGGATACAACAATGCCGTGGACTATAGGAACTGTATTTCGATAGGCTTTGGCAACTTTATAACAACAATATCGTGGCAATGATGATGACGATGAAGTTGATGCTGTTGCTGTTGCTACTGCTGGTGCTGATGCTGCACTGTAACGATGACGTCTTCGTTGTCTTCTGCTAAGCTTTGATTGTTTAGAAACACTTTGAACTGAATGCATTACGTTTGGAAACACTAACGTGACAAATAAACTTGAAGCGCGTTTTAAAAATCGCTCTTTTAATACAATAAATATACAAATTGTTTATTGTTACTTTAAAAATGTTGTCTTTTTAAAGTTATAAAGTTTCTTTTTTGCTTTTCTTTTCTAAATAAAAGTTAATATTTTTGTAACTGTTTGTTTAGTATTGTTTTTGTTTGTTTAATATTTTTTTGCTTGTTTTTTTGATTTTAGATTTTTAACAATATTTTATTAAATTTTTACAATTACTTAAAGATAATTGTTCTATTTGCTGCATATAATATAAGTTTTTTGATGAGTTTTCGATAAATTTATTCATAAATAATGCTTTATTATATTTACTACTAAAAATGGTTAATGTAGTAAAATTATTCCTTAATATAGAATTAATAAATTTGATCTTTTGTTTCCCATATACACTTTGAAAAATCTTCATATTCATTTCGCACAATTTTCTTAACACATGCAATACAATTTATTCTATCATTTGTCTTGTTGATTATTTTTGATAATCCCGAAGTAATTTATTCAATTTTATTCGTTTTTTAATGCATATCAAACACTATTTTTTCAGATTTTTAATGAAAAAATTTAAATTATTCTTTTTTCAAATAATAAAAATCTGCTCCTGCTCGTTGATGTCGACGAAAAGTTGAGAAGAGAATGCGGCCAGCTCTTAAATGCTGAATTGTTGTAGAAAATCTGTAAGTAGAAAAGTGTCGAAGAACAAGCATTAGACCGAAAAACCATGTGAATTAAGTTGAATAAGGAACAAAAAAATCAATAAAAACTATTTAGTCTTTAACATTTTTCATACAACGAACACGACAACGATTTTGCTGTTGATGGTGATTTTGGTGTACGCATTTTTAGTTGTTTTTGTTGTAACAAATTCGTGTAGAGTTTGCGCAATATATCACATGATTGAAATTGACATTTCAGCAGGGTGTAACAATTGAAAACATATTGAAACTCAACTATACAACGTACACAGACGAAAAGTTCAAAGTTCTAAATGATTAATTTAAAAATTGAAATTCGTGACAATAAACGAAAAATAAATGAAACAGCATCGTTAATTTATTGTTCGCATTGCTATTGCACTTAATAGCCAGCCCATCTACTTCTTCTTTTAATTAAGATTTTAGCATAACGATACTTGGAACTTTCTGTCGTTTATGTGGCGTTTCAATTAAAAGAAATGTTTCCAGCGACAAAGTCTTTGTGATTCTTGGCACTTCCTGGTTAATAATAGATTATTTGTGCGTACAGTTATGTGAAAACTTTTACGTATCTACATCACATAAATATACATACATACATATTTTTCTCAAATCTAAAAACAAGAATCGTGTACATTAATAGCTTTTTTAAATCCGTATTTTATAGATGACGTGCGACCAAAGACATATTATTTAATATTTTTTGTAAGATAGAAAGTTTTTCATAAATATGAATAATGAAGCTTAAATAATTGGAAAACCATCTTCCATACGCAGCACTGGTGTTAAAGCTTATTATTTAAGGTTTTGGAAAGAGTTCAGGGGAAAAATTGTTTTAATTTTTTTTTTAAATTTTCATAAATAACGAAAGGCTTCACCACTTGAAAAATAAAACTAAATTATTTGCATTTAGCAAAGAAATTGTGGCATATGTTACAAACTTGCAAAAATCCAGCAGAAAACAAAATAATATGTGCTTGAAATGTATTATAGTAAAATTTTATATTAATTATTATAAATACATATGCATAAATTACGGCTGCTTTTTTTTTCTTTTTTTTAGCTGTCTATATGACTAAGTTCTGCAGATGCTATCCTACTTTCCAGCAGCCAATAAAATCTTTGAAAAGTATGTTCAAACATTTTACTTTATATTCAATTGGAATGAGAATTAAAAGAAAAATATCTTGGGTCAGGACTAAAGACAAAACATTTTGTTTGATATTGAAGTTTCGACAACTTAGCTTTTTTCAAATACAAAACATATCTGTTGTTTGCTTCATATATATATATATAGATAAATACATATGTATAGCTCTGGGTATATTGCACGTATCGAAATGTCCCAGATGGGTTTCACAAAATGTGCGTTATTCGTAATGCAAAAGAACATAATGGCTGAAAGAACATTTAAGGTTGAATAAAATATGTATGTATGTATATATGTATGAGGTGGGGATTCCACAACACTCTGTACTTAATTAAAAAAAATTTTTAATTTTTGCTTCTTTTTGTTTTTAAAGATAAACGATGCCTGGCTACAAAATATTATTTCATAACGACAATATTTATTTGTTTTGCTCATTTGTTTTGCTGAAAAAGTTACGTTTGATTCTAATACATACATAGTATGAATGTATGTATATATGTATGCATGCCTACATACGTATGTACACATGTGTGTATGTATGAACGTCATTAATATTATTAGCAACGGATGCTCATAGATTTTTAGCTGCTCTTTATTTGAAGAAGAAAATAAAAAAGAAATAACATTTCAAGTACACCAAATGAATGATCAAAAAAATCTTGAATTTAAAATGTTTTGTTCTCTTTAGACTATATGTACGAGTATGCAATTATTTTACTTAAAAATTAGTAGCCTCGCAGATACCAAATAAACACGATATAAAGAAAAGCAAAGTAGTTTTCTGCACGTAGTGGGTATTTTTTGGTCCAACTGGAATTTTATCAATAGACCCCTGCCGTTTACTTAGGGAATAGAAATCGTCTTAGGGAATAGAAAAAGTCTAAATTTTTACTTTTTTTATTAATTAAAAAATTTCCTACACAAATTATCTACATCCTAATCCATTGACATTTTGACTTGTTATATTTGACATATCCTTTATTATAATATTAATTCAACACAGAAGAAAGCAATCTGGATTGTTTTAAATCACAATCCAGATTCTGATGTTTCTACTTTAAATAAGAAGGAATATCTATATAGTTGACATGTCAATAGAAAATGGAATTCATTTTAAGAAGGACACAGGACATTCTGCTCAGAACTATAGGCAATTAGTGGTACAAAAAATTTGCATGTGTTTTAAATGGGTGGTAATAAAGTTTTGTATAGAATATTTTAGAAAACTAATTTCAAATTCAGATAAATTTCCTGAATTGGACCATTAATTTATAAAAATGGGACAGGAACTTGAAATATTAACAGAATTAGGTTTATTTTAATATCATTTCTGAAAAGCTTTCATTCGAATTTTTTCATAGTAATAATTTTTTATGCTAAATATTTTGATGTTAAAACTTTTTTTTTAAATTTGTAAGCAAAAATTTATTAAAATATTTCCTAAAGAAGTTTTCCAGAAGAAAGCGAAATATTAAATAAGCCAATAAGGTTAAATGTTTTACTTAACAAAAAACACAAACACCTCGAGCTTAAAGGATATTGCAAATAATCTTTAATTAATTAAAAACATGTAATTAAAAAATTAATTACAAATCAAAAGGAACGACAACAGCACTTTTTATGATACATTTAAAATGACAACAGGCTGTGCAAGTACATCTGTATGTATATATGTAGTACTTTTTCCTTGCAGATAATTGCACCATGATTTGCAATTAATTGGCTTGAAAGTGCAGGAGGGACTTCTCACACAACTGTACACTAAATTCTGATGAAGAAATGATTCATAAAGTATAATTAAAACAATGACAATAAAAGTAACAAACTTATGCACTAAAAATTATTAAACATACATATGTATGTATGTATGTGTACATTCAATGATGTGCGCATACATATGGACATGTTCACGAAATTCTTTTTGTTGTGCGTATGAATGTAAAAAATATTGCGAAGTGCCAGCATGTATCCATGCGGATAAGATACTAAGTTATGTATGTATGTATGTACATATATACATACGTGTGTGTTGCAGTTAATCCAAAAATAATTTGTTTCATATAATTTACACTACTTTAATAATTTTTTGCAAATTTAGCATAATTTGGCTGGCACACAATCATAAATTTCAATAGCATTTTTACCTCTTCTTCGGCTTTTGTACAAAACCAGCAATTTTTTTTTTATTTTTGAATAATTTTTTAGATATTATATTTCAGACTTGTGATTACGTATTTTTGTCATTTTTTTTCTCTTTCTAAGAAAATCTTTTATTGGAAGCACATGAATATCAACACCAATAAGCACAGGAAATATCTTTTGCTATAGTTGAGCTAAAAACTTTCTGTTCGGCGGCTTCCTTTTTTCCTTAGTTGTTATCAGCGAACTTTATTTTAAAGCACATTTGTTTACTTGCACTTTTAGGCTGAATAATTTTGTGAATTTTTTCTTCAAAATCATTGAATATTTTTCTCAAGTTTAATTGATAATTCTTAACCTCTGCGACAAATTTTGCTAATAACTCAAAGTGAAGAAATTCTCTCGTCAATATATATGGATGTGCAGAAAATTTCAACAAATACATACAAAAAAAATGTCATGCGAAATGTCATAATAATAAAGAAAGCAATTTAAATACAGAGCCGCTAAAATGCAGCGAAGACTAGCCATATTTTTATAAGGTCCGTTTAGAAAGTTCCACGAAATATCATAATGCTGAGCGTTTGTAAAATTAATATATGAAAATTAGTTAAATAAAAGGAGACTTCAAGCTTCAAATTATAATTCTTTTACTTATGCTTCTTCACAACTTTTTTTTGGAATATTAGGGCATTTGGTTTGCTTTCGACGACAAAGTATGCTTACTCGATTTAAAACTGAGAAAACGGCATATCCAATATTTACACGGTTTTGTTTCACAGAACAAAAAAAATAATCTAGTTTATTATATTATTATACTTTTCATACCGATAAAAAAGGCAATAATTCTCTAATAATTGAAGCGAAAGCGACGAATGTTTCATTTCTGGTATCAAAAATAATGCACGACTCCCTGATAAGTTACGTTGACTAGGCACTCGATTAGATATAAACGGCATACCATGGAAAACATTCAGTGTATTATCGGCCCAATTCACGGCAATTGTTTTATCTGACTTGAAATCTGATGCACTTCACGATTTTGCCAAACAAGTGCTTGTTATACAAATTCTGTTCATTTATTAATTTAACTAAAATAATATTAATATATAACATACATACATATGTATGCACATTTAAACAAATCCTTTATTCAAAAATACAATAATTGCCCGTTTTTGGAAAGCGTAGATAATTTTCCTTCCTTTATTCTTATCGAAAGTGAAAACAAAATTTCATATTTTACAGTTGTGTTTAATATAAATTCAAGAAAGAAAATGTCCAAAGTTTCGAAAAACCGGCAATAAGTTTATGAAAACTAAAGGTAAAAAAAAACAAATAAAAAATGTGAAAGTTGTGAAATTGCAACTACAAATATATAAGTAAATAGAAATTAAAGAAACACCCTTTCATTTCTCTAGACCAAATTCTTTTGGCGCCTCTTAGTGTTAATAACTACTGTTGATAAAGGTGGGCTAGGCTTTTTATTGTCAGTTAATGGTTTTCTTTGCCTCAGTGAACGACTAGATGTTGCTAAATTATCTTCACTAGCTGTTTGAACAGTCTTTTGTGCTTTATCTTTAATTATGGTACGAGTTTTAGATGATTTTGGTTTATCGGCAAATTTGGTGGGTGTTTGTTTCTCTGCACAGGGAGAATCATTTAAAACGATAACATCATTTGTAGACTCTTTATTGAGAGTGGCTTTATTGCCGGCTTTTGTTGCCGCGTGTTGTGTGATCGCCGATTTATTTGCTTTGGAGGTTTTATTAATTTCTAAACTTGATACTTTTGCTACGAGTTCGTTAGAATTATTATTTTCTTTGGGTTCTAAATTTTCCATTGAAGAAGATGAAATGTTGGGCGAAGATGACATAAAATCGATCTTAAATTTTGGTATTGTTTCTGGTCTTTTGTATTTAGCAGATGATGAAGTTCCAACAGGTTTGGCCGACTTTGTAATTTTTCGTATTGTTTTAGGAGTTTTGCAAATTTTTTCATTCTCCACTACTAGTTTTGTACGTTTTAAAACCATATCTTCCTGCAAATCAGCATCATTGTCAATAATTTCCACAATTTCAATCAAATCTTCACAAATTTCAAATTTATGTTTTGTTCTTGTGAGTTTGATGTCTGAGCAAGTATTATTAGACTTTTGTGCTTTCAATTTTCTCGTCGATGAACAACCATTATCTGAGCTGAGAAGAGGTTTTATTTTAGATGATGACTTTTTTGCTGAAGTTATAGTATTTTTTACGCCACCTTTGGCAGGCGTTTTCTGATTTTCTGGCGATATATTGAATTGCAAAGCTCTTCTCATTTTACTGTAGTTGGGTACTTTGAGTTGTAGGACTTTATCATTACTCATTTCATTTTGTATTGCTGCAAGTTGTAACTGAAAATTAACTGTATAAACAGCATCAATATATAAGCTTTGTTTTTGGCACAATTTAATTCCATGTTGTAGACATTGCAAAGCTTTTTCGTAGAAACCTCTAGCTCTAAGAAAGTTAGCATAGTGTTGTATGGCCATCAGTTCTATATGTTTGTAGTATTTTTTATTGAAACCACTCTGGCGCATTTGCAGCCATTTTTTGCCGTTTTCGTAAAACAGTTCCAATTGGTCATAGTCCTCCACAAGAAAATAAAGTCTAGCATTTAAGCAACCCACCATGAAAAATGTCCATTCCAGTTGTTCGTTTAGAGGCGTTGATTTCGTGTCAATGTTGCTTTTAAAATAACGCTTTAAATCAGAATTCCGATGTGAAGGACTAAGTTGCAATTTATCCTGTTAATAGCAAATAAAATCAGTAACAAAAATAAGATCAATCAACTTTTTGTTGAAACTTACCGTCTTTATGGGCGACAATTGTACTTGGTACAATTTACGTATGGCTTCCATTCCCTGTTGATGATGATTGGGTGTTAGCAGTTCGTTACACACGCTGGGTAAAAGTGTACTGGATTGTACATCACAAACGGATTTTGTGTCCACTTTGGTTAACTCTTTGAGACTTTTCAAACCCAACACCAATTCAATTATTTTTAATTTCACCTGGAAAATAAATATACATACATATTTCTTCGGGACGACAAAGCGTTTAATATGATGTTTGAACTCTACCTGGGCCCTATCAACATACTCCATTTGTAAATTCACCCACATCCACATACTCATCACCTGTACGAAGCGCAAAGCCAAACCCATTGATAAGGTGCACTTACAAGTTGCAACGAAAAGTGCATTAATAAAACTATCACACAAACGGTTGACAGTGCATTCGGCTAATTCCTGCACTAAATTAATAATTAATATCGAATACAAAAGGCCATCACAGGAGCTGATGCATGAGAACTCATGGAAACGGTCTAAAGTCTCTTCGGCTTCGTGCAGCAGACATCGGTGAAGCAGCAAGTTCTCAGCTTTTGTGCGTGTGTTGTTTTCTTCTTTGGTAGTTTTTGCGTCATTAAAATGTTTCCACAGCAAACGAAACTTAATCGCATCCATGCTGGCAAGAACAATGTCATAACGTCCTTGACGTTCGTTTAGTTCAGCATGTTTCACTTGAACATATTGAAGTAACATTTGAGCAAATGAAAGTCGTGATGAGCGCGCATAAAAGTAGGCTATTTGCAGTACGGCTAATAATAAATAACTTTGGTAGGCTTGCCTTTGGAGATTGGCTAAATTTTCTAGCGCTTGTGTTAAAGTAGGAAAATTCTTTTCTATTTCCTCTTCGAGTTCGAAGCAATTGATGTCAGATTTTTTTTCGAAGTGTTCAGAATGTTCACAAAAGAAAGCTAAGCCACGTAGAGCCGAAATATCGTCTTGTATTAAACGTGAAATTTTATAATGTAATAACCAGGTCTGCAGACTATGTTCCATATAACCGGATAGTTCTAAACAAAGGGCCAAACTGGCTAGATCATCCAACAAAGACTCCCAATCAATAATGGCATCATCCATGGATATCAGATCGGTATCGAACTGTGTGAATGAAGAGAAACCTACAAATCAGCGATCATATGATTTTATTTTCATTTTAATTATCGACGATGCCATTTTAATTGAACTTATGGTTTTTAATCTAAGGCTTAAATACATGAATACAAATTTTTGGAAGAAGTCTTACATACATATGTACATATATACATACATACATATGCATATATTTTGTCCGTTGGATCTATCGTTCTTTTACATTTTGCCAACATTGTTCTTTCGACACAAAAATAAAGGTCAGCACCTCAACGAAACTTTGTTAGTTTACAATTTGTTAGTAAAATGTTAAAACATTTTGACTGGACAGCATTAAAACAGCATGAATTAAATTAATTAATGAAATAAAATTAACAAAATAATAAAATCAAAGCAAAAATAAAAATATTTAACAAAGTTTTCGAACAAAAACTTAAGGCTTTTGTCGACATCTCTTTCCATATAAATGTTAAAATAAGCCAAATAAATCAAATAAAATAAATCAAGCAGCGAAAAAGTTTAATATCGATTTTTTTCTATAGTAAAAAAATATAAAAAAAATAAATGACTTTTAGGAAAATTTTTGCATGAAATATTTGAATTAAAATTCATTTCAAATCAATTTATTTTTTATTCAATCTTATTAGAGTTGTAATAGATTAAAAAAACAGCGTTCGAATATTATTTATGCTATTAAAAACTCTCGCTGATTTCGAGAAGTTTTAATACTCGGCTTGTTCTAAGCAAAATTTTTTGAATCTCATAATTTATAAAGTAGTATTCTGCAATCCGGATTGTTTTGTTTTCTGTATTCGAAGTTTGTGTCTTTTTTTGACAAACCTGGGAAAAGTAGCAAACCTACAAATCATGCCTATTACGGTTCTGGAAATGTTCGATTGTTTGTAATAGATTATTTTGAAATATTCTTCAATCTTTTACAAACTCTCGTCGAACTCGAGAACAGTACTAAGCACAAATATGAATAAAATTTCAATAAATTTTCTTATGATCAAAAAAAAAGGTAAAAACGAATATCAAAAATTCGTGTTTTTTATGTTTTATACAAGTGTTTTGGATATGTGGAAAACATTAATTTTTCTTTAATATTTGTTTGCATATTTTTATTAAATTGAATAATAAACAGGGCAAACTAAAAACTGAAATATTTCTTTCGTTAAAAATGTCATTAAATACACAAAATAAAATTCGATTCGTTTTACTTTCACCAACCCCTTACTACTTTAATTCAAAACGAGTAAAAACATGTGAAAGTGATTCTCTTGATTCGGATTCTAGAACACACCCGGTTATAATTGTTTTTTATAAACAATATTAAGTATTTAAATAAACACTGTTCAATATCTTTTTGGTGCAAAACCTTATTTCAAAAAATATTAGATTACAAAGTAATTATGAATTAAAAATAAATGTCTAGTAAAATTTCAGATAAAAACAAAGTAAATGTGTAAATTTTTAATTCAGACAAAAATAAATTTTTCAAAAACTTCAAAAGCTACAAACAAGTTTCACAAAAAAATTGTTTTTAAAATAAACAATAGAATCAAAAAAGGTCTCTAAAAACCAAAAGCGTGATAAGAGGCAACAACCTGCGACCCTAAAATGCATTCATTGCAATAATTATCAACTTTAAAAAAACATAATTATACACACATACATACATACATATGCAGTATGTACATCTGTATGTATGTGTTTCAAACATTTCATAAACAGTTTTGCTCTTACCTTTTCATAGAAGCACTCAAATGCCGTGAAAGCTTTCCAAGCCAATTTAAAACGCTTTAAATCATTCCATATCGTTATTGAGGACATTTCTTCGCGCAAAACTAAGTTTTCCAATTGTTCTTCACATAAACCTTTCGAATCAATTTGGAATTTTTGATTCGCATTCATGTCATTCAGCAGCATGACACAAACATGACCAAATGTCAGCTGTTCCAAACGATTAATTGATGATTTTTCTTTTGAGTTAAAAGTTTTATATAATGAAGTTATTTTGGCCATGGCATATGTCTGCAATTTCCCTAGTTTTATGATTAAAACAAAATCATAATGAGATTGCGCGGATTTGAGAACTGAATGTAAAAGTGTTGTATTTGATTTATAATATTTTAAAACGTGTTGACTTTCCAGCCAATGTAACAACTTTTTAGATGAAGGCTCTAGCTGGGGTCGCAGCACTAAATTTGTTGTTTGGTATAAATGCAGTAAACAGTGTTCGTTTTGCGCATGTTGCGGCTGCTCATTTACCTTTGCTTCATAAAATATACCTATTTGCGTACGTATTTGATTGAGGTCAACGAGTCCTGAGCCGTTTTGGATTAAGGAAGCTATATAACACATTTGTAGCTCACGACACAGGGATAAATTATCGCTGATCAGCTGGGTTGCAGTTTTATATAGGCGTCTCAGCAATAACGGCCAGTTTTTACTATCTATTTTAGTTTTGAGTTTCAAAAATAGTTCACAAATTACTTTACAGGTAGCAGCTTGTCTACTAGTTGTACAACTAAGTGTAACCTGTTTGAAACGTGTCAATATTATTTCTATTTCTTGCGAATTGCTGGTAATACAATCCATTTTGTCAATTATTTTGAAGGCATGATTTAAAATTAGTATAAGATTATTTTCTATGGCCTCTTTATAATAATCGGCTGGCTGTAAAAAAAATTAAACAAAGAAAATATTAAGACTGATAACAAATTGAGGTTTTTTATATTTGCGATTTGATAAATCTAAAGCGAAAAAAATTTCCACTTTTAAATAATCTAGAATAAACGATAAAACGTTAACCTTGTTTTACAAATCACCATGCAACGTCATAGACCATTATTCTATTCTATATCTTGAAAACCACCAAAATGTTTTATGAAAAGCAAAATAATATTTTTAAAACAAGGCGTAAAAAACGGGGTTTTTCGCTTCTAAACAAATAAGAAAACTTATTGCGAACATATTAAGAGATTATTTATTTACTGTTTTGGTGAAGAAAAATTTCAATTTAAAATTGACCTTTGAAGCCTGAATTTCGGCTATAAAGTAAATACCAAGGCGCCTTCAAAATAGGTGAAATTGACAGCTCCGCTGACTTATTTTTTAAGTTTTGTCAGCAGTTCAAGAGTAAAATTTTCTTTTTTGACATTTCACAAAAACAAAACACACAGCGTGTTTTGTTATTGAACTGGCGAGTTTACCTGCTATGAACTCCCTTCAATGGGTAAATACGAAAACATGGAATTTGTTTCCATAAAATGTTAAGGTCTGGCAAGAGGAAATATATTAAAATGCTCAACTTAAAACTGACACGAAATTCAAATATTAAAATCAGTAACTTCATATTTCTATACGTTATATTAAAAACAAAAACTTACATTATTATCCTGGTTTTCAATGTTCTGTTCCTGTTCGTTCTCTGCCAATGTATTTTGACAATAAAACACAAAAGTGGCCAAAGCGATTTGAGCAAATGATAAAATTACATGTTTTCTGATACTTGTGCAGCAATTTATTGTAAACAGTTTCGTGTCCGCCGATATACAAGGGGCTAATTTCATTAGATCCACAAAAAAACTGAGCATTGCTCTAAAACTGTCTGGTTTGTTCATTTGTTTCCAAAAACTAAAAAATACCGACTGGTTCTGCAGCTGGGAGTGCATGAAAAATATCAAAACAAGAAAATCCCCAAACCAAGGTTGATTCGTTAAGACTTTGGAATACTTATCGAATAATTCCTTAAAGCGTTTACAACACAAACTGAAAGTATGCTGAAAGTCGATTGTATTTTGTTGGGCACATAATAGTTTCAAATAGTCGTCCAGCAAATCAAATGCTTCAGCAATAGGTCTGTAAGTTTTTAAGCGACATTCAGTACGGCAATTACTTGTTAGCTGAACACTTAGTTGTAGCTGCATTTTATCCATTATGTCGACTTGTAACAAAGCATAAAGGGTCTCCATTATAAATTTTGCATGTTCTTGTACAAAGTTTTCTGTTGGTTTGGTGTCAATTTTAAGACGGCCGTAGAGAGTAAACAATGACTGAAAAAGCTGCTTAATCTTGTCTGAAGGTAAAGTTTTGAGGAAATGATAAACTGTGCCGGTCTTATTTTGCGGGAACAGCCAGGACATAGTTTTTTGTAGTACATCAGGATACTGAAAGTTTTGTTTTGCATTAGTGAGTAAAATTTCGTGAAATAGTTTTGTGAGATTTTCCACGATATCAGTTGCTTCGCTAAGTGCTAATTCGGGATTGTTGGATCTCAATGAATTCTGTAGGAGCAGTTGGTAGCAGTAAATGTTGATGCAAGTTAAACTGTTTTCATTGTTCTGTAACTTATTTTTATACTCTGATATATGTCGATAAATGATTGAAGCTTTTTTGAATTCTTTCTGAAAATTAAAAGAAAATTAGTTCGGCAAGTATCATTATTACTACGAGACACAGTTTCACACCATCAAAATTATGTATTGAACATTTTTACTTACTTTTTCCACAAGTGCATAATGCAAATAACGTATACAGTTTACGTATAGAGTCCAGTGTTTAACACTGACCCCGGGACACAATTGATCGGAAAAAATCTCCGCAACTATGCTGCAATAGATGTCCAAGTGTTTGCTCTCACACTTTGTTATCAAACACATTACTTTACTGGCAAATAACAATTGGTGCTTCTTGTATTCCTCATGACCGGCATTTTCGTAGCATTTAAAATATTTAGCTATTTGTTGCTTTGCGTTTGCGGCTTCAATCGCCGTACCTTTTAGTTCAGCTTCAAAATCTTTATCCATTGCAGAAAATATTTAAATTGCTATTGTTTACAACTAAATTCATATATTTGATATATTTTTAAATTAAAATTGTTTGATATGTAGCAAGGGCGCGCTTATTAAAGTTTTGAAAATAAAATTTAAATAGTTTCGCACCAAACATCATTTGAAATAGACGTAGGCAGCACAGGGTGTTTCGTGAAGGTAAGAATACTGAATCAATGACTGTGTTAACCAAAACGCAATTATTGTTATAACATTTTATATTAATTTAAAAAAAATATATAGTTGTGGTTTCGTAAATTAAATATTTGTTTTCTATTAAGGTGACAAAATTCCTTAGGCCGGTGTTGCATATATTATATTAAATAAACTCTGAATCAATCTTTTATAGCCAACCCAATTTTAATACAGTGTGGCATCCTTAGCAAATGTAGACTTTTTTCTCTACAACTTCCAATTGGAAGCCACCAACAACAGCTTAACGAAGCAATTTATATTTTTCTCATAAATTCGATGATTATTGAGTGAAATTTTGTCAGTTTTGTAGTGTGCTTCGAAGCAAACGCAATTTTCGAGAGAAAAGACTCTTCCTGCATTATTGTAGAAGTGTTTAAAAACAAATACAACGCAAATATATAATTAATAAAAAGAAGACCGTAAAAAAGCCTTTTTTATTATAACATCTTTTTGTTTCTGGTTTTTGTGTTTATAAATTGCAACCATTAAGAATAAAAATGCCATCAAGTATGAATAATAAACTGTAAGTAAAGTTTTCTGTGCATTTAAACAAAATTTTAAGTGAAAAATCGATTTTGCAGAGATGAGTAAAAAAGAAATGTGAAAACGGGAAATGCAATAAAATAACCCGTTTTTATAAAAAAAGATGGCAAATTTTTTGTTGTTGTAATGGTTAAATGTATTTATGTATGTACTATATTATGGTGAAAAAAATTACGATACAACAAAATTATGTAAAATGGTGATGGAATAAGTAATTGATCATTGTCTTGCTTAGTACTAAATTCGAATCATACATATATTCTGAAAAACAATTTTTTTTTACAATTGCTTTCATGATTCAATGATTTTCTCGCATTTGGATTTTGCACGAATCATAACCTAATTTGTACTTTAACAAAAGAATATTGTGTGCCCCACGTCGTTTATCGTGTTCGGGTAATTGAGATCGTAAGTAAAAATTAAATTCCAAAAGAATGGACTTCTGCATAAAAAAGGAAAATAAATTTTAACAATCTGAATTTTTTTGAAATTTAATTTTTATTTACGTGATAATCTTTTGTTATTTCGAGAAATATTATTCATTTTTAAGTTTTTTTTTTAGCCATTTTAATGTTTTATTTTTTATCTCGTCATTAATGAAGGTTTCGTTCAGTTGAATTGTTGTTGTTTTGAGTCATTTTACTTTTCTCTTTTCATTTACTTCGTATCGGCTTTTAATACATTCTGTTAATTCTGGAACATTTTCGCTTATGTTTGTGCCTCTCGTTTAATTAATTTAAGAAAAAAATTCACTTATTGATTTTGAAAATTTTTGGCAAGTTTTTAAAAATAATTTAATTTAAAAATTATGCAAACCAGTCGTAGTTGTTACAACATTTATTTCTTTTTTTTTTTAAACATGAATAAGTAGGCAGAAGAAAAAATATGTTTTATTAACACTTAAGTATGTACTTTTGTATGTACATACATATGTAAGTATTTTATTACAGGTCTTCTGTAGTAATTTAGCAAAATTGGAATGCATTACAAATTAGAGCTTACAAATAAACCCCTTCCTTTTCTTTTTAAGAGTAACAGTAGTTTACCTACTTACACACATATACATATGTATATAGTTATGTACTATATGTATCTATACATATTAGTTATGCTTGGTATGTTAAAACAAAGAGCAAATTTCCTATTATGTTGTTAAACCAAATGTAGGCAAAAGCTGTGTAGGCAACTTTGCCTACGTGAGGCTTTATGTTCACATACATATGTATATACTTGCATATGTATGTATGTACATATGTACATTTATCAAAACTTAATTAGTTTGAAACAGAGCTGTTGCAAGAGCTCTAATTGACAAGCATCAAAACAATTTGTTTTTAAGGTTATTAACATGATATATCTACCTATGTATATATGTACGTATGTACATACATACATACATATATAAAATAAATTGTGACCTGGTAATATTTAGTTTTTGTCCTAAATTATAGAGAACTTTCATATGTACATACATAAATACATACACACTGTGTACACGTACATACATACTTACAAAACACATTTGCCCTGAGTGTAAACATACATACATACATACGTACATAGAATGTACATATAAATACATACATACATTGATATCTGTTACGTACACGTATGTACATATATCCATACATACATACATACGTATGTATGTACATTGGGGTCGGGTAAAACATGAAAGTAAATTATTATTAGGTAAATTTTAGCCTTATGCAGAAATACTAACATAGATACATATGTATGTATGTACATACATACATATGTACATATGCATGTACTCAATTTTCAATTCTAGGAACATTTTTCAAATTAACTACAATTAAAATTAACCCAACAAGCTGTTGTGATTGCATATACTTATGTACATACATATGTAGCACATAAGTAAGTATGTTCATAAATACATACATATGCATATGTATCTACTGTTTGATTGTGCCCCAACTTTAAGAAGAATTTACAGAATACAATAAACGGTTATAGGTGTTTATCAAAGTACTATCTGCTGAATCACATGATAAAATAAAATGTTTATCTGTGAGTGAGTGTTTTTATCTTTATTTGAAATATTTGCTGATGCTGCAGATGTTAATTTTTATTCAATTTTGTGTTTTCTACATATTTACATACATATGTATGTATGTATGTACATATATTAAATTATTATGGAAAATTCCACGTAAACAATAACTGTAGAAAGTACATACACATACAGACTTATATGTATGTACATATATGGACATATATGTGTATGTATTTCTTTATATGTATGCCAGTGTAGTACGTATGCATGTAATTGTGTGTACATACACATAAATGTATGTAGGAATGTATGTAGTATGCAGTCGAATCACCATTATCTCAAAAAAAAACTTCGATTTACGGAGACTTCTAGTTACAATTTTTTTTCAAAATAGAATAAATGGTTTTTTTAGTATGTATAAACGTACGAGCATACAAATGTACTTACATGTACATATGTAGTATGTACATGCACATATGTATGTATGTATACAATAAAAAATTGACAGCATTTTTTTCTTATTTTCAGTAAAAAAAATAACTCCAATAACATATGTATGTACATCCACACATACATACGTGGATATGTATACATATGTATATATACGATGAATTGCTGATAAAGAGAAATGTACATATAAAATAGGGCATTCTGGTGGAAAAGTACTTTTTAAATTACAAAAGGAAGACTAAAAATGCTAATTTCAGATTGCAATTACATACATACATATGTACTTTGTATGTACATGCATGCATGCATGCGTATACACAAGTAAACATTTATTCGCAAGATAAAGCAGTCAGGAAAAATTGTTAAATGAGTGCCATATTTTGTGTTTACGTACACACATCCGTATACATACATACATACATAAGTAAAAAATTAGATTATTTCTACTTTTAACTACATATGTACATACAGACATATGTATGTATAAATGTACATATACATTTAAATGTAAGAATACATACATATGTACGTTTTTGTTTACTTAAAATTTATCTTATCTACTTTGTTTCATACGAGTGATAATTAACTTTATAAACATTTATTCTTTTTTTCAATTTACAAACTTTTTAAATCTAGAAAAAGTAGATAAATACGATATAAAAAAAACTAGATTATGTAAACATTTTTGCGTTTTAAAAAAAGGTATTTTAAAGACTGATTTAGCACTTAACTAATGCTCCATTAGATACTTTGGATACTATTTGCAATAGTACCATTTCTATACATTATAACACAAACATATAGGGTGTTTTTTATTGAGGTATAGAACTTTAAGTTGGCATCACTTTTTTAACTGGCGGCCATTTTGTCAGCTGTCAAGTGATTAATATTTAGTTTGGTTTGCCATTTCATCATGAACAGGTTGACAAAAGAACAACGCTTTCAAATCGTGCAAATTTATTTCGAAAATAATGGTTCAGTTCGCGAAGTTTACCGCAAGCAAGTTTACCGCAAGTCGACATAATCGTCAATCAGAGCAATTAATTCGGTTAACCATGGATCGTTTTCGCACTACGTTTACTCTATGTGATAATACGCATCCGCAGAGACGTCGAACAGTGCGCATCGAAGAAACAATTGCCGCTGTAGAGCAAAGTGTTGAAGAGGACCCGAATGAATCGATTCGCCACCGTGCACAGCAATTGGAGCTTTGTCCATCAACTTTTGTCCATCAAAAATTGGACCTGTAGAATTGGCTTTATTCGAGCCAGCCGCGGCGGCCACATGCCCGAAATCATATTTAAACATTAATGGCATAAAATTATCCTTCCAATAAAGCCAAATTGATGGACAATAAAACGATTTTCTTGTGTTTTATTTCAATTCGAAGTTCTATACCTCTAAAAAAAACACGCTGTACATAATTACATAGTACATATGTATGTACATATTTGTATACATACGTAAATAATTTTTTATTTATTTGATAAATTTTTGCAGCACTGATTCTTCTCGCGCCGTATTTTTGATAGAAATGAAAAGATGAATTCCGATACTTTTGTTATGTTCATATTTTGTGCGAATTAGATGCTTTTTTAGACTTAAATAGAAGAATCTATGGCGCAAAGATAAGTGAAAAGATTCTTTTTAATTATAGATACATATGTATCTTGCGAACTTTTAATTTTGCACGCTTGCGACAGGCCGAAAATTTCACACAAACGTTAAACTGCTGTTCATAATAATATGCAATACTTTATGTTGATTAGCGAATGTAATTAATCACGTAATTATAGGTATATACATATATATGTACATACATATGTAAGTGCATATGCGTATGTAATATTAAAACTTTGGCTTGCAATAAAAAGCAAATGAGAGGTACGATAACTCTGCGCGAGTTCAATGGAAAACATTTTTCATCGAACAACAGCTTTTAAATGTACATTAGACATTAAGTGAATAACTTTTTTTAAAAAATTTTATTTTAAATATTCCGAGTTTGTGTTCGAGTGCCTTGAAGATTTTAGAGGTTTTCATAAGAAAGGAAAATGAACGTTAATAACACAATATTTGCCATTGCGTGATGCCAACTGTCAAACTTGGTTGTAAACTTAGCTATGGTCCTAATGTATGTAGTACATAAAACATATTTGTTAACTTCAGCGTAATGACTTCTTGATTGCCCTGGAAAAACAAGTTTGGTAAAACAAAACATTGTTGAACAACATTTGAAACGGCAAGAGGAACATTACGATTTTCTTTATATATTTGTTTGTTTGTCTTTTATTTATATGTTTTTAGTATTTGTTTTGTGGTGCCATAAACCGGGAAATTTTCAAAGAAACAGAAGAAGAAAAAAAAAAGAAATGTGAGGCTGATATTCTTGTACTTTTACAAAATTTTCATACATATTGTAGTATGTACGATATGAATGTTTGTGTATGAAAATGTATTAACACTTATGTATTTATAAGGCCGAATGTTCAACTGCTATATTCAATATTTTCTTTTCAACTTTTTCAATTCTAAATCTGTAACCGTGGTTATTATTACATGTATGTATGTACTACTAAAAAACATTCAATGAACATAAGAATTAGAATAAAATATTATTTTTTGACGATTTAACAATTTTTACTCCTATGTTGGCGAATGTTAGCGTTCGACATCAACTTTCCCCAAGTATTAAAAAAAAATTATACTGCGTTACTTTCACAAATCATGTCGATAATTTTGCACCCAACTGTGCATACAAACAAACACCCGATTTCGATATAGATAATGTTTTTGTTTACTATATTATTTCTGTAAAAATCTTTTCATTATATTCTTATTCAGTTTGCCAACTGCGAGTTTACGAAAAATCGCGCGTATTTGCAACATCTACGTATGTATGTGTGTATGTACAAATATTTTTAAAATTTTTATAGACAAATTGTGCAAAAAAAAAATATAATTTCTTTTGCAAAAATAAGCCTATGACTTTCACAATACAAACAATACGTTTGCATGTTTGTACATATCACGGTTGAAGCTCTCTTAAACAGATACATTTGTTAACGACAATTCTTTTCGCTGTTTTCTAATACATACATACATACATAGTATGTATATGTCTGTATATTTCATAATAGTGTTACTTGTTTTCTTTTACGCATATGAATGTATTTGAGCGCTTATGTAAATCCATTAAATTGCTAAATGCCTGCCTGTTCTTCTTCCTTTAATTGAATTTATTGTAACAAAAATATACATATACAATATAATAAAACCTCTTTGAAAGATTCAACTATAGAAAAACGTAAAAGAAGACATAACGAATGCAGATCATATTAACCGCCTTCATTGTTTTAATAAAACCTCTTGAAAAAAAAAAATTTGTATAGATAAAACAAATGCAACGTAGTTATTTTTTAAGTTCTTTTCCGTATTGTTGTTTGGCTGTGTGCTTAATAAGCCTAAATCTGTCCATTTCCATCAACATCATCTTCACATCTACAACACGAACAAGTTCGTTAGTTGTTTCTTGCCACCTTTACCCAATTGACTGTCACCTCGTTGTTATTTGTTGTTTTCATATAAAAACAATAGTCTACTGCGTTTTTAGTTTAGTCTTTAAACGGACGCAGCTCTTTCAACGCGGTTTTCTACTTATACAAAAGAATTAATTGAAAAAACAGACAAGAATAAGAATTAATTTTCTTGTTAAACTACAACTGTTCAATGTCTAAAATTACAAAAAACATTTTTAAATTTAATTTAATAATTAAATAACAAATAGTAGTCGCAATATTGGTTAATCAATTATATTAATTGTTACCGAAGCTGTGATATTTTGTGTTATTTTAAATTGCATATAATTTTGTGGTTTATTTTAAAGAGCTTTTCGAATTTATTTTTTACAAAGTATCATAAAAAGTACACTTGAGTGGAAAGCCTTTTGTAATACGAATATTATAATGTCTTCTGCTGCAACCACTGCTAACTGTGATAAAAGAATTAGGTATTTTAAAAATTTATTAAAATTATCGTGCATTTTTTTAATGTAGCGAAAAAGGATTCGAGATTCGGATTTTCAAATAGCTTTTGCTACCAGATTTATTTTATTTTAAATATAAATATAAGCTTTGCCTACAATTTTAAAGATTTCAAGCAAATTCAAATTTTTGAATCTATCCTATCCACTATTTTCAGTTTCTTCTGAAGCTTACGACAGTTTTTACAAGATATTAAGTTCTAGTTTTATGGGGAATGCGAAATAAAACAGTTTTTCAGTTTTTTTAAAACATTTTTGTGAGGCAAATTAAATAAAATGATAAAAATAACTGTTAACGAGAAATTTATTAGAGTAAAAAGTAGAAGTTTATTACTAATACTGTTTTTTAAAATAAAAATGATTTAAATTGAAAATGACTGGTATTATGCTAAAATAGAAAATGCAAATAATTTTTGTACAAAACACGCAGTGAATAGCAATTTTGTAATCTTTAAATAATGGACCCAGGCACACTGATCCAGCAACATTTTTTAACACATGTATACATACATACATACGTGCATATGTGTGCTAAGAAAATTGTATAATTAGTTATGGAAACATTACTTTTTATGTGCATGCATACATATGTAAAAATTTCTTAAAATGGCGCTTCAGTTATAAACCATTCTGAATGCGTTCCAATGACGCTGATAAGAAGATGTCAATAAATAATTAAAAATCTCTTTTTGCTTTCAATATAAATACATAGAGTTCAAGATTTTTAAAAAACCTTCTGTGGTTTAGAAAAGTCACGTGTTTTCAAATGAATTTTCATAAGGTTTCATTTTCTTATAATTGTTAATGAAGTAGTAGCAATAGAAATTTGCTCCAAAAATGTTCTTGCGTCACTAAAAAAAAGATCCAGATACTAATAAATACAGGATAGTACATACATACATACATTTCTTTTATAGCATTCATTCATACATACATACATAAATACATATTGTGTATGTATGTACATACATACTAACGCCAATTTTGTATGAATAACATTACTAATAAGTTGTCGGCAGCTGTATTTTATTTTAACTTATTTTCTTTTTTAAACTAAAATATGAAAAATAAATTGCTAAATCAAATTCACAACAGACCGTCTGCCAAGTGCGCAAATATATATACATACATACATACTATATTAGCGCTGCTACAAAATTGCTATCACTGTTAAAATACGTACGTAGATACATACATATACACACATACTCGTACATACTTAGATCTGAGTATGTGTAGAATACACAAAACAAATTAATAATTTAAAATAAGTATGACATTTAAATGTTGGTGTTTTCACGACGTCGTTCTGCTGTTAAAAGAATATTCTTAATTGTAAGATGAAACAATTTTAATTTACAAATGTTTCGTTCTTATTGATTTTCATTGTTTTTAATTGGTTTTATTATTAAATAATTTATTTAATTGTTCGTTGGTTTCCCTTTTAAACGAATATATAAATAAAGAGAGCTGTCCGTCGACAGTCCAGATATAACAATTTAATACTGTCATGGAATTGCTCTCTTTGTATGATATTCGATAATCCTCAATAGTTTAGTTTGATCTCTGTCTACATACATTCATAAACATTTACTATTAAATTTACGTCATTTATAGAGAGACTATTTTTTATAGTTTACAATTCGACTTTATACAAGATTTTTTTCATTATATTTAAATCATAGTAAAGAGCAAAAGCTCAATTCCTTTTGCACAAAATTCTGTTACAAAGAGCAACAAATTAGAGTTTCAGAATTTAAAAATTTCGTAGTTTAATTTCCTATAGTACTATAATTGTGATAATATTCAGCAATGCGAAATTCCCATCAGAGTAAATTTAAATTATTTTAATTTTAATAAGCTGAAACTAAAAAAAATTCTGCTTCTCGGCTGACGGCTATAGGTTTTTTTTATATTTAAGAAATTATTGATGAAGTGTTTGTTTATTTTATACTCAATTATGAAAATATAGTCTCCGCTTTTCCAAAAGTCGTCATCGTCGTTACATGAAGGTGACATCAACAAGTTTTATCTTTTACGCACATTGTTGGCAAATCCTTTTAGAAAAATGGTAAAATCCAGAACTAAGACTATAAACGGGGACTGTCGCTATCATTTAATTGTTGTCGAAAACAAAAATTTAAGGGGCAATTCTCTTGCGTCGAGTTAATGCGACTACGATAACGGCTCTTGGAAAATAAGGCAGGATATTAGGGCAATCATTTTATTTCGAATCACAAAATAAAGAGAGCTATCTATCGACAGTCTAGTTATTTTACAAAGCATTTTATCACTGTCATGGAATTGCTCTCTTTGTATAGTATCCGAAAATCGACATTTTTTATGAACTGTATATACATACATATTTTGACAATAAGTCAGTACATTAATGGTGAAACATAAAAGAAATGTGGAAGTTTAAAATTGAAGAAATTTATATCAAAATAAAAATGCATATTTCTTTTCGCTTTAAAAAAATAATGAAGTGTTTTTCTTGAAGAATTGCGTACATACATACGTAAATGTTTGTATGTATAGAAATATCTGGACAATTTTTTAATATGCAAAATCCTACAATTCTTTATTTGTACTCTTCTGCTAATTTCATTATCCTTTGTACAAAAGTCAAATAATAAGCATCTTAATTATGGGATTTTATATGAACTTGTAAAGTAGTTTAAGAATTTTCTTTTGTTTCTTTTCTAAATTTCTTAAAATTAATAGAAATCTTCGCCTAAATTTTTTACCTATTTTTTAAACACTCACACGCATTCCCTTGAAAATGGCTACTTAAATATGTTAAAAATTATAACGTTTTTAAAATCTAAGCGATTTTGCCAATGTTTGGCTTTTTAATGGTTAAGCAAAACAATTCTTCCTCCAAATAAATATTTGCTTTCGCAGTGTACATACTGGTCTTTGCACAAGTACATACATACATCTCCAGCAAATATTTATCGACTTTCACAACCCCAAAAAAGCATCATTTAGTTTTTTAGATCTGTATGATTTATTATATGGATAAATAATAAGAATTTTGTAGCAGATGCGCAACTAAAAATATAGAAATCAAAGCAGTACTTATTTAACTTAAAATTATTGATTTGTTTTCTAGAAATTAAATTTTCCCGAAACCCAATAGCATTTAGTTTCTATAAACCACCGCGACCTCGTCCGCCCGTTGGTCCCCCTTGCCAAGCACCACGTCCACCACCAGGAGCTCCTGGTGGACCGCCCCGACCACCGCCCGGAGGACCACCTCTACCCCTGCCTCGAGCTAATTAAGAAAAAAAAAATTAATTTAAAGTAAAACAGCACTTAACAAAAATATGATAATACCTTGCGCTCGTAATATTGCCGCTTTCCCTCGACCGGACGTTCCACCTAAACCCTTGCCCGTTTGTTTTTTAAACATTGGAGCATTTTTCAACATGTCTGGCAGTATGAGAAAACGAATTTTCGATCCTCGTATATAAACGTTTTCTAAATTTGCAGTGCGGCCATCACGGTATGTTACTGTTATTTGTGTCATTTGACAATTCATATTGTCTTCGGCTTCTATCAATTTTCCACGATAAACTTCTCCGGTTATTGTTTCACATGTTATGATGTGACCCTCTGCCTCGTGTAATACTTTTATGGGAACACCAATAGACATCTCTTATTTATTTTGTTTTACTTTTTTTTTAACTGAATTTCTTTCCGTAAAATTGTCTTAATGTGCTTGCTAATAAATGAATACAGACGTGCGGCGTTTTTTTTACAAGTGACAGTTAAGCGGCGCCATGTTTTTGCTGAATAAAATTAATGTCACGGTGCTTGTCAAGCATATGAAAGCAAGTACAGTGTTGTATTTACAGAAGCACTGAATAAGAGTTTTGTACAATCATGCTAAGTAAATAATGTTTACTTTTCAAATTTAACCATTAAGCAGTCATATAACTTTGAAGCGCATACTAATCGAGATAAAACTTTAAAAAGTTTTATAAAAATAAAATGATGAAAATGTGGCTTATCTTATTTACTTATTAAAGCAAAGGCATATATTTTTAACATTTTCAGGAGCTCTTGTTGTGTGACTAAGAAAATACGTACACAGCTGGACAAAAGTCACCGTCATTTGGTATCTAGAAGATTATAACAGCTCCCATGCTCAGAAAATAATGGAATCGGAAAAAGTAGTATATTTAACAAAAACTCTTATTTATATAAATTCTATTTCAGTTTAAAAATAACGCCAATTCAAGCGTTATTTAAAAAAAAATGGCATATAACGATTGCTGTGTGCATTTTTGGTGGACAAAAGTCACCGTCAGTTCAGCTCGGCTTGCCTGTTAAAGTAGTTTTAACAAAAATTTAAGCCATTCTGGCTCCGTTTAGCAGTGAGTTCGTTTAGTATAATAGCTTTAAGACTGATCTGTACACATTTTATAACGGTACTTAATTCAAAATTTTACCGACGCCTCGTGATTGTTAACAATGAATCAAAAAAGGAAAGAAACCACAATTGAAGAAAGAAAAATTATTTTAAATGCGTACAACCAAAGCAAAACCATTCGGGAGATATGTTTATTAGTTAATCGTCCACCCACCACCATTACTGCAATAATAAAAAGGTTTAAAGATGAACCAGAGTGCCAATATCTGCCGAGGAGTGATCGACAGCCGGCACTATCTGTACGCGAAAAGCGTGAAATAATAAAAATAGTTTAAAAAAAGAGCCGGAAAACCCCGTCAGAAATTGCTGCAGCGACAAAGGAAAGCAGTGGTACAGTTGTTCACCCACGTACTGTGCGCAGAGCGCTGAATTCCGCTGGTTATAGTGCTAGAGTATGCAGAAAAAAGCCACAGATCAGCAACCTCAACCAAACGAAGCGTCTTTCCTTCGCAAAAGAGCATTTAAGCAGAGGAATAGATTTCTGGGAAAAAGTTATCTTCCCTGATGAAAGTAAATTTGGTATATATAAATCGGACGGATGTGTTTTAACGTGGAGAAAGCCGGGCGGAGCATTAGCAGAGAAGGATATGCAGTCAACTGTGAAACACGGTGGTGCTGGAGTCATGGTATGGGGATGCATGTCGACGGCTGGTGTTGGAGAGCTCGTCTTTATAGATGAAATAATGGACAAAGTACTTAATTTGAATATACTTAAAGAAAATCTGCAGAAAAGTGCTCAGAAGCTTGGCATTGAATCAGACTACTACTTTCAACATGACAATGACCCCAAGCACACCGCAGAAATAGTTCGCTTATGGGTCTTGTGGGTCTTGTACAACACTCCCCTTACCCTTAAAACTCCGCCATAGTCAACCCGACCTGAATCCAATAGCATTTATGGGACCATTTGAATCGGCGGATTCGGGAGCGTCACATTACCAAAATGGCAGAAAATAAGCCCAGATATTACCAAAAAATTGATTCATTCGATGCAGAAACGTTTGCAAGCTGTCATCAAAAACAATGGCAAACATACTCCATACTAAAATAGTTTTAGCCCTTTAATTGATCAAGTATTTTATTAAATGACGGTGACTTTTGTCCACCAAAAATGCACACAGCAATCGTTATATGCCATTTTTTTTAAATAACGCTTGAATTAGCGTTATTTTTAAACTGAAATAGAATTTATATAAATAAGAGTTTTTGTTAAATATACTACTTTTTCCGATTCCATTATTTTCTGGGCATGGGAGCTGTTATAATCTTCTAGATACCAAATGACGGTGACTTTTGTCCAGCTGTGTACATACATAAACAGATTTCAGTGTGCACATGTATTTGCGAAATAAATAATAAACGTGATAAGAATCAAATTTCAGATAAAGATGGTATAAATACATACATATGTATGTCTGTACATACATACATACATGTGTATGTATGTATATTATAAAATTTTGTAACGTCCCCATTTTATTAAGCAAACATATTTACATACCTAACTTAACTCATTTTTTATACATGTAATACATCTCGTATATTTGCCAAAGTTTTAAGGCCCAGAATTGAGACTAAATTTCTATTAAAAACAAGAAATGATTAAATCTTTATATTTGACTCGAAATCGCTACTGCAAAGTCGATGTTCATACTTAATTATAAATTACTTTCATATTAATTTCAAATGTAATTTTTCCAAAATTTTTAGCGACCCAATGTTAAGTAGTAGTAGAAGAGAGTTTACGGAATCGGTTCTCGGTTCCGCTTGTGCTGAGAATAAGTTACGTACTATCTCTACCTCTTCTTGCGCTACCAACATGTCGACTGAGTCATACTGTATCTCTCTCGGCGTAGGGCCTCTGTGGTGGTCCTGATGTCCCTACCTACCACAGAACAGATCACGATAGGGCGTCACTCTTAACAGGTAAATAAGAGAAATATTGAAAATAAAAAATATTGTAACATTTATTACATTTTTTTTTAAAGGTTACACTCGAAAATCTTCGGTTGATTCAGCTGGTGACAGCAGCTTGTTCGACAGAAGCAATGATACAGGAGGAAGCAGCACTAGCTCTTCGGCTTCTTCGGAATGCTCGGATTCAGACGTTCAATCTTTGTACTCAGATGATGACTGCCAAGAGGTAGTCAAACAAATATTGCAACACGAGCATCCCATTCGTATTGTCATCAAACTACACGTGACAGAGAACAAGTTTACTAAATGGGAGTCGGTCTTGAATCCAACAAACAACATCTTATATGTAGCCATTCCTGAGAAGTTAGCTTCGGAAAATTCTAAGGAGACCTTAATTTCATTATTAGAATTTGCTGAGGACAAACTTGAAGTCGATGCAGTTGTCATGTGTGTACGTAAGAACCGAAATGACCGTGCACGCATCTTGGAGAGCTTTTTGCTAATGGGATTCGAACCCATCTCCAGAAAAGCTCCAGAAGCGCCACCATCTGCTGAAAAAGATAATGAAAACTTCCTTCTTATCTACCGCATTGAGGAATAAGTTGACAATATTATAAAACATCCGAAGATTTTTTATGCAATGTACGCTAAAAACAATAGCAAATACTTTGTAGGCCAGTTACATTTTCCAGTTCATCAAAAACCATTACTTCTAATATAAACTAAAGTGTTCAAGATTGCATAATAATATTTTCATGTTGTCAACTTTCAACTCAATGTCAACAATTTTATTTCGCTAAGAAATGTCGTAACCACTGTTAAGAGAAAATCGTAATAACATCGCATATAATCAGAAAAAAATAAATATAAAACATAAAAAAAATTAAAAACGTAAAAAAAAAATTAAAAAAAGAAAAAAAGCAAAAAAAAAATTTAGTTTTTAGTAATAATTGCATATAAATTTGTAACAGACATATGTATACACTTTCTTTTTATTTTTACAAATCAACTCTAAATTATTTTTTTAGGTCGTAATTTTCAATATAAAAATATATTTTTTGTTCCATATTCTTTACTAATATCAATCATAATATTTAATTAATTTCATTAAATTTATCAACTTTGTTTGCATCTTGAGGTATTTCAAAATTTAATTGCAAGAACTTTTGTACATTTTGAAAATTATTATTTTATTGGATTAATATATTATTTAATTAACAACTAATAAATAAAACAATAGATCTGGCTTACCGATGCAAAACAAATTTTAATTTTTTTTTATAAGATCTATTTCGACAGGTTTTGGTTCTATGAGGGACATACATAAATATTAAAGCACTTTCTTTTTATTACTCAGAATATAATAAATATTTACTCACCAAAACAGATGTTTTATTTGTTATGTTGAATTTTGTCTACAAAGTAGACAAACAGAATATCAACAAGTTGTTCATGGCCCTTGGTTTTTATGAGTATATTTTATAATTTAATTGTTAGAAGCTCACAATTCTTTAGTGAATTCTTGAGTAGATTGTTATATAGCCAAGTCCCTTAAAACCCAAATATTGAGTTACACAAAATATTTTGTAGCTGTATATTCATCGGTCTCGGAAACCAGCAATAATACCTTTTGGTCTGGCAACTTTATTTTCTATGTTGTCAAGCATTTGCTGGATAGTTGTATTCAGCGTAGTGTAAGAACGCCCTGCGTGCACTTTCCAAGTTCTCCGAACAAGAATGTAAACAAACTTTGCTGAATTTATTAACAGATTTGTAATATTAAAATGGTAATTTTATTAACAGATTTTTTTCTTAAATTCAACACACATGATTAATTAGAGCTATATATTTCAAATAGCATAAAAAATAAAAGTTGATTAATAAGTTGTGCTTTTTTAAACATTTTAGTCGGTAACTTTACACACTGATGTTGGTGATATTAAAATCGAGCTTTTTTGCGAAGACTGTCCAAAAGCTTGTGAAAATTTTTTAGCTCTTTGCGCCAGTGATTATTATAATGGTTGTGCATTTATACGAAACATAAAAGGTTTTATTGTACAAACTGGGGATCCAACGAACACAGGCAAAAATGGCCATTCCATATGGGGACACAAATTCGAAGATGAGTTTAAGGAAAACGTTAAGGTCTGTTGCAATCACGCAGCCTGTTTAAGGTTCTATTTGTTCTAACATTTTATATGCATGTTGCAGCACTCTGATCGTGGCATGATATCTATGGCCAACAATGGTCCTAATGCCAACGCCAGCCAATTCTTTATAACATATGCTGCCCAACCAAATTTAGATTTAAAATATACTTTGTTTGGTCGCGTTATAGATGGCTTCGATGCTTTAGACGAATTGGAAAAGTTGCCTGTGAATCCAAAAACCTACCGTCCTCATGTAGAAAAAAAAATCAATGGTGTAACTATACACGCCAATCCAATAGCTGCATAATTTATCATTTAATTTTTTATAAATATAATTATACATACATATATGAGCATATTGATGCATTATCTCTATTGTGCATTTCCGTCAAAATGCTCACTATGGGTAAAAAATTAAAAGTTAATTAAATTTCACTATTTTACGTTGTTGTTACAGAAAAGTATGTATTTGGATTGATAAATTTGGCCCTAATTTACGGCAACGGACTGCGGATTCGCTCAAGAAATTAATTTCATTTATATTAATAATTTCCTCTCCATTATGAAAATAAAATCATTTTGGAAATGTTTCCTAATAAACCAGATTATGACTTTAAAAACACACACCACAACACAAGAGTTTTCAATCAATCTATGGAAATCTTAAATTAATATTGTTACATAATATTCTAAAGTTAATGGCTTTACAAAAGTCTACAATGTCACGTTCCCTTTTTGCATTTCCTGAATTCGGTCCAAAATCAACTTCAGTAGAGAATACTGTGCTGTCTATTCGTTTTAATTGAAATTAAAAATGAGCCTTCAAATATTTTTGTCACGTTCGACATCATGGAGGTACGCGTATGGTCATATACATACATAAGAGCAAAATTGTTATACATCATAAATCATTATAATTATTTTTTGGGTTTTATGAAATCAAGACTAAAAAACGTGTAGTTTTTAAAATGGTTTTAGTTATTTATTGAAAAATCTTAAATTACATTGTATTTTTTATGAGATATTTGATGTACGTATTGTATGTAAATAAAATAGAATATTTAAAATAAGAATTTATTACGAATAAAATTGCATTGATTTAATTATTTCCTAAAAATATATCGTCTTTAGTAAAATTTAATAATCTTTAGTTTAAGGTAAGAAATAAAACAGACTACATTTTACACTCACAACTTTTAAGAACATCATAAACAAATATCAGCTTCTACATTTTGCACTAACAAATATAAAAAATAACATGATGATGAATTCTTATTTCTTAAGTTTTAATAACAAAACTTATTCACATATACTATATTGCTAAATGTACAAAGAATAAACTTTGCAAATTACACTAAATTAGAAAGCAAATGCTCACACAATAATTTCATTTTGCAGGTAAATTAGCGCTAATACAAAAACACTTAATCATATTAACACTTAATAAAACTGAAAACATTTCGTATTTGTAAACTTAGAGACAAGAAAAATGTACGTAAATATCTTTAAAATAAAGTTAAACAAGTGTTAATAATATCATTTAGCTGCTGAGCTGGCAGTGCCATTGGAAATGGTCTTTTTGGGTGGATTGTCCTTCAGATGTTGCTCAAACATCATGCGTATATCGGCTAAGGCTCGGCATATATTTTCGGCGAAACGGTGTACATTCTAAAACGGAAAATCACATAAAACATTAGATCAAGCCATTGTCGAATTAGGCCAGACTTACAGTCGTGTCGCATGATTTCTTAGCTGATATATGGAAGAACAACAAGTCCTCGCCGGCTATAATGTATGATACGCCATAACCGTCATCAGCTACCGGTCCGAACCCGCCACCCGAACTAATGCAATTGGGATGTTTCTTCAAATCCATTTTTGGTGTTTGTCCATGAGGTGTTTGACTAGTCGACAGGCGCCACGGCTCACTGAGCACTTCGTTCAGGAACGGTGAATCAACTTCTAGGTATTTGGACACAACATACAAACAGAACAGATGGCGATCAATGCCGCGCCCGCTCATAGCATCCTGGTAGCCCAACTGATGGCGGTCACAAGCCTTTATCAACAGCTCAACACGTTCTTTGTTCTTAATAAAAGACATAAATTATTCAATTAGTATTAAGTTATTAAGGCGCGCTTATTCAGCACAACAGTTTACCGTAGTATTTTCATTTTCCATGGCCTTAACCCAGTCGGACGACTCGATGGTGCAGGGTCTGACGGTTTCGGTGCGACCTTCGCGGAAGAGACGGGTCATCGAGGCCTCGTATGTCAGAGAGAAACGTCCTGCGTCTCGATAGTAGGCCAATTGCAGGGCCATTTGTATAAAAGCATCAGGCGAAAGGCGACATTTTTTCATAAAACCTTTGCCATATTGATTGTGTACCAAAATCCGAAGATCGACATCCTATTATTCGGACAACAATTCAAGGTGAATTCGTATATATGTATGAATAATTTTTCTTTAATCTCACATTTATCAGTTTGTTAGCATCCATGACGGCTTCTTCTATTTGCGAGAGACACGGCTCCAATTGCCAACTAAGACGGGTTGGTGAAGGTGGCTGAAATTCAGGTGTTCCCCTAGTGTTGCCGTCTTCGTCGTATCTATATTTTGTTATATCATATTATAGTAGATGTAATGAAATTTCTTTTCTTATTGATTTACACACACAGTTTTGTTAGTAAAAGAAAATGAGGTGGGGGGTCAACAAACGGCACATCGTTATAACTCTATAATAAATGATTAATGATTGATTATAGTACTAAGAGAAAAATACGAGCGAATTTGTTTAATATTTCCACAGAAAAGTTGATTAACAGCTCAAAAAAAAAAAAACACACACACACAAACTAAAATACATTTCGTTGGGTGCCATTAATGGATTATTAATTATTAAAGTTTGAAAACTTGTCATAGTTAGAAAAAAAAGAAAATGAATGAAGTAACGAAGAGGTTTCGACATCCCTAAACTGGCATTAAAGCATTAAACTGCTGAGCTTCTAATTTCACATGCGTCTAGTAAGACGCTTTCCACCTTTGTGGAATTGTAGTGGATTTAAAAAGTGTGTTTATATAACGAATTTGAAAACGCATTGAAAGGCAGAAATTTAAAGTCTGTGCATCCAATTAAGCCGCAGGTACAACGTCAAGCAGCCACACCCCCCCAACCACGATCATGAAATAAACATTTAAAGAATTGAAGATACGAAATAAACATTTAAAGTTGTTTACGAGTGAGTATTTACATATAGCGATCGAAAATAAATGTTGTGAAATTTCTTATGCCATAAACTAAGAGGAAAATACATACAGAAGTAATTCTAAACACTAATACAGTTTATAGTAGTATTTGTACCACCCGTATAGTATGATTTCGCCAGATGCCTATTTTTGTTATAATTTAAGAACACATTTTGCAGAGAGTGGCACCACTTTTTTGTTTGTTTTTTTTTTTTAGTAAAATAAAAACTTTTAAAATGCGCCCACTTTAAGAAGGGCTACAGGTTGCGGAAATAAAAAAGAAATCCGCTGCAGGCTGTTTAGTAGGACTAGAACTACAAAGCGAAATAAGTATAAGGAAGACTGTTAGTGGTGGGTGGAAACTTGTGATGAATGTGTAAATGTTAATAGTTCTGGTAATAAATTAAAATGAATGAATTTAAGAGAGTAAGAAAATTAAATTGTGGGCGGCCAGTGAGGTGATTTTGGAAGGGGCCCAAAAGAATAGGTTTGTGTTTACCCATAAATATCATCACCGAAAATATACTCCCAAGTGTGACCCATAACCGGTGCGTCGGCCCTAAAAAATTAAGCCAGATACGTGTGTGTCAACATAAAGAACAAGCCTTTAACCAATAATAATAAACTACAACTAAAATTAAATAAAAAATAAGTAAATACTTAAATAAAATAAAATATACGCATATGGGCAGTGCAAAAGGAGACACACAACCAAAAGAAAAGCAACCACCGGCCACAACCGTTTTTCATATCAACAGAAAGAAAGATTTTAGATGGCAAAAAAAAAAAAAAAAGAAAAAAAAGAAGAAAACAAAACAAAACATATTACCCATTGGACACTAAATCGTCCACCATTAGATTTTCCCACATATGAGAGGCAATAGCAGCATCGGCCCTTTTTTTTATTGTTGGGTTCGGTAAATTTGTGTAAAAAGAGTTTGAGGTTTAAAAGGCGTTTTGAAACCAAAAATACATGAATGCATCAATCGATTTGGACGCATTCATTCAAGTTTTGCTTTTTTGTTTTATATGTGTAGGTATGTATGTATGTATGTATGTACATAAGATTCGGTAAAACCAACTTACCAGGTGTGTTCCGCATTGAAACCTACACGGCCGTTGGTGCCCACACACACCGTAAAGCTCTTATCAAACCAACGATTGCAGCCGTTGCCGTGCAATAATATTTTGCCAAAATTGTCCAAGAGTTCGGGACGCGTCAAGTCAAACTCGAACGGAACTTCATCTAGTGATAGTACAAATGCTGCCGATTCGACAGCATTTAATGAAACACGATTAACGCCGCGTGAAAAGTTTGTATTACGAACCTCTGCCCATTTTGAACGATTCCATGCTGTCAAGGCTGCCAAGTGTTCTTCACCTGGCAAAGGTGTTGCCTTTGAATGAAGTATCTCTTCCATTTGTCTAAGACGCAAAATAACCATTAAATACACAGATACATACATAAATTGCACACAAGCCTATAACGGACTTACACTTGTATTTCACATGGTCTTAGTTGACGTCGCTTGTAATAGATTAGGACTTTGTAATAGCAGCCTTTATGTAAAACCACAATATGATTTGAGTCTTTGTAGTGTACAATGCGATCCGTTTCGAGTCCGGGAGCTCTGACGGTATTGAAAGTTCGTTCATATTGCCACGAGCATAAAGGAATCATACCCTGAACCATAATCTAAAAATTATATGAAACAGAAATCATTAAAATTATTATTAGAAATGCATATATTTTTGCTATTAGAATTGCTGATTAACTCTACAGAAAAATAGTAAAAAAAAACCAAAATTAATGCATTTATTTTTGGCCCATCAAAACTTAACTGAAAATAATATCGATCAAATTTAATTCTCAAATATCTTTTATTTCGTTAAAGTTTTTTTTTTTTAGCATAAAATAAAAATTCTAATTCTAACGCTGTTTTTTTTTTATTTGTGCAGCTTTAAATAATATTTTAAATTAGATATAATCGATATAATTTTGTCAAATATAATATTTAGGTGTAGAATTGCTTTTAGTTTCGTTTTACTATTTCAACATAAACATATCAGCGGTATCTTGGTGGTCCAGTAGCCTGGCTCTGCTTAAATTGCTAGTATTTACAACACTGTGGCATCTGCGGCAGTGCTAAAAGGGTATTTACACGGTAATACGGCTGCTCGTACGCAAAACCAAACAGAAAATCATATGAAATTATCTCCATATTTTATAACTGAGAATAAAAATCTGACGACAGATATTTTTACATTTACATTTTTTTGAAATCTGCCCCAAAAATTTGTAATTGCCTTATTTGTGTACATAAAAATACATCCCTGATCTAATGCTGTGGTAGAGGAATTTGAAAATTTTTCAAAAACAATGAGAGCCGTACGACCGTAAAATTTTCATCCGTATTTTCCCTCTATGCCGTAGGGTTTCATTGCCAGCTTAGACGATACCATCCCTGCTCTGGTACTTAAAGATTTGAGTTATCGCACCACTTGTATTGTCGTCTAAATGCCCTTTAAACAGGCAGTTATGCCGCTCTGGTGGTAACTTTAACCGATTAGAACTGTCAGTCTTTTTGCCAGCACAAGAACTTGATTTAATCTTTTTTTTTTATACATAAGGACAGGCTACAACTTAAGAAGGGGGGGCGAAATACCCTAAGCCCAAATACAAGAAAAAACTATCTAACAAACGTTAGACAAACCTAGAAATATGTTAAACATTTCAATTGATTACTATTATATATTAAGAGAGCTTTTGGATACAGTATCACCGACTATAAATTTAAATAATTTTGAATGTACAGAACGCACTGGCGTTTGTGGTAAACAATATTGTGGTAAATATAATAGAGTAGTAAATATGCACTTTTTAGCGAATGGAAAACTCTATTAACACGGAAATAAGCAACTGTCTGTTTGTGGAAAACGTACAAAAAAACAGATTCATTCTTGCAAGCTTTTGCAAGTTTTTATGCTTAAAGTTGAGCTCGTTTGTGTTGCTGTGTTTTAAACAGTCAGTGATCAAGAATCTGGAATCGGGGGAAGGTTTAAAATTCAGACCATTATGCTGGTCTGAATTTATTTCCTCTATAGCGGAATAGGCAGCCTTAGCGATCGTTAGCCATAAAAACACATCTTAGGCGGCCACATTCACCAAAATATGAGTTCAACTATTTTGTATAGCCCACGACTTACCGGTTTCAATTCTTGCCTTTCGATGGCACGTCTAAATTGCAACAACAGATACACAACGTTGGCGGCACGGGCAGCTTGGTTTTTGGTTAATTCCATGAAAATGGCATCGGTGCCGTAGAAGTTGCTGTTGATCATTAGTGGCGAACGGCCGCGTAGATAAACGTATTCCTCCCACCAATCGGACACATAATTTGTCGACCACCAACTTTTCAATACCAAATACCATTGCAGCTTTTTGCCAATAGTGTTCTCGAATTCTTTGGCTAAGCGTTGCATGCGCGTATAGTTTTCATCATCCAGCAACGGACGTACTGATCGCAAATAGCGTTGCATGGTATCGTGCACCGACGGCAAAGACAGTCGGGGCAAAGAACCCTGAAAACTGTACAGGCCGGGGTTGTTCCAGCTGGAAAAAACCTTGACAGCGCCCGCCCAAAGTTTAGTGCTCCACGACACTTTGCTGCCCGGCGCTCGTGACTCGTACATCCAGCCTTTGTACATTAGCAGCAGCTTGAGCGTGTAACGCATCGTCATACAGATGCCAAGCCAGACAATTAGCGAGGCCAGAAAGCAGGCGGTTATTTGCCAATTGACTGTGTTCGAGGGTAAATGCACTAATACGCGATTGATTAAATTGAACGGTGCTCTCATGCCAGCAAAATGTAGACCCAGCGCTATGGCCGTTATCAGCCAGAGACTGTGTATATGAGCTGGATACACACCATTCCGTATGCCGTTCTGCAGGAGTAAGAAGACCAAGGAAAATAAATTTAGTTTTTTTTTCTAACACTTATTCAGGCAAACATTCATTCGCCAACACTTACCCTGGCTCTGGCCACACGTTTCTTCCACGATCTGATTCCAGAGTTCCAAACCAGATTGAGAACTTCTTGGTCATAATTGATATCAAATCCTTCATGGGTGATGGCAAATGAAAAGGCTACAGCTTGATGGGCTTCAGCCATAGTTTAGCCCCAACTTAAATGGTTCACTCTCAGTTTAGGTTCCAAACAAAATATGTATATCTGCAAAATGAAATAAAACAAATAATTACATATATTTTAATTTTATAATACGAATATTTAAGCGTAATTATTTAAATGTTTATGGATTTTAACTAAATTATATTTTTATTGGTTTTTTTTTTAGTTATATTCGTAATAAATTAAATTTAAAATGAAATCAGCCCGAATAACATGTGATCCTTTTGTTTTAGGTATGGAACGGGTTCGGTAATTTTATTGAAGTCTAAACCAAATAACAATTTTAAACCACCGCAGGCTGGGAGCGTCAGACGAACACGGCGGTCAGGACACTCTGCGTTTTGGATTGTATAGAGGGGAAGTTCATGTATGACTTCGGTTGTGCATGTTGTTCCTCCGCAGCTGTTGTGGTTTAACGCAGGAAGAGGCTGGCTTGGAAATATCCGGGGTTTGCTAAGCGCCCTAGTGATGCTTGCCGGCGAGATGCTGTTGTCTGGCAACAGATTCTGTTTATGCCTGAAGTTCAGGCGAGTTGGTTAAGGCCTAATGTTGTTGCAAGATTTCGGACTACCCATTCAGATGCCTTGTCCGCCCTCCTCAACTTTCTGGCAAGTTGCAAAACACAAGGGATTAGATGGGCCGAGACCTCCAGCAAGGGGTTTATGATTGGTGCCGGGCAACACCTTATCAAAATTGGCCACCTGTATGAGCCGTCGACAAGTTCGCTCATGTGGAGTTGATCCGCCGCTGTCAGATTAAGCCACAAGCAGGTGCTAAGACAAATCAATTCCAAAATATCTCTCTCGCTCTCTCTCTCTTTCTCGCTCTCACACACATGGAGAGTGCGATCAGATTGTAGATATGAAAGGAGAAATATGTCCGCACAAAAATTCTCTCTCCAGTTATCGTTACGGTGCAGCAAATGATTAATATAATACGATATGTGACATTTCACCACATGCGGTTTGGAGTTATTTTGAATTGGACTTGGTTTTGTAGAATTCTTTACATATTATTGCACAAATAACTATAAGAATTCTTTGTAACCGCTTAAATATCTTGGAACGAGAATAGCGTAAAGTTTTGCCAGTTATTAATAAAAAGTGCATTGCACATACATGTATGTATGTATGTATGTGTGTGTGAGTGTGTGTGTGTGTGAGTGTGTGTATATTTTTACTAAGACTTATTATAGACCAGAGAAACGAGCGAAATATGTACGTTCGCCAATTTGCTTGCAATTAAATCAATTTGTTATTCTTACAAAAAATAAAATAAATAAAAATATAAAACAACTATGAAAGTTATTAGAGAAAAATAAGTAAATTGTTTATAATGAATTGATAACAAATTGTTAAGCAACTTGTTAAATAACAATAATGAAACGAACTTTGCTCGCAAAACTTTTAAATTCATTGAATTGCATGAAGTGCATTTGTTGGCCAGAGAAATTCACAAAAATTAATTTATTGTTGCATTTGTTTGTTTGTTTTTTGATTTTATTAAACGCAATCATATTCTGTTACATCAATAAAACGAAAAGGGAAAGGGAAAACAAACGCCAATCTCACTGAAAAGATACGTGGGCGGTTTGGCGCTACTCGTATTTGAAATTACTTATGACTGACAAGAAAACGATACTTCGCTTTCTGTGTGTGTGTGTTTGCGTGCTGTTGGGCCAAAGTTCGGTAATATGAGATACAAGGTGGCGCAAAAGTAATCCTCCTATCCGAAAATGCTATAAATTTTGCGATTGGCCTCTAATGTCAGTTCTGTTTTGACATTTGTGTAGTAAACACATGCGAAATACACGTTAATAAACAATGTTACGCTACACTGGTGCAGAACGCGGAATATTGGTGACTATTTATTTGACCAATAATCGGTCGGTGACTTTGGCACAACGTGAATTTCGTCGCAGATTTCCCAGCCGTCCAACGCCTACTGGTGAGACACTGCGACGTTTAGCCGCTCGCCTCGCAGAGACTGGCACAACACGAGATGCAGACCCCGGAGTAACCGTTCTGCGGAGAATATTGCTGCTGCTGTAGCTGAGGATGTCATGGAAGCGCCGTCAACATCGACCAGACGACGTGCCACGCAAATGGGTGTCAGTCGACGGTCTTTACAGCGAATTTTGGTACAAGATTTGAAGATGTTGCCGTACAAAGTCCAGACGGTGCATCAGCTGTTAGCTGCTGACCGCCAATCGCCTCTAACATACGCTCAAGCCATCCTTAATCACCACCAAGAGGAAGATGATTTTTCATGAAAAATAATCATGAGTGATGAGGCCCATTTCCATCTTAGCGGGTACGTAAATAAGCAAAATTTACGCTTCTGGGGCACTGAAAATCCGCGTGTAACCCACGAAGAGCCATTACACCCGACTGTCAAAGTCACTGTATGCTGTGCTGTTTTCGCTGGAGGAGTCATCGGACGTTTTTTCTTCGAAGACGTCGCGGGCCAAACGGTTACTGTGAATGGGAGTTCTTTTTGCCGCAACTTGATGAATTGGGATTGGAAAACATGTGGTTCCAACAGGACGATGCAACGGCACACACTGCACGTGCCACCACCGATATGCTGAAGGATGCATTTCCCGGGCGCCTAATCTCCCGTTTTGGCGATTTGCACTGGCCAGCAAGATCGCCTGATTTGACCGCTCCAGACTTCTTTTTGTGGGGCTTTTTGAAGTCGCGGGTTTATGTCAACAAGCCTCAGACTCTTGCAGCTCTTAAAGACAATATCCGTCAAGAATGTGAGGACCAATCGCCGGAAGTTTTGGACAAAGTGATGGAAAATGCCATAAAAAGGGCTCAAATGACAATCAACTGTGGCGGCGGCCATTTACATGACATCATATTCTCGACTTGATGTAAACAAAATTAAAAGACCAAATAAAAATAATCCACAAGAAGAATCAAAGTTTTTCATTTTTTTTTTTTTTAATTACAGCCAAAAAACATCGGAAGGTTATTTTTGCGCCACCTTGTACATTAGCTGTGTTGCTGTATTTTTTGTGCCAAAATTTTTGTAAAATTAGGGGCATACTAAAAAATCGCAGTTCTATCGCCAAATTAAACTCCTGTGTACCTGTAGTTTTGCAATGTCTGAGCAAATTTTGCAAGGGGTTTCAAGTCTGTGGACAAGCTGGAAAAGCATTCCAAAAAACAGCTTTATATTCTGTTTTTTTTTTTTTTTAATTATAAAGCGCTTAAATAAACTCAGTTGTTAAATTTTGATTAAAAATTAATTGAAACGAATGGATAAAGAAAAAACCTAATATCATTGTATTTCAAAGCGTTTTGGCCCATAACATTCGCATGGCGAAAGAAATTCGTTGTCATTAGAATCAATTGGATTTAACTAAATTTTATGCAACCATTCGCAACAACAACAATATGCTTTGCTAAATAATTATAAACATTTAATTGCTTATGGCCAGTTTTTAACTTAATATTTAAATACGAAATTAGTTAATTTTTCCTTAAAATTTCTGGTTTCGAAATGTTTGCCTGAATTTGCTATTAAATTCTCGCTCCACATCCTTCCACACATTCACCTTTTGTTCGGCACCAACTCGGTCATTCTTTTTTGCACTCGATTATGCTGCTGCTGTTTTTTTTTTTTATCAAATAATGAAAAATTTTCATATATCAAAATCATGTGGTAGTATAAAAAACTTAAGTTGTATTTAAATGGATGTGGTCGGTGATTTAAGTTGTATTTAAATATGATGTATAAAAATAAATTCGGTATTTTAACAGAACTTAAGTTTAAACACCGTTTTATTTTTTCGAAAATTTATTAATTGTCAAAACAACTGAAGTTGGCAGCACTGAACAAGTGGTTGGTGGCACCAGTGTCAGAAGTTTAAAGTTGTTTACAAACACTAAATTTATTTACAAACATTTTTAATACTCGGACAGCAATAAATAATAATAAACAAAACGTATTAAAAAAACTACAATAACTAAAACAAAGTTGTGCTCGATACGTCGTTCTTAGTCTTAAAGGTGAAAGAAAAACAACAAAATAAAAACAAGCAACGGACATTGAAAGAAATTACAAAAGCAAACCAATTCCAAGTGTTAATGGCCAGTGTTGTCGTTTCGCCAGTTTATGCAAATATATATGTAGTTGTAAGTGGATTTGAATTGATTAGTTTAGATTGAACAGACGATGGCCATGTTCTTCGAAATACTCCCCTTAAACAATGACCCATTATAAGCCATAATTAATAAATACAGACGAAAAAGTATTGTGAAATACTATTCGAATTCTTTAATTTCTTATAAATAATTAAAAGATTGCAACGTTTTCGAGAGTTGCACAAAATATCGATTATTGTCTGTGATAATAATTGCAAACACACATTCCACATAAACGCAATTCCCTCGAAATTTAATTAAAAAAAATTAAAAATTGAAAAGCCATTTCCATGAATTTATTTACATATTTCCATGATCGGAATGTAAATGTTTATGAATTGATATTATTTGTTGCACGTGATTAAGTTTTTAGTAAAAAATTTTAATTTAGTTTGAAATCATTATTAAACTGAATACTAAATTATTGAGAATTGTTTTAAAATTTCCATACATCGAAGGCAATTAATTGATTTTTCCGGCAAATTTTTTGTTTCTTTGCTTTTACGATTCTTGGCTCTTGTCACATTTTCGTGCCAAATGTTCTTAATAATTTAAGTCTTATCACAATCTTGATATTTATGGCAACAGGTGATGAAGTGACAGCCATCTATCTGTATATCTCAGCGAAAAAGGTCTTAAGCTATGCCCAGCCTGTTGTCAGATCTTGCAATATGATAAGTAAGATATGCCTAAAACTATCAAATTTGTTATTTATGTGTCTCATTATTTACTTTAATTAAAATTATAATATATCTTAATAACTAAAACAGTAGCAACTTAAGGCTATAGGCCTTATAAGAATATCTTATAATTTTGTGAACTGTGAGTTGTTGTCTTGTAACCTTGTCAGAAAAAAGCTCTGCCAGTCCTTTGTAAGATAACAAAATTGTCAGATATGGTATGACAATCGTCGAATATTGCCATTGTTCGATAATTGATAATACTCCTGACAATGACGACACTATTGTCAGTGAAATACATAAATACATATTTTCATGCGGAACACTAAATGAAAGCATAAATTTCTTGTCAGACATTCGTCACGAATTAAAGTTTTAGGGTTTTCTTACAAAGATCAAAACAGATAATTTACCGTCTGGCGGAAATTTTTCATTGTCAGATCTTAATACCTTCTGTACATAATATGTCACATTGGTAAAAAATGTCACACGAAAATGAAGGACGCCAAAAAGAGAGACCTGACATGACACTGACGCAACGCAATCAGGTTAAGTGTGACAGCTGACAGCTGATGTGACTGACTGTTGGTGTCGAAGCTACAGATATTATTGTATCTATTTGTGTTGTTTTTTTTTAATGAATTTTCCTTGAATTGTTCGACACATTCTGACATGACGCGTGATCTGAATACATATAAATAATGGATGACAGTTGCTAAAGCATAATTTCGTGAAATTTGTGCTATAATCATTAGTTCATGTGGTCCTTCCGATGGAAATATCGCAGCTGCAATATTGAAAAACTGCAATTATGTGCGTTCATTGTCATTGTTCGCAAAATTTGAATCTTGAATTTTGCGTAAAGATTTGACTTAAAAACCCTTCGAAAAATAAAGTACGTTTGTCCTGGTATTTTTCAAGAATTCTTTCAACATGAAACTGTTTTGCCAATCTAATGAAAACACGTCTAATCAAACAGTTATCACGATTTTGTTTTTAATTATTTTTTTCTTTTTTAGTTGATATTTTATTGATGTGATGTTTTTTGATTGCTTTTATTCCGATAAATTACTCTAGCAGGAAAAAGGGATTTCCCTTCTCAACCAATTAATTTAAATAATTTAGCAAAATGTGGCTGTAAATTTTGCCGATTTCGAGTGTGACGTTAATATCTTGAGGAATGGATAATTTGATCAAAATAATTATATAAATCAGAAGCAATTAGGTAACCTCTTCTCATTGCAACATTGAATATTAAGACTTTATGTTATATTTATGGTTAAAGTGAGAACCGTCAAAAATGTTTTAGTGAATTTAATAATTTATAAATTAAGAAAGATTGTTAAAATTTTAAAGTATATTTCTTCTCTGAAATTGACGTTTCTGTTTATACGTACATATCTATATAGATTGGCCATATCGTTTTAGGTTTATTTTCGTTTTCGTTTTGAATCAATATTTGCAAATTTTATGCACACAACAAAGATTTGCATAAAACGAAATTGCTTGTTGCCACCAATTTGCAAGCAATTAATAGCAATTTTATTGTAAAAAAGCAAATTGAAAATACAGTGAAACTTCGATATAAGGCATTTGTAGGAGAAGCAAAAAAAAAAACTTCTTTGTAGCTATTGATTCGTTGTACATATTTATCAGTACAGACTTGGCATAAAGAGTCTTGAAGAAATGCTATAAAAAATCGTTGTAACTATAGTTTTCTTTATCGGAGTTGTATTTTCATTGGCTAGAGAATTTTGAACGAGTATTTCGCTGTATACAGGTTTTACATACGTACTTGCAAGCATATTTAAACTTCACTGCTTTTGAGGGCATATTTCAGAAGTTCTTTGTTATTTTTGAATGAAAACCTTTGCAAGAGACTCAGTAACATATTTGTTATGTGAAGTTTTTTCGTTATAAAAAAGTTCGTTATATCGAAGTTTACCTGCATTTTATTTGGAACTGGACAAAAGTTCTTGTAGACATTTGCACATGATTAAGACATCGACTTTGAAGACATGAGCACGACAGAAAATGTTTAAAACCTTCCTCTCACTACTATAAAGCCTGGCTGCCTCTTGTTTACCGTAAAAATGCAACTTTAGTGGTCATAGTTTTGCCATTCACTGTATGGTAAATGTAAACGATTCAATGAATTAACTCAATTAATTAATTCTTTTATTTCTTGCTTAAGCGTTAACTAAGCAGGTACTTAATGTGTTTATTGAGTTTTGTTAATTTTCAGTTGATCGCGAGTTTCAAAACGACTCGTGGCATTTAAAATGAACTCGTCTTTAGGCGTTTTAAAAATCATTAGACGTATTATTGTAATTAAAACACGGAAGTCTGAAATAATATAAAATTTAAACGTGATCAAGAGCTGTTTGTAAATCCAATAACAACTGCAGAATAAAAATTCAACGGCTGCAATTGAAAATTAAACTAAAAGTTGAACCAGAAACAGGATTAGTTTAAATACTCTATAAGTAATCGTCCACTTAAGGGCATATCCATGTAGAAGTACGAACCAGATACTTACTATAGGCAGAGCTGCTACTGTCTCCCTAGTTTTTTTTTTTTAGAAGTTTGTGCCGTCTATGGAGCAACATTGGAACTACCGACTAACCCTGCCCTTTACAATTTTCTGTATATACTCCACTTGCCCCCCAACTGTACACATTGAAAACAGATATTTACTACAGATACCAGCACTACAAACGGGGAAATTCTTTTTGGGTACATATATATGTATGTGCACATGGACAATGGAGCCATATGGGAGCTGCTGCCTTACTATGCCCTTTCAAATGTTCTGTGCTACAGACTTTAAAATGACGGTACGATTTTGAATGCACAGTGAAATTACTACTGAAACTAGTACTTTTACTAGACACACATATACTAGTAAAAGTGCTCCTAAGGATGGTGGCAAGTGATAAGGCACCAAAGTAAATAGTATAGACACTTTGTTGAGAACGTCGCCAAAATAGTACCCGGTTTATTTATGTATATTAGTTGAGAAAAAATAAACATAAAATTTCTGTCATACAGTCTGTTCTACATAACTGGACAATTTCAATAAAAATTTAGCAAAAAAATTTACCGATTCAACAGAAATTGTTTAATTTCTATATTAAATAAAAATAATATTTATTGATTCAGCACAAACAAATCTTTTGCAGTTCCAAAATCAAACATACATTTCGCCAAATCGGAGAATTAATTGACTGAAAATATTAGAAAAAGGAACACCTTTTGCAACTTAAATCTTTTTGAATTTTAGTTGTTCAATAGGGAAAAAATTTTTATAGAATTGACATTGAATGCATGATGAATCCACGAAAAAGGGTAAGAAATTTTTGTCTGTGTAGGCGCACACATTGTAATCACAGTTGTACTCTTAGTTCTTATTCAAGTGCATTCTGAATTTTTGCTGCATTAATTGTGACCCAAATTTTATTGTGTTCAATGTTTTATTTTTTTATTTTTTAGTTTAAAATTCTATTTTTAAGAATTGGGAATATTTTTGCTATTTTATTCACGTTACGGAAAAATAACGTTTTACTTTGCAAAACGTTTTGCAAAAGAAAACAAACAATTGGAATGCAACTACAGAAATATTTGAGAAATTGTAAATAAAAACATAAAAAATTAACCGAAGCTACAGCAACTACAACAAACAGTAGATAGAAATCATCTTGTTGAACATCGTAAAATTTGAACGCTCTCTGGGAGTACAATTGATATGAAGAATACCAGTGTGTTTGTTTACTTCTGTCAGCCACTATAGACTGAATCTGCAACGTTTTAGTTGTAGTATGCGGTAGTAAGAAAGAAACAAAATATGTATGTATGTATGCAAGTTTTCTTTTAATTTATTTTGTAATTGTGTTTTTCACGCTCAAGTCCAAAGTTGGAATCAATTTTATTATGAATAAATTATGTATATTTCTGGGTTATAAAATTCTTAATTTCTCGCTGATTACAACAATAATTTTAAAGAGTTTTCAGCAGAACTTTAATTTTTTGATTTTCTTTTTAAAAGTTAAACTTACACGTATGTATTTATGTTTTTTTTATATTAAATTTAAAGTTATGTTTCTTTAAATTATTTAAATTTCGGTTAATCGAAAGAAGATTTTGATTGCTTTTTCCAAACACTTTTTGATTATTTTCTGTTTTAATAATTTTGCACCGACACTGTTTTTATGTGTAAATAAATGAATGGTTTAAGTCAAGAGTATTTTTGTAATAAACTTGTTGTGCTTTCGCTTCTTGTTGATCGATAGACTGTCGACGTCTAACTAACGCGAAAGTCTATGGTGGAGGTCTTATTGAACCCCCTCAATAACATTCGCTTTAAGTGTATTGGAGCACATGCATTCGTTCGCTGTAGTTGTTTGCCGATTGTTAACCAGCCACACTAGACACTGTTTTGGTATTCTTTTTTCGTAATCACTGATAGGAAAAAATTCAAAACAACAAGAACAACAACAACAACAATAACAGAAACATGCTCTGGGAGATAAAATATTAAAAGAGGCAAAACTGTCACGAGCAGAAAAACGACTTTAACGGCAAGTGATTATTGGCCACAGGCATAAATACAGACCTCTTCGGGAAGGCAAAGACTATCAACAAGTTTTTATTGTGTATGACTTTAATCTTATAGAAATAATACCCATCCATAATGATTTGATAAAGGAGTGAAATCTTTGACATAATGACTTGTTTTTGGAAATTATTTGTTTTCGTTAATTCGCAAAACATGATAACATTTTGTATGTTTTGCCCATCCTAGCCGTGTTTTGCTGTTATATGTATGTATTAGTAAATTCCCTTCTTCATATGAATTCACTTTGTTCTTACTTACGCTTACTTGGAAACCAACGTATGTAGCCATTCTATATAAATGTGTAAGTAACTGTTTAAGCTGAAGTACATTTTTTTTTCATTCTTATTACAGTTTAAGTGGCAGAAATTGTTACTTAGAATAATATTTTTTCTAAAAACTGAGGTTTTTTATGAAAATTACATTTTTTTATTACATTTCAATAGAAGTTTATTGTATACAACAAGTTTTATTGTATACAACAAGAGTTGAATATATCCACATATGTATGTACATACGTAAGTACATATGTATTTAAATCGGTCACGAGTGGCTTTTTATGCCACTCTTTGAATAAATGTGTAAATAAAGATTGCAGTTTCCTATGCTTCTGATTTAAGACTTTCTATTTTCTGTAAATTACAGTGGAGGTCTTGCCTTCTAAACATGTTTCTGTAAATAAAGTAACAACATTGTTGTAGTCGTGTCTCCGCAAAACTCACATGATTTCGACACCAACTTGATAAAATAATAATAAACAGAGAGTTGGTAAATTGTAAACATATGTACATATGTATGTATGTATACATACACATGCACACGTATACATATACGTACTTATGCGTGCCTTAACATGTTTATGTACATTGTACAATAAAAAATATGTATCTAAGTATGTATGTATGTACATATGTGCAGTTAACAGAAATATTCTCGCTCATATAAAAAAAACAAAATGTTTTCAGATTTGATATACAAAGCGACCTACTGAGAGAAACTGGTAACACACCCATCGTTTTGTCCCCTAAACAAAAAACATTTTTTTTAAGACTGCAGTCGATAATAAGAAGAAATAAAATAAGAGTATTAAAAATGTCTCTAAAAATATACACATAAACACATACATACATATAGCACCCATGTATTTACATACATGCATAAACATAACCAAACATGTACGTTGTGTGTACATACATACATATGTACATACATATGTTCATAAACAAAGAGCAGACACAATATAGAGCACTAATAACCTGGTCAAATTTACTTCCATATAAAAATTGTTAAACTTATGAAGCAGACAAGCTTCAAGAAATCAATTGAAAAATTTTTTATAAATTTTTTATGTATAAATTTTCTAAGCAAGTGGTTTGCTTGTGTTGTGGCAATATCATATTATAGTATATCTATTCATACATCATATTATGTCGAAAGAAAATATTTTTATATCATTTTATTTGAACTGAATTGCCAGCAAATCTCATTTTCAAATGCAGAAATCAAATTCTAACTACAAAACCTTTGAAAAAATGTTAAAAAAACAGATGCGATTAACATACATATGTATGTATATACATATGTATGTATATATAATATTGTATAATACTGATGGGCTGTTTACAGAGCACGAATGTTCTACACATCTGGAAATTTTGCTTCCAGTGCAATGCACTTAGGGGAAATGGAGTGTTTTTCATAGAAATTGATGCGGTAATTGGAGCCTAGATTTATTTGAGACGTTTTTATCTATATTATTTTATTTTATTCATATTTATTACAATTAAAATTATAATAAACTAAGTTAAGAAAGAAAAGCACTAGCACTTAATGGCTATCGGCTTGCGATTCAAATTATACTTTTAAAAGTCTTTTTCTTCGCAATAATGAATAATTTTACATATGTATGTATGTATATTGTACATTGTTGTTGGACTGTGTTGTTGTTTCCTAATATGGTATCTAAGAACTTTGCACCGTTCAAAACACTTTTGGAAATGACATTTTCTTATAATATATAGTCAGAGGGTTGTTTTTTGTGTTAGTCGATTTTTAAAATATTAATCAGCTGTGGAAGTCTTCAATTTTATCGGCCAGACAATACAAAGTGTGTTTATGTCGAAAATAGAAATGTCTCACCAAGACCGTTTTCTTATCGGAAAAAACACATTAATCACATACGGTCGGTCTTAGCTAATGAACGCTTTTTATTTTGAGGCCAGTGGAAACTAACGACTCGTTTGAATAATTTCGCATTTAATCAGCTTTTATTATGCATAATAAAGCTTTATTTTTATATATGTACATAAATATGTATGTATTTCAAGAATCTTAATAAGTAATTTTTGCAATTGTATAATAATTTTCATTTTAGACATTGAATGCCGATAGAATTCATATTTTATGACGCAAGAGATTTTTTCACAATATTGATAAGATGCCCGATCTTCGACTTTGTATTGATTTTTTTTTTGCTTCAAGACTTTAATCTAAATATACTACATATATAATATGTATGAGGCTCGGATCAAGTTTTTGGTTTTTTAACAGCACCACTGCTTTGGATTGTTGTGGTTACGGAAGGGAAGGGTGTGTTATATCTTCTTTTGCACCCCTAAACCCAGTATGGACTCTCTACTCATGAAAGTTGGTACGTAATTTGATTTAAAGTATATAACAAAAGCGATCCAATAGAATTTAATAGAGAAAAATTAATTAATTTAGTATGAAAAACTAACCTAAAGCAAAACAAATCTAGTAGTACTGCTGCAATCAATAAATTACACGGACACCTTTTCCATTCGATTTCGAATTTTGTTTTTCATCTTTCCACGATTTATAGCAGCTTCTTTTTTGTTTTTTTTTTTTTATAAAAATATTGACAGCACTTATTAAATATTTCGTTTTTATTGCGAAAACTTCTTAAGGAAAATAATAATTTGTGCAAAAAAAACTAAGAAGCACCTCAAGTTCGGAGAAAAATAAGAATAATTTGTATATATTATTTTACACATATCCTTAGCTGAAACGCAGGTCTACATAACTAAAACTTTTGCTATTTTACAGTAGAAAGAAAACAATAACATGTCATGGAACTTACGACTGCCGTTACGTACTTTCGAGGTTTGCTTGTAAAATCTCTAATATTTCATAATATGCGAATAAAAGCTGGAGAGGAAATGGATGTTATTAATAATCATAATCAGTGACAAATCAATTTCACACTTTTTGTGATTTATGTACGTGATATATTGTTTGATTGGTTCTAAAAATACTTATGAATATACATATATATAGGTGTGTATATAAGGCAAGCTTTTTAGTTTTTGTAGTATTTCTTTTTTTTTTTTTGTTATTACCATTTTGTCTCTTAATAAATCAAATTTAAACAATTAATTCTCATTCAGTCATTTACATATTCACAGCATCGCATATCAAGACTAAGAAGGCCAATTAAACTATTAATTTAAACTCACTATATATACTTTTAAGCGCCACATCTCCAGATATCTGTATTCAAATAACTTATTTAAATATGCAAATCAAAATACCAGACATTTAAAAATATCTATAAATATGAATGCATCTTGTTGTGTATTTCGAAGAATTTCTCAGCAAGTTGATCTGAAACAGACTCAAACATAAATGCACAATAAAATGCTAAAACATTTTCAACTCATCAATAAAAAAATAAATAAAATAAAACGAAAAGGGGCAAAGTCCGAAATAAAATTTATATCGATTGCAAGACAACGACAAAAACAAATTTAAAAGATCTTTGCCAAACAAGTTGAATAAAAAAAGAATAAAATTTGTATTTGTGAGATACACTGATCCATGTTTTTTTTTTAATCGAGAGAAGCAATTTGCGAGAGGTAGATACGTATGTAGATACATACATACATATATGCATGTGTAGGTATGTATATATTTAAATAAATAAGAGATAACTTTTATAGTGTGGGTGAGCCAGATTTCAAGTTTATTCTGTCGACAAAGTTCAAACACGTATGTATGTGTGTATACATGTGTATAGTAGGCTGGCCCCTAAAATCAAGTGATCACAAAGGTGTGAATGAATAAGTTTGATTAACCCATTAAACACACGAAAGCGGCAATATTCCTAGAAAGGCTAACGAATAGGAGTTCTGGATCTAAAAAAGTCCTGGCAAGTTCTTATAAATGAAGGCTTTCAAAAGTTCAACGGTGGGAAAATATGGACTTTGTTCAAAAAAGTTTACCAATAAATTTCCACGAATCTTCGCCAGATTTAATCTATAATACTCAAGAAGGTGATATAATTGTTTTGAACAGACATTTACCACAAACATTTGCAAAAATTATAGCATCCTGCAGCATAAAAATTCAAGCAAACGAGGGAACTTAAAATGTTACCGGAGTTTTTAGGCTGGTTTCAATCATTTTTGTATTTAACAATTAAAATAAATTAAACGTTTTTGGCGTTAAAAACTACATACATCCATTTCGAATTCTTTACACAATATAGAAGAAGATTTCGCTCACAGTTACAGATATGTTTAAAATCATAGTAAGAGTTTTAAATTTAATATGAACAGTGTGTAAAAACCCTTATTATTTTCCGTATGGCCTAAATGTACTAAATGTACGTGTATATAAGTCGGTATGTATTTACTATAGAAATACTATACATTTTGTTATACATACACATATGCAAACATACATATTCATATTTATGTATTTTGATATTTAATAAAACGATTAAGATTAATTATAAAACGTTTTAAAGGTACAGGTAGGTAACCTTGAATCGATGCAGCAAGACTTTTATAATTCAAAACTTAAACGACCTTAAACTGATTTCTTTATACCACTAGTAAACTTGACAGAAATCCAGTAACTTAAACAAGATTAAATGAACGCTCATTGTCTACCAGCATGTGTGGATGTATGTATGCATGCATGTATGTGTGTATGTGTAATTTTATTGTTTAGCTTTTATTATTTTTTGCTTTTGTACGTACAATCATTTACTAATTTGTATACTGTGATTTGTTCACATACAATTTGTTTCCTCTTGTTTTATGGTTTATGGTTTTACTACAAGTCCAAAGTCTGCTTTAAAATATCTCTACCTATCTACATACATATTTATGTATGCATGTATGTATGTATGTATGTATGTATATGTTCTGATCGCTGGTAAAAAAAAGTTATGTACCACAAATTGTCATTTGCATAACCTGAAATTTTATTTTTGTTCGAGATTAAATCTGCACACTGGGGTAGCTAACTTCTAGTGCATACATATGTATGTATGTATATCAGAATTTTGTTGGAAAAAGTCTATATAATTCGAAATTTAATTTTGAATGAATAAGTGTTCTATATTTGTACATACACACCTACAGACATACATATGTATACATTATTTATTATGGCATAACTCTAAAATAATTTATTTACAATTATGTATATACATATGTAAATTCTAGCAATTTTATTTACTTACATATAAATGTATGTATGTAGGTACATACATATGTATGTATATAATATAATAAAATTTAGAGATTTTATAAGCGAAATTCTAAAGTACGTAATTGCTGTTAAACTTATTAAGATTTTTGTTTCTACTGTAATATTGTAAAAAGGTTAGTGAAAAGGTTTTGCATCTAAGCTGGCGATACATTGCATTAATGTGTACATACTATGTATGTATGTATATGAATACTTGTGCTAAAGAAAATCATATGAAAATATTAAAAACTATGCAGCTACCTACAACTTTTTCATTTGTTGTTCAATTGAAAACCAGTTTTAAATGACTAAAACCAAGACTCTACAAAAAGACTTCTTCAGAAATACATTTAAGTGCATACTATCTATGTACATACATACATATGTATGTAACTATAGAGAATTAGAAACCATTTTTACTCGAAAACAAAAACATTAATTTGCGATTCGGAAATATGAAAGGAATAAAATAAAAGTTTCATTAACTGGCAAAATTGAGATAAATATGTTTTGTATGTAAAAATGCATTCCCTACATACCTATACACATACATGCATACATACATATGTATGCATGCATGCAAAAGTAAGAAGAATTATTGCAAGAAAAAACAGCCATGCATACAATATACATGCGTACATACATACATATGTACACTGGCGCACTAATTGTTTCACACATTTATTTCATCTTCTATAAATAGGTACATATTTTTGAAATACATGTATGTAAAAGAATTCCTTCTACACAATATTTAACATACTTCTTAAATAATAAAGTATCAGGAAATACTACAGTAGTGCACATACACACATACATACATACATACATACATACATAGTATGTATGTAAATATAATTTATCTATGCTCAGCAAGTCTGTAAGTCTATACATATGTACATATGTATGCTGAGAGTACGATTGCAGTAAATGTAGCTGTAAAATACCTACATACATATGTACGTTCAAATAGATTTTCCAGGTAGGTACATACATAAATATGTACGTGCCTTTCTACGTACATAAGTAATTGTTAAGATAAAAACAACATTTATTATAACTATTCGCTGGTAAAAAAAACTCATTAATTTAGCGGATACATGCATATGTATGTAGTTCATCTGTTACGTTTGTTTCACCAATATAGTACATACATACAACATATATATTTATTTATGTATGTATACTATTTAGAAGTTTGTGAATACATACTTATATCTACGTAATACTGTATTCCATTCCTATTCAACTTACTACATGCACTTACATATGTATGTAAATATGTTTATAACTGCGCGAAAAATAGGCAGATAATTAAGATATTATTTGTATTATGCAGCTTTATGTTGTTAAACTTTGTTTAAAATATTATAAAATCCGTATTATTTAATGTTGAAACTGTCTAACTTATTAAAACATTCAGAAAACTTCATTTCTTTTTTGTAATCGCTGTTATTAGATTTTTTGTTTATTTTTTTTCAATTTGATTACAACAAAAACACATTCCAACGAACAAAATGAAGCGCAAAGTCAAATCTCAACCGAGCACGTTAAAAGTAAACAAACGAATGAATAAAGTACAACAAACCAAATGTGAGAAATGAATGAAAACAAAACAAAAATTGTTCGACCACCAGTAAGTATATTCTCTCTTTAGAAATTTTTTTTTTGTTTTGTTTTAAGAGAAAACTTGTAAGTAAAATCCTTTCATCCATTGTGCTGTTATACAGAGCCGTCTGAATGGGCGATTTCTTAACAAAAGTAACCAAAAGTGGCTGGATGGTATAATTTGTATTCGAATTTCAAAATAGTTGGCGATATTAGATTTTGAAATAAATAATAAATATTGACAGTAGTGTTTATTAAAAGAAATTATTGAAATTTTGCTAGTATTTTTTGACATTGTTATGATATGCTCAATTTTTCTATTGGGAATTCTTTTTTAGACCTACCTACCTTACATATGTATATAACTTGAACAATTTGGAGGAACTGAAACATTACTTTTAAAAACATTAATAACTATTTACAGTTGTAAATACATAAGTATTTTAGCGATTGTATGCCTGCAATTGCCTAATTTTCATTTATGTACATACATACTTACTTGTGTATTCAATTTAAAAAATATTTGCATGTGTATATGTATGAATGTAAATACCACAATACTAAACTGAACCTAATAGTATTTAACATTATATGGGATTTTGGTATAACTCTGGATTCCTAGACTGTTAACTATTTTCATATTATTGCTGATATATACACAAACATGTGTGTATGTATGGCTATTCAAGAGTACGTCCGCAAGTAGAGAGTACACTGTACCCCTGTTTGCTATTTAAGAACATTTACACACACATTTTAAGCATATGAATATTTTTATATATTTTTTTTATTAAAAAAGCGTTTTTGTTTTTTGTATTGGACATGTGAAGTGAGAAATAAAAAAAGAAAACACAATTTAACTTTACCAAACTGAAAAAATAAAATATTTTAATCACTTTGATCACTACTGTTCACAGCTTCAGCCCCTTCAGTATCTTTAGTACTGCCGTTCCGGAGTCCTCTTATGCTGATATCATACACCACTTCTTCGATCTTTTTGACGTCATATTTCAAAGCATCAAAACGCTTTCTTAGACCATCATTTTTCAAGTTTAATAAACGGAAACCAGAGTTTAAGTCCGCCATAAAACGTGATATATTTAAAGGCCGATCGTAATCGCCCATTGTAACGGAGTTTGTAGCAAAACGCGATAGTTCTGAAGCCATCTGTAGGATGCCCATAAGATAATCCTCAACATCTAAATGAAAGCCCTCAGCTTGGTTGGTTTTTACTGCAAAATATTGAAAGTTTAAAATAAAAGTTTAACAATTTAGCTGAATTTTGCGCTTTGATTTCTATTATTCTTAATATTACTTACAGCCTAGCATTTCTGCTACTGCTTCTCGTTTAACCAAAAACCCGGCTTCTAAATAAACAACCATGGCGCTGAGAAAAACCAAACGCTGTGTAATAAAAGTCCAATGATCTGAAAAGCTAAAAATTAAATAAAAATTAATGTTTATCCTTCCACAATATTAACTTAATGTTGACTCACCGATAATACTGCCCCACAGGTAAAATTTCCGCCAATTTCTTGTAACTTTCGGCGCACAGAGCAATTTGCTTACGCGCCTCAGCACAAGCATAATCAACTTGGGAGTAAAAGTTTAGCAAAATTTTATTAGAATATATGTTTTCAATAGCTGAAAATATTAGATATACTAACTTTTACTCAAATCACAGTGTATTATTTGCAACTGTATTGTGGCTTCTTTGGCCAAGTGCTCGATTTCTCTTACGACCACGCGAATTTTCTGAAATTGTCAATATTTATCATTCATCATGTATAACAATCATGCCAAAATAATATTACTTCACGCGTTTCTTGTTCATTATCAATATATTTTTGATAATTTTCAAAAATATCCATATTAATAAAATTGCACATTTTCTTTAATTGCTCGAGTTTATGACGCCGAATCTGTGTTTGCTTCTTTCTCGCTGCTTGGCTTGACACAAAATTAAAAGCGGCTCTCAAACTGTACGTAATACAAAGAGTTGCCATTATCAGGTAAATATTTAAACAATTGTGAATTCAAAAAGACATCTCTTTTTTAATAACATAAATAGTTTTACTATTAAAACGTAATTTTAAATAACATGTGGAAGAAATCTTTACATTTGTAAACCCTACCAGAAAAATTTTCATTCTATTTATTTAAAAATTTTGTTTTGTAAAAACAATGCTTCTGTTTTACCTTTCCATATATTTGTATAATGATAATAATGGCATACAAATTTTTTAAACTGTAGCACAAATTCACTTAAATTGGCGTAGGAAAAAAGCTAAATTACCTACATTGGTTGGACATAAACAAATTTATTTTGCTCCAATAAAAGGTCACACAATTTTAATTGGTATATAAAAATTAAAAAACATCTCAAGCAAATAAAATTTTATATTTTCCTGCACACAAAATATTATGTCTTACGGAGTATGACGTTGTAGTTTTAAAAAAGAATCCTACTAATGTTTTTTTCCAACAGGGCGGCTACAATCCCTACGAGCAAGGTGGCTATGGCCAGGGTTATTCTGCTCCACCCGGTGCATATCCGCCACAAAATGCACAAGTTTCTCCAGAAGCCCAACAGTGGTTCAATATGGTAGATCAAGACCGCTCCGGCAAAATAAATTCCAGCGAACTAAAAGCAGCCTTGGTAAATGGTCGTGGACAAAACTTTTCCGACGCGGCCTGCAAATTAATGATAAGTAAGTTTAATTTATTGGTATGCGTACATATGTATGTATATACATACATAAATAAATATGTGCATTAGTAACCATTGAAATTGTTTTTGGTGAATGGTGAATGGTGTGTAAGTTGTTCGTGCTGTTGTGACGTCATTACTCACATCTGACGTGTAGAAACGGAAGTTGCTTATGAGGAATAAAAGCACAACCCAAAAACCGTAAAGCATTTCAATTGAGATGCTATAATTATAGCAATATAAACACAACCCAACAAACAAAAAAGTATATCGAATGATGTGCTATAATTATAGCACCCATAATTTAAAGAGTTTGACTAAAAGCAAGAAGTTTTCCAAAATTTCATTATGATTTCTGACTTCCACAGCTTTTGGAACCGTAAATTTTGATTTAAAATGGGCTCTGCTGCTTATTTTTTTAAATTCCATTTTGTATAAATTGAAATTTGTCCAGTCTGCGAATCGAAAGAAGATTGTTCGGCAATCGCACAAATAATTTTTGCATTTACTTGCTTGTGGTAATAAACTAAATAATATTTGAAGAATAAATATAAAGCCACAATAATGTTATTCGAAGTTGTAATGAAATGCTTACCCTTATTCGAAGATTCGTTGTTTGATTACTAGTGTTCCACCCTAATTTAATGTTTCTATCCATTCTTTAAGTCTACGAAACATAGAATGTTTGTCAAGAACAGACAAAGGTTCCAAAATGTAAGGCTTTTTTTTTTTGTTATTCGAAACAAATTTATTTTATATTGTTTGTTTGAGAAAACTTTTTGATAACTTTAAAGTTTCTACAAAACGTTGCCACTTAGAATTTATCAGATAAAGTTCTGGTTTGATTCTTTTTCAGCCATGTTCGACAATGATGCCAGCGGCACAATTGATATTTTTGAATTTGAGAAACTATTCCAATACATTAACCAGTGGTTACAAGTTTTCAAAACTTACGATCGTGATGGTTCCGGCCACATAGACGAATCAGAATTGACACAAGGTAAAAATAATCTCTTATTTATTGAGAACTTTTGTTTATTTTTCTTCCTTCTTTTTTTTTTAGCTCTTACTCAAATGGGGTTTCGTTTCTCACCGGAATTCATAAAATTTTTGGTCAAGAAGAATGATCCACAAGCTCATAAAGAGATTTCCGTTGATCAGTTTATTGTTCTGTGTGTACAGATTCAACGGTTCACCGAAGCATTCAGGCAGCGCGACACTCAACAAAATGGCATTATTACAATCGGCTTTGAAGATTTTCTAACAGTTGCCTTGGGTTGTTCAGTATGAAAAAAATAGCTTTATTTCGCAAAATTCATTGAGAATAGTATGTACTTTAGTAATTGTGATGACTTGTGAAAAACACTTGAATGAATGAATCTGTGGTTATATGGAAGAAACGCGGAATTGTACAACAAAAAAAAGTTTTAACATTCAACTATCAAACAAAATCAATGCACTCATGTTGTAATAGGGAAGCTTTACTTGTTTATTATTAAAATTCATGTTTTTCTTCACAAAATTGTGTTTGAAGTTTATAGACCAAAAAAAACAAAAAAACAAAAAAAAACACTCCTTTTGCAAAAATGAAGATTTATAAACGTAAATGTATTGCAATCAGTAATGGTTTGAAATTAAAAAGGAGATTTTCTGAAACGTAGTTTTAACTTTTCTTATGGCCAGAGAAATATTCATTTACTCAACTTTTTTTTTATTCACAGGAGTATGAACAATATTTAAACAAAATATTTGCAAAGGTCTTAAGGAGTAGATTAACTATTTGTAAACTCTATTTTTCGGATACTTTTTCAATAAAAACTAAGTACAAATGCTTTAATAAAAATGCTTTATTTAATACATTTTGGACTTTTCTTCAAGGAACAATATTTGTGCCATTTTATGGATGTTCGCGTATAAAATTTGTTTAATTTCTAGTCAATAAAAGAAATTGAACTAAACTTTGGGCTTAATCAGTTGGCTGTCAAACGCTTGCTTGAAGGCTTCGCAACAGTTGTACGAACAGGTCATTCATATGTACGAGCGCGGTGTCCAATTCATATTAGCTTTACGTGAGACGACTGCGCCTGAAGATCACTCATCTAGTGTGACCAATATCATACAATTTTGACCAAAAAAAATTTTAATTAACGACCCTCGACGATCATGGCCTGTCCAATGAAATATGGAACGAAGACGCCGCTAGCCCAATATCCACTTTTCCCTGCGTGCAATTGACGCTCTTGGACTTCATGTGAATAGGAATTATTCCAAATTTGGCAGTTTTGCGTTCAGCCAGTTGACGTATTCAAGTATCCAGGAGTAGCTCTTATTGCTAAACACTAGTTAAAAAAAAAAAAAAATAGATTCAGTTCCCAACTTCTCCATAGAGCGAATTCACGTTATTATAAGTATACGCTCGTTTAACTTCGGCTGCCAGTTATGCTCTGCGGCTGAGACCGAGTTCTTGTGAAACTAAGACGTTACCTTAAGGTCTACATCGGTTAGTTTAAGCGAAACCAACAAAAAACTGGCAATGTTTCGAAACAGTGTTCGAAAACTTGCGATTAGCGTTTCTTTTTCTTATATTTTTATAAAAAAAAAAACTAAGCAAAAATGCATAAGTAAAAATTTTAGTATTTAATATTTTTCAAAATTTCGGCAAATTCTTTTTGTTCCTTTCTGGACTTGTCCTTGTTGTGGGTGTTTTTAATTCTACGAAAAATTGTCCTCAGTTCCTTTTTGAAATCTTCGTAGGTGTAGCCCTCTTTTTTGGTGGATTCTATTTAAAATAAATTGAAAAATATTTGTTGCTGTATTATTATATATGAACATACATGTTATTAAATTTTTATATGGCAGATCGTATATGAACTTTAACGCTCTGTAATCACGTTTGTTCTACACTAGATGTATGAGCGAGCCGTTTTCTTTGCATGATGATAATCAAAAACTATTGATATTTTATGTCGATGTCTTCAAGCGCTACTTTACGATTGAATCAAACTTGAAAACTTTTCTTCTCTTGTTGTGTTAAAGAACTTGCGAAAATCTCTCGAATTCGCTATTAAGCCCGGCACCTGTATACTTATTTCTTCTAGGGATTTACTTGGATTTTGCGTTTTTGCCGGCATATCTTAAAATCCTACAAATTACATGTTACTCACCGTACAGTGCACTCAAAACATTTTCATACATCTTTAATGACTTCTTATCCTGCGTTCCTTCCAGATTGTACAAAACTATAAGATCTTTTGATAAAATGCGATCAATATTTTTCAAATTGCCGCACAGAATCCGCCTAATGGCTCCCATCTGAGAAATGAAAGGGTTTTATTTGCGGACGGCCAGCGGCGCACATGTTTCTGCTCACCCTGTCGGACTGCTCTTCGCTTAACAAATCGTTCTCCAACTGCAGCAGCTTGTCCTCAGTGTCGATGGGAAACAGCGTTTGGGTGACTTCAAAAAGGCCCAGACTGCGGCGCAGCAGCACTTCGTTTGCGGCCAACATTGTGGTAATCTGTTGCTGTTGCAGGACTATGTAGTCGGCTTTGCGCTTTAAATTATCCATTTCAATTAAAATAATATCTAAAAAAAAAAAAACACGAAAATTAGTTATTTGAGCTGGAGTTCGTTGGCGATTTTATGCAAAAAAAAATTTAATTAACAATTTCCGGAGTAGCGAAATATTGAAAAATAGTTAAAAGAAAATAAATTTTTTATACAAACAAACTGGAGCTCAAGGTCACACAATTTGAATTATTAATTAAGACGCACGAAATAGCATCTGTTTTTAGACTTAAGCTTTTCAGTTCACTGAACTGAACGCTATTTTGAGTTCAGCTCATTTTACTGAACCAGCTCGTTTGACAGCGCCGCAGCTCTGAGATTTCTGGCCGGCTGTGCTTTCAAAGGACAAGGATACGAGATAAAAGTTACTAATTTGAAATAAAATTCTTGGTAAGGATTATTTTTCGAATAGGCAATGATTAGTGGGCATTCACAACCGGGCAATTCTTTCAGCCAAGCTGATTATGTTTTAGGCAAGAGGGTTGAGGGGATCACGCGATAAGTACAGACTTGCTGGTGCTTTCAATTCGTTTTACTTCCTCATTCGTACTCGGCCAAAAGCGAGGAGTGTGTGTAAATGTGTGTATACGATGCAAGCAATAAAAAGCGGAATTTAGACGACAATACAAGTGGTAGGATAAGTCGGATGGTATCGTCTAAACTTAATATGTAATGAAATCCTACGACATAGAGGGAAAATACTGAAATGAAAATTTTACAGTCGTACGTACGGCTCTCATCGTTTTTTAAAATTTTTCAAATGCCTTCACCACATCATTAGATCAGGGGACTGACTGTATTTTTATGTAAACAAATAAAGAAGAACATCTGTGAATAGCTGAAAAAAACCGCAAACAATAGAAAATACAAATAATTTTTGGTGCAAATTAAAAAAAAGTTGTAAATGTAAAAAAAATCTGTCGTAAGATTTTCATTCTCGTTTATAAAATACGGAGATAATTTCATATGATTTTCTGTTTGGTTTTAGGTACGAGCAGCCGTATTAACGTCTAAATCCGGCTTAAGAAAGCAACAAGAATGGCTGTGTGTGTGTGTGTGTGAACAACAAAGCAGTTTCCATGAGAAATGAGTATCTGGCTTAGCAATAAGAATTGAACCGTGTAAATTGTGAATTTTTTATTCATTTATTTATTTGTTAGATCAATAGTAGATTTTTACTTCCCTACTGGCTAAATATGAATAATTCTATTCTATGAAATATTCTATTCTATAGAAATAATCGGTTCGGCAATTTGGAAATAAAGTAAGATTTGTTTTAAGTCCGTTATTACTCTCCGATATGTAGGTTGACAGTGTGCTGACATTTATTGAAGTTGACAGATGCCCGACTGTATTATTATTTTAATGCCAAAAGTTCAAAATTGCGGGTGAGTCTTACAGGAACGCTGAAGTTTAGTCGCTTAAGCAGAAACTCGGAATCAACATCGCCAAGCATCAGGCCGGCCCTGGACCAATAAAGCGCTCAGCGCTTATTTTACTTTTTGGACTTCCAACAAATTGTGCGGGGGGGCTTTCGCCCCTTTTTTCTTACCCATTTCCTATTCTTCTTTTTCAATAAAAATGCAGGCCGGTTTCGCAATATGTATAATATATAGTATAATCTTTATAGAATATTGAAAACTAAAAACATAATATGTATGTATGTATGTGTGTGTGTGTGTGTGTGTGTGTATAAAAATCAGTTGACATCGGAAGACACGTATCACTATAAAATAAATCAAGTTTTCGAGATACATGCATATGTACATATGTATGTATGTATGTATGTCTGTATGCAAAAAGAAACACTGAAACAATTTATATAACTGAACTTAAATATCGTAAAATGTCTATTAAATAATTAAAATACTTTAAATTTATTTAATTTTTTCTACACGATGTTTTGTTGCTTAAACAAAACCAAAAATAAAAGAACAACTTAATAAACAATATAAATTTGGTTTTTCAAAGAAAACTTTTGTTACCATTTTAAATGGAGGCTTTGAAAATAAATAAAATAAAATAAAATCCTTAAGCGCAAACGCAACACTTACTGGCAGCTGAGCTTCAACTTTTAGAGTTTTTGTAGGTGAGAGGAAACCACGTCTAGTGGCAGTTAATGAGGCGTTGCTTGTATTGCGACACTTGTTGGAATTATACACATGAAGTTGGCTGCAGGCTAATATATTTGACAGTTCTTTTCATTTCTTATTCTGCGCGTAAATTCACCTGAAGTGGCAAAAGCAGCAGCAGGTTTGTTGGCACAAGGTTTTTTGTTTGTTTTTTTTATTAAGCCGTGACGCTCTCGTCTCTAAAATTTATCAGTTTCAGTAAAATTGAGAAAATATATAGAACTTCTTAACACAAAACCTATTAATATTTGGTCTGCATTCCGACATTCTTATATAAAATGAGCGCAATATAGTTGCCTCAAGGTGTATGAGATGCATTTTAATTTTTCTTCAAAAATATTTACTTTTTCTCAATATCTGGTTTTGCCCCACCCTTGAAAGTAGTAGGCCCCCCTCAGCTGTAAAGCATTTAATTCACCTTTTCTTTTTTATTTGACTGGACATCGTCCACAAAAGCCGAATTAGTTTGTACGTTCCTTTCCGTTCTGTATCAGCTGTTTGGTATTCTGTTCAACTGAAAATTTCACTATTTGCTTTGTTTTCACTCTCGAGTTCTTTTCGATTGCTGAGAAATATAATTGCAAATAGAATTCAGCGTTAAATGAGAGACAAAAGATTTGATTTGTTTTTAATTTTCTTTTTTAAAAAGTAAATGATTTTTACGCCATCCCAAAAAAAAGAAGAATGTAATTACTAAATATTGGGTGCAGAAAAGAACGTTACGAAACGGCAACAGAAAGGAGGCATAAGGTGGCAGGCATGTTCGCTCCTGAGCCCGCGCCGCTCATGAGAACGCCAACCATTCGCTCAAGTGTATTGATTACAGAAGAAAAAATAAATCAAAAGGATTTAATGTTATTTCTATTATTGGTAATATTCCATATGACTTAGAGAGTTTAAGAGTATTGATGTGTGTGTGTGTGTATGTGTGTCATAGTCTGCTACCTCAAAATCTTACAATATTCAAAAATGATTGACTAATATATAGTAGATATATACTATATAGTATGTATGTATGTATAAGTTCTAAATACTCTTATCAGGACACAGTTGATAATCAAATTTTCTAACCATCTAACAATTTGTGAAGTAACAGATTTCTAAAATTAATTAATTTTTCTCGTTTTTTTGTTTTTTTTTTTTGTTTTTGTTTAAACTTTATAAGTTTTTGTTTCTGGCTTAATTTTAAAAATTATTTACTTATTTATTTAGTTGTTTATTTTCGGTTTTCGTTTAACATTAAATGGCTTGTCTTAGAGATAAACATACATTTTTCTTTGTTCTAGGAATATGAGTATGTATGTAGTTGCACTTTTTTTTTTACAGTGTAATTTAATATAATTTTATTTGGTTAGTTTTGGTTATTTATTTGTGATAATAATAATTCTATTACTAAATATACTAGATATTTTTAATGCTAATCTTGTGTTGGTATTTTCTTGTATCTTTATTAACAATTCAAATAGTACAATAGATGGTTCTATTTCGTTCTTGTATTTCTTTTCCCAATTAAAAAATAATATTTTAACTTTTCTTTAAAAATTTTTTTTTTTAAAAAAAGTCTCTTAAACCAAATTATATGGGAAAACGGTACGCGAACACATCTTATATTTAAAAGTCTGGTTTAATGATTTCTTGCTTAAATCAACTTGAAAACTTAAACAGGCTAAACAGTTAAAAGCGACTTTATCTTAAGACCCCCGATTATGGTGAAATATTTACTGTATTCCGGTTAAAATTCTGATCAAAATATTAATCAGGCGAAGACAAGAAACTTGGAAAATGTTAAAGTGTAATTTTGCACTAAAATAAAATTTTAAGGCTTTTAATTTCGACAGCTTAAGCTGAATTGTTAAGGGGACAGGGGAGGAACTGCTAAGTCAAAATATTGCTTTACGGATTTTTGTTGCAGATTTTTGCCATTTTAAGCGAACTTTGAACCAACTAAACCACAAATTTATGCAGTGAAAGCTTCCACAAGGGAACTTCCTATAAGCGGACTAGTTTTGTAACTGCAAAATTAAAATAAAACAACAACAACAAGGCAGGCGAAAATATCAACATCGTAACTGTCCGCTTATGGGAGGTTTCAGATTCTTTTTGGTTTTTTTTGCACGAATTTGAAGTCTTGTGGTGATAATTTAATTTATCTACGACACATTTGATGCGGCCACAAATTGTGCCCTTTAAAGATTTCATAATTTCATTTGGTTATATTTTATTTGAAAAGTTTCAAAATAAACACATACAGGAGAAAATTGGTGACAGGTGAAAAACTTGTAGTAATTGGAAAAATGTTAACTTTATTTTAACACATAAAAGAGATGAACTCAGTGTTTGGTTGGTGTGGCAAACACCTGCTTCATCGGTGTACCTGTGTAAGCAATGTTATTCCTACTGTTCAGGTAATTAATGGTATGTATTTGAAAATCTTCTGGGAAATTTGTCTGCTTATTGTTTTATTACTTTTGGAATAGCTTGACCGTTTTGACGTATCAGTAGCAGAGGCTTGGACAAAATCGACAATCTGCCACTTCACGGTGCATTAGATTCCCCCCCGAATATGTTCTAGAAAATTATCTTTTTCCTTAATTCGTTTGGTTACATCAACAAATTGCAATTTTATATTTTTATATTTCCACAAAAATTTTTGGAAAACAGCTGCTTGCTGCGTAGTCTGGGGTACTGATTAAAGCATTTATTTTTAATAAATGAATCACGTTGTTGACAGAATTAAGCAGCTGAATCTTAATTACTGGCATGCGATTTCAAAGGCACGGTGTCACATGTCACATTTGAGGCCAGGGTTGACCACTGACTACTGGTACCAAAAATAAAGCATTTTCTACAAACCGAGTTAACTTTCGAAATGACCAAAAACTAAATAAATTTGGCATGAGCCTTTACAACTGGCCAACATGTTGTTGAGATTGTGTTTTATTCTGCTGTTGGCAGCACTGGCAGGCAAAATTCCCCTCAACCAGTGTTGTTTCTTCAATTTTATTTTCACTCTTCCCCTAGAACTTTCATCACAACTATTCAAATTTATTTATTTATTTATAAAAACTATTTAAATAAAATAAAAAAAATACTAATTTAAATTCCAAAAAAAAAAAACAACAAAACAGAGATCTGCTGTACGAGAATACTTTTCCGGTTATAAAAAACTGAAATTTTTTTGCATTTTTGTTTATCCTTTAGTTGCATAAAACTATTAAATACCACTAAAACTATCAGCTTAAAATATAATTTATAAACCAAAATTAATATCAAAATGAATATCAAAATAAAAGAGTCTTAAAAACGAGTTCAAAATCAGTCTTAGAAAAAAGTATCAAGATCAGTTGAAAGTTTGTTTACGATCGCTTAGAAAATAAATTTAAAATAATTTGTATAATTCGATTTTTCAGTCTTAATAAACATTTGGAAACGGGAGCAAAACAAAAACATGTCTTTATTCGAGTGTTTTCTTTATTTTAACAACATTGTAAAGGGAACCGACTACTGCAGGATCTCACGATATTCCTAGTAAGATCTTCACACCACATAAAGCAAATTTTGAGGTGCAGAGCCCCGAAAGTCTAAAAATATGGAGCTCTAAACGTAAATTGTTACAAGTGAAAAAGTTCTGCTGACTCGCAGCAGCTGATAATGAGAGATCGATCAGCTGATTATTTGTTTATGTTCTTGTCTTTTGTATCCCTTGTTTTAAGGTGATTTGCTTATTGTCAACAAAAGGACAAAAAAGATCCATTCGCCAAAGAATGAAAGGATTAATGTATATTAAAGGAATGTTGCTTGTTATATTCGGAATAAATCGTCTGAACACATCGTGTGCAAAAAAGCTCAGTAAGTATCACACGGATTTCTATAACAGTTTGCAACAGTGGAACCTGAAACCGGCAGTAAAATGAGTTCCAGATGTATCTAAATTTATAAAACCCTGAATCCTTTCAATTTCCTCTACTCGAATCAATTGGCAGAACTTATTATGAAAAAAATGTCACACTATCGATGCTGCTGCACATTAATGCCAATTAACCGACCAACCTGAATTACGGCGTAAGACGTTATCAATCTGTCAAAAATTCTCATGTCCATGCAAAATGTATGGGAAGAAACCCAATAACGCGACGTTAATGTTTCGCAATTGAAAAGGGCAATTTTGTGAAGTGAAGTCAGTTGCAAAAGAACTGCTATGGAAATTTTTTGATATTGATAAGCAAAACACTTCAGTTGCTTTCTGGCCAATTTTGAGATGTTGTTTCCATTTAATATTTATATTTAGGGGTTATAGTGAACAAGGTAAGTGTCACGTTAGTGCTAACGTCGACAAAAATTGGCTGCAGCTAAAAATTGAGAACGGCAACGAACTTCGCATTAAGTGAAAATAATAATCAATCTGTGGCAAAAACACAACGTGACTGTCTGTTTTATATTGTGCATCAAATCCCCCACTTCTCTTCCTGTTTGGTACGAATGTACTCTAGATCAAAAGACCAAGGAAATCGGTTAAATTTTCAAAAGATAAGAATCGCATGATGCGGGATAAAAGTAAAGGCGGTGCTGGTTTTGCAAACCTAAAACAAAAACCCAAAGAATCTGAAGGATGGCGAAAAGGATCTTTAAAGTCGTCTAATTCATTTAAAAAAGAAAATTCGAAACTTAGAACCTGTAGGCTATGGTTTCGGTTGAAACGAGGATCCACGATAGTGTAGATTAACATGCGCCAACATCTTGAAGGACTAAAAAACAGACTTGAAAAACAGACTTTAAAGAACTCTATTTTGTCAGGTTCATCTATCCCTTAAATACATGATCTTCGGCGTGTCGTAAGTGGGTCTGGTAGTTTGCTTTAAATCAGTTTTCTGTTGCTGTAAAAGTTGGCGAACGTTAACGATCTCGACTGTGACACATGCCCCTAAACTATAAAGGCGACACATATTTTATTTTTTCAAGCTGCGGAACGGATTTTTGCGGCAACATTAACTGCGTTTATATGGATACATACATATAACGTCATCAAAAGAAGTAACTAGAGGCGAGAATGGGCCCATAATTTATGTATTTCTCGAACCTAAAAATATGGCCAAAAATAAACAATTGACTGCTCTGTGGGACCGCCATTTCAAAGGGAAACTTAAAAGGTCCAGGCTAACATCTGCACCTGGAAGGACACTAAGGACATGTCTTTTGGCCCAACAAATATGACATAATCTCTTCTGGACTTACGCTAATTTCAATTAAATACAAAATTTCTGCTTATTAAAGGACATAATTACTTTTTTGAACCCTACACATGATGGCGTCAAACGTGACAACCGTAAATGAAGAAAAAGAGAAAAATAAAAGCATATAATTTCAGCTTCATTTTTAAATTTAATTTATAAATAAACCTTGACTACCGGGACATGGGTGCAGTTTTGCGATACCAGGAATTAAAGAAAAAGAGATAAAAATAAAAAGAAAGAAATAAGATATTTGATTCGTGTAAGAAACTTGCGGTTAAACTATTGTAAACTGGTCAGTCATATTTGAATATGATGAAAATGTAATGTAAAATAGCCAGTTTTTGTTTCATGGAAATGCCCATATGCAGCCGCTGTCACACTTTAAACCGAAAAAACTGCTTTCGTAAACCCGAAGCTGGTGGTATTACCACTTTTATGGTTTAAAGTCCCGGAAAATAATTCGACTGATTGCAAATAAAATGGTCATGTCACGTCTTCTTTGCACTAGAAGTCATGCCTCAGGCGCGGTAAGGATACAACCGATTTTCCATTTCGTATCTTTAATGTACGAGTGGATTAGATCTATTCCAAAATGAAAACATCGGTAGGTGGCATTTTGAAGGCTATTCGCTTTCTAATTTCTAAACTTTGACACGGAGACGTACGACGCATGAGTATGTTTCTAGGTATGACTCATGGTTATTGGCTAGCAGTTCAAGGAACTTTGTGGCCATGAAAGTCTCACCAGAGGTTTTAATTGTCTGGTACCAGGGTCGCCAGTTGCCTCAGGAACTTGTTCCTGCCCGGCTTGGGTGACTGTGGTTTATATCCAAGTAGTGGGGAGAGCAAACTGTTCGGTGTGGAATTGCAACCGGATGCCCTGGCCCATAGAACGGTAGGAGTTTAGATAGGCTACGCCCTAAGCCAAGGGAGAAGATTATGCACCCAACTGCACATGATCAAATTTGCTACTCATGCATGACAGACTGCCTTCATGGGGGCTGGTTGTGGATGAGGGCGGTTCTGATGGCCTGGTGGCAGGTTCACCGTGGCTTCAGGAGTATTGCTTTATAAATTTGCCTTTTTATATGATGTTTATTGAATATGAATATGAGGGATGCGCCAGAAAATGTGCCTGAAAGGCGCTGAAAGAATTGATCGTTTTCCCTTATAGAACAGTTTTGTAGTAGATTGATGGTGTACGGGCATGTTGTGAAAATTACTTGATTTCGTGGTCACGTAGTTTTTGCAACCAACAAATAATATTAACAAAATTTGATATCATAAATTAATAGAAAAACCTCAGAAGAGCAGCATAAAATCAGATTTTTCATGCAAATTTCCAAGTCACATGATTTTCTAGTAGCGTAACATTCAGAACAGACCTACCAACTAATTTGTTCTTTTCAATCTATTACAAAACTTTCGTTCGTCAAACACGTCATCATTGTCATTGAGTTTTAATACGAAATCATGTTGAATTGTGTTGTTTAATACAAATTTAATCCTACAAATTTTTAGTTCCCTCAACACTTAAAAAAATAGAACTAAAAAAAAAAGAATTCCCTTATCAGAATTGGCGAGCTAAAAAATGTCTAAGACAGTTTTGTAGTAGATGAAGCCATAAACAAACTGGTTCTCTTTAATCTAATACAAAGCTGTCGTAGACGTTTTTTTTCTGCTCCAAAATTTTTCAATGTCCATAAAAGTTATTGTGGTTTTTTTCAGATTTAATAATTTTGATTGCTATTTCTTTGAATTAAAAGAAATGAGCTGAATTTTAGGCCCTCCAAGATAGGAAACTGACGTTGCCTTCAAATGCTCCGCTAAATTCATATTTTTACGCTTCCCTCTACCCGCATCGGTTGCCAAAATCTTATTATTTCGAATAAAGTTTTTGTTTTTGCTGTGACATTTGAGAAACTTGGTCGTAACCGCTTTAAACTATCATCAGTAAATTATAATATATTTATTTTGATATTCAAAAGAAAAGAGAAAAAAAAATGAATTAAAATTATGATCTGTATATATGCGATAATGATAATATATTGCTGAAAATAAATCTATATAGTAAATTTAGCACGATTGTCTTCTTATGAATGTAAAATTTCTTAAAATTAAGTGTAATTTTGATTTTAAATTAGAGACATTTAGGAGCGTTTTTCTTATGTCTATAAAATAATAAAAATATTAATCATGAAAATGAAAAGTAAAAGTAGTTAAAAGTTGCCCTCGTACACACTCAAGCGCATTCCTTCACTCATGCTATAAACATGAACAAAGCGAATTTATAGCGCGGTTGCAATTGACAGCACCCTGAAGAGTGGTTTTCGTGTTTTAGTCGCGCTTGGCTGCCACAATTTCCCCGCTTATGAATTCGCCTTGCGCAGGAGTAAGAAATATGTAATTTTTTTTATGTTGATTTTCAAATAATAAACGTTCTCTACTGACAGCATTTCAAAGGACTGAAAAATTAAGGGGTTTTCTTTTCAGTAGGTGCAAAAGTTAAATACTTTTAATATGTCACGGTTTTATTTTCTTATATTGTAGGTGTGATTCTGTTTTGCACTGGTTGTCGCCTACGTCAGTTTTGTACTAGAATACTGAATTGGTAGTCTGTTACAAAACTGTCGTAGGCGTTTTTAAAATTCGCCCTTAAATAAACTAAATCGACATCCAGTCTTTCCTTCTTTATTTCCTTTTTTTCAGAGTCGATGTTAAAGATATTTTACATTTTTAATTTAGTTTAATTTTTTAATGGCGGCGAAAAGTTGTGTAAATTTTGTAGTGCAATTGATCATAAATTCCTTTCACTGAGATAGACTACTATTTAAATAGATTTCTTTTAAAATTAATTATTATTTTATTAATTTAGGCTTGAGTTTTGAAATTTGTGCGCAGCTGTCAGCAGCTTAAGTGTAGAAGGGGGGGCTCTTTTACGGTCAACAAAATATTAAAATAAAGTTGTTTTTAATTACTTAAAATAGCTCGTATTTAGATTTTATAAATAAGTTTTGCTTTTGTTTGGTTTAACAAAATCTTTGTTTAGCTTAAAATATTGTTAAGTAGTTTTTCAAGATCAGTTTTGAAACTAATTCAGAGTTTTTCTTTTAACAAGGAGTTGTTTTTAACAAGAATTAGGCTGGCTGGCACTTTAAGAGAAAATTAATTTACACCTGCGCAGTTGCACACATTAAGTCTGTGTAACTGTCTATTTTTGTTTTTTTTTTTTTTTTGTTATAAAGCTGCGTTTAATTTTAAAAAATAAATCGTATTCGGATAGACACTTTTAGTTTTACGTCTAATTCCTTTGTTTTTTGTTTTGTTTTAACAAAAACCCTTGAATATTTTGATTATTAAAAGTTTAAAAGTTTATAAATATTATTTGGTAAAATACTCGTATGATTATTTTGGAAGGTGAGTTTTGGAGTCAATGGCGGGGAAGTACTGTTTGACAAAAATTGGGCTGGCACTTTCAGAGAACAATGAATGGAACAAATTAAATTGAGCCGTGGAAGATTTATGCAAATAGACACAATTGTTCAAAAGTTGCTGAAGGGAGACAGAGCAGAAGAAAAATGTGCACCAAAAAAAAAAAAAACTTACGGAAATTGGATTCCTTTTTCTTTTTATTTAAATTTTACCCGCTTTTTTTTCTTGAGTGCAGTTTCCTGAACTCCTTCGCCAGTGGGAGTGTTTGAACGATTTGACTGAATGAATGAATAGATTACAATTAGAGAGATTAAATATAAATATAATACAAAAAAAAACAATTAAAATTGTTTTTAAATAATTTCTTAATAACATAATTAATTGAAGTAATTTATTGGAACTAATAAGAAATTTGATTTTCAGTTACTTAAAATTAAGTTTTCAGTTTCGCTAGAAACATATTTTTCTTTTGCATATTTGAAATTATCGTCAGATCAAGATCGATGATTAATAGTTTTGTTTAATTTTCTGAGGAAGAGAAAAGTTTCAGTGAAGAAAACAAAAATCATTAAAACTTAAATTTAAACGTAAGTCCTAATAAAATCATATTTTGATATGAAGAGTTTGTTTTGTGATTTAATTTGGGAAGAAAAAAAAAATCCCTAAAACTAAACTAAATTCAAAATATCATAGAAAAATTATTAAAAAAGATATTTGAAAAACATACTTTTCAGAATTTGTTCTTTCGAATTTAAACGAAATTCATATGTATTCAAATTAGAGGATTCACTAATTGCATAATGAAAATAAAACTAAATATCATTTAAAATCCTTAGATTTCTACACTGATGAAAAATTATTGAAAATAGGAACTACTTTTTCATAGTTCGTTAAATTAAATTATTAATGAAATAAGATTAAGATATTAATGAAATAGGATTAAAGCAGGGGAAACGGCGGTTTTATCGTTGAGCAAAATTAGAGTCTTCTTAAAACAGTTTTTATTTTTATTTAATTTAAATATGACGAATTATTTTGCAAGCCATTGAAAGGCAGCTGTTGCAATCGGTTCTTGTATCGCTGCATGTGAGTTTGATTTGCTCCACCGTGTTAAACCTGGTATGTCTGTATTCAAGGCATATTTCTTCTTTCTCAACAAGAGGTGATATTTTAAAATATTCTAATTGAAGGACCTTTTTTGAAAGAGTATTTTTCGTAGTTTTAAAAATGAACATTTTTAAAATACCTTTGACAAAAGTGCGTTTTAAAAAAATACCTTTCAAAAAGACTTTTAAAATAGTACCTTTAAAAAAAGTACTTTTATAAAAGTACTTTTAAAGAAGTATTTCTGAAAGAAGTACTTTTACCTTTTAAAAAAACCTTGTAAAAAAACCTTTTAAAAAAACCTTTTAAAAGCACCTTTGAAAATTAGTACCTTTTATTAAAAATACCTTTGACAAAAGTGCGTTTTAAAAAATGTGCATTTTAAAAACGGGACTTTAAGAAAGTACCTTTTAAAAAGACTTTAAAAAAAGTATTTAAAAAAAAAATTTAAAAACACCTTCCAAAAAAAGTACCTTTTATTAAAAATACCTTTGACAAAAGTCCGTTTTAAAAAATGAGCATTTTAAAAAAGTGCCGTTAAGACAGTACTTTTAAAAAAGTACTTTTAAGAAGCATCTTTTGAAAAAAGAACCTTTTATCAAGAACTGCTTTGACAAAAGTGCGTTTTAAAAAGGGTGCATTGTAAAAAAGTACTTTTGAAAAAGCACTTTTAAAAAAGTACATTTTAAGAAAAGCGCCTTTTAAAAGAAGTAGTTTTTGAAAAATATACATTCTAAAAAAGCTATTAAAAACCTTTAAAAACAGTACCTTTAGAAAGTAAATAAGCCTATTAAAAAAGTACCTTTTAAAAACTACCTTTTAAAAAGTAACTTTAAAAAAAAACATTTACTACAATAAAGAATAACTTTAGAAAAAATAGCTATAAAAGAAGTATCATTCAAAAAAAATAGTTTTTAAAAAGAGCACCTTTTAAAAAAGTAAACCCTAAAAAAGGTATCCTTTAAAAAAACTACTATTTAAAAATGTATGTTTTCAAAAGAAGTATGTATGTAATTTTTTAGCCTTTTAAAAAAGTAGCTTTAAAAAGAAATTTAGTTCCCAAAAGAAGTGCCTTTTTGGAAGAATTACTTTTATAACAACCGGATTTTAGAAAAGGTACCGCTTAAAAATCACCTTTTCAGAATTGATTTATACACATAGAAATGGTTTAAGCGCATCTAAGAGTGGGTTTGACTTTTTTTTTTGACATTTTTTAAAAACATATAAAAATTACTTTTAAAAAAATAACTGCTAAAAAAAGTCTGTTTTAAAAAAGTAGAATTCCTCTTAGATATAGAATATTTCTAAATGTATCAATTACTTTTAAGTGGAAAAATATGAGCAACCCTTAAGAATAGAGAATGAAAAGGCTCTTTTGATACGTTCGTACGTTTTACAATGTTCCCTCTGACATTGTGCAGCATTTTAGCCGGAAGAAACATACATATTTAATTTTAAATTATTGCTTGAGTTTTACGTTTGTATTGAAAACAGAAGTCGGAAAGTTTTACTCAACCTGTGGACTCGTCGTTGCCCTAACCTGGTGATAGATAAATTAGTATTGCTCTAAAAATCGTTCTCATTGTCAAACAGTTTCTGCTCTTCTCCCTGATGTTGATGCAACATTTTCAACAATTGTTATCTATCATTTTCCCAAGATTGAGCCATCAAGTAGGCCCACACTCATTTGGAACAGTCTATAATCAACTTGCTATTCGAATCGTCGGAATTGTTGGCATTGCTTCCATTCGACTCGTTCTTGACAGCGGAGTTCGGGTCGAATTTGATGGAATACTTCGAGCGGCGCTTGCTGGCTAACTGGGGCAAGTTCGCATGATGCTTGCGCACATGAACACCCAAATTGCCGCGCTGCTTAGATTTGTAGGGACAGTAGGGACATTGGTGAGAGGGTTCTTTGCCGCCGCACTCGACGTTCTCATGCCGTCGCAAAGTGGACTTCCAACGGTACTTTTTGCCACAATGCCGGCATTCATAGACCGGTTCGCCGTCTGCTCCGACGCCCGTGGGTGCCATGTTGCTGCTGTCATTCAAACTTGAGCTCGCAAAGTCGCCAAATTGAAAATCAAGGTTTATTAAAGCTTGGGCCTGGGCCTGAGCTGCCATGTTCATGTACTTTTGCGACTCGTCGGAGTAGTATTCATTTGGAGCAGGCGTACCGGGTGTAGAAGTTTTGGGCATGACGTTCGGCAACAAATGGGAAAATTGCGACTTGGAGGTGCCCTCAACTAAGTGAATGTCCTCAAAGCCATTGTAGCGCGAATCATCCTCATCGTCGCCGTCATTATTATTATCGGAGGCAGTGTCGGTATCGCCTTCAGAATTTCGGTGCTGTCTCAGGAAAGTTTCCAAGATTTTGGTGGCCGAAGTGTCTTCGGCCTTTAAATTTTTATTCATTTTACTAGTATGGAATTTGATCAACTCCTGGGCACGTATTTGCTGCTGGAAGTTATGATAGCCATCACGGATTAGGGCGGCCGCTATGGCAGCGGCTTGGGGATTGGCCGCGGGATTCGCTACTGGCACAGGTTTGATGACACTGGGAGTGGGTGTGGGTGTGGGTGTGATTACCAAACCTGTTGTGGGGTGGATAATAGGCTTAATATCTACTGGTTCTGCAGTTGCACTTGTCGTGGGCACAACTACCGACGTCGGTATAGCTGTCACTTTTGACATATTGCACTCATTATTGTTATCGGGCGGTGCTGCTTTATTGTCAGTGCTGTTTTTGCGTGGATGAAATGATGCTGCCAATTTGCTTGTCATCATTCCATCACCAGTTAAGTTTTTTGAGGCCGTTTCAGCAGCACCGTTATTGGCTTCTATGACTTCTATGCGGGACGGTTCGCTTGTTTCCGCCGAGGTGGGTAGGATGTGGTTGACAGGTTTTACAGCCGTGGCGGTACTTGCTACAGCCATTGATTGCGGTTGCTGCTGATTCGCCTGAGACTTGGGCGCCTTGGCCGCAGCACTGGCCATATACAGTTCATACAACATTTCGGAAACATCCGACACAGACATGCGCTTCTTGCCCCCATTCGATAACGACCTGCTACTTGCGGCTCCGTTGTATGACCGCCGCAAATTGCTCTTTTGTATTTTTGCTACCTGATTGGGTGCAGTATTTTCCTTGTGTGGATGTGACAACTTATTGCTTAAGTCTGCAAAATAAGAAAAATAGGTTTATAACTCGATATCTGCGTTTGAACGTTTTAATTCTATGTATTAGTTTCTGATCACAATGAAAAAGCAAATGTTTTGTTAAGGTTTTCGCCGCTATTTGCTGTTGGCTGATGGATGTGACCTGCAGTTTAAAAAGCAATCGATTAGTTAGACATGTCATTAGGTCTTATTTGTAAAGAAAAAAAAAACAGTTTTTTACACAAAAAAGCCTCAAGTAATTTACAAAATTTGTTTAAATAAGACCAGCAACATCAAACAACTTTAAATGTATTCATATATGTATGTATGTGTGTATGTATGTATGTATGTATATGGAGGTGAGAATGTATGCATCTGTGTACGATTGGAAAACGTTCTACTTCAAATTAGTTTTAGTGCTACATTTTTCTATTTACTCTATATTAATATAAATATTTCTAAAATTAGATAGAAGACACATTTTCTTTAGGGCTATTTCAAAACAAATACGTACGAATGCTTTAGTCCATGCAATAAATAAATAGTAAATATTAAATAGCTGATTATCAAGTGTAAATGAAACGCTTAAAATTACCGATACCTGGCGGCAGTCTCATAGTCATATCCAAAATTTCACCGTAATCGGTTCTTTTGTTTTGACCAGAGATTTTGAAATTATTTGAGTTTTAGTTGTTCTTATTTTGGAACAGCAACAAGTATTAGCAGTTGCTATCGACTCCTTAAAAAAATTGTTATCGATAGCACAGTTTTGTATAAAATTGTTATCGATATTTTCTTAGACAAAACATATTCTATACAAAGTTGCTATCGATAACAAAAATTTCTATAACGTACATACGTCCCATCAAAAGTAACACTTCTAGCCAAAAAAAATTGTTATCGATAGCAAAATTTTCTAGATAATTTGTTTTCTAAAAAAATTCTTATCGATAACAAAATTTTCCATAAAAATTGTTATCGATAATAAAATCTTCTTCTGTCTTCTATTATCGATAGCAAAAATTTACTATCAACATTGTTATCGATAGTAATATTTTGAATAAAAATTGTCCTCTATAAAATTTTCTTTAAAAATTGTTATCGATAACAAAGATCCTATGGAAATTGTTATGGATAAACAAATTTCCAATAAAAGCTGTTATCGATAGTAAAGTTTTCTTCACAAACTATTATTGATAACAAAGTTTTCTATAGCGTTATCGATAGTAATATTTCCTATAAATATTTCTTATCAGTAATGAAATCTTCTATAAAAATTTTTGTTTGTTTGTTGTCAAAACTTTCGATGACATTTTTTTTTCACTCATAATAAAGTTTTTCTTTTAAATATTGTTATCGATAGCAAATTTCTCCATAAAAACTGTTTTCGATAATAGCATGTTGTTATAAAGATATTTGCCAACAGCTACATTTCCTGCAAAAATTTCTATCGATAATGAAATTTTCTATAGAAATTGTTAGTGAAATAAAACTCTCTGTGAAAGTTTTTTTTTTTCGATAACAAAATTTTACACACAGATTGTTAGTCATAATTAAAGTTTCTTTAAACACTATTATCGAAAACAAAATATTCTATAAAAAATTGTTATCGCTAGCAAATTTTCTGTATATAGAAAAAATATCCTTAAAAACATGATGTTTGAAAATATATGTATAATAAATTATTAAATAAATACTGGCGCATGTTTGATCGGACGAGCAGAGAAATATAAGCGTATATACATGTTTAATTTGTACTTCAAAGCTTCTTTATATGCACTTCAAGAAATGAACAAGCGCTCCCTTAACCATGGCAAATGTTTGAATTAGGTTTTGATGAATATTTTATTGCGGGGAATTACAATGACGATGTAAGAGATGAGAGTTGTTAAATCCATTTTTGTTGGTTTTTTTTTTTTTTTTGTAAAAGGGAAAATTTTATTACCTTTATCTTCCCAAGTTGCTTAAAACGTGTTGCGACAAAAGATAACCTAAAAAAAAGAAAAATAGATTAGTTGGGAGTGATATGTTTGTTAAAATTGGCAGATTCGGCTTAAGGCTGCAGAGAGAAAGAGAGACACAAAAAGGCAGAAGACATACATCTTACAACCGAACTGGTTTAAGCTGAAAAGAAAGAAAAAAAAAATACTAAATTAGTAAAATCGTGAGAAAAATGTTCTTAGTTTGTGGTTGGCTGTAGGTGCAGGGAATTAACGTTTCTGGTGCAGTTTTTTTTTTTTTTTTTATTTCAAGCGTAGTGCAGAATTGAAAAGGGCTTCAAGTGATTGGAACTGGTTTCCTTAAGTATATATTTACAAATTAATTTACAATACAACAGCTAATTTCCTACAATTTTTACGTCCTACTACACTGATCAAAGAAAGAACTTATGAATCTCAGTCTAAGATTTTGTTTTTTGTTTTGGAAGGATTTAAAATGAAATTGATTACAGATTGGTGCCTGTTGTCTGCGTGCATATATGAAAGTCGTTCCGATGTTTGTGGACTTAGCACAAAATCAATGAGAAGTGCAAAATAAATGCTTGAATCACGGATTCAGGTGTTAAATTAAGGATTTAGCTGCTCCGTTTAAGGCAGCCTAAATACATACGTTTGCGGCCACATTTAGCCAAACACGTGGCAACAGCTCAACCAAAAACCTAATTGCTGCTTTCGGAAGGCAGCCATCAGCTTTGCCAATTATTTAGTGCGGGGGACAGCGAACGGGTATCAAAATATTCTTATGTATGTCTGGCTGTATGTGTGTTTCAATTTATTTTCCATAACACTCTCTAATAAGACTAAAACCTTCAATCGATTTTCAATGCAATTTTTTAACATCTTGGGTAGGGGGGATTGGATTACGTAGTTTTGTGAAAAGTGGCGGTGTAAGGGGCAATTTGTTCTTCTCTCAAAAACACAAGTCGTAAGCATTTTATACTCGTATCTTAAAGTAGCCCTAAAATAGTTCTCCACGCTGCATACAAGTTTTGTTTGTTTGCCTGTTGACTCAATATGATTTGACAATGAAAGAATATCGCGTTTTATACAATATGACTAACTTTGTTTCAATGTGAATAATTTTCTTGACCTAATATTATTCAACTTTAGGATATACATTCACGTACATACATATAATTGTTTTAACTTTTGTTAACATTTTAAATAGGGTTCAGGCGAATTATAAACCATCGTAAAACCCGAAGTTTTAGCGATACAAAAAAAGTTTTAGTTTGTTTATAAAAAAATATTCCTTTTGCCTAAAGTTTTAAGTTTTTTTTCCTTCTTTTTGTAGGGATAACGTAAGAAAAGCAATTTCAAAAAATGCTTAAATACGCCCTTAAGTCAATTAAAGTATATACGAGTTTAGTTCAAAACAAATCAATTGTAAGCAGTTGTTTGCTAAAAAGTCAACATTGTGCCATGTTGTTTTAAACTGAGCGTACAAGCATACGATTACGGTGCCGTATAAAAATGGGAGGCACAAAATCATGGTTCGCTCTCAGCGAATAATATTCGTTCACTGCAAACCACAGACACACCTCTAAGGCAATAATTTGGAACGGTCGTTGAAAGTTACAAATATTTGCTATATATTACATATGTATGTATGATATGACTTAGAATTTGTTAGCCTGCCCGTGACTGCATCTTAAAATTTTGATTTATGTTCAAGAAACGAACAAAAATATGCAATTCTCTCATATTGTGATGTGATGTGATGTGATAACCAGCCATTATCATGGTTTTAGTTTGGGGAGAATTTCCCAGCAAATTTATGCTCGACCAGAAGCTAAAAAGATGTAGATTACAAATTTAATTATATACGAGTACATCCACACATAAATATGTATTTCTAATTGCACTTTGCTTTGCCAACAGCTTCCTTTACATATAGTTAATGCCAATATTGCTGATATCGTTCGTTTTATCACTATTAACGTTTCCGTCTTTTAATCAATTTTAAATTTACCACATTTAGAGGGTAAATAATTATTAACAAATAGATGTCCGACAGCAGCAGTAGAAGTAATTGCTAAAATTGTTTTCAGCAGCTTTACAGGCACCGAGAGCAGTTGCTTAAATTTACATTAATTTCGCCACAAATATTTTCATTTTAATCACGAACAAACATCATCAATAAAACACAATAAATTTATAAATTGTATATAAAAATAGTTGAAAGTTTCGAAAAGCTGTGTATATTCTTCAAAAAATTATTATAATTTTTGGTAGCTTTAAAGCTTGTAAAGCTTTGGGAAGCTTAACTTTGCTGGCACTTAAGTTATTAGTAATTTCTGTGGTACTATTGGAGATGGCACTATTACGCTTGAAAATAAAAGTTTCGACGCAAAAAAAAAGCGTCCTTACTGCACAGGAAACGTTATTGCACTAGCTGCAGCCCTTGAAAAAGCAATTTTAGCTTAAAACTGTTTTCAACACTCAAAACCAATACAGACAAAACAAAAACAAAAACAAAACGATTCTAGAAAACCCATAAAAGATGCCACCAGTATTTTTCCAAAGAAAATTGAATTGAAAGCGAAAACATTGGATTTTCCCAACTCTCTTTTTAACACACATTCGCACGTACTCACTCACACACACAAACACACACAAAAACAATCTATGCCATCCGTGTATGGGTGATGTGGAAACAATAGTTTTACGCCTGCGCACAGCTGTCATAAGGAATTTTAATGGAAAACTTGTTACCTACTTTCGAAAAAGGTCGCCTTGTGCACCAGAGTAAAAGAGATGGCAAAATGGCATGATTAAACAAAAAAAAAAAGTGATAATGAAAATTTCAAAAAGTTTTTCGATATTGAAATATGTACATAGATTTTGGGTATACAACAGACGCACTCACAACACACACACACACACACACACACACACACACACACACAAGCCATTAAATATGTATGTTTGTATTGTGTGCGCTCAGGATTGCAAGTGTCTAATGTGTTTTGTTTAGGTAAAAGCCAGCCAGGATTAAAACACGCACCAAAAACAACAATAACAGCAGCAACAGCAAATTCCAAAAATATTTTCCACATTTTTTACAGAGCATCCATCCTTTCTTTTCATATCTCATATCTCATACCCAAATACCAGAATGTATTGAAACTATTTTCAAATCAGGGCTTGTTTAGTAGGTACCTACTCCATACATACTCAGTCGCCGTCAGTCAGTTCCACACTTTTGCTTACTTATGTATGTGGATAAGTATGTAAGTATGTAAATATGTATACGAATGTGCGTGCATCTACACAGATTTGTAATGTCGATATTATCGATAAATCCCAGCAAACATCGCACTGATTTGTCCGCCTGAAATGCAAGCGCGGTATTGCAGCATTAATCATTTTTTATTTTTCTTCTTTTTTTGTATTATTGGGCAGACCCAAGTTAGTGACAAAGAACCCTGACAAATCAGTAGGATGCAATATAATGTGCAGATGTTATAAAAATCTATATAAAAAATATTCCTTAAACGAAGAAGTTTTTCGAAATGCCATCATTTTCAATTGAAAATGTTGATTTTATTTATATATGACATAAATATGTCATATGTATGTATGTCTAAAGAACCAACATATGTATGTACGAACGGAATTATAGCAAAAAAACTCTATTTTACAAAAAGCCTTAAGTTTAGTACTGATATTACAATATTGTTAGGCCTGACACTTTATTAACAGTGAAAACTTGGCAGCCATCTCCTGCGTTCCGATGATTGTCAGAACACTTTACAATTCCTGTGCCAGACCATTTTCTGATCATAAATTTAGCTGCCAACAAGAAACTGTCTGTACGGCAAAGATGCCAAGTACAAGGGCAATAGAAATGTTTTCTCAGACAATAGCGTCACTGTCAGGTGCATTAATTTAAGCCCATGTGCCAATTAGAAATGAGCTGACATTTAGCTGACAACAGTGACGGAGAATGCTCTCACACTTTTTGTCAGATGTCTGACAAAATGTGTTGTCTTACAGTCAACTGGCAAGTGCTTTTACTGACAATGTTGCAACACAAAAATTGACACTTCAGACAGTTGTAAGACATTTGGGGATATATTTAACAATATTGTCACACATGACAACATGCATTTATATGTAACTTTATTGATAAGTTCTGAATTTTCAGAAAAAAATTGTTTTGTTGCCAATAACGAATACAAAATATTAACGAATAATATTGAATATTCGCTACTTCTGATTGTTAAGTAACGAATATTCAAACTTTTGAAATGGGGGCACCCACATTTGTTTTCAGAAATTTGGAATATATGTGGGCTTAAGACAACCCACCGAGTGCATCAAAATAGGTTTTTGAATAAAACGCAATTTAGGTTTCTTCCCCTGTGTTGCATTTTCATACGTTCTCATTTCATTGGTTGAAACACTATAAATGGGCTTTTACTGTTTTATAGAATTATATTTTTAACTGACTTTCCGATTTTTTTAAGGCTCGCAAAAGGTTTCATATGAAAACTGAAGAGGTTTTACATACAAATACAAAAAAACTATAATATAGAATTCATGAAATTTGACCCACTAGGCGTGGTTTATTATGCAGGGTCACATATGCCAAATATCTGGTTTTAATGACACGGTTATTGGGCACAGTTATGTACTAGTCTGCCTAAGCTCCAGTGATATGCTGGCAAATATCCTATGCCCTATTTTTATATACAAAAATGTTATATCTTCGGTTTTTGTAAAGTACTGCTCGAGCGAAAATACTCTTTTTTTTTTTTGTTTTAAACCATAAGATCGGCTGGTAACTGTTTACACCTTCCCATAACCTATGCCCTGCTTACGTGGGGGTCATACCCTGAGTACTGGTCCCAGCCAGGCACATTCACTAACGTTTTCGCTACAATTTCAAGTCACTAGTTTGGTATCGCAGGGGGGACTAATCGAATCGCCTAATAATAGCGCATTTGTCTGAAACTATATAGTTTATGATTATTAAATATTTGATTTAAGGCCGAAGCACATAGAATCCGTCGTGTGTCACAATGAGTACTTTGTTAACACCTATAAAATCCTTATTTTTCAACGAAAATCGAAATCAAAATAAAGAAAAAATTAACTAATATCGCTCAAAGTGTTGTTGAAACTTGTCCAAATTTCATACGTTACGTTGACGTTGACGTACGTAATAACAAATCCTGTATTTTAACTTAGTTGTCGGTTCAAAACGGCAACCGATAACGTTGGCCCTGGCCTTTAAGATTTTTTTTTTTTTTTGAATTTAAAAGCATTTAAAATTTTTGTGCTTATTAGGTTTTGTGTGCTGGGCATTTGGCTATTTACATGCCTAAATCTGTTCATACTTACAGTTACAGTAGGCCACAGTTACATATATGTATGTATGTATGTATGTTTTCTTGTGCGTGGGTTATTTAAAAAAAAAAAAACATAACCTCAAATTTGATTAGAATTACAAATGAAAACGTAAGAAAAAGATCGGTCAATATACACACATATGTACATACGTTTACACATGCCTACATACATGTACAATACATAGATACATATGTATGTTTAAATACATTCATACATATCCATATATGTATGTATGTATGTATGCATGTATGTATTTGTGCGTTGCCTACAACAACACTTTCTTTGGGTTAATTTTCCCTCAGACAACACACACACATCCATACACACATACACACGCACACACACATCCATACATATCAATTTTCAATCACGTTTTCTATTTTTAACCCTCGGATTTAGTTTTCCATTTATTTTCAAGGTTATTCGTAGAACATATTTAAACATTTATGTGCATGTAAATACATACATATGTATATATGTATGTATGTATGTATGTATGTATGTATATGTATTTATGTATGACGATAAATATTTTCGTTAGGCTTTAAATAAATTTGTTTTAAAATGAATATTTGCTCTTCCTGATCTCTGGCAGGATATGATTTTCAAAAGACACACATTTTATTTGTTTGAACTTTTTTCTTTTTTTGCCTGTTACTTTCATAGATACAGACGTACATACGTACATACATACCTTTTCAACATTAATACATTTCAAAAACTGTTTTTCATGCGTGATAAAAAATTAAAAAAAAAAAAAGAAAAAAATTAAGTCTGCATAATTCTCTATTGTTGAAATGGCAACCTGCTTCATGTTGCCTTTGAAATATTTTCTAGGTGTTTGAAATAAATATGTATGTATGTATATGAGAAAAATTTGCGAAAAAGATTTCTTTTTGTTTTGGACATTGAAAATTAAATATGTATGTATGTGTGTAGTACATGCAGACAGACCTGCACTCATACATATGTATGTATGTAGTAGAATATGTAAATTATTTTTTACAATAGTTGAACCAATATCCTGCACATGAATTTCTAATAATAACTACACTGTCACAATTTCTATTAATGGTTTTCTTAGTTTAACATTCGAATGAATTAAACGGAAACTTTAAGTTTTTTTTTTTTGAAATTTGAATTTTTACTCATATTTCAAATTCATATACATAAATTTTTATTTAACATGATTTAAAAGCGAAATTGTGTTGTTTTAACACGGTTTTCAATATTCGTATAAACGAATATTGAGATTTTCATAGAACTTTATGTGAAAGTTACCATTTACATTCCGCTGTCACAGCATCAGCCCACCTCAAGCCCCATGAGTACACCTCAAGCTATGAGTACAAAAGTATACAGCTAGATGGAAGCACGTTTAGCGCCAGCTGAGCCAAGTTTTGTCTACAGTATGCCAAGAACGAGTTTACCCAAAAAAATTACGTTTCTTTAAATTTATTAGCAATAAAGATACAGTTTTTAATATTTATCGCTTGTTTTTTTGATTTATGGTAAATATTTTTGTACATACAAAAGATTCCAAAGTAAAACTAGATAATTAATAATCTTTAAATAAAAAATTTATTAATTTTCAAAATGCCGAGAGAAAAGTTGTCGTATGACGTTAACGATGCTGTCAACGACGTATTGAAATACATAAATTTTTACAGGGTAATTACATTTCAGATTTTGAACCCCTGAATTCAGCACTGAAACAGGTACTATGAACGACGGCTCGGCAGCAAAACGTTTAGCTGGTCAATTTGTATTTTGTAAAAATGCAACCCTGATCCAATAAGAATTCTTATCGCTTAAAAATATGTCTAAAAATTTAAAAAGTATCAAAAGCTGTCAAATTTGTGTTCCTATTATTTGTCTTTTATAGAATATTTCAGTTTCACACTATCACAATTGCACGTATTATTTGAGGCTTTGACCAGGCTTGGAGCTGGCCTTAAATAGATGCCCAATCGTATAAAGCAGATGGTTTTAAGTGCCTTGCATTATACATACGGTGTAGAACTTAATTATTGTCACAGGATGCTCAATGGACTTTAAGATCAATTTGATGGAAAATTATCTACGACTAATATTTTTAATAAAAAGATCCCTTTACCAAGTAGGTTGATAAGTTTCCTACAAAATACCGCCTAATTGATTGTAATATTATTTACTAATAACAAAAATATATAAAAAAGTACACAAAATTATTGACAGCTTCTAGCAGATACTACGAAATTAATTTGCTAATTTTATACTCCATAATAACTTGAAACTTCTCATTAAATGACGGCATCTGCCCGGTAAAACCTTAATTCTTAAGCATTTTTTTTTATCGAAAATACTTTTGTTTGGTTAATAAGAAAAAAAAAACAGCTGTTCTGTGGAAAAATAACATCTATTTTGAAATTAAATAGTGCTGCCATACTTTAATTGCCATTAAATAACAATTACATGTTTATGGCGGGCAAACTGAAAACGTCTTAAAATACAATGAATTAAATACTTTTATATTTAAATACGATGTGCAAATCATTGAAAAATTATTAGGTCTACTTCAACTATTAATTCAAAAAGGTGCCGTTTTGTTTTTGCACCTACGAGGCCTGGAAAAAGGGCTGGATTTGCTTAAAAATACAAAATTTTGGTGTTGTTTTTGTTAGTTTTTTTTTTTTTAAATAATTTTAAGCAAAAACCTTTTGTTTTATCTTTACTTTGTCGAATGTGGTGTCCAGTCTGCAGATAAATTTATGTATGTATTTATATACCCAGCAAACAGTTAGTATCGCCATCGAGTCTTTTGGGGTATCGGCTGCGTGAGCGATAGAACCGCAAGTAAGCCAATTTTTCGCTCATAAATAAAGGTGAATCAGTGCAGTGGATTATTTGTGATACGATGAGTAATTTCTTTTTACTGGCACTCACATTCAAGGGAGTGAGATTTTTTCGTATCGTTTTCCATTACATTACGAATCACTTTTTCGTTTTTCACTCACTTTTCTATTTATAAATTCGTTTTGAATCAGCTCGCAATCGATTTCCGCTTGCTTGTCAGACTTTTGGGTAACTCATACAATTTATTCCTTACACTTTGTGCAAAAAATTTCACGATCTCGAACATCATTTGAAGCGCCAAAGAAACAGATTTTTTAAACTGAATCGATATATTCTTTGTCACCGTTTTTTAAGCTCAACTGAAAAATTAGACCACTGCTAATTCAGTTTTTTTTACTTTTTGAAATCGTGCAACTGCCTTTTAGTATTTAAAAGAAAATTTATTTAAATTTGTTTAAGTTTTGGTACAGCGATGCATCATATGTGCCTCTTTTCTTAAACACTCAAGTGGTAAATCAATTCTTAAATCCAGCAAAATGATTTGAAATTAATGGTTTAGGAGATTAAAAAAAAAATTAACTATGGGCCAGATATTTAGATGTTGGCTGGGTAAGAATGAACAGTGGATTTCGGGTTTTTAATCTCCTATTGTGATTTGTGTTAATACGTCTATAAGAAACTGTTGAGTGGGCTGAGCAGAACCAAATATACATACATTCATATACACATATAATATATATGGATGTATGTAGGTGTGTATGTGTGTGTATGTGTATGTGTATGTATGTGTGTATGTCCTGCGTTTTAAGAGCTACTAGTTACATAAAAACATTTAAGAACTGGTTTAATTGTCGTTCTCCCCGACCAGATTGTTTCAGCACATTTTCTTTTCTCTACACCTTAAGTTTGAGAATGAAGTGTAAAATGCAAAAATCGACAAGAGCCCATGAAAGAGAATGGAAAAATCAAACAAACTTATTTCAAGATTAAATGAATGCTTTAAGAAGCGGCAAAGAACGAGCGGGTGAACGGGGCAAGAGACGGAAAATGTTTGCACAAGTTGGTCATACAACAAAGTCCATAAAATTGTTAACAAAAACAAGGATATACATATTTATGTACAATATATTGACACAAAAGTACAGTTGGGCTTTATACATATTAGACTTACCCGGCTGAGGCGTCCTTTTAAATGTCCTAATTGTTGTCTCCTGTTGTTGTTATTGTATTTCTGAGAGAAAATCACATCTTTCTGTTGGTAAGACTTGTTGATTCGACAACTTTGTAACAGGCGAGTGATTGTTTTGCCCAGGCAACGGCTTAAATGTTCTGGAATGAAGAGGAAAATTAACAGGAAATAAGTTTTATATTTAAAAATTATACATTTTTATTGCACTTACATTTTGTCGGACGAGTAAATTCTTCGCTTTAATCAATCTGAGAACGCGAATGGAAATTTATTTATTGGAACAAACATTTGTCCCCGCCATGTTGCTTCCATCGCTTTTCTTTTTAAAAATGGTTTAAGAAAACTGTCCGAAGGAGGTGCAGAAATTTCCACTACTCCTTTTGCTTTCAGGTGAACTATTTGCAGTTTGGAATTTTTTGTTGAACTTTAACATTTTATTATAATTAAAAATTACAAATTCTAAAGCCAAAAGGAATAGCAACAATGGCTCTCTGTGGGCTTCTCTTCACCTGTAGAATAAATTCTTATATAGAAAGGAAATTTAAACTTATAATTTAATAATTAAAATATTTACCTGCGCCACTTTTGTCTCATACACTGTATGTGTGTATGTATTATATGTACCTCTTAGACAGTTATTGTTGTAGGTTCGGCTTTCTCCAAGTGAAATTTGCACTGCGCAGGCGTACAGTTCGTTTGCAGGTTGATTGGCAGCTGATTAAATATATTTTTGGTATTGCATCTATTATCCTCTACTGTCATATCCACTACGCACATGTTTTAAGGGCGTGCCTTACGACAAAGCTACCGGAACGTAATAATACTTTTAGTATGTTTTAGGGTTATTCATATCAGACGGATATTTTCTATATCAACGACAACTTTGGGACATTTCGACAGAAATTAAACTCAAGGACTGGTTGAAAGATAAACAGAGTCATGCATGTTGTCATAATTTTGTGGTCACTAAAAATTGTTAGTTCTATTGGGTCCAGGAAAAAATAAGCGAAAATATCGCTCTTATTGTCAGGTTTGAGGACCGCCAGTGGAGCAGGGTTTCTCCTTGGCTTTTATCAAACTGGGGCACTCTGTTATTCTGGAGGAAGTTCTGGTATAACTTCGATTATGTAATTTCGTGTGGAAACTCCGCCAAAGGTCAATTGGCAGATCAGGTACCAAAGTGCCGCTGCTGTGCCTTGAAAAACGATGCTGGTGTTATTGCATAAAAAGGTAATTCGCTAGACACTGGAGTAAGTGGTCGACGTTCGGTGATGCAAATGTCCTCGCTGTGTTATTATCTGCCAACAAATATCTGTTTTTTGTCAGAAACTAGATGGTGGAAAGCATTCGGGCGCGACTAGTTATGGACAGATGTTCCTCGAGGATTTCGGGCTACTAACTCCTCGGCCGTTTACTGTTTAGGGAATTGCTGGCAGAAGGAAATTCGTTATATGCTGTCCCCACAAGCCGAAGTTGCCATATGCGGACGGTGTTGAGCCGTTGACGATGAAGTCACGATGTGGAGTTGACTTATACTGCGGTTACATGATCAAGTTTTGCTTTAAAATTTTTCACACGCCCAGATCCACAAAAGCCACAAAAATCGAAAGCGGCGACGTTGGCTGGACGCAATTTTAAAGCTATTTGTTTTCCAGATGTCCTCATGAAAGAAACTTAAAATAACTGCTTCATTGAAAGTTTTGGAAGGACTAAATAAAATAATAGAAAAAGAAAATAAAAACAGGCATTTGCATCGCAGGCCTCAAATTTTGAAATCATTTCGTCGTTAGGACGAAAGATTCAGGTTTTTTTTATTAATTTTTTTTTTTTTTAATAACTTTTAATTTTCACAGAATATTATATTTATGCAATAATAAAACAAAACAATAGAACATAAAAAGAATATGGCGGCAAGATATTTGCAAACAAGAACGAAAAATTCGCTCAGAAAATTGTGAACAGCAATTTCGTTTCAAGTTTAAAAAATTTCATTGGATTAGTGGAAATTTGTGAATGTACTGAAACGTGAAAGGCAAATCTTGATCGTGTAACGCCCCCCCTCGAAGTAATTATCCGATGTACAGCAATTTTGAACTTGGCAGCCATTTACACAATATTTTTATCACTGATCGGTTTGAGTTGTCGCCTACAGGTCCGTCACGCGTTTTGAAATGATCGTGCCGCTGTTTTGCAAGCTATTCAGATGTCTGAAATATACCGACAAACCGGCATAGTCGCGTTGGCTATACGACTACATACACACATTGTGTATTTAAAAACCTGTCATATTTTAGTGCCTTGACATGCCATGGTACTGACTTAGCTTACAGCTTATATGTACGTAGCAACATGTTTTAAAGCTTCTAAATAAATATTGATATTAAATTGTCGATCACTCGAACAATCTTTCCAAAACCTTTTAAATATTTATCAGAAACCTAAAAAGAAACTATTGGCAAGAATAATTAAACTGTCTATTGGCTGCATAAGTATTAACTTTTTTAATTGGATTTGCAAAGTATTTGCTTAAATAAGTTATATACATATATATATATTTTTTTTTGAGTTAAAACATACATATATATTTGTGTCTGTGCACTTTTTTGCCTGAAAAAAGTGCCTGGTTGATCTGGCCTCCATTTTTCTAATTCATTTTAATTCCTTTGTTGGAAGCAGATTTGCATTTTTAAACGCCAAAATGGAAATTATTCTCTCTAAATAAAATCTTTTTTAAAATTTTGCAAAGTATTTTTTTTTCCACTTTTTATTTAATGTTTTCTTAAAAATTCTTTTAATTCATTGATTTTTTAATTACAGTTTTACATACAAATTAACTTGACTACTTTCATTCTACTACTATTTTAGCTGCAATCAATTCAATTGAAATATAAAATATAAAATACGTTCCACATATTATTTAGTGATATACATTTTCAAATGTCTCAAAACTATCTACATACATACATACATACATACATACTTAATATATATGTAGGTGTTGTACATGTGTACATTTTATATATATTGTATGTACATCTATTATCTTATTTGTTAAGGGGGAAAAAAATTTGTATTATAAGTGGTATTTACCCTTTAAATTGAACCTTAAAATCTCAGGTATTTCGAAGTGCTGCACCTCTCGACATTTGGCAACTCAGTTGTCCAGAAAATAGGCGCCATCATCAAAGTGAGGCTCGACCGCATAATCGGCATCATCATGACGCTGATATTGTTCCAAATTGAAATGCCTTTGGCTGTCGTGATATCGCTGAATACGAGGCTCCGGACAAAGATTTGCACTGCACGAATAGCCGTCTCTGGGCTTTTGACTCAAATTTGTTTTGATATATTTACGTAAATCGATATTGTGAGCTGTCAACACATGGCGGTTCAGGTCTTCTTTGCGTTTATAGCGGTTGGCACAATATTCACACCAAAATTTCGGTGCCACGCCAATGCATTCGCAGGTCATGTGACGTTTCAGGTGGGCCTTGCGCAAATAGCTTTTGCCGCAAACGCTGCAGCTATAACGCTGTCGTTGTTGCTGATAGACTAGAAGACAACACATAAAATATGATTAAACAACTTGTGAAATGACAGCCTGAAGAGAATTTGGAACAGCAACGCACTGGAGAGGAGAAAATTATTTCAACAAAAAGCTACAAGTAGAGAAATAAATCAAAAAGCTGTAAATAGGCTGTAAGACCAAAACCAGGGCAACCATAAATATAAATAAATAAAATTAAATTCATTAAAAAAGTAATATTAAATAATTAAAACCAACAAATCAATTGTGTTAAAGAAAAAACCCCATAGAAGTGTAAACAGCTTTTTTGAGGGATGAGTCCAGAGGTCGTAGGTTCGATTCCCTACCAAAGGACAAAAAATAAAAGCAAGAAACACATTGTCGAAGGTAACAGTCGAAACAGCATCAGTTAAATTCTGCCATATAGAATAAAACCAAACTTATGCTTTCCTGCTCCCCAAGCCCAGTTGTGGTGCAATGCAGTGCATATGTGGGGCTCGAGCCCGGAGTACTGCAACCTGGTTTCTGTTTTCCCAAATTAAAAACTCGTAAACAAGGCGAGTTCACAACAGCTAAATTAGCGGCGAATTCCCAAGTGTTGTTTCTGCGTGAAATGTCAAATTGAAAACATTTTACTATAGAGCTAAAACCACGGCGAATTCAGTGCTATGAATGAAAGGGCAAATTAAAGTGTTGGCGAACGTTAACGTTCGACGACGTGGGACATGTTTTCTTCTTCTATAAACATTTGTGCGCTCACAGAAAATTTCTTGAAACACAATTTTGTTTATTGAATGATTATTTTTTCTGTGAGTCTTAATTTTTATTTTTTTGCTAAATCTTGTTTTTCTATAAGAAAATTTACGTGTGATATGTAAGTTTTTTTTAGTGTAAAATCTTTGGTAAGACAATTGTTCTCTCCTATAATGACGTAAGAGAATTTAATCTTTAAAAAAAAGCTGGTGAAAAATATTTTTTTTTCTGCACAAATTTTGGTTCAGCTTTTTTTTTTATAACGAAAATTTTCTTATAATAAATATTGTGGAACACAATATTTCCCATACAGGAAATTTTGTTTTTTATGGTAAATATTTTTCGGGTTATAAAATTTAGTGGAATGTAATTTTTTTCGTTATAATATTCAACCGAAATATTAATTAATTATTTAACATAAGCATTTCTTAATCTTAATTGTTTTGTTCTATACAATTTTATAAAACGAAACTTTCTCAGTACACAATTAAGTGGAGGAGGACCTTATCTGTATCTTGGCAGTAGTTTTGTGGAACTTAACGTTGCAGGAGAAAATTATTTTCTAGAAGAAACTTTTGGGGTTTTTTCCGAAGTCATTATACCATGGAACACGGTGCATGCTCTAGATCATTGCGGGGAACTCATTTTTTGAATTTTTTTTTTTGTAGAACACGAAATTTAGCAATAAAATTGTCCGAAATTAGATTTGCCGGTCTAAAATTGTTCATTCTTTTTTTTAGAAAACTTTGTGGAACAGAACTTTTTTATAGATAATTTTGTAAAACAAAATATTTTCTATGGAAATTTCAAGAAAAAATGTTTTTTTTTGTTCTGTGATCAATATTTTTGTGTTCCATTATTGTCTGGTAACATATTCGCAACGGATTATTTAGTGAAGAACAATTTTGTCCCTAAAAAATGTTGTTGTTCAACAAATTATTTTTAGCAGATCAGATTACGGAACATATTATTTTTCCATAATAGATTTTTTTCTGTACAATTTTTTATAGATTTCAATCTTTTTTTCGGACTGTTTTCGGCCACAAAATATTTCATAAAATAAAGTTTGTAAAATACTAGTTTTTTTCATATTTAAAAGAGTTACAAATATTATAAATCAATTTTGAAGATCTCTGTTTTTGCATCTAAAATTTTTGGGCAACGCATTTTCTTGTCTAGAGAATTTCATAGAACTAAATATTCTACACATGATAAGACTGTGGATTATAATGTTTTGTGAAGAAAATTTAGTGCAATTCATTTTTAAATGCCATCTTTGTTGTATAAAATTTCTTATATGGAAATTTTGTGGAAGATAACTTTTTCATATGAACATTTTTGGTTTTTGAACAAAATTTTCGCCAAATTTAGTTTTTCTTAACAGTCAGTTCGTGGCAGCGAACATTTGTGGAACAGAATATAAAATTTTGTGTAACATGGGCTGTTGTAAAAAATTATTATTATTTTGTGGAACATGAGTTTTTGAAAATTATTATTTTTTGACTTTTTTTTATAAGTTTTTTCCTAAAGGATATAATTAAATAGATATGAATTAAAAATAGAATTTTTATTTTCTCACTTTTTTGGACGTGACACGTTCAGGATGACTGCAAAATTCCACGTTTTAAAACCTTAGAAATTTGAATTTTTGCACATCAGACTGTTTTAAATGGAAAATATAAAATAGAAAAAAAAAATCGCAACAATCTTAAATACATTTCAATTGAAGACTTCATTTTGCGAAGCTCAAGTCCTGCTCGACAATTTATAGAACGACTTCCACTCTCAGGTTGAACATCACAACTTAAAACTGCAAGGCCATCATCTGGTCATGTGGCTTAACTGGGCAGACTGGAAAGTTCAAAAAGTTTTGTATGACCACCTGCAAGGAATTTAGTTCTTAAAGAAATACAGTGAGACCTCCCGCGATAAAATAAATGAGCATGAATTTCTTTCATAATCGCAAAAAAGTGAGTAGCCGATAATGGGAGCTTTCACTGTATGTTTAAACAATTTAAGAAAATATTCAACCTGGATTTTTTTTTTTTTTAATTTTAGTAATTTAATTAAGTGATAAACATTATTTTATATCTTTTTATTATGATAATTTTTATTTATTTTATTAGATTTTTTGCATTGAATTGATACTTAAAACTTTACTTTTTATACTTAATAAATTTATGTTCAATATAACAAAATAGTGTTTAAAGTTATAAAATATTTTCGTTCTTGTTGTTTTTGTTTGCTTTTAAAAAACCAAATACGCGCATTAAATTCAATTGAAATACTTTTATATTTAGAGTTTTCGAAGCAACAACATTTAAGGAAGCTGTTCTTGAAACTGTTCATATCTATTATTTTTTCTAAAATATATTTTTAATTAATAAGTTTAAAGGAAAAGCAAAAATTTGTTTGTAATGGAGGGCTGCTTTCGCATGGTTTCCGTCAAGGCGATGGGAAAGGAACTTGGCCAACCTTGAAGTGAAATTATTATCTAGAACTTAAATTTATGGTATTGTATGATATAATTTTGGTAACAGGTATCAAGTTAAGTTTATTTTTTTCTTAAATACACTTGTTAAGAAAAGTTTTCGTATACAAGCTTATCAAATAATTATATGTATCTATAGATCGTTTAAGATAATGAAATGAATTGAGTTGTTGTTGTTTTTTTTTTTTTTTTGTTATCTCAGATTAAGTTCTCGGTTCGAAACTGCCGAAAATATGGAGCAACATTGTTTATACGATCATACGGACGAACTTGAGCTGTAGCCAGTGATGCCTGTCAAGCGAATTTTCATACACAATTTGACGGTGTTGTTCTTTTAAAATAGGCCACACTGGTCATAAACAAAACCATGTTTACACACATTTGCCCCATTAACAAATTCAGCTGTCAGCTGAAATTTGCGAATTCTAGGCGACACAAAAGATTTTGTTGCCACATACATTTCATTTGTTTTCTACTACTGCAACATTGTTGCCAACAAAATTCTACCACAAATTTCTTCCACCGCCTGAAACTTTTAAACCAGCATTTCAAAACATTTTACAGACAAAAGAATCTACTTCGACGGGACACACTAAAAGAACAACGAAGTGAAAACAAAACGTGTCTTCTTTAAATAAAAATATTAAAAAATTTTACTGCACAAATTGTCGAGTTGAATTAAAAAACAAAAAAAACATAAATTATTAAATTATTGTATTTTTTTAAATATGATTTCAAACAGAATCGCTTCAAAAAATTGCCTTCTCATTAACAGGCGTTTTAAAACATTCGGTGATTTTATTTGCTGTTGCTGATCTCTAATTTGTTGAGCAACATGTTAATAACAAAAATAAGCAACAACATTTCAAGATTGTGTAACACATCTATAACAAAAGACTGTGTCAACTGGGCGGGTTATAAAACTTTATAAGGATAGAAGGAGAATGGTGACGTTCATAAGACGTAACTGCTGCTTAACTGTGGGGTCTTTGATGACAGTTTTGCCATCAAAACTATTTTGGCGCAACATGTTGGGCAACAACAGCTGTTCATTTGGCCGCATATTGTTGAGCTCAACGGTTGCCAACAGTTTCGTTACATCTTATGAACGCGCCCCATAATCCAACAGAGAGACTGTGCCAAGCCATTGCAGACAGTTGCTATAAAACGCAACGCAACGTAACGTCACGCAACGCAATTTTAAGATTTCTCTCGAATGACAGTCCCATTTTTCTCTTTCTCAAGCAAACAATGTATGTAAGTAGAGGTATTGGCGACATTCCGTTGTGTTTCAAATAAATTTCAGGGCTACGTTTGGTAAAATAGTGACATGAGTTTATTTCTTAAAAATGTCGCTGGTATGAGTCATGATGTTTTTGTATTTTATTTGTTGTACAGAAATTGTATATTTTTTAAGTTCGACTATCTATTTGTTTATATTCTTATATTAGTTATAGTTTTATTTAATTAAAGTACGTGCAGTTTTGATTTGAATGGCATAAATTTGTTAATAGAAATTTTGATTTTTTTTTTTTTTATTAACTGGTCCTTCGGTTGAAATTTTGTTTGTTTAGTTTCTTTGATTTGAAACGATAATTTCTATATATATTTAAAATCGATTTATTACTTTTTTATAGTTCAGAGTTTGTGTGTGTGTGTGTGTGTTATATATATAAAAGCATGCAAAAATGAAGAATCTAAAGCTGCTGTTCTCAAAAGGTAATTTCTTTTCTAGAGGCACTTATTCTGAAAAGAAGTTTTTAGAAACGCAATTTTGCAACTGAAACTCCTATTCAATTAATATATAACTAATAAAGTTTCTCTTCTTTTCGAAAAACATTCCATGCTATTATTAAAACTTATTCTTTTCAAAAGGTAATCTTTTTCCGATACTTTTTTTTTTAAAAGTTCCCCTTATGTTTTACTTTTCTTAAACTCATACCCACAAATAGTATTTTTTAAGACCACTTTTATATGAACACAAAAACTTTTGAATGAAAATCTTTTTCCAAACAGCCATTTTGTTTTCAAATGTAAAACGTATTCGGTTCAAAACTTGAGGTGAAAGTGTTGGGCCATGTTGTTGGTTTCTGACGGCAAGCGAATTTATGTAATTTGACGGTGGCATTTCATTAAAACCAGGCTACTTTGTTTATAACCCTAAACCATGTTTACACTTATGCCTCAATTCAGCCGTCAGCTGTTGGGGAAAAGTTCTTGTGAAGCATGAATAGGGGTTTACTGTTGCCTGAGTTTTCTGATTGAAAAATTTATATATCACATTTTCCCATATCAAATTTTGTTACACGCGTCTGCGCATCACAATTTGAAGAGAGTCTTTAAGAGGCTTTAAGAGATATTTGATTCTTCAAATTTAATTTTCTTTTGAGACTGTTGCTTTAAGGCACTTTTTCGACCGCAACTTAATTTAAAAGTACCTTTTTGAATGTTAATTTCTCCAAAATTGTCTTTAAAATTATTGTATTTTTTCCAAAAAATTACATTTTTTAAAGGTCTATTTCTATAAATTTATTTCAGAAAATACTTTTTGTAAAAACAGTGTTTTTAAAAAGTGTCTTTTAAAACCTCTGTTCTTATAAGCCTTTTTTTTAAAGGAGTTTTTTTAAGAAACATTTTTTTTTTAAATCTTTTCTCTGAGAAGTTTTTCTGCGCCAATGGAAAAGAAACGAATTATCATCCAATAAATGAATGTTTGTACAACCGCTTGGAAGCTGCAATCAGGCTGCCGTAAGCGGAAAATTGTTCCGATAAAAGTGTAAAAGGCTCTTGCAGGACGGACATGGTGTTGAAACAAGAACCTGTATTCGCAGGGCATGTAATGGATAAGGACTTGTGTTGGAAGGCTTCTTCATTTATCGTGAAAGGCAGGACGGCAACAACATGCGGACTTATAGAACGGCACTGCAACATATTAAGCGATTGTAAACGTGTTCGGAAACAAGACCTGCACGAGCATGTCGTAAGTGAATTTTAACAAAGAAATATTCCAACTTTTTTAATAAATAACACAAAATTCCTGTTCGAGACTAAAACTTGTTTTCTTTTTTTGTTGGTCTTTTTCTTAGAGAGTCCAAGGACAACTAAAACTCAAATCAGCATTTTAACAATAAAAATTAAGATTTAAAGTTTAAAAAGTTTTGTGAGAAAAATGCTATTTTCTATTTAGTGTGTCAAACATTAGAGGAGCAGCTCACGAGGATATTTGCTAACTTGCTCCTATTATATGGCTGCCTTGGTTGTTCACGAGTACGAGTTACGCTTAAATGTTCAAGTTGTTGTCTGATCCCCGAAGTGAACGTTGATCTAAAGCTTTAAAAGTTGATGGATTTGCAGGCAGCTGCAAGACTAAACAAATTTTCGAAATGCGATTAAATTTCGTAAATAATATCTATTATATATAAAAAATTTAATGCTTTTCATTCATTCAAGACTTAAAAAGTTACAACTGGTCACACTGGGGGTCTAGCACACAACCACTGTCAACCCAACCTAAATTATTTCATTATTTTTGCTCTGCTCAAAACTCGGAAAATAATCGCAAGTCTGATGTGATTTTCACTTCTGGGTTTCTGTTCTCAGTTAACAACGACCCTTTACTAGTATTTCAGCCCTGACTGAACATGAAAAGAAAAACTGATCGAATGCGGCAGTTTTGCAATCTGTGAGAGGCCTAAAAATGTTGTTGTTGTCTACCAGTTGGGCTGTTCACTTTCATTTTTATGTGATATATGTAAATACTTTAGACCATTTCTTTTGGCTGGAAGTTGTTTGTCAAATTTAAGTTTATTTATGAATAATAATAATGGTTTCGATAAATTCATTTGGTATATATTTATATGTGTGTAAATTTAGTTTAGTTTCATATTTAAATTTAAGAAGAAAAAGAAAATATTAAAAATTATTTCACTTTTAAGAACTCTTGCGTTTTTTTTTTGTGTCTATATATAAAAAAAAACAGTGTAATTTTTAAACTTAGACTTATTCTTGCCTGTGTTTTCTTTTCTTTTTTCTGTTTGTTTGTTTGTTTTATATCAAGATTGAGTGCTCCTTGCGCATGTGCTCATTTAGGAATGCCTGCGAGCGGTAGACACGCGAACAGAGCGGACAACGATTTGTCTCGTACTGGGACATGCGTTTTGTACTTTGTCGTGGCACCTTCTTGCCGATACGGCCGCCATACAAAAGTGACTCGTTTTGGGCCAACAAATCTTTGGGCAAACTGGGCACCAGGCGCTCCATACACTGGGCCGACGATATGGAGGCCAACTGTTGCAGGGCAATCAAGGCTGTGGGATTGGAAGCAATCAGACTGCTGGTCGACGAGGTGGATGGTTCTGGGGCGGCGGCACTTAAAGTGGCAGATGAATTTGTGTTCGGTTCGCTCTGCTGGGAAGCATCCGATGAATATGAACCAAACATTTCTAAGTCTATGGATGATTTGTCCGATTCCAGTTTGATTTGCATGTCGATGTCGGTGTCAGACGTTTGTTGATGGCTGCTGGAGGGCGGCGTGTTCGTGTTCATGGAGTGCACAGAAGGTTGACGTCTCAAATTGTATTTAACAGAAACTGCAATGAAACAGAAAAGAAAGTTGATTAATACAATTCCAAAACAAAAACAAAAAAAAAAAAAAAAAAAAATCGAAACAAAAATATGCCATCAAAACAACAATAAATTAATTATTTTTTTAGTTTGTTCATTAAGTTGTAGTAAAAATGTTGCTGGCGATTTGTGCACAACAGTTTGTTTCGCAACATGTTTATACGCAACAGAATATGTGTGCGGATTTCAAATTGGGCCCAAGAAGTCAATAAAAATAAATAAAATTCTTCAAGCATTTTCTCTTTATCATAAAGTTGGGGTTGGTGGAAAAATACTAATATGTAATGCAATCATTTGCGCCGCTGTCTACTCAAATAAAAACTAAAGTTGTACATTTACACACAGATATATTTAAGTGAAATTATAACCATCAATTAACAACAACTCAAGTTTAACTATTTCAATAATAAACATTAATAATAAAATACAAATAATTTTAACAAAAACCCAAAAACCCCGATTTGTCGTCTATAAAAAAATCAAACAAAAAATACAATATTATATAAATGAAATAAGTTAAATGTTTGTAAGGAATATTAATGTTTCGGCAACATGTTGCGGGCCGTTGCGACATAAGTTTTTGTGCATTTGTCTGTATGTAGGTAGAAAAATTATCCAACTTAATAATTACTGCTGGCTGCAACAACTCAATTGAAATGTTGCTGGAACATTTAAAATATCATGACTAAGAGAAAAATTTCAATAGCCTTGAAGTGATTCAAAATAAACTCTTAACGGTGGGCAACAAAAACTATAATATTTTCTGCAACGATTATGTTTTGGTAAAAATATAAAACTTGTACTTTTTGGAAAATAATATAAAAATTTCAAGTCGAAAAATTAAAGCCTGTAAAAGTTCATAGGAAAAAATGCTTAAAAGAATGTTGACAAAATGTTGCCAGATACTACATTTCAAATTATTATGTTTTCAATACAATATTTACAACTTTTGGCATATTTTCTGTGAATGGAGGGATCGTGCCGGCAGTTGGTTAAATCATGTGCAGAAGGAAAAGTTGCTACGAAAGTTAATGGCAAAACAAATCATGATGGTGGCAATAATAGCGTTAAAAGGCAAAGCGGTGGCATGTGTGCTATGGGCAAGGGAGCTCGGGACGCAACGGCTACTATCTAGATAAAAAGAGAGAGAGAGAGAGAGAGATAGATAGAGAGAGTAAAGCATCCAATAGGGTTTCTTTTTCTTGGTAAAGAAGAACAATCACGAGACAACAGGCCAAACATCGGAAAACATTTTACCTCGCATTTAACCTTAAAGTTTTGTTGAGGAGTTTCAAACCCAACATCTTCCTCAAACCTTTGCCACACAAATTCACAAGATTTCAATTGAGATATCAAATACATATTTCTATATATATATATATTTGTAACTTGATGTTGTAATCAGATGACAACTTAAACTTAGAAAGCAGCGGATTCTGCAGGATAAAAATGAATGTTGCCAAAACAGTGTGTCTACGAAAGCAACATACATATATTGTTGCTAAACATTTTCCTCAACTCTTTGGACAGAACAGAAAAATAATGAACAAAAATCCGATCAGCTGTTTATGTTATTTGGCAGCGGGGAAATAAAATGTTGCCACAAACACTTTGACGTCTTACAACATGAACAACGACCAACTTTGGCAACATTATTTTTTGTTTTGAAAATATTTTATTGCCTGAACTTGAAGGAGGCTTCATACCAGCTGACCTGTAAGAGCACAACTGATGACATTTTGTTTTTAGTTGTCGTTGAAAGTCAACAAATTAAGGTTTAAACGTTTTGCTCTTGACATTTCACAAATATTTAACTAAAGCAGAAAACCGAGCTTTTACAGCATTTCAGCAAAAGTAGAAGCCAACACCCAAAGCGACATTTCATTGCATGTGAAATTGTCCACAAAACTAATGACATTTTTAAGTTTAAGTCACGATTAATGTTGACAACATCTCAAGAGTAAAATGTTTGTTTTTCATATTTCAGAATGATTTCACAACAATAGAGCAAATTTGTGCCTGGCGATCGCCTCGGGCGCAATTCGACCTAAAACAAGTGGCGAGTTTTAGGGAGCCCAGCTCTGCTTTTGGCATCAAGTCAAAATTCGTCATATTTATTATTTTGTTTTCATAAGAAAAAAAAAAAACATTCGTATCCAAACAACATTTACAGTCCACCAGTAATAACAATCTAATTTCAGTTAAAAAAACATATTTCATTTTAAAAACTGTGTCTAAGAATCGAAAAATTTATAAAAAAAAAAAACAAAAATTTATGGGTGCAAAAGCTCGGCAGCGGCCTAAGCCTTGAAGCTGGTCTCTGACGCTAGACAAGAATGCGCAGCCGCTTGTTGCTTGGCCTTAAGTTATTGCTGTTACATATAAAAATTATATGAGTTTTGAAGATCTTTAACATTTTTTTTTCACTGCAACTTCATTCACTTAATTTTACAACAGTTTTGTAGTTTCAAATCGTTTTGAGTTTTTATTTAACTTAAGAGCTATTCAAAAAAAAAAAAAAAAAAAAATAGTTTGATTATAAATTTAAAACAAAAAAAAAAAGTTTATATTTACATTTAAATTATTTTCAATTTTTCAGTTTAATTCAAAATCCTGTTAAATGAACGTCGAGGCACACAACTCAGCATCGATTTGAAGGCGGCGTTTTAAATTTAAGTTTAAGAAAAGAATCATGCACAATCATGCATTTTGTGGTGGTTACAATTAAAACCTAGAAAGAAAGAAATCAATATTAATAACATGTTCAGGAAAAACACACACAACGAACTAAATAAATAAATAATTAAATGTTTAAAAATCCACACCAGAGGGCGGCTGGGGGGATTCTTAAATAAGGCGTATGTTCTGCTTAAAGTCCAGAACTCTGCTTTAAGCTGGCGAATGTGTTGAGCAACATTGTTGGAAAATTTATCGAGCAGCCAGTGATGCCCCATCAAAGCGAACTTATAATATATAATTTGGCGATGGTATTTCATTAAAACAGGGCTACTTTGTTTACAAACATAAACCATGTTTACACTTATACACAAATTTAGCCGTCAAACTGTTGTTAGAAATTTCACCACAAAAGTACAATGTTGCCAGACACATTTCATATGTTGATCGAAAACTAAATAGAGTTTTACTGCTGCGCCAATTCCAATTTTTTTTAATGAAAAATTGAGGTAACTTTTTTTTTTAATCCGAAATTCTTCTTCAATTCAACGTTTTGAGTCTTAGATTTTGTTTTTTTTTTTATTTTTTATTATTTAAATAAAACACAATAAATTTTATAGTTTTGCTATTTGTGTCTTTCGAGAACATTTAATTTGTAATTTTTTATTTTAATATTTTAAGTACTTTGTGTGTTTTTTGTTTTAATTTAAATTAAATGTTGTTTAATACGTAACTGTAAATATTACACTTGGTTTTTTTTTCTTGGGTGTTTTGGACACTTAAGAGCTCAAATGTACATAAATAAAATTGAAGGTCTGTCTAGTTACAAAAAAAAAAAAAAAAAAAAAAAAAAATTAAATGAAATCGTACAGATATACTTTATACATAAATTTATTTGTTATACATACAATATTCATACGAATTTTTATTTATATTTTATAAGTTATTAGGCTCAGCAAAGTGTTATTAAAAGAAAAACTGAAAAGCCCGGAACGCCACGCCCCATTTGAATTTCGCGGAAAATTTTGTTAAAACTCAAATTTTGAGAGTGGACAAATTTTTCGAGTTCTTAAATACGATTTATAATTTTATATGGCAATTCGACCAAGAAATACTTGATTATTATAATATATTATTTTAAAAGAAATTTTGGGGCCTGCACCAGGTAGTCCAACCCTAAAGTTCGCCAATATTTTGAACCACAAAAAACTCATTAACTGATTCGAAAATGTTGGAATTCTTTAAGATATGGACTTGGCCAGAGAAACCTCAAATATAATCGCCAAAGCAGAAAAATATGTCAGCCAGTGTTCGACTTTCGACATTGTGGTCCAGTTGCCATTATAATAATCTTTTTGAATTCAGTTCACAATTCAATCCGTTGACGTTTTCTTAACTGATATCGCATTACAGTTTTTGCTGGGTAGAAAAACTTGATTTTTAAATAAAATAAAATAATATTTGCACTTGAAGTTCAATTTATAAAGAATATTATCCGTCTATTTGGGAGAATAAATTTCTCAATTCTATTGATGCATTTATTCGCCAAAACCATTTCACGAGCTGGAATAATTAAGTTAAAAAAGCCATTTTAACGCTTTTATTTTTCAATTTCAGTTGCAACGGAGAAGAGACAGAAATCGAATTACTTTAAGATATAAAGTTTGACGAACATCAACAGTCGGTTATTAAACAACTCGAGGTGTTAAATCGTCTATCACGCAAACGGCCAAAATTTGTGTTAAACGATTTTGTAATACAATTTTATCTTTAATCTATTACCGCAATGGGCGGTGGAATGTGGCAAGACTACAGGATTTGACAGGACTATTTGAATCGTGCTTTTCGTACTCTCTTATGATAGTTGATGAAACGCCTACGATAGTTTTGTAATAGATTAAGGAACAATTGCATTTGTTTTTATTTTTTTTTTAACAATTTAAAGAAAATAAAGTTAAAAACTTTTAGAAATCCAGACTATGTAAAAAATGAGGCAGCGGAAAAATGAGGAAGGGGAAAAAATAAATTTGTGATCGCAGACCTAAATTAGCAAATTGCTGAAAAATAACAAAATGTTATTTTAGTTTTCTTAAATGCTATAATTAGTGTTAGAAAATAAATTTGTAAATCAGAGATCAATATCTTAAGCTTTTGCATATATTTATATATAATATACTACATACATAAGTTATTAATTTTAAATAGTTTAATATTAAATAATTTAGTTTTCTTCCCCATACAATATATTTTTAAAGACTAGAACGAAATTTCACTCTCAATGGAAATATTTCAATCGATTATAGAATAATATTTACAACATTTTTAAGCAGATGTCATCTTATTTAGAAGAAGAAGAAGAATATGCTATTGTCTGTCAGCTCAGCTGTTTTTACTAAATCGAAATAAATAATAAGAAACTTTTACTGTCAAACACCATAAACTGGTCTGTGACAGTGGCAGTCGGTTGAAAGCAAACATTTCCAATTGTTTCTTTAGATTGAAAGTCATATTTCGTTCAAGTCTGCTGATCCAGCGTAAAAATATTGTAATTAATTTCAGTTTTAAAGTAATTATTAAATAAAATAATTTGTTCAATTCAGAAGCTTTTCTTGTGACCAGACAAATATTTGTAAAGTTATTTTTTAAGGCGACTTCATAGCGGATTAATTTTCTTAATGTAAAAATTCTGGTTTTTGTCATTTCACGAATATTGAACAAAATACAAACTTGGCATTTCGCCGAAATTTGTTGCTGTACTGGCGAGTTTAGCTGCAATGAATTCGCCTTCGATGCAATCGTACAATATGACAAGAGTACATTTTCATATGAAAATTAACAACAACCAAAAATAGAATTATGGCTGAGTGTGATTATAATCGGATGATAATATAATGCCAGCTTGTGAATTGAACAATTGTTTTAGTTTCATGTGTCTCACTTACATTGTATATACATAGTACATATGTAATTTTTCTTTTGTCTTATTTGTACATATATTTTATGTACAGAGCTTTGTTTCATACATGTCATTATAAAAATAAATAAGAAATATATATGTATGTACATATATATATATATATATATATATATATATATATATATATCTGTACATATACATATATTCTATATATATTTAATAGAAATAATATATAAATAATATATAAATATTATTAAAATATTAAAAATATTTGTGTAATTTTAAAAGAATTTTTGTAAAAAAAACATGTTGTAAAATAGAACAGGGAATGATACACTTTTAAGGAAAAGAATATGTCACGGAATGGCTATTTCATTCGATACAAAATCAATATCAAAATAATAGTCTTGTACAGTTTTTTTTTTTTTTTTTTTTTTTTTAATTTTAAAATACATACACTTAAATATCGTCAGTTATTACCCAGCTCGACTTTCAATAAACCACAGAAATGTTAAGAATCATGACATTTTTTCGAAACCAATTAAGGCAAGTGAACGGGGCTTTTATCTTGTAAAAATTGTTGTAACTTCTGATTTAAAGCTTCCCACAAAACCACTATTAATCGTATTTATTTAAAAAAAGTTATTTTTTTTTTTTTTACATTGATTTTTGCAATGAAATTGAGAAACTTGAATACAAAAATTGCGAAAAATAAATCAAGTTAAAGAAATGGGTTATTGATTTTAAGATTAATTTTTAATAGAGTTTGTCCTAAATCAGGAGCACTTAGTTTTTTTGTGCTGAAATTCGATATTTAATTACAAGTGAAATTGAGAAGAGAAAAATAAATTAAAATCCCTATAAGATTTTAAATAGTATTTTTTGTTTTTAAGCAGTTTCGCACCTAAATTGGTTTGGCAATAATATAAATGGGAAATCTAATTTGTTATCCAAAACATATAGTTCGTTAATTAGAGATTTGAAGATGACACTAAACAATTTAAAACGAATTTTTAGCCAACGCATTTTCGTTTAATAGTTAATAATTGAATGAAAATAAAAATTGAAATGTTATCGATATCTGTCAAGCTGGAAATAAAAGTGAAAATCTGACTGCGGTTGTTCAGTATAAATAAATCTAATTTTACATGCAATTGAATTGTCTTTAAAAACAAGACAAATAGAATTGAAAAGAAATATATTGTAATAATAGTTTATCCATCAACATATAGACAGCTGGAAAGCACACAAATTTCATAGCTTGGAAGTGTATAATTCAACAGAATAGTTAAAAAAAAAAAAAACTAGAAATCAATAGGAAAATATAATGAAATCGTTTTCTAAAATCGAAAATCAGGACACAAATTCTAAATAAAAACAGAAAACATTTCAAACCAACACTGGCTTAATAGTTAATTCGTCGTCTCTATTGGGCATTTTATATTCCCCATATTAAATAATGAAATTTTTTAAATTAATTTTGTTATTTGTTTACACTTATTGTCAGTTTCATTTTTCTTTCCAAATTATTATTTTTATTTTAGTTTTTCCAGCCGCAAAAAGTTATTCTATCAATTGTTTTTTCCTGCTTTAATTTCGGTTATAAATTCGTTTTTAAACATAAAACTAATTTGTAGCCCTCCGTCTTGTTTAATTTTTTGTCTTAAATTTTCTATAATTTTTTTTTTAAATTTGGTTGCTGTTTATTTCTGAATATTGAGAAGATAAAAATTCAGATGATTTGATAATGGAATTGCTATTAAAAAGATTTAGTGAAGAGCAGAATTGATGTAAAAGAAATACAAGAAAAATAAGAATTGAATTGCGAACTTTTATCGAATTTATGGGCAAGAAACCCCAGAAATATACACAGTATCGGTTTGTTCTTATCATAAGTTCAAAATTGGGTTTTGAGGAATATCTTAAAATGCTATTTGTGCTGCTCTAAATCCAATTTGGATTCCTCGTTAGGAAATAATTTTTCTTTTTTTTTTTTATCAATATTGTCTTCATTTATTCTTATTAATTTAAAATTATTCCACTGCAATTAGTGGCCAATTTTAACTGAAATATTTTTAATACCGCCCCTATTCCAAGAATCGTTATTGTCGTCATTACAGCAACAGTAAATCTTTCTTGCGAGACGTTTGACAACTTTATTTGACTACGACGTTGGCTCCTGGGCTAAGAGATAAAATCAAAAAATATCTATCGAAAAAGGTGTGGGAAAAATTCAATTAGTTTATTCCGATTTCACTATCAAATGAAGTGGGTCAATGTCAATGTGTTCAAACGATGCAAATATGAGCCAAAACAATACAATGTTAAAAAAATGCCTTAAGTTGTCGATGACTGTTTTTTTTCGAAGAAAACAGAGGCGCAATATGTTCGGCAGGAATTTTCCCTGTATTTTGATATCAGTCTATTAACAACATTCTTTAACTTAAAGGAGACGGGTTTTTTGCAAGTTTAAAATGTGGATTATCAACTACATATTTCGAAATATTAAGTTAAAAGCAAAGGAAAAATATTGGTTTCAAATGATAGATGATGATTGGAGAAATTGAGACCCAAAGGGAATACTACAGAACCGTAAAACAGAATTAATTCGAATTGTCAACTTAAACTGCAAAAACATGCATAATTGCAAGCTTTTGTCAATGTTGCAACATGTTGCTGGCAGCTTGTATATAAGCATTTGTTTAGAAACATGTTGCCAAAATACAATATCTAGAATAGGTTTTAAAATACTTAAAATAACATTAACAATTATTAACATCTAATAAAATATAAGATTTTGTACATTTTCAATCAGACTCTTTTAGACAAAATTTTAATCTCTTATGGCCTTTTCAGTGCGTCTTTTCAAAAGTTTCTTCAGCAAGTATTTATAGGGCTAAACTATTCGCGGTTGCTGTAATGCTGAGGGCATGTTTCTGCGATATATGCTTGCGCAAATCCGACTTGTATTTGCACTTGTGCGGACAATATGGACAGGAGAGGCCCGGCGCCACACCGCACTCATAACTCTTGTGACGCTTAAGAGATCCTTTGATCTTATACGACTTGCCGCACACATTGCAAACATACTGCAGGCCAGCTGCAGCAATATCGGCGGTCTTGAGGCCGACTGCTTTGATGCGTTTGGTTGGTGTGAGGAATTTTTCGTTGTCGCTGCTCTCAGAAGCGTCTTGATGAGCGGCGACTGGTGCTGACGACAGTGACGGCGGCTGCAGGAGATTTGTGTTGTGATTGGCGGATACCAGAGGTTTTAATTCGCTCAGGTCGTCCAGGTCATCAGCTTCTGAAGCTGAAGTGGTTACAGATTCTGCCAGCAATTGTTCGTGTTCGTGTTCTTGGTGTTGTTGTTGCTGTTGTTGTATTTGTTGGTGCTGCTGCTGCTGAATGTGATGCTCTTGTTGCTGCTGGTGCTGGTGCTGTTGTAAGTCTTTAGTAGCCTCGTTTACGATTATGGTGGCCTGGGTGGCAGCACTGGTGGTTGTCGGTGTTGTACTTATGGTCACCGTCTGATGTTGCTGCTGTTGTTGCTGCTGCTGTTCATATTGTACAACATTACGCAACAGCACCTTATCCTCAAACCTTGAAGTATCAATTTTTATATATTCCGGCTGGATTTGAGCAACAGCAGCTGTCTGATTGTTGCCGCCGGCTGCAACTGTTACGCTACCTGTTGCTGATGTTGTTTGATGTATGTGTTGTGATGCTGCGTGTTGATGATGATGATGATGTTGCTGCTGCTGCAACATATTTGTTGTAGTTGCATCTAAGCACTCCTGCAACGTTATATGCTGAACCTGCTGATGTTGGTTGTGCACCGAGTGCTGAACCTCCGGCAAATTTACTTCATTCGCCGCAATGCGCGTTGCGGTCTGATGCTGGGGATTGCTTGAGGTTTGTTTGACGATCTGTATTGTGGCCGGTGTGTTGGCCAGTTTTGTGTAGGCGGCCGTTAAAGCTGTTGAGGTTTGTACATTTCGGAGAATTTGCTGGTGATCTGTGGTGGTTGTTCCCTTGGGCAGAGTATAGTGTATGGTGCTGCCCGGCATGCCCACCGTGTCTGAAGGTATTTCCACTACAACAGTAGCCGACGCTATAAGAGCTGAAGGATCGGTGCCAGTGGTGACATGTTGTTGGGTTGGTTGTTGTTGCTGGTGTTGCTGCTGCTGTTGTTGCTGCTGCTGTTGTTGTTGTTGTTGTTGCTGCTGCTGCTGCTGGTGATTATGATGATGATGATGGATTGTGGCATGCGGCTGTTGCTGTGTTTGCTGCACTTGATGATGATGCTGCTGATGGCTGTGGGCACTTATGGCATTCGCTGCCGTTGCTGTAGCACTATTGGCTTGGCTGTTTGCCAAAGTGTAGGGCACTGTTTCTACAATCGTCCAATAACTTTCGGTTGAAGAGGAACCTGCAAAGATGTTAAAAGAGAAAATATTTCAAAATTTTTATTTAAATTTTGACCTTTTGCAATTCAAATTTCTTTCAATCTTTACTGCTCACTTTGGTTCTGAGTGGTTTAAAAGCACGTTGCCCACCATTTCAAGTAATCACACCGTGCAACATAATATTCACAATATCCTTTAACCCAAAGAATTAGTTTTCGCTTTACCTGCTTTTGTCTTTTCAAAGAAGGGACACAAATATTGTACGTTTATTAGAGGCTTAATCGACATAATTTGTACAGAAATTAGTTGAAAAGCCCCTAAAATATACATAAAATATTTTCTTTATGTCGCTTAAAACAAAAATCTTTGTATCCTTCGAAAACATGTCAGTTTCTTTCAGAAAAGCAAAGAGGCGGTTTCAAAAACAGGCGACTATTATTACAGAGAAATGAGTTTAATTCTATTACACGGTTTTCAGATCGAGGAAACTGCTCAGACTCGTATAAATTCACATTGAATTAAACATCTTTTTTTGTTTTACGTCCCCGTTTATTTTCCTTTTTTCACAAAATCATATTATTGTTTTTCAAGTCTTTATTTAAAAAAATGTTTTAGATTTACAAAGCTTTACATACGATTTTTATTCAATTATCACTAATTTAATATTTAATTTATAAAGATAGAGAGAAAGGGAGAGAGAAGAATTTTTAAAGAATATAAAATATTTCAAATAAATTCTAAGCGAAATAAACTGAAAAGTTGTTTTTTTCCAAAGCACAAAAATTTACAATTGGCGGCAATACTTTTGTGTGGGAGAGTTATCGATATCTTTGAAATTTATTTCTTTAAATTATATAAAATTATATATTCTACAGAGATGACATTTTCTTTATAATTTTTATGTTTTTTACACAACACGATGTAAAGGTTAAATTTCTTTACAAAAGTAATCGATGTTCTTAGTTTTCTACGTAGAGTTTATATCGGTATCATATATATGGAGCAGTTATTGATAGAATCACTTTTCTAAAGAAATGTTATCGATAACTTGACTTTTTTATAGAAAGTTACTGATATCTTTACTCTTCTCCAGAAAAGTTTTCTACAGTTTTATTTTTGTACAGAAAAGTTGTCTACAATAACTTTGCCGTTTTATGGTAGAGTTATCGACAACTTTACTTTGGTGTAGACAAATTTTCGATAACTTTACCTTTGTTTAGAAAATGTTGTCGATAATTTTCAATATCAATTCCAAGAAAAATTATCAATAAATTTATTTTCTTATGAAAAAGTTGCTGCTGATACCCTTCTTTGTGATTGCAAAAGTTATAGATAACTTTACCTTTTGCATAGAAATGTTATCGATAACTTTACTTTTGCAGAGGAATGTTATCGTAAACTTTAATTTTCTACAGAAAATTTAGGGATAACTTTACTTTTTCTTACCAAAGAAATAGATAATTTTTATTTCAATAGAAAAGTTATCGATAAGTTTTGAGTTTTACAAAAAAGTTTTATATACAAACGCTATCGATAACTTTATTTCTCCACAAAAAAGTAACTGATAAGTTGGGCAGAAAAGCCATGACGATGACTTTATATCTTCACAGAAAAGTTATCGGCAAATTTTACTTCTCCGTATTAATGCTATCGATAACTTTAGTTTTTTATAGTCATTTTTTATAAAAAAGTTATCGATAACTTTACATCTTATATGGATGGCAAGATTATTGATAATTTTATAAAAATATCGATAACTGCGCTTTTTAACACGAAACATGTGCCGTTCCTTTTATTCGCTTTCTGTTTCGCCAATCCAGTAATTCTGTTCAGTGTCACGAAACAAAGTTTAGACGAGAAAAAAAAAACAGTTTATCAAAACCGCTACCGGTTACACGATAATCTTAGCATTTTAGTTAATTTTTTCGTTGTTTTTTTCCTTTGTCCTGTGGCACAGAACATAAAAATATTAAAAGAACAGAAACATTATTCTAATGCTGGTTTTTATCACATCATCAAATAAACTGAAGAGCGAACCCAGCCCAGCAAAAGCAAATAAAACAAATTTTACGTTAAAAAGGCTACAGGCAGGAAATGGCCAATTAAAATCTACACATTTTTAATTTAAAAAAATAATATAATGTAACGTAATTCTTTATACTACAATATTTTAATATTTTACGTTTTGCGGAAGATACAAAATTAATCTAATAGCGATTATCTTAAATAATTATTTTGAAGCAAAATAAAAAATAAAAAAAATTGAGTGATTTTCTGATTTTCTGATTTGAGGTATTTGAAATTTTTAATTAAAATTTTTTGCAACATGGTTTTGGTTTTAGCCGTCATTTTTACAATTGTTCGATTGATTGTAGTAGACATTTAAAAGATTTTGTTTGCCACTTTAAATCATTGGATTTTTTTCTTTTTAAGTTTCATTGCTCGGAATTGGACTACTTCGTTTTTTGTGTGATATTTTGCTTTAATTTAGAATAAAAATTAATAAATTATTGTAAAATGTTTATGTAAACCCAGCCATAAATATATTTATGTAAAATTTTTAGGCTAAAATAATTTAACATTTTCGTTTTAGTTTCTCAAATGAAAGTGGCAAGATTTTGTTAAATATTTTTGTTGTATTGTTTAATAATAAATTTATAAATTAATTTAATTAATTTAGTAGGAATGTATTTATTTTTTGTTTTTGTATTGTCTATGCATTAAAAAACTTAAGATCAATGATTTTTTTCTTTCTGTTTTCATTAAACAAAATCCGTTTTTTTCTTCTTATATTTTGATAATTAATGATTTTGTAATAGAGTGTATTTTGTGTTTTACTGTGTAAAATGTATATTTGTAATTATTATTATTATGTTTGTTTTTAATTTAAAAAGAGTCGAATAAAGCGAAGAGAGTTCAATTTTAAGTTGTTGGCCCAAAAACAAACTATTAAGGAATAAAAAAATAAAAATTAAGGCTTCTAAAGGGAATTTTAAAATATTGTATATAAATAAAATGTTGTTGTTTTATTAAATTTTATTTTGGTGGGTTGTCGGAAAGCCAGCCCCACCACTCCTCAGGCAAGTTTTGTTGAGTCGAAACATATATTTTGCCAGCGGAAATTCAAACCATTTAACTAATATTTTTTCACTATTTTACAGTCGAAACTAAATAATAACATATTATAGATGTGGCACCCGAAATGGCGTACTTTCCTACGTAATATATGACATATATGTATGTGCAGTTCAGCTGACCATATGTTTTCTTTAATTTATTTGCACACGTTTTTCATTTCACCGAAAGTGTTATGAAATTTTGTGGCAGTTTTTCTTATTTTATGGGTTTTTTTTTTTTTTGAAAATTTAGAAACCTGGAAGTTTTCCTTCAAAAACCTAAACGCCCCTATTAAGTAAGACGCAGTCGAACACAATTGGCTTGTAGATTATCTACTGCCAATTCTATATATAGTCCATAGGAGTTAAATTGAACTGGTTAGAACATGGTGCATGGTCCCGTGGTGTATGTAAGTGGTCCGCATTGTGGTTATAACGACGGCATACAGTGGCAACACGTACACACGTATGTTTGTATATGTGTTTCTACGAGCTGCAGCTTGGCAACTCTGTTGTATTTATATTACCACGATTTTGCACTAAATTAAATCAGATCAGGGCTAAGAAAGGAGTATTTCAAAAGTGAAAATACATCCACTGCGAGCATAAACTATTTAGCAAATTATATTAATCCGGACATCAAGGACGAACATGAGGGAACTCTTGCAGCATATGTCACAATTTTGAAATTAACTCTTAAGAGGGAGCCAGTAGTTGGGAAACTAATTGCATGGTGAAATTCGATTGATATATAGCAGTTTCCGGACTTCAACCTGCCATGCCACAATTTATATAATTTGGTATTAGGACAATGTCAGATTGGCACTGTTTTGTTTATACAATTGGGTTACCTTTACACTACACCCAGTCAGGCAGGCAGGCGTACCTGGCCTAGTGAGTCGGAATTTACCTCAGGCGATTCTTGTTGATCCTTGAAATTGCTTATATCGGTTGCTTTTTGTTCAGTACGAATAAGACAGCAAAACGAATTGCAAGTACAATCAAGTTGGTACTCATCTTATGTTCCACTCACCCCGCTGTCCAAAAGTTAATCAGCTCAGCTGAAAGAATTGCCTAATGTAAATTACTACTAAATTTTGCTGTAGGTTGGAGGCAGGAAATTACAATATCACAGACAAATTTTCGACTACGGAACAAACATGAAGCGGTTGAAATGGCCTTAATTGTTTAACGCTTGAAAAATGTCTAAAACAAATGTTCTCTTATAGAACAGAAAATTAATTAATTTAAATAGATTTAAGCTCTAAAACAAAACCTTTTCAATAAATAAACGAAATGAAAAAAAATTTGAAAAAATTTGAAAAAATTGTCTTACTCTCTAGCCAAATATTTGGTTTTGAAATTTATCTTTAATATTTACTCTCTCCAGGCTTTACGCTCTTTGCCGGTTCAATGTCACAAACATGTCTCTTTTACTCTCCATCCTCATCATAGTCATCGTCATCTTCTTCACTTTCTTGTAGAACAGGAACTGCGGTTATGATTAGATCTCGACTACCAAACTTTAGACCCATTGACTGCATTGTGGAAGCAGCCTCCGAGGCTGCTCTATTGCTGCTGTTATTACTTGAGCCGACACCAACATTCTCATTGCTCTCATCCATGTCACCACCGTCACCGTCACCGTCACCGTCACCGCCACCGCCACCAACACCAATACAAACACTGCCGCTGCCGATTCCCATGGAAACGGCTGGTATTAGAAAGTCGTCGTTCGGCCATTCACTGTCCACATCGGCCTCGAAGCTTCCCTCCTCTTCGGTACGAATGACATACAGATTTTCATCGTCGTCCCGATACTGTTCGTACAGCTCGCAGTGCTTGCGTTTGGCATGCCGCAAAACATGATCCTTGCGCCTCGAACGGTATTCACACGAAATGCACTTGTACTTCTTTTCTTTGAGACAATATTTTTTGACGTGCTCCTGCAGTTTCTGCATCGACTTGTAGAAACGTTTACAGTGTTTGCACTGCATGTAGTCGTCACGTTCCAAAATCGAACCTCTGCCGGCCAAAGCGTTAATTAGTAACGAGTGTGTAGCGTTGCTGGTGCCGCCGGGGGCATTTAGGGCTGCAGAGATGGCGGCATGATTGTGATTGTTGTTGTTATTGTTTTTGGCAGCGGTTGTTAGTGTTGTGTTGTTGTTGTTAAGAAAGCCATACGTTTGTATGAGATCATTGTTGGAGTTATTTGGCGATGGTTCGATGCTGTTCGTGCTCGTGTCAACGCCCAGAAGACTGCCCAGAATGGGATAAATATCTGCCAATTTATTGTTGTTGTTGTTGTCGTGGTGGTGGTTTTGTTAAGGACAATTTTAGGAATAAAGCGAATTTTTGTTTTGTCGGCATATGGAAAATTAGCATTTTGGGCGGGGAAAAAAGAAAAATGAAAATAAAAACAAAACAAATAAATTAAAATTTAAGCAAAATCTAAAAATATTTCATGTTTACATAAATCTAAAAAGAGTTTTAAAACAAAATTTTAAAGGAAAGTACTATTAATTTTGCTAAAAATTAAAGAAAAAAGTTCTCAAAAAAAAAAAACAAATGCAGAACTAGTGAAGAAATTTTTGCTAAACTGAGAATTTAACAGGTTGGCAGCTTTGGCTGGCCCGCCTCAAATGTGTTGCACAGTTTTGGCAACGGTTCGGAGGCATCTTAAGTTTTGATTTGGGTATTCTTTTTTATATAAATTCTACAGATGGAGGAAAAGAAGGTACTCGTAAAGAAGGTACTCGAATCGCAATTAACGATTTCAAGCGATCGTTAGAAATAGGAATAGACGAAACTTAATTGTGGAGGGCATTTTTCTAGTTTCATTTAATGTTGGACCTTTGCAGGGGTCAACAAACCTCTTGAAGTGGAAAACTTTTTGCCTTCATTCGTATTTAAAAATACCAAAACACTTTGATTTATTCCCATAAATTCGTAACTTATTAATTAAAAATTTTTTCTAGAAACAAATTCGTTTGTCTGACAAATTATTTGACTGAACATATTTGAAAAGAAAAGTGTTTTTGTATATCAAAGGAATTGAAATGTGATTAGACTAATTTCGCCAGGACAATAAGTTTTCATTAAACAGTTGCTGCTGATTTTCATTTCGGGGGCAGAAAAGGAAAAATACTATTAAAAGAAGGTAAAAAACAAATTTTTCAGTTTGGATTTTTCTTCTTAGAAATGTCAAAAACTATAATGAAAAAACTGTAATGAAACACATTTGACTAACTAATGGACATAATACTAGCGATAAATGAACAGCGATCGGTGCCAGCAAACTAGTGTCTAAATAGTTGAAATGTTGTGCTATTGCGAATAATTTATGTGGGACTGATGTGAAAACCACAACTTAATGTGTTTAGCGGACTTTAGTGTGACCATCAACTGTGACAGATATATGCATCAAGCGTGATTGTTTCGTTTGCTCGTGCAAACAACAATTTATTGCATTTTATTGCTAGAGGTGTTTCCATCAAATGTGACGGAAAGATGCATCAAACCCTAAATGGTTAGTTTAATTGTTTTTAGCAGTCGTAGTAATACATCAATATATATTTTACAGTTAGTAAAAATACGGTAAAATGTCAAGTTTATATTTAGCAAATGTTTTCAAGTTTTTCATATTTATTTATGGAAAAATTACTGCATAATTACCAATCGAATGACCGTTTTTATACTTGGAGTGTTAAAAATGCATGAAAAAACTAAATACGATTTTTCAAATCACTGATGATTTCGCTTTTTTTACATGGTGACGCGCTGTTTTCAACCGAGTCTGGTTGGAATATTGTGCATTTTATGCAAAACGAGCAACTGTGATATGTTTTATGGCAATTGGTCGATCCCATCAATTGTGACCGATATTTGCATCAAACTTGATTAGAACTGCAGTTTTATTTTATTCTGTTTCTCTAACGTTTAGAATGAATCTTTCAGTTTTCCTCATTCGCATTTGTCACATTAAGTGCATTTTGATGTCAAATTTCCCGACACCGGCTCTCAAAGCCAAATATCATTGGCTGCACCTTATTATAAGCCCAAAGTTTCTTCAAAGAAGTTCAACATTTGTTTTCTTCAGTTTTAACTTAATGGAATTAAAAAAAAAAAAAAAAACATAAAATTCATGGACATACAAATAAAATACATACAGAAAAATAAACTATAGAAACTTATTGTAAAAGCGCTGTTTTTAATCAAATACCCACATTTAAGTCAACATAAAACAGATGAATGGTATTGAGATGATAAATTTACAAATGCGAGTTTGTCTGAAAGTCCCACCAGTGCAGTGGTTGTGAACGTGTGTTAAACATTTTGTTTCTTTTGATGATGTTGATGATGATGAATGTTGTGAGGATGGATTTATAATGTTTTTTTGTTTTTAAATGCATACGAGTACATACATATAAGAAATGCATATACATACATATGTATATAAATTGTATTTTAGTAGTTTCAATACTGAAAATGAATAATAAGAAATACACTTATACTTATACATACATATTTAAAAACATTTTGTGGTGAGTGGCCAAAGTCTCACCTCCGGCTTTAAATTCATACTTTTCTTTTCTCCTTTTAATTTATTTAAACAATAATATTTTAGTGTTATCATAGAGCGCTAAAAACACATCAGGTTTTGCTTTCCATTCGTTTTACTTAAAAGCTATATTTTCATACATACATAAGTCTTCATTATTTCATATATTTTAATGTACAGTGGCGAACAAAATTAGGCGAATGGTTCTTAAATCCTCAAATATTCATATGACACAAGTGTGTGGACATCTACTCAATTTTTCTGGGGAAGTTTTACAATTTGTTTTGTGTGAATAATGGCTGGCAAAATGCTAAGCAGAGATAGAATTTCGTAAATTTATTTATGCTTCAAACATTTATGGAAATGAGAATATATATTTTGTTGAGAAACATTATAGAACAAAATAAAACTTTAGTTTGGTATTTGAAATGTTCTTTTTGTTGGAGGTAATTTCACAGTTTTTTTTTTTAAAAACGGTGGTAAATGTCACTGTGACAATTCATGACTTCCTGACGTTCATACATACATATATGTATGTTTTGTATGTGTTTTCGGCACAAACGTCAAAACAGAACTGGCATTTAACCAGATGGGCTAAAATTATAGCATTTTCTCAACTTTTGGAAGAATATATGTATGTATATCACAAAAGTAACGTAAAATTGCTTCCGCGAAACATTTGCCCACATTTACTCCCCACTGTATGCATGTTTAAGCCTGACAACTTAATGAAAATACTTTAAAATTGAATAATATTTTATTCTTATAAGAAAAATTTGTCATTTATCCGTTCACGCCTTCTTTGTTAAGTCTTTTTTGAAGTCCTCTTTCACTCGTTGCCAGTAGCGCCACCTAGAAGAAAAGAAACCCATATTAGTTAATGGTAAAAAAAATAAGTATTTTAATAATAAATAAAAAAAAAAACAAGAAGAAGAGAAATCAAAAAGAAAAACAAACATTATATTTGCTGGATGTGAATCTATTGAAAAAAATATATAATAAAATAAATATAATCAGAGATTTCTGTTTCAATTTCAATTTCCACAAAAACAAATTTTTGTTGTTGTTGTCCAATCACGAAATTTGATTGCAACTTTGAAGAGTTGAAATTCTGGAAATTTGTGCGAAATACAAAACAATATGAATTCTTGATGCCATTTGAGATCGACCTCCCGTCAATATTCCATTTACGTGTTTCTACCAGTTTCGGCCTCACATGTAGTCTTCGGATGACCTAAATCAGTGGCCAAAAACTTGACTTCACATAAAAGGCAAAAATACAGTATTCGGCGTGACATGACGTGACTTTATATTGTACGCAGCAAAACTTTTTACATGTTTATTGGCTAATGCCTAAAACCCTTTTGGTGATAATTTAATTTTTAATGGAATAAGAAGAAAACTTTAAACAAATTGTCCCGCACAAAATCCAAAAATAATAATAATGAAACATTTCGAAATTTGATGCGAAAAAACTGAAAATTTTAAGACTTTTTTTTTGCATGTCCCAATCTGGTGAAGTCCTATATTTAATTTTTTTTATTGAAAGATATCATTTTTCTGCGTCAAAAGACATTTTTGAAAAATTTCTCAAAACTATAGAAATACATATTGACGCCCAATCTCGGAATTGGCGGAGAGAACTACATAGTTCAGGGGGAAGCACATTTTAACTGATTGCATTCTCATACTGCCATAAGCACCTGTTCTATAAATATTACAAGATAAGGCCATTCACAGTAGAGCGAAGTAGAGTGTCGTTCATGAACAAACTAATTCATTTAAACTATTGCACAATATGTTTCGATTAATTTTATATCTTTGTTTATTTCTTTTATTCTTTTGTTTCCTGTGCAATTTTGTGGCTTGTGGAATATTTGAAGATGATTTGTACAGACCTTTAAATACAAATTTTATAAATTCTATAGCCATCTTTTGATAATATTTTTCCAATTAATTTTGTGCTAATTTTGATTCACAATTATTACCGAATGAAAATAAACAGGTGAACAAGTAAGTAAAAATAATGAACTAGTTCGTTTTTTGCTCTAATCACTTAAAAGATCGTGTGGGGGAAGGTACAGAAACGTAAAGGTGTTTCAGTTTACGCGTGTTTTCAGTGTTTAAAATGTGGTCATTTGAATTGTGCGCCGCCACATACATATATATATAATTTTTTGGCCCCCAGCCGTCACGTACGAGTACTTTACTCGGTTACAATTTAGCCGAAATTAAAAAACAAAACAAAAAACATGTTTCTCTGTATAAATATTTATAAGAATTATGGCTCGGAAAATTTGTTCTGAATAAAATATTCTAATTTGCCACCAAGAACATTTTTCGAATTTACAACTAAAATGCTGGCAGTAGAGTTGTGTTCAATAGACCGACGACCAAAGAGTCGGAAGGCCGAAAAGTGCGAGCGTTTGGTGTTTTATACGCACGTGAAGAAATCCCGGCGTTTGGCGCATGCAACAGCTGCACTTAAAGAAAAATTCAGCTGCAACTAAAATAAAACGTGTTCTGCATGCCGCCAAGAACTCTTTTTAATTTTCTTAATCAACAACAAATAATACAATAACAATTTAAATAAAAGCAATTTTCACTGGAATGCGTTAAAATCTAACATTTTACTTGACGTGCTGTTTTCAGTGTCCCATCAATTATTAATTACTTAAAACACGAAATCAAAAAAAAAACCAAAAATCACAATTAATTTTTTTAAAGTTAATAAACAGCTGATTGTTGCTTGTTTTCCAGCTGCCTGTATATTTGGTATGGAAAAGTCTATGAGCAAATATTCCAAACTGCAAATTAATAGGATCACAGAAAACAATTTCGATCGAAAGTGACTTTAATAATAACGCCACAACTTCTTCTGACAACGAAAATCGTTGAAATCGATATTCAGAATAAAATTCATATATTATTTTGTTCTCCTCTTTATACATTCCCATCTCTGGCAATAGAGTGTTCGCCCATAAAAAGGCAGCCTGAAATTCAATAATAAGTAATTTTATTTTCTGATTGCACGAAAATTCATTGAATTTTCTAAAAACAACTGACATGTTTTTGGTGTCTTGGAAGGGTAATTCAGAGGAGGAAAGCCCGCCTTTACGGCAACAACGGGCCGAAAACTTTCAAGTACATTGAACTGTTGATATCCCAGGGAGTCTATCTAAATCATAAAAAAATGTTAATCAGTTGCGGTTTCAATTTCACTTTGCGTTTAAAAGACAATTTGGAATAGCAAAAATCATAAAATTTAGTTATTGTTTATGACGAAAATACAGTGTTTTCAAGGAAGAAAAGAAAGTCGGATTGGAAAATATTCATGCGTTAGAAAATATGTACGAATTGTGAGATTTAGCTCAACGAAATTTGCCGTTTCTCAGTTTATTTATTATAAATTATTTTGAGTTTTGTTGACTTTTAGGTTCTGTTGAAGTCAGTGTCGTGAAAGTGACCATTTTTGTAGGATATTTTATCTCTCTCACCGATTTGGGCACCTTCCTTCAATTTAAAAGTTTTTAAATTAAAATATTCCAGAATTTTATATAACAATAAATTATTTCTTTTTCTTCAGTTAAAAATACAAAAAAATATTCAATCAATATTGAAATTGTCCAAACCAGAGACAAATTGTTTTTTAAAGTAAATGTTTGTTGATTGTTTTTACTGCCCTCGAGATGCTGGTGTCAGTGATTAGGGAAAATAACAACAAGAACACTTTCGTGTCTGACAATATAACGGTATTTTGTTTACATTTTTTAATGCTTTAATCCTTTTTCTAAAAAAAAAGCACCGAATTGTGAATTTAAGATCGTGTCTATGGAAACACCCAGAATCATTGATATGAATTGAATCTGCCATCTCTGGCCTGGTCGAACACTCCAACTTTTTATTTTTCAAAACCGGTCAAATTGATCGAAGTTTCTATTGCCAAATTTGATATTTGAGCCGAACCGTGAACACATTTGACATTCAAATTGACAGAAACATTTGCCTGCCGTAGAACATGACCATGAAAATGCAATCTATTTTATTTTGACAGCGTTTTTTTCTCTTCTCTCTCTCAATCAGACACTCAGGGTCTCAACAATGCTGCCACACTTTCACCAAACTTTATATATTTGGGCCAACAAGCCGCAAAGCAAAATATAAATAAAGGGAAATTAACAAAAAAAGTTTCAACTTGAAAAATGTATTTAGAAAACATTTGAAGTTACTGACGTCACTGTTTCTAGAATATTTATTCATTTAATTGCGATTTTTTTTTCAATCCTATTCTGTTGAATCATTTAGCAGACTCTACCATGATCTGAGTTCGCGGGCCAATGAATGCTGATGCGAAAAGTATAAAGAATATGAACGAGTTTTTAGTTTTAGATCAAACTGGTAATAATTAATATATTTGATGTTGTCGTCCTTCTTCGTTTAACTTTAACTTTTTCTTTAAGCTTTAAGAACTATTTTTTATGTATTTTGCAGCTGTCTACTTGCCGTCATTTTCTAGATGTTTTATTCATTTAAACGAAAAAAGTTTTCGATTTTTATTTGAAAAAATAACGCTTTGAATCAAGTCGATACGGGAATGGCCCTGAATAATTTTCATTATGCGATTCATGGTTGCTTCGTCCCTGTCCAAAAGGCAAAAAAGTTGGGTGCTAATTTGTACGGAGTTGCTTAAATTGGGAAACTCATTCAACTTCTAATGGAAAGTGGCAGAGAATCGCTTGTTGTTTAAGGTTTAGAATTTCTTACAATATTTAAACCGAATCTTGATTTGCAGGATTTCAATTATATAAATAAAAGAAACTGATTCGAAAAACTATATTAAAATCGGAAAAATTAAAAAAAAAATATGATTAATATTTTCCCCGCGTTCAGACAGAAAAATCCAAGCTGGGTTTTTTTTTCTAGTTTCGATATCAAAATGTATAACTTTGAATATAAAACTAAGATTAAACTTACAAGTTCTAACAAACCTAAAAACTATAAACTTTTTTTACGAGGTGATTTCATTCCTCATAAACGATTGTTAAACCATATCAGTCTTTCAAATTAGTTTGGGTTTGAAAAACTTTTTAAAGCAACACATTTAACTATTTTCAAGTTCCATGGCTGGCGGGGGTTGTAAATTTCTTTTGTCTTACTTGTCTGGGCAACGAATTAGTCTCCGCCTGCGCATATCGTCCAGTTTTCAAGACAAATCTGCAAAGAAGAAGTGAAAGAAAAATATATCTTTAGTACACACTTGTCAGAAATTAACATTTAGTGAACAATTTACCTTTTTTCGCGCTCATAAAAAAGTCCGGTCAAACAGCAACAAATTTTAAACCTGTAAAAAAGCGTTTGAATGGAAATCGGAGGAAAAACAAAAAGAAAAACATTTTCATAGAAAGAATGAATTGAAAAGGTATTCTGAGAGAAAAGAAGAGCAGAGTAAGAGAGAGAGAGAGAGAGAGAGAGCAGCAGATGTGCTTTTAAGTGGTTAATCGTTAAGGCTTGTCCCATGATATCGCTCGTTAACGTTCGCAGGTATTTTGCACTCCGAATACCTGTAGACTTTTTATAATCGCTGTGATCGCACAGTTGCTTGGCACTTGTGGAGTGGCCAGCATCGGAAAATTATAATTTCAGGTACCATGTGAATGAACATGAAGCTTCAGTTGCGTTAAATTGCTTTGGCTGGAGTCATCAAACTCTTCCTCTTCCCGTCACCATTTTCTTTCTCTGTGCGAAACTATAACTTGTTTCTTCTTACCTCTCTCTCACTCTCTCGCTCTTTTTTCTTTCGCACAATAGATGCCCTTGTGTAGTGGACGAACCCGTCGCTTTCCCAGCAGCCGGCCAACCTAAACTAACTTTTTGAACTTCGTTTTAATGGAATCGATATTTTTCGACCATTAATAGTTTCCGAGACGACGTACTTCGGCTCTTAAGACATATTTTTATTATAAACTTTCGAATAAGACATTCCGCCTTATTCCAAGAGTCGTCATCCCAGTCGCATTGACGCCACAATTGTAATTGACCGTATCCATTGTTTGTGTTGCACACGAAGTCAAGTTTCTATTAAAATTAGGCGAGTGTGAAAGCGAACATTTTTAATTCTAAACATAATGCGACAACGATGATGACTCTTTGGAAAGGGGGACTTTTTTTAATGATTATGAAAATGTTTTTCTTTTTTGTTTATTATCGAAATAAAAACAATACTCTTTTTTTTTTTTGGTTTTTTAAGTATATATTTTTTTGCTTTAGTTTTTCTTATAACAATTAAATAAAGAGTTCTTTTTTTATTCTTTCGTAGATTTCTTTCACATATTTCTTGGTTTAAATGAATTAATATTATTACATTATATTTGCTTTATTATTATTATTTATATATAAGTTTCCTTTTTTTTACAATTCATTATAATTAATTTTTTTCTAGATTTCCTTTTTTATATAAAATATATCGTTTTATTTTATATATATATTTTGTTTTTGTGTTTTAATTTTCTCATTAAGGCGTTCACTTTTGTTTTTGTTAAAGAGTTTTAAAATGTTGGAGGGTAAAAGAAAATAGAGAAATTAAATTAAACAAAAAATTATACATATAAAATAAAATTGCCGTTTTAAGAAAATTATTTTATAAAAAAAAAAAAAAAGAAATTTATTATATTAACAATTAAAATATTTTGCGCTTGTTAATAAGTTTTACATAAATATGTTTTGTATGTATATTCTTAATTAATTAACTAACATTTTGTTGTTGTTGTTGTTGTTGTTTTTCTTTTTAAATATTTAACAATGTGTTTATGTTGTTTTTCATGTTTGTTTATACAATACATTTATATTAGAATTTCGTAAAATAAAACTTAACATTAGAAATATGTTGGTTGCTTTCTATAATTCTATTTATTTTTCTTTTTCTTTTTCTTTTTCTTTTTCTTTTTCTTTTTATTATTATTTTTATTTTTTACTTTTCATAAATTTAACAATGCAAGCAGGTTTAAGTGTGAATTTCTTATCGGTTTCAATTTGTATGATCAACAAGTGGTTTTGCTTTCGCTTTCGTTTCGATCAAAGAATGGCAAGAAAAGGAAAACTTTTTTTTTTGGTTTTAAATTACGCCACAAATTAACACACTGAACAAAATTTTCTCTGCAGAAGCAAATATAGATGATGTTATTTGTTTGTGGCCATGCAAAGTTTTACAAGGGTCTGGCAAACACGCTTGTAACTGCCCAAATATGATGTTATTTCATGTCCCAAAACCCTCAATGTAATTTTTGATTTTGCCCCCAAACATAAATTTTTTAAGTTTTTGAGACACAGTACGAGTATGAGGAAACATTTTAATGCAACGAAATGTTTGGATATTTCAACTAATTTAGGAAGATAACAGTTTTGCAAATTTTTACTAGGGTCTGACAAAAGAAGATTATAAGTCATGCATGTTTTTCAAGCAAAATTTGCGGAAAACTTTAATTGTTTTGAAAAGTTAACAATTTTGTACAGGTTTGCGCTACCCCAACCATGTGAGTTTATCAAACAAACTACATATATGAACAATCTAAATTATTCCACTAATTTCATGATATTGCAAATTTTTACAAGGGTCTGGTTAATGAGTATTTCATTCATTTCCTTTAAATTATTTTACAAATTTTTACCAGCGTCTGGCCGAAGGGGTTCATAAGTTTAGTCCAGTACTTGATGTAGAAATTCTTTTATGTCAGTGGTTTTACATTTGCACTCTTGACAGTCCATTTTCCGGGCAAATAGAATGGGCACGTGTTCCAAATTGTCTTAAATAGTCAAAGTTTCCCTTAAATTGCTACCCTTTAATGTTTTTCTATTTTTTAGTTGTACTTACACATGTATGTATATAAATATTTTGTTTTTATAAAAGCATTTTTGTTTATCTAACTGTAAATATATCGTTTTAATGTTTAAACGTTTTTATTTTCTGTTTACGGCTGCTGCTTCTATTGCGTTAATAATATTTTGTTTTTCATTTTGTATATTTAAAAATGACTAAAATTTACAAAATAATTTTCTTTTTAGGATGAAAATATTTTCTTTAATTTTGTTGTTGTTGTTGTTGCAATTTAAGTGTTTTATAAAAATATATTTTAGTTTCTTTTCAGAGTAAAAATAAAATGAATATAGTGTCTCTGGTAGTTATAAATATTTTTCTTATACGTGTGCTGTTTTAAAAGACATTATTATTATTATATTTTGTTAAATTTTTAATGAATTATTATTATTTATTTGAATTTTTTTTTATTTTTATTTTTATTTTATTGTTGTGCTTTAATGAACGATGTGTTTTGTTGTTTTAGTTATTTTATTATATTAAATCGTTTAATATTAAAAATATACAATAACATTTTGTTTGATTTCTATTCAAAAACGTGTAAGTGTGTGTTTTTAAGTTGAACCGAAAAATTTTAAAATAATTTTTAATAATTGTTTGTGGGTCTTTATGTTTTCCTAAATGGTTTTTGGATAATTTTGTTTCCGCTAACAATCACAAAAATAATCACATCAATATGTTTTCTTCTTTGTTTATACTTTTATTGTTTTGTTTTTAGTTTTTGTTTTATGTATATTTAGTTTTACTTTTTAATTTCACAGCTCTTTTGTTTAAAACAAAATATTTTATTTAAATAATATTTATTTTAATTGTTATTTTGTGTGTTTATGTGTGATTTAAGACGAGGACTATAATAAGTGCCAAATATTTGTTTGTTTGTTTTTTTTTTTGTTTCTTCGAACCGTTCTGAATAAATATTTTTAAGTTTATAACTAAAAAAAAGTTTAAAGAAATTTCAGAAAAAACAAATTCTTTTAAAGATACTAATAAAAATAAAGCGAAATATTGAAACAAGTGTTAAAAATAAAAAACTTAACAAAATTCTAGCAGAAACTTATAAAATTCATATAAAAATAAAGAAAGAAAATTATGTTATTTCGTTGGATCCTAGGATTTTGGTAGGAATACTTCTGCTGCACAGTGTAACTGCACCATTTCAAGACCACGTACTTTCTCAAAAGGAATACGTATGTACATACATATGTATGTATGTTATTGCAGAAAGCATATTTTTTGTAAAATTCGTTATTTTGCGTAAAAATTCATAAGTATTTTTTTTTTAACTTTAAACGTTTAAATACTTTATTAAAAAGTATATTTTAATTTTTTTTTTTAAATTTGCCTTTGAAATACGTTTTTTTGTTTGGAAAAAATTAATTTAAAAAAAAAAATTAATTAATTAAATAATTTTTTTAATTTATTTAAATTATTTAAAAAAAATTAATTTAAAAAAAAAATTTTTTTTCATCTAAAAAAATTTTTAAAAATAGCTTTGAAAAATTAACTTTTACAAAACTCCAGCATTTCAATTGAATAAATAGTACAAAATATTAATAAATATTTTGTTTCCGAAGCTTTATTTGGACGAAATAACGTTTTCATAAAGGACACCTTTTAATGAATAAAACTTTTGAAATCACTGGATTGATAAAGTAGTTGAAATTCTGGCAGTTGGAAGGTGCGCTGACAGTGAGCAGCTGAAAGTTATATGGATTGATTTTGACATGATCAGTTTTGAGGCAAGAAACCAGGTCTCCTAAAATCCCGCCACACTTTCTTTATTCTTCATTCATTTCAAAAGAATCAATCGTTTTTTATTAATATAATTTATATGTTAAATAAAATAAAATGGAAACAATAGAATAAAATTGTAAAGTAAATATAATAAACCACAACCTTAAAGTGAAAACTTATGTAACATTAAATGACTAAAAACTGATTAATTTTAATTGAAAGTTTTAAGAAAACTTTTTTCGTTAAAAAAACCTATTTTTAAAAACTATTAACATAATAATAATGATATTAGAATTACAACAATATGCAATTTTTTTGTGTATGACTAGCGAAGAAATTGCAAAGAAAAAAAATAATATGTAAAATAATATATTTCTATACATAACCTATAAATAGTATATATAAGTTCAATTAATTGTTGTTTAATCGTATATATGTATGTGTGTATATGTATGTATGTGTTAAAAAAATCTAAGCCGAAAGTTCTAATAATAAATAACCGATTAAAAAACGAATTTCATGAAATAAAACAAAAATTTTGCAATACTTTTTTTTTGTATTGAAAGGGAAAGGAAAAGAAAAATATTAATTTTAAACCAAAAGATAAAAAAAAAAAATAACAAAAACGTTAAGTTTTAAAAATAAAGAAACTAATTCATAATTTTTGTTTTTTATAATAAATTTCATATCTTTTTTGCGAATACTGACCGAAATTTTTTTGTATTTTTTTTAAGTTTTTTAAATAAATTTTGTCTACATACTTAAATAGAAAAAATGCCAATAAATTAATTTGTTTTTAACATTAAATCACAACGAAGCCGTTTCAGAAAAAGTTTTTAGAGAAGGAAATATTTAGGTCTTCCAATACAAACATTTCCAAATTGTAAAGAAAACACAAGGAGTTTTTATTTTTTGAAATTAATATAAAAAGGACTTGAGTGCCTTCAACTCAAAAGCTGCTACTTTTCAGTAGTAAATTCAGAAAATTTACTATTTTCAGAGAGCACATTTTACATGAAATATTATTTTCAAGCAGCAAATTTAAAAAAATTACTATTTTTAAAGAGTGAATTCAAAAAAGTTAACATTTTCATAAAGTAGCATTTTTTTTTTAAAACACTTGTTTTTCAATAAAAATCTTTCTTGTGTGAGAGACTGTTTTGCTTAAAGTGCTTTCAAAAAAATGCTGCGCAAAAACAAATTCCGGCATGCACATGTACAAGGGAACTCGAAAACTGAGTTTTTCTAAAGAACAACATTTAACGCTTTAAAGGAGTTTCTTTTTTGAAATACATACATATGTGTGTTTTTCTGTTTAAAGTACCTTTAAGAATCTTAAGAAAATAAACTTTAACAAGTATTTAGAAGCGTGAATTAAACGAATACTTTTTTCTAAATAATATTCTTTGAAAAAATATATAACCCCTTTAAAAGAATTCCTTTTTGAAAATACATTCTTTATTGACAATAATTTTTCTTGAGACATTTAATATTTTTTTTTTTTTTTTTTGGTTAAAGTACCTTTAAAAGAGCTTAAAATGACGATTTTGTAAAGAGTACTTATTGATTAATGTCCTTTACAAACAGCATCCTTTGTGATACTAACTCTCCTTCGTTTATAGTAACTTTACAAAAGCCCCCACCCAAAGAAATCTTTAAAAAACAAGAACTCAAAAACTAATTTTTTTAAAATAAGATTTTTTTTTTTGCGTTCCAAGATATTGCCCTTCTCTGTTTTTAGGTACAGGTTAGATTTTCCGAAAAAAAAATTACATCTAAAAAAATTTTGTCCAAAAATATACCTACACATGTAGCGAAATAAATGTATGTTAAGAGGAGAAATAATAAAAATTTAAATTGTGTACTTGATAATTCATTATTATAACTGTGTGTGTGTGTGTGAGTGTTTTTTTTTAGTTTTTTTTTTTTAGTCAATTTTGCGCCATTTGTTTTTGTTTTTCTTTGTTTGAAACTAAATATTTTTAGCTACATGTTGGTTTTGTTTTAAATCATTTTGTTAAACAAAATATTTAAGAGAATTTAATTTGTTCTTTATCACAATTATTTTTCACAGCACAAAATTGTCGGATTATTTTATGTTTAAATGTTAAATATTTACTTTTACTTGTTATTGTTATTGTAGGTTTATGTATGTGTGTATATAAATTGCTATTATAAATTAGTAAATTATTTAGAAATTTGTATATGTATATATGAATTATATAATTAAAATTTTAACTAAAATAACAAACAAACAAAATTTAAAAAAAAAAAAAAAAAACGAAAAATTTTCCTTTTCTTATTTATAAATATTAAACATTTTAGTAACACATTTTGATTTACAAAGGGAATTTTGTTAAAGCAAACTTTAGTGGCAGGAGTACAACGAGGCGGCGAACGACGATAACAACAACGACAAAGACAAAAAACAACTACTTTCCTGCTAATTCATAGCAAGTAAACTTGCTGGTATAACAACAGCACTCGACAAATTCGCTACTATGGAGTTTGTTTTAGTTAAGTGATTGTGAAATGGCCAAAAGAAATATTTCACTCCTGACCAAGCGATACTAAAACGAGAAACAAGTATCAGCTGCTGTGTCAACTTCATCTGTTATGAAGTCGCCGCCTTAAGTCGTGACTAATTGACAAATTTACAATACTAAAAACAACTAAACAAAGTTGACAAAAACAATTTTGTAAATTAAATAATAATTTTGTAAATTAAATAATTAATTAAAACAATTTTGTAAATTTATTTTCAATGCTACAAAACAAAACAATTATTCAAGTTAAATTATTAATTAAAACCCAGGGAATAATCATCATCAGCGGATTTTGTATTTTATTTTTGGCGACATATAATGGAAATAGAAATTCGTCGTTCGCGCTAATTGTGTTCCCAGCATAAAAGATATTTTAATAAGCATATTTTGTTGGTTTCTCTATTTCTTCTTCCTAAAAAGCAAACCCGAATGAGAATTTATTTCGAAGCTAAATTTAACATAATTTTTTTACTCTTTGCTGCAGTTTGTGTAGTAAAAATGATTTTTTGGAAACGTCCTGGGGTTTATGGACATGTTTTCTATTGGAAAAATAGCTTAAAAGAGAAGCATTAAGAAAAAAAAGGTTCTTTAAAAATTGTCTTTTAAAGTTTATTTTACAAAATTAAGTTTTTAAAGAAATCTTTTGTTTTGTAAAAAGTACCTTTTTTCCATAAAATCATTCTTTCGAGGAAAGAATCTGTCCAAAAAATCGAATTTTAAAAAGCATTTTATGCGATTGTAGAAAAAAAAAAGGATTTGCCAAATCGCAAAGAAATCGTAAAATATTCTTTTTTCAGGCTGGACACTTCAAAAGTAGCCAAAAATGATTTTGTAAAGCAGATATTAAATGAATCTGCCTCAATATTTTATTTAAATTTAATCTATAAGAAAAAAAATTGCTCGTTCGCTATCGGGCTCTGATTGTGTTTTTCATTTCTTTGGCAGCAAAAAAACGTCTCCTTCAATATCCTGCAAAACGTTTTTTGTTTTTTTTTTTAAATCAAATGTTAAAATTCGGTTAATTGCTTGGAAATCGTCATTCGGTTGCTTTAAATATTCAAATTGAAGTGGAATGAGTTAAACAAATTGTCATGTAGAGAAATAGAATTAAAAAGTTTTCTTCGTTTTTTTTTCTGCCTTCAACGAATACAAACTAGCAAAAAGCTTTCGAATGAAAAAGAAAAAACATGAATAATAAATTGTTAAAAAATAACACAATAGATAATAATTATGGTTACATATCATTACGAATAAAACATTAAAAGAGATCGCAAGTGTAATGTAAAAGTAATAATTAAAAATAACTATTAGATGAAAGAACAACTACTTTAGTACATCATATTTTATTTATAGTTAATGAACTTGTTCTAAATATTCTTTCTCCATTTTTTTTTTATACAAAAACCAAGCTTTGCAAAGACACAAAATATCAAACTATTTTTTTTATATGTATTTATTATTTATTTTTTTCCATTTTTTGCACTAAGCGAATTTAATTTGTCGTTTAAAAAGAGGACGGTTTATTATAAAATGTTTGTTGCAAGATGCTTTTTTTTGTTTGTTTTATTTTTTTATTAAAAATATTGATAAATTTTGGCATAATTGTTATTAGCGGCTTTCTAAAGGACATTTTTCAAAGGTTTTCACTGTCAAGCGTTTTCAAGAGGTCAAAAGTAAATTATATTTAACGCCGTTTCTTAAGAGCTAATTTTTAAAAAGCGCATTTTTTTAAAAACCAACCTCTTGACAACTTATTTTTATCTAAAAAGTTCCTTCAACAAAGTTTTTTTTTTTTTCAAAAAAGTACTTTTTTAAAATATAATTTTTAAATCATTTTTGCAAAGTAGTATTTTAAAAAGACCTTTTTTTGAAAGGTACCTTTTATTGAAGATACTTTTAGAAAGAACTTTTCTAAAGGTTAGTTTTAAAAATGACTTTTCTAAAAATCCTTTTAGAAAGGCACTTTTTAAACGTACTTCTTTCTTCAACATACTTTTTATAAAGGGAATTTTTTAAAGGTACTTTTTCAAAGAGGTACTTTTTCAAAAGGGTACTTTTTCAAAAAGCCACTTCTTATAAATGGTACTTTTTCAATAAGGCACTTCTTACAAAAGATGAATTTTTCTAAAAGTTGCTTTTTGAAGTACTTTTTATTCTAAAATCCAAGAAGGTACTTTTCTAAAATACCCATTACTTTTTTTAAAACACCTTCTTTTAGAGGCACCTTTTAAAAGAGTGCTTTTTCAAAGTGAAATTCTCCTAAAAAGTTCTGTTTGGAAATGGTGCTTTTCCACAAAACGTACTTTCTTAAAGTACCTTTTATTCCAAAATCCATGAAGGTTTCTTTTTATGCTGCCAATTACTTTAGAAGAAAACTTTTTAAAATGTTCTTTTTTGAATAAAGAAAACGGAGAAAAAGGAGAAACACCTTTTTTAATTAAAGCGAAATTCTTTGAACAGAAACTTTTTGACAAGGTACTTGTTTGGAAAGTTACTTGTCTCAAGAGTGCATTTTCTAATCGGTACTACATTTTCTACTTACTTTTCTAAAAAAGTACTTTTGCCAAAAAATGCTTTTTCAAAAGGTGCCTTTTTAAAAAATATCCTTTTAAAGGTATTTCTTAAAAAACAGCTTTTGCAAAGAGGTATTTCCCATGTTAGATTTTACAAAATGTATAACTCTTTTCAAAAATGTCCTTTTTGCCATCGTACAGAGTCTTTTTAAGTGCATTTTTTAAATGATTTTTGCTATTTTAAATTCCTTTGTGTTGCGTTTTTATTATTTTATTTGCAAAGCTAAATGCAAGTTAAAAAGTGTAAATATATTTTATTTTAAACATAATTTTTTTTTTTATTTAACAAATTTTGGTCTGCGTGTAAAATTCTTATAGTTTTTAATTAAATTTGTTTATATTTGTCTAAATGTTGTTTTTGCTTTAGAATTATTTTTACTTTTGTTATTTACAAGTGCTTTAAGTTTATCATCACTTCTTTGCTTCAACTCCCCTTCTCTGCTAATAGTTTGCTCTCCGTTATCCTTCCCTCTATCTGCCTTTATAAATGTACGTACGTGTTTCTCTTTGTCATATTCCTTGACTAGTTATACTAAAATTATTTATTTATTTTCAGTGTTAGACACAAAAATCACAAAAAATTGAAAAGAAAGCTTTTAGTTCTTAAACATTTTCCTCTACTTCTGTTAACGTGTCCTAAAACTCTCTTTCTCTCTCTCTCTTTCTTTCTCTCACACATTTTTCGCTATCACATTGAGTTGCTCAAAAAAAAAAACTTTTTTTTATTAAAATTTATAAAAATAATTTATCACTTGTGTTGGTTTTATCGTTTCTAAGCAAAATTTCTTGGGCTTTTTCCTTTTTGGTTGCGCTTCTCATTCGAAATTTACTTTTTCTTTATTTCTTTAAGCATGAGATCACGTTTAAATGCTAAACAATTTTGACGAAAGCTTTGAGCTTCCTGCTGACGTTAACGAATTGGGAATTTTGGCGGCGACCGGAAGAGATCTGCGATAAAAATTTCACCAAAAAACACAGAAAAATTGGCTAAAGGCCGCATGGAGAACAAATCAAGTTGTAGCTTTTTTTAAGGTGAATTTGAGTGAATTTTCTATTGCGCAGCACAACTCTTTAAAAAGAGAGTTCAATTGAAAGGATACTTTACAACAACAACAAAAAATACATTTGTAAAAATTACACTTTTTGAAAAAGATCGTACATCCTTAAAAATCACGTTTCAGAAAAGTACCATTAAAAGCAGTGCTTCTTCAAACCAAACCCTTTTAGAAAAGGTAATTTTTTAAGATGTACATTTTTAAAATGTACCTGTTTAAAAATTAATCTATGGGAAGGCATCTTTTAAAAGTTAAATTTTGGAAACTATTTTTAAAATGTTTTAAAAATTAATACGTTTTTAATCAAATACTTTTTTAAAGGTACTTTTTTTAAATGTATTTTTTTGTGAAAGAAATATTCTTTGAAAATTGTTTCTTTTTAAAAAATAAATATTGTAAAAGATCTTTTTTAAAGGTACTTGCTGAGAATGCACTTTTTTAAAGGATACTTTTTTTAAAAGATACTTTTCTAAAACTATTGTTTTATAATTTAAGGTTTCATCAAAAATACCTTCGTTAAAGGCATTTTTAAGAATTTCCTTTTTTAAAAGTTACATTTTCATGCACTTCTTTATACTTTTATATAATTTTCTTCAAAGTTCCTATTTTTTAAAAAGGTACTTTTCCATAAAAAAAGGTACTTTTTCAAAGGATACTTTTTCAAAACTTACTTTTTATAAACTATTTATTTAAAAGGTACTTTTTTAAAAAAGTAGTTTTTTTTAAAGGGTAGTTTTTTAAAAAAGTAGTTCTTTAAAAGGTATTTTTTTTAAGGTATGTACTTATTTAAGAAGTATTCTTACTAAAAGTACTTTTTTAAAGATGCAATATTTCTTTTTAAAGGTGCTATTTGAAAGGACAGTTTTTTGAAAAGCACATTTTAGAAAAGTACTTTTTTTAATTTTTTCAAAGGAATATTTTGTAAAAAATGTACTTTTTTTAAAAGGAATTGTTTTAAAAGAAACTGTTTTAAAAATAGACTTTTAAAGCCGTATATTTTTCAAATTAATTTCACGTCTCTGCCAACGTCGTTTTGTTCTGGGAGCACATGCTACCGTACAGGTTCCCACCCCCCCAATTTTCGATCTTACTACGCCCTTCTATAATTTGTTATTTTGTTCTATAATGAATAGTTTTTCTTTGTTTTTGTATTTTCGACTAGTTTTATTATCCTCATTGTGAGACGTAGTTCCTTATAGTATGCCTTAGACCTTCTTCACTCACAGCTTACTGGCTGTCTCTCTCTCTCTATCTCTCTCTCTCTCCTGCTTCTAGTATTGTTTTCTCTCTTTCTATAACCAACAACTGATCGTAGTTTTTAGTTCCGTTTCAAGTGTGTAAAAAGCGTTTTTATTAATTTATTTATAGTGTTTTCAGTGGCGGATTTTTTGTGTTTTAAATTATTTTATGTAAATTTTTCGTTTTTAGTGTTTATTTGTTTTAAATTTGTTTATGTTTTCTTTTAGTATATAAAATTGGTGCTAATTATAATTATTGATTTATTGCACATTTAGCTCACAATTAGTTTCATATTTAGTTTGCCTATATTTTTTTGTTTTTGTTAATTTTTTTTTTTTGTGTTTTTCTTTTGTTTTTGCCATTTAATATTTCCTTATTGTTTATAAATTTTAAATTATTTTAATCTTTTTAACCTTAACTTCATTTAACTAATGCTGACTTGTTTTGTTTTTTACATATAAAATATAAAAAAATAAAAGAATGCTTTCGTTAAAACCCAAATTTGTTATTTTGTTTCATTAGGATTTGTTTTTTTTTCAAAAAGAAAAGCTTTTTTTTTGTGAGATGTTTAAAGTTACATAAGAATGTTTGCTGGGTTTTATTTATATTAGGGCTTTTTACTGTTATTTTTTCGTTTTGATAATTTGTTTGAAGTTTTGAAAAAATGCATGTAGTTTTATTATGGTTGAGATCATTCAGTTTTTCTTTTTTTTTAATTTTTATAAAAAAATTATATTATTAAACTTTTTCATTATTTTAATTAAAATTTGCATTTTTATAGTTTGTTTTTAAAAAGCTTTTCTTTTTTTATTTCCTTAATTACAAAAAGAATATTTTTACTCCTTTTTGCAAACCATTTTTAAGTCACAAGAAAATCTTTGCAGATTTCGTTACTTTTTCCTTTTTGTTTTTGTATTAAATATAAACTGACTTAAATTATAAATAAAAACGACTAAGAAAATTCAAGATCATTTGGAAAATTAATTTGAAAAAATAAATCACATTCGTGCTGCTCTTTCGTTTTTAACATTAAAAACATAATTGTGTAAATGAATTGTTAGTTAATTTATCTTCTTTTTCTATAAAACTTTAAAGCTCTTTTTGTTGTTGTTGTTGTTGTTATTTATTATGCTCTTTACCCTGCTCGTTTTTTTCGGTTTTAGAAAAAGCTTTCAAGCTTTGAGTGTAACTCTTTTGAAACAGTTTGAAGAGTCGATTGTTTTTAATGTTTGCCGTCATCGATTATATCATCGATGTTGATGGGTGCGCATGTGCAGTACGAGATTATGTTTATGCTTCGATTTCTTGTGACAAATGGGACACTCAAACTTGGGTTCAACGCCGCATTCAAAACGTACATGTCTATTAAGGCTATGTGGACGTGCATAAGAATTACCACAGCGATCACAGGTGTAAGCACCACCCCAGGAGGTGGAGCTGCCACCAGAGCCACCCGAACCACTAGCACCAGTAGCGCCTGCGCTACCAGGACCCACTACACTTTGCCCGCCCACCAGCATGCCGCCCGAACTGCCACCAACTGTACTGGAGGGTGTATGGGGAGCCACTATGGTTGAGGTAGAAGCACCAACAATGGCCGTACTGCTGGATGACTGCAATAGACCTGACCCCGACGAACCACTGCCAGTTGGAGGTCCCGACAAAAGGCCAGCTGAGCCAGAGCCACCGGGACCACCAATACTGCCGCCAGCACCGCAGCTACTTGTGCTAAAGCGGCGCGATGGCGAGTTAGCTCCGGTTGGAAAATTCATGAGCGCATGATGGGCTGCGGCAGCCGCATGCTGATGGGCTTGATGGTGTAGGGCATGATGAGGGCCTTGATGGGAGGTCGCTACTGCTGCTATGGTTTGTAAGGCCGCTTGTTGTAATTGTGTGGCAGGAGGCATACCTGATGATCCCGCTGCTGAACCGCTGCCGCTCATCATGGCAGCCGCCATGGCTGCGGCTGTTTTTTGATCCCCGGTAGCTGCTACCACCGCGGCCTGTTGCAAAGCCATCAAACCAAGATTTAACTTAAAATGGCTGCTTAAGCGCAAATCACATGGTTGCTCACTCTCCTCATCGTCCTCGTCTTCGTCATCTAGAGTTCTAGACATGCCGGCACAACCACTAGCGCCGACACCACCACCACCACCACCACCAACACCACCAATAGAAGGATTATGTTCCAGACTGTGCTCCAGACCGCTGACGACCAGTTTGTTCTCGTCTTCGTCATCATCTTCATCATTTTCATCTAAAATTGTGCTCGGCTCATATTTTATAACCCCCGGACCCGTAGTAGTAGTTGCCAAAGGACTGGTCTGGGGACTGGTTTTCATGCGTATACTCTGGCGTCCTCGGTATAAAAAAGTACTGGTACGTAGGTGTGCCGTTTCATCTAGAGACAGAAAATGTGTGTTTTCACATATAAAAAGAAGACAAAACAGGAAAAGAAAATAAGTAAATTTTTACAATTGATTGTCATTTAGCGAAAAAATCATTTCAATTTCATAACAAAAACAGGAGTTTTTTAATATCATTTTTAGTTAAGGATTAAATTAAAAGAAAAATTATACATTGTAAATTATTACTTAAAAAGAAAGAGTAACATAAAACTTTAAATATTGTAAATAACTTGAATTGTTATGAGTACGAGTACACTGGTCGACCAAACAAAAGCAACATTCTCAACATGTTCAGGAACATGTGCCTGCATCAGAAAAGCTCCGATTTCAACGAATACGAGTATAAGTAGTTCTGCGAGTATATGTTTAAATGTTTGTGAAATGGGCTGCACGTAAACCCAACCCTTTCATAAATATTTAAAAAATCGACTACAATCGTACAGTATTTTTTTTAAGAATTTTGTTTCTGCCGACCAGTGTTATTAGAGTATATGAAAACTAAAAAAGAAAACGAAACGAATCCAGTTTGGCCAGAACGGAGGTGTCTTCGCCAAGGGCGATTTTCGAATGATTCTTTTTTTTTTCTTAGAAAAAAAGCATCAGAAGTACATTTCAGAAAGTAAATTTAAAGGAAATTTCTTCTCTAAAAAAGGACTTTTTTGTTTTTAAATAAATATTTTGCCACAATATCTTTCTCCGCGAAAATACTTTTTAAAAATATACATGTTGTACATTGTACATACATATAAATACATATTCTTTTCAAACTCAGTAAAAAGTTCCTTAAAAAAACACTTTTCTTTAAAGGTTCTACAAAAAGGACCTTTTTTAATAAACAGCCCTCTAAGAAAATACTAGTATGTTGTTGGTAAAAATATTTTTTTAAGAAAAGACACTTCGTTAGCCAAGTACCCTTTTAAAAGAAGCTCCTTTTTAAAAGAATTGTCTTTTTCGAAAAATACCTTTCTACAAAAAGGACCTCTTTAAAAAGGTATCTTTAGGTTTACTAGAAAACGTAAAAGTACCTTTTCCAAAAATTAACTCTTTCAAAAAAAATTTTTTTTATACTAAATATTTCTATAGAAAAAGTATCTTTTCTGGAAAAAGTTCCTTTATAAAAAATACCTTTTTGAAAAAGTACATTTTTGGCAAAAATATCTCTTTATAAAAAGAAACTTTAAAGAAAAACACCTTTTTAGAGAAAGTAGCTTTTTAAAAGAAATAGCTTTTTGAAAAACTTTTCAGAAAAAGGAAAGAGTATCCATTTTTGAAAAAGAAAATACAACTTTATAGAAAAAGTACCTTTTTTTAAAAAAGTTCCTTTCAAAATTTAAATATTTTTAAAAATTGTACTTCTTTTTATAAAAAATACCTTTTCATGAAATGAACCTTCATTTTAAAATAACAACTTTTTCAGAAAAATATCTTTAGAGAAAAAGTACCTTTTTAGAAAAAAAAGTTTTAGAAAAAAAAGTACTTTTTTTAGAAAACTTTCTTTGTGGAAAAAGGTGTGTTTAAAAAAAGGAATTTTTATAATAGGTGTTTTTTTTTTTAGAAAAAGTACCTTTTTAGAAACAGTACATTTTTGGAAAAATCCCCTTTTTGAAAAAAGTACCTTTTTGAAAAAAAAGTCCTTTGTTTTAGAAAAAAAAATACCTGTGTGTAACTTCTGTTTTAATTATTACCAGTTTTTCCTCAAAATTATTGTGATGTTGCAAATAAGTGTGATTGATGGATTGATTGATTGATCGAGCGATTGTCTTGAGAAAAATATTATTAATGCAAAAATACACATAAAAGAAAATAAATACGTTGTTTCTAAAATATGTACGTGTGTGTGTGTGTGTGTGTGAATGTTAGTGACGATATAAACTTGATTTACGTGTTTATTTTGTGTAACAATAATATAATGTATAAATATGATTTAAATAGTTAAAGATGAGACGATTCTCTATTACAACTACGTCAACTAATCATGAGTAGCCGAAATACAAATACAGGGCTATTAGATTTTTATATAAATACTGATAACAACAAAATACTATAAAGCTGTTGTTGTGAGTTTTCCAGCTCTCTGTATGCTGACGTTTCAAAGCTGTCACTATTACCAACTCGTCAAAAGACTTGAATTGTAAACCATGAAAAAAAAATCCTTCTAATAATATTTCTGTTTTACAATTGAATACATGTAAATATTTGTATGTATGTAGTTTGAATGTTTGACTATATTTTCCAGAAGTTTTCAAGCCCATAGGCGAGTGGAGAGACACCTAAGAAATCATGGTATATAGACAGCTGGAAAACACAACAAAACAACAGCAATTAAAGCGACTAAATAAACTCAGCTGTTTTCATAAAAAGAAAATATTAAAATTATTAACCTTTAAAAATCATGTCTATAAAACGAACTTATTGGTTCATTTCTAAACAATAAGTTTTATTATTATCTTTAAAGTAGTTTATTATTCCCATCTCTGCTCATCAACCCCAGATATTTCAAAAGCAAAATTGTTGTAAAATTAGTTTTATTGCAAGTGTTTAGTTTTTCATTATTAATGTGCTGCTTCCAGGACACAAATTCGTGACATGATTAGAATATTCATATGGAATACACTGAAAAAAAAACATAACATAAAACAATTTTAACAAGACAATTTCTGCTGCTGCTAACTTTCTCATAGGACAGGGTTGGGAAATAGTTTATTATTCGACACGGCAACACATACAAATTGCTATAGCTTTTCTTCAAAGCAATTGTACAAACATTATTGTTGCCAAGTCGTTTTGAAGTTTTCATTGCACTTTTCTGTTTGTCTTCAATTAAACAATTATCGTTATACTAAAATTTATTTAAGCACTATATACATATATAAGAGAATACTTTATAGCTGTAAACATTTTAAAATTAAAGCGGTTACGTGTTTTACGCGGTTAGTAAGTGTTGATTATAAAAAAAAACCATAAAACACTATGAAAACTCATGACATCATCGCCAGTATTTAGCTGATTTCAGGACTATTTATGAGCAAGTTCATGTATCCTTTTAGCAAGTTCATGTATCGCCCATGTTTATAATTTTATTGTTCGTTCAAACTAGACAACTTTTGGTCACATCACGTTATCTTATAATAAAGTATTGTTTATGTGGGACAGTAGTGAGTTGTTTTTCTTCTTTCCTTTATGAAAAGTATATTTTAGTTCGATAAAAAAAAAACGAACAAAAACACTTTAAGAAAGTTAAATAATTCTTTTTTTTTTGGTGAATATGGCGTGATGTGATAAAAATAATTGTTTACAAAGAAGGTTATTAACTGATGGACCGCCATAAATAAATCTGCAAATGGTTTGGAAATATGGCACTGATTGTCAGCCGCATTTCTCAATTTAAATGAGAAATTAAATCTGCCGGTTAATTTCAGATGAGTATAAATTTTCTCAGTCAAAACATTTCAACTTTATAGATGTAACAAATATAACTAATTAATTGTTTGGTAAAATGGCGCCATATCAGTTTGATTTTATGTTACTGTGCGAAGCTCTTAAAATAATTCATAGTTATAGAACCCCTCATACAGTATAAGGCGTTGTAAGCCGACCATTCTAAAATTGCCGACCATTCTAAAAAGTCTGCCTTGTATTTGCAAGAGCAGAAGCCAATTTCAATTTTTGTCACATCACGTTCTTTGGTTTTAAAACGGCAGCGAACTGGATTAGATGTTTTTCTTAATGACAAAATAAAATGAATCAGAATAAATTTTGTCTTCTTATTTAGGACTGTCACGTACATATGTATGTATGTAGTATACGCGACATACTACATACATACATACATACATATATGACAGCTGTACGTTTGAATATAATGACTACTTTTCAATAACAATCAAGATAGTAAATGAAAAGTTAACAACTTTCGCTAAAAAGTTTCGCTTAAATCGATTGATTCATTCGGTTGCCGGTTTTATTTAACTCAATTGGCAGTATTTTAATTAAAAACCAGTCCAACTGATACATATTGATTCATGGGCTGTAACATTTTCCAGCTCCGAATCCTGCTAATAACGACAAGTAATAGTTTGCAAAAAAATTAATCAGATGTGATAAAAATGTCTCCTATTTTCAAAAAAAAAAAATAATGTTTTAACATTTTATTAACTAATTTAATATCTGTCCATTTTGCCGGTGTAACGTCTATTAAATTCATCCATCAGATAAATATATAACTTTCACAATTTCCATGTGGTCATTATACGCATAATAAAAAACATTATTTTAGAAATTTTAAAGAAAATTAAATTCTTAAGAAAAGTTTTCATATTTAAAAAGATTAAAAATATAAATTTAATACGCATGCACTTAAAATTTACAGTATTTCTTTTTTAAAAATACAGATAAAACTAAATTTACTTTAGAGACACCGCATTAAGAAAATGATTTCGGTTTAAAACAGGCTTATAAAAGCTTAGTAAACCAAAATACATTTTTTTTTAACATGATCTCAAAATTTTAAGAAACTACAAACTATAACTCAATTTACATACAAAAAAAATACAAATAAAAGAAATAAAATTATTTAATAAATCATAATTTACCTGTTGAAAAATAAATTAGAAAATAATAGTGTAGTTACAGTTATTTTTTTGGTGGGATGAACGAACGGTTTAAATTTAAAAGAACCGGAAACAGCACTTAATTTGAAAGAAATTTTGATTTTGATTTTGATTTTTTTGCTTTTTGGTTTTTGTTTTCAAAGCCAATTGTTTCAGTGGACGAACGGGAAGTTAAAATGCTCTCATTGTGCTTAATAATTTGCTAACAGCTTCCGTTTCTTTTGGCAATTAAAAAGAAAGAGAGAAAGAAGGAAAACATAAATTGTATATAAAGAAAACATAAAAGCTGGAATTACAAAAAAAGAAAGAAATTTGTTTTTAATAAATATTTTTTTTTTTTTAATAAAATCACAAAATGATACAAGAAGAATAGAATAGACAAGACCGCTGAGAAACTGCAACACAAACAATAGCGATGGAAAGCCATAAATTTAAATGTTTTACATAAATAAGACTTTAAAATATCTGCCAAAAAATATATTCTCCAACGGCATTTTGAACGTCACCGTTTGGCCACCATTTCAATATTTAACAAAATATTAGTTAAAATCGTCAATATAACAACAACACCAAACTTTCTCCTAAGCCGTAGACAGTCCAGAGAGACGAATTCATGGCGGCCAGTAACAACACAATTTTGCTCTACAACATAAAAGAGAGCAATCAGCTGCACTATGACAGTAATATTTCGTCAACAATACATTTGAAATTCTTATATCCAGTTATAAGTCCGGTTTCAGGAAGGTTACGATTTGTTAACCTTAAAACCGCAATTCAGAAAGCGTCTGAATTGTTTGAAAGTGAAAATGTGTAAAATTTTTGATTCAATTTTAATTTGTTGTTCTTTTTAGAGTCGTCATAATGCGAGCAACTTTAAAATATATAAAACTGCATCATAAATGGCATAGAAAGCATTTCTTCTAACTTCACGGATAGAAGAATAAGGGGGTATTGGTCAATCATTTCTCATTAGATGTAATATTACCCTGAACGCGATTGTCGCATTCAAGTGAAATCTAATTTATAAAATTATATCTCTGAATTGCGCCATTCTATGACAAATAGTTTTGTACAATAATTAATTATTCTGGTTAATCTGCAGGATACAATCTGTAGTTTTAATTCATTGCTGAATAAATAACCAAAATCAGCATTTCTAATGATTTAAAAAAAAATATTTGAAAATATTAAGAATATATGAAAAACGAAATTCTCACTAAGTAGAAAAAGATAATTCGAATTGTCACTGACGAAATTGGATACAGCACTTTTTGACTTGAAAATGTTTTAATAAGACGTTTCTTTGTTTAAGGTTTGCAATCATAAAAAACTATTAAATAAAAATAAGTTGTTATTGTTTACAGACAGAGACAGAGACGGATATTTCCAGTGGAATCACAAGATTTTGTTTTGCTCATCAATAGCGTTTAATGAAGTTTAAGCAGCACAAATTGCTGGCTAAACTAGAGTTCGATATTGCCATTAAAGATTGCAGATATTTTTATATATGTATAATAATAAATTGCAACAAAGCAAAGTGCTCCACAGCTGTAAAATCAATATACATATAAATATATAAAGGCGTAGTCGTATTTTCTGGCAACTTGTTCAACTGGCACAACTTCAAGTTGAGAGCTGCCAGGAAACCAACGAAATCCTTAAACATTTGATGGGTTATATACTAAATTCGAAGCATAGAAGGGCCTTAAAAATGGCTGGGACTCCCAGCTGTTTTTTTTTTCAACCTAACCTAAATTACTTTATACACATATTACTGGTATTCACTATGAATTGTCAAGTTCAACGAAGGTGAGTTCATAACAGTTGAACTGGGCAGCGCGTTTGTTTAATTTTGTTATGCTTCAGTCTCTTATCGATGCCAACAGGGTAAAATTATTCTCTGCGACATTGTGGAAAAATAAATATTTTGAAATGCGCGGAGTTTTGCTGTTGTCAATTCGTGTGGTTTCAGTTATTTTTAGCAATTTATATATAGAAGAATTAAATCTTCTCCTTTAATTGCTCAATTAGATGTTTTTCCCATGAATTGTCTTAAAATTTCATGCTTTCTAAAAAAAAAAGAAGTTAGAAAACCCAGATATTTTAAAGAAAGAACTGGGGGAACAAAATGTTTTACAAACACCTACCAAAAGTCCAAAAGCGATTTAACTTCAGGTCAGGCGAGAACTATCGGCGAGTGTTTTACGTAATAGAGCCGTTTCGTTTTTCGACGTTCAAAAGCCGAGATTTTTGTATTTCTTTTGAAAATTTTTTTTTCTTCGGCCGAAAGGCGGGTATTACACGTTTTGCTTTTTGTGTGGCAGTTTCTTTGGGTCTTTTGTTTTTCTTGTTTGTTTTTATTACATTATTTTAACTACAGATATGTAAATTGTTTTGCTTTTTTACCAAAAATTTAATATTATTATTTGTTTTTACTCAAAGTGAACAAAATATTACAGTTAAATATTGTTAAGAAATAGTTTATAAAACAAGAAAAATAATACGGAAAATTTGATTTCTAGTTTGTTTTTCTGTTTTTGTTTTTTTGTTTTACTGAAGAATCATCCATTAGAAAAGTTTAATTTTTTTTTTTGTCAACTACTTTAAATTGTTTTGAGTTTTTCAAGTTCAAAGGCTGGTAGAGAAGGCATGCATTTTAACTCTTTAAAAGAAAAAAAAAAAGAAATTTATAAAATTATTACTTTCCAATTGAAAACAACTTAACATTTTGTTGGTCCCGGCCCACTGTACGCCAGCCAGCTTAAGCGTTTCCCTTTTGAGATGGATGTCTTAATCCACGGCTTGTCTGGTCTGGTCAATCTATAGATACACACACACACACACATTCAAAGACATATTAAACTCATTCTGTTTGTTTGTTTGTTTTCTTTTTCAATATTAAAGGTGCTTGAAACGAAACCACGTCCTCTAGCGTGTGGAACTGGGGTTCAATTTAAGACACCTAAAAGAAAAAATTGGTTAGTAAAAATTATTCAAGACAAAAGTTGCGCTTTAAAAAAAAACAACGTAAACGGAAAAACCTAAAAATCAGGAAATTCAATTAAAAAGGAAACAAAGTGGGCACAAGTTCGATGAGAAAAGGATAGGCGGGCGGGGGAAAGGGAGGGGTAGTGGAATTTCATGGCTGCCAGGGAGATGAGTTTGAAAATGTTGAATGAGGTCTGTATGTATTTATATATGTATGTATGTTTTTGGTATGCAAGAGTGTGTTAAGAATGCGTTGTCTTTGTTGCCATTTTTGTTTAGAAATAAAAAGTCTTTTTCGTTTGTTTTTAATATATTTTAATATATTTTACATATTAATTTAAATTTATTTATTTAATTAATAATTCAAAAAACTGTTTTTTTTAGCTTTTTTTATTTTGGTTTGTGTAATTTTTTCAAAATTTTTATTTGTGTACGTGTGTGTAAGTTTTGTAAGTGTTAAGAGTTTGAATTCGAATTTCGGTTTTATGTAATTAAGTGTCAAGTGTTTTGAATTAATTTTACTTTATCTTTTTCATGTATTTTTATTATGTAAGTATTTTTTACGACTAGAATAATTAATACACATGTAATATTTATAATTTTAATTTAGAGTGTTTAAATTTTCAATAAATTTATTTTAATAAGTATTTTTAAATACATATTTATATGTGTTTTTACTTTAGTTTAATTTAAAATTACATATACTGGCCTTAAGTCTGACTACTTTTTGAATTGCAAGTCTGGCTCACACTAATTTCCTTCAAAGAGTTTATCATTTAAGGCCATAAATATTTTACACAATGTTGCCTCTGCCTTGTCATGAGTTTATTTCTTTCTTTCTTTTTTTAAATTAAAGCTTGTGTGTTGAGTTTTCTTTTAAAGTGTGGCAACTTTAATTCAATCATAAAAAAAACGTGAAACTTTTTCTTTTAACACCAGCTTCCAGAGTTCTAGTAATATTTTTTTGTGTTATAAATCATAAATGAATTGCTTTTTTTTACTAATTATAAAATATTTGTTTCATTGTGTTTTTCTAAATTATTTTTTAAAACAAAACAGAAGTTTTTGACTAGAATTTTTTTTTCTTTTTATCAGAATGAGTTGCTGTCCATATAAATGTCTGCATTTAGAAAACTAGTCACCTTTAAAATACCCACTATTTGATTTTGATTTTATATTGGAAAAAAATATATGTATATAGAAATTTTCGTATTTTATTGCGGGTTTCGATATGAATGTAAGAGCGAAGATTTTTGTTTATTTTCGGCCAACAAATAATTGTATTTAAGTCAATTATTTTATTCTTACGTTTTGGACCTTTTTTTTTTGTTAAGCCAATACTTTCTGAAGGAACCACTAATTGTTTGCAAAACAAACAAACAAATTCGTAGTGAAGAAACTTTTATTTCTAACAAACAAAGTAAACTTGTGATTAAAGTCTGCTTGCGAAGTCGAAGCGTTTCAAAAACCACAAATCGGAAGCAGAAGAAAAACTTATATCTAGTGTCTCTTGTTTTACATGCTTGCAATTATTTTCGACACAGAAAAGTGCAGATGATGCACCAAAATTTAAAAAGTATTGAAAAGATCTTAAAAATTTTATCATCTAAGAAAGTGCAATATGGCCACACTAAATTTTGTTAAACGTATAAATTGTGAGTTAAAGTTCTTTAATTTGTTTTCAAATTCTAAAAAGTCTTCGAAATGAACTTTTTTATTTAAAGAATTTAAGTAATTTTAGTTTTAATTCAGCAAAATATTATCTTCGAAATTTCGAACATACAATTTTTTAACACGGTATAACTACAATTGTTTAACTGTTACTAGAACCAATTAAGCTCATTTTAATGCCATCTCGTAGATATGAAAATTTATGCTTCGGCAAGTGTAGAATATTTAATATTTGGCTTAAAAACACTTCAAACAAAGCAAATCGATTTTCTGAAAATAATGTTGGAAATTTCAAGCACAGTGGAGAATTTTTGCATAGAAAAAGCCTAAGAAACTCTATTTGCCGGAATTGAAAGGTGTGAGGAAACAAAAATGAGTAACAAAAATGTTTAAAAGCCCTTTAATTAAAGATCGCCAACTTTAATAAGGACGAATATGTTAATAAATATGTATGTATTTGTAAAATCATGCCGAATGTATGTTTTATTCTAGTTATATTGAAAGAAGGGAAAACAATAAGAACAAAATTTTACTCGAAATCTCACTTAATTTCAAATATGAGTAAAATTTTCTCTTTCAGAAAACCATTAAAATTGTAGGTCCTGAAATCGAATGCAAAATCGTAGTACGTTTTAAAGAAAGTGATTTAAATGCTTCCAGTAAATGTCTAAAGTAAATCTTACTTTTCTAAAGCTCGAAAGCTGTTTATAATTAACATTATAACCGTCAATAAACAAAACAAAAACATAATTCTTAAGTGCAATTTGTAATAAAATTAAAGATTTGTTTAGATATAATTTTCTAAAAGTTAATTTTTTTTCTTTTTTTTTGTTATGCTCTTGATACATTGACTAGAATTGTTTATAATTTCGTATAATAGTATATAGTACAGATTTTTTCTTTGTTCATTAAATCGATCAATATCGTTTTCATTTGTTTTATTATATGCCCTCGAATTATTGTGTTGCAAGTTTCAAAGACTTTTCTGCACAGCTTTTTATTGTTCTTATAAATTTTTATTTAAATTTCTGATGAAATAATTAAATTAATGTGTTTTTCTTTAATTCAAGTTTTAAAAATGATTAAATTGGTAACAGTTATTCAAAACTGTTGCACAAACATTCCGCCATAAACTTCAAAACTTGAGAAGAGGGTTTGAAATTTTCTATTGTTACAGACTGTATAAAAGTTTTTGAATACCGTTTAACTGTTTTGAGATCTGTATGCCAAATTCTTAAATCTGTATAACAGTTTTGTAACGTGTATACCAGTTTCAAATGTTGTATAACAGTTTTTAAAGATCTTCGCATAACTCTTTTCAAACACTTATAACCATTTTTTAAAACCTGTATGACAGTTACCGAAACGTATATAACAGTTTTAAAACATATATAACCGTTTTAGGAACCTGCATACTAGATTTTGCATGTTGTTTAGCAGTTTTAGAAAACGCATCGTTATAACAGATTTTAAATGTTATATAACAGTTTTTCAAAACTATATCAGTGTCTTCGAAACCAGCCTTTTAAGGCATTATAAGTTTAAGGAAAAATATTTTACTGTTTGCAATATATTGCAGTTACTAAAAACTGTCTTATATTTATTTGATCGAAAACGGTTATATTTAAAGTGATAGTATTGAAAACAATTTCAATAAACTGATATATTATGAAAAGCCTTGTATAACTTTCACCTCCTCGAATGCCGATTCAACAGCAGGAAACAGTTTTGTTTTTACTTTTCGTGTTGTATTTTAAGCAGTTCTGTTTTTCAAAAGCTTAACTTGTTTACAGCGCTTAAAATTATTTAGATAAATATTTTTAGTTATAAAAAAGATTATTTATCAAGAATTGTTTTAAGTACATGTGTATGTAGTCCAAATAAAAAGTCCATATATTCAAGTTGACTAGGGTTTGGTTTCTTATGTATAATATAAATAAATATTTTTCCTTTTCCTGTGATTTGTTTTTTGTTCTATAAAAAATAACTTAAATGTTTAAAACAAATACAAAAAATTGCAATTTTCAATATCTTTCAGCTTCATTAATACTACTTAGAAAATAATAAATATATTTCTTTGCTTGTGACTAGAAAAGAAGGTTAATTTTAAATAATTGAGATCACTTTTTAATAAATTTTTAATAATTATTTTATGAAAATGTGTGCAAACAAGCAGATGATAAAAATAATATTAAAAATTATTATAGAAACAATAACAAACAAAAATAAAATATATAAATTATGTTACAGATTTATGTTTATATATATATATTATTATAAAATAATTTACAACTTGGGAACCCCCTAAAGAGGAGTATACCAGTTATATATATCATTTAAAATGCAGGAGCCCATTCAATGACAATAAACATATAAAAAGAAGACTAAAACCGGTCAATTTGCGGTTATTAAAAAAATTCCAAACTAAGAACCTGGAAAATTTTAAAAAACAAAATAAAATTTTGAGTGATAAAAAGTAAGAAATCGAAAGGTTTCACATGCATTCACTGTGTCTTTTTTCGTTCAGTGCATTAAGAATATAGAAATAAAATAACTATTATATTACAAAAAAAGTTTAAATGACATGACGTCATCCTTTAAGAAACTCCCTAAAATACCAAAATACTCGTACCTTAATGCAAGTGGTGTTTTGCAATAGTACAAGTGCAGAAATTGCTTAAACATTCTTGCAATTACATTTTGCTACACTATAGCAATAAATAGAATACCAGATCAGATCAGAGCAAGACAATTCTAGCTATACAGAGTACAAGTGGTGTTGCAAAAGTGCAAAAGTGCAAATTTATGAATTTATGGAGTTAAAGTTTTAGTCACCATGTCATTCACTACATAGTGATTCATGCAAGTGGTTTTGCAAGGCTGCAAATCTTACACACAAAAGAAAATTCACAAAATGTTTAATGCGTCTTGCAAGACTATAGGACTATATATATAGATGTATTGTTGCCTTCTGAGGATGTGATGTGCAAAATTCGGAAGGCTTAAATTTGCTACTCTTTGCCAGACTTTATCAGGGCTAACACTTCATAAGCAAAAACTCACTTCAGTACTTTATGCACTCATGCAGATAGTTTTGCAACAACGTGAAGCAGAAATTCAATATGAAATCTATTTGAGAAAACTTCGCACTTTTCAAAGACCATTTGCCGCGAAAAATGCAAATATGCAAATGCAAAAAATTAATATAAATCTTACAGCTTTTCAAGACTACCACCCCCCACCATAATATCGCCCGAGACGGGGACATTGCAAAGCTTTAGCTATAAAAAGCTTTAGTATTTTGCACTCAAAACAGTGTTAAATGCAGTTCTTTTGCAAGATCATTTGCCGCAAACCCTGCAATAATATTAATTCAAAACAATAACAAAATCATAAATTAATAAATTAACAACTGTGGTGCTGTTTCACACATTTTCCTAAAACAAAAACTTTTTTCTTTGGTTTGAAATATTTTTGAAACCAAAGCAAAAAACAAGAAAAAAAAACCAAAACAAAAATAAATTGCACTGAAAATCCTTTCAAGTAGAGGGAGACAAAACTTGGTTCTGAGATAAAACCTAAATTTTTAAGTTTAAATATACTATTGTTTTCAATTTTCCCAAATTCTTTCAAGATCGCTGGCCCCATCTGGCGCCAAACTATCTCTACTCGTTTCCAAACTTTTCTCATATAACAATTGTATAACTTTCTCCCTCAAATTTTCCATTTTCTATTCGCTCTTTTGAAACACCAACGTGTAAGTGGATGTGGTGGAGGAATTGTTGGTGTTGTTGTTGCTGCTGCTAATGCCGTTGTTGTTGTTGTTGTTGTTATTTGAGCTCGATGTATTCGTATCGATGGTATTGTTGTTGTTGCTGCTGCTACTGTTGTTGTTTGTGGTCGCTGCGCCGCCTGTGGAAACAGTGCTGATGGTAGCGCCTCCTCCGCCCGAAGTAGTTACCGTTGCATTGGTAGTTGTTGTTGTGGTCTGGGTCTTGGTTTGATGGACCAGCTGGGGCTGTTGAGCTTGAACTTGCTGCAATAGCATTTGATTTTCTTCTTCAGTACGTTCGCGACACTTTGTATTCATATGACGTTTGAGATTGCTGTGCACATTGGTGGCGTAACCGCAAAGTTTGCTGCAAAAATAGCGCGGCGGCTGACCGCACTCGTTCTTCAAATGACACTTCAGACTGTTCTTCCATTTGTAGTTGCGATTGCAGTTGCGGCACACCCACGGCTTTTCGATGTCAGCATTATAAATCATGTCTTCCGAATGTTCAAGCGACTCTTTGCGCGTGCGTTGGTTCTGAGTGATCATGCGGTAGCGCCTGTCTTCGGATATAGTCGACTTGAACTCCACATTCGAGTTCGACGAAGCTGGCTTGATTTCCGTCAGACTAGACTTCATTGATGACAAGGGGGCCAGAGGGGGAGCAGCTGCTGTACCCGCTAGCTTAGGCTGTATACTTGTTATGGTGGCTGGTATAGAGCGCAGCTTGATTTGTACCGGCTGATTGGGCTGCAGGTGCAATTTTTGGAAATGCTGATGTTTCTCCAACAACTCTTGCGGATCCTGCAGTTCAATTTGTGTCACAAAAGGTTGCCCCTTGCCCGTTTGTTTGTTCAGCGATTTTAGGGTTTCCAGTGAAACCCGTTTCTTAGCCACCAATATACGATTCTTTTGCAAGTCCATATCGCTGCCCGCAGCTGCTGGTACAGATTGTATAAACTCGTCATCATTGTCCAGCGAGGTGGTTGTGTTATCGAAGCCGGCTGTTAAAATATCCTCAAACTCCTCCTCCTGTTCAATTTTAACGCTGTCAATGGCCCACATCATGGGACTCGACAGTTTAATATCGTCGTAGTTTACATCGTTTTCGTCTTCCTCGTCGTTGGTCTCTGTCGAGGGAGCATCATCAGGTTCATCGGGCATTTCCTCATCTTCATCCTGCGAAGAAGCGTTAGAATTTTCGATTTTTACCACCACCTCGGTCATACTGTTGTTCTCATCCACTGCGTCCAGTTCGACGCCAGCTGCCGCCAAGGCAGCCTGAGGATGTGCCACAGCTGCGGCAGCATCGCCCCCGGCTGGCGTAATACAAGTAATAGTGGTGCGTCCAATGCTGCCAATGCGCTGTATTGTGGGCGTGTTTTGTGTGGTGAGTTGCAGACTCGCATTACAGGTGAGGGCAACAGCATTTGTTGTGGTACTCACCACTGTATTTGTGGGGTTAAGAGCACAACCCGCGTTGGACGTATTCAAGGTATTATTGTTATTTTTGGTTAATTGTTGATCAGCTGATTAAGTAGTTTGTTAATTGATTTTCAGGTTTTAGTATTAAAGGGTTAGTTAAGGTTTTCAAGAGTTTGCATTTTTTTTCAATTTGAAGCGTGAAAAGAGAAATTATAAAAACAGTAAATCAGAGTTAAAGGTTATTATTTACGTATATTTGTGTCGTTTTAAAAAGCTGTTAAAAAGGATTCATAAACAACAACTGAAAAGGCGATTATAAAAAGTAAAAGCAGGAAAAACAATTTCGTGTTTTTCGAAATTGCTTGAAAAGGAAAAACTGTAATAGAAAAAAATGCATAAAAAATAAAATTAAAATTTTTAAATTAAACTGAAAAATAAAAACATTAATTAAACAAAATTGAATTAAAGTAAAATAGATTCAATTTATTTACAATATAAACTTAAGACTAGAAATGGGTTTCTATAAAACAGAGAAGAAAAAAAAGAAGAAAATAAAAGGAAACACTAATTTTGATTTAGTTTTTTTTCCAGGAAAAATGTCGGCTCCTTCGAAAGCAATACCTATTCAAAACAAATGCTTTTTAAAAGATGTCTTTCCGAAAATGTCCCTCTTAAAAAATTTTAACTTTTAAAAGAAGAAAAGTAAAAAAAGTATCTTTTTATGAAAATGTGTTCTAAAAAATAATTAAAAAGGAATTTAAGTTTTATTGTAGAAAGTAGCTGTTCAGGAAAGGAAAGTCCTTTTGAAATACACACACATGTGTAGAACAGTGTCCTATAGGAGAAACTTTTAAAATAGCGTTTGTTGGAAAAGTATCTATTAAAAGTACATTTTACAGGATGTAATTTTCCGGAAAATTGCCTTCAAAAAATACTTTTTAGTAGAAATAGTTTTTAGTTATTTTTTTTCTCGATTTTTCTAATTAAAAATTTATGCTTTCGAATTCCCCAACTTTCACCAAGTTTTTTAAGCTCTTTGAACATAAATTAAATTTTTTACTTATTAAAATAAAAATTTAAATAGAAAATACACTTTTTTTGTAATTTTTTTGTTTTGTTTTTTGTAAATAAACTTTATAAAAAAAGAAATAAAAATGTTTGTTGAAAGTTTTATGATTGAACTCACCGGCGCCCTCCTGAAAATTCTTTTCCAGAATCGACTGATCGGCCAGCATCAACCAGTTGCGAACTCTAATACGTGACTCATTCTGTGCCGATGTGTTCGTGATGCGAGATTGACTGATGGCTTCGCTTGAAATAATATCTACAATAGATTAGAAAAAAACCATATTAGTAAAAAAAATTAACAATATTTTCTGTTAAAATAAATGGTTTTGTTTTTATTTGAAAAATTTCAAATTACTTGATTTTTAGATAATTTTTCTTCTTTTTTCTTTTTGTTTTGTTTTTTTTTCTTTTCAAAGAGTATTAACACGCACTTTGTAGTTAAAAAAAAAAATAGAGAATAGTTGTTTTACAGGAAAAGGGGACAAAGTCAAAAATGAAAAAAAATGTGTAAGAACTATAAAACAATAAAAAAAGCAAGTTGAAATTTAACAAAAAAAAAAAAAAGGAAATAATAATAAAATAAAAATAAACAAACTTTTGTTTTACTTACTTCAAAGAATAAAAATATATATATATTTTATTTTTATAAATGTTTAGGTGTAAAGTTGTTGTTGTTGTTTTGTGTGTTGGGGGGTTAAGAAAGAAGATTGCTAGAGGCTACTGAAAAAATTTATATTTTTCTTTTCCTAATTAAAAAAGTTAATAAAATAATAAGAAACAAAAATTAAGACCTTTCATGGCACTAACTTTTTTAATTAATACAAAAAATGTTAAAAAGTTGCTTTTTTGTTTTTTTTTTTATAACTTTATTATACAATAATAAATTTTTTTGCGGAGTTTTTTTTTTACATTTTTACATATAAAAATTAATAATAAGTATCATAATATAAAAAATATATATACTATATGTATATCGGGAGAGGAAAGTTTTTAAGCTTATAGTTAAAATTGTTTTTCTATGAGTATTTTGAAATGTTTTAGATTTTATTTCCAACATTTTTTAAAAAACATTTTTTTTTTTTGCAAATTTTAAATAAACCCGGTTAAGCAGAAAGAAAAGCTTCACCAGCTCTAAAATTAGTTGACTTATCTGGGAGTAAAATAAATCCATGGCGACAAAACTTTGCTATCAATTGGATAAAGACGCGTTTTGCCAAATAATCCAATAAGATTTTTAAAAATCTTAATTTTAAATAATAAATATTATTTTAGGATTTTCCGTTAAGGAGTAGTTGAAAAAAATGTACTTTTTTGCAGCAAAACCATCTGAAATCAAAATAGTACATAAATTTGCTGATCATTAAGATATTTTTATTCTTTATAAAATGTGGAATAAAAACTAAATTTTAATAAAATTTTATTTTAAGTTTTTCCTCCTGAGCATTAGCATTGAACTAAATGTATTATTCTTCGGCTTTAATTAATCAAAAAAAAAAAAAAATTTTGTTAAATTTGCTGGTAACAAAAGAAAAAAAGGCACGTTTTGCTTTACAGCTTCTCAGTTTGCCAAAGTTGCCAGCCTAAACAACCGAAAACCGGTTCCGCAAAAGTCAACAGCAGTTACAAATTTTAGCACCGTTAATCTGACAAGCCTGTCTCCTTCTGAATGCCGATTCCGGGTTTATTTTATTGTTCAATTTCTAACATTTTAAATTATGAATATTTTAATTTATAGCAAGTTAATAGATTTACTTTTATTTATATTTAAGAAAAAAAAATGTTTTAAGCCCAACACCAATTAGAACCAATTACAATTCTATTTAAAAAATTACAACAAATTAAATTATTACACTTTAGCGGAAAACTAAAAATGAGTATGAAATATATAATCCTTTTTTTTTTTAATTATATTTTAAACATTATTTGAACTATTGTATGGAAAAAATACTTTTTTCTGTTTTTCTTTAAGTGGAATGTTTAAAAAGTTGCAGATCTTAAAAACAAACAAAAAAAATATTAATAAATTAAGGGCTATTTTAATAAATAAATATCATAAAAAATATTAAATTATGTTAAATACATTTCTTAATAAAATAAAAAAAAATATATTTCAAAAGTATTTGTGACGCGTAGTTGAATGTTGGAGTTTTTTTGCGGGCAGTGTTAAAAAAATATTACTCTGAAACAGATTTGAGGGTTCTGAAAACGTGACGAGCAGGAGGAATCAACCCCTAAGAACGGGCGAGAAGAAAATCTTAATTACTTTTTGCAAAGGAACTTTTCATAAACAGAAAGTTTTCTCAAAAGGTTGCTCCTTAAAATACACCCTTTTTGGAATAGATAATTTTTAAATCTCGTGTCAAAGATAATGTTTCGAAAACGTACATTCAAAGAAGTAATAGTTTCTTAAAATGATACTTTTTGAAAAAGGTATTTTTTTTTTTGAAAAGGCACTGTTTTTGAAAAGGTACTTTTGTGAAATGTTTGCTTTAGAAAGTTCTTTTCTTGGAAAGGTATTTATTTTTAAGGGATAAGGTGATGATAATTTTTAAGCTCTTGCTTTTAAAGGTGCTTATTTTAAAAAATGTTTTTTTTTTTTTTTAAAGGTACTTCTTTAAAACCAATAATAATTTGAATTATAATAATTTTGAAAGAAATGTACTTTTTTCTTGACACTTTTGCAAAACCTTGTTAAAACCGAATTAATTAATTACCAGAGAACTGTGTTCCCGTTAAAGAAAATATATCTTCCTCTTTTCTGGTTACTTAATCCTGCCAGGATACTTAATATTTTTTGGTCGTTAGAAAAAAATCTAAGACGTACAGCCCAGCCCATTAGTTTTTTTTTTCTAAGCAAATGTTGTGATGTTTAGTACATACAGACATGGTGGCACATTACTTTTAAGGACCACTGCCAAGTCATGTGCGCAATCGCAATTTATTAAACAAATGTTGTGCTGCAACAACAGATTAAAATGATTGGTGTAATTTGTTGGCAGTGAAAATGTTCGAGATTTTAAATTTAAAGCAAAAAGAATTTGTGTATTATAAAGCGTTTCCTTCAACTGCTCTTCAGAAGATTTTAGTCTGTCGCGAACAAACTTTTCGTCTTATCTTTAGGACACTGCGCACACAAATCTAGTAAAACTAAATATTTTTCTGACCAAAAAGCACAGCTTTTTTTTTTTGTTGTTTATAGAAATTAAATATAAAAAAAAAAATAATATTGTAAAAATTAATAAATAAGCTTTAAAGGGAATCGTTTTTAAGGGGTTTCTGAATTTTTGCTTTCACGATACGATAAAGCATAAAATTATAATATATTGTAAACATATAAAAAAAAATATTATTATTATTATTGTGTCTTTAACACAAACTAAGTACCTGAGGGTTTTGTTTTTCGCATTTTTTTTTTTAACTTTATAGGTTTTTAAATTAAATATTTTTAATATTTTTTTTAACTTAAACTACAAATCATCATGATCTTAAAAATAATAAATATTTATGGCTTTTTATTTTTCTTTAAATAAATGTTGCTATAAAAAAGTAGAAATTTAGCTTCTATTTTTTTTTTTTTTTATAAAATAAAATATTTAGTATTAAACAAATAAAAAGAATTGGTTAATTAAATAGGCCAAGTCAGTTTTGAGCAAATTTATATTTCAAGTTGTTAGAAATCAACAATTGTTACTCTTAGATATTCGGCTAAGCCGAACGAAACCACCCACAACTTGTACTTGGACTTGGTAAAATAAAAATAGCCTAAAAATTAAAAATAAAATAAAAATAAATTTCTTTGTTTGAGTAATATGTATATCATTAAATTTATAATTTTGGAATCCTTTGATGGAAATGTTTGAGTTTTCGAAACTTTTAAAGTATATTTTTCTTTTGTTTGCTTTTGCTTTTGTGTAACTTTTGAAGTCAATAAATATTGTTTTTATTTAATTTTTTTCACAAAGAATTGTCATAAGGTCGGTTTCTATTTTATAGATTTTCATTTAAAAAAAAAAAAGAAATTTTTGTAAAACTTTACAAGTTTTTTTAAGATATTTTTAAATTTTATAAAAATTTTTAAAGCAAAATTTTCTTTTCATTTACAAAACTTAAATACTAAAAATTTTGTTTTATATAAAGGCACTTCAAAGAATTTCTGTGTTTTTTTGTTACTTTTTGCTTCTTAAATATAAAGCCTTGAATGGAATGCTTTTAAGCTAGAAGTTATTTTAAACTTTTTATTTCTTTTCTTAATACAATTTCAATTGAGCACATTTTTTGTTTGTTATTCATTTGAGGTATTTCATGTTGATTTTTGTTTTATAACGCCTATAATTAGGAGAGTAAATAAAGAAAAAGAAGAGCTTAAAGCTGGTAAAAAATTAAAGCTTTTTCATGTACCAAAACAGCTTTTATTGTTTAAAGTGGAAAAAAACCAAAACTAAAAACAAACTAGTAGAACATACAAAAAAAAAACACTTGTATGTGTTGCATAATTTTGGCATAATTTTAACCTTTTATGCTACAAAGAATTTACTTCTTGAACCAGTTTCCTCTAAGTCGAATCAAACCAGGTTTTAGATACTTTAAACAATAATCACACATTTTGTCTATTTCGTAACATGTAATTTGGAAAGAAAAATTGAAAAAAGCTTTTGCAGCTCTTGAAATTGAAATCTAGACATAACAAGAGTCATATTGAGATTTATTTGTTAAGGTTTTGCCTAACATTTCAACAAAAAAGAACTTAACAAAAGACTTTCAAGTCCAAAGAGCTTTGAACGGTATTATAACTGGTTAAAAAAAAACTGAAAATTAATGCTCTAGATAATTCAAACGTGTCATATGATTATTCTGCCATCTTTTAACGACTTCAAAGTCCAAAAACTTTAGAAAAATAATGCTCCGGACAATTCAAATCCTGCAGAGTATTTTTTTTTTTTTTTTTAAACAACAAACTTTTAACGACTAACAACAAGTCCAAAAAGTTTTAAACTAAAAAAATTGACTTGAATAACTATTCCCAGAGCTTGAAAGCTTTTCTACGGACACAAAAGAAAGAAAAATTAAATATTTATGAATTCTCTGCCTTAAAATTTAGACTTAGGAGAAGAATTTTATATGAGCTTTTAAGCTCAGAAAGCAAGAAAAACTTCTATTTTGTTTTAAGTTTTTCATCATTTTCTAATTAAAATAAAATTTGATTTAATTTGAAAGTTTTTAGTAGGAGCCTAAAGCTTTTTATTTTCTTACTTTACTCGCCCAATTAATTGGTTTAGGTGTTTAGTTAAATTTTTTGTTTGTTTTATTAATATAACTTGAATTAGTTAAGTGACTCGATTGGTTATCAATTATATTTTGAATTCGTTGCATTTCTGAGGATTTTGTTGTTTTGTAGTTTTAATACTTTCAACTACAAATAAATTACTTGGTTTTCTTGTCTTTGTTTAATAATTAAGCCATATTTTCTTCTTTTTTTTTGTAAACAAATTTAAAACTAATGTTATAATATTGCCTTTATATTATATATAAAAAATATTATACTTAAGCTCAAAAATTTCTTTTATAAATTTTCAAAAAAAGCTTTAATGTTTTTCAAATTATCCGCTGAGAATTATGTTGCAATTAACAATTATTTATATATATATATATATACATATATATGTATGTATATATAAAAAAAAGTATGTATTGGAAAATTTCTTTACAACTATGGAATTACTTGAAGTTTTGCTAATGTCTTTTTAATTAATAAATAAATTATGTATATCACGGTCTATGGTAAAAATTTTATAAAAAAAAAATATGTATTTTGTTGGTTTTGTGAAATTCGAATTTGGGGAACAAAATTTTGGATCAAAAATCGAAAAACCGGCTTCCGAATAATGAAATTTGTTTCATCGTTCAACTTAAACACTAAAAAATGGAATATCCTTTTTATAAAATTGGTCTTTTTTTAAATAAATATTTTTGTTTCTAAATATGTCTTCTTTTTCGCCCTTTTTTTTTTTTTTTTTGGGTGCTGGGGGTAGATTAAGGAATGCCAAAAAATATTCATTTATCTTATTAATAAATTTGATTGCATTTAAAAATAATAAAAAAAAGTGTGAGAATTTAACAATTTGCTGAAAATAAAATGGCATTATTTATGGGAGGTTTCTTTTTCCGTTCATAAAAAAAAAATAAACCCTTTTTTCTGTTTTACATTTTTAAGTAAAAAAATAAAGAAACAAAAAAAACATTTTCAATAAATTATAATTAACAATTATAAAAAATAATAAAATTTGGCACACTTGTTTCCATATTTCACATATTTGTGTCGCTTATTTTCAGAGTTTATACTCTCGGTATAAGTTCTAAATGTGAGTAGAAATTTTTTAAATAAATATTTTTTTTTGTTTTTAATTTCATATATTTAAGAAAAATTTCCCCTGATTCTGTTAAAAAAAAAAAGAAAAATGAAAATGCTAAAACATTTACCACAAAAGAGAAGAAAATCTTAAAAGGAGACCAGGAAGTTAATGCGTATTATGTGAGTCGATACGTATGGAAGAGCTTTCGCATCGCTGTGCTGAAAACATTTTAAATTCACACAATTTGGGTAACGAATCGAATTACATAATAACCCTCTTAGATTATACAATATTTTATTAATAAATGATTTTGTTTCAGTTGCTTCCCCTCTTATATGTTGAACTTTATCTTTTAGAAAAACAGCCAATTGTATGTCACGCCTAAAGGTAGGTTTATTTTTGGGCAGTTTCAAAACCCAGCTGAAACTAATTCCATGACAGTAGATACAGAAAACGAATCATTATTGTAAACAGGAAATATCTGTTCAAAACAGCTAAGCTGTTATTTTGGCAGCCGTTACATCGCCATACTCTATCTTTTGCGATATTTATACTTCCGATTACTGAATCAATTACTTTTAGCCAAATAATATATTTCGTTTTCGAATCGTTGAAAACGCTTGCGATTTTATAATCATCAAATTACAATATAAAAATATTTCTAATTGTATGTAAATTAGTAAATCATTCCAGCTGAAATTAATTTGTGCTAAAATATAGTTTAAGAAGAGCTTTTAAGTTCAAAAACTTTTCTATAAATCGAATTATATGTCTGTGTTAAAACAGGGAATTGATGTAAAAAAAAAGTTTGCAAAAATCGTGAAGATTTTTTTTTTTTTTTTTTTTTTGTAATGATTCCTTGTCATTGTGGAGTTTTATTCTTTTCTCTGGCAAAATAATCCTGTCCCCTTTTAATAGTTTTTCTAGAGGTTGAAGAGAACAAAAAAAACTAGGATTTTCGAACTGTCAGCTGAAAGACAGTGGAATGATTTGAGCCAACAAATGTTTGTTTAAAATAAAATAAATTAATTTGTATATTCCCTGATATGAAAAAATCTCTCTTTCTAGTGTATTTTTCTTTTTAAATTAATAGTTAAATAAAATATTGTAAAAAATATATAAAATTAATGTGTTGTTTTTGTTTTACCTCATGTGAAGGTAAATTTTAGTATTATCCTTACGAAAAATGTTGACGCAATTCAGCAACTGCTGTTGATGAACTGTCCTCGCCAGCGCCAGCACCAGTACTACCACCGCCGCCGCCGCCACCGCCACCACTCGCACTAGCACCAACTAATTGAGCCCCAACAGTGGCAGTTGTAAAACTTTTTAAGTCTTCGACTTTGAAAAACTTTTCCTTGTGCATGCGTTCCATGTGACGGCCAATGTGCATTTTTTGCTTGGCCCGATAGACGCAGAAGGGACACTGGAACTGGGGCTCTTTGCCACACTCCCATTTTTGATGGTTGCGCAATGAAGACTTCAATTTGTAGACACGACCGCATTCTGGACAAGGATGACCAGCACCGTTGCCAGATCCACCCACACCCAAAGCGGCAGCTCCAGCCAAACTAAGGCCACCGTTGCCGCCAGCACCGCCACTTATTAAGCTACTCATGGCATTGATACTGTTCAATATATTAAGACTTATGCCCGAGGCGCCGCTCACATCGCCAAAGGCCGAATGATAGTCGGAGGCATTGCCCGTCGCACCGCCGCCGCCACCCACCGTTGAGCCGTTGCCACCGTTGCCACTTAAATTGCCCGTAGTATTGTCATCGGTGTAACTGTTATCACTGAGATTTCCGCTATTGTTGGCCGCCTGAGCATTTTTTTCAGCAGCTGCTTTCAACATTAACACCGTAGCCTCTTCCTCGGTAAAATGTTTTATTTGGCCACCGCCGCCGCTATTTGAGGTTTGTAACTTTTCCTTGTCACTGGCTGAGGAGCAATTCAGGGGGGTGCTGGTGTTGCCCGGTTCGCTTAAATCGTTGTTGGAGGGTGTGGGAGAGCCCAGCAGAGCGGGTCGCTTTAATGGTGACTTACGTTCAATTTTACAAATATCCTTCGTGCCCACACCGTTGCCGCTTATGCCGCCGCCCTTTTCCATGCTTAAGTCAGTGGGAAAGACCAATGGGTGCACGCCTTCGCGCAGTTGAGTAACCAGCGGCATGGCCAGGCGGGCATTCCACTCGTTCCATGTTAGACCCGCTATACGTGTAATACTTAAATCTGTTTTCAGCGGTTGTTTTAAATTTTAATAAAAAAAAAACATTTTGCGAAAGTTTCACAAGTTTAATGAAAAATTTTATTTATTTTATATGATTTTTAAAGTTTTTTTTTTTTTTTTTTTTTAATTAAATTGAAGGTTGTATATCCCACGTTGCATTCGGCGATAAAATTGTTTTAATTTTTTTTCGGTTTCGAAATAAAACACAAATTAAGAAAAAAAAAAAAAAGAAAAAGAGAGAAAGAAAAAAATATATAAAATAAAATTTAAAAACTTAAAGGACAAATACTTAAATCATAAAACATAACAATATAAATATTCGAAAACAAATTCCAAAAAATAAACAAAAAAATGCAAAATATTTAAATAGTAAAACAAACAGAGTTTTGCAAACCCGCTCTCAGTAGATCTGATTGTGATCAGTTTGTCTGTCAATTTCAAGTTATCGATTAATGTTCAATTGTCAAGAAAATTTCCTACAAAAATCCTTTCGGAAATCGTTTGCAAATTCTTTTCGGTGAATTAATGCAAAGAAATATTATAAGAGTGTGTACTATCTCCATTGGAGGCAGCTACTTTTGTGTTACTTGTCATTGGAGATAGCAGATATTTTGTTGGTTTCATTATTACATGCGACTGCAGTGAACAGTTGTCTGCTTATTCTTTTAATTGTAATTTGGATCCTCGAAACTTGGCCGGTTGTGAGCGGTGTTCATCTATAGATGTCCGCTATATTGATTAAGGCGGCTTCTTTACTAGGATTTTTGGCAATGCAAATAGTTTTTTGTTCTCGTTCAGTATTGCACAACTCTTACATAATAATTGGCATGAAGCAAAGTGAAGGAGCTACCTTCAATTTTGTTACCATCCATTATTGATTATAAGATAAAATCAAGCCGAAATACATTTTATCAGCTGGTACAAAGACAACTCTGTCAAACTAATGAGAATTATTAAGTCTCTGAAAATAATCCAGCTAAAGCTAAAGAATTTGTCTAAAGATATTTTTTGTTCTCTTAAATTTGTTTTCTTTCTTAGATATTTTGCATTTTTTTATAAACAAGAAAAAAGGAACTTAAAGCAACATTTTCTTTTTTTTTTGGTATCGGGAGAAGAAAATTGGTTATTCTTGAATTATGCCAAAGCCAATTTAAATTTAAATATGATTAAATAAGTTTCACAATTTATTCTAAATTCGAGTGATGAAGAATGGAATGATATAAGTAATGCATGAATAAGCGTTTAGAAGTGAGCACTATGAACGTAATTAAGCGGCTAAACAGAAAAGAAATGAAAACTCGCAAAAATTAAAGTACACTTTTCATATTGTGAAGGGTGGGGGAAAGGGATGAAAATCTACTTTCAATTTATAATTTAAGAAGTGATAGAAATCAACAAGATACGACAATTTTAATTGGCAAAAAGCATTAAAGTAAAACAAATCATTTTAAAATATTATCTTAAAATTATATAGGGAAAATTTATTGTAGTAAAAATTATATGGTGTGTCCCTCATACAAAACCGGCGACTTGTTGTCTGATTTTAATTGAAATTTTTCGCAGAAGTCGACAGCTTGTGTTGCGGCAACGCCGTGAAAAGAAAAAACGGCTGGCCTGTTATTACGGCCTTGGAATGGAACTGCGGCTAAATTTGAGCGGAACTAGTTTAAAATTCAATCGACTACTCCATTCCAGACATTCGGCGTTTAAGATTTATCGCTGTTTGAATTCGCTTTTGTGGGGAAAAATTTAAACGTTGAACAGGAGAGGGACCAAGCAACATCTGGCAATGTCGGGACAATGCAAAACTGCCACCATAATGGTAAATTATTACCGTAGACAATTATAAGAAAAAAAATTTTACTACGCAGTTTTCTGCCAAGACCACACGACTGTCATAATTACAATATTTTAAGGCCAATAACTGCCAGAGCTGGTGTTCGACAGCGCCAAAAAACCAATGGAAACCCCTACATTGTCTGGCAATTATCTGACAAATTGTCTTATTTTAAGATTTGTCGAAAGTACATCTTCAGTTGGGTGAATTCGAACTTATAAGGACAGAAATTAGTTTGTCAGTTTTTCTGCAGACTTCCATTTCATACCGAAGAAAAGGCGTTTCAACTCACAAGTGCCTGTCTGCTGACCAAGAACTGATTGAATATTCTTATTTAATAAATACAATCTAATTCTAATAAAATATAATTCAAATTACAAAGAAACCGGTCTGGAAATAAGAACAGATGAATATCATTTTTGGAAACTATTTAGTGGAACGCAATTCTTAGTTTAATAGAAGGACTTCAGTAAGACTTACTTACATCTTAAGTTGCTAATAATTGTAAAATTTTCCTCAATGAAAAGGTTGTTTGCTGAGGCTGAATGCTGTTCAAAACTTAATGCAATCTGTGAAAAATATATTTGCTGTCATGGACAGTCTCATTTTACTCAATATTTTTCTAGTTTCTTGTGTTTTTTTTTTTTTGTTCTAGTTTTTCCGTTTCCTTCAATAAATTAACCTTTAAATTATTTTAAAATTTTTGAATTTTCTTTCCTTTTCTTTCAACTCTAAGCAGACATAGACGCTAATTAATACTCGTATGTTAATAAAAAGCAAAATTTACAATTAAAAAAAAAAAAAGAAATTAAATGAGTTTCGTTTTTCTTTTACAGATGCGAATGATGCAGGAAGTTTCAAATTATAAGCAGCAGTTTTATTGCGTTAAAAACTAATTTCTTGTGTTTGTGTGTGTGTTTTTTTTTTAAATAAACGACAAGCAACTATTTACAACAAATGGAACAAGAAATAAATTAAAATTAAAAAGAAAAAGAAAAAGAAAAACACGTTTTAATTGCAAAAAACTTTATATTCTGCATAAAAATTAAAAGTTTTAAAGGCGGGAAAAGGACACAAAATTTATTAGATACTAAAATAAATTTTGTTGGATAACAAAATAAAAACAATTTCTAAACGGGCGGGGGAGTCAAGGTGAAGGGGGCTCGGCACACAGTTAAAAAAAAATTTTTTGTTTTAGAAAATAACATTAACAAGTTTTTTTTAATTTTAGTTATTTTCCACAAAAATCTTATTTCAAATTATTTAAAAATAAGAACAATAAGATTTTATTCTTTCAAAATAATAAAATTAAAAAAAAAATTATAATCTGTATTAAATGTGTTAAAATTAACATTTGTAAACAAACAAAGGAATAAAAAAAGTAATAAAAATATAGAAAAAATAAATAAATAAAATACAAATTACAGTTCCTTTTGGCACTCGAAAGGTTTTTGCCAGCGGCAGATGCCTTGCAAAACGATGTCATCCAAAACATGTTGCCCGGCAAAGAGGTCGGCATTCCGGAGGCACCTAAAAAAAGAGAAATATGTTAATAACAGCAAAAGGATAAAATCTATTGGAAATAGGATTTACATTTTTAAACCTCCTCCACTTGGTTTAATGATTAATTATTTTGCAATTTTACAAACCTGTTGCCAAAATATTAAGAAATGCAACGAAGAACAGTAGATTTTTTTTTTGGAAAAAGAAGCAACTTTTCAAAACTGTGAGGCCTACACAAATTCAAAGATGTTGTTCTTTATGTTCTTAACCCAAGAACAAATAGTTATAATGGGTTGTAATGGAAAAAGTAGTTACTTTTTAATATATAAAAATTCTTTTCAAAAACATATTTTCTAGAAATGCTTTTTAGAAAATTCTCTTTTTATATATTAGAACTTCTGGTGAAAAGGTACCTTTAATGACAGCCCCCTTTTAAAAGAGAACAGTTTTTCTTAAGTAACTATTTGTAGCAGCCAATACCATTTGAAATGAAAATATTTATTATTTATTTATTTGAAAAAAGTTCTCCTTTAAAAAGTACTTTTTGCTCAAAGTGCCTACTTAAGAGATGGGTCTTTCTAAACAAGTGCAAGAATATTTTTAATTAAAAAAAAAAAAATTCAAATAAAAGTAAATAAGTAAAAACTTCGAAAAAAGGTTTATTTTAAAGAGCACATTTTTGAAAAATATTTTTTAAAAAGTAAATTTTTGAAAAGGGAAATTTTTTTGTAAAAGTACTTTTTCAGAAATATATATATAAGTTTTAAAAGAGCAACAAAGTCTAAAATTTCTTAAAGGAGCTTTGAAAAGTTTGAAAATTTGTCAAGTAAAAAAAACCTTTTAAAAAATAACTTTTGAAAAAAAAACCTTTTGAAAACAGCAGTTGTAGTGCTTTTTAAAAACTACATTTACAAAAATATCTTTTTAAAAAATTAATTTTTAAACAAATATATTTTTCTAAGCAGCACTGGGTCAAAAAATTATATTTTTTTAAAATAGAATTATAAAGTAGATTTTTGTTTGGTTTTTTTTTTAAGTTTATAAGATTTCCCTACAAAGATGCGCGTCTGATAAAAGTGCCTTTACAAATAAATCAAGTCTTAAAAATGATCATTTTAAGGAAAAATAAAAGTTCTGTTACGAAAGAACGAAAGTTGGGAAAAACGAATATTCCACTTGTAATATTTTAAGTGAAATGAACAATTTGAGGCAAATGTTGACAAACTATTTTCTTACACATTGTCGATATAATAATGATTTTTTTTAGCTGGACATTCCAGTTAACAGTTAGAAGCAAATTAATGTTTTCACTTCGGCTTATAAAAGTCTCGTTTTCCCCAATTTTTTGTTTAGCAAAATTCTTTAAAATTCTCTTTTATAAACGCAAAGTACTCGTATTTCCTACTAAGTGCTTCAGTTTATGACTCCTTAAAGTCTTTGAGATCCGCTCAAGTCCAGTGCCAACCACTGGCCTTGTGAACCTAAAAGAAAGAGAAATATATTAGTAAAAATATATATATGAAAAAAAAGTCTGATTAAAACGCATTTATACACAAAAAGTTTAGGCAACAATTTTAATAATGAAACTCACGCAAAATTTTTATAATAATTTTTTATTATAATTTTATTTATTGATTTGTTGTTGTTGTTTTTTTTACACATTTATGAAATAAATTCTAATAAAATTTCTTTTAGTTCTTAAATGTTATAAATTGTGTTGCATTCGGGAAATAGGGATTTTTTTTTACAATAATTATTTTCTACTTTTTTCTTTTTTGTGTTTGTCTGTGTGTTTTTTGTTTTTTTTTTCAAATTATTTGTCTATTTTTTTTAACTTTTTTTTTTATTAATACAATCCTTTTATTAATATTTATATTTTATACATATTTTTAAACTTAAGATTTACAAGTTGTTGACGCTTAAAATAAAAACATTCATTTTGTAATTGCAATTTATATTAATCATTTTTTTTTTTGTCAGTGTAACTTGTGCTTTTATTTATTTTATTTATGTTCGTCCAACTAAAACACTTGTGGTATTTTTAAAATTAAATTGAAAACAAAACATAAAATTGTGTTGTTTGGCCAAAATAAAGTCTTATTGTGAATGACATTTGTACATGTCACGTATGTGTCTATTTTGTTAAGACGCAACAGTAATTCTTAAATTTCGATTCTGCTTGTTTATACAATAATAAATTTTAGACATCTGTCCGAAAATATTTCGTCTGTTTTGAATGTTTAATCAGCGTTTCGAACCATTTCTGTTGCTTTATCGATCGCATAAACGCGGCAGTGGAAAATTGGCGAAAGAAATTAAAATTTTTCCGAAAATTCAAATAGTTTTTCGAAACAAAAGCTTTTAACAAATTTAACTGCCTTAAACATTTTTGAGTGTTTTTTTAAAAGGTATCTTTTGAAGAAGAGCGTTTTACAACCAATGATTTTTGCCAAAAGTACCATTTAACAGAGTTAAAAACGTTTATAAAAATACTATTTAAAAAAGTAGTATTTTAAAAAGTAAACAAGTACCATTTAAAATATAACCATTTAAAAAGTGACATTATAAAAAAGTACTTTTAAGAAAAGTCCGTCTAAAAATTACCTTTGAAATACATCGAATAAAAGCAAAACTTTCTAAAGGGTACTTTTCAACAGTTAAAAAAGCACCTTCTCTAGATTTTAAGAACTAAAATTTATAAAAACACGGTTGTAATGAACACCTTTAAATCGAATGCTTTTCCAAAAAGTAGCCTCGGAAGGTGCCTAAAAATACCTATAAAGATAAATCATTTTAAACAGTAGCTTTTAAAATAGCACCTTTTCAACAATTAACTTTAAAAAACATACATATGTCTTAAAAAATGCATTTTAGAAGAAGCGTCTTTTTAAAAAGTAGCTTTAAAATTAGTACTACAATATATGAAAACGTACTTCGTAAAATGCACATTTTATAATATTCCAAAAATCACCTTTCAAAATAGTATATTTTAAAAAAGTACCTTCTAAATGAGTACTTCTTAAAACAAATGCCTGAAAAAAAGGTGAGTTCAAAATCAAAAGTACCTTTGAGAAAGTTACTTTTAAAAGTATGTTTCAGAAAAAATAACTTTTAAAAAAGTACCTTTTATAAAAAATATCTTTTTAAAAAAGTTCTTTTTCAAAAAATTAACTTAAAAAAAAGTACCTTTCCAAAAAATTAACTTAAAAAAAAGTTTACACTTATAACTGGTGTCTTCAAAAATAGCTTTTAAGAAACTCTCTTTAAAAAAAGTACTTTTTAGAAAAGTACATTTTAAAAACCGTACTTTCGCCCAAAATACCTTAAGAAAGTAATTTTTAAGAAACTAACTTTAAAAAAGTCCCTTTACAAAGAGTACCTTTTGGGAAAAGCTACTTTCAAAGAAAATACCTCTGAAAAAATACATTTTCAATTGGCAAAAAATATTATAATTTTAAAAAAAAAAATCATAATTTCGTTAAAAAAAGTTAGTATGAAAAAAAGTGTAGCTTTTTAAATTAGTTTAAAACAATTCTAACCTCAAAGCAAAAACCCATTTCTGCCAAAATATCCTGCGCTGATTTCTACGAACACATTAAAATCTTAAATTTTAAATATTACCATTTCTTTTTATCCAGCACTGAAAACACAGTGCCATACAAAACTTGCACATATTTTTCTGATGTTTGTTGAAATTTATTTAAAAAAAACAGACTTAATTGCCTAAACGAAAATAATTAAAAAGGACAACGGATGCTTTTTTCGATCTTAGTTTAATTTTTACTTTTTAACTTATTCACTTACAGACTACTTTTTACTAAAAAGTTTTTTATGTTTTTCATAAAATGAAAATATAAATCTTATTTTATAAAATTATTTGCACATTTTGTTTTTATTATGTTTGCAAAAAAAAAAAGATTAAATTAAAGAGAAGAAACTCGAAAAATTACCGGTAATTTTTAAAATTACACCTTTTAATTTTGTTTTTTTGTTCCATTTGCATCTAAAGTTTTTAATTCAATTCTTTGTAAATTAAATTAAAAAAAAAAAATTTAAATATGAATGAAATACTTTTCAATTAAATAATATTGTTAATAAAACAAATAACAAGGTAATTAAAAGATTTATTAAAAAAATATAAACAAATAACAAACAATAATATTAAAAGGAAGCAAAAATAATCCTATTCCTAAAGTATACAAGAATTTTGGGTCATAATGAAAAGAAAAGAAATATAAATAAACGTTTGTTTAAGTGACAGCTTTAAGAAAAAAAAAAAAAACAGGAGCCAGAAAATTTGAATTCCGTTCATGGAATACGTGATTTATTAAATCCAAAGAGACTGGCATTTCGTTGTGGGAAAGACAAAGGCGAGGTTCTTCTGCAACCATTAAATCAGCTGGCCAGACTATAAGAATCTGATGTTTGGATTTCAAACGTGTAAACAATTCAATCATCTTTTGTTTTATATCGTAAAGTCGATTGTGCTGTTTACCGACAACACCCATGTCCTTTCCTATTTTTACTCTTTACTGTTTTACTCTGTTTTCAAATAATAATTTTTTATGACGACATTTTGTAATTCGCAGAAAATATTTTATAATTTTGTTCGACTATTTTGCGTTCCGATATCGATTCCGTAATCGATATTAATTATGCGCTACGATTGTAACAAGTAATTGGTGGCATTTTCTTTTAATACAAATTTAATGATGTCATTAAAATTTTTGCTTATTCCCACAAACTTCCATTTATTAGCTCATGATAATGGAAAGTTCTTCTTCTTGTTCCATACGTCACATCAACAACTAATAATGGTTCTGTTAACAATAATATAACCTAAAATCATTTAGGCAATCCTCAAAAACGTTTTGGCTTGATTTCGACAAGCAGACTTGCCAGTGTTCCAATTCGAACCGCGACATATAGAGATTAAGAAAAAGTTAAGCACTTTTGAGGACTTAATTTATTTGCGGCGGAAACAGTTTTACTCGATTTTTTCCTCTAAAAGAAGTAACGACAAAAAACATAATTTTTCTGCCGTAAGAGACATTTTGACATCCGCAATATGAAGTCTTCCTTCATCTCTAGACAACCACTATACACATACATATGTATGTAACATAACCTAAAACTGTAGAAAATTCGATATTGTAAATAAGAGCAGAATAGTGCCCGACTGCACTGGCCCACCAGTGGGAAAGTGTGAAAGTAACAAAACAACAACAAACAGATGTTGTTCATAAATAAAATCAAATAATTTATAAAAGAGATATTGTACCGGAAGTCACATTTTGAGCAGAAAAATAAAGTCAGTCAAATTGGGAATTGCAGGGCAATCTGTTGCCGTTCAGTTGTTTTAAACGGCCACTCATTGGGAAAAGATGTCCCAACAGTCACGACATCAATTGCAAACAAAATTTAATTATAAATTATTTCAGTCAAAGAAAATTTTACGCAAACTGTCCCAGTAGTCACCACCATATATTTTATATTTAGTTATATCTAGTGCGAAAGCCGTTCATAAATTGTTTTAAGTTTTAGTTCAAAAACTTTTAATTGATAATTCTGTAGTGAAATGTCCCAGCAGTCATTTTGATGGCTTACATCATATTGATGGCAACAACAGTTGGTTTCTTATTCCAAATATAATTCATAAATTATGTTGCAAAAGAAAGGTCTGGCACAAAAATTGTCCCAGAAGTCACGGCTGATGGTAAAAACTTTATGAATTTTATATGTCTATATAGAGTCTTAATTAACTTATAAATTGTGTTGCAGAATAATTCCCACTTGAGAAAATGTTGCCTGGGAATCTCTTTCATTTTTCATTTTGGAAAAAAAAATGAATACATAAAAAATATATTGTACCTATTCAACACTAACGCAGATTGTGACACCGAAAAAAAGAAACTTAACGAAACTTAAAAGAAAATTAAAATATAATATTTTAAAGTATTTCTTCCTACTCACGTGAAGACGTAATCACTCACTCACTCACTGTCGTTATGCATTTTTTTTTTCGGCTCTGTTTTTATATTTTACGTCCCCGTTTGCTCTCTAATTGCGGTTTGTCCGGATGATGTTTGCGCACATGAACACCCAAATTACCGCGCTGCTTCGCCTTGTACGAACAGTAGGGGCACGGATGACACGGTTCCTTACCACCACATTCCACATTTTCGTGACGTCGCAGAGTGGATTTCCAACGATACTTCTTGCCGCAATGACGACACACATACTTCGATTCATCACCGCGCTCGTCGTTCGGACCCAAAGAGGAGTCACTTAACGACAATTCGTAAGTGGTGGCCGATGGCTGCGTCAGTTCGCTCATGTCGTGCGAGGATTCGGTCTTAAGTGGTCGTGCTGTTAAAATCGTATAACTTTTGGTGATGGTTGGCTGCTCGTGCACGGTTAAGCCATCGGGCAAAATAGCCTCTACACTGGTCGTGTTGTCGTCGTGCTCCTGTAAATGCAATTGTTGGTGATGGACCACATGGGCTGTGGTCTGCTGCTGCTGCTGTTGCTGCTGATGTTGTTGTACTATATGATGTTGTTGTTGCGGCGACGTCTGTATATGATGGACTTGGGCCTGCAGTTGATGGTGTTGTTGTGTGGTTTGTTGCAATTGATGATGCTGTTGTTGTTGCTGCTGCTGATTATTCGGATCTTGTTCGATGGTGGTGATTTGCGCCGTCGTACTGGCGGACTGCATGTGGTCGGTTATTTCCGTCGGTGCAAAACCGATGCCAATTTTTGTACCGTCCGGCAGTTCTATATCGTCTATTTCGGCGTATTTTACCAAATCACTGATAATGGCCGCCGAAGTCTGCGGATTGTTCAAATCGATTTCGCTGATCTCATATTTGGTGCCATCGGTTATTTCGTGTGTCTGAGAATCATGTGTCTGAACAATTTGTACGCTGCCGGCAGCGGGTGTTATAATTTTGCCGCGTGAATATTTGATGCGTGAAACCACCGGTTTTTGTTCGGTTATTTGTACGTTGCGCAGGCCCATTAAATTAATGGTTTGTGAATGAGTGCCGGTAGCAGTGGGTGTGGTGGTAACGATACTTTGTACTTGGGGATGATGTTGCAGTTGATGGTGGTGCTGTTGCTGCTGCTGCTGCTGCTGATGTTGCTGATGCTGCTGATGCTGCTGTTGCTGATGCTGCTGCTGATGGTGTATTATTTCATGCAAATGTTGAGTTTGTTGCTGATGCTGCTGCTGTTGTTGGGACTGATGTTGCTGTTGCAATTGCACCGTTTGTATTTGCTGAGTCTGTATGATGGTGGCATGTGGATGATGGGTGGAAATTGTTGTTGATGCTGGTATGATTTTCTTCAAGTTGATTAATTCTACGTGTTTGAAAAAAAAAACAGAAATATTGAAAATGAATCAGAAATCTTTAAGCAACTAAAACTTAAAACAGCTCAATGTTATTGAAGTTATAATTAAGCGCCGTCAAGCAACTTTACTTGTAAAAATCTGTCTTCGGAAGGCTTCAACAAACCTATTTTCATAACTTTTTGTATGTAGTTTCACCACTTTTTCTTTGTCTCCCCAATAAAGTGCTTAATGTCAAGATATTATTTATTACAGAAGTTATTTCCAAGCAATAGCAAATTTTTCCAAAAAAAAAAGAAATCTAAAAATTAAAATGGAAACAGAAACGATCAACTTGAAACGAGTTTGTGAAGTTATCGGTACTTTCGAAAAAGAGACTAGATTGCATTTTGTCTTAGGAATCTGGTCTAAGAATGGAAACCGGCAGATTTCGATTAAGGTCTTAATTTCGCTCAACGGTCTCTACAGCCGCTCAACGAAACACGGTTGTATTTGCATCGAGTTTTCTAACCAAATAATACGATGGCATCTGTACTTTTTAAGGGCTGCTGGAATTACTCACGCATACTTCTGACGTCACTATCTCATGCCTCACGCCCTAATAATAAAATTTATATGTACACAAGTGCTTTAGTTATAATTCTCATTCATTCAACCCAATGAATTGTGGCTTTTAGCTTTCAATATTTAAAACTTCTTTGATTACTACTGATAATCGGTCCTGGACTCTATATACATATGTATGTATCTATCAAACGCAGTTTTTTCTTAACTGTGCGCATGTAGCAACAAAATGCGAAATAGTTTTTGGCGAAACTTAACCCCAGAAAAAAAAATAAAACTTGCACTTACCGCATTCGGAGGAGGGTAACTTTATCGCTGGACTTGTTGTCAGAGTGGTGAATGTGGGCTTTACATCTTGTACTTCCTGAATTTCGGTTATTTGCGCCGATGACTGTTGCAGCGGACCACCAGTAGCGGCTGCCACAGCTGCTGCAGCCACTTGGTCTTCGTCCTGGGACGAAAGTTTTGCCGTCGTAATGTTGCCCAACTTTTTCACATGCAATATAAAGCCGTCCTTGTTTTGGGTAATAACAATGTCATTGCTCTCCAACAAACAATCATCCAGTTCGAAGTCATCCGGATTGATATCGGTCTGTTCGGACTTGTCATGTTTTACTGTTTTCGTTACAAGAAAAATTTTACCAAATATTATTGAACTTTGAATAAAATGTTTGTTATAATAATAAGAAGTTTTTAAGGATAATAAAGAAGAGAGTTTAATTTTTGAATGCAAGCCAAATTTTCTTCATTAAAATAATTTAAAAATAAGACAACAACAATAACAGCCATTTGACAAACCAAAAACCCTTTTAACCCTTAAATGTTAGTGCGGGAAAAACAGTTAATGGAAAACAAAACCTTAAACAATTAAATTAAAATTAAAAATACTCAGTTCGTTTCTATTACAATAAATAATTGAACACGTTTTGTTGGAAAGTTGTTTCTTTGCTTTTTTAATCATTTGTTTTGAACTTTATTTAGCGTTTTTTTTTTAACAATTACTTTTAAGTCTTTTATAGTAAAAATTTAAACATTCTTATATAATAGAAAAAGCAGAATATACTAAATCTTACCTGTAATTAAACTGAATAATTTAGATTGAACTTTAAGTATAAAACTAAATTCTATGCACTGAAATGTAAAAAAAACAATATTATAATAATTTCTATTTCAAAACTTTTAACAAATTTGAAACGATGCAGAGTTTTAAATTTAATGAGAATTACACGAACAATTCTAAGCCTGTAGTCTGAAATAATAAATTACATTATGCTTAATGTATAACATTTTCCATTATTATTTTTCAAAGAACAAGCAGCAATTTGTTTTGTTAATTCAAATAAATATTTCACTGGTTGAGCAGAAGTCACAAGGATAAACCACAATCGCACTAAATTCTCTTTTATTGCTTTACAGATTATTTTTTTTAATACTTTTCATTTCACTTATAAAAAATGCAATTTAAAAAAATTAATTTTTTTTGTAAGGAAATTAATCTTATTAAAGTTTAATTAAATCAAAATTATATTTTATGCATAAAACCTTTTTTTCTTATTAACATTTCGTTTTAGTAGTTGGCGAAATTAAATTATGCCTACAACAGTTTCATAACCGATCAACAGTCTTGAAACCAGTGAAACAAAAACAAAACAAATGTTTTAAAAATTATACATCTAATTTTTTCAATTGTTAAAATCATATGATTTTTTTAAGGTGGTTTTAACTTGTGGAAGTGATGTGTGATCTCAAAACCACACGTGAGATTTTTTCATCACATGACTTTTGATTTTTTTTTTTTTTTTTGGATTTGATTTTCAAACCCATTCGCAGCATAATTTTTTTGCTACTCTTCAAGTCTTACGACTTTTGGATTTGTACGTCTGATTTTAGTTTTTCGCGGTAACGTGTGATTTTTAAATCACATGTTTGTGTGTGTGTGTGTGTATTTTTTATGCAACAATATTTATGCTATAATCACCTGACTTTTAGATTTCTCAGTGTAATTCTTACTTTTCAAAGTCACATGTGATTTTAAAATCGAACATTTAATTTTTTTTTATTTTTGATTTATAACTACGCCGTAATTTTTGGATATTTCTCTTTTGTTCGGAGAACAGTTTTTTTTTCTGGAAATGTTTAAACTCTTTTAGAAAATGCTTGCGAATTTCACTTTTTAATGCCAGTTCATTTTTTTTAAATTATTTTTTTTTTTTAATTTGGAAAAAATAATATTTTTTTTACCATTTTTGAGTATAATTGAATTGAGAAATCCAAATCTTAAGATACACAATAGTGATTGGCTTTAAATTTATTTTTACATTTTTTTAATCCCTGTCCAAGTTCTGCTAAAAGAAATATATAAAACAAAAACTCAATCATCATCCCTTTCAAAATATTTAAACCTTCAGTGCCCTAAATTCATACTGATTTGATCTTAATCTTCACTGAAATACCACCCTACCGAGTTCCCTGCAAATTGTTTATGCCTTTTTATAATATTCCGGATGTTGGGTCTTGACATGGACGTTCAGACTGTGTTTGTAGCGCGTAAAATAGCCGCAATACTGGCACTTCTCTTGCGGCAAAACACCGCACTCGAAACGCAAATGCCGCGACAAATTCTTTTTGTACGTATAAACCTTATCGCAACGCGGACAAACATGTTGGGCATTTTCGGTGCGTGGACTAGACGACAAAACGTTGAACGACCTGTTGGCGTCAGCAGTGAGACGCGATGATGGCGACTCTTTGCTCGTTGTGCCGTCACCTCTTTTCTTGGTCTGTTTTTGTATTTCCTCCAAAGCGATGTTATTCAGTGAAGTCACCGATTTAACCGATATCGTCCAATATGTTTCTAGAAAAAGAGAAAAGAAATAAATTACATTGTAAAATTTAATTGCAATTGAATCGAAATTAAAATCATAAAACAAAAATAAAATATTTGGAAAAAATTGAAAATTAAAAAAAAAAAAAACAAGAAAAACAAAATAAAATACTACAGAATAAATTTAAATTAAGGCTATTTTAGGCAGAAAAACAACAAAAATATTTGAGCAGCTAAGAGAGTTGGCTAAATTAACTAGAGTGTTACTAAAGAATTAGAAAACTAAGGGCGGGCGCCACCTGCTGATCTAAAACAAAACTCCTTATAAATTACTTTTAATTAACACAAATCAACACGAGCGCTGCATTTTAGCGCCTGAAGTCGTTAGTTAAAGCTTTAATTGTTTTAACTGAGAGGCAACAAAACAAAAACAAAGAAGGTCTGTCCCACAATAACGAACTTTTACGTTCAAAGATCTGAGCAGTAGGCGAAAATAGAGTTCATATTCTCTATGTAAGTTTTTTACCCTTCAAAATACTGGGGAACGTTAATGTTCGATATCGTGGCACAGGCAATAAACTTATGATTAACCCCTGCATTCAACAACAAATTCGCCGATTAATTTAAGGAACATTTCATTGTCATAATCGCTATCATGGGTGTCTGACCCAGCGCTTTGATGCTCTTCCTTAACGTATCACTAACGCCACCTACAATAGTACACATGACGCGCATGACGCCCTGAAATTTACTTCTAATTAGCACCAGGAGATTTTTGAATAAAACTCAAGCTTTTATCTTGAAATTTTTCTAAGACACTCCCATCCCTGTTTAATTAAATTACAGTTTCTTTTGAATATATTTTGTTGTTGCACATCCCAGACTTTTGAGGATTTTTTTTCGAAACTGGAAACCAAATATATTTAAAACTTACATCAATTTTACGCTTAAAATAAAAATATTTTTTTGCACATTTAATAATTCTCATTCATTTCTTAAAAGTCTCCAAGTCGATTAAGCATGAATGATTATTTTTTATAAATATATTTCTAAAGCAGCGGCAAATACCAATTTCCAATTCCAATTTAATAGCGCGTAAATTTATAAGTGATATTAAAATTTAAATGATGAAAACTTTACTAAATATTATGAAAAATGTGTTGAAGCATGAAGCTGATGACCGATATTGTGATTAGAACAAGTCTAAGTTTGTTGATCTCTTAGTTTGAAAATCACCGTCAGCAAAACTCAACACAGAAATTGGCAAGTTCTTCAGTAAGAAAAAATGAGAGGGGACGGGACTATCAGTGGAGCCAGATAAACATGATAATTTTTTTTTTTATTGTGAGTCGACCCAACACTGACAGCGATTTTTAAAATATCAGGTCAGGTCACAGACCTCGAAAGTTCTTTTAGTTTCACAGCAACTTTTCCAGAAAATGAAAATTTGCGTTAATAACCCACAAGTGATTTGAGATCATAAATTACCTACTTTAGGCAAACAAAAGGAATGCCATGATGCGATGGTTCTTTGCCGAGAGCGATAAAGGTGCAGTTTTGCAGGAATACGTTGCCCTTCAAGAAGAAAATCTAAAACACTGTTTGTTTGATACATATAAACAGCTTTTCCTAAAGCTGTTGCCGAGTAGATCTCGGCTCTTGCCATTTTCATCGCTTTAATTTTTAGGCTTTAGATAAAAGGGAAATGTCACACTTAAACCACCTTTAGTCGCAGTATTACGGAGAATTATTCACTTGTCCGATTGGAATCGCTGACAAAAAGTGATAAATAATGCTGACTAATCGGTAACTGAAGGGTATTGAGTGTCACTGAAGCTTTGTGTTTGTGCCAGGTACAGTGCACTTGTCCCTCACTTCTAGCTAAATTTGATGTCCAAGAATTTATATTTTTTACGCACAACTAGACTCCCAATAGAGTTTTTCTGCGACTTCCACTCACTTTCCTCATCTCCTCCGGCATAGAAAAGAAAATTTACATTTTCTTACCTTAAAAGTTAGAATACCACATATATAGCTGCGGTGCCGTTAGCCCAGTTCTAGGTCTGGGACCATGTTATTTGGGGAGAAGGAATTCAACGGCTATTTCGTTACACAGTAACTGCTGATCGTAATTGAGGTGTCTACAACTGTGTTTGAAATCCAAAATAATACCTGACGATGGACGTGATAGTGACTACGTTTTCGGAAGGTAATCGCCCCAGCAGGTCTAGTCGTACACCGTTTACCAGCTAAGTTGTGATTCGAATCATAGTGGAGTGGATCCGAATAGGTACTGAAGAGAAACAAAATTGGCTTTTGCCGCCGTTGATTGTGATACCGTCAACACGACCTGAACACTATTCGACTTTGAGTACTCGTCATGTGCATTATTAATATTGGTAATATTGAAGTTATTGAGGTTATGAAATGCTGGCGACTTCTATTTCAGAAAACCATAAATATTTTATTATTCTATTACATTTTTAATAATTTTTTTTTAGTAACTATTTATAATTTCAAAGCATTTAACTATAACTAAACAAATTCTATTGTTATTAATAATACTGAACAAAATAATATAGTGTTAAATTAACGAAATTATTAATTGAGTTTTTGTTTGTTTTTTTTGTATTAAAAAATAATTGCTTACCATTGAAAGGGGGGGCAGACAAAATATATCTTTTCTTGTGTGAAAGGGACTAAAATCTCGTTTTCATTAATAATAAAAAAAATAGACCAAAGAAAAACAGTCGCAGGTAGTACCGTCTACTGTTTCGCCAAAAAAAAAACATGAAATTACGGTAGCAATTGTTGTCTTTTTGTTGCTAATACCAGACAACAACTGACCTGACTTTGTTGTGGCTGAAAAAAAGAACTTATTTCTCCTTTTCGACAAATAAAAAGATGATTTTGTTTTATATTTTTGAAATTTAAAAGTTGGGAAATTTTATTGAATTTTCTAGTTTTTAAATATTTTAACAATTTTATGGTATTTTTTTTGCCTTTTTTAATGTTGTATTTTTTTTTTTTAATATATTTTTTAAGAATTTGTTTTTTTATTGTGTTTAAGGCTGGAAAACGAACTTCATTTGAAGTTGCCAAATGTTGTAGGAGGTGCAGCAGCAAAAGTTGCCACTCTTTATTAGGGCTGCATTAAAACGAACAGCTGTTTGGCTGCGTTACGATATGGATTATTTGGCCACCGTTTAGTGTTGCGCGTTTGCCATCCTTTTGGGAGTAGTTTTTTTATTTTATTTCTAGCAAATTTTTATATATTCAGTTTCTTTTTTTAAGGAATAGAATTAAAAATATTTACATTTGAGGAAAAGTGTTATTTTTAATATTAACTGCCAATGAAATGTAGAACAACACCTAAAGCTGACTTTAAGTTCATTTAAAAAAAATCCTTTAAGGCAAAATAAAATATTAAAAGAGTGACTAATCGAACAAGAAAATTACCAAAACAAAACTTGGATATTGAGGTTGGAAGGTTGTTGTCTTGAAATTATATGAAATTAATTAATTTCTAAACTTTAAATTCTGTCCAAATTACAGTTTTGGATTTATTAAATATTTTTATGAATAAAGAAGTGAAGAGAAAACTTTTTCATTTTATTTCTCGTACATAAACAAAACTGACACACAAAAAATTGTAATACTCAACTTTTTGGAAACGAAAATTTATTTGTCTACTTTTAAAGGATGAAATTAAAAACTAAATAGAATCAAAAGCTATGAAGTAAAAACTAAATTTAATTAAATAAAGCAAAAAAACGCGTAGATTCAACTACTAGTATTAGGAATGCGTTTGCGAAAATACGAACAACCGAAACAATCAAAAAGTTGATGTTAAATTGCATCCAGAGCAGCAAGCAAATAATGCAACTGTGTGAAAACTCCAGGTTGCTGTTATGAATTATCATATCACGGACCGTAATTGTTGTGGTTAGTTGAAATTTAAGCGGTAATTTTTACCACAAACTAATTACTCGTTTGATTCTTTTTGCAGCGAAATATTCATATTCTAAAAGACATATTTTCATTAGTTGTAAACTTAAATAGGAAAATTTCCCCATTTTACTTTTATAGATTATCAATTCGTTGCAAAAATAAGAATTTTTCTTTTCTTTGAAAAAAGGAGTTTTTTTTTTATCCTTTAAAAAAACTGTTTTTAACTGTTTAATTTTTAATTCTATTCCTGTTTTATATTTAGCTTTTAGTTTGTATGTTTTTTTCTAAACTGAAACTTGCCACATTTACGTTGGATGCTTCTCTTGGAAATGTTGCAGTAGGATCTCTTTCCAAGCACATGAAAATGCGCACAAATGACACTTAAAATTATGTACCTCAGCCGGTAGATTGGCATTGAAACGTCCGAATCTTTGGTAGGAAATCTCCTTCATATTGGGGGGCAAATTGTCGCTTAAATTAGTCACCAGCAGAGGATTAACACTGGGCGTGTCATCGCTTAATGCCTGGATGCGCCCCGTGGTTGTGGCAGGTTGTGGTGAACAAGGCGATGATGGGGTGGTGTTGGCAGAACATCGGGACGACGCTGACGGCGATGTTATTGAAGTGTTCAGTTTCGTAGGTTTGCCTTTTAGATGGTGAAAATCCAGTAAACTTTCTACAGCCGCATCAGAGGGTTCCGCCAGGTACTCAATATTAAGGGGAGTAGTTTTCACCAGATCGTCGGGTGTTGTGGTGGTATCATCGTTCAGAAATTCATTGACCATATTGATGAAGAACTGATCGGGTGACTGGCAAGAATTTAGGCGTGAACAACGTTCATTGGCCATGCTCAGGTGGGGAGTGTCGGTCAAAGCGGCGCCGATGCTATTCAACTCGTCCATTATAATGAAATCTGAATCATGGGGTTCTTTGTGATCGGTGGTGAGTATTAGGAATTTTAATTGATCTGTAAAGAAAACAAAAAACAAAAGTATAAGAAAAAAATTTTAATTATTTGAAAGAGTATTAAGAAAACAAAATTAACTTTTTTTATGTACTCTGAATTTTTTTTTTTCTCTTTTATTTCTAACTTTTAGAGGAATATTTTTAATTTTTATTTTTATACCTACTTGTTGTTATTTAGGTTTTAGGAATATTCTTCTTCGGACTGAAATGAAACTCTTTTTTAATTTGGTTTTTTTTTTATTTTAAATTTCTGTTGTTGTTTTTTATTTGTCCTCAAAATTAAATATGTTTAATTTTTCATTTAATTATAATTAATTTTTGTTGGTTTTATACTAAATATATAATATATAATATTGTATATAAACGTCACCTATTACGTTTTCTCCATTTTTTATTTTTCTGTTTTTTTTTTTTTTGTAATTTGTATATTAATATGTGTAATTTTGTTTTTTAATTATTTAATCCTATATATAATTTTTTAATAACTAAAAATATTTTTTTTTGTTTTGTTTTAATTGAACAAAATTGGTTAATTATTAAATAAAATCTCATTGTTGAAAAACTTACAGGCATTTTGAACAGTGTAAACGACGTTTCTTCATATATCAAGTGTTTTTTGGGAGGGTCGGGTGAGAGATGCGGTTAGTAAAGGATAATGGGTAAAGAATGTTACTGGGATTTTAAAGGTGGGTGATTTGGAGTTGATTTTTTATTAATAAGGGATTAAGGAAAACAATTAAAACGAAAAAAAAACTAGTTAAACAATTTGTATAATCACTGTTCTTGGGGAAGTAGCCCTGCTGGCTTCTCAAATCGCAGCAGTAAAGTTGTGAAGCTGAGGTTTCTCACCCTCAAGCATTCGTGTCATACTGTAAACCATTGCAGACTGTAAGCGAACTCACCAGCAATTTTGTTTAACTAAAAACAAAACAAAATTCTTGCTTTTTGATTTGCTATCATAGTAAATATGTATGTATATAGTAAATAAACCAGACTATTAAAACAAATGCTAATTCTTTATACCACAAACCAATTTTAGTATATTTGCTAAGATTGCCGATGTCATATGTTCTGTTTGCTTAAGGATTTTTTTTTTTAATGTCATGATCTAAAAGAAAAGAAAGCTTGAAATTTTCAAGGAGGATTTAAATATTTACTATATACTTTTAAGACTTCAGTAAGTCGAGTAGAATCCTACCAAGACTTAGATCATTTTTTATGGACAACTATCAGGTTTGTTTAGTTTGCAAAGCCATAGAAAATTCACGCGAACAGGACTTTAAATTTTATTTAGTTTTAAACCCTTAGTAAATTTACCAGACTTTTTGTCATATTATTGAGGCTTCAACAGTAGAGCCGGCTTCAACAAATATTATTAGAAAATTGTTACGAAGCCTAGTAAGTAATTGTGGTAAGTTAATCACAGATATTAAAACCCTAGTAAATTTACCAGACTTTTTGTCATATTATTGATGCTTCAACAGTAGAGCATAATGCATGCCGGCTTCAACAAATATTATTAGAAAATTGTTACGAAGCCTAGTAAGTAATTGTGGTAAGTTAATCACAGATATTAAAACCCTAGTAAATTTACCAGACTTTTTGTCATATTATTGATGCTTCAACAGTGGAGCATAATGCATGCCGGCTTCAACAAATATTATTAGAAAATTGTTACGAAGCCTAGTAAGTAATTGTGGTAAGTTAACCACAGATATTAAAACCCTAGTAAATTTACCAGACTTGTTGGCAACCAAGTGGAGGTATCTTTTTGGCATATTATTGAACCTTCAACAATAGCGCAAAAAACCTACAAGCTTTATGTGATATCATTAGAAAATTGTTAAGAAGTCTGGTAAGTTATTGTGGTAAGTTCACTACAGATATTAAAATCAGAAAACTTTACACGCTGTGTTTGTTTACAGCATTAATCAATTATAAATTTTGCCCCCCCCCCCCCCCCAACCCCCAACCCCCGCGTTTCTTGCTCTTGAAAACACCAGCAAACGTTAACGTTCTATATCGTGGGACGGGCAATCAAATAATTCTTAAACTATTTGTGAGTATTAACTGAATTGCAATAAAAATAAAATATTATTGCTGTTGAATACATCTATTTTTTTCTGAACAAAATTCATGTGGCCGAACCACATCAGCATTTGTTCTGAACAATCAAAGCTGCCATATGAAATACGTTTCTGCTGCAAAACAACTTAAAATAAAAAAAATCATTCTATAGCAAATTTAGAATTTGAATGTGTGAACACAACACAAATGCAAATTTGGAAGATAATTTATTATCTGGATGGATAACTGAACTCAGCTCTAAAATGTCCGGACAAAGGTGGAGGCAGCAACAATTCTATATCTTGCTTTCTTCTCAGAAATGAGACGTACACATAAAAAAAAAATATCTATATGCAAAGTTTGGGTCTGGGACCAAATTTTTGTTTGTTGCAAAACAGTAAAGCCCATTATTATTACAACTTGTCAACATAACTAAACTATTTCCATTATTGCAACTTACCGATAACATACAATTAATGTGTAGATATGAACGTTTCTCTTGATCCCCGGGGGCAGCAGGTTTTGGCTTGGTGCACTCCGAACTGGAGTACTCTGCTTTTCGCGGTATTGGGAAGAAGGAGTTCCTCTGTTAACCGGACAACCAGAACTATAGAAAGTTCATGTACGACTTCTATTATGCCGCGTCTGCTGATTTCGAACGTTAACGTTTTTTGTGTACATTTATTGTATTTTCTGGCTTCTTTTTTTTCTTCATGAGAATTTGCAGTTTTCTTAAGATTTTTCACGCCCGCCGCAAACAGTTTGTTCGTCCTGTCCTACATACTTGCGAACAATAACGTTCGAGATAGTAAAACACCAGCTTTAAGTATAACTTTACTGAGATTTTTGATGCAATAGAACTTGTTTCCCTCCCTCGAACAAGCTTTTCAAATGTTTAACCATTTTTGTTTTCTTTAACTGTTTCAAACAAAGGTTTTATTTTTTTGAAAATATATTTATGTGGGCGATACAAATATATTGTTTATAGACTCGTATGTATATATTTGTTTTCTTCAATTAAACATTATCGTTTTGTTATTGTAATAGTGTAAGAGGTACTAAGAATATCATTTTGTTTTTAAAGAGTTGTTTGTTTGATCTTAAATCTTAAGATCTTTGTTTTGTCCCCTGTTTTTTGTTTGTTTTTTTTTTTTTGCATAAAAAGCGTGTTTTGACGGTTTTAGAATAAATGACATATAGAAAAAATGTTGCAATTTGTCTAAAACCGGAAACACTGATCTTCATCGATACTCTAAAACCGGCCTCCCCACCCACATACGCTTACATTCTTATCTCATGTGCTTTGAGTTTTTCCTTGTTTTTCTGGAGTAAGTGATGGTGTTTTGTGGCACCCGTGTGACCAGCTTTAAAATATAAAAGAAGCGACATGTGTATAAATATATAGGCAAGATTAAAAATCGCATGTGTGATTTGAAGGTAAAACTTTTCATAACTGCTGCGGCGCTTAAGTCCTAATATAGGACTACAGAATAAATTCGGTGACCAAGTATTTCTCAGAGAGGTCATCATCAATCAGGCCGGCTATAATTTAGTTTCGATGTCCGATGCATCGCACAAATGTCAGTTTATCGAATAATACGTAACCAATCGTTATAATTCTTCCGATGTATCGAAAATCTGCCATTTTAAAATTTAGCATCCGGCAATGAACGATTTCAATGTCTGAAGCGATCGCACACAAATTACTTTGCCGAAGAAATTGAAGGGCAAGTAGGACTAAGGAAAATACGACATTCGCATGAACTGTGGCCTACGGTTAGACGATTTAATGGAAACCCCTCTGAAAATACTGGTCGACTAAAAAATGCAGTTGCCCAGATAAATATTTAACAATATTTGTCACTGCCAGACCACGTGAAGGCTTCATTTTGTCTTAACGGGGACAGAAAATTGAACCAAACATCAATGTGAACTTGCGATGCATCGCCTTAGAGAAAAAAATATATCTTAATGGCACCCCTCTATACTTTTATCAAAGATGTTTAAAAGTTCCAGCTGGTCACACACCAAATTATTTGGCCCAGACGGCCACTATCGTTTGAATTGCCCAACAAAACTAAAGTATTTTATTATTTCTGTTCTCCTTCTCGCGGAGAGTATTCTGTGGCGTGGAATGCGATATGGGGCAGAGTGGCTCTAAATTATGATAAACGACAAAGCAAATGAGTAACACACAACTCTTTTTATGTTTTTTTTTTTTTTTAATTTTAATTTTAAAATTTTCGTGTGGATTTCTTTTCTGGGTTAGTGTATTTGTATGAGGCTGTGTGTGTGTGTGTGTGGGTGGTGGGTGTGGGTGGGTGTTTGTAAATTTGTTTGCAATTATAATAGGGTGTAGTTATAATCTCCGTTTTCTTTTTTTTTCTCTTTTTTTTTCTTTGTTAAACCTTAAAAGAAATGAAAAAAACTAAATTAAACTAAAATGAACAAAATATAAATTAAATTAAAATAAAATAAAATAAAAAAATAAAAACAGTTGGGTTTTCACTAATTCAATATGGCATCTGTTAAAATAATTTTGTTCAAGTTTTTTAATAATAAATTTTTGACTATTTGTTTTCTGTTTGTTCGTTTTTCTTTTTGTTGTTGTATATCATGTAAGTAATATATATATATATATATATATATATATATATACTTTTTAATAATATATATATATATGTAAATGTTTTCTTTAATATATATTTCATTTTTATCATCCATTATTGTATATAATAAATATAATATTGTTTTTTTCTTGTTTTGTAATTATTTTTTCTTTTATTATTTCTGGTTTTGTTTCATTTTGTTCATATATAAATGTATGTAGGTATATAATTTTTGGTTGTTTTCTTTGGAGTATATTGTTCGTCATTTATTTATGTATGTTTTTTTCTTTTCTTGTTTTTGTTTTTATTATAAACTTTAACTATTTCTCATTCATTTAAAAATTATTTGCTCTGCAGTTTAAAACTATTTTTTTATATATATTTTTCTCTGTTTATATAAACTTTTTTTTTTTTTTGTAATTAAATTTTCTTCTTTTTATGATAAATATTTAAATAACAATAACAACAATTCTTATAGAACAAGCAAAAAAATATATATGTATGTATTTATGTGTATGTGATAACATTAAGGTCATTAATTTAAGCTAAAGAACTAAAGTTTTGCAATAACAAATAAAATATTTCAAATAAAACAAAATTAATAACAAAAATTAAACTAAAAAAAAAAACATATTGATTTAAAACAGAAAAATTAACAATTCAAATATGTGTTGATTAGTTGCTTAAAAACTATAATTATATATGTTTATTTAATAACAGAAAACAACACTAAAGTAATAAAATTATTATTTATATATTTTAATTTTTTTTTTTTTTCGAAGAAAATTTACTTTGAAAAGTTTTTCTTTTTTTGGTTGCTGGCTGAAAAATATTCTAATTAAATTTCTTGGCAAAATTATGCAGCCCAAGAGGTCTTGATTTAAAGCCTGAAATCTGTAATTTAGAAAATTATAAAAATTGTTTGCAAATAGTTGCAAACTTTCCGAAAAAGTGTCATTTTAGGTATGTGAAAACCCTGCTTTGAACGGTTTAGCTGTAAAACAGAAATCACCAGCTTTAAATATAATTCTGAAACTTATCAAATCCATATCAAGATGAAGATAAAAACAAAAGTCTTATATTTAAGATTAGACAAAAATTATTTGCAGATTTTCTGGAAAAACCATATTTTATTATCTGACAAACAACTTGGAAAAATAAAACAACAACTTTTAAGCTGTTAAGCTGCAGAAAAAAAAAAACTAGATCAATATAAGACACAATTGTTATATATGATATAAAAATTTATACTCAAAACAGCTGGGAATTGATTAAAATGTTTTTATAAACTAAGTCTGAGAAACACTGAAACTATTTTTAGTCCGTAAAGACAGCGGATGCTGGTCAGATCTTTCAATGTTGTCAGCAAAATAGGGCTAAAAATGTCTTTTCAACTGTGTGAGCTGTCACGCAACGCACAACGTTGTCAGCTGCCTTGTCACGACATCTGACAATTGTAAGAGCAAGTTCATAATTGTTTTCGTTGCAAACAATTGTCAGAGAAAGATTTGTATTGGCAAACAGGATTCATACACATAAATGGTTTGCGGCTTCTGAGGATCTGCAACAAAAAATTTAGTAATACAATGATTTTCACAACAGTGTGGACTGACAGATAAATTTATTAGCAGATAATTGTCAGATAACTCCTAAAACTGGCCACCTCCTGCAAGCGGACACCTGCTTTAACCAAACGCCTTCTATAACTGGGCATCTTCTGTAACCGGTAAAAACTTTTTGCGCATTTATGAAAACACATAAATGTGCGTTCAGTTATGGGAGGTTTTACGTTATTGCTTTACGTTTTGACGCATTTAATTAGGAAAAAATCAAAATTTAGGTTTTTCAATTACAGAAAATCAATCAAATTAAAAAAAAAAAAAAAAACGAAAACCAAAAGAAGTTAAACCAAATCTTAATCAAAACTACTGAATCTGCTGCTACTGTCAGATCTGATACACTGACATTTGTGTCCTCAAAATCAAATACGATTTAACTACAAGGACAGTGTTTAAATAGCTCGTGCTTATTTTAGTAACTGCCCCGTCCTTGTGCCTCATAAAAGAACTGAAATCGTTGAAGCCTAAAAAACAAATCAAGGGACCGTTTAGTAGAAATGAAGGAATAACTTTTTTGACAACAAAAACATGTGTTTCATAATTATAAAAAAAATCGTCTTCAATGTAAATTTTCTTTTGCCGCCTTCTTAAATTTCAACAAAAAAGTTGATATTTTTTTATCAGTTTTTTGTTTTTTCTTTTTTAACAATAAATATATATTAAGCCTTAAACTATAAAATTAATTCGAGTGTTAAAGATGAGATAAAAACAAAACACTAAAATGTCTTAAAATTTGTTTATATAAATAATTTAACTATTATTGAGTATTTATGTATATAATTATTATGAACAGTTTGTTGCAAACGGGGTTTTAAAATATTCTCGTAGTTTATTTTCTGCTTTTAATATTTAAACCTTTAAAACTTAACAACAAGTAACAAATTGGATTTAGTTTTGTATTGTTTTTTGCTTTAATGATCTTTAGTTTTCAATTAAATATTATTATACGAAAAAAAAACATTTTAAATAGATTTCAGTTTGAAAAAAAAAATTATATTTGAAATAAAATCATCTTGTTATAAAACTTATTTCTGAAATAAATTTATCTCAAATTAGTTTAAAGAAAATTGTTGAAAAAAAATAGTTTGACCAAAACAATTTTTTTTTTTTGAAATTTTAAAAAATTTTATTTCCGCAAACATTCATATTTGGATTTTGTAAACTTAATGTTTGAAATAAACTTTAGTTAGAATAATTTTATTTTCGAAAATATATTAATAAAAAAATTCATCTAGAAATAAATTTTATTAAAAAAAATTAAATTAACAACCAGAATTATTTTTGTAGATATTTTGTTTCAAATTTCTTATTAATTTATTTTGATTTACATAAATTTGTTTTCCTACATTTTATTTTCGAAATAAGTTTTATTTTTTTTTTTTAACAAATTTAATAAAAAAAATTATTTTTTCAAATAATAATTTTTTGTTACATAAATTCTATTTTTGAAAGAAATTTTATTTTTTTGTTTAATCGTTTTTATAAAAAAAATTGTTTTTGATATAAAATTTTTTCTTTGGAAAAATAATTAATTTTTGAAACAAAATTTTATTTTTTAAATAAAATTTTTTTCTAATAAAAATTCTATTTTTTTAATATTCCTTAATAACATTTAATGTTAGAGCACATTGTGTTGAAATTTTCTAATTACTATTTTTAGTTTTTAAACGAAACCAATTAAATTTAAATTAAAAATAAAACAACACAAAAACTGAACTATAAACGAAGATCGCAAACTCATGAGTGGTTCGTTTGGCTTTTCAAGTTCAAAAAGCTTAAAGCTTTTTTGAGTCTAACAGTTAAATGATTTAAAAAAAAAATCACGAGCTTCAAACATAAAAAAAAAAAACCAGTAGCGAAAAACAATGTGAATAGAATAAACAATTTTTTAACTTAATATTAATTTATTTTATTTTTATATATCTTTTTTTCATAATGGCACTCATTTTCTATGTTTCTTTTGCATTTTTTCTTTTTTATTTTTAACTAATATGTTATTTTGACTAAAATATATATATTTTTTAAATATATATATCTTTTTAAGTTTATTTTCATAAATATATATGTATTTGTTGTTGTGTTATTATGCTTTTGTTTTAACTTTATAATAATCAACAAATATATTTCAGTTTGAAAATTAATTTTGTTGTATTGTATTATTTGGTTTTTAGTTGATTAAACGTTATAATTAATTAATAATTAAATTGAGTATAAATTTGACTAAATTAACGAAAACAAAAAAACAAAACAATTATTTAGTTTTTTCAGTTGCTAAATTTATTGTAATTAATTAACTTTTTTTCTTAATTTTATTTGGTTTGCTTTAATTGATTTAAATGTCAATTGTTTGTAACTAATTTTTTTATTAATTAATTTTGAAAAGAAAGAAGGAAAAAAATTTGTACTAAATTTTAGTTTCGAAGACGCCAAATTAAGCCAATTAAATGTACATTATATGTGTGTGTGTGTGTCGGTAGGTAGTGGGTATTTAAAAATATTCCTCCGGGCGAATTACAAATGGGGGAAAAAAAAACATCTACGACAGAGTTTTGTAATATATTAATGACAAGACGAAACATGTGGCCTTTAATCTATTACAAATCTGTCGCAAGCGTTTTTTAATCGTCTACCACGCAAATATTTCCTACAGTGTATAAACTGCTTAAGTCCTAAAACGTTTTCTACAAAACAAACAAAATATACAAAAACAAATTAAAACTTGTTCATCAGCGCCAACATTCTCATAAAAATACTCGCATTTTGTTCGATAAATGTTGCTGTAAGTCTGGGTTTGAACCTTGAATTTGCCTCAAAAACAAAAAACATAATAATATTTTAAAGATTATGTTTGTTAAGCGGCCCACGGCCATCTAAAAAAAAACCAAAAAATGTATAAAAAATTGCGCTCAGACTTTCAATTTCCATTTCCATACGATTTATTCTTTCTTATTCTTTTCAGTATTATTCATAAAAATGTTACGACACGTTCTGTTATGATTTAGAAGAAATTTCAAGGAAGAAAAATAAGAACGGATAATTCAGCATTTTAGATGTTCAAAGATTTTCTAAAGGAGCTCTGCTTTGATGGACAGGACATGGGCACATAAAACAGATATTAAGTTCCTTAATCTAAATTATGATGTGAACTCATTTTATTTTATCCACTGTTATCCGGTCAGCAAAAGTTTCATCTGTGTTTGTTTCTTTTAGTTTCCAAATCATTATTTTAGTCTTACATTTAAATGTTTATACGAATTAAGTGACAAGGAGAAGACATCAACACAAAAACTAACAGAGTTTAAATTTTTATAAATCTATTTTATACGCTTCATTTATAAAAAACAATTTTCATAAATTAAAAAAAAACAACTTTAATTCTGAATTTGTTTTCATTATCCAGTTCATTTGTTTATTCTTATCCGTTCTTATTCTGAATACTTCAATTTTATGCAATATATCTTTATATATGCGAAATTTTTATCCAAATCAATTTAAGAGCTTTACGGGCGAGTTTCGACAATTTTAAATGTTATCCGTTTCAATTTCATAAAAAAGTTACTTATACTTAACAGATATATCGGCTTATAAAATCAAAGATTTGTCAATTACTTGAAGAAAATTCGTTAAAATTAAGTTAAACATCAATTATCCGCTTTATCCGTTTTAATAATATGATATTGTATAAAAAAATCGAATTATATTTAACGGCTGCATCAGCTCATAAAATGTAAAATTTATGGAATTAGTTATTGAAAATGCATTAGCATTAAATGGTCCATCAGTTATCCGTTTTATCCGTTTGGTCACTTTCCGATAACTGGACAGTTCTTGTACATACAAAAATTATCTTTTTCCTGAAGCGGACTCTTCTAATAACCGAATGAAAATAACACAACTGTCAGTATCCGCCTTTGGCAGGTTCTACTGTATCGGATTTTAACAATATTTGCAGAAAACTAAAGAAATAAAAAACCACCTTAATCTTATCCGTCTTATCCGTCGCATAAACGTAAATGCCTATAAGGGCCTTATACACAAATCTTTTTAAGATATTAATTATTTATCAATAATTTATATGAAACCTCAAAGAATAAGTTTTATGCGTTTAAGGAAAATATTAAAAACAACAATTATTTTTCTATGGTGTTATTTTTTTTTTTTTTTTTTTTTTGTTGGCCATTTGAGAATAAGAAATTCAACTGAAAATATTTGATAAATGTTGGCCTAAAATTTTATTTAAGGCTCGTTGAGAGAGTAATTATTTATAATTTGACTATAATTTTATTATAGAGTCGATGCGTAATCGACAACGGGTTACATAATAAAGGGAATTATGTACATACAAATCAGTATTTTCCCCAGAAGGTCTTTGAAAATTTTACTTTCAAATTTAAAGCGGCGTTTAAGTTTTCAAACATATGTATGTATGTATGTATTTGTTTTAAACAAAAAGAAAAAAAATTAACATTGTTTTTGTTTTTGGCACTTGTGAAAGTCATTCTTTCGTTTAAGTATTTAAAACGATTCAGAATCGATTTTTAATTTTTCTAACTAAAATTAAACAAGAAATTGTTATTTGTTTTGCTTTGTTTTTCCCCCCTTTTTTTGGCACTTGATAACACGAACTAACTAACTATTGTAATAAGAAGCTTTGAAAGCTTTTAAATTTGTAAAACCCATAAATAATCTGTTTATCTATATGTATATCACAATCACTGTTAAAAGAAAAAAAAAAAAAAACTTCATCAAAAAATAGTCCGTCGCAAAAGACCAACCAAAAGCCGGCAAATTCAAGCATCAAACATAGACTCTGATTTAATATTTTAATAAGAATATTTTAATAAGAAACTATTTTTGGGGAGCAAAAATTAATATAATTATGAGTTTTGTTGTTGTTGTTGTTGCTGTTGCTATTATAGTAACTACTCTTTTTTCATTTTGTATGAACAACGTTTTCAGGTTTTTCATTTCCTTTTTTTTCTTTTTTAATGTCTGTGTATATGTTTTCTTAAAAATGTTTCTTTTCTTTATGTTTTTGTTTTTAACCACAAACAGTTACTTTATAAAATTGGTTTTTTTGTTTTTTTTTTGTTTTGTTTTTATATGTATGTGTATTTTTTTCCATTTAACAAACACATGTATATAACAAACATTCTGCTGACATTTAAAACACTTGTACAATTAAATTAAATTATTTTTTGTTTTTAGTTTTTTTGTTTTGGTTTTTGTTTTTGTTTTTCTTCATCTCTGCTTTTTTGTCGTCTTAAAACTTTCAACAATTTGTTTAATTCTTTTAATTAAATATTTCACTAGCGTAACAAAACATTTTTTTTTCTCTCTCTCTGTGTTTTGAACATCTCATTAAATGACGAGTTAAAATTTTCGGTTTGTATATTTTAGGGTGTAAGTTTTTATCTTAATTAAAAGTTGCCTATTTTTAGGAGCGTAACAAAAAAAAAAAAAAAGAAGAAAATCTTTAAATATATCCATTAATTTGTTTCTTTGTTGTGGTTGAAATTGACTATTTGCTTAAGGTAAGGAAAATATATTTAAAGATTTTTCTTTTATATTGTACTATAGAACTAGATATACATGTACCTGTATGTATGTTTGTAGTATATGAAATGTGAGTATATATAGTACAAATTATATATCTTTTATAAATACATATCTACCTCAAGTTTACGTTTTTGTTTTTTGTTTTTTTGTAGTAAAATTTTTCTCTTTTTTGTATATAAGTTTTTTTTTTGGCAACAAATAAACACAGTACGCTTTTGTTTAAAGTTTTTGTTTTTTTCTTTTGCTTATATCGGTCTCTTTACATACACATTACGCAAGTGTATGCGTACGCGTGTATGTAGTATATTTAAATAAATAAATGTCTATAAGTATGTACATGTGTGTGTGTGTGTGTGTGTGTTTGTGTAACGTCGATTTTCATTGATATAATTTCATTTCTTCTAGTATAATTTTCCTTTAAAAAAAATTTAGCAACTAAATTTTCGTCACTGTTTTTTTTTTCAAAAATTTAAATTGACAAAATTTCAAAACAAAACATATTATTTAGCATAAAGTGTCATTCACTCTGTTTTCATTACTATTAGCCTCGAAACAACTCTGCAGAATTACATAAAAAGAAAAAAAGAAAATAATTTTTGTTCAAAACAAATATTTATATTTTTATCCATTTTTATCCGCCTTAAAGAATTTTAGTTTTTGAGATTTGAATGACCTTCACGGCCATAACAAACCAGATTTTTATATCAAAAGATAAGTTTACAACATTATTGTTTTTATCCGCATTATCCATTTTTATCCGAACGTCTAAAAACAAACTTAATTTCATAATTTGCAAAACAAAAATGTTGTGCTAAGAACAAAAATTTCTTTTCTTTATACTTTTTTATCCGGCTTGAATAAATTCAATTATGAAATTCAAATACTTTAAAATCAAAATTTGTAACTCATTGAGCAAGTTTTAGTTATTTCTACCGTTATCCGCTTCCTCCAAACGCAAAAAAGAAAACAATCTGAGTTTTTTAATTTATAAGTTAGAAAACACATTTAACAAATTTTTAATTTTTCGATTCTGAAGAAATTGATCAAATTATTAATTAAATTATTGAGTAAAGGAATTCAATTCGGTGATTTGAATGCCTTTGAAAAAACATTTCAAATCGAAATTTGTATATCAAAGGGCAATTTTTTACATTTTTATTCTGATCTGCATTATCCGTTTTTATCCAATCACCCAAATTTTTTTCAAATTTCATAATTTATTTATAGGTTTTGAAATAAATTTCAGTAGTTTTTATATTCATACTGGAAAAATAGTTGAAAAAAACAGCAATAAAGATTTTACAGACAAACAATATAATATTCTATCAATTTTTATCCGCATTATTCAAATTTATTTTTGAACATTAAACACTTTGAAAATTGTATAGAAATTTCCAGTTTTCCAACTTATTCAGATAGTTTTTGAGACCTTCAATGTTATCCGCAATTTTATCCCTTTTATTTTCTTAAAAAAATTTTCCAAAAAAGACATTTTCAAGTGAGTTTTTATACGCGTCATGTAAACTTTTAAATATTTTTTTAGACACAATATTTTATCCGATGTATTTCGTTTCTATAAAACGAACCGGTAAAAAGCTCGACCCTAAGACTTCCAAAATCTATACAAGTATTTATTTTTTAAGCTGTAGCCAATGAATGTAATTTCAGAAAATGTTTAAATCTCATGTTTGAACTGTTTCAGGGATGGAAAATTGAATTCAATTTTGGTGTGTAGATAGTTTTAAAAATTATGGTTGTATACTCTTGTGTTGGCATAATTTGTATGAGTGTTTGACAACAGTTCGCCCGGTATTTGGTTTCTGAAATTTCAAGGATTGCTCCAGAGATGGAAAATTGAATATTTTTTATTAAATATTTTGAAAAGAATTTTTTTCTTGGTTTTTCTGTATTACACAACCGGTATAGGCAACAGGTTTTCTTTTCTGAAATTTCAAGGATTGCTCCAGAGATGGAAAATTGAATTTATTAATTAAATATTTTGAAAAGAATTTTTTTCTTGGTTTTTCTGTATTACACAATCGGTATGGACAACAGTTTTCTTTGGTCTCTAATTCATGTTTTGCAGAGATGGAAAATTTTCTATTAATGGTAATTTTTTGTTTGTTTTTATTCCGATTTTAGTACATATTTTAAACGTTCCAAAGTGATATTATTTTCTTGGTTTTTTTTTTTTTTTTTTTATTGTATAAAAATAATTTATTTCAGGGCATGACTTTTGCTTCAACGATTATTGCAATTTAACTATAGTTTCGTTTTTTTTTGCATCGAAAACTAAATTTTTTCCTTCAAATAGCCTAATTTTTCTGAACCCTAGTGTATTGTATTTGTTGGGGTTCCGCTGCCAGACGGACATTTGATTTCGTCCAACAAAAGACGTAATTGTTCGCTCGAGGCCGCCAAGCAGTTTTCTGTTGTACAGCTGGCGCCTGTTTTAAATTATTCAGTTTTCAATATAGTCACAAACTTTGTAGGAACTTTTTCTCAAAACTATAACGATTGAAGATAGCTACTCAGTTTCAGGGATGGAAAATTTCAAACATTCTACATTCTCAAACTTTAGAAAAACAATGCAATGCAATTATTCGCTAAAGTGTGATGATGCCGTTTGAAAGTGAAACGTGAAAAGTAAGTCAAATGTTAGAGATTAATTAATAATTTAATTTAGTTAATTAATTGTTCCCTCTGTCTCCCTCTCCCTCTCTATCGCAGCTTCACTCTTGCTCTGAGTAGCGTATGAAGAGAAATTATTGAAGACAGGCAAGACAAACAGGTCGTTGGCAGCCATAGAATATTAATCGGGTAACGCTTATTTGCCTTTCTTTTTTGCCAGCTAATGCTGTTTAAAAACAAAATTGCTGCTTGAATACTACGATATTTGAAACAGTTTAATAACAGCTTTATACATCATTATTATGTTTTTAGTTTTGTGTTGTGGTATTGTTTGATTTTTATTGAATTTCGTCAATTGAAATTGTAAATTTTAAAACGTTTCTTTTAGAAGCGAAAAAACAACACACGAAAACAAAATTATTTCAATTGCAATTTCTTTCTTCTACTTTTTTTCTCTTGTTGTGGTTGTTGTTGTGGTTGTTGTTGTTGTTTAGTGTTGTGGTAACCTTTTTTGTCTGTCTGTTTGTTTGTTTGTTTTGTTTCGTTTTTAAACTTAACTAAAACTTTTTCAAGTTCTTTTGGTTTCTTGTTTAATAAAATTTATTATATAATTTGTTTTACGGTTAATTTATAATTAACTTCTATTTCACTATTTAAAATTAACAATATATATATATGCATGTATGTATTGTATGTATGTAAATATTTTGTTTTTCATTCATTTTGTTTATAAATTTATTAAACGGTTTCTTTCTTTAAAGATTTTTTATTTTTGTATTGTTTCAATAAAAAATATGATGATGTGGCATCCAATAAATTCGTTTTGTTATCCATTTTTCTTTTTATCATATATAATTGTTGTTGTTTTAGGAGGAGTAAGTAGTAAGGGGTTTGTTGAAGGGGTGGGCTAGGGCAGGTCAGGGTGAGGGTGGGGAGGGGAGGGGAAGGAATTTTGTTTTTTGTTTTAATTAATAAATTTAATTAAATTAATTAACATTTGTATGTTATTGTTTGGTTGGTTTATTTGACTTAGATACTTTCTTTTTTTTTTTTTTATTTTCTTTGTTTTAAGGTAAATATATATGTATATATTATACATATATAGTATATATGTATGGCTGTATATAATTATTTTTGGTTGCATTTTATTTCAAATACAAATTTAACAGCTCATTTTCAAGTTCTCATTTTCTTTCGCTTTTTGGGGTTGATGTGTTTTTTAAACGTTTGTTTTGCTTTTTTGCTTTTGGTTTTGTAATTGTTTTTGTTCTGTGTTGTTTTTGTTTTTGTTGTTGTTGTTGTTGTTGTTTATTATATTTTTTGGTACTTGATTTTTTTACTAGATATTTATAACTATTATTCATTTTATAAATTGTTTTATATTGTTTCATTTTTTGTATTTTTGGTGTTAATTTCTTTGCTTTAATAACGGTTTTTTTAAACATTTTCTTGTGTTTATAATTAAAATGATTATGAAATTTTTGCTAATTCTATGTTATTTTAAAGAAAACATTATCTCATAAGTAATATTTAACACAGACACCGGATTCCAGGTGTCGTTTTAGGTGGGAGCTTTGTGAAAATGCTTTACCGCACATAAGGCAGCGAAATTTTTTCTGACCACCACATTCATATCTGCGCGATTCAGAAACACACAACAGGACGTGGAGCGGAGCGCAGTGCAGCGGCGGCAAGCGTTTTCATTGTAAATCATTTATAGAGATTTTTTTTTTTTTTTTGGTTTTTTTTGTAGGTTTTTTTTTTTGTTTTTTGATTTCATTAAAAGAAAAGAATTGAAGAAAAAAATACAACAAATTGATAAGAATTCGTACATATGTATGTATGTATGTATAAATGTAAATGTTTTGGGTTAATGAATTTAATGTATGAACGAAGTTATAAGCGAGCATTTTGACAAGGTCCCCTAAAAAGTTAGACTGGCCGAGCACATGCATTAATTTGGAAATAACAAAAGTAGGATGTCAAAGCTTCGACGAGTCCTGTGGATGTTCCCTCCCTCTACAAATCAGTCACTTAAAGAATCTGCGATGAGGAGAAGGAGTCAAGGGAACATGCGATTAGCAACTGAGGGGTGAACAGAACATTCAAAAATACGTTGATCCGGTTTCTAAACATATCAAATCGGGGACGGAAAAATTAGCGCACAATATCAACGATGTTTGCAGTAGGAAGGGCCGTTTTGCCAGCCACTTTTACTCATTCATTAGCACAATAAAACGCAATTCCCCGAAACACCTGTCAGTCAACTGGCTGTGACTCCTCAGAGTTTTTTTTTTTTTTGTAAAACAAAAAAGTTCCGCCATAAAAAGAGGCATAAAAACTAGAACTTTTGCTTTTCTAAAAAACGTACAGAAGCTTTACAAACTTTTAAAGCTTTTTTTGGGGCAAGTTTTAATCATAAAACTAAAACAAAAAGCTTCACGATAAAGAAATGTATGAATACCAGAGAAATACCAGAGCTTTGCTTAAGTTAGAAGAAAGAGAAAAACACATGTAAAAGTTACAGAAGCTTTACAGACTTTTAAAGCTTTTTAGCCACAGTAAGTTTTATTCACTCGGGCTAAATCATACACTTTTATTTTCAATTAATAAGATCCTAAAAGAGTCAAAAAAAAAATTTTAATTTTTTCCGCCAGATCAATTACAAAAATTTCTTTAAATGTGAATAGAAATAATCTTGATCATTTAAACAGGACCATAAAAGCCCTATAAAAATTCAAACTCAAGTTTAGTGTAAAGGCAAAAATAGGAAAGGAAACCTTTTTAAAATAAATGTACTATTCATTTGAGTTTAAGAAATTATTATTAAAAGTTGGTAGATTTATTCATTTTGCTAATTAGTTTGTTTGGCAGCGATAAGGAAAAATAAAAGCTGTGAAGGCAATAATTTTACGGGAATTACATTAGAAACGAACTGCTTGTACCAGCCGCGATATTCGGAAGCCTCATCAAAGTGAGCACTAAAACATCTTGGCAAAAGCAGGTTCACAACAAATGGCATCGATAGCAGTTTTTCGACCTTCACTTCATAGTGCTGACGGTCGCCAACATTCGTTATTAGATCTCAAGATTAAACAAATATGTTGTTAGTAGAAAGAAGCCCTTCCGCCCCTATTTGCTACGTCTCGTACCTTTATTTTCGACACAACATGAAGGACTACAAACTAAGTAATAATAATAAAAATCTTAAAAGCGAAATATCCCATTAAATGAAAACTTTCTCCACTACTTTTTAACACAATTCAAAATTATGATTTTGTGAGTTATATGTGTAGGGTGGTTTCCTGTCTACACGGCCGATCCCCCACGATGGCGAACGTTCATGGTCGCCAACATTTTGACTTTGCCAAATAAAAGTTCATAAATAGTTTAAAACTCAGTTGTTTGGCTCTTGAAAACATGGAGAAACGTCAACTTTCGATTATTATGGAACAGATTTTACAGCCGTACGATGAAAACCCAACTGATGATTTCAAACTGAAAACGTATAAAACGATTGTAAGTGCGACTTAAAAACGTATCGTTTTCATATCACAAATCTATTTAATTTTCACAATAAATTGACCAAGTGGCGTTTAGAGCCAGCCCCCAATTTTGATTCATCGATCCATGCATTCAAGTGGTGGTTACCAACAAAAAAAAAACTCTGTTTTCTATTCGATATCGATTTGTTAGCGAGAAGTTCCGAGACAATAATGTTGAAGCCAATGTAACGAAAATCATGGGATTGCCGTCAGATGAAACTATTGTTTTGTACTGAAAACATTCTAATTAGACAGATATAAATCCGAAATTTTATTTTCCCCTCACATGTTTCACATTTCACATATTTGTTTAAAAGAAAATGCCAAATGACATCTAGTTCGATGAATGATTTCGAAAATCGAAATGAAATCGCAATAAAGGCTGTAGCATATCACATCGTTTTGCGTTTTTCTATCGATAATTTGAGATCGAAAACCCGTTTCCTTCATCACATACGCTATTATTTTACACTGAAAGCATCAGATATGGTTCAATATTATTGTATTTTCTTTAAACAATTTTTTATTTTTAATTTTGCGCCTCAAAGTGGGAACCAGCAACTACTTGTGTGACCCTGGGGAGCAGGTTTTGCTTTAGTGTATTCGCAGGAGGAGAAGGAATCCGGTTGTATGACACGCCACCTAAAGTCTAGGAAGTTCATGTATGGCTTCGCTTAAGCCGTCTCTTCAGAAACCTTCAGCCCAAAAGTCAGTTGGCAGGCACCAATATGCCGCTGCGAGGCCTAAAACTTTTATAACAGCTTTTAAAATATCGACTGAGTGGCTAAAAAAAAAAGCTCTTTAAGTCTTCAAAGACAACAAAAGTCGAGGAGAGGATTATTTTCAAAAAAAAAAAAAAATTAGGAGAAGAAAAAACGCTTTTTGTTACAATGAATTTGACAGCATGAGAGTGTTTTTTTATTGTTGTTATTAATTTTTGTTTTTGTTATTACTTTAATGAACTTGTACTTGTATTTTTACGATAGATGTTTGTTTTTTTTGTTTGAACACAAAGACAGCAAAAAAAAATGGAAACTTTTCGGACTCACCTGATATGTCGCTGTAGAGAGCTGGCATCTTTATAACTTTTTAGACAATTATAGCGTGGACATTGATAGCGACCATCGGCGTTAATGAACTTGAATAGATCCGAAAATTTCAATTCGTACCAATAGTCACGTATCAGTGACTGAGGGGGTGGTGGAGGCGGTGAAGTTTGACAATTTGAATTACCGGGATTCGATAGAGATGACGATGAACAGCTGCTGGCGCCACAAGCTAAAAATATACGATGAAAAGAGTTTTCAACAAACAAAAGAAACTAATTAGCAAGTTTTTATTAAATCATTTATTGTGGTTTTTAGATTCTATAATATATAATTAATTGTAATAAATAAATTATAAGTATTAGAAGAGTTAATTAATTAAATATTAAGAAATTATTTTTATTTTGTTGTGTTTTTGTCAAACACACAAACACACACACACACAGAGGGAGCGCGAGAAAGAGAGAGAGAGAGAGTGGCTGAGCCCAGGAGCTTAAACGAAAGTTATTAGGTTTTTCAATAGCCTGACAGCGAGCCAAAGCTACTGCAGGTTTGCCTGCCACTCTGTGTGTTTGTGTTCTTTTAATTAAAGGCAATTTAATAAGTTAAGGATTTGGAATAATAAAAATTTTTAGTAAAAAATAAGAAAGAAAGAAAACTTTCATTTGAAACAACTTGTTTAAGCGTTGCGGTGCATGATTCGAACCAAAAAAAAAAAATTATTTATAAGAAAAAACAAAACAAAATAAAATATTTTAAGTTAAATAAAAATGTTAGTTTTGTATGAATATTTAAGAAAAAAATGATATTTACAGTTATTGATGTGATTTGGTTTAAAAGAGATTTTTTTTTGGTTTTAGTGGTGTCGGTGAAATTATTTATCTTTTTTGTTTTTTTTTTTTTTGGTGTTGTCGAGATTTATTTGTTGTAGGAGTATTTAAGCACAAGATATGAGCTGACTAGTCTATGAATTGAGCAAGTGGGCAAGCGGGCGGGCGGACGGTCGGGCGGTCAGGCGGTCGGGCACTGGCTTTTGTTTTTGTTTTTACAAAAAAAGCTGGGTATAGTTGGGTATTTTGATCAAGGCTTGTTTTAAGCTAAATGGCGCTTTATGAAATGATTATTGCAGGATGAGAGAATGATGATGCTGAACGGTTTATTGCGATGAGCATGATGATTTGCGTGGTGTTTGTTTTTGTGGTTGGGGTGGTGGTGGCACATGATAGATATTTAATTCAAATGATGTTGATTGATGTCGATTGCGAGGTTGATGATGATGATGATGATGATGATGATGAATTTTACTTGCCAGCAAGCTATCGTTTGCCAAGCTTGCTTTCTTAAAATAGACCTGCAAATAAAATCTCTCACCAATAGGTAAACAGAGAGAAGATGAACAAAAACAACAACAAACAAACAAATTGACAAATTGAGAAATAGACAAAGAAACAAACACGTTGCCTACTTACAAGCTAAAGAAAGTTGGAAAAAGAAAAATCATTTTATTCTCAAAATAGATTTATTCAAGAGTACAAAAATATATAGAATATCAGCATGTATTATTATTATTATTAAGTTGTAAGTTCTTTGTATACATATATAAGTATTTATAAAAATATCTTAATTGTATAGTGTGAGTTCTTAAGAGAATGCTTTCATATGAGTGATAGCATTTCGAAAATTATAAAAAAAAAAAAAGTTTAATAAATATCTTAAATCAAATGCTAAGGAATGTTTTTTTTTTAATCAATTCTTACAATCTAAACAAAAATACAAATTAAGTTAATTCAGGTAACATTGAAATTAAAAACCAACTTGAATCAAATGATGTCGTTTAAAGTTATCAAAAAAAAAAGTTCGAAAATATGCAAATATGTACATACACACTGTATGAAATTCAATGAATATTGCAATTTATAGGTATATTATGACAGAGACAGAAATATTGGCATTTTCCATTTTGACATTTTTTCCTCATCAACAACAACAACATTACGAAATTGTTGAAAACATTAAAAAAAATTCAATGAATGCATGAAAATTCCAATTTCCAATTTTGCGAACTTCAAAAAATTGTTAAGCTCGAAAAATTCCGGCCAACAGTCATCAGAGAAACATCTTATTTTTTTTTTTTGGCTTTTATTTAACAAAATTGTTAACAATATTTTAAGCAAAACTTTTATACAAAACAAATATTTGTTAAAATGTTTATGAAACATTTTCTGTATCTGGATCTTGATTTTAATTGCAATAATTTTGAACCATAATGCGTGGAAAACATAATTTCGTATGTTTTAAAGGATATAAGTGGCAAATTATGAAAAAATTCTTAAACTTTGTAACTTGGAGAATTCTTCGAATTTTTTCGAACATAAATAAAATGCCCGAAATAAACCAATACTTCATTATTTGCATAAATGCTGTAAGAAATATGCCACGAGCGGTTTAATAGCGTCAAGAAACCGACTTCGAAAAAAAAATTATTTTAATGTTACCTTAATTAGATTTATCTTATTCAAATAGGAGTACATAAAAAAAAAAACTTAATTTGTATATGAGTGAACTTTGCACAGTTATAGTTTATATATGTATGTAAAATTTAATTTGCTTTCAACATTTAATGTTCCTTTTTTTATGTAGATTCATTTCGTTAAATAGAGCTTTCGTTAATATTATTTTTTTTTTCATAAATTTACTTTCTAATTAAAAATTTATTCTGCATTAAAAGTTTCAGTAAGTGATTAAAAAATATATATATTTTTTGTAAGAGTTTTGGTGAATTGTTGTACTGTTTTCACAGGTTAGTTATTATTTTCTTTGTTGTTTTTGCCATGTTTTTAAAACTATTTGTTTAAATTTATCACTTAACTGGTATTGTGTGGTACTTATGTAAATTGTTTTTATTTTTTTTTTTTTTAACTTAATGAGAATTATAGTGAAAATTAGATTTGCTTCAATAGTTTAGTTGAAGAAATAAAAAAAGGAACTTAATATAATTAATAGTGAAGTTACAAACTAGTTACAATATTTTCCTTTTGTCTTTTCTTTATAATAATAATAGAAATAATGTTAATTTTGGTTTGGCAAAATATATATATATATATATGTAGGTATGAGTTTGGGAAATCTTAATTTATATATTGAAAAATTCAGTATAAAAATAGATGTTAAGTAATAGAAACTATAGTAAATAGAAATGTTTTACATCATTTTCAAAACCCTGGTTATTAACTTGTTTCTGTGTTAGAGCGGAATTGATTCCGATTTTTTTTTTTTTTTTTTTAACCTAAACTTATTTAATAAATTCTCCTTTTCCAAAGATTTTAAAGGCTTTTGCTTCAACAAATAATAAGATTCTAAAGCTTTACGGGAAATAAACAATTTTTAAAATCATTAAGAAAAATTTCATAATTGAAAAATGCGTTCAAAATAATGCCGCCAAAGAAACTAAATAAACTAAATATTTCTTGACAAATTTCAATTACAGCATAAAGTGCGAATTTTCGAACATATTTAATTGGAGTTGTTTAATTTTTGCCAAAACTAATTTTGTATAAGATTTTCTTATTAGAAACAGAAAAAATTCTCTAAATTTTATTTTGAACATTTTTCCAACCTACACATACAGTGTGATATAGGGAAAAGGTGAAATTACTGTATCTTAATTTTGTAAGCAATTATCGGAAAAAATAAAGGTTTTTACACATGTTCGAAATTTCGAAAATGTTTAAAAACTGGTCAAAAACTTTAGTGTTATGCTGTATTGAAATACTAAAAATATTGTTGCTTAATTTTGTAAGCGATTATGGGAAAAAGTTATAAATTTTCAGTTGCTGCGTTATGTTCGAAATGTCGAACATGTCTGAAATATGTTTAAGTCTTTAGGAAATTATAAAATATCTTTAGGAAATGCTTTTATAAAGTATTGGAGAGCTATTTAATTATGTTCGAATTTTCGAACATGTTATATGTTATTAAACGAGATATAGTCATTCAATAAATATGCTTTAAATCTTATTAAATTTCGATGACAAAAACCTTTTACTTAATTGCTATTAATGAGAGCCATGTTTCCATTTTCGTTTTTATTTTTTTTTGTATTTTTGCCAGTTTAAGAAACACTGCCTTTAATAATTCTTACAATTAATTTCGCATAAAAAAATGTTTAGTTGTATGTTAATAAATAATTTATTTTAAAACTCAATGAGTCTTTCTTTAAGGAAATGTTAGAAAGAAAAACCTTTCTTGATTAAGTACAAATATTTGAACCTGAGACGACTAGATTTTGTTGTTTATTAATTAATAATATTAAATTACTTTTGGTTGCTTTGTTTCATTTTTTTTTTTTTTTTGTTTCAATAATTAGGAATGTTTTTAAGTGTTTTTTCTTTTTGAATAAAAATTCATATTCATAAATGAAATATTAATGTGAAGCAAAAATAAATGCATAAATACACATCAGATGTACAATAAGTATTTAGGTCTAATATTAAAAGTTAAAATAAATTATATTAACGAGGGGGGGAGAGGTTAAGGCGGCAATTGTTGTTTCCAAAAAAAAAATATAAATATATATTTTGGCACGAGTTGTTCGTTCGCCCCTGATCTGGAATAGTCAATCATTGTTGTTCGATCAAGGCAAAAATAATTTTCAATAAAACATGCGTACAGTGGGCTCGGTCAATACGCCCTTGTCTACTCGACCCCGTAATTGCAAATTCGGGGGTTATATGTGGCATATAAATTTAATTATATATTTTGTCTTTTATGTGTTCAGTTACTTTCCTCTTAATTTTTTCTTTTCAACTTTAAATTACGAACAAAAGAGATTTTAATTTTAAAGTTTGACGGTCACAAACTACTGATCATCAAGCTGATGAACGATCAACGCTCACGGTTTTTATTAGTTGATACTGCAAGCGCGCTTTTTAAATAAATTTTAGATTAGAATGCGTTTCTGTCTTGTTGCTATTTATTGCCTTTAACAAAACCCCAAAATCATGGGAAAATTACAAAATTTTCCATCGATATTGTGAAGCAATTTCGCAAAATTTTCCTGAAATAAAACGAAAACGTGTTGGAATTTAAATAACACATCCGTTTGATTTGCTCTCCAAAGGGCAGTTTAAGCCAAAGAGACCAAATCGTTTCAGTATACACCGAGCGATTTGAAAACGTCAAATTTATAGCGCCAATTTTAGGCGATAATACGTTCGAAATCAGCAAGTGTCTTTAACAGTGTTCAATTTCAGAATAAAGTTTAACAACGTTAATGAAAAACAATAAGAAAACAGACAAGCGGTCAGAATTCTACAGGCTTCCTACATATAATGGCGGATGCTGGCGTAACACTCGTGTTGTATTTTAGAATAACGTTTAACGTTATTGGAGAACGTAAAGCAGAACAAACTTTAAAACTTTAACAGGCTTCTCCCATATAAATCAGTTTAACTTAGAAACGTATCAGTTTTTCCCCCCTTTTTGAGTTCGTGTCCCAATATTTGTGTTCTAACGTGTTATAAGGGCGGGTTAACTGTATAATATTATCCCTAAAAACCGTATTATGGCGGCTGTGGTTAGAATTTGCAAGGCCATGGCAATGCAATCATTGTAGGAGCTGCCTTTTACATACTTAAAACGTTCTGGTTTTTATTTTATTTTTTTATAATTTTTTAAATTATTCTACGAATATTTGTTGGCCAACACAATTATTGAACATTTTATTCACCTCCTCCTCTGTCCTCCGTTTAATTAAAAATAATCTCATTTAATTTGCTTTTGGTCTGCAGTCATTGTTTTTTTTTCAAATATGCAAATTTATGCAATAAATTTAAGCACATTTTAACGTAATAAACCACAAACTATAGTTTAATAATACTTTTGACTTAAAAAGTCATCAAGAGAAAGAAAGTTTATTGCCTTTTTTTTTTGGAAAAAAAAAACTTTGTTTGGTGGCAGCCATTTTGCTGCTTAAGTTGGTAGCGCCCGTAACAACCTCCCCTCGTAAAGTTTCAAAATTTTGTTGTCTACATTTTTGAACTTAATTGCTAACAAATTTGGAAAACGAATAATATAATAGAATATAATTTATTTTTTTTTTTTTTTTGAAGGTATTTTGTATAAATTGCAAAAACAAACAAAAAAAATTAATGCAAATTTTATTTTATAAATTTGAATTTAAAAATCAACCAACTCAAGAAGAGGGGCGGGCTACAGTTATAGTGTGTGTGTGTGTGTGTGTGTGTGTGTGTGTGTGTGTGTGTGTGTGTGTGTGTGTGTGTGTGTGTATGTGTGTGGATTGAAAAGTACAAGTATGTGCCATGAATATGAATTTGACAACTTATTTATTTGTAGTGCTTTCATTTTTTTATTTTTGTTTTTTTTTTTTTGCGCAATTGTATAAAATTTGCATACATTTTTGTATTTTAAAGAAAGTTAATCTAGGAAAAAAATGTAAATTTTATGCAAAAAATTCAAATAAAAACAAAATATGCAAAGAATACACTGATATGAAATCGAAGAGAGAACTAGAGCAGAAGAAGAGCTGCAGTAGAAAATATTGTACAATATGTAAATTTGAAAACTCTTACGAGCCCACCACACAATCACACTTAATAATAAATAAAGAAGCAAATAATTTACAATTTTATGTTGCTTTCAAACACACACATTTTGTACCTTAAAATGGTAGATTTGAAATCTAAAAAAAAAAGAAATGTGTTTTTTTTTTTCTTCCACCAGTTGTTAATAAATATTTTGAGACACAACACACGTTTCAGACTTTTTGAAAAGTTAAATAAAATTTGTTAAATTTTCTTTTTTTGTGTTTTTTTTACAATTTTATACAAAAGACATTTTGTTTAGAAAAATAAGTTTTTTTTCTGGCCTTTCACCAAAAACAATATCGTTACAATAAAATACAATGTTTGCAATACAAAAATGATTCAAATTATTAATATTTAAATGTATATATTATATAATAAATAAGATAAATAAGAGTAGTAGTTGTTTAAGGAAAAAATGTTATAAAATTATTATGTTTGAAACAAATTCTCAAGAGAAAAAAAAACAAGTGATTTGTTAAAATGAATGAATGGCAAAAAATGTGTAAAAATGTTCATGAGAAATGACAGCACAAAAACGCTAAATGTTTAAAATACAGCCCTGGTTTCATAAACCAAATAAAAGGGGTTTGAATTTAAATACAAAATGTTTTTTAATTTTTGTTGTAAATATATTCCAGAAAGGGTTTGAATTCAGTTTCACATGGACAAGTGGAAAAAAAATGTTTCTTCTGCGAAATTACTTTGAAAATTTTACAAAATTTAACGCAACTTTTGAAATTTAATTTAAGAAACGCGCTTAAAAAACTGTTAAACGTTTTCAAAGTAAATTGTGTTGTTCGAAAATGCTTAATAAATCGAGCTAGAAAGGGACTGCTTTGAAAATCACATTTTGTAAAAGTTATTGGAAATTACGAGAACGCTGTTCTGTGTATAAAATATATGTATGTAATTTTAAAACGTTCAGTTCCGGTCAACAATTCTGTTATTATAATAGTAAACTTCCTAAAATATTCATAAATATTTAGATTTTATGCAATTGGTTACTTTATTTAAAATGAATACTTTAAAGTTAAGGTTTTTGGTAAAGAAACTTTTCTGCTGCAAAAATTGTTATTTGATTTTGTGATTTCAAAACGAATCGAAATAAGGAAAACCGATGTTTTGCTTGCGTTTTCTGCTACAGAAAATCACGAAAAAGAATGTGATTTATAGAACTCTAGAAAATCACACGTGTGGTTTTAAAACCACATGTGCAATGAAATCATACGATATACAAAACAGGTTATTGGCAAACTGTGCTGATTAAATTTGTAATTCATTTTAAGCCAGACTTTATAAAATCTTGGTTTTTTTTTTTTGTGTTTTTTTTTTTTTTTTGTAAAATTTTAGTTTTTGCTTTAAGGTGGAAATTTCGAAAATATGTATCTAAAACGTATTCGATAACAATGAAATAGTTTTGTAGTGTTTTCACGCCATTGACTTGTGCTCTACACCAGTTCGTTACCCGAATTTAAAATCAAGCTAAAATGTATATTCCAAAAATATATTTTTAATAAATTTATTTTACTTCTTGAAACTTATAAATTACAATCGTATGACAAAGTTTTTTATAGCGATCTGGAAAATTTCCTTTCAAAGCCGACTTTCTAAAACTTTCAATAAATTGTGGATTTTGTACGGCAAAACGTTGTCAAAATTGAACTTGAAATTTTCGAAATTATTTACCAACATTAGCTTGATATTCGAATTTTCGGATTTCGAAAGAAATTTGTAGTTTGCGAACCCGTTTTCAAATACGATATCGAAATTTCAAAATATTTGTTAATTTTTTTTTTAAATAATAAATTCGAATCGCGAACAAAATAATTCAATATTTTCGCCAATATTTAATAACTAAAAGTATGTTTTAAAAAAAAGCAAAAGAGCGTCATGTGTTAAAATTTACATTTTTCTAAAGTATATTCGAAATTTTCAATGAAAATCTGAAACGATCCGATTGATTGACTCTGGCCTGGGCAGCTTTCAAAATAAAACTTATGTTTTCGTATATGATATTCCAAAGAGTAATTAAGAAGTGAAAAAGAAGGCTGAATATTTTTTTCAAAACTGGAAAATCTACAGGCTTCACAGCGAAACCCGTTTTAATATTGGCTGAGTATAGTTGAATTGTCAAAGTGAAACGAATGATTTCAAAATCCTATACGAATTTTTGCAAAAGTTTTGCAAACACTTTTTCAATATTATATTATTGAATTTTTAAAATAAAACGAATGACTTCAAAATCATTTACGAATTTTTGCAAAAAAAAAAGGGGCGAAATAAAATTTCAATTAATAGATATTTGATGGAGACCAACTTTTAGCACAAGAACGGAAAATACATATTTATTCAAAATTTAAATCAACTCTTGCGCTGTATTAAGCAATTTCGAACACAACTTTAAAATTTCTGATTTCTGATTTCTTTGCTTTTTTATGTCTAAAAGTAAATTTTGTTTCAAACCCTGAAATAAAAGTGTTTCAAGTTTAAATTATTAAGTTACCAATTCATTCATTTTAGGTAAAACTTGGCGCCTCTTTCAAGCAGTTTCCATATGAGATTTTAAACTATTTTGGAACTTGACAGCCAGCGGCAGGAATTCGCGTTGCATTTTAGCAAAATGTGTTTTAATGTGTTTGGTTAGATTATCGCTGCGCTTGGCAGCATAATTGCACGAAGGACATTGAAAGACCGGGCGTTCGGTAGTGAAACGACACTCGAAACGACGATGGCGTGATAATGATTTGCGTGTTTTATACGATTTGCCGCATTGTTCGCATGAATGTTGGTACCAGGTTAAGACAAAACCTAAAATGAGAATTAACAAAAACCAAAAAGAAAAAAAGAAAGAAACCAAAAAAAAAAAAAAATGATGAGAGATCGAAAGAGGTGGCAGGAAGAGGATGAAAAGCAAAAGGAGTTTAGAGAGCGAGAGAGCATTTTAGGGCATGAGTGAGATTGATGGGAGAGGAGAAGAGTGAGCAGAAAATTAAACAAACGAAAAAAACAATAAAAAAGGAGATGAGAAAAGAAGAAATTTGTGATGAATATAGTTTTTTTGATGTAAAGATGATTTTTTTATTTTTAAAAATTTCTTTTTGCCTTTTTAGCAGTTTTCACAATGAGTTATAACAACAAATTGCCAGCAAAAAGAATGCAAAATTAAAGCTATTATATGTAAGTGAGCGAGACATGTGAGTATAATTTTTTTGCTGGGGGGGACTTATGGAAAAAGTTAATGAAAATTAATTTCCTTTTTTAACTTTTAAAGGCTTCTATTAATAAATTTTAAAACATATAATTCTTGGGATTTTTACAAATTATTTTCTAACTACAAACACAAAAATATTTTTTTAAATGAAATTATAAAACATGCAGAAGAAGAAATAAGTTGCATGCCAAAAAAAAAAAATGGAACATAAAAAAAGAAGTTGACGAGAAAAAAATCTATTATAAAATATGCAAATTTTTAATTAAGAAAATTTTAATAATTTCTCCAGATTTTCACAAAAAAAAAAATACAATAAAACCTCCCATAACCGAACGAACACCCGCAACTCCCCCTCTACAAGTTTTGTAGGTGTAAAAGTAAATTTAAAAAATTTTCAACGCTCTCACAAGCGGACCCAAAATAGCTCAACTTTGACTGTACGTCCGTTTGTGGGAGGTTTTTGAAAACATTTTTTAAATTGAATTCATTAAAGTGTCAAATTGAATGGAAAAAGCAAATATATTTTTACGAAAAAGTTCTTTAAACTAAAATTTTCTTAAAGAGTAAAAAAGTTTTTTTCAATGAACTAAAAGTTCCAAAATGAAATGAATATATAAAAACCTGTCGAAAGCATTTACAAAAATGCAAACACAAAGTTGTCGTTTCAATAATCAAAAGCGGACTTAATAGCAGTCATAATTTAGACCACGACTATTTTTTACTCCTAAAATTGTTCTCCACTCAACTTTTTCAATTACACACGAACTAAAAATCACTTACGAAAATTTAACATTCTAAAATTCGAAAAATATCAAAAACATGTTTTCTTTTTATTGCTGAAGAACATAATTTAGAAAAAAAAAACACACACTTTCGGGAATTGGATAGTTTCAATGAGTTGTGAAAATGTCACTAGCGATTTATTAAACTTCGAAGTGATTTATTAAACTATTTCGCACAGAAAAGTATTCTTTATACGCGAACAGCTGAGCTTTTGTTTAGAACTGGAGATGTGATGTAATTTTAAATTTGTTTCTTTTGATTGTTTTTTTTTTGCAGTTACGCCAAAAAAAAATGCTGTTTAACAAACCGTGTAAATACGACTAGTATAAATTTCTTACAAATTTACAACTTTTCATTCCGCTCGATTTTTGGTTTTATCAGGCACTCCTAAGAGTAGGCAGTCAATTGTTTTGGTTTTGTTTTTGAAGACACTTTCCCTTCTCAAGTGCGGTTTTCTTAGGTCGGCAGAACAAGCAGCGGAAGTCTGCCCAAAAAGGCAAAGTTTCAAAACAAATCTGCTTTACAGAAATATTAAAAATAGGTGTTTTATTTCGGAAATAATTGAGTTGTTTAAAATGATTTCATCATCAATAAGAGATAGAATTAAAATTCTTTTACAAACAGATCATTCAAACAAAATTCCATTCATGTTAAAGTGATTGCAACTAAATCGCAATTTCTGTTGACAAAAAGAGGAGCTTTAATTCCATGTTGGATAATTTTTATAATTTTTATAATTTTTTTTTTTTTTTTTTTAAAAAATATCTAATGTTTTCTTTTGTTCTGCTACGCATTTCAATTTCGTTTAAAACTGACAAGAGGAGGTTTGATTTGTTTGTCATGACTGTGAACGGGAAATATGGAACAGCAGCAGCTGTGGAACTCGATTCAAACAAGACTTCGGAATAACAGTTCTTATATGAAACACTGAAACTTTTTCTTTCAGTTTTAATTTCTATTGTTATCAAAACTATAATTTAAAATAAAGGTTTCAAATACGAGTAACGTGAAATATATTGTATATGGAAAAAAAAGTTAAGAAAACCACCACATATACAAAGATGAATATATGTATGTATGTATGTATGTATAATTACAATAATATATAATTAATATTCGTTATATCAGATATGATTGTTTGTATGTGTGTGTAGGCATAAGACAAGAATAGAGCAAAGAAGAGACAGTAAAAGAGAGCGAGAGAGAGAGAGAAAGAGAGAGTATAATATTTTGAGTTTTTTCTTTCTTTTTTTTTATATATGTATATAATAAATATTTTTATAGTAGATATAATTAAAATATAATAATGGTTAATAACATTTGATATAAAATATATGTAGAAAAATATATATGTATGTATGTATGTAAATACTTTAAGCTAAACAGAATTTTAGATTTTTCTTATATGATTTTCGTAAACACCCATAATTTTTAAGAGTAGAATAATTTTGACATATTGTATAATTGAATGAATGAATGCTCACTTGGTTGAAAGACTTTTCTGTTTGTCCTTCAAAAGGGGTTCCCAGCGAAATCTAGCAAGTTGATCGGTTGCAGGAATTTGTTGTTGTTGAATTACTGGGAAGATTTTATGTACACGCCGCAGCAGCGACAACAACCGCTCTCTCCAGGCCCTTTATGCTTTTAAAATAATTTTAAATTTTATTCAATGCTTTTTTTTTTTGTACTTTTTTTTTTTTTTTTTTTTTTTGTAATCAACTTTAGTTGTAGAAGATAAATTGGATATTATTGGTAAGAAGTTGTAGAAGTAGTAGATGAAGTAGGTACAAAATCTAAAAGAAATTTAGTTATAAAAATAGGTTAGTAAAATTGTTTTTTTTTTTTTTTTTTTTTTTTTTATTCAACAAAAATCTTTATTAGAAAAGAAATTTTGCAAGAAAATGAATTTTGTTTAAAATTTTGAAAAAATAAAAGTAAACAAAAATAAAGTTACAAAAAAGTGGAAAACGAATCAAATATAGAGTGAAAACTGAAGGCAAATAGAAATGAAAAACAGAAAAGAAAACACAATGATGAAACTGGGAATCACTTAAAAGTTCGCGGCCGAAATCAAAATAAACACATCAGCATTTAAAAACAATTAAAATTTGCAAAACAAATTACTGTCCCTCTACGCCTACGACTGTTTTGTAATAGATTAATTAATAAATTTGTTTGCTGTTTCTTCTGTTTTTTTTTTTTTTTTTTTGGAACTTTAATTAGAAATTTTTAAGGCTTCAGAATTTCCAAACATAGAAAAAAAAATCATCATCTACAAATAAATAATACAATAGGAAAATGTTTGTAAAATAAAAATAACTAAATCCGTAAATTTTTTTTTAACAAACTCGAAAAATTTAATATCAATTAAAACTGAAAATTATTGTTGGAAAAATTGCTGCGAGAATTATAAAATAACTTCGAACATTTTGTTTTGAATAGAGGAGCCCAAAACTTTGTAGGGCAGCTGCTTCGAAATATTATAAAATTATTGTAGTTTTGAAGTTCTTAATAAAATAACTTTGAAAAATAAGGGAAAAATATTGTCCGAAATATGTAAAACTATAGAAATCGGGACACAAGGTTTTATCATGCCAGTTTAAATTTTTAACTTTTAACGAAAAAAAAGCATAATCAAAGGAAATAGTTTTTTTTTCTTGAAGTTTTTCGATATTAAATTTTTCAGTCTAACAAAATATATTGCCAAATTTTAATAATATTAATACATTTAGAAAACAAACAAATAAGAATTCGGAATTTCGAAATTTTGAACAACAATCGTATACAATCTAATATATATATTAATATGCGATTACAAGAAAACGTTCGATACACCGACTCTGGCATTTAAGTTGCAGCAGAATATTTCAACATTTTATTAATTCCATTTTATTTATTATAAATTCTTGGCTTTTAAATTAAAACCACTATTATATAGATGTTGAGCCCAGCGATTCTAAAATTATGTGAATAGAATAGAATAAAAAAAAACTTTCAAATTTTACTTTAATCCATATAAATCGTGCTAAAGGGCTTTAGAAGCCCTAAGAAAACATATTTTCCAGCCGACGTAACAAATTTGTCTATTGTTTTGTATAATTGGCCAGGTCGGTGTTTATCGCTGAGCTCTAGAAAGTGTTGAATGTTTATCTATAATAAATAATTAGACGTTGAAAATGAGCATGACTGCAGGAACGATAGAAAGTTATTTGAAGTCGACTTCTTGTGACATACATCTCGTTCTTTATCGAATGCAACAGTTTGTTTGCCGTATACGATGAAAATTAGTTCTGCTGAACAAAACTGTCTGCAGGAAGAAACCATTCAAAATCGGCTTCAGCAACTAAATAATTTAATATATTGTACAATATTGGAAAATTTAGCAACACAAAACCAGTTAAATATTGTGTCACGAGATTCAGAAAGTTGTTTGTAAAACTAATTCTACCGAAGTGTTATTTTCTATTGTATATCAGAACTTTTGCTTTTAACTCTTGTCTCACATTGTGCTTTCATTTCTTTTTCTTTTGGTTTTTCTTTTATAAATATAAGACAATATAATTTTGCTTGATCTCAAATATGTTGATGATTGATTTCGTGTGTCTGGCGCACTCTCAGAAGCTGCAAATCAATCGAAGTGAAGATTTTCCTGAAAATAAAAAAGAAACTTTAAAATTTGGCAAAATTTCTTTAAAGAATTACTAATATTTTTTTTTTTTTTTTTTTTAACAAATAAATAAATACACAATTTGAATTTTTATTTTATTTCTTTTTTTTTTTTTTTTTGATTATTATTTTTTTTTTTTTTTTGTTGTATAAAGATATTTTTTATTATTACTTTTAAAATAGAATACATAATGAGTTTAATGTTTATTATTTGAAAAGAAAATGAAAAATAATATTTGAAAAAAGGTAAATGTAGGTAAATTCAATATATATGTATTTAAAATTTAAGGAAAGAAAATTAGTTTAATTAATCTCCATATTCATAAAATGGATTTTTATTTCAATTTTCCATTTAGCATTTAGCTTAAAATTATGTATGTTATTTTATAATTTATAAGAATATGGGAATTCAAGTAAAAAAAAAATTATTACAAAATGGTTGCAGGTGACTTTATAATATAAAAAATAAAAAGCTCATCGATATTAAACCAAATAAAACTGTTTGGAGCTTCAGAACAGAGACCTGCATGTTTTCTTTTTAGTCATAAAAAAGAATACGAGATGTACATATTCCTTGCAATGCAATTGGTGTAATTTCGAGTGATTTGAAATCATGTGAAATTCAACACATCTGTATGTTTTCTTTTTAATTATAAAAGAACTTACAAGATGGTCCATCATACGAATATCCAACGTAATGATTTCATAATTTTCTTGTGATTTGAAATCGCACGACTTGCACAGAACCCAGATCTGCATAATCGCCTTTTAATTACAAAAGAAGAGATACCAGATTGTGCATCCTACAAAACGTGATTTGTGATTTGAATTTCAGAACACAGACCTGCGCATTGTTTCGCCTCCATCCATTACAACAGAGGTTACAAGTTATTCATATATCTTGAATATTCTTCATACGGATGGCCAATAAAAAATGTGGTTGCAGAATTTTGCGTGTGATTTGAAATCGCTTGAATTTCAAGCACAGATGAAAAGTTTTCGACAACAGACGGCCTACAACCATTTTATAAAGTACTTCAAAAATTTAGTTTTTTATAAAACTATTTGTGAAATGTAATGAATGTATGAAACTAAATCAGTCTTGCCGAACCCGAATATTTTTCAGAATTTGGTTTTTTCTTTTACTTTGGTAGACGATTTCTTAAACCGAAGCGAGTAGTTAAAATTGATTAAAATGCGTTACTTAAAATTAGTAAATATATGGCTCTTTGATGTTTTAAAATTATGATAATAATTAAAATTGATTTGTGTTGAATTTTGTTTTTTTTTCTCTTTTTGACATAAATATACATATAAATATGCAATACATATTTAAAAATATTAAAAAAAAAAAACACCCACTTACGAATATCAATTATTGTAAAATAGTTTTTCTCAATACAAAAATTTTAAAATATTTAAACTTAAGTTTAAAAATTTAAATTCGTTGTATAAACTTTTACTTATTATAATTTTTTCTTTTACGTTTTCTTTTTGGCTTCAATAACAATTACGTATTTTCAAATAAGTAACGTATTTATTTATATTAAAATGAATGCTTTTTGTCTGCAGTGTACAGTGTATTTTTGGTGAATAATTTTCATTTGGTATAAAAAAAAAATATATATATTTATAATTATTATAATTTAAGCAATAACAGGTTTTTTGGTTTCGCTTTAGGCCAGAATTGGCAATTGTTTAAATACCGGAATCGTTTACGACGGCTGTAGAAACCCATTTTGGTTGCCAGACCGTTCAGCACAAAATATTGTCAGCGAAACAATAAAACTTGCGCCACCGATAACGAAATGAAAGCATTTCTTAACGCCGTATATAGAACGAAAAGTTCTATATTTCGGTTTTGAATCTTTCGATACATTTTCGCGTATTTTGTTTCTGTAAAAATATTCATGTTTAGCATGAAACGCTAAAATCTGCCTGACAGTTTGTAATACTTTAAAAAATATACCGAGTATTTTTTACATAAACTTTCATCGCATATATTCGAAAATTTCGATATTATTTCTTTTATAATTTGTTTTGAAACTTAATGATAAAATGGAAAATTTTCAAGCATTCTCCTTACCCAAAACCAGACGACTGGCCAGAACACAGCTCAGAACAGCAATTTAATTCAAAGGGTGTTAAAATTAAGCCCCCTTGAAATGTTTATGCGTTTGCAATGTTTTTCCTCTAATACGCTATTTAAATCATGACATTATTAATAAATTTTAAATGCGATACATGATTTCGATTCTTCATAAATACGTTTCTATTTTATATTTATCGTTTGTATTACAAAAAAAAAAAAAAATTAAGAAATTGCGGTTTTGAAATCGTGCGTTTCGAAAAAGTGGAAAAAAAGAAAAGTAGCTTTAGATTTTATTCATATAAAAAAAATTACTTCGTAGAAGTTAATGAAACATCATAAAAGAATTTCACTGTTGGAATCAATGATCGTTTTAAAATCGTGCGTTTTGAAATACATGAAAATTAGAAAATAATTTACCAAAGTCAAGGGCCATTAGTAGAATCATTAAGAAACGAAAACTCAAGCACATATCGTTAGCCCAATATGGAAAGTCTCGCCAAATCATTTCCTCCAAAGTGGGATTTTTTTTGCAAAATTTGATAAATTAAAAAATCATGTGTTATGAAGTAGGCAAGAAAAAAAATGTGGTCTTTGGAAGATGCTGAAAAATTTCAATTAGGTCCTTTCTACTTTAAGCTGACGATATGCACGTATGTAAGTATATATGAAAATGAACTGTATATTTAGGGCGTATTTTAAAAGTAGCAAAATTTTAATGCTTTTCCAATTGCGTTTGTCTGAAATGCTGAAAAACACATGAAATTAAATTTAGCGGTTTTAAAAACACTAGCGTTTTGAAAATTGTGAGATGGGAAAGTAAGAATATGCTTGAAAATATAACATAAATATTGTTTTGAATAGAAGATCATTGAGATGTTGATAAGAAAACGAAACAGGTTTTCCCGGCTCTACCTGAAGTTCGTGCAAAACGATTTCGGCTTTTTCCATCTTCTGACCATGGAAATTTGATTGTGAAACATTTTGTATCCAAAACGAAGTATGATTTTTATATATGAACAGAAGGGATGGGCAACATCAACTTACAAGTGGTTTAAATTCGAATGAAATTAAAATAGAAAGTGGACGGAAATTTATATACGTCGTAAAACAGCTGATTTTCGCAAACCAAAATTGGCGTTTCTGCAAAATTCACATGATTTCAGACAATGATGTCGACTGATGATGCATTTCCACCACAGAATCGTAACAGCTTTTCATGATCGATTTTTTTCTATAAACGGTTTTAGCGTCATTTTTAGTTTTGAGGAAACTGGTAATTTTTAGTTTGTGTTATTAATAAAAAAAAAAAATTAATGTACATTAATTTCAAAATTCGTCTATAAATAAATATGTTTTAAGAGAGAGACACACACACACACACACATTAAAATAAATTTTTGGTTAAAACGTTGTTGTTATATTGTGGTCTTAAATTATAATATTAAGAAGGTAAAATAAAGGGGGAATGTATGTTTTGTTTGTATAAAAAAAAAAAAAAAAAACTTAAGAGATCTTAATTTGTTTAGTAAAAATTATTCATTAATTAGTCTCAAGCTAAAACCTGAAATTTCTAATTTTTGGCATTTTAATGTCAAAAAAGAAAAAGACAAAAACCGGAAGCAAAATAAATTGTTCTTGGTCATACATTAATAAAGAGTAAAAGAAATGTAACTTAAAAGCAAAATATATTAAATAAATAATGAGTAGCAAAATGGATGCGTAAGAAATAAAATATTTGGTTTCTTTCTTCAATTGTTTTTGTAGGCAAAAGGCATGCTCTTCATCAGGCGGTCCTTGAGCAACGAATTCGAAATGAGCTGCAGGCTGAGCTTCATCTTCCACTCATCGTCCAACATGTTCATGGTGGCCGAGGCAGCAGCTACCGCCGCCGCCTTGCCGGGCGTCAACGGCTCATTCTTGATGTAGCCTTGCAGGGCAGTGCCGCTGGTGGAGGCAACTGCCTGATTTTCGGCGACATTTTCGGTATCCTCGTTAAAGGCGGGGGGTGGCGGTGGTGTCGTCATAATAATGGTGTTGTTGTTGTTGTTGGTCGAGGAATGTTGTAGATTGTGGTTGGCGGCAGCCTGAGCAGCTGCTGCAGCTGCCTCCAAAAGTATCTTGGCATCGTTTTCTTCCACATGAGCAGCTGCAGCCGATATGGCCGTTATGGCACCCGTCAGGCCATACGTGGGCATGGGCATTAGATGGGCTGGGGGTATGGGCGAAGTACCGACGGTGTCACCACCATTACAGTCACTGCCACTGTCACCGCTGGTCAAGTGCGAGGGACTCTGCGACATGATATTGAAATGATGTTGTTGTGACTGGGTGGGCTGCCGCAGATTTTGCTTGCGATATTGCCGCCCCGGTTGTTTGCCATTCACTTTGCGCATGGTTAGATTTTCGGGTAGGCCATTATTGGCCGCGTTGCCTAAGCTGTCCCCATTCGCAGTGAAATTTCTGCACGAATCTGCTTTAGTCTTGTACGTTGAGGGGCGATGCGGATTACCTTTGGTCTGTTGCGCAACACTGGGAGGTACGCCGTGTTTGGAGGTCAAATGACGCACCATATGGTACTTACGGCGAAAGCGTGAAGGACAGTAATCACAGTTAAAGCGTGGTATTATACCGATGCATTCATCTCGCATGTGACGTTGCAAGTGGCGTTTACGTAAATACGATTTACTGCAAACGGAGCAGGGAAATCTTTCGTTGATATTCAGCTGCGGCTTAGCACCGTTGACGAAACTCCGGCCGCCACCCGCTCCCGCCCTCGCAGCTTTCTTCTTTGGATAATTAAGTTTGTTTTGTTTAGTTACTTTTAAATAGTTACCGCCGTCAATTCTGGCAATTTGAAAGGACATGTCTGTTTGTTTGTGGTTAATAAATTTAGTATTTAAGCCAAAAACAATATGAGAATTTTTGGTGCGTTTCAAGCAGTTATTTACAATATATGAGTAGTTGGTAGTTTTGAGTTTGTTGATGGATGGATGGATGATGATTTTTGTTATGATTTCAACAATTTAGGATTTTTATTTTTTTTTTTTTTTGTGTTTTTTCCAATGATTTGGACCAGACAAACACAAGTGATGAGTTTTTTTTTTGTTTTTTATTATGAAGAAAGTTGTGATGGGGGGTTTGTTAAATGTGTGTTTGTGGGTTGTTTTAAATGAAAAGAAACAAAAAGAAAAAAACGGAAAGAAAAATAAATAAATCATAAGACATAAAGCAGATGGAAACACATAAACATATATAAATATAAATATTTGTTTGTTTTAACAAAAAGACACATAAAATATAAACAAACATTTGTTGGTCGTTCATCAATTGAAAAATATGCTTAAAACTAAGCTGAAGAGAATAGGAAATGTTTCAACAAATAAATAACTAAAATCAAACTAAAACTACAGATTACAGATTACAGTCGAAAAATTAAAATTAATATTAAAATACTACAAAATAATGACAATTTTATTATTGCAACAATCGCAACAGATTGTTGATAAATTTAACGAAAACTTTAACTTTATTGCACACGCAAATTTTCTAGTTTAGTTTAGTTGTAAATATTGCCAGCAACATGTTGCCAAAAAATGCAAACTTTTTTTTGGCTTATAATGAAATTTATTAATCGAATTTAAAGTTTAAACCCATATTAATTTTCCTTTTCAATTTGTTAATATTGCTGGCAACATGTTGCAATGGATATAATTTTTTTTTTAACGAAATGAGTACGTACATATATAAATGCTGCTGGCTATACAATGTTCAGAAACTGAATTTAAAACAAAGGCTGGATCATATAAATGAAAAAAGAACTAAATAAAAAATATTGCTGGCAATTTTAAGTTGAAAATAAGACAGATAAGTTTTAAATAGACCAAGTAAACAATATATTGCACATCATATAGAGATTAAAGATGTGCGAACGCAATGTCTTATGTTGCATAATGCTTTGTCAACATGTTGCTCAGCTTTGTTAGCAACATGTTGATAAAGATATTATTTTTTTTTATTTTGTAAATTTTTAAACAATTAAATAAAATTACTTTTAATGGCAATTCTTTGTATTTTGCATGAGCCATATGTGCTGCTAAACTTTGCAGGCATTATTATTATTTAAGTCATATCAACATTTTTTGAGTTTAAATTATTTATTTAGGTAATTGAAACATGTTTAAAACACATAAATGTTGTATACAATATATAAAAAAAAATCTTGGTAGCAAATTTTGTGTTGGTGAGCTGTTGAAATTCAAGCAACATGTTGTGGAAGATTGATGACTATCACAAGTAGGCAAACATGTTTCAACGTGAGTTGTATTGCAAAAGTAAATAAAAAATTATTTCCTACACACACAACTCAAATTGTGAGAGAGCAGAATTATTCAGCTAGAGAATATTACATACATACATTTTTATATAAATATAATTACAAATATATTAGAAAATTTTTTGCCAGCAAGTGTTTTTCTATGATAATACGATTTGGTCAGTAACATTGTGTAAACTGCAGCATAATTATTTGTGCCTCGGGCAATTTGTTTTGTTAAATTGCACAGTTTTTGTTTCCTTAGCAACATGTTGCTAAGAATATACATATATTTAATTTGTAATTAAAAAAAATGCCAGTGATATGCAACGACAATTGGAAGGGTTTGAAATAAACGTTTTATTTCAAACTCTTCCAATGAAAATAGATACATATGTATGTGCATATGTATATTCGTTCCATTGGCAACATGTTGCTAAGAAATATAAACTTGTTAAAAGAAAAAAAAAATAAACATGAATTATATATATTTTTAAACAAAATTACTAGTGATTGATGTGAAAAGAAAACCAAAAAGTTGAAATAAAAGCTCGTTTGAATCAACAAAAAGATTGTTGTCACAATCAAATATTGTCATTATTTTTACAAAATGGCAAAAAGTTACTTTCAAATTATAAAAATTCTAAATATACATACATATAATATATATTAATATACATACATTCTATTTAAGAGAAGTCCCAAAATGTACATTTAATTTAGCTAATAAAACTACAATATTTTTAATGGAAAATTTACGTTTTTTGTTTTTTTTTTTGTTTTTTCTCAACAACACACAACTTTAAGGCTAATCATCGAAAAGAAAATTATAAATATTTAGGTATATGTGGGCATATTTTTTTACAGTTAAGTGATATTATCTATTCAATGTGGTTTAGTTTTGCTGGTGTTTCGATGCTAATCGTAGTCGATATTGTGCATACGCTTAGCATGCTTACGTAACGTAGTCAGATAATAGAAACGTATCGAACACATGGTGCAAATATGTTGCGGATCTTTGTGACATTCGACACGCTGATGCCGCAAAAGACTGTTATAGGTCTGATATGATTTGTGCGGACATTTGTCGCAGACAAATTTCGAATGTTTTTTATTATCGCGCCAGCTTAAAAGCGGTATGCTGGCGGTATAATCATGTTTGACAAACGGTTTCTTAAGCCGTCGGGACTTGCGGCTGCTACAGCCCGAACTACTGGCAGCTACTAATAGAGATGAGGCCAAAGTTGAGGATGGTGGCAAGACAGTTGTTGCTGTTGTTGCTAGTGATGGTGTTGTCGTTGATGTTGCTATTGTTGCTGTAGCTGTCGATGTAGCCGACAAAGTTGGCGTTAAGTTTGCTAATGGTGTTAGTAAGAGTGATGGTGCAGCTGATGAAACAGTAGTGCTGGATGGTCCTGTCAAGCTGGTGGGCATTAGCAGATGAGGTTGATTTTTTATATAAACAACAGCTGCTCCTGTTTGTGGTTAAGCATAACAACGAAAGAAAACAAAAAAAAAACCAAAACCGAAAATACGTCACGTATGCAATTACGCAACCGTTACACACAATTTACGTTTTATGAGAGGGGAAGAGAAGAAGCGAAAAATTGAAAGAAATCAACATATACTGGTATATGGAAAACTACAATATTAAAAGCTAAATTTGTAAAAAAAAAAGAAAAACTATGTTTCTATAAAATAAATTTAAAATAAAAAATAAAACAAGAATGAATTAATGAAGAAAATAAAAAATTTTAATTTCTATGAAATAACAACATTCGGTAGTTTTTTTCTGTTATTTTTTTTTTCAATTAACTTTTGCGAAATTTATTTTGATTTATTTTATTATTATATAATTTTTTATGCATTTATTATACTATTGTATTTGTTAACATTAAATATTTTGAATATTTAAATAATATATTTTACAATATTTATAGGGTTGCTTTTTTGCATTTTATTTCGGTCAAATGTCACAGTATAATAGACTACCTTATGAAACACCTAAATACAAACATACGTAATTTACAGTTTTATATGTTAAATTAATGCATTAACAATTTACAATATAATACAACATACAATTTTAGATTCATTCAAGTTTTACAAACTTAAATAAACCATTTTCTTTAGCCAAGTTCTTAAAGATCTTATGGAAGAGGAAACAAAAATAACGCTCCGCATTCCTGGGCTATTATTTGGCACATTTGTTCTCTCGCAATGCAAAAATCAATCTGAAATGTCCCCTTATAACAAAATGTTTATGTCAAATATTACATCCTTGTTATTAGACAATTAAAAGTTTTAAAGAGAAGAGAAGGATATGTTCGTGTTAATCCTGACGTTGTGTTTCAGTAACATTTAGAAGGAAGATACAACAAATGTTTTATATAGAGACAACATTTTTTGAAACAAGCAAAATCAAAACTAAATATTTGGAACTTAAAGGAAGTGCACACTGTTAAACCTTAAAGCGGAAGAAAATTTGACCGCAAAATGCTTTATTTACAATACGAAAGTTTTGAACTCGACTGACACATTACACCTATTCTGAGCAACTTAAGCGAAACAAAACACAACTTTTATGAAATGCGTTTTTCAGTGTTTCACACACTCTAAAGTATTTGCATGATTTGGTGTGTCCCATTTCAGTTTTAAAACATGACTGCCTCTAAAATACGTAATTTTTAAACTATTTATCTCATGAATGAAACTTTAACTTGGGCAAAATTTGATGAAGACAAAATTCGCCAACATAACAAAAACATGTTTATAAATAAACACAACAACAAACACTGTAATCACAAACTATACAAGTATTTTAAAGCAGAGATTACGCGAAAAACAGTCCATTTTCAACATGTGTTGCTGGAAATAGGAGAAGCGACTAGTTTTGGTCTCAATAAAAAATATAACTGATTTACATAAATACTAATGGAAAAAAAGCCTTAAAATAATATAACTTAAGTTTTAACTCGAAAAAAATTTATGTGTTGCAGCAACATGTTGCCAAACATTAATGAAAAAACCCCAACATTTTATATGACTTTTTCGCTTTTTTGTTATGCACAAAAGGGGATTCAAAACACTTCCACATAAATGAGTTTAAAACGATTTGATGCAAAACTACAGATACCAAGATTCCAGCAACATGTTGTACAATCATAAAGATATATATTTTCATCATCATCATATTTCAGCACTTTTTTTTTTTTCTTAATTTGAAAAACTTTAACTTGCCACTCGATTTTAAATGCATTTTGGGAACCGAAGTATCAAACAGAAACCCAATAAAATTCTATATTCTAAAATGGTACAAACATGAAAGACTCTATTTACAACTTGTTGCCAACATGTAGCGAAACAAATGTTTGTGCAACAAAACTATACAAACACGCAACACTAAAAAAAAAAAACAATAACCAATTTGTTTAATAATTAAAATAAAATGTTTTACTGAAAACATCAACATAAAATGATTCTGGTTCCAGCAGTACAAAGAAAAAAATACGCATCTAAACACAAAAAAAAAGACAAACATTTTTTACATCAAATGCAAAACAAAAATCTTGACAATTAAACACTTCGCTTATGAGACATTTTAATGTGATGGTTTAATGAACAACGATAATAATATTTGGCATTACATATGGGGCATATAAACTTGGGCTCTTTTTGGCATTCGACGCGTAAATGGCGTGAAAGATTGCAACGCATTGTATAGGCTTTGGGACAGTTGGGACAGCTGTAGACGGCAGCTTTCTGACAACGTGTTGAACGCGGCCGTTTGTACGTTTCATAACTGCTGCTTCTCGAGTGATTCTTTACGCGTTTGGCGGCAATAAGTTTAATGGGCTTTAACAGAAATCTGCCCTCATTGCTGTCTTCACACAATTCTGCAAATTTTACAATAAATAATTCGATGGCGAATTAAAGCAAAACAAACAAACAAACAAACAAAAACAACTGGAATAATTTTTAGACAAAAACTAAAAAGAGTTAATTAATTAAATTTTGTGTTTAATATGTTTCTTTTCTTAATAAATTAGAAACACCATTCAGTAGTCACTTGTCTGAAAATATTTTTAAGATGTTTAACACAAGCGAGCGTAGGAAAATGGAGCGTTGTCGTTTTAATTTATTGAATTCTAAATATTTTCTGTTTTAATATTCTTTTTACAAAACGATAAATGATTCTATAAAAAACGAGTGCGGTTGTTAAAAAAAAAAAAAATGTTTTCAATTAAAAATAAAATTCATAATTTAATTAATAAGTTTCCCTTTTATTTGGTAGTTGAAGACAACCAGTTTAAGTAAGAACTATCCATCCCTGTTACAATCAGTCCGTTAAAGTGATTTTATATTAAGATATATTAAATAAGAAAAGTAAAAAACAAGGATCAATCTAAAATAATCTAAAATCTATCGAACTTGAGTGACAGTTGCGAGTGAGTCTTTCTTTCGCCATCAATCAGTTGTCAGTGATGGAAGAACACAAAAAAAAAAACAAACCAACCGGAATGTTTTGCAACTGACAGACAGCTTTTTAGATGGAGCCATTCAGAAAAATTATAACTTGAGCGTCTGATCAATGAATGACTAATTGTAGTTCGGTCTCGTTACCTCGTTGGCCGATATATTCGCAGCTGTATGGATTCAGGCATTCACTTGGAAACTTCGACAAATCTTTGGTCACTGAATCACCACATGTTGCCAGCAACATGTTGAGCAAAATTTTATAGTGAAAAACTAAATGTTTTTTTTTTATATACAAAATGAAAATTTTTTGTAAAAAATGTCTCCAATTTTACATGTTTGGCAGCAACATGCTGCTGAGTAGCTTAAAGCTGCATTTTAGTTGTGAAACCAGAGCATGTTAAATGTTAAAATTGAAAAAAAAAGAAATAGTATCATATATCTAATAAACATGTTCTCAGCAACATGTTGCCGATAATTTTATAGCTACAGTTTAAGTGAACAACAGAGCATTTTGAGTGTTGAATTCAATTCTATTCATACAAATTTGTTTGTGCACTTTAAAACATTTCATTATGTGACATGTGGGCGCCCTGCTTTGCTGCAACATTTGAGCAACCATTGACGGCCACAAATTCATTTAAGTTTCAGTCAATACATTTGCAACTTTGTAAGGCCACTCAAGTTTCGATACGTTTCCTTGTTTAATTCAACAAAAAACTAAAAAAAGATGTCTAGATAAAGTTATAGTTCTACCGATGTTCCAAGATGTTTTTTCGGTTATATCTAAAAAAAAAAATTCCCCATGCTGATGAAATCTTTTAAATGAGTCTTAAGTGCGCTGATACAGCGCGACAGACAGCCAGCACTCGCCGCCCATAAACACTTTTCCAACCTCAGTTGGAAACATGTAGTTAATTATGCCCAAAATGTGGCAGCAACATTTTACATTTTCTTGTTGTGAATGCCATGTTTCTGGCGCATGTGCAGTTTCAAGTCATATTTCCAAGAACAGGAAAACGAACAAAAATCACATTGAAATATAGTGGTATTAAGTTTCTTTGGCATTGCTATTAGCGACAAGGAAGCCGACGACGTTGATGTGGGCAAAGTGATTGTTTGTGAGGTCTGCAGAGCAGCAACATTGTTGCTAAGACTTTTATTTAAATTTGTTGCCGGCGGAGTTATGGCTGTCGTTGTACCTTGCAATTGGGCTTTTTGAGAGGAAGCGACGCCACCGCCACCGCCACTGCCACCGCCACCGCCACTGCCACCGCCACAACCAACGGCGAGGTTCGTTCGTTCGCTGGTGGAATTGACATGCGGCAATAACATGGTTGAGCCCAAAAGATTGGCCAATTGAAAGGAGGCAGCTGCTGCCGCCGCAGCAGACATTTGACAATCATTACAATTATCGCTGGGACAACACGACGCTGCCGCAGATGTTTTGCCCCCACCAACAGCTTTCGACTGATGCGGTGTTAGCGAACTGCTGGCGCCCGAAATGGATATTGTGCCGCCCATGGTTTTGTTAATGGTAGGCGTAGGGTTAGTGGTGGTTATGGTGGCGGTGTTGCTGCCACATTTGTTGCTGGCACTCAGCGAGCTGTGTTGGCTCAACGAGCTGGTGGTGGCCAGCGGCGACAGTTGCGGCTGTTGGGCCGCCAAGCTGCTGCAACATTTATAGATCTTGTGTATGGTCAGCTCATTGTCGTACAAATCGGAGGCAGAGGGTGTTGCCAACAGGTTTGTGAGGCTGGTGCAATCTAAACTATTGCGACTAGTGGAACGAGGCGTTAGGGAATTGTTGGAAGAGGAGCAGGCGGAGGCGGGGGCGGGGGCGGAGCTGGAACATGTTGCTGCCACATTCAGACCGGCTGTTATTAAATTGGCTAAAGGTGTTGGTGTTGGTGCTGGTGCTGGTGCTTTTGCATTACTATTGCTACTACTGTTACTACTGCCACCACCACCACCACCACCACCACCACCACTATTATTATTATTACTATTATTTATTGCTGGTGTACAATTATGGCTTAAAGTATTGCTGCTAATCGTAGAATTTAATAGGTTATTGTTGTTCAGAGAACTATTCGATAAATTGCTTGTGCTCGAGTTGATATGCGGCGCAGTATTGCCTGTTGTTAGTTGGGTTTGCTGTTGTTGATGCTGTTGCTGTTGCTGCTGGAGTTGTTGCTGTTGCTGCTGTTGTTGCTTTTGCTGAGAAGTGGCCGCAGCTATAACAGCGGCCGCTGCTGAGGCTATATTGTATAAGGTCCGTAAATCTGCAAAAATAAGCCATGATGGATGGGTGTGCTATTTTTTGAGTTCTTTTTTTATACTTTTTTTGTTTGTTTTTCTTTGTTAAATTAAGCAGACACTTAAAAACAAGGAAACCATATACATATGTATAAAGAATTCAACAATTTGCACTCAAAATCGAAAGTATAATTAAAACAAATAAAAAAAAATAAAGAAACATAAACTTAAGCTTAAAAATTATTGAAAGGAAAATGTTTTTTTGTTTTTTTTTTTCTTCAAGTGTAAAAACGTTATTCAGCCTAAAAATAAATATGTATGTAGACAATTTTCAAGCTTTTTTTTTTTTTTTTTTTTTTTTTTTTTGGAGGAGTGGTAAAAATTAAATACACACACACACAAATACAGGAGGATTCCTTTCTGAGAATTCATGATTGAGAAGAGAAATATAAAAACCGTTTGGAAAGCCGCCATAACCTACACTCGCAAATTGAAAAGAAAATTTAAGAATAAAGTAAATAAACACCCAATTTTTAAACAAATACATAATTATATACTATATAAATATAAATAAATAATTTACAAAAACATTGAAGTCTTGAGGGATAAAATAGTGGCTGGAAAGGGGTGGGGGGAGGGGGGAGGGCGTGGGTTGTGGGGCTGGGAGCAGTATTAATATTAAGTAAAAAACGCACTTAGGGGGTGGGGGGGTATGTATACGGGGCAGTATGTATGTATGTATGTATGTATGTATGTTTATATGCATTATTAATTAACCACAATTTTGTATTTCGTATTTTTATTTTGTTTATCAACACAATAGAAAACAATAGTATGAAATTTTATTAGTTCATTATGAACATAATCCCGGACACGTGAGAGAGAGAGAGAGAGTGAGAGAGATAGAGAGAGACACACAGACATGCAGTTGTTACAAAAGGCAAGATCTTCTGGCAGATCTTAAACAAGTCCTTACAATAAAACAAACAATTGTTTAAGTTTAAAATTTATTATTAAAGTTTTTAATGATTTTTTTTTTATGATTTATATTTTTTTGCTTTTTTTCGCTTTTTTTTTTTTTTTTTTTTTTTGAATAAACACAAAGAGCTCTATACAAAATTGTTAGTTTTGATTTTTGTTTGTATAAAAAAAAAAAGAAAAAAAATACTTGCGGAAGTTCTCTTTTGAAAACTAAATGCACTTTTTTTGCTGGTTCGTTTAAAATGAGGCTTAACTAAGACGACAACAGAGAGAGGTAAAAAAAAAAAAAAAAAAAAAAAAAAAAAAAAAAAAAAAAAAAAAAAACTCAGTTGATAGCAAATTTAATTGGAAAATTTTAGAGCATAAACATGAAAAATGAAAACTTGAATAGAAAAATATTTAAGTTTAAAATAAATCTTTGGTTAATTTGATTAGTGTTTTTGTTTCTTTTGTTTTTTTTTTGTTGTTTTTTTTTTTGTTTTATGTTATTTTGAAGTGTTAATTGGGTTAGCACCTCTTGTTTTCTTTTCTTGTTTAGTTTACAACTATAATTATAAATATTATTTGTGACAAAAATTTTTGTAGAAATTGCACTTTTTTTTTTTTAGTTTATAACTTATCATCAAAATATTAGCAAAATAAAGCAAATAATTTATTCAATTAGGAGGAGATATTAAGAAAAACAAAACCTAATAATTATAATAATGGCAAGTTTAGTTTTTGGCACTCAAGGGAGGAGTTTAGAAGATACATAATTTGTCAAGTGGTTTATATGTGACGGCCTCGAGAAGCATAAAAGTAAATATGTAACTCAAGAATCGCTGTGTTTCACAAGTTGTTGTCAGGGGCGGGCGGGCGGCAGCACTTTGTAATTTATTAATGCGCCTAAAAGTATGCAAGTGGAGGAACAGAAATCGAGGTGCAAAACAAGCGTCTAACTGGTGCTATTTTCGAATCGTTATTCTCAACCTGTTTTAAAATACTTATTGCTTGGTTTTTAAAGCGCATCTTTTAACTATTACAATATATTGAAATATTTTTATTATGCGAGTATAGAAAATATTGCCCAAAACAATTATTTAAACGTTTTGTTTTCATTACTGGAGTTTCGTCTTCTAAAATCGCATTACGTTTCATACAGAGAACAACATTTCTGGGGCTTCTTTTTCTCAAATTCGAATGTCTCTGCTAGGAAATCACAAAATTAAGAAACATGTCTTAAGAAGCTTTTTCTTTTGTGTTTCCGGCTTAAGCCCATAACAACGAAAAAAGTTGATTTATATATTTTATTATAAAGAAATAAATTATAATCAATAGCTGTAAAATAAGATTCTCAAAAAAAAAAAAGGAAATTGTATGCGTATGAAGGTGGGGGTCCCTACAGCTGCTTCGCGGCCGCCTTGATGCTCATGTGCAGCCAATTTTAACGTTCAGGAACATTCAGTTACTGAAATGAAGTGACTAAAACGGCTTAATTAAATTTATGTGCTATTGCAAAGCCATAGTTGAAAAATTATTTACAATAACCGTCTTTATTTCGACAAAAGTTTAGTCTGGTTTGATGATATTTCGGAACAAACATGAAGTTTCTCTGAAGCCCAAAATCGCAGAACTTAAAAAAGTTCCTATTTTGGCAATACAAATATTACTTTCATATCGTTTACCAAAGATGTAAATATTTTATCAAAAGTTCGCGTCACGTGACTGGTTACAATGTGTGATATTGGTGTTATAAGGGGTTAAAAAAAGGGTTTATAAAATAGAAGTACATCAGATATGTTTCCATGTTTTCAGTCTAATCTTGAATTGCGAATTTAAAAATCAAATCTTTTCCATAGAGAGATTGAAGACTTTAATTCTAGTTAAAATTACGTTTTGTCTGGGATTGTGATTGTGAACCCACCATTTTTATATGAGAGTAGAGTTGTTACCTTTAATCAATTACAAAACTGTCGTAAGAGCCGTTTTTCCACTTCTCATATTAAATTGTTGCTGGAACAGCTACAAAGTTGTGGTCTCTATAGATTTTATTATTATCTTTTTGAATTAAATTGCAGAATTTTTTACAATTATTAGCAAATCACACAAGTTTTACAATAATATAAAAAAAGCTGGTTCAAAAAACCACCTCAAATTTAAGGACACACACACACACACTCTATTTCATCAGAAATAAATTTATTTAAAATTTTTTTTGGAAATCTAGAAATCGTCTAGTGTGAAAACTTTACAATTTGAAGAACTTCTGTGAAAATTGAGGTTTTAACAACAGGATTCGTTTTCAAATCACCACTTCTTTCCAATATAGTGCAGATTAAAGGCCTATTTTTAGGCTGAACAAAGAAGATTCGTTTTGAAAAGCTGTTTTGGTGCGAACAATTTGTTTGGAAACATGGAGCGACGATTGTTTTCATTTTGCAGCCAAAGTAAAAACTTAAATTTAAACGTTTAAGAGATCATATATAATATCATCACTTCAGTTATATATTATCATATATTACAGCTGTTAATGGTATGTTGCGGACATCTAAAACGAAGCGTTTTATATTTGGAATAATTTCGAAACAATTTTGCTTCTCCGTTTACAGCATGAAAAAACAGCATTGAGATTTTGTTTTTGAACCAAATCACCAGATATTAAGGCAAAACTCCCAGCTATTGCTGTCCATTTCAAAATTAACAAACTCACAACAAAGAAGAATAGAATTAGAGAAATAAATATACTATTCAAAACGTAAGTAATTTTTTACTCCAGAAGGAAGCGAGAAGGTAAATTAAATATATAAAACTTCTTGGAAAAACGCTTACAGACATTTTTAGAGAAATAGAAGAACTAGGAGGTATCGTTTACTTTTCTTTGTGCCTTCGCTGACTAGAGGACAATATTGAAAAAAAAAAATGGAAACAAAACGAAGCATACCTTACAACTAAGATTTCGCAATAAAGTATTGCCTACTTTTGGGCAATCAAAGAAATTTGTGGAAACCAACTCGCCATTATTCTCAGTTTTTATAAAACTAAATATTTATATATATAAAAAAAAATCTTAAATCCATTTGTAAACATTTCTGTATATGTAACTATTCATTACTTTCCTTAAAACTTTTGACGCCATTCCTTTTTTTAAGGCCAACCTGATGCCGCCGTTTTCAACTGAAAACCAAATATATTTTTAGGAGACATTTCCAAAACCAAAAATGGCGCTTTTTTCCCTTAACAAAACTTTTAAACCAACTCAAATATGAAAAAACTCTGTCCATATTTCCAACTACTTATAACTCTGGGAGAAGAGAGGCACTCACAACCGTAAAACGGAAAAACATTTTAATCACTTTTAATTTATGTAAATGTTTGAGTATTTTTTGTTTCTGTTCTTTCGCCAACAAAATGCTGCTCTTTAGTCCAGCAGTACATCCGCCGAGGCATTTGAGGTGCTGGTGGTGCTGTTGCTGCTAGCGTTGACCACAGCCAAATGCTGGAAGTGCTGCAAAGCCGCCTGTTGTCGAAACGCATAGGACGAAGAGGCGGCTGACAGAGACGAAACCGCTAAGTCGTCTCGGCTGTCTTCGTCTTGACCATCTTTAAGATCGGGTGTGGTGGCACTTTTGCTATCTATGGCACCAGCTACGTCCTCTTCGTAGTCCTCCTCATCGTCATCATCATCCAAATCGACAATTTCATGACTGGTGGTGCTGACGTAATTGTGTGCCTTCAACGGTGTTGACGTGGCCGTGGGCGGTGGTACTTTCATGACTGCCGACTTTAAATTTAAGGCTGCCAAAGTGGCAGCAGCCGCAAAACAGGCTGCTGTGGAGGAGTTGACACTGTCGTGCTGTTGTTGCAATTGCTGTTGCAAGATACTGCCACCCCCTTGTGCCGTGGTGTTATTGTTGTTGTGGCCATTTGCATTCTGCAACAGGGAACTGTTGCGTCGTCTGAACAATGAACGCAAAGCAATTTCCGGATGCTTTTTGCGAACATGTTGACGCAAATGATCAGCCCTTTTGGTGCGATGACCGCACACCGAACACACCATCGATTTGCCTTTGCCGCACTCCTGACGCAAGTGGCGTCTTAAGGTGCCGTGGCGGCGATACGTGCGAAAACATTGAGGGCACGTGTAGCTCTCTTCGTTGCCTAAAAAGTTGTCGTAGTTGCCGGTCATGTGGGGCGGTGGAGGTGGCAAAGGTGGTAAGTTTTGTTGTTGGGGTGGCCTAAAGTTTTGTTGGGTTTTCAGCGACAAAGCAGTCGTCGTTGTTGTTGTTGTACCGGGTGAGGTTACAGCTGAAGACGAAGACGAAGTAGAAGTGTTTTTAAAAGGGTGGTGAGCATGAAGTTGTTGTTGTTGTTGATGATGATGTTGATGCTGTTGATGGTGGTGTAATTGCGATTGCTGTTGTTGGAGGTGCGCATGATAATGTTGTTGCTGTTGCTGTTGTTGTTGCTGATGATGTTGGGAAGTGTTGGAGGAGATGGTCATGTTGTTGTTGTTGTTTTTGGTAACATACACAAAGCCTGAAATTTGGTTTTTAGGATTTTGTAAAGTTTTTCGTTTTCTACTTTTTTTTTTTCTTATTAAGGATTTTTGGATTTTTTTTTTCTTTTAAAAAATTTTGGTTAAAACAAAAAGCTTCGGTTTATAGAAGAAAAAAAATTATATGAGGTTAAAACTGTTAAGAAACTTATGATTTTCAATAATTAAATCTTAAAGAAAAACACTTTTAAAGAAAATTATTAAAATTATGGAGAGAAAACAAAAAGGAACATAATAATTAGTGTGGTTGCCTGTTTTTGGGGGGTAACAAATGCATGCCAATCATTAATTAATAAAAAAATTATTTTGGATAAGTGTTAGAAAAAAAAAGAACACATAACGAAAGAATACGAGCATTTCTTCCGTAGTTGTATCTGATTGCCGGGTAGTGAGTGAGGTGAGTAAGAGCGGGGGTTTTTCAATGTTTTCAATTCAAAGAGCTGTAAGTAGTGGTGAGTTTGGTTATAAAGTTTTATTTTTAGGAGATAATGGTCGTCAATTGCCGAATAGTCGAACACGAGTATTTCAAAGAGTCATTTGGGTTAAATACAAGCCACAAAAGTATTTGTTTTTTATTTTTCTTGTTTTTCTTTTAATCAAAAATGCAACATAATTGTAGAATTTTTTTCGTTTTTGTATTAAGAGTTTAGATTAAATTACAAAAATAAAATAAATTGTTTGGTTGTTGGGACATGTGAGAGAGAGTTTGCATAATATGTTAAAACTAAATGATGTTTAAGATTTCGTATTGGAAGTTTTAATGAAGAAATCATTTTTAAAAAGAAGAAAAAAAATTTATTACAAAAACAAAGTTCATATTCCTAAGAAATTAGTACAATCAGAAAACTCCTTGTAATAGCAAGAGAAACAAACCCCCTTTACTAGCAAAATTTTGAATTCAATTTAAAATAAAAATTTTCCCGGGCTGACAAATATTTTTCCGACCCATGTTAAGTTTTCCATATCTAAATATTAAAAAAATATGTTGAAAAAGCTGTTTTTTCTAGGCTGTTAAAATAAAAAAATAAAAAATAAAAATTTAAAGTAACTGTAAAATCCCCGTTATATTAAAAAAATTATATATTTTTATATTCTTTATAATTCGAGCCGTATTATCGAAATTATAAGACCAAAATATTAAAAGAAAAAATATCCTTTAAAGGAAATATTTTCATTCTATGCAAAATTTAAGAAAACAATGTACAATAGACAAATTTCCTGTTCAACAAACCACATTTATAGCAATATTTTTAAAATTTCCCTTGTTGGAAAATTTGCATTTAAGGTTAAGTTTTAACAAAAACCATAATATGCAGCAGTTTTTTTATAAAATATTTCCTATTTCAGCAATGCGTTGTCTTAAAATTGTATTGTAAAAAAAGTGCCTTAAAACAGCAGCAAAAATCCAGCCAAAAGAAAAAAAATTCCCTCAATAGGATTTTTTCGATCCAAAATGTTGAAAAAAAAAAATTTTAATAAATTTCTCTTTTGAAACAATATGAAAATCTTGTTGAAAATCCAGTAGAACCTTTGAAGTAAAAAAATTTCCTTCAAAGGGAAATTTTAATTAAAGATACGATGATTTTGACAAAATCTACACAATTCATTTTAATGGCAGATTAAGAGAAAATTTTATTCTAAATATATTTAACAAATCTTTCAAATAGAAAATTTCCCAAGATGGGCAATTTTTTTCAAGTAAATGTTTTTTTAAATCTTAAAAATTTATATCTACTTTTGCCTCGCCTGAGCCAAAGTAGCAAAATCTTCCATATAGAAAATTTCCCATGATGAGAAATTTCTTTTCAAGTAAATGTTTTTTATTAAATCTTAAAAATTTATATCTACTTTTGCCTCGCCTGAGCCAAAGTAGCAAAATCTTCCATATAGAAAATTGCCCATGATGGGAAATTTCTTTTCAAGTAAATGTTTTTTTTTAAATCTTAAAAATTTATGTCTAGTTTTACTTGTCTGAAACAAAGTTTTATTAAAAATATAACAATGATGAATAAAATAAAAATTTCCCTCGCCAAAATTACATACATACATACATATGTATGTATATATTCCCATCGATTCTATAATAATCATACAATTGTGTGTAACATATTCTACAAAAATTTGCATAATTCATTGAAAATGTCGTGTTATATTTCTAGAGGCAAAAATTTCCCTTGATGGGAAATTTCCCTTGATGGGAAATTTTTTTATGTACGATATTTTCTAATTTTTGTTCTGTTATTGGTCGGTCTGCAGCTACAACGAGAATTTTATTAAAAATGAAAATTTCCCAGTTTCGGGTTTTCAATGAAAAATAAAATTTTACGAAAATTTTATACTATTATAGAAATTTGAAAATTTTTTGTAACTGGAAAAAAATGCACATTTATTTGAAAAATACTGTAACATATTTACTTGTACTTCAATTGAAAAACTTTCTTTTTTGAAAAATTTTCTTAAAAATTAGATTAAATTTGCAACTTATCAAAACACTAGACCAGCAGTTCTTTAACATGTTGATCAGATTTTTTTATGAGACAAAAAAAAATACTTCCCTCTAGGTTTTTAGCAATCTTTGAAGAAAATACGCAATTTATTTATCCAGCCCAGAAAGACAATCAATATTGTTGATATGCAAAATAAAATGAAATCCATATATTTTTTCTATCCGTTTTGCTGTCGCAAAAACAAAACCATAATTTAATTATATATTTCAAATATATTACAACTTATGTACGACTTTATTCGTTCAAGTCCTTAAAATTTAAACTTATAGATATAACTAAATCTTAAGAAAAATAATAAATTTTTGACAGCTCTGGCACGAATTCTCAGACAAATTTAGAGGGGAAGTGAGAGCGCGAGAGAACATACGAGACAGGGAGAGAGAGAGAGAGAGAGAGAGAACAATCAGCTGTGAACGAGTTCATTTATTTAATGTTATGCAAACGCCGCAAATGATCGGAAAGTTTAAAATTATGATGAAAGCCACGATTGCAAAGGCGGCAAACGAACTTTTTCGGCTGATTGCATTCACTGCGCATGTGGCGTTTCAGAGTCGAGACAGTCTGATATTTACGGCCGCAATTCACACAGTTATAGGGATAGGTAATGATCATTCTATCGACATTGATCAGGGGGACATTGGCGATGTCATACGTAGAATTCGTGGTGGTGGTGGTGGTGGTGATGGTGCTTGCGGCATTTGTATTATCAATTTGTTCCTGCTTCACGGACACTTTGACTGGCGGCCTAATCCGTTAGCAGCGCAAAATGCAGGCAAGATAGAGAATGAGAAGAAAACAATGACAATTGCATGAGTTGGTGTGTGTGAGAGAGAGAGAGAGAAACTGAGAGAAAAAGATATGCATTTCATTACCTGCGTTTTCTAACACTACGAGTGACTTGAGTAACTACCGATGAGCGGATGTTATGATGGCGATACGAGCGACGTTTGGGCACAACCAAACGTTTATTGGGATTCGTTAGCAGGCCGCCAGCGTCTGCCAATGGTAACGCATTTAAGGAACTTGAGTTGGCAATTAGAATGTCGTTGTTAGTGGCGGTGGCGGTGGCGGCGGTGGTCGTAGTTGTGGTAGTGGTGGTGGTGGTGGAGTCTATGGCAAGGGCGGCTGTATTGCCGGAACAAGTGGCAGTTATAACAAATTCATGATGGGGATGTTGATGTTGTTGATGATGATGCTGAGGATGATCTTGTACATTTGTGCTTGTATCGTTTCTTTCTGCAGAGTAGACAGAAAATATAGAAATAATAACAACATCATCATTCAAACAATCAAGCATTAATAAAGAAGAAAGTTTTTTTGGTTTTGGGGTTTTTTTTTTTTTTTTTTTTTTTTTTTTTTTGTGTGTAAGAAAACAAAGCAGATAGAAGCAGGGAGATTTTCTTTAAATTTATTAATTGCCAGGAAAATTTTAATTTCATTTTTCCTCTCCACTCTCAAGCAACAAAAACTTTTCTTTTTTTAGTGTGCGTTAAAAAAAAAAGAACTGGATAATAAATTAAAACTCTTAAAGAAAGTACCAAATAAAAAAAAAAAACAGATACACCACATCACCACCACGTTTTTCTTTGTTTTTTTTTTCTTCATTTTCTTCATCTTTTGCCATAAACTTCATGTATGTAGTTAAATATAATTAATAAATACTCGTGTGAGTGTGTGAAGAAATAAACACATTCCAAAAAAAAAAAAGGAAAAAGGAAAACGAAAACACTTCACTACCACAAACGTGTTTATTTAAAAAAAAATGCCAGCATAAGATCCCAAGTTAAGAGGAAAATATTATTGTTAAATAGAACATACATACATACATACATATAAAAAGGATATTTTTTTACTACTTATAAAACGATTTAAAACTTTCAAATATTCAAATGATTTAAGGCAAAGTTTGTATTCGTATTTGTTATGTAAAAGTACTATGCAAAGAAACGCACTCACCCGAAAGCCATTTTTTGTTTTGTTGCTTCTTGGCGGCGCATTTTTTATGAGCACCACAACGACTTGATTATTCACACAGATGCAAAAAAAAAAAAAAATATCTATAAAAATCAGCGCCAGCCAAAAACTAGGTCAAGGTCAATTGAAACATACGAATATATCTGCCAACTCAGTCGTATAAAACACGTTGTCACACAGACACAAACACAAACACACACACACACACATACATTCAAGACTAAAGAACACGAGCCAATAAATGAATTTGCCGTATCAAACAAAAAGTTTTACTGGCAATAAAACCAGACAACGATTAGATTTTTTTTTTAATTTTAATTTTTTAAATAGTGACATTTAATAAATATTTTTACATTTTGATTAGATCTGTCTGTCGTGTTGGCCTTTGCAAATACTCGTCTTTAGTAGTACGTCATTTTGTTGCTTGAAATCAGCTGGTTTCTAAAAGGAAATTGTTCCACCCCCCAAGCCCCCTTTCATTCCCAAAAAACCCCACCTCCTTCTTGTTGGTCTTTCATTATTTTGCTAACATCAACACAATTAATATATAAAATCCTGAGCATAAAATTTGTGGTAAAAGTTTTTTTTTCATGCAGTCGGTTGCAGAAATTTCATGATTTGAAAGCACATGGTTTTCCGGAACATGCCGGAAATCAAGCGCTATATACAATAGTTCGCTAAGAGGGTGTGCAGTAACTAATGACTCGATTAGGGTTAGCAACTGAAGCTACAGTTTCGTTGCCAACGTTGGCAACAAACAAACAACACAATTTGTATTATGAATGGCAACTTTTTGTCAGTTGCCCAGAAGTTATCGAAAAAGGATTAGCAACCACAAATAATAACATATTTTCAGGGGGGAAAACAGCAACAGCTTTAAGTGGAAAAGAATATAAGCAATTAAAATGCTGTCTTCAATTGAATAATTGCGGGGGGACGAAGAAGAAAGCGCAGCATCGATTAGACAACAATTAAAAGAAATTAGTGTCAAATTGTTGCCTGCTTGTTATTATTTTAAACATTTCCAAATCTGCAACCAATAAATAATTAATTTCTTTGGCTTAAAAGTAAATTCAACTTTAGCTTTAAACACTCACAATACGGCAATCAAAAACTGTTACTTGCCAAAATTACTTTTATAAAAAAGCAACTGAGGTTGCCAGAACTTTAATAGCCAGCCACTTGCCATCTGTAATAGCCTTTTTGGCAACTGGCAACGCCACTCTGAAGTTCGGTTGCTATCAATAATCGAGCCATATATATCACCAGACAGCCTTAACTTTTTGGCCTGACGTTATTGATATATATATACATTTTCTTTACGGCGTCCATATTCCAAACTTTGAGTTCGTATTTGCGAGAAGTCAATTTGTATTTTGTTAAAAAGCCGGGTTTTTTTTGGGGGGGATATTCGAAATCGAGTAACAGCTTGTTTGTTGAGGAACTGTTTATTATATCTGCTACCACCAGTTTTGACACTGCTGTAACTACATACATATATGATGCAAAAGTGAAGGACGGACACAGCCTCCCTCGATTTAAGGCGTTTCCGCCCAAAAAAAAAAGAAAACTTTTTTTAAATGTGTTGTACATATAAATACATACATATATAATATCTGGCATCTGGATACTTGGCAGCTTGTCGCCGCCTTGACGCCGTTTAATGGCAGGAGTGACTTTTTATTTAGATTCTTACAAAGCGTTGCGTGCAGAATTGTGCAAATCGTAGCAAACGAATGACACGAAAAGCTGAGATAACCGATTACCCATCGAGTATCGACAACGAATAGATTACTTTTTGATAACGACTGCCGTGTTACACGAAGTACTCGATTTCGAATCCGGTGATTTGGTAAAAAAAAAAAAAATCTTCACCAAAAAAAATTTCTAAATACGTCAAATCTTTTAGCTTATTTTTGATTTACATAATAAATTTGGCTTCACCCCACCTGACAGGTATTGCCTGAATTTTAGACAAGTTCTAATAGAAAGTATTATAATCTGAAGTGTTCATAAAAATGTTTGCAGGGTTGCATTTGGGAATACGCAACACTTGTGGCGACATGCGCTTTGGCAAGGCAGCCGCCGGCCAACGAAAGCACAACAACAACCGACTTGTTGGCATACGGGGGAAAGTCTTAGCTAACGAGGAGTTGGTGGTGGTGGTATGATGTGTCGTCAAATGCCACACCCAAAAATACAGTGTAACAAAACTGTCGCACGTTACCAATAATTTACATATAATTATTGAAATAAAATTTAGTGCCCCAATGCAAGAACATTTCATTACTTGAATAAAAAAAAAAAAAAAACCGCAGCTTGATAATGCACCAAATGATGTTCCCTCATTTGAGCAGGTTGCAGATCAAATTTCTATACGCGCAGCCATTATTTAGTTATCAGCTGTACGCCACGTTATCGAACATTAACGTTCGCCAGACAACAAAAACTGTTTAAGGGACTATTTGTGAGCTTTATTTGGCGCCAAGTTCATCTGTTGCTCGCCTCAACTAATAGCCAACAGTTGCGTTTCGATCCATTATTTTGATTTTAATAAGTTTTTCAAAATGTTGCTTAACATTCGACATCGTGGGACAGCCCCTAAATATAGTATAACTAAGTTTCAACTGAATTCTATTTGCGAAAAAGTTTTTATACAATATGGAAATATTTAGTACCTGTTCGCCAGATGCGGGACGGTCCTTATATACAACATATCTAAACTGAATACTATTTGCGACATAACTTTTACACAGGCCTGGAAAGTACAAAACAAAGAGTGCAATAAATAACTGTATATTTCTATTAATACACACAAATAAATGGGCAGTTCAGGTGCTGGCCGATTGTAGACTTTTTGTTTAGCAATGATTTAGTTTTTTGTGAAAAAAGTTCAAGTTTATATAAAGAATGAAAACCGATATGTAACATAAGTGTGTCATTCATCACTTTTCTTCATTAAGTACGTAGATTTTTGTTGGCCACTGTATGTATGTATGCATATGCTGAATGCTATCGCTTAAGGCGTCGCTTCGCATCCCTGTGTCAGGCCTTTTTTGCATTTCTCTAATTCAATTTTTTTTTTTTACTTTTCTTAATTTCAAGCTCTGACATTTAACTTTGAGCTTTTGGCACAGTGTAACTTCGTCTTGCATTCGGCAGCATGGACGGTGTCGAAGGCGGGTGAGGAAGTCCTTGGTATTTTCGAGAGAAATGTTCTGCGTTCAATCTTCGGCCCTGTGTGCGTTGATGGTTTCTGGAGAGAAGAAGATTCAATCACGAACTGTACGGGTGGTTGTACAGCGACATGAGCCCAACCAGGCGCCTACGGATCCAACGGCTAAGGTGGTTGGGCCGCGGTTGAGCGCATGGAAAATCTTGCTTCGACCCGTAGAATCTTCGACTCTGAACCAGTGGGACATCGCAATAGAGGACGCCCATGCAACCGATGGCGCACACAAGTGGAGAGGAACCTCTCTGCCAACTTGGTGTGCAAAATTGGAGGATGCTGGCCAAAGACCGTGCCAGCTGGAAAAGCTTGTCGGTTGAGGACCAGGTACACCCCGGACTGTAGCGCCAAAATAAGAAGAAGAACTTCGTCTTGCGAATTGATCGCTTTGAACGATGCTTACAAAAAGTAGCAATAGAATAGCTCCACTTTAAGGCGTTATTTGTGTGCAAACGTTCTGCAATTTTTTTTTTTGCGTTGCTTTGACACCCCCCGGCACGAGGAAAAGTTTGTGGCGTAGACTTTAAGCTTAACGAAAAATAAAAGCGATCAAAATACATTTTTCTGTTCACTTGCTAACAATTTGATGTCGAACCGGTGATTTATCTGTCTGCGACAGTCGCCGACATGCAGTTCGCATGTGCAGAGTTCGTGCATGATTTATTCACGAAAAAATCGCTTAGAATTCTGTTCCAATTTAGAGAAATCGCTTCAAAATAACTTTAAAAAATTAACTAAAACACATCCATATCTATAAATGTATGTATTGCTATGCAAATCTGTTGTGGAAATCATGTTATTTTAAATCACATGATTAAAATCGTGTTATTTGAAATCACGTGATTTCTAAAAGCAAATTGCATGAAGAAGTTTAATTTTGCGTCTTTCATTTTCCCAAGAATGGCACATTTACCACCGTAAGTATTGAATTTAGAAATTGTGTGGTTTGAAACCACATGATTTTTCGTTTTCTATCATATGATCGATCACATGCAAAAACACAACATTAATTTTCTCATATGATTACGATATTTCAAAACAAACAGAATCAGTTACGTCCACACACACACAAACACACACGCACACACACATACATAAACACAACACATGATATTTTTGACCGACCGTACGATTATATCTAATACTGAATCATCATGATCTTTTGAGAAAATGCCAGAAATCGGTATTTTTATAGCGATTTTGAGTGGAAAGAAATTACGACAAGAAAATATTTCCTCGTTTCCCGCCGAAACAAAACTAATAAAATGACATTAATTACCGAACGAAATTTATTTTTCTACTGGTCTTGGGCGTAGTTCCGAAACTTTTCACTAAGTGAAGTAGTACTAATGGTTATAGACACATTCTCTAAGGATCGGAGTCATGTAAAGGGTGGCCTGATCGGCAACTATTACTGGGACCATTAATTTTAATAATACATGACGTTGTAAAAAAAAAAAAAAAAAAAAAATTGTGCTTTCGACACATTGTGACAGGTCACAGTACCAGTGCAACAAAATAAAAGTAAAGCCCAGTGTGTATGCCGTTGTGTAATACACGACACTGTCGTCATAGCAGACGAATAAAAAGTTTTCGTTTTCACACGTTCTTGACCGGCCGGCCACGGAACCACCGTACAAAACTATGCGCACATTTTTCTCATTCTAATAAAATTTATTGTTGTGATTGGAAAACGGATGACACATTCAAGCGAAACTTGCTGATATTTTTATGCTAAACATTAAGCCATTTTTTTTTTCATCACCAAAAGCTGACGACAATTCAATCCAGTTTTTAAACAGGGAATTTCGCCACTTGACGCTGTGATTGTGTTGACGATGTGATTGTGTTGAAAACTATCGATTTCAGGTGGACTATAAAACTATACATATTTTGCGGTCATGGTGAAGTGGTTACCATCGTTTTCTTGTTTTTGTTTTACTTAGAAGCGCATCGTTTGGAATATTAATTTCGATCACACATCCGGCGAAGATGTCGTCGTCAGGTGTCTTGAAAAAGTCTTGAAATTTGTTTAAAACCAAAAATGGTTGTTTAGCGAAATTTATTAATCGATCTGTGTACATACAACAACAACAAAAGCCAGCGTCTTTGTAGATTACAGTAATTTTTTGTGTCTCAAACTTATTTGGAAAAATGCTTAAGGAAATGGCAAATTATGTTCTCGTGTTTTCACTGACAATTTTCATCGGTAAAGACTTTCTTTCTACTCCCGTTATTTGAAATCACACCAGCTGTTTTGTTTAGTGCGGATTTAAATTGACATGTTTTCAAAATCTGGAAATTTTTAAAATCGAAAATAGTATCACATCATTTTAAGTCTTAATCTTAATAAATACAATGACAAAAAAAACTCTCAGCTTTTTGCTACAGTTTGTTTGTTTGTAGAAATCACATGATTTCAGGCAGCGTGATTTTCATTCAGGGCAGTCCTCAAAAAAAAAGGACTTCAAATGAATTTAAATACTATCCCATTTTCGAATAAAAACAAAAATGTTTCTTTTTAAAAATTCTCATTATTTTCAGCCAGACCGGTATAAGAAAGGCCTGGCCCGCGGGAGGCAACTAGATCCTTAAGACCACATTTCATTAGAAACACGACGTAAATGAATTTTTTTTTTGTTCAAAAACTCACAAGTTGCTTGTGAAAGATTGTTTGGGTCACAAAAGCCGGCTCGTCTCCGAAGAGACAACTCCAAAATTATCACGGGCGGATGATGAATAGAAGGCGCAAACGAAATTTGGAATATGGCGTTTGTGTGTGCCGCGAAAAAAAAAGTATTTAAAAATAAAAGCATTAGGTTCTGCTGAAAAAAGTCTTAATCGCTACTCGTACTCACAGGACACGAATCTGGCGCAATTAATGCAGAAAATTTCTATGGAAGGCTATAAAAAAAAATTCGGGAATCTCTTCATACAAATCTGCTAGACGTTGCGGCTCAGTGGTGTTCTGTAAACAAGAAACAAAGATGGAAATGGTATGATGGAAAAATATTGATTCAAAACGATAAGGAAAGTGGTTCCTTGCGCTAAAACGCGACATTTAAAAGAATAACCTGATGACAGCACGAGCAAAAAAAAACAAAGAAATCAAGTAGAATGTGTGATATGAAATTGGCGCCAGACTCTTGTCCCGCGAAATTACTTTTAATTAATTTGTTTTCTTTTACGTCTCCAGTCGCAGGACGTTCTTTAAAGTGTTTAAAGCATTTGTAGAAAAATTCTGGCGATTTTTTACCATTTAGCTACACTTTTCGTGCTCTATAACATTTATAGAACAACTTGTAGAGTAAAACATTCAAGCAAATGGCTGGCAAAAAAAAAGGAATTGGAGCCCATTCCATATTTTAGCTTTTTTGCGAAAAATTTTATATAAAAAAAAAGATCCAGACAAAAGAGCGCAGCGCGTTTCTTTGATTTCGGTTTGATACCAAAATTATCGATAACTTAAAGCTGAATGTAGTATAATCCAGGTTCAAGTCCTTTGGTGGAAAATGCCAAAAGGCATCAGTTAAAAAATATTTATGTACATGTTGGGGAGGCATTAAGAAAACGTTTTGTTTTAAATGCACGATTGCACGACTGGCACATTTTAGCGAGTTTTAACTGTCAGGCCAAACACGCGTTTTTTTTTTATTGTGTCTTGGCGATTATAAAAAACAATAATGCTCGTTTTATACAAATTGAGAAATCTTTCATCGTTTGGATGATAAGAAATAAAACGCAGTTGAACAGAAACGTCAGGCATTTTTAATACACCTTAAAATAGGGCCGAAGAAGATCTAAAACTTTTGTTTGGAAACAGAGCTCTTGTTTTCATTAGTTATAACAGAGAGGTTGACAACACTAATCTAACCCCTCCTTTATAATGGATTTGTGGTGCATTTCATGCTTTTCATGGGTTATTTTTGATGATATCAGGGAGAAGCCGCTAAATCTGGCGGTAAACGTCCTGCTTTCAAGACCCAGTGTTCAAATATTGTCTATGGAGATCTCTGATTTCTAGAAAACCGTCAATCAAGTGTCAAAATGAAGGCCGCAGGTGTATTGGTAAAAGCGAGCATTTCTTTTGATTTCCTATTGCGGATATAAGAAGGCAAATATTTGCCGACCGTTTTTCTGGCAGTTCGATCATGCAGCCAAAGACCAGAAATAATGTTTCCATAAAACTTTTATGTTTTTATTATTATTCCAGTAAGAAAAAAAACAAAAACCATCAACTTCAGTGTTGATTTTATAAAATTTTTGTCAAATAGCATATTTTTTATTTAGATGATTTAGTTTCATTAAATATGAAAAAGAAGTTTAGAATTGGGATGGCTATTATTTGTTCTTATTGCAACTCAGTAGTTAAAAAAAAAATGAAATAATTTCAACATGAAGTCATGTTAAAATGACATGCAAAACTGCCAAATCATTATCATTACAATGTCAATTTTCAGGGAATTTCATATAGAAAACATTGCAATAACTCCACCATTTAAACACAAAGTAGAGCTTCTTGCTTATCGCATAGTTGCGAGCCGCCAAAAACTAGCCCAGGTTCATTCATCTACACATCTCGCTCGCTCGCATTTACTCGTTCCTACATGTCACTACTATTAGACACAATTAGTTTTTTCAGTTTTCTATGGCCGAAAATACTGGCAAATATAAGGGTTGGTGCAACAGTCTTTCAGTTTTCAGTTATTAACGATTAGAAATATATATTAAAATAAAATTACAAGAAAAACAATTAAAAGAGAGGACAAAATTCAGTCTTGAGTTTGCGGGAAAAAAAAGAAAGAAGTTTTTGTTCCCTGTCGACTGTTTTGTAATAGATTATTGAATATGTAAAACGTGTTGGCCTTAATCTATGACAGAAATGTCGCCTTAGGGCGTCTTTAATTCTATTTTATGGTGTGGTTTTTTTTTTTTTTAATTTGGGAATAAATTTATATTGTATAAGAAAAAGATTTCCTGTTCATTTGGAAACCAAAAATCAATCATTTGCCTGCCCCTCTCTACTTTATAAATATGTATGTATGTACATGGGAGACAGTGGCAGCAAGAAGGCACTTAATTCGAATCAACGGACTTATTTCGTTTGTGCGGTATTTATTACATCCAGCAATCAAAACACTTGACAAAATCTGCAAAACAAATGAGTTGGGTTTTTTTTTTTTTTTTGCAGCAGAGGACTTTGAAAGTGCGATATTATGCCAAAAGATTGCACGTTTGCATTTAGGAATACGCACCAGATGTTGTACCCAATATGTGTCACTCGAACAGCACAAGGTTGGTGTGTTGCCATCATATTGCACAATTTTATGCCAAGTGTATGGGGCCGTTCACATCTCATTGAAGCGTTAATGACTTGTTGTTTACAGTCAACTAAGTGAAATATTTTGTATAGCATAAAAGGTTTTTAATCAGAGTCATTCCATCACAAAAAGGTGGAAACATGTAAATGATTTCATCATTTTTGAAAACAAATGATTGATAATGACGACAATCAAAGTAATTCTATTTAAATTTATTTTTAAGCAAAATTTGCATGATTTTAATCACGCAATATAAAAAAAAAATTTCGTTTTCTAAACTAAAACGACAACAGCAATAATAATTATTATTTGTTGCGAATGAAAAATGACAACCAGTATTTTTGTAATTTTTTTTTTTTTTTTTTTTGCTTAATAACAATTATTAAATTTTAAAATATGCTTTTATGTGAACTCCTCTAAATGACTGAGCCAAAAATGTTAAATCATTTTTGCCAAGATAATGAAACACACAAATTGCCAAATCATTTCTCAAATTATGATATTTATAGAAAAAGACAGAATATGACATTTGATTCAACAGGCAAACAAACAAAAACTTTGCGAAATTAAAATTATGACTTTGACGAGAGTTTGATTGTGTTGGGAGGAGTTTTGTGAGCAGCTGGGGGGCTTCTGGGGCCCGAGCAGCGAAGAGAAATTTTGTTTTGTTTTTTTTTTTCAATTGATGCCACCAACACAAAAACTGCAAAATTTAGATGATGTCAAAACACAGACAGAGCGACAGACGGACAGACGTACACACAGCAGCATTATCATTTAAATATGTTGTGACAAACACAAACATTATCTGAATTTCCTTGAACTTGAGACAGACAACAGGTGTAATTTGTTTTTTTTTTTTAATAAACAATAAAAAAATATATATATTAATTGAATAAATTTGTATAAAACTTGTTTTTTCTGCACAGAAAACACATTAACTGTAAGTCGGAAATAAATTTGCAGGGAACCTTTACAGAAAATTTGTTTCTAATTTAATAAAGATTTTGAACTAAAACTTTTAGGGCTAAAATTTTGTACTTTGCAATTTCTAAACTTTTAAGTATTTTGATCAGAATTAATTGTCAAAATTTTAATCCTTTCTATTTCCTGGTTGTTTTTTAATTTTTAGTTTTTTCTGCTTCAAAATAACAGTTATTTGATAACTTAAAATTCGTTTGGGATTTTTTTTTTTTTGAAATTTTTGACATTCGATTTTTTTTATTTGTACAACAAAAAATATTCCTCCGCCTCAAAAATCATGTTAATAAACTATATCTGTCGTCGTGTGTCTATTAGAATTGGATTTATATATGAAAGCGAGAATTATTCGATATTGACTTGCGGTGACAGCGACAGACAGCGGCTCTGGGAATGAGCGCGAATCATAATGGCAGCTGTCAATGTACTACTTCCTGAATTTAAAAATTATCGTTAGTTTATTTCTTTTAATTTTCAACAAGTTTTAATATTTTTCAAACAAATATTCAAATAAAAATTCTCATCATTTCGTGAATTAAAAACATTTTTATATTTTTATATGAAACAAATTTGTTGTTGTTCAAAAAGTTCAATAATTTCTTTAAGTTGGATTTCAACAGTTCAGGATTACAGTTTTCGACATTTCAGAAATCTTTAACAAGAATAAAACTTTTACTTGAGCGAATTTATCTTTTCGGAATGGGCCATGAGATAAGGGCTTTAGTTTGAAAAAGTTTTCTTAAACTCCAACTATTTTCAGCCCAATTAAATTATTGTTGTCAGTAATCAGTGACAAGAGTTTTGTTTGAATTCAGGCCCACGAAGGAATTTTGTGAACCACTGAAAGGTTGTACGGAATATGGGCGCATCAACTGATTTTTCCCAGACATATTAGTTTTTTCATTAATATAAAAATAAAAACGTTAATTTGTTGGATCAGCGAATATTTTTTTCAATTTTTTTTTTTTTTTTTTTTTTTTGTATCTGCAGTAATTTTTGTGCAAAATAACAAAAATTTATATTCTATATAATTCTAAATTCTGAACATTCATGAATATTTGTGATACTGAAAAGCAGCAGGGAAGAGGATCTTGCTGGGACAAGAGATTTGGTAAAAGCTATCCAGATAAACAACTTTGGGCTTAATCGGCAGTTCGAGAAGAGTAAAAATCTACTGAAAAAACTTTTTATTCGCATTTTGCGAATTTTGTTAAACAAAATTTATTAACAATATTAAATGAAAGTTTTATTAAAATACAGGACTAACTAACCAACTGTTGAAACCAAAAAATGAACTCGCTGGGAAATTTTTAAGACAGTATTATTTTCACAGAAAATTTTCTGAGACAATTTTTAGGAAAAATTCCGTAATGCTGCTGAACGTATATATAAACTTTCCCACAAGAGGGAAATTTTTATATACAATAAAGTTTTGCTCTGAAATCGATTAAAATAACATTCTGAACAATATTAAATGAAATATTGAATGAAAACAAAATTTCCCTCTTTGGGAAATTTTTAACACAAGTGCAACTTTTATCGAAAATCTGCTCAAATAACTTTCTATTTAAGATTTTGCTGAAATTTTATGGAAAATTCGTTACGAGTTTAAAATTTCCCATGAAGGGAAATTTTTATATATAATAAATTTTTGCTTAAAAGCTTGTTAAAATAACTTGCTGAACACTATTAAATGAAAATTTTTGGACAGGATTGCTGAAATAAAAATTTCCCTCTTCTGGAGATATTTAGTCAGTGCAAAAAAAAATTGTAATTATAAAACTATTAATGCAGTTTTTATGGAGGGGTTTATCAAAAATGCCATAAAGTCCTTTAGGTTAGAAATTTCCCAAAAAGAGAAATTTTTAATTAATATTTTTAGAAATTTTTAAAAAATAATTAATATTATTAAGCGCCTAAATATTCCTGACTAGGAAATTTTTAGTAACTATAGGATTTTACTTTAAATTTATTTAAAACTATCTTTTGTTAGTAAAACACTTTTTGTTTTTTTAATAATGCAATAAAATCTTAATAAAAAAATCTAATTGAGTGTAAACTAGTTATTTTGCTTTGTAGAGAAAACGTTGTATAAAATATTTAAAAATGGATTATAAAATAAATTTAGCTTTGTCTCATATATCCCAAATTATTTGCTATAACTTTCCAATAGAAAAATTATCTCTCTAAATATTTGTTTTATTTTTATGCAATTTCTCTGAATTTTTCTTTTTTTTTTTTTTTTCTTTTTAATAAAAATGATTTTCTCATTAAAAACTGTTTGCTTCCAATATGGAGCAAAATTTCTTAAAGAAATCTTTTGTGAACTTTTCTTTTTTCCGCTACGTTTGAAAATATCTTCTTATTTCTTATGTTTAAACTTAAAAAAAAAAAAAAAAACATATTTATAGGTATAATTATATTTACTTACATTTCGTTGATTGAAATAGAAATTCTTTTTTTCTTTTGGCAAAATTTGATTTGAAAAATCAAACTTAAAAAAGAATTCATCTTCTCATCGAGAAATTGAAGCCAACGAAGTTGTTAAGTTGTCACACAGTTTGAGGTGTTTGTTCGATTAAAGTTGCGCACGCTTTTTCAATGTTTGGAGAATTGGGCGGTCTTACGGTAAGAACAAATGGGCGGGAGAGTTTTGAAGAGGACGATTTCTGTGTCTAGCATTTAATTTGAACAGTTCTATTTTAAATGATTTTATTATTTTAAAGTTATATGTACAAAAAGCAAAGGCGATAGATTTTTTTTTTCTTTTTTTTTAAGAACAGAAAATTCTTTGAAACGCATTTGAATACGTGTAAATTATACTGTGGAACTCTCGATTTCGATTCGATTAATTTTTTAGACAAAAACTCAATTATCTTGAATAAATTTCAATAAAAAAAAAAAAGCAGTTGTTTCGTTATTAAAATAATTGCTGTGATATTGTATAACCTGAGAAACCTTTTTCCAGAACAGTCACCTGTTTTTAATTGAAGATATTTTCTTTAGTTTTTATTACAACTTACGAAAAGTGTGCAATTGAAATCTTCCAAAGAAAAATGCCGACTTTTCTTTTCTGCTTTTCATTATGATGAGTCAATAAATTTTTGCTTTGGTTATTTATTGAATAATTGAATCAATTACGCATTTAACTAATTCTATTAAAATGTTTGATTAAACATTTAATTGGGTATTAAACTGTCATTTGGAGAAATCTGAAGCCTTTTTATAAAGGAGAAGAAATAATTTCCGAAGAAATAATTTCCGCTTTTTTTTTGTTTTAAATGCTGTAAAAATGTTAACAATTCCTTTAGAAACAGATTGTTTTAATGCGACTCATTTTTACAGGCTACTTCTTAAACAAAAGTTTTTAATTTAAGCCCAGTTTGAAGAGAGCTCCAGCTTTAGTTCGGCATTTTAAAAATAAAAGGTACAGATTTGAGGCCGCCTTTTACTAATTAAATAAAATAGTTAAATGAAAGTTTCAGTTTGGAACCCAAAGTCATGGTTTTTGTTCTTAAGAAGACATGCGATAGTTTGCGCTCGAATGAAAACCAAAGATTTAAACTGTTTTGGGTTAATTTATGACATGACTGCGATTCCAGTACAATTTAATTAATACTCTTACTTTTAGTAAAATATTTTCAAGAATCGAATTTGAAACAATTTCCAGCATTATTGAACAAAAAAAAAATACTCAACTAAAAATCAAAAATATGTTTCAATTATTTAGTCTTCTTTGGAAAATATTGTAAAATTACTGAAGTCATAGTGATTGGTGGGAAAACTCTTTCTGAAAATCTATGACAAGAGTTAAAACATATTAAAAAATTTACGGAAAACATTCAACTTTTGAGTTCCATAAATATCACACTTTGATAAAAATAGCAAAATATCTCGAAAGCTTTCTATTTAAGCTTAAGAGGCTTTTAAAATTGTTTTAATAACAACAAATATTAGTCCACGTCACACTTTTTCTTTAGATATCAAAATCGTTATATTTTTTAAAGCGCAACAGTTGTAAAATTCTTTTTATGGTTTCGCAAGTATAAGATATTTTCTCCCTAAGAAACTGCAAATTGTTAGTGATTGAAAATTCAGAAATCATTTTAATATAATATCAACTTTGAAAAAAAAACGAGCACGACAGTTTTGTAATAGAATAACAAATAAAAAATCTGGTTTCCTTTAATCTACTACAAAACTCATGCACCGCAATAAGACCCGCCTATTTATTATTTCTCTTATGAAGAGAACATTTCTGTAAAAGATTCAACGATATTATTGGAAATTTGGTTTAACAAATAAAAAATAATTTAAAAAAAAAATATACAAATTGTTGTCGGCTACGCCATAAACATGCAACAACTTGCCATCATACCGTTTTTAGGAAAATTCTCTTCTGCTCGTGACGCCATCATTAAAATTTTAAATTACAAATTTTAGAAAAACAAAAAAGTATTTCAACGAAATTAGAGAATTTAAGCGAAAATTATTTCAATTTATGACAAGAAAAAAATTGAATTGCGCTGCTTGCGGTAGGCGATTTAAATAAAAGAAGCCTACGACAATTTTGTAATAGATTAAAAAGGGCAAACTTACTTGGCCATTAATCTAATACAATTTAGCCGAAGGCATTTTTCTTAAATTCATCAACCCCGAAAACAAGGAATATTTTTTATTCTAGATTCGCTTAGTTTAACCAGTTTCTTAATATTCCATTAAAACATGTATTGGAAAAAGATAAGAAACTTGAGCCCTCAAAAAAAAAAAAAATAACTATCGCAATTGCTTTCCATAAAAATATTTTGAGAAAAGTAGGAAATATGAATAAATATGAAATAATAATAAAAGTATTCTTAAATGGCAACTATAATAAACTGTACACTAGAAGACAACTAAGAGCACACAAGGGGTAGAGAGACAGAGGCAAGAGCTTACCCGTTCATTTTCGAAGCGTGCGTGCGTGCGTGCGGGCGCCGTTTTGTTTTAGCTGAAAAGTTATTGTTGTTGTTTTGGTGATATGAATTGATGAAACACAATGGCATGGAGAGTAAAAGTTTAAAATGTTTAAAGGATGAAAAGAAACTTTTCGGGGAAATTCAAGGAATGGAAGGAAGGGCTAAGGGTTAAACACGAAAGGCATATAGAGTAAAACAGGAAGAACAAAGAATAGAAAGTTTCAAAACAAAAAAATATTTGTTAAGAGCAAGAGCGACCGACAGCAGTAACAATTTTTGTTTGAATTTTGTAACTAGAAATTGCCGAGAAAAAATAATATAAACAAATATTTCAATGTTTTAAAGAAAATTAAAATTAAAATTAAGACAAACAAAAAAAAAAAACAAATCAATAAATAAAAAATCAACTCAAAAACATAATTTTCAATCACATTTTTAAGCCCTTTACCCAACCGATACTGTCAGGCAAAGAATACTTACCTGTTACTTGCTTCCTATTCAACTATTCAGCGATTACAGCAACCACAGGAAAATACTGACTGACTGTGTGACGACAGGATGATGATGATGATGATGATGCGTTTTGGCCTAGTAGTTTTAAAGTCAAAGCGCCGAGTACCTCACTGTCTTTTTTAAGTTTTATATACTATACCCAAATGTTGAAAAAAGACAGCTACATGCTTTGCTTTAAAAACCTGCCAAACACCGGAAACCAGCTCAGCTCAGCAACAGCAGGTGTCAGCTCAAGTCAGCCCTTCCACAAAAGGCAGGCACCCCACATTAAAAACACTTCTTTTCACCAACTTTTTATTTTTTTTTCTATTTTTTTTTTTTTTTTTTGTGTTGCTTTTTTCTTTCATTGTTTTCGTTTCAGATTTCTTATTGCACTTTTTCACTTAAAACTTGCCAGACTAACAAACAACTGCTTTGAGCCAGACGCCATTTTTAACCTTAGAAATACTTCCAAGACTACCAGGATCTTTTTTAAAGCAGTTTTTTTTTTTTTTTTTTTTTTCTTCAATTTTTTTAACGACCCGCTTTTAATAGACGTTTAATAACCGTTTCATTTAAAAAAAATTTGTGTGCCATTTAAAACTAATTAAAAAAAAAAACTAATTGCTTGAACAAAACAAATAAAAAAAACAAATAATTAAAAAAAATATTGTCCCGTCAACCAAAAAAAAGTTAAAGCAAACTGATTTTTCTAAACAAAAAATCTTTATATACATAAAAATTACATAAAATTCTAACTAAAAAAAATCTAAAATTATGCATGCGTATTTTCAATTTATAAAATAAGATTTCTTTTCGATAAATTTTGTACAGGAAAAATACAAACTTTCTTTTCAAGAAGTTCAAACATTTTTTTTTTTACTTTTGACGGCTGGCATTTCTTCTTCTTCTTGCTATGTGTCACAGAACGAACAGAAGAAAACAATTGCTTTAGAATTTTTTTCTTTTTTTGAGCTAAACTAAGATTCTTTTAACAGGATTATTATTTGTGAAAACAAAAAAATTGAGGTTAAGGGGGGGAGCAGTACAAATAAATCACTTTTAGTTTCAAGTTCAAAAAAATTGGCGCAAAATATTCAAACGTTTAAAGTAATTTTAAATATCAAAACTGGAAAAATTTATTTGGTTCGTTTAGAGCTCGTAGAAGAAGAGAAGCTTGAAATTTGAGAATGAATGGCCGCTAATTTTTGTTGATTCTGAATATACGACGAAGTAGTAAATACTCGTAACTTTCTATTTATGGTTTCAGATTACAAATTTTCCAACACTAAAATTTCTAACATCAAAACTTTTAATAACAAAATTTTCAATACCAAAATTTTCAATATCAAAATTTTTAATATCGAAATATTGAGTATCAAAATGTTATATATGAAAATTTTCAATATCAAAATTTATAATATCGAAATTTTCAGTATCAAAATTTATAATATCAAAATTTTCAATATCAAAATTTGCAATATCCAAATGTTCAATATCCAAATGTTCAATATCAAAATTTTCAATAGCAAAATTTTTAATATTGAAATATTGAGTATCAAAATGTTATATATCAAAATTTTCCATATCAAAATTTTTAACATCGAAATATTGAGTATCAAAATGTTATATATCAAAATTTTCAATTTCAAAATTTATAATATCGAAATTTTCAGCATCAAAATTTATAATATCGAAATTTTCAGTATAAAAATTTTCAATATCAAAATTTCCAATATCCAAATGTTCAATATCAAAATTTTCAATAGCAAAATTTTTAATATCGAAATATTGAGTATCAAAATGTTATACATATATCAAAATTTTCACTATCAAAATGTTCAATGTCAAAATTTTCAGTATCAAAATGTTCAATATCCAAATGTTCAATATCAAAATCTTCAATATCGAAATTTTCGGTATCAAATTATTATAATTTTATAATGATGTTTTCAATATAAAAATTTTTCGTTATCGATATATTCAATATCAAAATTCTTGGTTTAAAGATTTAAATTTTTAAAATCAAAATCTTAAAAGTTAAATTTTTATTTTCAAAACTTTTGATTTCGAAATTGAATCTGTTTGAAATAGCTGAGAACTTTTCCAATTTATTGTTTAAACATTTTAAATTAAAAAATTAATTAAAAGTTCAACAAACGCAGCAGCTAAATCTATTTGCTAAAAGTTATAACTTTTAAAGTGAAACGTTTCATACGATTTGGTTGCACTCCCTTTTTAAAAGTGAAACTTTTGAAACATTTATTTATATTAAAAAAGATTCCACAATTTTTTAATATTCAAAATTTTTTCTTTAAACAATTTTAATTCGTTTACGCCTTTTTCTCAAACTTGTTGTTTTTCCAAAATGTGGCATATTTTATTAATAGATTTCTATAAAAAAAAAAAACATTTTTTTCTTTTACATGAAGCAGTTTCTTAAAGGAACTTAAAAAAGAAAATCCCGAAAAGATTTCGATTGCAGATATATTCTTGCGCTTATTTTACATATTTTTATTTATAGATATTTTCGGGCGTATTTTACATAAGAACGTGGGCGCAAAAACAAACGTTGTTGTTGTTGTTGTTTTTTCTTTTCAATTTTAACAGGTTGTTATATGTAAGTGTAAGTGTAAGTGTTTGAAGCAAATTTTTGAAGAAAACAAAATTCATGATGAGAGTTAAAAAAAAATTAATTGAAAAAGTTTCCGAATATGCGAGCGGCGCATGAACTGAAAGAAGCTCTGAAAAGGCTTCAAAATAGTGGCACTAACGATGAATTGAAATGATTCTTAAATATACAAATTAAAAATTCAAATAATATTTAAAAAAAAAAGCTACGCAAACACCAAAAAAAGAAATGAAATGTTTTAATAATTGAAAAAATAAACATACATATTAATACAAACGAAAAAAAATGTTATGTATGGCGTTAATAAATTAATATTCTGTATGAGTTAAAATAATATTGTAAAAATAATAAAAGTAAATTAATATAAATCAAAAGTTAATCATTCTCTAATCAACAACTTGCACAAAAAATGTAAATAATTAATAATAGTTAAAAGAAATATTAAAATAGTTTATACAACAAGAATAGAATAGAATAGAATAGAGTAGGATTAAAATAAACGAGAAAAAACTTAAATAGAAATACAGAGAACAAAGTATTTAAAAATAAGAGTTAAGAAATTAATTTTTAAATACTTTTTCTTTAAATACGTTTTTTATACAATGTAATAAAAAATTAGAAAATTATAGAACAGGAGGGGGATTAAAAAAGTTTTTTGTTGCTTGTTTTTGTTAAATTCTCTTCTTTAATATCTCTATTATAGTTTTGAGTTTTAAATTTGTTATTAAAACAAATCACATTTAAAATGAGCACGACATTGAAATCTTTAACAGCTTTTTCAAAAAAGGGAAATTGTTTATATGAAGTCGAAGCACTTCCTTCTTCTTTTCTTAAAGCAAAAAAAAAGTTAAAACAAAACAAATTAAAATAATAAATCAACACAACAAACTACTTTTAACTCGGTTTTCGTAAAAAATAAGCAACTAAATTTTGTTTCAACACAAACTCTAAAACGAGAAGTGAATTTTATTAAAGGAAAATGTTGTTTAACTAGTTTTTGTCAAAAAGAAGATGCTTGTTTATGTATTTTTTTGCTTTTGGCATTTTAAATTAAAGTGAAATAAAGTTAGAAAAAAAATTTTTGGCAGCTGTTTCTTGTTTGTCTTTAATCATATTTTTTTTCAAAAAAGGTTGTAGTCGTGCTCTTTTTAGCTTTCTTTTGCTTTTTCATTTGTTTTCTTAATACTCTTTTTAGTTTTTAACTTAAAATTTTTCACTTTTGTTTGTTCAGTTTGACTCACCTTGGGGATCCCGTTGCTGAGCTTCTTGTGTTGCCAATAATAATTCATCCTGAGATCTGTCGTGTTGCCAGGGTGCATATCCTGAAAAATAAAATTACAAAATTAAATTCTCAGTCATTACGAAAATACTAAAAAACAAAAAGAAATTGGCATTTTCAATCAATCGATAATACTTCAATTTTGAGGCGATCGTCGAAAGGGATTTCTAATTTTAGTCGCCCGCCATCAATATGAAATTCTCTAAACTAGAGAGTTAAGCCTAATGCTGACTGGCTCTGCGTATAAGTGGGTGGCTGGTGACAGCCACAATTGTATTTTACAAAAAAAAAAAAATTGTAATAGATTACAAGAAAAATTGTAATAGATTACAAGAAAAATTGTAATAGATTACAAGAAAAATTGTAATAGATTACAAGAAAAATTGTAATAGATTACAAGAAAAATTGTAATAGATTACAAGAAAAATTGTGATAGATTACAAGAAAAATTGTAATAGATTACAGAAAATTTTAAATTACAGAAAATTTTGTAATAGATTACAAAAAATTTGTAATAGATTACGGCATTTTTTTTAATAAATTAAGACAGGATTTATAATAAATTACAGAAATTTCCGTAATAAATTACAGAAAAGGATTAAAATTTTCCGATGGCAACTAAAAATTCTAATAAATTAGAGGAAGAGGTTTAGAATTTTGTAATGGATTGCCATGAAACTGTAATAGAATAGCGAAAATGTGTAACAGATAACAGAAAATTTAGCTCTTAATATTTTCTTCGATTTTTAAAACAAACTAGAATAGTATTTTAAACTAAAGTGCCTTTTGGAGATAATTTGAATAGATCCGAATTTCGACGCGATAACAGATCAACTCGCAACAATAAGAAAGGAGGAGATCTTCATCGAATTAATGAGAAAGAGGCTTTTTAAATTTTCAGGTATAATTATAATTGCTTTCTAAATCATTTATAGATCTCAAGAATTATATTTCCTTTTGTAAAGCAGTATAATAAATTCACACATTATCCTACCGACAAAAAACAAGAACTCCAGTAGTATTATCAAAATATTGAAACGAATTTTTCTTTTTTGTATCTTTCTTTTAAAGCAAATATTGAATCTGAAAATAAAATTCACCTTGACTAGATCCTTCGCCACCTTGACTTGTTCCAGCATTTTGATCCAAGTCATCCATACCCATATCCTCTTCGTCTAATGTCAAATCCTCAACAGGTTCATCGTTGGCCTCATCGTCGTATTCAGCCTTTGGTTCGATAACAAGTTCCGATGATGATGCAGCACCTGAGGCATTAATTGAATCTTTAGCCTGCTTATGTTGTTGTTGCATTTGTTTATGATTAGATTTGTCAGCGGCTGTTGTGCCAGCAGCATCAATTGTTTCCGTATCGATTGAACCAGTAGCTGTTATAGCCGAGGCAGGACCTTGTGTATTATCGGTATTCATGGCATCGTGTTGTTGTTGTGTTTGTTGTTGAGTGGTTCCTTTAACATTGTCAGTCTTTTTGGAGGAGCTTAAGGTCGTGCCGGTTGCCGTAACAGCAGTTGAGGATGATGTTGAAGCGGATAGAGGGATATTTGATGCTAGCGATTGTTGATTGGGAGCAGCTGCGGCGGCAGCAGCCAAAGCTGATGCAGCGGCTGTAATGGCTCCTAAGCCAGAAGCATTCGATTGTGTCGGATGAAGTTGTTGTGATGAATTGGAATTATCATGAACATCTGAAATTGAAGATAAACGAGAATTGAATTAACTTTCGAGCACTATATAAAAACAAACAAGTAGACTTACCAGTCATGGCATTTTCAATGCTCCTGCGTCTAACTTTCCGGCGTCTTCGTGAAGGACTAGATGAACCCTCCCGTGAGCCCATATCTGGCTCGGCCGGACCAGCAATGCGGGCTCGTTTTGTTTGTTCCAAGGTATAACCGGAAGATAATTTAGCCGTTGGCATGGCCCTATGATGATCCGGCTTGGGAGCCGTCGATCCGCAAGAACGATTATCCGACAGTCCCTTTATTTGCAGAGATTCGGCAGCTTTCAACAAAGCTGCCAATTGATCTTGCGAGATGTTGACTTCGCCGCGGTACATATAATCCATCATGGCTCTCAACTCTTGATATTTCACATCTTTCAAGATAAATATCGGATGTTTATCGTACTGTTGTTGCAGAAGGGTCTGTAATATGGGAATAGAAAGAGCATTTTTGTGACACCGATTCCCCACCTATTTGTATGTTATGAATTTTCAACTTACCGCAAAATAAGGACTACACGCAGATAGTACAACTTTGTGCGCTTTCAAAAATTTACCCTCAGCCGCCAATGTACAGTCGACTAGTGTTTCGTTCTCCAAGAGGGTATCGAACACGCTGATCAGTGTGCTCTGATGGTTGTTCCATCGCAAGCAGAATTGCTGATCGTCATCCATGTTGACGATCTCAGTTTGAAGCTGTGATTATCCCGTTAAAACGTATTTTGACAATTGGTGGCAAAACGACGATGACGTCAACAACAACTCAACGTTGTTGCTGATAAAGAAACTTCGTTGCTCAAAAAACGTCTGCCTTAGTTTTTCAGTGTTGTTTTACTTGTTATTGTTGTGATTAAACTATTACGTAGTTGTTTTTGTTATTTTATAAAAATTTTATGTTTTTTAATTATTGGTCACTACTTTTTAGTCCTGAGTGTATTACGTCAATTAAAATAAATTAAACAAAATGAAATTTCTTCTTCTTTTTTTTTTTTTGTTGGCTTGCAACAAAGAGAGTTAGAAAGAAAGAGAGAGAGAGAGAAATTGTGTTTATGTTCCCTTTTTTTAATTTGTTTTGTTTTTCTTTTTTCTATACTTTTTCTTTTATTTTTTTCCTTTGTTTTTTTTTTTAGTTTTGAAGAGGAGGGTTAAGGTGGTTTTTTATTTTATTATACGATTTTCCTTTTCCTTTATAATTTGGTATGTTGTGTTTGTTTTGTTTTTGCTTTCATCAATGTGCTTTTTTTACACTTGTATGGTTTCATTTAGGAATAAATAGTTTGGTATCTGTTGTTGCTTTCTTGCTTGCTTGCTTTAGCTGTTGTTGTCATCAAAATAAAGCTGCAATGGGAAGAAAAGAGAAAGAGATTTCAATAAATGCCCACATACAAAATCTATTTACTATGTAAATGAATCTGTGTACATGTAAATTAAAACACCACATGGCTGGCCTGCGACGGGAAAAATGTTTTGTTTGAAAAAGATTAAAAGTAGTGTATCTTTTTATTCAGAATTCGCGAAAAACAAGACTAGATATTTATGTACATTCATACATACATATGTATGTATGTTGTAATTCCTATGGAGTTACCAGAGTGCTTTTGCTTTAGTTTTTTTGCGTAATTTTGTAATGGATTTCGATGTTTTACGTTGGTGTGTGTGCGTGTGCGTGCGTTTGTTTACTTTGCTTCTGGCAATGGCAATTGAGTTCGCTGGCAAATAAATATAATAAATGTGACAACTTTAACTAACACTTACTCTGCTGCTAAATGTAAAATTTACAATTTTTTACACCCGTTATAGCAATCAGGGGGAAAAATTATAAATAATTTAATACGCTGAAAATTAATAAAAGATGGGCGGGCTGGTTGGCATTGCTTTTTCAAAATAAGCATAAATTTGTTATATATTTATGTATGTATGTATGTACAGTAACTGACTAAACTATTCACACAGCAAGTGCATTTGCACTTTTATATCTTTTAGTAATTAGAAATTATAATACATTTGTATGTATATGTTATACGTTTGGAAGGTTAACGAATACTTCGTTCGTCCACAATAGATAAAAGACGGAATACCTATCACCTACACTACGACCCGACACTTCCTCCTTCCAAATTGTAGTATGTTGCAATTTGGACTTGCAGTTTAGCAATAATATTTGGAGCTGCAGCGCTCCAGTCTTGAACTAAATGACAACATACACAGTAAAATACGACGTTAGACCTAAAAGCACATCTTAGTCGAGTAATTTTTAGAAAAACTAGCTCTTTCAGACTAATAAAAAAAAACTCGTTGTCAACTGACAACTCATATTTGAAGAGTTCTTAATCAAATCAAATCTTCACCGGTTTCTGCAAAATATTTTAAATAAGCATAGACAATTTTGTAATAGATTAATAAAAAATCAAACTTATTCTCTTTAGTTTGCTACAAACAGTCGTAGGTGGGATTAAAAATCGCCAGCCACGAAAAGGTCGATATTCGGTTTTGCTTAGAATAGCATTGTTGGACATACCAAGAAATTTATACTATAGCTTAAAACAGTTTCTTGAAATAATTCAAAAAACTTAAATTATTTCGTAACAAAGGAATAAGTACAAAATGGACAAACAAATACAATAATAAGAATTACGAAGCCCCCAAAAACTAGATATTTCATTATGAACTTTATAAGATGATTTTATGGAAATTTGTTTCAGCGTGTTTGTTGCTGCTTTCAAAATGGCCAAAATGGTAAAAAAAAAAATTTTTATAAGGTTTTTATTTGCCTTAAGAAGAATATCCTTAAAAAAACACCAACTTCTTTCCCCTTGCAAGACTTTTTCATAAATAAATTAACAAAAACAATATTGTTATAAAATGGACGTACGTACGTACCGGCTACGTAACAATAATGATACATAACGAAAGTAAACATACTGATTTTTCTAGTTCCATAAATTATCAAATAAAAATATCGAGATTTTTGTGGAATAACCCATTGAGACTAACCAAGAAAGCACGTAGTTAATGATCTGGGCTTATGGCGCGAAACCATAATTTATGATTTACAAATTAGTACTAAATAATTTGTGGCCAGTTAGTGAAATTTATTTTACTCAAGATATTAAAATTCTATCTTGTTTTTCTCTAATAAAACTTTAAAAAAATGTTTTTTATACGAAAAACATCTACAGTCAGCTCAAGAAGTATATAAAACAGTTAATCATTTATTTATTTCAGAACAACCAAGTTTTTGTATGTAAATTCATATCAATTATGGGAATATAACAAACAGTCAGCCAATTTTGAATTCTACTAACGTGAGCGATCGGCATATTTATGATTTTTCTGCAACGATAACAAAAGTTATTGGCGACTACCATTTTGTTCCGGTAATAAGATTATTTTAATTTTTCTTTGTCGACTTTTAAGTTGAACCCAGAAATCTCGAAATTAAGATATTTTTCTATAAATATTATTTCCAAAAACGAACAGGATTTGTTTTGTTCGTTCCAAGGCGATCTTATAGTAGATAACAGCTCAACTGATTACTTTGTTATGTTACCCCTCCCCCGAATGTCAACAGTTCAAAAGTAAAATTTGATTTTTTGACATTTCACGAATATTTAAAAACACTCAAAATATACATATGTGCATATGCATGTAAATACTTTGGAATTCGCCCAGTTTTGTTATTGTACGACGAACTTGTCTTGGTGCTATCAAATAGCCCTCGCCTATCAGACAATTCTTTATGCGTGTTAAAAATTTTGTCCAATTTCTGTTCAAAAGGAATAGAACAGATATTTTATTTCAATTTCCGCTCGCGAGACTTGTATTACAAAATACAAACAGATATGTAGGTACAAACGTATTACAGTTTTTGGTAGCGGATTCACACTTTAAAATAATAGATTATCCTAAGGCCTCTTTATTTAACACCCCACCCACATTTCATTATTTTCTCAGCCGTTTTCTTTTTCCAGTCCCATTTCAAAGTATATTGGGAAGTATAACAATCGATTGAAAGAAACATAATCGTCTAAGTCCCCATTTTATATTATGAAGAGTGGCGACACTACGCCAGCTACATTTTTTTGCTCTTATTGGTCCATACAATCAACATTTGTTTTATTGTAAATTTGCTTAGCGTTACCACCTTTCAGACATATTATATTGTTCAAGCTATATTTACGTCTACTGGGTGGCGGCGCTAGAACAAAATTACAACAAGCACATGTATATAATACAAAGTCTTTGTAACAAAAGAATTGTATTGAAATTAATTTTTGTTCACAAGATTAAAAGTAGATGACAAAAATTTGTCAACTGCCACCCTATTCGACGTAAATACACTTTGATTATGTACGTAGTTATTAAAATTTTTGAGATGCCAAAAACCAAATACGTACTTCCACATCTTGACTTTTATTAACTTTTTTTCCCAAAATATGTATTTCATTTTTATTAAAAATTTAAAAATGTAGGTATAAACCGGCGAAATCGCTTTTTAAAATAATAATTTTTATAACATCAAAAATATTTAGCTATTTTTTGTTTTAGCAGTTATAGCGCTTAAACTAAACAGCAGCACTTCTATACAAAATCAAAATGTATATTTCTATAATGCATATTTATTTATGGCAGCGGAAATAAACTTAATGAATTCTAACTATTAACAGTTAAAAATTGTTTAAGTTTCGCTACTAATTTTAAAACGAACAATTTTATTTCACTTTCTAACTTTCTTAATTTAAGGACTTTAAATTTACAAAAAAAATTCAGACATTTCGCTTTTCTCAATTTGACAGAAGTGCACTGATTTAAAGTTAGAAAGAAAAAAAAAACCGGTTTCAAAACAGACCAAGCACATTGATAGATATTTAATAAGTCATCAGGTCGAATAATAATAATAATAATTATGTACCTACGTGGAGTACACGATATCGTTAATACAGAGATGTTTAAGTGACAGGCCGCCACAGGTATATATAATACCATGTAAGTATGTACTATGATTTTTATGTTTTTTACATGCCTTGAAACTAATTATAAAGGCTTTGAAAATAAAATTGTTAAAGTGGTTGATATCAGTCAGTTATTGCGCCCCCCCGAACTTAGTTATTGTTAAAAATTATGTATACCTTTAATACTATATGCACTTCAGCCACTTCATTTAGAAGCCGTATTAAAATTGTTAAAGAACATTTGTCAAACAAATGCGAACAACAACAATTCTTACTTTAGACATCCATGAAGATGAGAAAAAATATTAGCAGTTGCCACAATGCAGAAGCAAACACACTTTGCTGCTATGAATTCGCCGTGCTCTTATGTCAATAGTTTTAGAAAATTCAGTAAGATTTATAATTAATTAACGGTAGCAGTATTTAAATTGTTGCAAAACAATCTTCTAATCAATTGTTATTCTTCTGAATCTGTTAAAATAAGACCGGAAAAGAAATAAGATGGCTGAGAGAAGAGAATAATAAAAACGTTGTTTGGTGGCAGAGGAATGAAAACTCATTTCAATTCTAATAAAATATTAAATTTGAAAACATTTAAAGCATCTAAAAGCTGTAGCGCCAAAATAAGAAGAAGAAGAGCAATTTTAATGAGAATTATGACTATAGTTAAAATTCGTAGCTAAAATCAACAAATGTTAAGAAAGTTTGTTTTAAAACGCTTACGGACGTGTTTCGTCTGAATTTATGTTGCATTTAATAATTCTAATAATATTTAAATTTCCCGTTTAGTTGTTTTTGTTCTGTACTGTAAACACAGTTTACAAATTAGAAATGTATGCAGGTTAATATGTCGATTCTGTTTAGCTGCTTTTATTTTAAGCAGGTTGGCATCACAGAAATTGCTTTTACATCAATGGCTGTGCTGTGCTGTGCTGTCCAAGGCATCCAAACGAAAACAAAGAAAATAAACAAAAATTAAAAGGCTCAAACAGCGAAGAGCACAGCAATTATAAATGTGTGTAAATATAACGGTAATGTATTCGTATGCAGCTAACATAAAGAGAAGATACAAATTTTCATTTAAAAAAAAAGAGTAAAAACAAGAATAGTGAAGAAATGAACAAAAATATTAAGAAAACTTTTGTGAAGAGTTATGAAATGGAAGAAAAATAAATCAATATGTGGAAATTTCTACTACTCATAAAAAGAAGTACATACATACATACATGTGTATGTTAATATCATTCTATTTTTAAATTATATTTGTAATATCCTGCTTGGAAAATTCTACAAGCACGTACATAAATCGATTTTTTTCTCTTCTTTGCATTAACAATGGAATGTAACACAAAAGAACAAACAACAAACCTACTTTATGATTTTTATTTATGCCAACAATTCGATATAAAAATCAAAAAAAAATTATGTATATTTTAAAAATCCAAAATAACTGGTTGGTATTATAAAATTAATTAACTCTTCACTTGTTCTATAACAAAGTTTTATTTAAAATTTTTGATTTTTTTTTTCTCATGAAAATAAATTTAGAATTAAAAAACTTTTTTCTATACAAGTAACTTCAAGGTCAAGTTCAAGTATTCATACTTAAACAATCAACCACACACAAACAAATGAATTGAAAAAGCTTAATTGCAAATGCAAAAACAAGAACAACAAACAATAAAAACAACATACACATTGAAAGAAAATTATAAACTTTATGGACTTCTTAAAATAAAACAAGAAATATGTACATATACATACATACATACATACATCCATGAGTAATTAACATACAAATAAAAAAAAAGACAATAATTAAACAAGATTTTTTTTCTTCTTCGTCTTTCTAAGTTAGACAAATGTTAAAAGAAGAAAAAATGAATTAAAACAAACCCCTCTAATTATTACCAATGTTTGCTATGACATTAAGAGCTTAAAAAGCTAAGAGAGAACAACATAAATGCATTCTAATTTATGGAAATTATTTCGCAAAAGAGATGTGTCCATATACAATTTCAAAGAGTTATACACATTTCGTAAGAGAAAAGCCCACACGAAAGAGTAGTTTTAATGAGCAGCTAAGAGCAGTAAAAGCCACATTTGTTAAGAGAAAAGCAATGCCCAGTTCATGATTTTCAACGATATTCATTATGTGTTTCAAATCAAAATCTGTATTTTCTTATGATATCGTTGTGTTTGCTGTTCACTAGACTACATAACTACATTTTTCCATTTTATCTATCTCTCCTTCTTTCCTACGTTTAACCAGCAGAGCAGCAAACGACGCCATTTAAAATATTACAAAGCCAGAACTCTACAACTGTAAGGCAACAAAAAGTCTGAACATAATTTTTTTTTCTTAACCATTAAAAGAAAACTTCCAGATACGCCACAAATAAAAAGTCGTCACATTTATAAAGCTGAACTTAAAAGCAAAGACTCACGGTTTGAATTTGATTGATTTAAAAAAATATTAATCCACAATATGTACATAGTATGAATTGTACGTTGCTGGTATCTGTTAATAGCTTTAAGCTGTTTCATTTGAAAAATATTTCAAATGTGGGTTTTTCTGCGCTTGTTATAAATAGCACTTTACACGAGCATAATAGAATTGTAGGTAGAAAAGAAAACGAGCGAACATGTCAGAAAATCAGCAGCAGCAAAGTAGTACACACTCATAACTCACACATACACAAGCCACGAAGAAATTTTTATGTAAAATACATACATACATATATAATTTTTTCTTTCAGTTAAGTGAAAATTTTAATAATTTAATAGTATGGAATAATGTAAGTAAATATTATTTGCATTCTGATTTCTTCAGTTTGTAGAAAAACTCGTTTATATTTTCAAAAACTAGTTTTTTTTTTAATGAGATTAGTTTTTTTCTGTTTAATTTTTAAACATTTTTTATATATTTTATTTGTTATTTACTTTTTTTCTTTAATAAAAGCACTTCATTTTCCGCAAATGAATTTAAAATTTTTCATAATGAGCTCACTTATTTTTTTCCTTATACTTTTTACGCTTGTATGTAGATAGATAGATATGCACACTCACATTTCAATTTTTCTATATGTAAAGAAAATTTTTTGTTGTTGTGTTGTATTAAAAAAGTGAAATTTTAATTCTTTTTTTTTTATTATGAAAAAGAAGCGCAAACACACCAAAAAGCTCCAAGAGCTCAAACGCAACTAAAGCGACAAAACAATGTTTTTCCTCATGAAAGCGACATAATCCACTCAATAAAAACTCCACATTAATTACTCTCTCGCTGATATTTTTGCCAGATACCACTACTCAATTACTCTTTATTTGACACGAAAGCGTTAAAGGGAAATGGAAATCTTTTCAAGACACACACTCTCCATCCATATGATATTGGAAGCAAGAAACACAAATTTACCGTTTCAATTCAACTCCCTCACTTGAAATTGAGCACGAACAACAACAACAACAAATAACGTTAATGTATGAAAAAGGCTCCAGTGTTGTTGGTGTTTTTGCTGTTATTGTGAAATTTACCGAAAATGTACCGTTCACTTGCAAGCCTTGTGAAAAACTAAGCAAACGGAGCCAACAACATTAAAAACAACTCACTCGTGCTCATATCATCATCATCATAACGAAGTCTATACATGCACATTTTCATGCACACACACACACACGCCACACACACACACTCTCAAACACTTGTGCTAAACAATTAATGCTTCATTTACTTATACACCAACAACACAAGCACACCGCATTAACTTTTACACACCACTACTATTTTCATAAACACCGAACAACAAAATTTACACAACACAACACAACACACACATCCTATTAAAAGAGAGTAAAACGAAAAAAAGCAAAGAAGGGAATGGGCGCCAAAAAAAAAGAAACACAAATATTCTAAAAAAAAAAAAAGTCATGAAACCACAAAAAGAGTGTATGTATTTTTGTTTTTACTTTTGTGTATGTTGTGTTAAAAACAGAGACAAAGAGTTATTGTGGAACATTTTTATTTTTTCTTTTTTTCTTCTTCATAATTTAAGCCAAAAACTTTCCAAAATAATTTCACAAATATCTTGCAGATACAAAAGAACACACTAGGTATGTAAGTATGTATGTATGTATGTATGTAGTACAAAAGCATTAAGAAAACACCATAGGTAGGTATTAAGAAAGAAAAAGTATTAATGTCTGCCTGGTAAAGTGTATGTATGTATATACATATGTAGTATATACATACATACATATGTACATATGTATGTATGGATTTATTTTACCTATGGCCTTAATTACGAAATGCCAAAAGCAAAACAGAAACTTCCTCTCTTTTCATAAATTTTCATGGCAATATCAGACATGAAAACAGGTAAGTAGGTAGTTTAGTAAATGCATATACATATGTATGTATGTATGTATGTATGTATGTACATGCATTTACATATACGTATGTACATAAGTAGGTATTGCAAGTATGTAAAATTATATCGGTTGACTACATGTGCATTTATATGTACATAAACACATACATATGTATGTTCATAAATGTATGTACTTATACATAAGTAGGGACGAATAAAATTATTGCATATTTTAATGTTTAAAAAAAATAGTTAATCCTATGATTTCTGTGAACTTGTAAAGATTTAGAAAGTACTAGTCAATACCATTCCGGCCATAAAATTAGCAATATCTGAGCTGATCTGAAAAGCATACATATGTATGTTATAAAAACGATTTGAAATCACTGGTCTGTGTACAAAACTTTTTGTGATTTTTAAACGTTCAGCTACGCCAACAACTTCTCTAATCACTTTGTGGTTTTGTTTTTTATTTTCTTAATAAATCAACTATATATGTAAGTTACTCAATTTGTTGTTTATAAAATTTTTAGGCAAATGTTTGTTTTATTAAAAAAAAAAAAGTGTAGTTTAAAATTAAGAAAATTTCAAAGGACCTATAAAAATGTATGTATGTAGGTACAAAAATTTTAGTTGAAAACAATGAAAATATACATATAAAGAAATCAGCTGTTTGCTGGTGTATTCTGCACTTGAAAATTACACCGAAAAACACCAAAAAGTGTGTGATTTAGACATAAACCGGAAAATCCCATGTGATTTTCAGAACATGACCATATTTTAAAAATTTATGGGGCACAAATGTACCAATTTTACCAAATTCTCATTTAGTCCCATCATGAACATCAGTTGCACGACAATTTTCTCTTTTTCCTCATTTCTTCTATGTATATATTATGAATAAAAAAAAAGGATGATTGGATGTTGTTTTCATGAAAACAACAAGGAGAAGAGTCGATTGTTTGTTTCGAAATCGAAACGAAAGATTTGCTGTTAAAGGCCATCTAATTCAGCTTCCCATAGAACTGTAAAAAGAAAGAAGTCTTAGGAACTTTCCTTATGCAAATTTTTGCACGCCGCTACGCAGTTCCAAAAGATTTATGTATGAATTCGTGTGTAGTATCGTTTATCCACAGGCCGCTTGTCACGTACTGCATATTTTCGTTTTCAGTATCTACTGTGTATGTGTTGCGGCGAAAATGAAGTCAGTAGATAAGAATATGCATATATACATATGTAGGTATGTATGTGTTTAGCTACACAGTACATACATACATATGTATGTGTGTCCGAATGCCTGGTGCATACCTACGACATGTAGTATTACCATCTCTGTTTTTCCCACAATAGTCTTATAAAACAGGGAATATTCTTTAATTTTGATTGCCTACATCTCTATGACTGCATCGGTTTTTTCGACAGATTGTTTACTAAATTTTAATTGGCAACTCATTGGCACTTTTACTATTTACATACATATATGTATGTATGTATTTATTTATTTTTCAATACATACCTATTGTTGAAACAATAACAATAAAAACTCCCTTCTTGTTTCTTTCGATATGCTAAATTTGTTTTTCTTTTCTTGATGTTTAATATAATTTGATATAATTAAATATAAAAAAATTAAACATTTTTAAACTTTAATTTCGTTAAATTCATGAAATGTGTTTTGGTTTGGTTTAAGGTGATTTAAGACAGATGGGTTGCTATCTTGGAGAAGAATAAAACAAAACTAAATGTGTTGATTAGTAGTTTTTCATTTTATGTATCCATCCATTGCCTATTCGCCAAAAAGTTGACACAAAACAACATGGCGAATTTAAGGAGCATTTGGTGGGCCTAAGGCGAATTCAATAACAGAAACGACTGGCTCGAGACTAATTTATAACAGGTTTCAGTGAGTCCGTTCAGGAGCCTCCACACCAGAGCAAAGCAAATAGAGAGCACAGCTGATTACGAGTACTTTCTCTACATATGTATGTGTTAGTCTCCCTTAGATGTCAGCAGTTCGAGCGTAAAATTTCGTTTTTGACATTTCAGGTATATTTAACAAAAACAAAAGAAATAGTTTGGAATTTTTAGGATTTTATAATGTACCTGCCATGAATTCGCTTTGGTTTTTGGCTGGGCGTGCAAAAGTTTCATTGTCTACTAGTCTACTACATGTTTTTCTGAACCATTAGAACAAAAATTTACATTTACATTGCCAAAAAAAAAAAAATATCTACTTGTTAACAGGCTACACATACACGCCTAAATGTACAAAATTTTAAAAACACACACTTTTGTCAGCCATAGAAAGAAACCACAAAATATGTACATACGTATGTGTATATTCGTACGTAAGAAATATGGCAATAAACATATAAATATGTATATAAAATGAATAAACAAGCGAAACGAAGTTTTGGCTGCGGCGAATTATTCACCGTTTATTTGTTTAGCGATTGTGAACACACCCAATAACAACTGGAAAAAAGCCTGTTGCTTTTGCGTGGTCAAAAAGAACTGATCAAATCCAAAAATTACTTCTTTAACCTTTAAAGGCACATTGTATTGCTGAAGGCATTATAGAGCGCACACTATCATGATATAATAATATACATACATACGTATAAATAAAATAATATTCAGAACAAAATCAATGTTCTAACCTCAAATAGTTAGAAATTTTAAGGCGACTTGTTTAAGGGCGTTAATTTCGGTCCTCCACGTTATAGCCATTATGGGAAGCAAATATATTTTCGATGGCTGTGTACTTTTGTATTTAACGGGCGAAGTTATGCCTGTTTATACATATGTATTATAAAATATGTTTTAAACTGTGTGGAAGGAGTAACATTATTTAAAATGGAAGACGAAAAGTGGGCGTGGTTGAAAAAATTAGTGGTCTGATCTCCTATAAGATACAAACAAACAAACACTCCACTCTGTTTTATACAGGGTGTTTTTTTTAGAGGTATAGAACTTCGAATTGAAATAAAACACAAGAAAATCGTTTTAATGTCCATCAATTTGGCTTTATTGGAAGGATAATTTTATGCCATTAATGTTTAAATATGATTTCGGGCATGTGGCCGCCGCGGCTGGCTCGAATAAAGCCAATTCTACAGGTCCAATTTTTGATGGACAAAAGTTGATGGACAAAGCTCCAATTGCTGTGCACGGTGGCGAATCGATTCATTCGGGTCCTCTTCAACACTTTGCTCTACAGCGGCAATTGTTTCTTCGGTGCGCACTGTTCGACGTCTCTGCGGATGCGTATTATCACATAGAGTAAACGTAGTGCGAAAACGATCCATGGTTAACCGAATTAATTGCTCTGATGACCATAAAATGGACGGAGCTTGCGGTAAACTTCGCGAACTGAACCATTATTTTCGAAATAAATTTGCACGATTTGCAAGCGTTGTTCTTTTGTCAACCTGTTCATGATAAAATGGCAAACCAAACTAAATATTAATCACTTGACAGCTGACAAAATGGCCGCCAGTTAAAAAAGTGATGCCAACTTAAAGTTCTATACCTCAATAAAAAAACACCCTATATATGTACATACATACATATATGTGGCAGCCTGTCGCAGCCAGTTCTGTGCTGCCAGCGGTACCGCATACCAGTAGACGACAAGTATATATGTACATACATATGTATGTATTTACTATATACTGCATTATTGAATTACAAATTTTTCTTCCTTCAACTATAGCATTTCCAACTAAAGCATGATGTCCTCGTTTGACATAAAAACCATTCTGGTGTCCCATTAGTTTTTTCTGACTTATCCAGTCCACATTCTGTAACCGAATTTTAGTACACCTGTAGCAGCTAAAAGTTGCGTCTTCTATTTTCTTATAGTGTGTAAATGTTTAATTTAGATAATATTTGTGGTAAATATTTTAATTTTTATGGCATTTTTTACGGCAAACATATTGCAGATCTCAAATTCAGAACATTGAGACCATAAAAAGTCACACCAACTGATGACTCTTAGGCAGTTCACTGGAGACCAAAAGTATCTACGTATTCTGTGTGCATACTATGATACGCCCACTATAATTCAGTTTTGCCATTTTCTTGATGAAAAATAACTTAATTGAATAGGTATGACCTTTAGTATATCGATTTGTCAATATAATCATGCTGATTTCGATTTAATATGTACGCAGGTACATATGTATGTATGTGTGCAAATAATAACACTTGCATACAATATATCCTACATAAATATATTATACATCTAAACATGCAAATATACATACATATATGTATGTATGTATACCTACATGCATACTATGTATTTATGTAGATACCTTTATATATGTACATACATACAATGCCTTCCTATTTCTATCTTGCCACATCAAGCCAACAATCAAACAAAAGGATCTCCACATTTCAGAATAAAGAAATCAATGGGAAAGAACATGAAAATGGAAATTGCAGAAACCTAAAACAAGAAGTGTCTATCTCTACCCAACAGCCTCAAAAGCCAAACAGCAGACTAAGGAATAGGCAGGCACACATGTCTGTAGGTACACACACCAACATACACGAAAACTTATGCCATCCGATTCTCAACTCCCCAACAAAAACAAAAAACCAACGGCAACCAACCCTCGCAAAAAACGAACAACTTTTTTTTTCGAAAATCCATTTTCAGTATACATACTGAAAACTCTGTAAATGTTTTTGAACTCAACTGTACTTTTTTGTAAAAACAAAAATTTTCATCATTATGCTTTTGAAATACACGAAAATGCGTCCTATGTTGAAATTATTGTGAAAACTACAACAACAAACCAAAAAGCATCAAGCAAATGAAGTTGCAAAATACAAAAAAAAAAAAAAAAAACATACATTCATAAGCGCTCAGATACAGATAGATACTATTTTAGCCCGAGAAGAGAAAGAGAGGAAAAACGCACGCAAATAAACGAACAAGAAAATAAGGATCCCAACAAGCAGCAGAAAATAAAATAAACCCCTGCTCTATGGGCGCACACAAACACACAAACACACACACACACAAACAACATCATCGACCAGAATACCTACAACAAACGACTGAAATATCGAATTTTATTAAGTAAAGTAAAAGTGGCAGCCAGCAACCAACAACAATTATATGTAAATATGTACATACATACATATGTATACTTGAATACAGATAAAAATATGTATAAATCTACATTTATATGTATGTATGTATGTATGTATGTATGTATGTATGTATGTATATTAAAAGTCAAACACTCGCTCACTCATACTTTCCGAGGGAGAAAAACACTCAGGCCATATGCTGCGCAAAAACTGCAAAATGATCCTTTTATTATCCCTTCGTTGGAAATTCTGTATGAAAACAGTTAAACAACAACAACAGTACAAAAAGGGGGCTTTCTCTGCACACTGATGCACAGAGAGAGAGTATTTCGCGTGAGTGCCACAGTGCGTGCGTGTGTGTGTGTGTGTGTTTTAGTTAGCTTGTCGGTAAAAATGAATAATGTACGTTTATATGGATGTATGTGTTGCCAGTTCGTGATATCCTTAACATAAACAACGGCAACTACGATTGCAAAGCAAAGAAACAAAAAATATGCTCGATGTTCGCATGTTGATGCTGTTGTTGTTGTTGGTGTTGTTGCTGTTGCAGTTGAAATTGTTGAAAACAACCCTTGTTTGGAATATAGCTTTTACAACAACTACAACAACATCGTTGTCATCATCATCACCATGTACTTTATTCAAGTGTATCTACAAACATTGAATGTTATTAATGATGATAACAACAATAACACCAACAACAACGTTGTTGATAATCACAAAACCTACAGAATGTTACCAACACTTGCACACCACACACACTCACATACATATTTATGCATGTATGTGTGTATGTATGTATAAAAGTCTTTGGTCTGCTTTTCTTTAGGTCTTTTCCGATTTCAATCCATATTCTTTCTTCCACTTTGAGCAACAACAACAACACTGTCGAACGAACGAACGAACGAGCGAGCGAGTGAGTGAGTATGTGTACCAAATAAAGCTGTTAAGGATCCCGAACAGAAGCACAACAACTCCTGGAAAAAGAGACAATTACATTTGCAAATTAAAAAAAAGAAATGCATACACACACACACGCACACACACACACACACATTCTTACTTGTGCAGGTACAATTGTATGTGTATAATTTCATATTAATCAATTAAAAGTTATAATGGGTTTCTGTGCACAATTTTCTGCAATTAAAAACTTTTAAATCGAAACAAAATTTTCACAAAATACTTTTTAACGAATTGACACAGAGCAAAATTATGTTTCAAATAATGCAATATGTATTTTTCTATTTCTATTTAAAACTTTCACTACTGAAAACTTCCGAAGAGATGCAAACCTTTAAAAGATTTCGCTGCCTTTTAAAAATAATTTAAGTTTTAATAAATCAAAGTTGATCTAAAGTTTTAAGTATGTAAGTGCTATCCAAGGTTGCCAGATATAATAATTTATTGTTATTTTGACAATTAAGTTTGTTAAAAAATAGACGTCTGCACAACTTTCCTCCCAAAAATTTCATGATTTTTCAGAATAAATCTTTTTTCGTGTTAAGTTTGTATGAATAATGTAGTAAGAATATCATATATTTCATAAAAAGCTCATTTTCCGAATACTGTTCGAAACATCAGAATCTTTTTTTCAAAGAAAATTCACATTTTAGATTTTTGTTATAGACAACATAAAGTTCTATACAAAAAAACAAGAGTTTAATTCAATTTCTAAGACAGAGAAATATGCAGTAATTTTAATACATTTTTTCTGCGCTACAACAGATAAAGATTTTTGTTAAAATCCAAATACAAATTTTGATTCGAGGGAAACTTTCGACTACTTTTTTCCTACATATGTATCTGTATGTACATAAGTACATGTAAATATACATATGTACATATGTATTTATATGTACATAAGTATATATGTATGTACATACATACATATACATATGTACAATTATTTTAGCCCTGAAAAACTGTGTAACTTTCATTCGCACTTCTTTTAGTCAAAGTGAGTGACAAACCATTTCATGTTCGATCATGCCTCTGTTTTGTTTATGTTTAAGTGCCAGTTTACACACCAAACAATTTGATTCAAGTCTTGAGTTTTTGAGGGAATGGAAAGTGGAAGCGTGCAATTTAAGAAATATTGTATTAAAAAAATAGTTTATACGAAAAAAAAAATTTTGTATGTGTGAATGCAAGTTTAAAAGGAAATTGACCCAGCTCTGATGAAGTACCTACCTACATACATACATACATATATGCATACATACATAATAATGCATGTACATATACATACATATCTGATGTGTGTAAGTAAACTCTGGCACTAAGATTTTCTAAATTTCAGAGAAAACTTATTTAAATTCCTCCAAGATATCGGCTATCAGTAACACGTACATATATACATACATACATACATACATACATACATACATACTATGTACATACAAACACAAGTATTTTTCATTTTTCCTACGCTCGGTTTAAATCTTATGATTTCTCCAACACTCGCTCTTCTGTGTGCCCGTCAAAAACCTACATATGTACTACGTATGTATGCATGTATGTATGTGTGTGTGTGTGTTTTAGTCAGATGATTTTTCTTTATATTTTTTACCTTTTCAAGCAAAAATAGAACTTCTTTTGTTCCCAAACGAATCCAAAACAAACAAAAAATTCGTTGCAATTGATTTGGTTGTCGTTTGTTTTAAATTTTATGTTGAGTACGTGCGTTTAATATCAAGAAAAATATGGATGGATGGATGGATGGATGTATGTATGTATGTAAATACCATACCCCGTTCATAGAATTAAAATGAACTTGGGGAAGGAAAAAAAGTGCCAAACAACGCAAATGGTTGTCAATTCAGTCAGTCGGTCGGTCGGTCGGTCGGTCGGTCGTTTGGTTGGTGAACAAAAATACTATAATATAAATTAAGTAAGTTGTAGGTAGGCACATACATCCATGTGTATGTATGTATGTATATGTACATATGTAGCTACACGCAAATACACACACACACGCACATGCATATATATGTATGTACGTGTGTATGTTTGTTTGTATGTAGTGGAAAATATATTTTTATGTAGATTTGAAAAGTTGTGGTTGTTTCTGTTTTGTTGGTGTTGATATGTCGCTTAAGGTTTTTTTTGCTTCTTTTTTTTTTAAAACAATTTAGTCGTTGTAGTTGTTGTGTTTTGTGAAAAGAGAAAAGTGAACTGAACTTCAATATCTCACAACCGCATAAAATTGAAAACTGAAAAAAACTCTCTGTTCGTTCAATTCTTGCATATAAAAAACACATTTTGACGATATTTGATAATGATGATGATGATGATGATGCGATGACGACGATGACGATGACGACGATGATGATGTTGTTCAACACTTTTTATATCGTTCGGATGGAAGTTCATTTGGTTGGTCGGTCGTTAGTTCGCTCGTGCGTTCGTTCGTTTGGTGTTCTGTGTTTTTGGGGTTCGTTTATTTGTTATGATGTTCTAACTTGCAGTTGTTGTTGTCATTGATGAAAATATGTACATACATACATACATACATATGCACGTACCCACTTACAAAACAGTTTTTTTTCTTCTTGCATGATATTTTCATCAAGTCTACGACCCTCTTTTTCATTATATTATTGCATTCTCTTTATGCCCATGGGTTTGGATAAACAAAACGGCAGCCAAGTAAGAAACGGAGCAAAAATATATGTATGTACATATGTATGCATGTATGTATGTATGTATGTATGTATGTAGGAAAAAAGCTACCACTTTAATGAACAAGCAAATGTTCTGACTACTTACTGCTCATGCGCCCTTAAACTTCAGCAGCACTCATACATGGATAAATACTCTCTAGAGCTCTACATACATACATACATACATATAAATGTATGTACGTGAGATACAAGCAAATCAAATTGGGTTTAAGGTCCCCTTTACAATAATTTGTGTAACGTTGAAGTCTTCGCCAGCGAGGCTGAACAGCAAAAGGTTTCATAATAACTTATATGGTAAAAGTAAATGTAGACGAAAAATTTAACAACAAAGAGGCAAGAACACTGTATCCATGTGCTGTCTAATATATGTATATTAATTTTCGCTTAATAGAGTTTCTAACAATGCATAATATTTGCAGCTATTAAGCAGAAAATCATTTTTTACCGATACTTTTAATTGATCCATTGACTCAATTAGAAAAACTACCGTATTTGAGCGGCGCAATCAATAAAACAAACAAACATTACAAAACAAATAAAAACATATGATGTTCAAAGTTGCCATATACATTTAGTTGGGTGTGCAAATTATATTCCATTTTTGGAAATTTGCAAATGACACTTAAGCGTCAGTTCTTTCATGTGATTTGTTAAAGTTTGTTTAATTTTAAGAGTCAACTAAACAAAACGTTTCCACAATTAAACCGAACTCATTTAAGAGAGGATTTTTCCATTAGTTTTTATTGAAACTGTTTATTTAAGTTGTTTGGGATCATTTAGGCGCGCAAATATATTATCCGGGGAGCAATTATCCGGAATTACAGGATCCCATTATTCAGTCCCTTGTGCTACGGTGGCATGTAATTTTTATGAAAATTGAATAATTAAAATTTTATACTACAGTTTAAAGAGATTTTATTGAGCAATAGAAAAACATAATATGTAACGGCATTTCTATGCTACAATCCTCAAATTGGTAACCAACTACACTTAAAAAAAACATATTCATAGATACATATACATACATACATACATATATGCAGACATATAACAAAAGCAATTTATTAGAAGAAGAAAAAAATTCAAGATAATTGTTTGCTTCAGTTAAATTAGACGTTTAAAGCAAGAAAAACTTGTAATCCAATAATACAGTTTTTTCTGATATTATATAATTTGCAGTGTTGGACGTCCACTCCGTGTATTGATGAAAATGGTTTGGCTGCCGCAATAATAAATTGTTTGGCACAACTATACGTATGCTGAACTCATTCACTTGCAACACTTATACGTTGCCCTAATAGAGCAAATATATTGCTCAATCAAAAATTCGCCGCTACAGATTATTACTTTTCTTCGGCCAAAATTGAAATACTTTTGCCAACGCTCCGAGGCTACGGCAGTGTAACTGCGCAAGTTGCTTTGGCATCGGCACCTAAATACAGATGCCACTACAACAGCAAGGCGATCGGTTACAGGCCGCCTAAAATCTGCCGGTGCCCATTGAAAAGCCCTGCGGAACACCACTTGGTTTTGAAAACGATTCGTTTCTTCTAATTCTTTGAAAAACTACACTGGAAAAGTTCCCATTTGACTTTAACGGTTACTGCATTTGTTTGTTGTTGAAATATGTATGTATGTAGGAGCATGTAAATTGTCGAAAGGCTTTTTCAGCCGTCCCCCTTGAAATACACACACATGTATGTATGTATGTAGTCGTACATGCCAAAACGTGTGCATGTGTGCGTGTGTTTGTGCCTTCGTCTGCCAGCAGTTGTTCGTTCGTAAGCTCATTTTATCGTCTTCTGTCCTCTCTGTTGTTTGTTTCTTCTGTTCAACTCCTTCACCCCATTTTCATTTAGCAAACAACACGCTGATGGACGATTGTGATCCCCCTTTGAGGTTTTTTTCTTCTCCAGTAAAAACAAAAACATGTGTTTCGTTATAAAAAAAAAGCTTTTTATGTTTTCGTTGTAAAATCGTTAAGCGGACGAAATTCTATTTTGAGTTTGTTAAATACAGCCATTATTTAAGCACTTTATGAAGGTGTTTTTATTTGTTTTCATGTGTGTGCGTGTGTGTGTGTGTGTGTGTGTGTGTGTGTTTGTAGTTGAACAAAGGAAATTCATGTTATGGAAGCGAAATGTGCCAGTGAATGATAGAAGATGGATGGATGATTATAAAATATACTCGTATTTATGTATGTACATACGTTTGCACGCACATATACATATACAAGTTACACAAACATTAACATACATACATTAATATAAAATATATGTATGTATGTGTATTTATGTATGTGAATACATTTTCATTGGCAACAACAAAATAAAACCAATATTCATGCCGCAGTAGCAGTTGTGTTGCTTCGTTTAAAGTACAACATCATCGTTGCCGATTGATTGTATTGTTGTTGTTGTTGTTGTTGTTGTTGTTGTGTTCTTTACCTTGTTTTTCCACACAACTACTTCCCTCTTAGTAACCAAAATAAAAGTTTCTGTTTCGTCAACTCTCGTGCCATTCTAAAAAAACATGTTCATTTTCCGAACGCACGGTGGAGCAAGAGCATAAACTTATTAGATACTTATATACATATGTATGTTTGTATGTATGTATGTATGTACATATATCCATTTATAGCATTGATCATATAAACTGAGTACTCTTAGAGAAAATAAAAAAGACTTTTCTTGCAAAGGCACTCATTTCTGAAAGACACTTTTTTTGTGAAAGATATTTTTTTAAAAGAAACATTTTAAAAACTAGATATTTTTTTGCTAAATAAAAATTGCTTTTTTATTAAAAGTACTTGTTATTAAATCCTATAAAATATATTTTTTTTATGAAAAAAATCTTTTTCTCAAAAAAATACAATTAAGAGAAAAGGTACTTTATTCTAAAAAGCATTTATTGATAAAAAGTACTTTTTCCTCTAGGGTAGATAGTGTTTTTAAAAGGGAAAACATGTAAAAAGTACTTTTTTACAAATTGTATTTTTTATAAAAGGTACTTTTTTTTTCAAATAGTACATTTTTACAAGAAATGCTTTGTTTTAAAAAGTACTTCTTTATAGAAGGTCCGTTTTTATATTATAAAAAAAAGCACTGTTATAACAGGTCCTTTTGAAAAAAAGCTATTTTTTTATAAAAAGTACGTCCTTAAGATGGCAGTTTCTTATAAAAGCTGTCAATTTATTAAAACTTTGCAAACCCACAATTTTTGTGTAAAACCAATAAATTTTAAACAGGTTGTAGCATATTTTTATCTACTCACTGTATTGTGAACTTATATTTTCATTAGGTGGGCCCAACTCTCGAGATGTTAATATTTCCGTGCCGTTTGGAATGATTTAAAGTTGTAGTGGAACTTTTGTTTGTTATTAAAACTTAATAATTGATTATTTAATGACGCCCAAGTTTAAGTATGAAAAAGCATTTACAGTTAATTATTGTTCGATCAAATATTTACTTAAGTAACGCTGGGAGTTGCGAACATTTTATAGAATGTTAAAGAAATTTTATATTTTATTGTAATAGAAAACATCTGATAATGCAATAACTTGAGCTGGTAAATTAAAGACTATTTGTCAGCAAAATATCATAAAAATATCTTGCAACATAATTTGCCTTATCGGGTTATCCGAGCAAGCGTTATCAGCCAGTTGTAAGACATCAATAGTGGCCAGACGTCTTAGAATAGTGAGAACACTCTAAAATGTCATTGCCACGACATTGTGAGCACATTTATATGTATATGTGCCCCTGCAAATAATGGCGTTACGACGATCAACAGCAGATCTGACAATTTTCGTCATTTAATAATCTGCCAACCGTATGACGAGACAATTCTTGTTGGCAGACAAATTTATTGTCACTAAAAATTGTCTGGCAGGATTTTCTTACAATCGCCTCAACTGACAATTTGTCTTCTGGTGGCAATTTTTCAGTGCTATTTATTACGCGTTATAAGAATATCGGCTCTGTACAGAGTTTAATTGTGTGCTAATAAACAGTGTAGCGGACGCAAAAAAGCTGGTTGTGCTCCCCACCCGAAATTCCCCGCTTTTCAAAGCTTATGCAAAAAAAAAAAGATATTGTACTGTGGTGTTGAACTTTGGCGTCGAATTGCGATTATGGTGTTCACCATGTTAGACATACATACATACATACACACAAATACTATATCTTTGCAAACAGGTTATTAGCGGCACAACAATTTTTTTAAGAGAGAAGGTGCGCTGGTGTTGCTGCTGCTGTCGCTACCCTAATATAATTGTATTTTTATGTCTGGATTTTATCATTGCATTACATTTGGAAATTGTACAATCTCTATACTTGGCAAGTACAAAACAATGGCTTTATGTTGTACTGCTGTGCTGTTTTACTGAAACCAATTGTTGTTATTGTAGTTCAATTCCACTTTCTACTCTTTTCGAATGTGTGAGAGTGTGTTTTACAACATACATACATACCTAAACACTTATATAGTACATATGTATGTACGAGCGTTTACTATAAAGCGAGTGTGGGTTCTTCCTGTGTGCCAACGTCGACAATTTCTGTTTTGTGCCGAGTATATTTTTATCGATCTTGTTTGTTCAATGTTGTTGTTGCAATTGTTCTAAAAAAATGCATACATACATATTTAAGAAAAAATAAACCCTCTTCTATGTTCCGTTTTTTTTCCAACTTTTTTGTTTTAATTTTTATGTAGTTGTTGTTGTTGTTGTTTGGGAAAAATATAATATGTAAGAGAAAAACAAAAGACACAAATTGTCAAAGTACAAAAATAATGGACGATGAAAAAAGGGAGCAAGGTTTTTTTTTTAAACATAAAACGTTGTTGTTGTTGCTGTTGTTCTTTATTCTTCACTGACTTTAGTAGTCTGAGGGGTTTCTTTTTTTCCCCCTTTTTGAGTGTAGGTTCTTCTGTTAGTGTTGTAGCTGTTGTTGTTGTTGTTGCTTGTGTACGAATGCTGAAAATATCGACAGCTGTATGTTGGTTGTTCAGGACAATGGCAGGAAATTTTATGAAAAACTTTGAATTTCTGTTTTTCATAATGGGGGGATATTGTTAAGAGCTCGTGCAGGCAAAAATTGAGCATATGTTTGCCAATCTATAGAAATAAAAAATCTACTGCCAGCCAAGTATGAATTATTCATGTCAATACGAGTACGTTTATAAGATAAAGGACTTTGAAAAAATTTATTTTTTATTATTTCATTTCCTGTAAGAACTTTTTGCTTCCTGCATTACATTGAACTTTGAAAGTTAAACATTTGCGATCAATATATTTAGATTTCTTTTAAGAGAAAATAGCAAACTATGACCAAGTTTTTATATTTATTTCAGCATCGTTTCAGTGACAAGTCCGAATTCAAAATATGGCATATAAAATACGTTATGAGCATAAAAAACAACTTGCTGAACGCTTTTCTGAAAGTTAATGAATGCAAATATGTTTAAAGGTGAGAAGAATTTAACTTAAAATAATTGATATTTAATTAATTCACTTTGAATTCAGTTTTGTTCTTTAGGATTTTCCTTTAATAAGGGAGATTTTTTTTTAATATTGTTTATAAATGGATTTTTTAAATTTAAACTTTGTAACAAACTTAAGCTACAAATTAGAATTTTGCAGCGTATAAAATTTCTTTCTTATTTTTTGCATATTCATTAAGGGCTTAATAAAAAAAAAATGCTTGAAAAATTTAAAAATATTACAAACAAAAATTAATAGGAAAGTTAAGTTTTGGTCCACTATTTTTTAATGAAAAATTGTTTTAGTTGATTTAAACCAAAATTTCCCCAACAAGAAAAATTTAAGCTTCAGAAAAATCCCCGAAGCAGGGAGTTTGGATTTACAGTAAATCAGTCTTAGCAAAAAAGCTTCAATCAAATATTGCGCAGCATAAAATTTCCCACAAAAAAAACTTGTAGCGTATTCTTAATAAATATATCCCATTACGTTTAACTTTATTTGGTTACCGTGAAAAATTTAAATATATGTGTACATACATAAGTAAATAAAAATTTCCCAAAGAGGGAAATTTTCAAAGTGCTAGTTTTTCCACCCAGTTTGAATAAATAAACAGATAATATTTAATAAGAAATTATTTGTGAGATGAATATTAAAGAAGATAAAAATTTCCCAACTAGGGAAATTTTGAAGCTGCTAATACCTAAAGTCATTTTTAAGAATTAACTATGTAACCTTTATTCTCAATTAATTTGAATTAGATTTTATGAAAAAAATTTAAGCAAACAAAAATTTCCCTACAAGGGAAATTTTTTAAGTGGCATATTTGAGTTTTTTTTTATAAATTAGTAAGAGACTTTTAAAACAAATTTTAATTTAATAGAAATTTTACATACCACAAAAAATAAAAATTTCCCAACATGGGAAATTTTTAAATTAACATTTTCAAAGGCTACTTTTTATGAATTTATTATAGAATCCTTAATTCATACAGATAAGATTAATAAAATAAAAGCTTAGGGAAAATTTCCTAAAGAGGAAAATTTTCCAAGTGTGACTTATTTTAGTGATCGCAACAAAAATGTTTCTCCTATAGCAGTTATAATAGTGATCACTAATGGAGTTTTCGAAAACTTTTTATATGACGCAGTGTGAAAAAAGTTTTCTAGCTGAGGAAATTTTTTAGATGCCAAAACATTTTCGAATGGAAACAATTTTTTAACCTAAATGTTTATTTTGCATTTTTAAAATATATGACGTGTTTAAATTTAGTTTAAACTTAAATGAATAGATTTTTACTCAAAACTCACGCTGAATACCATTTTTCCTGATAAGACATCTCCAACCTTGAAAACCAGCGATAACCAGAAAATAATAGAATATTATTTTAATAGTTTTCGGTTAAATTTGTACATAAAATTTTCTTCTTTTTTTGTTTTGTTTTGTTTAAAATTGTGTGTCCTTGATGGCAAAAACATCCTGGATTTTAGTGTTCAATTGTTTTGAGAAGGGAAAATAATCCCAAAAGATGATTTTACACATCTTTTCACATGAAAATTTAAGGTAAATATGCAAAAACAAAACAGGCATTGGACAAATAAAACTCAAACGGCGAGGATACTCGTACAAAACACCACCCAGACTCAGACACAAAAGAGCACGTGTAGACACAGACAAATTTAAAACACAGCCAGGCATTTACAAAATAAAATGGAAATATTATCTTGTAAATCTTTACTTAGCAAACAGATTTAGTTAGGACAGCACTGATCCTTAGAACACGATTATGGCTGAAGCACCCTTGTTCTATTGTTTAAATTTATATATTGTAGAAAGTAAAACGAAATATAATTATTATAGGAACTTGGCACAGATCAGTGTGAGATCAATGTAAAAGGTTTTTGGGGGTAGTTGGTTAGTTGTACACCAAATCTGTACTGTGAATTTTTTGTCCCAACCCCTATAAAGGGGGTTTGAAAATATCAAGCCTAACGAAACACGCGCCATATTAAATTTGTTTAATGGAACTTGTTTGTATGCATCAAACAGCGCTGCCTGAAAGTTTGATTATTTTCATATTAATTTCGATTATCCGGCACAACCCCAGAAGTTTAATAAAGAGTTTTTGTTGTTTTAAAATGAAAACTTCCACTGCTGCTTCAGCGGCAACCGTTGCAATATCCTGTAGGCACAACGCGTTACCAGGTGGTTGGCGTTATTTTGAAACAAGAAATAAGAAAAAAAATGGAAGAAAAAACCCCTTAACAAAAATACTACTTTTTAGGATATTGCAATTATGATTTTGCTATTTGACCATACAGTGCCCGCGATAAAGTAAACACCCCCTTGCGCCGACATGCCAAAATGTCAACACTTTTTTATTAACATAATGTACTTTTAAAGATCAATAGAATCTAAGCCCTCAACTCCAGATAGAGCAAAATTTTAGCTTTAGTAACAATTAAAATATAAAATATTAATATTGAAAGGAAATTTTTAAAACAAATTTATGTGTTTTGTTGTTCTCAAATTTGGGAAATTTCAAGTCTAAAACTTATTATATAAATGTTTAATGATTATTTTCAGGCCAGAGAAAAATATTGCTGGTAAATTTATGCTGTAATAGATTTGAGAATTAAAAAATATCCTCTTTAAAGAAATTTTTCCAAGTACAAGTTGAAAATTTTATTTTTGCTATTAAATTCATGCATAAATATAATTTACCATTTCCTTAAAAATCAACTCTAAAACCAAAATTTCACAACAAGGGAAATTTTAAAATACATGTATGTATGGGATGAAAATTTTACTGAAGTCTCTATAAACAGATTTGTTTTTATAAAAATATGTTTGCTGTAGCCAGATAACAAATTTCCCATCTAGGCAAAAGTTTTTAATTTATTTTTTTTTTAACATTTTAATCCAAACTTCTTGCAAATAAAAATTATTTCCCTGGATTTTGGTTGAAAATAAACTTACGACTAAAAATTTCCCTGCATGGGAAATTTCGAATTTCAAACTTAAATTGATCATTTTACAATAAAATTAACACGAAATTTTTATTTTTAATGCAAACAATTCACACAGTAAAATTTCCCAACAAGGGAAATTTTTTGGTTGCCGAAAAATTTTTAATTTAAAACTGCAATCTTTGGAAAATTTCTGCCATTAAAAATTATATCTTCACAATTTTTATTACAAACACACTTTTTTTAATTTTTCTACTTAAGTTTGCCAATAATTTGAAGACAAATTCTATGCTGGGTAAAAATTTCCCATTGAGGGAAATTTTTTTATTGCTGAAAATTTTTTAATTTTTATTTTTAACTGAACTGACATTTTAAGAAAATTTCTTTCACTAAAAATAATTTCTTTTAAACAAATAAATTCTGACAAAAAACTTCCCTGCATGGGAAATTTTGAATTTAAATACAAATTTGATAACTTTTGCTAACATTTTAAATAAAATATTAATTTAATGGCTTAATGTGGTGAAATAGAAACTTAAGTAAAAATTTCCCTAAGAGGGAAATTTTCTATTTGAAAATGTTTATAATAATTTCAGCTTTTTTATTTCCATATGACATTAAATGGTGGATTAAACCATAAAATATAGCATATAAAAGTAAGATAGGCCGTGGGAAATTAAAGTTTACTAATATGGATGTGCAAATGTGTGCATATGTATGTACATACATACATACATACATACATATATTCATAATATTGGAAATAAAAAGTTAACGTAACTAAATATTCCAAAAGAAACCTTCCATGGTCATGTCTTATCAAACACTTAGGAAAATATTCTAACGCATGGACAAAACAGCAGTCAGCATGAACAATTTCCCCCCACCGTTGTCAGCACAAATGTCTATCAAACAGAACATTCACTCAATTTTGGGTAAGTTCTACACTGGATATACACATATATACATATATATATATACATACAGTATAAGTACATACACATGTATGGGTTTATCCTTCTTGTTAAATTTTAGCGTGTTTTGGACACTTAACTTACATTTTCAAGGGTAACACAGCAGCAAAAACAAAAACAACGTTAGCAACATTAAATGAACGCAATTTTAACAACAAAACCAGACACACAATTTCTTTTCACATTTTTCTCTTTTCTTTTTTTTTTTTTTTGTTGGTATTGTACGCATATTTATATTATATGTATGTACATAAAATACACCGTCAAGGACTTTTTGTCTCGAAGGTAATCAACCCCTAAGTAGGACTTTTTGTTGCTGCTATACTTGGTTTTTTCTACTCGTACTCGTTTTATAATCAGGATGTGGCTCAGCACGATTTCATTACTGTTGTCATAAGCAGAGAACCGTTAGAGGGTGGTATACATCTAGAGGGGGGACCTTCATTGTAATTCGGTTAATCGAGAACTTTTCAATTTGTTAACGCCAGTGGCAAGAGAAGAATTTATTTTCGTTGATGAAATCGTAGGACACTTTGAGTAAGAAAGAAGAAGGTATTTTATTTGTAAAATGGAGATTTTATGTACGAGTACAGTGGCTCAATCGCACAATCGGACATGATTTTGTTGAATATTTTGAATTGTCCAAATTGAAGAATGCGATTATTTTGTAGGCTTTAGTGATGCTGTACTAACATTTTATCCGCTCAAGAAAAAAAGACACCAAATTTGTCAATTCTCAAGCTCAACGGAAGTACAATAATATGAAGAGCTTTTAGCACCATAACGCAACGTTGGCGTTCACAAATATCTTGAAGAAAACAAAAAACATATTTGATGCCTCAACTAAAGCGTTTGATGGACCTGACTTTCGTACATATGTATATATGTATGTACTAGCCAACGTTAAGGTGCGCTAACCTGAGGCAGAGAACAAGCAATAAAAAAATTTTGTCTCAAATTTTTTAAAATTTGTAATTTTTAAACATTAATTATAACGGAGTGATACATTTTATTCATTAATTTAAGCAATTTCGATTTCAAATGTACATATGTATGTACATACATACATATGTATGTAGGTGTACGTTGTATACATCAACTTCTTTCATATTATAATTAACAAAATAGCCCTTTTACAGAAATCTTCAAAATATTTTTGCTTTCAATCGTTTATGATATTTATGAAGAAAGATCTTTGCATGAATCCAGAAACAATTCCAATAATATTTGTGTACCTATTTCAAACTAGTTTTGAAAATATATAACACAAAAAAAAAAATATTTTAAGATGGAAAAAATCGCAACACCAACAATAACATCATCAACATTTTCGACATCAGTTTATAAATCAAATAGAATTCTTAATGCCAGCTTAAAATAATAAAAACAAAAGCAAGTTTTTGTGGTTTTTATGGGCAGCCAGCCACATTCAAAGCAGCAACTACAATGAAACACTGCCAACACCAGCCAGCAAGCACCACCGCGCCAGCCAGCAACGTCAAAATCTGTGACAGTACCAACAATAACAACAACTTTAAAGAAACAAAATTTAAATAAATAAATAAATAGCTCCGCCGCCACTACAACAACAGAAAAAAAACGCAAATGTGAAATGTGATTTTCAGCACAAAAAACGACGAGAAAAAAGTTGCTAAAACAAGTTTTGATATTTTCTTTTTTTTAGGAGAACAAGAAAAAAACCCAAAATCCAGAATTTGGCATTTTATTTGGGACTGAAAATAAAATAAAACAACAAAAATTTATGCCAACTCACTCATTCAATATTAATTTTTGCTTTTGCTGAACATGGAAGAAACATTAAAAGCAGCTCCCCCTCAACGATCTTTTAGGTATAATAGAATTTTTGTTATTATTGTTGTTGCTGTAATATGTATGTACATATTTCTCATCTACTACGATATTTGCATATGATTTACAGAAGAAAGAAAAAAAATCTAGTGAAAATTCCAGACTTAAAATCAACCAACACAACAAACTAAACCAGCGGCAGCAGCAGCCGCAGCGCAATCAGTTCAAATGATGGCCGTTTTCGTCATCTTCATTCATCTTCATCATTATCATCATCTTAACGTTAGAACTGATAATAATCATAATAATGATGATCATTGAAAGCATCATTATGGTGTGCATTTTTTTTTTTTAATTTTTAAAAGCTAGAAGATAAAGAGCTAAATATCAACTGGCACACAAACAGCAACAACAATAATAACAAAATTTTAACAACAAACAACCGCAACTAAATAATTTTATAGAACAAATCAAATACATACATGTTTAGGAAAAACATTAGAGAACAAAAACAAAAACCACAAACTCTGCTCGAACAGAAAATTTATTTTAATATTCCCTACACTCTACAAAACTCTGAAAAATGTGGAAAAAACATATGTACATACACACATACATACATATAAGTACATATGTATGCATGTATATGTACATACATACAATTCTGATTTATTCCTATATAGCATAAAATTGAATTCGGCTCGGAAATGGTTTAAAAATCTCATATTTTAGTTTTTCAGAAAACGAGAGAAAAAATACAAATTTTGCGGTAGACTGAAATCAGCTTTAATTTCATGAAAAAATTTAAATTTTCTATTCAAAGATACATACGTATTGAATTGTGTTAGCGAACGGACAAGGCTGATTATTTACACTAAAAAACAAAATACTAACAGAAAGAGATAAACTTCAATTTCCTACTAAATTGTGAAATGATTCTGTGTACAATAAGACGAATGTCAGAGGACGGACAGCCGAGTTTTAATTAAACTTACGATTCACATGTAAAAATATTTTGTTTTTCATTCGTTAGTTTATAAATTTCTATTGAAAATATTAACAAAGCACTAAAACTTGTCAATGTTTTCAATAGAGATTTGCAAGCGAAAATTAATAGAAGAAAATTTTGTATGAAATCAGAGCGTCAATTTAAAAATTTGGTGGATCATACGACTAAGGACATTTTTTAACAGCGTAATGAAATATATATTTATTTAACTGCATTTTTCTTTTCTTTTGCACACCTGTATTTAAGGACGAAGAAAAAAAGAAAACAAGCTGATTCTAAATCGACCGATCGAAAACCAGAGTATTCACGCCAAACAAAATTTTACAAGTTTCGATAAATACTATCGAAAACCTTAATCCAAATGAAAAGCAAACATTTGATGACCCTGAAAATGTTGCCGTTTGTTATTCTTAGTTTCAAGCTTGAAAACATTGATATTTTTAAGTCGTTATTTATGCATTAACGAATTTTATGATACACCAGCGTCAACTTTTATTTGATTGTTTTCCTGCAAATCAAGCGACTGAGATCATTATTCACAGTGCTGGAAAGCACTCAAATATTTCTTAACATTAATAGTGCTGGAAAGCCCTTAAATGTTTCTTAATATTAATAGTGCTGGTAGTACAGCTATAAATAATAGTGCTTCTGATCTTTAGTGTTGTAAAGCGTAATTGATTTATGAAAGCACCGTTTTGACGTTAAATACAGTTTCTAATTATTGTCTAGACGTGATTATTTGGTTTGATTGATTTTGATGATTTCTCTGGTCTAGACGCGTAGATGATACTTAAAGTTTGCTATTATATAGTTCATAGAAAGGCCTAAAACTACAAGAAAATGTTGGTTTTCAAGTGTTTCCAAAATAAAATGAATAATATTTAAGAGAAAATTTGTAACAAAAAGACAGAAAATTTTCAAGAATGGAACAGAACACAAATACTACATACATACATATGTATTTACATAGTATGTATGTGTGTGTGTATGTATGTATGTATGTGCATACATACATATGTACATGCATATGTATTGTTGAGCGAAAAGAGATCATCTCCTCTTATAACTGCAAAATTGAAGGAAATACATACATACATACATGTACACAGTATATGTACATATGTATGTACATACATACATATATACATACATACATAGTTCGTGCGTTATTTTACATCATAAGAAACAAAATTTAATAAGAACAGATATTTTTTTTTTTTTAATTTACAATAAAATTAAAACTTGTAAAACGTGCCCGTTGGGTTTTTTTCTCATTTTCTTTAAATATTTATTAAAATAATTTACAAATACTTTTGCTATTTTACACTTTCAGCTGTTGCTGTTGCTGTTGTTGTTGTCGGTTTTCATTTTATTACTGTTGATGCTTTACTATTTGTTGTTGTTGTTGTCGCTGGTTTTGCTGTTCAATTTTTACAACTTCTCATAAAGTTTATGAAATTACGACGTAATTTTTCACTGTACAAGTGATCGTTTGTACGAATATGTTTGCTTTATATGCATGTACATACATACATACATACATATGTATGTATTTACAAGTGTACGAATAAAATTTCAAATAGCAAGTAATCAACATTTATATAACAAAGTTAAACAAAACACACCATCAACATCAAACGAACATTTACATGCCCATGCACATGTGTATGGCTTTAATAATTTGTTAAGTACATACATACATATGTACATATGTATGTATATACGCTTAGAAAAACACATTTATTCATAAGCCAGTATGCAAAATAAAAAGAATACAAATGCGAGAATGAGTAAATATGTACGTATGTATAAATGTAGTTACATCTACATACATACATACATACATACGCTTGTATAAATGTATGCATGTAAATATGTATGTATGTACATAAAAATGTATTTCGCAGTAGAAGTACTTGTGTTTGCTGTTTTGTTAGGATTGTGTCTGTTAATACCACAAGATTTGCTTTGAATTGTTTGCTATGCATGCACAGTGGTACGCAATATGAATTTAAAAGTTTAAAATAAATACATACATATGTACCTTCATGGGTACACCGCACATACATATGTCTGTACATATATACACATTCTTTTAGAACGTAATTTGGGCACGCAATGAGTGCAACATTACAGTACACTCCACTTTGACTTCAATTCATCGAAGTAGTAATTCAATTCATCGTAGTAATCGAAACTGGTAAAATAAAACCCCGTTTGGATTTTTCTAATGTCACGCTCTGACAGAAAGAATTCTTGTCAGCCAACTACAATAATGACTTTTACATAACCAATATCTTTCATGGATTAAACGATATACATACATATGTTTATGTATGTACATACATATGTATGTATGTACACCCATATTTAAGCAGACATTTTAGAGTGACCAAGTTACATTCTCAGTGTTAAACAGATTGTCGTCTATGACCTAAATATGTATGTACATACACATGTACTTAAGCGTTTGAAGGAACTTTTACACGGTAATACGAGTGTTTAGATGTGTCAAAAATGTGCGTGGAATGAAGAATATTTTATGGTGTAAAAGTAAAATGTATTCACAAGAGGACAATAATCGTTTATATTGCAAAACAGTTTAGAAAACGATGTACTCTTAAATACAAGATGTTGAACACTTAAGCAATTTATTATTGTAATTACATTGAACACAATCCACTGTGCACTCACTTGCGATATGAAAATATTAAAAATATTTTTTGCTTGCCTGCTTCCCCACGTGTGTAGGTGTTTAAATGTTGTCAGCAGCAGTTTATTTTTTTTCTTCTTCTTAAACAAATAAGAGTTTTTATTGTTAAAAAAAAAAAAAATCTCGAGTTTTAGTTGTGATTGATTTATGGGCTTCGTTAGGAAAACCTTGAACGGAAAAATTTTTATGAGTGTAAGTTATTGTACTCGTATGTAGTACAGTCATTTCTATTATTTTAAAATGTTCTTTTAACAGCGGGTCAAGGTTTTCTTGTCCCAAAATACATACATATATTGAAGTACTTAATTATTTCGAAAAATTTGTATGCAGAAATTGAAAAATAATTTTCAGGAAATTGCAGAACGTATTCATACATGTATACATACATACATACATATGTATGTACATATGTATATACTTGTACAGTTAGAGCTCGGTATAACGCATTCGTTATAATAAAAATTAGTTATACAGTATTCCACGTATAATTGCCTCGCCCAATAACTTCAGAATTTTAGGTAATTAAGCAGGTAAAGCTTTTAAACGAATTTGTCTAATTTATGATTAAAGGGAAAACAAATGCTAACGCACCTACCTACATACATACATACATATATATGTACATACTTCCTTATGTACATATATACACATGTATTTATACGTATGATTGACAGTTGCTTGTGTAGACTTGGTTGCTGGCAGTTGTAGTGTCAAAAGGATGACATACGGGACACTAAATGAAATCCAAAATATTTTTAATAACATGTTCATTTCTATCAAAAGGTTACCAACGCTTTTTTTCTTATAAAATTTACTTTATAACAAAAAGATTGTGAATATCCTTTCTACTAAAAATCTATTAAACAATTAATCGATTTAATTAAAATTTTCATTTCCCATGAATATATTACATGTAAAATCTCAATTTCTTCTCAATGAAAACATTAAACATCATTTAATTTTTCTTTTTAATACAAAACTTTTACAAGAAAACAAACCAAGTCAATTAATTATGATCAGTTTTTGTTTTTGTGTTTTTGTTTTTATGATGCTGAAAACCTGTTTGAAAGTACAAATTTCTTGGCATGTGTAAGAGCGACACGTAACGAAAAACAATACATGAATAAATTTATAAAAAATAAAAAATAAAAATTAGTCATATTAACCAAACTTGTACGGGTTTTGATTATTTGCTCTTGATTAAATTTCTGAAAACCACATCCGTATTTTGAGTGATGTTTTCTAACAATTTTACTTTATAAGAAGGTAGAATGTTAAATTTGATGAAAAATGTGGTTTAGTTTAATAAAAAAAAAAGTTAAGCAGAAAATAAACTTTAAACAATATTCCATACAATATTTACAAATATTTGCTTAGCAAACTATAATATATGATGTTTTACTATAAATAATTATCAACACTGGAAAGCAGTTTCAGCATATGTAGGTGCAGCAATGCGCCGCTAAAAACCAGAGGTTACATATGTGTCGTCATTAAGTAAACAGAGTTGTGTGTGGCATAAAAAAAAAGGAAAATCTCGCAACAAGTTAAACGCACGTTGTTGGCTCTCGACGTATTACGCCGAAGCTTGTCACAAGTTAAGCGTTATTAATGAGTTACATATAGAAATAAATACATACATATGCACATACATATCGTTACCTGAAATGCAAAAGGGCGTAACAACCAAAAAATTCAAAATGGGTTTTTTCATTTATTATTGTAGAGCAAATCGAATTACATGTCCTCCTACATTTTTACAGCCCTACTGTCAATAACAACCATTTTATTAAAGAAAATCAAAAGGTCGTAACAACAAAGTTGGTTTTTTCTTAAACCAAAAGGGCGCAACCCACATCTAATAAAAATTACGATTAAAGAAATATTTTTTTCTACGAAATAAATGCATCATCGCAATTTAATGCTGTACTGAAGAAATTGCAACACCAGCTTCGTAATCTTTAATTTTTTGGAGTTTTTTGTCTCTCCTGTAAAATTTTGAAATATGTTGTTACGCCCTTTTGCATTTCAGGTAACGATATATAGAATAGTTTTGCCCCAAGATTAGCTTAATTGGTAACAAAAAGTTGGCTATGCAATTGTATGATGGCTAAAAGAAAAACAATATAGTTTAAACATGTGCCAATTGGTGTTTCCTTCAACTTTTATTTAGTATTTATATTTTTTAATTTTTATATGTAGATATATATGTACATATAAGAGGTTAAGGTCTAATTTTGTTAAAGACAACATTGGTGAAAATCTACAGTAATCTAGAAATAACTTGTGCACTTTTAAATGCCTTTCACGTCTAGTTGTCTGTAATCTATAAATTCCGTGGTTTTTCCTTTTTGTTTTCTTTCCATGCTTAATTAACCCACCTCTAAATACCACCTTCGGTTAATGAAAATGTATGTATATATGTATGTATGTGTGTAGGTATGTACATATGTACATACAAAATACACAAAATAAAGTTTTCCCTCAATGTTCTTGGCTTAATTAACCAAACTAGATATGTTTTCGTTTACAACACTGGCAAGAATGCAGCCAAGTTTACATAATCACCGGTCAATCAAACGTACAAATGTACACGTGTGTATATATGTATGCATGTGTGTTTATGTACATATGTACGTACATAATTTAAACAGAAAAAGACAAGTTTATGTTTTTTATTTAATAAGATATTTTTTTGTGAAAAATTTATCCCACAATAAAAGACAAATGTGTCTCTTTGAGGTAATTAAAAGTATTTGTTTATTTATGTACGTCATCGAGGTAATTACACAAATCCGTTTAAATGTTTTCCTCTCTTAATTACCCAAAAATTTCAGGCAATGCAATTGTCTATAGAGTACGAGTACTGCAGTGATAAGGGCAGCCCATCCCAAGTCAAATTATTACAAAACCCGTGGTAATATTTTGAATAACATCATCGGCATATAATTAAGTCGAAAAATATGTTGATAATTTTTTATCAAAAGTTTACACGTGGCGTATATGTACATATATGTATGTATGTACATATATGTATGTATGCACATACATACATAAAGCCATATGCACATTCATATATCATTTTCCAATATATGGCCATACATACATACATACAAAAATCAACAGAGTCTTCTTCGATATCTACATAAAAGATATTCAGGGACTTTTTTCGGATCTTCTTTTACTTTTATGTACATTTTTACATATTTATATAAAATCTTTAGAACTAAACATCTGGCAGACTTACAGTGATAATTTCTGGCGTATGTATGTATGTAGTATATACCAATATCTAACAAAAGTCAAGTTCAACTAAACGTGTAATAACAACAAAAACTACAACAAAATACATACATACATACCTACATTTTGTAAATGCATACCTTTTTCGAAGCGTTGCTGTGTCTGGTTGTTGTGTTGTTGTCTTTTTTAGTTTCGTTAGAAACAAAATTGTTATCTGAAATGCAAAATAAAATAAATTATTATAAACTATTTATAAATAATTCGAATTAACAAGTTTTTTAATACAATTTTTTTTTTATTTACAACAAAGAAAAGCAAAAAAAAAATTAAATAAAAACAATAAAATGTGCAAGTTCAATGAACTTTATAGCAACAAAAATTATATAGAAAACAGAAGCTTTCAATTAAATAAAGGCGGTTGAAATAGATGTTTTCCCCTCAATAGAACACCAACAAAAAAAGCTAAAAAAAAGCCGATTTTGCAAAAAAAAAAAAACACCAAAATGCAAATGACACAAATATTGTGATAAAAATATCAACAATAACAACAAATTGGAACAGTTAACGCATTATTTTAAGGTCGTTTACTGAAGAATCAGTGTTGCCAAAATACTAAATTGATATACATACATACATATGTAAGCATTTCTAGGCCACTTGATTTCAAAATAAAAACAATTTGGTTCTAAAAATTGTTAATAAACATTTTTTTTGGGCCATAACATTTATCACAATATAATTGTATTTTCCCTATTTAAAACGATTTCACGCATCCAGAAACTTTTCATATAAAGTCTGAAACAAAGGATTCTATCGCTTCTCGATTTGCGAGAAAAAATGTGAGTTGCAATTTGAATGCGAAAAGAGTTTAGTTAATCCAACCCTGTTCATCGAAAATTCTTAATGGCAAGAAAATGTTTTCATCTCGGTATATGAGTGCTCTGCGGTTTATGTCCACCACTCGTTCTATTATTTTTTCAAACAGCCGCCCGCCCCCCTCTTTCCCACGCGCCTTTCACGATATGTTTCGACATCTGGTTTTCTTTCTGATTGTTATTGTTTACAGCAGATCAGGTATAACTATTACCTACATTTTAGGCCCGTTATGAAAGAAACACGCTTGGCAACACTGTAAATAACAAGACCTTCATTGAAAAAGCACAAACAAAAATATGCTATCCATTTACATATCGTTACCTGAAATGCAAAAGGGCGTAACAACCAAAAAATTCAAAATGGGTTTTTTCATTTATTATTGTAGAGCAAATCGAATTACATGTCCTCCTACATTTTTACAGCCCTACTGTCAATAACAACCATTTTATTAAAGAAAATCAAAAGGTCGTAACAACAAAGTTGGTTTTTTCTTAAACCAAAAGGGCGCAACCCACATCTAATAAAAATGACGATTAAAGAAATATTTTTTTCTACGAAATAAATGCATCATCGCAATTTAATGCTGTACTGAAGAAATTGCAACACCAGCTTCGTAATCTTTGATTTTTTGGAGTTTTTTGTCTCTCCTGTAAAATTTTGAAATATGTTGTTACGCCCTTTTGCATTTCAGGTAACGATATGTATGTCTGTTGGCATTAGGGTGTTCTCTCAAATGCTAAAATATTCCGATTCCGAAGACTCGGCAGCCTCAACTTTGCAGCCGTTTGCAAAATGTGAAGGACTGACTTACAGCATTTAATCTCTTGAAAATAGTGAATTTTCGCAAATTTCTAAAAAGCTGATAATAAAAATAAGCCGACAGAAACTTTAAAGCCCAATTTCAGTTTTGTGAAGGAAATTTACATCTGTATGAATATGTACGTAGAGATACAAATGTCGTTTGTTACATTAGAGCCACTTTTAACATTTGACTATGGAATTAAAACATATACATTTTAAGATGCAATTACAATGTTTTAATAAGTAGCGAACAAAAAAAAAATGCGTAAAACAGCTCCGGCCTGAAAAAAGGCTGGCTGTGACGTCATTGTCATTATTTCTTAAGTGCAGCCAAACTTGTTACTTGACTCACTCGCACTAAATAACTGTGTAGTGTTTTTTTTTAGTTCTTTTCAACCACGCTATTAGTTCTTGCGTATGTTAAGGCATAGATTTGGTACAGTTAGTCACAATGGCAAGTAGAAAATACCATGAGTGTAATAATACGCGTATAATTTCCCCACAATTAAATGTCTTTCACGATTATTTACCTCTAACCTAAAATACCACTTACTTTTTATTTAATAAAATAATTTTGTGCCAAAATGGAATGGATTGTCTTAAAATTATTCTGATAATGCTTTCGTTTAAATGCTTTTCCCGGTGCCTGAGCCAATTACTTACATATCTGCGAAATACTTTCAATACTATTTATCTCACACGTTCCGTGCTGCCATATTTTACAAAGTATCTGCTTATGTATATGTTAATAAATACATTAAATAAGAATTTATTTATTTAGTGGTTTTTAGTGGACAACCTAATGTACATACATATGCATGTAAATACATACATATGTATGCACAAATGTATGCACGTGTGTACAAATCGATGTGTGGGTTTGCAATTGCTCTACGTAAACGAGGAAGTAATATGCAAGGAAAACGCTTTTTTCCACCAAAAATGGTACAATAACACTTCGGAAAGCAAGTTCAGCATTTTGTGTGCTTTATTTGGTTGCTGTAGTTTTTGTAGTTGTTTTTAAACCAAAACAAAGAGACTAGACATTCATAAAAAAGGAAAACTGCAACCAAAAATTTAAACCATACATATTTCAGAAAATATTTTTTTAAGCTATTTTCATTTTTCGCTAATAAATTAAATTATATTAAAACAGACAAATCGCAGCAATAATCAACATTTCTTATGTAGTAGACATACTTAAATATTTGGGGTGCTGCATACGCTTTTCACCTTCAAATAACTTTATTCAATTGCGAACAAATTTCAGTTTTTTTTTGTGGGTTTAAGCCCCTGCATTTTGGCTTAGCGACAAAAACTTAAGATTTCGTATAAAACTATGAAATAAAATTCAAAGAAATCACAAATGCACATCACATGAACTAGATGGACAGGTCTGAAACGCGTAATTAGAAATTTACAAATTGATTTCGCTATAGACACATCAAATAACGCTGATCCATCATTGAGTTTATTATTATTATTTTTTTAACTTGGATCAATACTCAGTGTAATACCAATAATACGAATTTTCCGACATTAGATACTAAAACGTCTGTTTCACATTTCAGAAAAAAATGCCGATTACGATTGGAAGTCACCAATTTGATGTGCTGGATATCGCACAATCACAAAAAATTTTGCTATTTGAACTCGCAAGCAATTAATGAAGTGAACTTGTGTATATAACAAAAACTTCGCTTCCAAACAGCAGAAATGAAAACATATAGTACATAAATAAGATTTTATGTATTTTTATTTATTGATTTTAATAAAAAAAAAAATCCAATCTAAAAATATATGTATGTAGGAAACTACTCCTTTTGATTGCTGTGTTTTGTTTGAAATTAGCGATGCCAGCTGTTCGTATCCTGTTTGAAAAACATAAACACAACGCGCGATTTTCAGTAGGTATATGAAAAGTTAAATGATTTAAACTTTTTTGCGTTTTTCAGCACATAGAAGACTATAGATTCGCATTATTGGATGTCGACTGTATTAATTATCAACTATTGGATCCAAAAATATACAATTTGTCAATACTTGCAGCTTGAAAACTAAAATGTACATATTTATTATTCCTGCTTTATACCCACACACACATGTACACATACATACGTAATCTGCAATATATACAAACAGTCATCCATATATAGATATGAAAGATGTATGTATGTATGTTTGTACATATGTATTTAGTTTATTACACATTCACATATGAAAGGGAAAAATATTTAACAATCCATTCAAAGGCACGTAGGAAGGTACATATGTATGTATGTATGTAGGTATGCACAGTGTTGGACAATACATATTGGACTAGATTCGTGCATATGATCAATCAACGAAATCTATGAAACTATGAATGATGCGCTGCAACAGTTTTATTAAAATCCTAATAAGTTTCAAGAAAAAAACAGTTTTGCCTTCAAACATTGTTTAAAATCAAAAATTTATTTAAACAAAAAAACGTCGAAATTTCAAAAGACAAAACATATTGGACTCAATAATGTTATTAATATTTTGTGGAGATATCCCTTATTTTCAAGCACGGCTTTGCATCTTCTTGCCATGGAAGCAATAAGATTATCTATAATCGTTGCGTCTATGCTATTCCAAGCAGTTGATATGGCCTCGAATAATTTATATTTGTCTCCGCCAACTCCCTGACGATTTACCTTCTTTTTTATAATTTCCCATAGATTTTCAATGGTGTTAAGGTCTGGTGATTGCGTTTTAGCCAATCTTTGACACACCTCGCAGTGCGTGTCGGATCATTATCCTGTTGAAAATTTGTCATTTGTCAAAATTTCTTGATACGTGAACCTATCCACAATTCCATTTATTTTGTGGAGTGGAACATCGCCTCCACCAGATAAACTTCCCCAGACCATAATGTTTCCGCCCCCCTACAGTATAAAGGGTCAAATCTTCTGTTTGCTGGTCTACGCACTCGAATATTTCCATCCGAAGGTTTTAAATTAAACTTGGATTCACCCGAAAATAAAACTGTTTTCCATTTGTTTATGGACCACTTGATGTGCTTTTTAGCAAATTTTATGGGAGCGTTCCGGTTTTTCTTCGAAATGAATGATTTCTTTGCAGTACGATAACTTTTAAGCCCAGCGTCACAAGCTCGTCTCTGAATTATCCTGCTACTTACGTTTAGGTTAACATAATAAGATTAGCATTTACAACATCAATAGCCGAATTTTGGGGATGTTTTTACAGTTCCCTGGCAATTCTTGAGTCATCTTTGGCTGCTGTACATCTTAGTCGGCCACCACTGTGAATATTTTCAACTCTGCCAGAGGTTAAGAAGGTTTTTATTATAAAGTTGACAGTTGTTTTGGCAATGCAAATTTTTCAGATATTTCTTTTCGCGATAAACCATTTTGGAAATTTTTAATTAATAACTTTTTAAACTCTGCACTATATTTTGTTCGAGCCATTGAAATCAATAAATTATTTACTACTAATATCTTAATTGTCTTAATTGTTACTAACTGTTATGCTGGACAATAGTCAACTGGACTATTTTATAAAAAAAAATGTTTCACAATTATTCCTCGCTAACCATATTCCCACATTGGAATCATAATGGAAGGTATAACGTTAAATTTTAAGAATATCGCAATGCGTCCAAAATGTTTTGTCGCGTGCATTTTTCTTGCTACAGATAATATGTTTTCCTTTGATATTGGAATATAAAACAACAACAAAATACCAACTGATATTTTTTTGTTTGCTTCACTTTTAAAGTTCAAGAATTATTATTGGAAAGTTTGATTGCAGAGTTTATGTTGATAATCGCTACCGATATTTGTCAAAAGTCGGTTATTTTTTTTCAGTCCAATATGTATTGTCGAATACTATGTATGTATGTATGTATGTATGTACGTGCATCTGCATGCATGTATCTATGTATGTATGTTTGTACTTAGATATGAACCTAGATAAGTTATTATATAAGAAAGATACTTACATTATAATATTCATAATTACATATTTAAATAGGATTTGCATTATCTACATACATACAAGAACGCACATATTATATAAAATAATAATAATGAAAATTAGATGGCTAAAAAAAAATAGAGAAACGAAAGAGAACTCACACTAAGATCATCTAGCAAAAACACAAAACACAAAAAATACCCCCTACTAAAAAAACGTTTTTTCTTTCCAACCAACTGGTGTTTTGCAATACTTAAAAATAAAAGCTCAACTGCGCAAAAACCAAAAACAAACTTTTACATTTCTCACATTTTCTCTTTTGAACCATTTGTCAACATAACAGATGCTCTTTAAATCTCCCACATACTTTCGTACATTTTCAAAGAGAAATTTTTCGCCAAAAGTATTTTCTCTGTTCAGCAAATCCATTGGGTTATTTCTTTTTTCCCACCGATTTTATAAATTTAGTAGATGAAGTTAAGTTTAGTGAGTGAAAATTTCAAAATGGCTACTACCAGCCTTTAAAAATGCAGCAGTTAATATTTTTGCCTTGGTGCTTGCTTGTCATTATATTTCATGTGAGTTTTTCGTCTACACTCTATTGTAGTTTAGTAGTTTGCTTCACTTGCTGTTGTTGTTAAGTTGTTGCTGCTACTCTTCAAGTACATTGGAGAAAATTGAAAAATGATGAAAATATGCAAAGAAAAGACAAACGAAAAAAAAAGCCAACAGAATACAACTCACACACATTTTCGATGTGTTCGTGTTTGCATTGTGATGTTTGTTGTTGTATTGGAGAATTTCTGTATGGTGTACAACTTTTTATTATTGAGGCCACATACAAAGCCCATAAAGTAAGTAAAAGCAACAACAGTAAAAGCAGCAGCAACAACAACAACAACACGTTCCATAAAAAAATATACCATAAATACAATTCACACATGCATATTTGAAAAGAAAACACAACGATATTTTGTATGTATGACACCAAAGCTGACATGAGAAATTAATGGAACACACTAAATAGAACAAGAATGAAATTAGGTTGCCAGATTAAAATACCTATTGCGAACAATACATGTACTACATGTTTATACATACACTTTGTACACTTTTATAGGCTTGCATACAACTTGCTGCAATTTATGCAAATGCATTTAAGTACTAATATGTATGTCTGTAACTAAATTTCAGTACCTATTGCATAAACGGCAAGTTCAATACCTACAGTAATATTTACATATGTATGTGCATATAGTACATCATTACTTTAATTTATCTTTACCTAATAATTTTTTTTAAATTGTTTTTCTTGCATATTCTACTTCAACGAAACATAAAGCAACTTTTTAAAACTATAAGTGTTCTTTTATGTAAACATTCCTAAACGTCAATATTTTTTATTAACGCTGCCTACTTGAAAGTATCAATAGAACCTACAACGACAACTCTATATTAAGAAAAATTTTATCTTTATTAACATACATACATACATATGTATGTATATATGTATGTAAGTATATATGTACATATGTACACATTTATTGTGTATAGGTAATTAGTGGCGAATTTGGGGGTTTTCTTATAATGTGGACCTACATACCTATGTATGTATGTATGTATGTATGTACTTACATATGTATATATCTCACCTTTATGGCTAACGCTTACTTTTTGCAAGACAAACAAAATTTGTTATAAAATCAAAAATAATAAAGTATTATCGAAATTCTTTAATAAAGTTGGCATTTTTGGTACAAGTGTCTAAAAACTTCCGTAACATTGATACAAAGAACCATAATGAATCAAAAATTCGTTCCCGAACTTTCGTAAAGTTACAGCCGTTTGTATTTAAGGTGTCGATATGTACATATGTATGTACATAGGCATAGAAATATTTCCACATAATATGTATGTATGTGTATATACATATTATGTAAGTATACATATGTACATATATTGTGCTCTGGTGTTTAGTTGCTTTCATCTTCATTTTTTGTGTCTTACTTCAAATTATGAACACAAAAGACGCTTTCTTTAAACTACATACATATGTACATGCATACATATGCATGTATATATGTATGTATGCATGTACATATGTATGTAGTGTTAGTACTGTTTTAATCTTAAACTTTGACATTCACAAACGTCATTAATCTGATAAACGTCAACACCAGAGGTTTAATTTAATAACATGCATTCAAGTGTACATACATACATACTTACATATGCTGTATGAATATGTGTAAATATAGATAACTACATACATATGTACATATGAATGGGCGTAGATACATAAGTACATATGTATGTATATATGTACATATATGTATGTATATACACATGTATTTGCATATGTATGTATGTATACATATGTAAATGTATTTGCATGTTCATACGTGTGATCAAAAATTAGAATTTCACAATGAATATTATTATACATATGTATGTATGTATGTATGTATGTTTGTATGTACTACGTATGCAAGCAAATGTAAACACATACATACATACACACGCATGGATGTGTGTATGTAAATATTTGTATGCAGTTATGAATGAGTAAGAGTCTAATAAGGAACTTGCTCACTAACTCTTTGTATGTACATACATATGTGTATGTACATGCATACACACAATGTACATACATACATACATACCTATCAAATGATCGTAGCTACTCAAGTACCATTAAATATTTACACGTTTCTTTCCTTAATTGTTAGAACACGGCAAGTACATTTGTATACATATGTATGTATGTATGTATGTACATACACGGAAATTTGTAGTGTTACATGTATATGTATGTATACACATAAATACATATGCACATAAGTATATGTACATATATACATACATACGTATGTACGTACTACTTGCATATATGTACATACATACATACATACTTAAGTATATAAAAATGATTAAATATGGAATTAAGTATGCACATGCATATGCAAGTATGCACGCAGTTACAGTGACAAATAGGAGAAAAACCTTTAAAAAACCAGAAAGCAAAACAAAAGGAAAAACAATAATATCTCAACGTCTAAAAACACTGTAAAGCTCGTTAAAAGAAGCAAAACTAAAACAAGGGAGCACTTTTCTACAACAATCATCGTGGGGAGAACTTTATGCACAATAAAAACATTAGAAAATATAATGCCATCTCACGCATACACTCACTTAAAAGTCCCCCCTTAACAACACCAACACACTAACAAAAAACATCAATAACACTAAATAACAAAAGCAAAAAATGCCTTATGCAATAAACTCTATGGCAACTAAATGCATGCATACAAATTTACATACATACATAATATGTATTTATATACATACATACATACATAGTATGTAGTATGTAAAGAAAAAGAAATATCATGTGAATGCAAGTAAACTATCAGGCCGCCTTTCCATCTCATACACACAAACACAAGTTAACAAATGGAAAAATATCATTAAAACATTATTTAAAAATGACCTCAATTTTAAGGAAACAAACCCCCCTCCCCGACTAACCAAAAAAAAAAAGAAAATTCACTTCTATAGTGAATGTAAGAAACACACTTTTTGATGCATTTTATAAAATTGTATAACGGGAAAGAGCGACTATGTGAAAGAAAGAGAAGTAAGAAGTTTTGTGTATGAAGATAGTGCTGTTATTACAGCGATTTTAATATGTATTATTTATTGATTTTTTTTTTTAATTTGTTAATACTTTTTATAATGGCCCCAGGTTAACTTTTATGCATATGTATGTATGTCTGTATGTATGTAAGTGTGTTTGCGTTGCGTATTATAGGCAATAATAAATTTAGTATGCATCATATTGAGTTTACATTTCTCTAAAATTTTAATTGTTGGGATTTTTAACAAATTCTTAGTTCTAACGGTCAAATAAATACATATATGTATATAGTAAGTATTAATTTGTTTATAGAATGTAATTAAAACGTAAATTATAATATCGAACGAACACGTTCGACATTGACGAACAGGCATACAAAAGTTATAGGCATTCATATCAAAGTTCTAAGCCAAATAGGTTAATCTTGGTCTTTGACTTTATAACCATTAAGGAAAGAAAATCACTTTTCGAAGACAGTATATGTATATGTATGTACATATATACATATGTATGTACATATGTATATACCAGAACGCTTTTTTAACTTAGTTACTTGTTTACAACACTGTCAAGTGCAAAGAGAAGGCAGTAGAAAGTTAATTTAAGCTCAAAAAAGAAAAGCTTGTCTTGTTTTTTTCGTTTGAAAAGCCAAGCTTGTTAAAAACAACTTTCCTCAATAATTTTATGAAAAATAAACGTAAACTAGTAGGTATGCATTATTTTTATACACAAAACACACACTTAAGCACACACATACATACACACATACATATGTACTTATGTACATATGTACATAGATTCAAAAGTCAATCATACATACATACACATGTACATATGTACATACATACATATGTATGTAAACTTAAAATGAAAAACTTAAGTACAGCTCCAACAAAAATGAATAGGAAATTTTTTGTATTATATGTATTTATGTATGTATGTGTAGATAAAAAAAACTTTTCAACTTACAATTTTAAATCAAATTTTATTACTTTCAAGGCAAGGTTTTTCCAAAAGAAAATTGAAGTACAATTGTATGTGTTATACGTACATATGTATGTATATAATACATGTACACGATGCAATACATATGTACATAATTAACAACAATATGTAGTAAACTTAATTTTTTAGTACTAGTGATATTATTAACAAAAAGTTTTCATTTATATAAAGTTTGTATAAATGAAAATATCACTCACTCTTTTAATAAGCTGCATTAAAAGCAAAAGGAAAAAAGCACGTTTAGCCGCACAAAAACTTTCGTGACTTTCGAGTGTTGCACGACGTTGCTCAAACTGTAGAGAAAAAACTTTTCTGCAGCCAACGGAGCTTCGTATGACTTCACAGACAAATTGTGAAGCCCATCAAAAACAGCGAGAAAATCAGAAAAACAATAAACCAGAAAAATAACTTTTACACAACAAAAACAAGCAGCATTACGAATTCATTTCTAAATAAAGAAAAATAAGTAAATAAAATGTAGTTTGAAAAGCCCACAAAAGAAGAAGAAAGAAAATTTCATAAAATTTCTCAACTTTAACTTCTCTATCTCAAAGAGTTTAAAACTCTTTATTGCAGACGTTAGTCTGCTCTCTTTGCTCTTAAAATTTTTTAAATGCTCTCTTCGACCATTAAACACAGTTAATATTTAAGTTTCTCTTAGCCTATCCCTTGTTTTTAAAAACTGCATTTTCATTAGTTCATCTGTGTTGTTTTTTTTCTTCGATATTATTGCAGTCATTGTTGTTGTTGCTGCTACTAGGGAGTATGTATGTCATTATACATACATATGTTGTTGATTTATTTTGTTGTTTGTATGGTTTAGTGCGCGTGCATTGCATTTTATGCAAAAAAAAAAATAATATGAAAATAATAAACACTGCAACAATAAAATGCACACATTCCGTATTTGTTGTTACTATGTACAGACGAGAATTCATATGGATGTACATATGTATGTATGCACATAAAGATGTAAATATGTATATACATATGTACGTATGTACGTGTGTATAAAAGAAGCGCACATTCTACAGACATACACTATATTATGGTGAGTGCATTTTTAGGAGAATTACTAAATTTACCGTTTTGTTCTTAATTTTATGGTCAATATTTTTTTGTAGTTTGTTTTGCTCATGTTGTTGGTATTTTTCATTCGTTTATAAAATCTCAAGGTAACAACTAGTACATTGCAGTTTCTTGTTGTGTAGAAATGCAAATATGTATGTATGTATGGCTTAATAACGTATGTATGTACATATGTATATTTACATATGCATACATACATATGTACATATGTATGTGTGCCGGGTATTCATATTTACGCCACATAGTATATTGTTTTTTAGTTATTCTTCAAATCAATATCACTAAACATATACATGCATACATGCATACATACATACATATATACATACATATGCAGATAGTTATGTACATCTGTTGATTGTTTTTTCAAAGCGAATTGAATCGATCCCAACTATCTACATAGTATGTATGTACATATACCTATGAATTTCCCTTGACTGAGTCTAAAATTCTATGTACATACACACATACATACATATTTGGTTCAATTCTACAAAATGGCAATGCTACTTTTGTTTTGGAATCTTTAATCGAGGAAGACAAATATTAGGTACATTTGCACATACATATTTACATGTAGACAACAATACACCAAAAAAATTTCAATGCTTGACAAAAATTATAATTTTCTGAAAAGATTGTTGTAAAACTAAGGCGAGTTCATTACTATGTAAAAGTGACAGCACAGGTGATCATTATTGACTTTCCGCAATTTATTTACATACATACATACATGGCTTGTCATATTATTCTGTTTTCCTTCCCACATTCTCCGAAATTAATGTTAAAGAATACGGCATTCTTCTGGCTGTTCAGTTAAAAAACAGCTGTTCTATAGATATTCTTCCATAATATTTGATAATTAAATTACAACTTTATAACAACAACTATTGAAGATTGAAAAACTAAACGTATGTATAAAAAAAAATTAACTAATTTTGGATACGAAATTAAAAACTGTCAAAACGCCTGTGGTTTTTCTTGTGTTATACGTATTGTCGCTTTCAGCATACCTTTCTCAATTCGCCTTGATAAAATTAGTCAGCTGCACTCTAAAATTCACCTGTTCAAGACGGATTGCGTAAACCAGTTACTTTAAGACTCCAGTTAATTGGCGCTTTTAAGTCATATTATACAATCACATGGAAGAACGTGGAAAACTTACAGTTGATAAAATTCTTTATCGACGCATTCGATATGGAAAACCGGAATATTACGTCATGTGGAAAGGCCTAAGTAAATGTTCATGGAAATCTGCAGAACAATTAGATTGCCAAGAATTGATGACAATGTTTGAGAATGTTGTAGCTGACGAAAAACATAAATTTATTCCAAATAAAAATGTAAGTTTAAGGAAGTCTATAAAAGCTCTTAAAAATAATGTAAGAGATAATAAATGTGATAAGAAAATTACCACTAAATATGAAAGGGAAGAAGATAAGATAAAAGCGGCAATAAATGCAAAGACTGGGAAACAGATAAGCGGGAATTCAATGCTTTGCACAGAAGAGATTTGCAAATGTTCCCAATCGATAGCAGAGAAAGTGGCAAGAAAGATAAAAAAGTCATACGTAATAAATGAAAATGTCCTAATTACGGATTTTCTTAATAGGCCGGTTCAAAATGGCTTTGAAAGAAATCTTAAGCCCGAACGCATTCTAGGAGCCACAACTTTTGAAGGTTCCCTTTATTTAGCAATTAAATTTTATGGTGATGAAGAACCCCATCTTATTGCATCGGAAACAGTTTATAGGGAAATTCCCTACATGGCGTTAAAATTCTATGAAAGCCGTTTGTCATGGGATGATTCAGACAGTGGGGATTGATGGATGTCTACTTTTTTTTTACAAAAAAAAAAAATATAATTTCTTCGAATTATTTCGCATTTATCTTGTATTCACTTTTGTGGTCTATATACATACGTTTTCAAATCTTCTAAAGTTTGCAGTAAAGAAAAAAGGAGCAAGTTAAGGAAAAGACAAGTAATTACAGATTTTCAATAAAAAGGTAAGAAAAATCTTTGCAAAAACACAAATTATAATTACCTACACATTCACAAATACATATGTATGTACATACATACGTTTAAATTAATTTTAAATACATACATACATACATACATATTTTATAAACACCGTCTATTAATTATTTCACCTCATATATTGAGAGTAATAAATGTATGTACACTACACGACTTGCAAACATATTTTAATAGGTAGTCAGTCTAAACAATAGCAAAATATTTTAACCAGAAAAAAGAGTAGACGAAACTTTCAGACATCATTGATTTCAAACTTTTCTCACATCCATAGCTGGGGTTTTTTTACAGTTCCCGGCTGCCTATATGCGAACGTTACATAATTAAAAAGCTGTCAGAATGCAAAAAGAAAAAGCAAAATGTTGCTTCACAGGTTTTATGTTCGAATCGAATTGGTTGTTTTTAAACTCAAATAATGTGATCAGTTGTCAGATTTCCTTATTATGTAGGATTGTTTCTTTACCAAAAATTGCACAAAAGGCAAAAAAAGCAACAATAAAAAAATATGCTCGAAATTTATACTATTTGTTTATGCATTTTGTAGGGTTAAATGTATTGCATGTAATTGAGTGCAAAATGTCAGCAAAATAAACAATATTTTCTTATTTATTATACAAAAAGCGTATTTTTGACTTTTATTGGAAAACAAACGAAATTAATTCATTTTCTGCTAAAAATTATTTTGTTCCATTTAATTTTGTCCGATTTCTGTGAAGAATTGACATTCGAATTGAATTTCGCTTGCAAACGGAATTGAACCATACGACTTGACTATTAAAGAGTTGATTTCTTATACATACATACATACATACATAATTCTGCACTAAGCCATGTTTGTATTTCCTTTTTATGTTATTTTTCGCATTTAATATATTCGCCTATTTTTATTTAAATTATTTTATTTATAAATTTGTGATTAGATCGGACGACATTCTAGAGTAGAAATATTCTATGTCAAAAGAAAATTAGAATGCATAGTGTGCAAATTGCCAGCATATTCATAAATTTATTTATGTATGTGTGTAATCTGATTAAAATCAAGTCTGAATGAAGGTGCTAACATTTATGTATATACATATGTATGCATATCTTATGTACTAAGGCAACTTCATGGCAGGTGAAATCAGCTCTCTATATTTTATTCTTTTTCGGGTGTTAATAGTTTAAAATTAAATTTTTTGCTTTTTGACGTTTAACATGATGCAGACTTCGCCCTGTTCCTTGTATTGTACCCATGAGTTCACTTGCTGTAATTTCGCTTTGTCTTGTATGTTACAAACGAAACGAATTCATAGCAGGTAAAATCTCTAGTACAAAAGCAGAGGTTAGCGAATTCCAAAGTGGGTATATTTTTCGTAAAATATCAAACTGAAATATTTCTACATCTGAACAGTTGACATCCGAGAGAGGCTTTTATAAAAAGGTAATCAGATGAGCGCTCAATTTCATCTTGGTTGCAAAATGTCAATTAATGACAGGTAAAGAAGATAACTGGCGAACTCAGGACAGCTAAATTCGCCTATTTGAAAAAAGGCAAACGGTTCAACGACGTTTTCAAGGAAGTTTTATTTTTTACAGTTTTCATAAATTGCGTATTTAAAATTATTGGCTAAATCAATGGGACAGTCCCTGCACTTAATATCATCTCTGAACCTTTTCTTTTAACTGCTTACAATGCTGGTAGAATCTGAAGAATAAGCGCATTTGTATGTAAATTTATACATATGTACATACATACTTGTAATTTGTTTGTTAATTGAAAATGTTCAAGAAATTAGCATAAATTTGTTAAATTCATTTTAAAATTATTTATTCAATTTTAATTGTGGGCTCTTAACAAAATGGCGGTGGTAGGGGGCTTGACAAAGCAGAAAATATAAACATCCATAAATATGTCATATGCTTTACTTTTCCAAATATGTACACACTTTTCTCCAAATGTCTGTTTTCACCATCAGCTGAGACAAAACCAACTCGTAATTAATTACAGCAGGGATGTTAAACTTACTTCGGGCCAAATCTATACCACAGGAATGTGAATAATAGCAATTTCTTTGTCAATCGATATATATTTTCCGCTAAATTTTTACTTCCGTGCGCAATCAAATTATCGCCCAAAATGAATTGTCAACAAAAAATTAGAATTTTAAGTAAATTTTAAAAATAATTAGAAAGAAATTTATCATGTATGTAAAATAAAATAAAATAAGTCTACCAACTACTTTTTGCTATAACTGCTAAAACACCACCGAATTGACAGCACTTTCTTTTACTGACAGTGTTGTAAAACGAGTACTATAAGGGAAAAATATCATAATGAATTGTTTGATTTTGTTACCATTTTAAATATGATCGTAAATGACTCCATACACTTTGCCTATAAAATTAGCGCATTAGAAATACATACTTGCAAATAGATTTAAGAATATTATTTAACTATTAGCAAGTGCAAATAATTAACAGTACACAAAATACTTTATTGTTAGTTTATGTAAACTTCAGTTAGCAACTGGAAAACTTTAATTCTCTTGATTGTTTTTGAAATATTTTTTTTTGTTTTTATTCAAATTTATCAAAATTATAAACACCATGAAAAATATACTACATAGAATGTGACCGTTTTGTTGTTTGCAAACAAAAAATGCTTTTTTTTCAGTACATTTTTATATTTTATTTGCAATGGGGCTTAAAAATAACAAATAACGTCCGCATTTCAGAGAGTTTGCAATAAAACTAAGTGGGAAAAAAGTATATTATTATTTTTTTTGTTGATAGATGTTTTGTTTTTGCAAAGCAACAAGCTTAAAAAGCAAAACAAACAAAAATATGAAAAAATATAAGCGATTACTTGTTTTTGAAATACGAGGGCAGCAATAGAGCACATCTATGTATGTATTTGTTAACAGTCGTTGAGCATTAGTTTGATAGTTAGTTGCTGAAAGATTTAAAAAATACTATTATTTGGAATTCAGGACAAACAAAATTTCTGAAATATTCATCAATTAAAATGAATTCTAATTTGCCTTGAATATTTTTTTTTCGGAATCGTAGAAAGTATGTGTGAAAATCTTTTCCCAGTTTGGTCTGCCTAAGTTTTTTAATATATCTTTATGACTCTTGGCTTTGTGGCACGATTTTTAAGCCCTTTTTTCGTTCTAAGAAATATTTTCAACACATTTTGTTTGCATTTTTTTACGACTGCCCTCGTTGATGTCATATACTAATCAAATACATATTTCATGCCATTGCATGCTCGAAGTCGTAACAGAACACTATAAAATACACACTGAAACATGTGAAAACCTCACTAATCTACATGCAGTCAGACGTCGTCATTATCGTTATTGTTGTTACTAAAAACACAATACCTACATAAACTCTCTATCTGCTGCCCCAATGTTTGGTTGATTTTCGCACACTATCATACATTTACTCTTAAATTTCATGTAGCAACCCTTTCAAAATTCCTAATTTTACACAACAATTCTCTGAGATCATGTTTTATAACGCATTTCCAGTGTTCTACTATTGACTAATGAGCATTTTTTTCACTCTGGCTACTTTTGTGTGCTGGGATGGCTATACACATGCCTGCACAGGCTTGCAAACTTGTGCAATCAGTTTGCCATTGTAGTGTTTTTTTTTTGTCTCTGTTGGCTACTAAAGCACGAGCCAAAATTCTGTTAGTTTTTTGCACAAATTAAACTGGAATTTGAAAAATGGCACTGCCTCAACTCGCCGCTCTTACTCTAAAGAAAACAAAAAAACGAAGGTGGAAAATAAAGGAAAAATATCTGAATGTGTCATTACACTTTAATTATGTAGATATTAGTGTATTATAGTGTTAGTTTTGGCACAACATGAACTTTAAATTGATGTATGTATCTTAATTATTACAAAATTGAAAGCAATTAATTTAGTACTACACATAACCTATAAACTTTTTTCTCAATTCTACCTCGAGAGCGATATACTATATATATAGTATAGTATATAGATATATTACTGTTTCCCTCGCACAGGTTTACAATCATATGTTGGGATGTACTTACATATGTGTGATCTTAATAGATTTTGTAAAATTGTGCAACAGTGAGGAAAAAAAAATTTAAAGAAAGAAACGGTATTAAGTCTGTATCACGAAGTTAAACAATGTGTCGGCCTCAAGGACGAAAGTAATACTGAGCAGATGATCTGCATAGGAAACAAATATTCGTTAATTCAAAACTCTTTTCATAGATTCAGCAACTTATGAGAGTGAATCCTGCCAATACTCACGGTCGCCATATTTAGGCAGGGCTTATGGAGGTGGCCGCTTATGAGACATTCTTCAGTTTTAATATTGGATCTTCGAGACTTATCCAGGTATACGGTTATAGGAGCTATCCGTTTATAGGATTTGTGAAATTATACGAGGTGACCGGTTGTAAGACGCGTTTGGTTATAGGAGTTGCGGGAAGTTTCACTCTAAATGTACACGTGTATATGTGTGTGGATTAGTAAATAAGCAAGTATGTACGTACATACATATGTATAAGTGTGTATGTATGTAGGCAGGAATATGCGTATAATAAAATCTGCTATTAATTCTTTTTTAAAAAGTAGAAAAACCTCACACACAAGAACATACGCATGTGCGTACATAGTATGTATGTACGTATGAATATGTGTGTGTCCATACATACATATATACATATATATATATGCATGTATGTGTGTATGCTAAAATTGCAAACTCCCATTTTAATTGTACGAGTACGATCAAAGACAGACATCTGCTGCAATATGTAGAAAAACCAAATAAACAACGAAAAAATTAAAGCATTTTAAGGGTAAATGGATAATAATAAAAAAAAAAAGTCCCCCTCTTTTACAGATTTATTACAGCTGGCAACAGAAAAATGTCACAAATGAGGGTAAAACTGATGGAAAAATTCATCTAACTAAAGCTAAATTATGTGGTACAAAATGACGCTTTTATTTCGCAAGTACTGACAAGTAGGGAACATTTTCGCCTTAAAACTTACATCAGCAAAACTGCCTACAATGTTGAGAAAATAACTAGATATTTGAGTAGAAAGTGGGGTTTCTAAAATAATTTTTTTTCCAGTTATAATATATATATAAAAGGTGGTCCAATCAAAACGCTCGATGTTAATTGCAAATAAAACAAAAAGTTTACAGCGAATTATCTTAATATTTTCTATTATGATAGAAGGATCTATGAAAATTATGAAAAAAAAAAAACAAAATATGGGCCAAATGCTGGTAATGGCTTCGGTGACTTATTTATACCCTATGGTCCCTATAATTCCATGACTGTGAGACATAATTGAGGTCCAAAGTCATTAATGTGCAGAATTATCTTATCCTTGAGCTCTTGAATTCACGTACACGTTTTCCTTTAGATATCCTCAAAGAAGAAAGTGCAACGGTGACATGATCGTGGCGGTCAATTAACAGCGTTACGGCGTGAGATAACACGCAGTGCACGCAATCCATTTTGATTTGAATGCCCGTTTTCGTAAAACGCTTCCACAATCTTAGCGCGCTGCTCAATTTTTTTACCTTTCTATGGCTGAATTCAATCAAACACTGAAACAAAGAAATATCAAATTAAGTTGGGCCGAAAACTTGACGTTAAGGTGTAACTCGCAATTAACATCGTGCATTATGGTTGGACCACACTGCCGTTTTTTTTTTTTTGTTCCACAGAATATCTTTTTCATTCCTATTCCCTTGTAAGATGTCAGCAGGATTTCAAGAGGAATATCTAGAAATATTTTTACGTGTCCAGCCGATTCAGTGTCGTCTATTCTTTTCATATCGCATTTTGATAGGTCTCCCAGATAGGGGTGTCGACCACCTCTTTACAAAGAGACTGAGCGACAGACAACTAACCGTCACATGCACGTTCTGTGCATTTTGGCAACTTCAAAAGTGTAATTGAAAAATGTTTCATTCTTACAAGTGACCCAATAAAGCTGCGACCGCCGAACCCCGGCATTATTTCCCGAATACATGATGGCTTCAGTCCACCACTTTTGAGATTATCTGTATCAATTTATGTTATAAGTAAGTGATTTGCAAATCTAGACAATTAGAATGTAACAACGGCCGTGTTAGAAGACAGTGACAAACCCGGACTATGTCTAAGGATATGTATGTATGTATCTAGTTTTATTTAATGAACAATAATTATCAGTATTAATGACATCTTGGGGGGGCTTCATATAAAACAGCGGGTTTAGAGATGTCATTGTTTTCCACTATGTCAAAAATTTCCATATGTTCTTTTTCACAGTCCTGTCTCGACCTCAAAAACAATTGGCAAGGTGATCGAAATTAATGTGCATATATATGCAAATATATACATACATGCATACAACTTTGAGTACAGTATGCGTCCAACAAATATCATCATCATTAAATTCTTACTGTGTCGCCACCTTCAGCGCCGTAAAAGTAGCGCTTCATTATTTGTTTTGTATCTCTTTTTTTTTTTTTATTAAAACTGCTATTTGTTTTTGATGTTGTTGCTGTTTCCCCCCCTATAAAATGTCTGAAATTGTGAAACGCCACAGTGTAAGACAGTAAAAGAAAGAATAAACGAAAGAAGCAAGAGACTTGCATGCATTTCTGTGGAAAAGCATTATTTTTGCCTTCTGTCTTATTTTCATGCTTTTGTATTTGTTTTAAATTTTCTGTTGAGTATTTAAGAAGTTTTTAAAACATTTTCCAAAAAAATAAACTAAAAAAAGAAGAAAGTAGGGAGACTAATATTACTTTAAGAGCAGTTGCTTGAATTAATTTGCTCATATGATTTTTCGTCCAGGCAATGAAAAAGTTGCCAAAAATAACGTCACGCTAAAAGATACACTATCGAGAAAAATTTGTCTTCTTTCTAATTTTAAGTAAATTTATAGTAAATTAATGAAAAATTTGTCATTCGTATTGGTAATAGGAGAAGTTGAAAACTATGGAAAGGGGGGTAAAACCAGATCAGCACTATTTTCGGACACGACTTCAGACGTCTGAGTTAAGAAAAGCAAATGAGAATTATTTTAAGCCTTTTTAACAAAGTGGCTTATGACTGAGTTGCCAACATATGACTGTGATTATTTTTTCCGGTCTTATTAAATTTGTAAGGACGAACTTCCTTTCGTCTCTGTTGAACCAGATGTAAATTTGTTTGCCATTGTGGTGGCACTGAATGGCAGACAAAGTCCAACGCAACACAATTCAACGACACACCACCGCCCTAATATGTCTTATAACGCACGTACAGATGTCAACTACTTGTATTAAGACCGTCTTGGCTCATAAAAACCATCGTACTATCTAATGCCCTTTGACAGCAATTCGCCAGCCAAAGCATGCGAAATTGGTGGATCGAAGTCCACTTAGGACTTTAGTCCTTAAGTGCACAAGTTGCGCGCCATCCAGAGTCCTGCTAAAATAGATATGCTAGGAATGAGAGGTATTTCCACCTGTGATCAGTACTAGATGTCTTGTAACCGAAACACTTGGGGCGATTCTTTGTCTGCCTGTTCTGGTTGATAACGTGCGATGTTTGTTATTGGACCAAGTGCAGGAATTAACACTTTCTCGGTTAAAAATAATATTATCAAAAAAAAAAAACAAAAACGGCTTCTCTTTTTCATTTTCTCAAGAACCATTATGGGTTCTAGGAGTCGATTTCTGCACGCAATTAAGCTCTGTGATACCTGCCTGCCCGACTAAAGCAAAAGAGGAGTTATAATTCATTATTCCATAACTGCGTGAGTTGTAGGTCGACTTTGGAAATTCTTTCTTTAATTTAAAGCCGGTATTGAATAGATGAAATATGGTTTTGTTTTGGGGGAAATCGAACTAACAAAATATTCGTTGCTAAAAGAGTCAGATTTGAGAACCGATTTTTATAATGTCTACATATAAATATATATTTAAAGAGGTTTGTTAAAATGTTGCTGTTGTTGTTAGTTTGTGAAATGTATTCAGTTTATTTTAATATCGAACTGATTTTAAAACACACTTTTAGTTATTTTGTTGCCTGCAGGGGGAGGTCTAAACCCTTCATCGGGGTTGGCGTATTTAAAATAACTACCGGCACCGCTTTCCAATAGAACAACAGATACTTCCAGTTGTTCCCATTAATAATCTATTACAAAACCGTCAAATACGTGGCCATAATTGATACCTAAACATTAAAATAATACAGATACCCATTTGTATATAATTTAAGCTGCTCATGAAAGATTTTCTTCTTTTACGTTCTGTGTGCCTGAGGATTTATTCTGAACTTTCCAGTGTAAATGTTGCCGTTTGGTTTTCTGATCTCCACTGTTTGTTTTTTGCTTTTCTGGCGAATTTACTTAATGAATGTGTGCGTTCGGCAGTGGCGTCGGCGAGAGTGTTAACAGAAATTAATGATGGCGGCTGACAGAGGAAAAGGTGAATGCGCGCCGCGTAGTAATAATAATACTCGTAATAACACCGACAAGAACAACTGCTGCAAAACCCACGAAAGACCGACCCACTGTGCAAATGAATGAACAAACGATCGGCTGCCAGAGTATCTGATTTTAATGTGTTGTAAATAGAATGCACGTAATTCTTCATTTTTTTCCCATTCTCCATTTTTGTCCGCAAATCGTTACATTGTAGTGTAGTTTTGTGTGTATGAGTGCTGGTTGTACATGTTGCAAAACAACATCTGAAAAAAGTTTACTTTTATATTTAGCACATTTGGTTAAAAAAAAAAATAAATGATGGTATTTTTTCTCTTGTTTTTTTTTTTGCATTGTTGAAAATGCATGATTCATATTTGGCTTTTATGATGAAACGGAAATTTAAATGGAATTTACTTAGTTGTGTTAAATGATCTTCGAATGCGACTGATTGTTGCATACATACATACACATGTCTGTATGTATTTGTGGACACTAGATTTTACTTTTTGTTGTTGCTTTCCAAAGAAATTAATTTGTCTAGGAGTGATTTCAGCGTTTTTCCAGCGCACTTACGAATGTACATAAACTTTGATTTGAGTTGATTTGATGATGTTCATCATTTCGATTTTCATTTTAAACTTGTAGACAAAACTTGTGGATTGATTGCGTATAGACGAGGAACCTTACCTACGAAAATCCTTATATGGCGTATGACAGCTGTTTAATAACAGCTGTTCAGTTCAGTTGTCGAATTGCAATGATGTGGCCTTCCTCCCTTAAAAAGAAAAAGAGCTGGCAAAACTCAAAATTAAATAAACTTTTAATATACATATTCGTAATATTTGAATAAAATTTAATTAATTAAATACCATATATAACTGTATAATATGCTACAGAACTACAGGGTGTTTTTTTTAGAGGTATAGAACTTCGAATTGAAATAAAACACAAGAAAATCGTTTTAATGTCCATCAATTTGGCTTTATTGGAAGGATAATTTTATGCCATTAATGTTTAAATATGATTTCGGGCATGTGGCCGCCGCGGCTGGCTCGAATAAAGCCAATTCTACAGGTCCAATTTTTGATGGACAAAAGTTGATGGACAAAGCTCCAATTGCTGTGCACGGTGGCGAATCGATTCATTCGGGTCCTCTTCAACACTTTGCTCTACAGCGGCAATTGTTTCTTCGGTGCGCACTGTTCGACGTCTCTGCGGATGCGTATTATCACATAGAGTAAACGTAGTGCGAAAACGATCCATGGTTAACCGAATTAATTGCTCTGATGACCATAAAATGGACGGAGCTTGCGGTAAACTTCGCGAACTGAACCATTATTTTCGAAATAAATTTGCACGATTTGCAAGCGTTGTTCTTTTGTCAACCTGTTCATGATAAAATGGCAAACCAAACTAAATATTAATCACTTGACAGCTGACAAAATGGCCGCCAGTTAAAAAAGTGATGCCAACTTAAAGTTCTATACCTCAATAGAAAACACCCTATACTTGTGTTCCAAAGGATTTGAGTTGTCTCCTCACTGTCATCTAAGAGATGCCACGTTTATGCAAAAACTAAATCCACCGAACGAATCATTTACCTTTTTTCTTTAAACTCATTTATTCTTTATTCTCAATTAGAATGAAATTGTTGGTTTTTTTTGGGGGGGAGACTCAGGGATCGAAGAAAGCAAGAGTAGACTTTTGCAGAGATAAGGATTTCAGAATTTAACTGATGATATTCTGGCCACATCAGTTAACCCGACATCGCAGCATTAATTTTTTTTTTATATTCTATCTTTTATTAATATGTATTTGTTTGTTGGGTTACTGAGTGCTTGTACTTATGTACATACATGTGTATGTATGTATGTATCATTGTGTATTGTGTGTGTGTGTTTTTTTTTTTGAGTTGAATTTAAAGAATTTTGGCTATTGTCGGAGTCTTTGGTAGGAATCGAACCAATTGATCTATCGAGGTTTACGATTAAGCTCACCGTTATCGATAAGGATTTTATCAACGAAAGCTGAAAGATACTGTGTTGCCAACAAATTAATTGATCAGAACTAGAGTTTGTTAACCATTCGCAATCGATCCATTGATCTCATCTAAAGGAATTTAGCAGCAAAGGAAACCATCCATCAACTCTCTTTTCTTTCGAAATATGTGGAATACTAAAATGTTTATTATATTTGTTGGCTCTTTGTTTGTAGAATTTTTTTTTTCCCCAACCAAAGAAAAATTTGATCATCAATAGATTTTCGTAAAAAAAAAAACTTTTTCTGCCAAAAAATAGAAAGGAAAAAATTTCACTACAAATATTTTTTGTTTTTTTGTAAAATCTAGTTTACTGATCATGCGGCATCTACATACACACACACACATACATACTTTAAATGTGAAGATCTATCTATAAAAGAAATTTTGCGATTATAAATCATTGAAATTTAATTACGAAAAAAAAAAATTAAAATTGGAAAGTTAAAAACCTTTTTTTAAGGCGTTGTTAAACATTCATGATCACAATGTTTCATGTGTCATGTTACAGCGTCCTATTTAACAATAATGTACCACAAAGTTGTGTAAAATACACTGAACAAAAATTATTATAATACAGTGCACGCCCGGTTTTCTTGGACAAGAACACGAGAGTTAAGGGATAAAAACAAAAGAATTAATTATTAGATTGTGGTACAGTAAAGTCTGCATACACTTTTGAAAGACGAACTAAACACACTGCAGCATTAAAATACTTACTTATATCTATATCAAACAGATTGAATCCAACAACAAAAATACTTTTTGTTCCAAAAACATATATTAACAAAAATTCATAATATATATTTTTCAAACACAGACTGCATAAAGTACTGCTATATAAAATCCAACACTGTACTCAAACAGTGCTACCAAACACTTTCGGTGTTTTTACTAGATACCGTTAGTTAAAAAGCAGTTAAGTTGGTGGATGTTAATGTTGCAGTTCTGTTTATGTATCTGTTGTAGAGTATCATAAAGAAAATAAATCTTTAAATGAGATTGAAAAACTAGTTGGACATCCAAACTACGGAATTCAGACAAAAGTTCGACATTATAATCAAACAAAAAGTATAAAAAACACAGCCAGGAAGTGGTCTCCCAATTAAACTGATTCCACGTGGAAAACGGCAAATCTTAGAATTACGGCAATATAAATTGCAAAGCGTTTAAAACACATAAAATACATATGTCATATTTTTCGCTAAATGAGTTTAATAATATCGTCTTAGCTTTATCGAAAATATCCAGAAAAAATTACCGCCACCAGCGTTTAAAGAATTCATATTCACAAATCGGAAATCTAAAGTTTCAAAGCCACAGTTTGTGCGTAAAGTGCTTCAAGCGGAAGAAGCCTTCCCCATTAACTTTTGTGCAGCATTTGATGCCTTATTGGCAGAGATTAAAAAAAAAAAAAAAAGTACCAAAAAGTATATAATGCGAGAAAGTCTAATATATTGAAAGCTTTAGGCATTGAACTATTGTATATGGAAGAAAATTTGCAAATAATTGTTAGAACAAAAAACTTTGTTTTCAGCCATGAAAATAATAAGAAAAGTTCTTCCATTTAAATGTCGTTTTTAAATCCGATGCGATTTTAAATATGTGGTTTTTCTATTAGAACATTGTTTTTATTTTGCAAGCTTAAAGTGCGATCTTTCTTTATACCTCTACACGTGCGCACACCCATCTCTTAAAACACTTATTTTCAATTTTTTCCAAGCAGTTATTTTAATTCATTACAACTGTCTTACTGCCTTTGATACAAAATCAAATGTACAAAATTTTAGACAATGATAAGAAAGTAAAATCGCTTCAACGACCGCATCTACATACATACATATATCGAATCGATAAAGATCGACATTATATTAAAAGCTGTAAAACTGGCATCGGTTCTCTTAGTTCGTTGCGAAGGTTATTTTTTATCAACGTGGATCAGGCATTTTACGATAAACAAATCTTTTGTATTATATTGTATTTTCTTGATAAGGTTAATTAATTTAATTGTATTCGTGTTTTTAGTAATTCTCATTCATTTTTGTGCGTTTTTCTGCCAAATGGAATCTCTAGAGGTTTTAGTTTGTTTTTTTTGAAGCAAATATTTGATAAGATCTGATAGACAGACAATTGACAGTCTAATGGCAAATATTCGATGACTTTTTAAATTTATTTCAGTTTGACTAATTATGTATGTAAATGGCACTTCTCGGTAAAAGTAGATTCTTTTTCCGCCGTGTATCAGTTAAATATAATTTACTGTTAATATTTTGGTGTCTTCAGCAAGTGAGTTTGTGTTTGTATGAGTGTTTATGTGTCAACTGTCTGTCAGTGTGTCACCGTCATTATAGCGCTACACATGCACAGACCGTTAAAAAAAATTAATAAATATGTTTTTTTTCTTACTTTTTCCTTCCACTTGCAATTATTTACTTTGTCTTATGAAAATGTTAAAAGCGAAAAGCAAAAAAAAAAATCAAAAATGATCAGTCAAAAACTTTTCAAATTTATTTATTTTTTTTTTGGTTAAAACAAAACAAAAAAAAAACATAATAAACATAAAAATCATTAAGCGATATAAGCAAAATTTTGTGATGTTTTATGAGCTGGGGTTGGTTGTCTTGAAAGCTTTTCTGTTCAGCAATTTTGCTTTTAAGATGTGGCGATCATAAAAATTTATATGGCCATAAAGAAAATAAAAAATTAATGTACATATTTATGTATGTAAAAATTATTTTTGGGTAGGGGTGAGCAAACCAAAAAAAAAAAAAAAAACACTAAATTAAATACGCTTAAATACACACTTACTTACTTATACTGTGTACCCAACAGGCTCTTGATAAATATTTGACTTCTTTTATGGGAAATTTGAAAAATCCAATAATACTGAAAGCCAGTGATGCTTGGAAATGAGAAAAATTACCTGTGTGTTAGTTTACCTCCATTGAATGCCAACCGACCAGGGCGCGTTCTTTGCCAGCTGAACTTGACATCTCTGGTGATAATTTTTTTGCCTTCCTGTTTGCAATCTATCCAAAAGTCTTTGGCACTAATTTAAACTTTTGTTTATTTATGTAAATTAAATTAAAAAAAAAAAAAACAAACAACAAATTGTACTTGAGTAATTTTAATTTAAACACCCACTTGTTTTATGGTGAATTGTATCTGGTTTTATGATTTCTTTTATGTTTCAACAGCTGATTTGTGACGGCGAATTCAGATGTTGACGTTAAAGGAAAGGACTTATAACAACAGAATTCTAATAAAAAAAAAGTTTAAAAACAACACACATACTTGTTGTTATCAACCTCAGCTGTTATAAAGTCGTCTAGCTTGCAAGCATACATGCACACATACATACATACACACATACATATTTGTATATGTATATAATTTGTATAGGAATTACAATATAAAAACTTTTTCTGGCATGTCGGTGTTCTGTTAATCAACTGAATGTGCGAAATCAAGCCAATAAATAAATAATATTGCTGAAACTGTATTCCGTTCATATTGTAAACATTGTGGACGGTTTACACAAACAGAAAAATGTTTCTGGCAACATGTGATATAATATGTGTATCCTCAAATGTTTCAATTATATTTAATGAAAAGCGGGTTTCACTATATAGAAATTTTGCATTATTTTTGGCTGTTATTTAAGCCCATTACAACTAATTGTGGTACGCAGAGGTGTTTTACTGCTTTTATAACAAATAACACATGATTTATAAAGATGCCACTCTGGCAGATTCTCCACACAAAAAGTTATGTGTTTTTTTTTGTTCCCCCTGCCAACTAATTAAGCTGGATCAGATCGTTAATCGAAAATTCCGTAATTATTGTCTTCGCTAAATTTTTGTCCTAGACTGCAGACATTTTGTATCATCATGTCCTCGTCTTAACTATTATCCACAAATGCTGTCGAAGAGCTACATACATACAAGTAATTAAAAAGTCCAATATTTATTTTAAAGCTCCAAAGAAATTGAAAGCCTGAAAATGGTTAAAGCATGACGAAACAAATCGCACTTTTAAAAACAAAAGCTTAAGCTTGAAAAACGCTGAAAATATGTTAATACGAAGTGTATTCAAGTAAAAATCTACATAAAAAAAATAACAAAACATTTAAATAAAAAATTACTAACATACATACATACCTATTTAGATGTCAGTATCTACATACATACATACATATATACATACATGTCGTTACCCCAGCATAGAAAGGTCTTAACTTTCACTTTTTACAGTCGAGTTTTGTTAAAAGCAAAGTTTTTTAAATTCAAAAATCTTATATTGAAATCATAAAACTCGATTTTGAAAACAATTACAGACTGAGTTGGGGCCTTTCTATATTTAGGGAACGATATATGTACATACATTATACATACACTGCTGGTATTATGTATGTACATATGTATGTATGTATGTACGCGTGTGCACATTGTGAATGGTGTAGTTGTGTCCGAATGGTATAGACGGTGTTGGTTGGTTGGTTGGCAAACAAAACAAAGTTAAAACTTTGATCATGTTTCTGTTTAAACTTTGAATTTTATTTTTTATGAGCTGGTTTGATTTTCGTTTTTCGTTTTTTTGCTGTTTGGGTTGGTTATTTGGCTGGTTAAATAAAATATCTAAAAAAAAAAAAAAAGTATCCCAACAACCGCAATAATTTGTACCATCAATCATTGGCTACAACAACAACAGCAGCAGCAACAAACAACAATTTAATTTCACAAAGAAACAAAACTCAAACCATACAATAGCTTCAACTTCAGACAAAATCTAGTGAGAAAAACAAAACATGACGCAAATGACTTAAATGTATGATTTTTTTTCGTTTTTTTTGAAAAACCAACGGCAACAATAACAACATCAACAAAACTTCAGTTTTCAAGTTTGTCTTTAAAACCCCAGATTAAAACAAACTTAAATAAGAAATAATTTGTTTAAATTCAAAACCAAACAAAAATATAAAAATTAAAAATCGTTCTATGAAAATATTTTTAAATAGGTATGTATGTATGTGTATGTATGTATGTATGTATGTATGTATGTATGTGTATTTATGTATGTACGTGTGTGTATTTATGTATATGTGTGTGTGTGTTTCTTTTCCAAAACATTGTTGAGATTGTCAATTTTTATTGCATTATTATTGGGCGCGGTGCGTCTTTGCTTAGATTTTTCTTGACTAAGATTTGGTTTTAAATTGCTGCGAAGTTCTAAAAAGTGGAATATTTTCGAAGAAAATGAAGTGAATTTAAATTTTTCCTCAAAAAATATTTATGTATTTATTTATCCGCCAATTTCTATTTTGCGCCCCTCTGATATAATACAGTTCTGCCGTCTTCCAAACAGTTCTGATACGCACATTTCGGTATATCCGCAAGCTCCCAACGATTCAGTTCTTACATATGTATGTCCTCAATTGTAGCAAAAACCCCATCCTTTTATGGGTCTGTTTAATTTTGGGAACAGGATAAAGTCGAATCTGCGGAAAACGGTGGCGTAGGGTCATTCAACAATTCCTGAGCGACGCTCATGCGACATCTGTTTTGCTAAAAGTTCAGAAATTTTCCAACGAATATGGCTGCCATACACTGCTTGTCCAAAATTTCCGAAAAAATTGTGTGGCATGAGGCAATCCTCAGCAACTTCACTATTAGTGATGCGAAGAGTTTCATCTTGATGTCATTAACATCCTCTCGATCTGCTCTGAAATGCGTTTATCACTTGTAAACATTTTCCTATCTCCGAATACAATCGCATCGTGCCAGTCAATATTTCAACTGCTTTTGAGCAGTCCAAATTCTAGGTTTTACCGAAAATTTTAAAGTGAATTGTTTATTCCAATTTTTTTCGGCAACTGAAAATCGCCCATCACACAAAATATTTTCAATTTTTATGCCTGCCGCCAACAAACTAAAAATGCCAAACAACTGAAACTGTGAATATATGTATATGTATGTATGTGAAATTTAAATATTTACCTTATGCTTTGAACCTACAATAAAATTTGCAGATAACGTGCGTCCAAAAACCATTTTAATAATGTTCCAATTTCTGCACTTTTCCGTTTTTCGCACATGTGACCAGAAAATTGATTGTTAGATAAGACTTTAACGCCAGGCGCCGCCACTCAACGCACTGGCCAACGCTTAAGTTTTGGTATAGCTGTTAAAAATTCAACTTGATCATAGCGCTCCCAAGCATTTCTTCTGTTTATTTTGCCTCACCTGGGAACTATTTACTCATAAAATTGAAAAGCAAAGCGATAAAAATTTATTAATTTTTTGCTATTAATAGTGAAACTAATTGCAAAAATTGTAATTGCTTTCCCCCCGAAAATCTTCATCATAAAAGTTTCAATGAAAATCAAAACAGAACATGTTTGCCCAAAGAGATTAACAAAGCAAAAAACCACTAAACTGACAACACTGCTGTTGATTTATGCGTAAGTATGTATGTATGTGTGTGTGTGTGAACGTTATTTCAGCGGAAAAAATTCATGGCATAAATTTATAAAATAGCATTTAGAAAACTGACTGATATACCTGTTGTTGTTATCAAATATGTTATTTTCTGGTATTTATTAATTTCGTTTCTTCTTCGTTTGTTGTGATTTCTGGTCGAAAAGACGGGTGGTGGGCTTCGTGCGGGTGTAATTACTTGTTGCTTGGTTGCTGGCTTTTGCTGCTGGTGCGACGGCAACTCTGAAGAAAATTTATTTGGTTTTTATTGTTTTCATTCGTTATATTGTTTGACTTTTTGGGAACTTTTTTTTTATGAAATAAAAAATTTGCCAAAACCAGTTTTTTTTAGCTAAAGAAAAAACCTTTTTTACTTTCATTGTCGTTGTGATTCTTTTTTTTTCTGTGTCAAAAGATTTATCAGCTTCTTGTTTGTTTTAAAAAGTTTTTGCAATTTCATTATTTTCTACTGATACTTTGTCAATGTTTAATTTCGCTTAACAGTTAATTTGTGAATATTATTATAATAGCAATTATTTATTTGGAAATTATAAGAATTATATAGTTTGGAAGTGTGAGAAATTACTTGTAACATCTTTGATTAACGTGTTAATATCCTTCTCAAAAGTTATTCTACAAACTAGTAATTTAGGCATTTTTTTCTGGGTTCATATGTCTTCCACAATAGTTGCTGTTTTTCGAACCCTCACACACTCAGTTGGGTTAATAAATGCTTAAAAAGCGAAATGCTTGTTTCACAATTTGGTGCCACTGGGACCCGACGGGAGCTAAGATTTTATTTTAGATTCCAACTTTCTTAGAATTTTGCCTGTTTTTCTTTACACCTTTTCTGTGTGTTGGCATCAGAACAAATTGACTCAACTTAATATATGTTTGTGTGTATGTATGTCCATATGTACGTATATTCATATTTATTAATGCCTGTCCTTGAAGGACAGACAAGGATAATTAAATCTTTGACAATAATGCCTCATATAAAAAACAAAGACTATTTAATAATATAAATACATACATATGTATGTATGTACATATACATACATACGTACATATATGTATGTACAAGGTGGCGCAAAAGTAATCCTCCTATCCGAAAATGGTATAAATTTTGCGATTGGCCCCTAATGTCAGTTCTGTTTTGACATTTGTGTAGTAAACACATGCGAAATACACGTTAATAAACAATGTTACGCTACACTGGCGCAGAACGCAGAATATTGGTGACTATTTATTTGACCAATAATCGGTCGGTGACTTTGGCACAACGTGAATTTCGTCGCAGATTTCCTAGCCTTCCAACGCCTACTGGTGAAACACTGCCGCTCGCCTCGAAGAGACTGGCACAACACGAGATGCAGACCCCGGAGTAGCCGTTCTGCGGAGAATATTGCTGCTGCTGTAGTTGAGGGTGTCATGGAAGCGCCGTCGACATCGACCAGACGACGTGGTGCCACGCAAATGGGTGTCAGTCGACGGTCTTTACAGCGAATTTTGGTACAAGATTTGAAGATGTTTCCGTACAAAGTCCAGACGGTGCATCAGCTGTTAGCTGCTGACCGCCAATCGCGTCTAACATACGCTCAAGCCATCCTTAATCACCACCAAGAGGAAGATGATTTTTCATCAAAAATAATCATGAGTGGTGAGGCCCATTTCCATCTTAGCGGGTACGTAAATAAGCAAAATTTACGCTTCTGGGGCACTGAAAATCCGCGTGTAACCCACGAAGAGCCATTACACCCGCTCAAAGTCACTGTATGCTGTGCTGTTTTCGCTGGAGGAGTCATCGGACCTTTTTTCTTCGAAGACGTCGCGGGCCAAACGGTTACTGTGAATGGTGAGCGCTACAGAGCAATGATCAACGAGTTCTTTTTGCCGCAACTTGATGAATTGGGATTGGAAAACATGTGGTTCTAACAGGACGGTGCAACGGCACACCGATATGCAACGGCACGTGCCACAACCGATATGCATTTCCCGGGCGCCTAATCTCCCGATTTGCACTGGCCAGCAAGATCGCCTGATTTGACCGCTCCAGACTTCTTTTTGTGGGGCTTTTTGAAGTCGCGGGTTTATGTCAACAAGCCTCAGACTCTTGCAGCTCTTAAAGACAATATCCGTCAAGAATGTGAGGACCTATTGCCGGAAATTTTGCACAAAGTGATGGAAAATGCCATAAAAAGGGCTCAAATGACAATCAACTGTGCCGGCGGCCATTTACATGACATCATATTCTCGACTTGATGTAAAAAAAATTAAAAGACCAAATAAAAATAATCCACAAGAAGAATCAAAGTTTTTCATTTTTTTTTTTAAATTACAGCCAAAAAAACATTGGAAGGTTATTTTTGCACCACCTTGTATATTCCTATGGTTACAAGCCAAAAACGCCTAAGTTGGAAAACTCAATTCTAATATTCGATTAGGTATTTTGACCAAAAATTGCTAATTAAACTAAACGAAGTTAACGACATACTATTTAATAAAATGAAATTTATGTATGTAAGTCCATATTGGAAAATAAAACTTAGTTTATATGGGCTTAAGCTGAACTTGAGTCTGAGGCGTAGGCTGAAGCTAAAGCTGAAGTACGCAAAATGTTCAAAAACAATAATGAGGCGTGATTTCTGGGCTGCCTGTTGTAGTGAATCAAAATTTTGTTTGCAAATGCATGGAATAGAATTCGTATGAATGACAAATAATAGTGGCTGCTCAGAATATAATATTTAGTAAAAAAAAACTCTGTTATCAATTTGCTCTTATCATAATAAACAAATGAAATGAAAGTTTTTTTTATTGCATAAATTTAATAAACTTGCCTTTACTTTTTAGTTTTCAATTAAAAAAAAAATCATCTTGGCTCAAACATTTGTTTAATATGGATATAAAAATAATATACATATATAATACACGCTGTTGTGTAGCTGTGTTAAAAGTTTGCGTCTCAGCCTACACCTTGGCTTCAGCCACAGAGACATTTAAACAATTATTGCAAATTAAAATTGGCTAAGGAAAGTATAATATGTTTATGTGTTCTCTCTTATTTGCAGTAACTTATCTTGGGCGAGCAAGATCATCAATATATACATATAGTGTTTTTAAATAACATAAAATACTGTGAAAATGAGTAATTAAGCATATTTTGGTGTTTATTAATAATGTTAGGAGAGTTCAAAGCGATTTAAGTCAATATGTGTTTATTGTATAATATCTAGAAAAAATAATTGGGTTAGAGAAATGACATTTGGAGGCAAAAATAAAGCCGTTTTAATATAATATTTTTTTTTTTCTTAGGTTGAGTTAGGCGGTTTATCTTCGTGAGCACAGATTTATTCACCCCTATACTGCGTTTTGATTAAGTCTCCGCATTCAGTTCCGTTGCGATCGAAAATTGGTATTCTGCAGAAAAACGGAATCGAAAGAAAAAGAAGAAGACAACAATGTTTACAAAATTAATAGCATCACTGTGGAATGTGGAAATGAAATAGCAAAATAAGCAAGTTTGTTATCATTTTCATAAACAAATGTCAAATTTAATGTAAAAGTAAGTTCTTGATAAAGTTTTCTAGTTCCTGAACCTCACAGGCAACACCAAAATCGTTTGCACCGCATATACCAGATGTACTGGTTACTAGCCCCGTCAGCTGTACTACTTTTTCTTCCAAGGGGCTAATACGCTGCAAGCGGCAAGGGCCTCCTCCGGTGCTCATCATTTCCCTTTTGTTTGCTGACATCTTCTTCTTTATGTAGCACTTCCAGTCAATCCACACCTATAAATTTATATTAATTTCTGCAATAATTATACGCAAACCATACCTACTTTTTTCCATGCACTGGCATTTTTTGTTGGAGGACGTAGTGCATTGAGGATTCCTGCCACTTCCTCCCAGAACGCTACTACTTCTTCCTTTGAACGTTCATGGTATCCAGATGCAATGTCTGCTTTGGATGCCATTAAATTTGCCAATTTATCATACTGCTCTGGTGTTGTTGTTTTTGACCTGTAATACATAAAAAAAACATCAGATTCGGGTACAAAAATTAGAAAAACAAAAAAATTAATTTAATTAAATAAATTAATTAAAAATAATTTTAAGCGTTTTCTAATCGTTTCTGAACATTTTATCTCATTTTCTACTTACATTTTTTCAATTTTAAACTTTTTAACTAAAAAACACAAATAAAGAAAACCCGGAGCTGCGTTCGTAATGCATAATAAAGGGTGGTTAAATTGTATGGGCCGATGTTGAATGTGAACCGCACCTAAACGCCAAGTTTTTTTCCGAATTTTATTTGACATTTCTCTATTTCAGACCTACTCAATTTGAACCATGGAGAGATACACAATCCAACAACATGTTAAAGTTATCCAGACTTATTATAAAAGTGGGAGTTCAAATCAAAATGCATATCGTGCACTTTCGAAGAAAATCATCTTCAGTGATGAGGCACATTTTCACCTCAGTGGATTCGTCAATAAACAGAATTGCCGCATTTGGGCGAATGAGAATCCAAGAGTGATTGTCGAAAAACCAATGCACCCACAAAGAGTGACTGTTTGGTGCGGTTTATGGGCTGGCGGCATCATCGGGCCGTATTTTTTCCAAAATGAGGCCGGTCAGGCAGTTACTGTGAATGGTGTTCGCTATCGTGAGATGATAACGAACTTTTTATGGCCCGAATTGGAAGATATGGATGTGGACGATTCAACAAATTCAATGGCCGTGTTATCTCACGTAATGGCGATGTCAATTGGCCGCCAAGATCATGTGATTTGACACCGTTGGACTTTTTTCTTTGGGGTTATTTGAAAGAAAAGGTGTACGTCGATAAGCCAGCAACAATTCAAGACCTAAAGGATCAGATAATTCGGCACATTAACGGCATAGAACCTCCATTATGCCTCAGCGTCATCGAAAATTTGGACCATCGGATGGAGGTGTGCCGCCGAGGTCGCGGCGCCCATTTGGCCGATATTTTGTTCCATACATAATTGAGTAATACCAATACATCATAATAAAATAAAATTACAATAATTTCCTAAATAGTTTGTGTTTTATTCAAAATCAACATCGGCCCTTGAAATTTAACCACCCTTTAGACACAATCGAAAGAAACTAAACGGAATCGAAACGCAGAATACCAAAGCTGCCAGACGGAGAAATTTACGATCCGAATCGAAACGCAGAATAGCCCCCATTATCTCATTGAGAAATTTTGATTGATAAACACCATCCACTATAGTAAAACATGTACATAAATCCATGTATTTACGTACATACATACATACATGCATATGTTTTTAACTGTTATATTGACAAACGAACTGTTATACAAAACTAGGAAACAATTTGCATACGTAAATACAAATGTATGTATGTAAGTATGTACATACGTGAGTACATTGTTAAATTATACATGTGCACGATGTACATACATGTATGTACTATGTATGTATGTACGTATACATACATTTAATAAATGTGTAACTACAAATTAGAAACACAATTTCTTTTATAATGATCCACCCTTTTATTGATTTTTCTCTACTTAAGTTTTCACAGACGGAACCAGCCCAACGCAAAATCACTCCAAACCATTTTATCGTTCTCTTCGCCTTCAGTTTTAACAAACATTCGAGTATGTATGCATGTATGTATGTGTATGCGAATATACACAACAATATACTAAATACTTCAACTATGAATATTACCGTTAAAAGTACTACATACATACATACATATGTACATATATACTTATTTGTATACATTTGTTGCTTTAGCTAAGAGTAACTATTGTAAAAGCGCCGTTAAAGAAACAAATAAATATCCTTGAATCATTATTCATTCCATAGAACCGAAAGAACATGCAATAAAGTAAAACAAAAGAATGGAAATAGCACAATGACAGTTAAAGGAGAAGAGATGCTATTAAGAGAGTATGAGACTAGACTACTCAGCATAAGAGTAGTGATGGTATTGCTTTTATAGCAACTATTGCTAATAAATAGTCGTAGAAAATTTAGAATGTAAAGAATTAAAAACGCAAATAAGTTTTTACAAAAGAAATTTGAGCGAAATAAGAAAATGTGTTTAACTATAGAGGAAAAATTTAATTTCCAAAACAGTTTGAACACTTTTTCATAAAAATTTTTTAACTCTTGGTGGTAAATACCCTTGTAGACCTTGTTAATGTATGTATGTATCTGGTAAAAGTACTAGTTCTTACAATACTGTACGAATAAAATGTACTGGACTTCATTTACTACGCTGTGGTTAAAAAACAACACAAAAAACCGATACATACATACATACGTTTACCAGAGCAACTGATCAGCTTATTTTGCCCCATAAAACCTATTATTGTTATTTTGCATATTCTGCGTGCTTTTCTTTTACAAAATACACAATTTTTAAGTAGCCTAATCATATACTTATGGAGTTAATAGTAATAATATATGGAATATAATGTGCTTGGCTAAATGTGTTTGCAATAGTACTTCGAAACCTGCAAACAAATTGCAATGCCTTGCGGTTCTTCACTCTTTCCAGAATCCTTTCAAGAGATATACATATTTAAGTATGTAAATAAAAAATGTTTAAGAAAGAGCTAAAAGTAACTTCTCTCGTATAATCCTTATTGTAAAGGATGTGAACCTAAGAGAACACCTTTTGATAATTTCTCTTTTACAATCAAAGAGTAACAGTCAGTGAAGTGTGTTAAAAAAAAAGTAGTCCATCTATTTGAACTGCTTTAAAAATATCCTTGTTACGTATGTTGGCTTATACTAAATATGTACAAAACATACAAATGTACGCATCTATTTTGGAGTGCTTTTCTATGCGAAACTTGCAACGTCAACATTTTCTAATTGCATGTGTCTCCTAGCATTTAGTTGGAACCCCAACAGCTGCATTTTAATTTAAATATGAATTTTCATAAATTACTAATGTTTGCGTTATTATTATTTTTTGTTTGTTTTTTTTTATTACTGAAAACAATAGAAATATTGTATGTTCTTGTTCTTCTAATGGCTGACGAGTGGAGCGGAAAGACACGCAAGTTAATTTCAATCAAACGCATTTATGAATAAATAGCATTACGACCATTTGAAATTATTGTGGTCAGTTAAAAGTGACCCTGGACAAGCTACATATGTATGAGTTTTAAGTGAAAAGTATGCATATATGTATGTATGTAGAGTATAACACACGGCCGAGGAAGTTGGGAGTAGCGTTTGGAAAAATTCAGTTTGTATTTTCTCACAGTGGAAAAAACATAGAAGTTTGTTGGCGTAGCGCTTCAGAGCTGTAAGGTCCAATCATGTCACTGGTGCTGTAAGGGAGTCGCCTGTAAATTACGGTACCCAACTTGAATGTTCTGTTCAAGTACTATGCATTTAATTTTACACACGCTACGCCCTGCACTGAAAAGCAGGAATGCCCTGGCTTTGAGAATACTAAACGTTATGCTAAGACTTTCATTAGGGTTAACAGCGCTACTTGCAGCACAAAATTTACGGGGAGGCCGAAGCAGCAGCACCGCTGGGGCCCATCTAATCCCACGCACTAAAGCTAGTCAGTCCTTAATTAGACCAGACACCAAGGCCAAGTAAGGTTAATTGATGATGTCAGTTTGTAACCCAAGAATTAGAGGCATTAGCGCCTTCTTCATTGGGATTTAACCAACACTATATTCTCGCATTAAGATAAGATCCCAGGACTTTAATAATCTACATTCTGAATTAGTGAAGGTTTCGAGAGTTACTGGACAACAATATAATCATACATTCTCTCCCTTTAATTTAGAGTGACATGCCACCGTAGGTACTAGCGCATTTCTCTAGCCTGAAGAGTTTTGCCACAGAACATGTGTCTGCTGGGCTGAGGACAAGCAAACCCCCACTATCCTGGGGAAATCTATGTAACTTACAATTGGAATAATTAACAGTTTAAAGATTTCATGTAATTGTACGTTTCCGGCTTCCATTAGCCAAAACTTGTTAAGTTAAATAAGGACAAAATGTTTACAACAAAATTGTTAGAAATTAAAAAGTCGGTCGCCACGTCCTTTCAATTTAATTAAATTTATTAATAATGCAGGTGATCCAAACGACTATTATTTTATCGCCAAGGCCATTTCATAACAGATCAAATTGAGAGCGCAGCTGATGGCTTTTTTATGTTTAAGGTAAAATTTTCTTTTTTTGACATTTCTCAAACATTTAACAAAAACAAAATACTTGGGATTAACACAGTCGCGATTTGTTGTTGTACTGGTACTATTGGAATACGCCTTGTTTATGCCTAATAAAATAACAACTATTTAGCATGAGGCGCTTCTAAATTTCTGTTCGTTTGTGTAGCTTCTTTTCTTTGCAATCTAGACTGTTAAATTTTATTTGTTTCTTTCCAACTGACATTAACATCACAATGTTAAATAAAATCAACGGCGGTCCGTTTCGGCCCATTCGGCGGCAACAAACAAACATTTTGCTGTTAAAAAAATAAACAATATCTTAGTTGACAGACAACAACAACCATCGTTATTACTATTATGTTTTCCATTTGAGTCGATCGATAAAATTGAAAAATGTAAAGTTGTAATTGACTTACAACCCATTCGTACTTAAATGTTTATAACATGCTGTTGTTTATGTACGTATGGATGTGTGCATTACATCTGTGTGTTGGTACATTGGATCTGTACGCGTACATTTGTAGAAAATTACTGGTTAATCGTGTTTGTGTGTCACAGAATTTTAACAAAAATGAAAAACTATATACTTATTTATTCAAATTTAGGTTAGATAATTATGCATTTATATTCACTAGAGAGAATTACGATGATTATGATTAATTTAACCTTGAGTGGTAAAAAAGTATGTATGTAAGTCAGGCGATTTACTGTGTGTTTCCGTCAAAGTTAAGGAGGGAAATTAAAATGATTGCAAATTAACTACATATGGACATAAATAATTCGTACAAGTAGAGGAACAGAATTAAAATTTAATAACAGTTTTATGAAGGTAACAAAAAAATGATGTCTGTGTTTTAATAAAATCGTAATCGTTTATTCTATCAATAATTTGTTTTAAAACAATTAACGGCAACTCTGAGAATAGTATGACAAACATTAGAAATTATTAATTGACTGAGTGTTACTTACATATGTTAAAAAAAAGCGTGTCTATATAAAATCATTCATTGCTCAAGATATAGCCAGCCGAGCCATTGTTAAAAAAAAAACTTTTTGAAAATTATCCAGCAGCCTGTTTCTACACGATTTCGGCAGCTCAAAATTCACCTTTCGACTTCGAATTCAGGCATCGAAAAGTGGTTTATTATGGAATAGTAACGCTCGCTTTTAAGGTTCATATTCTGTGTGACTTTTTTTAATGAACAAATTGTATCCAAGATTCTAACAGTTTTTTTTTTTTTTTAGAAATAATTCATTATAAAATATTAACAATCGCTATTAAGGTTTAGATTCTGTGAGGCCTCGTTTTTGAAGAACAAATTGGACCCAGAATTCTACAAGCTTTTTATTTTAATGATTTTTTTTAATATCTTTAGCTCAAACACAACAATGTTATTTATTTAAATTTTTTTCTTATGTATGTTTACTTTAAGAATTAATTTTCATATTCTTAAATTTAAAATGCTATAACAATAAGACTAAGTTGTTTCCATACAACTTCCTCGGGTACATATGTACATGATTTACTAAAAATCTGGCACTCAAAACAAAGTCAACGGTTTTAATTACCTATTAAATCCAATTGTTTACATTTTAATAAAGCCGTTATATACATAAGTAAGTGTGGCGTTGCCAGTTGCTTGAAGAAGAGCCGCAAAAAATCGCAGCCAAACATTGGATGTTTTTAAAAGTAGACTCGTTTAAATTCCGTTGCGGAAAATTATTTATTTAAATATGTACGGGCTTATAAAATTGTGTCCGCCACTGAAAAAACTTACAACTCAGTTAAGATCTGCTGCAACATCAACATCTTTGAGAGCTTCCAAGTCCGGTGGCTTGTGTTTTTTTAGCTTGGAAAAAAAAAACGAAATTGAAACCATCTAAATGAATTACCCTTTTTAAGCATAAATTAAACAAACTTGTTAAAAAATTTTTAAAATGCACAACGCATGCAGACAAGTAGATATTTATATTTTTAATTAATGTTTATATTTTTTCTTATTACCTAACGAAACAAACCAGTTCTTGGAAATGTTAAATTATTTGTTTTAATAATTTAATGGATGCATGATATGATAAAAGTTTATTACAGACCTGTTTAAAAACTGAAGAAATTAATCTTAATTTTAAATGAACCAGTTACCAGGGTTGACCAAGAGAATTTAAGGGATATTTTAAATGAATTAGATAATAAGTTTTACTCTTGTTTGTTAGTGTTGCCAATCAAGTTTTTAAGGTTTTTAAGAATAGAGAATAATTTCAATCAAAATGTTTTTTTTTCAATAATAAATTCAATTGGAAAAGAAATTTGCTGGACATACCTATTAGGCGTCTTCCGTAAGGAACAAAAATACGCTGATTGATGATTTTTATAAAATATAGCAAATAATTTGAATGAATTATTTTATTTTAATAAAACAAAACTAAATAGCTAAATAAATATTAAATCTCTAAGGAAAAAAAGAATTAAATGCCAAAGTTGAGAGCAATTAACTCGCAATTAGATGGAAAGTAATTCAGTGACGGGCAATGGCTGCCTTTTAGGGCATCACAATATGTACATACATACTACATACATATGTAGTTACATAAGGGTCTCCCATTTTCATAAATAGGTGTTCATACTAATAATATGAATATTACGCCATATAATGACAAGGAGACTTTGGTTTTTGAAAAAAAGGAGAAAGGCATCAAGTCTGTGAATATGTGTAACTCTAAATGTCAAAATAAGTGTGATTAATTTTGCTTATCTGATCTTAATAAAAAAGATAGATTGGAAAAAAAAATAAAATACAAAAAAAATATTATCACAAGGGTCACCCTTTTTATAAACGGGTGTTCACAATAATAGTATGTATGAACACTTTCACAAAGGTGCCTCCCCTGTTTTTATTAATGGCTGGCTGTTCATCATACTAGTATGAATATTACGCCAAGTGTCGGCCAGCATTAGTTGAGCAATAGTTGTTAATTAGTTTAAAGTTGACAAAATTTATGAATATAAAAACCAGATTTAAATACTTTTGGCTAAATGTTGTATCTTACATCTGTAGTTGTTCCAGACTTCTTATTGCTTTAATAATTAATAGCTATAGCGAATATTTCTAATTGATATGTATACAGACACATGATCGTTAAGAATGTATTTATTAAACATATGTATGTACATAATATTTATTTTATTCTTTGTATTTTTGTGTGTTAATTTTAACATGAATTGTTTTCAACATTGATGTCATTAACATGCATTTGTTTGCACTGCGTGTTACCAGCAACGACGCCATCAGCGGCATTTAAACAATTACAGAAAAATATTTTAACCAGTAACAACAACAAAATCATCACAAGTAATACCAATAAAAAACAAAAACAAAAACAAAAAAATAAAGCAGTAGCAAAAATTGCCTCTCAGCTAAAAGCGAAACATATTCGTATTCATAGATATTTATGCACATGTGGTGCTGGCTGTACAGACACAAGTGCATATGTATGTATGTATGTATGTACATACATACGTCTGTTTTTATAAATTCAAGTACAAATAAAATATGCAAATACCTACATGCATACATACATACATAAATATGTTTATTTGTAGGTAGGCATGCATATCAGAGAATAACAGCAAGTACTCAGAGCTACATACCTACATATGTATGTATGTACGTGTTTGTGCTTGTGTTTTTTCTTATAAAACAGAAGGTGACATCTCTGTTTGGCAAAACAAAACGCTTATACCATTTTCAAACGGTAATATTAACCACTTGATTCGCTATCTGAAACACGATTACCAACACTGGAGTTCAAACAACTCGTCTTATTTCATGTACAAATATTTAAGTGGGTTTTTTGTGGGGTTTGGGTGTAAAAATTAAGGAAAAGATTAAGTAATGCTGGGAACGCGACTGCGACGAACGACGAATTTCGCCCATCAAGTAAATATTCGCTGTGTGAAGCATAATCGAATGTACATAAACCATCTACTTCCTCTTTCCTTCTCCCCAATTTCCAGTTCTTGCACAAGTGGCCTTCGTCCTTCCCAATATTTAAATGGGTATAATGAATTGAACAAGTAAATACTTATTGTCATGCTCTGATATGCACTTGATTGGACGCAAGTGTCGGTTTTTATACCATAATCCAGAAGTTCCCCCCTCCCCCACCGCATATTATTCTGTACTCCGTTTTTTCTGAACAAAATTGGGAAAAATCAAACTGACAATGTTGGAAAGTGTATTAATAAAAATAGTTAGGGGACGCTTTGATACTACCTGGTGTATTATTGCAACCCTTTGTTCCCTCTCACACAGCCACACAGACAACAAATTTCATATGAAAAAGATTTTGTCCGGACAAAAATTCGATTTAGCATTATAAGTTTTTTTTTAATTAAAAATAAATAAAATTCTTTTTGTAAACCTGCCTCGAAACTTTGTAAATGATACTCGTATTGCTATAAGTCAAAATATTATTTTTAATAAAAGGGTACTCGAGTAAGTGGCTTAACACTAGTTGGCACCCTCTATCGTAACTAATTGGAACTAGACACTCCGTAAAAGTCAACAAACGTCAATTAAAAAATATAATTAAAGAAATTTAAAAAGATATTAAAAAATAATATAAATCATAATGTAAATTTTCTTTTATAGTGTTATCACGTTTTGTTAAATCATACTTTACAAAAAAAAGTACAAAATTATTTTTTTAAACATATCGTTCGTTTGCCGCAATACCGTCTTAAGTCAATAAACAAAATTTAGGTCAAGGCGACTTTATAGCAGGGAAATTTCAGAGACCACTTGATTACTTTTCTATGTTTTAGGCTTCTTTGGATGTCAACAGTTCTGAAGTAAACTTTTGGTTTTTGACATTTTCACGAACGTTTAAGAAAAAAAAAACACATACTTGGCACTTCGCCGAGTTTTGTTATTGTTGTCAAATCGGCTTGATTAAAAACTCTTTGCCTGCTGTCATTTCTTAGAACAAAAACTTAATGCTTTCCTTTTCCACAACATATACTATATAATTGTATTTGGAAACAACTCTAAACAAAAAATATATATGTATGTATATGTACATATATGCCATTATCGGAGTTAGCATGTTATTGCTGTAAATGAGCGTTTTGCACATACTTATGTAAGTGCACATGTTTGCAGGTATGCAAACAATTTTACACGCGCAACGATCATAAAAAAATACATTGTTGTTCAAACGTTAACAAAATTTATAAATATTTGTAGTTGCGGTTTAATTACGTTTATTGTTGTTGTTACTGGTAGAACAGAACATCTCAGCTCAAGTCATAAATAACTGAGCAAAACTTATACATACGTACATATGTATGTACATACATACATAAACACAAGCATTTAAACTTTAAGACGAGGTGCTTGCTTTCAAGGGGTGTTGGGGCAAAAAAAAAGGAATTTTGCTCCTTTACTTTACTGAAATTTCCCTTCAATGGACAGAATGGGCAAATGCAACAAATTTATAGCCCATCTCAGAATCTTTGTATGCCTAAATACTGATGCTGTGTAAAATTTACTCTGGCAGCCTTAAACAAAAGTATTTACAGAATTCAGTGCTCGTTTACATCAAATATTACATCTGTGCTATATTAACATAATAGCTTAAGTCGAATTGCAAAAAGTGCATGTGAGAAAATATTACTGGTTTTATATGGCAAAACTATTTTTCGTTTCGTTTTTTTGTTGTTGTAACTTTTTCCTAATAACATTTAATATTAAATGCAGTTTTTCATTAAAATGTCTCTCATCTTGACTTATGCTGTTATGATCAAACTCCACAGAATAAGTATTTTTGTTCAAGGCCAACTCATACAAGTGAAATGAGAAGAGCTGCTGATTGGGTTTTCTTCTCAAGTTTTAGTTTAGAAATAAAATTTTAGTTTTTTTTTTTTGACATTTCACGTACATTATAACAAAATACAGTATGACACAGTGCAACAGATTAATGGTGTGCTCGGCTTCTGAAAGTACTTACCGAAACTAGCACATCCTGGCTGGTTTTGCGATTTTCTTTTTGATTAGCTCGGATTGAGATTTTCTGGCGCCATTCTGTTTTTCTCCTTAAAATAGACGATATTTTCAAAGCATAGAATCTATGAAACTGCATATTGTAGACGGTCCATACTTGCAGAGGGCTGTCTTTAAATCGCCTAATCAGGTAAATGGAGAGTTCATACCAACGTTTTTATTTTCTTTTCGATGAACCAATTTCTGCTGATCAATCCCTTATCGGAAATATCAGAGTTGGCGGACACGTCAAAAATTTCTTCAGTACTGTGAATGCCAGCTGTTACATCATATGATTTCATGTTCTTTTCTAGTAGTTTAGAAAGTTTTTTTGAGAAATATGCATGTATGTATGTATGTATGTTTCATCTCTGTATCATGTGAATTGCTCAGATTAGCGCATACAAAAGCGGAGTTTAAATCTTAAAATTGTAGTTTTTCAATGCATCGAAAGCAATAATCGATACATCGATCAACATTGTTTTATTCGATTTATAGAGACATTTATGCGATGCAACGTACACAAAACATCGATGATGATAATGCAAAGATGCTATAATGTTTCATACACATAAATACATACATATGTACATATATATATATTTTTATAATGTATTGAAAGATCGAATTTTGAGGCCGATTAATTGAATAGAATGAATATGAAGCCGTTATTTTCATTACAATATTTATATTGTATACATATGTACGTAAATACATACATATATACATAAATAAATACTTTCTATGTTTACGAGTATATTCCATTCCTCGTAATTCGAATTTTGTGCTTTCTTGTAAGTTTTTATTAAAATCACTGTTCATCCTTGAGTAAAATAAAATTATTATCACTTACGTGTACACAAATTCATCCAAATAACAGCTGATACTTTGACACACAATTAAAATTAATATATCATCAGCTGAAATGCAAAATCATTTATCTAACTAAATTATAGATCCGGAACTTGTAGTCAGGTGCGGTTCGCTTATCAAATGTCGTAATTTTTCATTATATGATTAAAGAGGAACTGGATGTTGTTAAAATGCAATATAATCGATCAAATTATCGATTTCACGTTGTTTTGCATTTCAGCTGACGATATACATACATAGATATGTACATATGTACATACAGCAAACAGTTGAACTATTTAGGTGAATGCATGCATATAAATAATAAAAACAAATTAAAGGGTTTCTCGATTAGAATGTATTTCTCGCGTATTATGCAAGATTTGAAATAATAAATGATTTAAGCATAATTTTAAAAATTAATTATTGTGCCAGTAATTTTACTTATTTGAGTTTGTTTTGTAGTTAAGTTTTGAAACTTACAATGAACAAGTTTTATGAAACAAATAGTTATATTTTAATATTTCAGCATAAAAACATTTGAAATTATTTTTCTGCTAAAAAACGAAAAAGGTTTTCTTTTCTCAGTTAATAAAACCAAAACGGATAAAAACATCGACTCTAGTAATATTTTTCGTTTTACAACACTGCATGTGCTTGTATTTGGAAAAGCATCAATGACACACACCTACCGGAAACTTGATCGCACCCACACAACTCATGAATTTGCCTTGATCCCTTGACAACTATACAATTGTGTGAATGGGAAAATACATAATACAAATACAAACTCCACACAAAACTTCAGTAAAAACTTATTAATCATTATTGCATATTAATTTATGAAAAACCAAACAAAAAATAATGAACAACATTTGATTAAAGTGTAGATGAAATAAAATTTTTATAACATAATAAAAACGTAGAAGTTTGCAACTTATGGCAATAATAGTTTCAAGCCGTCAGCTTCCGCCTTATAAGTGGATTTGCCTTAAATCATCCTTACAATAAATTAAGCTGTTTATAAGCGCACGTTAAAAAATAATGGTATTAATCCATAATTGATTTTAGTACATAAAACGCTAAATACAAGCATATCTGTACTCAGATATCAAGAATAATGTGTCAATATGTTTCATTTGTTACACAAAAACGTAAAATGGCTAAATTCAACTCTATTCATTTATTTTCACATTTGTATTTTTTTTTTCAAAGCTTTGAAATTGTATGTAACCGCTCAATAACACTTTTTAACATTAACACTGTCATCTGGCAATACCGGCTGTTATATCTGTAATTGCAAATGTCAAATCCCAGGTGAAATACAATCGAAATGAAATGCAAAACGGAAATTGTGATTACTGCTCAGCACGATAAAGAATTGAAAAATATTCGTTTCAGTCGCAAAAGAAAAACTTAATAAAAATCAACCACACAGTGTAATAGCGGAGAACTACTCCAAATAAAACGAGGAGTGTGAAATTGTAAGAAAACCAAAAAAAATATATGTATGTACATAAAAAAGAAACAAAACAATGATAATATGCGGACCAAAAGAAAAGCGGAAAGTTTATTTCAATAAAAATTTCAAAACTATGAGATAAATTAATACGATTGATTAATTTTTAAGCCGCCATTTGCTTTCGTACTACAGTTTATTTAATAAGTCGGCAAAACACACACAACGTACTGAAGCTTTTTATTATGGGAAAAAATTAATTGTATTGTTGCTTCGTTTCATGCTGTTGTTTCATCGTCGTTTGTCATCGTTATCTACCGTTTTTATTGTGTTTTGTTGTGAAGAATATCGTCTATCCTGAAAATTTATTTGCGGTTTCATTTGTTCACATTCATTTATTACCGTCTGTGGCTGTTGTTTAATTTTAATACATCTCCTTTTGGTACTAGAAATTAAAAAAAATTTCGGATTTTTTTTGAATATGCAAAAAATTTATTAAAATATATGTGGCCACATAACACTTGGCACTTTTCTATCAACGTGGTGCCAGATCAGTTAAAATTCTCCAGCCTTTGGTGGAAGTGGAAATTTTTAATCTTCAAGTGACGATTGAATTTTTGGTGGTAATTGTTTATACAAAGTTTGTTTGCAAATTTCTAAACTATTTTCACTCTGAATTTGCATAACACTTAAATGTATGTATGTAATAGTTATGTGCTTCAACAGATAAAAAAGTGCATACATTGAGCTTACGAGGGCAAGCTGAAAAGTTTTTTTGTCTTAAATTGACGGCAGATATTTTTCGGTAAATGAAATAAATGAACATATTTTACACAATTAAACAAATTTTCATCCCCTTGAGAATTATTTGGTTATAGTAATTGTGAATGTGGCCAACTGGTAATCGGTAGTTTTCTGTCATTTTTGACAGTGTTTGTTTGGAATTCGAGAGATTTTTCTTTTATTAGAAAATTACGTTGTGTGAGGATATTAAAAGATATTGATTTTAAATCACGCAGCGTTCCTTTTCATTTAATTCCATGCTGGCACTGATAAAATCCATCAGTTTTTATTTGGCGTTTTTTTTAATTAGCCTTGACTCTGCTGTATTATTTACTTTCTTTTCAATACTCGAAATACAGTTCAAAGTGCTGATAAAACTATTGTTTTATAGGTATTAGCGAACAATTTAACATTTGTTTTTGCACACAATTGGCTTTTGTAAAACCGCAAAATTTTTGGCGATTTCAAATCGCAAGAACGCATTTAAATTAGTTTTATTTTAACTTATTAGGAACAAAATCAAGTAGTTATGTTTTGCTGGTATGAATAATAAGACAGCTTTCCGTTAAACTACCTACATTCACAAGGATTTTAGCGATTTCAAATCGCTAGCACTTGTTTGTGTCTTAATAGCAGCAAAATTAATTTAACCACTATCTTTTGGGGAATGAAATTTAAAGGCATAAATCATGTGATGCCTAAACATCAGAACGTGTAAAATTAAAAACATGCCTAGATTTGCTACAATATTTAACAAACTTGCTTCTTTGGGCAGATAGATTTGACCATATTCTACATATCTTTATCACAGCATACATTTCTTTTCCTACTAGTAAATTGTGGTTTTGTGATAATTATGGCCATTTAAATAACTTTTAGGTCGGCCTGTGTTTGTGCCACATACCACAATCAATTCGTATAAGTACAAACATATCAACATACATACATACGTACTTACATACATATAAAAATAACTTTGCATGCAATTAAGTGCCAAAGACCCCACTCACTCACATTACACATTTCGAGTACTTGTGTAACCCACTTTTTCGTAATATCGCATTTTTTTTCTCTATTTGCTGTTTAACTAATTTTTTTTTTTGCTTACATTTTAAATTAAAAAAAGCTATTTTTTAAGTAATTGCATTTAGTGCACATTGTATGTATGTACATATGTAAATGCATGCATATGTACATGAATGTATGTAGTTTTACATAGGAAATGAAAAACTTATTTAAGCAAATTGATTTCGTTTTCCCCAGCCCTTCTAATTTAAGATTTATTTCAATTGAATTCTGCATTTACAACTTTACTATCCCATTTAGATAATTTTGAAATAAACTTTTATTCCTCTAATGACAGTTTGAAAAACCTTGCGGTTTAAAGAGTTTGTTTGTACACTTTTTGTTTGGCTACTCTATTGGCCCGTCTTTTATTATTGACTATTATTTTCATTTTAATTTTCTTTGTTTTTATACTTTGTGCTGCTGGAGAAACAAGTAATAATAGGTATGCAAAATATTTTCTTCATAAGGCCTAGCACAATACAACTTTGAAGAAAATAGAGGGGCAAAGCTCCAACGTTAAGAAATTGCATTATAAAAGAAAAAACAATAGAGGAGAAAAGGTATAGCTAAAGTCCAAAAATAGCAAGAAGACCAGAAAATTCGTCTCTTCTTTGTCCCTCGTTTTTATTCAACAATTTGTTTTAGTGCAAAAAAGACAGGAACACTTGTGTACATAATCTTATCAAGCTACCAGATGTGTTGCTTAAACGAACAACATTTATTGTATGGTAGCATTGTACATATCCTGCAAAATTGTGGTAGCAGTGATGCCGTTGGATTACGAAATGACAATAGATTCCAGAAGCTTCGTGTAATAGATATATATTTTAGTTGTGGTCTTAATTCAGGTTTCCTACGGAATAACTGAAAAAAGTTTAATTTTCCACAACAAATTCTGAACTTAGCAATAATGAAATTTCACCAATTACGACTCTACTAGTAAAATTAATATGCACAGACTACCAGGATTAATATTATATATATATATATATATATATATTATAAAGAAGCTATATCTTTCCAAAGTTTCAAAGTAAAAGTCGTTTCTTCCTACTTGCTTATTTGAATTTCCTTTAGACTTAAGAAATATAACTAGTTCTTGTTTTACACATAAGTGTACTAGTGCATATACAATAAGTGCATATTTACAGCCTATTAAAATTGAGAGCCCTAATAAAAAAAAAAGCTGGATTCGATATGCTATAGAAAGGATTAAAATTTCATAAAAATGTTTTCCTGTTTTGAAGCAACATTGTAAAATGTATTTTTTGCGAGAAATTCAAGTAATTGAGCAAAGAACTTGTTAAAAATCAGAGTTCAATGCATTTGTCGCATTTTTAGTGAATCTATAATATCGGTTCAAGTTCCATAAATATCTATATATGCATATATACCCCCTTCCCAACTCAATAATAAAATTCGCCCGGGTTGATTTTTAGCTCTAAACAAAACTATAGTATGGCAACATTTAAGGAAAATCAATAATGTACGAAATGAATAACAGAAAGAGATAACTGCACATAACATACGCACAAATAAAAATGCAAACAGAAAGAGAAAAAACTGGCGCGAACTGAACGAAGAAAACGACAAAATACAACGAAAATGGCGAACCGACAAACAACGAAGAACTACGAATAGAATGACGAAGTGAAAAAATCCATTTTCTAATAATTATTCGAAATTACGCTTTGCCAGTGAAATTCCTTCATGTCTGTGTCAAAAAATAATTGATAAAAATAAAAAAATATTAAAATGCAGCCGCCAATAGAACATGTGAATAACATTTAAAAGCCGAATCCTGTTAAATAACAATATTAACATAATACCATCCTGAATTGTGGTGCAGTAGCTAAAAAGTGTGTTGGTACAAAGATTATAAAGAAAAAAAAAAACAATTAAAAAAAATGTATGTACAAGACCTTGAGTGAAAAAAAAAATTGAAGAAAAGTCTCAATTAGAAAAACTAAAAAAGCGGAGTGGAATAACAGCCGTAGACAACGTAGTGAAAAATAAAAAAAAGATAATCTTGATATGTAAAACAACAACGAGAAAAATTGTTAAACAAAAACAGTGATTGTTAAGAAATTTTCGCGAAAAAAAGTATTAAAAAGAAAACTACATACTCGCCGAGCGAAACAATACAATTTTATTGATAAATCATAAAGAAACAATTGAAAATAATTGTAAATTATCTTTTGTGACGTCAAAAAAATAGCAACAATTTAAATTGCCTCAATCATCAATCAAACTCTTACAAATTTTTCTTTGCAAATTGCTGTTCCCTCTTAATTTTTTCTTTTTTGGTTTCTTCAACGAAAAATACAAACATAAAAAGAATATCTGTTTTTTGCCAATTTCCTTTTTAGTAAGTTTTTGCATAAATCAAATACACACATGCAAATACAATTGTATGCAGCATTGTTAAAAATAATCATTTGAAATTTAAAATTTTTGTCGTAAAAAAACACTAAAAATAAAAGGTAAGTTTCATTAATTTCGGTACTCTTAATAGTCGATGTAGTTGTGCATTTTGTGTATGTCTGGCATATATGTACATACATACATGTGCATACATATTTATGAATTTATGAACAAACGTATATTAACAATTCTTGAAATGTACACGTAAAAAGAAAAGCGCAGAAAGAAAATGTTTCAAATAAATAATTTTATCAAATTTGCTTAATATTTCTTGTAAAATAGATTCCAAATAAAGACAATAAAAAAAAAGTGATAATAAAAAAGTTTAAACGTAAATTAATTAATTTACAAAAATCACAAATTTTAATGAAAAGCTTGAATTAGAATTGAAATTTCAGAATTCTGTCAATATCAAATTGTTTAGTCATATATTTATTTTCTTAGTGAAATACGCAGTTTCTTTATACAATCCAATATTTGTTCAAAAAATACCATAAAATTTTCTCAAAGCTACCGATTTAGTTTTATGTTTCGCTCGAAATAAAAGTACAGTGCACTCTGCATACCGTCAACACTAAACTGTTTCAACATGCCAAAAGGTCAGCACTTTTTTAAAACACCTACCAAAATCAAAAAAACTGTAAAACCGTCAACTCTAGGGCAAAATATTGGCATTCGTAAGAATTAAACCATAAAGGAAAGATTATTATGTGCGATTAGTATCGAATTCGGGGTTCCTTTTGTACAATATGTATGAAGTACAGACATATTGTGCTTTTCTAATTCAGTTTCTTTTCTCTTATATTTATATTTGGTTTGATTAAAAACAATAAAAACGTCTTACCTCTACAGCTTAAAGAATATTTTGATCTTAACTGAAAACATATACAAAGATATGAATTAGATGACGTTATCTCGAGCGTAGTTTCTTAAAGTCTAGGCCTAAGCAAATTGTTGATAGGACAAACGGTACAAATTCTTTCTGTATGTATGTTTGAATGCGTGTCTGTAAGTGTACAAGGATAGTTAAATCTGCTGGAAAAAGTGTTGCATATACTATATGTATATATGCGAAGTCAGTTCAGAAAATAAGGTAAATTTTAATTTTTAAACATTTCTCTGACTCAGAATACAATAACCCTAAGTCGCTGCTGTTGACATTTCAAGTGCTTTTGAGCACTTAATTGCATATTTTATACAAAGTTTTATGCAAATTCTTGTATCCATTTTGTTGGATTTTAAAATTCTACCCATTTTTTTAACAGACCTTCCTCATACACTCTGATTCAATGTTTTGTATAATACTGAGGCTTATTTCAGTTACCAGGAACTAATTTCCTTGGAATTTCGATTTCTCCATATAATGTTTAAATCAAACCTTAAAAGAGTTATTTTGATTATTATTATTTTGAATAATTTCCTTATTTAAAAATGTATATAAGAAACGCCAGCATAAAATGATTGTATTTATATGTCAGGCTTAACATAAGTTTGTGCATAACGATCTAACTGCAAGAGTTTAATAACACTTCTTAGAATCTTTTGTTTAAATGTTCTATGCACAAGCCGCAATTATAAAGAATACAATATCAGGATGATAAAAGTGAATAATTGGCGCTTAAAAGGCTGCAAATTTTCACACATACTAAAACACGGTGTATAAATAAAATTGAGTTTCATTCTACTGCCTTCTATGCCAATAAATTAAAGACAAGTTTGTTTTTATTTGAAACTTGCTGAAGTGAGATTTTCGAACACCACAAGTGATGGATTTTTATGTGTTCTTTTGCTGCTGCTACTTTTAAATTGGCTATATTTCTTGAATTGTTTTAAAATATAAATAATATTTAATCAAATGAATATTGTGATAAATAAAATTTGTGCTAGATATTTTTAACGCAGATTCGCAAATAATGTCATCGTTGTGCATCGTTTAACAGCTTTGCCTAATTCTATTTGGTTGTCATAAGCCATTTAATATTAAGCGTTTGTTACACCTCATTTCGTGTAGACCCAAGTTTTGAAAAACTTGGTATCACATGTTTCTGAATATATTGTAATATTATAATAATAGAGCTCAAAGTTCAAAAAATTCCTAAAGGTTTCATACGCTGTCAACAGACAGTTTCTCAATAAGAATATATGTTCTACCCCCAAAAACTCTAAACTGTATTCAAATCCATTATATACAATATGTGAAAAAGTATCAAGAAAGTAAAATTCTCTTAAATTTGTCAATGCTGATTCTATGACGCCCAAATACTGCTAATGGTAACACTGTTTGAATGATGGAAGCAACGTGCAATTGTAAGGTCGACTTTTTTTCAGTTACTAAATGTACATTTTAAAATAGATAGATAGACTTCAAACTTATGAGTATTATAAAAATGGTGGCCTCTAAGCATTTTTCACGGTGTACTACTGTATGCTGTATAATAAATATTTTAAAAGTAACAATTTCAACTTATTGAATAAACAAAACTTTTGCCAGCGTAACACTTAAACAAAATATTAAAGTATTTCATGTGAGTAAGACACAAAAAAAAATTATCTTTGCTAAGAAAGTCGTTATCAGCTGATGTTTTACGCGTATAACAATTTACGTCAAAGTGTTGCTGCTTTAATAAGTGTGTACGTTCAACTTTAAAGGCCTGCCTATGAAATGCCTTTTAACGCGTTTTGCTTTTACACCCAATCCTCGTGCTTCCGTACTTTTTCTGGAAGGGGCAGCAGCTTTTTTTTTTGCACTTAATGAAAAATAATAATAATAGTTTTGACTGTTTTCCAATAGAATAATTTTTGTATTCGCAAGCGTTAAAAGTGCTGTTTTGGATTAGCTGGTTGGTACTACTCGTATTTTATTATTTAAAAACTTTCTTAGCAAAGGCGGTCGCAATAGATTTAAGTTTTAACTTATATGGTGTGAATATTTCACTCACTCATATGTATGTATGTATGTATGTACGTTCACATGCTAATATGTACATACATATTTGATATGGTACTTATAAAACAAAAACTTTATTGAAACGTCGTGGTCTCTCTTTGGTAAACAAAAGCCAACATCAAAAGTTGGAAAATAATTTGTTAGATTAAAAAATATATGTACATATGTATGTATATGTATGTATGTATGTATGTATGTATGTATATAGCATAGAAACAAACATATTAGAATTGTACATATGCATGTATGTATGTATGCATGTACATATGTATGTGATGAGGGGAAAAAAACATTTTTGGAAACTTTGCAGAGGCGCCAATATTTGTGAAACAAAAATGCCAGCAAACAATGACACAAACGGCAAAAATCTATGAAGTTCACCAATTACTTGTATATATTTTTTTTGTTTTTAAAGACGCGAATTTATTATTGTATTTACAGAAAGAAAGGCCTTTATTTAGGGCTAAACGATGCCAATTTTACAACGCTGCTAATCCAAGTTTATTGTTTTGCCTTTTCTTTTTTTTTTTTTACCTATAAATACTAATTTTTTTCTGGGTTCTCTTGCGAGGTTTTCTTATTGTCCATTGTTATTGCTTAAGAAATTCTTTTACAGCAAAATTATTATTATCAAAATGTTTAAAAGACAAGTAAAAAATAATTTATAATAATTTTTTGTGATCATGTAAGAAAAGTAATAAAATGTCAAACGAACTGGACGAGCCAGCCTGAATGAAGTTGCTCTTAGTTTATAGCAAATGCATGTAGCATACATATGTACTATGTACATAGTATGTAAGTATGCGCGTATGTACCTGTCTATGATGCCATTGAAAATGCCATTCTGGAGAAAATAAAACAAAAAATGGTCAGCCACATGTTCTCAGTTTTAGCTGTCAGTCATTTAGTCTCCTTGCAGTCTGTTGTCTTGTTCCTTTTGTCCGTGTATAAACAACAAATTTTTTATATACAATTATCCGGGTATAGGAGTATATATATACATATATGTGTATGTATATAGATTGTTGTTAATTCTGTATTATTTTACTGCCTTTCACACATAAACAGGTATTAAAAGTAAATAAATAGGTATAAAAACACTGCCACGATAAAACTTCTTTATTACAAATATTCTTGCTTGTTTTTGTTTTATTTTACCACGAAACAACAACTAAAGATTATGATGATGATGACAATGTACATACATACATACATATGGCTGTATGCATGCAGTATACAGCAATAACAACAAACCTACCAACAACTAGCAACAAATAAGAAAGAAAAAATTGTAATGAAGAACACAAAACCAGCAAAAGGAAAAAAAAAACAATGTTGACAAGAAGAAGAACATTGTTTTGCACAAATTTTTGTTTTGATTACAGTTTTTCGTTCACTTTTGTCTTTTGCTTGTGAGCTTTTTTTTTTTGTCTTCTTATTTTATCTTTTTTCTTCATTGAAACATGAGAAATGGGGTAGTGTTTTCTAATTCATGTTTTATTTTTGTTGCCGCTTTTATTTATTATTATTTTTTTTATATTCCTGTAAAACGTTTAACAGTTGATTTAAAAAAAAAAAAACTCATTTCTCAGTGTTAATAAATCCTTTGAAGTTTGTTTTATTTATTTTTGTTTTCTGCGTATATTTTCAATGAACAATCATAAACACACACACGCACACACACACATATACACTTGCGTGTAAGAAAATATATACATATACAATTGGCTGCGAATATGTCTACAAAATAAAAATACTTCAGGCAGGATCCCGCTAGCGGCGCAAATAGCAAAATGTGTAACGATTTTATCGACTTACATTTTTAAAATTTTAGATTTATTTATTTCTAAAAATTCATAGTTTTTGAAACTATTTAGCGGAAAATCATTTACACGGCACTCTTTTAATTGATCTATTGAGTCAATTAAAAATATCTCTCTTAATTGAGCAGTGCAGTCATTTAAACGCACAAACCTTACAAAATACATAAAAACACATGATTTTGAAGGTTGCCATATAGTTACATGAATTTATTTGCGTGTGGAAATTATGATCTACATACAACAACAACAATTAAACCGATTTCAGTTATTTAAAAGTTATAAAAATTGCTCATTATTTTAGTTGTAGAATAAATAATGTGATAATACCGTTAAAATTGAAAATTTTAAAATAATCGCCGCTGTGCGTTCACAGTATCGGCTTTTTTGTCGTCTTTTGGAGCGACGTTGATGATGTGGTCTCATCACGTCAGGTCTGTTCACATGGTACGATAGAAAGTACTACCACGTTGTAGAATCAAGATATTATGACATTCTCTCCGTATTTAATTAAAGAGAACGAAAGTCTGTTGTAAAAAATCTTACTGTTCGTAAAATCTTCCATAAAGTGGAAGGACACAACTGCAGTTGCTGAGAACGGCGACGAATTGATTGATTAGGATCATCTTCAATGCTTTCCTTTTCACGGTTTGCGCATTATCAGTAACAGTAAATGTGGTCCGAAAACGATCTATTGTTCTTCGAATTAGCCGCTCTGAAGGACGATTATGTACGCCATAAAATGGAAGAAGTGCAGGATGAGTTTGACGAATAGAAAAATTATTTTCATTAAAAATTTCAGCAATTTGCCCACATTGCTCTGGTGTAAGTCGATTCATAATGAAATTTCAAAGCAAACTAAACATAAATCAACCATCAGCTGTTAAATGGGGGCTCAAATAAAGCAGTGATGCCAACTCAAAGTTGTGATACTCTAAAAAAAAAACACGCTTTACACATTTTTATTTTAAGCACAAACTTTTTTTTGTAATTTTTCTCGTTTCACTTTGGAAACACATTTTTGCAAGCAGCTGAATCAGCAAATATTGCAACTTTGATATGCTCTACAGTTGCTAATAAAAATCGTCTCTTTCTTCAAACATTTATTAATAGGTTTGGTTGGTTAAACGAATTTTGCTTTGTATTTTCGCCGATAGTGGAATCTTATCTTTAGATTTGTATGAGAAATTTATCTATTGATAAACGATTTTATTGCTGTGTTATATATTTTTAAATTTAATAATAATTCACTACAATTAAACGATTGTCACGTTTATTTAACTTTAATACTATTTAACTAATTTGTATGCTTAAATGTTTCCAGTGACGGTCTCATAATGTATTTATGTACCGAAAATTAAATTTCTAAGTTTTTTTTTTCGCTTAACTACCGAAGCTGTCATTTATCTACTATATAATTCTACGTATTATATGTATATATTAAATTTAAACCAGCCTGTACTATTCCCCGTATGACCTGCGAAATTTTTTCTCACTCAATTGACAATATTTTTGTTCTGGAGCAGAATTTTAAACTATTATTTTATTATGATTATTTATTATGAGTTGATACAAAGTTTTTCTTTTATATTCTAGTCAGATTTTAAAAAGTTCACAAACTATTTGGATTTTGTGCTGACCTCAGCCAATAAACAGTGTACGGGGGAAAAAAACTGGTTGTAAATCCTGACTCCAACTATTTCGAATTTAAACAAAAAAAACTAGTTACTTAAACAGACAACATTCCTTTTATGGCACAAAGAGTAGTTACTTGTTTAGGGATTTTTATTTGTTTTTTTTTTTTTTTTTTTTTTTTTTGTTACTTTAAAAGTTGGAAAAAACGAAATCAAGCACTGAAAAATTCGCATTGTTTATTTATAGACACAAAAAAAAAAAACAAAAACCTTTTAAAATACCCTTAAACAAAAAATCGTTTTTTTTTTGGTTTGTTTGTTTTGTGCATGAATGCTGGAGTCGTTCGTTCCGTGAGCAAATCGGCAAACAGAAAAAACTACAAATAAAATAAAGTTTTTTAAGACAACGGACGACTACAAGAGTTGCCTAAAAGTACAATTATTAAATAAAAGCAAAAATAAATGCTAAGCTGCATTATACATACATTTGTATGTGTGTGTGGTAACTATTAAAAGCTACTCAAAATTACAAAAGAAAAAATTACTTTTCTTTTTCCGAAAAACAATGCAACAAGACTTCAAAAGCGACAGCCTCAGCCTCAGCCTCAGCAGTAAAACGTACATTAATGTTAATGTACCACCAGCCACCATTTTATTGCAAACAAACATTCAGTTCTCTTATTTATTACAATTTTTTGTTTTATTTTTGTTTTTTGTATGTTTTGTAAAATATTTCAGTACAATTGAAGGGCTTTTCGAGTGCATAAAAATAAAAAAAAATTTTAAATCAATTTTAACATATTTTTTTTTAATTCTGTAGTTCTATGAATTTTAGCGGAACAGGGAAACTCAATTCCCTGTCAAGTTTTTTTATCATTGCAAAATAATATATTAATTAAATAAATGCTGTTGAGAGGGAGTGGAAAGACCCTGAAACTGCCAGCAGTTTCCCCCCCGGCTTAAAAAATAATAATAAGCCAACGAATTACAATTTTTTGCTTTTCGTGGAACAAATTCTCTTGAAAAATATATAATTAAAAACTTTCACATATCACTGAAGAATATTATGCACATTTTTAAACATAATATGTTCAGTGTGCTCGAAATAACATCAACTAATTAAAACCACAAGTTTAGACGTTTATCCTAAAGCGTTCTTCGTATTCGTTCAATTGAAAAGCAAATAGAAACTTAATGGTTTGGTTGATGTTTTAAAGTAGATATAAATACAATGGCCATAAAATATGGTGTTGACGTTTTAGGGTGTTGACGAAATCAAGCACTGAAATGAATATTAAATAGTTTAATGAATACTTTTTCCATTGTTTTATTTCTCTACAAACGTATTAATTTAAATAATTTACATATTTCATATAATACGATTAGTTTATACAAAAGTATGGCAACCTTAGTTGCCATATACATACATAACTAAACACTTGTTGGTTAGCGATGCACTCACTCTCTAGTCTACCTTCCAATACAACAACGGCTGTATAAAACGCATTTCGGCCACTTAACTTTAAAATGGCCGTTTTAAGTTTTGACAGCTTGTGGCTCTGCTGTCCCCCACCCCTCAAAATCCTTACGCTATCTACTTTTTTTCCAGAAATATTTTGATCTGCAAATATACGCACAAACCTGCCAAACAATAGTGGCAAAAATAATAGAAACCCAGCATTTTCAATTTATTTTATAACAGAACTTTAACTTTGCGACCGAAGTTCCCAGTTTATTTTCTTATCAAAACAATATCACTTATTTTAAAAATATAAATTAATCTATAATTGTATTATATTTTTTAAGTTAAAGTGGAAAAAATAACAGAAACAGGACAATAAAATGAAATATTAATGATTTCATATAATAATTACATACATAGAAAGCAAACTTTGTTTGAGCCTAAAATTTTGTAGATCCCCGTTTTGTGTTGTAGCATTTCTTTGCATAATATTCGCTTCAAGGAAATCACCAGATTCCAACAGGTTTCTTGTGTTATCGAATACCGTTAGTCTTTAAATTTTTTTCTCCACAATTTTGTTTAATTTTTTTTTTTGCCGAGTTCGTTTCCAAAAATTCCTCCTAGATGGCAAGTTTGCAATTCATTTCTTTAAAAATCCCCATAGATGTTTTGTGGGGCTTAAGGTCTGGTTATTGAAATGTCACCAGTCCAAGATGTTCACTTTAGTGCATCTAATTCAATCTTTTTTTTGCCATTTTAGATGAGTGTTTGGGATTATTGATGAACGCCCTTGCAAATGGTAGTAGCACTATCCGTTCGCAACATCTTTAAGGAATCAAATGTTCACATCCGACGCCATTTGATGGAAAACACCTCCAAAGCCTATCAATACGTTTAAAAGTCTTTTTCATGTAGTTCTTGTGAGTGTTGCATGAATTTAGGGGACGCCGTACACAAGTTTTGCCACCGTAAACAATTTAGTTTGGCCACCATTCATTTGTCCAATGCGGCCAATATGCCATTATCTTTTCTGAAATGAAATGAAATCATAAATAAAATTTCAGCTCCAATATATTTACGGTGGACATATTTTTAACAATTTGTGTTTGCCACAAAAATATTGTCATCAAAACAATCGCTCAAATCCTGCCTGCCAATTTCAACACTTTCATTTAAATTGTAAAGAAAAAAAAAACGATTGCGAGATTTTTTTTGTACATATATTTTTATTTTAAAATGTAAACATTTCTGTTCTCGTGATTGAATTTTTTTTGTTTGTTTTGGATCTAGTTTTTGGTAGAATTGAAACTGGTTTTATGCTCTTTGCACAAAAGTTTTTGAGCTTTTGCTTCCTTCCTTTTTTTTGGCAAAGGTACCAAAAATTGTGCATCCCAGCCAACATTTGAGATGAAAAAAAAGGTAACTCCCGTACAGCACTTTGGGTACATTTCAGAAACAATTCGTATGATACGAAACCAAGAACCGGTACAAAAGAACTGCATTTTGTTGTTAAAACTACCACCCGCGTGTTATATACAACATATGACTTGTACAAGAAAAGAAGAAAAAAAGACCTTGTGGAACGAAGCAAAGAACCAGCAGTTAACTTTATACAAACTCAGCTGCTTTACAAGGACTTTCCTTGAATTGTTTATAATATTTAAATATGTATATAAAAGTTTTGTATAAAAGTTTATAAAAAAAAAATGGACTGGTCAAGCTGACATACTGCCTCCCCGTGGCGCCCCTGGATAGCCCCTACAGCACCCGCTTAGAGGTGAACCAAAGTGTGCAGCGAATCCCCTCTGTCCAGGGGTCTAAACCAGGACCCGGTCCTCCAGGTTTCGGGGGTTGTGCGTGGGGGTAACTTCCCTACCGTGTAAAAACACACTAGTTACGACACAACAACAAAGAATAACTTTGTTGGTTGAGGCCCAGGTTCACCACGGACTGTAGCGCCAAGAGAAGAAGAAGAAGATATAAAAGTTTTATATTTTTTCATTGGCTGTTCTTTGAACGAGCTGGAGTGAATCCATACATTGTACAAGTACCATGTTATAGATGGGTTACCTGTAGTCCATTGATCTTTCGTAAGAAAGATGGGGAAAAATATGTGGAATATTTTTCACTGAAAAATATCATTTTTGAATATTAAGTTTTCTTGTTCTCAGATGAATAATTTTCAGATTTAAGGAACAATTAAATTTTATATTGTATAAAAACTTTAAAACAGTTATGAAAAGTATAAAATAAAAACCGGAAGAAAATTATGCGACTAAAAATAAATCTGTATTAGAAATAAGACATAAAGGACTCTTACGGTGTCGTCTAACAGCCACTTCTTTGGATTCCCTTTCCTCTAATCTTTTATATTTTAGTCGACAACTGAGGCATAATAACACAGTATTTAAAGCGGGCCGATGCAACAGAAAAGTTCGTATTCAAACAATTATTTAAACAGGCTTTAAAATTCACCATAACTTTATCTAAGTGTTATAGTGTGTTCAGCATTTGTCTTATTTGAAGAGTCGTCATGAAAGAAACGATGCTTAAAAGAAAATTATTTCAATTTATTTTTTTTTAGATATTTTTGAAATATTTAGCGGTAAAGACAAAACAATTGAGCAGCTCTTTCAAACACTTCAGCTAGATTGTAGTTGAAACCATTAAAAAAAAAGCGCAAATCTTTTTCCGTCGAGTCGCAGAGTGACGGACGGTGACGGAAATATTAATATTTATTCTCTTTTTTTTTAGCCCTCAAGTAATTGGCTTTGTTTCAAATCAATTTTTCGTAAACGATTTTTTACATATTTCGTTTTGTTTCGTACTGATGGAAATATACATAAGAACTTCCTTCACTCAAATAAAATGTATTTTTTAGGCAGGTTTATGAATAAAAAGAAGTTGTTTTGAAGGTATTTATTTGCATAGGAAGTTTTTGTAGGTCATCTAATTTCATTATTTTCTATGGGCCAATTATATAGAATATATATAGAATAGAATTTTATTTCTTAAAGGTGTTTTCTTTTAAATCATGTTATATATATATATATTTTAAAGCAAAAATTGTTGTACCATCGAAAACTATTTTTGCATTTTCTAAACGAAATACAGAGTAATTTATGTTGATGGAGATGTCTGCTTGTGCGGAGATTTTTCTCCCCTCATTTCGAACTTGCCTGTGAGTCGTAATTAGATACATAAATGCACACAAAGTAAAAATTCCAACATTTTAAACTGTTTAGTTTTTGGTAGTCTTAAGAATTATGTTTTCAAGCAACCACATACCTTTTGCCTCCTCCTCTTATATTTGTATGTATGTATGTATCTGTATAAAAAAAGAGAATAATAATTATTTCTTTTAGATTAAAACTAAGGAATTTTTTAAACGCTTTCAACATATGATTATTGAATGTCCTCAAAACTACAGCGAACATTTTAACACGAACAACAAAACAAAAAACCTGACGCAAAGCGATAGCAGAATAAAAAAACAACAACAACAACAACAACAGCAACTACAACAACAGCAACAACAACAACATTAAGCCAACATCTAAGTATATTCAGACAGAAGAAGAAAAATAATTTAAAATTCATCTCAAAAATATCAACAAAATTACGGCTACAAAATGGCTCAACGAAGTCATCAATATTTTAGTTTGCGATGGAATAATTATCAAAACACCATGACTTCGGTGTTCCAGCAGTTGCGTGAAGATTTATCGTTTGTTGATGTTACCTTGTCATGTGAACATGGTTCTCTTAAGGCCCACAAGGTTTGTTATAAAAATGCTATTATTCAGGTTTTTCTTTTAAATTACCATTTCAACTTGGAATATAATTTAAGGTGGTGCTCTCAGCCTGTTCATCGTACTTTCAGAAGTTATTATTGGAAAATCCTTGCAAACATCCAACCATCATATTGCCGGGCGATATTATATTTACAGATTTAAAAACAATTATCGATTTTGTATATCGTGGTGAAATTGATGTTACCGAATCAGAATTACAGGTGAGTGCGAATAACTAAGAATTTTGTAATTTGTTTCTTTTTTTTTATATAAAAAAAAATATGCTTAAAGGTAGTTTTATTATATAGTTTTAATAACGATTTGTTATAAACTTGTTGTGAAGAGTGTCATGCGTTATTAGGGGCATTATTGTGTACAATAGGCGAAGTATCATGAAGCGTGCGCTCTAAGTTTTTTACGCAATAGATATAGCAAATGTGCACAAAAGCGAGCGTATGTTTGTACATAAATGTCTGCTATATCAATTTCCTGCAAAATATTTATATATATTTATTTATATTTTGCCATTCAATTAATCACAAATGATTTCAGTTATCACACTTTGTCACTTTGTATAGCAACTAAAACAAATTAATAGAATTTGTTGTTATGCCAAGAAAACCATTTTTTTTGCGTGTGTTTTGCAACGCACATTCAATTTTCTTCTGAAATCTGAAGCAAATTCTATGGCTCATGTTACATCTAAAATCCACTTTTATATACATACATACATGTATTAAGATTATATTACATTTAAAACAGCCTTCTAAATATACTACATTTCTAAAAATTTAAGTGTGAGCGAGTTTTTCTCGCGCATTTTAACAGATTTTTATACTTTAGCAGAAACAAAAAAAAAAAAAAACAGAAAAAGGATTGACTGATACGATTTCTATAGAATTTTGTTGCTATTTTGATATGGGAAAATGTTAAATATAATTAATTCACCATTTATGTATTTAATTGATCAATTGTGGCCAATTACTTTGTCAATTACTTGCCAGATTCAATTACAATTATTGGTAGCTAAAAATTAATATCTTTCCAGAACTTAGTGCACTGTCAAAAGTAATTGGCTGCGGCGTAAATAAAAAGATTTATTCTCAATATTTTGCTTATTTTGCTGTTTGGCACTGCCGTATATTATTTAGCTAAATTACTAGTATTTCCAATACAAATGCAATAAAATATGCTAAACCATAGTTTACTGCGTACGCTTTGTAATGCCGTGGTAAACACCCTTCTTAAATGTAAGAGTACAGAAACAAGTCTTTATTTTATAGTAAAAGCTTAATTTAATTTGATATATGTATATATTACCTGTTACCTTAAGTTGTTAGAAAAAATGTATTAGCATATTATGTCACGAATTGTTCAATGATAGTACAAATATTTTTATGTATTATGTAGTTTGACAAGAAATCAATTTAGTATTAGAAAGAGAAAACAACAATTAATTACTTGAAATTAATACAACAATTAATTACTTGAAATTAATTGTTGTCACACGTATCCAGCCAAAACTTCAATTGAAATGTAATAAGTTAAAATTTTAATTAACAACATATTCTTCACTACTTCTACTTCGGCCTTTTGAGTAATCATTTAAACATGGCGATGCCATTGGCGGCAAATACTTACTGCTCTTTCTTGCTTACGGATAACTAATTCAAAAAGCCACTACAAAAAAACAAAAATCATTAGAGGAACCAATTGCTTTAAAAGGCCTTCGAACAATTAATATAAAAATGTAGATATTGAAATTGCCAAATTTACCAAATAAGTATTACTCAAGTTCTTTAAGCAACTTTCCTCCTAATGCAGGAGATTATAAATGCATTATTCCGAGAACAGCTACTTACACACATATATATGTATGTACTCGTATATATATATTCGATAATAATCAAGTTATTTCTTCATTACTTTTTGATATACTTGAACATAAAGGTAAAAAATTTAAACTATTTGCTTTGTTTGTGTTAAAATAATTGATCGCTGATTTAAATACAGTAATTTCCGCTTAATTGATTTTCTAAAAATGCACAGGTTTTGTTGCAATTAACCGGGCATATCATTAAACCGATACTCTTCTTTTTTAATTGATTCACTGGCTCAATTAAAAGAACTCCGCATAATTGCGCAGTGGGATCAATAAAGCAGTAAAATATTTATATACTTAAATATATGTATGTATAATAAATAAAACGTTTTATTTTGCATTGTTTTTGTTCAAATATTTTAATTCATTTATAAAGAACACAACAAATATATTTACACTAAATATGTGAAAGCACTTAAAAACAGAAAACAAAATAAGTAAATAAAAATAACTAAAATTTAATTCATTGCATTAAAAAAGAGATCAATATGTTTACTGACTAGAATATACATAAGAATATATGTATGTATTGATGTAAATTTAAATACGTTTGTATTTATTTCAAAACATGACCAAATAGGTTTAAAAAAGTCGGTCATTGCAGTCTTTTCCATGTTATCAAGTTCGTGTGAAAATGTGTAGATTGTTTGGTAAAAAAAAAATCCCGTTGGATGTTAAGAGAGTTCAATACTTCTTTACTTGAGGGAGGATTGTTAGTAATCGACTATTTGACTTTTTCAACAAAAAGAGAATTTTTAAATGTCAATTAAGCGGTATGTTCGTATGCTATTTACAAAAATAGTTTTTATTTTATGATTCAATTAAGCGGGTAATGCAATAAAGCGGGACTCATTTAAAAGGGGATTTTTCTAAAAAACTTATATTGAGAATTTTCTGTGTAATTTTTTTGGATCAAATAAGCGGGCAAATCAATTAAGCGGGAATCAATTAAGCGGAAACTACTGTAATAGAATTCCATTAATATGGTTTTTTGTTCAGTTGTCATGTCAATCTCTCCACTATTTATACGCCAGATGTTATTTATTTATTTAATACAAAAAATAACATGTGAAATAAATATATAAAGAAAAAAGTTATTAAACTTTGAAACCACATTTTAATCTATCCTGCACTAGAGTTTGTTTTTCAATTATTTACCGTAAACGTGTTATTTGATCCGGAATCTTTATTGCAATATTTCACTACAACATTCTGTGTATAATTGTGTCTTCTGCTGGCCAATTTTACTGAGCCCGACTTTACTTAAGCTTCATCGTTTTGTGTGCATTTTCTTTAAATCTCACAGTTTAAGATATTGCCGTTCAGAACATGACAATTTTGTAAATGTATGACATTATCAAAGTTTTAATTTCGTGGCTGTTTTTTTTTCTTTTATTATCTAAAACAATTTGAAAATAAGAAGCAAACTACCTTGTTCTTAATTTGTCGAGGTTTTTGAATAATATTCTTTAAGGTTGAGGTCGTTTGTTTTGTTTTTTTTTTTTTTTTATAAAAATTGTTTATGTTTTTTATTCAAAATTTCATTTTTCTTGGAAGAACTTCGTCGAGGAAAATATTAAAAAATTTTTTTAATAAACAATTTATTTGCAAATTAAATTACTATTACGAATATTATACGAAACAAACAATATTTGTTTACATCTACACGAAATAAAAAAAAATATAAAATTAATTGATTATTTCCAGAAAAAAAAGTAAAATTATATTTATGCAAGTTTTGAAATATAAAAAAAAAACGAAAAACCAAAACGTGCGATTAGTTATTAGAAGTAAGTTTTTTAAATAAAGTTTGTTTAATGTTTATTGCTGCAGAGCTTTTTAAATCAAATATAATTTCTGTGCCTCCAATTTCTGTATCGAAATTTTTTTTTTCCTCCAATTTTTTTCTACAACCGAAATGTATTATATTGTGGTGCTGGAAACATTTGCCAGATTTGCGCCGAACTACATTTTCAATATTACATGTTTTTTTCGTATTTCTTTATAAAAATTACATAATTTCTTTTTTTTTGTTTTTGTGCAGACTCAAAGTTTTTTATAGTTATTATTCTTATTAAATTGAACATTTTTTTCTCATTAACATCGAAAATTTTGTTTATACAACAATTGTTTAGCAGTTGGCACAAGAAACTAGTCTCGTTTTTATATTTAACGCGATAATCTAAATATAAAATGTATGGTATCAATTAATAATGTAAAGCAACCGATTTGTAGTTGAATTGTCAGATGCTGAGAATGATAAAGCAGCGTAGTTTCAACCAGATAAATCCCATGTCGTGGGTTGGTATCGCATCACTTAAGAACGGCTGCTTTTCGATGTGGCTACTTTTTTTTCTCAAATGTTCTTCCTAACCTCCCATAGATTTTAGGTTCACAGCCATCCATTTACGCCCATTTCTTCTTTCATATATTTAACACCGATTTGGTGTATTATTTAGATGAAAGGATTTGTAACTACTGGTTCTAGTTTGTGCACGTTTTTATTTTTCGTCTGTTTTTAACAATGGAATATTGTCGTTTTAGCATTTGTTTGCCTTCTACGTGGCAAATGATGAGAATCCCATGTTTTTTTTATTGTCCATGTAGATTTATTCATTTGTGTGGTTGAGATTTGATAAATTTTAATAAATCCTTTATGCACACAGATATGTAAATAAAATTGCAAAAAAGAAATCTATCCAGAGGTGTCTTTTTTTTTGTGTATTTTCTAGTTTAATTTCTTTCCGAAACCAGAACTTTTCGTGAATTAGAACCACTCCAGAGGTACAATATGGTTCTAATTTGCGAGCGTCTACTGTATAACATACACTGAAATTATTTAATGCTGTTGGTAAAATATGTACTGTTGTACAGTGTATTTAATTAAGTGTAATTAAGTGTGAAATTATAAAGAAAAATGTACAGAAATAAAGCGCCACCGAAACAATGTATGCGTTTTCAATAAACTTACATACAAATGGACATCTTTTTTTCTTTATATGAATCTAATATGACTATTTTAGCATTGACTATTTATTTTACATACATACGTATGTATGTCTATATTTATGTATATTTATGGTTTGTTGTCTGTTCTGTGTAGAATTTGCTAGTCATGTTGGTTGATATTTGAAATTGATTGATTATCAATTTTGGTTTCATTATGCTATTTTTATGCTTTCGAGTAGTTGTTGTTGTTGTTGCAAAAGCAAATACAACACTGGCCAGTAATGCAATAATTGCATAAAATAAATATTTAAATTATTGCATATACACATACATACATACATCCATGCACACACACGGTTATTCATTTATACTTCACTATTTGATGTTGTTTGGCTTGGCTCTATTTGATCTAAAATGCCTCACGAGGCCATTTGCATGACCAAAATGGCACTTTCAATCATTTGTGAAGATTCTGACAAACTTAATTGTGTGTGTTCTGCATATGCCTCGGACCCATTTGGCTGTTATGGCCAAAACTTAACCATATGCCATTTATGTGGCTAAAACTCCACTTTCGTTTATTTGTGAAACTTGTCACAAACACAACTTGGATAACGCCACCACGCAATGTTTACACTCTAGTTTATAATGGCAATGCATGCGGCGAACCCTGACAAAAAACTGCTTATTTTCTCGATGTTCTTATTTAAAGTTTTTAGTAATCAAAATTTGATTGAAAACTACAATATATGCATGTCTTATAAAACTGGCTTCCTTCGCCACCGGCGTGTAGACAAAAAATGTGGCAAATAATTCTTTAAAAGATCACTTTTTGTATTATTAAAAGTTGAAATTTGATTATATATATCAATTTATCAAATTCAGTTGACAACTCTCACTCATATTCTCATCATTTCCACCATCCCTTTTCATTTAGTTCAACTTCAAGTTGCAAAAACTCTCCATGTTATATGATTATTTATCAATATAATTTATCACATTCACATCCTCCTTCCAGTTAACAGATATTTTTCCACAAGGCCTGTTTGCAAATATACATGTTTATATTTAATATGAAATTAGTTCAGAGTGATGTCATGATCATAAATAATGAAACACAGGTTGTTGTTATTAAAAAATATTTTAAAATATTCAATTTTAAATTTGTACTGAATTAATTAACTAGTGGCAGCTCAGTTTTTTCGAGTGCTTTATGATGAGTTGTTCGAAATGTTTTCCTCGCATGTAAGTTGGCAACCTTGACTCTTCTATGTTGAATTTCGTTAACGGTTGTTGTCGATGCTAACTCTAAAATGGTAGAAACTTTGAGATCCTAAGGCATGAACCCACAAGCCAGTTACAGTTACGCTTCTGAACATATAATTAATTAGTTAGTACCAAATGTTTACGACAAAATAAAACATGCTAAACGTTTGTGTTTGAGAAAGTTGGGTATGTATTTCGATAAACCTAATCTTCAAATCCACAAATTGTGGCAAACACAAATTATACCGTCTTCATGAAAACTACAATAAAAATCGCCTTAAATATTGTGTTAAAACTTTTGGCGATTTTTTTAATTTTCAAAAATTTTAAATCAAAGTTCGGTTTGGGGCAAAGGGCATTCTATGCTATTAACTTAAATTATGAATTGTCGTAAGAGCACAAAAGGATATCAGGCGAGTGCGTTGAGCATGTTGAACCGTTTTGTAACTATAAACATGTAGAACATGGATCCATCAAAAGCGCAAGAAAGCACTTTAAGAAATCAATATCTGTTCACAAGATGTATTTATGGTATATTAACGTTTCTCAATCGATGTAAAGCATAAATAGTGCAATTATAGAATTTTCGAACCATCGAAAAGATAATTTTAATAATTCAAACATAAAAGAGAAAATAGCTCTTTTTGCTGCTCCTAATCCTGTATACGAACGTTAGCAAAGTTCGAGATTGTCAAACAGGTTCTAAAATAAATGTCTTTTTGCAATAATTGGACAAAAAGAGAGCTGGCAATGTAACAGAACGAAAAGAGGATATCAGAAGAAAGTGTGAGGACTCGTTGCTGCTCATCAGTGTATTATCCTTAATACAATCTGTGCGTTTTGAATCATGAGTACAGAGTAACTTAAGTTGTGAGTGTAAAAGAAGAAGGAGCGTGTGATTCTATTAGAAACTTAATGTCATCGCTCAAAATCTTGAGAAGTTTCCGAACTACCGTTTACCCAAACCTGTACATATGTATGTATATATGCATGTGTGATCTCATATGTTTGATAGGAGTTGACCAACATAAAACAATAAGGCATTCGAGTGTACTGCGTGGTCCGCGTAATTTAAAAGTTCAACTTATTTCTTACGCAGACTTCGTGTATAGTTTAAAAACTTACAAGTTCTATTCTTATGTGCGGATCTATTCGGAGCCGCTCCTTTAACTGCAAACATACATACATAAATATTTTAGAATTGAGTAGTTATAATTTGTGTTTTTTAATCCTATTTTCTTTTCCTTAACCCCACTGTCTTAACTTCTTTTCTTTTCATTTATTTGAATATTGAGTAGTGGCCAAGCGAAGCGAATAAACTTCCTTAAGTTGCATAAATAAGCGTGAATGTATGTATGTATGTATGCGCATAAATAAGTATATGCCTGCATACATACATATGTATGTATGTATGTGTGTGTAATTGTATGTACGTATGCAGCGCCGCCAAGTATTCACTGTGTTGCAGAATGTGCACAAATGTAGTTGTAATCGTTGTTGTGTCTGTTTGTTTGTTTCTTTTTTTTTTTTTTTTGTACTCTTTTAAAGTCTGTGTGTTCTTGTGCCAAAGAAATAACAACAACAATATAACAATGTCGTTGTTAATTGTACAGACATCCTTAGTGTTGTTGCTTTTGTTGTTGCACAAAAAGTATTACCCCATTTTTTTATTCAAGATTTTTTTCTCAAACTCACTTACACACACACACACACACACGCGCTCACACATCCTCATACAGAACCAAACATAAAACTTTTGTTTTTCTCCCAGTTTCGCTCATTTTTTCTTCTTCTTTCCAGTTCATTCATGACGCGCAGTTCAGTAGCAGCGCGCTCCATTTTTAAAATTTTTGCAGCGAACTTTTTTTGTTTGCTTTTTTTTTTTTCAATTATCCACCTCCTTGACCTCCACCGACAAATGTCTGAAGAAAGAAAAAATGGTACAAATTAAATGAGTGTATGTGTGTGCACACAAAACTTTTAGATTGTGGGTTTTAGAGGGGTGGGTGGCTAGGAGGCTGGCTGGCTGGCTGGTGGTGCAATGTTTACTCAGTGACTGACTCAAACAAACGCAAGTAACTGAATGCTAGAGGCAAAGGCGAACAGTAGTGTCGTCGTTTCTAGTTCTGTGTCGTGGTATTTTCTATGTATGTGCATGCAAAATGTTTTAAGGTAGCGTTTGTTGGTGATGATGTTGGTTTTAAAGTGGAGTTCATGATTTGCTAATAATATTTTTGTAGCAAACGAAATGTGTGCGAGTGCGTGTGTTTGTGTTGGTGTTGGTGTGTGATTGTGGCGGAATAGATGGATGGATGGATGGATGGATGGCTCGTTGAATTTTAGTGTATAGTGTCGTCGTTGTCGGTGGTTTTGTTTGGGTTGCAAATATGTATGTCTGTAAAAATAGTTTCATTCTCAATTTACATTGGTTTTATTTTTCTTAATGTTTTTTTGTTGCTGTTTGTTTTCATTTGTTATTTTTACAACTTCTACTACAACTTTTGACTGACTTACAATTGTCTGAAATTGTATGCAAGTATATGTATGTATGTATATGTAAGTATGTATGTGTAAAAAGTGCATATTCATATACATACATGTGTATCTATTTACATATTTATGTACATATGTAATTACCTACATACATACTATGTACACATGTACATACATATATCGGCAATGTGATTGATTGCGTAACATTAATGTGGCTAAAATTATTTTGAAGAAAATGTACTAATACGGCTGCTATTTTTTTCATGTAATTGAATAATAAAGTTTACAATCTCCGCAAGAGGTCACCTTACGTTTTTGTTAATAGAAAAAAACAGCATTTGCAGCGCCGATCAAATATTTACTTCAAGGGAAAGTTTTCATAAATGTTTGACTGATCAGATTTCAAACATTTTAAATAGAATATAATTTTCGGTATTTAGACCTATTAGTATTACATACATATGAACATATGTACATACATATATTTGTGGGAATCAAAAGATAGATAAACACTCAGGGCTGCGCATATCTTTAGGTTTCACTCATAAAGTGCACATCTCAAATAGCTTGGAACGTAGTTTTTTTTTTTTTTGGGAGTGGCAACCAAAAGTATTCAAACCTCATTAGATAATTTTTAAAACTAAAATGCTACAAAGAGACTTTTGTTCAATTCTTTTTTTTTACTATTATACAATTCAAAAAATTAACACCTCTATGCATAAGTTTTCCCTATACAAAAAAAGGGTGTTCTTTGCTTTTTTCTCCGATCATACGTACTATTTTTTGTTTGTTGCAAAACAATTGTGAGAAAATGAATTGTAAAACTAATTTTTTGCTTAGAATGCATGTACATACGTATGTATGTATGTGTGTATTTATTCTAATTCCTTCCGTTTTTTGATTTTATGCATTTGAAAACAAACAAAAACAAAGCAAGACACAAAAACAATGTTGTTTTACACATGCAGTCTCATGCATGTAATGAAATGTAAATCTCGCGTATTGCCAACCACAATGACAGTGTTATGTTGTTATTGTATTATTTCGCTATTGTGTGTACTTGCCATGTTTTTATAAGAGTTCTATACATACATACATACATGCATGCATAGATATGTATAGATGTGTGTATGTATTTTTTACTTTTCACTTGAATTCAGAGAGTCAGAGTATCACAAAAACAAAACTGATAAGAAAACAATAATTCAATGTAATGTAATGTCAAATAAATACATAAGATGTGGTGAACAAGAGAGCAGTGCAAAATGTTTAGTAGTTTATTGTAGAATGAGAAGGTCAATGGAGTATAGAAATAAACATACATACATGCATATATGTGTATTTACCTATTCATACAGACGAGCATATACATACATATTATTTTTATTTTTTTGTTAAAGAATTTCTCTTGTAATGATTTTACTTTTCTCCACAATCAGTCAATTCCAACATTATTGTTGTTTTTATATACTAAAATTTCTAATAATTTTGTTAAAGAATAAAACTGAAACAGTTGCTGTTTGTTTCTATTTCATCTGTATGTCATGCATGCACACATACATACATATGTATGTATGTATGTTACTCGCATAGGTAAGTGTTTGTTTGTATTTATTTTCTTATTGGCAAATGTTTGTTATTTGTTTTTGGTTTTCTTTGGAGAGTTTTTGTCTTTAGTGCTTTTTAAAAGCAGCGGTTTTTGTGAAGGAGTTTTAACTTTTTATTTGTGGGATTCTTTGTTTTTGTGTTTCTTTCTTCACAATTGTTCATATTTACATACATACATGTGTATGTATGTACATACATATATACATACATGTGTATGTATGTACATACATATATACATACATAAATATGTATTTATATACATACATATGTATATACATACATACGTATACTACATACATATATGTATGTATATGTAAGTATGTACATACATATCTATGTATATAAATACGTATTTCATAACAGCTGCATCTGTTGGCTGTTTTGTTGTTGTGCATTTGATTTAATATTTTGATTTTATTTGTATTTATTATTTTGCTTTGATTTTGCTGTCCTTTGCATTTATTTTTTGAACGTCACACATCAGTAATAAATTTTATTGTGGTTCACATCAAAACTCATGTGAATCTTGCGAAAAATTTAATGAATCTTACAAAAAAAATGTTTGTATACATATGTATGTGTGTATGTCTGTGCAGCGTAGATATGTAGATACATATGTAGATATGTATTTAGGTACGTATGTATGTACATGGGGTATGAATGAAGCTGTGAGATTAGAAAGAATAATGTTTTGTTACAGGTACATACATTAATACTTTGATTATTTTATAAGAGTATTGTTTTTAATTCTTTGTAAGGAATTATTTTGCAATATTTGGCGATTTTTATTATACTATATTATTATTTTATGAAAAAAAGTTAATTGTTCTATTAAAGGTGAAGAACTATCTTGTAAACCTAAATTTGCTCATGTTGACATTTATTTCTAAAAAAAGTAAAAATACTTTATATATGAAGCTTAAATCCATTGCACTAATCTGCCATATTAGAAACTAATTAGTTAATATTTATAATAGTGGAAACATACAAGTATTTACATACATACATACACACATATGGGTATGTGTACATATGAGATGCAATTAAAAAAGGATAAGCTTATAAATTCGTTTATTTGTTTCAAATGTTTTGAAACTATCCAAGGCGCCTATTTGGCCTGTCCCACAAGATTGAGCGTTAACGTTCGTCCAGAGCCAGCTGGTAAAAGAAAGCAATACATATGAATCTAATTTCGGTAAAAGAAATTGCTTCCTTTGTTGTCAAATGAAAGGTAATATGTTAATTTTGTGAAATTTCTGCTCGATTTTGTTTTCTTTTTCTGAGTGTAAGAATTTCGTTCGTTCTTATAAAAGTTTTCTTTAAGAATAGGGTGAGGTAAAATACGTATATATATACATACACAGATGGACAAAAGTCACCGTCATTTGGTATCTAGAAGATTATAACAGCTCCCATGCCCAGAAAATAATGGAATCGGAAAAAGTAGTATATTTAACAAAAACTATTATTTATATAAATTCTATTTCAGTTTAAAAATAAGGCTAATTCAAGCGTTATTTAAAAAAAAAAATGGCATATAACGATTGCTGTGTGCATTTTTGGTGGACAAAAGTCACCGTCAGTTCAGCTCGGCTTGCCTGTTAAAGTAATTTTAACAAAAATTTGAGCCATTCTGGCTCCGTTTATCAGTGAGTTCGTTTAGTATAGTAGCTTTAAGACTGATCTGTACACATTTTATAACGGTACTTAATTAAAAATTTTACCGACGCCTCGTGATTGTTAAAAATGAATCAAAAAAGGAAAGAAACCACAATTGAAAAAAGAAAAATTATTTTAAATGAGTACAACCAAAGCAAGACCATTCGGGAGATGTGTTTATTAGTTAATCGACCACCCACCACCATTACTGCAATAATAAAAAGGTTTAAAGATGAACCAGAGTGCAAATATCTGCCAAGAAGTGATCGACAGCCGGCACTATCTGTACGCGAAAAGCGCGAAATAATAAAAATAGTTAAAAAAAAGAGCCCGAAACCCCGTCAGAAATTGCTGCAGCGATAAAGGAAAGCAGTGGTACAGTTGTTCACCCACGTGCTGTGCGCAGAGCGCTGAATTCCGCTGGTTATAGTGCTAGAGTATGCAGAAAAAAGCCACAGATCAGCAGCGTCAACCAAACGAAACGTCTTTCCTTCGCAAAAGAGCATTTAAGCAGAGGAATAGATTTCTGGGAAAAAGTTATCTTCCCTGATGAAAGTAAATTTTGTATATATAAATCGGACGGACGTGTTTTAACGTGGAGAAAGCCGGGCGAAGCATTAGCAGAGAGGATATACAGTCAACTGTGAAACACGGTGGTGCTGGAGTCATGGTATGGGGATGCATGTCGACGGCTGGTGTTGGAGAGCTCGTCTTTATAGATGAAATAATGGACAAAGTACTTAATTTGAATATACTTAAAGAAAATCTGCAGAAAAGTGTTCAGAAGCTTGGCATTGAATCAGACTACTACTTTCAACATGACAATGACACCAAGCACACCGCAGAAATAGTTCGCTTATGGGTCTTGTGGGTCTTGTACAACACTCCCCTTACCCTGAAAACTCCGCCATAGTCAACCCGACCTGAATCCAATAGCATTTATGGGACCATTTGGATCCTGCGGATTCGGGAGCGTCACATTACCAAAATGGCAGAAAATAAGCCCAGATATTACCAAAAAATTTATTCATACGATGCAGAAACGTTTGCAAGCTGTCATCAAAAACAATGGTAAACATACTCCATACTAAAATAGTTTTAGCCCTTTAATTGATGAAGTACTTTATTAAATGACGGTGACTTTTGTCCACCAAAAATGCACACAGCAATCGTTATATGCCATTTTTTTTTAAATAACGCTTGAATTAGCCTTATTTTTAAACTGAAATAGAATTTATATAAATAATAGTTTTTGTTAAATATACTACTTTTTCCGATTCCATTATTTTCTGGGCATGGGAGCTGTTATAATCTTCTAGATACCAAATGACGGTGACTTTTGTCCTTCTGTGTACATACATATGTATGTATGAATGTATGTGCATGGACATAAATATAAACAATTTGTTTGATAATAATATTCTGAGCATTTTCCGTTGTGTTTATAATCATTTTGAATGAACACAGTGGGAAATACATACATATGTATGTAACTTACAAATAATATTTTATTTTTTTATCGATTCACACTGTTTTTGTATATAAAAAAAATTGCGTTAAAAATTTTTTATACCCGGCACATCTTTAGTTTTGCTTTAAAAGTTCATACTTTTATACTTCAAACAGGGCGGTACAAATAGCAATATTCGTTTTTTAATATTAAATAAAATGAATTTAATTATTTTGGCATATTGGGAATATGATTTCATATACATACATACATACATACATATGAGATCGACGGCAGTTTATGCTGTTATATGTACTATGTACATACATACATATCTCACGAAATGGGTCGAGCAATATAAACTGGGATGGTGTATAAACTTCTTGGTTATGATTTGTATTGAATCGATGTTTAATCTCAAGATAAATATCTAAAGCAAGCAAATAATACTTCTTTTAGGCGACAAGCTGGCTGACATGGCCAAGACGGCTGCGAGCAAAACTATCGGTATGTATGTATGTATGTATGTATGCATGTATGTATGTGTGTATGTATGTACATATAAGTATGTCTTCAGAAATTAAAAGTGTTCCAAACCTAAACACCAATGTTTGGATTTTATTTTTTGAAGATTGCATTCATTCAAACATTTTTTAAACTGTTTCGTTCAAGGGAATAACATGGAAAAATTAAAACCGAACTTTGATGCCAAGTCCAAAGGTTTGCTCTGACTTTCTGACATGCAACGTTTATATAAAAATTATTCCAAACTTGACAACTTTCTAAGAAAAGGATTTTTTTAAAGAAAATAAATTAACACCCAGTTGTTTTAACAACTAAAAATTTCGACATCTCTGTTTTCTTGCTTTCTCTTATTTATACTTGGATATAAAAATATCTACATATGTATGTATGTGCTGCGGCTTCCCTTTAATTTATTTGCTCTCAGTTATTTAACGATGCCATCTGTTTTGATCTTTGGAGAAAAAAAAATAAGAAAATCAATCAACGATTGATTAAAACTTTTATTTTGCATAATTTCAAATTATGTATATTTTCGCTTCGAAAATCTTAAATTTAGTTTAATCTTCTGAACATTTTGGTTTCTGCACAAAACGTTTTGTTTTCGTATTCGGAATGAGAGCGGCGTCTTTAACAACAACATTATTTTAATGCCATGACGAGACAATAAGTTTGCTGCTGTAATTTGTAGCAGAGCTTAACTAAATGGGGGGTCATTCTTTGCTGTTTTACTCTGTATATGAGTACTTTTTAATTTCACAAAAAAAAAAAAAAATAAACGGAACGAGAACGAGAACAAAAATGTGTTTTCCTCCATTTCGCTGACCAGCATGGAGAAATTTGCTTTTGCTGCTGCAAGTACTTGCCTTTCTTATTCTCCCTGTAACTTTGTTTTTTTAATTGTTGTAAGGTTTCTTTTACATGTTTTTCCTTTTTTTGAATTTTTTAAAAAGGGGCTTTGTGCGAGTTTTTTTTATATTTTGCTTAGAAAGAAAAAATATCTGCTTGTTACACACATACATACATACATATGTACATATTTCTACCAAACTAAACCATGCCAGTCTGCCCGTAAGCACACAGCTGGGGTTTAAATAACCAAATATAACCACATTTAATACCAAATGGCTGGCTCGTTGGCTGACTGAATGACTGAATAAATGAGTGAATGAATGAGTGACTGAGTGTGCAGGACTGAGTTGTTCTTGTTACAGCTGCCTGCATGCGTGTGTGTATGTGTTGATTTGATATTTTCACTGTTTTTACCTTAAAATATTTTTATATAAACTTTTGTTTCTTGTTTTTTTGGAGGGTAAGATGTTGCAACAGACAGCCATGGCATGTTTTAGAGTTATAAGATACATTCGCGAGATTGCAGTTGTGTTTAGCTGCAAAGCAAATGGTTTGTTTGATAAAAGCTTTTAAGCTGAGAAAAGCTTTGAAATCAGTTTATAAAATTGTTATATGAATTTTATCTGACGTAAACACATACATACATATAATAATAGTCAAACTTCTGGTTTCTCCTCTAAAATAGTCAGAAAAAAAGTTTAGTTATCAAATGAAGTCACGAAATATAACTTAATTTTTGCTAGTTACTCTTATGTTCGAAATCTTATAGAATTCCATTAAAATCTACTCCTACTTCAAGGTCTACATACTACATGGATTAAATACTATTTAACAAGATTTTCTTTCATAAGGAAAACAGCTGACTAAAAAACCTCGTTAATTTCGTATGTTCGTATCACTTGTTTACTGTTTTTTTTTCTTTTTGAATTTGCATCTGTCTCTATTTTTTTTATAAATAAATTAATAAAAACCTAAAGTAATGGATCCTTTCTCTTCTATTTTGGGTTTTCTTAGTGCAGTGCTGTATTTTTTAGTCCAAAAATGAAAAAAAATCACAGTTGCATCGCTTGGTACTGAGTAGATTAGAAGAAAAAATTTTGCCAAAATCTACTCACGAAGTTCATCAATCTATCAAAATCTGCTGCATTTGCTGTAAAATGTCGCATGAAGAGGATTTCGCTTTGGTGCGAATGCACTATTATCTCTTGCCGAGTTGTCGAACCAAACCATGGCTTCTTCTTCTTCCCACTCATTTTCGTCGACAATCGGTTTTCGTTTTTAATCAAGTTATCCGAAATCTCAGCACTGCACTGGTACATTCAAATGCATTCACTCAGGAAACGAGGTTGATTTTACTATAATCTTGTGGTGGTGCAAAAGGCGTTAAAGAGAACGCAAGATATGCCAGCCTTTCGAGCCTTAAACCAATCAAGTTAATCTCATGCCTGCTAGAAATTCTATTCATTCAAAAAACCCCAACTAGTATTTATGCTAAAGTTGGAAATTTGCCGCATAAACTCTTACGCAATATCCCAAACTATACAGAAGCATTTAAACTTACTTTGTATTTCCGCTACTTTAGGGCTTGAAAGAAGACAAAATTTGTTCAATTTACGCCACCAAGTGGGTTAAAACTTATGTTTTTTCAAAGTGTGTACTGAACAGAAATGTTTCCAGCTGGGCAAATGGGTTACGTGTGTCTATAACTCTTAAGTGTTGCTGAGAAACTGAACGAATTAAATTGCATTTTAACGTGGAGGATAAGCACAGTACAGTTCACAACAATATGCTTCAGTTTTAACCAACACTGTTGAAACTTCAAAGTTTTTTGGGGAAAAAATTTGCAAAAGTGAGCGTGTGGTGACTGTTAAGCCGGTATATTTTTCTTACAATGAAATGCAAACATCATAATGTTTGTCGCCGTCATCATCAACTGCAAAAGCAACAATATTACTTACCAACAATATCGGTGATAACAATTCACTTCACTCTCCACACGCTACGCCAACCAAGGAATTACCGAACGAACTTTCCACAAAAAAAAACACACGCAAACATTTCTCATTCACCCACTCACCTCACCACCACCACCCCTCTCCACTTCCCACACTTGTGCAACTACTTTGTGGGTTTTCTTTTTCATTTTTTTCTTCTTGATTTTTTCTCTCAACTTTATAAAAATTGTATCTCTTACCCTTATTATAATTGTGTGTTTTAAAAGCAGCACGAACAAAACAAAAAAAAAAATAAAAGGGTCTTGAAGTTTTTTTTTTCTTGATTTGTTTGAGAATTTTTATTTTCTGTGCAGAAAATAAAAATGTGGCAACAGAAAAAAATACATGTTCTCCGCACAGTTTTTTCTTTCCATTTTTTTTTTCTCATTTAAAGGTATGTAAGCAAAGTAGTATGTTTGTGTGGCTGTAGGTACTTGTACATACATATACATACACACATTTGTGAGTATATATATGTGTGTGTGTGTGTGTGCATTTGTGTTAATTTTTTTCCAGCTGCTGTCATGATTCTTATTCTTTTACTCTTAAGGATTTGAACATTAACGTTAGACTAAGAAAGCTTGAGTTATTGGTTTTATTAAAAAAAGTGTTTTTTTTTCGAAAAACTTTTCCAATTTTTTCTTAACTTCTTTTGCAATTTGCCTGACCGACCAAAAGAAACTCAATTCTTTTTTTTTATGCTTAATTTTTTTCTTTCGATCTTTTTGCTTTTCTCTCGTGTACTAAACTAAAAAGAAGTGGCTGGATGGCAGGCTGTTGTTTGGCAACAACAACAACAACAATATCGTCAAATCTTCTGGCAACAGCATAATGTAGTAAATAGTGTTGTTTGTTGTTGTGTTGTTACTTTTTTTAAAATGACCATTCGCTTTCATAAAGCAGCGGTGTTGTCTTGTCGCGGTATTAGTAGTAGTTTGAAAATGTTGCTGTTAAAACTGATAATTGTTGTTGTCTTAAAATGAATGGCGTTTTGTCGCTGTGTAGTTAGCCGCCTTGTATACAAAACAATTGATCCAATTCTTTTTTATCGTGGTTGTATTCTTATGGCACAACTGCATACCAACAATATGCTGGCATGTGTATGTACACACATATGTATGGCTTTTTGTTTATATTATAGTCCACTTTTATATGATTTTTATCATCTTTACATACATTAAAAGTATTTTTTTTTTTTCATTTCTTCTTGACTGTTTTGACTCTCAGGCTCCTCATGCATTTCTTTTTTATTTGTTTTTGTTTTTGTTTTTGTAAACGTAACTACAATACGACACTGTTATTTTTTCTTCGTCTTTAACTTTATGTATGTTATTGGTATTGTTGTTGCTGTTGCTGTTGCTGCAGCTGCTGCTGAGATAGTTGCTGTTTTTATTATTGCTGTTGTTTCATTTTATATTCATATCTTCTACATACATATGTACATAGTACATACATACATACATACATATACAAATTGATATATTCACTGGTTGTTGTTCTTGTGTATGACATGCAAAAAGGGCGCAGTTTTTTTTTCGTCGTAGTTTAATCGCAAAATTTTTTTTCTTGTACATTTTTTTTTGATTCTTTACAGTAGGACCGCTACCATTAAAATAAGCAATAAAAGTTTCTAGGAACCTACATACATACATACATACATACATAAATACATATGTACATTCTTGTTTCATCAGGCTCGTCGAACACAATTTCTTTCCAAATGAAACCATTTCAAGATTGAAATAACAGTAGTTCTCGATAAAATTATAAAAAGATTTCCTCGCTTTAATTGCCCAAAATTAGTTGGCTCTAACTAATAATACTGAGTCATAATATGATATAAAAAAAATTCATCTAAATGGGAATGGGTTGTTCCCTGTACAAATGACTATTTTTTGGTAGAATAATTAGCTGGGCTTAAATGGTACAGTTTTATGTAATTTGTATATTTTTTTTTATTATAAATAGAAAGTATTGAAAACGCATTAATTGACAATCAAATTTGCTAAAGAAAATATAAGTTTGTTTTAGTAAAGAACAATTTTCTATTCATAAACACCATGAAATATAAATGGAAATGTTTGAAAAACCTTCTATTATCGGGCTTATTACCGTTCTCGAAATCTTCGAGAGTTTGTAATAGATAAAAGCGAATGCAAGTGGTTTTGCTTTAATCTATTACAAACTTTCGAAGACTTCGAGAAACGTAATAGGCGTGATTTTAACGACGAAAGACACAAGTCTCTCAGCCATAGACCTAAAAGAAAGCACAAAAATACGTACATATGAAAGCAAACTATTTAACTTTTAAATTTAATATATTAAAAATTATTAAGCGATCTTAATCTATAGTTATTTGTGTCTTTTATTTTTTCTTTTTAGGTAAAATTTTAATTTCGAATTTGCCAATAAACAAAGTTGTAAGTATTTAGATTAAAACCATGTCGTATATATTATAATACTATATACATACATACATATGTATGTATATATACGTGTATGTGTTGGCGTGTGTATATTAGTTTCAGGTAGGAACTGGCCCCACTGTAGGTAGCTGTTAATTACATAGACATTAGGAGGGTATTCCTATGATTACGAAATACTACAAAACAAAAAAAAAATAATAAAACAGAAGAAAATCCAACAAATAAAAATCTATCTCACACCCAATATACTTCCATACATACATATGTACATACCACTCGTTATGTAAATGATTTCCAATTGGAAAAAAGGAATATAGACTTATTGCACCAATACATTCACACGCTCGCTTTCAAATGGTCATTAATAAAGTGCGGCCAAGTGAACATATTCGTTTTTTTGTTTAACGGCTTGTTTTTCTTGGCATTTTTTTTTTGAACGCTTAAGAATGAGTTCAGTTCTTCCTATTACCACCAACCTTGTCATACCTATGACCAGCACCAACTCTTTTTTGCTTTTGTTTTTTTTTGGTCAAAATCTTATATAACAGATCGACCTCCTTTACGGCATGCTTCAATACATCAACTCTTAAAATACGGCCAGGATACGATGACGACGCTGAACATGGGCATAAAATACTCGTATTTGACTGCAATTCTTTTTCTTGTTCTTTTTTTTTTTTGAACATTGCAAAAATAGACATTTTGTCACTTACATGTCGGAATTTACGTGGTTCGTCTTTTTTTTTTTTTATTTAGCCAGCGATTGCTTCTTACATTTTGTTTCCATATATTTTTGGTTTTGTGTTTTTTTTGTTTGTTCTGTTTTGTTTTAAAACTGAAACTCAATTTTCTCAATATCGAGTATAAAAACTATCTTTGAGCAACTTGTCATCTTGTTTTTTGGCACACAATTTTTTTTTCGTTCATTCCTTTCTGCGTTTGTAGCTGTTTTATGTGGAGTCTCTTAAAAGCTTCTCAACGACCAGCTCACATGGTTTTCTTATGTGTATGTGCTACTTTTTTTTTTCCAAAGCATACTTACAGACAAACATACAACACATACAAAAGCAAACGAATGGACTGCTGGACAATGGTAGAGTGTCCTTTCTATTTCTTCTTTTCTTTCTTTAGCAGAAATCCATGAAAGAACCTGCGAGCGAGCGAGTGTAATGAATGATACAAATACAATGTGGTCTCACCGCCATCTCCATCTCCTCCCCACCATCATGCAGCCATCCATCCACCACCGCCACCACCACCACCACCACCGCCAACACCGCCACCACCTTCAACTTCGCAGCAGTTTCACATGGTTTTTTCACGTTTTTTTTTCCACATTCTACCCAATTTCTGTATAAGCTTAGTCCATTTCCACATATATTTTTTCTTCTTAAACCAAATGGTTGTATTTATTATTGTATTGTTGTATTTAAGGGATGTTCTTCTTATACCGCTCTTGTTGTTGTATTCTCAGATTTTTATATACTTTGTTGGGAATTTTTTTCTTCTCACTTAAGAAAAATTTTTTCCGTTTTTATACATACATACATCCATGTACATATTTTTCTGTTTTTATTTGCCACCACCCCTCCCTCCTTTCCGCTACCATATTTGCCTTGTCTTGGGATTAAAGTTTCTTGAAATATCTTGCACTCTCTTGCGTTTTGTTGGTCCCCTTTTTGAGGGGCAGATTTTGAAAGAATGTTATAGTCAACTACAAAAAGTAGTTCACATAAGAAACGCAATAGATGCGTCGTGCGGAACAAAAGCGGCAATGTTTGGTCCAGTTTTTGTCTGGGTCCAGAGGCTGAAATCTTTTGTCAAATATTAAGACCTTTTAACTAGACAAAATTGTAATATTTAAATCGCTGGCAGGTGGGATATTACCACTATACTATCGAGGTTTAAAAGCCTTCACAGGGGCGGGGCATATATCGCTTAGCAGTACAACAATGTTACGGCACCGTCCATGTAACCTTTAACAATAATGTATGGCATCTCTGGAGTCATCAGCTGATATGTTTCATTTTGATGTGCGATCAAAACGTAATAAGCGATTCTTTATTTCGTTATGAGAAGGCGGATATGCCAATAAAGACAGTCATCATTTCTTTTGTGGAAATTTTCCATCACTAATTCGCCATTTGGTGGCTGGTACTTATAATGTCCTCGATAGATTCAATCACTCAGATGTTGCAAGGCCTATGCCACTGGCATAAGATTTACATTCGAAACCAAAATCTTACATACATATTTTTCCCGGAAAGACAAATGGTTTTAATATAGAATCCGATCCGTGACTCGAAAGAATATATCGAGGCAAGTTGACTGTTGAGGTATTGAATCGCATTTGACAACGACTATACTCCTGTCCATTGTCAGATATTGCTCATTTGTTCTTTGGCATATGTTTAAATTAATGCAACTGCCCGAGAAATATTTCGACCACGCCACTGCCGCTGCACTCTGTTACGACTTTGGCCAAAAATGATTAAAGTTGAGTTAAAAATCTAATTCTGTTTTGATGATATTCTAAAATATGACTCAAAATTGTTGAGAAGTTATAGAGTTCATGCAACTCAAAGTTGAAGAAAGTTTCTATGGAACCTAAAAGACTCAAAGGATATCACTTGCATTTTGCATTTTGGTTAACAGTTACTAAAATATTTATTAAAAGAAATGCAACCCTGGTGTCTGCTTGGATATCAAAATGACAATAAATAAGTTTAGCAACTGGACATGAATCCTGGGGAAATAAACTCCGGGATATATGTATGTTTTATATGAGTAGACGAGTTTTAATTTTGAAATTAATTTTGATGTATAAACCCTGAGGATAAGGATTTTTCTAATAAAAAAACACTTAATATTTCAGTATATTATTTCTGCCAGTGTAGCAATTATGGCTTACAGTGTAGTTACATACATACATACATATATATAAATTTAAGCTGCACTTATTTGTACGAATTTCTTTGGTGTATGTTTATTTTTTACTGTCAATATAAAAGACTCCTTCGAATGCCACTTTTCGTCTCGATCTTGGCTTTGGTTGATATTTCATTTATGCTGGCACTCTTTTAATGCTCTGTCGATTTTCTGCCTGGCTTGATTTGTGTTCTTTCTGTTAAATTTTTTCATATTTTTCCTTAAAATTCTGATATTTTTTTTCTTGTTGTTCGCCGCTGCTGGCCCACTGTATGTCCCCAATGAGAATTTTTTTCTGCTTAACGACTTTTACTTTGATTTTTTCTTCCTTCTTTTGGTGCTGATTCTTCTTCTTCTTCTTCTTGATATACTACTACAACTCTTGCTGCTATTTCTCCCTTGTGGTTGTTGTAGTCGAACAGAATGAAAAAATTTTTATTTCCACTACATTTTTTTTTCCCAACACAAGTCGTCGTCGTCGTCGTCGCTGTTGTTGTTGTTGTTGTATGTTCTCTTGAACATTTTTTTCGCTTCGATTTTTTTCCACATTTGTTGTTGTATATATTTTTTCTCGAAATTTTTTTCTTACGTTTCTTAACGCCGCTCCTCAATATTTTTTTTTTTTTTTGGTTTTTTATAATTCCACTTGCACATGAACACAAACACACATGTATGGTTAACGTGTGTTATGAGTGTACGAGTGTATATATGTATGTGTGTGTGTGTGTGTGTGTGTGTGTGTGTGTGTGGCAAAGAGATATTGCTTTCGACTGCTCCTTGACTCTAACTGCTGGCTTCGCTTGCTTGCTGGCTGGCTGGCTGGCTGGCTGGCTGGATGGCTGGCATTGCCTTGGCTGGCTTGGCTTGTTGGATGGTTTGCTTGCTTGCTGGCTTGCTTACTGACTGACTGATGTTGCTTTTGTTGTTGTTGTAGTTGGATTTTTTTTCTTCTTTATTTATAATTTTTTTCTGATACTTCTTTTTTTCGTTGCTGTTGTTGTATTTTTTTTTTTTTTTTGCTAATCGTCGTCATTGTAGTCATTGCCTGGTCGCCTTTTTGCATCATCTTTTATTTGTAATTCTGTTCATCATCATCGTTCATCGTTAGTCGTTGTCGTTACGGCCGTGTCTCAATAATAAATTTACTAGCTCCTCTCTCGCTCGCTAGAATTCTTATTAAATGAGTAAAAACCACTCATATAATACTAACATACATGTCGTCAGTCACAATTTAAAAATAAAAGAAATAACAAATAAATATTATAAATAAATAAAATGAAAATATAAAAAAGCTTTAACAAAACAGCAAAATAAAAAAAAAAACTTCTTAAAAGAAAAGAAGAAATATTTGAGAACCACAAAAAGAGAAAAAGAAAACCAAGATTCCTATAAAAGAAACTGCTTGAAAACGTCTTAAACCAGCGCGTCCGCTTTGAAAACGTCCAAAAATTAATGCCTGTTAAACGAAATTTCGTTTAAGCCGTGTCCAGTTATCGGTCTTTGTAAACTCAATCGTGCATGTCCATGTGTATGTAATTCTCCGTTCGTTCGTTCGTTCGTTCACTCATTCGTTCGTGTGTGTGTGTGTGTGTGTGTGTTTAGGTGCGTGTGTGCCAGTGTTTGTGTCCTAAAGTTGTATTCTAAGAAAAATTTATATCTTAATGTAATTTTTTTTTTGCCATAATATTAAAACTTGTTCTTAAATAAAAATGTTTAAATTATTAAAGAAAATCTAAAAAAAGTGTTGTTTTATAAGAAAACATAAATCAAAAAATTTATTTTCTTTCCCCCTTTGTTGGGCCCTGCTCCCGGTCCTGTTCCTTAGTGTTTTCTTCAAGTCCCTACTGGTTCTTATCAATTTTGTATAAGAAAAAGTTTCAAAAAAGTTTTATTTTCTCGTTTTCTATTTGTTACTGTTGTTGTTGTTCTTGTTGTTGCTGCTGTTACGGAACCAACACAGTTTGAGTTTACCCTTTTCAACTGCTAAAACTTGCCATATGTTTGATGGAATTTTATAAGAAAAAAGTAAAAACAAAACTTAAAAAAAAAGCCAAGTTTTTATAGTTTTTCTATATCAGATTCGGTTTTAGCCAGTGTAAGTTTTGTAGGTTTTTTCTTAAATATATTGTATATGTTTCCTTTGGGACAACGCAGGGTTGTGCCCTTTAAAGGGGGGGGGGGGGGGGTATGGTAAATTAATTTTTCATTTTAATTTAATTTTTGATTTATTGACCATTTTTACTATTTTCAAGATTTAACTTTGTCTTATTTCAATATTATTAGCAAACTCCCTAAAGTATGCCACACTTTTGAATACATAAAATAGCATCCAAAACTATTCATCTTTAAAATTGCTGGTACTTATGATACACTTGAATTCAAACCACTTTTGTACGTGCCTCACCAAAAAAAATAAAATAGACCAGACACTGGAAATGGCTCCTTAATTTTTAAATGTCAAGCCGTTCAGAGAACAAAAATTATGGCGAAAAGTGCTGGTCCTTTAAAAGATATTAGAATATTGACATTGTGATCATTTTTAAAATGCTGGGTTTTTAATTCAAACTTGTTTTAAATCCTCATAAAAATACTTTTGCCTTTCTTTTACAAAATATATATTTTGTTAGAAACACTTTTGTAACTTAGACATTCCAAATCACTCCGGCGGACAATTTTTTAAAAGTTTCCTGAAGAACACGATTCTTTCAATCTCGTCATCATAAACTATAAATTTTTTGACATAAAGCCATTTGTTAAGATTTAGAAACGGTAACCACGAAATGACGCGTTGTTTGATATGGACAGTATGCCACAGTCCTTGATATCTGGGGACTTCGCGTACAACAAATTAAGGGGTTGAAAGAATCATTTTCCCCCTTAATTAGATGATACCGTTTTTTGCTTTTTACCGTTAAAGCGTTTAAACTTTTTAAATTAATTGGTCATGAATGACATTGACATGATATGAACTTGTTAAGCGCCAGACCCGCCTTATCCTTTTTTTTTTTAAAGTGAATGAAGTCTTTTAAAATCCCACTGTTATGATTATTTCTTGATTTTCTATAGATTGTAAAACAAGGCTGAACTATTGCTAATTTGTCAAATGCTTTGCCTCTTTGTCCAAAAGCAGATACCCTGAGATTGTGAGAAATCGAACCGGCCATCGAGCAGAACGCAGCCTTTTTTGTGTTCTAATATTTAAAATGCCAAATTTCCCCCCCTTTCAGTTGGGCTGTCTATAGGCTCCTTTATTTCATATGTTTTTAGTTTCAAATCATTTAATAACATTTGATGAATTTTATTGGTTATTGGCCCAATAGTTTTTAAGTTTTTCATTATCTACCGTGAGGGGAAACAAAATTTCCGTTCACATTTTCCCTTAAAACAAATTTTTCAATTCTTTCAATGCCTGCCAGAGGCAAACTAATAGACCCACCATATATCAACAATCAGCTTACGTGTAGCCCCCTAAAACTTTCAATAATAAATCAAATTCTGTTGAGCCCAAAAGTATGCAATGTTTGTTTTTTCAACAATTTTTTACATTGTTTTGAAAAATGAAATCTCATGCCGCTGCTCAACAATTGAAATCTATTAAAAATTTGGAATTTTGTGATGATGATTTATGCTCGTTTAAGAAAATCCTTGTCAAAAAAAATTAGAAAAAAAAAATTTAAGGCGTTAAGCCAAAAAGGATAAAAGTAGAGATACAAATAATTTACTCTTCTAACATAATTATGTAGCGAAAAGTTAAGTTTATTTCAAAAATTCACATTGAATACGAAATTTTACTTAATACTAACATCCTAAATAGAACCTCCGACGGTTCTGAACAATTCGAGAAATTTCCCTGACATATAATAACTGAAAAAAGCTGTCTAAAGTTTTTTACAAACGTTCGTAGCGTTGAAGAATTTACGTTGTATTTTTAAGGAAAAGGAGAAATTTGCAATTTTTGCCCACCCGAATTTCTTATAAAATTTACAAAACTATATAAAATTATCAAATTAATATTTGTAGTGAACTTTTAGGCGCCCTAAAAATAGGGATTGTATTTGGATTTGTGATGGAAGAAAGAAAACATATATTTAAGCGATTCTTTGAAGCAAATTAAACAACAAATTGCATCTAATAAATAAGTATTTTTTTTTTGGTATATTATATGATTTACAACATTTTTAAATGTAATGGAAATCAGTTATGAAAACGATTCTTTAAGAAAAAAGACTTGTGATGAACTGCGAGAGATATTTTTATATAATAATTGTATTCTCATTGTACTTTAAAATATGTAGGTTTTATTTAATGTTTTTCCAGCCTTTTTGTTGAAGCTTTTTAAGTCTATATATACATATAGATTTTAAAGTCTTCTGCTTTAACTTAATCAGATTCCTTTTTAGCGACGGCAAGTTTTTTTTTTTACAATTTTATCTGCCATTCTTATTTGTTTAAATTTTCTTTATTTAATTCACATATTTTCTCTTTTATTTTTAAAAATTCTGATCTTTTACACTCTAAAATGACAAAGAGATACATCGAAAACGGTTCTAATTTGTTGTTACCGAAAATAATGAAGACTACTTTTAGGCGTTAAAAAAATATCAAACTTAAACTATACCAAGTGCTTATGCCTCATAAAAACCAGCCATAACATAAGAATTATCCTAAACAAATGAGTTTATTTAATTACTTTAAAGTTAAACAATTAAAAAATTAATATACCTTTTTTTTTATATGTTTTCCAGCTGTCTATATGACGACATTTCCTAGGCGCTGCGCTCGTTCTACGATAGAAAACTACTCTTTTTTTTTGTATGTGTAGTTTTTAAAATATCTTATTAGCACAGTTTTCTTGCAATTCTAAATGTTTTTTTTGTTTAAACAATTGAGTATAAAGTTGAGTGGTTTCAAGTGTACTGAGGCCTAGGGTAGCACCTATTAAATATTGACGCATAGACAGCTGGGGAAAAATACAAGCAACAGTTATATTTTTTTCTACGAGCAATTACTTTAAATTATATGGATTTAGTGGTCCAAGTTCGTTGATTTAAATGTCCTCGAGTTGGCTGTTGTCTTACAACAGATTTCTGTGTCTTCATAAGGAACTAGAGGGTGGAGAATCTACGGGTGAGCTTGTCTAAGGCCTGATGTTCCTTGATGAATTCGGGCTAACAACTCGGTGGTTGCTTTGATCTCGCTTTACTATCTGGGAAATTACTGGCAAATAGATTAGATTGCCCGAGCTCTGCAGCAAGAGGTGTGTTATGTGCCGTCCCTGCAATCGTACGCCACATGGGGGCGATGCTGAACCGTTGAGAAGTTCGTTAAGAGAAGTTGATCCGCAATCAGATTAGACCAATTTCACTATTTGGCACTAAAACTTCATTTCAAACATTTTTAATCAAATTGTTTGTTGGTTTTCAGAATCTATCCCAAATATTAATACAATTATGACCACATTTGGTAGAGAACCTAAAGGCTCCATATAAATCGCGCAAATCCAAAAAATATACAAAAAACGGTGTAATTATTGAAACGTTCACATAATTAATACAAAATCGGACAAATATTCATACGAATTTTGAAGATTCTTGATATAGTTTCTGTTACTGAATGGTAAAAAGTATCCTATTATACAATTGAATTAAATTTTAGTTACTTTCCATTATTGGAAATGGTTTTGAAGACATAGAGTTTTAAATATATTTACGAAGCCTACAGCCCACAATACAGATTAGCTTTGAAAGCGCCGATTGAACTCAACAGTTTTGTGGAACAATTCCCTGCCTCCGGCCACAAGTTCTTTAGCAGAAAGTCTAAATGGTTTGTTCACCTGGCAAATCAAAAGATTATATTTAATACTTGTTGCAAGTTCCTCGATTTTGAGGGTGCCTAATTTTTTTTTAGACAAGTTGTAATTTTTCATAATTTTGTTTATCCCTTTCTTTCAAAAAATGAAAAAGAAAAATTAAATATTGTGCAGAGAACTGAGAAAAATTAAAATTCAATTTATTTTCGCACAAGTTGCAAATGAAAATAAATTTTTAACTATAGAAAATGCTGCCAAAATTAAAAACTATTTTTCGTTAAACGATTAATTTTGTACACTTTTATGTTTTGTAATTTTCATCAATTTTTGTGGAAAATGTCTTACAAAAAAGAAAGAAAATCAAAAGGATTTGCTCAAAATCTATTATTATTGAATAAACGGAAAACAATAAAATGCAAAAAATACAAGTGAAAAGAAATTTAACGTTGAAAAATTTTGGTTTTACATATTTTGTGTGTTTTCTTTTGAACATCTAGTTCCCCGGAAGGGTTATTAGAGATAAGTTGGTTGAAGTGGTCATGCTGGATTGATACCTAAATCGCAGAAAGAAAACTTTTTGATCGTGGAGATGCTGGGGACGAGTATAAATTCGAGAGACCAGACACTTTTCTTGGTGTAACACATGCCCGTTTCAGTGACAAACTGAATGTCGAAAGAGTGAAGCCTCTTCGGCCTTTTAACTCTTATTGTTTCAATTTCTGAGCTGTCTAGCGAATTGTTCAGCTTGTAAGATTTGCTTAACATCTTTTAGTGTCCTGTGACGACGATAGTCCTGCGAAATGGCCAAAAGAAATGCACGGGCAATAAGTTTAACGCTGGAACATTGTATTTAATGGAAATCCCAATATCCTGATATCGTTTTCAATCAGTCAGACGTCAGGCCTTTAGATTTGGTTGTCATGCAGTTTCGGAACTATAGTTTAATTCTGTCTTTAGTTGCTGGAGATGTTCAAAACTGGCAATTCGATCTTAACTCTGTCTTAAAGTACAATACAATTGCAACACTTATACAAACGTTGTGTTCATATAGCCGAACATAGAGTTTTTAAATTATCAATGTATTTCTTTATAAGAGTATTTAAAAACTTTAATATTTATTTGTCTCAAGGCCTATTACACGATAATGAGCGCAACTATTTTGCACAACAAATAATTAATTTTAAAAGCCGAGCCGCAAACAAGATAAGGCATGCAAAACTTTGTTAAAATTAATCTTTAAAATGTTCTACGAGTATGAATTAGTTACTTCACAAATGCCAAATGCTGGCGAACTTTGTCCTTCTATATATGAAGTGGCGCGGGTGGGGCTAATTTTTTCGTTTATATAAAAGTTTGTAAAATGTAAAAGTAAAGCCAAAACACCGTTTTAATAAACATGCGGTAGTTTAATTAATTGTTGCCGTCGCCGCCTAAAACTATGCTAAACATTTATAACTACCCCAAATTATATGCTACACTGAAATAACTGAAAAGTGTGTGCCTGCAGTGTTTTGCCAACAAGTAACAATTAAATCAAATTAAGATTTCTTTTAGACACTAAAAAGCTTTTCTTCTACTCAGTCTCATGTATATTAAAAAACGCCTTAATTTAGGCTATAAAAAACAAAAACAAAAATTATTGAAAAATATATATATAAAAAAAAAAAAGAATAATTCAATTATAGCGCTTAAATAGCTGAATTTATTGGCAGGTGTATTTCTGGTTTCGCTGCAAGCAAAAGCCTCTATTTTATATTTTCGTTTAGCTTCGTTTTGTATATGATTTCTGGCAAAAAAAAAAAAAAAAGTTGTCTTAGACTTTGGAACGTCGTTGTTTGGTTTGTTCTTGTTACTTTTTCTAAACATAAACATGTGTGGAAAAAAACAACCACATATTTTTGTAAATGGGGGAATTCTTTTAGCTGCTGTTGTTGTTGTTGTTGTTATTTTTTTTTTTTTCAATAAAAAAAAGGAATAACAACAAAATTCTAAAATAAAAATTTCGCTTTCGTTGAATTTACTTCTTCGCCTTTTTTTGCAGTCGCTCGCTCGCTCGCTCGCTCAGTCAGTCAGTCAAAAATATAAAATAAAATAAAAAGCGTATGAAGAAAATAAGAAGACAACGACAACGTATGAATGTTGGAATGCACGTGTGTGTGCATGTATGTGTGTATGTGTGTGTGTGTGTTGATGTCTTATTAAAGTATGTAGTTATAATAATAATAATAAAAAGAGGTTCCTATTTTTTCTTGCTTCTGCTTTTTCTTCCTATTCGCCTTTGTAATCTTTTATATTTTTATGTTTTTATTTTTTTTTTTTCGGTATTTTTCTACCGGTTTTTCTTCACCACTTTTTATATTCTTTGTATTTCAATTGAAATGTACAATTTTCTTTTTGTCAATCTCAGGTTGTTGGCTTGCAAGTATGTGTATGTGTTCGTTTTCTTGCTTTTGCTCTTCTTTTGAGTTTCAGTCTCCGCTTTCTATGTGTTTCACTTTTATGGCTAAAACCTGGCAACATCTTCATCAGAATTGTTGACGGCAGCAGCGCTATTTTATATTCGTTGCCGTTTGCCCAGCACTTATTCCTGATTTTTCATCCTCTGCCGTCAATAATTTGCTCTGGAATTTTTTACTGTCTCGCTGCTGTTTAACAGATTCTATGTATAATCAAAATAGAGGCCTCATTTTCAACAACAACATTTTAATAAGTATTTACTTTCTATTTGGTCTGCTCTTTGGTTTTCAGTTTTATTGTTTATTTTTGGTTATTCTTTGTTTGTCACAAGGAAATTTCAAGTTCGCGTTTTAGTTTGATCGCTTCATTGGAAAAGCAGCTGTGCTTAAAATATTACCCCCCGCCCCCCTCATTCTTTCAGCTACTTTTTTCTAAGCATAGAAACCTTAAATGTACTCTCAAGCTGGATATTTCTAAAGGTGGTGAAGGTGGGTGATGCCAACTCACTTAAAAATTGCGTTCTGTGGGAGCAGTTTGATTTGGAGTTCCCCTTATCATAGTCAGTTGGTAAGACATTTTGCGGAGCTGGACTCACCGTTCGTTAAACATAATTTCATGGACTGCATCTACATTGACTACTTCCGGTTTGATGGCTGCCTTCAGATTTCATTTCATATGGATTCCTATAAATAACTTAAACAATCCAAGTTTCCTATTCATTTCTGTAGCATTTATCAGAGCTATGTTTTGCTGCCCCCGATGGCACTCTGCTCGCGGGGAAGAGAGGGGAAGGATCCCTCGGTGGGCACGGCAACCCAAAGTCTAGGAAGTTCATGTATGACTTCGGTTATGCATATTCTTCCGCAACCTTCACCAAAGGTCAATTGGTAGGACGAGAATGCCTTTTGGCTTTCTGGGTCGGTCATTAGTTGAGGAGCCTATTCTTGGCTGCAACGTTCTGGCTGTGGTTTAAACCTTAAGACGCAGGCAGAAGAAAATCTTCTAGGTGCTGTTGCCTTGCGACAGATCTGTTTTTATGCAAGGAACTAGATTGAAGGGAGTGCCAGGCGAGCTGGTTTAAGTCCTGATGTTCCTCGTGGATGTCGGGCTACCAACTCAGGAGCCTACTCATCTCTCTCCTACTGGGGAAATCTGTGAAGCAGAAGGGATTAGATAGCTTAAGCTCTTAAGCAAGGGGTTTATGATTTGTGAATATATTAAAAAAAAAAATTGTTAACTGTGTGAGCCTTACAGGCCACATGGGGGCGTTAGTGAATCGTCACTCGGTTCACTCAAGTGCATTTGATCCACTACCACATATAGCCATCAAGGCCGCTCCTGGCATAAAATCATTTCCATAAAAGACTTTTGTTTGACTCCATTGGTGTAAATTTTATCTATGGAAATTGTCTGCCTTTAATGAGCGTCAAAAATTAACTAAAGGGTCTTTCATTAAGCGCTCTGTATCGCTGAGTGTAAGCACAACAAAGTAGTATATGAGATATAGAAATTGTTTGGTTGAGAACGTCAACCAACCAGGCCTTAATCTTCTTTATGCCAGGAGTCATGACAGCCTGGCATCGTTTACGTTGGCTTTGAGGGCCATTATAATTTAAGGCTTATTCCCAAGGACAGCACTTCCAAACGAAAATGGAACGGCTTTAAATTGCAAAATCCCCGCGACCAATTGGAATCATCTCCATATGAGATGACAATGTCCTTAAATCGTTTAACGTTTAACTTTAACAAAAAGTGAACGAAAAGTTGGTAATCATATACATAAGATACATCAAAGATATACGATTATGCACCGATATCCAGACTAAAACTCACACATAAAACAGTGTTTTTTTTTTTAGGTTATTCCTGGTTCTCATGTGAATTAATATTCTCCCAAATTCCGTGATTTTGTCCAAAAAATTAAGCAATCTTTGAAGATGATTTTTTTTAAAGAAAATTAAATATAATTTGCAACTTCTCCAATGCCCTTTCAGCGATCGGACAACGTTACCTGCGACAGTTTAACTCCAGCTGCTGAATCAATTGTAAAAGATACAAGTTTTCTTATTGTCTTGATTGCATCACTCAGAGTTTTATTTTCTGCTCTTTTGTCCTATTACTATCCTGATGTTTAACTAAATCGTTTATTTTGTGCCGTTTGGAAATTTGTTTTTTTTTTAATATTTCCTAACAACAAATAACAAAACTGCGATGCTGTTTGCTTGGCCGCAAAAAAAGGACCCAGTCTTCGATACAAATCAAACATACGATCTCTGAACTTGTGGTCGAACACTCTAATCGCTCATCCATCGAAACACTTGCGAAATTTGTTAAATTTTCTGTGAGAGAATGTGTTGGTGTGGGTGACAGGAAGTGGAAGTTGCATTTGAGTCCAATTCTCCTGCACAATATCAGGGACAGTTGAGCTTTTTCCAAGACATTCTGCAATGTAGTGCCGTACGCTGCTGTGAAAAGTCCTACGAGTAGCATAATTATTGAGGCCGTAAAGTAAAGGTGGGGCATTGAGTGAACCCAAAGAACACCCAATTGGATGAAACAATGTGGCCATTATCACATTTTGTTGTTGTTGATATCTGTCCAAAACACACTATATTAAATGCCAGTCAATTGAAAATATGTAATTTAAATAATATGACAAACAAAGTGATGTATGTCAGATGTATCAGCTGTTTATTTTACATGTTATTTGAGGTGAAGAAAGATTCAACGTTCGAACCTGACCAAAATCTAAAGAAAACGTTAATACTTATTTATTATAGTGTGCACTCGTTGTATATACTTGCAGTTTCACGTACGTACATACACATTATTTACAAAGGTTGCCATACAGATCAGTTCTGAAAATCACTTTTGAAATCACGTGGTTTCTTAAAAGAAATTGCACTACAAAAGTCGCGACTCCTTGTTGCTCCTGCATTATTTTTCTAACATCAAAACGTTTAATATTTTGATTCTGGTTTCCAAAATTTCGTGATTTGAAAACACGTGGTTTTCAAAAAGAAATGGAAATCGAATGGTGATAAAGAATTAATATCGTTTAACAATGTTCAGCGTTGTTGTCACTGCATAACAAAAAATATTCGTCAGCTGTTGCGGTATTGCCATACTTTGAGAAAAGGCTACTGCGCTCACTTTCACTTCTCTTCTACTGTCGCTTAGTTTTTAAAACAAAATATCTCTGGATTTTTAATACCTGTGCTGAAAATTCGAATCTACGAGTACAATGTCTTTTCCAATTGTATGGAAACAATCGTAAAGTTTTTACTTTCCCATAAGCCACAAGCAACAACAACAAGGAGAAAAACGCTAAATTGTCTCAACGATTTTCCAAGTAGATACTTTGACTTTTGCTTTAGTGTGCTCGTATAAATAGTACCGTTTTTTTATTGTTGTTCTTGTTGCAGTTGCGTTTTTTTTTGTTGCATGCAATTTTTAAAATGTCTAGCAGTTGGCTGGCTGTCCCTTTGTCAGTCTTTGACGACGATGACGATTACAACTGGCGGCAACGTAGATGTTGTTGCAGTTTTTTTTTTGTTTGTTCTAGTACTCCTCTTGGAATAGGTTTTTTATGATTTTTTTGTTTTTGCTACTAAGCGCGTTAAGTGCGTGGCTGACATATAACCTTTTTTAAAGTTGTCTGTCATTTTTGCTTTATACCCACCACATTAACACGGCGGGCTGGATGGCTGACTGGGTGTCCCCACCTCAATGCCGCCATCATTCTTCATTGCACACTAAACACATACTGAATGTCAACATTCATGCATACACATCATTATGCTGTAACTCACCCACCCATGTGCTTGCAGTGGTGTCTGTGTGTGTTGTGAGTGCATGTGTGTGTGTGTGTGCAATAAAAGACCTTTTTCTCATCCTCACCACGAACAGTTGATGGGGCTTCCTTCTCAGTTTTCTTGTTTTTTTGTTTTTGTTTGGTTCTTAAAACCGTGAGTGTGTGTTTTTATTTTCATTCACATATGATTGTATGCCTGTAAGTTTGTCGGAATGCATGTACATACATACAGACAGACGTACACACACACACACACGTTTGTTCCAAGTCTTAAATTTATTTTGCTCATTTTTTTTAAGCTTGCTGAAGGATTTTTTTTCTTACTCTCACATGCAATTTTTTCGCTGAGTTTGCTGAGAGCATTAAAGGGAACATTTTTTTTGCTCAGTATTTGTGTTTGTAAGTTTTGTGGCTTTTTTTCTCAATCTGTTTTATTTATAATACTTTATCGTTGTTGTTGTTGCTTTGTATACTCCTTATGGTGAATATAATGTGAGTGTTTTTTTTGCTGTCCGTAATGCATACACACATACGTATGCATGTGTGTGTGTATGTAATTCTTTTTTTCTGTGAGAGAATTTGCTGTTGCCGTCTTGTTGTTCTTTCTCATCAGGTATAATCATCAACAAAATATCATCATTATTATTATAACGTTTCTCATCAAACGTCACACATGTGTTGTTGTGTTGTTGATGAGCAGAAAAAAACCTGTTTTGAGTTGGTAAAAAAGTTTTTTTTTCTCCCAGCAAAACAAGTAAAATTTGCGTGCTTAAAAAAAAATTCAGTTTGAAAAAACCTCTTCAAATTTTAATGCGGGCTGTATGTATATTTTTTTAAATTCTTTTCAAATTTAGTGTCTTAAATATTGTTGAAAAAAAAAATGAAATCATAAGCATTTTTTTAGTGTTTTTTAAAAGCTACAAAAACAATTCCTAAAAAAAAATCAATAAAAAAAAATTAAAAGCTACTACAATTTGTGTTTAATTCAATCACCACTGAAAGGCGCAACATACCTCCACCCAAACCAGTCATGCAACTTGTTTAACTCAAACAGCTGGTGTCTTATGGTGTTAGCCAAACAGGATAATTGTTTCTAAGGTAGGTCCTTTACTTTGGCCTCAAATTTATTTGATGTTTAAATAACAATTATTTTAAATGCTCTAATTTCTTTTTTTTTTATTTCTTAAGATTATTGTAATTCTTGCACGACACACCCATTCATATTTTCTTTTTATTATTTTTTTTTTAACTTTTGAACTAAAAATCCCACCTTACAACAACAACTGAAAATTCGAAATAGGTATTAAGATATTTTCTTTTGTTTTTGCCATAACAGAACAAAAAAAAAAAATACTATATTAGTTATAAAACAACGTATTTACAGTAGGCAAAAATTGTATACGCACGCCTTCTGTTTACTTTAGTTTAACTCAAAACCCAAAAAAAAAACTCAAACACAGAATTCACACATTCATTATCTTGTAACTTAAAATTTGTCATATGTCTTAGCCAAAGTTAATTCATTTGAATATTTCTCTTAAGGCCAGTACAGAGTATAATACTGTTTTGTTTTCCGACTTGTCAAAGATTCAAACGTCAGACAACTGGCAAGACTGGAGCGGATGACAAGATTGTAGAATAGATGACCTGTTGGCTAACATCCCAGAGATGTTTTCGATTAAATGGCCGACCAGTTTGAATATGACAGCAAAAGCGACACTTACGCTTATTTCTTCCACGACCTCATAGAACTGGCAATTTCTATAATATTTTCTCCAAGGAGAAACAACCCTGACCACAACCACTTGAGTAGTTGGTTCTCCTTTCATCCAGTCTTTGTGTGGCGCCTTTCGTTAAAAGAAAATTTTATCGACAAATATCGGACATGACACATGCCGAAGTTTTGCTAAGCTGTCGTTGATGAAAGTGTCCTCTGCCAAAACTTGGCCAATTGACAATTAAATACGTACGTAATTAGAGTGCAAATAAATGGTTCCGAAAATCACAACCGCTGGGACTTCATTATCTATTTTTCATTCTTACCAAGTCCAAATTAAAGAATTTTATATACTGATTTGCTTTCGAAATCTGGTTTCGTCATATAGTAGATTATTTTGTTGAAACTCAACAAAGAGCTTTTGCTTGAAGTTTTTGAAAACTTTTTAGCTTTTTCTACCAACAGAACAATTACTTTAAAGTCGGTCTCGAAAACATCCAGTCCAGCTTAAATTTCCAGTTAAAAATTGTAAATCTAATGGCAAAAAATTTGCTTAAGTGCTCGAAATATTGATATTTTATAAAAAATGCACTTAAATTTTTTTAATTTTTTTAATTTATATACAAGTTAAACTTTGAATCGAAACAATTGAACAATTTATTTGTATAGAAAAAAAATTATTGATTAGGATTTAATATAAGCTGACAATTTTTAACAGATCTGGAGATGTGTTATTCCTCAAGAGTATAAACTTGGAACTTGAAATGTTACAGAATATAACCATAAGTTTTATTCAGATATAATTTCCTAATTATCAGTTGATTCTTTTTTTCGGTAAAAGTCGTAAACGATGCCATCTGATGAAGATTAACTGAGAATAGCCAGCGAAGTCGTACAAATGGAAGTAAGAACAGCGAGATGTCAGGCTTGACTCTCAAGAGCCGATTATTCCAAAATCTATATTCATACACAAAGAGAGAGAGAGAGAACAAGAATTGTGAAGGGAAAAGTAAAATTAAACCAATATTGATATTGGAATTAGTATCCTTCCTTATGGATGGCTTAAGTCCAAGTCAAAAATTGTACTATGACACAATTTCATCAACAGAAACATTAAAATTTATTTTAATGTCTGTTTTTAATTGTTGTTATCTAATATTTTGTTTATGTTCAAAACAAGAATTCTTGCGAAAAAAAAGATGAAAAATATTTCCTTTTTCAACCTATTGCCTCGGTATTGAGAGCGTACGAATATTAATTTTGCTTACTGTAGATGTGTTCTTTTCAATGGGTATGCGTGCACCTTGAATTCCTATAAATACTTCTTGGCAAAATAAATTTTGCAGCAAAAAACAAAAAGAAAAACAAAAAAAAAAAAAAATGCACTAAAATACTCAAAGCAACGAAAACCAATCAATATTAATACACATTTAGACGAATATTTTGTTGTTGTTCTTAGCGATATATTTTCTTTATTTTTGAACACCGTTTTTTGGCTCTTAATGTGACCAACTTATTTGGCTTAAAATTACATGTAAGTTCATTGTAAATGGCTCACGAAATATTTAATTTTTTTTTTTTACTCTTAATCCAATTTATAATTGAATGAATGAGAATTTTGTGACTCCCATCACCATAAAACATGTACATATATTTTTCAACTATTTTGCCTGTAAATGGACTATAATTTTTTCTTATTTTTTCATTTTACTATATAAAAAGGATTTTCTTAATTTCGTGCTAAAAATCCTTGAACTTTGGACTTTTCCTCGACAATAACGCCAAAGAAATCTGAAAGTTAAAATTTGCTAAAATGAATTTGAAAGTTAAACATTTTTGTTAGTCAGCACTTTTTTTTAAGTAAATACGTTTTGAATTGTTTGCTGAAGGATGTTGGCGTCTTGTGACGGTCGGTCATGTTGGTTTGGTGTAACCCGTCTGTCTAATCTGTTGTTTATTGCCGAAACACCTTCACCAATTACACGCTGGAGCGGCACGTACAAACGATAACACTGCTGGGTCATCGGAGCATTTGCAAGGCGATCGAAAAATCTCCTATTGCGACGAGGCTAATTTTTCGATGATCGCAATTTTTCGAAGTTCACCAAATAGAAATATATACATACATCCACAAAATTGTTGCTACTTGAAACGGACTTCTTGCCGACAGCGTACTTTTTTGAAAACCTCGCTACTGAGACCATCGTTGTCTACAGTTTAAAGATAAACAATTTGGAGATGGACATAGACGACATGTAGTTCCTGACGAATGGCTCTACGCGGCTCATAACAGACGCCACGGTTGTGCATTCTGCATAAAAGGTGACATAAAATGCCCAGCAATCATCTGGCGATGGACGTTTTTTTGTGAGGGCCTTTCTCAAAGGAAGCAGGAGCAAAGTAGTACCTTGAACTTGGACTATTCTGCATTGGAAGTAAAAGGAAACACTTCTGTGTATAACACAGAAGAATTATATGGCTGAAGAACGAATTTTCTGTAACGAAAAAATTCAATTAGATTCACTGGCCAAATCGATTACAATGACCTCAACTCTGCACAGAAACGTGTATAAAGTAAGAAGATACGGATTTCCCGATTTCGCCAGAGCGCAATAGGATACAGCAACGTTGTTAAGACAATATAACATCTCCCGTAATAGGGCGATGCCTGCAGCGAGTCAATCGACTTAGATATCTCACTGTCGTATGGCCTACTAACCTCAAAATCGTTCCACTCAAATCTGTAAACGTGATTTTTTGTTTTTGTCATAAAATCGTATTTTATTACCCTAATTTTTTTGTTTAGTGGAAAAATGAATCAAATTCCCATTAAAGAAATTTATATTTTATCTTTATTTGAGAATTTGTATTCCAGCCAAAAAATATTTAAGAAATCGTAATAGACTTTTAAAGAGTCGTTTTCAAATCACCTGCATTTAAATCTGCAACGAGTACGTTTCGTGTGAATCGAAAGCACTTTGAAGGGCACGTCAGATTTTTAGAGTCGTCCGTAAAACTTAAAATTCATAAAACGGATTTGTTTTCTTCAGAATTATATATAAAACTTTATTTAGCCATAATAATATTTCTTATTAATAAAGTTGTTTTCTTTTGTTTTTCAGGTAAGAATGTTGATTTGATGAAAATGTTGAAGAAATAAATGTTTCACAGGTAAGTTTTGTGTGTAATAAAGGCTGTCAGGTGGGAAGGCAATAAAACAAGTTTGTCGACATGGTTCGATTTTGAAATCGAATCAGCACAAAAGTATGCTTTAAGAAAATTAGAATCACTTTTGCATTAAAGTTGGACTTTTGTGCATATTAAAGAGTTTTTCGGATAGATTGGAAATTCTTATTTGATTTGTCAGACATAATGGCATAAATGCATTATTACGGTGGCTCAGATCCGATTGCTTCAAAATCAATGACTCAGCCACACAGGTCTATGTTATGTCAACTTTAAGAGCATTTGCGACTTATGGAAAGCCCACAAGAAAAAGTCTAGCGAAATTAAACCGCACGATAGTGGTGGCCAATTTATGTCCTCTCCGAAACAGATAACCACAGCCTCAAATCGTTCATAAGGAATGTGGGACGAGCCGTCCACTGTGTGGGCCCATACCAGCACCATTCTGCTAGAGCCACACGTCTAGACGACGACCAGATCGTAACATTTTATACCAAAAAATAGAAAAATTTATCCTGTAGCGCTTGTCGTAGACAATTAAGGCCCCACTAGAGCGGTTTTCAGAAAAGTACAAACTAATTAACGCCGCCTGAATGGGTATCTTGTCACCTGGTGAACCTCTGGGTGGTTTAACGTCGACAATTTTGCTACTCATCCAAAAAATCGTGTTTTCCCTAAAGATGATTTGTTCGGCTAAATTTGGTTCGCACTAACGAAATCTCATTTTGATAATAAAGCTTTATCCTTTGGGATGTGATGCTCCAGCATTTAACTCGTCCTGATAAATAAAAAACTACTGATTAGACCGAATTTATTAGAAGTAATATGACGATCACAGGCCGCCAATATCTACAAATTAATAAACCCTTTATTTTATAATCAACATAAACTCTAGTTTAGATATTCATTTGATACATTTGCGACTAGTTTCAAACTTTCCACGTTGATTTAAAAACAGTTTCAGTTTTCCCTGCTAAACATCCTTTTTTAGTTTTCCAGTTTTCAGTGCAGAGATTTAAACTAATAGACAACCTCCAGCTAAGAAAAGAAAGAATTCTTTATTTAGAAATATAAATAAGACACAAGAAACGAATTTCTTCCTTACAAATTTTCAACGTTTGTCAACTACTCGAACAAACTCGAAAACAAATAATTTGAGGTATTTTCTTTTCACTGCTGTTGGAGCATCGATTTTTTGTGAAAGCGTTTTCCGGCTAAAGCCAGCCAATCAAATCACCTGCCTTCCAGCCTTTAATGCTCTAATCTTTAGAGGTACAAAGTGGCACAAAAGTCATCATTCTATTGCAAATTGATCCACAAATCTCTTCTCAAAATCAGCACCTTAAAATATGCTTTTAAAAATTAAGTTTTACAAAACTTATGGGCGGAATTGAAATCATGCACAAGTTTTGTACAAATAAAAATTCTTTAAAAAAAATTTGTTTGACAAATATGTAAATCAACACTCGATAACAAACATTTGACAAAAATGTAATAAAAAAAAAGCCAAGCAAAAACCCAAATTCAATAGATATTTTAAAGGTTGCGCTCTGGCGTTTTAATTCCCTTTAATATAATTTTGTTTATATTTTTCCTTTGAAAATACCAAAAAAAAACAAAAAAAAAAAACCTTAAACAGAAAGTTTTCTTCATAGAAAGTTTTTAATTTTTTTTTACCTTAAATATATATATTTTAAACATTTCTTGTGTTTTGTTGTTGTTGGTGTTTTTCGTACGCTCTTTAAATTTGTTTTACATGTGTTTTACATGCAGCCTAAAAAGGATGCGTTACATATATAGAGGATACTGGCATTATCCTCGACATCTTTCTACCTTTTGCCCTTTTCATACCACACACCGTTATAATGTGACATTTTTTATTCCTTATTATGTTTTTATTTGCATGCCTTTGTAGTGGTCGCCGTTCTTGTGTCGGCTCTTTTGGTGTTGTTGGTGTGTGATGTTGCCTTTTTGTTGCTCCTGCTCCTGCTCCTGCCGCTGCCGCTGCGGCTGTTCTTGTTGTTTTTTTGTCCTTTATTCTTTTAGTTTTGCTCCTTTTGAACCTCCTCTAGATATGCTGCAGATGCTCATATGCACAGCATACTTTAAGGCTAAAAGTAGATGCGTATTGCTGCACATGGGCCTGTACGCGCGTCTGTGTGTGTGTGTGTGTGTGTGTACTCGTGTGGCCATAAGTATGTGAATACGTGCGTGTGCACATTAAAAAATTTTCATACACGCGTAATTATTCTGCCATAGTTTTTGTATGAGGTTGCATTAATTACTTTCTTTTGTTGTTGTTGTTGTTGTTGCTGTTCATATTCATCTTTATTGTATGCCGCTGTTGTTGTTGCTGGTTTTGTTCTTTTTGTTTTTGGCGGCGCTATTCCTTCGGTTTCTTTGCTGCATTCTTATGCATAGACATAAACTTTTACACATAAATTCATGTATATCTATCAGGTGTTTTTTTTTAGAGGCACATAACTTTTCTTAACGATAATATGATCAAAGTTTTAGCTCTATTAGCTGACAAGTTTCATGATATTTAATGTTGTAAAGCCTCCGTGGCGGGGACTGTGGATCCAACCTTGCAGCATTATTTGTTCGCACATACTCGGTCTCAAATCGTCGAATATCGAATATGGGCTTCTAAATGATGAATTGTTGCTTCCCCCAAAAGGCAAACAGATTTTATGTTGGTGTATTCTTAGGTGGCCCACTCCGCTTTTCTGTTGGCACAGCAATCAAAACTCTAGAAAGTTCACGTGTGACGTCTGTTAGGAAGGTGCTTTCGAAAACTTCACCCCAGCTCAAATGCCGGAACGGGGACCAATGAGCCTCTATGAAGGGATGCCTTGAAAGAGGAATCCTGGTGGTAATCACAGGTTGAGCAGGCCGGTTTGGCTGAAACGTTCTGGCTGTGTTTAAAACCTAAAAACGCAGGAAGGCGGCTTTGGTGGATAAAGAAGTGGTGGTCTGTCTGTATTCGATAATCTAAATTTTTTGGACGTGCTGTTGTCTTGCAACAGATTTCTCCTCATTTTAAGGAACTAGATGGTAGGGAATGTATAGATGAATCTGGGTCTGTGCATTGAGGATTTCGGCCTATCAACTCTCAGGTACCTCGTCTTCCTTTTACTGTATAGGGCATTAGCTGGTAGAAGAGATTGGATAGGCCGAGCTGTCAAGCAAGTGGTTAGTGTTATTTACCGGCCCTTCGAATGATTTGCCATAAAATGTGCCAAATCTGGCTTCACTCGTATGACACCTGGCCTGACACTTATCCCTATCGAACGTTCTGTACTCCACAAACAATAACAATACCCCATATATTTAAAGCACTTTATGTTGACGTATGTTTGTATGTATGTATGTATGTATGTATGTGAGCATGTTGATTGTTTATTGCTGTCGGTTGTTGTTGTGCTTGTTGTGCAAGACATACAATATTATAAATGCAATCGTTATGAAACATACAGGCGTATGTATGTAAATGTCTTTAATTTTTTCTCTGCCCAAGATGAATATTGCATATTTAAGAGTCATATACTCGCAAACGCAGCTGCACTTCAAGATCCATCCAACCATCCAATCCACTCACTGCCATCTTCACATGTTAAATAAAGATAAACAGTATTTGCTTCACTTGCTTGGGGGTTTTTTTTTTCTTGTTCAATAAATTGAAGAAGCTGCTGGCTGGCATTAAAGGAGCATTTTTCTTTACTGCTCAAAGAAGTCATCCAGCCCAGGAGAGGAACAACTCCCCGGATGGAAAGGAAAGCAAGCAACGAAATTGGGGTTGGCTGGTTAATTTCTTAAATTTTAATTTAGAAATTAAAGGAGTTTTCACCAGTTAAAAAAATATATGCCCATAAAAATAATAATAATGAACATTAAATAATGGCCGAAGTTTCATGGTTAGACACATATAAAATTGCCCAGATAAGAGTCCGACACACAGACGCGCACGCACGCACACCTACTCATACTACCAGAAGAAAGTCCACTTCCGTTTGCTGGTGTCCTCTTCACTGTGTCAGTCTATAAGAATTTGCATTTGAAGGAGGCTGTTTCTGTACAAGTGTGTGTGTATGTTTGGCCGTGTACATCAATTTGTCTACGATGCGTGTATGAATTAAAAGGAAAATGCCAACAAACACGAAAGGTAATGGGCGGAGTATTTTCTTTATTTTTTTCATATTATTTTTTTTTTAGGTTAAGCAGCATTTTTTTTTTTCGTACATATATAAAACAATGGAATACAAATTGTTAATGCGCCAGCAAAGAAAGAAAAAAGAAACATATATGTATATATATAAATGACAAATTTAAGGTATAAAATAAGTATAAGGAAAAAGAATTTAAAATGTACGACATATTTTAAGACATGGAATTGTTACATCACACTGCTGATGTATAATTTTAGGGTTGTGTTGAAAAGTCCAGGTAACAGGTTTGGAAAGCAAATGAAAATTATTGGAACTAAGAAGTGAATGCATGAATGATTGATTCTTGGTGCGGCTATAAGTTTAAACCACAGCCAGAACGTTTCAGGTGATCTGTTTTGTTTTTGAAGACATCCTGGCTGGTGTGTTGGCTTTTTTCTTACTGCCAATTAAGGTTTGCTGAAAGTGTGGACATTTCCTGCACAATAATAACCCTGTATTCCCATCTTATGGGTTTAACTACCCCCGAAAGTTGAGGGCTTTAAGGCAAAACCGGCTCCACCGGCGTACTTTAATCAAAGCCAGTTCTTAATTTGAGGTTAATAAAAGAAAAATAGATAAATTGTTGTTATTTTTGAATGCAAACTTTCCGTAAAATTTATTCGCCTCTCCCCCCACCCAACCTGATATTGAACAACAACATTCGGCCGTATGTCGCAGGGGAAAACCCCGATTTGCAGCCTATTTATGAACTTTATTTTGCCAAGTTTATCTATCGCTCACATCAGAGATTTCCTTTATGCCGCTGTCGGGGTCAATCGTTTGCTTTGAAGCATGTCCAAAGCCAGGTCAGTTCACAATCTCGAACATTAATTTCATCAAGTAATTGGACCACAAATTTTAAATTTCATTCTTAATGAAAAATTACAGAAATTACTTCATTTCAATATAATTAAGTTTATAAGGATTATAGCCTGCTTTTATTTTATTTTTAAATTATACATATTTTTCTATAAAATGGTGTTTATTTTCAAAATAAAGCTAATATAAAAAAAATTTATTTCATACTTTTGGGATGAAATATTTTTGAAAATAATATATTGCATACTTTTAGGTTAGGAAAAGGAAAGTGGCCCGGGGGGGGGGGGTGGGGGTTGGATAACAAACACAAATTATTGGTCCAAAGTTTAAAAAAAAATTTCACCTTAAGAAAATATTGCATACCCAGAGTATTTTAAAAAATCCAACACATACTTTTAGGCTTACAAACTTTTAATAAAGTGTGCTAGACTTTTAGCCTAAACTTTGTACAAGAACAACATTTTTTTTAAACCTTAAAACTTTACATTTCATTAAACTTTAGAAGGAAACAACCGTAATACATTTTTTTTTAACAAATTTATATCCATTGAAGCGTTTTATTCAGCATCTTTTGCCTGCCTTTTGGACCATTTAAAATAAAACAAAAACCACTCAATTCGGTGTTGTATCCTTTCCTGTATTTTCTTTGTCCATTGCATGCTTCGTTTTATACTTTTCTTCTTAATTTTTTTTTTTGCATATCTGCTTTTTTCGCCAAATTTACATTTTTCCTGTGCCGTTTTTTCCCCCCTGTTCCTATAGTTGCAATGTTCCATTTTTAATGGTTGGACTTTTTTTTTGCGGTTGAGAGAATATATATATATATATTTTTCTTTGTTTATACGATTTTTTTTCCAGTGCTTTCGTTATTTAGTTTTTTTTCTCTACCTATTTTTTCTGTTACGGTATGAAAATAATTTTTTAATTACATTTTTTTTTTCGTCATTTCGAATATTTTGGCATTAAATTTGAGTTATTGTATTTGTTTGCGTGTGTTTCTGGTTTTTTTTTGCTGGCGAAAAAAGAAATTTACAAAAATTGTAATTTAATGAATATTTTCTTCCTTAACTAACCTCAAAGTATGCTTCAGTTTCTGCAACATTTTAAATTAAATACGGAATATAATTGGTTTTAATATAGCGCAGCGCATGTTTCTTCTTCTTCGTCTGATTTTTGAGTCCTGAAGAAACTTTGAAGAACAGGAGCCTAAAAAATATCTTGTTTTTATGCTCAAAACGTCATGAGAAGGTTGTTTTATTTCATATGCCAGCAATTTCTAGGGCATTATTTAAGTGTTAAAATTTGTTGTGAAAATCTTTTGCCAGCACCATAATGGACTTTTATCTAAATACCTCTCTAATTCTTTCCATCAACACCTCAAAATATGCTTTTCCAAATTAATAGTTCAATTTTATACTTTTCAGTATAAAATAATTTAAGGATTTCTAGAACCCACATTTAAGTGTCACTAAATTATAAACTTTATACTTATACTCAGTCCCTTAATGACATTCAATTTGGAAATCCATTTATTGTTTTTGTATGTAGACCTTCTCCAGAATTTTTACTCTGAATATTATGGCATTATGCCGGCCTCTGCCCTCTTTTGCCACTACAGCCAAAATCTTTCACGAGGATGTGGTCAGTTAGATGGCATATGAATGAGGCCATTTCCATTTGCTTTCGATTGTGAAAATTTTCATCAACTCAATTTGGAAATGGCGTTCGTTATTTTTGTGACCTCTAGTTTTTAAATTTAAACAACTTTCTAAAGAATTTTCTGTTTTGTAAAGTGTCCGAAGAAAAGCCATTGTGTTGGGCAACAGGATTAAATCATTGTCTTATATGGCTTCATAAGAAACTATTAGAAGTTTCGACTTCAACAAGAAGCATCGTCGTAATTGAAAGCACAGAAAATAACAACAAGTTTTAAGCGGCTGTTTCATTTTAAAAGAAGAGAATCACTTATTGTCGTCCTTTTTTTTAAATTATTTAATAAGTACAGAGAGCACAGACTTACAAACTCGTACATGCCAACCAACTCATCAAACAATATTATTTATTTTCTGATTGCAAATCCATTTCTTTTGTCACTTGAAATGCTGGCGCAGGTGAACGTGAACGTTCGTGATCTTGAAACAGATTCCTACTCTCTAACCAAAAACTTATTAAAGGATATTCACAACTACTTATTTCTAAACCCACATTAATAAACAATTTGTTGCGCATCACAATTTACAAGAAAAAGGCTGAATGCAGGAATTCAAATAAATATTTTATCAAAAAAGAAAAAATACCGATTGAATAAAAAAAAAAGAAAATGTCTGGCAAAAAGAAGGAAAAACTCAACGTTCACGAAGTCATTAACCTTTTCAAAGGAATCATATACGCAGCAGTTAGATATACTTATGCATGTATCTATATATGTGTATATATATGTGTGTGTGTGTGTAAGTCTAAATGTACTACAATGTGAATACATGTGATACGAAAACACATACATACATACTACGTACATAATTGTAAAATAAGTGCTTAAATAAAACGGTAACAGAGGAAAAGTAAATAAATATTTACCAAAACAAAAATGAAAATAACAAAATAATGTCAAATTCTAACAAGGACTTTCATAATAATAATAGCAACAACAACAACAAATTTGGGGGGGGGGAAATTGTACAACATAAACACACACGCACACACTTCTTCACAAACCTGCATATTTAGCGTGTTTTCTTGCCACACATGAGTTTAAATTTGATGATGACAAGATTGTTTGCAGAAACAGCAGAAAGTGCTGGGAAGCAAATAAGAAGAAGAAGAAGAAGAAAACAAACTAGAGGTTTCCCCAAGAAGAAAACAAAAAAAAAAAAAACAAAATAATAATAATAATAATAAAAAAAAAATAATAAATAAATATAAATAAAAGAAGAGAAATTAAAGAAAGGAAAAGTCTTTTATTTTATAACAACATGTTTGTATTTTTTGTTCATTGTTGCTCTGGTTTCTTTTCATAATAATAAAAGGAAAAGAAAGAGAGCACAAAACAGACTTAAAGAAACCGTCATTTTTTGAAGCAAACCAACAACCAAAATAAAATAAACAGCAACAAAAACAAGCAACAACAAACATAAATAGAAAATCATATGGAGAACAAAGTTTTTTTTCGCTGTTTGCGGGCAGGAATCAAAAATTAAATCTACACCAAAAAAGAAGCGGCCAAAACAAACTTAAAAATATAAAAATAACAGCTAAAATTATACAAGAGAACAACCAGATTTTCATTAAAAAAAGAACAACAATAACAACAATAATAATACTTACAGGTTAACACGTAGTCGAATTTTATAATTTTACCACAATAACAAAGTCACAAAGAAACAAACCAAAGGCAAATACTACATCTAGTAAAATTACTACACAGGACGTCTACAATAGTTTCTTTATATTCCTTAAAGGAGTATTAAAGTGAAACAAAACAAACTTAAAAATAACAAATAAAATGTTACGAGAGATAACAAGATTTTCCTTAAACAGTCAGCGAATTTTAGGGCTTCACCTCAAAAACAAAGGCAAATACTAAACCTAGTAAAACTACTACACTAATTATAGTGAAACTTCCTCTATATAAGGAGTCTGAACGTACTACAAGAAAAACTTGGTTATAGCTATGAATTCACTGTACAACCAGGCCTTGTTAAAATGAAACTTGAACACATAAAAAAAAAAAAATCATTATAACTATAGCAGTGTTGTCAATTCAGTGTTGCAATTTCGAGAAAAAAAAACGCATCAGGCAAATCAAGAATTTCTTGTCTATTTAAACTGTTTATGGAATTCATTTTGCCTAAAAAATAAAATATTTTTGTATTAAAAATATAACAATTAAGACTGGAACAGCATAAAAAAGTTGTACTAACAGCTGAAGCTGACGGCGCTGCAAGAAAACCGCCAAACGGAATATTAAAGTTTTCTCCATGGTTACCATATAACGTTTTTAAAAACTTTGCAAGAATAATATATGAATTGTTTTTCTTCACAAATTTTGTACTCGTTTTTGTACTTATTTTTTTCATTTCATTAATAAATTGTGTTGCAACATGATACAAAAATCTAGTGTTTGTTTGTTGTTGGCACGAATGTTGTGATTCCTGTTAACTGGATTTCGAATGCGGTGATTTGCCCCTTGATCTTTTTTCATTTTCTCAATTAAAAATAAAAGGTGTATAATTAAACAGGGACCGGTTAGTGGCTGTTTGTTTTCGATGACGGATCACCACCAATCGAGTACAACTTTGAAAAGATAAGTTTTATTAAAGATGGTCGTGATCGATGTCGACTCGACATCGAATGCGGCTTATAATTAAGCATAAACGAAACGGCTCCAGAGACTGTTGTATAAATCGGTAAATTACTGTTGGCTTAAGAATAGAAATCGGTTTCGATTCTCGCCTATTTTAGTGGCATCAAAATACGACTTTTATGATGTACGAATGTATGTCGTTTTTATAGTACAAAGAAATTCAAATTTTAAATAGAAAATTCTGGTCCGGCAACAAACCAAACTCCTTAAACCAAAATACTGGCATACAATTTATGTGAGAGACATAAAGACAAGATGCTGCGGAAACGATTTCTCAGGATCTTCTACCACACTATTTGTTGTTGTCTAATTGGGTCACGTATCTATCTTCCAAACACGTGGTGCGAGTAGACTCAGAAACTGCTCGACGTGGCTGAACAACTTTTCGCGCAGAACTGTGGTGCCGTTGTTGGGTGCGTAATGGGCTGGTCAACAATGTCAGCCTTAAAGTAGGCTCTGGTTTTCTTGTCGCTTTAGTAATTTCGTTGCAAACTTTTCCAATCATATTTCTCATAATTTTTTTTTTCTCTCGCAACTGAAGGAACAAACATTTCAATTTTAATTAAAAAAAAAAAAAACAGCCTACATGTGTCGCAACAGCGTAACAGAGAAGGAAGACATTTTGCAATAACTGTTTGGTTTGTTGCTGGCTTTATGTTATTATTTATTTCACAAAGTCTTTTCCGAAAACTATGCAACGGGTTTTTCCTTCCTTTGCCTCAAAAGTCCATCATAAAGAAATCTAAAACTGCATGCAGGAAAAAAATTAAACAAGCAAAACTTTATCACAGCGCACACAGGAAAAAAAGTAGAGGAAAATAACTTTTTAGTTATGAGGCCAGCAAGAGAAAAAGGACTGTAAAAACTGTGTTTTTTTCCAGCACCAACCAACTAGAAAGTCATTAAGGAAAAAATATTGATTTCTAAGACTTCTTCTGGCAACAAGAACAAAGAAAAGATTTTCGTTCTTTGTTTTTCTTATTTCTTCACTGGTCATGAACAGACTACCATTTTTTGCAAATGCACACACGCACGCATTACGACGAACATGGTCAAGATTTAATTACAACTCTAGATGATGTGTTTTTTTCTAGATTTTTTTCTTTGATTTTTCTATTTTCTTGTTTCAATTTTTCTTCTTGTTCTATTGCTCAAAATGGTATATGAAATGTTGAGAGAGGGAGAGAGAAAGAAAGGGGGAAAAAAAAACATAACAATAACGAATGGAAAGGACAAACAATCTTGGGTATTTGAAATGGAAAAGAATCAGTGAACAGAAATTAAAAAGAATTTCCAGTAATTCATTTAGAACGTTGAAACCTCTTCTTCTACGGCTTTTGATATTGCAATGGATTTAAGCTGAAACGAAACTAAAAGGACGAAAAATCCTCTGGTTTTTTTCTTCTTCCTCTCAACCACGCCTTAAAATGCAATACCGTTTTTCTTGCTAATCCTACAGCCATCAAAGTTGCTACAATTAGTGACTAGAATTTTTCCATTTGCATAGCAACCTTTATGGTCTTGAAAGGAAAACATTAATGCCAGTACTCACATACCCACAGACACACACGCACACGCACAAGTGATTGTCTAATTAGAAGTTGTTGCTAAGAGAGCAGGGATGCGAAAATAAAATAGCCAACGGGTATCATAAAATCAAGAAAATGCACTCGAACGATTGAACGAAATTGCTTGTGAGTTTTTAGTGGATACGTAACAGAACCATTAAGAGATTTAGCTTCTCAGCTATAATCCGTGTATAAAGGACACAACGATCTTTTAAACAATATTGGTAAATATTTGTTAAATAATGTGAAAGAAATTTCGTTTCGGCCAGTGCTAAAGTACGATTAACTGCCATATATATATCCTTTTTCTGTAAATAAACCAGTTTTATTAGAAATGAATGAAAGAACATGCGGAAGTTGCAAACATCCTTTATGTTCAAGTTGTTCACTTTGAAGCAACAGTTGTTATCAAAATGCAAAGAAACTTGGTAACAATTTGTCAAATGATATGATAAAGTCTTAAGATAAATTTCGTTTCATTCAGTGCTAAAATATACCCCTCTTCCATATATCCTTTTTTTAACAAATAATTTTTTTTTGCCAAAAACTATTAACAATGGTTACGATTTTATCAATTTTATCTCTATTATTGTGTTAGTTTTGATTTCAATCCTTTGTCTGTGCTAAAATATGTCAAACTGCTTATATATCCTTTTTTTTTTTAGACAAAAAAATTTTTGATAAAAACGAACAATATGTTTATATCTTTATCTCTTGTCTTAATTTTGATTTCAATCGACGAAAGAACATACCAAAGCTCCATATATCCTTTACGCTCAAAGTGGTCATTTGTGCAACAATTATTATCAGAATGCAAAGAAAATTGGTCACAATTTGTCAAATGATATGATAAAACTCTGGGATAAATTTCATTACATTCGGTGCTAAAATATGTCCAACTCTCATATATCCTTTTTTTAACAAAATTTTTTTTTTGTATTAAAACAGTTATTTACAACCACAAAAAATGATTTATTTCTATCTCTGTATTAATTCTGATTTTAATCGGCAAAGTTTTAAATATCCTTTTTATATATAATGTGCTCACGTTTAACCAACAGTTGTTATCAGAATGCAAAGAAAATTGGTAACAATTTGTCAAATGATATGATAAAACTCTGGGATAAATTTCATTACATTCGGTGCTAAAATATGTCCAACTCTCATATATCCTTTTTTTAACAAAAATTTTTTTTTGTATTAAAACAGTTATTTACAACCACAAAAAATTATTTATTTCTATCTCTATATTAATTCTGATTTTAATCGGCAAAGTTTTAAATATCCTTTTTATATATAATGTGCTCACGTTTAACCAACAGTTGTTATCAGAATGCAAAGAAAATTGGTAACAATTTGTCAAATGATATGATAAATTGTTGGGATAAATTTCATTGCACTCGGTGCTAAAATATGCCCAACTCCCATATATCCTTTTTTTCAAAAACACAATTTATTTTTAAAAAGTTATTCACAACCAATTAAAAGTCGTACTAAAATATACATATATTTACTTTTCCTCTGTAATGAGTTTTATTGCAGTCGACGCAAGCAGGAATTAGGCTTTCAGATATTCTTTGTTGTCAATATGAACAGAGGGAACTTTTCACTATATTGGTATGCAAAGAACAAGGGCCACGCCATGGAAATCTATAGCCCAAGGCTGAGAGATAAAATTTATTTTATTCGGTGCAAGGATATGATTACCTCTCATATATCCTTTTTTGAAAACTTTAATTTTATTTTGTTTACAAAGTTATTAAGAAACAACTGGCAATAACAACAACTACTTTAATCTTTGTGCTAAGCATCCGAGGAGATCTGTGCGCATAAACGTGTTGCAAGATTTCAATAAAAATAGAAAATTAATTGTTCGTTTTCGAACAGCAGTCAAATATGCTGGCTAAGAAAACTTTAGGATCGTGCAGAAAACAAAAAAAAAACTGATTGCTTTTTTCCCGAAACAATTTAATGCTATCATTCCTTGCCCCCCTTTTTTGTGTGTGGCTGTTGTGTCGCAAATAAAACAATTATTATTGAAGCATACATTAAGGAGGAGCCGCTTGTGTGTGTGTTTGTAAATAAAAGTATAGCATAACAGAAGGGAAACTCTTCAATACGCACACAAATTAAAACTATCAGTTACACCAAACCGGAAACAAACGACTTAGAACTGAACAACTAGCAGGGAACCGCACAGCATAATGAAATAAAACCCTGCAATTGAATTGTTAAAAATTCTACATTTTTTGATTTACAACAAAAAAAAAATACGAGAATGATTCTATTTTACATGCAGAATGGAAAGTTCATTGTGTTGGCCCAGTGGTTTTAAAAGCAAAATATAAAAAATGTTTCTTCCTTTTTGACTCACTGAAAAGCGAACTGTCTTACATAATTGTTGTAAACTGTGTCCTGCTTTGCTCTAAGCAAAAGAAAAACTCTATACGTATATATTGTATTTATATAAAGTTTCGCTGGAATAGATAAAATTGACAAAAAGCGATATATGGAAGGCGGGCGTGAGCATTTAACGATTTCAATGAAATTTATCTCATAATCTAACCACAAGATTTTACGACTAATGTGTAAATTTCGCCGCATTGGGATAAAAACTGGTGTTAAAATTTTACCTTCTTTAATTAAAGAATATGTAGAGGTCAACCATATCATCACACCAATCGAAATCATATTTAATAAAAAGCTTAAAAGCATAATTCTAGAAATTGTTAAAGGGTTTCGATATATTTAACGATGCCAAAATTTAGTGGCTGAAAAAGGATGTATGGGAACCAGGCATGCTTTAGCATCGATTATCTCTAATTTTACTAGGCAGCTTAACAAACACATTTGACGACTAATTTCTAATTTTTTGTTGCATTATGTTACATGTATATACGGTGTTTAAATTTGGTTTCTCTAAATAAAGGATATATTGTGACCATCCATATCCTTTTTCAGATGCAACTGCAATTTAATACAGCTCTTAAGAGCAGAATTCTAAAACTAGTTACATGGGGTCTGTTATATTTACATTGTACAATACTACTTGCCAAAAAAAAGGACATTTGGGAGATGGACGCGTTTTTGTACTGATGCTAATTAATTTTATTGCACCGTATACATATAAGACTTTGCGAGTATTTTTGCATTAGGATAGTTTTTAAAATAAAGGATATATGGAAGCCATCTATATCCTTGCTGGGATCGAAATTAAATTTAATATAACTCCCTAAGTGCACAATTCTACAAATAGTTTGAAGGTTTTTTTTGGTTGCATTGTCAGTGTATTGTTTTTTTTTTGCTAAAATTTGTGCTCAAAAAAGGATACATGCAAGATAATGATAATAATTAGAAGGGTTTTAACAAAGCCTTTGTAACTCATTTATAAGTTTCATTATAACGGTAACTAAATATAAATTATAAAATAAAGGATATATTAAGTCCAGACACATCCTTACACTGATCGAAATAATACTTAAGCCCATCTTTTCAGAGCATAATTCTATAAATAATTACCGGAGTTTTATACGTTTCCACTACATTTGTTGCTGGTTGTCAGTTGTTAATATAAAGGATATATGACGGCCAGACACATATTTACAGTGATCGAAATGATACTTGCGGCATTCTTTTAAGATCATAATTCTACAAATAGTTAACGGATTTCGTTACATTTACATTAAATATCCTGCCAAAATTAAATTGTTAAAAAGGATATACGAAGGCCCGAGAGATTTTGGCACTGGTAAAAATTGTACCAAAAACATTGTTTTGGTATTACCGGATTGCGGCAAATTCCCCTTAAATTTGCTGGCACAAAGGATATATGGGGATTAGCCACATCCTGCCGCTGATCGAAACCGTACTTATGACATTGCCTTAAGATCACAATTCACTAAATAGTTGCTGGGCTTCAGGAAATTTCCATTGCATTGCAAAGAAAGTCGTTCATTCATTTTTTTTTTTGCTGCAAGTGCTTTTGCTCTACAAGGTTGTCATTAAAATGTGATTCATGATTTGGCTGCGGATACAAGTTCAGACAAAAGAAATGATGAATCTACAATACATTATATGTTTCTATGTACATACATATATTCGCAGGCATATACACAACAAGAACAACAACCACCACAATCACAACAACATCTTGGTTGAAGTAAAAAAAAAACTATTTCCACCATAAATGACACCCATATTTTGTAACGTTTAATGCAAAATGGAAAAAAAAATTATTCTTATACACAAATGCTGAAATAATTGCAGACAACGATGATTCCTAAACTACTCTTTATTGTGCAATTGAAATATTGTGAAAAAGAAGAGAAAAATCATAATAAACACAACAACAACAGTATCATCTAAATACGAGAAGCTCGTTATGGTTGTATAGAGTAGCAAAGTATTTAACACAGCTTCCTGTTAGTGGTTTGTTTCCGTTTGTGTGTTTTTCCTTTTTTTTCTAGATTTTCTCCTCTAGTTTCTTGCTTGTTTCTAATTTTTGCTTGACTTTAAATGGCTGGTTGGCAAAACAAACTTCTTTTAAAATAAACTACTCGTACTCGCACTTGTATAAAAGTTTATAGCGAAGAGTTTTTTTTTCTCTTACCAAGTGGGGTAACATTTGTGCATTTATTTTGCAAAACCTGCTGCTCTTTCTTTCTTGCTTTCATTTTTTTCTGTGACTTCTTATTTCCGTCGCTAAAGAAAAAAACCAGAAAGTGTGACAGAGTATGATCCTGGAAATCTAACTGGTCTGTTTAGTTAATAGAATTTTTTTTCTTAAAAATAATGAAAATTGATTTTAAAATGTCTAAAAAATTCTTCAATATTTCTTATCCTTTGGACATTTACTTCAACACCGTTGTTGGTTGTTAATTACAATTTATACTCGTATATAATAAAGAATCCTTTTACATGTGATATCCTTTATTAAACAAATTGAATTTTGAGTTGGTCATTAATATTAATTTTATTTATAAAATTGAATTCCTTTTTTTTCTCTCTCTCTATATATATATATTATTCTCTATATATATCAAAGTTTAATGCATGATCAGTTAAAAAAAGTCTGGCCAATCAAATAGCCTTTAAAGTTTAAGCAACATGATTAGTTCTGCCAACCGAATATCCCTTTATCATAATTATAAATTAACGAAGGGAAATTATCTTTATGGAGCGCAAATAGTATCCCTAATTTATGTCCTAAACACTTTTCTTATCGTTAAAATTATAAACTTGAATATATTTAATTTTTTTCAAATTAAAATGTTTCCGAAACTCTACATTAATGCCCATCATTTACTTAAGAAATGTACAATAATTAGATATGATTTCTCTTATCTCTGTTATTCGGTGGCATTAAGCAGCTTCAAAACTTTACTTTACCCCTATTATTACGAATTTTGACAAGCCAGGGCCGGGCCAGATATGCCAGCCGTGTTGGCGTAACAGTTAACCAGCCGCTTGACTGAGTTTTCTTAAGGGAGTGCTGTCGCTGCTGGCATGCCGCGCTTGTTTGATGGGCGTCACTTCTTCCTCCCTTACAACCAGGATTGTCATTGGGATCACTTTAGTTTTGGTTTCCAAAGTTACACTGTTGCCGCCCGCCTCCAGATATCGGAATTGTTGTCTAATATTAATATAAATTAAAATCCAACTTCTGGCATAAATCATCTATTGAGCCATAAACAAAAATTGTTTATTTGTTAATGGCTTAATGGCAAACAATTAAGCTGGAGGCCGGAGCCGTAGCCGCAGCCGGTCTTTTGCAAAACATGTAACATCAAAGGGACTACATGAATTATTTAACTTTGGTTTTTGTCTAAATAATAGTCTTTATCTTCAAACACAAAAATCGAGTCCTTATTTGCGGATCTTCAGTCCCGACCAGAATGTTTACATTCGGCTTGCAGTTTTCGTCCCGGATCTTTTTAAACATAATAATAATATGTTTACTATGACCTGGTCGATTAGTAGCAGTGGTTTCTGTCTGTGCTAACCAAGAAATTTATGCTTATTACGGTGCTCGATCCCCCCGGAATTTCCTATAATCTATAACCAACTCCTGAATATTGTGATATGATTAGTTTTATAAGATGGCATTGCGATCAAACGCATATTTGGGTAATATTCAGGGACAGGGGCACGGACACGTCTGGCAAACTTTTGGGCTCTCGACTCTCGTATTTTATCTTTAAACACACTCGTTTTATAAGGTTGCCAATCAATTAATCACATATTCAGCTAATTAATTGGACACTTCCAACAAGCAGCGCCTGTTGTCCGGTCCCGGCAACATGTAATAGTAAAAGCAGTGCAATTGCTTGCTAACCATTTATAAGCGGTTGCTGACACTGAGTCCCTTTGAAGTGTTAAGTTTTGTCAAAATGGCGGTAAATCGTACCATAAACTATCGTCAGCTGAAGTGAAAACGTGTGTAACAAATATTTTCACTATCTTCTTCTTATTCCTTTGGCGCTACAATTCGGGGTGAACCTGAACCTGTCAACCAACAAGCTTTTCCAGCTGGCCCGATCTTTAGCCAGCACATCCTCCAATTTTGCACACCAAGTTGGTTGGTTGAGGTTCTTCTCCACTTGCGTGCGCCATCGGTTCTGTGGGGGTCCTCAATTCTCTATTGTCTAAAAACACAAATAAAATTAAAAAAAATATGTATGCGACCAAAAATCACTTAATCCTTTAATAACAATTTTTTTAGATACAATGGCCAAGATAATCTTTAAGCCAAGGCTTAAACCACTACAGCCACAAAAATTTGGAAAAGCTGAAGCTGAAAACGGAAATAATTTTAAGTGATTTATTTTTCAAACTTAATATAAAAAAAATTTCCATTTCCAAAAATTAATTAATTAATTTCCCATTTATTTTAAACAGTCCCATTGTAAGGGCTGATGTTGAGAACTTTTTAGATGTTCCTTGTCAAATGGATCGCCCCATTAAATCGATATCCCCAGGTGAAGTAGAAAAGGCCATTAATAAATTGAATAATACCAAAACTCCTGGCTACGATAATATTGATTCCAAGGTTTTAAAATCTTTGCCAAAAAAAGGAATTGTTTTTCTCACAACAATTTATAATTCTATTTTAAGGCTGAACCATTTTCCGTCGCAGTGGAAATATGCAAAAATAATAATGGTACTAAAACCAAATAAGCCCGAAAATAACGTTGCTTCCTATAGACCAATCAGTTTGTTGTCAAGTTTTTCAAAAATTTTTGAAAGGCTATTTTTAAAGAGATTAACGCCAATCTTAGAAGAGCAAAATATTATACCAGACTACCGATTCGGTTTTAGGCATAAACATGGCACACCAGAACAATGTCATAGGATTGTCAATAAGATCTCCATACGCCTTAGAAAGAAAATTGTATTGTTCTGCAGTGTTTTTAGATGTGCAACAAGCTTTTGACAGAGTCTGGCACAATGGACTTTTATATAAATTGAAAACCCTTATCCCAGCGCCATTTTATTTGCTTCTTAAAGCATATATACAGGGAAGATCCTTTTTTGTGAGCATACATGAAAATTATTCAAGTTTCGGCTGCATTAATGCAGGTATTCCACAAGGCAGTGTTCTGGGTCCAGTATTGTACACAATTTTTACAGCAGATATGCCTACAATTGAAAATATAACTACTGCTACATACGCAGATGATACTGCTTTATTAGCCGCCAATGAATCACCGGTAATAGCTTCCGAGTTGCTGCAAAATCAATTGAATCTTCTTCAAGATTGGCTTCAAAAATGGAACATTAAAGTTAATAATTCAAAGTCTGTCCATGTTACATTCACCCTCAGAAAAAATGATTGCTCGCCTGTTTACCTAAATGGTACAATTATACCAAGTTGCAATACTGTAAAATATTTAGGGCTTCATCTCGATCGAAGACTAACTTGGAAGGAGCATGTCAAAAAGAAACGTGAGCAACTTAATTTAAAAACAAGAAAAATGTTTTGGTTATTGGGCCCAAGATCAAGCTTAAGCTTAGAAAACAAGATCCTGCTTTACAAAACAATACTCAAACCGATATGGGCATATGGCATCCAGCTGTGGGGAACTACAAGTAATTCTAACGTTGAGATACTACAGAGGTACCAGTCAAAAACCCTAAGACTTTTAGCAAATGCGCCTTGGTTTATGACCAACAAAAATATACACAAAGATCTTCGAATTTTATTGGTCAAAGACGAAATAAATAACTTCAGTGAGAGATACCTAAATAGACTAAGCAATCATTCCAACGTGTTAGCAATCAGTCTTTTAGATGATAGCAATGAAATCCAAAGACTTAAAAGACTTCATGTACTTGACCTTCCCTTCCGAAAATAGAAAAAGTTAAAATTCGTTACTCTGTATTTTAATTAAAAAGTAAATTCTTCTTGTATTTATTTTGTTTTTGGGTTTTAGGAAACTCAATATATGTTATGTTGTTATTTAAGAGTCATGAAATTTGCTTATTATTTTAATTGTAAAATAGATCGTAAATAAAACAATAGTAAAAAAAAAAAAAAAATTTCCAAAAAAAAAAAAAAAAAAAAAAAATAGATTACAAAATATACACAAAAAGTTGTTCAAGTTCTTAAACCCTGTGATGGGAATTATAATCCCACCCTATAGTTATTTGCTTTCGATTTGTGCAGATGTCGTAATTTTTATTATATGAGAGTAAAAGTTACAGAAAACATGATGAATATTTTTGATAACCGCCAGAAAAACAAATTCGTTGCATGTTTTCTTTTTGCGTGCTTTTTGCCGTTCAGCCTACGATATGTATGTAGTAGTTTGTGCTGGATTTTCTAATTTTGCTGGCTATTCATGAAATTTTATTTATAGAATAGTTTTTTCTTTTAATTAAGCAATTGTTCATTAGTGAAAACTTTGTTTCTTTTTATGCCTCTTCAAAATTTAGCCTGCCCATTCGTATTTATGTATTTACACCCCGTCCTGTTTTTACACGCTACATATGTTGCAGCAAAGATTGTGTAAAAAAATCGCGTTAAAACAATCGTACACATATTTATAAGGTTGGTTATAGTTGACCAGTTTGAAACCCTTTACAAGGACATGATTATTTATGTGGCTGATTAATTTTTTAAATTTTGTTTTTTTTTTAACATTATTTATATACGAGTACACAGGCTTTTTTTTTAATTCTTTGCCTTTTTTTTTTTGGATCTATTGGACCGTCGCAACTACCAACAAACATTTTGTATTTCAATTGTTGTTGTTGCTATAGTTATGATGGCCTGGTGGTGAAGATGTGTCAGAAGGCACCTGCACACTGTGATACACATTCAATAAATATCCTTTTTATTTTAAAGGCGCTTGGCCAGCAAGAGGGCGGCGGTCAATCTTAGTTTTTTTATCTGGCCTTTTCTTGCCTGCCATTAATTGTATTGGTCTTTCTATGCTACGATTTATACTCGACGAAGAACTTTCATTAACAACTACAATGATAGTTTCCTTTTTATATACAACACATGTATGTATGTATTGTATGTATATAGATCTACAAACAACCACATACATAAATCTAGATTTAGATTTTTCTTTTGTTTTTTTTCATTGCTTTACTTTGCAATTTATCCTGTGCTGTTTTTTTTCTGCTGGGCGATTTGTTTTTTCTTATTAAACTTTAAAAAAAATTTTCTTGTTTTTTCTTCGGTTTTTTTTTTTTTATTTGCCAACTAATGAAGCCTTTCTGTGCTGTTGCTTTTTGTTGTTCTATGCACATTCAACTTATACGAGTACTTGGCATTATTGTACATACTATTTTTCTCCAGATTTTCTTTTTTCTACAATTTATTTGTTGTTTTTCTCTCGTTTATTTTGTCAAAAAAAAAAAAAAAAAAAAAAATGGGAAAAAAATTGCTGGTTGGTGTTGTCCGTTTGTTTTTCTTTAACAGTTTTTCTTTTTGGATTTTGTCTTTATAGCGTTTCTTTTTATTCGTATGCTAATCCCGCCCTGTATTTTGGGTGCATTAAATACTGGCTTTTTATTTTTACACGATGTCCTTTCACCCAACACACTCACTACAACTACATTTCCGGCCACTTGATACAATACCAAGCAACACTAAAACACTTTCTTGTCCGAACCCTTGCGCGGCACCAACAAAGCAGCCAGCCAGCTCGCCAGCCAGCCAGCCCGTTAACCCGTCAACCCAACACCTTTTTTAACTCGTTCCTTTCTTGGGCAAGTTTTTGTGCTTGGCGAACACCAGCAGCTTCTATATGCACCCCTAACTTTTTCTCTGGTATTCTTAGATCAACCGGGCGCCTTCATTTTAATCTCTAACTCTCTGCACAACCCCCTTTCCCTCTAGTTTAGTTCCTTTCGTGATTTTTTCTGTTATTTTTTTTTTGCTACATTTCGTCTCTCTTATCTCGACTTTCCGGATTTTTATTTTTCTCTTCTGATGCAAAATAGGAAAAATTTTTTCTTCCTTCAACTTTTTTTTCGTTACTTATTCTTTTTTTTTTTTTGCTTCCAACTTTATTTCTCTTGTTCATATTAATTTTTTTCCACTGACTTGGTGTAGTATTAGTTTGCTTACGTGATTTTGTATTCAATCGAAATCTTTTTAGTTTGTTGGTTCGTTTGTTTTTGGTGTCCCTAAGAGATACATTCATTTCATGTTGTTATTTTTGCTATTTCCAAAGGCTTAAATTTCTTTAGCCTTTCTACTCAAATCTAAATTTAAGAAATTGACAACTTTAATGCTCCTGCCATACATTCGGTGGCATTCTTTTTTCGCTTGCATCCTTTTAAAGTGAACTTTAAGCAACAGTTTTTTTTTTTATCAGAATGCAAAGAAAATTGTTAACAATTTGTCAAATAATATGATAAAACTCTGGGATAAATTTCATTAAATTCGGTGCTAAAATATGTCCAACTCTCATATATCCTTTTTTTAACAAAAAAAATTTTTTTTTGTATTAAAACAGTTATTAACAACCGCAAAAAGTTATTTATTTCTATCTCTGTATTAATTCTGATTTTAATCGGCAAAGTTTTAAATATCCTTTGAATATATAACGTGTTCACTTTTAACCAACAGTTGTTATCAGAATGCAAAGAAACTTGGTAACAATTTGTCAAATATTATAATAAAGATCTGAGATAAACTTCATTACATTCGGTGCTCGAATATGCCCAACTCCCATATATCCTTTTTTTCAAACACATTACAAAATTATTAAAATATTTACCTTATCTCAATCGGCAAAAAAAAACTTCATGGGTGAAGAAAATAAAAGCGTTCCACCAGCATAATGCAGGACGGGTCCTCAATTATTTATGTATGTAGTCATCATGACAAAAATTCATAAGTTATAATTTATGTATCTTAAACTCTCTAATTGATTTTACTCCAAACAGGACAAGCATGTGCATGTCTTTATCTCTTATGTTTTTTTTTTATTTTGAATATGAAAATTCAAATTAACTGAAATGATCAGAATGAAAATAAAAAGTTATTACAATATGGTGAACAAAATATGCCTACAAATGTCTTGCAACTGTGTGAACCGACAGTGTTTGTGTGACATCGCTGTCAGACAAACCATTGTAGGAAAACAATATCACCAGACATGTGGCAATTGTCATTGTCAGACTTTGGTAAGATACATTTTTATGGGCAGATGTGTTTAAATTAAGGACACGCGACAATTATGACATTGTCAGAAAAATCTTCCTTAATCGTCGTCAAATCAAACCATCGTCAAAAGACTCCTAATTTCTACACTTTTCTTCGGCATAAATTATTTTATACTTGTTAGATATTTGACATCTTCTAGGCCTAATTAATAGATTTGGAGTGTCAATTGCATTGAATAATTGCTGGCAACAAGTAAAAAAAGGTCACATATTTTTGACTTAGTTTTGAGGTTTCTACAGGTGAATATGTCTATAGTGCCACACTGTTACATTTTTTACATTGTCCTACGCTGACGACTCTTGTGATAAGGCTGCATATTTCTATTGTCCATACTGCCCATTCGTATGAATAATTTGAGCCTGGTGGCGATGTCTAACAACTGACCGGACACAATAATCTGACAACCAAATGATTTTTAGAAATTGTAAGACATGAACAGACAAATTTACTTGTGGTAGCAATTTTTCATTATCAAACTACTGCCAGCGTATTGTCAGATCTTACAATATTGTAAGATCTAACAACCTGTCTGTATATAATTCAACATTGACAGATATTTAATTTAAAATATGAAATCGTTCTTCCTGGGCTGGCAATGTATTTATTTTAATGCAACCATTTTTCATTATTTATTTATTATAATTCTGTTTCTTCTTATTTTAAATGCATTAATATTTGACTAATTGCAGGATGATTTAATTCTTTCAAATTAGGTTTTGCAGTCGTTACAAGTTAATATTTTCCCTAGTCTTTTTCCATTTATTCATATATCGTACACATTTTTTTTCTTCGGTTGGTATAAGTTTCTTCTGGATTTATGTATGTTAAATATTTTTTTTTTTTGGCTCTTCTCTGCAATTCTCAACGGGAAGAAAGATTCGTTTTTTTTTTTGCGTTGATTCACCATGATGATGAATATACAATTTATTTTTTGCTTTCAGTTTCAATGTTTCTCAGATTTAATTACAATTCGGTAGATAATCGAATTTTCTATACATACATATATATTTTGTTGTTGCTGCTTTAGGTTTTTTTTTCCTCTTGCAACTGTATTTCGATTTCCTTGCTGCCAAAGAAGAATTGTCATCATCAACAAGCCAGTCAGCTTCAGCCAGCAGCTCTGGCTCTGGCTTTGGCTCTGGCAGTAGCTTTAGCGTTATCGTCATTCTTACAACTGGCAACATCTTCTTAATCTTTCTCCTATTTTTGTCTTCGCCTTGAATGGCCAGGGCCGTTCGTGCATCATCTTGGTAGTTGCATATCATATGAATTGTGATTGCAAACGGGAGTGAAGTTTCCATTCTTTTTTTCGCACAGAGATATTTTTTCTACTGATTTCTTGGTGTTGTTTTCGTTGTCTTCTATTTTTTTATTTCCCACTTTGATGATATATTTTGTTTGTTTCTTCTCAGAAGCATATAGTAGAGTTTGATGTCGTCTTTTTTCCTTACCCCCCACCACCCATCATCTTCTTGTTGTCATTGTCATTCGCCTGGCACATCTTTGGCTCGTAATACTCCATTTCAGTGTGTTAACAATTCAAATGTCGTTTTGGATATTTGCTTCTTACTTCTTTTTTTTTTGTTTTTTTCGAAATCGTTAAAAAAATGCAAAAAAAATGGCAAAAGAGAAGATTGTGTGTTGCACTGAAAAGAGAGGAAAAAAAATTGCTGGAATGTGTGCTGAGATTTTTTTCATTTCATTTCGTTTCCTTCCTTCCTGTGCAATTAAGTTTTGAATTTCAATCATTTACATACATGACTTTCTTTATGCACATTCTTCTTAATTTCTTTTTTTTTTTGTTTCTTCCTCCCAACTTTTAATGCAAATGCTTGTTGTTTCAGGCGTTTCTGCCAGCATATCAACCACCCAGCCACCCAACCACCCACCGCCTGAGTCCTTAAGAAAAGAAAATTCCGTAATTTTTAAATGAATTTTTCCGCAAGATTTTAAATTTTTTATTAAACTTTTTTTCCTCCTAAACTTAGTTTTTAGTTGATTGCTTTATGGCAAGGCCTGTGAAAATAGACAAAGAAAAATGTAAATGCAGATATAGAGATGATGGAAAAGAATAATAGGTAGTTTCTATTGGGACAGAAAAGTGGCATGATCTAGAAGGCAGGTGTTGGTGTTGTAACGCCTCAGAAAAAGTGAAGGCTATTCTAAAATACGCGTTCAAATTTTCAATTGAAAGCATAAACAAAATTTCGTAAACATCAAGAATTTGTTGTTGGTCTTCGTATAAAATGCACCGTTATATCAAGATAGAAAGAGAGAGAGAGAGAGAGAGATAGATAGGAAAAAGGGTCTCAAAACACATGTTACCACACCGCAGAAAATTATGGCTATTCTTTGTTCAATTCAATTACGATTTTTGTCCAAATTTTGTGAGCTTTTAAATGGATTTCCCGCATTCAACGGAAATTCATGTCCTTTCATCATAATAATTTTATTGAAGAAATCTTCAGCAACAGCTTTTACACATTCAATGAAATTTTTTCTTATTAAAACAGCAAAAATGTTTTGCTAAACAGAACAAAAAATATTGTTTTCTTGCTGAACAAAAACATTGGGCCCGGGAAGCAGGTTTTGCCTGCACGTATTTGAAACTGCGGCAGTTTGATTTTCGGGTTATATAGACGAAGGAGGAGGTTCCCTTCACCAAATGTCAAGTGGTAGAATGAGGACCAACCTGCACCTGGCAAGCTTTAAAAGATGAATCCTGGTATTGGTTCTAGGTTAAAGCATTTAACTTGGCTCAAAAGCTTTAGGGCTGTGTTTTAAAATTAAAAATCCATGAAAGATACCGGCGTCTACACTCTGTGAATCAAATGTCCTCGAGCTGGTGTCAGAATGTACAAGCGAGTCTGGTGCCTTGAGGAGTTCGTACAATTCAAGTTAAACGGATATTTCTGAGCTTTTAAAACAATTCTGATTAAAATGAGTGACATGAGAAGCTTCTGCTGCCTTCGCAGACACGTGATTTCAATTCACTTTAGCAAAAGCATAAAACTTCCTCATATTTATTTTTATTTTTTATTGTATAATGCCAGTATTACTAAAATTTTTCTTTTTCTCTTGTTTACAGGTAAGAAGCCATTTTGATAAAATCTGTCTTTCTTGAAAAAAATTTATGTAAGTAATAAATCATTTTAAAAAGTCAAAGTTAAAATAGTAAAAATTTCAAACGAAAATTAAAAAAAAAAAAAAATTCAATAAAACTCTTGGGCAAATAACTGGTATTGCAATATTCCATTTTCCTTTGAAAAACTTCAAAATAATTTTCATGCCGATTTTTTATTTTTTTACAATTTTTTATTTAAATTATGTTTTTGCCGTTTTGTACCAATATTATTTTGTAATTTTTATTTTTTTTTTTTTTTTTGTTATATTTTATACATTTTTGTACTTAGTCGTCGCCTCTTTGTTGTATAATGCGAAGTTTTATTTTTGTGAATTTTAAATTTTATAACGTTTTTATTTTTTTTTAAATATTGCGTTTTTATTAGATATAGACATATTTTTGTGACAATTTTTATTTTCTAAAATGTTTCTTTCGTGTTCTTGCAGTTTTTTTTTACTATTTGGCGATCGTTTAATTTTTATATGTATATATTTTAATATTTTTTTTGGTAGTTATTTTTAAATACTTTTCAATTTCTTACAGTCTTTTATTTGTGTGTTTTATATTTATGTACTTGTTGGGCAGTGATTTTGATTGGTTTTTGGGATTTTTTATTATTATTTGTATATTGGCTATATCTTGATATACATATGTATGTACGTGTATGTACATACCTATGTACATATATTGCATATATGTATGTATATGTACATATGTACATTTGTATTTTTAGGACGATTTTTATTTTCTACAATTTTCCTTTGGTAACTCTTGTTGATGAAATTATTTTTATTTTGCGATATTTTTAGACGATTTTTAGGCGATTTTTTAGACGATTTTTTTAGACGATTTATAAAAAATATTTTTATTACAAATTTCTCTTGTTATCTTTTTATTTTCCTTGAATTTGTAGGTTTTTTATTTTTTGAGGCGATTTTAATTTCTTTTGCCGTTATTTTTGGCGGTGTAATTTATTTACATATATTGTTTTAGCGGCTTTTTTATCATAGAGCCTTATTAGTTTTGTGTTTGAATAACGGAATAGTGTAATTCTGCTGCTTAGAAATGTTTACTTTTTATTTTAATTTAAGTTACAGAGTTAAAATGTTTTGTACATTATAACATTACAGCTCTTTTTTCCAGTTAAAGATCTCCTTTTCAATTATTGCTTAAATAAACCTGCCTACATACATATGTACATACATGCACATACACACACTCTTTATGTATGTATGTATGTACATAACTTTGCCTTTCAAATTGAGAGCAGAACTACTTGCCCATTGTTTCTACTCTCTTCCAATTTTGTGATCATATAAAAGAGATTAATAAAGTTCTTTTTATGAGACACTATTGAAATATCCATACACAACATACGAGTACATACATACATATGTATGTGTGTAGTACTTATGTATGTATGTATGCAAGTACAAGCATGTTTAAGTTTCTACCTGAATTCTAAAAAAAATGTATTATGTACATACTTACATACATACATAGATATGTACATTTTTACATACATATTTATGTATTAACATACAATACAACACTTCAGTACATACATACATACATATGTACTACATACAAACGAATGTGCAATAAGTCTGACAAGAAAAATAAAACATTTCCACTTCAAAGAATTAAATTAAAACAATAACAAACATTAATAAACGAACGTAACAGCTAAACAACATCTTGTGTAGTGTGTATGTATGTATGTATGCATGTATGGATATGTTTAAGTGTATCTATGCATGTGCCTACAACATTTTAACTAATAAACATACATACACACGAGTACTTAACTCTGTAGGTTTCTGTACATCAGTACATGTACTGTACGTACATACATACATGTACTGTACGTATGTACATACATACATGTGTATATGCGTGTGTGTTTATGTTGCTTAAATACCTGTGTTCGTCGTCCATTAAACTTACAAGTGCTGTATTGTTTCGTTTTTAGCCGACACCAACGTCGTTTTGTCATCGTATGATTGCAATTATTGTCGTTGTTAAATTCGTGTCTTCTTCGGTACTTTGGCTTTACAAAACACTTCATGTGTTAATCATGATTTAAATATCTTGTAAAATAGCCAATAGTACTGCTCGGCTGTGTGTTGTTATTGCTGTTGTTTAACAGTTTTATATTATTTATTATCTGTTGTTGTGCGTGAGACTTAATTTTTCTTGCTTGGAGTTGTTTCTAAAGTATGTTTTTTTTTTAATTCTTTTTCAAATAAATAGTGAGTGTTTTTCAATTTAGAGCAAAATAAATTTGGTAATGAAATGCTAAATAGAAGTTTTGTCAAATTCGATGAATATATTTATGTATTTTTTTTAATGTCCCTTTTGTATCAGGCCTGATAAATTGTGTAGAATTCAAATATCCCTTGAAATATTTTATTTCTGTGTTAGTTTATAACTTGCTAAGTAAGTTGACAAACGTAAAATGGGTGCAGTAACAAAGACCATATGCCCATGATGGTGTTTAACAGCCTTTTATAATTGTGTCTGTGACTTAATACGAAGTGGCATGAAGTTCCTCAAATGAAACATAAAACACTTCAGTTATCTGAGCCAAATCAGTGAACCAGTGCGCGTAAGACGCAAAACTTTCGAGAACCAAACAACAACAACAAAAGACCTGACCGCACATACAAAATAATTACAATGACGCGAGAGCTGTTCTTTAGCCTAGAGCTGGTTTACGACTAACAATATTTTTAAAGTTTTTGCTTGTTGGCGTAATTTTGTCTTGAAACATTTTGATGGAAACATTCCAAAAACTTCATTAGACGTAGTATGTAATATGATTATGTCATACGGGTATGACGTACATATGTAATATATGATTAGATCTGAAGCATGGCGCAGATGGCATTCTCTATAATAGGGATATGACATGAAGGTTTCATGGCTCAGGTGTTTAGCGCCATGGCTTTCTTTCCGTGAATTTTATTATTCAATTCGCAAGCTCGACTCGCAAGCCTAAAGCTATGTACTGACTATTGTCAGATCTTACAATATTGTTAGATGACTGAAACTTTACTAACAATGACAAACTGTCAGTTTTGACGATTGTAAGAAAACTTTGCACTTTCAGGTGACACACAATTGTCGAACAATAAACTTATCTATCAACAAAAATTGTCAGTTCACACGGTTGTCAGATTATTGTATGACAAAAGTTGCCCAAAAATGTGGTATTGCCAATAGAAACATTTCTCACGAAATGGTGTTATTGTCACATGCATTAATTTGAACACTGCCGCCAATAAGAAATGAGCTGACAATTATATGATAATGTCAACGAAAAGTGTTCTCACGTTTGTCAGCCTCCTGACAATATTAGTGTCTCAAAGTGGACTGACACTGCTTTTGCTGACATCGTTGTAAGGCGAAAGGTGGCAGTTCAGATAGATGTGGTATTTTTATGGGTATATATTGTACTGACGCCTATTGTCGAGAGTTGACAACGGGGTAAGAGTGCTAAACACTGCTGTTTTTTTAAATTTGTACCAAAGTGAGTAATTCTGGATTCATAAATACAAATTTCTAAGTACTAAACGACCACCAACGAATTACAAACGAACGTATATTTTAAACTCATTCAGGTACAAACATCATTGACCAAAGAAAAAAACTGTTTAAAATATTGACTTTCACAATAAGTAAACAGCTGTGAGCGTAATTCGCAAATCCACATCGAACGTTTTCGTTCGCAAAAATATATAACGTTTGTTAAACAGCCTTAATAAAACCCATTGTTGTTTTTGTAACCGTACAGAAATATTCCAGTGCGACGCCACCAAGTAATCGCACAATTCGTCACTGGCGTTTCATACAATTTGACAGCTGGCATTTATCATCCCTGATTGGTGATGTCCAACCGAACGATGTTGGTAATTTGTAGACTTTGAGTGAACACATTCAATAAAACTAAATGTGTGTGTGTGTGTGTGTGTATGTATGTTTTCCGAAAAATGAGCATCTGATATTTCATTGTTTATGATGGTGTGCGTGTGCAATTTTATATTTTCGTGACTCGAAACACAAATACCTACTCACACACACACCCATCATCCGCACATACTTTTTATAAAACAAACAGCACATCGAAATGTGTGTAAAATACTTTTTTTTTTCAAATAATTACATATGCATGTTTTATAGAGCTTAGAGTTTCCCACTTGCGGTGTTCATGATGATTTCAGCGATACTAAAAAGCCTATAATGTAGCCACGAATTTTAAGGGAATTTGATAAAAACAAAACAAAAATTGTCCAAAAACGGTGATACAAGCAAAACGTTTTAATTTTGGTCAGTGATCCTATTTTCTCAATTTCAAACACGGTTTTTTTAAATTGTACGAGTTTTGTTGGACTTTTGTATTACTAAATCCGCATGAAAATAATCCACAGGATTGATAACTCGCAGTTTTTTTTATATCAACCAAATCAGCTATTCACCAAAATGATTATCCATAAATACTTTTATTTTGGTTCAGATCTATTTGGCTTCGTCAGCCCACAAAACTCAACATAAAACAATAAAAAAAGGGAAGCTCTTCGTGTTGCTGATCGATCTAAATCCGACAGTTATATTTGTTTACGTATCCAGTTGACTAGAAATGGATCTCATTACTGTAAAATCTTTGCTGCAAAAACGACGGATGTTCAATCAGCTGATAAAACTAAAGGGTTGAATTTTATTCAATCACTCGTTATAAGATTTATTCACTTCGATTGCAAACAGTTTCCTAAGTAACCATTTTCCTGACCCTTATTTTTTTCTCTTTACTACGAACTACCAAAATGGCTCTTGAATTCTTGGGAAGTCGCAAGGATATTAAAGATAGTGAATACAATCAATTGACTTTCTGCAACCTGAAGTCTTTGAAAAACGTTCGCTCTTAAATTAGTCTACTTGGTTTTTGCTCCTTGTTTGTGGTCGTCAATATATAAAAATTAGTAGCCCCTCGCTAAAACCTTGAAGAAATCAAAATCTGTTCTTTATTTTTATCTAGCATTTTAAAACGCCCCATTTTGTCCATCTCCAAATTGTAATTGTTATTCAATTTGTGTTTGCAGACCTTCGCTTATGATGGTGTTATTACCTGTCCCACGATATCGTACGCTAATGTTTTGAAGGTCAAGATCATTTATGGGTTTTCTGTTGCCACTTTAAAGAGTTCCGACACGGCATGTCCTGATCATATCATTTAGGTTGCTGTTAATAAGTTATTTTCGATGTTCAAAATGTTAGCGAACGTTACGGTTCGACATCCTGGAACAGTTTACTATAAAGTAGTTCTTCTTTTTAATACATGAAACTCAAATCACAGACAAAAGAAATTCTAGCAATTCTCTTAGGAATTAACACAGCGTTGGAGTTAATTGCCAACCTACAGAAGTATTGACGAATGGCAAGCCTGTTTTGCACTGTTGAGTTGGCTTATTTGCAGCAACGGAAACCTTAAACCGTGTCTTGACAATTAAAGTCTTACTTAAGCAACAGCAATAGCAACAATCAACCAACCAAACAACTCAACAAAAACAAGGTAAAATTCGTCATTCGCTCTCTCACCAATACTGTCAGAATTGCTGGAAGAGAGCAGGCGGAAAAGTAGTATCTGTGTGGGTTAGTGTGTGCGCGTGTGTGTGAGTCTGCATGTGTGATTGTTGAGTACGTACTCGTAAATATTAAGTTCATGTCTAAATGCCGCTTTAAGTGCCCCTGTATTGGTGGTTAATACTCGAGGAGGAATGAATTTGTACGAAGAATAAGAAAGAAATACAACAAAAAAAAACAGATGAAAAAAAAACTAAACGAACCAACAATTCAGATTATGGAATAAATATTTTTTTTCTTTTACTGCTGCTGCTTTTTTTTGGCTTCAGTACATTTTTTTACATACAACACGTTTCTTTCACATAAAAAAGGTACGGGAGACACGGAGGTTTCTTAAATAAATTTTATGCTAAAGCAAAAAGTGTATTTTTCATATCTAATTTTGAAATAAAAATTGTTTTAAAATATTTCGCAGTTTTAAATAATTTGCTGAGTAAATAAAAATATATAAAAGTGTGTTTTCAATAAAAGAAAAAAATATCATTCAAAAAAAGCGAAAAAACAAGTGCATTTTCCGGTTTCACAATTATTTTTTGTGTGTTCTTCTTTAACGGAATTTCCTTTAGTCAGAGGAACAAAATTAAACAAAAAAAATAATAACAATAAAAAAAGTATTTTCTACTGGTTTAATATATTTTTTCAGCTGATTTTCTTATTTGCTGAAGTTTTTGTTGTGGTGGAATTTCTTCTTTTTTTTTTGTTTTTCAAGTAATTTTTATTTGCGTATTTTTTCCACTGATATTTTTCTTTTTGTTTTGAATTTTCAATTCTAAACAAATCTGCATTTTTTCCCTTAAAAAATATATAATTTGAAAAAAGAATATAAGTTATTTTCAAGTTTTTTTTCGTTAAAAATCCTGCTGCTTAAAGAAAAGGTAAGATTTTTTTTATTCAAATATGTTTTTTTTTCCTTTCGATTTATATTAAAACCGATTTATTTCAAAACCGGATGCCGATTGTCTGTGTCTTGTTTTTTTGTAGGTTTTTTTTTATACCAAATTCGTCTCCATGTTACTTTTGTGTGCCAAATTGTTGTTGTTGTTTGTTGGTTCCAGCTGAACAAAAAAAAAAAAAAAAGAGAAACCAAAGAATCCAAAATTCAGTTCTGAAACCATCATTTCTTTCAATACAACTTCTTTATTAAGAGTTCTAGTTGGCTGTTCACCTTTTTGTTTGAGTGGTTGTTCGATGGCTGGATGAACGTTTGGTTGGTTGGTTCGGTCGGTTGTACCTTCTTTTGTATTAAAAACACGATCATTAATTTCTGTTGTGCTTTTATTAATACTGATTAATTATTGCTGACGCGTTATGAAATGTTTTATGTGTTGATTTAAGTTTTAAAATATTCCAAATGTCTTTAGTTTGGCGTCTTTACAAAAACATATGCCCATATAACTGGGGAAGGATATCCAAAGGCAAATATTCATATAGAAAATTAAATTTTATTTAATAGAGCTGTTGTTTTATATACATACATATATTTAAAATGAAATGATCTTACAATATTCCTACATTCCCACTCCAGAAAGAAAAGAGGTCACTCACCACACCACACACATGAATAATAAAGACTTATTTATTTATTTTTGGCAAACTTTTTATATGAAATTTGTGGCTTAGAAGTTTATGAAAAATCTATAAACTTTTTCATTACATTCAATTGAAATGATGGCAATTAAATCTAACCCGCATGTTTTTCAACAAATTCTTTTTTTTTATGTTTATTTGGGAAATCTTAATATTGGAGAACTGAAATTGGACTCAATAAAACCTTTCATTTAATATTCACAACTGTTATTGCTTTCAGCGTAACTAATGCGCCATCTTGACGGCTCTTAGTAAAAGTCTTAAAAATTTGTTATGAAAAATAAAATCAAAAGTAAAACTATCAAATTGAAGTTGCATTATTGACAGCAAAGCCGACTCATTCTGCTTGTACTAAATCAATTATTGGCTTAATCGCTGTTGACAAGTTACAAAAAAAACAAAAAAAGCCGCCTACGACAGAGTTGTAATAGATTAAAGATATTAAGTTTACTTTAATCATTAATCTATTACAAAATTTTCGTATAATTTTTTATAAATTCATAAATTTCAACCATCAACATAGACATTTGTTGTCACGAGCCGCGTCCACTTTCATTAAAATTGGTCTTAACATGTGGCGGAAATTAATGTATTGAAATAAATATTGAATAGTAAATTTTTTGTCCAACTTTGAAAACCATAAAATCGTTAAATAGGTGACGGTCAGTAAACTGAAAAATATAAAAATTTCCTAAGATTCTACGAATCCAAGTTCGACATTAGTGGATGTATCAGCAACAATAAAAATAAAATTCTAACTAATAAACTTATATAATATATAGAAAATTCTAGCTTAGCAGGAAAACCTGCTGTTCTATATTCTGCATTAAATGTAAATTAAATTTTAATTATAGCAGACATTTCTAAATTTGGTGCCGCATAAACTAAGCCCAGCTTTCTTTTTTTACATTTCAATGAACTCCCTCAATAAATATTATCCTTAAACTGCATTTTGTCAATCAAACTTGTAATATTTTCAAATAGTAAATTTTTCCAAAAAGGAGATTTTCCAAAGTGAACTATTTGCAAAAGGAAGTCTTTGCAAAAACTAATTTTGCAATCAAAACGTAGTTTTTTTCAAAAGCACCTTTTTTTAAAAACCTTTTTTCAAAAGTTTTTTTTTTTGCAAAAAGGGATTTGTTTTTTAAAAAGTATTTTATTTCAAAAAGTTGCCTTTTTTCTAAAGATCTTTTTCTTCGAACGCTGCTCCTTTTAAAAGCTACTCTTTACAAAAGCCTGTTTTCTTCGAATGGTTTTCTTTATGAAAAGTACTTTTTTCAAAAAGTATATTATTTCAAAAAGTATCATTTTTCAAAAGGTGTCTTTTTTCAAAATATTCTTTTGTCAAAAATGTACTTTTCTCAGTAATATCTTCAAAAAATACCCCTTTCAAAAATAAATGGATTTTTTTTCAAAATGAATTTTCGCTAGAAGTACGTAATTTTTTCAAAATGAACTTTTTCAAAGTGTACTTTTTTGTTTTGAAACGTAATTCTTGTCACACTAAAATTTATTTTAGATGTTTTTTCAAAAGATTTATTTGGTTGTCTAGATATACTTTCGGACGGTGTCGAAGGCGGATGAGGAAGTCCTTGGTATTTTCGAGAGAAAAGTTCTGCGTTCAATCTTCGGCCCTGTTTGCGTTGATGGTTTCTGGAGAAGAAGATTCAATCATGAACTCTACGGGTTGTACAGCGACATGAGCCTAACCAGGCGCCTACGGATCCAACGGCTAAGATGGTTGGGCCATGTAGAGCGCATGGAGAATACTGCTCCGACCCGTAGAATCTTCGATTCCGAACCTGTGGGACAACGCAGTAGAGGACGCCCACGGAACCGATGGCGCACACAAGTGGAGAGGGACCTCAACCAACTTGGTGTGCAAAATTGGAGAACGCTGGCTAAAGACCGTGCCAGCTGGAAAACTTTGTTGGTTGAGGCCCAGGTTCACCACGGACTGTAGCGCCAAAAGAAGAAGAAGATATACTTTCTTTTTTCTTGGGGTACTTTAAATATGGTTTTACGAGTGTCTTGGTAAAAAAAAAACATGGATACATGAGAGTGATAATTAAAATACTGTTGGTCAGCCAACCATCAGGACTCAAGGGCCTAGACAGTCTCACTTTCGCGTCCGTTACTGTTTAGAAGCGTCACAATGAGCCGGACAGCCTATTGGATCGAGAGGCATAGAGGAAACGACATGAGCCGAAAAGGATCTGTACAATGAAAATTAAAACGATTTACGCATATTTTATAAAGTGCGGTTTTGTTGCAGTAGAATAAACCAAAAATCTAACTTCTTCCTCCTTGAGATTTTCTTAAGAAAGAATTACAATTTTTTTTCTTCATATTTTCAATATATTTGTTGTCTAACAATAGAGGCGGCTGGCTGTGGCTTATCAGTCTGAATACCAACTTAAATATTCAATATTTTCGCTTTAGCTTTAAATGAGCAGATGTGAAGAGATACTGAAAATCTTTAAGAAAGGAACTGATGAACATGTTGAAAGAAAATAAACGGTAGCAGCGTAACCGTTCCACATGATGGACGGACATGAAAATAACAACAACATGAAATCTAGCAACTAAATGGACAGACGCGACTCCTATACAACAACACATTAGTCAGACAGAAAGACTGGCCAATACAACAAATTGCCGACACTTGTGTTATGCCCACTCTCTGTTGTTGATAAACGTACTTATATATGTATGTATGTATATGTCTGTTTGTCTGTCTGGCTGTCTATTTATTGTTTAATACAGTTGTTAATATGGCTTTTCTGGCTGATATTTGTTGCTGTTGATTGAAGCCACATTTATGCCAATTGCAACTGGAAACTTGGCAAACAAAATAAAACGTAACTGCTGCTGTTGCTATTTTGCAGTTTTTTTTTCCTTCACTTCTTCTGCTTCTTCTTCTGTTGTGCTATAGATGGCCATTTGGTTGGCTTTGACTTGGCTGGCTGGCTGGCTGGCTAAGTCGTTTGTTGGTTTGTTTTCGCCTTGTCCGGCATTAGTTGGGTGCAAAATCATGCATTCGCCTGCTCAGTCCATCTACTTTTTTTTCGTTTTCAACTTGTAAAATGGTTTTCATGTTTGATTAAGTGTTAAGTAGAATATGACAGTGGAAAATGTATGAGTAAGCTTGCAAAAATGCATATACGACTACATACGAGTATTTGTGTTCCTATTTGGTAGTTGATTTTAGGTTTATAATTTACACTGAAAGATATATTTTTGTTTTGAGCAAAAAAAAAAAAGGGAAATTGTGCAAAATGTCTTCACTATTCATGACAAAGGGCAGAAAATTAATAACTTATTATTCCTTCAATAAGATCATCTGGTAAAAAGTTTAAGGTCATGTACAGACAGACGGTTGTCAATTCGGACAATAGCGTCAGTAAAATAAATCTGCAAATGTCTCACAACTGCCAACTTTGTCAGATGCAAAAGCATTGCCATTGCCCACTGTAAGACAACAATATGGTTGGACGTGTGACAACCGTAATCTTACCATTGCCAGATAAATGACAGCTCATTTCTTATTGGCATTTAAACGAGTGCACCTGACAATGATGCCTTTGTCGGAGAAATATTTCTATTGGCAACACAGCTCTTACATCTGAATGCTTTGACTCTTCGGGCAATGTCTAAGAACAAATTTTGGCAACATTTTCCATATAATAATCTGACAACCCTGTGAACCAACAATTCTAGTTCTTGCGCGTAAATTTTTGTCTGACAATGAAATTGTAAGGTTTTCTTACAATTAACTGGACTGACAAATTTAACTTCTGGTGGTAGTTTTTCACTATTATCAAAAGCTATCCCACTAGATTGTGTCAAAGCACAAGTTTTGGCAAACCCAGATTTTTTCTCTCAGTGTAATGTAATATTTTACAACGTCAGTCAGACTGGAGGTTTTAAGGACTATTGTCGGTGTTTCGCCAAATGTATGACAAAGAAAAATGTAGTCTAAGACATTTTTTTATTATTATTAATAATAATTGAAGTACAATTTAAAATAAAGTATTTCATTTTGTGTCAGCCCCAGCGTCTTAAAGGCATTATTGGAGCAATTTTGTAATATATTAAAAAGAACGAATTTATTTTAAGGATATAATTTCACTTATTTATTTTTAAATTAGCCCCAAAACTAATATTTCCAAAGAAACAAAATATTTTTGAAATCAAATTTAATAATTTTTTTTATGATTTATATTAAAACTTATTTTTCATTATTGATTCATTAATTTGATTTAAATTTTTTTGAGCGTTTTCCTTAATAATTATTATAATTAATTTAAATTTTCTACGCGATTAAATTTCTCATGAAAACTTAAAAAGATTTATTCATTATTCAATATATCGTTTTCTTCTGGATAATATATTTTATAACTTTTAAAAGGATAGGCAAAAGGATTTCAGTACCTCGACGGATGAGTCAGGAAATTGTGAGTTCGATTCGTATAACAGATAATTTTGTTTGTGTTTCTGCAGATAAGCAAAAAGCTTTTCAATTGTACGCTTTATTAAAAACAATATCAGCAATTCAAATTAGATAAAAATTATTTATTTAAAAATCAAAATTTTTTAACAAAAAAAAAAACTTAAAAGAAATTCTCCAGCTGAAAGAAAATTAGAAATAATTTTTGGTTTGTTCATTAATCTATTACAAAACTGTCGTGGGCGCTTTTGAGAATATCCACCAATCGGCTATATTTTGCACATGATCAGTAAAATTTTGTTTATTGTGCTTGATTTATAAAAGGCTTTGAGTTGCATTAACATTTTTCATAGAAAATATAGTGTTTTTTTGTAATTAAAATGTGCTAATTTCTTAGAAATTTTTTCACAAGTGTATTTATTTTGCACAACAAAAAAAAAAAAAAAATGTAACACGAGGGTTACTGTAATACTACAGCAGTTGCATGATGCAAAAATTGCTGCTGTTGTTCGTTTGTTTTTTGCTGCTGCCAAAAGAGAAAGACTTAAAAAAGGCTAAAGAATAAGCAAAACTAAAAAAAATTAAAAAAAAAAAATGTTAAATAAGGCTTACGGTTACTTGGCTTCTTTTGGTTAAATTATGCCGGTTGGTCGATTGTAGACTTCCAACAAAAACCATCAGTACATTTAGTACAAAGTAGAAATAAGTATTTCTTTGGTGGAAGTGGTGCTGCTTCTGCTTCTGCTACTGCTGCTGTGTTTGTATGAAGGTTCTTTGAGTATGTGTGAGTATATTGTGTGTTCGTGTGTGTTGTGCTTATTAAAGTTATGAATCAGTCAATAGTTAAATTAAAGAAGGTACAGCCGTTTACTTTTTTTTTATCAGTTGTTTTCATTATTTTCATGTGCATTATGGTTGTTTGGAGCAGCACCGGCACCGGCACCGGCACCATCATAATTTTCATATGTAATTTTCATCTTGAACGATTATCACAGAATATTTATTTAAAAAGAGATGTTTCTTTTTTTGTTGAAACAAAAAAATTTCTTTTCTTTTCTGTACACGTGTGTGTGTGTGTTTTTTTTTATCATAAGGTATGTAGTATATCTTTTGGGTCATGAGCCTATACAGTGAATCGTCGATATAATGAGTTCGAAGAACTCTGCATTATAGCTATTTATTTTTTGCAACCAAACCATCACCAAACAAAAAGAGAACAGGAAACCTACTCGTAACTAAACAGAAGATCATAATATGTAACTGCATGTGTACACTACAAACCACACTTATGTATAAGGGGAACCCCCAAAATCGGAACTAACACAAGAATTGATGTACCAAATGTTATTTTGCGTATCTGCTCTCAGAATTTTTGGCACAAACGCTGGACTGTTGTAATTGAATCTTAAAGTAATGCCAAAAACAATCGTTATAACTATAATATTCTTTATTTGTGTATTTTAAATGTGAACTGAGAATGCGAATGAAAATGTTTCTTTAAATTTTATTCTAGTTTCGTTGTGTAGAGGTTTTTAATGAGTATTTCGCTATATAGAGTCTGTACAACACACATTTAGATTTCGTTGTTTTTAGAAGGTGACTCTACCAGTTTCTCTTGTCTCTGTTGTCTGATTTCATTGCACATAGAAGCGTTTGAATGAGCATTTCGCCCTATATACCAGCTTTATGGCTTATTATTATTGTTCCTTATACGGGGCTGTTTTGAACATCATATTTTATAAAACTGCTCTGAAATTACAAATATAAAATTTTGTGATTTCAAAACGTTCAGCTCCGTCAACAGCTTTTTCAAATCACTGAGTTATTTTCGTTTTTGATTTTTCTGTAATAATAACCCTCATTATAAATTAAACACTAAATAAATTACTAAAACTCTTTATGCGATTAATGGTTTTATTGTTCTGCTTTCAGTTGTGATTTCACAACAATCGAAATAGAAACAATCTGTTTTGCGCAATTGAAAGTCACAACGACACAAAAGAAAAACAGGTTTACAGAACACCAGAAAATCGCTCGCTCGTGCGCTCTTAAAACACACATCTGATTTGAAATTATGTGATTTTCAGAACAGACTTGATAGTTATAGTGTATTTCTGTCTGAACAACTTGAGTGATTTTAGGTTTGCCCACGACTCACAACAACATTCGCTATATGGAGTTTTTGCTTAAAACAAAGTTCGTTAAGTCGCAGTTTCACTGTACATGTATATGCTATAGATATTGCTAATAATTGAAACATTTCCAGCTGCTGCTGCAAGTGCTGGAGCCTCGCCACTGTTACAGCCGATATATTCTTTCTTATACAGTACAGTTTGATGATGATTTGTTTCTTTCTTTCTTTCTTTCTTTAACATTTTTTTTCATTTGACTTGTTTTGTTTTACAATATGAAGATGTAAACTTTTGCCTATCACGTTGATGTTGATCGTGTCGGCCGTCGTCGTCCAGCAGTTTTATGTGACCGGCAAATGTTCCATTCCAACCAACCAACCAACCCCTTGATTTGTATCGGTTGTTTTGCATTTGGCCGTGGTGGTGCTACTGCTGCTGCTGCTGCTACCACTGCTCGCTGTTGTTGGCTTGGCTATAAGTTTCAATTACTTTTTGTTTATTTCTTTGTTCATCTTCCATCGATATTGGCAATTAACACTTTGCTGTCTACGTGCACATGTTACAGTTCAAATTTGTTCGTTTAGTGTTTTTTTTTCTTCTATAAATTTGCATATAATACAAATATTTTCTTTTTTTAATTTAATTTTAGTTAAAATCAGCATTTTGTTTTAAACTCAATTATAATTTTTTACAATGCCATAACGACGACGCCGCTATTGTGGAAGGCAACAAAAAAATCTATATATTGGCAATTTTCTTGACCATTATTTTATTGTTAACATTGCAAGACAAAAACGGGCTAAGCTTTTTTTTTTTTTTTGCCTTCTATATTAAGTCTGGTAGCAATGGCCGGTAACTGTTATAGTTACACGGTTGTAATTTTTTGTTTTTGTTTTTCAATTATTGCCCATTTGTTACAAGTTGTTTCTATAGCCTCTTTTTTTCTTTTAGTTTAATTAAATTAAGACAAAAAAAATTGTTCATTAATTTTCATTTGAGTGTATTTGAGGCGGCTAGAGGTTGGCCAGGCGACGGACGCGCGGGGCCACTCATTGAATCTGTCCACATTTGTACAAAATTAAGATGGTTATTTTGAAAATAACTCACGTTATTTATGTTTTCAACTGAATTTGTTGTTCAACACCAGCGTAGTTTAATTTAATTTTATATTAAAAAGAAAAAAAAACCTTGTGATTTCGAAAGGTCACCATTTCGATTAAGGTAAATTAGTTTTATTAGATCTAGAAATTATAATTTATAGCAGGCGGATCAGTTTGGCTTTTTTGGTCAAGCCTGATCCAGCTCTTGTCATTCAATCACTTTAAAATTTACATCTATTGTACAGAACTTAGGAAAATTTTTGATTGCCTGAGGACACCCTCAGCGAGCGGGGCTTGCCTTGGTATATTACAAATAGGTGAGTGATGCTTTTCGGTGTGTAGAGGGGAATGTGCTCAGTTATTCGAACGACAATCCAAAGTCCTGGAAAGTTTATTTCTCACTTCGGTTATGCAGCTTCTTCCGAAATCTTTTCCAAATGTCAGTTGGCAGAGTGGGAACCCATGTGTCGTTGGGAAAACTTGAAAGAAGGATCCTGGTATTGGTCATGGCTGTTTATGTTTTAAACCTTAAAACGGAAGAAATGGCTTTTTGGTACCTACTCAAATAGGTGGTCTACGTTGTTCGGTGTTTCAAATGTCCTCGACATGTTGTTTGTGTTCTTCATAAGGAACTAAATAGATGGTAAGGAATGAGTTGGTTAAGGCCTGTGGTTCTTTGAAGTTTTCGGGCTACCAACTCAGATGTCTCATTTTATTTTTAATGTCTGAGGAATTACTAGCAACAAGGAGGACTAAATATACCAAGCGATCGAGCATGAGCTTTCTGTGTTATGTGCCGTTTCGTTTCTACATACTAGAAATCCATTGAACTAGAGAAATTTATTTATAATAAAAATTTAACAGTTCCGAAGATTGTAAGAAAACCTTACAATTTCATTGCATTCATGACAGCACAAATTAGCACTTCATTCAATAGCAGGATTATTGATTGTTTGGCAAAAATATCCTTATCGGTTGTTAGACATCGCCAGAAGACTCGAAAGCATTCAGAAATATGGGTAGGATTTCCTACCAGAAATATTTCTTTTACGGGAACGTTGTTGGCATTAGTTTTGGCGTTGCCCCCAAGACAATTCAATTGTCTAATTATGGCCGCGAAGAGTATTCTCACGATTGTCAGGCGAGTGACAGACAGTGTTTTATTTTTTCTGGACAATGTTGCAAAACAAAAATTGTCAGTTCTGACACTGTTGTAAGAAATTTGTAGGCATATTTTACTGTAAACGTTGTAAGATCTGACAATAGCCCCTTTATGGCTTTACGATCATATGTGCCAGCAATCAAGCATTTTATTGTTGGGTTTTGTTGCAAGACATTTGATGTAAAATGTTTTTTTTTTTAATTTTTAGTTTATTTGCTAATTAATTGGTGCCATGATCTACAAAAAAGCACATTCGCTTGCACAAATTCATGTACAAAACGAAGGAAAATATTTCTGAACAATAAAATATTTATGTACAATTAAAAAATACTCGTAGCAACATGTATGTATGTACATACATACATATATATTTTAAAAGTTACCATTTGTAGTTAGACAAATGTGAAAAGACCTGAAACAGTGACCAAACCCAGAAACCCGGTGTGCTGACTGGCTGACTGGCTGATTGGCTGGTGGTGCTGGCTGATTGCTGCTGGAGACGATGATGGTGGTGATGATTATTTTCCTTAATGCACACAGTTGTTGTGTAAATTTCTTAATCGTCGTCTTCTCTCCTCTCCAGATAGTGTTGGAAATGTTGCTTGGCTGGAAATAAAAGCGTGTAATTAACACTAATTAATCATAATTCCATTGAAATCATTATATTTGGTGATTTAGCTGTATGTGGTTGTGTGTGCGTGTTTTTATGAATAAACATTGTATGAATGTATGTATGTATGTACAACAGCCGTAAACATGCTTACACTTACGGCAAACATTTTAACATACTTTACTATATACATACATACATTTCATACATGTTTTCCTTAAATATTACGCACACTTGCTTGTTTTCAGAATATAATTGCTCACATTAAACTACAAATCAGCCAACCAAGCCAACACAGGCCATCCATCCATCCATCCATCCAACAACCATCCATTCAACCATTCGATATGGCCACTTCAAGATACAAAATTAACTAAAATAAAAACACAACAACAACAACAACAGCAATAAAACACAGAAAAAGACAAATACACACATTTTTTCCTACATTGAACCAAAAAAGGCCTTGAACTTGTCTCTTTCAGGTTGGCTTGTTGGACTGTACAACCATTAAGGCCGAGCATGAAGTCAGTCAATTTTTTTTTTTTTTTTTTTTTAATGAAATCATAATAATAATCTTTAAAACTTTAAACAAACACATACAGTAAATATTTAGTTGGCTTTTTCTTTCGGTGTATTTGTGCAAGTGTTTTGCATAAAAAGTGCGTACGGCGGGGCGATGGAATGAATGTTGCGACAAACTTATTAAATAAAATTAATTACGAGCGTTTGTTGAATAAACCTGTAAAATGACTGTCCATGAAATTTTTTAAATGTCCTGCATTTGCACGTCTTTTCATTATGCAAAAAAAAAAAAAAAACAAAAAAAAATCGCTAAGAGAAGAAACATTTTAAAATTTTATAGGGGATATCAATGAATCGATTACATTTTTAGTTTTAATTTTTCTTCAGCAAAAATAACTGTTATTTTTATTGAACTTATAATTGTTTGCGGCTGTATAACTTTTGAACTCTTTATTACCAAAAATCGTTACTCAGGCCGGATTTTTTGATTGATGTGAATGAATACCTGTGACAATATAGAATTAAAACCATAAAAATAGCGAAACATCCGAAACTCCTTTCCTCCTACCTGAGTCAGTTCTGTTATAATGGTTCGAATTCTAACAGTTTACGGAAATAGAAATACATATTTTTGCTTGGCGTTGTCGACATCTATCGCACACTGTGTAACGTGTCACAGAGCTGGTGTTAAAAGACCTGTGTATATAGCATTTGGTAAAGTCATTTGTTTCTCTGGAAAAAGTTATGGCCATTTTCTTCACATATTTGAATTTCATATTTTAATTCGGGTTTATATTTGTTCAAAAGTTTAACCTAAAGAAAATGCCAACATCTGTTCTGAATGGCATATTTTTTTATTTTTATTCATAACAAACATAATTTAGAAAAAAATGTCCCACTGTACTCAAAAGTTTTATTATTTAACTGTATTATATTTAACAAATTAACAAAATCGGGAAAGTGCGTTTGGCAATCAAATTTATCCAAATTTATATTCATGCTCTCTCTCTCTCTTTTTTTTTTTTTTTGCTGCTACCAGCATAAATTTTTTTATTTTTAAATATTTATAGATGTTTATCTTATTTTATATAATTTTTCAATTTTTATCTTTATTATTTATTCAGTTCTCAAAATATAATTATTCCATTAAAATGGAGCCTTTCAATAATCGTTTAAACCTGACATTGATATCAATTCCTTACACACCAATTTTATATAAAACTAGAATCTTAAAGTTAAAGCATTAATGTCTAAAAAAAAACATCTTGGCAGTAGTCAAAGTGCTAAGAAAAAAAAAATGCCAGCCAGCGAATCTGGCATCAGATGGATTTCTTAAAGGCTTCTGCCAATCCTGCCTTTTATACGCACTTTAAATGTTTCTTTTAGTTGCTCTTAGGTTTTCTTCTCTTGACAAATAATATCATACATTTTTGAATATTGCTTGTCTTTTGTATTGAACGCTTTAAATTAATTTATTTCATACTAAAATATTTTTCTTTCTATTTATTTGCAGGTAAGAATTTCAATCAAAATTAATTTTTGATCGTAAGTAAAATACATTTATATTAATTTTGTTAAAGCAGCTCTAAGTCGAAATAAAACTCATAATTTCGTAATTTTTTTTAAAAATGCAATATACATATATATCATTTATATGAATTGGTATTAATTGAAATATTAGAAAGTTTTGAAACATAATTTGTTTTTTTGAAATGCCACCTGGACTGCAACTAAATAAATATGTAATCCTTAAATAATTAGGGCTTTAGGCGTAGGAATTGTGTTGAAATTTAGTTTTGCATAATTCTTTTAGTGGAGGTATAAATTGGTAACTTGTGACCTGTCACAGGACTGGTATGCAAAGCACCGGCTAAGGACGTGTTTAATGTATGTTATTTTTATATTGTTAAAAGGGATGTGTATGTGCCCAATAAACTGAATTATGTAAATTTTTATGTAATGCGAATGTGAGGAATTATTGGACCACTCACACGGATACGAGTGGTTCTATTTTCATCGACTTTGGCGCAAATTTGAGTAGATCTGCGTACTTGCGGAAAACCCACAAGAAAATGTCTAATGGAATTAAATCGCACGATCTTGGTGGCCAATTCATATCACACCTGCTCACTCAGTCACAATGTGTATCGAGATATCCTGCTAAAACCGCCTGTCCTTTCGCTCCATATCATGAAATTTGAGCCAAAAGAAAGCAGTTACAATCATTGTCTAGCGCTCGTCGTGGGCAATGATGGCCTGAGTGACGACGTTGCCAAAAAAGTACAGACAAGTCAGGTCGCGGGCGTGAAATATGTAAAAAACAGTCACTTTTAGTGGATGCATTTGGTGGCACATGGTGGTGAACCTCGTGTGGGTTTGGGGCGTCGTCCCTTGTCGCTAACGCTAATTTTTCGCCCGAAATTGGTCTCGTTTTTGAACACTCATTTGGACAATGAAGTTTTCTCGTTTCGACAACGTGTGCTGTTCAATTCTATAGCTTATCATTAACTGAATATTAAACAACAGATTAGACAGTCGCGCTATCGAAACTACATGGCGACCACAGGCCACAGGCTTGCCAACATCTATCCGCACCAATGGAAAACCTCTTTAGAATATAAGTGTAAATATTTTGCCGATTTGGCCAGAGGTTGCCAACAAATACCAAGACGGCCTTATGATAAGATAGTTTTTATTTCGTTTTCATTCCTGTTGTGACTTTCAGTTTCTTTTTTTTTGTGTGGTAAATCTTGATTAATTACTCTTAAAAGCCCTTTTTTTGTGAAATGCTCAGAAAAAGTTACCAGAAAAAAATGTCTTCTCTTCCAAATTATTATGCTTTTTGTGTTATTTGTAGGAAGATTGGGGTTGGTTTGTGGTCTTTTTTGTTTGTTTGTTATGAAATTCTTCTTTTATTTCACGAAATTAATGATCTTGTGCATTTTGTGCAATGTCATTTAAATGCTCAAAAAGATCTGGCTGGGTTTGGGTCTGGGTCTGAAGTGAAGGGGAACCGAGAGTTGGGAAAAAACTACCTGTTAGAATGAAAATAAAAATTACACCTGTATTTTTTTTTAAATTCAACCCTATTCCTGGCAATTGCTTTTCTTTCAACTGGAACAAGCAGATATATTTTGTTGGTTTATCAGTGATGCCACTCTTTTTTTTCTCTTCCAGTAGATTCACTATCGTAATAAACTAAATATTTCGTGTTTTACTTTTACGTATTTTTGCTTTTGTTTATGCATTTAGTGTCTGTTTGGATTGTAAAAATTCTTATTGAAGAATCTGTTATTGCATCATCACGGTCATTCGCAATCATTTTCAGAAAATATACTGTCTCGTACAAACAGCAGGTACAAAAAATAAAAGTAACTTATAGTTAATGGCTGTTTGTGGCCGTTAAAAAGCAAAAAAAAAAAAAAGAAAAGTAACGAAACATAAGAAAACAAAACGACCCCCAATTGCGTCAGAGACCAAAACTCGTATATATGTGTGTGTGTGTGTATCTGTGTTTTTTTCCTTTTCATTTTATATTTTCTTAAGAGGACCAGACCAGACCAGCCACACTTTTACACACATCCCATTCATCCATCCATCCATCCATCCATTCACGTGAATACCTTCCCATACATACATACATACATGTACATACATATGTATGTATGTTTATGTACACATCTACATACGTATGTATGTATTCTTCTTATTCACATTTCTTACCTTCATTTTTTTATGTGATTTTTATTACTTTTATTACAATTTGTTTTTATTTCATTTTTATTTTTCGTCTATTCCTTCTTTTTTTTTTGGTCCGTCTATGCGGCGTTTTTGGCCTAAATCTTTTATATTTTTGTTTTAATTTGTTGTTTTTGTTGTTATTATTACTTTTTGTACTGAAACATGTTTCAGTTTTTAAAGGTCGTCTTATTCTCCTTGTTTTGTTACTGTTGTCGCTGCCGCCGCCGCTGTTGTTGTTGTTATTATTATTATTATGGTTGTTGTTGTTAGCATACAAGTATATAAATATTTTCTTAACTTTATTTTGTTTATTTTTACATTTTCCGGTAATTTTTATTGTTGCTGTTGTTAAATTCTTTTTCTGTTCCTCCTGGTTGTTTTCCTCATACGTATCTACATATATATTTATTTGTTTTGATGTGTTTAAGTGTATGTGCGTCTGTATGAATGAATGGTTGTGTGTGTGCGTGTGTGTGTGCGTACATACAGGCATTTGTTGTGTATGAAAGAGGTGTCTTTTTACACACATGTGTGTAATAATTTTGAAGTTTTGTTATTTGCTTCTTTTTTCGCGCAATAAAAATTGCCGTTTAACTTGGTTATTGTTGTTGTTGTTGTTGTTTATTCTTTTACTGCATTAACAACAACAACAACAAAAGCAATGATATACCAACGCCAAAAGCTTGATTTTCTTGTCTAGTCTCAGTCTTTTAAGTAGTTTTTAATTCTTCCTTTCTTTTTTTTTATTGTGTGTTCAACATTGAACATTCGTACAAAATTGTATGAGTAATCAACTCAGCCTGCCAAAAGCTGTGGGCATCACTTAATAATACATATGTAAGTGTTGTCAATATAAATTTCTCTGTAACTGGCAAGAAACAAAATAAGAAATGAATTGTTGTATGTCAACATTTTTAAATATCTGCAAAAAAAAAAAAAAAAAAAATTTGCAAAAAAAATTATACAACTAATAACGAATGACTTATATTGGAAGATGATTTGGAAGATCACTTAAGATGATAAAATGATCATGCTCCCGAGCAAAAGAAATTTTAGAATTTTGAAATGCTTGTCTAACTGAATTCCCATTAAGGGAATTTTTCAACTTGAACATGTTTGTCCATATTTTCGTACATCTGATCATAGGAAGGAAATAATTTCAGTAAAGCTTTTGATTAAAATTTTGCACTGAATAAAATTTTGCCCACAAGCGATATTTTTCATTTGCAATATTTTGTTATACTATATTTTGCATGCTACAAAAAAAAATGAAAAACTAGATGTTTTTGATTAAAATATTTCTTTGTAGCAAAAATTTCCCTTTAAAGAAAAGTTTTAAATTTGCAAGTTTTTTTTCAGTCTTTGTAATCAAATTTTCGTCCGAACCTGCCTAGAAATTTATGCAACTGGAATATTTAATCACAATTAGTGTTTTAACACAAAATCTCTCAACTAGGAAGATTTTTAAAATGTATATCACAGCATCAAGCTATTGAGCTTTTTTGCATCGCATTTTATAGAAAGTAATTTTTATGGGATTAAATTTAAAGTTTTATTTAAACGAAAAATTTCCCCAGAAAAAACATTTTCAACTTTTTGTGTTTTAATAAAATTTTCATAAAATATTAAATTACAAAAAAAAAAAAAAAAAAAAAATAACTACTGAAACGTTTTAAAGGAAATTTGGTAGTGCTCACTGCCCACTAATTACTAGTCAGGAAAATGTTTCTAATTCTACAGTTCCGTAAATCCTTAGAATGACTTTTATACCTCGTTTTTTGTTGAATTTTTAGCAGCCGTTAACATTTTGTATGTACGAGTTTGTATGTATGTACAATATTTACACCAGCCTATTGAATGTTGCATTCTTTTAACATATCCTGTTTAGTAAATTTTTTGTCATATCTTTTTTATTCACCTCGTCGTCGACATTGTAAGCGTCTTTAGCTTCCATTTGTTTCTGTTTTTGTTTTTTTTTTTTGCTTTTGTTATAATAAAGCGTTGTCTTTAAGTCTTTTTTTTTGGCTTTTTGTCTAGTTTATTGTATCTTTTATATTGTCTTCCCTCCTTTGAACAGTAAATATGAAAATCCATAAAGAAAACGACGACGAATAGTTGCGGTTCACAAGGAATCCAGTTTTTTCTACATTCTCTTACATCTACTTGTTGTCGTAAGAGGTTCACATTTTGTCGCTGGAGCAGTCGCTGCTGTTGGCTCTTGACTGTTGCTGCTGCGTATGTGTGAATATGTGTTACTAAGATGTGTTTTTTGTTTTACAAATTCCTTGTTATTTCTTGCTTGTTTTCTTTTTTCTTTTTGCAACTCGAAATTTTGTTGCTGCTTCAACATACATACATACGTCCTTGAAAGATTTATTTTATTATCAGTCTATAAAAAATAAGTTAAACCGAACCAAACCAAACCAAACCAAACCAAACCAACAACCAGTACATGAGACTTTTTCGTTTTTGTTGTTGAATGTTTTTCTGCTGTTATTCTGTATCGTTGTTTTTACCTTTTTCCTGCACCTCAAAGTGTTCCTGTTAACATGTGGATTTCTTAAGGTTTTCCTTTAAGATTTGTTTAAAGCAATTTCTCTTTTATGTTGCTAACAATGTGTTGGCGAGACAGACTACTACTTTTCTTTTGGGTTGCTTTGGTTTAGAACTTTTGTTTTTTCTTGTATGTGTGTACATACCTACATACATATATAATTTTTGTGTTATTTGTAGTTTTTACTTGAGAAAATGAGGTCAATTTTAAGTGCTTTCAAGACGGAGTGGTGGTATTTTAAACCTGATTTTATTTACTCTCGCCACTTGCACTCTTTAAAGACACATGGTTCCTTGAAGACAAATTTAATCAAACCTGCTCTCCTCTCAATGCAAGAGGCAGTAACGTGGGCATAAAAGTTTGCTTTGTTTTGGAATAACCTGTCGTCGTTTGCTGTGGGTCAAACAAGTCTACAAGTCTATTGAATTTTGTTGCAGCTTTTCTTGTCTTGTCGGCGGAAATTTACACAATAATTATAGTACATACAATAATCAGCCACTTCCTTAATTTCTGTTAACATTTTCTAAGGCCAAAAAAAAAAAAAAGTTTAATTAAAACGGCTGATTTATTATTTATAAGAAAATCTTACATTTTTTCACAAAAAGACTTAAAATTTCCTCTATCGCAAATTTTAGTTTTTGCTAAAAATTTTAAACAACATTTCATTAGAAAATTTATCAAAACGGTCAAAAACCGCTTGTGAAATAAAAAATTTCCCTCAATGGGATTAAATTATATTCAAAAACTCTTGGCACCTACTTGTTAATTATTTCCTTGTTGATTAAAGTATTTTAAAAGTTTAAAATATACCTTAAGAAAAAATTAAAAAAAAAAAATTGATTGAACTAAGTTTTAATTTAAAATGAAATCTTAATTTTATTGAAAATATTGTAAAAACTATTAGCCTGAGCAATTACCAGTCTTAGGAGATTTTTATTTAGCTTAAATTTTCTCCCCTTGTTGGAAAATTTTTATTCATTCCTTAACATTCATTAAAATCTTTTGTTTTCCAAAATTGTATGGAAAGCAAATAAAACATATATTAAAAATTAAAATTTCCTTCAAAGGGAAATTTTCTTAAATGCATTCAAATTATTTTCTGCACAATGTTTTTTGTATATATTTTACAATAAAAAGTACAGAAAAGCCTTGATTAAAAATTTCCCTTGAGGGGAAATTTTGATTCTTCGCCAGCTTTCAGAAAAATTCTTTTAGTACAAAATTTATGTTAAACGTAGCGCAGAAAATTTATTAAAACTAAAGTAATTCTGTTCTGATGTAGAAGATTTCCAATTGAGAAATTGCAATTCCCCACATATTTTCGCCGTTACGACTAATACGTGTGAAACGTTTTTTTTTTGTGTTGTAAAGCTTTCATATTGGAAATTTCCTTTATTGGCAATTTTTATTTAGCGTACAGAAGTTATTTGAATTTTTATAGGCATATGTCTAGGCATGTTGTATTGAAACAGTGTTGTTGTTGTTGTTGTTGTTTTTGTTTTTACCCAACACCCGCTTTGGCTGAATCGACTTCAATACCAACAAAATAAATTCCATTTCAAATTAATTTCTTATTACATTGAAGTTTGTATCTGTGTAATTAAACTCTTTACTTTGTATTTTAGAAAAAAAAATGTGTTTATTTGTTTCTTTTTTAGTTTTTAATTATTTCAACATGAGTGATCAAGTAAATCGTGTTTTAATTTCCTAGAATTATAGAAACATACGAGTCTATGGATGGTTGCTGGCTGAATGTTTTGTTAGATGAGTAGTAGTGGAATAATGCAACAGAGTTATAAGAAAACTACGAAACGCCAACTCTGAATTCACTGGAAAATTTCTTCATTATAAAAACGTCCAACTTGTTAAATATTTATCATGAAAAATTTATAAAAGCAGGAAAAATTGGCAACAAACTTGTTGCTTTAGGTCGTTAGACAGGCAGACGACATCCATTCCATATTCCCTCTTAATTAAAGAATGATCAAAATTTATAGATTTTTTTTCATAAATACCGGCTTAATTTTTTTTTTTTATATTTTAAGATTTCATTTTAATTATATATTTATAGGTATATGCACATATAATCTTTTTTGCTATTTCCTTTTTTGCTGGCAAAATTAAAAATTAATTTTAAATTCGTTTTATACAAACTTTTAGCCATAACCATGACTTGTTATTTTGGGGTCAACAAACAGCTGGGAAAGAATCATTATCATAATCACACGAACTCATACAATCTCAGTCCAACATGTGCAGATTGTCTTCACACACCTTGACAAATTAACACAACTCACTTATGCTTGTAAAGTAAAAAGAACACACATCCAAACAAAAAAACTCAATATTGTCCCAGCAAACATTTGCTATCACTTACGGAAGTGTATGAATTCAAGTGAAGAACAATCACAAAAAAAAAAAGAAGAAAAAACATTGCAATGCTGTTAAATTAAAATAAAAGGAAAGAACATTTATTTAGTGCTTTGAGAATTGTGGAGGCCATTAATAATCAAATATGAATGGAATGTTACGTCAATTGTGGCTCGAGGGATCTGGGACTCGCAACTGTCTCCCAATATCGCGTCGAATGTTCGTTCAGTAGCAGGTTTATCCCAACCTCAAAAAAATAATCCACTTGTGTTGAATTACACTAAACTTGGTTTTCAATTAACAAAACTACTTTCAATTTATACTTTCAGCAAAAGCGTCTTACAGTAAATTATTGTAGCATGTGACTTGTCTTGCTGAGACCTTATCCCTGGCCACTTATTTGAGTTATTTAAAACTTATCAGCATTTGCTATACCGTTCTCCGTTGACTTTTAAGATTTTGTCTTTTGCCGTTTTTGAAGTGAATGAACCAATTATTCTATTTCGATTATAAAGCCCAATAGTTTCTTGGATAAAATCTGTTATCGATTATCTTCTTTCCAGTGAGACAGACAGTGATTTCGCTTATTCACGAATCGGTTTCATCAAAAATTAACCCAAAAATAGGAATTTGATTCGAAAATCAATGTGTTCCTTAGGCCATTGGCGGAAGTTGAATCTTAAAAGTTGGCAAAACAAAACACTATTTTAAAATCTTCCTTGGAAGTGGCTATAACACATTCGAATTGGCTCAAAATAAACCGGAATTGTGATTGGAGTGGGCTCTTTTCTTCAATGCCTACAACCTACAATGAAAATGACGCTACAATACACACCACAATTTCGATGAGTTTCTGAAGTGCCATATGAAGGGAAAAAAAATCTGACATCAAAATGCTCTATTTTATACGTAAATCGTTAGTGCGAATCTGTTGGAAAATAAATAATTTTTTGCATTAGACTGCCTCTTGTGCAGGATGCTTCAAACTTGCATGTTTGCTGGGTTTTATGAACAAAAAACAAAGAAAAAAATCTCTTACTACTTTTGCTTGCTACTCGCTCATCCCATGATATGAATTTGTTGAGTGTTTGCGTATGTAGTTAATTTGCAATAGTTTGAGTTTTTGGAGTTTCTTTCTGTTGGCTTCGCTTTATTAATTTTTAATTAGAAAACTCAATATTTGCCGTGGTTTGAAACCGCATAAACTCATAAGCTCACGTAACATAGTGAGTAATTTATTGGAATCTTTTTTATTTAGCCTTTAAGATGGCCGGGAAACTGGGGAAAACTAATATCTAACTCTCACGTTTGAAAATCTTAAAAAAAAGGCATTTATAAAACAGAAAACTCTGGCATTTTTTCTTCAAGAAATTATCTTTTCTTTTCAATGTCTTCGCAAATCCCTTCAGCAATTGACTGTGATAAAACACGATCTTGTCTTTAAACCATTTTAGCCGTGACATTTTGCCTGGTCGATCGATCTCTTGCCAGTGCTGGCCCTCTTTGATTCCCATTGTCTAACTATAATTCGGCTGTCGTGTGTGAACAAAATATCATTTATTTTTGTAACAACGAAATAAGTTGGCAGATTTGGTTAAACATCTGTAGCATTTCATTTTTTTTCCTGCTCCAAACAAAAACAAGGCTAAAAACTCCTTAGCAAATTGTTGCAAGGAAAAAAGAGACATCTTGAGATTTTTTTTTGCTTTCGTTGTCTTCAAAATGGCATTCATTTTAAATGCTGATGAAACCGAAGACGATTTGAACTAAATCGTGAATCTTTTTATGCATGGCTGAATTAAATTTAAACTGATTGTAAAACCAAAACCAAACCAAAGCAAAAAAAACTAAAGGGAATGAGTTTAAAATTGTGTTTTTTTTGTCGAAGAGACAGTGTTTTAAATAAATTTATTCTTTTAGTTAAATATTCAGCCGCTTAATGTTTTAGTAGTTGTAGAGCTCAAACATTAAATAATAGTTTTAGCAGTTAAATTAAAGAAGAAAATCATGTTTATGTCAGTGAAAATGGGTTTGGAGTCCTGTTAGACCGCCGCCAATCCTTACTCTTACAATTGAGCCGGCCATGTTTTAAGCAACTCTGCTTATACTTTTAAGTTCTTTGCAAAGTCTTTTGTAAATCAAAAGACCAAAATTCTTTCATTTAAGGATTCACTCTTTTGCTCCGGACACCCAAACGAAAAGTTAATTACCAGAACGTGCTGGCCAAGACATACCTTGAATAGTTCTGGCTGGCAGAGGCTTTGATAAGCACAATATTTTCAGGGATGCAATTCTCCTTGTATGTACCTGCCGTATTACACAATATACCTGTTTTCCTAAGGAACCTGAATGATAGGCCGATGTACCTTTGGAATTACGGCCTACCGACTCAGGTGCCTTAACCTACACTGCTGCCCAGGGAATTGTTCGTACTGGATGAGGTCTTCGCCAGACAGTAGATAGGGACAGTCTTTGAAATTCTCAATGGGTGTCAGCCTTGACGACCTTAACCCACAACTGAAGGGGGTGTATTAGATAACAAGAGACTTGCACGACTGTCAGGTCAAATAGCCGTTCCATGTAGCATTAAGGTGCGCCTACAAGAGTCTCGAGTTTTAGGATAAAATTTCTCGTTTTTATATAGTTCTTGGCAAAGGTTGAACCTAATGATTTTTTCTAAGTTTTCTAGAGATTTCCATAAGGCCGCATTCGAAGAAGAATTTAAATTGTTTCTTTCCAGCCTGCCCAATAATTAAATGAACTGAAATAAGAATGTTGGGTGCAAAATTAGACTTATTTAAAAAAACAAAAATAAAACTATCTGGCTTTATGTTAATGATTTTTACTAATAATAATTTTTTTGTTTTGTTTTCATTGTTTCGAACGAGGTGTCATGAGTACAGGGTTTTTTACTACAAGCAGTTTCATTTGATTTAGGATTCTTTAACATTTGTATGGTTTTATACCTTTTGTACATGCACATGCATGGTTTTGGCCAGCCTTTACTCTAAACATTTTCCTATATCCCTATTATTCTGGCTTTCTTTTGTTGAACGACCATTTTTTTCTTTGCCTTTTTGCTCTGTAAAACTTATTTTTTAGAATATTTTTGTCTGACTTTTCAATTCTATTTTGTCGATATAGAATCACATTTTTTTCATGAAATTTAACTAAAATTTTACATAAAAAATAAAGATTTTTTCCTATTAAAAGTTGTCTTTCTTTAAACTATCTTGTTTTTGAGTAAAAAAGTATACATATGTATGTACAATATCTTTGGATATTTTAAAAGTATAAAAATTTAGATAATGTGATGATGGCATTGACAAATCGCCAAACGTTTTAATAACTTATTTTTGAATTTGTCCGTCATATGAGTCTCTCTTTGCAACAGCTAATCAATTATGTATGTAGATATTTATGTACAGATATTGCCATGGTCACTACATGGTCGCATATGCGACAGACGTTTACCCTCAAAAATTAGAAAGAATGAAAACTGAGGTCTACAAATTGTGCTTGAAATTGTGCATTTCTATAAAAAAAGGAAAGAAAAATGATTTCTTTGGTAGAAATATTACAAATTCGATTAGCTGGCGTTGTGTGACAAACATTTTATGTAATAATTTCGTGTCAGGTGTGTCTTTAAAAAATGTGACAAGAGAAAATATTATAGATTTACAAAGTGACCATTAAAAAAATTCACAAATTATTGCACAACAAATAAAGACCGACGGATGGTAGAAAATTGTTTTTTAAAAACCTCGAAAGAAAGTTGTTCCAGCGTAATTGTCAATAAAATGTAAATTTTCTAACATAATTCTAAAAACTAAAAAAAACCGTAATTCGAACTTGTACAAGTTCAAGATTTAATATGATCTTGAAGTTTAGGAAATTCAAAAGTTTGCGGTTCTTATGCGAATGGAATGCATTTCTGTTTTTTTTTTAATCAAATAAAGCAAATTGATTCAGAAAAGGCTTTTGATTTGCTCAAGGAAAAGTGAGAACTGACTGGTTCTAAACGCAACGTCGCTATGAACGTCCTTGAACGAAAAACGAGTTTGCATTTTTGTTACTGTCATTAATTTTTGCCCATAAACTCGCGACTGCAATAAAAATTTCTAATGAATTTTTATTATATCTTTTTTTTTTTTTTGGAAAGTTTTACTAAAAGTATTTTGTCCAAAAGAAGAATCGGGGGAAAAATCGTATTTTTCACTTAATTCTTTAAAACAGTTTTTCTTTCGGGTTTTATATTGTATTTTGTTGTTGTTTATATTTTGCCTGTATTTCAATTCGTCAATCGTTTTTTTCCCCAAATCGAGTTTTTATTGTAAATTGCTAAAAAAAAATTGACGTGATTCGACTAAAAATAACAACAAAAAAAAATTAAAGCAGTTGGAAAAAGTTTCGCGACTACCAAATCTTAATTTTTATTAAGTTTTTAATCTGTTCTGAAAAGTTAGTAAAACGTTAGTTAGGGCCTTTCTATATTAAGGTATCGATATACGTATGTATGTACATATGGATTTGGTACCTTTTGGTACCACGCACACAATATATTTTTCTTCTACAAAACTTTTCCGACATCTTTTCAAATCAAATATGAATGTTAAAAAGAAAGAAAATTTAGAAATTGATTTTTAAGAATACATTTATAAACAAATAAAAATTAAAAAAGTTTTTTAAAATAAAAATTACGAGTCTTACAGCCTGCATTTATTTCTCGAATAATATTTGTTCAACTTTCGAATTTGTATTAACTCCCACATCGCCAGTTTCGTTTCTTGCATGGAATTATTTTATTTGATCAAATATTTTGTCATTCGGATCGTTTAAGATTTCGAGATACTTGAAATTATGCAAATTGTCAAATTGCCAATTATTTTAAAATTCTCATTTGATTGGTCTGCAAATCGTACTAAACAAACGCATTTATCAAAGTTATGAAAACTAATCCGATGTCTTTTAACACAATATTAATCAAATTTTTTTTAATTTGAAATGCGTTTTAAAGGTTGAATTAATCTGCAAACTTTTGCAATAAGTATGTAAAAGAAATTCAAAATGTATGTAAATTATGAAAATTGAAAGTTTAGTTTTAGTTTCCCAGTTGATAAATTGCCAGCAGGGTCAACATGACCCTCATTTTTACTAATTCATACATTTTTGTTTTTTTTTATATTTTATTATTTCATTAAGCGCCCCGTCATTAATAAATGTGGTTATTTCTGAAGATAAAAAGAAACAAATTTCTTTAAAAACTTTCATTTAAAACTTAAGATATTCGCTAATTATGGCTGATTTAATGATGCCATTGATCGATGAGAAAAAGATGTTGGTTTATTTTTTTGCTAATTTTTGTAATATTTTATATAGTTTCTTGGAGTTTGTAAAAACACAAAAATAAAGCAGAGAAAAATAAAACTTGTCTGCCACGATTTTTCTCATACTGTGAACTTGTACATAGAAACGTGGTTATAAATAAATACATAAAAGAAAAATTGAAGGTATTAAATGGGTGAGTTTTTTTAAGTTTGGTTTTATTTGCGATAGGAATCCATCCGGAATTATGTTTGTGGCTGAATGAATGAATGAAGCTCGTTCTCATTGCAACCATCCCTAATCTATTGTGCTGCCCTTTCTCTCAAGGTTTCAATGCGTCAAACAACCGGATTTGCTCATTCAATGGGAGTATTAACAGGTCCTTTTCGCGCACACATATATAACCATGATAAATATACTTAAAACAAAATATTGTATAATTGAATGAATCAATAATAGTTGGACCTGGCAAAACAGAACGGCTTGCCCTTTCCTTTACGGGCTTAAGACATCAAGAAACCAGGTCAGGTCCTGTTCAGCCGACTGATAGGCTGCATCTGCTGCGTTCCAGTACCACTAAGTTGGCAATGAAGTGTTCCATTGCATTCTTGTCTTTAGCGTCGAGTCTATAAGTGTCTATATTGGATATGCTCATTCTTTAAGGATGCTTACAACAGCCATAATGTCCTGTGAGTTCTCCCTTAGGATTTTCGTATACAGTTTTAGCGTGAGTTCCACCCATTCACATATTAGCTGAGAAAATTTTTGGAATATATAAGACCATCAGTATAAGTTTGTGCATAATATTCCAAAAACATTAAACAGAAGTCTAGTGACGGCAAATATTTCCTAGAACATTTATCCTGCATTGAAATTTCTTGTATATCACTTTGGGCTCAGAGTTTTCTTTATTAAAGATGGATGTTGTAGTTCATTAGTGGGGCAAAATAACTCACAGAAATATGTTTATGTTTTAACACTAAAACCCGCGAGTGTTCTGTTTTGTACATGTCACATTACGCATGTGACATGTCACATAGTGTGCAAAATACATATGGATTTTTGTCTTTCATAAGGAAACTTCTTGGAATCAAATTTTAACAGGGACGTGTAATGCTGAAGCAATAAAATTCTGTGGAGTTTTAGCATAACAGTTTAATCAAGATAAGACGATATTTCAATGAAAAACTGCATTTAATATTAAAATTTATTAATTTAAAACTATAAACAAACAAAAATCGTCATTAATAGGAAAAAGAATTTTGCCAAACAAAACCTGTATAATAATTAATGAAATTAGATAAAGAGGGCGGGCGGGCGCTTAGTCCCTCCCTACTAAAGTCTATTGATTCCGTTCAAGTGAACTAAATCTAAGCCAGTAACATTGACTTACCGAATCAGGTCATGCCTGATTCGTTCTCTTAGCGTCTCCACAACTGCAACAGGAAATTATATACGGCAGAGCCAACTCTCAGTTGAGCTTAATTTAATATTTTATATGAAGATTTGTACTGGCATTTCTAAAACTAAAAAACTGTGATCACTTTTAAATTTTGTGATCACTGACTGCTAAAGAAAACATCTATCTACTTAAATGTTTTACAATATTCTGCAACCACTTGAGTTGTAAGTATAAGGATTACTGATGATGAGCTGCGTAGTTGCAACGAAACCAAAATTTTTTCAAGTTTTTACAAGAAACGTTTGAAAAGTTTTATTTTCTAATTTGGAAAAGGAAATAAATTTCTCATTCGTTTTGTTTTTTATATAATTTTCTAAGCGGCAAAACAACCATCCTTCGGCAGCTTCCAGCATTAATTAACACCATCCACATATTACGGCCTTCCTTGTTATAAAACCAATTTCAAATTGTTTACTATATCTGGCAGCACTTTGTTTTCTTTAGCTATTAAAAAAAGCACCCTTTCTTTTTGGGAATGCTCTATACATGTATGTATGTATATTTTTATATATTTAAATGTTCAAGTATGAATGTTTTAAAATTCATTAGTATTCACTAGCTGAAGTTTAATTTTTTGTGGTTGTTGCTGCTGGTGGTGTTTTTTTTTTTTTTTTTCAAAAAACGAAGAAACACAAATAATCAAAAAGTTCATTAAACTTTTTCTCAAACAGTTTTGTTGTGTTTGCAAAGCAAAACTGTGGTTGTGAACATGTCTTTATTCAAAAATTAAGTGTGATTTTCAATGAATTGTTTGTTTGATGGAAGTGTTTTGCAAATGACAAACTACTACGCCATTTCTTTTCAATATGTTTGTTTGTTACTTTTGTTTCCTGGCCAAGATGTATGTATTTCAAAACAAAAAGAGTGTCCCTTCTTTTTGGTTTTTGGAATCACAAAGTGTTCAATTGTATGGTTTGTAAAACACATAAATTGAAGGGCATCACAGTTTAAACGATAAAATTAAAGTAGGAAACGACAAATCTGCCGCGAAAAAAAAAATAGATTGTTGTCTGTAAAAGTTTGCAGGAGAAACTGAATCGGTGTTATACAGAGTTTGCGTATTTCGCCTGGTCGAAAACTAAGCGAAATGTCTTCGCTGAATGAGCTCTCGAGCGGGCAGCAGCAGCGTTGAACTCTATTTCTGGTCGAATAACAAAATCGTCAAAATAATCTGATAAACAGAATAAACACAAATATGCAATCTTTGACTTATTTTGTCTGGGATTGAAAACAAAAGCATAGACGGAAGGCAAGCTTGTATTAAGATCTGTCATGTGACTGGTTCCAAAGTGACAGCAACTGGTGCCAATTTCGAAATCTTAATGTTAAACATTATATTGTCATTGGAGTGGATTAATTCATACCATAAACTTTTGCTTCCACAGGGCTGGGGGTGGTGTTTTTGTTATTGTTGTCATTCGTAGAAATGTCCTTATATTCAAGGATAGCTCACCTGGCCACATACTTCGTCATGATATGCATTTTGTAAATGCATAAAACTGTGAAATGTTTTTTGTTCATAATTTGTGGAAGTTTTTCTCCCTCTTTTTCTCTCCTACTCGCCAGCCAGCCTTTCATGATATTTTATTTTAATTTTAAGTTAAATAATAATTTTTATTTTTTTTTTGCTTCTTTAGTTGTTATTAAAAGTTTGATTGTTACCAAAAAGCGCAAAAAACTTCCTTTTGGCTGCGAAAACAATCTTGCAAAATTCATCATGAATGGTGCAAATCTTTTTTTTATATTATTTTAGTTTTAGAATTTTAAGTCATGACATGTTATGAATTTCAATTGAAAATTTTATTTAAAGTTATACACAAGTTCTTCTCATTAAAACTCTGCATTTTTTTTTTTTTTGTTTGAGAAAAAAAATTACACTCAAGCCAAATAATAAAAAAAAACGTTACTCTTATACTATTGCAGCAACGTTGTTTAAAATCAGTGGAAATGTAATATTTGTGAAGCAGTTAAAAGTTAATCAGAAAAGATGTAACGACAAGTTCTTCTATCTTTGTTTTTGCTCGATTCTCAAAAAGATGGAGAATTCATTCATTCATACATCTGCAATAAATTTGTGACGCAATTTAAATCTTGTCCCCCGTTATCGATCGTCATCGTTCGGCTGTCTTTTGCAAGAGCAAACAACTGATTTGGAGACTTTTTGTGATCTTTATTTTGCCATCTTGATAAATCAATGATTTCTAAAGGTCGGTTACTTGGTTTTGCATTGTATAAAATATTTCCGAAAGTTGACGTTCGACCAGGGGTCTCTCTGCGCAATGAAAACACCATTTCTGGTCGTTTCATTTGTGAGCTTTTTGCTCACTTGAATCTTGTATGGAATTAAAGTAGAGATGATGCTAAATTTTCAAAGTTGTGTTCAGCGAAGAGACAAGTTCTTGTGACTGACACGAATTTCAATGCTTCCGATTCGCCGGTAAAACTGTCACGTATGGCATGCGACGTCTTCGGCATATTTTTCGTTTCGTTGTCATACGCTTGTTAATGCTGATGATGTAAAATGGGCAATAATTTAGTCGAATCATTTTATGGTGATCTGAAATAAAGTCTAGCCTTAAGGTGGAACTGCATTAGTGCGCGTGTGAGCTACAGACTCAGTTGTTGCTAGTGTATACGCATAGAACAAGTTACATAAAAAACATTTTGACATTTGCGGCAGAAAGTTGGTTAATTTTGAAGCTTTTAACGCGTTTTGTCTGTTTGACAAGTTATCAGCTGACATTAAAAAAAAGTCTGAATCACACAAATTGGAATCATTAAGAAAAAACTTATTGTAGGGCTTAGGATAGATGTAGTATTGTAGGAAATTGTAGAAAAGGAATCCAATCCATTTTTCAATAGCAAAACAAATAAAGAATAGTTATATATTTTGTATAAAAGTTAGAGTTGTCCACGAATTGACGCGTGTCCTGTACTTCTACCTCGAGCGATTTGAAACCTGCAAAAATCTAAACATGATTGCAAATAACTTAATAAAAAGCTGTTAAATTGCCATTCGAATTTCCGGAAACATGCCTTCAGAAATTAACATCATCCCGGAAATTTGTATAACAAAACCTCTCAAATTAATCTTCAACAATAACATTTCTCACAAAAATGTCTATTTCTTTTTCATACCTTCTTACCTTTAAATTGTTTTCTTTTTTGGTATATTTTGCTTCAAGCTGTGTTTTATAAATCTTTGACGAAGAACACCAAAAAACCAAAAAAAAAACACAACTTGATTTGGGTTGTTGCTGTTGTTGTTAGTGTTGGTTGTGCTTTCTAACTTAAATGCGACTTGTTTCCAAAATTAATGAAATCTTTGTAGTTGGTTCAAAGCCTCTGGTTAAACCATGATCTCATTTTTGGTTTGTTTTTGTTTTTGTTTTTCTATTTTTATTTTTTTTTTTTTTTGATAATTTTGCAAAAATATAATTATTTTCGGTATAAAAAAAAAATAAAAAAGATGAATTTAAATTTTCGAATTGTGTCTCTATTATAAATTTAATAAATTTGTTATTTATTTAAATTAGATGAAAAAAAATCTATCGATTTAATAGTTTGCAAAATTTTCTTTTTCGTTTTATTTGCAGGCAAATTTAATTATACAATGAAACAGAAACTTAATTAATAAATCAATGGCCAAACAAAATGAGGGGAGAACACAACTTGAAAGAAAGAAAATAAAAACAATAAAATAAAACTAAAACTTTTTATCAGTAGCCACAGCAATAAAATTATAAAATTTATGCATATTGCAGTCAATAGTTCGTTAAACTATTGTTAAAAATAAATGTTTTATAATTTTTTTTTTCTAAGTTTCATTTGCTATTGTTAAGTTTTGATTTTATAGTTTTATGTTTAAAATAATCAAGTGTTGTCCAGTTTGTTTGAACGATTGATGCGAGTATTATAAGAAGGAAACTAACAAGTTAGATTTTATTGCCTTTAATCGCCTTTAATCTCCATTTGCTACTCCAAAGTCAGTTAAACGAATACAATAGCCAGACACATCTATTAAACATCCTTGTGTGGGAAAAACGTGTCTGGTTACGTGATTAGTTCTGTAGCGATAGGAACTCGTCAAGTCAAGTCAAGTCAAGTCAAGTCAAACATTTTCCATTTGTGTAAAATTAGGAAGACCTTGGCATTAAATTCTTTTTTTTTTTTGCGTATTGAAGCGTAGAGTTGATATTTTTCGGGTACTTTGTGACAGGTCACAGAACAAATGCAAAAAATTATTACTTTAAGAAAGATTATTTGAACAAATATTGTAAGAAACCTCTAAACTTATTATACATGTGGGAAAGGTTACATGATCCAGGGTTTGAAACGTACGTCATTCAAGCAACTGGACCTGCTTCTTTAATGGGAATGTTAGCAAGTTCTTTTCACTCTCATGTACAGTACAGTACAGGCATGATGTAGCCTGTATCTCTTGTGTTCCGGTGGCACGCACTTGGTAATCCAGTGTTCCATTGACTCGTCCTCTGGACGTTGAAGGTTGAAGTTGATTCTTTTAAAATGCTTTACGGGCCACGTGATCAGTTCTGGGGCGATGGAACGAAATTTCATCAAATTGTTACCACTTCATATTAAGTCAGTGTTCAGCTTAATGTCACGTTCACGTTAAAGGTTGAAATTGATCTGGCTTAAATACTTTGTAACAGATCATAAAACTGGTTTAAGGAGAAAGACTGTTTTGGGGGGAATATATCGAAAAGTAATTATTTTTCGCTACACGCGTGTAATTTCATGTTTTAGTGTTCAACTTATAATAATAATAATAATAATACACATAAATATTTATTTAAATGAAAGTTTAGCCTCTATTTTAGCCAGTTGAAATCTATATTTATTTTTAAAATTTCATTGCATTGTTATAAAATAAACCAGTTTCGCTACACGTGCACTTAACATTTTTTCCAGTTTTTATAAAACCTGGCAAAAATCATACTTTTAAATAAATGGCATCTTTCACCTTTAATAGTTCAAGCGTGTTTTTAATTATTGTACTTTTTCAACAGAAAACTTTTATATAAACAGGCGTTTATTTTAAATACATTAAAAAAAATCTAAAGCTTTTACCCAGATTATTTACTTCAACTCACTTTGAAGAGCAATTTTTTTTCTTTTAATTTTATATAATTTTTTTTCAGAATTTCTAACAAAAAATTAAAAATTTTACATTAAAGGTTATGGTGAACGGCCAAGCAAAAGATTTCCTGTTTTATCTGCAATAACAAAAAACTCTCCACACTTTAATTTTAATTTAAAAACGTCTAATTTATACAAATTTCCCATTAGAGAGAATTATTGTCCATTTAAAAATTATGATAATAATTTGAAAAGAAAATATTGTTTTAATAATTAATTTAATTTATTAATACTTTATAAGCATAGTTTATGTTAATTTGACATGATTTCGGGCCATTTTAACATTATTTAATGTTATTTTAATATGATTTCATATTATATTAATATGATTTCAGGTTAATTTATCATGATTTTATGTTAATTTAATATGATTTCAGGTTAATTTATCATGATTTTATGTTATTTTAATATGATTTCATGTTAATTTAACATGATTTCAGGTTAATTTAACATGCTTTTTTCAAAAAAATGTCAAACCAGGTCGTGCAATTAGCGCCATTTACAAAACTTATAGCATCTTCCGATAGCGTGATTAATTTTCTTATTTATTGGTTTTTGGGCTTACAGTTTTTTTTTGGGTTATTTATACTGCTTTTCAGATAAATATTTGTTGTGTGTCGGCTTACCCAGAGAAAGAGGTTGCGCCCCACCAAGTGGTCTAGTTCTCGAGGAAAAATTAGTCAGAAACCTGTCTAGTCTCCTTGACTGACAGTAAATAAAAAAATCACGCTGAATCCCAAACAAAATGTTTTACTATAAAATCAATATATATTGATGCTGATGCTAATAAGTGTGATTTATTTGCTCTTAATGCCTACGTCGAATGCTGCCTTAACGTGTGGCAATATGAAAACAGCTATTATTTTTGGACCAGAACTACATACATACATACATACGTATGTACTCGTAGCTTACAGTTAAAATCAAGAAAATTGTTTGGCTTTGAAAAGCTTTTCCATTATCCAGGCCTGGCTTGGATAACACTGCAAACCACCTCAATGACGTTGTTGATTTAAATGAGTCATTTTTCTTTTTTGCAAAAGAATTTCGTGTAGTTTTTCGCAAAAAACAGAAGAAAAAAAAAACAAACTAAACAAAAACTTTTTTTTTCAAAGATTTTAAAGCATTTTTTTGGTGAAATTTCATCAACCAAAAAAAAAAAAAAAAAAAAAAAAATGTTTTCTGTCAATTAAGCACAACCAACAAAAATCATTGAGCAATATTTTAGTTTAACTGATGGGTGTGGTCGGTCCTCTGTAAAACTTCTTTAGAATAATTATTTTTGCACAGAGTAAAATAATTGTAATATACAAATTACTGCTGAATTTTCATTTCTGGTTTGTGTGTGTGTGTGTGTGTGTGTATGTATGTGTGTGTGTTGGTTCTTGTTGGTTTGGCAGGGCTTTGAATATCTGCATACATTAATAGTTTAGTTTTTTGCTCAGCACAGAAACAGAGGAGAATTTTTGCACACAAATTTTGTTGCACAGAATAAAATAAATGTAGTCGAAAGTTGTGAGCGTCGATGTTTTAGAAATTCGATTTACTAACAACTCTTTTTTCCACCCGTTCTCGCCCTCCCACCCAACCCTCTCACTAGTTCGCAGATCTTATTTTTCTCACATACGCTTCAACAGTTAGAGGGGGAGGAAAAATTTAATTAATGATTTTTTCCAGTAATTATTGGCATATTGGTTATCTCTGTGCATGTTTGTATATGTGTGTGAGCGCATACGTATGTATGTGTGTACGTATGTGTGTATGTATGTGTGTATGTATGTGTAGACGATACTTGAGAAATTATTTTTTGTTTGTTTCAATGTATAGTCCTTTTGCCTGCTTATGTACTGTACTTATGTATGTGTGTGCGTGTGTGTATGTATTTTTATTTAATATCAGGAAAAAAACTGATTTTTTCCACAACATATTTGTATGTGTGTTGGTGTGTGTGTGCGCGTGTGTTTGTTTGTGCGATTGTATTTTTTATTTATACATTTTTTCTAAAATTAATGATATAATGTTGCAATCAAGCTTACATTTCCTTTTGCTTCAACAATTCTTTACACACAACTTACCCCTACTTGGTATCAATTGCCCTACATCTACCATACCCTGCCCTGCCCGCCCTGCTGACTGACTGTCTTCTTCTTGCCGCCACCGCCGCCGCCTCTGCCCCCCCACCGACCAGCCTCAAAAAATTCTTCTGCTCAGCCATTCCATTACAAAATAACCATTTATAATATTGGCAGGGCAGTTGGGTGAGCAAAATGAGAAAAAAAAAACAAATCCCACCGACCATTTAAACCACCCAATGTTTCGTTCCTCTGTGTTTTTTTTTTTTGCTTTTCTCGTTGACTTCCTCTACTGGACTGTTCATCTTTAACACTTACCAGCACTCTCACACTTTGGCTTTGGCATACATAACGGGTGTTGTTTAAGCTGGTGTGTGCGTGTGTGTGTGTGTGTGTGTGGGTGTGGGTGTCTGTAATTGTGTTTCCGCAGGGTTGGGGATTTTGATAAACGGTTGTGCTAAATGAGTGTTTGGCTGGCCGGCCACAGGCATACCCGACCAACCAAAGTGGGTAGTTTTCTGATTTTTTTTGTCGTTTGTCGTTGTTTTTTTTTTTTTTTGGGAGTTTTAAGACACTGTCAGTTTGGTGTGTTGTCTTCATTTCCATTGTCGTTGCCGCCGTCGTTCTCCTGCATTTTTATAAGGTATAGTACATTTTTTTAAACTTTACATATACACACATACTTTTTTCTATATTTTTCTCAGTTTGGTCCCAGTGTGTTGTAATTAATTAAAAGAAAAAAAAATATTTAAATACGAAAGAAAAAAATGGAAAAAATCGAAACGAAACGAAATATTTTTTTGTCCACCAGACAACCAACCAACCACTTTCATAGTTATTTTCTTTTTTCTTTGTTTTTGTTGTTTTTTTTTTTACGACCAAGGAAATGCGGAAATTGTTGTAAAAAAATTTAACTCATTTACATAATTTTTTTTTGCTGTTTCTTCTTAATTTACATAAAATTTTTTCTTGTTTTGTTGTTGTTAATTGTTAGAGTTTTTTCTTGTTATTGTGAGATGAGAAGGTGAAGCTGGATGAGGAGTAGGAGTAGGAGTAGGAGAAGGAGGAGGCAACTAGCCGGGTTTAGTTAGTTCTAAAATAATCTCCATACATATTTAACACCCTTTAGTGTCATCTAAATGTAACCAGCTTTTATATAATGATTTAGTAACTTTTTTCCCTTTTTCTATATACATTTTTTTTCACATCACGCTATTTAATGAAACAAAAACCTGATAAACTTTTGAACAATTTTTATTATTTAATACCCCACTCCTCCCCCCGCCCAAGAAAGAAAACATTTATTTTACTTGTATTCTTTTCATTCTATTTAAACAACAAATTGATAGGAATTTTTAATTTCAATACAAGTGTTTCTTTAAAATAAAATTTAATTTATAAAACCGTTAGAGCCTCATCATAAATTCTTCGAAAACCCTATAAGACCTATTTCATAATCTCGTATGTTGAATCGTTTCATTTATTCTTAACAGCAAACCGACTGATTTCTCGTTTGTTAGCGGTCTTTCTTTAGTCTAAACTTGGTTTCGTTTGTGTGGCTTTCAATTTGTTATTTCAATTAGTTGTCCCCAAATCAAATCAGTTTTTGTAGCTTTAATGCAACACCCGAACGTTAGCATTCGAGATCGAGAAACAGTCCATTACTATTAATTTGCAATAGCGTATTTCGCTGTTAAAAGTTCGACTATTTCAAAATTGTTGTGGAAAATGTTTCCTTTAACTTATTCTACTATTATTCTTTCAATATATAGAAACCTGTTCCAAATATTTTCAATTAAATAGTTTGCTAAATCAACGAAATTTCTATACGAATACAGACCTACAAAGGAATTGATTGCACCAGCAAATACTTTTGTTGGACAAAGATAGAGGTTTGGGAATCACTTAGGAAAGCACTCCGAAATTTCAGTTCAGCAGCTCTAAATAATTTTTATTTCCTAAATATAAATATAAGTTTAAAAACAACTATTCAGAAAAATATAACTGCTTTAAATTTTTAATAATTTTTTTTTCCTTTTGTCTTAAAAAACCCTCCTTGCAGTTATTTCCTTCTTAAACCTTGTGCTGTATAATGATGGATATTTCCATCATAATATTGAAATAGTTTGTTCATTAACCAACAAAGCGATGCCAACAAGAAGTCATTTGAAATTAATTAAGTATTTATTTACTTGTAAATTATTTCTTGCTTTAAATATTTTCAATAATAATTTTCTTCACTAGCAGAGTGCTGTAGTAGAAATTTTAAAATTAATAGTTTAGAATTAATCGGTTTTTTAACTGGCCTTGGCAAAATATCAACAAATTAAATGGCTCTCAGAAAAAAATCAGGGGTTTCAATTTGAACCAAACAAAATATTTTCTACTATTCAAAACTTGGTGTTTCATCATCAGTTTTCATTGAACCCTTGAAGTGTCCTTTCGATTTTATATTTGAGTTTTTGGTTTGCTTAAGCCATTAAATTAAAAAAGACACAGAATTATTAGAAACAAAATGGCGAACAAAAATGGCTTCTTTCTTTCTTTATGAGCAAATAATATATATTTGAATCCAGAATCTTTGATACAATATTAACCGATTGATTGTGTAAAGACAAACAGTTGTTGAGATAGATGTCGTCTATATGTGAGAATTGCAAGAAATCAGAGTAGTCCATATGTTTTGGAATTGACAACACTGGCTGGCATTCCGTGCAAGTTCCACATCTCTGCCGCATCGCCGCATCTTCTTAAAACACTCTTCTCAAACAGGAATACTTTCTACAAAAATTGTTTGTTCCAGCATTTAGTTTTCAGTTTGAGGTTAAACTCAAAACAAAGAAAATAAAAAAAAAAACAAAACACAAGAAAATACCGATTTTGATATAGAGTTACTTTTTTTGTTCTGCCATCGCATTCATGCCACTCCATCACTCACCTCCAGTTCAGATCTAAAGTTACTGAAAATAATTCAATTTCTTTAACCGATTGCAGTTTGTACATTTTTTTATACTTGATGTTGGTTTCTATTTTCTTTCTCGCTTTGTTTTTCTTTTTATATCTACATAAATGTTGAGTTGTTTTATGATATTTTCTTCACCAACGAAATCTAAAAGTGTAAAAAATAACTTTGTTTTACTTCATTGATTTCAACTCATGTAATTCTATCTGTCTGTACTGATTATGGCACTGCGTAGCAGCCAATACACGGACAAAATAAATGGCGCCAATATCTATCGAATTGGATTCCGAAATTTTTATAAATTTCTTTTTGTTTCAGTAGTAACACAAGAGCTCAGTTTTTGCGACTGTGCGACGGTCAAATTTATGAAATTTTTGTAAATTTTTTCCAGTGTATGTTGTGTATTTGCATCTCTAGCTCGCAAGAATTCTGTTATTTATAATCTGTTGTTGGGCTAAGGTTTCCTGACATTTAGTCTTCTAGCTTCACTCCCAAATGCTGGGCTAACAAACCGGGGATTAACTCTTCAGTAATCGATTTATACTTTTATATAAAAGTAAAGTAATCCCTTCTAATTCCAAGAGTTGTTGTCATCGATGAAATTCTGGCTTTTACACTCGCCGTCGACGAAACTAATCCAGTTTTAAAAGACCCTTAAGATATTGTATTATAATAAGACAATGGATAGACAGTGCTAACAACATCCAGACGCTAGACTAGTGCCATCGCTTTACGATATGATCGATGAAACTGGAAATAAGGTGGAATATTTCACAAAATCCAAAAAAAGCAAAGTAATAACAGAAAAGTACTAGAAATAAGGCAAAATCAAGTGAAGAAAAGTTAAAGGTTGTAGAACGTACTGTTTTTCTTATATGGACAAGTCCTATTGATATGTCGTACTCAAACTCAAACTCAAACCCTTGCAGTGAAGCCAACGGAAGAAATTAGGGCGATGTTGTTTGTTATACAAGGCCTGATCGAAAGACAATTATTTTGAAATATCTTTTCTGAAACTAATTTACTTAAAGCAGAACTTTTTTGCTGAAAATATGTTGAAGGTAAGAATTAAGTCATGACTTTTGGGGCTGAAAATATGTTGAAAGGCAAAATTAGGACATGACTTTTTGACTACAAATATCTTGAAGGGAAAAATAATGTCCTGACTCGTGCAGAACTCGTGTTGGACTCTTAGTTTTTCTTATATTTGGTGGAAATGTGTGATGAAGGTGTTTTGGCCTTCAATCTGAAGAGTTGTTGTGTTATTTCTTTATTTCAACAATGACCATGACAAACATCTCAAATCGCCATCAATAATATTCATATTTTTCCTACACAACTTTTATTCTTTTTTTTTCATTTATTTGCTCTTGCTTTTCTAATACCATTTACCCCAGAGGGTGAAGAAAAGTTTCTTTTTGGTGGGCGGGGGGTGTATGACTTTTTTGTACTCGTTTGCTTATGAAAACTGAAAACTTTTTTTTATAAACAAATTTCTTTAGCTTTTTTTTATTTACCCAGTCATGGGACAAATTATCAACCAACCAACTCTCTTAGATCCCTAAAATATTCCTTCCTTTTTTAGTTTCGTTTCTTTTCTTCCAAAAAAAAGAAAACAAATTTTGTTACAATTTTTTTTTATTTTTAATATTCAATAATTATTGGAAACAATTCTTAGTTACAATAAAGTTTAATTAAAAAGTTTTCTTTCTATCAAGCGCTTATTTTTTCTCTTCTAGCATAATATCAGTTTTCATATTTATTGTTATTTTCTTATTGAAAGGAAACTATTAATAGAAAGTTTAATGATCACAGAATTTTAATATTGAATTTTTTATTTTCTGAGTACTTCACTTCAGTCATTTCGAAGTTGTGTATTTTTAATTTTTATTATTAAAAATTGGATTTATGAGCATAAAAAAAAAAATTGAATTATTTTGCTCTAAATAGAAATTTATTCCCCTGGCGTTAAGAAATTTTAAAATTTTGATTAATTCTCCAAATTGTTGTTACTTCAACGCTAAAATTGTTAATAATAGTTGCTATCCTGCTAGTTTGGTTTGACATTTCGTTATGTATAGACTTACACCTAGACTTGGGGCTGAGGCACAAGTGAAGACATGTCGTGTGGCCCCCATAAAGGCCAATAAAGATTACGGCTTCTGTCCTAAAACTAATACAGCGAATGCCCAAATGGAGTTGATTACAATTCTTTAGTTTAAAAAGACTATAAATTTAAAGAATTTAGTAAATTTTAAAGAAAGATAAAGGCACATTTCATTCTCGGGGGTGGGGGGAGATCTATCAAATTATTAATTGATCAGTTTCAGAAAAATATTAATAAATTGTATGAGGCGCCGCGCATTGCATTCCCAGATTGATCCGCTGTTTGAGCATAACATTTTGACGCCAGTAACAAATTTGGCAAATTTTTTTATGGAACGAAAAAAAGGCATAAAATTATTGGAGCCTAAAAAGGGTTTTTGATGACCAGGAACATTTTAGTGTATACATTTTTTTTGTGTGCAAACTACAGATGGAAGAATGGAAGTTATCTGTAGTTTCCACTTGAAATATTACAACGATGAGGTTCGAAGGACCATAAAACAAATTTCAGATTTCAGATTATTTAAAGAACTAGTACACCCTTTTTTTAGTGTATGGCGGCGGCATCTAATTGATCTATAGATTCTCTGCGAAGTTTCATTGAAACCCTCACACTGTCCCAAATAATAAAGTAGTAAATTAACAGTCCAAACAACAAAAGAAAAGGCAAAAGTTTCGCATCATTTACTTTTCTTAATTAGAGAACAAAAAAAAAAAAAAAACGAAAAGGAAAATGGGAAATCCTTTTCTTCGCTTTAACTCTCCTCAAACCCCCTCAGACCTTTTTGCTATGTAAATTTTTTCTAATGAGTTAAAATTTATGTATCTTAAGAGTTTTTTTTTCTTCTTTCGTCAATTGTTTATGTACTTCTTTGGGCACCAGAAAAAAAGAAGAAAATCTTAAGAAAATACCAACTTTTTCTGAGAATTCTCATTAATTTCTTATATACTCCAAAAAAAAAAAGGGGCCCAAAGAAAAAATACAATCCTTTCAAAGTATAGCTGTGTGTAAATGGGTGTGTGTGTGTATGTAAATGGGTTTAAAAAAATGGTAAAATAAATTAAAAGAACAACAGCAACAACAAAAAATGGACTCATCATCCAGCAGCAGCTTAAAAAAGAAAATAACAGAAAAAGCAGCAGTCTTAAAAGTGTTGCTGTTTCTTCCTTTTTAATGCTTCGAAATAAGGACTTTTTTACACTTTTTATTATAACAGCCAGGACAACGGTGAGTTTGTGTAAGAGATAAGATGTTCGGCACTGAAATTGCTGACCACACCACCACCACAACCCCCTTTTTATAAATCATATCGAAAAAATCTCATTTCTTTTCCGTGATTTTTTTCTTCGTCACTTTCTTACCAACTTTGACAACTGATTGCTGTGAATGTACAATTTTCCAATACTTAACAGTTTCTCTTATTGTAATACATACATATAGTGCACAAGTATGTAACTGCAGATTTTTTCGTTTTGAAAAATGGCAAAAAAAAAAAAATAACGAAAAATATATGTATTTCTCATTTTCATTAATTTGATATTTAAAATAAAGCTTCTTTTAACAACAACAAAAAAAACATGGAGGAAATTGAGTGCTTTAAGAAAAGAAGAAATAAAGAGCCAACTTCCCTTCATTTCCAAATCGGCTTCGTTTCCCAGCCACGAAAAAAAACTTTTATCTCCAATATTTTTATCTACTTAAAGGATTTAGATCAAAACAAAGTTTTCAAAAGTATGAAACTGAATGAAAGAATAGAAATCAAGAAATCTAAAATAGAACAAAACTGAGAGGCCTTGAAAATATGAATATGTACAAACAAACACTGCGTAATAAGTAAAATTACATAAACTGAAATCACGTGATTTCAAATCACATGATTTCAAATCGCATAGCTTCAAATCATATGATTTCAAATCACACAATTTCAAATCACATAATTTCAAATCGCATAATTTCAAATCACATGATTTCAAATCACATGATTTCAAATCACATAATTTGAAAGCACGTGATTTCGAATAGTGTGATTTCAAACTGCATGATTTCAAATCATATGTGCTTTTAAAATCACATTTAGCTGTGACTTTCAATTGCAAGAAACACACATTTTGAAAACACAACAACAAATAACATATTTTCCAGCAGAAAAGTTCACCTGGAATTCTCTTAATATTTAAATATTTGTTTTAAATAAACCAATCAATTATATAAAAAAAGAAAACTAATTACAATAATAAATCACAGATTGAGAAATTTATTTAATTAATTTATTGTGACGCTTTTATTACTAAAGAAAAGCTGAAAAAATCACAAACGTGATTGGAAAAAGTTATTGGCGAAGCTGAACGTTTTCAAATTACAAAATTTTTTATCCACCACAACATATTTCTTATGATTTCAAATAACTTTTATAAAATATGATTTTGCAGTACAGCCCCGTATGTCTTGAATCGATATCGAGTCGCAGAAAATTTTGCAAGGGATTTTTAAACGTATAAATGAACTTTATGTGACAAAAATCGCACACAAGAGCGAAAAACATTTTATTTCTCAATACAAGTCAGTACCTTTTAAACTACACATTTAGCCTCCCTCCAAACTTCTTACCTTTTCAAAGACCCACAAATTGGCGCATAAATCCTTCTTCACCAGGGCAGTTGTTTCGAAACAGGCAACAGTCACAAGGAGCTAAAACTTTAAGACTAGAATAAATGGAACAACAATTTATAGACCAATGCCTGGATTTTGCGTCTTCAACAACTTTATTTTCTGCTTGCTTCCAAAACTACTATGGCCAGAGTGTTGTTGGCCAATAGGCCCATTTTAGCCTGATATATGTACATGCACTTACAGCTGCAGCCATTCCAGGCCCTTCCATACTTCGATTTTCCCATAATAATCCACTATTTCTGATGTAACGACTTAATTTGGGCGGACACTCTCACGCGACACTGACAGCAAGCATTTTGATCGTGTCTATACACCTTCAAAGACTTTCTCAATGCACTCAAATCAAACTTAAGTTTCATTTTGTTTTTGATTAGAAAAAGTAAAGAAATAAACATTTCCCTCCTCTCTCCGTTTAGGTTTTAAATAATTATAAGTGTTTTTTTTTTGCATCATATATTTAAAAGTTTTTACTAATTTTTCTTTACCAACTCTTGTGTCTTGTTTTAGGGTCTCTTGCGCACCGCTGAACAGTTAAAAATCAAAGGTCTTTGTGAGACTGCAGAAAATGCCGATGATCTAAATGATACGGCCACAGCAACAATAACAGTATCAGAGAACATACAGCAAGCTGTCGTTGGTAATATTGTCAATGCAACAGTAGTGCCGGGTCAGCAATCACCTCCAATACCCCACCAGCAACACCAGCAACAGCATCAACACCAGCAGCAGCAACAACAATTAAACACTACCGCCGTCTTAAGTCCCGGAAGTGCTCAACAGTTAGCAGTTGCCGGACAATTGATAACTTCCACACCTGTCTCAGCAACCCAGCAGCAACAACAGCAACTACAACGAAAATCCAGAGTACGCAAACGTTCAAAATCCCCCGACCTACAGTTGCAACAACAACACCAACACCAACAACACCAACACCACCAACAACAACAGCAGCAAAGCCAACAGCACCCACAGGCAATATTGATACAAAATCAAAATCAGGCGGCCATTGTCAGTCTACAACAGACCTCGGCCGGTAATTATATACCCGTATCAGGTGTACAAACGGTAACGACCAGTGTGGCTGGTGGCCAACAGCAGCAGCAGACCACCATTGTGACAGCCGACGACTCTGATTCGGAAAAACCATCTCTGCAAAAGATTTGTAAAACTGAAGCGTCGTCAGCTTCACCGGCCTCCACTTCATCGGCATCAGCATCAAATAATGCTGGTGGCGTAACTGCGGTCACAGCATCAGGAACAGCGATCGTAACACAAATTGTAGTAGCAAGAGACGTAAAAGATAAAAATATGACAAGTTTAGGCATGGGAATGGTAAGTGATTCCACTTCGTTGGAATCTTCTTTTGGTTAAATTTGTTTTTGCTTTTGTTTGACTCTTTGTCTCTCTCTCTCTCTCTCTCTCACACACTTAAAAAATTTGTTTGTATTTTTAAATGTTATTTCTTTATTGTAGAATGGTGGCATTCTAGGAGTCCCTATGGGCTTCTTAGATTTTGCCCCTGAACCACCGGCACCATCAGCAACACCTGTCACGGTTACAGAACACGCAGATTTATCCTGTAACCCCAGCACGGATACACGTGATTTATCAAGTGAGTTTCTGGTACTTCATTTCCTTTTCTTTTGATATGTAACTTTTGACGAAATTGGGCTGATACGACGGGCGGTTGTAAAAACTATGACGCACTACGAGTAGAGTAAAACGAATATTAATTTGCATTATGCTGCGGCAAGCGTTGAGATCGAACGCTGTGTTCGGTCATACCTCGGCATCAGATTTTTTCCTTCGCTGATATTTCAGTTTCCCTTCTGTCTCAATCCTAAACTTTGTATTTTCTTAATTAACGAGAGGTGGGAATGAAGTTGCTTCTCATTTTAATAATTTTCTTTATTCTTTATCTTGCCTCTGTTTTTTCCCCCATTCAAAATAAAATAATTTATTTACTAGAAATTCAATTTACATTTTCATTTTTGAAATATTCTTTTATAAACAAATTTTATTATATTCTGGAAATTCAAGCCTGCAACCGATGCGATTGTATCCGTATAAATTCTGTTGCACAACATGGTTCCAACTCAATGGTTTTAAATCGCTTGGCCGAGGCTTGAAAAATTATACAACCAGAAATACAGTTTTGCGGAAATTTCATGGTTTCGATTACTGTGTACGACATGTTGTGACACTATCCGCTCAAAACCACATTTCAGTTATATCAATCGAATCAGTAATTATTTTAAGTTGTTGAGATTTCTCCGTTAAATATATTTCTCGCTAAGTTTTCGCAACATTCTGGTTATCGTATGATGTTCAGGCACCAGATGCAAGTAAAATCGGTCATGCGATTGCTTCGAATGGAACTTTCGAAAACTAACAAACTTTAATCGCGTTTAACACTCACGATTCGGAGGAACACGCGTTCTGGTATTAGAACCCACGCAGGTCCAGTCGACTCAATTCTATCGCGCAACATTTTAAAAACGGCCACTGAAAACAGACAACCGGCGAGTTTTTATCGTTGCACTATTTTCGAGGCAAATTTAATTTTATATAACGATTAAAACAAAATTCAATTTCAGACAGAGTTGAATGCACATTTTAGTTGTTCAGAAAACGACAAAATAATAAGATTTTGCGAAAGAAAATCAATTTTCGCTCTAAATTTTATGCAGAACCAGAAGATAAAATGAATTTTGATTCCCAAATGAATCGATGAACCCCTTATTAAAGCGCTGCTGTATTTGTCAACGAACCAAATTTGAAAATTCTCGTGTTATTTCAATATATTCCATGGCTGAGAAAGTATGAACGTTTAGGGAGACAAAATAATACCGAAGATTTTGTTGTTTTCGAAAAATCGAACATAATTTCTGAAACTAAAAATTCAACATTTTACAGTCTTGCAATTATTGGCCACAGAAAATTATTTTTATTTTCAATTTAGTCGGACTTACGTTTTAACAAAACAAGATAATGGTTTTGTCCTTTCTATGTTCTGAAATCGCTCACAACCGACATATTATTCAATACATTCAACCAACTTCAAAGCCTTAAAACTGACTGCAACGAAACTTTTTTTAAATTTTTATAAATTTAATAAGAAAAGAAAAGAAGCACAATTTTATATCATTCCATGTATTCTTTGCCCCAACAGATCCCTCAGAACCGCTCGATATCGATAATCATTTGGCCCAGCACATGATACAACGGCTCGATCAATCTCCAATGCATACAATACATCATCAGACCGGCGACGAATCAAATTCGAATCTGGTTCAACACATAAAAAGCGAAGTTATTGATGCCAAACAGCAACAGGCTCAACAACAAGCTGTTGTTGCCGCTCACCATCAAGCGCAACAGCAACAGTTGCACGCACAGCAGTTGGCAGCTGCGCAAGGCCAAACACATCAACAGCAACAACAACAGGCAGCCCATCAACAACAACAGCAGCAAGCACATCAACAACATCACCAACAACAAGCCCACCAGCAGCACCATCAGGAAATAACAGGAGCCACCGTCATGGAGATTGATCCGAGCCAAATAAAACATGAACCGGGCATGATAATAACGCCGGAAATTGTAAATATGATGACGACAGGGCATATGGGTAAGTTGCGTTTCGTATTATACATTCGCAAAATATTTCTGTTCTTTTGATCGGATTGACCCGAAATGTGGAAATGTGGAAATTGAAAAATGAAAACTTTCTGAACTGGGTTTTGATGTGGTGTCCAACTTGTTGTCTCAACTTTATTTCATTCCATAAATTTAGACGCATAACGATTCTTTTATTTTTTTTTTTTTTTTTTGTTGGCATTTTTGTTCCAAAGTGAGACGTTGATAGCGAATTTTATATAACTTCAGGTTGTGATAATCTGTAAAAATTTTGTTCAAATAATAAGATTGAAAAATCAATTAACTTTTGCATAAAACGCGGCAAAATTGTAGGCATTTCATTGTTGTTTGTTCTTCGGTTACGACCTGAAGAGACTCGAATTTCGATTTTATTTATAAATGTCTACAATATTCAGGAAATTTCATAATAAATTAAAACATACAAATAAAAATATTGATTTAAATATTTTCTAAAGGCCAAGTCTAAAACGTGAACCCTTTTTTTTAAATCTTACTATTTCCTCACTGTCATCTAAGAAGGCAGTGGCCAGGACATTTGCCGGATTACTCAGCCTATCGATGTAGCTTTTGTTGAATCTATTAATTTCGTCCTTGATAGAATATTATTATTAGTCACGTGTCAAGAAGCGTTTGTTATCATTCTCAAGGTCTTGGATTGGTAGCGTTGCAATACCTCAATATTTTAGTTGCTCGCATGCACTTCCCCTTCGTTGTATTCCATATGTCCATATTGGTTTTAGGATGGTTTGATTTTCCCTAAATCGAATATAGAAAATCATCAAACATGTCCTTTTCAGTTTCATGTTATCAAAAACCACATTTAGCAGCTAAACTATAGCGAACAACATTCTAAGGTGTGAGTGAGGCAGTAGCGTAGTACGTACTAGTGTGTTATTCACAATATCACATTCAGCCCCATTATGAATTATCAGTTCCTCGAGAATTTTCTCACTTTTTTCCATTCCTTTTAAAAAAACCCCTGAAAAGTAGTTGTTAATAGATATTTTCTGCTTAAAAAAATCCAAGAATCTAAAAAGTTAATTCCACACAAATGTTATGAAAGCGATTAGAATTTCAAAGGAGGGTACGGAGATGCAGCTCTTTTCGACTTTGGCACAAACTAAATAAGTAGAAATTAGGAAGCCGGACAAAGTTTTGTCAAACTGATAATTTTTTTTTTTTTTTGATTTATTTGCTCGAACACAGAAAACTAGACATTCCAGCTAAACAATTAACTCACAGCTGGCATCAACGTTGCCAACTATCGTGGTTTTTTTTTTTGTTGTCACAGAATTTATAACTGGAGGAATCTTTTCTTAGAGAAAAATATTCTCCGTGCTATACAAATTCCTAGCGAATATTTGTCATATATTTATTGTCTATAATCTGAAATATTTAACCAGAGGATGTTGGTGTGATTTTTAATCGTTTTTAAGACAATTTCAACGTCCGTGTGACGTTAATTAAAAGTTTTGAAAAGTTTTGCGTTGCTGAGCCAGATTTCGAAATTATCAGGGCTTTTGATTTGGGGGCAGCTTCCAGCTAAAGCCATTTACAGATGCTCATTGCTAAATGTCGCCAAGTCCAATGCAATTTGTAATGCCATTCCATTAGACACAAACACAACGTGCTTAAACTTGGCCGTCTGCCGAACACTTGAGTAAATTGTCTGCAATTTGTGAAACCCTAATTTCAAATACTTTGGACTATTCAATAAAAGATTTTAGGCCAATTGTATGAAAATAGTATTAGCTGTGGTGGGAATAGCCTGTACAGCATATCGTTATATGATTTTGAAATAGCTGTAAGTTGCCAATCGATTTTTTTTCAATGATTCTCATCACTCTTTTAGTTAAAAACAAAATTTTTGCCATTAAAATTCTAAAAAAGCTAAAACTTCTAAAAACCATATTTTTTTTTTCTAATCAAATTATATCCTTTTCGATTCATTCTGTGCAAATAATGCGAAAAAAAATTAGATTTATTTTTTTCAAATTTAAGCTTAAATTTCAAAAAAAAAAAAAATCGAAACACTATAAAAATTTGTTTATCTGTTGACCTTTTTCTTATGTTTCCTATTATTATTGTTGATGTTGTGTTAAATTCCATATAAATGAAAAATCATGGTATTTTTTTTTTTTTTTTTTTATTATTTGAACTTAAAAATTATATTAAAAATTGGCTTTTCATTTCGCAGCTTTTTAAAATTGCCCTGAAAAATTTCCAATAAAAATTACAATATATTGTAACTTACGACATCATATGACAAAATACTGAATACTCGTATATATTAAACAGCTGGAGTGGAGTCAGTGCAAAACGAAATTTGGTTGTTATTTGTGTCTTCACTAGTGCCGGCTCGATCGTAGTCGATTAGTTCTTGTCCATTTCACGGCACTGCAAAATGTCGAAGGATTATAAAGGGTGGTTAAATTTCAAGGGCCGATGTTGATTTTGAATAAAACACAAACTATTTAGGAAATTATTGTAATTTTATTTCATTATGATGTATTGGTATTACTCAATTATGTATGGAACCAAATATCGGCCAAATGGGCGCCGCGACCTCGGCGGCACACCTCCATCCGATGGTCCAAATTTTCGATGACGCTGAGGCATAATGGAGGTTCTATGCCGTTAATGTGCCGAATTATCTGATCCTTTAGGTCTTGAATTGTTGCTGGCTTATCGACGTACACCTTTTCTTTCAAATAACCCCAAAGAAAAAAGTCCAACGGTGTCAAATCACATGATCTTGGCGGCCAATTGACATCGCCATTACGTGAGATAACACGGTCATTGAATTTGTTGCGCAAAAGAGCCATTGTTTCGTTAGCTGTGTGGCAAGTGGCACCGTCCTGCTGAAACCACATATCGTCCACATCCATATCTTCCAATTCGGGCCATAAAAAGTTCGTTATCATCCCACGATAGCGAACACCATTCACAGTAACTGCCTGACCGGCCTCATTTTGGAAAAAATACGGCCCGATGATGCCGCCAGTCCATAAACCGCACCAAACAGTCACTCTTTGTGGGTGCATTGGTTTTTCGACAATCACTCTTGGATTCTCATTCGCCCAAATGCGGCAATTCTGTTTATTGACGAATCCACTGAGGTGAAAATGTGCCTCATCACTGAAGATGATTTTCTTCGAAAATTGATCATCCACTGTTGCCATTTCTTGCCACCATTCTGCCCATTCACGACGTTTGGAATGGTCAAGAGGCTTTAGTTCTTGAGCCAATTGCACCTTGTAAGCGTGTAAATGCAAGTCTTTATGCATAATGTTCATCAACGACGAGCGTGAGAGGTGCAATTGTTGGGAACGACGACGAGTTGAGGTGGACGGCTCTTCAGCCACACTATCGCGAACAGCAGCAATATTTTCTGCAGTACGAGCTGTACGAGCATGCACTGGTGTTCTCACATCTTCTACAGACCCGGTTTGCTCGAATTTTTCCACGATTTTTGCGATTGTACGCACATTTGGACGATGAAATTGACCAACAAAATTACGAAGTGCACGATATGCATTTTGATTTGAACTCCCATTTTCATAATAAGTCTGGATAACTTTAACACTTTGTTGGATTGTGTATCTCTCCATGGTTCAAATTGAGTAGGTCTGAAATAGAGAAATGTCAAATAAAATTCGGAAAAAAACTTGGCGTTTAGGTGTGGTTCACATTCAACATCGGCCCATACAATTTAACCACCCTTTAGCTGACAATGCATCTTATAGGGAGACTTCACAACGCTGTCGTCTAATCGGATCAATATTCCCAGCCGACTGTTTAGATCATGTGAACCTCTTTGCCTTCATATTTTGTGTGGCTGTTTGTTTGGTAACAGCGACTACCAAAATGCACAGCTTTTTGCCTGTCCGCCGCAACAACCAGAGTCTTGAATAGGAATTCAATCTCCAAACTCCGTATTGTTGGTTCACACACACACACTGCCAGCCCATCCCTCTATATCGGTCTTTACATTAGGCGATTCTCATTAATCAGATTAATACATTTTTTTTGCTTGTATCGTTGTTAATTTTTTAATTGTTTGTGCTGTTTGTCGAGTACGAATAAGAAAGTACTCATCTCAGTTAATCGGCTTAGCTGCAAGAATTGCTGGATGTAAATTCCTACCACGCACTCACTCACTGGCCCGAGTTTGATCTCGCCTGTTTATCCATATCATCATATTCAAGGGAAGAGGTCCTACATTTATTTTTATTAAATTCCATAAAATATATTTTTATTTTATTGCTTTTAATTATTTATACATTTTTCGAAATTCTGGCAGCAAATTTTGTAATAAAATAAATAGCGGTTGTCGTCACGCTTCCTATTAAAGTATTGTACTAGTGTAGAGCTTGTAAAGGGTGTTTAGACTGACTGACACAAGTTTAAATTGTAATAAAACAAGGAAATATATTTTTAATATCAATGAAACGCGCTTTATGGGAAAGAAAATTTTATGAAATTAATGTTTAAATATGATTTCTGTCATGGCGCGTAGAAGGTGCAATCTGGAACACCAATTTTCAACAACTTTTCGCCGATAACTCTTCGAATGTTGATTTCCAGATGTTCAATTGTTTGTGGTTTATCGAGGTAGACACGAGATTTTATGTGTAATTTCAAAGAAAATAATGCAATGGGGTTAAATCACACGATCTGTTGGTGGCCAATTACATAATTGGGCCATCACGTGAAATAATTGTTACAGCAAAAGTTTCTTTGAGTAAAACAATTGTAGCGCCGAATTTGACGACCAGAACAATTTTACTTTGATGAAAAATTCACTCATTGCTCTGGTGTAAGTGGATTCATAATGAAATTTCAAAGCAAACCAAACAAACGGCAACTATCAGCTGTTAAATGGGTGCTCAGCTCAAATAAAGCAGTGATGCCAACTCGAAAGTTGTGACGCTCTAAAAAGTAAATCTCGATAAATTCAATAACTGACCAACAACAACAAAATTTATACGTTTTTAATTTAGTAAATTAACAACCTCCAAAAGCAATAATACTCGTAGATCTAGTGAACGCAGTAGATTCGTTTATTTACACGTATGTAACAGCTGGCAGATTTGGCGCCGCATTGTTTTTAATTTTTGGCTGTCAATAAAAGAAATCTATATGAATATTTCTTAAAGTTAGAAAATGGCCAACATCAACAATATACATTTTTCGCGCAACCATCTACTGGCAGATTTTTTATCAACAAATAAATATTTAAATAAATTATTTCATCAATTGCATTTTGATTAATAATTTTTGCTTTTGCGGTTTCTTTAGGCATTTTTTTTTTTTAAGATTTTATTGCTTTTCACGCAACATCAACTCAGAAAGTCAAGTCTTTTGTTTATTTGTGCCGGTAAAAATATCTAAACAAAAGTCAGCTGTTTCGGGTTGTTTACACTACAGTAAAGAAAAGGTCGCTCACACTTGGAAGTTTAAAATAGCCTTTTGAATACAATACAAATCAAATAATGAGAACCGCCTGTTGCTGTTGTTGTAAAACACAAACATTTTGCTTTACTGTTTTTTATTGTTATTGTTATTAAAATTTTCTTTTATTGGCCATACAAAAATATTAGAATAGAAAGAAGAACAAAATAAAAACAAATAAATTTATTATTAGTCGCTTTCCTTTAGAATGTTTTCCGTGACTATTTAAAAATTAAGCTGAATTTTCAATTATAATTTTTTTTCGTGTTGATACACTCGTTCCCAATTTCAACTCAATATTTACCAAATTCACAGGCCTTGTCAGAGGCTTAAAAGTTAGAAGTCTTTTAGTGTATTCGACGCTATTCCAAAGAATCTGTCTTAAATGTTGTTTAAAAAGTGAAATTAATTTGCTTAAAAGCTCTTGAAACACTTAATCGTGGCAGTGGCCTAGACGGTGATTGTACTCCGAGTCCATAATATGTTTACAAGTGTTGCCAGCTTTTCAAAGAAGATCGAAAATGATAGTGTTCGCCATTGACGCTCGAACACCTCAAAAATCAATAAAAAGGTTGAGGAAAATAAAGAAAATTATTATCGAGAATCCTCGAATCTCTATTAGAGAAGTTGTTTGATGATGTCGGCATAGCGATTGGCTCTTGTCATGCAATATTTTCGGCAATGTTTGGGCATGAAGCGTGTGGCACTCTGAACTGTGTTCGTTATATTTTTATTATTTTTTTTGTTGGATCAAAACCAACATCCGTAATCATGCCTCAAGTAACGTATTCACCAAATTTGGCCTCCAGCGACATTTTCCTAGTCCCAAGATTGAAGAGCCACAGCGACTCTACGAGAGATCTGTAGCATTTACGCAAAAAGTGCATTTGGGAATTATTTCGAGTATCGGACACAAGTGTATTTGTTATATCTGAGAGGACCTATTTGCAAGAAAACAGAAGGCAAATTGATGACTAAATAAACATCGCAGGAGCAAAATTCATGTTGTATTTTTAACAGGCCTGAGATCTAGTAAATACTTTCTAAAAAACACAATTTTTTCATTACCGGAATCTTATTTTAAACAACATTTTATGATGGCAATTGAAAATATTTTCAAGCCGATATTTGTACATTTTTTAAACTTCTCCGCGTACAAAATGCGGCCACTAGAAAATGTGACTGTTGTCGCATATGAGTCGTAGGCACAAAACATAATCTACTAGAGAGGGCTGAGAGTAGTTTGATAATTCCTTGAACTTCTATTACAATATTATAGTCCCCAAAACAATGTTTCATTTCTTAAATTAGTCTTCTTTGAGGTCGAAGCATTTAGTCCAGCGTCTTTCTTTTCTGTTATTTCTTGAAAGCTTTTAAAGAGGGCAGTTGTTGCAATGATGCAACTCTTCGTTTTGATGTCTTCAAATTTCCTAACGCCTGCAGATAAAGTAGCAGAATTCAGGGGTTTTTGTCATGGTGACTAGACGTCTGTGCATTGTCCACTTGATGAGATGAGGTCGAATTGTTTTTTAAGTCAATACTAATGACTCGATTCTGAATGTCAAAACCGAGCCAGCGTTGAGTTGCCGGTTATGGAAAATCATCAGCAGTTTGACAAAATGCTAAAAGCCGAAATCAATTGTTGTGACTGCATTTCTCTGGCAGCCAGAAATATATATGCGATTGTCGGTGTCCTTAAACAAGCAATAAATCTATATCAAAATTCCATGTACTTGTAATATAGTTTTAGCGCTTTCACAGCAGTCGATGTGAATGAGACTGCAGGCATTTAAAAACACTCCGGCCACAAACTTGTTCGTCGATAGACGATAGACCCACCTGGGCCAGCAATTGTACTTTTTTTTGGCACCTCTGGTGGTTTCTGTTTCGTAAAACGTTTAAAAAAAAAAGCTCATTCCGCACCTAAACATTTCCACAACTCCTTTGAAGTGATTAAACCACCAGGCAGCGGTTTGCCGATGTAAACAATCGCCGCCATCCAAATCCTCATCCATGTACTGCCGGACTGGTGATAAATACAGCTTAACCCCCGCCCGCCCGCTCAATATCATTTGCAGCGTTTTGTCGCGAAACTCTTTCTGCGTTCGTTATTTTGATTTTGCGCCATAATTAATTTACTTATTTCCCTATTCCCGTACACGCGTATCATTGAAAAAACGATTTCATTTCAATTTTTTTGCCACATATTCGCGTTCAATAACTTTCGAATTTAAGTTCTAGTTCTAATTTTCATACAAAAGAAAAAGAAAAAGAAGAAAAAGAAAAAAAAAACACAATTTTATTAATAATTGACCAGCCGGTTGTGAGACAAGAGATTTATTTATTTTTTTTTTTCTCCCTTTCACAAAAACTGTTCTTCCAGACATGTACAATTCCGATACGAGCGATGATTCAATGATGATTGCCAACGGTTCACCACACGATCAAAACGAACCCCATTACACAAATTTAGATCAACAGCATGGCGATATGAAAGGTCAGTTTAATGGTCCCAAAACTTGGACACAAGATGATATGAATTCAGCTTTAGATGCACTGAAGAATCAAAACATGAGCCTGACGAAAGCATCCGTTACCTATGGCATCCCCTCAACCACACTATGGCAAAGGGCCCACCGCATGGGCATCGAGACACCGAAGAAGGAAGGAGGCACAAAATCCTGGAACGAAGACTCACTAAACAATGCGCTGGAAGCTTTGCGTTCGGGACAAATATCGGCCAACAAGGCATCCAAGGCCTTTGGTATACCTTCGTCGACGTTGTATAAAATAGCGCGACGTGAAGGTATACGATTGGCAGCACCGTTTAATGCCGCACCCACCACCTGGACGCCAGAAGATTTAGAAAGAGCTTTAGAAGCCATCCGGGCCGGTCATACATCGGTACAGAAGGCAAGTGCTGAATTTGGCATACCCACAGGTAAGTCAGAGACAAAAACAAAATGCAACTGTAGGCGTCAGCCGCCTGCACGCTCATTTTGGAGAAACCCCTCAAAAAAACGAAAACACTTTTAATTTATACAATATTAATTTCGTTTTCAATCCGCTCTCTCGCTAATGACTCATCCATCCATCATCATGAATAAGGCACGTTATATGGTCGTTGCAAACGTGAGGGCATTGAATTGTCGCGTTCGAATCCCACACCCTGGTCCGAGGATGCAATGAATGAAGCTTTAAATTCCGTGCGGTAAGCCCGACTCTCAAGACTTTGCTCATTAAAATGCAAAATCCTAAATATTTTCTCTTTGTTTGTTTTGTTTTTGCGCCCGTTTCCTAATAGTATTGGCCAAATGTCTATTAATCAGGCTGCTATCCACTATAATTTACCGTACAGTTCTTTGTATGGCCGCTTCAAGCGCGGCAAATACGATGTGGCCAACACCAGCGGTGCTTCCATAAATAATACATCGGGCAATACCTCGGGAAGTATTGAAATCATTGAACACAGTCAAGAGAATTCGGTAAGTATTTTCATATTCTACGTTTTATTGTTGAACTTTGACTTTAACTTTGACTTTTGCTTTTGTTGAGTTTCTTTTAATGTTTTCGCTTAAAAATCATGCCATTTGTGATTGTTTCCAAGTTATAATATTTGCAAAGAAAAATAAAAAAAAAGAGTTTTCAAAAGGATTTTTTTTTTTTTTTTTTTTGGAAGAAAATAAAAATAAGGAAATGGAAGAATAAAATGTGTAGTAAAACGTAAACGAATTGTTTATGTATGTGATTGTTTTTGAAAAACTATCAGCCAGGTTCTGCAGATCACCACGAAATGAAAGTGAAATTGATTTTAATTCCACATAACCGATTTTGTTGTGTTCTGAAAATCGTATGAAACAGTTTTATAGTGCGGTTTTTTATGTTGATCAGTTATTTGAAACAAGTTAAGAAAAAACAAAATTTTGTTGTTCTGTGAATGAATTTCATTAACAATAACATTTTCCAATTAAAAATATTAACAAACAATATTTTAAACTTCTGGGCAAAATTATTTTTAGTAGCTTTAACGTGTTTTAAACTGCTAATATGAACCAATCTGCGGTTATTTCTATTTAATTGTTGGAAAGAGAAAAAGAACGAATGCAAAGGATGCAGAAAAGAAAGAAGACTTCGGGATCGTTCCAATCCTTTTGACATACCAGCGAAATCGGAAGTTACCATTAAAATTGTAGTGAAAATTATCTGGAACGAAGAAAAAGATTTATAGAATATTTTAGATTAAATGCAGAAGGCCTTTTGATGCTGTTAAATGAAATGCTGTTAAATGAAAGATTTATAGAATATTTTAGATTAAATGAAGAAGGCCTTTTGATGCTGTTAAATGAAAGATTTATAGAATATTTTAGATTAAATGAAGAAGGCCTTTTGATGCTGTTAAATGAAAGATTTATAGAATATTTTAGATTAAATGAAGAAGGCCTTTTGATGCTGTTAAATGAAATGCTGTTAAATGAAAGATTTTTAGAATATTTTAGATTAAATGAAGAAGGCCTTTTGATGCTGTTAAATGAAATGCTGTTAAATGAAAGATTTATAGAATATTTTAGATTAAATGAAGAAGGCCTTTTTTTGATGCTGTTAAATGAAATGCTGTTAAATGAAAGATTTATAGAATATTTTAGATTAAATGAAGAAGGCCTTTTGATGCTGTTAAATGAAAGATTTATAGAATATTTTAGATTAAATGAAGAAGGCCTTTTGATGCTGTTAAATGAAAGATTTATAGAATATTTTAGATTAAATGAAGAAGGCCTTTTGATGCTGTTAAATGAAATGCTGTTAAATGAAAGATTTTTAGAATATTTTAGATTAAATGCAGAAGGCCTTTTGATGCTGTTAAATGAAAGATTTATAGAATATTTTAGATTAAATGAAGAAGGCCTTTTGATGCTGTTAAATGAAATGCTGTTAAATGAAAGATTTATAGAATATTTTAGATTAAATGCAGAAGGCCTTTTGATGCTGTTAAATGAAAGATTTATAGAATATTTTAGATTAAATGAAGAAGGCCTTTTGATGCTGTTAAATGAAATGCTGTTAAATGAAAGATTTTTAGAATATTTTAGATTAAATGCAGAAGGCCTTTTGATGCTGTTAAATGAAAGATTTATAGAATATTTTAGATTAAATGAAGAAGGCCTTTTGATGCTGTTAAATGAAATGCTGTTAAATGAAAGATTTTTAGAATATTTTAGATTAAATGCAGAAGGCCTTTTGATGCTGTTAAATGAAAGATTTATAGAATATTTTAGATTAAATGAAGAAGGCCTTTTGATGCTGTTAAATGAAATGCTGTTAAATGAAAGATTTATAGAATATTTTAGATTAAATGCAGAAGGCCTTTTGATGCTGTTAAATGAAAGATTTATAGAATATTTTAGATTAAATGAAGAAGGCCTTTTGATGCTGTTAAATGAAATGCTGTTAAATGAAAGATTTATAGAATATTTTAGATTAAATGAAGAAGGCCTTTTGATGCTGTTAAATGAAATGCTGTTAAATGAAAGATTTTTAGAATATTTTAGATTAAATGCAGAAGCCCTTTTGATGCTGTTAAATGAAAGATTTATAGAATATTTTAGATTAAATGAAGAAGGCATTTTGATGCTGTTAAATGAAATGCTGTTAAATGAAAGATTTATAGAATATTTTAGATTAAATGCAGAAGGCCTTTTGATGCTGTTAAATGAAAGATTTATAGAATATTTTAGATTAAATGAAGAAGGCCTTTTGATGCTGTTAAATGAAATGCTGTTAAATGAAAGATTTTTAGAATATTTTAGATTAAATGCAGAAGGCCTTTTGATGCTGTTAAATGAAAGATTTATAGAATATTTTAGATTAAATGAAGAAGGCCTTTTGATGCTGTTAAATGAAATGCTGTTAAATGAAAGATTTTTAGAATATTTTAGATTAAATGAAGAAGGCCTTTTGATGCTGTTAAATGAAATGCTGTTAAATGAAAGATTTTTAGAATATTTTAGATTAAATGCAGAAGGCCTTTTGATGCTGTTAAATGAAAGATTTATAGAATATTTTAGATTAAATGAAGAAGGCCTTTTGATGCTGTTAAATGAAATGCTGTTAAATGAAAGATTTTTAGAATATTTTAGATTAAATGCAGAAGGCCTTTTGATGCTGTTAAATGAAAGATTTATAGAATATTTTAGATTAAATGCAGAAGGCCTTTTGATGCTGTTAAATGAAAGATTTATAGAATATTTTAGATTAAATGAAGAAGGCCTTTTGATGCTGTTAAATGAAATGCTGTTAAATGAAAGATTTTTAGAATATTTTAGATTAAATGCAGAAGGCCTTTTGATGCTGTTAAATGAAAGATTTATAGAATATTTTAGATTAAATGCAGAAGGCCTTTTGATGCTGTTAAATGAAATGCTGTTAAATGAAAGATTTTTAGAATATTTTAGATTAAATGAAGAAGGCCTTTTGATGCTGTTAAATGAAATGCTGTTAAATGAAAGATTTATAGAATATTTTAGATTAAATGAAGAAGGCCTTTTGATGGTGTTAAATGAAATGCTGTTAAATGAAAGATTTATAGAATATTTTAGATTAAATGCAGAAGGCCTTTTGATGCTGTTAAATGAAAGATTTATAGAATATTTTAGATTAAATGAAGAAGGCCTTTTGATGCTGTTAAATGAAATGCTGTTAAATGAAAGATTTTTAGAATATTTTAGATTAAATGCAGAAGGCCTTTTGATGCTGTTAAATGAAAGATTTATAGAATATTTTAGATTAAATGCAGAAGGCCTTTTGATGCTGTTAAATGAAAGATTTATAGAATATTTTAGATTAAATGAAGAAGGCCTTTTGATGCTGTTAAATGAAATGCTGTTAAATGAAAGATTTATAGAATATTTTAGATTAAATGCAGAAGGCCTTTTGATGCTGTTAAATGAAATGCTGTTAAATGAAAGATTTATAGAATATTTTAGATTAAATGAAGAAGGCCTTTTGATGGTGTTAAATGAAATGCTGTTAAATGAAAGATTTTTAGAATATTTTAGATTAAATGCAGAAGGCCTTTTGATGCTGTTAAATGAAAGATTTATAGAATATTTTAGATTAAATGCAGAAGGCCTTTTGATGCTGTTAAATGAAAGATTTATAGAATATTTTAGATTAAATGAAGAAGGCCTTTTGATGCTGTTAAATGAAATGCTGTTAAATGAAAGATTTTTAGAATATTTTAGATTAAATGCAGAAGGCCTTTTGATGCTGTTAAATGAAAGATTTATAGAATATTTTAGATTAAATGAAGAAGGCCTTTTGATGCTGTTAAATGAAATGCTGTTAAATGAAAGATTTTTAGAATATTTTAGATTAAATGAAGAAGGCCTTTTGATGCTGTTAAATGAAATGCTGTTAAATGAAAGATTTTTAGAATATTTTAGATTAAATGCAGAAGGCCTTTTGATGCTGTTAAATGAAAGATTTATAGAATATTTTAGATTAAATGAAGAAGGCCTTTTGATGCTGTTAAATGAAATGCTGTTAAATGAAAGATTTTTAGAATATTTTAGATTAAATGCAGAAGGCCTTTTGATGCTGTTAAATGAAAGATTTATAGAATATTTTAGATTAAATGCAGAAGGCCTTTTGATGCTGTTAAATGAAAGATTTATAGAATATTTTAGATTAAATGAAGAAGGCCTTTTGATGCTGTTAAATGAAATGCTGTTAAATGAAAGATTTATAGAATATTTTAGATTAAATGCAGAAGGCCTTTTGATGCTGTTAAATGAAATGCTGTTAAATGAAAGATTTATAGAATATTTTAGATTAAATGAAGAAGGCCTTTTGATGCTGTTAAATGAAAGATTTATAGAATATTTTAGATTAAATGAAGAAGGCCTTTTGATGCTGTTAAATGAAATGCTGTTAAATGAAAGATTTATAGAATATTTTAGATTAAATGCAGAAGGCCTTTTGATGCTGTTAAATGAAATGCTGTTAAATGAAAGATTTATAGAATATTTTAGATTAAATGAAGAAGGCCTTTTGATGCTGTTAAATGAAATGCTGTTAAATGAAAGATTTATAGAATATTTTAGATTAAATGAAGAAGGCCTTTTGATGCTGTTAAATGAAATGCTGTTAAATGAAAGATTTATAGAATATTTTAGATTAAATGCAGAAGGCCTTTTGATGCTGTTAAATGAAATGCTGTTAAATGAAAGATTTATAGAATATTTTAGATTAAATGAAGAAGGCCTTTTGATGCTGTTAAATGAAAGATTTATAGAATATTTTAGATTAAATGAAGAAGGCCTTTTGATGCTGTTAAATGAAAGATTTATAGAATATTTTAGATTAAATGAAGAAGGCCTTTTGATGCTGTTAAATGAAATGCTGTTAAATGAAAGATTTATAGAATATTTTAGATTAAATGCAGAAGGCCTTTTGATGCTGTTAAATGAAATGCTGTTAAATGAAAGATTTATAGAATATTTTAGATTAAATGAAGAAGGCCTTTTGATGCTGTTAAATGAAATGCTGTTAAATGAAAGATTTATAGAATATTTTAGATTAAATGCAGAAGGCCTTTTGATGCTGTTAAATGAAATGCTGTTAAATGAAAGATTTATAGAATATTTTAGATTAAATGAAGAAGGCCTTTTGATGCTGTTAAATGAAAGATTTATAGAATATTTTAGATTAAATGAAGAAGGCCTTTTGATGCTGTTAAATGAAATGCTGTTAAATGAAAGATTTATAGAATATTTTAGATTAAATGCAGAAGGCCTTTTGATGCTGTTAAATGAAATGCTGTTAAATGAAAGATTTATAGAATATTTTAGATTAAATGAAGAAGGCCTTTTGATGCTGTTAAATGAAATGCTGTTAAATGAAAGATTTATAGAATATTTTAGATTAAATGAAGAAGGCCTTTTGATGCTGTTAAATGAAATGCTGTTAAATGAAAGATTTATAGAATATTTTAGATTAAATGAAGAAGGCCTTTTGATGCTGTTAAATGAAATGCTGTTAAATGAAAGATTTATAGAATATTTTAGATTAAATGCAGAAGGCCTTTTGATGCTGTTAAATGAAATATCAACCAAAGTGGTCGAAGCAAGCATTCCAGTGATTTTACAATTAGCTACGGCACTCCGTTACCTCGGAAAGGGGAGCGCACAACAAATGATTGGAAATAATTGTAATCTTGGAAAGGAGTACCGTGTCCAAAATTCTGGCCAACATGTTTGACGTATTATTTACAAATTACATTTCGTTTTTTTTTAGCTAATTTAAATTATTTACAACAAACTATTTAATATATTTATTCAAAACGTATTTTTTTCGTGCCGTCAAAGGCCAACTGTTTTAAATACTTTTTTTGTGGCAAAATTCATTTACAGAACATAAAAATATAACGGAAAAAACGGCAGAAAAAATTTGAAAATGAAATTTAGTTTTATAAACCGTTTAAGCGATTTCTAAAACACCAAATAGACGAAAATTACAATTTTTGGTGATTTTTTGACAAAAAGTGATATACAGAACCTGGGTGTATATGTTGGCAGATCACCACATTCCAAATCGCATACTTTGTCACGGCCATCGTGATGGAAACGTACAGGGTTCTGTTCTGGGTATATACTGCTGGTCCTGACACACTTCTGATACATACATTCCAATTCTGAAGACGCCTGTTGTGTCGAACTACTACATCCATTTCGGTGGAGGAAGAAGTTCTACTGTTCTTTATACAAATTTTCCCACTACTCGAACTTGCACTCGAAAGCGTTCAAATTGCCGAATGAATACAATTTTCTTTTTTGTGTTTCGTTTGTTACACTTTTCATCACAACTTTCCACATTGTACTTGTTGTGTTAAGCCAAGCCACAAACTAATTGCCGACCACTGGCCGAAGGCATCAGCGGAGCGGCATCTGGCTGCAATAAGAGAACGTGTTAAGAACGTTGTCATGTGATCAGAAATAGAATATTTAAAAGCTTCTTTTGGCATTCGCATAAAATCATTTTCTACTCGACTGCAGACAATGAAACAGGCTTGCGTCACAAATTGTCACAAATATTTCTACATATTCCATATTTCATATTCGATTCGTTCTGCGACTCCACTCCGTCGGATGGGGAATGAAAGGAGAAAAACATGTGATTCTAGTTTAATCAAAAGTTGAAAGAATTTTGTGTTGAATTCATTTGCAATCTGAAAAATAGTAGCAGATAATATGAACAACTTTCGAATATTATGATTGAAAATTTGTTTTAAAGTCGTAGCAAATTTTCTTTGGATTTCGCATGCCATGATTTGTCCTCTGATTGCAAGTACCAGGCCACACAGCGATCTCAACTATTTATAAATAAATATGTTTATATTTAGTTTAAAAATGTTTAAAAGTAAAAGTTGTTTTAGAGCCAACAGTCAATAACTTCAGCTGGTTATAAATTTACTTTTTGGCGAATTCGCTGCCAGGACGACATTCATTTTGGCTTGTCCCTATCGCGCCTACTTGTTGCTATAAAGTCAGCTTAAAGGCTGCCTACATGTCAGCTTAAAGTTCTGTGTTTCTGTGTTTGCCAATTTCATAGAGATTATGGAGATTTAGTTTAACGTAAATGAAGGCTCTTTCTATTATTTCTATATATGTATTCCCTTTATCTGTCGGAAGTCCAACCAGTCTGTAATTTTTACAGATTCCATTATTTTTTTAATTTCTTTAGTTTCAAGAAGAATTTTAAATTTCTTATCACTCAACCAACCTTCTCATTGAATTTGTGACTGCCCCATCAATTACGTTTCAACCATTTCGTTTTGATACATTAAACTATTGAAAACTCTTTTTATGTTTCTAAATAAATGTTTATTAATTTATTATTATCTATTAATGTGTAATTTAGGTATTAATGTCTGTCTACTTTATAATTAAATATACTATATGTTTTATGTGTTTTATTTGATTTTAACCAACAATCGTTCTCATTTTAATTTCATTCATTCTTTTTTAACAACCAACCAAAATAAATTAAAAAACAAAAACTCCACACACAATCAATCCAATCAATCAAACAATCAATCAAACAATCAATCAAACAAACAAACAAAAACAACAATTGCGTCAACAAATAAATTTATCAAAAGTTGCCTATGTTTCAGCAACAATTCCAATATAGTCCTTCGCCGCATCAGCAACAGCACGGCGGCAGTAGTACACCGCAACAAAGTCAAACGCCACAGCATCTACAGCAACATGTTGTGCATATACAACATCATCAGCAGCAGAGCCAGCATGCGCAACATATCCAACAGCAGCAAGATGTTGTGACATCGTCGAGTCAACAACAAGTCCAACAGCAACAACATGCCAGCAATGCGGCAGCCTCCCAACAACAACAGCAGCAGCAGCAGCAACAGCAGCAGCAACAGCAGATTCAGCAAATCTATCATCATCACAGTACACCCGAAAGAAGTTGAGAATCACTGCAAATTGTATCAGCTGCCTCTACTGTTGCCGTTGCAGCAGTTGCCGCAGCCGCAAATTTAAGTGGCATCAATAGTCACAATACAGCAACAACAACCACAGCAACACATCATCAACATCAACATCACCACAGCATAACAGCTGTGGCTGCACACAACAGCAACAACAACAACAACAGCAGCAACAACAAACGTAAAAAGACCGGCAAAATCAAGCGTTAAATTAACGCCAGCTTTTTACAGCCGCTAAAAGAAAACAGCCTTCACCTGGTGATTTGTAAAAAAGACTGTGTGCAACAGGTTACGCGAGATACAGAGAGAGCAAGAGAGAGAGAGAGGGAGAGAGAAGGAATAATTGAAAAAGAGAAGACAGGCGGCAGTTGGAAAATATTTCAAAGAACGCAACTAAAACAAACAGCAAAAATAGCAAAATTTTCTTAAATGAATACAAAACAAGGGAGAAGGAAGGAAAGGAACTCCTACAAAACTCTTAAAACGTGCGATATAGCGATATAGAAACGGTTTACTGATGCGCTCCTTAAAATGCTGCTTGTGCTCGTCATGTGTTCCGCCAATCACCTAGAGATGGCTGGCTGACTGGCTGTCCTGCCCTGTCTTGTGTTGTGCTCTCATTGTTGGAAGGGTGAATTTATTATTACTTTTTAATTTTTCTCTTAAGGTGTAAGTTAATCCTGATTATATATTTTGTTTTCCTTTTTGCTTATCTCCGCTTTTAATTTTTTCCTTCCCCTTTTCATTAAATTTAGTTTCTATTTTTAAATTTCAATATGGATTTAAAGAATTATCAAAAGAACATCAATACAAATCCTCAAACCTTAAATTGTAATGAAAGAAAAGAAAAAAAAACCACTAAGAATTGTTAATTTAAACAATTTTAAGAAAGAAAAAAAAAAACACATATTTTAACTATTTTTTCACATCATACTGTTATTATTAATATTTAAACAACAAATTCAGAAATAGTGTATAGACTTTAGTTCACCGGACTTATTATATTGTAATAGTTTATTTCTTCCTTTTTTTCTCTTGTTTAATTTAAATTTCCTGTTAAGCTTTACTCATATTTACAAAACATATTCATATGCATAATTTTAAGAATTTTCTTTATGTAAAATACATTAAAAATCATGGATTTGAAGCAAAGGAATTATAATACAAGATGCCCTGTATTGATTTCTAATTAAAAATATGTGTTTTTGATTTATTTTACTAAAAGACAGCTTCAAGATCTGATTTTTTCGTAATTGAAAATTGTTTTCTTTTCTGTTGCCTTAAATTTCATTTTAAATACGTATTTTTGTTGAAGGATCTTTTTGTATCAGTTGTTTAGCGCCTGTTTTTTTTGTTTCTCTATCCTGCTTCCTGTCTCTCTCCTTCTCTCTCTCTCTCTCTCATTGTCAGTAACTCTACACGATTTCCCATAGTCGCTTTCCATGCAGTTAAAACAGAACTGAGAATGGTTATCGTCCATTTTCCAGCTACAGAAACTTCTCAGCCAATCCCCGCTGCATATTTCATGCTCGCAGTCTCTTTACAATCGTCAGTGCTAGACCTGAAACACTTTTCGAAACTATAATTCGGTTTGCTCAGTTTGTCTGGGTTCACTTCGCCTACTCCAACTAAGTGAGAATTGTGCTTCTGAACCTTTACGGCCGTCCATGAGATTGTCCACTTTCTTGCATCCGCTGCCTATTTTCTGAACAAGTTGGAGCCACAGTTTTCTTTAGAAAAAAAAAACTATTCAAATTCTTCTTTCTATGTTTTAAAGCGAATTAAACAAATACAAAAATAAATAGGAATTGGAAAAGAAATTGTTTTCTTTGATTTTAAAGCATTTCGAGGCTGAAAATCTGCTGCCGCAATTGCAAATAAATCGATAACTTCGAATTACGTCCATTTCCATCGTCCGCTAACGACTTTGATTGATTTTTAATTGATTAACGAGGCCCTCTTTCACAATCCCAACTGCTTGTACATTCACAGGAAGTTTTAATGTCAAGAAATAAAGTTTGAGTGCCGCATCAAATTTTGTATTGCAAAAGAAAAATGTTTTACAATTCACATTATTATAATCTGCGATTTGTTACCCCGAAGTGGTTTCAAAATCATGTATTTTCTCTTTGTATTTATGCCGAGAACGGGCCGAGAGCCGGTTACATGCCCGTTATTGTTCATTGTTTTTCTCTATTCTGAGAATTGTTGCTGCCTCCAGTCGGCATAAACAATGTGCGCTGGCGTCCACAGAATCGTCTACCCTAAACTTTGTAGCTAAACAATTATATTTAAATATTTTCGTCAGTTCAATAACAGTTTTCTTTGAGTGATTTTCCTTTAAAGAGCTGTTAAAAAAATTTCATTTAAAGTCTGAAATTCAAGCAAAAAAAAAGAAAGAAATTATGTTGCATAAAATTTTCGTTGAAAAAATTGTGTTTGGCCGAATTTGCTGCTTGAATCCGTAATTTCCTGGACGTGCTTGCAATCAAATAATTTGTTAAGTGATTCCAGGCAATTTCATTATTTAGAATATTTATTTCTATGTATTTGGGGTAGAGAAAAATTTCATTGTGATGGCCCGGCATTTAACTTTCTGTGTCTCTTTCTCTCTCTCGCTCTCTCTCTTTCAAGTAAGAGTGAACCACAATTTAAAAATTGGTGGAATTTGAGCCACACGAGAGCTATTTCTTTTAAATTGAGTTGTCTAAATTGTTTCAAATGTGGCAGATCAGACAGAGCCCTTTTCTAACAGCACTGTTTGTTTCGAAAACCATCCTACTTGAAATCACGTGATATCTAAAAACACATTATTTTTTGTGTTGGCAATTTCTTATTGTTCTAAGATTAAAGCGTTCGAAATATTATGAATATTTAGCACTTAAATTATAAAATACGATTTTATATTATTATTAAAGTATCACTATTTTAGATTTTAGGAATTTTGCGATTTGAAAACACGCGATTTTATTACACAACACTTCGGCTTGATTTGCACTTGAAATACTTTTTCTAAAAATTCTCCACAACTGAATTATAAAAAAAAAAATATTTTACCACTCGACTTGAATTTCAAAATTGAAATTATTTATCTAGTTTCTTAATTACTTTCACGACTTGTTTTCTTGCCAAAGGTAGGAATCTAAATCAGCGGCTTTAAGGTTAATATATTCTGATGTGTCAACAATGCAGGCATGCGATTTCGAAAACACATGTTTTGTGCGAAAAGCCCAAAATTTTTTTTAGAGATTTCCACACGAAACAGATTTGGATTTTTGGCGGAAAAGGGAAACAAATAACTTTAAAAAAACTAACTGCGCATCATTTTGCTGGTGTTCACTTGATGATTGGTGGTTTGAAGGCGCTGGTCGTTTGAAATCAGTTGATGATTTAAAACTACTAAATAATTTGAAACCACTCGAGGATTTGAAGACATTTGATCACTTGGTGTCTTCAAACCATTTGATGACTTCAAATCACTCAGCGATTTGGATTCATTTGGTGATTTGAAACCACTAGAGTTGTTTTAAAATCACTTGGGAACCTTAAGTCAAATCACTTCTTTTGAACTCACTCGGGCATTTCAAATTATTTGGTGATTTGAATTCAATAGATAATTCGAAATGACTAAAACGTTTCCTTTGGTGCGTTGTTATTTTGAAATCACTTGCTGATTTAAAATCATGTAATTGTTAGAACAAAAAACTGGTTAAAACTGGAGCAGAGATAATGAAGACTTTGGAAAAAATGCTTTCAACTGATACAAAAACAAAAAAAAAAACATATTTTTTATTTGTAAAATCTCCCTTTCCTTCTATCGAGAATTTTGCAAAGTGATTTCAACTTAAACACAAGAAAAAATAAATGAAATAAAATTTAATATACATAATTGTAGAATAAAACTTTAAATTTATCATTAGAAATAAAAGAAAAATTCAAAAATTAACCATAATTATTGTTAAAGATTTTAACATATTCATATAAAACAAAAACTTGTAGTTAAAAATTAAAACAAAAACAACAACAACAGTTTTAAACAAATCATTGTAACATAAATAATGAATTACTTATTCTTCTGTTTTAGTTTTTTGAAATTTCCAAAATAAATCTTTTTTGTTGACCATTTTAAGAATCTTAAGCGAAGAAGGAAAAAAAATGTATTTTTGATAAAAGCAAAATTAAATTAAATAGTTTTATTTTCTAAACAAAACTCTAACCCACTTGAACAAGTAATAACAAAAACAATAATAATAAAAACACATCTTTACAGACAACAAATAAACATTTTTAATATTTAAATTTACAAGTAAACAAAAAAAAAAAAAAAAAAAAAAAAAAATTACAGTCCCTAAAGAATTTTGAAAAACAAACTCTCCTCCTAATTTTAAATTTTGTAAAAATAAAGAAAATGAAATAAAATAAAATTTACTATAAATAAAAAATAAAATATATACATAGTTTTAAAATTTAAATTATTATTATTCTAAATACAACAAAAAAAAAACCAACTAAGAAAGAACATGTAAAATTTGTACACACACGGAGTTGGTCCTCCACTGTCCCGCAAACATCCAAACCAATACACGCACTAACACACACCTACACTGAAAATAATTTTAAAGTTTTAGCATTAAAAAAAAAAAATCAAAACAACAGAGGATTGTAAAAAATTTATTGTAAAAATATACACACACACACACGGACAGGGACACGGACACGGACACGGACACATACAAATGGTTTTCGAAATCATACTAAAATTTTCTTTCACGACTTCATATTATTGAATACAAAAATATATTTTTACATTTTGTTGTTGTGTTCAATATCAACATTTTCGAAAAACGGCCAGCAAAAGACCTCCTCCCTCTGTCCTACACGCCTCCCATATTTATTGTTTTATAAATAGAAAAACAAAAAATATAGACAAGGTAATGTAGTCTTCAGTTCGGTGTTGGCGGTTGCCGGTAACCAAATGGCAGACAGCTGATGGGTTCAGCTCCCCTACTTCGAGAGCTTTTAAGGCGGCAACACACAATGTCACTTGTCGGTTTGTGTTCGCCGTAACGTTCCGATAAACCGTAAAACCGATTGCCTGATTAAGGCGGATATTTGTTGGCTCTCCTTTTTCCTTCGAAGCGTGTTGTAACCGACTGTTTTGCCCATCACCAGAGCCGAGCTTTGTCATGAAAAACGAAATGCTGTTGATCTGGGTGTAGAGTCGTTTCAAACGGTAAATTTTAATTCTATCTGGATTGATTTGAATTTGGCTTGAACTGTTAATTTCAGGCATATTTGTAATTTATTTAATGATTTTAAAATCGAATGTGTGATTTCAAAATCGCATGTGTGATTTCAAAATCGAATGTGTGATTTCAAAATCGAATGTGTGATTTCAAAATCGCATGTGTGATTTCAAAATCTCAGGTGTGATTTTAAAATCGTGTGTGTGATTTCAAAATCGAATGTGTGATTTTAAAATCGTGTGTGTGATTTCAAAATCGCATGTATAATTCCAAAATTGCATGTGATCTTAAAATCTCAGGTGTGATTTCAAAATCGAATATGTGATTTCAAAATCTCAGGTGTGATTTTAAAATCGAACGTGTGACTTCCAAAAATGCAGTTGTTATTTACAAAATGCTAACTGCACTTTTATAATTCACACTCCTCTCAAATAGTTTTGGCTACACTCTCGCGCTAATGTGTCGTATCTGTCAATTTCATTTACAAATTTATATATCATGGACCCCTCCCCTCTCTCAATAAACAATTTAATCAAATATACATACATATTGCAAATATTACATTTAACTATGAATTAATAACAATGAAAAAAGGATTAAAACGAAAAATTAGCTCTCCTTATTATTGGTAACTTAAAAGAGTAAGATTTTATTAAATAAATATAAAAAAAAAACCTAAATAAAACATTAAAATAAATTTTAAATATACATAAAGTAATTACAAATTTAATAAATGTTTTAATTTTAATACGACTAACTATCATTAAACATTAAAAGAGAAAGGAAATCCCCCCCCTCTCAACCATTTTATTTTTCTTTTTGGGAAAATTTCAAATTAAAAAAAAAAATAATCTTTCCAAACACCTCAACATTAATATTAAACAACAAAAATTATTGTATCTAACTACATTTATAGTAATTATATTTATAGTAAACCTAAACAAAAAAACAAAAACAAAACCTATTAAAATTTAATTATAAATACAAATTGAATAAAAAATAAATAAATAAATAAAAAATAAATGATAAATAAAAACCAACATCAATTCTACTTGTACGTATGTTAAACATGTTTAGTGTTAGTCGACATTTATGATTATTATATTAACTATAATTAATTAATTATTGAGTTTTTTTTTTAAAGGAAAACAAAGGCTGCATACAAAAATTTTAAGTTTAAAAAAAAAGAACACAATTGTAAGTTAAATAAAACAAACAAAGAAAAAAATCAAATCGTTTTCATGCAGCGGTTATAATTTATTTTATTTTTTATTTTAATTTTAAAAAGTAAAAATAAAATTTTAATTGAACATAAAATAAACTATTACTGGTCTCGTTATTTCGTTTTCAAAGCCACTAGTGTTTCGTGAACTGAGAGAAGATGTTCACATTTCAATATAAAAACTTAAAAATACGATTAAAAATTATTCACATCGTAACGGTATTTATACTCACGCCAATGCCAAGAGCCAGCCAGCCCAACACACAAAAATTTAACTCATAAAAACGTAGCCCCATACATATCAGTTATGGATTGAAAATCACATGCGATTTGAAAATTGTGAGTGTGATTTTCAAATCGCAAGAGTAATTTTATAATCGCAAGAATGATTTTCAAATCGCAAGAGTGGTTTTAAAATCGCAAATGTGATTTTAAAATCGCAAATGTGATTTTAAAATCGCAATAGTGGTTTTAAAATCGAAATAGTGGTTTTAAAATCGTAATTTTATTTTGAAATCGTGTGATTTTAAAATCGCAAGTGGTTTTAAAATCGTAAAAAATATTTTCCAATCGCAACAGTGATTTTCAAATTATATTTGGGATTCGGAAATCTCAATTATGATTTGAGAATCGTTGATGTTATTTTAAAATCTTTAATTTGCTTTTTCAATTATGGGTTTGATTTTAAAATCGCTGGAGTGATTTTCAAATGGTAAATGTGATTTTCAAACCACAAGTGTGGCCATAAATGATTTTTAAATTGCAATTATGATTTCAATCCGGAATTTCGATTTTAAGTCGCCGATATGATTTTCAAATCGCAATTTAAACTTCGATGGTCGATGGTATGATTTTTAAGTCGTAATTACGATTTTAAATCGCTGGCATGACTTTCCATTCACAATTCCCATTTGAAGTCTGTCGTATTGTATGATCTTCGAATGCAACTCCGATCTGAACAGCTGGTATGTTTTGAAATGGGTAATTCCGTTCTTAAATCGCCGATATGATGTTCAATTCGCAATTTCGATTTTAAATCGCTGGTATGGTTTTCAAACCGCAGCTGTGATTTTCAAATCGTTCTCAGTTCGCTGTTTCTCATAAAACTATGGCAACATTGTCAGTGTGCGTTGATCCAGTATCGATGCAGGATATTTTCATGTTGTTTTTGTAAATGTTGCAGATTTCTTTGTTTCGTTTTCTGACCAGCTGTTCGGTTCAATGATTTTACTTTGCCTGTAGCCAAGCCAAGCAATTCAATCTCGTGTAAACCTGAAAAATATTTGCAACAAACTTTTGCTCAATATTTCTTAAACTCCGAGATAATTTCCTAAAATTTTGATTCCAACACAATCTTGTTACTCTGTATCGCCGTCAGAACGTACTAACTGCTGAAGTGGTTCTAGTCGGCTGAGATGGAGAGTGTATTTTTTTTTCTCAATTAGCAATTTTCGAGGCATTTTCAATGACCTTAAATTTTCACCGTCTAGCGGTACAAAAACAGGACCACAAATCCAGCAAATTCGCGCTATTCTTACCCGCAAATGATATGGAAATGGAACAAAATTGTGAACTGAAATCGACGGAAAAACAAGAAAAAAAAGAAGAAAAAGAAAATTCTTACATTCGTTCTGCTGCATCGAAATACACAAATTTATTTTAAATAGAATTGACGGTTGTTCAACGTTTCGTGAAGCCTAAATCGAGTTTTTATTTTATAATTTGTTTCAAGTATAAAATTTAAGGACAATATCACAATTGCACAGTTTTTTTTCGCTTTTTGTTTTGCTTTCCACAATTTTGCTTAATTTTATCTTACAGTAATCAACTACTTTTAATAATTATGTCTTTTGCTTAGAAGAATTAAGATGTTCGCAACAGGATGTTTTCTGGTTTGCTTCCTTTGGGGCGCACCGCCTTGGATTTCGGACGCTTGGAAAATATAAAAATAATTTAAGATAAATTATCAAATAATTAGAGCTAAAGAATTAGTGAGAATCCGCCAATAACCGATTGTTAAGAATTTTTAGTGCCTTGACCAGAAACACAATCGCAAAATTTCACAGATTCCCCCGGTTAGTTTTACTTTAAGAGTTATTTATTTATGTTTTGCTGCTGCATTCCTTAAACAATATCACCGCTGGCACCGTAATTGAGGCCGTTGCGGTGGCCCGGATGATGATGATCAATCTGATGATCCTGCTCCATCTGTTCCTTCAATATCTCCAATTCTCGTATGCCCGACACAGTCACCTCGTACTTGTGCGTCATCAGAGAGCGGTAGAAGTGAATGGCGAAGGCCAGAAACACAATCAACACCGGTATAAGTACAATGCAGGCGGACCAAGCGGCCGGCTGGCTCAGGTCGTAGAATTTTACCCAACACAGAATGGCGATTTCGAGCAGGAACAGTATCAGGCCCAATAGCGTGGAAAAGGCCCACGCTGTCTCTATGTACCAGTGTAAGCGTTCGTGCGGCGATTCGTGGACCAGCGAGATGCTGTGCAAATTGCACACAGTCTCTATGTTTGGCAGTATACAGGTGCTGATCATCAGAGCCAACATGTGAACGGCCACCAGGAGCGTGGTGCAGATGGCGAAGGCCACCAACATGCCGGCCGGCACTTGGGTGTCATTGTTCAGCTGGACTTCTACCATGGCAACCTAAAGGGGGCCCGGGCAGTTCAACGTGTGGGGTTGGGTTGGATGGCGAGGGGGTGGGGGGAGAGAGAAAGCAAACGAAAATAAATAAATACAATTACTCCAATTGAATGAAAGATATACATTTTTGTGTCAAGCGGTAGATGCTGGCGCCTTGTCATAATTATACATACGAAAACTCTCAAAACGAATGAGAATTACTATAAAATCCTTAAAAATCATACGTTCTTAGTAGGGAAGTGACGTACTCTAGAGCCAAGATAACAGCTAAGACCTATACAAATGTCGACAGCCGGGGCCTACTGGCGGCAATTCTTTTAAATCGAATCGACGTGACGACGATGACGATCATGACGACTCTTGGAATAATTGGGAAATATCAACGCATCAAATATTAATAAGAGAATTTCTTTTGCAAATACTCGTATGTATTTTTGTAGAAAAAAATCGTCGTTCTTTTTTCTTTTTTCTTTTTTTTTTTTAATAAGAAAACAGAACAATTGAAATTACGAAATTTGTTTGCGGTCACGCTTAGCGACACCCAACTATTTGCCCCGTCCGACCGCAGCTGGGAAGCTAATTTTTTCTCTGCAATAATTGCGGTAAATTTTAATTACTTTTGACAGTATTTCGATGTTCGGCTGGTGTTTCCGCCCTCCACTCACTTTTCAGTGGCCGAAATGCACTTGAGTTCTTTTAATCGTCAATCAATTGTTTCTATTTTGTTTTTTCATCTTTCAATTGCAACAACAACAACAACAACAGGAAAGAAAAACAAAAATGTGTTCATTTTAAATTGTATTGACAATTTGTAGAGATTTATCATTTTATTTATAGCAAAATTGTTGGTCGCCAGTTAGAAGATTTTTTCGTTTAAATATTTTGTCTGTAGAATCTGATTGTGGGTTTCAAACGGCATCAAATAAAATTTATCATTTTGAGTGTGAACTGACTGACGGTTTAGTTCAGGAATAGATTATAAAACATGTGCGTAGAAGTGGTGGAGGGGGGGGGGGGGGGGGGGAAGGGAGGTGGCATTTTATGCTGAAAATAGTGTCCTCGCCCGTCCCTGCACAATTTCAGTTTCTCGATCGATCGTTGCCGCAGACCGACAAAGAAAATGTTCGAGTTGTCGGCTGTGGATCAAAGCCCATGAAATTAAAAAGTGTATTTTTGGGCTGGAGACGCCATTCGTTGACACTTCGCCGTGTGAACAGCTGAATTGCATGACATTTATTGTGTACATCTATCCAGAACATGTGGAACGCAGTTGCATGCCACAAAGCCCGTTTTTGTCGTTAAAAATTGCGGCGAACGTTTACGAGGGGCAGGCAGCCAGTTGAACATAAAACAAGTTTGACTGTTTTTGTTCTGCCCTATTAATCAATTAATAGGGAATCGAATCTATAGCCAGCCTGTGGACGAACGCTCGACTGAATCATCTATCGCCCACTTTTGAAAAAATCAAAACTTTAAGATTTACAAATTTTAGTTTTTTTTTCCTCACTTTCTTATGAAATTGCCTCTTTTTCGAGTGCAGGGTCTCTAGTGGGAATTGAACCTACAAAAACCTGTGGACGGTTGGACGAACTCCGGCTGACTTGTTGCCAAATCGACATCACAAAAGTTTTGCAGTTTTTCAGTTTTTCTTCCTCACTTTTTGTTATGAAATTATGAAGTGACTGACCCCTTATCGAATGCAGGGTCTTTTGACTCACCCATTGGGCTCTTGTTAAACAAATTAAAAGCTTAAGATTTCCCAAATTTAGTTTCTTTTTCACTTCGTTATGAAATGATCCCCCCTCCTGCACTTTCCCGCTTTACGTCTTTTTTCATTGTTTTTTTTTTCTTTCCTTTGTTTTGATAGAAATTCACAATGAAAATATAATTCGTTGATTTCCTCGTGATTAAGTTTCTCGTTTCCTCTGTCGTTTTGCTCTGAGCATTTTTTAGTTTTCATTTCTAATTTGTGTTTTTGTAGTTTGTTGCAATTTATTGTGTTGTAAGATTTTGTATTAACAATTCCCAGCCAACAATTTCCTAACAGGTTCGTTGCAAATGAAAATGGTAATTGTGAGAAAACATATTAAACGGAAATAAAATGTGTAGAAAACTAAATTGGCCAAATGAAAATAAATCGCACGCCCGCCCGCCCACAAATACATATAAAACAAATCAAAAGCTTAAGATTTTGTAACTTGAGTTTCGCTTTCGTTTTGTTATGAAATGCCCTGTATTCGAATAGGATTCGCATCTATCGCCTGTGGACTGTTGAAAGAACTCGCCCCAATTGAAAAGCTTTTCCCATATGGTTTCAACAGGACAACAGGACAAAAAGGATATTCTGTACGGGAGGTTTGAGGGCCTGAGCATTCCACGTAGATGTTGTGTAAACGGGCCACCGAGATGTGGGATTTAAGTCAGACGTTTAGGAAGTGAAGCCATCAAAGCCAACATAACACGAGCCGTTATCGCCCAGATTGAATCTGATTTATGAGCCAGAGTCATCAAAATTTGGAGGTTGCGGATGCCCGCCATCCAGCAAAGTCGCCGTGGAGATTTGTAGGATGATCTATTCTATACAAAATTACATCAATGGGTGGGTCTGGCAACAATTTCGATTTTAATATATCAAAAATAGGAATAAGTTCAACAATCCAAAGCAGATGTGCTGTTGCACTCGAGCGTTCTTTCATCTTTCCTATTTGTTCAGTTTTATGTGCCTCTGGTGGGGGGCTTTCCATAGAATTGTTTGAAAGGCTACGAACATTTTCCCGACGAGTTCAATCTAAACTCTCTCTCTCTCTCTCTCTTGGATGAAATGAAATAAACAGAACTTTGGCGGCGTAATATTTTCTCAAATAAATAAAATTCGACTTAAGCTGTTATGATAAAATGCCACAGAAATAGTGTCAAAATCAGTGTTTTGAGCTTCAAAATATTGGCGCGCGTGAACGGATGATATCGGCGAACAGGCTACAGATATTGAGCCAAAACAGGCTGCTAAAAACTTGACACTTGATTTCTTTCCACAAAAAAACGGGAAACTTGTGCACCAGGTAATACGGAGCGCAAAAGCGTTTCCGAAATAAAATGCCTCGATGGAAGAGTTGTTGACTGTTCGGCCAACAGTTGTGAGGCCGTGGAATCGATTCCAGTCTTCGTTGGCAAAAGGTAAATATATAAAGATTCTGTTTAAATGGATATGGGAAAAAACGAGAAAGAAAAAAGATGGCAACAAACACCGAAACGAATTGAAAGAAAAACGATTTCGAAATGGCAAAACTACGATACAAAACCCGTACAAACTCCCTTAATTGTTTGCAAATAGAAGATACTTTTGGTGTTCTTTGATTGGGTACTCGTCGTATTCGGTTCTTATTCCATTTTAATTTATCATTCTTTATTGAAATTTAGCCAACCGTGTAAAGTTTGTTAATTCGCTTAAATGCATCGAAACTCGTACTCGTTTTAAATACCGCGTAACGCGTGTAAACGATTTAATTGAAGAACTTCATTTAGTTTTTAGGTGGAAAAGTTATGGTCAGGGCAACCAAAAATGTTCACAGCGAGTGCTCACAACAAGCACTCAAATAAGGACGTAAAGTCTTGGCACAAGCCACAATTTTTATGAGCATAAAAAAGGCTTCAGGGTAAAATTCCCATATTGTAATATTTTTCCTTAAACATACAAACAGTTTTATTTATTTTTGTGGGAATTCCCCCGTTAAATGTAAGACGAACTCTCAGTCTGTCAGTCGCTCTTTCGTAACCACTTTCCTCCAGTCGCCGTCGGCGGGGTGACCTAAAGAAGATTCATTACACTGATTGCAAGAGTCGAGACGTCGTCGAGGTCACCTAAAGACGCCAGAAAAGCTCATTTTAAGAGCCGTTCGTTGAGTTGAGGTCATATAAAGACCACCGGAAAAACTAGTCAATTAATCATATCGATTGCAAGAGTCAAGTCGTCATCGTAGTCACACACAAAGACGACTGGAAACCTCCTCATTCTCATTTCAAGAGCCGTCGCCGAGGTCACCTAAAGACCAACAACAATTCTATGTTTCGCTTTTTTTTCTTTTCTTTCTCTCTCTCTCTCTCTCTATTCTTTAGACCTAAAAGATGTTAAATGTTTATCAAGATTAAAATAATAGTTATTGTCGTTTGATGTTGACCTGATTTGACGACAATCACATGACACTTTTTTCATTTTTTGAAACTGAAATTTCAGCACAGAGAATAGCCAGTAGGTTTTCGGTCGCCCTGACTTCTTTAAAGGCGAACATTTTCAGACAGTAACGAAAATCTTTCTAAATTCGTGTTCCCTGAACATAAAATCTTACGATTCGCTGCATCAATTTCTTGCAGTAATTTTCTCAAATATGTATATCAGACAACAGAAACCGAGTACTCACCATAGCGAAACCGGATAGTAGAGCCGAAGTTTTGCTGGATGCTTTCAGTTTGGCACGACTCAGCTGTAGTTTGCGCCACGACAAGTAGCTGGGAGAATGTAAATCTTCGCCGGATTGTGACATGTTGCTGCTGTTCTGGCGCCGGGGCTGGAAACGAGAAAATGGTGTAAATGAACGTAAATGATTAAAGGGGTTTACGGGCGATATTGGCGGAAGCTGTGTGTTTAGCAAAGAAGCGGGCGGCGTGTTGCCTACCAAAGCGGTTAGAGGTGCTGTTATCGACGATAACGTTGGCGTCGCGTTGTACCGTTTCGAGTTCAGAAAACGTGAGCTACCGGAATTCTTTTGGCACAATAAAGCTGAACTTTGATGCGGGCTATTGAAACGCGGTGGCCGACACGAATCACAAAGTTTAAACTCATGCGAATGATACCAAGAGTTGGACGCTGTTGGCGGAAGTTGTTGTTGTTGTTGCTGCTGCTGTTGTTGTTGTTGCTGTTGTTGGTTGCTGTCCAAAAGATTTAACAACGATGCTCTTGTCAATGGCGGGGTTGACAGAGAACGTGTATACGGCTGCGGCAATTGTTGATTTTGAACTGGATTTGTTGCTCTGAAAGTTGTAAGCGATTGTCGCGATGAGGCGGCTGGCAAAATTGTGCCCGTTAATGTTGTCGTGGACCCAGTTTTCGCTGTTAAGGGCACTGTGGCATCGTCACTAATTATAGGTTCTTCTTCGTTTATGCACTCATCGTCTGTGGTCGAGGCCGCGAGACAGTCGAGCACATTCTGATTCAAAAGTAGACTGTTTTCGCTCAGATTTATTTGTGATGATGAATACCTCAGATTCGCAAACATTTTGCCATTAACATCGATATTCTGGTTGGATGGTAGCGAAACTGATGTCGACATCGACGGTGGTGTGGACGACGACGGCGACGGCAACGCCGACAACGCTGATGCTTTAATAAATTCTTCTGCCAGATATGAGAAATGCGACGGGTCTTGCTGCTGTTGGTGTTGTTGCTGTTGTTGATTGCGGTGCTGTCTTTGCGGCTGATAATTTATATTATGATTTTTTTCTCGTCGTGGTTTACGCGGTTCCCGCAGAGGCGGTGGCAAGGCCAGCGGTACGCTTGCTTTTTGTTGCAGTTGGCTTTGGTGAATTTGTTGTTGCAAATTTAAAGGCAACATTGCGTTTTGATTCAACAGTATTTTTTTTTTTTTCAAATATATCTAATATTTTCAGTTTGTGAAAATTCTTGTCTTGTTGTTGCTGGTGCTGTGGCACACACAGACACAGACACACACACACATACACTCAAACGCGTAGCCTGCAATCTATTAATGAAAATGTTGAAATATCATAAGTTGGTTTTCGACAGCAGCAAAAAGGTTCGTAGTATTTCTTTTTGCGTTCTGCTGATGTATGAAAGTGGTTTTATGAGACGACCCCACACACGTTAATAGAAACAGTTGGGGCCATCAAAATAGCAGAAAGAAGTTCTTAAATTTGAAACAAATTTCGCAAGCAGGTGATTGATTCTATAAATATATTTAGCGCTTTAAGGAAATTTGGTTACATTTTGATTTTTAAAAAAAGAACAGCCATTATGTTTGTATATATTATAACAATATGGTTGATCGCAACCATAATATTGTTGGTCACTGCTAACACGGGATTGACTTCTGCATGACCCTGACAATAATATTAATCACTAATATAATTCTAAAAATATATTTTGTCATGACATAAGTATGGTTGGTTATAAATATAATATGTTTGGTTATAACACCAAAAATGGTTACTTTGAACCATATTGCTTTTAAAATATATTTTGTTGTGTCCATGGTTTGTGCAAATTTGACAACAACACGTCTTCTGATACGCTCTTCTAGTGTATTGTTGGCTTCAGCCATATAATCCAATCATAATACAATATGTGGCTCTTGATATAATATCACGTCAATCATATATTATTTTCCAGTTCCAACTTTTTAAAAACGTTTATATCGGTATTATCACCGGAACCATACATTTTCTTCCAATTCTAACTAAACAATAGCTCGGACAGTTCAATATCTTTTATATCTATAGTTTGGCGTTGCAAATAGTTGGAGGACTTAATATTTGGCATTAAAACGCAAAATCATATACACAAAACTTTAATAACTCAGCGAGTTCTGACGCTCGTTCTTCTTGAAACCGATGCTTGAAACACAACATCCCACTTTGAGTCACCCGCTGAATACGCAGTTTAATCATTCACTACATGCGAACTTATTCGAAAAGCGTTAAAATAAGGAAGCCAGAGAACATTTTGCTCAAGTTATTTCATTTAGCAAAAAAGAACTGCAGCTTCAAGAGCAGATAAATTGCATTGACTGGTCAAGCAAAAATAAATGAGATCGTTAAAATTGAATTGGTTTAATTAGAGTTTTTATATTTCTTTTAATTTGTGTGGTCTTTTGTGGGTAATAAAACTAATTATAACTGAATATGTTTTGAGATTAATTTTTATAAACGATTCATCAATTAGAGTTGACAAAAATTTGCAGTTTTGAATTTTTCAGTTTTTATTGCCCCGTTGAATTTATGCTGTTTCCTTGCGGCAGTAAAACTAATTTTAACTTTGATTTGAAATTTTCTTATTTCGAACGATTCATCGATCAGCAATACAGAGAAGTTGAGTTTTGAGTTTTTCAAATTTTATTTCTCTTCTAATTTAGGACGATATTGTTTTATGGTGCTCGTAATAAGAGTAATTATACAATAACTTAAGGCTTGTCCCAGGAAGTCGCACGTTAACGTTCGCAACTATGAATCAATAAAAAGAAAACAAACTAATGAAAAGTTTTATAGGACAGAACGGATCAAACGAGGACCACCTTTCTCGATTGCAAATTCCCTTCTCTTCATCTACAAAGAAAAAGTTATTTATAAAAACCTGTTCTGACAATCACATGATTTTAAATCACATGTGTGATTTTCTGCTATTTTGTAAATCGCACCCTTTTTGTATATTTCGGTGTGATTTTCAATTGCCGAAAATTAATTGCTTTGAAAACACAAGAGCAAATAACATTTTTGTAGCAGAAAAGGTGTTTTCGAATTTTCTTAATTTTAAAGTGTTTGTTTTAAATAAAATAAAATAAAATTAAGGGGAAAAAAAACACACGCCTTTCTTGTGCTATCAAATCACTTGTATGAAATGTGACTTTCAGAACAGCCCCCAGAACTTGCGATTTCGAAACACGTTCTTGCCAGTTTGTCAAAATTAAATATATTAAAGCTGACCACCACTGTAGGAGTGTATGAACATTTACTTTTGTTTCTAAATTTAATTTCAATTTGTTCTAAGCGAATCTCTTTGTGGGCCAACTTTTACGATTTTCTTGGTATATTTTTATAAAATGTTAATCATATACTTTTTTATGTACAAACATATATTGAAAATTTTGCTTTTTAGGCATCAGTTGAAATTTATTAAGAGAAATTTCCACATTCTATTTTGCTGTTGTTTTCGTTCTTCGTTATTTCTTTTTTTTTAACTTTTAATACGGAAATTCATGCTGCAGGATTTTAATATTGCAAAACACATGTTTTGCTGTGGGGTTTTTGTTTTCTCTTTTTTGTGATTTTCAAATATGTACAATATATTAATCTAGAATATACATATTTATTTGATTATAAGTCTTTTATCATTTAAAATTAGCACTATTTAGTTTTTGTTTTGCGGATTGAAAACATTATTTGATTTGCCAATTCACAGCTGCTCGTAGCAAAAGCAACAATTGTTTATTGTAGACATTCGAATGAATGCATGAAGCAAAAGTGTGGGCGTGGCGATGTGCTACGCTACTATGTCGTGTTATCGTTATAACACCAGAGATTTTGCTCTAGGCTTTAGCGATTACAGCTTGTCGACCTCTACTCTTAACGTCGAGTCGTTTGTCCAAGACTGAGCTGCTCGATTGTACGAGTATTTACTTTGCAGACACGAAAGGGGGTTGTGCTCAGTCTGCTGAATGCTGAATATACATTCACACGCTACATGCGTCATGGTTTCAGACACCCTCCATACACGTCAATATTGCAGGTGATATTTTAAGTTATCGGGCCTAGAATTTAATACAGTTAATAAGTTTACAGTATACCAGATATTCAAATTGATTTCCATCAGCATCTGCTATGAAGGCTTAATCTGGACCAGGTCCAGGAATGTGGTCTGCTAGGCAAGTGGCAGGTGGCAACTTTTTGTGATATGCAAAAAGCGGCGCATATGACAAGCCCTTTAGTCGACAAATCGGACTATCGAATACCTCTTGCCAGCAGTTGCCTTGACGGTAGAGCAAATCGAGGTACCTGAGTTTAGGCTCAAGCCACACAAAGCAGTTCCATCAAAAGACACCAACACCAGGTTGCCACCCCAAAGCGGGCTGAATGAATTTCATACTGTCTATTAGGTGGGAGTTTCAGAAAAACTTGCCCAATGGGCTGTTAATTCCCCACCATCCTGTTTAAGCGAATAACAACCGTCTGTTGTGGCAACAGCACCCTGGATATATTTAATTACCCGAAAATAGAACCATGCACCTCTTTTGCTTTAAAACAAAAGGTTTTAGTCAAGGGAAGGCATCTCAATCAAATGACCCACACCACGGCGCCACTTTATAGCCATCACATGAGAGCACTGGTCCCCATTTTGCCAATGAAGTAGAGAAGTCGGGAAAACTTGCAAAACTGAAGTGATACGTGAACTTTCTATAGTTTTGGTTGCTGCCGCAACTAAGAAGACCCTTCCCGTGTTTATGAACCAGAAAGCAGTGCCCCAGTTTGGAGTACGCCAAACCAAAACCTGTTTCCTTTGTGGTTAATTAACTCCTACAACCTTTCTAGCTGAGCTTGCAAGGGAATTTTGCAGAGCCTGTTCCATAAACAAAGATCAGCCGCCTAACGCAACGCAGTAAACCATTTTTTAAGCAGAGCTCTCGGCATTTTGGTTTCGGTATATTTTTTTATGCAAAATATAACATTTAATCAGTTGGAAAAATTCACTTTTTTACATTTTCGTTAAAATAAAACGGACGCAGTAGCCGCCTAATCAACTATAGAGTTGAGGGGGCACAATTATGGGACTTGTCACGTTCGTTATTTCATTTGTTATATGGATGACATTTTGTATTTAGCACAAACTTTACTTAATATTCGAATTTTTTATATATTTTTAAGTTCGGCTCTAGGTCAAATAATAATAAAAAATACAATGATTTTTCTTTAATTTTATTATTTTTTTTATACAAAATAAAATATCTGCACATAAAACACAAAATTTAAAATATTTTCTTAGTAAAATATTGTAGGATTTTGTGTTTCATTGCCACATTTTCATGGCATTGTCTTTGTTGTGCAGATGTTTTTTTTTTTGTTTGCGCGAACCACTTTAAAATGTATTGAATCAATTTAGAATTGAATTAATCAAGATCTCAGACAAACTTAAATTGTTTTTTTTTTTGGTTTTTGTCTTATTAAAATTTATGTTGTGGCCACTACAAAGAACTTTTAATTCGTTTATAATATAATGTTTTAATGCAATTTATTTCAAATATGTATAAATTTTACAAGAAAAAAAAAGCACTCTGTTCAAAATTATTCAAACTATTACTCATAAAAGCACAACAAAAACCAAACACTGAAATGCACATTTCACATTTCGCAGTTTTCGTTTTATTTTACAGTATTTTTTTCAGATTGTTTTTGTTTTCTTATTTATGTTCTTGTTTATTTAAATTATGACCAGTTAATTAATGTTTTGTTTATATTATTAAATTTTCTGTTGTATGTAATAATTTTTCGAAAAATTTCCCCACCCGAAATTAAGAGAAACGAAAAATTAAGTGTTGGGACGAAGTGCCAACGTTGTAAGAAAAAATTGACTGAAAAAGAACACGGAACTTTTTGGTGACAGCTGGTAGTTAGTTGTCAATTGACTGACTGACTGGGTCTCTTAGTGCTGGTGATAACGAAGGTGATGGTCATGGCTGTTGATGGCTGATGTTGAAGATAATTATAATTGAAATTAGATTTTATTTTGCCTTTTTTGCTTTCTAATAGATAAAGAAAAACATTTCATTCACGACATCACAAAATAAAAAGAAAAACCGAATAAAATTAATTACAAACTGTTTGGGTTTCTTTTTTTTTTTTGTTTTTGTTTTGTGTCACTTTTACAATTTATCACCATTCATTCATTCGTGTGCGCCTTTTTATTCAATTATTTTTGTGCAAAATTTTTCTTCGAAAAAAAAAACACAAATTAACTTTTTGAATATATCAAACAATGACAACTTTCGATCAAGTTCCCGTCCCGTAAGGAGTGTTAATAAAAATTTGAAATTTCGTTCGTTTGTTTGTTCTTTTTAACAGCCGTATCAATTTGGCGGATGTTGTAGACTGTTGGGTCATGCGGTAACAACTGATTTTGAGACGCGTTTTTAATGCCGATACTTCGCTTTCGCAGTAGTCTGTAATAAAAAACAAAATAAAGCAACAAAAAAAAAAACAAAAAAATTAAATCGCTGTTTGGTTTGATTTGTTAGCCGATGTCGTCATTATTTTGTTGTTCAATAACATTGAAGAAGAGAAGTAGTTTTCTATGAAACACATACTACGTGTACAAACACTCTGCTCTGAGGCAACAAAAAAAAAAAAAAAAAAAGAAAAAGCTGAGCAAAAAATCCCATAATATTAGAAGAAAAGAATAAAATTAGAAACAGTGAGGAGAACTTTTACTGCACGCTTTTGAAACAGCAAAGAAGCGAAAAAAAGCTAAACAAAAGCAACAACTTCTTTAAATAGATAGTCAGTCTTATTAACGCCCATAAAAAACAAGATACTAAAGAATGTGCTGATAATAACTTTTACAATATATGTATATACTTTTTTCGCATATATAATTGTTGCGAACCGATCATCCTTTGCTATTGTCTAATTATAAGACTCTAGGTTTTGTTGATAAAAAAATAGAATTAAAAAATTCGTGTTTTCCAAAAAATAAATACACATATTAATGTGCAAATAAAATGTGTTTGCGTTTGTAGCACCAAAAAAAAATGTAGCTCGTGACTAATGGGACATTTGGCATTTGTCAAATAGTTTATGACAATCTGATTGAAACATTACAACACGTGTGCTTTGGCGGCACCTAAAAAAATACACGGTGACTGTTGGGACATTTAGCATTTGCTAACTAATACATGACATTGTCACAACACCTTCTTGAGTTGTTTGTCCAACTGTTGTTTAAACAAATGTGACTGACTCATGGCACATGGAAAATTTAATTTATTCGTTTTTTTTTTTTGCAATAAAAGCCAAACGTTACGCCAAACAGCAGAAACCTTTATTAGCAGCAGTTCTTTGTATAGATTGTGACCAAAAATATATTGTTTTAATATGGCCAAAATCGGTTTCCTATAGGGATTAGGTGAGAAATCATCGAATCTACAATAAATATTCTGATGTTTCCGACACACATTGTCGTGCTCAGTCTTTAAAATAACCCATAACAGCTTTGATTACAGCTTGACAGAAATACATATATTTAATTGAATCAATCATTTACCGGTTAATTGAAGAAAATGAAATTTTTGTATTGTAAAAAAAAAAAAAAGATCACTTATCAAACTCAGTCACAGCTCTGATTTTATGGATACGAGTACAACCAAATTAGTCATAGAAAGCTAGAACTGGAAAAATCATAATCAATAAGAAAGAGATAATAGAAAAGGAAAAGAGTTAAACAACTGTAAGAGCAGAAACGTTTGATTGAATTATATTTCGAATTTAATTGAGTATAATTATTGTTGACCCATTTTTGTTCTCAAAACTCAGTCAATTGACTTTTTTGCTCTGCCACAATATGTTTAACAAGTGTTTAATAAGAGGTCATGGACCCGAAACAATTGTCAGGCTTTCGTACACTTATGAAGGAAATGTATGTCATTAAACCTACAGTCGTATATACAAGTATGTAAGAGAGTTTGTGGAGAATTGAAAATATCAATTTTAATTTAAATTTCTTAAATTCATTCAAAGTTTTTATTGATGCTACAAAAACAAAACAAAAATTCACACAATTAAATTACAATTGCGTTACAATTCAAATAGAAATGCATTAATTTTTCAATTGATACGGACTAGTACCGATTCTAATTTACTTATTATTAAGTAGCAAAAAAACAAATGCTAATTGAATAATAAACAACTTTAAGCAGCAAGAAAAACTGGATCACAGCACGCGGAAGCTTTTTCAAAATTTTCCTAAGCTTTCCCATCACGTTCTTAACTGAAAGCCATTTTGTGATAATTACGCATAAATTGAACTAAACTAAACTGAAGATACTATTTAGTTAGAAAGTATTTCACATCAACACATTTTAGGAAAGCGTCTAATGAGAGCAAAAATAATGCAGCAGCTGCGCCAGCAACTTTTCTGGACATGTGTTTGCGTGGTTAAGGAACGAACGATTCGTTTTAAATGTTGTGGTTGAAGTTTGTTTTCGGTATTGTTTCATTAGCGCTTTAAAAAAATTTTTAAATGCTTTTGCCCACATAAGAAAACAAATAATAAAATTTCTATTTACTGTTGAACGTATTTTTTACTTGTTTGCTTTATAAAACAAAAGAGATATTAAAGAATTTTTAAGTGCTGTTTGCAAAAACACAAGCGTTTAATACAGTGGCGTTTATAACTAAAGGTACAGTGATGAAGAATTCAAAACAAATAATAACATTTACTATATTCCAGTTTAATACAGTGTTGTTTTCATCAACAGTTTATTTTAATTGCTGGTTAAACTGGGCCAACTTGCAGTTTTTGCATTGACTAATTGGTAAGATAAAAATTAGAAATGCTTGGATTATAAAAATTTACAAGATGGAGGAGTTTTCACTTGATGCTGACAGGTGGATACAGGCCCTGTTGTTTTTTTTTTTTGTTTACCAAAAGAGGACTCGAATTTTGGCCGAAAATTTCTCTTTAGCGGCGATACGCATTTTTGAATAAGTGGAAGTGAATAATGTGAAGCGATGCCTCCAGCCAGTCAATCGAGTTGGATATCCTATTGTTACCTATAAAGCTTGTGCGGTGCCATTTGCATACGAGTAACCACAAAATAGACTTTAAAGCATCGGCCGCAACAAAACTTTTAAAGCGATTCTTTTTTTTTTTGTGGTCTTATTTTAAATTTTATCAAATTTTAATTGACGATAATTATATTTTATCTTTATTTGAGTTTATTTATTCTAGCGCAAACAAAGCAAGGCAATCGCGAAATTTAATATTGAAGTAAAAAGAAAAGAAGTTAAAGAGGTTTTTATTAATAAAACTAGAATATTAAACAAACTATATGCAAATTCATGCACTGGAAGAATTACAGTGCAACGAAATTGGATATAAAAGTATTAAATATCAGCCGGTTTGAATTAAACTACGTTCATTGTTTAATTGCAAGTACAATAAACGATGAATAAAATCGTTTAAACTAAAACTTTAAGAGGAACAAGAATGCGAATGCATAAGTTTTTCTCCTACATACAAATAACGGAAGTTGTTAATAATGGGGCTGCCTTTAAAGTTTGTATGTGAAAAGTGTTGGGTTGTCAATTTTATTGCCTCGCCAAATATCTGATCTAAATGGTATTACAAATTCATGTCACATACAATTTGTTTGCTATTTTAATGGGTTAATTGACAAAATAAGAGTTTTTTAAAATATTATTCTCTGTCTCTCATTTTTGTTGTTGCTTTTTTGTTATTTTAAAGTTTAAAATTTAATCTAAACTCAATACAAAGTAACTATTTCATTGCAACTGTTTTTAAAAAAAGCTTTAACTTTTAACTTTCATTGCCAATTCAGACAAGTACGAATGAATATGTATGAGATACGAATGTTATAATTTCACACAAACAAACTTAAAGCTCCGGACATTTTTTTTTTTTTGGAATTTGTAATCGTTATATGCAAATTTCCCGAACTAACGAAAATATGAAATGTTTTTGCATAGAAAAGCGAAAATAACGAATTTGAGTTTGAAATTTTGCAAATATAGAACTATATATATAAAACTTGTATTTAGCGTAGAAATTTTTGAGTGCCAAATGTTTTGTCCTTATAAAGAAGTTTTGAGAAAACAAAAAATTCTATGTGATATATAAAACAGATTTTGATTGGTAACAGAGCAGCCAGTCAGTATTCCGATTTAAGTACAATATTAAAAATGCAGGCAGTGATCTGCTCAAAGCAGGTCTTTGATTGAATTGTTAACTAAACTATGAATAAAAGCTTATCCTTTCAAAGTTTTTTAGTATTTGTAGGAATTTAGAATCTAATATTTCGTGTTTACAGCATCGAGAACGAGAATGCGTGACTTTTGAAATCACAACTTTGTATTTGGGTGGAAGTTTTTATTCACATAGTTTTATTGAATTGCTTAACCTTTTTAATTTTGCCCAATTGTGCAAATTTTGTAATTAGTGCAACAATATCAATACGGCAAAGTTGAATGTCGTCTAAAACCAACCATAATAACCATAATACATATTTGTTATCTGTTGAAATGACATTATTAGACTTTTTGTTATATGTATATTTTTTAAATTTAATTTGCTTTTCTCCAAAAACGCGCTCTAAGAAGTGAGTTGTTTGTATTTTAAAGTCATTGACCAGACTTTGCTTCGCCTGCTCCTTTACTTACATAATATGTGTTTGTTTTTCTATATATAGCATAAATTATTTAAAAAAAATATATATTAAATTAAATGAATGATACTGATTTCGTATGAAATTTAAAATTTTTTAGGCTTTTTATCTTACACTCGTATGCAGATGCTTTAAAAGCTGTAAGACTGTATGTTGGCCATAGCAGTTTTACCTGAAACTCGATTTTAATGACACATTGGAAGGCAACTAAAGCATAAATTAAACAAGAAAGTATACAAATTAATAACGAATAGCAACGTCAACTAAACACACAGCTTCCAAGAAATTGGCTCAAGAAAGAAAAAAAATACTTAAAAAATATTCGATAAAATTAAAAAAGTAAGCAAAAGCTTAAATAAGCCAGAAGTAATAAAAACATTTACTTACCTTGTTGGGATTTGGTGGTGAATAACTTAATATCTCAGATTGCGAAAGACTATGACGTTGCTGGGGATAAGTACAATTGCCGCAATCGTTATTGTTGTTATTGTGTTTTTGACTGCCAACGGAAGTGTGCTGTAGAATCGAAGATGCTAGAGAAGACGCAGCACCCACAGCCACACCAATGTGTATGGCGTTATTGGAATGTGCAGGCAGGCCGCCACCGGGTGAATAATTGACAATATGGCTGCCGGTTAAAATATTTGTCAGACTGCCGGGTGAACTCTGAGCCTTGTGGTTGGCGTTTTGCGACTGTTGCAGATGCAGAGAAGAATTTGAAGACTTGCGTTGTTCACTTAGTAGCTTCTGTTGTTGATTTTGTTGTTGCCTATTCGAGATTCCCTGAGGTGTGTCTAAGCCAGGTGAATTGGTGGCTGTTGTCCAAATTGACATTTTGAACTGTTGAATGCAGCACCAGCGACACGTTGAATAGTGTGAGCTCTGAACTTTAGCGACGACATTGTAATAGATTTTTTGTTTATAAAATTATAGCAAAAATATAAAGTCAATTAGGCAAAGCAAATCAGTAGCTGGTAATCAGCAGTATGACTAAAAATATTCAAAGGCGCACATGAAAACACGCACACACACACACATACACACACGTGTTCTTTTCTTGGCACGACAACAGCTTTTCACAAATAGATTTGCATTTTTTGCTTGTTTTTCTGTTTCTCTTTAACAAATAAGGCTTAAAATGTAAAATTAGTAACACATTTTATTTGTTTAAAATCGAATTTTAAGCACAATTGAAAAGTTTTCTACTAAAATTTGTCTAGTTTTTAAGTACGAAAAGTTTAAAGAGCCAGCAAAGCGAACGAACTTCGGCGTCTGCGACAGCAAACGATTACGTTTATTTTGTTTAAACAAATATGCGTTGGATTTTTATTTAATTGCTTTTTCCATAACAACAAATAATAATGTGAATTAGACAACAGATAAAATAGAAATAAAACATGAAAAAGACAACTCAACTTTTTAATTATGCTGTTTTTGTTGTTGCATTTGTTTATTCAATGTTAAAACAGCTGGCCACAGAGTTGCTAAATAAACGTATAGAAATCAGCCGCTGGCCAGGTTTGAGTATAAACTAAAACGGAAACTAAGTAATTTTTCAGCAACAAATTCAAATTGTTGTAGTATAATGAAACCGTTTGCCGTTTTTTTGCTCAGCTATAGAATCGTAACTGTAAAAACATTTTTAAGGTTAAATAAACGTTATGGTGTGACCGATATTTGTTAGACTTGTGAATAATAAAAGTTAAAAGTCTGTCGGTATATTTGTACAACAAAAAATAAAAATAAGTTAAAATGTTTCTCATATTTGTTTTGGTAGACAATAAAACTTAAAATGGGACTAACGGTTTTATTGCCAAAAATTCTATTTTGCATTCATTGCTTTAGCGAAAAGCATCACTAGATTTTGTAGGGGTTGACAAGAAAAAATTTTAAATTTTCTTAAAAATTAAAGTGAATTTAAACAATAGTTTCAACTCAAATATTTCATAAACAATTCTTTTAAAACTCATTTCAGATACAAATAATTTTAAACAAAAAATATATGCTGCTTAAATTTAAAAACAAAAAATAAAAATAAAATAAATAAAAGATAAATTCATCATTATTATCATCCCAGTTTGTTTTTTTTATTCAATACCCAATTACTCGTTCTGAACGGCGTCTTAAACATTTGCAAATGAAATATTGTTCCCTTAATCGTGTAGGGTGCATGTTTGTGCCGCTTAAACACACATATGAGTACTTCTTTCGAAGTTCAGTTTCTTCTGAACTGATAAATAATATAGTCCATTTGTGTTTTCTTTTTTCCTAAACTTGTACTCATATTAAATTTGTTTAACTTAAATAGAAAGTTTGTCATACAGTTGAAACAACACGTGAGTTTCGATAAAAAGCAATTCGAAAAAAAAACCAAATAATATATTCATGAAATTGATATCAAATGTGTAATTCAGAAAAAATAAAGAAAATTTGTTAAAAATTCCAATTAAAACCTCATAAGATACACATACAATATGTACATACACACGTACATACATGAGTATTTGGTGTAGGTAAGTATGAATATATACGAGTACTCGTGTGTATGTGTGTATGGCTGTGGTTCAAATGCGATCGATTGTTTGCTCGACACCAACAAAAGTCCAAAGCAACAGCAACTGCGATAACAATTAAACAATAAATGAGTATAAATGGAAATCATAAAACAAACCCTAAATATGCAAATCGCGATAAGTAAACTAAAGAAATACAGTAAAACCTCGTTTAGGTGCAGCCAATAAAAATCTATGCTAAAGAAATTCTATGCTTGTTTTTCGATCAGAGAGTGGAGCCATCGCGGAGCCGATCTGTCATTGGAAATTTTATACTTCGCCTAAATGAAGTTCGTGAATGAGAAGGTGTAAATACACGATATACAGTTTTGAGAAATAAATTCCCAAATATTGTGCTTTGATAATTAGCCAAAAATTAGATTGATTCTCGTCTCCATAATAACGATAATCATCAGTTATCAACTTAAACATTCTTAATAAAGTTTTTGTCGACAAGTCCCTTACGCGACACTTAAAACTTTGAATCTGAAATATTACTCCCTTAACTAGTGTAGGATGCACATGATTTGCTTAAAATTTTCGAATCAAATACAGGTGTTTTTCTTTTTGTTTTTTCATTTTTTTGCATTCATTAGTTCTTTTTTTCATGCAAATAAAATAAAAAAGAAAACACCAAAAAATTAGGTAAGAAACAACAACAAATAAGCAGATAAAGAAACTGAATTAAAATGTACATATATGCGCAACCAACCGATCGTTTAATAAAGAATATAATATATTTGCCAAGTGTTTTTTTAAACTAAAAAAGCAACAACAACAACAAAAAAACCCAAAACATTTACAATTTGAATTTTTGTTATATTTGTTTTTGCTAGTTTTATGTTGGGGCCAGATAAAACCCCATTTCCTCTTCGAAAAAGAAACTTATTTGCATAAAAATAAACAAAAGGCAACTGGGATGTTATTGTCGCCTGTTGAACTTTAATTCCAAAAATAAATTTGAAACTAAAAATATTTTTTTTTTCCGCTAATTGTTTTCTAAATTTAGAATTTTTTGCCTAAAAAGATGTGTTACCTTCTGGCTGCTATTTGTTTTATTTGACCGCAATTATAATTTTTATGTTAAATAAATTTATGTAAACAAATTTAAATGTTAGACATTTTTTTTTACTTAATCGAAGCTTAAAACCATTTTGCAGGCTGAATTCGTTGCTGAGAAGTCTGAGAGAAAAAACATAAATATGCTCTTTTATTTCTAAATAAATATATTTTATTATAGAACTTTGAAAATCCGGCAACTCGCCGGTTCCTGGCTGTTTGGTCAAGTATTAACATAAATTCTAGCGCTATTGAGGATCTGATATTTGGAAAGTAAAGTTCAGGCCAAGTGCGCAATTTGGAGGCGCTAAAGTGGGTATTTCGTTTAATTTCAATTAAAAATTTAATGCCCTAAACAAGTGACTGAACACAAGGCTGGCTGCTTTAGAGGCGTATATATATATGCGGGGGGCGTTTGTATCCGCATCTTTCTACTCGCACAGACTTTTTTTACAATTTGTAAATTAATCCTGCCTATAATTTTTTTCTTCTTCTGCTAAATGAAATCTCAACAAATAAATAATTTCCTACTCGCAAATATGTGAGAAATGTTTTTCTTTTTTTGCTTTCAAAAATATATCTACATATACATTTTTTTTTTGTATTGTAGAAAACTTATATAGTGGCTTGTGGTTTCAATTATCACCATTAAAAATATACTTTCTTAAATTATAATGGCCCGCACATACGATTATAGACATAAACATTCAATTTGTATTTAAATTGCAACAAAAAAAAAAAAAAAAGAAAACAAGAAAGAATTAAACAAATAATCTGTACCGCTGCAGATCACTTGTCAGCGGCGTCACATTTCAAGAGATTCGATTATTCTTATCCTCATGTGTGTGTTTACGAATCAAGCAGATTTTTATACAATATTTTTAATTCGAACTTTGTTGATATTTCACATACCAAACAAATTAAAATCAATTAAGTGAAATGAATCTGCGACATTGCAAAATATTTATTCCGTTCGCATACAGCAGTTTTTCTTTTGTTGTTGTCCTCTGTACATCTTAAACTGTGTACATGTTAATAGAGATGTGCCTAATACGATAGCAGTGCTGTCAGAACCACAACATTGAAAAATTACATTTATTTGTACGTACATTCTTTTGTGACACTACACCGATAAATTTGTTTCAAAAATTCAGTTGTAAAGCGGCCCTGGGCTGGAGAACAGCTCTCGCGTCCTTCTAATTATTTTAAATCTTTGCGGTCAGGCTGGTTGTTGTTGTTGTTGGAGTTTTCAGAAAATTTCGTGTCTCACTCGCACTGGTTAATTAATTTTGCTTTAAGCACAATGTAACTTCGCAGTGTAAGTGCCCAGTTAGTCTTAAAAAAAGGCAACTATAACAAATACTATTTATAATATAATACTAATGTCCAGTTAGTCACAAAGGCAGCCGCCAATGCAATTTTGGATCGTGTCCAGTTAGTCGCAAAAGGCAACTATAAAATAATACTGTTAATAACTATAAATCACAATGCTACTTCGTTATGTAAAGTCATGGATCGTGTCCAGTTAGTCACAAAGGCAGCTACAAAAATACCGTCAATAACATCTTGAGGCCGTATCTTCACGACGCCAATGCAATTTTTTGCGGAATTTTACGTTAACGAATGGCATGGATCCGGTCCAGTTAGTCACAAAGTCAGCTATCAAAATACTGTTCCTAATATCTTGAGCATATGGTCATCGTTACGGCGCCAATGCAGTTCTTTTGCTACTTCGTAATCTAAAGTTATCGACAGTGTCCAGTTAGTCACAAAGCCCACTATAAAAATGCTGTTAACACAATCTTGGACATATGTATGTGGGTTTTTCGTTACACCGTTCATTTTATGCCGCATGAGAATACATATAGATTATAAAATATTTCTGCTCTACATAATTTATAGACAATTTTTTATCGAATAAAATGTAATTTTTTTTTAATATATGGCCGCCAGCAGACTTGAATTGCCGGCATATAGAGACCTAGAAAACACACAAAAATTAGCTACAAATATATTTTCTACTAACTACTACACTAACAAACGATGCCGCATAATAAAGTCACGTGTTGTACAGCAAACATGCTATTTATTTTACCGCAACTGTGAGCGATTTAACAGATTAATAAGCTGAGACACAAGCACCGTACGAGTATAAAGATATAAATACTGAAGAAAAAACATATTTATCGCACAAACAATTAATTGGACAATGAAACGGACGGAACCACACCCCCTTTTTTTTATTAATTATAAATTGAACGTAAAAAGTGACGATAAAACTAAAATTAGTAAAATTTCTTAAAAATAATGGAAAAGCTAGAAAACAAAACAAAATTGGTTTTCAGTTTTTGTGAACATTTTTTTGGCGCTTGAATAAATAATAGAAGATTGACCGCTCCAACAATGTAACTTCTTTGACTACTCGATATCGAAGTCACCACTTAAACGCAACCCCAGGTAATATCTGGTGGTTGCCAGGGTCGGAAAAGTAAGCACGATCAGCTACATTGGAAACAATAAATTTGAATACAGCAGTTTCTAATCTTAATCAGGAAAAATAAAACTATTTCATTAGATCATTGTTAAGCCACAATATGACAAGTTTATCATCCCGGTGTAAAAGGCAAATAGTACACGACGAGTGCACGATTTTGTTTTTTAGTTTGGCAATTTGTTTATGATCAAAACGTTAGAAAAAAATAAAGGGTGCTAAAGGTTGTACATTTCACTTTGCCACAAAATTTGGGTATTTCGTTGATCCCTTTTCCGGGTCGGGAGTCGAGTCGGGATTTAAAACTTTATTTTATACGAGGTAAAGTATTGAAAGAGAAAGAGTTGATATTGGGAAACAGTGTTGCAATTTCTAAATCAGAGAGTTAATAGTTCGTAATATTTATGATGATCAGAAAATGCTGCTCTCCCAAAAAATTTTTACCTCTTCTAAATAAACAAACAAATAAAAGCGCCAGTTTTCGATGATTTTTTTCAACATTTGTGGACGTATATCGGCAATAAAGCGGCGAATGTTGTCCGCCAAGTCAAGTCAATCGTTGCGGACTTATTGGTGTAGACTAGCGAGTTCACATAGCCCCCCAGGAAAGTACTATAGCGGCATTAAATCGCACGAACTTGCACGCGTTCCATAGTTAACCGAATTAATTGCTCTGATAGACGATTATGCTGACCGTAAAATGGACGTAGTGCGTGCGTGATATGTATTTCACCATAATTTTCAACACAAATTTGTTGTTCAGGCGTCAGTCAGTCTGTTCATGTCGGAATGCCGAGCCAAACTAAACATAAATCACTTGACAGCTGACAAACTGGTGGCCAGTTAGAAACGTTTTGCCGACTTAAAGTTTTATACCTCCATAAAAAACACCCTTTGTATAAGAATATATGTCCATACATATGTGCATTTATTTCACAATTCCATTCATTTAAAACTTTGCTTATTTATGTAATTTGAAGCTCAACGTCATGTAAGAAATGACGTTAAAACTTAAAATAACTACATGAATTGGCCAACATGTATGTGTGTGTGTGTGTGTTGGTACATATACATACATACATACATGTGTAAATTTCTAGTTGAATGGGAGCGGAAAATTCCCATTAGACAGTCAAACTAATAAATTTTCATCTAATAATACGTTATTAAATATCTTCAATTGATACATTCCTGTTTGTTTTTTTTCTGTTTGTTTTCGTTTTACATGTTCTTCAATTTATTTGTTTAAGTGCAAACACACGTACATACATGCATTCAAATTTTGCACTTGCAAATGTGCTGCTGCAAATACTAGAGGTGTTTTTTTTCTTCGCTCATTTGTGAAATCAATTTTCTTGGCAACCCTGCATATCGATTTCAAGACTTTGATTTAAATTTCTTCGCAATCAATTGTTCAATCAAAGCCGCTACTCGGATATATGTAAATTGCTGCAGTTGGCTGCGATGTCTTTGATTTACACATGACATTTCTAGAATAACAAAATTTTTATTGCTTTTATTTTTGTATTTGAAATAAACAAACAAGTTAATAAATAAATTTAGGAAGGAAGGTTGGGCTAATGCTCGTAAAGTTTTTACTACATGGGCTTGTGCCTGGATAACAAGAACGATAAATCTTGAACACAACAAAACAAAGACGTAATGAATAAGGTGTGGAGGGGGGAGAACAAGCTATAAATTTCATCATTTCAGAGTTAAATTTTTTTTAGCACAACTTTCAATTAGTGTTTAAGGAATGTCTTAAGCGTAAAACGACAAATTTGAATGCCACTGTGCATTTTCCAGGTTTTTCTTAGTGTAATAGGTGTGACTAACGGGACATCCAATACCTGATACCTTGCCATATATTTAGGAAAGGCATAAACCGCATGTCAAACATCTAACATTTTTGACAGTTTAAATTGAGCGCAGAATTAATTCCTTTTCCGACAAACGAAAGTGATGCCAGGCTGCCACAATTTTTCTGAGATGTTTGGCTCAGAACGGCTATTGAGCTTTAAGGTGATACGAACTATATGATCGCGCACCAAAGCAATGCAAACTAAATACAATCCTGTCACACTGCGCCAACAAAGTTTACGGTATCTCTACAATAACGATGGGATATTGTATTAAAGTAAAATTTAATAACCAGAATCCTTGTCAACCCCCAACGCCGGAAGTTCCAATTGTGTACTATTTATTAGAAATAGTAACTGGATGGCCTACAATAGAGGCAATAAACATTCCCCCGAAACACACAAATAGTGTTAATGCAATCTTATGCGTTAGAAACGATTCGCCTATTCGATTGAAAGTATAACTTTTGAACCCTACGCAAACAGTCATGATATTTCCCCTTATTCCAAGAGGCGTCGTAATCGTGGTCATAATGTTGACGCAAAGTCATCCCATTGGTATAGTCGTTGTCGGCAACCATGGAATGTTATTGACAGGGTCTATGTCCCACTTACTTTTTGGCCTAGAATATAAAAAGTGCTCATTTTGCTTAACCACGAGGGCAAGTGCAAGAATTGGGGTGGTGTCGACTTGATGTGATGACGGCAGCGACGACTCTTGGCAGATGGTGTAGTACCGAAGAAGCAACACGTTTCATATACAATGAGAAAATAGCAGCCGAGAAGTGGAAATTGTTATTATTTTTCAAGTCACAGTTTTACAAAACTATCAAGGAACTTCATTGTTCCTTAAAAGCAGTCCGAGTTTAGCTACGAACTCACTTCCAACCAACTTAGAGAAGTTGATCTTAAATTTATTTTGCTTTTATTTAAATCCTTTGCATCATAAAATTAAGTAACATTGTAGCTTAAAAGAAAGAAAACCAGGCCATAATTGGCGCCTATATATAATTAAAAATAAGTACATTTAGTATTTACTAGGACAGAATTCAACAGCTTTCACTACATATACATACATATGCATTTTTAGGACTAAAGTTAATTAAGTAAAGATCACACAAGAATATCTTGTAAATTTTAAGCCTAAAGTTACGATATTTAAAAGCTAAAATGGCAAATGACTGAAGAGGTTAAACAGTAGAGATAATTGATCACCGCAACTTCAATTCCATGGAGGTGAGAGACTTTTTGCGTTCATTGACCTCAAAACGTTCCATGATTTTGGCTACGATATGAGAAGGTGGTATATCGGGATTACCCGTCAGGCCGCGATAGCCCAACACGCTGTGATCGGCCAATGTATTGGCCAATTGTAGGCGTTTGATGAAGGCTTCGGTGTCTATGCCGCGCACCTGAGAGGGTTTAAGAAAACGTTTTGGTATGCGTGAGAGTATGTCTTCGGAACCCACCGGACCGAAGCCCAGGTTTATTAAAATTGCTTCCGGATCGGGTTTGCGGGCCTCCAGCAAACTGTCTACGCTGGAATAACGGCTGGAATCCGAATGTATGGAGTTATCACGCTTTAATATGCACTTTTGCTTCTGCAATAGGCCACCACTGCAATGAGGCAGTTCCGATATCGAATCAAAGGAGCCGTCCGACTTTAAGCGTCTCTCATGGCTATTAGTGGTAGATGAGGAGTTCATCGACGATGTAAGCGACGCGGAAGAAAAAGTCTTTTCGATGGGTGCGTGTTGACTCATTAATTTCAATGAACTTTCACTCTGCTGTTTGTTGCGAAAACGGACTTGTTTCTTTTTCTGATTGGGCAAATTCGACACAGCCGGCAAATTCAAATTGATTTCCTTCTCGTTGGGGCCATAACCCTCATCCTCTTCGTCGTCACCCTCCTCTTCCAGATCGGCGGCATATTCCGCTTCATCGCCGCTGTAAACAGCTGATTTCTGTCTCTGTAAACGTTTCTTGCGTTGTACTGTTGTTGAGCTCGTTTGCGTCGAGTTCTGTAAAGTCTTCAAGGCCATTGTTGAATATCTTTGAGTGTCAGCCGTTTCACTGAGATGCTTAAAGGTTTTGGTTCTTATTTGAGTTTGTTGTTGCTGTTCGACTATTTTCAAAATATTTTCACAGCTGGAGGTGGAAGAGTTTGCTTTGAAATCGGAACGAGTGGGAGAACGTTCCATTTTGTGTTGCGAATCTGAATAAAATTTTGTTGCAGTTCTAAAAGTAAATTGTTTGAAGGATAATGAATGCAACAGTGCAATTGTTGTGTTTGTTTGAAGACTTCATTATGCAAACATCGTTGAGTTCAAATTTGTTTTATTCATTTAATTTATTATTAGTATTAGTTTTCGTTTAATTTAAGTGCGTATTTTTTTTTTTTTTTGCTACAAACGAAATCGTTTCAGAAAAAGAACTTTTATTATTAATAATAATTACAAAATTGTGCTTGAAATTGCCTACAGCTGGTCTAATAACGTAAAATCTAAATTATTCTGCAAGAAGAAGCAGAAAACATATTCCTATTTACTTCCTTCTGCCAACATGTTTCAGGTAAAAAATTATTTACTTGTGGTTTTATTATTTAAAAGTCGAACGAAAAACTTTGAACAGAGAAAAAAAACCTGTTTTTAGTACTAACAAAACAACACAAAACAAAACAATTATTTATTCAATTTCGAAACAGTAAAGTTTGAAATCTTAGCAGGTTTTTGTTGTTGTTATAATGTAACACTAAATATATATGTATAAGTCTCATGCCATTATTTTGGAAAGTGATACGCAACTGAAATATTTCATAAATAAAAAAAAGTATTCTTTGGCAAAAAAAAAATGGGGAATATAGAATAGACACAAAATTGAAACATATGATATACAAGAACTGCCAATAGGGGCTTCTGAACCGTGACACAGGACAGTGGCCATACCGATGAAGCTCCATATGTTCTATTTGGCGCATCAATATGGCCAGATAGAGCGTAAACCTGTTTGATAAAAATAGTAGCTCTGTCTGGGCAATGCAAGACCTGACGAAAGCCTGATTATTGCCCGTAAGAATGAGCAGCAGAAGCCGAACGTTTTCTGGCTGCTTTCAAGTAACCAGCATTTAGCAGACAGAACTTTCCGATTTGGTTCAGTATTAGTAGAAAATTTAACTGACAGGGGCAGCTAAAGCTTTCAACGCCCCCTGTTCGTAGCACATTAATGTAATTTCAACTGGACGGAGTTACATGCGGCGCAGTTCATGCCACATGGGACAGCTGCAATTCATTTACAAAAATTGTTCGTTAAATTTTTTAATTTAAATGTGATAAGTGTTTTTATATGTCCATCTAATAATGGAATCATGTGAAAGAATTGATCTTCAACAGTAATATAATTGAAGGCAACAATAGTATGTACAATTTTAACAAATCAAGGACAGACATTTATGCCGCACAGCTCATGCATGGCACCCTGCAACAGCTGTGATTCATTCACAAAAAGTTTTCTTTGAACTTTCGATTTGAATATAAAAAAAAAAATTGAATTTCAACAGTTTAATAATAATATTTTCAATTTTAAAGCTTAGTGACAATGTTATATGGTTGGATATGAAAATCATACCAAACAAGATTTTTCATGCCCATATTATTTTGACTTTTGCCGAATAATAAAAAAGAAAATATGGAAACAGCTAAAATTTAAAAATAACATGGTTGCACCACAACAACAATAGTGTGTTGCTCTTCGAATACGCCTATCGAAAGCATAATTCTTTTCCAGCTGTGCATGCAGCATGGCTGCAGTTTCGACCATCACTGTACTTATTGAAAATAAGAAAGAAAAAATATTACAGACGGCGGCAGATTCATTTTATTTTTATTCATGTCTGGGACCGACTGCCACAGTTTGTAGAACCGTTTAAAATGCAGTCTCATTGCTGGCTTTATATCATAATTTCCAGAAATTGTTTATTAATTTAATTTAATTAAATGTGCTGTAATTTTTCCGTGAAAGCTATAAAACTTTGTTTACTTTTATTTGGTAATAAAAAAAAAAAAAAATTTTACATTCTTTTGGATTTTGCTGTTTTTTTTTAGTTTTTATATTTTTGTAAAACAAATGTGTTCATTTCGCTTCCATTCCAAATTCCTTTTCTATGGAAACTAATTTAAATGTAATTTTCCGGCAGTTCGTTGTTGACTGTTTAATAAAAGTTTTGAAATCTTTTCAAACTTTCCAGCCAGAGCGAACGACGCGTTTGCTTTTATAGTTTTCGTTGATCACTATCAAAACACAAGTTCCAAAGTCTGAGCCTTAGAGATACGAAGGGTTTGTGTAGATGTACTCTGACTATTGATTAATTGAAATATTAATTAATGACAAATACAGCGCTTATGGTAATTAAAATTGAAGTGCCCTCCAGCTGCAACCGCTTGGAAACAGTACGAGCATTAATCCAGTTGGATGCATTTTACTAATTTTGCTTTGCAGCTTCTGCTTCTACTGGTGCGCCAAGTGGTCAGCACTGAGAAAAAAAAAACACAAAGTTTAAGACACACTGGCTTTGGCAAAACTGTGTATAATTTAAGCCATGTTTCCTCGTACAAGTTCAAGTACATGCAATTGACCGTCTAAGCGGCTCATACGTTTTGTTGCTGTTGGAGAAACCATTATTTTTTGCATGTGTTTTTTTGTTGTTTGGCAAAATCATTGGGGATTTTTTTTGTAGTTTCGGTCTTGTCATGTTTAATTATTGGAATTTTTTAAACTAATATTTGTTTATTGTGCTTGACTTAAAAACAAAAACTTGTTTTTTTTTTAGTTTTTAATTTTTTTAAATTAATAAAAAACAAAAACTTGTTTTTTTTTTGGTTTTTAATTTATTGCTCTTGTTTAGATGTGTTGTTGGCTTTTGTTGTCTTCTGGCATAACACATTGGCGCGGAAGCAGGGACGCTGTCGAAGGCGGATGAGGAAGTCCTTGGTATTTTCGAGAGAAAAGTTTTGCGTTCAATCTTCGGCCCTGTTTGCGTTGATGGTTTTTGGAGAAGAAGATTCAATCATGAACTGTACGGGTTGTACAGCGACGACATGAGCCTAACCAGGCGTCTACGGATCCAACGGCTAAGATGGTTGGGCCATGTAGAGCGCATGGAGAATACTGCTCTGATCCGTAGAATCTTCGATTCCGAACCTGTGGGACAACGCATTAGAGGACGCACACAAGTGGAGAGGGACCTCAACCAACTTGGTGTGCGAAATTGGAGGACGCTGGCTAAAGACCGTGCCAGCTGGAAAATTTTGTTGGTTGAGGCCCAGGCTCACCACGGACTGTAGCGCCAAAAGAAGAAGAAGAAGAAGAAGGAGGCATAACACATTTTAATTGTGTATGAACTTAAAAGGTCTTATCTAATTCCAAAAGTACAGTGTGGGCTCGATTATCTGTGATTCGTTTAAGCGGAAAGATATATAAACTTGTTTGCTATTTTGTATCGATTAAACCTGATTAACTCTATTGTATTATTGGGAACTAAAAGCGTATTTTTTTGGGAACTATTAAAAGCACTTCGAAAAGACTATGCCTAAGAAAAGTCAGAAACGGGTAATCGTAACAGGTGTTAAATTTAGTTTAATTATAATTGTAAAACTTAAGCTGTGAATATGAATAAACAATTCTACTCAAAAGTATTAAACTATTATGACAGAAAATCGTTTATCCGGAAAGCTCGAGGCTTCACTGTATAAAATATGTCTGCCCGTAAAAATAGGCACTAAGTAGGAGTATCGTACCGAAACCTTGATTGATACAGCACCAACAAATCAAATTGGGATTTTTTTTGGAATATTTTTCATATAAAGAAATTATTAAATGCAGTTATTTTAATGGATTAGGCAAACAAAAAGAAGAATCTCGTCATTTGCACTGTGACATTCTTGAAAGGCATAAAAAACAAGTTATAAGAATTAAAGTAACTTCAAAGAATAAGAGAAGATTTGGGTACATCCGTGCGCATCGGTAACATTGATTGGCGTTGCCATAATATAAGTGTATGATATATAATGTTGTCCGAAAGTAGGCCGCGGTTCTCTACGCCGGCATGGATCTGAGTGGCTGAATTTGAGGGACTGAACCGATTGCAGCTTATTTGCAGCGAAAAAGTCTGGTGGGCTCAAATCACACGATCTTGTTGGCCAACTCACATCACCGCCGCTTATGGCTCTCACTCCATAACATGAAATCTTTAAAGCAGAATGTGCTGTGTGGCCCCAAACGCCATTCTCCTGGCAACACATGTCGTCTCGGCCCAATACAATTATAAAAGCGTTCAATTTATAGAAAAATATTCATAGAATATCATTTTGATTGTTGATGAAAAATGATAAAATTAATTGCAACACTTTTTCTTTTGTTTGTCTTAGTTTGCTGGTGATATTATTCCTTGTGCAAATAACACCATCTACGTCCATTTCACTACTATTTAATTTAAATTATCTAAAATTTCTGTTCTGTTGTTTTTCTATTTTTAAACATTTATTTAACATAATAATATCTAAATATGTGTATCTAGAATATAAGAAGGAAAATGCCTTTTTTTCATCTATTTTAAACTAATGAAAATGTATAATTTCGTTTTTGTTTTTATAAATTTTGTATTAGAGAGCGGCACGTGCCGGTGGTTTTATATTTGCATATTGAATTTCGCATAAGAGTTTTTTTTTAAAGGGTAACCTGCCGCCTAAAAATTGTGTCGCAGAAAATGTTTAACAATTATTTAAGAAGAAAATTAATTCAATTTGTAGTTTTTTCATGCATGTATAATAAGTTTATAGGTTTTAAAGTAATTTGTTAAGCAAAGACAAAAAAAAAAAAACAAAATATTTTGGATCAAGGAAATCTTGTTTGATTCTTTTTTTTTTGTGTTGCAGCCGATCGATCGGTGGGCAAATAATAATTAACATTTTCTTCAAGAATGTAATTGAGAAAAAGCAGAAAAGAACCTGTTGCAACAAAGTTCAGAGCTGGAGAAAATGTTGAGCCACATTCTGCTCTCCGGAACAGAATATTTAACTGCGAAAAATCTTGACCAACATTGATTTTTTCATACGACAAGTTTCAAGAGTAGCCAGTGAGGTCTATCCAGCGCAATTCAATAGTTTGTCGATTTTTTTCCATTAAAAATTATGTGTTTCATCTTATTCAGCAATCAGCTGTTATAAAAAATTCCACATGCAACTTTAATTATTTCGCAGCAAAAACGGACTGTTGCCACATATATTTGATATGTTTTGGCCAAAATGTAGTACGTAGTATTTACATGTTACTTTTGCAACATTTGCTCATGATTAATTTATGTAAATTTTCATTCAGCTTGAAAATTTTAATGACGTATAAAACTTTAGCCAGAGATGTCAAAAGCAACAATTGAAACAAATATTTAGGCGTTTTTCACTATCATGTAACCAAGGCTTTTATTTCACTAAATTTTATTTCTTCTAAATTCCCAATTTCTGTTATATTTTAGATTTCTAAAAAAAAAACAAGCGACGAGTTATCGGCTCAAATTCCGTACGCATTAATGTTTTTAATGTTGTTTTACAATTGGCAAATATGTGGCCAGAAACATTTTCATAGGTGCAACAGTTTAAGCGACATTTTTTCTTATTTATAGTGTTGAAATATTCTTTATATATAGAAGATTAGAAGAAGTAATAAAGCGAGTATCGGTCTTAAATAGAAAAACGCAAATTTCTATGAACTTTTGCATAATAATTGTCTTATAATAAATAAAAATCATTTGTTTGCTAATTCGGCAGATAACTGAGACATTCAGCAGAACAACGGCGAAGTTAATTCGTTTATATTGTGGGATTCGAGAATCTGTTTGTTGGTCAAGTTGTCTAGCGCAGTTTTCTATTTTCCAAAATGTTGGCAAACGTTCGCGTTCGATATTTGTGGGTCAGGCTCCAATTTAGACTTTTAAAATGAAATACATACATATGTACACACATGCGTACGTAAAACCTTTTATGCCGTAAAGAATTATCTTTCCACAACCTTGAATTGCATTAATACCTATTTTTGGTATCAATTTACAATTTCCTACATTCCTGTTTAACAACTAAATTTACTTCAAAAAGTAATAACAATAATAATAAAAATAAACAAATGCACTTTAATTGCTGCAATTTTACGACTCCGTTTTGCGGTTTTAATTCGTCAAAATGTGTATTAAATATCATTTTGTGCACAATTAACAATTTTTAAAGCTTTACGAAAACAAAACAAACTGTAACACAATCTTTACGACTCAATGCCCGTAAACACAAAGAAAAGAAATTGCTTTATATGACTGAGTTGTGAACGCTCGAACATCGTATAAATAGCGATGCAGCTTTAATTCGGACGGATCGGCATTGCCGCTCAACGTTGGAGACAAATTTTACGAATTGAAACTTTGATTTTATGATTTGCAAAAAAATTGTAAGAAACCAAAAACAAAAACAACAAATATTTATAGGTTCACAGGTCTGGCAGGAGTTGCAAACGAAAAACTACTTCTCTGGACTAGTTTATTCGGAACCAACGATTTTAGCGCTGTTCACGATTTGTACTGGTTTTAACTCGGTTTTGGTTATATTTCTTCTAGTATTTCCAACCTCAAAGTTTTAGCATTTGCAATTGCAAACAAATCGAAACAAATGAGTTTTCTTGTGATCTGGGGCTTTATTGTTATTGTTTAGTGACAGGAGCATAATCAACTTTTCATGCATCTAGTTGTTGCCTAAATTCTCAAAAAGGATGAAGTTTGCAATTAAAGTAAAATTTTCGGCCAACTCATCCAGCTGAGGACCAAGACTCTAGAATATTTCAAGTCATTAAGGACTCGAAACTAAAGATAAGCATTTGATACAATTTTCTAAAGTAATGAAATTGGAAAAATTAAATTTTTATGTTGCCACCAGAATAAAAATTTGTTGATATGATTAATACTGACTGAGTTGTTTTTTCTTGCTGTAAGAATCGCAGGATTTGGAACTCTTTATTGCTTCACAACAAACGTAGATCATCGTGGAGTTTAATAATATATGTATTAAAATGATGATTTTTCATTCAGTGTTGCTGCGTGGTCTAGGCTTATAACTGATCTTTTCAACAAACTTCCAGTTTTAATTATTAAGGAGATATTTTTACTCCAAAAAACTGTAAAAACAATTCCTAGTTCTTGGAAACTGCCAAATTTATTTAGCAAGTAAAAATTTTGTTGGGATCTTACTAAAGGTCAATTGGCAGGACGAGGACCAACGGCATTCAGAGTTATTTTAGGGCAGAATTGATTAAGGCCTTATGTTTCTTAAGGATTTCAGATGTTGGCTCAAGAATTACTTGCAGAAGGCATCAAATAGCCGGAGCTGTCGTACAAGAGGTTTGTCTTACGTCAGATTTCCACATATTACAAAGAGTTGCCAATGGTTTTGAGCCATTAAGTGGACTAGCACCATCCTCCGATTAACCGGTAATGGCCCCTGTTGATGTAAATCAATTTGGACAGTCTGTCGTTGTGTGTGACAAATATGTCAAAATACACTAAAGCTAAAAGATGCAAAAGACATCAAATAATATTTGACTAGAAAGCGTGACCACTACGTGCGTGATATACGTAGATAACGTTATGTTCTTAAAACGCTTGATATGGGACCACAAGCTATTTTTTGATTGGCCGCTCGTGAAGCAGACACTAAATTTTCAATAAACTTTGAAATTTAAACAAAAAGTTTTTGAATAAAAATATGTGTATCATCCTGGGGCGCTACAAAAACCGCCACCGAACCACAAAGTGCGTATAAGTCAGCAGATTTCGTAGCAACTGGCAACTGGTACAACTTGTGATACAAAACCGCAAACAAGTTTTGAATGTTTTGCACACTACTGTTAAATACAACATAATACATATGTATATACTTATAAATATATATATATGTATGTATGTATGTATATATGTATGTGTATACCTACATATGTGTGTATTTGTGTGTGCACTCACGCATGTTTGTATGTATGTATGTCTGTATGCACTTATTTCGTATTATTTTCCCAGTTCCAATCATAATTGTTTCTTTTTTCTTTTATTGAATGCAGTAACAAATTGATTTGTACATACATACATACATATTTATGTATACATACATACATAAATATGTATGTATGTACATGTGTAGCAGTTGTTATTGTTGAAGAAAAAAACAAAATAATACAATAATAATTTCACCGTTGCTTGACATTGACTTCCATATTTGTGTATTTTCAAATTAAACAAAAATACAAACATGTTTTTAACACGTTGTTGGCAGTTTTCCTTCTCAACAATTAAAAAGAAATACATACATATACTTATATGTATGTAAATCAAACACTTAATAGTTTTGTTATATTAAAAGTTACAAAAAAAAAAACCGCTCCCTTTTGTTGTTGTTCTACTTAATTAGATTATATTTTTCAATTAATAGCAAATAGTATATTAATAATTTTGTTGTTTAACTCAAACGATGTTTGCATAATTCCAGCCTTTAATCTTCTGGCTTATTTTGAAGTCTTATTTTTCTTGTTGTTGTTATTATTATATTAACCTTTAATAAAAATATATATATATTTTTTTTAAATTTATTGGTTTATAATTTCCATATGACGTTCAGTTAATTTAATAAAAAGGCAAATAAATTTTATTAACACTCGTGATTTGTTTTTCTTGCGTTTCTTCTCTCCTCCTTTTTTTTTAAGTTGTTTTCACATTTAATAACAATTTTCAACTGAGCCAGTTTTTAAAGTTCTTGCAATTTTTTAGCTTTTGTCAGCATGTGTTTTATTGTTGTTGTTGTTGTTGCTTTCGCTGGTTTCTGTTTTAAATCCATTTTCAAAAGCTTAGCTCACCGTTTTTCGTTTTTTTTCTTCTTGCTGCTTGTTTATTCGTATTCCAGTTTTGTTTATGGTTGTTGATTGTATTAATTGCACGGTTGTATTCAGGAGGCATTTGTGTTCGCTCTCGTGCAACAGTGTTGCCAGGTAGTTTTTAACATTTATTTGTTTATTTTATAGCTTGCAAACTGAATTGACAAGTTATAATTGCACAGAATAGGCAGGTAGCGAAGACCACATGCCCAGTTTTGGTTTTCACAGGCTTTTTTCTCTCAGTGTTTCTGTGTAACTTGTACAGATCATGCCTTCACATGAACCGTAAAACAATACAGTTATTCGAGGTAAATCAGCCAACCGATTCAGAACGCCAAAAAACATTTTTCTGGGAAATCTTGTGTTAACTACAGTGTTCACAAGATTTAACCTTTTGGGACTTTTTTCTATTTCCAAGATCGAAAAGACGGCGTGTTGTAAGGATTGAGTAGATAAAACCCGAATTGCATAGGATACAAAAGGTGCTTCCAGAATTGGAAAAATAACACTGGCGCAGGTGTATTATATATCCGAGGTAAATCAGCCAACAAAAACAAGTCTGAACGCACTTAAAGAATACATAATTACGAACACGCGAGAGCTGTTCTTCAGCCCAGACCTGCTTTACGACTGTGGTTTCCGGCATATTGTTTGATATTTAAAAATACATATTTTATTATTATTTTATATAGAGGAAAGGAATACCATATAACGTATTAACGATATTTCAGTTATTCATATTAGTTGATTTTCTTACTTCATCAAGTTTTTTTCAATATAACTTACAGCTTTTATGAAATCATATGAGGATATATTTATATGTGTATTTATATATTAAATAAAAATATTTTAAAGTGCACAGGGATGTCTTAAGTACTTTTGAAGAGTCAAAAATTAGCTTTTAATTACTTTTTGATGTTCTTTTTTTGTATAAAGTTTTAAACGAAACCACACAAAAAAATCTAAGAAGAATAAGAAAGAAACAACAACTGCAATCGTTTGAACAGCAGGGCTCACAATTGTGTTTCAGAAGGCGAAGCAAGTGGTTCATATAACCGTAGAAAAGTGATATAAACAACGCGTAATAAAAGTTTTTACTCAAAACTAAGTCGATAGTTGTTGTCGCTGGTGCTTTATGGTTAAAGATTTATTATAATTTTAAGTCTTAATAATATCTAAGTAAATAAATAAATTAATAGTTCAGAACTAGTCAAAAGTGGCAATACTGATCGTTTTTGTCTTGGCCTTTTGTTCTCTCATTTACTGTAAAACATTTAACATTTGTTTACATACTGTGAGAGGGAATGCCGGCGAGTTGTATGTCTTCTCGAAGCGTATTTTTAACGGTCTATTACCACCGTATCTAGAATTGTAATTACATATTTAAATAGACGTTCTTACATACAGATGTAACGCGACATTCGTGAACAACAACTTGTGCTACAAACAAACGCATGTATTTATAACTATAGCAGTTTATAAATATGTAGATCAGTAGTGGATATAACGTTTCTTTGTTTTTTCTTTTGTATTTACATATACTGTCAGCTATCGGAAACGAATAATTTAAGTACATAAATTTTAGCGCGACTCTGATTCATTTCAAAATCCACAAGAGGTGTATGCAAATTAAGGCGGCTAAAGAACGGCAGTTTTAGTTATGGCGAAGGTTTTTTTTTCTCAAGATTGAATAGCGCAGCGATGTAAAAGCTACTTATTTAAGAGATACATTTTTTTTATTTTCAAAATATGTAACCGATCGTCATCAATTTCACATACAGTTGGGGTGCTATAACTAGAAGCGCTGCTTATATGACTTCATAGTTTTATGGGTTTGCAACAGGATCTGTTTAAAAAATTAGCAGAATTTTCCAATTTTGCGGAATACCACAATCGAGACGTTCGTCTCGAACACGTGTTCACAGTTGCAGCCATTTAGGATTTTTAGTTTGTTCGTGAGAGGATCAGCGTGTTCGGCGATTTTTTGCTATCGAAAATTATGGATCACGGAAATCACATCAAACTTTGGATTTAAGTGCTCAAAAGCATTTGAAATGTTTGTTGGTAGTGGCATACGATAATTGTGCTCTGGAATCATGAAAAATGTCTACAAGTGGTTTTAAGCTTTTCAAAGAAAATCGAAAGCATGTGAAAGAATATGCTCGCCTTGGAAACCAAAATACATCAACAAGCGATGAAAATGTGGATTTGGGAGATGTGTGAAGCAGAAGGCCACCTGCCTTGGCGGCTATATCTGGCAGTGGATCAAATCTACTTGAGTGAACAGGGTAACGATTCGCTGGCGTTCCCATACAGCGTGCAAGGTTCACACAGGTGGCAATTTCTTATAATATGCTGCACGGCATAAATCATAAACCCCTTGTTAAAGAGCTCGGGCTATCTAATACCTACTGCTTCACACATTTTTTTCCCCAGTAGGAAAGAGATGAGTAGGCCCCCGAGTTGGTAGCCCAACATCTACGAGGAATATCAGGCCTTAAAAAACTAGCTCGCCGGGCACTCCCCTCAATCTAGTTCCTTACATAAAAACAGACCTGTCGCAAGGCAAGAGCACCTAGAAGATTTTCTTCTTCCTGCGTCTAAAGGTTTAAACCACAGCCAGAACGTTTCGGCGAAGGATAGGCCGACTCTGAACCCTAATAGGCATTCTTTCTGGGAAATCTTGCCTTAACTACCGTGTTCACAAGATTTAACCTTTTGCGACTTTTGATCCTCTTTCCAAGATGGAAAAGACGCCGTGTTGTAAGGATTAAGTAGATAAAAACCGCATTGCTGAGGGAGCTGAGGGATACAAAAAGTGCTTCAATCTACTTTAGAGAAAAATTATGCACCTTATTTTTTGTACAGACCTCCTAAATATCCTGTACATATAAATAGCAGCGGAAAAGATTCCTGTTATCGTTTCTTAGAGCAGGCGTATTAGCTTGCTAGGGCTAGGGCATTCTAGTCAGAAACTGTATAGTCGGAATATGTAGGGGGGATAAGCCAACAAGGCAACATGTCACAATCAAGGTTTCCTATCCCTTAAACCTAACAACTTCTCGCATGAATATTCACAACTCCGTTGGAGAAACATCTAATGCCGCCAAGCAATAGGCTAGCAAGTGATCACCACTTGCAGATTATCCAGAATTCTATGTTGCCCCATACCTTAAAGGAAATGAATAAAAGAGCTGCTTTCGTTTGGCGGTATGTAAGTCCATGGGCCGCTTTTTGTCGGTGTTATAACGTGACACTACAAAATCACTTTCGTCTTCCCCAACATGAATGTAGCATGATTTATTTGTGTCGAAAAAGGGCCTGTGGCCAACCTTAAAGCAGTGTAAGCTCAAAGACTTGAGAACTCGCTTCTAAGAGACCTTCTAATTCATTAAGAAAACGGCTGCACTTGATCAAAAGCATGTAACGAAACCGCATCCAATTGCAATTTGCTTACGATTACAAACAAAAAACAAAAAAAACAGAAACAAGCATTTTGAATAAATCCACAATTGATAAATTTTTTAACGTATTACTATTGTTTTTGCCCTTCACTTCTTAATTTTCTTTATTTATTTTTACCCTAAATGGCAACAGAAAGAGCTTTTATTATTCTCTGGATCTATGACCATAACAACAAAAGTTTGATATTAAAGTTTTGTCCGCATGACTGTAACGAATCAAAGTAAGAAGTTAAAAATTACTTTTTTTTTATTATTTACTCACTCTGATCATTGTTGAGGAAATCAAGAGAAAGATAAAAAGCTTTAAAGTTTCAGAAGCTTCGGCAGTTTGTGGGCTTTTATTCAAAGCCTGCAATGGCTCTCATTAAATATAATTGATTGTTCGTTTAAAAATACACATAAATTAATAACTTTTTCTTTATTTGTTTATTTTGTTTTACTCTTTCCGTAACGAGCAAAATTTTGCTCTTTAAAACTCAAATTGCTTGTTAACTAAAGGCTCGTTCTCATTGTGAATTGTTACTCCGGCTGAAAAGTCATAACTTTTGCATTTACATATATACATACGTGTTTAATCGCAATGACACTAGAGTAACTGGTTGTTTTAGGACAGAACAAGCTTTCGGAAAATATAAAGAAATTCGCAACAGCAACCACGATCAGAGCAACCGAAAGAATGGATTTTGAATTTGATATTTGGGAAAACTGAAGATATAACACACATCTTATTAGCGATCAACACTATGACCCATGAAACCGAAGGAGCGGACCTTAAATTTAGGAACACGGTACGTATCAGGCATGACAAATTCAATACAATTGCAATTTTTCTTTTACAATGCGAATTAACGACCTCGGTTAAGTTTTTGCCTTTGTTGTATTCCGAACATGGGTTGCCTGTCTGGCGGCTGAGGAGAGGCGAGCACTAGTCCTCTATTTAAGTTTAGGCAACGCAGCATTTCTAAAGTAGCTTTTCCCAAATGTCATGAGTTTACACTCCTTCAAGGTTGGACACAGAAAAGATGTGCAACTGACTCATCCTCTTTTATGTTCATGTTGGGGAATACTCAAGCGATCGTACAGGGCCCCCTGATAATAGCGATAATGAAAACCAAAGGGAGATATTGCAGGGCTATTAGTATGCAGGAACTCTTAAAATTTTCACCAAAAGTTAATTGTGAGGAAACAGATAAACGTGTCCGGGGGTTGCTTTGTTCATAAAAAGTAAGCAGCAAGCAGAAAGCTGTGGTGCGCCCTGCATGACGTGAGTTCTATTTCGGTATTCCCATGTTAATGTCTATCTACCCGCTACCTGTTTTGCTAAGGAACTGGATGACGAAGCCTAGAGTAAATTGGTTTAAAGACTGATATTCTTTGTAGTTTACGTGTTACCAGTCTAGCAAAACTAGTTTTTTGCCCCGCCTATAGAGCTGTGTTGAGAGCATTTAATAGCCTAAGCTCTGCAGCAATGGAATCTGTCATGTTATCTAAGATTGTCATGTACAAGCATTTGCCATCTTTGTGTGCATGGCGCTGTTGATGAATTAGTTGACTTTTTATCCGTCAACACGTCAACATGCCAAAAATAGAATTACAAAAACAAGATAGAAAAGGTATAAAATCGAGTGGCCGAAATAAACTGAAATTCCAAAGACATTTTGGTAAGATTATGACACAAAATGATACGTATTCCACTGTTTCATTCCCACTGTTCCAACTGACTTGGGACTATTGCAAAACGATTTATTATAATGAGCTCTTTTAAGTCCACCTGACGTAATGGGCAACACAAATAAGCAAAATATTTCGGCTGCAGTTGGATATTTTGTAAATCTAGACTTCTGTTTAGATACATACATATTTGTGACTCTGTTACAGACAGAGATATAGGCTACATTCTTTTTCAGAACACGGCTGGAAGAGAGATAATTGCTGTCCGTCCGACAATATTCCACCAATCTTGAGCAAAACTGTATAACCCAGGGACAAGACTACACAAAAACTTATTCTTACAATTTATAGTTAAGCGAGCCATTGTGCAGTCTCAATGTAATCAGTCAGTTTGTATTCATACGATGATTTAGACAAGAGACTAAAAAAAACAACATTTAGTTACAAATTTTAAAATTGAAGTGTTAAAAAACTGCATTATTTTTAAAGTTCATCAACTTTCGTAATTATTTTGACAGTCAGTTGTTATTATTTACTATCTAGTATAAAATGGGAAGTATAATTTTAAATTTGTATGGAAAATTCAAATACATTCAAGGAACTTAATTAATATGATTCAGACTTTCAGCAATGCAAGATGTTATCAATTATTTGTTTTTTTTTTTCTGCACCGAAAATGTTTTTATAATCTGTTTTATTTTCAACACCAAATTCTGAAATATTTTCACCAATCGAGAACATCCTTTTTGTGGTGCTGTGCGGCAAAATTCGCATGTGTTTGCTGTACCCCTCTCCGAAGGCAATTTTCTCGATTCTTGAATAAAATTGTACGCAAAAAATACAATATCTGTTAATATATTTTCGCTGTATGTGTGGATTTTTTTTTTTTGCAAAAATGTATTGGCTATACTTCTCATTCAGTTTTGTCATTCATTTTCACTGTATGTTTTCTATAAATGTTTACAATTGTACAGCAGTCGTTTTGAAACGTTTATAAAATTCATAATGATAAAGTCAGTTATATATATTTTTTCTTAATTTCAATTAGTGGAAAAGATCATGGCTGGAAAGGCTTTTAAATTATTATTATTATTACTTAATAACTTTTTGCGGTTTGTTTTTAATAATAATAAAATGGGCCAAAGAAAGAGATGCCTAAAAATTACAGTTGAAAGTCATTAGTCCGTAAATCACTTAAATCAAGAGGATTTTTTGCTTAAAAAATGAAAAAAAAAAAAACTTTTTGTCACATAAATCATTTTCGAGTCAAAATAGGGGCAAAAAAAAACACAAATTCTTTGCTGCTCTATGAAAATTATTAAATTATTTGTGTAATTAACAGATGTTTGGAATGACATCATTAAGATAAATTTTCTTTTGAACTAATTGTTGAATTCGGAGCGATTTACAAACAGCTTAATGGATTTTTTTTACGGGTATATTGACAATAACGTAAGGGATTTAGTGACACGTGCCTGACGTTCAGCGGCCTATAATAAATTTTTTTTTTATTTTTTATAATAAAAACTGGGCAAAACGAATTCGCACAAAATGAGCAATAAAAAATCGACAAGTTTTTGCGTCACTTTGTGAAAGTAGGCGACACATGCAGCCATCAGAAATATATAAGAGATAAAAGAACAATCAAAAAAGTGGATTTCTTTCTGTGAGTCACACAGGCACTGAAGAGAGGGTTTGTTGGTCAATAAGACTATGATTATATATTTCTGCTCCTCGAGAGCATAAATGGGGGGTGTTTGAATCAAACAATTTGGATAATTTTTAAATGTTAATGTTAAGCAAAAACGGCTTAAAAACGGGTGCATCATAACCTCATATGGCTTCTATTCACTGCTTCGGCTCATCCAATGGATCATTTGCGCTCCTTCTATCGATGTCGTGAAGTAACATTTTCGAATACAGCTAATCGATCCATAACCATATATCGAGTCTGTCATCGTGTTTGTTGTGAAATTTGTGATCAGCTCAACAGGTAATCACCTGCCTTAGAAATCGCCCAGTGTGGCGAATTTTCGTTGATGCTACATTTTTATTGCAGCAAATGTGATAGGGGTGGAGTGACAACTAGTTATTTGACTGTTATTGTGTAAAGTGTCGGCCGTCAAATCGCAATATTGTGCAATATATTTTCATTTTTATTTGGGTACTTAAATAACACCACATTAAACGATGTAGTTTTAGAGTTGTCAGTTTTAAAATATTTCTCGTAAAAATGTTTAATTAGCTATTTAATTGGTTTTTTATTATACTTTTTTTAAATGATTTATTGCTCATGTTAAAGTGTTTTTGTATTTTTTTTTTATTTTTATTTTACGATAACAGCGATATTCCAAACTTTTAAGGAGAGTTTTTATTTTTATACAATTTTATGATATTGTATAAAAACATATATTCATACGTGTCTATGTGTGTAAAACACGTGTATCTGTTTATAACAATCAAAATTTAATAATTAAATTTTGAGTCACAAACATGATAATGTTGCATAAAAATCGTGTAACGGGAAAAATATTGCGTGCCAATTTTCTATCAAGTGTGACATGCAATTCAATCAATTCATATTCAATTGAAGTATAACAGCAAATAAATCAACAATATTTAAAAAATAAAGCTGCTATTTATTTTTCTTATAACAATAAAAATATGTTAAGTCATATTTAACGAATTATTTAATGAAAATAAGTAATAAATTTTGCACTTTGATTATCGTGTTTGGGAAAATTCCTTTGCTTACAATGAGTGTTAACGATATAGAAGACAATGGCGCACATTGAAAAATGCAAAGGTCGATCAAAAGGGAATATCTAGCGTAACTATAACATCGAATAATATCAATGATTGCGTATAAGTAATGTTTTGTAATTTATTGATCATACGCCTGCGAATATATTACCAATATTCTGCTCTACGGAAACTCCAATTGCATTTTCAAATTACTAGTAAAACTAAGACAAAGACTGGGCTGTTCATGAAAGTAAACATATTTTTGCCTAATAATAAGATTGTCTATGAGCAATAGCATGTTTGTTTTGAACATATTATGTTTAACTAGTTTTACAAGATTATTTGACAAGACGACAGCTCGGTTATTGTGGAAAACAAACAAGAACGAATCAAACATGTCCAAATGATAAAATTGTTTTAACAAAACGTTTTGTTTATTTTACATTTACCTTAATCGTTCTATCAAAAGGACTATTCACAATCCCGGGGCCTAAATTTAAGCCCACTGATGGATTACGCGTACGATTTATCGTACGTGAAAATGTGTGCGAAATTCCGGAATTAGGATTGTTCATAAAATCTTCAAGACTGGCAGATCACAACTTGTCCACTATTCCAGGCCTAAAGAAGTCCAAAATTTAACTGGCCCTGGGGCTGGACATAAACTGGAATAACGTGTGTTTGCTTGTATTTATTGGAAGTATCTAACCTGACCTCGTAAGAGTGGATCGCAAAAAAAAATCCACTATACGTGGGTGGATTTTTGTTCTGGCGAAACAGGACAGCTCATATTTCTTTGGGAACGTGATCGAACAGACACTTATATGCAACGGCAGGCACTTCTAGGCGATAACTACTAAACTAATGAACACCAAATGCATCGTCGCTGTCCCCGAGACAGAGAAAAACCTACACACATACACAAACTCCAACTACCTCAATAGCTGACCATAAAAAAATGATATATGTTTGTTGATTGAATGTGCCCTAAAAACGATTGACATTGAAACTAATTTTCATCCATTTTCATGTCAATATTTTGTGATGAATTGCAACAAATGCTCAAATTTCCGCACCTACCAACAATTATTATATCCAGGAGCATCCAATGTATCTTGCCAAACTCACTGTTTGGTGTAGATTTTAAGTTGGCATCATCATTAGGCCATATTTCTTTTCGAGAACGACTCTGGACAGGCCATTAATGCGAATACGATGACCAAATTTTAAGCCTTTTCTAAAGAAATTAAACGTGCGCAACAACTGAAACTGTCAACACATGTTCGGCAAATCGTGCCATCACAAACAAAAAATCGATAATAATCTAGACAATATGCGAAATTTTGAAACTCCATTAATTTTTTAAACACACGTCATACATCAGATATGAGGCTACAAAAGCCATTCACACTCCTCCTGTGATGGTAGTGTTTAACGCACCAATAGCTGAGAGCAGCTACGTCTAAGTCCTTGTTAGTTGCGACTAAAAGGAAACGTTCAAACGTTGCAGTTATACGATTATTAATAATATATATGAGTGTTTTGACAGTGGATTTCGAATATTTCTAATGTCAGCACTTTCATGTTCTTCCCAAATGTCCTGGTTTTTGCTAAAAATATCTTACTGAGATTTTTTATTCGTGTATGCCCAGCACTTTATAATCCAACAACTTTGAATTTTGTCCATCTAGAATTTAGGCTGTAAACACTTTCTCCAGCTTATTTGCACCGCAAGTCTCTTAAGTGAATGTCAGCAAGTAAAATGACATCAAACTTCAAGAACTCATTAAGAACGTTTGCAGTTTTCAAAACTGTCAAACACTTCAACACACACGAGTATTTAATTTTTAGATTATTTGTGCACTTATTGAGAACGCAATATTCCTTTAGCTCAAGAAAGTGTCACATGCTCGTACAAATAGTTTACAGCGTGTGAAAAGAAATTTCTGGCAGTAACTTTTTAAAACTTGTTTTTTGCTTGCAAGTAAAAATGCAGAATTACCTGTATGTCTGTCTGTCTGTCTGTCTGTCTGTCTCTGTGTTTGTGTGACGGCATGCTGTTGTACAGGCCAAGTTAATAAGAAATACTTATAAAATCTTTTTTTTTTCGCGCAACAAATATTTATGACTTAAACTCACCTGTTTCAGATGGAGTTGGAGATGTTTCGTATTTCCAGTAAATTATATTCTTGAAAAATACTATTTTAATTAAGTAAATTTCTTTTCTATAGAGATGCTGATGATGTGGAATTTCTGGTTTGCTAAATGTCGAATGATGTGTTAACGAAATTTCCAATTAAAAGCGCAGACTTTTATCAAGCACGACTGTTTACGTTAAACACTATAATTTTCTGTAAATAGAAAATAAAAATAACAATAAAAGAAATTAATCATTTAAATTTCGTTGTAGTGATTAAACAGCAAATAAAGTTAACAATATTACTATTGTACATATACACACACACACATATATATATATATATATATACATATATAGTCATATACAAAAAAGATGTTTAAAAAATTTAGGAAGCAGTTGAGAAAAACGTGCCAGCGCCGGTAACGAGAATGTTTCGTCCAAGGGCGAAGTTTGTTAAATTGATAAGATATTACAATAATAAACACATACTTTAATAAATTCTAAGCGATTATGACCTGAAGCCTACCTAATAGGTGAAATTGAAAACCCAGTTGATTACGGTTTTTATGCTTTAGTCTCCCTTGTTTGCAAAACGAAATCAAGTTGTTGGAATTCCGCTAAATATTGTTCTTGTATTGATTGATTTAATCAATTGAAGTGAATGGGAAACATATTAGGCTCAGGGTTTGTCTTCAGCAACATGATTTTGTCAAAAAGTATAACTTGAACCTCGTAAGAATGAAGGATTCTGAAGGAAAAGTTTTAAAAAAAGTAGCAATTTTTTAGTTATTTTTGAAGCCTCAGAAAGCAAACAAATAAATTTTAATCTCTCCTAAATGTTTAATCTGAAAAACAAATTAAAAATAATAATCACATGCGATTTTTTGTTGTGCTATAAGTCATACTAAGTTTTGAAAATCACACGGTTTCAAATCGAATAAAATTTAAAAACCAAAATTTTAATTTTTGTTCTTCTATAAATCACATAATCTTTGCCAAATCACATAGTTTACAATTCTATGTGAATTTAAAACCACTACAAATGCTACTTTTTGATGTTCTATAAATCACACAACTTTTTCAAATTCACATGGTTTCAAACCACATGTGATTTTAAAACCACAAGTGCGATTTTTTATTGCTGTATAAATCATACGACATTTTGAAAATCACATATGATTTTAAAACCATAAGTGCGATTTTTTGTTGCTGTATAAATCGTACAACTTTTTGGAAATCACATGTGATTTTAAAACCACAAGTGCGATTTTTTGTTGTTGTATAAATCGTACGACTTATTAATCTGGCACATATCGATGTGTTAGTGAAAGCCTGATTAAGCTGTTTTTAAAAACCTTTTGAAAAAAGTTCTAAGCAGAAAATTCGTTTTTAAATAAAAACAATAATTTCCTTAACATTTAAAAAAAAAATTCTTTACTTATTATTTAAAAACGTGACTTTTTCCCTTATAAAAACTTGTATCTATGACGTTCGGTTTCGAATCACATCATGATTTTGTTGGACAATTCAATCAAACAGCCAGCAGCTTAAAAACTGAAACCGACGTTTTTATCTTTTATGATGCGAATAGTATCGAAAGTGTTTTCATTATTTCATTTCCCTTCAAAATTGAATTGATGGCTTTTCATCATTTGCCAGACGGGAAAAGAAACGAAATTCAATCTCCCGTTTTGTGCAGAGTTTAACGTTGCAAATGCATTGAAATTGTTGCATGTCGGTTCCATCTTTTGTTTTGATTGCGCTTTTATTTCAGCAGATTGCAAATTGAACTGGCGTTTCTTTTCGTGCGAGTATTTATTGCTGGAGAAAACAAAAAAAAAAAAATAAATGTACAATATAAGTAAATAAAAGCAAAGCTTTTGTACGAAAGTGTATAAAACAGAATAAATTTACGGAAAAGCAAAAGGAAAAATAAATTTTTGTATTTTGAACTAAAACAAAGAGAGGTGAGCACAAGCTGTGATCACACAAACAAATCTACGCAGGACTGCTACCCAGCAGTTCGAATGAAATTATTTTGAGATCTAATTTTTTTTTGAAAATCTAACGGAATTAGGAGGCCATTGAGTCATCGCTTGTGTCAGCAATTACACCCATAAGGGGGAGCAATTTTTGCGCAGGAACTCCTAAAGCATTTACTTGGAGTGTAATTTTTGATAACAGAGTTGGAATTGTTTCATTTTAATACTAAAATTGTCCTAGAACTGCTCTCCCCAGGGAGTAGATTTTCACTTGGCGTATTCCCAACTGCGGCTCTTTGGGGTTTAGAGGGCAACATCGGCTGTAGCGGTAACCAAAACTCTAGGAAGTTTCTGTGTAACTTAGATTGTGCAAAGTAGTTCCTCAAACTGAACCTGTCAAAGGCCCAGCACTGCCGCCATGAGGCTTGCAAGGCTCACATACATAGATGGCAACTATTTTATACCACAAAACCCTGGCTGGAGACTTCAAGTCTATCTTCTAATATTTCCTGTCAACAATTCCACTGATGTGTGCCTGGTCAAGTGCCGTTGACAAGTTCATCAGGTGGAATTGGTTCACTATCAGATTTGGCTATAATGGCGGCTGCTGATTTCAATTTCACACCTGAACACCGTAATCGGCGATTACCAAATACTCTGTCTCATTTTAGGCTTCAGCCGCCAACTCGCTAAGTCTGGCATTTGAGTTCTAGGGGCTTATTCGTCCCTGTTTTGCCAATTAGTCTTAGTTAAACGATTCTTTAAGAAGTTCCTGCACAACCAAAGCCATGCGTTGCCTTCTTAAAGTTTCTGTTATCGTTCAAGCGTCTCCTATATGTCCCAGAATACAGATTGACCAAGTTGGCAAATCGCACAGGCAAAACCTGCTTCCTGGTGGCAGTTTTGGAAATGAGATAAACTTTTTTTCTTCGGTCAGAGGCAGTATCTTTTATAGTACAATAACAAAACGACAGTGTAACCCACCGAACACTACTGTCTATCACACACAAACTATAGTCAAAACCGAGTGTTGCTTTTCCTTTTGGGCCGACAGTGTCACTCATATCATACACAGTTACATACATGTAGTGTAGCACGGCACTTTGCAACTGCTGGGAATCTCACAGACTTTCCTACAACATGTACGTGTGTGTGTTGGCATGTCATACACTCGCCGGCCCAGCAGCGCAGCACAACATCTTTTTGACAAAGTGTCATTGTAAAACAATTATGTAAAGTGACACTAGAGATTTTAAAAATAAATAAAAAAAAAACAGATTAAAAAGGAAAAAAAAAACCCTTAACACAACAACAAGTAGTTGCACAGTTTGGCTTGTTGTTTGTTGCTGTTGGAGACGAAACGAAAACAAAAAAAAGTCGTTGCACTTATAAAAAAAAAAAAAAAAAAAAAAAACATTTAAAAGAAATACAATAAAAAGAATTACGTGCAAAATAGCAACATGTTTATGCAAATTTATTTAAAAAAAAGTTATTTTTGTTTCTTTCACTTCTTTAGCCTTTTCGCGATTTGTTTAGGTGGAAAATTTCTTCAAAGCGTTTCAGAGTATCCACAGCTACAACAAGTACAAAAACATATGAATCGAGCGCAAGAACAACAGCAACAACAGCATCACACACTCATTATTTGCTCATTAAAATGCAAAAGGTGTTGAAAGGTGAAGTGTTCATAATTGTTATACATTTAATTTGAGACAGAAATTTTCGTGATGAATGAACGAAGAATGAACGAAGAATGAATGAAAGTTGTGTTTCTCGGTGTGTTCTTGAACTTTATGAAATGTCTTTCAGTTCTGGAGAAGAGGTGAAAGGGAAAGTACATACTCGTACGTCCGTATGACTCAAAGTCTAGCAATTGAAGTTTCCCGGCGCAACAATAATTAAAAACCCATTTAAATGGCATTTTAAACATTCAAGTTGAGATATTAATTGCTGGTATCCGTATAATGAATGAATTCGTTTGGTGCTTTAGAGATTTTGTATTTCAATTTATTGATTGGCATCATCTTTAGTACGACGTGTGTTCAAAGAAATAAGATGAATTAGCAAATTTCCCTCGATTTTCCGCCATGGCTTTGCATCAGTTTGCATTCAATTTTAGGCAAAAATTTTGGGTACTTGAAATGTTACCATTGACATGATTGTATTCTGGAGGCAGAAAAATATTTACAACTGTTAACAGGTTGTCAAAGAAGATCGACCTGATGTAAAGATGCCCACTCTCGCCCTAGACGCCACAGCAATGAAAATGTTAAGAAATTGAACATCGTTGTCTTGGACACGATTAGAGAAGTTGCAGAGAATGGCGGCATATCGGTTGTCTCGTGTCAATTAATTTTTTTGGGGAAACTGTGGCCATGAAGCGCGCAGCAGAGGAAATCGTTCTAAAATTGCGGTAATTTTTTTGGCCAAAAATGATTACCTTGATGTTGCCTCAGACATCGTATTCATCAGATTTGGCACTCTGTGACTTTTTCATGTCGCCAATAGTGAAGGCCGCGTTTTGCGACCGAGTCGCTGCAGTACCCCAAAGGACGTCTACAAAAGGTGGAGGGTGGAAAAATGCACTGGCAGAAGTGTATTATATCTAAAGGGGGATTATTTTGAAGTATGAGGGAGGGTAGACAAAATATAAATTGATGAATAAATAAATAATTTTGGTGAACAATATAAATTCACCTAATTTTTTGAACAGATTTAGTATATTCAATTTTGAAGAAAATCTTTAACAGCCGCAATATTAAAATAATAAAAAATACAATCTTAAAAGCTATGGATTGAAATTATTTATTTTTGTATCAGGGCTATCGATATCGACTGAAATGTATTGTAATTTCAGATGACAGCACCCGATAGCGAGTTGTCATTCGATGCGCCAGTCAGTGTCCATCGTTTGGAGAAATAACCATTTATTTAATTTTTATTTCAATTTAATTTGTTGGCATTATCGTTTTATATTTGTGTGCGGGCGACATGGGCCATGAACGTTAATGGTGAGCGCCAAAGGCTTTGAATAATCAACCCGTAGCATCCACCCAGTCTGAATTTGATTATGTGGATACAGACGTCATGTGGTTGCAACGGGTGGGCACGTCGTGTCGTGTAGACGACGTAAATTGATTTTATATTGTAAGATTTTAAGATCGTATAGAAAGCGGCCCACAAAAAAAGCTGTTACGGCATACCTGACTTATGCACTAGAATTTGTGGAAACTTGTTTATATCGAAAGCGAGCAGCACATTTGGCAAAAGCGTAAAAGTTGTACAGCTGTAGGCGTTATTTTAAATTCGCCAGCCCTGTTAAAGGTCAAAGTTGTTTTTAAAACAGTTTTTTTTCTTAATTTTCAAAGAATATTAATTTTCTCAATTATAATCAAATAGTATCTGATATTGTAGTTGATGCCGATCTACAAATTTTTCTTTGATAAAGTCTTACGCAAATAGTTTTGATTATAAAAACCATAAATCCAGAAATAACATTTTCTAAATTTCTAATATAACAGCGTCATAATGTCGGAGGCCGCCACAACTTTGACGCGGTAAGAAAAACAGAATTTTTTGTACTCACAATAATTTTTGTTGTTGTCTTGTACTTTTTGGATTTTATGTTTGTTTTATAAAATTGTGTAGTGACTTGTGAAGATGTGTGACACGGAATAGCACAAAACACTTTTAACTCTGGCCAAATGTATTTAATTACTGATTTCAAAACAAAAGCAACCCCAGACTTTACTCGTACTCTGCTTATTTAAGGAATATCTTTAGTTGACGGCTGTTTTGTAAAATAGATAAAATACTCAAGATGTTGTGCAGGAGGTTGTTTCAATAAATCTTATTTAGCAGTTAAAACAAAAAAATTAATGTTTGTTATTTTAACACTAAGTAGATTAGACTACAAATATTTACAAATTTTATCTCGTTTTGCAAGAGAGGAAAACAAAACAAAACAAAAGTAAAACGAAATAATGGAAAACTGCAACAGTGTCGGACAAACAGAAAATATGAATAATCGAGTCGCGGGCGAAGGAAAGCCAAAATACCATGTTAATTATACAACAGCAAATTAATTTGTTTATCAAACAGTGGCAGAGTGTTTAATTAAATTTTGCACTATAGTGTGCAAATTTGCAATTTTCTTATACCGAAACGTAAACAATTGCCAGCAAAAACATGGAAATTTTGTTGTTCCTACACAATATAAATTATCCAGATATACAGTGGCTGACAATTAGGGGTTTCATTCACCCCGGCGGAAGCTGGCTGTAAAAATTACCTCTAAATCCCGAGAATCGAGATTTGTTCAATAAACAAGGTGAATTTAAAAATTTCGCCGACTACGTCCATTCGATTGCCGTTTTTTCTTTTATATGGGTATAGTCGTACCTTCACAATTTAAAATATCTAAACTGTTTGATTTGCTTTGGAGGGGCATAAAAGTTGGAAGAGTTTCGTCTGTAGGTCGATTTTCTGCGGCCGGAAAAATTGCATCAACGAGTTGCCACAAGTTTACGGTACTTAAGGACGTGTGGCACTATCCTCTCGTACGACTAGATGCAACAAGAAACTCGACTCACCTAAAAACACACCTGAGTGATATATTTTTTTGACAAGCAAGCTTTTATGAAAATTTTTATAAAATTATAGGTTATGGGCGATCAGGGGTGGAAATTTTGTAAAGCAGCTGGAGTCAAAGGGAAAAAACAAACTTCAAAAATTTTTCTAAATTACAATTTTGTAAATTTTTTCTGTGCAAATACAAAAAGAAAATATAATATCGAGTCAAATAATAATAAATACCACCTTGGCTGGTAAGGAAAGGAAGGAAAGTACAAGTTAATCCTTTTGGATTCTTCAACTTTGCCAATGATAACTAATAATTTTAAGATTTTAATTTTCTCCCCATTTATGTATTTTTATATATAATGAAATATGGCGGCACAATTTTTCTGTTCACAAAGTAAAAAACATATGTTGTTGCATAATTTTTGTGTGGTATTGGAATATGTACTTAAGCAGGAATTTTGTCGGACAGATTTCTAGCAGATTTTCCTGTAAGTGAATCGCACGACTCTGTGTGATATAGTGTAAAACGGCATTTGTTCATTAATCTATTACAAAATTGTCGTAGACAATCGACAACCAGGCATGTTTCCAAACTAACGCTATTTACAGGTAAGTTTCGTTCAGTCGGTGTCAACTTTGAAATTTCCACACCCACCAAATTGGAGAAAAAACGCGCCTTTAAAAACAAGAACGCACCAAGTTTAGAATTTCTTATGTGTATTAGCAAAATTTTGCTTAGCAAGAATTTTAAAACGCATTATATTTAAACTAAAATTAAAATGTTTTGTGGGATGGTTATATAAATATCTATCTTAACTTTACCTGCTTCTCATGTACAGCAAATGAATTGAAATACTCCAAAAAAAAAAAAAAAAAAACACACACACACACACACTAACGCTCACAGAATACCCGACATTCTTTACACGAAAAAAAAAAACTGTAGGAGTAACAATGATTTTTGATTCAAAAACCCGTTTTAAATACTGGCCCCAAAATTTACTATTTACAACGATTCACCGGCACAATAAACTGTAAACACTGGCAGCTTTCAAACGTTAATACACTCTCTCTCTGGCACACACACACACATATACACAAGTAATCACACTTCTTAAAGTTTAAAGAAAACTTACATGAAAAAAACTGTAACCAACAAATTTCAGCAGTTTCTTTTTTCTTCTTTTCTTTTCTTTTCTATGACAGCCTACAATTTTTTTTTGTTAATCCGTTTCTATATTTGTTTTAATTAATGTTTAATTATGAGCACAAACAAAAATAAGAAAAACTTTACATTTTTTCTGTGAAGTATTTTCAGTTCAGTTTTTTTTTTGCTGCTACTCTTCAACACGTTTGTCCGGCAGGAGTACTTCTTCCGCAGTCGCCTATTTGTTTAGTTCCCCTTTTTCCGCGCGACACTTACTAAACAAATGCATACATACATATGTATGGTGGTATGGCCGTGCACATTTTTATTTTTCAATTAAAACAATTATTTAAAACTTTATGATGTTTAATTTACATTTCGTTTTTACTAAACAAATTCACTCTTTTCTACTGTTCTCTTCAATTAATGGCACGTTGTTCTTTGTTGCGCGTTCACCATAAAAATGAATCGATCTCTGTTGTTGTTTGTTTTGATGCTGTTGCCTGCATACAAACGCTTACATTTAGTGTTGTTGTTATTTAAATGTGTACATTCTACTCGTAGTTGCCAGACGTGACAACTTCTGCATGCAGCCAAACAAACAAAACTAATTGCGTTATTGCGCTATAGCTGACCAATCAAACAACTACATAAAAACAGGAATAACAATAATATAAAAATTATATGTACATACATATAGTCCCCCCTATGGCCCGAGTCTTCAACAATATATTAGTTATTCTTTTATTGGAGTGTTTAGCAGACTTCTAACAGCAACTTTTTTTTTTATTATCACAACAAACAGGCAAGAGCAAATTTTTTACAGTCAAAATGATGTGACGAAACGGCCAACTCTTGGAGCAACAACTATTTTGTATTTTTGTTGAAAACTACTTGTGTTTACAACTAAACGACTGAATGCTTTAAATTGAGCGGCAGGAATAGTAAAAAGCAAAAAAAAAAACAATTTTGAAATTTATTATCGTAAACATTGAAGTAAGTGTTGCCAACGTCATTAGTTTTTCCGTAGAGTATTTCTGCTAGTTAAATTTTAAAAACTTTATAGAACTGGGGCAGTAAACATATTTTTTAGAAGCCGGAATTACACAGCACAAGTTAATTCCTCAATAGCAATGGCGCTTTAGAAAATTTTTGTGAAGGAAAAATCGCAAAGTTAGACAACACGAACTCAAAATGCATTTTCCGTCAGCTGTTTATTTTTGATTTGCTTCCGTATTGGAAAAACGATTTGTTTTTTTTTTAATTCCTTTCCACCGTGTTTTCACTTCTTTTAATTTAATATTTTTCTACCTTATTATCAGCTGATAACCTCTGAAACATAAACAGCTTATTTGAAACTTCAAAGTTATTTAGCTCTCTGCCACCAAAGCGCCAATACATATACAGATTTTTTTTTTATATAACTTGTTCTATACAAATAAAATAGTTTAACTTTTGTTTTTGACAAAAGTCTAGAGCTCTCACACGACATTATTTACATACATATATAAATTCTATAAATTCTCTTAAAGCTTTAATTACAGTTTGCAGTTTTATTCAAATAATTCTTACCAGATAAAATAATTAAGGCATCAGCTGATCACAAAAAATCACAGAAAATTGTGAAACACGTATGGACTTTCAGCTTTTAATCTAAGTAAGAAAAATTAGTAAATTTTTTCTAAGGTTTTGGGCCTGATTATTTTTTTATGAGTGTGTCCAGCTCACACGTTACTTCGTCCACGTATTAGAAAATGGCCAGTTACACGACGCACCTTTTTCTGTCAACTGTTTTTTATTTCTTTAGTTATTTGTACATACAAAAATAGATTTAGTCTATTTTTTATATACACGATTCACAAATTTGTTTCACTTGTTATTTGCTCAGCTGATTACTTGTCAAAAACAAAAACGCAACGCGTTAAATGGTTCCAATTTAAATGACAAAACTGAAGTCTACTTCGTCGCCGCCATTGGCAATACTTAAAAGTGTTATCAATTATATGAGATGGTGTAAAATTCTAATAAAACTATTCAGAAAAAAAGTATTATTATATACGTCAAATTATCTGACATTCAAATGAAACCGTATTAAATTTTCAAGCTCTTTTTTACTTTGTTAATAAGCTTTTGGGCTGCTAATTAAAGCTTTTAGCTTTTTATAAGTACATTTTAAAACAGCCAACGGATGATCGTAACATAAATGTTGTCTGCATAAAAATGTTGCTAACATTAAGAATTGAACTTTTAGCTTTTCATATTTTTAAGCTTTTCGATTGCTTCAGTGCTGCCAGACACACCAAAAGCTGTTTAAAAGAAAGGAACTGGCATGTACCCACAAGCCAAATTTCAGGTTCCAAATTCAACTGTCCGATATTAGGACTTTCAACAGGATAAACATCATCAGCACCGGTTCTGATAGTAATTAAACACTTCCTTGTTTTGATAACAGTCGAATAAGTCTAGAATTAAAATTTCCTACTTGAAAAGTCTTCTTCCATTTTCCACGGCTGTACAATAAATATTGTCAGCATCCAAATGTGTCATCACGACCAAGACTGATTTCTTTTGTCTTGTTAAATATCACTGTTGGACGTCGATTTTAAATCTAAAATAAGATGTCCGGAATTGTGTTTAATGTGAAGTAACCTGCCAATCATTTAGGTAATTTGTCGAGTTGGCTGTCTAAAACTTATTGCTTACTGGGTCTTCCAACACAGACATCGGCAGCATTGGCTGCTATTTATGCAGATTCAGTTTTGCCAAATCACATGTTCGAATAATAAAACTTTTCCTATTCTAAACGGATGTTGTAGTCGGGTAAGGTTTCGCGAGCGACTTTCTAGAGGTTGCCACTGTTCGAATAACAAGAAAGCGGCCCACGCAACACCTGCACAAAATAAATTATCTCACTCCGGGCGGGGCGCAGGTTTAGGCTTGGCGTATATCAAAGTTGGGGTATTCTACTGTTCGGGTTGAAGATTTAGGAGGAGACTGATGAGAGATTAGGGAAGGCAACTTTCTTTGCCCCTATTCGCGCGGACCTGTTCCTTGTTCCCCAGTTCGAGTGATGTTTCTGTTATCTGTTTTTCTATGCTGCTGTTTTGTCTTGCCGATGGTAGCAGTCGTCTACTGGTTGCGGAGGGATACCAGTCCCTAAAGCTCTTTGTGAGCTCAAACTGGTAGTAGTCCTTTTGGGCTACGAGGTCTGACCAGAGGCTTACTTCTGGTACCACGGGAGCCGGGAGCGGTAAGAGGTTTTTGTAGTTACCCGTAACCCAATTACAAGTTGGAGCGCTTTAGGGGTTGACAGTGTCCATAAGCCTTGAAAAACCTCAGATGCTCAGAATGTTATTGTCAACGGAGGACGGTAAAACGCTATGGCAGCTACACGACCGACATCATTGTCAAGCATTAAGGTCATTAGTATTTATTGGAGTTAAATACAAAGAAATGCAAACACATAACTTTGGTCCCACACAGTCCGATTGAGACTACCCATTATATTATTATTGATACCAATATTTTGGATAAAGTTTAGACCAGGCTTGGATCACAGGCACAACCTTCGTGATCACCTCTCTACTATGGTAAATCAAGCTTATGGGTTACTAGGACTCATGAAACGCTGGTCTAAACAGTTCCTTGATCCTTATATTGCACGACTTTTATATACTTCTGTTGTTCGACCAATTCGTGGGTATGGATCAACTGGTTGCGATCCTTGTTACGCTCTTCATGTTAATAGTATTGAATCGGTACAGAAACAGTTTTTAATTTTCTGGCTCCGTCGACTTGGTTCGAGTTCGTATGTCCTGCCGCCATATCATAGCAGACTTGCTGTGATAAAATTGCTCTAGAAAGTCGACGATCGACGACGATGCTGACCACTTTGTTGGTCCAGGGCCTGCTTCATGGCGCTGTTGATTCTGAATTTCTGCTTAATCGACTAAGCTGCAATGTTGCTGTAAAACCTACCCGCAATTTTGAACCTTTGGCACTAAAATGTTACCGTTCCACTGATATTAAAAATATCTATATTTTTTGTTTCAATTTTGACGAAAAACGTTAGAGACTAAAAAGCAATTTGAAAACGACAAAATATTTGATGCAGCTGGTAACACTGTTTTGTATTAATGATTTAAAATTTCATTTTGTTTTGAGTAAAAATTGATTGCTTTGCTTTGAAATATTTAACAAAATGTAAGTAAATTTTAATCGTAGAGAAAAAATTAGTTTAAAATATAACTGGACTGTAAAGTAAGTTTTGACAAGGATATCATCGAACGTTGCCCCATAGTAAGAAAGCGATCATACACGTCCTAAGTAAGGCCTATTCTGTAGTGCGGATATATTGTTTGGCACCCATAGCCTGCATATGAGTAGCACCGCCATGAGTCTCTGTTCGCATACAATTTTTGCGAAACACAACTTGCAAACCAAATGCACATCCTTTCCCGTATTCTGCAGGACTCGCTACTGTTGCCTATTGGCCGACTTCGGAAAGTAGACGAATAATGTTTAATGCAGCGTTTTTCGTGAATCAGACAAATGCTACAATTTGTTCAGCATTCCTGCTGATGAGAATCAACTTTCACCTTGAATTAAATATGCAAACGCTGAGTTCTTAGAATAATTTTAGTGATTTCTATAATTTTATTGATATAAAGAAAAATATAAGAAAATCAAATACAATGATTTAAACTTTTTTCAGTGACCTTTTTAACATATTACATCCCCCTCAGCGGCATTATTTAAGTTAAGATGTCGTATTTTTGGTTTGGATTTAAGAAAGTAAAGAATTTGATCCAACCTTGCGTTTTCCGTTCCGAACATATGGTTCGACCGTTGCCCAGACAGGCCGCATATGCTATAATATGGGGTATGCTACTTTGTTCCAGAAGTCCGGAAAACAAATGGGCAAACGGACCGGAAGCGTAAATGGGCACATCGTCACCGGAATGACGGCTGTCCTTTGATTTGATATAAGCAGGATAATGAAGGTCTTGAAATGAGATAAAAAGCAGTGAAAAATTTAGGTCGCCTGAAATGTCTGTGTGTGTGTTTTTTTTTACATTTTTTACTTACCAGCATCTTTCTCTACACTTTCCATGCTCAGACGTGTGCCGTTTTGATCTAAATACTGATTGGGACCCATCGCATAATTTAAAGTCATATACTTTTTGCCATTGCTATCGGGGAGATGCTTGTTGACACCCAAAATGTCATTACCCCTGACCGAATAACCGGTTATGGTTAAGGGATGTCCGTGATCGGCTGTCGTTATGATAAGAGTATCTGACTCATCAGTAATTTTTCTAGCGCGTTGGACAGCTTTGGCCAGTTCCAAAGTTTCATCAAGTGCCAGGGCAGCTTTGGTTTCGTGATGAGCCACATCGATTAAGCCACCCTCAACAAACAGAAAATAGCCGTTACGATTACGGCGCAATACTTTAATCGCTGCCTCGGTCATTTCGGTTAATGTCGGCTGCTTAAACGGATCAGCTTTTGAGTGATAGTCCATGTATGAGGAGTTAAAAACGCCCATTATATTCCGAACATTCGATTTGCTGACGCTTAGCAACTGTTCACGGTTTTCTACAATCACACCCTCCGGATGCATATTTTGCCAGAGTTTCAATAGGTCTTTGCCGTCCTTACGTTGGCCCGGTGTGCCGTCCCCATCTCGCACGTTATTGGGCAGGAATTTTGACTTGCCGCCACCCATTAAAACATTAAAATTTCTACCAGGCCTTTGGGTCACCAACTGAGCTGCCATGTCCATACATGTCGTGGGATCAGCTCCATAGGATTCTACATCGGCATCGCTTTCAAACAAACGGTTGGCTGCATGCGCGTACAGGCCGCTGGGACTGGCATGCGTCAGGGTGGTAGTTGTTACGAAACCGGTCGATTTTCTGGCTCGTTGAGCCCAATCAGCTATTGATGACGCATGATTCTTGGGGTCCATACTTTCGGTACAGTTGTTGAAATGCACATTGGCATTGACACCAACTGTGAAAATATTAGCCTTTACGCCGCACAAAAGAGCGGTGGCCGAACAGGCAGAGTCGGCCACCTGAGCGTTGGTACAATAGGTCTGCAAAAGCAAAAGAAAACCAAAATATAAAACATAAAACCCGAGCGGCAGAAAAGTGGCTCATTCATCGCGGACTGCACTCAGCTTTTCGTTTAATGTGACGACTCAGTGAGCTGAATGAACTTTTGGTCTTGATATTTTGAGGGGCGCAAAAACGCCAGCAAAATCTTTTACACCGTTTTTCTTTCTCAAATACTTCGGACCAAACTATTTGCGGAATCAGCGCAATATCTATAAGACGGAGGTGGAACCTGCGCAAATTAACAAATACTTTTGTTGATAAAATCTTAGATTAGAGTTAAAACACTGTAGGTGGCATCGGCGCTATAATTTTGTGCGCATTTTGCATTCGGGCCGACCACCACACAGAGTAACAAGTAATAAAAGCCACCGAAACGGCACCTGGAGTCTGCATATCACTGCAATTTACCTTGCTGAAGCCGGTGTAGGGGAACAATTCAAAACTCAATATTCCCTCTTCGCCCAATTTGCCTTGCCGCTGACCTTGAAGTATGCGCGCTGCTGTCACCGTACTCGACGACATGCCATCACCCATAAACACTATTATGTTTTTGGCTTTGTTTGTATTTAAATGTTGTTTTCTTAGCCTGTGTTCCAAGTCCCTGCGGCCAATATCTTTCCATAATTCTGGATTTTTCTCATTCGAAGGTATTAGCGAATCGGCAGCTATTTTCGCAACGTATTTGCGAATTTCGGACTGAAGAACCTGGGAGTGTTTTTGCGCATCTACATGGATCACGGCCATGTTACAAACCGCCAGCACCAACATCTGAACAAACATTTTGTTACGAATATCGGCTTAAAAACATGAAAACGAAAAACTAATTGAACATTTTCTAAATAACTATTGAGCTGAAGGCCAGAGCAGTTGCTTTTATACAATTTTTGATGGAAGTTTATCTCTATTTTTTATGAGTATTTTCTGGGCTCTGAAGAAAGCGTTGTGTCTTCATGGGATTGTTTTCAACGACGCGATTCGCTATCATGTGTGTGTGTGTGTGTGTGTGTGTATGTGTGTGTGTGTGTGTGTGCGTGCCTGCCTGCCTGTCTTGACGTTGTTTTGTTTTTCAAATTTTCATTTTGGCTTCATGGTACTCGCTCGGCAGCGAATCAAATATATATAAACTGTGAGTTGACACCCTACGATATCGAGTGGGGCCATAAAAGCAACGATCGCTCATTCGACACATGAACAGACTAACGAATGGAAGGGGTGGATGGGAGGTGTGATTTTGTAAGCACACAAAAATTACAAAATTTTTTATATAATTTCGTCTCAAATGTTGCTTAAGCCGGTGGCAATAATTTTGAACACATCTTGTCACGCTGTGCCAGAGACTATGAGTTGCAGGGCTTTTGTGGCTGCTCTTCAGTCGTGATCGGCTGCCAGCAAACGAAACCACAATATTGGCCTCTTAATTAGTTTTATACTTTAATTTGTTTGAAAGATTTGTTTTTGTTTTAGCATAAACTTGTTCAATATTCTTCGTATTAGTACCATTCACTTCACTTCAGTTTCCGTGCAATATATTTTAGAAATCTAAGACATTTTTGTAAAAGTTATGCTGCATTGTGTGTGTGTGTGTGTGTGGAATGATTTGGTTCTACGACATCGAAATGCTCATCGATGCGATAGTGGAGACGTTATCGTACGCAGTGTTTGGATCCCAGTTGAGACTCACTAAAAGTTAATTCATTTTGAATGTTCTTATGCATGTGATTACAGGTTATTTGGCGCATTCTGGTGATGGCATATACAACAGTGCGCCTGCGCTAACGTGAATTAACGGCAAAAGCGGCAACTGCTGACGTTTAACAATGTCGTTTATTTATGCGCCTTAAGTTCAAAATATCATTATTGGTCATAGATTCAGTTTCGATGTGATACACAGCTCGTTCGGGGAATACCCGTTGTTGTCTGCCATCTCTCAATTCAGTACATCGGTTAAGTTTATTTTGAAGGACGCTTTTGTGTGACCCTCGTGGTTCAGATGCACTTGCAGCGCTGTCTGCCATGACGCGATTGTTGGTTTAAATGTATTCAGTGCACTGCCAACAATCTGCTCGCTGGGGCCAATTTAAAAATCGTCAAGTGATCGCAGCGATCTAGATATTTTGCTACAACAATTTTATCAGTTTGTTTGGCAAAATTCAGTAGATTTTCTTTCGCTAATATAATAGTTTATCAGCCATCGAAATTCAAAAGTCACTGAACCCTGCACACACACACACACACACACACACACACATACATACATTCATATTCGTGCTGGGTTTCTTCTTATCTTAGCAGAGCACGAGTTGTTATAACAGTTGCGTGCTGCTCTCAGTACATACGTATGTGTGTATGTATGTGTGTATTTAAAGCTGGTTTATATTTCTTTAATTGACTTTAATAAACTACACATGCCGCCTTTACACCATTATCTTTATTTGCGGATAAGACAGGCACGTCATTATCACAAAACAACACCTTCTAGTCCTACTGTTAAAAAAAAAAATCAGTTCGTTAATTGCATGATTTTGTTATAATATAAGAGTGGTGGCTAAAATGTTGGAGTAAAACGCATTTTAAGTTTCTCATTTCATTGCTGAAACACACTAAGTGGGTTTTTACGATTTTATATAATTGAAGTTCTAAATTGTTTTCCGATGTTTGAAGGTTTTTTTTTTATATACAAATCCAAAAAAGAAGAAGTGAATTCATGAAATCTGACACACTGGGTGGGTTTTGGTATGCAGGGTCACATATATATACATACATACATGTATGTACGTACGTTTATTACTTGTTTTTCTCGTTGAAATTTTTATGATGTTAAAAGTCTATATTTATTATCATGGCACATGTTTTGACAATGACAAGCAACAACACAAGCTTCTACCGTCTTATTCATGAATAATATTTATTTTTGCGTGAAAAATTCTTCACAGAATTTAAGAATTTATATTATAAATTTTTTTTCTTACACCAAATACGGAAAATAATGCCACCAACATGATGGCCGTTTGGCCGAGACACAAAGGCACTTTTAAGGATAGCGAATAATTTCCAGCCATTCGAAAATAAATTGGCCACAGCATTTGCAATTAGATGCAGCCGACTAATTTTTTTTTTTTTTTGCGATTATTATACATATTTCCGCGAGACAATGCTTCACCTTAAGGCCCATATGGTTGCAGAAATGCGAACGCAGAAGTCATAATTTTTGACACATTTTATGGCAAATGTTCTGAAACGAGGCCAGAGCATTGCGAAGCTGACACCAGGCAGCATTTAAGGCTTTCACTACATTTGACGAGAAAGAAAAGTCGAATGTAAGATGCCATTATGTGTTCACACCATCAAAATGAAAATACAACATGTCGACATTAAGCGTTGACTAGCGGCGGCAGAGCGGTTTTATGTAGACGGTACGCGTGCCGGCTGTTGAAAGCATTCAACCGCTAAAGTATTTGATTATAATAAATAATATTAAAACAAACTTTAATACCGAAATGTACTTTTATACAAATTTCGAGCCTGTATGCGAAAAAGAAAAATGCCGAATGCGAGGACAGGCCATCGGGGCGGAACACAGTCGACTTGAGAACTTTGATTGTTTAGAAGAATGTTAAAAATTGTAAAAAAATTATGCATTAATTGATAGAAAGAAACAATGCCGGTTCACACGCATCAACTTTTTGTGTTTCTGTAAGAAAGCACTACAAATTCTACATATTGGTGTTTCATCACTCTCCCACTCAATGTAAGCTGCGGCATTAAAAGTTGAGGCTGTGTGAACCGGCACAAGCTTTAGTGAATTTTTGACAGTTTGCTATTTTTCTTAATATATCGGAACTCTTTGCGCTTGGGGAATTCTCCTATTACACTATATTTGTACTGATCTCCGAAAATTGAACAGCGAAGAAAAAATATAGTGTCCTAAGGGCTTAAATTGTCGAATTCCATGGCGACTATCGGATAACCGTATTGTTTTACGGGTCATTTGAGTAGTTTCAGGTCGGCCATGCTGTTACTTCCTAAGCGAAGACATGGCCTGTATAAAGTAGGCGCCCAATAAAAAAAGGAAAAATAAATAATAAGTACATACATTTTATTGTTGTGCGTCTTATCAAAATTTCGGTACGACTTATGTTTGCGTGGGCACGTACTTACCCCTCTACAATAGAACGCAGATTTTTGGATAACGCACACATTATAATTTTTAAAATATTTGCCAGGTATTTGGAGAAAGAAAAAAACTCATTTAAGACGTATTTTATTGACGCAATTTAATTGATTCAACCAATTGCTAGAACACAGCGCAAAGTACAGGCCAATTTTGAACACCAACGATTATTGTTGCCGCCACAGCCCAAGTGAGCCATGGGCCGGCAGATGCGACTGTTTTGATCAAAATACCACATTCTTCTTGGTGCAGCTGTGGTACAATTGGTGCCGACATTCAGGTCACCCGTACAACTTGGTGGGCCTAAGAGAAATTTATGATAAATATATATGTATAAGTAAAGCTATACAAAAAGTTTTCATTTCGCTTACAAACTCCTTGTGGACATCTGGGACATCTCTGCTGAGCTGTTGTCAGGGTCGCAAAAGCCGCCACAAAAAATATTACGAATAGTGAAAATTTCATTTCTTGCGATTTGTCACTGGTTTTTCTTTCCGTTTTACACTCTGCACCGTTTTTAATAGCACTGAGTCTCGCAGCTTAAAGTTCTTGCCTATTTATAGGGCTCGACGAGGTTTTATTGATTTCCTTAAAGCACATGTTTTTACTAAAACACATTTTAGCACAATAAATATTTACTTTAAGGCCCCTCATAAAATTGCCAAATGAATTGTTTTCATGAAAATCGATTGTTTATTTTCCTGATGAAAATGTTTTAAATATTTAAAATTTATTCGTGCACCGGGTATTGTTTTGAAACTGAAAATCAGCCTCAAGAGGGGCTGCGTATGAAGTTGAAGTTTGTTGAGCCCCATTATTTTGGGTTTTTAGCAAAATCAAAGCCAGCAACTGAAATATTCGGCCTTATTTTTTATAAGAACATCTTACATACATATTTAATTATACAAATCTATGTACATATTTAAGTAACTAGATGAGTCAGCAGAACGGACTGTTGGTTTGGCGTATTCCCAATTTGAGAAGGGAATATATGAACCTTCATCAAAGCTTAATTGGCGGTAAAAAGGATCCGGATGCTGGTCATTGACTGAGGTGCCTATCTGGGCTGAAATGTTTTGTGAGGGGAACAGTGGACGAGCCTGCTAAGGACCTGATGTTCTTTACGAATTTTTTTGAATTCTGCGACGGCAACGGGGCGGCTTGGTATACGTTCCGTTTCAGAGTATTACCTGAAATCACCACCTGTTTGTAAGCCATGGCTCTGATTCTTGAGCAGACTAGGCCCTTATGACCTCGGCTTTATTTTGGCGAATACCAGCTACGTTGGTATTATTTTAATTCTAATACAATAGTTTTAAACTGGCGCAATTTTGTAGCGTTTCGAGTTCTTCGTTCCTTGAATTTGAAAGGAAAATTTCTGTATTTGAAAAAGGTTTCAAATTTAATTCAAATGCCAGGCTCTCGTCATATTTTACACACTTTTAAAGTACTTTCCTTTAAGATGTCTTTTTTTTTAGTTAAAACCGCTTGATTGCTTTTGTATGGCCATAAATTGATATTTTTTATAGAAAACATATGTAAAGATATGCCCTGTTCTGGGCTTCAGCCAAAAAAACATACACAGTCGTCTTGTCCTTCCAGGGTTGCCTTTTTGAAAAATATATTTTTTTCATAAATATCGTAGAGCAACAGCAATCTGAGCAATTCCTGAACGTCGATTGAGCGATTTTAGATCGACATTGTCTGAATTGCTGTCCCTCCAACTTTTTTAGACTTTGGAGAAATATATACCGAGTACCCGCCATTAGATGAACATTTTTGTTTTTGGCTTTCCAGACCCTCTAAATTTCAAAGAAATTTTTTGAGGGACCTAAATTGAGCCAAAAACCCTCTATTCATTTTTCTAATTTTAAAATTTTTGATATAACCTTCAGTGTTGTTGTTGTAGTGTATAGAGCCACCACTTGAAGTGCGCCGCGCATCAATTAGATACATTTAAGCGCCTATTAGCAGCGCACGCAAATGATTCTACGAAGTAAAAAACCTTGATTTAATTGTTTCCTGAATTAAGTTTTGGTTCCAGCGATGACAGTTATTTCATAAAAAGCCGTTTTAAATTCAGCTAAAAGTAGACTTCTGCAGTTAAAGTGTCCTTTTTCTAGAAAAAGACGCCCTTTTGATTACAATTTTGATTTATAATTTCTCAATTCTCAATTCAGTTTTTGATACCAGATCATTCATATGAATCCATAATTTATCAAACGAACACGCAACTGGATTATATTTTCGTTATTTGTGTTATGGGATAGTTTTTTTTATTAATTTCAAAATTCCAATTTAAGTAAAACTTGTTTTTCATTCAAACACACACACGCTGGTAGGGGCACTCGTCACATTTGTCACTATCCAATGGAAAGAGCACAGCGCAGGCTGCAGGCCAAAAGAGAACACCAACGATTGTTGTTGCCACCGCAGCCCAAATGGTTCAAAGGTCGGCAAATGCGGCTGGTCTGATCAAAGTACCATAATCTTCTGGGTGGGGCTGTGGTACAGTTTGTGCCCACATTCATTTCCCCACTGCAATTTGGTGTACCTAAGAAAAGGATATTTTACATGATGATTAAATAGGACAAATCGAGGTAAATTCTGTGTTGCCGTTGCTGGTAGACTTACAAACTCCTTGCGGACAAATGGGACAGGTTTGCTGGGCTTTTAAAGCGGCCACAAAAACCACCAGAAAAAATATTAATAAAATATGAAACTTCATTTTCTTGCCAGTCTGGAGTTCCAATGATTGCCAAGATTGAGACAACTTTTCTGTGTATATATATACAAAGCTTTATACAGGGTCTGCCACCAGGATGTGCAGAAGTGTGGCAGCGCGTGTTCGCCATATTATTACGGCTAATTGCTACGCCATTTGTCAAATCGTTGAATCCAACGTTGATGGCTGTAGCGCGCAAATGATAAAGCTGTTTAATCGAAATAGCGCCCTTCACCCATTTCACGGCCGCTACAAACGTTATATAAAAATGAGTTTCTACGTCAAGCGGAAGCGTTAACTGGCGAAAACTTTGCCGCTGTGTGTCAGAATCTTTACTGCCATCCACTGGAGTGCCATTCCGGATGGATACTTTAAAAACCCCAGTTGACGAAGTCGCGTCACACCACTTTACTTGGCTTATTTAAACTTAAAGATGGACAGCGTTCAATGACAGACTCTTTAGGAAATCTGACAAAACACCTGCTCGTTTATTTCAACACCTTTTAAAAGGCAAACAAACACAATTTATTGTCGTTTTTTTTAACAATGAATCTATAACATATTTAAAAGAAAAGAAAAAAAAAACACACACTTTTTACTGGCGAAATGAGTGCGTTTAAATTTTTAACCCAGTTGCAGAATGAGGTCATCAACACGGACATTATTAAAGTATACAAAAGGTTTTTCAATAAGGCCGGGTAAATCTTAAAACGAAATGAGGCATTCGAGTGGCCCCTACGCAGGCTTCAAACCCCAAAATATAGGCGTCGAGGCGGTGTACCGGAACTGGTTTAGGGAAGAGTAAAGACAAAGTAACGTATCGCTATTTCTGTGTTATTCTATATTGCAGGGATGAACATGTTTGAATTTGACTGATGCTGTTCTGACCTTCGACATACTGTCGGCATTTCACTGTTGGGTTCTTAAGAGTTTTTTATTTATGAACATCATCCATCATTGTGTATTGTGTGTTTTTTGTTATTGTTTTTGGTTGAATGTTAAGAATTTTGGCTATAACTATGAACTCTAGACTGTTGGTGGAATACTCTGGCAACTTATTCGTTTAAAGTTGGGTAATGGCATCGGTTAGAGAGGCTTTTAGGACATCGGTCATTGCGGCTTAGCAGCACAAGCCGGCGGGTTCAAGAAACTCCACTGGACAAGAAAATGTCTAATGGCGTCAAATTACACGATCTGAATGCCCAGCTTGTATCCGCCTCCGCCATATAATCAGGCCCTTCACTCTCACCTCCAGTTTGGCCTTAGATGTGTCGAGCTTAATACCGAGCCATTGAATGTTAACCTTTTACCGCTCGTCGACGAGGTTGACGGCCCACCTTCGTCACCATCGAACATTCATTTAGGCCGTCCAAAAACTACACCCACCAGGGATTATTTTGAGTTAAAACTGGCAGCTCCTAAGTCTCACCGGCTGCGCCCATTTCGACATACTTATTTATCCAGGAATGGACTTAATCGGTGAAGCTATAAAAAAAACTTTGCCCAAAACTCTCTACACAAAAATTGAGATCTAATAAAATCCGGATAAGCACAAAAATTCCAACAGTTCGCACGGCTGTCGAAGGATTGGAACTAAGAAAATATTGTAACGATGGTAATTTCGGTTCTTAAGTTTTAGATTTTTAAAACAAACGCAAATAATATATAAGAAATTATTATTCTTTTGACACGAAAAGTATAAGAGAAATATTAAATATGAATTAAAAAATAATTAATTAAATAATACTTGAATATTCAATAAAAGCATCCAGTATCTGCACAAGTAGTTGATGGGCGAATATGTTTTAGGGTTGAGTAGCTTCCGCTTCTGGGCCAGTTATGGCAAGATGTGAGGCTTGCCTGGTTGTTCGGGTACCTGTGATGAATAGTCCACTTTCGCGAATTCCTGCTTCTGAATGTCCTGCGCACTCTCACCAATAGCGGCAAAGCTTTGCGAAGATCTGGTATTCCCCGCAGACCAATTACAGGGGAAATGATCGAAGTGCGTGCAACGTTTGGTATTTTGATAAAAAAAGCTTCAGAACAGGACAAGTCGAATAATTGTCCGCCAATTGGGCAGATGTAGCCCCAATGCAACCATCGCCAATTGTGCGAGAACTGTATTGAAATGCGCAGAGAAAGCCCCAGCTTCAGTCTTTCTGGCCAGACTTTGTCTTACAAGAATGATAAAAAAAAAACAGTTTTTAGTTTAAAGGGCCTCTCTTTAGTTTTCGGACCTCTCCGATCGGTAAAGAGTCCATTAGGTTTGTAGCGATTATGAAAGTATGGCAGCGTTTCGAATAAATTGGCGCTGATTTCGATTATGTAAATATGTAGTTGGCAGCTCCTTTTTGAGATTTCTGAAATGAAACGCCTTAATATTTATCTCAAGCTTTTAGTTAGGCCAGCCGCATGGGCCATAATATGCGGTATCAAGTGTTGTTGTAGTACGCCAGCAAAGAGATGGGAAAAAGGACCGCTGGCAAAAATACCGACATCATCACCCGCATGGACTCCAATATTTCCCGGTATTTGGCTGGGATGAGTGGCATCTGTAAATGAAAGCATAAATGGGAATGACAAACACACCTCAATCAATGTCCTACGTACATATATCGTTCATTATATATTCCAGATCTACAGATTTGCCCGCAGCATTTACATATTGCTCCGGCCCTACGGCATAATTCAAAGTGGCATATCTTTTGCCATTTCTATCAACATCATGACGATTAATACCCAAAATCGGCGTGCCGCGGCCAGGATAGCCGGCGATGCTTAAGGGATGAGCATGATCGGCTGTCACCACAATGAGAGTGTCAGCGGGATGTGTTAAATTGCAGGCGACGTCAATGGCTTTTTCCAGTTCCAGAGTTTCCGATATGCTGAGCCCGGGCTTATTGAAGTGATTGCCATAATCTATAAGGCCGCCTTCTATGAACACCACATACCCTCTTTTATTCTTTTGCAGTATCTTTAGAGCCACCTGAGTCATATCCGCTAAACTGGGTTGCTTTTGCTTATTGGCATGGGCCTGAAAATCCATCAATTTCGAACTAAACAGACCCATAACTTTGTCCACTTTTTTGAGATTTAAAGCGAGTAACTCTGATCGATTGGTCACTATGGAGCCCTTCGGATGCATTTGTTTCCACAGTTGTAGCAGATTGCGACCATCTCTACGTTCACCCCTTCGACCGTGAGCATCGTTGAGATGCTGGGGCACAAACTTGCCCATCCCACCGCCCATCATGACGTCGAAATTGCAGCCGGGTGCCCGTTTGATCAACTGCTGGGCCATGTCTATGCAGTAGTGGGGATTCTGTTGAGCATTTGCAACATCAGCATCACTTTCCCAGAAGCGACTGGCCGCATGCGCATACAAGCCCGCCGGACTGGCATGTGTGAGGCTGGTGGTGGTAACAAAGCCAGTAGATTTGCGGGCCTTTTGCGCCCACGTAGCGATCGAGCTGACATGATTTTTGGGGTCCATGCTCATGGAACAGTTATTAAATTCTACATTCGCCGATACACCAATTGTCATTATGTTGGCCTTGACGCCGCACAGGTAGGCGGTTGAAGTGCAGGCCGAGTCCGCCACCTGCGAGTTGGCGCAATACGTCTGACAACCGATACAAGACCATAAACGAGATGTTGAATTTAATTGAAAGGCTACTTACCTTGCTCAAGCCCACCCAAGGAAACCTTTCGAAGCGTAAAGACTCTTCTTCACCCGTCTTGCCCCTCAACTGTCCTTTGCGTATACGAGCTGCCGTCACTGTCGACAGCGACATGCCATCACCCAAAAAGAATATAACATTTTTTGCTCTGCGATAGTTTGGCACAGCAGCGCCTAAACGCATGGCCAACTCTCGATTGGCCAGTAAATGCCAAAATTCGGCAGTTTTCTCTTCGGGCGGCGTGTACCTGCCTGTGGCAATATTTAGCAAATTGTTACGCTGCCCATGGCGCTCATTACTGCTGGCCAGACTTAACGAATGGATGTCGTGTTCAATAAAGGACACGCTAAAGTTGAAAGGCGCCATCAACAATATAATTTCAAACAAAATAAACGCAATGCGCCACATTTTCACTTGACTTGAAGCTGTTCAGTGTTTGTTTTTTTTTTTGGTTCATGAAGTTAATTAAAACATTCAAAAATTACGTTTGAAAACACAGACATATTTTTAACCTTTTACTTTGTTTTTAAACTCTTTTAACTAATCCAGGTATTCTTATCAAAGAATTACTTAGCAGCTCTAAATGGACTGATAAAGAGTCGCCTCTGGCGGTTTGAGGCTAAAAATTATGGTACAAGTGTATAGAAAAATACAGGGTAACAAGTATAGGACGGGACCGTTTGTTGTGAAAAATTAGCAAAATTTTCTACAATAGCATTTCATGAACTTGCGAGGGTCGCCGCTGTTTTCTTTTTTGTTTACGGCTCGATCAGTTTTGCCAGCTTTCATATTGATTTTCCTGTTGTTTTCTGACTCATGCGTAAGAATTTCTTTCCATGTTCTGGATCATGTGTGTCCAAATGTTGCCAATTTTATGAGATACATAAATTTAATGAACGTGTTTTATTATTTAAAATTTATAAAAAAATTTGGTCGAACTGCACGAGTATTAATTAATTAATAATATACAATCGATTTAAGATACATAATTATTTGTAATAATTATTGATGTTATCAAAATTGTCACTAATGAGGTTTAACTGAATTTAAAATGACAAATTTTTTATACCATTAATTCATTTTAATTATCATTTATTCCAAAATTTAAGTTTGTCAAAAATTTTCGTCTGCTGCCTGCCACTGTGCAAAGAATATATATCCATATTTTTTTTTTATGATATAAAGGTTGTCGCATTGTTGAGTTTTATTGGCCGAGTTATAAAATGCTGTCGGTTGAGCTTTTAAGGCACATAAAGTTTATGGCTTTCAAATAAATTTTGCATAAAAACGCATTTAAATGAAAATAATATAAAAATACAAGTTGATTCAAATAAAAAAAAAAAATGACAGGGGAAAAACCGTGAATAGATTTTGAAACAAAGATTTGCTTTTAGATAAGATATCAACGAAACTTTTTACACGTTTGAAAAGCCTGTCGCTGCCTGAGAGTTGCTCATCTTAGATATTAAATTTTGTTTGTTTCGGGCGCATAAATCAGGTTAAATTTGAGCGATGGCATGGGCTATGGATGGCTATGAAAGTCCACAGGGGACCTGTGGCTTGAGAAAATTCTACACAGAAAAAAAAAAAATTTAGAGCCCTCATCTTGCTTTCACCTCCACCTGAGATGACCACTCATATAGTGTCACTTTCCTCACACTTCACGCTGTCCTGTTGCTGCTGGCCGTATTCATTCTCATAACGCGATGGCCTCTTCAAAGTACTGGTAGTTGTCAAACAATGAACCGATTATGCTGCCACCCCAAAATCTCCGGCAAACGGTGAGATTTTAGGAAAGCGTTGGGTGGTGTTGGCAGTCATCTAAATTTGGTATCGTTCTAAGACGCTGTGACCAGACATGGCCTTTAGCATTGAAGGTGATTTTTTGATGCAAATTGCAGCCCATTCAGAGAACAAATGCTGCTGTCTATAGTTAAATTTTGTATGGCTGTATGCCATACCCATGTAGTGCCCATGGGGGCATTTCGCATATTCTCACGAACAGTGGAAGGTTATCATACGGCAATAGTCACCGTCGCAGGACTCTAACGAACACCATAAAACTAGTTGCGCACCGTTACCTCAAAAGAACACTTATTTTGATTGAACAGTTGACGCTGGTGATTTGGCAAGAGTGTCACAAGAATGACACAGAGCCGGGACTAATTAACAACCTGCCATTGCTTATTGTTTACTCGTAGTTATTAATTAAGCACTTCATCAAATCCTAAGCAAAATATTCGCGTGTCAGCACTTGGCTTTTCTTGTTTCAGTTGTCGACACGAGTAACTCAGCGACTATGAAGTAAAATGGAGAAACTTTGTTTGAACAAGCAAAGCTGGCAACACAAACGTTCTTCTTTAATTGTTTGTTTTGGTTAAATTAAGCAAATGAAATCATGTGTTAAGAGAAGTGTTATAAGTCCATTAGGAAAGGGAAAAGCAATACGCCCGCATGATAAGGTTTTTACAAGCCTTTTTCCGTTCGGAACTTCAGCTGTTTCAGTTTTACATTGTGAAAACTATTGCCTGACACAATTTACATATAAATAGTATTAACAAAATCAATATCTTTCCAGGTAACACCAGCATAAATCTGTTTGTGACATGAGCAAACAAATAACAACGGCGGCTATAGAAGATAAATGCCAACTATTTAAATGTTTTAAAACGAATGAATGTCTTGCCAGAGCAGAAAAAAAACACCTCACTAAGCAAAACGGTTTTCTTTTTGCCAATCGATTTTCAACACCATAAAAATGGGTCCTCACATCTCATGTGCTCGTATGGCTGGCATTTACTGAGTTCTGTTTTTTTCCCATTTTTTGTTCTTGTTTTTAGCAACGATGTGTGCGCCAGTGATTTGTTTTGCATTCAACATTTCGAAATGAGAAAACGTTTATATTCATAAATACAAAAAGAAGAAGCAGGAAAAAACGCAGACAAAGTCTTGAATTATATTCGGCTCAATAAACGATGACGGTCTGAGGAGTTGTTTGCCGTGAAACTATTAAACATTTTTCACTTAAGTTTTTTTTTCCCCCTCATAAACATTTTTTTATTTGTTGACCTTTTAAGTTTCTTATTACTTTTTATATGATTTTAATGTCGGCTGTAGGACAATTTTTTTTTTTGCGTGAAACTTAATACTCGGTTCAAAAATGCAAGTGGAGTGCAATCAATTATAAAAATGCAGTGAAACTGTACATCTCTGCTGCAGTGACGGCAACTTTTGTTGCTGTTGCAGTCCAACTGCGCATTTTTGATTGCAACCTAAATTTCAAGCATTTTTATATTAAAAATTTAGTTTTCTAAATAATAAAATGTTAAAAACAATAACGATAATGACATTTATTGCAAATGTTGAATCCAGATGTTGCACTTTTATAATAAATTACAAGAAAAAAAAAAACACCAAAAAACCTAAAATTAAAAGACTCCTTGAGTTAGAAAACAAATTGAAACATATGGGCAGAATAATTATTTTGAACCAATAAAAGATATCAAAGTGATGTATTTCAAAGCCGTGTCCGGGTGCTGCCATCAACTTTTATGTTAAAACGTTTGAGTTGGTGTTCCATCTTCCTGGCGAAATGTCTTTATGTAACACTTGCAATAGCGACATTAACTTTCGCCAACAATCTGATCGATTTAATATAGTCAAGAGGGGCCGGCCGTTCATACAATTTTCCTTTTATTAAACTATAGGTCTTATTTGTTTGCTGAAAAATTAAATGACATGTCCATGTGCTGTCCGTCAGCAAACCATAATGATACTTTTGCTGACATTTGCAAAACCAGAGGAATCACCACACAATTGTAAAAAAATAAAAGTTTTTTATATAACTTTATATACAATAAATATGTACATATATATTAATTTGTGTTTTTCTAATGTTTTATTTCGAATTCAACAAGCTGGAACTACTTTGGTGTCAACGATTTTTGCCGAAATTTGACATATGAGAGTGAGTGCTGCCAAGTATTTTACAGATGATGTTTTCATGATCATTCCACTGTGATGCTCAATAAGAGGGGACTTAGACGGTAATGCAAGTCGTACGATAAGTCAAGATTTTGAGTAGGAGAGCACGAAGAGAGAAAATACGGATGAATATATTACAGTCGTACGGCTTTCATCGTTTTTGAAAATTTTTCAAATTCCTGCACCCATCATTTAGATCAGGGATGTATTTGTATGTAAACATTTGACATTGTTTTGGTCTGGTGCTAACGCGAAAAAATCTGTCGTAAGATTTTTGTTTTCACTTTTAAAAAACGGAAACAATTTCATATGATTTTCTCTTTGGTTGTACGTGCGACTTGTAGTACCGTCTAAGTCCCCTCTAACTGCACTTGTCAACGTACATACCGAAATGTATCTGGCTGCCAAGGATTTTTATTTTTTGTATATTTTATTACTTTGTTTTTGCAATTTATCTTTTGATATTTATTAAGATAATAAGCAAAATAATAGTTAAATATATATAAAACTGCGAAAAAAAGCCTATATTTACAATAAAATGACTTAAGATTTACTAATTATTAATAATACAGATTTTGACAAAAAAAAAAAAACAAAACAAAAGAAAAGAAAAAGATTATAAATACATTTTTAATAGAAAGAAAAAATCAACTTCTGAAAGTTAGATCTAACACATGGTATCCTTTACGCTTTCGAATTTCATCGGTATCGTCTAATAACGCCAGCGGATTTTCAAGCAATCATGAAAATCTCTCTCTTTTTTTAAATGTTTTTCGCTGTATGAATTTATTATCTCCTTGGCAGTTTGTATATATTTAGATCCTTCGATCGCAAACGAATTACAAGCCAAGACAATTTTTAGACGAAACTTTCCATAACAGCTGACAGGTACGAGTACATACATACATCGTGATCATGCTTGCATTGTTTACTTTAAAGCACAACTCTGGTGTGTAGGGGCATCCTCCTACATCGTTTACTAAAATCGTTCCAAAATACGTCATTACCGTGTTTCTCTTCTACTGAACATATGTAACTTGTGTCATACCATAATAATTGTTGTATCGTGTAAAGACACCTTTAATAACAATAAACAAAAATGTCCGGACATTTTCGTCTCTGTACTATTTGGAAACTTATTAGAACAACTTATATTATTGCAATGAAATTCAAATATAAAATGATTTCTTATAAATCCTTCATATCCTTTTAAATTTCAACTACTGTTGAGTTAAAGTTTTCTGTTGTAACCATCGTATCATTGCCATGAGTATTCGCTGTGTTTAAAAATAAAAGAAAAGAGCGGGCCGTAGAGAGAGGGGGGGGGGGGGGGACGGACTTGAAAACTCAATACAAAAAAAACAGTAGAAAACTTGTGGGAAAAAATCCTTGAAATCTTTGATATTTCATTTAATAGTTTAAAAAAAAACCCCCACACACACACACACGCACACACACTCAGGCATACTCGTATTTGGTGTACTGTGACACCTTCCCATACATCCTTACACACATACATATTAATATATCTATTTAAACACAAAGCCACTCTAGGCTTTTATGTATTTGCATGTGTTTATGTGTATGTGCGTGTGTGTGTGCGAGTGTGTGTGCGAGCATTTCAATAGACTCGTGCACATAAACACCTTTTTTACATTCATTTGTTTAACAACTACTCTATTCAGTCGGCACTGGCACTGGCACGGGCACTGTCACTGTCACTGTCACTATCACATAAATACACAACCATTCATTGGCGCTGTGTTATTTTTCAAACTGTTGTCATCGTCTCACCAGAGATTCTGTTGCAAAATACCAGTTGATATTCCAATCATTAAATATTCAATTTTTTCTTTTTTTTATTTATATTTTTATTCTTTCCTTCTGGTGTTCTGGTGTTGTGTCTGTCACTCGGTAACTTTTCGTCTACAATTTATAAACTATATTTTGGCATGAAACTAGTCAATAGTCGAACGAGAATGTACATAGAAATGGAAATTCCTGCAGTTAAAAGAGCCATTAAGTGGTGAATGAGTGATTGCGGTTAAAGACGTCGGTTGGTTGGCAGAGTTTGAAATTGTGTTACACGAAATTTTATTACAAAGAATTTTTGCTAGCAACTCTGTTGCAAAAGAATACAAAGTTTAACAAATTTTAAACTCCTTAAAGTTTAACAATTTTAAACAACATTTAAATATTTCATTATTTCAATGTATTTGCAATTGATCGATATCTAAAATCAACAGTAGAATAATAATTGAGGAATGAGCATGATATTCCACAAGGAAATTCACCGAATCAGTTAATAAATTATTTGAATGCGGACCTATAACGGAATTTGCCAATTCAAATAAAATTTTTGCAAAAATAGTTGTTGAACGCATTTTTATAAAAAATCACTTTTTTTTGTAAGTTGAATTTATGTTTAAACAAACAAAGGCAGATGTTTTCTGGGCTCGATAGGCCTTACAAAAATGTTGACTGTCAAACGAACTGTGTTACTGTGTTGATTTTTTGACATTTGTAATTAGTGCACTGTGGCAACTCAGCATTAAGAGATTAGCGCTTGAACAACGCTACCAATGAGCTAAATTTTATAAATGAAGCGCCAGCTCGTGTTACGTTCAGTGCAGATCGTTGCTGCACGATGTTGTTGATGACATTTTTTTGGATTGACAATATGAGTAACGAATTCCTCGCAACCTCTGGGCCCATTTGAATGCTACCGACCAGCCAATTTGTAAATTGCATTCTTTTTACTTTAGATATAGTGACGCTGTATGCATTTGCCCCAATTGGGCCACTGCCGCCAAAAACGCAAAATTTCACTTTAATTCGTTTGTGCAAATTTTGAACAAATTCAAACTTAGAAACGCTGTTCAGTGTTAAAGGCCATACAAAATTTTATTATAACTCGATTTCGCGAAATGGCCTTCAGGGTTGTGCAATTTTTCAACTCTCGATTATTTGGATCTTTCGCAGGCGCCTATAAGGTTTTCGTTTGAATTATAATTTAATGCTTTTTACGATTTACGCTTTTATAAGTCTTAAAAAAACCACCCTTTACCTTCAACACTTCAGAATGTTTTTATTCTCCTTAATTAATCCTTAATCCGGAGTGTTCAAAAGGACTTCGGTGTTTTCGATTCTGCTGCAGTTGTTTTCAAATGTTTTTCTATCGTTTTTTGTGCTGAACACTAATCAAGAAATTCGATTAAAACTATTAAACGAAAATTCAATTTCTGGTTGTGTGATCAAGTTACGAACATGTTTTCATGCGATGGCTGGTGTTCATATGAAAACGGCATGAGCTGATGGTAATTTGTTGGACAACCCGGCAAAGGTTTTAAGGCATTTATCCATATTTTGCATAATATTTATAATCTTTTGGCCAAATTAAGCTCCACATCCACATCATTTAAGTATTAAGTCCATATTTTAGGCTTATAATTATGTATGTGCATGTGCCCAGGGATGGCAAATCCATTAAAACTTTAGTTTTTGTTGGATTTTTTTCCGATTATTAATAGCCTGGAAATAATCTATTCGAATATTTGGCCGAAGTTTTATCTCTGCCTTGGAACCATTTGCTTTTCGTGTGCTTCTTAAGCAATCATTTATCATCCCTGCATCTAATTTGTAACTGTTTTTCAATTTCTTTCTCAACTCAATATATTTGTGTAGTCATTATCATGAAATTTACATTTCAAGGTAAATTCTAAATTAAATTTATTGGCAACTAAATGAAAGGAAAATAATCGAATTATTGGTATAAAAGGCAGCCACATGCTGGCAAATTTTGAAGTGTGTTTCAGTTGCTTGCACTCTCATCTATTATATCTATTATGTTAAAAGGCTTTCGACATCTAGAAGATACTCGGTGGAAAACCTGCTTTAATTAAAGTAAAAATATAAAGAATAACTTTTTAATTAAATTTTTTAACTGCTGGCCTTATTTAATTATAATATCTTTATTATCTGCAACATCAATTTAGTTTTTGCTGGCAAAACACCAACAACAGCAGCGACAACTTTAAATCACTAATTCTGGCTTTCGACAACAACAACAACAACAACAGCCGAACTTTTAATGCACATTTTGTGGCGAAAACTACAAAATCTGAACAATAGTGGCAACAAAAAACCAAAAAAAAAAAAAAAAAAACAACTAAAAATCACAGCCAAAGTTTTTGACACTCGTTAAGGCGAAAGCTGAAACAGCAGGCCACCGACTTGAACGAAATGATCCTTGTTTTGTGTGTTTTGTAAATAACAGTATAATAGAACAGATCCTTAAAAATATACGAAAACTTTTGAATTGTTAACAAAAGTTTTTGGTGTTTAGGAATGCAGAGTGTTTTCGTTACAGCTGCAGACGTTTAAATGAAAAGAAATGAATATTTTTTATATTAAATAAATAAAATTTATTACCTTAATGTTTAAAAACGCGTGACTTGGGTCATGCAGTGCCACTAAGCAAAAAGATGTACAGCTGCTAAAAAGCCTCTTCTGGTTTATCGATGAGTTACAGCAACGCCAAAACTTAATGGCTTTAATCTCACGAAATCTTGGTGACTAATTGCCAGGACCGTAGACTAAATTAACAGGAGCGTGCGCTGCAGGACATGTCGCTGCATGCGAATTGCGATAAGGAAAAACTTGATTAAATGTTGGCAGATCTTTTGAAGGGATTTTAAGTCTAGCGATGAATAGAAATGCGAAATATCAACGTATAGACAGCTGGAAAGTCCCCAAAAAAAAAAACTTACAATTGCAATTATTTTTTTTTACTGAAATTTATTTTATATATATTTTGTTTTATCTAATTTTTTTTTGATAGTTTTACTTATTTTTTTAAATAATATTTTATTTGATTTCAATTGTTTTAAATTCATTTTATATATTGTATTATATGATATATCTTATTTAATTTAATTTTGTTTTATTTTATTTTTTAATATTGACTATTTTTTAGATTATTCGTTTGTAGTTTTTTGTATTTAATTTTATTTAGATTTATTGGTTTATTTATCTCTTATTATATTTGACTTTTCCAATTTTACTAATGTTTTTTATTTAATACTATTTTATTATATTTCATTATTTCATTTTAAATAATTTAAATTCAATTCATCTTCTTTATTTTTGAATTTTATTTAATTCTTTGTTTTCTATATTATTTTATCTCATTTTATTTACTTCATTCATTGTTACTTAATTTTTTTTGCATTAAACAGCCGAAGTCGCTGTTATTTTATTTTATTTTTATTTATTTTATTTTTCTTAATTTAATTTTATTTTTTATTTTATTGAACATTGATATTCTTTAATCTTGAGCTACTTTGTGTTTGTTGTTATCTTTATTTATTTAAATTTTTTTTTTTTTGGCTTTTAGGTTTTAAGGTTTTTTTATATATTCTTTAACAAAAATATTTAGAATTTTCTTTATTGCCAATGTAAATAATCAAAAAGGTCAAGCAATGAAATCAAGATAATTTAATAATTTATTTTATATGACTAAATATGTATATTATGAAACCTTTAATTATTTTATCTCATTTATGTTTGGTTTTATGAGCTTGACGTTATTTTTTTATTTCTTAAATTTAACTTAATTATTTTATTTTGTATTATTTCATTTATTTTGTTTAATAAAAAAGTAAAATAAAAACAATTAACCGAAATTATATAAAATAAAATGCAAGTAGTATAAAATATAAATAAAAATTATGTAAAAATAAAGTAAAATAAAATAAGCCAATTAATATACATATAATGAAATAAAATATTATAAAATGAGGTAAATAATATTAACAAAATTAAATCAAACACTAAACGAAAATAAAATAGAAAAAAATAAAATAAATTTAATTTATTTTTTTTTATTTTATATCATTTTATTTATTTATTTTATTTCGGTTCATTCATTTTGTTTTACTTTATTTTATTTCGGTTTATAAGTATAATTTTTTTTTATTTCAGTGTATTGTTATTGTTATTATTTAATATAATTTTATTGATTTTGTTTTACTTTATTTTATTTTGGTTTATATATATTTTTTGCTATTTGATTGATTATTGTTTTTCTTTTATTTGATATCTTATCTTCTTTGATTTAGTTTAAGATAATTTTTCTTTAGTTTAGCCACTTTTTTTTTTGTGAGTGTATGGAAATGTTTAACAATAGAATTAACTTCTGTTGCACACTGGCCCTTTAACGCAGAGCCAGCAAGGTCTTAAGCACAAAAACCAATGTACAAACATTAAAGAAAAGTGAAAACCAAGTACGAAAGCCTGTGAAGAGGTTGCAAAAGTTAAGGATACTTAAACACACACACACAAACACACACACACAGAGAGACACACGCACACACAAGTCCTCAAACAAACAAGAAAAACCGAAATGAGTTTCGCTCTCACATGTAGTATAAAAACTGACCTATTAGTCGCATTTGTGGTGTATTCCTAGGAATAGAGCAAAAGTAAATAAGAAACTTTACAGAAACTGAGCTACACAGGCAGACGAGAGAGAGAGAGAGAGAGAGAGAGAGAGAGAGCGCGCGAGAGAGAGCGAGAGTTTTGTATAAGAGTTGCGTTTCTTTTTGCCATGATGTTGTTGCCTTTAACTTTTTAATTGTTTGGAAAATATGAAAACTGTATTTTATGTTTTACGCATGTTTTTGTTGGGATTTTCAGTTTCTTGTTATTTTGTATATGACAAATGCTTCTTCTTGCGCTTGTTCTTTGAGTAGGTAAGTCTGTAACTGTGTGTGTGTGTGTGTGTGTATGTTCATTAGACAAAATGTTCGATTGAATGTGTATCACTTTCAGTTTAATACACTCCAGCTGTTGCACATTTTGTTACAGCAAAAGTTTGTGTTGAACGAAAACTGAGCGTGTGTGCTTGTGTGCATCAGTGTTTGTATAGAGTATGTCGGATCCAGCAGCTAGATTATTTGCCAAGGCAAACTATATTTGATGAGGTACCCATCCAGTATGAAACGAGTATTCCATGTGTTTGGTGCCTGTCCGGCATAACAAGTGATACAAAAAAAAAACCAACAAACAAAAAATCGAAATTAAAAAAAAACCTGTTTCTAATAAAACTAAAATGAAAAGAAAAAAATTAATTATTCAAAAAATAAAACAGAAAATATCTAACACATGAAAAAAAATTAATTATTACAAAGAAAAGAAAAATTGCAAAATTTGTGCAAAAGAAAATTCGGGCAAATAAATTTGCTTTTCTTTTTTTTTTTTTTTGTTAGAAAATTTCATTAAAAATTAAAAATTCACAAAAATATATTACAATAAATAAAAGTTTTTTGTATGCAGTTAATTCCGAAATTTGAATAAATAAAATTTGCGAAAAAAAAATTTATACATATTTTTTGCAAAATAAAAAAAAAAATTAAACACGTTTTGCTAAATTTCTTAGATTCCAAGAAGCCCGTTATATTAATATCATCATTAAATGTGTGCGTGTGTGTGTTTGTGTAAAACGAGAAAGAAGTACCAGCAAATGTATACCAGTTTTACAGCTACTACTACAACAACAATTCCTACAAACGTTAGCGGTCACGACAACGGTTCAACGGTGCGTATACGTGTTGTTAAATCTTGATTACTCGCTTGAGTGTGTGTGTGTGTGTGTGTGTGTGTGTGTGTGTGTAGTTGTTGGTTTTGGTTTGCTGGCTGGCTGTTCTAATTCTGTGCCCCTCTTTTTCGCCTGATGCTTCGCCAACGTTTCACTTTCATTTCGGTTCGTTACAGTTCGGTCCAAATCGTTTCGGTTCGTCGATAACTTTTTCGACTTTCATACAGCAAAATACTACTTTCCTTATTGGCACCTCTTTCGCACCAGGATCTTAGGAAAATATTTGAAAGGATTTTAGATGTTGCGATGGTGTGTATGTACATACGGATGTATGATACAAATGTAAAATTAATTTATGTATGTATATTATTAGTCATACATACATACATACATACATACATACATACATACATACATATGAGCATATAAATACTTATGCATGTGTATGTACATGGGAGAATGTTTAATAAAATCAAATTTTATAGCTGTAAGGATTGCAATCCGGCATCAATAAAATATCTAACGTGGAACAAATTACAGATAAATATTAAATTGGGGGAAAAAAATAATCAAATAAAAGGTAATTATGTCGTTGGGCATATGAAACATTCAACAATTTGTTGTATGGATTTATTTATTTAAGGTACAGAGCCAAGTAATAAACATTTACATATATCAATTCAGCTGTCCAATAGGACAACCACATACATACATACGAGTACATGCATTCTGCTGTCTTTCTTCTTGTTTCAATATAATTAGAAAATTGTTTCCAGAATTATAAAATATTGCTGTTTAAAAAAACTGAAATTTTTCCCATAAAAAGAAACACCAATTGGCCATCGCAAAGTTGACTCATATAGAGTCCTGCTTAAGGCGAGAAAAAATCCTTTTACATTTACAAATATGCTGTGTGTGCATCAGTATGATTGTAATTATGTAAATGTGTTTATGTTTTAATTTTTTTTTTGGGTATCCGCTGTATCAGCAAGAGAAGGAACTTCATATTTCAGAATTGGCTGTGAGCTTGTTATTATTGTTATTATAATTATTATTATTATTACTATAAATATGATTATTTCCTGGGGGAAAAGGAGGTTCTGTGGCTGTGTAAATCATGTTCCCTCCTTACCGCAAAAAAACCAGAGTATTATTATTATTTTATTACAATTATAATTATTATTATAATATTAAAAATTATTATTATTATAACTGCTATTACTGTTATTATTATAAATTATAATTGTTATTATTATTATATTTATTATTACTATAATTATTATTATTACTATAATTATTAATATTGTTATAAGTATAATTCCACCTGGAGCGGTCCCCAGGTGGACTGCATATCACAAGCGCGCTTAAGGTGGGTTTTTAGCCGCTGACCTATCACGGCAGTCTGACATACGATATGAACGACGGTCCCTGTTAGATGCGAAGAGCATTTTCGTATCTCACGCCAAAAAAAAAAAAAATTATAATTATAATAATAATTATTATTATTCGTATCTTTAATATTCTCACTATTACTATTATTTTTACTACTACTATAATTATTGTTATTATTATTATCATTATTATTGTTATTATTATAACTATTAATATTATTTATATTATTACTATTATTATTACTATTATAATTATAATAATTATTTCTCATAAAATTGTTTAACTAGAAAAATTTTATTTTTAGTCTTGAAAAAAAGTCTTTTTTTTTCTTAATATTCTTAATAAAAAGGAAGAAAAAGAAAGAAAATTGAGTGAAAACATTTTTTTTTCGGCATGTCGATGCATGTCTTTGAAAGTGGCTCGAATGAAATTATAACTTATGACAACAACAATAACAAAATTGTTTTGTTAAGGTCATTTTGTGGCAGCTTGTGATAAAAATTATAAAGTTTTTTTTTTTTTTTTTATCGATAAAAGCGGATAAATGTTGACAGTGAATAAAATAAATACAGCGTAAAATATTAACAAAGTACTTTTGGTTATTGCAAAAATCCATATATGACATTTTTCACTAGAATGGTGTTTTAAATATTGAATATATTTGCGGCACAGATTCGGCTAAACTTGGTATTTACATTCTTATACAGCATCACGGTGTCCACTGTGTGGGCACTTTGAGCCCCCTGTCCTCTACCTGCCTACAACGGATTATTGCTGTTCGACTCATATTGTTTTATATTGTTTTCTTACATTTTTTTGTCAAACATTTTTGCCTGACCATCATAAGTATTTGTTTTTTGTTTCTAAGTTTTCTTTTGTAGACCCTTTTTAATTGTTTGTTGTTGTTGTTGCCTGTGGAAATTTCTCTGCTAAACCATTCGAGCAGAAGTTCAATTTGTGAACTAAGCGATTTGTTAGATATACAAGCGTATATTTTTATTTCCTTGCCTTTTTGCTAAATAAGTCTTAAACTCTGCTTTTAGAGTAAATGTGTAGCATTTTAATTGTTGCTGTTGTTGTTGTTGTTGGATTTTCTGCCTCCAATGTGCTGTAGGCCATTTGATATGACAAACCTTGGCCAACTTAATGTTAGTTAACGAACGAAAGGCAAAGCCCAAAAACAAAAACAAACAAAAAATGTGAAAACGAGTGTTAAAGGATGTTTTTGTTTTTTTCAAGGATGAGACAATTTTCAGCTAAAGTTTATAATTTCTGAGAAATGAGTTTCAAAAATAAAAAAGTTTTTAAGCCAAATCATTAGAGGATAACAAGTATCTGCTGTAGGTTTAAAAGAAAATAATATAAGTGATTGGAAAATGATCTTTAAATTTCCTTTTGCTTTTTTTTCGTGCTAAAAGTTTAAACTTTCGTTTGTTCTTTCTGGCCTTCACCAGAACGTGTGCATCGTGTGTGCCTTCAAGTATTTGGTTCAACTTGGCTCTTGTTTCGTTCTCCTTTGGCCACCACTACGAGTACTCTGCTCATGTTTTACTCTTTTGTTTGGGCTGGCGTCTGCCTGGACTTGTTGTGCTGAAATGTTTGACTTTTTCTTGACAGTTTTCAGTTGCAAATTTCAAATGTTTATTGTGCTGCAGGAATTTTTGCCCAACAGTGGTTCACAAATTTGCTTTTCTTGTGCAAGAGAAACAATTTCGAACAAATTAAAGTTTTTCATTCAATTTTCATTCCATAAAAATATTGTAAAGGAAACACGATTTCATGTCCTTGTACTCTAACAAATGAGTTGCATGATGTGAAACATTTAATGAATCGTGCAAAATATTCACGCGTTAATTTTTACATTAAACAAATTTTCCAAATCATTTAATTTCAGTGGATTTTGGCTCGTTTAAGGCGCCAGCCGATTAGAATTAATTAAAAAGGCCTCTTAATAGGTACTTAAATGGACAAACTGAAACGTTTCAAAGGCGGGCCAAAAAAATATAAATTTAAAAAGTTGTTAGAAACGGATTTTTCCACCAAGAGCCGCCAGATATTGTAATAAAATAAAATTCTGCTTTCATTTACAACATCCATAAATGCTATTTTGTATGAAATATAACGTCATTAAAAGAATTGCCCCGATTTCTTGGGCTGTCACGAATTCGATGCAATTAAGCCGCTCTACATCTGACCGAATTTGAGCACTGGCCTCTGTTGCCATGTTGCCTATAAGGACATCGTAAATAAGGAATATTTTTAATTATTATTATACCAGTCAAATGGGTGGCATTCAAAATGATTTTTGTATCATTCTCAGGTGGGCTCAATGTTGTCTGGATACTCATTGATTGTCAACAGTAGAAGAGCAGATTTCTCCCTAAATGTTTATTGTTTTCTCTCTTTTCTTGTTCAAGAAGAAATAACAATGCTGCGACAACTGGTTCCAGATCCCGAAATATTCTCGCTACAATCAATATAGTTGAGTGTGACACAAACATGGTTGGCGGCAATACAATTAAATGTTTCGTCGTAACGATGCGGTTATAAACACTTAACGCATAACCATAATATTGTTCAAAATTACATTAATATGATTCATTCTGATAATAATATGGTTATAAATGACATTAATATGGTTGCTAATACAAATCATAAGATGGTTTACAACTAAAGTATCTTTGATTAAGTTCTGCAGCAAAATGTTTTTCTTTTTTCTACAAAATAATCATGTCCGGTCACCACTTTGTAGTAAAAAGGACTAATAAAAGATCTGGAACTATTATTGGGGCCGGTTTGGAGTTGCCACGACTAAGAAAATCGTATGACACTTGGTTCCACGGTGAACAACGTGTTCCGACGATTTATTCAGAACATTGTAAGAAACAATTTGCTGGTATTAAATTAACTTTCTACCTCTTCAGGGAATACATTTTTTCAAGCTTTCTTTTAATTTTTTTTGTGTTCTAATAAAAGAAGACACTTGAAAACAGGATTGTAATTAGGCGAAACATTAGGCGAATATATTTCTATAATTCTATTATGAGTCCGTGTTCAAAGTTCAACTTGCAAATCAGAAATAATCGATAGCGTAAAACAGTTATACCGACTTAGTTCAGTTTTAGTACTCCGCTTAGAAGGAAAATCTTTATTTCGAATTGCTGTGATTAGTTGCCAAAGAAGCCACGAAAAATTAATTGTTTGTTTGACAAACTAATGAGCAAAACCTTGAATTTATTTATAATTTAAGTTTTATTTTTTTTGTTAAATTTTCCTATAACGAATAATTGTGGTCAAAAGGAATATTCTCTTTAATCGCCTTAACTGAATTAATTTGTTTAAGGCTTTAATGACATTTTTTGAAATAAATCATATTTTTTTTTTTTGCCGCTTAAAACTTAAATTGTGGCATAAAAGCGAAATCTGTTTTTTTTTGTTTAGTCACTGCGAATTTTGTTTAGGTTTTACTGTGCAGCACAATACCAGCATCGTAGATGCTTTGTTGTTGCTATTGTTTTTATAGTTGTTGTTGCTGTTTCATTTACAACCTGGTTTACGGGGTTTTTGTTTAAAATTAACCGTTTAGATTAGTTGTTGTGTTGTTCTATTTGTTGTTGTTTGTGTTGTTGCTGCTTCTGTTGCCACTCGGGCTCTCATAAAGAAGCACAAACTTTCTAGTCGTCGTCGCCATCGTCGTCATCGCCATCGTACGATTGTTTCTTTTCATGTTCACACATACAAACGCACATACAGCAGCGGGTAAGTTGAGTGTTACCAGGAAAAAATAAAAACTAATATACAAGATTGTGCGGGGGAAAGGAAATATGTTCGGCTGTATGTAGTTGTAGGCGTGTTTGTTTTCCACTAAGTGAATTAGATGTTTTTCTGAGAGGGATTGTTTACTAAAGTAAATGTGTGCACGCGCGTGTGTGTGCGTGAGCGTAGGTGGGTGCATGCAGAGGTGTTTGCGTGCGTGTTCGTGTGCGTGTGCGTGTGCCATTGCTGTTAAATTGTGGCAGACTGCTGCTTTAAACGGATGTAACTAAAAGTGAACAAGTGTGTTCATTTCCATTTAATATAATAGTATTAGATTTAAGAAATGCTTATGGCCTGCATTTGAATGCTGTCGCGTATGAGTGATTTATTATTGTATTCGCCAAAATGCCAAAATCACAATTCTGTGAGATTATTTGCATTGATGGTTCATAATCACAAATGACTTGGAAATTCTTGCCTATTACGCAGACAAACTACTGGGTGTTTTTTTCGGAGCTGGAAAAGTTTCAATTAATAATAAAACCATGAATTATAATTTTAGTATCGATGCAGCGGGGCTTTATGGACTAGAAAATTTTATAATATTAATGTTTAAGTATGTGGCCGTATAAGGTGCAATATGGAGCACCAATTTTCCAGCTGTCTGTATTACCACTTTCGTTTACTCTGATCTTTATGTTAAACAAATAAAAATGTTATTACAACGAATTGCTTTTAAATCTCTTTGGCTTTTTCAAGACAATTGTATATAAAATTGAAGCTTTTAACATATTTTTCAAAGAGTTTCAAGTCAAGCAAATGTCAGCATATAGACAGCTAGAAAACAAACACAACAAAAACCACTTATACATATAAATTGTGAAGAATAATTCTTAAAATTGTCATATTCATGGCGTTATCCTTTCACGACGATCTGCTTGCGTTAATAAGTTTTAAGATGACAAGTTTTAATTAAAATGCAACCGAATAACTTTTCAGTTATAATAGTTTCTTTTATTTCTTTTTATTTTATTAAAAACAAAAAAACACAATATAATTTTAATGTTTGAATGAAAGTAATCAAGAAGCGCAGATGCTCACAGGACAAAATTGCTGTGGCCGCATTAATCCAAAATGAGAAATAAAGCCACATTGTCTTGAGTTATGAGGACAGTGACGGGCTCATGACATGGACGATAGACAAATGGCACAATAATGGCCAAGATGACCTGCCCTTAAGCCAACATGGTCTTAAGATGCCGGCATTGTCTGCATTAATTAATTTGGCAAAATTGATATCAAAGGCTGGCAATGAATGTGCACTGCCGACAGGAAGGACGATAGTGACAAGAAGGCCAAAAAAAAAGCTCAACTAATAATAACAAACTCTTTAAGGGAGTTATAGTTGAACTTACAGCAATAAAGAATCAAAGAATATATTTTGGCTTGTCCTGAAAAGCGCAAAAGAAAAACTTATCTGCTTTTTCCACAACTTCTTAAACACATTCGATAATTTGAAAATACTAAAAATTAAGCCACCTCGGACTTAAAACCATAAGATAACATTTTTCTGAAACAAAAGTTGGTTTAAAGTAAAACTTAAATATGAAATAAAATTTTTCGCATTATAGAAATATTTATTTTCAATAAATACTTTAACACGATCGTCGGCAAGACCGCTGGCAACTTTCTCTGCTGCACCAGCGATTATTGTTGTTGTTGCCAGCACAGCCTCAATAGCTCGTTGGACGGCAGGTACCCGAGGAACGATGATAAGCCCATACATTTTGTGCCCTACAGCCACGTTCAGCCCGACCACGATAGATTGAACCCCCAGACGAAGCTCGCCCTGCAAATAACAAAGTAATTTGTACACGTTTCTTGTGTCGAATATTCCCAGATAAAACTTATATATTGTGTCGTGACAAGCCAGCCATTGGGCCTCGCAATAGCCGGCAAAGATAATCAGCAATAAATCAGGAATAATTAACAATTTCCATATATGTATTAATGGGAGTTGTAAAACAGCAACGAAGTCTGACCCAAAATATATTTTTCAAGATTTTTGGGGCCATTTTCAACATTCAAAAGTTGATTAGCTGAAGATTTTTTGTGCAACTAATTTCATTTACCCGACTTTGCTTACCGACAAAGACCAGTGCAATCAATGGATATCAATATAATAGCAACTTTCAGTTTTTATAAAGCACAATTAAAAGTCTAACCGCCTTTAACAGCTGTTGGATATGCGGCTTTTAAAAATTTTGCGATTTGTCACATAACTTTTATAAAAGGAGATATATAATACCGAAAAATATATATAGCCCCAAGAGGTTTTTACACACATGTGCTCATTGGTATTGCCCTAAAGCTGTTTAATCGTGTTTGCCGCGGACCAGCGAACCAATAAATAAACAAACCTACAGAGAAATTTACAATGCAGAAATACAATATAGGATATTTATAAAGTTAATATTTATTCAAGAATATTATATAATTAAATTTAAAAATTGTATTAAATAATTTTCTTTAAAATGATGATGAGGAAATAATTTAAACAACTTTTTGTTATTCATACAAACAGCTGAATTTTAAAAGTTGTTTATGCAGCTGTTTCAAAAATATATCTAAAGAGTAGAGCAAATAATTTCTTTGTTTAATAAATGATTTTTATTTTTTAACAGCAACAACAACAGCAACAGTTCAATAATGAACTTGTTGTTTCATAAATGTCATAAGTTTCTGCCTAAACAGGCTCTTCAAGCTGTAACAGCAAAACTTAAATTATACATTTCGTAGAGTTGAAAAACCTACTTAAGAAAAAGTTTACAAATGAAATTCTTAATGTTGATGAACAGCCCCCACGAGTTTCAAAGCTAAATTTCATTTCAAGGACATGATATTATCTGTGTCAAAAAGACCAACATGACATTACAATTTTTCATATCCAACTGCAACGAGATAAATTCCTGAAATATGTTTTAGGAATCACTTGGAATCCTTAGGAAGGGCCATGGCCAACTCTCTATCATTGGCAAGTATGAACGTTTCAGCCCCGAATAGGTTTCTCCTCAGCCGAATGACCTTAATCATGATATTTCTTTAGAGGCATTCGCACGGCATGTTGGACTTTATTCTGGCTTTTAACTTCTGGCGAAGGTTGCACCAGCACCTGCACAACCGAGGCCACGTTTAGGAACTTCATAGATTTCAATACCGGCATTTTTTACAGAAAATATTTAAAAACTTTTCTGCCTTGGAAATCTTATCGCTTGGCCTACATAATTAACATTTTTTCTTGGACCGGCCTTGTCATTTCGTTGCACAGTGTAGTTAATAAAGAATACAGGAGCGTGTTAAAACGTCGAAATAATTTCTATTCAGTTACAAACAAAAAAGAAATTGTAACTCTTAAACAGGCACGTGTTCACACCAGCTGACTTTATATTCAATAAAGATAAAACAGTTGTTTCTGTTGGCCTTACCCAGTCCAGAGGCCCTCAACTGCATCAGAAAAAGTTCTTCTTTTGAGCCCATTAAGCCAAAATGAAATTATTAATTATTTCGGCTTTGTTGCTGGTAGTCCTTGTCAGCTGTTGCACAGCCCAGTGGCAGAGATGTCACGGCCGTCAGTGTAAGTATTTTTAACATGAAATGGCAAAAAATGTTCGCTTTTGATGGTAATTATTGTTTTAAAATTTGCTTAGGGAGTGCCGGCTGCTGGGGTAAAGGCCATCCGGGACGTGGTGGTGGCGGCTGCAGAGGTCACGCCATGTATTATTATGATCGCGGCTCCGGCCAATGTCGTCCCATGTATTATTACCGTGGCTGTGGCGGCAACAATAATCGTTGGTGTTCAAGAAATGCCTGTCAAAGGGCTTGTGGTCGCGGCCGCTGGTCCGGATGAAAACAAACCCTTTCATTCGTCGACGAATGCACCAATAAAGCCGATATTAAAATTTCAAATAAAAGTAAATGAATGTGCGAAAGTTAAACTTCAAATAGTGGTTTTGATTTCAAAATTGTAATTTATGCGTGTAAAAGATTGCAATCAATTCAGTCAATTAATGATTGCCAATTGTTTTAGTTGCATTCGTGAACTGATTTTATGAATTCAATTTAATAAAAATGTGATATAAAATGATTCTGACAAGTTTTTCAAGACCAGCTAAAACACAGTGTTCTCGTCAACGTCAACGTATGGAATAAGACAGATTGTTAAATAAGCAGTCACGTGGCGCAGCGGCATTACGTATGAGTCTTAAATCAATAAAAAGATATTAATGCCAAACATTTATGATTAAATTCAGTTTAATTTACCCAAATTATAAGTTTAACAATTTATATTGGTTTCCATAAGAATCAAACAAATGAAACTAAATAACTTTTAAATTTTTCATCATAATTTTCTTAGGATTAGAGAATGAAAAAGGAAAACAAATATCAACAAAATGTTATTGGCTATCAGATATAGAAATCATTTGTTAACAAATTCATTTTAGTTATATCAGGCCAGCAGCTGTTACCAAGCATTTCCCAACAACAATCGAATCCAAATCAAATCTAACCTCAATTTTCGCCTGCTTTTTGTTGCTTTCGTTTCATTTAAGCTTCAATGGCTTCAGATATTTGAAAAAGCCACCCACCGCCGCCTTGACAAACATTCCATCTTTTGTATGTTGTTTTTATTTAGTATTTTTTTTTGTTGTACTCTTAAATTAACATCATCTGTTTGTCTTCTGCTTGCCTCATAGTTACGGATTTTTATACTGATTGTCTGTTATCAGTTGCAGGATGTGAAGTAGAACAGGAACGCCAGAGATAAGGCAAGACAACAAATGCTTAAATACACTTCATAAGTTAGACTTAAATAACATCATTAAAATAAGTATTGAATACACACACACACACACAAAGAAAATGTTGCCTTATTTGTTCAGTGCCGAGACAACCCAATTGGCCAAAGACACACTAACCAACGGTACTCAACTGAACACAATGTGTTATGGGCTGTTTATTTTCAATTTTTTTTTTTTCAAAACTTAACGTTTTTTATATGGAATTTCACAAACGTGAGTTCTTTGTCATGACAGCTGTCAATGTGCGCAAAACAGCTGGTTTGATTTCAGACATCAAACCAACCCCAACTCGAACTTATTTCAATTTAAATAATTCTCCTTTTTATCAGAATATAATTTGTTTTTAATCTAAATAATAAAACATGTGATCAAGATCGATGAGTTAAAAAATGTGAAAAATATATATTAACTGGCGCAGCATTAAAGAAAATATATACATAAAAAATAATATTTTAGTGCAGTGTGGAGGTGCACTGTGGAGGTCTGTTGAAAAATACAATAATCGTTCCTGCGATATTATTATAGTTTTCGTTAAAGTTCAACAATTTGGCAACGAATTTTGCTGCCATTCTTTTCATGTCCAAAATTTCCGAAAAATTACGCGATGGCATAAGTCAAGTGTTTTTTTATTGTTTGTTAAAGAACAGCAAAATATAGGGTAAAAAAATTCTATAAACTTTTAAATTTAGTTTGAGGACTCAATGTGGCAGATGCCACAAACATATGGTCGGTCAACTGGTATAAACTTCTCAATCACTCACATGCGATTGAACAAGTATAAACGAAGCATCCAGCTTTAGTGGTTGGTGGAAAAATATTGTATTTTATTTGCCGGCAGTCTTTGCAATTCAAGTAAATATTTAAGTTCAAATGAACTGCAAACACTTTTAGCAAAAGCCATGAATTTTAATGTGTTTGTTCAACATTTTGAAAAAAAAACCGCTCTAGCAGCAATTATGTTTTTTTTTTGCAGGTGTAGCGTAGATGCGAAACGTCTAAGGAAGCTGATGTGACAAAACAGAAGCTAAAGAAAGAAATACTCCTAATAGGCAATTTGACAGTTGTAGGTTTAACTGTACGGACGGCTATCAACGGCCAAAGTTCGCAGGCAACGAAACGAAACTTGTCTATGATGATCTTGAATATGAACATTTTCGTCTAAATATCCACCGTGACCAAAAAGTGAAAAGTTTTTCATATTTCGATTTTATTCACTCACCAGTCAATACAATTCGTATTTCGAGATTATGATCACGTTTTATCTAAAATTTTCCAGCGAAGGTGATCAAATAAAAACCGCTCGAACTAGATATTCGAAAAAAATTTGTATTAAGAATAAATTCGCTTAACAAATGCTAAACGTTAAGCAGTTGCAGTATTATAGCAACAGTGTCACGTTTGAAATGTCGCACAACGAGAAAACCTACTACCGCTGTGATATCACATTAAATCAAGATAATTGAAAATAATCTTTTAATATAAAATCCTTAATTGCACTTTAAACTTGTGCTATGAGGAAATTTCTCGCCCACGTTCGTACTATTACTTTCGTTGACAGGTTATTCAGTGTCTTCTGCCACCTGCCAACTACTTTAACTTAATGAATTAAAATGAAATAATTTTAAATATTTGGGTTTTCGTCACGTTCGACATCATGGAGGAGCCCATATTAACAGGTGGTTGCCAACAACAACAGCATGAAAACAATTAAAAATTATTGTTTCGAATTGTAAACATTTCATTGAAACTCTGCAAATTCATTTCTTTGTTATGATTTGGCATTTTAATTTTTCGTCCTGGCAGAATGAATCCTCGTTCGTTCTCATATTTAACCCAGCGGTACAAAATAACTATATTTTGAAAAATGTTCTTTATTAAACTTGTTTTGTTTTGGTTTGGTTTGGTTATACTAAAAGTTTAATAGTTCCGGAGCCTGTTAAAGTTTTTTTTTATTTTTTTTTATTAAATACCCCAGAAATTGCTGGGCATCATCTTTTTGTTTGTGTCAAAGTTCGCTCTTGAGATGGGCTACTGCTCACTTGATGTACGTGAATCGAAAGTGTTTGGAATAAATTTTGTCTTTGTCACCGCATAAACTGCTTATTAATATTTTGTTAAGATCATAAACTTTGCTGGTTATGTGAGCAGGCATGAACGTGCATGACTTGGCATTGCAGTGAGTGCCAAGTCGTTCACGGTGCCAGCTTTATTCTGAACGTCGTTTACTTTCACAACAGAACGATAAGAACTTAAAAACATTTATAGTTTATGGCTTGGTGTATTTTCTGTATTAACGTTCGTATTTTTTGTGCCACTTTTCCTGTCGTGTGTTCCTTTGGCTTCGGTAACATGTATCTGAAAATACGAAACACGCTGCTGTACAAGTTACAAATTATGTTTGCTGCCAGTACGAAGACAACAAATATTGTACGAAAAGCCTTTAGGCGCTTAACAAGAAATTTAAAAGAAGAGAATCCAAACAAGGGAAAATGTAAGAAACAATGAAGTCAGCGTTGGGGAGAATGTTTTAAAAGAGAGTAAAAGATTTTTCGACTTTATTTTGAAATTTGAAACGCAAAAATTTCTTGCATTCATTTTAGTATAATATTTATTTTAAATTTTTCAAGAAAAGCCGCAAATAGTTCTAGTTATCGACAAACTTTCCATAGAAGCGTTAAGAATTTTTCTGTGTGAAAAGTTTGAATAACGATAAATTTTCCATACAAAATTATGGTTATTGATAACTTTTCTATGAAAGTTATTGATATCGATAGATTTCCTATAGTAAAATTTGAAGTTTTTCCAAAAAAATGTGTATCAGTGATAAATTTGCCCTACAAAATTATTGTTATCGATAAATTTTCTATTTGCAAACTTAGAAATTTAGAAACTTGTAGAAATTTTCATGTTGATACACTTTCTTTACAAAGTTATTCAATCAATTAGTTTTCTATAGAAATTTTTTTAAAATTTTGTTATCGATAATTTTTTATGCAAAACTTCTTTTCTATGGCTAAAAATTGTGTAAATGTTTCTGTTATCGATAAAATATAATCCTGTTTTCAATTAGTTTCTATTAAGAGGTTTTGCTTCTTTGGTCTTTGTATAGAACATTTTTTGTTATCGATAAATTTTCTGCAAAAAGTTTTTGTTATTGATACACGTTTCACACAAATTATTGTTACCGACAAATTTTCTATAGAATACTTTTGTTATCAATAAGTTTGCAATAGTAATCTTTTGCTATCGATAAATTTTTGATAGCAAATTTTCGTCATAGACAAATATTTTATACAAAATTATTGTTAGTGATGAATTTTCTAAAGAAACTTATTATCAATAATTTTTCGATAAGATTTCTATAAAAACTTCTTTTCTTTTGTTATTAGTAAATATTCTATTAAAAATTTCTGTTAATATATAATAAATTTTCTAGTAAAAACTTCTTGTTGGGCATAAATTATTTTATTATCGATAAAATTACTGAAGAATATTTTTTGTTATAGACAAAATTTTGCTGAAAATCTTTGCTATTATTAAATTTTTTTATAGAAAAATGTTTCTTATCGATAAACTGCCATATGAAATTATTGTCATCGAAAAAATTTTCTACAGTTATTCATCGATAAACAGGTTTTTATGTAAAAGTCTTTTTTGTTATCGATAAAAATTTTCGATATCTGGTAGACAATTTTCTTTAACCATAAATTTTCTACACTACAACTTTTTGTTATAAATAAATTTTCAATTGAAGATTTTTGATTTTAATAAATTTCCTAATGAAAATTTTTGTTATTAATAAATTTTCTATAAAAAATTTTTGTTATTAATAAATTTTCTGTAAAAAATATATTTTATCGTTAAGTTTTAATACAAACGAAATTACTGTTATCGATAAGATTTCTTTGGAAACCTTTTCTTATCGATAAAATTCATATTGATTTCTGTGGAAAATTTTTGTTTTCGATAAATTTAAAAAAAAAAACTTTGTAGTCGTAAAATTGTTTATAGAAAATATTTATTATCGATAACTTTTCAATAAATTTCTGATACAGTTGTAGTTCACGATAAGTTTCCGAAAATAAATTGAAAATGTGGAAGAAGGCAAACTCGAAGAAAGTGCATTAAATATGAACTCTTTGCGGTTTCCAATTTTTTTTCGAAAAAAATTTCTCATCTTTTGTCAGTTTTTAGTTTGGGAGACATTTTTTAAAATTCTTAAATAAAAATAATTATCAGACGAGTTCTTTTTTATTATTTACTTATTGTTTTAATTTAGACCAGTTATTAACCAGAAAAGATTTTAGGAACCTTTTGTTTGTTTGAGAAAATAGGTTTTATTTAATTTGTTTAAACAACTGAAAGCGAATTTGTTTGTTGGAAGAAACAATCGGATTAATTAAGAAGCAGAAATATTATTTAAATTGTACAAAATGTAACAAATTCATATTTAAGGCGATTCACTTCCCTATTGTTGCACACACACGTGCGTGCGTTTGTTAATTATTTAAATAATAATAATTTATTTATATTATTAAGTTTTTTGTTATAACTCGCATACGTTGTAAAATATTCTATATATTGTGGATACAATATATATATATCGAACTAATACATTTAAATAATATTGATGATATTACAAAAAGGGCAGGTATAAATACGTTCCCATTTTACTGCAAATCTAGCAGAAGCATTTCTACTTTACGTCTAAAAATGAAATTGTTAATAGTTTCCGTCCTTTTGCTGCTCGTTTTCGTCGGCTGTTCGTCGGCTCAGTGGCAGAGATGTCACGGCACGCATTGTAAGTTTGCTATTATTGAAATTTTGTGCAATCAAATCTAACTGAAATATTTTTTTTCTAGGGATACCCTCGTGTTCGGGTATGCCAACCGCGGGACGCGGTGGTGGTGCCTGTAGGCGACAAAATGTTTGGTATTATGACGGCCGTTCTGGACAATGTCGTCCTTTGCACTATTGGGGCTGTGCTGGCAACAGGAACCGCTGGTGTTCGAGAGAAGGTTGTATGCGGGCATGTCGTCGGGCGGGATAATATATTTAAGTGATTTGCATTAGTTTTGATAAAAGATGCAAATAAATAAAATAAATTTTTTTTTAAAATTGATTTTATAAAATAAAAAATGTTTTGAAAAACAAACAGAGGAACATTTATTATAATTATAATTTTATATATCGAAAGGTAAGAATTTTCAGTGCTTCAAACGGTATTATTTTCAAAAGGAACTTTTTGCCGAAGAGACCTCTTTTAAAAGACAATTTCTTCAAAAGGTATTTTTTCCAAAACATACTTTTTGCAAAAGATATTTTTTTCAAAACATAATTATTTTCAAAAGTGACTTTTTTCCGAAGGTACCTTTTTCAAAGGGAATTTCTTCAAAAGGCAATTTCTTCAAAAGGTACTTTTTCCAAAAAATACTTTTTTCAAAAGTTTTTTTTTTCAAAAGTAACTTTTTCAAAAGGTACTTCTTTTCAAAAGTATTTTTTTTCCAAGGTACCTTTTCCAAAAGGCAACTTCTTCAGAAGGTACTTTTTTCAAAGGTAGTTTTTTTTCAAAAGGTATTTTTTAGGTACCTTTTTCAAAATGCATTTTTTGAAAAAGTACTTTCTTCAAAAAAAAAAACTTTTTAAATACTTTTTAAATGGTATTTTTTCGAAAAAGTAAAAAGATACTTTTTTCAAAAAATACTTTTTCAAAGAAATATTTAAAAAAAAAATACTTTACTTTTAAAATATATTTATTTTAAAAGGCCTTTTTTTAATTGTATTTTTAAAGACAGAATTTTATTAAAAGCTATTTTGTTAAAAACTTCTGTTCAATGGATACTATTTAAAAGGCATTTATTTATAACAAACTCTCAGAACGTATTTATTTTGACAAACAGGACTTTTTTTTAGAAAATATACTTTTCCGGAAAGGAATTTATATGAAATTGCTTTTTTCACAATTTTTATATAGATACATTTATTTATTTAGTTATTTAGTCTTATGAATAAATTTTCAGTCTAATTTGAAGACCACTGGCTGGCGAAACCTATAAATAAACGTTTGTAGGCTCCTATAGAATATTTGTAAAATACAAGTTATTTCTTTCCTTTGTGTCCTTTTTCGAAAAGGTGGCTTTTGCAAGACAACTGCACTAGAATATATGTTTTTTTAAGTAATTTTCAAATATTAATATAAAATATAATACAAAAAAAGTATAATTTTTATATATTACGATTTCATGTGCTGGAAAAATTTGGCAACTGATTTGTAATACGCAAATTAGTATTAAATTCTGATCAGAAATACAACCAGAATGCGCCAGGAAAAACCTAAATATTAAGTGCACAATTTCAATAACAACTCAATTTGTTTACTTGCAGCTTTTTTATTGAAAAATATTTTGAAATCGCCTTCAATAGTTCGGAAAAAGTAAAATCTAAGCGAAGCACCTTCGTTGACAGTGCGAAGCTGAACACCAGCGATTGCTGTTGCCGCCACAGCCGCGATAGCGCATTGGCCGGCACTGTCTGGTTTCGGCATCATAATAGAACATATTGCGGGCCCCACAACGAAGACCACGACGCCCTCGATTGAGGCCGCCGCTGCACGAGGGATTGCCTGCAAAATTAAAATTATGAAACAAAAAAAAGCCAAATAACAAATCAACGACAACCTACGAGGTCTGCCAGCACATCTTTCTGTTTGTCGCCGTCTTTGGCCGGCCGCACCTGCTGCCAGCGCTATTAGGAAAATTGCTAAAATAAGTTGTAATTTCATGTTGAAAGTATTTTTTCCGTTTTCATGAGCTGTTGCCTGCCGCGCTGTACAATTCACAGTTAAACAGGAATGTTTTAAAGTTATCGCCGCTTTTAAGCGAAACACTTGTACCTCCGAACAATATAGGAAATTGGGTTATGAATTTTTTTTTTGTCGATGAGACAAAACTGGTATTGAAATACTTTTGCACAATTTAGCACAGAACTTTTTCCTTCAATTTCATGATCTGTTTGCTTCTCTAGGGCGCGCGTGAACAAGGGAAGAATGCGAGACGACCGATTGAAGAGGGTACTGCTCGCTTGGGACCACTCACTTGTCCGTCTTGATTTTGTACATTCGCTTTTCTAGTTTATTTGTCCCTCCTAAAATCATAATTAGTTAAGATTCAACTGATTTGATGTTGAGCTGCACTGTAGTCATGGCAGGCCGGCACACAGATCCGTCTTAATGCAAGCAATGGCCGCCCTTATGTTGACTTTAAGGCCATCGGTCGATGAAGCGACATAGACCTGCCACTTCACTACATCTCACAAGAAAACGTCTAGAGGATTTAAGTCGAATGACTTAAGTGGGCAGCCATAACCGCAAATCGCCCACTGCCTGGCAATTAACGCTATTCTGCTGTGGCCATATCAAGTTTACGCTCAAATGGGACCAAAAGAAATCGATTATCAATATTCTATAGCGAAGGCTGCCATCAATAACGTCATTTCCAAAAAACGGCCGACCAATGATGCCGCCAGCTCAAAGTTCGCACTAAATAGTAACTTTTTGTGAATGCAGCAGATTGGAAAGTCACCACCAAAATAATAGGGGGCTCACAGGCCGGCCCCAGCTCCCACAGAATACCACAGTACAATACATGCATTGACGAAAATCTCATTCTTTTGAATACTGGCCTGGGTTGTTAAAACATATATTTGGAAACAAAGTCGAAACCAATTTCTCTTACTCAACATATTTAATGTGTCAAAATCTTTATGAAACCCAAATTGAAACACATTCTCCGTCAGTTTCGCTCAAAACATAATTCAACATAAAACATCAGTTTTGCTCAAACCATAAATCGTTCGAAAACACTTTGAGGAAAAAAAGTCATCTATTTCGAAGAGCGTAACTACAGAGATTTATGTTCAACAAAATTTCATAGATTTTTGGGTCATTAGTCATGTGACTTGACATATTTGAATTTAGTTTAAGTTTTAGTTTTTCCCAAAAATACTTTAAGTCGATGTGTTCGTGCGAAGGATTGAGGTCAAAGAATTTATTTACTTTTAAACTGTTCAAATTGCCCAGAATGTAAGACAACTTAATATTTCTGCAAGTCAAGTCAATTTTGACGACAATAACATTTTTTATTTGCTATTCGTTTGTTCCAGTATCCTTAGAAATATTTTCCAACAAATCATTAGACAAAATCTTTTTCCATCCATCCATCTTTTTATGTGATTTATTTACAAGAATAAACAGAAAATAATTTTGATACCAAAATTAAACCGTTCAGGAAAGTAGTCAAATAATAATAAAAATAAATATAAAAAAATATAAAATATAGTTTGCTGTCATATCAGACCGGCTGGTCATGACAAATCACCTGTCTTGGCAATAATATTGTTCCTCATGGCTGACTTTGACACTAATAGGACAGCATTAATTTGGCTCACCTCTATAGTGGTTTCTTGATACAGAACATAATTCTCTTATGATGAACTATAAGAGCAGTATTGCTTTATATTATAATTATGTATATGGTTAGTCACAACAATAGTATAGTTGATATTGACTATTTGAGCAAATATTGCAGTACGTCCATCTTATGATATTGCACCCACAAATGGGAAATTAATTTCTTCTAGAATACCCCCCAAAAACGCAAACAACCGTGGCCTTCTATTATTCTTACGAAATCTCAAAAGAAACCCACGCAATCGTTGAAAAAACTGATTATTGTTTTCCGCCGAAAAGCTGTTAAAACCCTTCAAATGAAAATTAACACTTAAAGTTTGCAGCAACTGTCATTTTATTTCAGTAAAAAGTGATCAAGTTCAGAGAAAATAAATCCCTTAACGGCGACGACATCTCTGTTCGCAGGCAGCCCGAGTACACCAACGGTTGTTGTTGCCACCGCAGCCCAAGTAGCGCATTTCACGGCACTGTCTACTGCGAGCATCGTAGTGCCAGGCGGTGCGGCCAACACAGCCAGCACCCCCACGGCCCACATTGCGGGCACCTCTGCAGGACGGAGTACCTGGAATGATAAATGGAGGAAATAAGTTTAAAAACCCCATCCTTGCAGGAGGAACACTTGACGTCAGCTAAACTTAGACTTACGTGGACATTGTTGGGCCGAGGTGTAGGCAACCAGAGCCACCAACAACAAAGTCAAAATGTGTAAGAATTTCATTTTAAGTTTTGATTGGAGATTTTCAACTGAACGATTGTCAATTCGTTTGTGATTAAATCGATCAGATTCGCCCGGTATTTATACAGAAAATTTCGAAGAAAACTCAGACTATTGAATTGTTTCAGAACTATAACAATTGAAATTAAAAGTTTGACTTCATTTCCTTGAAACTCAACATCTGCTGGACGACAAAGATTTTTTTTTTATAGTTGAGTCAATAAATAAAACAATAATATTTAAACAATTAATTTATTCCATTAAATGAAAAATTATTAAATCTGTTTAAGCAAAATATTTGCAGAATATTCTCCCAACCACCCTAAAGCGGGCGAAGGGGTTTTAGACGATGCACGAGACGGCAATAAGCGGAGTTTGACAAGCACCAACTGCTGACAATCTGCGTAGACGCCGGGCGGCAAAAGAAAACAAGTTTTAACAAGTAAAAGCTCGAATTCGTGATACCCGTGAATTGAAATCATATATTTTAAATTGTTAAAGTCTTTCAAAATTTGTCATTCGATTGTATGAAAGAAAATTTTAAAATGTTATTGTTTTAAAGTTTGACATAAAAATAAAAAACTGTTGGTTTCAAGTAAGATTTTAAACTTTAAGGAAATGAAGTAAAATTTTTAAGTTGAATTGTTAAAACAATTCAATAGTCCGAGTTTTCTTCGAAATTTCTGTATAAATGCCGGGCGAATCTGATCGATTTAATCACAAACGAATTGACAATCGTTCAGTTGAAAATCTCCAATCAAAACTTAAAATGAAATTCTTACACATTTTGACTTTGTTGTTGGTGGCTCTGGTTGCCTACACCTCGGCCCAACAATGTCCACGTAAGTCTAAGTTCAGCTGACGTCAAGTGTTCCTCCTGCAAGGATGGGGTTTTTAAACTTATTTCCTCCATTTATCATTCCAGGTACTCCTTCCTGCAGAGGTGCCCGCAATGTAGGCCGTCGGGGTGCTGGCTGTGTTGGCCGCACCGCCTGGCACTACGATGCTCGCAGTAGACAGTGCCGTGAAATGCGCTACTTGGGCTGCGGTGGCAACAACAACCGGTGGTGTACTCGGGCTGCCTGCGAACAGAGATGTCGTCGCCGTTAAGGAATTCATTTTGTTCAAAGATTTAAATATTTGCTCGATATTAAAATAAAGTTATTGGCTGATTAAAATTTTAAAAAATTTCGCTTTTTTTCGGTTTTTAATCGAACTTATGAAAAGCATAAGAAGTTGAGAAGTGGGACCAGATAGGAGATTTGAGACCGGTGTTGCCTATATTTGTAGTACTGAAACAAAATATCTAATCATATTTAAAACTGGCAGATGACAAAAACAGAGTCTTTTTTCGTTCTGAACTTGTTGGCAAACATTTTTTTGGTTGTCGTTATGAAGGGTTTCTTTTTGTCGGTCCTAGTTTTTAATAAACTAAGGAATGGAGGCTGTGCAGGTCTGTTATAGTTTATGACAGATTCTTTAGTTTAGAATTCGCTTTTTTCATTTTGCCAACTAGACTAAATGAACACATTTCTTTGCTTTAAGCAGCATTTGGATGGAAATATGTCCAAAGTGGCATAAAAATAGAACTTCATTTGAGGGCATTTCTCAAAAAAAATTAAAGCATAAGTCTGGCGTTTGCAACTCTTTAACAAGTTGGATTTTTTGTAAGTCTTGAAGGCAATATCTTGATGTTCGATTTATTAAATGGCAACTGCTGACAATGTCCCTAATAACATGGAAACTTAGTTATTCATCGAACGTCAACGTACGCCCGTTTTGTTTGAAGGACAAAAAAACTGATTTAGCTCTTATTTTCGGTATTAACTTAATTTTTTCAAGTTCATGTATCGCTGAGATGAATGATACCCAACATGTCACGTTTGTGTCAGTTTGTGCGCTCTCAAACAGTTTTCTGTTATTTCAAAATGTGTGGAGGAACGTTCGATATTGCGGGAATAGACTTTTAGAAATGATCGTGAAACAATACAAAATCCGGTGATTCGTAGTATTAGACGAACTTAAAGTTCGTGACACAAATATAATTAGACGCACCTGCAAACCGTAATATGAAGGTCGTAGCTTCTCCACCTTGGAATAGTGTTCCAATTTACAACTGGCGGGCATAAAAATATTCTTATTTCTGGTTTTGTTAGCAATAATTTTTATTTATTTTATTTATATGAATTGTTTTAAAATATTTTTTTTTTTTAATTTAATAAAAAATTTTATTTTATTTGAAAACTTTGTTTAACTCTTGAACGCAATAAGCGATTTAATTTATTCGCAAATTATGAGGAACTCAGTTACCGCCACAGCTTCGGCGACAGGCGTCACGAGTGCACCAGCGATTGTTATCACCGCCGCAGCCCAAGTAACGCATTCGTTGACATCTTTGCAAACGAGAATTAAAAAACCACAGCATGCGCGGCGTACAGCCGGCACCTCCACGGCCTACATTTCGAAAACCTCGACCACAAGCCGGCTGTCCTTAAATTTTCCAATTCAATCAAAACTAACAAACAAATTTTAACACATTATTAATAAGACTTACTTGGACTGCCGGGACATGTTTGGGCCGAGATAAAAGGCAACAAAGCTGTTAATAATAAAATGAAATTTTTCACCAGCAACATTTTACGAATAAAACAAAAACAAAACGAACAGTTTTGAAGGATTATAGGATTGAATATGGGCCGGCATAATTTTCAGCCGAAGTTTTTATACAAAAAAAAAAAAGAAAAAGAAAAAATCTATACAATTTATAAATCATTTTAATTTATTTAGCTGTTTTATAACATATTAGCAATTTAATAAATATGTTAAATATTTACACAAGGGCTACTGAAAAAAACCAATTTTAAATTGTTTTATGAAAATTAACAAAGAGAATATTGTTTAATGATTTGAAATAGAATTACATACGAGTATAACACTTTTATGACAGATGGACAGATGTTTGTTTCATGGTTACAATAGTAAATGTGATATACGGCAACATACATACAACATAAGTACATATTTACACTATGAGACAATTTCGTATATTTTTAGGTCTCTAAAACAATAATTTGTGGGTATAAATTCGCCATTACACAGCGACGAAATATAACAGGCTGGTGTGGAAGATGTGCATGCATGTGCATGTTGCCATGATATGAAAGAAAAATAGGAGAAAAATATCAGCAAAGAAATACAGCCACCTTGAGAATTGAACAAATAACTACAGTCAGAAAACTTATTATATAGAACTATACAGAACTTAAACTATACGACAATCGGTGCAAGAAGAAATTATCTAAAAAGATATTGTTCAAGGTAATTTATTGCAGATATCGTTTGATATATACAACGTATATATATATACATAATCGTACATATGTACATGTGATTAACAGCTGTGTAGAAACTATTTTTAATACAAATAAAAATAACACTTGAGGAGTAAAATCATGTGACCAGGTCACATGCTATCGATTTGTTTGTTGGTCGCTGGCCTAAGAAATAGAAACAAATCTATGCTAGAGTTCGCCCAGTATAACGAATTTCGTCGCGTCATAAACAACGCATGTTCGTGACCAATAAATTCGTTGTTCGTGTCTAGTTGTGTTCTAAAATATAAAAGAATAGTTTCCGAAAATATTGAGTAATAAAATCTTTTTTAAATTTGTTTATTGGTTTATTAACCTCTCTTCAAGCTGGCGAAGTTACTGATGTTATTACCCGACTTAAAACTTTCGTTTGACTGTTTTGTTTTCAAATATTTTTAAACTATATTTATTGTTTTAAATTTAATAAAAATATTTTATCACAATCAGCCTTAAAATAATTCGCTAAAGAAATTTTGTGATTCCCATCGAAAGTCCATATTTTTTCACCACGACAGATGTTTCTAAATACCAACTATTTATATAAAACTTTTAATTAAAGAATTGGTGTCTGTTTTTGTGGCCATTTTCCCAGCATTGAAATGCATTCCTTTCATGCAAGATTCCTAATCAAAGTCGTTGTAAAAGGAATACGTGAGTGGGTGGTTGTGTTTTAGGGAAAAAGAATTTGGGTATTACAAAATATATTTTGTTTTCCCCTAACGGCTAATTTTTGCCCTTCCACGGATATTTCAGAAAATAAAAGCCCATATTATTATTTTTTATTTACTTTTATTCTAGAAAAATTCTGTGTTCATAAAGGACTATAAGATAATAAAACTTAAACTTATAATTAAGAACATGAAAAAAAGTGTGTTCTTTAGTAATTTCCTTAAATCGTTGTATTGCAGCATTATTTTAAAAGAAAAATGAGTTATTGACTTTGTGCTTTAATATTTATGTATAAAAACAAATGTTCCACTAAGACAATATATATTGACCCCATTGAAATACATTTTCAAAAGAAAAATATTAACAATAAATAATAATTTCAAAAGATTTAAAACACATTTCGTTTTTTTGGGCATATAAATACTTGGCTTAAATGGCAACTTCATCACAGGCAAGTTTGCAGGCCCTTGTAACTGAAATCCTAAAAGCAACATGAAATTTTTGCACATTTTATCTCTTATGTTGGTGGCTTTAGTGGCCCTAACTTCGGCCCAAAGATGTCCGGGCGGACCACGTAAGTTTAACATTTCTTATATTCTACAAATTGCTGATGCCTAAATAAAATGATGTGTTATTTTGATTACAGGTAGTCCAGCTTGTACGGGTCCCCGTCATGTGGGGCGTGGCGGCCAAGGCTGTGGTGCTCGCACCATGTGGTATTACGATGCTCGCACCCGCCAATGTCGTGAAATGCGTTACTTGGGCTGTGGCGGTAACAGAAATCGTTGGTGCACTCGCGCCACCTGCCAACAAAGATGTCGTCGTTAAAGACAAGAATTATCTGTCGTTTTTTAAATAAAAAATCATTTGCATACCAATAATTATACAAGAGCTTTTAATTTCTTAGGCGCTTGGGGTAAATCCAAACGATTTTATAGGAGTCTAGGAGTAACAGGATGGGCGGGGCAGTAAAACGGGCAAAACATCTGGTGCTGCGATTTAATAGTATACAAATCTGTTCATGGAATATATCCCGCGAAAAAATTAATAACGTTTTTTCTTTATGCGGAGTAACCAGTGAAAAGGCTGGGACTACGCCGAGGTCAATATGTTCCTTAAATAAATAGTTCTAATCGCAGAATATGATGTTTTTTTTGTTTTGCAATTCTGAAGCAAAATTTATACGACTTTAGAAAAACTTGAGTTTTAGCTGATATTTTTCCATAGAAGAAAAACATATTAAAATTTGTCATTTTCGGATAGAGTTTATTGATCAAAATGTCATTTCTTTACAATTCCGAATATTTTATTTTTTGTATAAAAATTTGTTGATTACAATTTTGCGACTAAACATATTCGATTAATGTTATTCGGATAAAATTTATTGAGATATATTGAGTATAGATGTGTTTATTACTGTATTATTTTCTTAAATTTCTTAAATTTATTAATCAGATTTTTTCCATTCAAGTTATTCGATTAAAACTATTCGATTAAAATAATGCGAATAAAATTTATTGATGATCAGTATTTTTTGTTTTAGTTTTGCTCGATTAAAATTCATCGATGTAAATTATTCGATTAAAATTATTCGAATGAAATTTTTCACAAAAAATATTATATTAAAATTATTCGCATAAAATAGTACAGCGGTGACTAGTGTTTGTTTAATTTTTGTTTTGTTTTAACAATTGTTGACTACAATTTTTCGAATAAAATTATTCGAACAAAATATATCGATGACTAAATTTTGTTTAATATTATTTTCTGTTTTAATATTTATTGATTAACGTTTTTTCCAAATTAAAATTTTTCATTTAATTATTAGATTAAACATTTTCACACAAAACTCTTCGGTTCGGTTTATTTTATTCAAATATATTGTAAAATTTTAAGTTTCTTTACATCATTTTATGGGCGCCAGACAACTAAATAAAAAAAATAAAAAGAATTAACGAAATTAATAAATAAAGAAAGTATTTTTCTTATGATTCATTTGTATTGCCCATCTACTCGTATTAAAATATGTTTTGGTGCCTGAACGTCTGTTGTATTTAAATGTATGACAAACAAAAATACTATTAAATTGTTGTCCCTCAAATAATGTCTTTTACGAGCAGTCTATGACTGCTGGAAAAGAAAACAACAAAAGACTTCGAGTCTGAAAGCAGGCCGCTGCCTCGAATTTCAAATTTAAATTAAAATCATTAGTGTTTCAAGTTTTATTTGCTGACATACTTGTATAAACTATTTGAATAAAACTTGAGCAGTTTTCAGTGTTGAAATTCATTTTAATCCTTCAACCAATAAAACAAATGTTCTTCTTTTTGCCTTTTCCAGCTCAACGACTGATAAACAACCAAATATGTACAATCATGTGAAAATGGAGAAATCAATTAAAAACTGATTAAATGCCAGCACTAAACAAAAATAAATAGAAAAAACAAATGTAAAACAATTAAACCTCCAAACAATAAATAATATTAAATGAAGGAGAAAATTATATAACAAAAAAAAAAATGTAATAACAAAAGCAATTATATAGAGAACTAGATTTAGAAAGAAATAAATACGTAAAGAATTAATTAATTAAAATTTTAATAAACTAAAAGAAATTATCATATAAATTTAAATAATATATAAAAAATTTGTAGAAAGTCAATTTGCAAAAACAATCAATTAATAGCCAAATAATAATTATTTTTAAATTTTCATATTACCTAAAAAAATTATTCAATTAAAATAATGGAAAAAAAGTGAATTAAATAACAAAAATAACATATTAAAATTATTAGCGAAATTAAAATCAAACAAAAAATTATACAGGTAAATTTATGAATGGAAATTATGAAACAAATTACATGCTAAAGCGCCAAGACAGCAAAACGATACCAAATCGACAAGAAGTACCAGTTGCTTTCGAATATACGATATTATCGATCAGATGATTGTATTTAAGAAATTGGGTATTTTATAAAAAAAAAATAATGGCAAGAAATCGAAAAATTTTAATCCAATAATATTTCTTAGATTAAAATATGTGATTAGTACGTTTGTTTTTACAACTTTTCAGTATAATATTTGTAATATTCGACTAGAGGAGCTTCCGATTAAAATTCTTAACTCTTAAAATGCATGTAAGTCTTCAATTCAAAATTGATAACTTTAACTTTTTATTAAAAAAAAAAAAAAACAGTATTTGACTACATCAAAAAGCTTTGATCCAATGATTTTTAACGAATAAATTTAATCGAATAGTTTTAATCGAATAACCTTAATCCAATACGGGAATGTTAACAAAAAGTTGTTTAAGTTAAAAAATGTTATTTGTGCACCTTTTCTTACATCTTTTCAATGCGATTAAAATTATTAACTGAAAATTTATGCCAGTCTTCAATTCAAAATTGATAAATTTAATTTTTTTACTAGTAAAAAAATACGTAGTTTATTAAAACTTAATCACATAGCTTTGATCAAGTGATTTTAATCGAATATCTTTAATCGAATATATTTATTCGAATAATTTTAATCGAATAACTCTATAAAAAAGTTGCTAAAGTTAACAAATGTTATTTGGGTGCTTTTTCTTACATCTTTTCAATGCGATTAAAATTATTAACTCTGAAAATTCAGTCTGTTTTCATTTTAGAATTAATTGAAAAATTACATTATCTTAATATTTTTCAAGCAACTCCTTTAAATCGAATGCCTTTGATTGTTTCACTTCATTTTCACTTTAAAACATTGACGGCTTTAAAAAAAAATCTACTTAGCAACTGTCTAAGTAATATACTCGTGTGTTTCTCGAACATTTAATCGAATATTAATCAACTTATATTAATGAAGGGATTGAATTTATTTAAAAAAAAAAGAAATTCTGGCTTCTTTCTTTTCAAAAGTTGTTTTTAGCTGTTGTTCATACGCAATATTTTTTAATCGAATATTATAATAAAAACTCTGAATAACTAATTGTTTGAGTGAAGTTTTGCCAAAATTAGTTGTGGCAACTGTTTATATTTATTACCATAAATTTTTAAAATAGTTTTCTGTTTGCAAATAAAAAAATTGTTTGAGGCTTCATTAATTTCCTTTAACACTAGATGCTTTTACATTGAAAACTCTAATATTTAATATGAATGAATCGAGTTAATTGTCCATCACATCATTCAGGGTTTTGTTAAAAGTTTGCAAACGCCTGGCAAAACATTTAACCGAATAATTTTATAAGCGTATATTCTGCTTTTTTGCAATATAAATTCTGCAGCTGTAAATTCTTGTCCAGACCGGCATAATTTGCTAAAAATTTGTCATTTGTTTGGGGAAAACATTCCAAGGCTTAATTTATAAATTTATAAGTTAAACAAAAAAAAAATGTCATATTCATTTATGAAGTTTTCTAAATCAGATAGATTTTTTGATAAAAAAAGTTACGGATTCAAATAATTGTGATATTTCTGTAAGCGCAGAAAATGTTATGACTTCTTTTAAACAAAATCAAAAACTATTAGATTTAGTTTTTTTTTGTGTTGAATCACCAAAACTGTTTGTTGAAAAAAGTAAATATATAAAAAAAAACTTTATTAATTTTTTTACTATAATTCCTTCGAATTTGTTACAATTTATTTGCATTTTGTTTTTTTTTTACCAGCGAAGTGGTTTTATTGTATCGTTTGTCGCGCTTGATTTGATTATTCGCTTCCTGAATTTATGGAATTAATCGTTTTAAAAAAGTGTTTGAAAAAGTGCCCGTTTTTTCGCTTATTTTCTTTTATAAAATTTCTTTAGGCAAATAAATTTCCTTAAAAAATAATTAAAAAAAGATTCATAATAAAATAAAATATTTAAATAAATAAAACAACAAAAAAAAAACGAATAAAAAACACAAAATAATTGTTTGCTATTGAACCCGAAAGCGGGGAAAAAATCTTTTTTGTTTGTTTTGGACCAGCCACCGAAAAAACAGAAGCATTTGTTGACCTCACAAAAATGTTTGCAAAATCAGCAAAAAGCCGTGAACATTTCCAACCGCAATTAATTGGAATTTTCCATAAACAACAACAACCAGAAATGTGTAAACAAACAACAACCTCAACAAAAGTAATCAGCAGAAAACAACATTAACAGGCAGGCAGCAAAAAGTTTCCGGCAAACTCTGGTGAACAAGAACATTTTTTTAGCAGCTGCAAAAAGCAGACATAAATTTTCTCACGCAGCAAAAAATTTCCCCAACAAGGTAAGACAACGCCGGAAAACTAACGAAACATAAATATTTTACTTAAGTACATAAATGGCTTATTCGGCTCACGTTTTCCTCTGCAGGTCTTAAGTTTTTTCCAAAGGAAAAATTAAATAAAACAATATTTTCAAGGATTAAAACTAATTACATTTCGGGGAAAATATTTAGTTCAAACGACTGCAATGCGGATATTTAATGCGAATACTAATTACAGGTTGAGAGAAAACTTTGCTCGCTTCATGCTAAATGGCTGCAGGTCAATATAATACCTGAACTTAAGTCTGGCTAAAGTTTTTGTAAAAGGAAGATTTTTGGTCTTTAACAGAAAAGTGGCGCAAATGATTGAATGTCTTAATCTTTGGTGAAGTTTGTTTTTTTTTGCAAACAATCAAACAAAAGTACAAAAATGTACTCTTAAATATTATTTATTGCCTTAAATGATAAAAACTAGTAAATAAAAATCGAAGGAACAGAACCCCAATTTGTATTTTTTTTTTTCATTTGAATATGAACTTGTTCGAAATATAGCAAAATATATTTAAGTTTGCACTGAAAAAGTTCTAAAATATAATTAAATTTGAGTTGAAAAAGGAAACATTCTTAGTTTTTCCTTTAAACAAGAATATTACACAGATAATAATGAAAACAAATTTAAATTGTGCAAATAAATAAACTTTAACAAAAAGCAAAAATGATTAAAAACTGAATTTATGGTTTTTCAGTTGAATGAGTAAATAAAATGTATGGAACTTTAGTCTGATACAAATTTAATATATAATCAAATTTGTGTGACTTAATTGAGGAAAAGGACGAAAGCAAAAAAGGCAGCAACAATAGAAAAAACTCAGTTTGTTTTCTTTTTTGTACCAAAAATTTATGGAACGTTACACTGACAAACCTCTAATAAATAATTGTACAATATTTTGAAAATTTAAATGGTACAAAAAAGAATTAACATTAATGAAGAGGCCTCAATGGCCTCAAATGATCCTCGCAGATTTGTAGAGGGAAGAAGAAGAAGAAGAAAGTTTCCTTAAACTCCAAAAAAAAAAAAAAAAACAAACAAAAACCATTATTTTCATTTCATATTTGTTGTTACCAATAACAGCAAATTGCATTTTAAAGCATTTTAATTTTAATTGGCAAATTAATTTAAAGCTCATCATGCCTGTGCATGTCTTTGCTGGCATTCGAGCATGTGTTACAATTCACATGCACAGAAAACATGTGTTTTCATTTTAAAACAACTCATTTGCATATTTTATAGGGCAGCATTTGCTTATTGATGGTCTTGTAAACAAATTTGTAAACTTTATGAATCTTTTCATTTGTTTGGAATTCAACTTAAACTGAAAATGTAATTAATTCCTATTTATTGCCTTCTTATGCTTAAAATAGCAAAAAAAAAAAAAAACAACGAAAATTATGGCAAAATTAACAAGACTTTATGATCTGCTGTAATTAATCGCTTTAATAATAATTATTGAATTACTGGCCAGTTTAAGCAAAATGTTAAAATGCCAAAATTTGAGTTTAAGGTTCAAAGTTACAAATTTAGGCTTCAAAATTTATGTTGTTATGAAATATTTTACCATCATCGGAATTTATTATTTTTTTTTGGAACTGAACTTTTTTGTGTGTTTTCTGGCTGTCTATACTGCTGGGTAGTTTAGCCAGAGCACCTGTGAATATGCCACAACCTTAAGGGGGACCAACTCTTGTGGGTGAATTAAGGGCTTACCAAGGATCATGTATAAGGCAACCTGTTGTGTTATGTGGGGAAGGCGCATAGCACAAACAAACCCCTTGTTCGAGAGCTCGGCCTATCTAATCAATGATGTCAGTAAATCCCGAGAGCGATAAAGGAGGACTAAGCACCGGAGCTGGTAGCCCACAGTTGTCAGGAATGTTAGACCTTAACCAATGCACCGCTATCTAGTGTCTGTCTACCGCAAGCATCATAATACCACATGACGTGTCGCTGACAGCCTGGACCTGGCCGTCTCTCATTACGGGGACCAGCACAACAAGCTGTTGCTATTAAATATATTGTAGTTGCAAATGATAAGACAGACAACTTGGCAGCTTCCCATCGCCCTACATAGAAAATTTTCGAATCATATATGAAAAATGTTAATAATGTTTTAATAGAGTCAAAATGTTTACGCATTTGAGGGCTGACAAATGCGCTAAAATTTTGTATTGAATACTCGACTTAGGATTCTTCGTTTTGCTTAAAGTGAAAGCAAATCATTGCCTACTCTGGACCAGACTGGAAAATATTGTTTTTATTTGGTAAATTGAAACAGAAGAAATTGAGTTACTCTGTGTTAATCAACAAAACTTTAGTTCAACAATAAAGTAAAATCACTAGTCATGAAAAATTTGTCGCTATTTTATATCACATTAAAACTCCCAGGCCTGAGCCCATCGCATATAATATTTTTTTTTCATTTACAAATACGATCAAATGACTTCACATCTCATGTTCTATAAACCGGACCATTGAACTGCCGAATCTAGCAAATGTTGCTGCAGTAATAATTCGCAACATGTTTTACAAAATGTTTCTTGCAACATTTTCTCTTACAGTAAAATAAAGAATATGTTTCTTTACTTTTACAATAAATTCTGTCAAAAAGCAATGAAAACTATATAAATTGTAAATAATGAAATTTAAAAAAATAAATATAAGAAAATTTTTGTAAAAGAAAACAAATAGAAAATAAATTTTAAGCTGCAGTGATGATGAAATGACAATGAACGCCTTAGAACTGAGCAACAAGTTCAGACTTGTTTGATTTTACTTTCATATTCATAAACTGAAAATGCTCAAAACTGTGTGGAAATTCATAACGGTCACTTTTCCAAACAATAAGTTTTTTCCAGTGTTGGAAACTTGCAGAAATTTGTTGTACTAGTTTTAACTGGCTGGAGTTTAAGTTTCTCAAAATAGCAAATTTTCAGACAAAAAACAACGACAAAAATACAACAATATGTTCAAGCAAGAATAGTTTTATTGTAAGAAACAAATTATAATTCGAAATAATATTTCAGGGTTAACAGTGTGTGTGTGTGTGTTTTTTTTTTATCAAATTTAGTTTTTATTTAATTTCGACCGGATCTGCAGCATTAACGGCGACGACATCTTTGTTGGCAGGCAGCCCGCGTGCACCAACGATTCCTGTTGCCACCACAGCCCAACCAGCGCATCTGGCGACACTGTCTGCTACGAGCATCGTAGTGCCACATTGTGCGAGCCACACAGCCGCGTCCACCAGTACCCACATTCCGAGGTCCAGTGCAAGAGGCATTGGCTGAAAAATAAAACAAAAACATTTTAAAATAATTCAAAAACTTTTAGATTAAAAGAGCAAAAAAAAAAAAAAAATATTCTTACGCAGACAAGTTTGAGCGGCGGCGTAGGCCACCAGAGTCACCAGCCACACAGTCAAAATACTTAAGAACTTCATGTTGCCTTAAAGTTATTGTGAACAGATCTGAATTCAGATAATTGTGTCGAAACGGATATTTATATGGAATTTTTTTTTTTAATTTTTTTTAACACATTTTGCAGCCGTTCTTAAATTATTTTTAAGAATGTACAGAGTTCTTTTGTTTAATATTATTAAATATTACATATTAAAATGAATTTCACTTGTGAATGTATTTAATTGAAATGTTTTATCTTTTATAATAATTAAATAAAAAGAAATTCTTAATGTTTAAACAACTGTTTTATTATTGAATGAAACGCTTTATTTAATATGATTTTCATTTAGTGTTATTTTGATTTATTCGTATTTCAGTATTTCTTTATTTTAAAATAAAAGCAAAACAAAACTATTTGTCAAGCGGCAGGTGTTAAATTAAAAGAAAAAAATACACTGAGAAAAAGAAATATTCAGTGTACAACTTTTGTGTATTTAGTTCTTGTTGACAAATTGATGGTCTGAAGCAGTTTTGTTTTTTTCGAAATCAAACGATCAATTTAATTGTTGGCCGAGCTGAAGCTGGAGCTGCGACCGCTGCTCAGACTGATGCTAAAGTTGATTCTGTGGTGATTGCACAAAATTTGAGGTGTGAGCGAATTCCAATTCTTTTTTTAAGGATTTGAAAAAATTTCTTGCTCCAACAATTTTTAAATCTCCTCCAAACTAAGTTTAGCTGAACGTTAAGCACCCGGCTGGAACTTGTCTATAGTTTCGAGTAATTGGACTCGTTTAGTTGGAAAAGTTTTACAATTAGCAAGTGTTGCCAATTTCAAAGATTTAAAACTGGTAATTTGTGTAATTTTCACAGCTTGTATAAAACGATATTTCTTTGTAATCTGAAATCTTATTGTATCTTTTTCACTTCTATTTATTTATTTCCACTATTTTGAAGTTTAAAATTTTTTTTTTTAAGATTTTTGTATTTTTCCCCCATTTTGAGAATTCCCTGAACGTCATAAAAAATCTAGACAGATTAGTTTTAAAACTTCTCAAATCTAACTTTTCAAGTAAAATAAATTATTTTGTTGTTTTTTAGAAATTTTGACCACTTAAAATTTTTTTTTTTTTAATAAAAGTTTGCAACAAAAAATATTATAAAAATTTTATTATTAAATTAATGAAATTTTTGTACTTTTCTCTAACAGAGAACACACAACTGCAAAATGCAAACTGCAGGAATCGAAACCACAACCTCTGGACTTTTGGGCGAACACTCTGCCACCTCTCCCCTTGGAAGCACTCATTCACATAGAACCCGGCATTTCCTTCATTAAATAATTCTAACATATTTGATTCGTTGCTGAAGGGTTGGCGTATTCCATTACAGGCAAAAATTTTATTTATTTTCTCCTATTCCCAGAGTCGTCGCCGTCGTCGCCATCGTCACATGAAACAGCACTTCCTTCCAGACCACAATTGTTTGTTGTCTGGTAGACACTTGACAACGAATAAATTAATGCCAAATTTTTTACCCAGATTTTATGTCGACGAGAACGACAGCGACTCTCTTTCTTAGTTTTTCGTATAACATATTTTTAACAAACTGTGGACAAATCCCTCATTTTGTTTTTTTTATTCAAAAGAAAACCAGAAGAATAAAGAGATAAATGCTTTTAAATTGTGTATTTCCCCTGCCATTTTTATTTTATTTTTATGTATGATTTTATGGCAATTTTGTAATTGCACTAAGGAATTTTTCCCATTCAAAGTTTTTCATATATTTGTTTTTAAGCCCAACAGCGGCCGTTTAAAGGATAAAAAAGAGGGCATAAGTTGAACAAACATATTCCCTGTAAACTCGCAGCCTTGTGGAAGCGCAAACGGACATAGTTCGCCAATCGCCTAATCGCTGGAGATGTGAAATCTTTGCGAACCTTTTGAGTTGCCTTAAAATATAAATACTAACGCTTTACGATAGATTAACTTTACGCTTTACGATATAAATACTAACGCTTTACGATAGATTAACTTTTGTCCAGGTCTTGCGCTGTGGTCCTCTCTTGGCCCGCGTTCAGTGAAATGCCAGAATGCCGGCATTAGATTTCAACAGCAGCGGAAACTTTAGCCAGTTGTTGCAGCTGGTGGCGCAAACAGGACTCACATGCTGCCATTAAAGAGCACCAGCTGCCTGTCCAGAGATTTCAAAAACAAAGATTTTTAACACATACCAGATGTATGTTGTTGTAATGAAAACTTTTATTTTAACAAATTTTTATTTTAATATCTAAAAATTTCAGTTTTTCAATTCTTTTGTTTTTAAATGCAAAATAATTTGTTTATACAAAATCCACTTAATTAAAAGCCAACAATTTTATTATTTCTAAGTATTAAACAATTCTGTTGGTTTTGCCCAGACATAAACACAAAATTAGCAACCGGTTTGTTTCCTCATTCTCGATGGAACGGAAAAGTTTGTTTACAATTTTCGCTACTTTTGCTTTTTTATATTTTTTGTTAGTTCGGATGGTTCTCTGAAGGAACGAAATGGAAAAAATTTATCATTAAAATACTTTTATTTGCAATTAAAAGCGTAGTTTTGTAAAAAGTATTTCCGGCCATTATGAGGGTTTGAAAAACAAACGAACAAAATTAAATAGTTTGTTTGTTGTTTGGCCGGTGCGATGGTTTGACAGCGTTGTATTCGCATTGTGTTGTTGTTGGTTGTTTGTGGTTGTTTGTTTGCAGGACGGCCACAAAGCGGCAAAAGCAAAGTGTGGCAATAATGATGTGGTTTAATTGAATGCCATTAAACAGGTTGTCAACACTATTGTTGTCAGTAAATGACTGGTTGGGGGAAACAAAATTACAATTTACCAGTAGTTTATGGTTGTGCCGGGGAACAGTGCGGACATTTATATCTTAGCACCAATCAAAGATTGATTTTTCGTTGGCTCTTGAGTGGAACAATTTAGTTTCTTTTAATGCGTTTCCTCAAGGTGTTAGAGGGACAATAACAGGGTTGTTTTGAGAATTTGACTCCGAAAAATACTAAGTAAAAGTCTAATTCTAAATTTGTTTTATGGCGTTTCAACTTGCAAATAGTTCAAAATGTATATAAAAATTATGTACAATTTGGCTCCATCCAACGTCTTCACAACTAACGGGTATCAACCTTTGAACTAGTAAATAATCATATAAACCGCCTCACACTGAACTTCAATCCCAGATGTCTTGACCTCCGAGTGTAACCGCATCAATGAGATCATCTCATCTTAATTTTTCTTAGTATTAAAGTTTTTATTAAAGTTTTTTATTAAACTAAACAAAGAGTGTTTTATGAAATTTTTCGACTCACTATTCCAGATAATGTAAGCCGATATATTTATATATAAAATAATTATTATGCAGCACTAAAAAAGGATAAATCTTTCTGAGCTCTTTAAGAAAAACCGTTATAAACATGATTGATCATGATAATGAAATCATGATTGATCATGATAATGAAATCGCTAATCATTCCACTATTAAATAAAACTTTTTTTTCAAATATTATAGTCGCTGTTTCAGCGTTTAGAGAGTCTGACAGTTAAAAGCACAAACCGAAAAATTTTGCAACAAAAAAACCAAAATTAAGTGAACTAATGATGCCTCGTTCCCTATAAAAATTTAATTTTTGTCATTTATGAAACTTCTAAAACCCTTCAAATGAAAAAAAAACACTTAGAATTTGCAGCAGCTGTTATTTTATTTCAGTAAAAAGTGATCAAGTTCAGAGAAAATAAATCCCTTAACGGCGACGACATCTCTGTTCGCAGGCAGCCCGAGTACACCAGCGGTTGTTGTTGCCACCGCAGCCCAAGTAGCGCATTTCACGGCACTGTCTACTGCGAGCATCGTAGTGCCAGGCGGTGCGGCCAACACAGCCAGCACCCCCACGGCCCACATTGCGGGCACCTCTGCAGGAAGGAGTACCTGGAATGATAAATGGAGGAAATAAGTTTAAAAACCCCATCCTTGCAGGAGGAACACTTGACGTCAGCTAAACTTAGACTTACGTGGACATTGTTGGGCCGAGGTGTAGGCAACCAGAGCCACCAACAACAAAGTCAAAATGTGTAAGAATTTCATTTTAAGTTTTGATTGGAGATTTTCAACTGAACGATTGTCAATTCGTTTGTGATTAAATCGATCAGATTCGCCCGGTATTTATACAGAAATTTCGAAGAAAACTCAGACTATTGAATTGTTTGAACAATTCAACTTAAAAATTTTACTTCATTTCCTTAAAGTTTAAAATCTTACTTGAAACCAACAGTTTTTTATTTTTATGTCAAACTTTAAAACAATAACATTTTAAAATTTTCTTTCATACAATCGAATGACAAATTTTGAAAGACTTTAACAAATTAAAATATATGATTTCAATTCACGGGTATCACGAATTCGAGCTTTTACTTGTTAAAACTTGTTTTCTTTTGCCGCACGGCGTCTACGCAGATTGTCACCAGTTGGTGCTTGTCAAACTCCGCTTATTGCCGTCTCGTGTATCGTCTAAAACCCCTTCGCCCGCTTTAGGGTGTTTGGGGGGAATATTCTGCAAATATTTTGCTTAAACAGATTTAATAATTTTTTATTTAATGGAATAAATTAATTGTTTAAATATTATTGTTTTATTTATTGACTCAACTATAAAAAAAAATCTTTGTCGTCCACCAGATGTTGAGTTTCAAGGAAATGAAGTCAAACTTTTAATTTCAATTGTTATAGTTCTGAAACAATTCAATAGTCTGAGTTTTCTTCGAAATTTCTGTATAAATACCGGGCGAATCTGATCGATTTAATCACAAACGAATTGACAATCGTTCAGTTGAAAATCTCCAATCAAAACTTAAAATGAAATTCTTACACATTTTGACTTTGTTGTTGGTGGCTCTGGTTGCCTACACCTCGGCCCAACAATGTCCACGTAAGTCTAAGTTTAGCTGACGTCAAGTGTTCCTCCTGCAAGGATGGGGTTTTTAAACTTATTTCCTCCATTTATCATTCCAGGTACTCCGTCCTGCAGAGGTGCCCGCAATGTGGGCCGTGGGGGTGCTGGCTGTGTTGGCCGCACCGCCTGGCACTACGATGCTCGCAGTAGACAGTGCCGTGAAATGCGCTACTTGGGCTGCGGTGGCAACAACAACCGCTGGTGTACTCGGGCTGCCTGCGAACAGAGATGTCGTCGCCGTTAAGGGATTTATTTTCTCTGAACTTGATCACTTTTTACTGAAATAAAATAACAGCTGCTGCAAATTCTAAGTGTTTTTTTCATTTGAAGGGTTTTAACAGCTTTTCGGCGGGAAACAATAATCAGTTTTTTCAACGACTGCGTGGGTTTCTTTTGAGATTTCGTAAGAATAGCAGAAGGGCAGTGTTGTTTGTGTTTTAGGGGGGTATTCTAGAAGAAATTAATTTCCCATTTGTGGGTGCAATATCACAAGATGGACGTACTGTAATATTTGCTCAAATAGTCAATATCAACTATAATATTGTTGTGACTAACCATACACATAATTATAATATAAAGCAATACTGCTCTTACAGTTCATCATAAGAGAATTATGTTCTGTATCAAGAAACCACTATAGAGGTGAGCCAAATTAATGCTGTCCTATTAGTGTCAAAGTCAGCCACGAGGAACAATTTTATTGCCAAGACAAATCATCTTGTTGTCAAGACCAAAAATATTGTAGTGAAGACAAATCAGGTTGTGGTCATGGCCATGGGGTTGCAGCAAAACTATTTCTGTTAATAAAATTATTGTCTGTTTATTCTACTATTTTTGCACTTTATTGTATTTTTATGCTGAAAGAGGGAGAAAACGTTTAATGCTGGATATTCAGTTGAAAAACTAAATCTTATCAAATCAAAGGGGTGGCAAATCAAATTTCTTTTTTAAAATATAGCGAAACTTCTAGTTCGATGTTGTGCTGTCATTTCTGTATATTGAACATGTCACTTGACTTCAATTTCTGATGACTGTCGTTGAATATTAAAATCTCTTTTCACCAAAATATGTGCATATTTACATAAATATATGAAGACTTTGCTGCAAAACAGTCATAATTCAACATTTAAAATTTCTGAGTAAAATATATAGAAATGTTTCCAACTTATATTAAGACAAAAATACGTTGGCAATTCTACGGATAAAGATATCTAGAGATATGACTCTCTCTCAGCAAACGCTCTATATAAATACTTAAAACTCAATGCATCGCCGCCACAAAACCACTCACGTAGATCCCATACATTTTAAGGAACAGCTTTAACTCAGTACAACTCAAATCGGCGCAATTATGTTGAACATTAAACGTACGCCTCTCAACAACAATTGAGAATTGAGTAGATTTAGGAAGGACATAATTTCGAGTGTCTTGCAAATTTATTAAGTAGACGGAGTCCATTGGGGACTTCTTTAACAAAACAGATGGAGCAGTGAAATGTTGTGTCTAGGTTTTGGTAGGAAGAAGAAGTGTGAAAGCGATTTAATTTTGTACGGCAGTTAAAACAACATAAATATGTGGGACATAATAAACACATCATGTTAATTTAGAGATCCTTTAAAATAGCTCCTTTTATCTTAGATGAAGAGCTCTTTGGTTTGGTTAAAAATTAAGGGATTTTTAAATAAGTTAAACAAAAAATATTGATTTCATTCTAAAAATCATGTTCAATCAACATGTATCGTGAATCGAATGAAGTGATATCATAACGAATTAAAAGCTCGAATAAAATAAAGAATTTTTAATTGATGAGAAACTAATTTGATATTAATTTTGTTAACATACGAATGAGTGAAATTCACAACCACCGGCGTTAAGGATTTTGATGAAGAGGTATTTCATATTAAATTTACATGATTTTATACAATACAAAATTAACAGTTCGAGTAATTTTTAATTCATTCAGAAAACAGTTTGATTTTATGATTGTCTAGTCAACGTGAAAACAGGAATGAGTCAAAATCACAAGCGTTGCGTTAAGAATTTTGGTGTATTAGTATTTCATGTTAAATTTACATGATATTATATCATACAAAATTAACAGTTCCATTCGTAAAATAAACCTAGAGCACTTTTTACTGATAAAAAACTACTTGATATAAACTTTCTGATTGTCCAGTCGACATAAAGAAACGAATGAGGTGGTTCCATAGCCGCTGCGTTAAGGATTTGGTTGTATTAGAATTTCATGTTAAGTTTACATGATTTTATATAAAAGGCAATTAGCAGCTCGATTGGTAAATTCAACTTAAGGAATCTTTAATTGATAAAAATACTAGTTGATATTAATTTTTTGAGTGTTTAGTGAACATAAAAATACGGATTTGTTGCATTGGTAGTTCATGTTAAATTTACATGATTTTATTTAAATTGCAATAAAGTATTTTTGTCATAAAAAGTTGTCTAAAGAATTTTTTTGTCCTACAAAATACTGGCGATCATTAATGTTCGGTATCGTGGAACAGGCGTTACGTCAACAGAAATGTTTAATAACAAATTATTCCTTGGGAGGAGCTTTTATGTGAGTCAAAGGTCATTTTATTTGCTTTCCCTAGAAGCCAGTAAAAGCAACCCTAAGTTTAAAGAGCTGGCGACAGAAAATACGTAACGAAATTTTGCTTCTTTATACGAGTATATCAGTCCATAAATTATTTATAATTAATTCTAAGAGAATCTCGGCAGTTTTATGCATTTAATTCGATTATTGGAATAACTTAAAATGATCGAAATAGGCCCTCAGAACACCGACTAACTACACTTTTTCGTTGGCAAAAAAAAAAAAAAAAATTGGCAAAATAAGCAAAAAAAAAAAATCCTTCTTCATTCATTCGAATAATTCTTCACTCCTTATGGCCGACATGAATTTCGACAGTTTTGCTGTGGCCAAAGTTAGAATAATTGCGCCCATTTATCATGTATGAATGCGAATGTTCCTACATTTTTGAGTCTTGTGTAAGAACTATTTAAATTTCACCTACTTTTGAAGTTTTTGTAAAAGTAAATCTATGAAAATTATTTAAAGGAGAATGAAAACTTTTCAAAAAATGTTGCTTGCAAGTAGCGGCGTGTCCTTTGCATCCTTCTTGTTACTGGCAGACAGACGCTTATTTCCACTCAAATAGTTTTGTGTGTGTGTGTGTGTGTGTGTGTGTGTGTGTGTGGGTGTGTGGGCAATAGTTTGCAGGGGAGTTGCATGTGCGTGTGTTTATTAACATCGTGTAATTGCAAAGATTTTTAGTGTTCGTAACTTAAACGTGCAATAGTAAACAATTTTGCTGCCGTTGTTGTTGTTGGGTTTGTTGCTGTTCCCTCAAGGCATTCGAATACTTATGAACTGAAGTAGGTGGTAAGTCGCTTTATTTAACGTGTGTATTTGTGCAACATTGAAAGAATAAGAAAAAGATTGTAACGGGTGATGCTACAGAAGATTTCGTTTTTTATTTTCAGCCGTAATTTGCTAAAAATTATGTTGACACTCAAATGGGTTTTCTCTAAGAATACTTTTTTTTTTTTTAATATTTTATATTATTACTAGAGTTGACTTTAAGGCTGAACGACACTGTGCAGCTGAGGCTGAAACTGGGGCTCTGATGTTGAAGTTGAGGACGATTTCGTGGTCTCCAATTGTATTCAATCAAAAGTTTATTTACAAATGTAATAAATTTTTGTATTAATGACAAATATTAATGGCATCTCTGCCATAATATAAAGTGTCGACACCAGCTGTTAACATTCTGGCTTAACTTAGAAACCAAAATAATTAAACAAACAATTCAGCTTTTGTTTAGCGTTTAAGAGAATGATGATGATGTGTTGAAGAAGCGCTGTTATATCGGGGCGCTATAAAACGTTAAGATGTTCGAACTTTGGGCTCCGGCCTCGGATTGTCTTTTTATTTTCATATATTTGACACAATATGTTTTACGTTAGACAGAGAAAATTATACTTCTGGCCCCACATCTCAGCCAAAAGCCAAAGAATTGTTATCACACAGTTCATTGTTGGACGCTGTGTAGTATCCATACCTGAATTTACCGTACGGTCATTTATAGAGTGATTGTAGTGATTTGTTATGGAGAAATTTATTGCAGATTTTTATTTTTTTATTTTGTAGCTTTTGAGGAAAAATTTGTTTTTGAGTCATCGCATTTTCTATTTTGTCCCCTTTCAAAGTTGCGCTCCTCAGATATAATACACTCGAAGCGATTCTGATATGTACGTTTTGTGTATATCCTTGAGCTCTCCCCTCCATTAGCTTTTTCCGTCTTCAATCATAGCAAACGGCTTTCTTTCGTGGCGTCTTTTCAATCTTGGGAACAGGAAAAGGTATCAGGGTGCCAAGTCTGCGGAATCTGGTGGCTGATTACGAGCGCTGTTTTTAGGCAAAAAAATACGAACCTACGATGGTTGTTTTGATCAATATTCAGTAATTTTGAAACGAACTTCGCTGCTTGTGGTATTTTTTCCATTAATTTGATGATTTGATTTCTCTCGCATTCAATAGGAATTTACATTTATTTTTTTTTTTTTTTCAGCCAGTGATGCCAACTTTTTCCCAGCAAAACGCAGTGTTCGTTTCTCAGAGTTGGTCTAAAAAGTACGAAATATAATAAGTATTTGCAGGCTATAGATTTAAACGAAAATTGTGTTGGTACTCTTTCGGCGCACATAAAGTGATGCAGTGGCAACAAAAAGGGATCACCCATTCAATGCAGTAGCAAAACGAAAGAGATTGTATTTAATAGACCAAAATATGTAACACAAAGAATTTTTAGTACGATTGCAGCAAAACTTATGATGCACTTGCACAGTCAGTGGATACGAATAGAATAAGATGAGAAGTGCTTACAAAATTTCTAGGAAACTTTAGAAAATGACGGTAATAGGAAATTTTGGGAATTTGGTCTGTAAGTTTTAGGCTTCGTTTGTTATAAAAAAAGGGGGGTGGGACCCAAAACCACGTTGGTAATTGTGACTCACACCTCAATGTCAAGTTTTTTGCCCAACTAATTATGAAATATAAGAGATTACAATCAACTTAAATAAAACTAATTAAATAAATTAAGAAGTCTAAACAGGTTTTTTATTCTTGGATAATTGGTTTTCCAATGATCGCTGTTTTGAAATTTTATTGTACTATTTTGTATAATTTAAAATATGGAAATTTTTTTGATTTGTGAATTTCAGATATTAAATTATTTGGTTTGGCAACATTTGAATATAAATAACTGTGCAGCAAAATTTTCTTAGCCCTAAAATATTTCTACAAATGGGTCGGTATCACTGTTATGAAATCCTGGAACACAGCGTTGTAATAAAAAATCATCAGATTCGCCAGGTATTGATACAGAAAATTTCGAAGAAAACTCAGACTATTGAATTGTTTCAGAACTATAACATTTGCAATTAAAAGTTTGACTTCATTTCCTTGAAACTCAACATCTGCTGGACGACAAAGATTTTTTTTTATAGTTGAGTCAATAAATAAAACAATAATATTTAAACAATTAATTTATTCCATTAAATAAAAAATTATTAAATCTGTTTAAGCAAAATATTTGCAGAATATTCCCCCCAAACACCCTAAAGCGGGCGAAGGGGCTTTAGACGATACACGAGACGGCAATAAGCGGAGTTTGCACAAGCACCAACTGGTGACAATCTGCGTAGACGCCGGGCGGCAAAAGAAAACAAGTTTTAACAAGTAAAAGCTCGAATTCGTGATACCCGTGAATTGAAATCATATATTTTAATTTGTTAAAGTCTTTCAAAATTTGTCATTCGATTGTATGAAGGAAAATTTTAAAATGTTATTGTTTTAAAGTTTGACATAAAAATAAAAAACTGTTGGTTTCAAGTAAGATTTTAAACTTTAAGGAAATGAAGTAAAATTTTTAAGTTGAATTGTTAAAACAATTCAATAGTCTGAGTTTTCTTCGAAATTTCTGTATAAATACCGGGCGAATCTGATCGATTTAATCACAAACGAATTGACAATCGTTCAGTTGAAAATCTCCAATCAAAACTTAAAATGAAATTCTTACACATTTTGACTTTGTTGTTGGTGGCTCTGGTTGCCTACACCTCGGCCCAACAATGTCCACGTAAGTCTAAGTTTAGCTGACGTCAAGTGTTCCTGCTGCAAGGATGGGGTTTTTAAACTTATTTCCTCCATTTATCATTCCAGGTACTCCTTCCTGCAGAGGTGCCCGCAATGTGGGCCGTAGGGGTGCTGGCTGTGTTGGCCGCACCGCCTGGCACTACGATGCTCGCAGTAGACAGTGCCGTGAAATGCGCTACTTGGGCTGCGGTGGCAACAACAACCGCTGGTGTACTCGGGCTGCCTGCGAACAGAGATGTCGTCGCCGTTAAGGGATTTATTTTCTCTGAACTTGATCACTTTTTACTGAAATAAAATAACAGCTGCTGCAAATGTTGTAATAAAAAATCATGAAGCACCACAAACGCACAAAAATAAAATTTATTATTTACTTGATTAATTCTTGACCTTTAATTTCGTGGTGAAAAAAGAAAAACACTTAGTGTTTTCTATACGAGTGTATTAATATTTTATATATATCTTCTTTGGAACAAAATTGGCGCAGTTTTCATCATCGCGCTCAACTTTGCCTGCAATATTGCGGTATTCCCACTTAAATTTGTTGACTTTAATTGGAATATACAACATAAAATTACCTTTTTATGGGACTTAAGTAATTTCTAACAGCCTGCAAAAGAGAATTGCTTTAATTTGTGTCAATTATTCTTTTCCTGTTGGCACGAATTACTTATAATTCTGTGAAAAAGTTCCTCGCATGGTGTCCTGTTGACAAGGACTTGAACAAAATTGTTTTGCTGCCCAAAAGAAATTTTCGCCACATCCAAAGATTTCTTTCAGTGCACATTTTACAAAACTAGCACATTTAGAAAATCTTTTTTCTTCACTTTATTATACAAAAAATAAGTAATTTTTCATTTTTAAAAAATTACCACCCGAACAAAAGAAACCATCAGCAAATAAGCGAGAGAAATATCCTCCCAGTGGCAGTTTAACAAAACTGGCGCTTTAGAAAAAACCGAGACTAGCAAAAAACCAAAAAAAAAAAAAGGAAATAAAATATTTATAAAATGCACAGAAAACGTATTCTGGTTGGAAGTGGAAATGCAGACAACATTTCTGGTGCTGTGCATGTGCGACGAACTGAATTCTTAAATTTCAACTTTTAAAATAATCACAAGAAAAAAAAACAAGAAAAAGGAGAACTGCACAGAATATCTCTAAGAACTACAAACCATTTGAATGGTTGAACAAAGTTTGTGTTTGCAGCGAACTGTAGACTTTCTTTCGACAACAGATCGGCACATGTTCTGGTGATTTTAATTCTATTATTTTCAATTGTGAACAATAGAAATGTAGCAAAAAAAACACGATATTAAATTAAAAACTCATTCCGAAAATGATGAAAATTTTGTATGTTTTCCATTTTATTTGAAGCTGTTAGTTCGCTGGTCTTTTCTCTTGCTCCTATTTTGGGGTGTTTTAAACAAGAAAAAAAAGGAAACAGTAAAATTGAATAATTTAATAGATTTGAACTCTAACTTTCGTTTTAAATACTCGTATTGTGGGGAGCAAAATTACCAACTTTAAAGTACACAAATCATTTAGTAACCAGAAAATTAACCCCCCCCAAGAGTGCACAAAAATTAATTAAAATTTTTCTTCATGCCAAAAAAAAAAGGAATTGAAAGTAAAAGTTGATACAAAATTAAATTTTACTTATTTAGTAAAGAAGTTAAAATTTCTAAAGAATTTTTCCGTTATAAGTCCAAATTGGCTTTAGATAACAACAACAAAACATTTGCTCACAAATTCAACTCTACAGCATTCAACTCTACAGAAAAAAACTTCTTGGCTTAGCAATATTTTTACTTAAAATATGTATTATTTTATATTTAACAAACCGCAGAGCCGGAGCAGAACTTGACTTGGTGTATTCCAAGCTGGAGCAGGGCACCCTAAACTTTAGAAAGTTCCTGCATGACTTCGTTTATGCAGTTTCTTCTAAAACCTTCAATATCGATCAATCGACATAACGGGAACTAACGAGACAGATCCAAGTATTGGTCATATGCTAAGGATCGGAATATAGAGGTATAGAAGGGATCTCTGGGTTGACACGGCTCTCAAACCTTTAAAATGTTCCTGTATGACTTTATTAATCCAGACGTTCAATTGGAAGAAAGGGGGCCAAGGTGCCCCTGGCATGTCTTGAAAGAGGGATCGTAGAGTAATCATGTACAGGTGTAGTGCAGGACACCACTTTTGGGGCATCATCACACCTGCTGCTTAAGGTATGATGTGTCTTTGGAGCCTCAAGTTACCGACTCAAGTGCCTCGTCTTCCTTTACTGTCTAGGAAATTACTGGCAGCAGAGAAATTATTTGAACAAGGGTTTTTTTTTTGTATTGTATAATTGTCGTTTTGTAATCAGATGTTTTCAAGCCAGGTATGGTAAAATCACTACAATTTTTTTGTTGCTCAGCAGCAGAAATGTACAATACACGTACTACAAGGTTTAAATAATAACTTTTAGAAAAGAACTTTTGCAACAATTAAACTCAATAAAAAGTAAATTCCTAGTAACCGGTTAAAGCAGTTGCAAAATGTGTTTTTTACCATCCCATGAATCGGCGTTGAATGCCGCATTTGGATGATAAAAATCGTTGTAGATTTTAGAACTTAAGTGCTTGACACTGTGCAAAGCGGGGTTCACATTATCAAAATGATGGTCCACAATCAGCTCCATTTCCGATTACAGAAAAGCTGCTGAAAACGCATCAAGTTGCCACAGGGGTTGCACAGTTACGCACAAAACTGAGCGCACACTTTATATCTAAATACACTGATTCCCTCAAATACCCTTCAAATTGCAAAAGACCGTGACTTTCTTGCAACACTTTTTTCTTTTTTTTTTTCTTTATTTTAAAATATCGAGACAAACAAATATTTGTACTTAACGACAGGTGGCGCAAGTGCACCAACGATTTCTGTTAAAAAAGTTATTAATTTTTTCGCGGGAAATATTCCACGAACAGATTTTTATACTATTAAATGTTAAACACCAGATGTTTTGCCCGGTTTACTGCCCCGCCCATCCTGTTACTCCTAGACTCCTATAGAATCGTTTGGATTAACCCCAAGCGCCTAAGAAATTAAAAACTCTTGTATAATTATTGGTATGCAAATGATTTTTTATTTAAAAAACGACAGATAATTTTTGTCTTTAACGACGACATCTTTGTTGGCAGGTGGCGCGAGTGCACCAACGTTTTCTGTTACCGCCACAGCCCAAGTAACGCATTTCACGACATTGGCGGGTGCGAGCATCGTAATACCACATGGTGCGAGCACCACAGCCTTGGCCGCCACGCCCCACATGACGGGGACCCGTACAAGCTGGACTACCTGTAATCAAAATAACACATCATTTTATTTAGGCATCAGCAATTTGTAGAAAATAAGAAATGTTAAACTTACGTGGTGCGCCCGGACATCTTTGGCCCGAAGTTAGGGCCACTAAAACCACCAACAAAAGGGACAAAATGTTTAAAAATTTCATATTGATTTTGAAATGAATAATTGACTGATGAAAACTGTTTATGATTTATTTTGCCAATTGGACGCCGTTTTTGCTTTTTACTTTTTAATTCACTTTTCTTTTAATTTTATAAAATATATGTTTAAGTCGTTTCTGGCCGCATTGTTTAAGTCGAACATCTGTTGCCTGGTCGAAATTATGTACATAAAAAAATCAAACAACTGTTTTCAATCACTTACATAATAACTTTAGATAATAAAAAGTTCTGACAAAAACATTTCAATGCACGTTCTTTTAAAGAATTAAATAATCGTTTAAAAATTCCATATCATTTTGTTGAGACAACAATTTCTTTCCTGGGTTTTTTCCACAATACACTGGAAAGACTGTCATAAGTAAATGGTAATTAGTCGGTCTTACAGCAATAAATACAGATAGAGAGGCGAAGTGGTGGTTTAACGGCTTTCAGCAATACTCGTATTCTTTTTTTTTTTGTTAAAAGTCTTTTGTTTTCTTTTATAGGCAAAAATACATGATTAAGATATTTAAGACTTTTAACTTTTGTTTTTTTTTTTTATACGCGAAAATAGTATATTTATATGATATTTTTTGTTTTGTTTGTGAAGTTGTAAAAAGACTGTTTTTTGTTTAATTTTTCAAAACAAATTTATCTAAAGAGAAAGAACTTTTTAAATGCCCCAAATCATCTCCCTCAAAGAAATGTTTTCCCAAATTTCCAAAATTCAGAAACAAAAGTTGGTGCCAATTTAAAAGCTTCCAAAGACAAAAAACTAGGGAAAATGGCCCTTTTTAGTGGATCCATTTTTTAGGTGAAACTTTAATTGAAATGAAAATTATTGAGATATATAAATATAAGCAAATATGCTTTAAATAAAAAAGTGGCGATAAACAGTTAAAAACTCAAAAGACTAGCAGGCAAACGACCCTCGGAATTCTTTATATCCATCGAGGCCAGCGTAGAAAGACATAGAGGTGTTTTCAAATCACGAAATTGCTGAAAACAAGCTGGATTAAAACTTTTTACTATTAATTATGTACTCGATGCCATTTCGAAAGTCTTTAATGTTAGAAAAAAAATTGAAAGAAGAACATCAAGTACGCTTTTTTAAGCAATTTGTTTTCAGAAAGCACGTGATTTCATATCACGAAATTGCTGAAAACTAAAACAGTTTCACTTCAACTGGACTAAAACTTTCATTATAATTTAGGTGCTTAATATTAGAAAAATAATGAAACAAGAACATCAAGTCCGCTTTTTGATGCAATTCGTTGTTAGAAAGCACGCGATGTCAAAAAAAGTGATTTTCTGAATACATATATATGTTGTTCCTGGTAGGCATTATATAACTCTATACAGGTAATTCACATATTGCTGTTTTATTGGTATCTGCAACAATAAATCATCCGCAATGCAGACTTGGCAACTGATCCACTTACAGCTGATTATTAACAAAAATGCAAGCTCGGCAACACTGCTTTAAGCCTTCAGTAATCCCGCAGCTGTGGAATAGATTCATGTACTTAAAAGTTCCTGCCTTCAATTGCCAATAATTTTTGCTGCCTGCCATAAACAAACATCAGTATAAAAAAGATTTAATTAAAATAAAAAATATATCCTTTTTTTTATAGCAAAAATATTTATTTCTTTAAACTATTGAAAGCATCTCGCTGCTGATGATGAGATTGTTCAAGTGAAAACACTTTTCAAACAACTTTCTTTTACGTATGTGTGTGTGTGTGTGTGTGTATGTGTATGTGTATGTAAGTGTCTCTATAGAAATGAATTGAAATGTAAAATTTCACTGGCAGAAATTCTAAATGCATAAAACTGCTGCCATTGCATTAAGTATTTCCCAAAAAGAATCTTTGACTTAAACGGAATCTTTAAGTGAATGCGGGGCCATAATTTAAGCTTTTAAAAATTGTGTCAAACAGTTAAATAACCCTCAGCATGCGACAAATTCCCTCCTTCCCCTCCCTCAACCATCACATAAACAAAAAAATTAATAAAGGTGCAATAACGTTACATGTGAGTATTGCGATTGAAGGATGGCGAGGGATGCTGCCGTCGGCCATGATATCAGCGTACAATTCTATTCATTTGTATATTTTTGTTTTCTATGTTCTTATTATTTGTTACGCTCATCGTTCATGCGGTTTATTTATTTAGCTTTAAAGAACAAGAAGGTCATACCCTTGAAGACTTCTACTTAACATTGTACACAAGTTCTTAATACATGCAATACATACATATTTATGTATGTATATATGTGCAGACATATTACACCCATCCACACACACACACACATCCACGACAGGCACAACTAGACACTTTTGGCAACGTGTACACTTAAATGAGATGATATATTTACATGTGTACATATTTTGTAGTAGCAAAAAAAAAAAACCGTAAAGTATCACTGGCACAGTGACAGAAAATCAAGTCTAAGGTTAAGTAAAAGGGCCCTGTGGAAGGCCTTATTAGAGATTTCTTACTGCACTTTGTTACGTTTTCACAAATTTCCTTAAAGAGTTTAAAACTTTATTTACACTTAAAAGAAAAATATAATAAAAAAAATATATATAGAATATGTCTTGAGTAGCTTTAAATTCTTTTTGTGCTTCAAAAAGAAACTTTACAAAATTTATTGAATATATCAATATTTCGCTAATTATTTGCTTGAATTCTCAGCCCAAATTATACATTTTTTTTAATTTTATTTTTATTAAAAACAAACTCTAAAGCTGTCAAAATTTAATGATAAAAAACAAACTTTAAAAAAAATGTTTGACTTTTTTTGTACTTGATAAAAAATGTTTACAAATTTATTGAATATTTCAATATTCCATATAATTCTATATTATATAAATTTGTCCAAGATTTTTTTTTACAAAAAAGAAAAAAACCAAACAATTTTTAAAAAAATTTAAGATAATTTTTTTTGTGCTTGTTAAACAAATTTTACAAAATTTATCAAATATTTCCCTATAAATTATATATGTATATATTATTGTATATAAATTTGTGCAATTTAAAAAAAAAAAAAAAATCTAAAGCTGGCAAAATTTAATAATAAAAACAAACTTTTTAACAAAATTTTGAATTTTTTTGTGCTTGTTAAAAAAATTTTAAAAAATTTATTGAGTATTTCCATATTCCCGGCAAAAACTATATAAATTTGTGCAATTTTTTTTTGCAAAAAAAAAAAATTAAAGCTGTCAACATTTAACAATAGAAAACAAACTTCTTAACAAAATTTTTTATATTTTTTTTGTGCCAATTTTAAAAAATATTCTCAGCAAAAACTACAAAAATTTGTCCAATTTTTTTTACAAAAAAAAAGAAAAAATAATCTAAACCTTTTTTTTTGTCTAGGATTCGAATGAATTTGAGCCGCCTAGAAAGGAACATTTTCTTCCTGACTGTGCCCCGATATTGAACGCCAAAAAACTAATTCCGGTATAAATTATATAATATCTTTTGTGAAATTCTTGTATTGTTGGCGTTGCCAGCCTCCAATATGTCTGCCCGTTGCTTGATAGTTTTGGAGGACATATTCGGAGAATTTTATGTGAATTTTAAATGAGTTTTAATTCGAAACATGCATTCCAAATACATATAATTTTTATTTAATATGGGGGTTATATACCCGCAAGTACAATATGTGTGTGTTATATATCAGTGAATAGTTGTCATTTTTCTAACTTTTTGTTTAAAATAGGTTAAATTAAATTACTTTTTCGGTTCCTGTGACGAAAAACCATCAAATAGAAATCGTATATTGTAAAATAGGTTATATTACATTCCGCTCAACTTATTTTTATTATAAAACCATCGTTGGTTTAAATAAAAATTATGCAGTTCAAAGACAGTAGAAAATGTTGGCTTTTCCTAAAGTTAAATTTCTTACTTTTACTGTGACTGCTTTGAAGGGAACCGATATAGGCGAGTCTATGGTTCTTAAACAGTCACACCCACCCTCTTAATCTATTCATCGAAAGACGAAAACTCTGGTTAATTTTTATTTTTTAAGAATTCTGAAAATAAAAACTACATATATAAATACTATAGCCGTTTATGAAGCAAGACTTAAGCAGGTTCTCAGAAGTTTCCTCCAAGTCTGTGGAGCGATGATTTGTTTAGGCCCCCACCTCCATCCATGATTTTTGCGTCGCACCTGCACCCATGCCCATACTTTTGTGTAGCTATTCACAGCCCTACAAACAGGCATCTGTGATGTTTTTCTAATACCGCTATTTAAATTTGTTGAAAAAGAAACTGCAAACAAGAAAAAAAAACACAATCACGAGAGGGAGAAATCTATGATACTTTAGTAACAACAAATGGAAAAAATTTTCAAAGAGAAGAAGAAGCATACAAGCATGTATGAATGTGTGCACATCCCAGCCACGGCTATTGTTGACTTAGAGGGTTTACATATAGTATTTTGGTAAATAAAATCGAGCCAGGCAAGTTTTAACACTGATTTTTGTTTCCACTTGCTGAAGGATGCCACACATTTGGTGTTTGTTCTGATTGGTTTAACAAATTCTTTTCCTTTGGTGAAATTGTCTGCTCTGGACGAACACAAGCCACAATTGCTGGCAAGTCTGTTTTCCCTATCGCGATCATAATCCTGAAAGTAAGGAAATATTTCTTTATTTTAGTACGCAGTTCAGGAGTGAATTTTTTATGGGGATTCCGCTGTTTTACTGGTCCTGCACTCAGCTTGTTTTAAGCATTTCTTTGTAAGAAAAATAGCGCCCCCTCTCAAATTGAAAACACTTACTTTTTTATATTTCATTGTCCAGGCAGAGCATTTTTTGTTCGCCACAATTCACGAACGTTTTACAAAAGCAAAATATGTACAAACACTCGTAATTCACTATTTCATGCCGTAGGGCAGAGTTTGTCTGCTTTGAATTCGCTGTGTTTTGAAATTTATTTTTACAGAAACGAATTTTCTGATTTTTGGTTTCTTATATTTCCAATTTGAAGTTATTTTCATGAACATGCTTCGGCATGTTCCATCATCACTGTTTTTGTGTTTTTTGGCTCGTTAGCAATAAAAATTTGACAAATAAATTTTCTCCAACAACTTTTTCTATTTCCTTTAGAAAAAGAACATATTTTTAGAAAATTTTTACATTCATTTCCAGCCAAGTTGTTTGTCTAACATTCTTAGAACAATTTTGAAGTATCTGGACGTTGCTTCCTTTTTGTTGTTGTTGTGATTTTCTTTTTTTCTTTTGCTTTTCAAAAACTCTTAAAATTTATCTCATGCTTGAACTTTAATGTGTCAACGTGGCGGGTTTTTTGCCATTCGAAATTTTGTTAAAGCAGTTAAAGGAATAAAAATTGTGTATTTCCTTTGCCCAAAAATAAAACAAAATCTTGTTTGTTTTCTTGAAACCATTTGCAACATTTTGTTGCGTGTTTTTTCATTTGCCTGCTCTCTTTCATATTTGATATTTTTCATCATCGTCTTCGGCAGCAGCCGGTTGGGGGGACGACATTTGTTTCGAAAACTCTTGTTGAGGCTGGTGCAGAATTGTGTGGGTGTAGGGATGTGTGAGTGCGTGAGTGTTTGTTTCTGTGTCTTTGACAGAAGGCGTAAAGATTTTTTTCTTGTTTTTTTTTCTCTTTATTTTATTTGTTTGTCAGTATGTGCTGCAATTTATTTGATTTTTAGCTGTTTTGGTTTCTTTTGTCGGGCGTTAATGCTGCAAAAATTACAGAAAGTTTTTTATATGAATTTTTTTTATTGCTTTTTAATGGAGTTTTTTTTCTTTACTGCAAAATGTTGAAATTAAATGTGTGATATTAAAGTAAAGCTATTTAATAGCCAGTAATTTAAGTTTAAAAGAAGATGTTTAAGGGTTTCACTAAGAAAATTTTGCATAAATTCTATTTCTCTTAGACCCGAAAATTATAATATTGCAACCATCGGAGTTGCAAACTTTTTTTGTATCCAAAACTTTAGGGATTTTATTAAGTTTTTTCCTTCTACTGTAAAGTAACAAAAAATCGCGTTACGCCCATTTTATATTCTTTAAGCCATCGATATATTATTTCACAAACTTAAAGAATTTTCAAACACTAACAAGATCAAAATACAGGCAGTAGAAAAACTCGTTTGAGCTGTAGAGACCATCTCTTATTAATTCGTTTAGGACTTAATTCGACTCGAACTTCGAAACATTTTGCAAAATAAATTTGTTTTCAACACGTTTTGTTGGTCTAAAGTCACAACAGATATTTCGCCAATTCAGCGAATTTTTTGCCATTTGATTTTGGCCGGATAAGACAAGAAAATGTTTCATCAAACACTTTTGCTGCGTCGAGAATAAATGTTTGTCTTCTATTTTGAATAAAGCGAAATTCTGCAACGGGCAGCTTGTAAGTACAAATTTTTGTGATAAATCACTTTTAATACTGGAAGACGTGCGTTACGTTACGTTACGTGGGTCTGTCACATTTACTTAGTGCTCTCAAAGATGCTTTACATTAATGAGAAATCTGCAAATGTAGAGCCTTAAGCTGACAAACTTAATAATTACAACATTTTTACAAAAATTCTTTAAAAATATTCACAAATTGTTTTTGTTTTTTTTTTTTTTTTTGGTATCAAAAACATTTTAATCTATAAAATTCCTATAACTTGAAACATCAAACAACATGTTTGTTTAATTAAAGTCAAATGCATGATACCGTCAAAACGTTAAAAAGGAATATTATTTTTAGAACAGAAATTTATTTTGCTATCAAATCGATAATACATGTATGTATGTATGTACATATATTGACGTCATGCACATGCATGCACGTATTTGTTTGTAGATTTGTACGCGTTGGTGTTGCGTTCGGCTGTTAGTATTCATATCATCAGATGAAATGAACCAGAGTTTGTCATTCAAAAACATGTTGCCAATAAATTTAATTTTTTTTCTTGTTTTTCATTTTTGCTGCAAAAAAAAGAAAAACAAATGATTGGAACTCCATAAATTTTTCTCAATTTTTTATAAATGTATTTGTAGTCATGAATGGAAAAAATACTCTTTGACAACTTTGATATGTGCGAGTATTTTTCAATATTAAATAGTTATAAATTTTACTTTTCATTTTGGTAACATTTGAGGCCTTCACAGGCTTTAGGGGGCAAAATAAAACTAAACAAATAGATAAATCATGGGGAAAAAAATTATAAAATTTTAGTTTTGCATGCAAACAAAACGCGGGTCGTAGCCGTTGGTTAATAAAATAATTAAAAGTTTTTCGTAGAGGCAATATTTTGAACGGTTTGTCAAAATATTTTGAAATTATTGTAAAATTCCAGAATTTTTTAACTTAATTTTGTATTATTTTAAGCTAAAACTTATTATTATTATTCTTATCTAACAAACATACTTTTCAATGTTAAACCACTTAACATCTGCATTACGTGGAAGCAATCAAGTAATAAGGAAGCAAATAATAATGTTCTGAAACTAAACAAGCGCTTTCTGTAGGGGTTTGAATAGAACAGAACGTCCTTCTTTATTACAGAATATCACTTGGCCTCCCAAAATTAATTTTAATACTATTCCCGTTTCTCTTAGAACTAAGTTTCACAACAATTAGTGTAACCAAATATGTATGTGCAGCTTCCAAATGGTAGATACCGAAGTATGTATATAAATGCTTACTTTATTATTTATATACTGCTTACGCTGTGCATTACTTGGAAGTAATCACATAATGACTAGATTCTTATCTGTTGTATAAGTAACTGTTTTTGGCAAAAATGTATTTATTTATTATTTACTCGTTTAACGAAAATTGATTAGATTCGTTGAAAAGCCAAAACAGGTCGAAATGGGCTTTTAAATGGTGAAGACTGACAACGTCTTTTTACAAAAGGCTTTTAATTAGTTGGCTACTTTGTAGTGACTTTTTTAAATTGGTTGTACGTAAACAAGAGTGTCAAGCACCTGCCTCGAATGGCATTGCCATATTCAAATAATTATTTAATGTAAGTTTTTACCTTTCAATAGAAGTTTCCGCTGGTTAAGTTATGCCTACCAATTTGTTTGCTGGGAATAGTTGGTGCTTCATGTGAGTGATAGTGTGCTGTGTTTTACATCCTTGTTACAATATATTTTTTTTTAATTTAAATTTAACATCAATACAGTTTCAAAACTGTCTGATGACAGTTTCTTCCATTAGCTGCGATGAAGGCGATTCTTAATTTTTTAAACTTATATGTAATTTTGCTGATTTAAAAAGCAATATACAACTCTGTGTCCAATTTTTGCCTAAAAAATATGCGCCACATTAAAGCAAAAGATGGTCACTTTAAAGCCTCTCCCTTGACACATTTTTGCTCGTATTTGCATCTAAAATACTTCTATTGCAACCGTCGTTGGAGCAACGTGTGTCGTTAAGGCACATTTTTTTCCTGATTTTCTGGGGCTGTTGTCGTTTAATTTTTTTTTTTTAATTTTTTTTTTTGCATGTTACCAATTAAGCCTGTTATACTTGTTACGTTTAAGGTCAAAAGCGGCAATTTATGGCTTGTACTCTTCACAGGCAACAACACAGGATACAGAAATTCTCTTGCTTAATGTGTTGCAAAGGTCAAGAATACTGTGCGTTGGGTCTCTTTGTTACTTGGTGTTGGAGAGAAAAAATATTGTACTTGTTTCTTTTGGTGGCAGCAATTTAAGAACAAGGATAACATTTTTGAAGCCAAGACATGTTTGGCACACAAATTTAGACCTTGTCTTCGTGCAGTAAAAGAATTTAATTTAAAAAAATTCGAACAAATAGCATTTTTTTAACTTTTGCAATTGAGGCTGTTAATTGGGTCGCTCGCGAATTAGCGCCACGTCTAGTAAATTTTTATGTGCCACTCAACTGATCGTTGCATTGAATATCGAGACCTTCATTCCTTATATTGTGTAAATGTTAAAGTTAAAACATGTTGTTCCAAACTTTGCTTTCATACAGTTGCCTTTTTTAATTGTTTGCTATTTTTTATGGTTTAAACAAAAAATAAATAAGTTCTTGTTCTTGTTTGTATGCGCGAAAGTGGAGTGCCAATTAATCCACAGCTGCTGGTGCAGAGAAGCTCTTACGAACTGTATACCTGAAGTTATACAGTTATATCTTGTCATTCTTTGTTTCGTTGGGCCTTCCACTGACTTTTGTAATAAAATTATAAATAAAGAGCAGATCAAAAGAAACAGATTCGTAGAGTAAAACAAAAGGCAAACAATAAACACTCCAGCGAAAACGTGCGTGGAAAAGTAATGAGTCAATAAACACACTCTGCCACCACTATTTTTATGTATAAGATAATCAATTCATTACTTGATTGCTTCTAAGTACAGCAGACGGTAAGTAGTTCAACGTAGTACGAAAAAAAAATGAATTGTCGAATCATGTAGAATTGGTTGGCCAAAAGAAAATGAAAATTATTAAAACAAAATTTCTCTTTTTGATATATATTTATGTCTAATTTATCTTTTGTTTGTTTGTATATGTGTCGTTTTGCCAGCCAGTTCAAATAAGTTATCGATAACACGGCAACAATTAGCGCATTTTTTTACACCTATAACAAAACACATATTTCGGTTTTAAAATTTTATGTGGCCAAACATGTTGTTTCAATCATGTTTAGGGTAAGAAGCGTGAACAAGAAAGAGAACAAATTGCGAATGCAAGTGCACGTGTGAAAGTGAAATGTTAAAATGTTAATAATTAAACCAAGCAATTTTATTTTAAAACACATCGAATGCGGTTTTTTTTTTGGAGCAAAATTATTGTTAATTTAAATAATTCAGGCCTGTCATGCACTGTCAGAGTTTACGGGGTTGCAGAAACCAAATTTAAAAAAAAAAAAGTTATTTCAGGCCAAACTAAAGGGGACATCAGTACATCCATAAATGTTTAATATTAGAAATACTTTAATTGTGTTCGTCTCACAATGGGTTAATCGCGTGCACACTAATTGATCGATATTGAACGTTACTAATTGTTAACTTATAACTCTTAATATAAAAACCAAATCCACACCATTTTTAGTCCATTTCAATACTCTTCTTCTATTTTGTGTATTTTGTGTGCAATAACTTTAATGTTGGCAGGAAACAAATGTCCGGTGCATCCTTTTGGTGACATTCGTACTTGAGTTTTAGTGTTCGGTGTCCTCAACAACAATTTAACGTCTAAATGTTTTTGTGTTCGGGTTCGCTCAGATAAGTAAAACATTTTGCTGGTTCTTTTTTGTGTTTGTGAAATCTACGGAATCTCTTAAGCAAAAGTAGTGAAAAAAATTGCCAAAAAGGGAAATAAAATGGAAGAAAAATGCTTTTTCAATTAAACAAATGGCTGTTCTTTTCAGCAGATAAAGTGCTTAATAAGACAACATAAATGAACTATTTTCCTTTCATTAAAAAGAAAATTCAAGAAGCTGTTAACAATCACAGTTCGGCCGCGTATAACAGGGAAAATATATTCAAGGGATTGATTTTTGCCTGAATCTAAATTAATGGTTTTATATATAATATTTGTGTGTTTGTGGATATTTGGAAGATCCTTGTAGTTTCTTTTTAGGGTATTAAGCAATACCTGAAAACGGGAACGCTTGCAATTTTCAAAGAGGAAAATCATTCGCAATTCTTTAACTGTGTGGGAACGAATCCGTGTCGAAAGAACTTTTTTTAAGGAAACAATTTTGCCACTTAAAAATCAACAATCTACTTTGTTTAATATTTTGCTCGCTTGAGCTTAAGAAATTTATTACTTCCTCGCATGTGAACAGATTGAAAACTCAGGGCGTTACCAAGTGATTGGTTTTTCTTAAATCCGATCCGAGCCAATCGATCGCACCTTGTGCAGCCATCAAGACATCGTGTAATAAATACGCGCTAAAGTAAACTATAAAAATACAACAAAAACAAAATTGTATTGGATCAAAAGGCTTCCCGAACGAACTAAGAAATCAATTTGATTATCTGCGGCGCTAAATCAATAAATACAATAAAAAACGAAAGAAAGAAAGAAAGAAAAAAAACTAAAGTTTTAATGCGCCGAGTTGCAGCAACAACAATTAAAAGTAAACAAATGTTTTTTATACGCGTGTCTAATTATTTACACAGTAGAAGTTTTTTTTGTCTTTAATTTTAGTTCAACGTAAAAAAAAACTCAGTTTGTAGTGAAGAATTGCCTCACGTACACACAAATTATAGCAGTGAAAGCTCCCATAACGGGACACGTTCGTTTGTGAAAAAGTTGTACATTTTCTTACATCAATATGGTATTTATAAAATTTATTTGTTTATGGCAGGAGTTTTCACTAGTAACGGCTGTTTTCCAGAACTGCGTAAATATATGTTTGTAAAAGTGTCTGAAACAGAACAAGAACCGTTCAACGTTGACTCCCAGATTGTGCAATTTGTCGGTACTAAACTTGTTCTTTTAGGGGTCTCTGCAATGGCGTTTTCATCGCATAACACGCACGTAACTGATGCCCTTGAACTCAGCTCTACTAAGGCCGTGGGTTAAATTCAGCCACTGTTGTCCGCCAGAGTCACTGATAATTGGACTACTCCAATCCGAGCCGCAGCGGACATTTGAACACTAAAAATTTTCCAAGGCGGATTTTTGTTAAAGCAGGTCTCTAGCAACAGGTCACAAGCCATTAGCCAGCAATGCCCTTCAAGGGGAATCATCTCTCAAAGAAAGCGACAATTTTGATAATAGTTCAAATATAACGAGTCTTGTTTCATTAAAAAGTCCAGCTGCTTCCTTAAACGCAGAAATAATTCACCAGGGAAAAAATTAAAACACGAATAAAAGAAACAATTGTTAACCCTTTAGTTAAAAAAAAGAAAATATTTCCAAGAATTATATATGAACACAAATTATTTAACTCGTAGAAAACGAATTTGATTGAACTGTGGCTGTCAATTTGTTTATTGATTTTTAGTTTCTATCGGCCGTATTTATATACATATCGATACCTTAATATAGAAAGGCCCTAAGTAACGTTTTCCTAACTTTTCGCGGTAGAGAGAAAAAACTTGATAAAAATTAAAGTTTTGTAGTTGCGAAACTTTTTTCAAACATTTTTAAATTTTTTGTTATTTTTAGTCGGATCATGTAAAATTTTTAACCAAAGATGTGTTGGAAGATCAAACTCGATTTGGGGGGACAAAAAAACAGTTAAGACCTTTCTGCATTACGGTAACGATATGTGTTTTGGTTTTGCTGTGGCATCATACAATTTTTGTATATATTTCAAATAATTTGTTTGTGAATCGTTGGGGGTTTTTCTAAATTGTGATACACAATAGAAACTATAAAACAGCAGACGCAGCAAGAAAAAAGGCAAAGTTTGGTGTCAGCAAATACCCACTGTGGAACAAACCTAAAATCAGCAGGAATAAAAAAGACACACGCACAGTCAAACTCACACTTCAACTTACACATGGCAACAATAATTCGTGCATTACACCTGCCAACTTGTACAGGTTAAGATTTGCAGAAACTTATCCAAATTATCATTTTCTTCAATACACTTTTTTCAACTGCCGCCAATTAAAAAAAAAACAAACAAATTAAATAGCCACTTTTCCAATACATTTTTCAAATTTAAGCATCCGTGAAAATATAAAATAAAATCACTAAAATATGAATTTCTAGAGGGTGAGTAAAATTAAGAAAAAAATTTTTTATCGCTTTTGTGATGGTTTTCTAAGACGTTTCTTGAATCAATCAATAATTGGAAACTTTCTAGTAACGACAAATAGTTTCACTTTAAACAAAACTGTAAATTACAAACAAAACAAAAACAAACGAAAAATTATTAAGGGTGAAAAAAATTAATCATAATGCGCGATCTGAAATAGTGAGACGCAGGTTTTTTTTGTTCAACTTAATTTTAGATTTCTTTGTTTTAGGCCCTTGACAAATGCAACTCTGAAGAGCTACACAAGTGAGTTGTGCGTTAAGATTCTTGAAGCCTTTTACCAAAAAGGGCCCTCAAATTCAAATACATTTCGTGCACTTCATGATTGTGGGCGAGACATTTAATGGCCGTATTATGACACGTCGTGGCGGTCATGTTGGACTTTTTTCTTTGGGGATATTTACAAGAAAAACCTGTACTTGAATTAGCCCAAAACCACTCAAGAACTAAACAATGAGATAATTCGATATATTAAGGACCTTGAACCTCAATTATCGCTCAAAGTCGCGGAAAATATGGATGGACCATGGGATAAAGATATGGCAACGAAGCCGTGACCAGCAATTGGCCGCTATTTTTTGTTTTTTTCATAACTGTCATAAATCCTTCTATCATAATAAGAAATATGAAGATAATTCTCGAGAAAACGTTTTATTTTATTAACAATTAATATCGTGCGTTTCGGTTGGACCACTCGTATACAGCAAGAAACAGCCAGATATAACAAATCTTGAACTTACAAAATTTATATAAAACCCTACATATATTTTTTATTATTATTATTATTATTTTTTTTTTTTTGGTAACAGAGAATGTATTAAAATGTCTGTTCAGTTAGTTATAGTGTGAACGTGGAGAGAGAAATTTCCAAAAGTGTAAAAAGAAATACAGTACAAATTAGATATTGCAAATTAAAAAAAAATATAAAATGCTAAGCGGTGAAAAATGTTGTTGCCCAAAGGTCGCTACCTTAAACCATCTAGACGCTAATAATTCATTATACACAATATAAACACAAATAATATATATATATATTTGATAAGAAAGCTATTATCATATATGAGAGTTTTGTACATCTGGTTGATACTTTTCGGCATCAATTTTAATAGAAAATATTTGCCGGGGAATGGCACTGGAAAAATAAGTCAAAAGTGTTTCTTTTCTTTTTGGTCGAAAGCAGTTGAAAATATTAAGTCAGACTTTTAAACAAGGGAACTTTAAAGGACTTTAAATAGGCATTAATTTATTATTTTATTTATTTATGCATATTTATTAGCAACTAACGGCCGTCGGCTAGAGTTAATTTTAATAGCAAAGTCTAGTCTATGTGAAATTAAAATTTCTTTTTGCCTTTCTGATACTTGTCAAGCGTTCATTTCATAGCGAAAGCCGCTGGGCGGAAAAAAATCACAGTTATTTTCGTTAGTGTGTGTATAAATTTGCACCTATTTACGTAATTTTTGTTGTTGTTTGTATATGTTATTAATCAAATAAATAAAATAAGTTTTTCACAACCTCAAAATACCGGCCTTGTAATTTCTTTCGACCAACTGGCCAGATTTATTTTTGCGTAGTGCGCAGTGGAAAATCACAGCTGTATCGCTTTTGCGCAGTGCTGTATTTTTGAGTCCATAACGAAGAAAATCACAGTTGCATCGTTTAGTAGCGAGTCAGTTCGAGGAGATTTTGTTGTAAATACCGGCCTTGTAATTTCTTTCGACCAACTGGCCAGATTTATTTTTGCGCAGTGCACAGTGGAAAATCACAGCTGTATCGATTTTGCGCAGTGCTGTATTTTTGAGTCCATAACGAAGAAAATCACAGCTGCATCGTTTAGTAGCGAGTCAGTTCGAGGAGATTTTGTTGTAACTATAAGTCAAATTTGAGCAAATTGTTTAAAAAGAACAAATTACGCGGTATGCACTTTAATAATGTGTTGTGTTGTTGTTGTTTGTAAGGTCGGAGAATAACATTTTGAAATCGAATCTATTACACACACACACACACAAATATCCCACAATTTTGCATTAAGTTCGATTTTAAAAATTTATTTCATTTTAACAATTCAGATTTCTCACCGCGGAATGCCACTTTCTCACTTTCATTTTCGATTTGTTAAAACTATGCCCGACATTATATTACACACACACACACGCACACGAATGTATGTTGCGTTATATGTAGATATGGATGTACTCGTTTATATGAATTGGAATACAACGCATTTAATTGCTTTTTATGGTTCTTTTTCTGTCTCTTAAAACAAATAGTGAAGGGCGATATTTCAATAAATATTTCATTATATCTTGGTTTAATTGCTAAAGTAGTTTCGCACTTAAATACATTTGGGGCCACGTGTATGTAAAGTATGTAAATGCTGGTTATTTTTTCTTTCTTTAACCAATTACGTGTAAATAGTCATAAGTCAGAAAGGGGAAAAAGTTTTTGTGTCTAGATTTTCTTAACAGCCTGCCTCTGTTGCGTTAAATTATTAACGCCCGACCTGCTTACTATTAATGTTGTTTTATATAGAGGCTCGCGTTTTACTAAGTGCATGCACGGTTTTGTCTTTGGCGAATATATTGTCACAAAATTTGTAGGGCTGTAAAAATTTAGAAAATTTTCCAGGTTTTTGGTTTATTTCTGTAGATTTTTTTTTTATATATTTCAAAACGTTGGAAATTCGACTATTGGGTGATAAAATGTGGTTTTATATGGAGTCTCACTAAGTGCATGCACGGTTTTGTCTTTGGCGAATATTTGTTATTATTCAGCAGTAAAAATTGATAACATTTTTCCAAGTTTTTGGTTTATTTCTGTAGATTTTTTTTATTGTTTTCAAATTATTGGAAATTAGACTATAGGGTGATATAATTTTAAAATTAATAAATACCCCACCAGGCGTATTCACTAAATCGAGATGTGACGGAAAATATTTAAAAACAAAAATTTCTGGCTGATTTAAGTAAATTTTATTGTATAAAAAAATTTTTTTTGTTGATTTTTTAGATCATAATTTAAGAAATAACCGAGTTTCAGAATTTTTCAATTCCTGTGAATTACAGCTGTGAAGTGAATTAAAAACGCCAATTTTTTGCATTTTACGTTGTAAAACAATCCGTCTCCGTTAGTAAAACTTAAAAAGTTTTTTCTACTCGTAGTGTTTTTACAACACAAGCCAACAATTTGTGTGAAAAATTAGGTGTAGAAATCACTCAAAGGGATGGCTGCTTTCCATAAGATTTTCTGGACCAACAAACAAACCATATATAAATGCTTTCATACCGTTTACACTGCAGAGGGCTGGCGCTTTAATTCCACTAAGTCGTCTGCTTACGATCGGTTTGGGAATGAGATCCAACTAAATTAGTAAAAACTCAAAAGTGTCTCAATTCATTTTAATCATAAAATAATAATAATAAAACAAAGTAAAATTGAAAGCTGAAGAAGGGTTCTCCCATACAATATATTATTTTGAAAGTTAAATAGACAAATTTCAGTCTAGTTAAATAAGCGGTTTACAGAACACAAACGAGTAACAAGTTTTGTGGAAAAAGATCTCAGTTTTTTTCAGGGCACTTGAGCCAAATTTCCTTGTAGACCCAAAGCAGATTTACTTACTGAATGCAACGCGTACATACATATGAGTCACTTAAATTTCGAACGATTTCTAAAACGAATTCAACGCAAGAGTGCCGGCCAGAAGAATATATAATAGACAGAATAATAGACTCAGCAACAAGATTTAAAACTTTTCTAAAACTTTTTAGCAGAATTTTCTCCAACTCTTCTTAACGTCTTTACCCGAAACTTGTCATTCTGTTCCAGTTGCAATCGGATTATGCGATTAGGACACCTTAAGAATCATTTCAAAATTCCTATTTGACGCACTATTGATGACAATGAGCGCTTTTTTTTTGTTGGACGAACACGAAACCAATTTCATTGATTTATTCATTTCCACTATATAATAATAAATCGGTTAACGAAAAAAGCCAGCTCGAAACAGTAAAACAGTAAAACTGTTTGCTCTTTCCAGGCTCTTTGGCTTTTAATGATTTGAATACAAAAGGCTTTTTACTTTTTATTTGCTTTTTTATTTACCAATTCCACCTGATGTGGCCCAGTTTCAATAATATATAAAGTTTTATTTTTCCGCTTTATGAGTGCATGTGTTTGAAAGCCACAGGAGTGCCTGAGCTGCTGTTGTTGGAATATTAAATTTGCTTTTGAAGTGCAACACAGTAACAACATAATGATGATGTGGTGTGCGAAAAAGTGCGAATTAAATTGTGCATTTCGGAGAAATATTTGTTATTTAATTTCACTTTAGCTAATTAAGCCAAATTAAGCTAAAAAATATTTTATAAGGTGCGAGTACTCGCACTATTGGGTCACAATTGTATGTCTACAGACAATTTTGTTTACTGACATTCTGGATTTTCCTGTTTGGTATTTGGTAAAGGTTTCATCAGTTGATACGGCATCCAAAATACTAGAAAGTTCAGCTTTAACTTGGCTTAAGCAGGTTCTTCTCATACGAGTACCTGCGCCAAAACTGGGTTGGCAGAAGACGGACCATCGTGCTAGAGGTATGACTTGAAAGAGGCATTCTCTTGTTGGCTGAGGTACCTGCCTTGAAACATGAAATGGATCGTTGGTAGATACTAAAAACGTGCTATAGATTTGGCGATCCAAATGTTCTCGAAGTGCAGATGTCTGTTCTGCGTAGGAAACTACATGATGGGCAATGAAGGCCTGATGTTCTTTAAGGATTATGGTACCGCGTCTTTCTTTGCTTACGTGAGTGTATAAATAGCCCGAGCTCTAGAGCAAACAGATTGTGTTATGTGCCACTTTCACTTGCCGCAAGAAGTTGCCACTTACATGTGTCATTAGCTCAACATAGGAGCGGTGGTGAGCCGCTGGCAACTTCAATTCCCTAAATCAATAAAACTTTTCCTTGACTGTGGCGCCTACACAGAATATCGCTTAATCAATAAAACATTTTTGTTTGGACAAATTTGCAGGTTTTGAATTGATATATAAATAAAAAACTGTTCTTGCAGCTAAGAATTTTATATAATCATGAGGTATCAGAAAGAACAAGTTCACTTTTATGCTCTTGGAGACTAAAATCTAAAAACGTAATCGGCACCGCTCCCAATTTCAGCTGTTATGAGGTTGCCTTTTTGCTGGGTTTACAAAGTTCCTATCAAACGCAGCCAAAAACATGTGTTTGCTAAAATACCACCAACTTACCACTTATGGTATATTTCCGTGGTATACAAACCACACATGAACTATATAAGACGGTGGTGGTCTATTGACAGTTCATCAGCACAAACATGTGGTATACGGCAATAGTATAATGGACAAATCTTACGAGTACAATTAAAGAACGCATTTGAGAACTTTCTAGACCAGAAGTTTAAAATATGGTCGATCTGTTGACCTGCCTTTTGTCCGAAATTTGTTCTTCCTTTTATACATTTATCACAAAAATTCTGAAAACTGAAAATAAAATTTATTTCTGTAATAGTTGAAATCCTTAATGTTTTCATTTTATGAATTTTTTTTTGTATTTTTCATTTTAAAAATGAAGCAAAAATACACTGAAAACAACAAGAAATGAACAAAAACATGTTCTGTGAAAACAAATTGAAACGTATGAGAAACTTTTTGAAATATTTGCCAAATTTATGCCAAAAATTTATCGGCAGTAATAAAATCCTCTCAAAAACCAAAAAAGCGAAAGTATCTGTTTGTTAAAATGTTAACAAAAAAAAAAAAAAAGAAAAAAATGATAAAAAAATTATTTTGCTTCCTTTTCATTTTGGAATCATAAGAGTATGAATATAAAGTTGGTTACTAAAAACAGAAAATTTTGTTTTATCTAGACTTCATTTATGAGCGGCATGAAAATTTATTTATTTTATTCTGTGTTTTGTTTTTATGTAGAAATAAATTTAATGTATTTAATGCGGCATAAATTTACATGTTTTTCTAACGGTCGCCAATGAAAACATTTTCGTTTAATTTGTTTTATTTTTTGGTATTTCAAATTACCGTACGAGTGTACAGTGTTGCCAGTTTTGTTTTCTGGTTTTTAATTATTGTTGCTGAAATTAGTATTGTTGTGGTTTCTTTAATGACAAAAATAGTGCTAAGCGGACTTCCTCAGGCACGGGCGATTTCTTTATTATTATTATTATTAAATGCTGGATTTTAGAAATCAGAAAATATTTTCATTTATATTGAATATTGGAAGATAAAAAAGTCTAGCAATTCGAAAGCAACGTCTGGCCTCAAGCAGGCAGACTCATGCCATGGATTCTCTAACTTCCAGTTCTTTGTGAAAATAGGAATCAGTTGCAAACAACAGCCCCTCGGAGACAGATTTACATTCGCACCTGGCATTATGACATTGATCTAGTGTAGCACATTCAACACCATGTAGTTGCCTCACGAAGGGCAAAAATTTGCTGCAAGACAGCAGCACCTCGAAGGCACTTGGATAACGGAACATGGACCAATAATAGCAACAAAGCTTCTTGCTGCATTTTTACCAAAATCGAGATATGAAGAGGTAAACACCTTAATCTGTCACCAACACCAGGACTCCTCCCTTTAGACCTGCCAGGAACGCGATGCTGTCCATTCTGCCAATTGACTTTTGAAGCAGGTTTTAGAATAACTTCTATATCAGAAGTCATACATGAACTTCGTAGAGTTTTGAAGGCCGTTTCAAACGTAACTCTGTTGCTGTACCACGGCCAGTAGAGTGCTGCAGTTTGGAATACGCCAAGGCAAACCTTCTGCGTTAGTGACTGCGAAACAAGTGATTACACTACGAGCCAGCGGATGGTCCCCTTTAAATATTTTTAAAACCGTTTTTTAACATCCTCAAATATGCATTTTTCAATTAATTTACTTAAGTTCTGCCATTGGATTTTCTGTTCTGTGTTGAAACAAAACGTTGTGCTCTTCAGATACGAGCACTTATTTATTAATGTTTTCTTTTCCGTTCGTTCTCTTTGCAGGTACACACACACACACATACACACACATACACACACACACACACACACACTTTTATCCACTTACACTTATTTCAACTACTATTTAGTTTTGTTCAGGTTTATGAGAAATGCAAGTGCTTGCAACAGCATGTCCAAACATCAAGTCCAAAAAGAAAAAAATTTACACCAAGAGAAGTGGGGGGGGGGGGGGGGGGGAAACAACAAGTGTCCACATGTCAGGTCAAGTAAATATTGTAAAAAGGACACACGTAAAAAAAAGTGGCAAAGAAAAAAAAAAACGACATTCAGGCAGGAAAAAAGTGTCTGCATTTGTGAAGTGTCAGAAATAACTGTCAGGGTGAGTGTATTAAAAACAAACAAAAAATTTAATTGAAATAAGGACTTGACCTTTTTGTGCATCGTTAAAACAAATAGCCAAAGAAATTTTAAGTAAATTAAAGCAAAAATTACTATGATTTTCAAACTTGTTCGTTTGAATATTTTGATTTTTATAAACATATTTTCATTACATTATTTTCCATTGTACAAGTTTAAATGTATAAATGGAAAGCAGAGTTTTTGCTATTTTTATGATGTTAAGGGTTAATTAGTTTTTACAAGGCCTTTGCAGCAAAAGCTTTGCAGCATTTTATTTACTTTTGCCAGCACTTCGCACTATCCAACTCATAATATCACCTCTATTTTTCCAAACATTTGTATGTTATTAGCAGTAACAACAACAACAACAAAATAGTGAAAAAAAAAATTACTTAAAACAACAAAAGCGTGTCAAGGATAATTATTCTGGGGACACCATCAAAGATCAACAAATATATAAAACACATCTTTGTTTGCCGCATCTGTTCACAGTCATCCCACTTTGTTTTTGGTGTTGTTCTGCTCCTGCTGCCTAATTTCGTTAGCGGCGCTGACGATGTAGGGGAAATTTTGAAAATTTCCCAAGACAAAAGTCCACCATATTCGAATTTACTACTTAAATATCAGTATGAGTTTGGAATCTAGTGAATTGTATAGGGCAAGATTAATACGGCACCAGCGTAGAAAAAAAATGGGTTTGTCAAAAAATTGTTTTCTCTTTTTCTTAAGCACAGAACCTATAACTCAAAGGCTTCTTGCTAGTCTGCAGAAACATTTATTTAGGAACCGAACCCATGATCTCGGGACTAAAGACACGGAGATTCTAACAATTTATGAAGCGAGAAATTGACAGAAACAATAAAAGTTCTATTTTAACATCTATTTCTTGGGAATTAAAGGTTCAGCAAAAAAAAAAAGAAACGTTTAATTTTCTGCTTTAAAATGTTGAACTCTAGTGATCGATAAGATGTCGACCGATCGATTTCTTGCCATCGAAAAGATTTCGACCACAATTGAACACTGGACAAATTTTGAGTGTTTTATTTTGATTAGCAGGAGATCAGTGAAATGGATTATGCAGACAAACAAAAAAGGCTTAAAACCCAATACTAATTCTTTGGGCGATTTAATAACACATGATATCAAAAAACACATGGCTTTTTTTGATTCCACATCCTTTTGATGGAAACAAACATCTTCAGGAAAAAAATTGAAAATTCTTTCTATACGTGAAAGTTACTGTTCAGTAAAATGAAATTTGTGAATATAAATTTGGAAATACGAGGAAAGCTGGGTTTTTTTGTGCCCACTGTGCACTTGTGTGTTTTGTGTGCAAGCGAAATTAGCCCAACTCTTCGCCTCGAACCGGCTGTTAAAGGTTTGTTCGAGTGTATGAAAAAGTTGTTGCAATTCTCACACTAGATTTTGGATCAACTTGATTTTATTTTATTATAATTCTTTTCTTAACTTTAGCCGAAACAATGAAAAAACAATTTGGATTTTCCACTCTTTTGACTTTCTATCCAGCTATTACCGTTATCAAGAATATGCTGTTGAATATGTCTTGCAGCAACTGGTATCAGGGATGCCAGGTTTTTATGTTTTCTCTTGACAGCTGTCGTTAAAATGGACTTCAAAACTCGTTAAAAGTAAAGTTCTGGGCACAAGCAAAAATATTAAATTTTTTAAGCTTTTAAAGATATTTTTTATAAATTATAATAATGAAATTTTTTACATATTTTACTAAAAAGGGGAAATGAATCGGCAAACAAAGCAAAAGGTACCTGCAACTATTTTTTTGTTCAATATTGAACAAAATTTTGGACATGTTTACACACATCCATATTTACTATTAGACTCGTATGCTACACATTTCTTTGTCACAACAGTCTTCAGAGCCTTCTCTTTTGTTTGAAAATTAAGTTTATTTGACAATTTTTACACCGAGAAAACACGCCTCACTGACGGCGGTTTATAAAGCGGTTTTATAAAGCGAAGGGCTGGTGTTACAAAACAACTTTATATGACCCTTCTTAGATGCATCTTATTTTACTGCCTATATTTGCAAGATGGCATCCATTAAAAATGTCACATATGTGATAATGATATTGAATCTGTGCAAAAGCAAGTTTTGTGATTCTGTCTCCATAGTCGGCAAGGAAAAGCACTGCATCGTCCAGCCTTCAATAGTCCTCTGATACTTATTAGGCTGCCAAATTAAAGACAAGCGGAAGGATGAAATGGTGCACTGGCGCTACTTCATCTCCTTTTGGCTTCAACAAAAGTCTACTTTAAAAGAGAGAGAGAGAGAGGGAGAGAGTGAGAGAGAGTGAGAGAGATTGACACGATTTTGAAGAACTTAAACATTCCAAACAGTTCGATAACTTTCATGCCAGGAGCTCAGAACTCACGCTAAAATTGGATAGGAAAAGCCTTAGAACCCTGTGAATGTCACTTACAGGACATAATGCCAGGCGAGTGGATATCCACTATAGATATCTTTTGTAAGCTCTGAGCTGAAGAGGAGACGTGCGTGACACTGACGCCACAGCAGATGCTTAGCTATTTTATTTATGAATATGGGCCGGGTGAATAGGACTTGCCCATACTCCCCTTGAGGCAGCTTGACCCTTTTCCAGGCGAGCGTAAAACACAATAGATCAACGATAGTACAATGCAAGGGCGGAATGCCACGTTTGGGCCACTATTATTCATTCAGACACTAAACCAAATTTCCTCAGCAAAGTAATTACACGAGGCAGCAGTTGCGCTCATAGAAAATGTAGAATAAAAAAATATAAAATCTTATTTCTTCGCAGATTTTCTTTTTTTCTTAATGATTTTCAAAACAAATTTATGATCTATCAAATACTTGAAATAAACGTCATGTCGCCCAAACATGTTTTGCGAGAAATCATCTCCTTCGATATCTCTGACTGAGAAACACGGAAACGACTTCCAATATATATTTACGAGCCATGAAATGCAAACACCTAGAAGTTCTAAAATCGCCAAAAGTTTTAAAATTGTCACGATTGGAAAACGTGGAAGCATGAAATTTCGCTGCATTAATTGTAACGATTTTCTAAACGACTTTGAAAATCGTCACGACCGGGAAACTCTTAAGCATCGAGTCTGGCTAAAATCTTGTAACTTAAAAGGTTTTAAAACATATTTATGGCCCGCCAAATGCAAAAGGTTTCAAATCGCCACGTTTTGCGAGTAATCGCCACATCTGACAACCCCGACTGGGAAACGTTCGAAGCACAGAGTTCAGCTAAAACCTTATAACGAATATTTATTATTTCAGGAGGCCACACACACACAAACACACACACACACACACACCCAAACACATATATCTCGTATGTGGGTACTTCCTGCAAAAAAAGAAAAATAAAACGCCGTGTGTGTGCCGCATAGACTTTGGCAGCTGTTCGTTCATTTGGAGGTGTGTTGCGAATGTGCGGCATTTCAAAACTTAAAATGCTGGCAAACAGAGAGTGTATTTATTATTTTTCTCCAAATTGTTTTGTTTGCACATCAGCAAACAATTTTCAAATGTTTATTTACACGAACGCATCTGTATGTATTTGTTTTAGTGCTTTTATTTGTCGTTAGCGGCGTTCACTCGTCCTCCTCTTGGCCTCTCAGCAGCGTTGAATAATTTATGGAAATTTGTGTGCAATTTAATGTGAAATAGTTGCAAAAGGAATTTTTAACAATGCGACAAAATTTGCTCAGGCGACTGTACAAATGCGTACAAATTAATGTCTGCGAATAAGTACGCACACACACACACACACACACACACACACACACTCGCATAGAGCAGCTCTGTGCGGCAATAATGTAATTTAAATTAACAAATTAGATGCCCGCATAAGTGGCTTCCTAAATGGTATAATAATGCTTTGAATATGCCCCTGGCATACCCCCAGCGGTAAAAAGCTACCAACTAATGGCTCATATCTGGATGTTCGGATGTTCAGAAAGTTCGGTTTGATTCCATCATACTTGTATAGAATATCATTCATTTCATGATTTGATGAAGCCAATAGAATATATCTTGGAATTAAAGCCAAGCCAAGTCTCAGTAAAATATCTCCCCTTAAAATTTAACTTCAAGGTATAACAATAAGCTCGTAGTGTTGACCTTTAGTACACTCAGAGAAAAAAGTACCATGTTGAGTGATTGGCAAATTTTACTGCTGGAAAATTTTTCCATCTATCCAGATGTGTGTTGGCAGGTGGATTTTTTAAATTTTATAAACGTTTACACATGCAGCGATAATGTTAGGAAACGGTTATGCAAATGCTTACAATTTGACACTGAGGGAACTGTTTATGGGTGCGCCTTATAGTTTCTGTACTCCAAAGAAAACGATTTACAGGCAATAGTTACAGACGAATAGTGATATGAAAATATCATAAATGCTGCATAGCACTTTCATGTATGTGAGCAATGCAGAGTGAGAAACTATTTAAAGTCGCCTCAATCTGCTCAGAATAAGGCGTTAAAATTTCTATTTAATTAAGTTTCAGGTATTCTACACTGGACTTGTTTGTAAAATACGCAGCATAGATATTGCCTAACGAGGGTTGTATAAGCAAACATTTTTAATTTATGTTCTTAAAACACTAAAAGTATGTGAACAGTGGTCTGTACAATTTACACAAAATTGAACTCGTTCGCAATAAAAAACTTCCCAGATGCCGTCTCGATTTAGCAAAACAGAGAATTTCATTTGTTGGGTCCAATGACTCGTTTCAATAATCACCCATTACAAAATGTGGCAACCCTTCTAATATCGATACCTTAATATGGAAAGGCCCTGAGTAACGTTTTCTCTCTGAGGAGAGAGAAAACGCTTGTTAAAAATTAAAGTTTTGTAATCGCGATACTTTTTTCAACTGTTTATAATTTTTTTTTGGTCGGATCACGTCAAATTTTTTACCAATGATGTGTTGGAAAATAATCTTTTGAAATTTACAAAAAACTTGATTTGAGAAAAAACATGTTGGGGCCTTTCTATATTAAGGTAACGATATGTTTATGATTTATATCCTATTTTTTTGTTCGTTTTGTATGCAAAAGTTAATTGAATTAAACTTTTGTAACAAATTTTAACTATTTTTTTTCTATATAATTTTCTATAATTTTTTTCTTTATTCAGTTTTAATTTTCTTTTAATAGTTAATGCAACAAACATTTGCCTTTAGCCCCTCTATAAAGCCTTGAAGGCGCTGAGACATAAATTTATAAAATTGTACAACTTATTTATGAATAAAAAAAAAAACATGAAATAAAAAAGTAGGTTTTAAGGATCCTTAAGTACCTAACGGAGTAATATTCCCACAACCCTCAAATATTTACCTTTTATTTTGATCTAATAACGCATAATGTTACGGCTTCAGACTGTGGATAAGGCTTCTCTCATTTATTTTTAAACTAAAGGGAATTGTTTAGTTTGAAATTTGTTTTTCTATAACTTTAAGGTACCCATAACTCTGGCATAATAATTTGCAAGAGTAGAAATCTTTCGCTAAAGAAAAATGTTTTTATATTATTATATACTGGTAATTTCTTGAGGCTTTGCAGCTGGAGAGGCAGGGGTTCCTTGCCTCTATAATCTGGGTTATTACATTAACATTTGCGAACTTGTCAGGTTCATTGACCTTAAATTTACTAAAACATGTCTAACTATTAGGACAGTGTTCGTAACTCTTCCCAAACTAACACAAAAAGTGGCGTATGAAAATTGTCTTCTATTTTTTGTTGGCTAAGCAAATAGTTTTCTCGGTTACAGCATCCATAAAACTATAGATTTTGCTGAAAATTATCTCATGGAGCTAAAATATTGCTAAATCATAATAATATTTCTTAGAAACTTAAGCAGTTTAAAACCTAAAAGTGCAGTATTTGGTTCAAGGCTACAATGTGCGTTAACTTTAGTTAAGATTAGGTTTCAGGGGCTGCCAGCTGATTTAATTCAATGTGTTGGTGCAGGGATCCAGTTTCACAAAACTTAAGAGGTTTTTCTATCATTTATAACTGGGATAGAATTCAGTTTCTCAGAGAAGGGCATATGAAAATGTCTGAGAGGGGACTTGTAACTGACTCTACTGGTTGGTGTAATGAACTCCTGTGGGCAATAGCAAAGTAATGAACTCTTGTGTGATAATATCGGCAAGGAGCGGAATCGAATTTCTGCGGAGTGAAAAAGATCTGTTGGATTTTTTTTAAAGGTTTGGTCATAGAGTTCTGGATAATCTACTTACAAACTTGTGAGCATTTTATTTAGGATGATCTTCACCAGTAAACAGTGGCTGCTCATGCAAAAGGGTGTCCGTTTCCAGGCAAAACTTTTTCAGCTTTCTCATTCACATTAAAATGAAAATATTCATGGCCTGAAATCCACACTGACGTGACACTTTTGTGTATTTAGCTCGCAGCAAGTTCCGCAGACTTCATGCCCTGTTTCTGTTATGAACTCATGTAAAGCAAAGCAGAGAATTTAATTTTTCCTTGTTCCAAACTTCAAGTTATTCAGCCTTTAATTCATCAAGTTACAAATATTTACATATTTCATTATGAAAAATGTGTTGTTTTCTCTTTCTCTCTGAAAATTTATTGCTTTGAAAACTATTCCTCATGCACAGACTTTGTTTGTTTGCTGGGCAAACAAGCAAAAAAAAAAAAGAAATTAAACCCAACAAAAGACGTTTGTGACAAGCCAAACGAATGTCAGTCATTCTTCATGTTTTCGCTTAATTCTTATTTTACATTTTTTTTTATTATTTATATTCATTAAAGCAAATATTTTGTTTGCCACATTTGAATTTTTGTTCTATTTACACATGAGTAATAAAACTTGAATAATTTATCTGTTCCGTCTCGTTTAACTCGTTGCAGCAAAATTATTTCGTCAAAGAACACAAACCTGCAAAAAGCAGAAGTTGTTTTTTGTTGAATATATTTTTATTTAACAATAATAAATTAGAGAACATCATATGAATGAACTGTTATGATTATGATGTGTGAAATGCTTGAAAAACATATTTATTTATTTGCCTAAATAAACGAAAAGGTCTTAATCGAATAACGATGTCTGGGACTCATAAAAAGATTTAAAGAAAAATTGCTTTGATTTGCCCACAAGCAAAATGATTAATAATGGGGCTGCAAAACTTTAAGTTATCGTTAAGTGGCAGCAAAACGAAACAAAAACTTTGGCTGAAGTTTTGAGAAAAGCAGAGAAAAATGCTACAGTGACAAGACCATGACTAAGGAACGTTAAAACCGCTGGCAAAAGGAAACACAGGAGAAGCAGAAACAAAACGAGGAATAGAAGAAGGACAAAATTGTGTTCTTTTGAAAAGTTTTGGATGACAGTGGAGTGAAGCTCTAAGCAGCTGCTGGTTCCTTATGAAAATAACTCAGGGATCGACCTCTACATGTGCAGTGCCCTGCACCACAAGCCAGGTTCAGGGGAGTAGAAAACAAGGAGCAGTGTTTCGTTATTTTTGTTTTTATTCCATCTTGTAGGAATGAGAATATCATTGACAGTATGAAAAGTTAACTGAAGTGAAGAGCGAGATTCTTCAGGTTAGGGCAAGTGCCAAGAAGTTGAGTTAGGGCTGACTCTGGCTTGCATTGGGCAAAGTCATTGAACAAATATAACACTAGCGGTTTAGAACGGTTGACCGCAAAATAGTCGCTGGTAAAGACCGATAGCAGGAGTTTCTCTTGCTTTTCCAGGCTACGCGAAACTAAGCAATTAGGCTGTGAAAGTTCTCTTCTTGCTGAGCTGTTTTCAATGGACACAATTCGAGTAAAGAAAAGAGTTAGTCTTTAAAGTGTAAAGTTGTTCCCTTAACTTACATTTTAAGATCAAATTTTAATATCTAGAAAATTTTACTTAAATTTGCCGCTATTGTTAGACAAAACCGGGTCTGGAGTACATTCCCAGTCCAGTCCAGAGATTTGATAGAAACCGAAACTTACTTTACCTTATTTTTTAACAAGGAACACGCGCGACTACAAAGTTTTTTGTTTGGCCAGAGTATGTGATAGGAAAGTCCAGTTTCTAAGGACTGTTGGTGGGACCTTATCCACCAGCTCATAAATTAACACTATGCCGAGTGCTTCATTTGAAAGCTTAAAAGACAGCCGGAAAGGAGGGGTGTTTTGCAAACTTTTTCACATTCACTTTTCAGATTTTAAGAAAAAACAGAAAAATCCATTATCTCATGAATAGTTTCTGAACAAGTCCTGGCAGCATATTTTGCATTTCGTGTCCGAGTATTCACTTGTGATAAATTTTAATTAAAAGCATGTATTTTGCTATTATTCGTTCTGCCAAGTAAATGGCCAAGTAAATTGTCAAGTTATTAAATAGAAATAATCGCTTTGATGAAGAGACTAGACTAGACAAAGTGTCCTTTTAATAGCCGCCGGGAAAAAGGCAACAAAATTTGTGTTTAAAAAGAGAAAAGTAAATATCGAAGTTTTGACTGAAAACAAACAGCTTTTCATAAATTTCATAGATATTTGCGTCTTATTTGCACTTCATGCTGCGTTAAATATCCCGGCGTTTATAATTAACACACGTTTTAATTCAACATGAACAAATGCAACTGCTGGCCGAAGCCGAAGCCGAAGCCGAAACCGCAACATAAAAACAAAACCATTTAGAAACTATTGTCATTATTGTTGCTGTAGTTGTAGTTGTAAAACATTTGTAATAAAAGTTTTTCATACAAAAGTTGGTCGAATAAAACGCCAGAGAAAAGAAGAATCAGACGAAAAAACACAATAAAGTCCAACCGAACTATTACAGTGGTACATTAAAGCATTTTTAAAAGCGCTTTAATGACAAAATGAGCAACAAATGCGTAGCACCAACCAACATGAGGCGCTTGTGATTGTTGTAATCCTGTTGCAGTAATAATGAAAATGTCAACTCAAATTTGTTTTTGCCACTGGAATAAATGCAGGGTGGGAAAACGACAACAATTTTGCGTACACTGAAATAATAACACTGTGGGACAAAACATGTAGAAAAAAAAAATTAAGAAATCCCGACTTCCAGATGATATCGCCGTTAGATATTAAAGAATCATGACAACAAACAATAAACAGATTATTTGGAAAACTAAAGAACAGGAGGTGTTAGAGATGGATACTGGTCCGAACTAGATTTCTTATTCGTAGCAGGGTTTGTTGTATATAACGATGGATCCAGGGCTAGTGGGACAACCACGCAAGGCCACGAGGCCTTATTTAGATTTCTTTCAGACGGCCAAGGAAATATGGCATTCTTAAAGCAGAAATTTCCGCCATCATATTATTTTTATTCTAATAACAATATTATTATTATATACCAAAGTATTCTTATTACATACATAATATGTCCTTTACGAACCACAATATGCTTAATGCAAACAACCATATTCCTATTGCAAATAACGGTATTCCTATTACGAACCATAACATTCCTATTACCAACCATAATATTGTTATTACAAACATGTACTATGAAAACCATAATATTCTTGTCACATACAATATACAAACATAATATTTCTACGACCATAACCATAAATATTCCCGTTTCAAACATAATAATAATATTACAAACCATAACATTCCTATTATAAACCATAATATTTCCGTTACAAACCATAATGTTCCGATTAAAAACCATAATATTCGTAGTACAAACATTATATTCCTATAATAAATCATAATATTCTCTTTACCAACTATAATATTCCAACTACAAATCATAATATTTGCACAATATTACGAACCATAATATTCTAATTACAAATCATAATAGTCCCGTTACGAACCATAACATTGCTATTATCAACCATAATATTGTTATTACAAACATGTGCTGCGGAAAACAAGCTGCTGCTGAATCACTGCCTGAAACGTGTCTGTTGGCTTCAATCGGGCCAAAGAGATTAACAGACTATTTTTGTATACCATATCCCTTTCCATCTATTGAAAACATATCGATTGCTGCCTGGCTGGCAGTTGGCTTATTCCGTATTTGGTAGAATAGTCACAAGCCCCCCCACCACAACCTTAATTATTTGTTATACCAACAACTATTTCAAGTTTTGCTAGAAATATTCAATTCAAAACTCTCGTTCGTTTTCAAACAACTTATTGGATTTTGCTTAAACTTTAATGTTCCGCCAGTCAGTTTTTCTTTCACTAAAAAAAAATAGAAAAATGCTTTGCAAAATAACTCTTAAATAGTAAAAGAAACAACAAACCCGATTCTTAGTCCTATAAATATAATATTTTGCACCACTACACCAGCAGCAAACTATTTTAAGCCATCAAAACCAATTCAACACACAGATATCCCGCCGAGTATGAAAAAAGAAAACCAGCAGCAACTATTACAATCGTTACGCACACATTAACACAAACACATCCTCGTGCTCGAATACAATAAAAATGTGAAAAAGGAAAAAGTGTCCGTTATCATGTCAATTAGTTGGTTGTGTTGTTGCTTGTAATTTATATTTCCGTTCTTGAACAAGAATTCGAACAAAAGCAAACAGCAATAATGCACTAGATGAAGCCTTTGCCAAACACACACACACGCACTCACGCACATACACGCCCGTCGTCGCACTCAGGCTTGCAAAACGCTCACACACACACACACACACACACACACACACAGTTATTTGTTTTTATATTTCTATACATGTGTAGAATATGAAAATAACGAAACTTTTAAATGGCACGATGGCCTATTTGTGAAACGAATATTTTCGCTTTAACGAAACTTTTTTCACTCCAAAGAACTGAAACTAAATGTTTGGTTAGTCGAAGCGACTAACATCTTAATATGACAATATAAGGCCGCACTGGCTGCCAAATAAAATCGTGCAATAAAACAAATATTGTTCGTATTCGCTACAAAGAGTGTTTAATTCTAAGGGATGTTAGTCGCAACGACTAACATGCTGACTGTCTATTGTATTTGTTTATAAAACTTTTTGTTTATTAAAATCCTGCTATAAAATCTCATCTCGCCCCCGAAGTTCTATTCTTCTTCTTCTTTTGGCGCTACAGTCCGTGGTGAAGCTGGGCCTCAACCAACAATGTTTTCCAGCTGGCACGGTCTTTCGCCAGCGTTCTCCAATTGTGCACACCAAGTTGGTTGAGGTCCCTCTCCACTTGTGTGCGCCATCGGTTCCGTGGGCGTCCTCTAATGCGTTGTCCCACAGGTTCGGAATCGAAGTTAAATATGGAACATTTTTTTTGAGTTTCCAAACTATAATAATCCATTAATTAATTATAAAAAAAAAAAAATAAATTTTCCTGCTTTGTGGCATGCGTTTCAAACGTGACCTCAATAACAGCGTTACATTGTTGCCAAGCACAAATTTTGCTCACTTTTGCCAAACTATAATTTAAAATACCGCAAGCAGGTAACTCTTCTCTGTGAATTAACTTATTTTTAAAAAGTATTTGGCATGTTTCAATGTTGCTAATAAATCTGTTAAAGAAATAATTTATTCAGGCACAATTTTTGGTGTTTTGCGATTGTTCTGTTTTCCCCCATTTTTAAAGCTGTTGCTTGCCTTTGAGCGCTTGTTGCTTCGCTGCTTTCAGCAGATTGCAACAACAATTGATTTTAACGATTTACTTTTTACTTCATTTACCGTTTAGTTTTGTTGTTCTGTTTGTCGCTGTCACAAGACTTGTGTTTCTCTCTTTTGCCGCATTTGGATGAGATGAGAAAAATCACCTTGATTATAAGAGTAATCGGCAGGGGAGAGACCAGCGCAGAAATTAATGATGTCTATGTGAGGTTAGTGAGAGACAGGTGCGGCAAATTCCGCCCAACTAGCATTAGCTTGAATTAATACAATAGTAGTTCGCCTGCCTTGGCCGCCAAAATATTGGACCCTGGTAAAATTTTTCCAACTTTTGTCTAATATAAACTTTTTATATGAATAAGCAAAATTTGTGTGAGCGCCCTACTTGCAGTTGGATGCCTTAAAGCGCTGAAAGTATAATTAATAGTTTTGCATAATTTAAATAATTTTTTTGTTCAAATAAAACCATAGAACTGGTTATACGGTGAAAGTCGTTTTTGTTTCCGAAAACACGACATTTTTACTAGAATTCCAGTGGAAAACTTTTCCTCAAAAATACACAATTTCATTTCATTTTAGTGGCAACAATTTTTAGTTACTAACAGCCCTGTTTGCGCTCTCTTTATTCTTAAATCTAACAGAACTCTGTTAATAACATTATTGCGGAACTGTATTTAGCCAAAAGTAAATAAAAAAAATATTAAAATTATAGTCAATAGCAAAAACCATATTATTAGTGTTTTGAAAGGAAAATAATCCTGGAAAAATATTAAATGTTTTTTTTTCTCACTTTAAAAGAAAAACGCAACCAAAAGGCATTTGCCTTTGAAATGAGCATCTGGATCAATCATATTAATTTTGCAAATACGAAAATAAATTAAAAACGCAACCAAAAGACACGACTCAATCATATTTCGGCAATAAAGAAATAAAAGAAATATTTTAATATGCAGGAGCTAAATTTTAGGCTTTATTTGATATAGAATTTAATGTGATGCAATTTATGCTGTTGTTGTAGGGAGACGGCACCTGCGTTCACAAGCCCGACGAGTGCACCAGCGATTGGAGTTGCCACCGCAGCCCAAATGTTGCATGGCAATGCAGGTACGATTGGTTTGATTGTAATACCACATTCTGCGCGGCCGAGCAGTAGCACACGCTGAACCCACATCACGTGCACCAACACAAGTCGGCGGACCTTAAAACCCAACAAAAATATATAAAATTAATTTTAGTTTCACGTTACTATTTTCTTCTTTTTAATACTTACGAGCTCCTTGGCGACAGCGGCCACGTTGGGCTGATGTAGTGGCCGCTAAAATCACTACAATAAGTGCCAATAAAGTCAAGAATTTCATTTTATTATCGCTTGTAATTTCGCAACGTTCTCAACGATAGTTCCAGTTGAAGTTGTAAATGTTTTGTGGTTATGGACTGATTTTAGCGCAGTATTTATACGGTTTTAAAAACGAATTTTGTATGAAAAGCAAATCTACTTATAACACGTGTTTCTCTTTCCTTCTTTTTTTTTATTGTAGATTTAGCAAAACGAAAAGGTATTTTATGATCGACTTTTGTATAATTGTTGTTTAACACCTGTGAAAATATAGTCTTTTGTGAAATTTCAATATCAAACAATGGAACAGAAAAAGTTTTAAAATATATTAAAATAAAACCAAACAGTTGCTCTGCGGGCCAAAGGCGGCGGCAGCCCACACGTATGTAGCTGATGAGGCCGCTGGCCGGGATTAAATTTCAGTTCCATAAAGTTGCCAAAAACTATCGTTCAAATTTTTTCAAAAAGTTGAAAAGCATAAACCCCCAAAAAAATGGGTTTGCGGTCTCCAAATAAACCTGGCGATTACCGTGCGAAAGAACAACGTGTTTTTTTTTGCTACGCAATTACGATATTGTTTTTTAGATATTGGTCTTCAGTACCATTAAAATAAGCGAATTAAGACAAAATTATTGTCTTCAATTTCTTCAATTAATAAAAAAAAAAAATTGAAATTTTATACATATTTTTTTTTTTAAATTTGTTATTAATCAGAGATATCAATCGTTAATTATTAGTTTAATTGTAAATGCGTTTCCATGGTTTTTGTTAAATGATGCGATTTATCGACTTAAAGCTGAAATGAAAAGATTTAGCGAAAACTATATAGAAAACTTAAGTCACCAGAACAACTCAATCAGCTGTTCGGTTCTTGTTTAGATGATAGCGACCAGATCACGAGACCAAAAAGTCACCGTATTGCAGATCTGCCGCTTATGAATTAATACAGAGTATTTGTGGCAACACAACTGCGCCGAAGGATGAATTTTCGGTAGCGAAAATTCGTCGACAAAATCACAAACACAATCGTGCCGATGATCGAAATGCGTCATACGCGACGAAAGTTGAAATAGTTTTCTTTCTAATTTGTTCGCCGGCAAACGATGAACAAATCCGTATTAGGTGACCAGATTTCTTATATAGAAACAAGTCTATTTTATAGAACGATAGTGGAAATTTATAAACACGTTATCAAAACACATTTTCGCCAATTCAAATAATTTGTTAAAAACTCCATCTTCCGGACGTCGTTCTAGTTTTGATATAGTTTTACTTTTATTGATTTGTTAGTAATTTAAAAACATATTTTTTGTGCTTCACCGGACGAATTTAATCAGTGAATATATAACGGCGATATTGTCGCCATGGGCAAAAGTCGTCGTTTCGTTGCAGTTGTGTTTTTCTTAGCATATATCAAAATATTTAATTAACTTTTTTTTAATACTATATTGGAAATACATCCATTTATATTCTCAAACTCCTAAATATTTTGTTGTAGTGATTGGAGTTCAACCACAATTTTTTTTTTATTTTTATTTTATAATTTGCCATGAAATTTATACATTTTCGTCTATTGGAGCGATTGTAAATAGAATTGTGCTAAAAACAAACAGATGTTTTTTATTTATTGTAGATTTTTTTTTATTATTATATTCTATAATATTATTGTATGTATATTATTTTTATTTTATTATTACAGTTTATAAAATCAAATATATTTAATGGTTGTAAGCAAAGAAATTTTGTTTTTTTTTGACGGGCCGAGCTGCCCCTACAATGTGTAAAGGCGCTGAGTTACACCCCTGTCAATGTGAAATACATGTATTTTATTTGGGAAATAAAATCACATGAATTAAGAGAAATAACAAAAAAAAAAAGCATTGAAACATAAACCAGTTATTGCAAATTTTTTATTGAATTTTGTTTTTTCATTAAAAAAATTAAAACATAAAATGTGCGCAAAAAAAAAATACCTGCAAATGTGGTTGTGTACGATGCTAAAATACAACCGTTATAAATAATTAATTTCTGAGCAATTGAGTTCATCAACGCTTGTGTTCTCTGCAAATAAAATACCCGCTCTCCAACTCTTGTTCTCTTTTTGTAACGCAAAAGTCTCTGTGTATAAGAGATTGTTGTTACGTTCATGTTTCTTAATAATTGTTTTTTCGTTCGTTTGTCTGCTGCGAAAAAGGATATCAAGTAATTCCTCCTGTTGCTTTATAATGCGTGCGTGCTTTGCAGCAGTATTGTTGGCCACCTACAAACATACAAACACACCAACATACAATCACTTTCAACGCATTTGGAATGCTGTTGCGTATGAAAGTCTGGAGTTCAATAAATTTATTTTTAACTGCTTTTTTTTTTTTTTGGCTTGTGACGTATTTTTGTGGGAATGTTTAAGTGTGAGTGCACACGCATATGCACATACATACATATTGCATATATGTGTGTGTTTGCGCACACACACACACATACATACACGACAGAAAGAAATGAATTATAGCGGCCATTTATCATGGAAAATCCAAGTGAGTACAAGCAAAACGTATGATTTCAGCGTGCAACGAAAGTGATGTTTAAATTAATAAAAATTACAACATTTTTTTTTTTTACGCGAAAACATAAAAAAACACACACACAAAATTAATTGTTTGGCTAAAAAAAATGTACGTTTTTACACAAAATAGAAAAACGAATTAAGTGCCTGAATTTTGTTATTTGATTAAAGATTTGTAGAATCATTAGCGGTGGGTATTCAGCGTTTGGTGGGGTTTATAGTATATGGGGACACATTTTGATTTGCGTTCGTAATGTTGGTATTGGCGCTGACTTTGGGTGCCTTTGCGCCAAACTTGAACAACACGATCGATTAAAGACGATGACCAAGTTGAAAGTTTTGTTCAAAAAAAAAAAAAAAAAAAAAAAAAAAAAAAAAAAAAAAAAAAATTAGGCAACAATTACAGCGGACAGTTGCCGTAGACAATTTCATACATGTCAATTGTCAGCTGATCGAATGTATGAAAAAAGCTTTGGAAATTCAGTTCAGTAAATTGTTGACGACTACCGAACTTGGTCTAATGTGATGATCGACGGGAAAACGGTGTCCAGAAAGAAGATGGATGATAAATGTTTTAGAACAATTTTTTTTTCTTATTTTTTTGTCTTATTAAACTCATAACAAAAGTTAAGTTTATATTTTGTCGACATTTAAAACTACAACTCAACTTGTGTAATCTGGGCGGCTCCTTGAATTCTATTGAAGGCTTTAAAGATAAAATAGAGAAATATTTTGTTTCATCCAATCCAATCCAAGTTAATTGTAATTGAACTAGACTTAAGAACTGGTTGGACAAAGCACAAAGTACTTGAACTATAAACGGCTAAAATTAATTAAAAATTTCTATAACGAGCGCAAAGAATAAAAGGACGAAGGACAAAAACAATTATTTGTTTTCAAGCCTAAAATTAACTGAAATTTCTCTATTGAGTACAAAAGGGGGGGGGGGGGGGGCAGACTTTAGCGGAGTAAATTTGTTGCCCTAAAAGAGTTGATTGCTCTGTAATTTATTTCACTTTAAAGTGTTGATTAATACCTGTTAGCTTTCGTTTTACAACACTTAAATAAGTAAACAATTTGCAGGGCATTTTCTTGCACTATTTCATCAAGAATTTCAATTTAAGAAATTATTTTCAGTACAAATTTGTTGCAAATCACGAGTCTCGAAATTCGGAATTCGAAAAATGTCTGTGGAAATCGGCCATCTGTTAGAAACATTTTTCAATGTTACGTTTCACATTTGTCAAAACAATTTGAAACTTAAAACGGTGTGGTCACACTGTCGAACCTCACCGTTCGTCAAAATTTTCAGCTACAAACCACTAATTATTACCAGTTAACAAATCAGACTGAGTGTGACAATTCGTAAGAAGGAAGTGCGAAAGAAAGATTTGAAAATATGTTGCCACTTAAATTGCTGGCGAACGTTAACATTCGTCATTGTGGGACAGGGCCATAGTTTCTTAAGACTTGACAGAAACAAATATTTCAAAATGTTAAAACTTGGAAATTTTTTATTTTTTGAAATTCAACAAATTTCTTAACAACAATTTCTTTAAGGCTAAAAACTGTTGCCTTTTTGAGGCATTTTCTCCTATTTGTCACCGTTCCACAGGCATGTGTTATTCAAACCAAATACATACATATTTTAAAACTTTAAATTTCTATAGAAAATACAAGTCCTTAGAAATTATTCGTGCATTTTTATCTCTGAATGGCCTTGACTTTGTTTCTCTGCTGTTTGAGTATTTGGGTTGATAAATTGATCATTTTTGTTTTTTTTTTGAAACGTTTTATATAATCCTTGAACTTTTGTTTCTTATTGCATTTTGAAGCCCAATCGAGAGAATTAAAATCTTATTGTGGACTTAAGTAAAGAAAACGGAAGTGTGAAATATTTGGCAATTGAACAAATTATATTTTTATGTTTTGTATTTGATTAGAGACGCCGCAAAGTGTCTTCTGTTTAATATGAGAAATGGCAAAACTGGAGATTTTGCAGTGAATAAGTGCTGTTTGTAATCCGGTTGAGAAATACTTTAATTATGAAAATTTCTGCGTCATTTCAATTTGAGCAGCTGTTTTGGTTTTTCTTTTTTGTTAAGAATTTTTTATACAATTATTTGGCTATAAACATTTAATTGAAATGAATAATATTTACATTGCAACACGCGCTAAAGGCCAATTCTGTTATAATAAAATCATATTTTTTATAAAATAAATTTCGATTTAAACAAGACAATGAACTGAATACTGATTTGGTAGACAATAATATAAATAATATTAATAAACCTTAAAGAAATCGGGCTCAATTGCTATAAATTGGCCTGCGCAAGGAATTATCAGCACAAAACATTTTATAGACTTGTAATCGAATAGACTAAAATGAGAATCTCGATTTTGTTGGCATTTATTTTGGTGGCTTTCGTGGCCGGCACTAACGGCCAACGTCCCAGATGCCCGCAAAGAACTGGTATGTATTTAAAATCGAAAAGAAAATAGAGCAGGACAAAATATTTACCTACATTTTATTGTGTTTAAGGTCCTGCTACTTGTGTGGGTGCTCGCAACGTGGGCTCCAGGTGTCCCACAGCGCCGCCACGCAGATTATGGTACTATAATCAAGCCAATCGTACTTGTGTTGCCATGCAACATTTGGGCTGCGGTGGCAACTCAAATCGCTGGTGCACCCGTCGTGCTTGTGAGCGCAGATGCAATCGTCCTGTAACCGTTGGTTAAAAACTTGTCATCAGCTTTACAAAATTTGAAATTTTTTAATTTTAATTTTAAATACGGTTCGTCTGGCAGTCCATAAAATTCTAAAAATTTTGCTTTTTTAAACCAAAAATACAACTTTAGCTCATGAGAGTTTAATTTCTTTTTTAAGTTAAACGAGAATTAAAAAAAAACGACATAAACATTTAAATGTCTAAATTTCATACAGAAAAATATAATATAAAAACTAAGAAAAATCATTGCATTTTAAATTATTTCAACTAGAGCCGAACTTAAATATATAAAAAAATTATATATCAATTTTGAATTAAACTTTACTAAAATTTATCATATTTTAATAATATCAATTAAGCTTTTAATTGAAATGATCAAAAATTTAATTGTATCAATTAAATTTTTAATTAAATCAAACAAATAATCGTAGCAATAAAACGTTTAATTTAATGAAATCAATATTTTAATAAGTCTATTTTTGGTGAACTGTCCAATTAAAGGGGCTGATATTCGGAATAAAAAAGGTGGGGCATAAATTTAGTGCAGCATGAATTTAGGCTGCTTACACTTTAGCCAAGTGTTGCATTTAAGATACCCACAATAAATCGTTTAATGCTTTGGCCATCAATAAATTAAATTAAGAATAAAAAATAACTTCCAGCTGACAAAATCCGAGTTTCCATATATTTTTACAACCATTTGACAGGTTATTTAAGCTTTGGAAGTAAAGTGTTGCCAGGTCTGTTATTGCTTTCATAAATACCCAACAGAAAAAAAGTGGCAAGACTGTTACATTCGATTAAGTGCAGCACTATCAATGTTTGTTGTTTGCTATTCCTCCGCCTGCAACATTTTTATGGCACCGGCAAATTTTTGAAATTTTGTTTTTCCTAAAACAAAAACGTAAAAATATTTGGAAGAAAAAATATTCGAAAACTAGTTTTGAAAATATTCAGAAAACAGTTTCACCTCTTGCGGCTGCAGTCTTTCAATATCGAACAGTCCAAAGGATTATATTTTAAAAAAATTTAAAGACATGTTGAGCAGCAGGTGATTTATTTACATCACAATGTAAAGAAACGTTTAATTTTGCTTTTTACATTCTACCCAAAGAAATTTGTCTCGTATTTGAATTCCATTAGCATTTTCCCATTTATTCAATTCTATTCAGGCTGACCTTCATTACCATAAATATTAAATTTATTGAAGCGTACAAATAAATATATTATAATAAATTTTATTCAAATTTCTGCTATTGATTTATGACTTATTCTGGGCGAAAGGGATAATTTCAGTTTTGAGGTTAAACGTTAAATGTCCACAGAGTTTAAACAAACATTCGACAATTCATTGTGGACTGTGAGTTGTAATTTAAAATTTAATAAAATCTCTATATTTTTGCGTTGTAGAATAAATAAGAAGAAAAATATTTAAAATTTTCTGCCAACTAAATTGCGGCTTTTCCCCTAATATTTTGTTCGATTGGAGTTTCTTGTGAGCGGAATATATCGGAGGCGTGTAATTAATGTGCAAATTCATAAATAACATGTTCCGGTAGTGTGAGAAAAATTGCAATCCGCTGAGGCGTATAATTGATATACAGTTTACACTATTCTGCAAGTCGTTAATATTTCCAGGAAAGTTTTTTTGTGCGGAAGAAATCTAATCAGATTTATGGAGGCAGTCGTTTTCAACCAACAATTCATCGTACATTATCCCATCTCTGATTACATGAAAAGTATGAACTGAAAATATGAACCACTTGATAAAGACTCCATCACCCACCCACCACCTGAGCAGATTCGTTTAAGCTGACCGATATGCCGGGCTGTGAAAATCCATGCAGCACTTGAAATAATTGAAGACGGCTAAAGCGAATAACATTAAACTTTCGCCAGGCAAATTCCGGATAAACGTATTCGAGTACAAAAACGCATTAAATGAAAACCGCTTTTGGGTGAGTCAACTTCAATCGTAATGCAATTCTTGGTTTTGCCGCTGAGCAAAGCAAAATTTTAACGGGTTTTTGGTGGAATCAATCTTATAAACAGAAAAGTAAGAAAGAGAATGAATTTAAATGCGGCTGAAAAGGATGTTGTCATAACCTTAAAATTACAAAAGATCTTAACAAAAACCAAAAAAGGACAATTTTCCCAACCATTCACAAACTGATGTAGAATATTCATTTGATGATGTATTAATTTTTATTAATTAATCATCAATATTAAAAATTAATTATTATTTGATGATGTATTAATTATTATTAATATATAACAATTCACTAATTTATAAAAGAAATTCATATATATAAGAAATACATGTAAATATATATTTTCCAGCAAAATCGGAAACAAATTAATTTCGAAACGTTGGTGTTGCGTAAACACTGAATTATTATTTTTGTTTTGTTTTTAAAACTTTTGATGTTTAATAAATAATTTGTTAGTTTTTGAAGAAATTTTGTTGCCTTCAATGGAAAATATTTTATTTCTTAAAAACATTTGCTATAATTGTTGTAAAAAAATTGTATAAAAAATTGTAACAAGACATAGAATAAAATTTTTGCTTAAACAAGAGAAGTATTAAATTTTAATATTATATTTTAGCACTTAAATTTTTTTTTACAATTTTTAGTCAATTTTTTGGTGTCAATTTAGCTGTGAAAAAAAAACGTCCAGCTCTAAGTGTTCGGCTGATAAAGATTGTGTCTTACGAACTTTGGCAAATCGTTATCTATTAGCGCTTAAGGTCCCAAACTTGAGGGGAGACATTCGGCTGAAGCGAAAGTACACGACTGCTGGCAGCCGAGTACATGAGACATTATAAAACTTCACTTTCATCAGTTTAAGTTGAATAAATATTTTCTTTTTTTTTTTTAGCATTAAGATTTCAAAACTTTTTGTTACATCAAATTTCATGCTGAAGATTCGATAAACAGTTACAAGTATAACAATAACAAAAAAAATATAATAATGGGAATATAATTCCCAACTTTTTTGTACAGCGTCGTGCTTTAGAGGAGAGAAAACGCTGTTGGTTAAAAAAAAAAAATCTAAGATTGATGAGACCATTTTCACCACTTTTTGTTCATATTATTTGAATTTTTGCCAATTCTCAGTACAAAAAGTCTTACAGTCTCGATTGCCCTCATAGATCAATTCATGCTGCGGCTGCACAACTGATTACCAATCCCAGTTGTTTAACATTTAGCATATTTTCTATGAGCCTGTTCTTTTTTTTTCGTTTTTTTTGTATGTGACTGAAATGATGTAGAGAGAAAAAAATCTCAGCTTTAATTTACTTAAACATGCAAAATCCAATTTCCAATTTGCAGCTGCCAGCAAAAAAAAAAAAGCGTAAAAGTATTATGCTTGGCTTTATGGTAGTGCAAGTGCTGTTTTGTTCTTGTCCTTCGTTTTAAGTCCAATAATCCTTTGGGTCAATAGAGTTGCTGGATATGTGCAAACATGCTTCCACAGCTATTTTAGCTTCATGAAACATTGAATGCAAATTGTTTTTTCATTACAGTTTATCGGAGACTTTGCTAATCCTTGTAATATGCTCTTTTTGTGGCTGTGGCTGTGGCGGTGGCTGTGGCTTAGCAGAGTCAGTTTGTCACACGTGTGTTGGCAAGAAGTAAAATTAAAAAAAGAAAAAGGCAATAGATAATCTTTTCAAATTTAAAACGCGTCTGCAAAAACTTGCTTAATATTTTATAGAATAAAGAATTGTTGTTTTGTTCTGGAACTGGCAAAGAGGTTTCCGTAGTTCGACTTAATCGGACGGACAGTCCTTATGTCACGCTGGTTAGTCACGTTTTCGTATGATCATGTCGTGTCATATGAAATCTTTTCATATAATTAAAGATTTTTAATCATTCGGCTTAAGCCAACCAAGTCATGAATCGTTATTTCATCACCTAAACGTTTAATAATTAAGAAACGTAGTCGTCGTTTCAGAATAACTGGTTTAATCTGCTGAAGTCACTACATCACCGTGTCCCATACGGTGGTGCAACCATAATGCACAATGTAAATTGTGACTGACACCTGAACGTCAAGTTTCTTGGCCAACTTAATTTGAGATTTCTTTGTTTTTGGGGCTGGACAAATTCAAGTGAGTTGTGCGTTAAGATTGTTGAAGCCTTTTACCAAAAAATGGGCCCTCAAATCCAAATGCATTTCGTGCACTTCATGATTTTGGGCGAGACATTCAATGGCCGTGTTATTACACGTCCTGGCGGCCATGTTGGACTTCTTTCTGTGGGGATATTTAAAAGAAAAACATGTACGTCCATAAGTCCAGAACAATTCAATTCAACAAAAAAAAGGATGAGATAAGTTCGCACATTAACGACCTTGAACCGCAAATATGTTTCACAATAATTGAAAATATGGACCAACGAAGCCTTGACGAGCATTTAACCGATCTGTCATCTCACAACATAATTTTCATAGATCCTTCTATTATAATAAAAAAAAAATATTAGCAGAAATTTCTCAAAGCTTTTCGTTTTATTTACAATCAATATCGTGCGTTTTGGTTGGTATTGAAAGGATTGCTTTTCTCTCAGTAATTCAATTAGATTTATTTTATTTAAACTTATAAAATTTGCTGTTTAATTAAGCCACGAACAACTTGAAATGCACAAGCGGTAGTAAAATTCTTTGTGTATTCAAGCCTTTAAAAATAAGTCAAGAAAAATGCAATAAAAGGAATAAAGAAATTTAATAGTGTGAATACCGGGAATACTCTAACGACTCTAGATAAAAATTTCTAAACAGTTCATTCATTCATTCTCCTACCGCTGATGAAACGGGTGGATAATGAAAGACGCCAAATAAGTATAATAAATACGACAACTATTTAGTACAATGATATAGTCCTAAAGTTCTTGGCATTATATATCTGCTAAGGTCAGGTAAACAGGCGGCCGGGTTAGTATAATGTCAAAATCCCATAAAGTTGTGTGATCACAGAGTCACAGTGTCATATACGGCCTAGTCGGATGTACAACAGTTTTAGTCTAACGACATTGAGTCATAAAGTTATATTGGTGACAAAGTCCTAAACCTTTATAGCGACAAAGTCATTAAATCACAATATCATATACCAATTTAGTATAATGATATAGTCATAAGGTTATATAGTCACAAAGCCATTGATTTACTGCGTCGTATAAAACATAGTGGTATATGGCAAAAAATCATAAACTTATATAGTCACAGAGAAGTTCAGTTCTTATCGTCATGTTGTCATATAGTCATAAAATCATATAGTAACATTTAGTCATAAATACATCTAATCACAAGGTCATGTTGTCGCTTGTTCAGTTACATTCTGCCATCCCGTTCTTTAGACATCTAGATATTAAGTCCTTTTATGTTAAAGTCACACTAAAGAATACTCTATTGTTAAATTACAGAAAAATTCCCACTTTTAAAAGTTGCCCCGCAAACATTCATTTTGTAAATTGTCCAAATGGAAGCAAGAAGCAGAAGAAAAACAAACACAAAATCCAACATTTACAGTTACAGGTATTTTATCTAGACTGTTGAATGTAGAAGCGCACTTTTACACACACTCCTGAGCACTTGATAAACTAAAAAAAAACTAACCCATACACACACACATACACACACACACACACACACATACGAGTAGTTTTACACATCGCGACAAAAGTACTCAAACATTCCCATAAAGATTTTCATATATTTTATGGCATTTAAACGTTTGGCAAAAGTTCTTGTGTTCGGCTTTTGTTTTTGTGGTTCACAAAATTTAATGCTTTTCTAATAGTGGCAAATTGATTTTAAATGTTTTTCCATTTTGCGGTTGGTTCATGAGTTTTTCTTTTGGTTTGTTTGTTTTGTTTTTGTGACACAAATACTGGTTTGTGGCGTTTGAAAGTTTATCAGGACACCAAGTTTTTCAGTTCAAATCTATGCATTCGGTTTTATAAGTTTTCGCATAAACTTGAAAACAGCTTCAATTGAAAAAGTTATGATTTCTTTAGTTAAGAATGTGATTCAGAGGAATGAAGAGTTCTTTCTTTTATTAAGTAAAGAAAAGTTAAGAACTTGATCTTTTTTAGGAATGCGACAGTTTTGTAATAGATTAAAGGTAATGAATTCTAAGTTAAGTTTTATGCCACTTTTTTAAGTTTGCACAAATCAGGTGATTTTTTAATAAAATTTCGTTTTAGGTCTTGTTTATTTAATATAAAGCACAACACATGTCTGGTCTTCTGCCAAACGGTCATAAGTCACACATGTAGATTTGAATCTTTAAAACACAAAAATTAAGCTTTTATTTTATACTGTATTCTTCAATGGAATAGGAAACTTTGTACAGCAAAGATTTTTGTTGCAATTGTTTGTACTTAAAAGTAGATTGTTTAAAATTCTGGCTTGACTGTTTCTATTGAAAATATTGAACACTTTTAGGACAAAAACATTAAAAACAAACGTTTGAAATATTTGCTTACAACAATCATTGCTTGTATAAAAATTTCGTTACAAATTATCTTTATTATATAATAATTTTCTTATAAAAAATTTACTTAAAAAAACCTATTTTTTTTAAGAAAACATTTTTTTTGTCAAAAATTAAAAATTTATATTAATTTATCAAGAGTTTGTTTATCTTTTTTTTAATAAAATATTAAAAAAATTATTTAGTAAATATTAAAAAAAAATTATTTATTAAAAAATATTTTTATACATATTGAAAAATTACATTTTTGCCTAAAAAAAAAATATTTTTCTTATAAAACATTAAACTTAAATGTAAAAATATATAAAATAAAATATACAAAAATTAATATATTTTATAGAATTTTCTTCTATAAAAAAATTATAAAATTATTGATTTTATAAAAATTATAAAATAATGTTTTTAATGATATTCAACATAAAATATAATATTTTTATAAAAATATAAAACAGAAATAAATAAAAATAAATTTTTTTAAAACAATTAATAAAAATTTTTTAAAAAACTTAATAAAATTTTTTTTTAAAAATTAATAAAATTTTTTTAAAAAATTAATAAAAATTTAAAAAAAAAAATTAAATTAAAAAATTAAAAAATTAATAAAAATTTTTTAAAAAAATTAATAAAAACTTTTTAAAAAAATTAATAAATAATTTTTTTATTAAAATGATGTAATTTTTTTTTTAATTTAAAAATTTAACAAATGTATCCATTTGGAAATACTTTTATATTAATAATAAGTTATAAGATAATTTTTTTAAAAGCAATTAAAAAAAATTATAAAAGTTTATTCGATGTAATATTTAGGATATTCTTTGGAAAATTGTTCAGAAAAAAAAAATTCCAAAAATAATAGTTTGCAGAAGTTTTGCAAAGAAAAACCAAATATTAATTAAAATAACGTTAGTTTTTTTTAATTATTAAAACATTTTATAAAATTTATTTAACATTTTTATTTGAATCCAAGACTGTTTTGTTAGATTCAACTTTTTATTGTCTGTTTTTTTTTTGTTCACAAATTTTTCTCAACTTCAAAACATCAATAAAAATCTCATGTTTCCCATCTCATGTTTGTGTTCTTTTTGCTTTTGCTTTTTTTGTTTCATCTATTCAGGCTAAACTAATTGACAGTTTGTTTCGTCTTCAACCAACATGTTTGCTATCGAATTGACAAGGCAGCACCATGTTAACGCATGCACAAACATGCACATTTGAAGACACGGAAGCACATTAGGTTTTTTCCCCCCGGCACTTAAAGTGGGTCGCAATGATAGCAAATAAATCAAAAAGTTTTTTTAAACTTTTAAAAATGCTTTTGTTATTCTAGAGTTTGATGTGATTGTTAAACTTATGTGCTTAAAAGGTTTGCACACAAACTTGTTCACAGCCTCAGCCTCAGCATCAGCCTCTAAAAGTCAAACTTGGCAACGCAAAATATGTGGCTTGAAATCAGGGACCATAAAAAAATATTAGGCTGTGACAACGCCTTTTCCAGTACAAAAACATCCTTAAAAGTTTTCAGTGTCGCTCAATTGCCAAAAGGCTTCACTGAAAATCTGTTCCTTAAAACTTGGCCCCCACTTACCACGTCCATGTACTTCATGTGCATAAGTAGCAAACGCAACACAACAACACCTGTTTAACAATAAAAGGCATAATTGTGTGTGTAGTTAATTTTTTTCTATTAAAAATTGCAAATAATGGAGACACAAGCAGAACAATTTAATATGCTGGCGCGTTCTGTTGTCTTTAGCGCCATTATGCCAATCAATAGAAACCAGATGCACCTGCAAGCCAGCAATTTCTAATACAAGCGGGTGTGCACAGCACATAAGACACACCTTCTTTTTCTTTGTGTTGGCTGATTGCCGTCATTAAATCTAATAAGTGTCGTGGGAAAGTACACAAAATTGCTGGCGTATGAGAAAGTTTTGTCTGGTTATAAGAACAGCAAAAAACATTTTTGTGATAAGACCGTAGAGCACAGGCAACAACAACAGTGTTCCGCCAACTGATTCTAGCAGAGGGCACTTTGGGAGCTTTCAGAGGGACGGAATTGTTCCTTTGGTATGAAGGACAAAAAGTTTATTATGATTTTAGATTTATATATTTACAACAATCCGATAACTTTCACAGTTTTAATTAGTTGGCGTTATCAGGAGCTCACTGTATAAATAAAAGACGATACATTTCATGGTGAAAGTACAAGAAACTGACACAAATTTCCTTAATTATCCTGTTGAAATACTAAATCAGGGCCTCTAACAATTATGACTGTAAAATAATAACAACGTTGTTTGTTAGGTTTCTTGAATTGTTCGACAGTTTGTAATAGATTAAAGGAAAATTCAAACATTCTATTTGTAATTTTCTCAAAACTTTCGAAAAAATCAAAACTTTTCCAAAAAAGGAATACAATAAGAAATAGGACAGCATTTTTGATTCGTTAGTTGTTTGGTTAAACAAAAAACACTTTATTGAAATAACTTAAATTAACGAATACAAGAATGTTTGTAATAGATTAGAAGGAAAATATTCGATATAGTCAGAGTTTTTCTTTCGACGAAAAAATCAAATAAATGACCAAAAATTTATTTAAAAAAAGTTACGATTAGAATGATTTAAAAGAGAAACTGAAAATGTTCCAGGTCGTCACCACTTTGTTGCAAACAACTCCTCAGCCGAAAACCTGTAACATATTTTTAATGACTTCAACTTCGTTTTCGACGGCGGAGGGAGGCACGTACTCACTGCATTCATATCTTCCAAATTACCGTTCTCTTTGTGAAACTCCCACACAAACTTTCGTTTTAGTTGCAAATTATTGTTAAACCATAGGAATTGAATGAAATATAAAACTTGAGCAAAATGTTTTATTTCGCACTCACCTGCACAAGAATGCAAATGACATCGGACATGATGTTATCAGAAGGCATTTATTGTGCTGGCAAACATCCAACGACAGTTAAAATCTTTGCAACAGCTTGTTTGGTCTACGTGCAACAATATGTAAACATGACACACTGACATTTAAATTCTTAAACTCTTTGTTGCAACAGTAAATTCATACGAATCGTTACAAAAATCCAAAAATACGCAAACATTTTTCTAAAATTATTGTTGGTTTTTTTATAAATTCTTTTTCGTTAAAAAGGGGGGGGGGAAGCCGGCCTTGTGGAGGGCCTGCTTTTGCACAAAATCCCTTATACTGCAATACATTAATTGCCGATATATATCTGGGTCATACCATTTAAACAGGTTTCTTTTCGTGATATGGAAATTAGAAAATGTTTTTTTTTTTAACCAAATTCTGCTAAAGAATCAAAATGGTATTTCAAAGCGGTAAAGTTTTTGGAATAGAGCAAATCCATTAAAAAATTATAAAATCATTAAAATTGTTTAAATTTTGCAGATAAACAAATTAATTAAATTTTTAATTAAAACAATGTAAATGTTGTTATAGCCATTAAATGTTTAATTAATGCAATAAAAAATTAAGTAAATTCCTTTGTTTAAAAATTAGCAAGCAATTAGCTTCAGTAGAAACGCTTAAGTATTCAAATTTATGCTCTGATCGTGTCATGAGTTATCTTTTGCTAATTGTTATCTCTCATTTAAGTCTAAATCAAGGATTCTTAAACAGAAAAGTATTAGTCATTTCCTCTAACAGGTAGAAAAATATGTGTAAAGCCGTCCACAAGGAAAATACTAAAGGAAAAATATCTTTTAAAAAGACCTAGTAAAGCCACTTTCCACTTGTCATACTCGCCTCTACTCTTCTAAACATCAAGAACATGCACGTGCACGTTGTCCGTAAATAACACCCCAAGAAATACAAATTCTGCAATTGAAAAAAGTGTTTTATCAATTTGAAGTCTCCAACGTTTTTGAATTATAATTTTCCTTCTTGATTTCGAATTTATAACACTTGGGCCAAAACTAATTGAACATGGACTTTCAGAGCCCAAGGAAAATAAATGCTTTTCTCAAATTGACAGTAATAGTCGCAGTTTTGCCTTGCAAGTGTTTTGAAAATTAAATTTAAATGTTTGTGGCGATAGAGAAAGATATTCATTTCAAATAGTTTTCACATTTAAACGCAACCACTGTGTTTGCTGGGTGGGGACGTTGCTGCACACACGATAGGAATGCAAGTAAGATGCATTAAAACACCTGTATAAATTTGTAAAACATTCTGCAAGACGTGCAACAAGTTGGGCAAGAAACATTTTACATAAATCTGGGATTGGTTTTGGTCACGTTGTTATTATTTATGGAATTACAAAGATTTCATTTAAAAATGTATTTATCGACGCCAAATCCTTTTTCAGTTGTCAGCAACTACAAGCAAAAAGTTTTAAGTTTTAGAAACAAAAATTTTAATTTGATGCAAATAGTAGATCGTACTTCTCCATGTTTAGGCCATTAAAATTTTCAACTACATTTAAACGACAATTCGGATCATATTTATCTTATTTTAATGCTCAACTCTCATACTGATACCTGCCATAGATTTAATGCAAAAATTTATTTAAACAAATATTTCTAAAATTCGCAATTTTACTCGTATAATTTTTCATCATTCATTTTCAATAATAACATATTCGTTTAACTAACAAAAATATATTTAATTTAATCGACTACTTCAGATCATCATATTCAAATAATTTTGTCAATAAATAGCTAAAAAATTTTTTTATATATTATTCTAACTTTTATTCGAATATTTTTCGATTCGTGTTTGCAGTTAATAAAATTTCCATTTCATGCAAATATTTAAAATATGTACAACTTATTAAGAACAAAATTTAATCGAATAATCATTCAAATAAATATTTCATAGCTGATTCGAAAATAAGTAGTCTAATTTTTATTCGTAGTCTAATTTTAATCGAATATTTTTGTGTTAATTTATCTATTGTAGTCAATTGATTTTATATGTCATGGCAATATTTACAAAAAAAAATATATTAAATCGAATAATTGATCGTATAAAAGTTCCATATCTCATGCTGGGAAATAACTACTTCAAATCTTATATTGGCCAACAAAAAAAAAAAAAGTATTTCCAAATTTTAACTGAATACTTAATCGAATATTTTGCCGAGTAGTTTTTCCATTTAATCGAATTTATATCTCATTAATATATTTATGTTAAACACAATATATAATCGAATAAAAGCTTTATAACTCCTGCTGTGCAATAAATCTTTCAAATCTTATGTTTGAAAAAAAAAATATATTCCAATTTTTAATCGAATACATATTCGAATATTTTTCGAAAAAAATTTTTCTACTTAATTGAATTCATTTTATATATATTGTATAAAATATAAACAATATAAATGTACATATTCCGACAATTTACTAAAAAAAATTAAATCGAACAATTAATCGAATAAATTTTTTTCATTTTATTCGATCATAAAACAAAATGTCCAAATTTTATATTTGCCAAAATATATTCCAACTTTTAATCGAATACTTTTTTTTAGCTTTTTTTCTACTTCGAATTAATATTTTTCAATTTTGTGCACGAAAAGCAAAAATTTTTTAAATAAATTATTCGAAATATTGTATATTTTATAAATTTTATTCACAGTGTTTATTCGCACTAAATAATATATATTAAAAAGATTTTATTCTTATATTTTAATATATTTTTTGGTATATCCTTCGTTCACAACCGATAGGGATTTCGGTTTTAAAAATAAATAATTTAAAGAAAATAAATACAATTTTTCGCCTGTAAGAGTCTTTCTTAGACTCTTTACCCTGATTTGAATTTTAAGTAACGTGTAATTTGTGATTTCAAAAACGAATCACTTGTTGCAAACGCCCAGTTAATATTATTGTCTAACATTCTCTCTTAAATCATCAATTCAATTTCCTTTCTTCCGCCCTCAACTACTTCTGGGCTTTTAGATTTTTTTTATGTCTTTGTTAATCAAACATGAAACTTGTCGTCAATTTGTTTTTAGCACCTTATGAAGACATAAACAATCTCAAGTAGGTGGGGCACTTAGCATTTCCAATCCTTCAATTTCCTATGAAATGTTCTACTAACGAGAGTATTTGATCTAAGTGGCCATTAAAGGTTATCGTAAATATTTAAGTGAAACTTTTCTATCGTTTGTTTTTTATCACTTTGCAACAAGAAAAGGTTTTATGTTTATGAGTGAGAGTTATAGATATTTTTTCAAGTTATATACCCCATATATTTCCTCAGAGAGAGAAAGCATTAAATTCGTATGTGAGAAATTGGGTGGAACACGTTTGAGAACATGTTTTAATGGTGAAATTATAGTGCAGCCAATCAGCGCCATCTATTTAGAGTTATAAGTTCCGCTGCTGGTAGACTTTCCTTTTAAAGAGAAGATGGTCTTATTCCAGAGTTAAATAAGATGGTATTATGCGAACAGCCTGAAATTATTTATAATTATTATAATTGCCTGTGTTAAAAGTCTGGCAATGTTTTCTTTTTTATCATAGTTTTTTATTTCAAAGTTCTTAAAATCAAAATACATTTCTTTTTACACTAATGTTGGAGTTGGTGTTCCATTTTAAGCGGTAGTTGTGGGCTGGTTGCATCTGCGTACACAAGCACGACGAGTGCACCAGCGGTTGGAGTTGCCACCGCAGCCCAAATGTTGCATGGCAATGCAGGTGCGATTGGCCTGATTGTAATACCACATTCTACGGGGGCGAACTGTAGGGCAGGCTGAACCCACATCACGTGCACCGATACAAGTGGCAGGACCTTAAATTTATTTAAAAAAAAAAAAGTATTTCAAAAAATGAGAAAAGTTTTAGACTGAGTTTTGTGTGAAATACTTACGAGCTCTTTGGAGACATCTGCCGCGCTGGGCAGTAACAACGGCGGCCAAAACCACTACAAGGATTGTCATTAAAGTGAAGAATTTCATGCTGAATAATTTGTTTGTTTTATTTTGTGAAAGTAAATTCTTGATGCTCTGCTGCAAGTTGGGACTGTTCTGTGCTTTATAGTCTACAACAAACTGCTATTTATATGTTAAAAGTTGTTGTTCTTTTTCAAAATTACTTAATAAAATATATTATTCTTTTCAGCAGCTGAAAAAAATATTTCAATAGGCTCGTTAATTGTTGGGGAAAACTCTTCGCGACTTACGAATTAATATTTAATTATTGTATTTATAGAGGAAACCATTTTTAACGGGGTTTTTGTAACACGTGTTTTAAACCAAACAATTTTTAATTCACAATTTAAGCAATTAAACCAAACAATAATTTATTAAATAAACGAACTTGTGAAAAGAACTTTTCGTTTTAACCATCTGTTTAAATTGGCAACAGAAAAATTATTTAAATTGAATTATATCGAGAGAAGTGGAAATTTTCTATAGATATTTTAAAACCCATCTTAGCACCGGTTTTAGAATATAGAAATTAGTAGATTGAAACAAATTGAAGATTTTTAATTTCATTTACAATTCACATCAATGCAAGTTTATTTTTGCAAAGAATATAATTATTATTAAGAGTTTAATTGGTAGGAAAAGGGGTGCGATAGCGAGACCGCGAAACTGCCAACTGTCCCCCCCTTTAACATCTACAATTACTCTCTTTTTTTAAACCAGAACAAAGAGTTGTAGCAGCCAATTGCAAATTTTTTACTGATATAAAGAGTTTCTTTGGTAGACCGAATGGCCAATAATGTGTGCTGTAGCGACCGCGAAACTGCCAGCAGGCCCCCCAAAAACGAATTCTACAACTAGTGTTAAAAAAACCAAACTACTTAAAACGATCATATTTCTATCTAAAACAATAATTATTAAAATATTATTATTACATTTTTGTTGTTCTTGCCTTTCATATAAATTTCAATGCATCAGCAGTTAGTCCGTATTCATATATTGAAGGTGTATAATATATATTGTATATTCCGATATTTACATATGTATTTCTTTTGAAAAAGTTAAGCAATGAAAATATTTAATTATTAATTGTTCTGAAGTTATACACGAAGAGTCCTTTGATTTAAAAAATTTCAGTTTATTGTACGAGTAATAGATAGAAATTGATTGAAGAAGTCCAGGCTACACGTATCAGGGAGAGAAATGAAATAGACATCATTGTGGGACTGTAATACAAAAAAGAAAAAAAAAACTACTCGAACGGCCAGATTTGATTTTTTGTGACATAAATTTTATGTTAAAAACTTCAAACAAAGTAATTTGCAGCAATCAAAAACAATAAATTTAATAAATTTCTTAAATCCATAAAATTCACATATTCTTATTAAATTGGTTCGGAAAACATTGGGAAAAGCAGTGCAGGCATAAGAACAGTGATGTGGAGGAAATCAAATTTGTATTATATTAAAGAATTATTTTCACTTCACAACAGCAAAATTATATTGAATTGAATTTTATAAAATTTAGTGTTTATTTTCATTCAATTTCATTTACTTGCCAAAGGCAATATTAAATACATTTTCACGTTTGGCTGCGTCACAAGCTCTTACAAAGTGATTGCATTTCTCTTTATTTACTAATTTCTTTTCCTTACATTTTTTCTTATTACTTACAGCTTTTTGGCAAGAAGGTCACTCGAACAAAGGAGCAGCCGCGCAAAACAACTTAAGAAATTCTTTAGTTAATATTAATATTTCACAATTGTCATCAAGAAGAAAAGGCGAACTAAAAACATATTGATTATTATATTTTAAAAGGGGCGGGGAAAAAAAATAAGCAAAACATCTCCCTTTCCCTTTTGCAGACGCATTTAGTACCAATAAGCACTTTGTGTTATTTTCATCTGCATTTCCCATTTGGCAGACTCGCTTTCTGGGCTATTATATTACAATACATGGCCTATATTGCAAGTGGTTTTTATTGTTGTTGTCCTTGGAGAAATTAAACAACATGTTGTTTGACTTGAAGTACAAAGAATTAAATATTATATTGATGCCAGCAACTAAATTGGAATTGAAGGGTATAAGAACTTGTAAAAAATGCTATTTAAATTGAATAAATCATTTATTATTGCAACGCCAACAACATCATTGACAGCAACACAGGACTTAACAGCGATAAGTAAACCAGTGCCAAGGCAAACGCCATCAATCAAAGTGTCAGCAGCAACATTGTTGTTATTTAATAGAGATAAACAAGAGCAGCTCAAGTGCTCACACTCGCAACCAGCAACTGGCCAAATGCTAAAGCAGAGTTGCCTTCCAGCGTTATAGTATTAAATTAAAAACCGCATCTTTAATCTAGAAAATTGTCATCATGGATGAAGAAAGCCAAGAAACCATAAATACCGAAGCGAAACATGAGAAGGAAGCGAAGGACGAAAAGAACGAAAAGCAAGCGGAGCCTGCCAGCCAAACAGAGGGGGAGCGTTGCGAACAGCCGCTGGCCATGTCGGCCGACAAGGCAGTATCTACTTGCGGCATAACCGACCTGCAGGACTACCAACGAGCGCTCACATATGAGCTGGTGTTCAACAGCCTGCTGGAAAAGAAAATGCTGGCCATGAAAAGGGACTGCGAGGAGCGCAAAAAAGCCAAACGTTTGAAGCGGAAATCAATAGGACGTATATTTTTTGCCAAAAGACTGTTCAGTAGCATGGATTCGCGTAAGACGTCCAGCTTAAGTGAAATGGCCATTGAGGAAGAAGTGCACGCCAAAAGTGAACCATCAACGCCACAAAAAACAATGAAATCAACAATAAAAACTGCCACTGCGGAACAAATGAAACAAGCGCCACAACGTACAACACACACCGACGACAAAGAAATAGAAACGGCATCGGCATCGGCAACGGCAACGGCAAAAACACCCAAACAACGCTTTCCATCACATCCTACGAGAACGAGGTCCAAATCTAAAACAAACACTGCCAGCCAGGAGTCACCAAACGAAGCCGGCTCCCAGCAGCCAGACCAACAACAGGCCGACGATAGTTTAACCAGTACTCTGAGCAACTCGTCGGATATGGACCAAGTAAAGCAAAGTCTGCTGGTAAAAGCTCAAACCCATATGCCCCAGGAGGCGTATGTCGTTTCAAGTTCCTCGGGCGATTCGAAAAACGCCCAAACCACCTCCCATTCGAATGGTAATCAAACGTCTTCGATTGTCCCACCCCTCTCAATGGAGCGCACGCACGACACCACCTCTCTGGCCAGTGGCTATGAAAATGGTACCGGTGCCCGCTTACATTCCTCCACCATGGCCGATGAGAGTCTCACCTCTTTAAGGGACAGCATAGAGAGTCTTTCGTTTACCAGTTCCCGTTGTACGGTGAGTTTTGGTGCCACCGAGGTCATACCGCCAGACATGGACGCCAATATCTACGAACGCCTCAAGGCAGCCAAGCGTCAGCGCATCTTGGAAGCCAAGTCCATAAGTGCTCAATGCAGTCCCATACTGCAGCCCCGTCATCTAATCAAAACCCTAGTGCACGCTCCCATGTCCCCCAGCCAACGCAAGCAAACGACACCAACACACGCCGCACTCGCCACAGAACCAACTATTACGGCCACCACTGCCAGCAGTTTTCCTAACGATGCAATCACCAGCTTCAAATTCACCGCCCCAGCCCGTTTTCTGCCCAATCAATACTCCTACACCGACAGCATATTTGAATCGCGTAACATTTCCCGGCAAAATACCTCCGAAGACAGCGCCAATCTCACGGTGAGTACGTTACTCAATCAAAGTGATTCTTTGTCGCTGCACGCTCCGCTGCGGAGCGGTCGGCCCGTCTCCATTAACGATCGCTTCAAATCGAAAAGCACCGGTCTGCTACAAGCCTTAGGTAATGGTCGCACACGACCACCCCCATTGCCGCCACCACCCTTCGAAACCGCTCAACACTCGCCCGTGGCAATTTCTTCACCCACAACGACTTTAGCGCCATACACTCTGCCCATCCAACAATTGCAGCGGCTGCATCTGGCCAGCAATATTCGACACAGCAGAACTAAATCCACTCTATCGAGCGATCACGCTTCATCTTCGTCCACCGCGCACACTCACACAACGCTGTCCGCGTCAAAAGTCGTACCAGCTGCAGCAGCACCATTAACCCAGCCACAGCCACAGCCACAGCCTATTGTGCCCGTTGCCACAGCCATGCCCCTTCAATATCCGTTAAACGATATCGCGGCTAAACCTGCTCACACGGATGCCTCTGTGCCCGCTGGGCAGTCTGCACCACCATTCTACACGGCCGACTCAACTTCGACAATACGCAACGGTGCTGTGGCGGTGAATGGCGCCGTACCGGCCGGTTCCTCGGTGGCAGCCAGTGATACAGCGAAATTACATCGTATGACCTCAACATCGACCGGCTCGAGTATAGGGCCAACAACCGGTTGTTGTACAACAACGAAGTCCGCCTCGCGCGTCAAGGAGAAGCAACGTTTCAAGCCGCAACTGGCATTGGGCCAGAGTGGCAGTGACGATGAATATCGCAAAAAGAAAAGGAAATATAGTGAGTATATAACATTTTTGGTTCATCTATAAAAACAAGGACTAATTTTTGGGCATGAGTTTCTTACAACAATTTTCTCATTTAAAAATATGTATTTTAATTGTCCCCTCTGTAGACCAAAGGAGTCTTAAATGTGCCCTGTTTTAAACCAGTAATTAGATTTTTACTAAATAAAAAGTTTGAGCGTCTTCATATTTGTAACAAGAAAACTCTTAGAAATGAATGAGAATTATTAAGTAGAAGAGAAAGTTATTCTCCAGCTGTGACATATTGCCATGATATGACAACCCTGATCTTTTGTTCGTACTTTTTGCCATCATATGTAATTTTGCTACGAAACACATTTTGAAAATATGGCACCACCACCTGCATATTGATATTTTCTTCGGGGGACTTTTTCACAAGCAGTTCGATAAGCCGCTATCGAATGAGAATTACTAGATATAAGAACATAAAATGTTTAAAAACTTCATCGCCCTTAAGCAATTTTTTGAATCTATTGAGTCAGCAGCAGCGTTGCCACATGTGTCGATTTATCTGCAATTTTGAAGTTTTTTAGTTTGAAAATCCAAATTTTTTCTGAACATAAATTTTTTTTATTGCTGAAGTCTTAATTTTAATGTTTTTATTACGTACTATATTTGGGAGTTAAAAGCAGATTTTCTATTCCAATATTGCAAAAAAAATATGGCAGCACTGGTCGTGTCTACAATCACCCGAAAAGTATGTTTTAAAAAATTTCAAATTGCTATTCATTAAAGGTTGGTTTGTTTTCTTTTTTCTCCACTATAAACCAGCAAAAGCACACTTTACTCGCTAATGTGGGTTTTAAAACAGTTGGCGCTTTAACAAAAAGCTTTTATTAAAAAAATAAAATAAACATTATGGCTTTAAAAACTCATTTTAATATCTTTTCCCAACTGTTTTATACTTTTTTTTTTAAATATGGCTTTTAGAATATTTAGTGGTTGGTGACATTTGCGATTATTTGTTAATAAATTTAGTTGACTTTTCAAAGTCAAACGATTACAGATACAGCGTTTCATTATAGTTTTGCCAAGTTGGATGTCAGAGTTTTATATATCAAATATAGGGGTGCCATAACTGGCACCTACTAGAGAAGAATCTTATAACAAATATCTTTGCAGAATGTTGGAAAAAAAAAATAAACAAAATTATTCAAAAAGAAGAACAGAAAATATTCATTCCCTGAAGAGATAAAGGTTTGATGTTGCTGTTAATGTTCTGAATTCAGTTTCAGAACTCAAGTATTATACGATTTTGTACGTTGATTTACTACGCAAGGCTGTATTTTTGAAATGGCTGCAAAATCAGTTCCCAGTGTCAGCTTTTCAAAACCCCTACAACGTTATTGCTTTAGTGCCTCCACCAGAATCATTTATCAAATTATTATTGGTTTTGAGAAAATTAATTAATTTAGTTGTAAAATGTAATTTGTGAGGACTTTATTTTTGCCTAAATCATAATAAATAAATTATTTTCAATTAATGTTTTTTTTTCTTTGTGTACTTTTTAATTCTTGCAACAAGAACGCTATCACCGCTGCTCGGATCCCGTATTAGTCTATCCAACACCCAGTGGCCTGCAACACTGTATACTGAGCATGCCAACCAACGGTCCCATGTAAGTGACAGAAACTGTTTTTTTTTGTTGGTTGTTGTTTTGTTTTTAAATACCAAAGAAAAACTTTATGCTGTTAATGAAGAGTTTTAACGTGTTTAAGAAATTTTTTATTTAAATGAAAACTTTTCACAGGCTTCCTTCAAATCATTTATAAAATCTTCTCTTCTCTTCTCTTCTCTTGTTTCGTTTTCTTTTTTTATGCTGGTGCTGAACATGTTAACAACAATAACAACAACAATTTGGCATAAATAAATTTCTGCTTGTGTGGATGCTCGACTGAATATGTCTACAAAAAAAAAATACAAAATACAAAAAACAAAAAACAAAAATGCTTGATTGATTGTTCGCTTTTCTTTTGTTTTTGTTCAACAATGTCCTTGATGGCCGGGTGCTTTTGTCCAACGACGAATGAATGCCACCACTGCAGACAATATCCCTACACGGAGGATTATGCTTTTGATGTACAACTGCAAATAGAATCGGATAAAAATGATGACCTCGAAAAAATCGTTCCAAGTGATAGTACAAAACGCAAACATCATAAACATCGGTAAGTCGAAGGGATTTTAAAATAGTTTTTAAATGGCGATTGTTCACCCATTGAGCGTTTGGTGATTGATTTCGACCCAAAAATTTTATTATAATATAAATAATGAATATAAATCAGGCCAAAATCTGGCTACAAATCATGTTGTGTGTGTGTGTGTGTCGTTACTTTTGCACATCCGTTTGTCATGTGTCCAGTGTCTCCTGACAAACCATTTAATATTTAGTTTAATATGAATATTAAAAAAAAAAAAAAAAACCAAAAAAAAAAAAAACATCATACGATTTTATTTGCTTGTCAAAAACAAATCAATTATCCATTTTAAATCTGAAAAAAATATCACCAAGTCAAAAATATTCGTTTATTATTGTTTTGTGTGTTCTTTCTTCGTTTCGCTCTCATTTCACCTGCAACAACTTTGCAACATCAATATGTAATCGCTCCGGAAGTGCTGCTAAGCTGGCAAAACGGAAATGAAATAACAGAAGAGAATAAAATGCAGCAACAAAAACAACATCCTTTATATCAGTTGTAATTCTAAAACCTACTAAAATTATATAGTCATGGAGTTTGTTTTTTCTTGTGCTTCTTCTTGTGTGCAATTTGAACAGATTAGGGGGAAAACCACACCGGTTGTTAAAATAAATAAACAAAAACGGACGGCGCAAAGGACCTGCAGTTTTGTAGCAGATTTGCACATAAAAGTCAAGAGTTTTGTTTGAAGGTGGCAGCTGACAGAACACAAACACCAGCACACACACACACACATACGCAAATACCCACCAGAGCAGAGCGATCCTGTAGCAATAAATATAAAAGAAATGATGTGTTGTTTGAAGTTCGAAATTGCTGGCGCTTTCAATTTCCCATTGACCGGAATTAATATCTACTATGACAGAATTTGTTTATAATTTTAATATTTTTTCTGGTTTTCTACCCGAAAGAAATTTTTTCACGAAATTTTCAAAGAAAAAGGAATCAAAACTTTTTGTAGACTGAAATGAAAAAAAAACTATCACAAAGATTCATACAATTCATAAACATATGAATTCACATACAGACGCGAGCAGACTAAAAACTATGAATTCACCCAAAACAGCATTCGTTTTCTCTTCGGTGCTTTTTCAAAGTAATACCGGGAACACAATTGCGGCGCACAACGAATTTTCCAGCGTGAATATTCCTCGTCAAAAAAAAAAACAATTCATTGGATTATATGAAAATGGACACAATTGTGGTGTTCGCCGCACTCGGCACAAGTTGAAATATATTCATATCTGATTTGTTCCCCGCAAACGACAAACCAAACGGTATCATTTGACCAGCTGTTTTATATAGAAACAAGTCTATTTAACGAAATAATACTGTTCATTCTTATATAATTCCATGTAGTAGGAAATTCAAAATGCATTCACCATCTCAAATATATATATTTGTTCAAAAATCCATTTTTGTTTATTTTTAACTAATTTTTATAGAAATGTGTCCCTTTTTGTTATTAATAGGGACGCCTCATCCTCCAGTAAACACGACAAATTTATACAACGAATAAAATTCGCCGTTCGTCGCAATTGTGTTCCTAAAATAAAGCAACAAAAAAAAAATTAAGAAAGCTCACCAGTGTTGCCGTTAGTTGTATAATTGTCAAGCGAAATGAAATAAAATTAATATTATAAAAAAATGTTTTGAATATTTTTTTTTTTTTTTTATAAATATCAAAAAAAAAAAACAAACAAAAAAGGAGTAAAAATTAAAAAAAATTTCAATTATTTAAAAAAAAAGAAAACGGAATACATTAAACAAATTCTGTCAATAATTTTTGTAGAAAAATTATTTGGATATAAAATAAAACAGTCGATTTCTAAATTTTTTTTTTTCAAAGAAAACATGAGTAAAATAAAAAATTTAAATCTGTCATTAGAGTGTAAGTTGGAAAAACATAATCATGATGTTTTGTTTAAAAATTAAAAAATTCCTTCAAAAAAAAGGAATTTTAATAGACATTTTTCAGATATATCTGTGGGTAAAGTTTTTTTTTAAGTATTTGCACAAAAGAATCAGGAATCACAGTTTTCGCAGTCGGGCAAAATCGACACTTTAAAGATTAGAAGAGGTTTCTGGCACACAGTGACATAATTTCCAAAACACGGCAACACTTAGTCAATATTTTAAGCACGCAGAGTTCGATGCCAGTGAATTCAGACTATAGGGATGGAGGATTCCATGTTTTTTTTGGGGGCATTTGGGGTGACTGTGTTGTTTTCCGAACACCAAAGTGAAGAAGTGAAGGCATAAAAAAATCATTAGCGCAATAGATGAGGATTGTACACACTTTTGTACATTCAATCTTATGGAGCGGCTGGTCGGTCTGGTGGCCACAATTCATTTCCAGACTAAATACCCAATTAAGCATTTTAATGCTATTCTTGCAGATCTTTTTAAGTTCAAATCTTTTTAACATTTTATTTCGTCATCGCCGGCAATTACTTGTAAATAAAGATGAAGGAAACAGAAAGATTTAAGATTTTAAGATTTTAAGATTTTTATTTAAACACATATTTAAAAAAAAGTGTTCTTTTAAACTCTCTCTCTCACACACACAAACAAACAAACACACACACATACTTGAAAACTTCATGCATTTTAATTATAGACAACTTTATATTTTGTTAACACTGTTTTAAGTTTCTCTTTGTTGTTAATTTTTCCTTTTTTTTTTGCTCATTTTTACTTTTTCGATTTTACAAAATACAAATATTTGGGTCAAGGTGGTCGTAGTTTTTCCATACAGGCAGCAAAAATAAAAATAAACAAACTGTTAATGCGGCCACACTTTGGCACATTTCGCTGACAACCAGATGCAGGTGCAATTGAGTATCGGGGTGTGTATGTGTGTGTGTGTGTGTGTGTGTGTGTTTGTGTGGGAGAGTTTAAGTGCTGGCAGGTTTATACATTCGCAGGTGTATGTGTGTGTTTAATTAAACTACAGATGATAAGTGTTAAGCCTATAATGCAGAAAAAAAAATTAGTTTTACACCAACCATCAAACTCGCCCAACAACAACAGCAACACCAACAAACAAAACGTATCCTCTGGTGGCAGAAAAACAAAAACCAACAAGTTTTTGTTTAATTTACCCCCCGTTTTAAGTCAATGATGTGCTGGGTAGAAAAAAAGCACTAAACTGCAATATTGACTGCATTTTTTAAAAGGTAAATGTTTGTACATGTGTGTGTGTGTGCGTGTGTGTGAGCTGGAATTATTTAATTGTTTGTGTGTTGCACATACGACTACATCTCTGTTTGTTTTCTATTCGTTGCTTCCTTGCAACTTGTTATTTTGTGGCCCACATTGTTTTTGTTTTATTGATTTTTTTTTATATATATTGCAAAGTTTTATTAAAAAACTTTTCATTGTTAATAAAGTTATTCGGTTTTTTTTTTTAAGTTAATTAAGTCGAGGCAAATTGCAAAGGTTTCTCACAAAAAGTAAACATTTTAAAAGCTATTGTTTTAGCATAAGAAATGGAATTTTTAAATTTGGCGCAAAAGTGACAGAAAAGCTCCGATATGCCACAAAACCACAAAAAGTTGGCTCTCAACTGATCCTTAATGTAATAAAATGAACAAAAAAAAAAAAGGATAAAATGAACAAAATAGAACGTAGCGTTGTCCTGTCAGCCGTTACGGACTCAGGGGTGGTTGGTATCATGCCAAGTACAGCCGTTTTATTAGTTGACGTATCCTTTCACCTGCTGTAGGTCGCTTAAAACCGTTGGAAAACTGTTTACATTTCTATATTCCGCAAATAGTTTAGAACGTAAGTTGTGGTCAACATGAAAATTTTTAATATAATCGTTGCAATACGTTGACACTATCGGTCCTCGCTGATACAGCTTGTGGCCAATTTAAAAATGCTTTGCGTTCACACACAGTCGATACACGAATTTTACACAAAATCGGTGTATTATGCCTATAATGGAATCTTGCAGCTCCCTTTTTCTAAAAACTGCACACAGACATGAGATGAAAATCAAATTAAATTTACAATATTTTTTTTTTTTTTTTTTGAAATTTTTCAAAAAGAAATATTTAATTTAATTCTTTATTTTTCAGCCATCATCGTCACAAAAAACGTCATCGCCATAAAAAACCCAAAATCCTTGTGCAAGACTTAGAAACCCAGGAAGTGAAGGTGACAATTTTATTCACTGTTAAAGCAAACGATATTTGATAAGATATTTCTTTTTCCGGCCCTGCCCCCTCCCCCCAGGTAATTGATCCCGATGACTTGCCGCAACGGGCACGCTGGACCATTATTGCCACAGCATGTCTGTTGCTGCTCATGTGTCTCATGTTGGTCGGCATTACGCTACGCATGGCGCCAATTATCGATGATATGGGTGAGTACATGGATTGCGTTAATGATTTAAAAAAAAAAACAAAAATTCTTTCTTTTGTTTCGAAATCATTAAGTTAATTTTCGTTACATGTATGTTTTTTTTTTTTTAGTACAATTAAAATTATTGAAAATGGAACATTTTATATGTATATTAAAAAAAAATTGTAAATTTTTCTATAACAAAAACCTGGATGCTTTTTGATAAATTTTTCAAAAAAAAAAAAGAGAAAAAAATTGAAAGAAATTTTTCGAAATTTTCAGTTTTGTTTTCACTTACCTCTTCTTCTAATTATAAGTTGAAAATTATGCTTTTTGAAAAAAAAAAACAGTTTTTGAATAAATAACTCACAACTAATTGCGTGTTTGTTGTTATTTTCCTTGTTTTTGTTTCGTTTATATTCCGTATTAAAACAATTTACAAACGCAACAACAAACGTGTATTTTACGTAAAAAACCCAAATTCTTTTAATGAAATTTGTTTTTTCAAATATTCTCAAAAATATTGTAATTGAATTATAAAACCAACGCTTTTCTAGAATTCGAAAAGAAATGTAAGTACATTTTTTAACAAACTTAAATTAAGCCACCCCCTACAATTCTTCTAATTTAATATTTATCATTTTATTGCATTATATTTTTAAGTATGGAACATTTCAATTTTAATGTATTTGTTTCCCTTAGCTGAGGATGTTTCCGTGCTTTAGAGCACGTCCTCAGACTAACGAAGATTTTTCCCACGAGAAAATCTGCGTTAAGTGCAAAGGAATTGATTTGAAGGACTTGTTCTCATTTTTTTTTTAACACAAAACAATGGCTGTAAATTTGTTTTCCCCAATTTTTGGCATTAAATTTTTGGTTGAGCAATTTTTTTTTATAAAAATATCGTAAATTGGAGTCAAACCGCAAAAAAAAAGGAAAATTTATTTTTAAACAAATCTCCAATAACATAATTATTTTTTATACTTAAATAATTTTTTAAATAAATCCTGCAAATTAATATAAAAAAAACTAATCCAAACTCTTGAAGAAATGTCCGAATAATTAATTAAAGAAGTACCTGAAACGTATTCGAATATTTATATAAGCGAATAATATACGATTTAATTTTTATATACTGATTTACATTCAAATAGAGTCCAATGATTTTTCCTATAATATTCAATATATTTGCAAAACACTTCCCATTCCAATTGACTAGTACTGCAATTGTTATTCGAATAAATTTTCGAATAGTATTTTAATAAAATGTCTGTCCTATATACGAATAAATTTTCGAATAATAATGGAATAGATTCCCAAACAAATTCCTGAATAGTATTTTAATAAAATTTTCAATCAATATACGAATAAATTTTCGAATAATTTTACAATATACTAATCGAATAATACTCGATTGAATTTTCAACAGATATTCGATTAAACTTTCGAAAGATATTCGATTAAATTTTCAAAAGATATTCGATTAAAATATCGAAACATATTCGAATAAATTTTCGAATACTATCCGACCAAATGCACTGAACACATGAGTTAAAAAAAAAAAAAATGTCCAATAACAGAGAAATAAATTTGCTCTTAAAATTCGAATAATACTCAAAAATATATTTAATTAGTATTTGAATAAATTTCGAATAATATTTAAATAATTTTATATTAAAGTTTATTAAATATATTATATTATATTAAATAATTTTAATAAACAAATAATATAACCAATAATAACGACATAAATTTTTGGCTAAGATGCGAATAATATTTGCATAAATTATGGATAATAATCGAACGAATTTTGTAGTAATATTCACAGAAACTTCGAAATAAATATTCGAATAACTTTTAAATAATATTAATATACATTTCGGAAAATATTCGTTTTAATTTTACAATAATATGGAAATTTTAAATATTTTACAAAAAATATTTAAGTCAATTTTCGAATAAGATTCGAATAGCAGAAATTTGTGAATATTAATCGGAAATTTTTTTACTAATAATTGAATCGAGTTTGAATAATATGCAAATAACATTCGAATAATATGCAAATAACATTCGAATAATATGCGAATAACATTCGAATAACATTCGAATAATATGCGAATAACATTCGAATAATATGCAAATAGCATTCGAATAATATGCGAATAACATTCGAATAATATGCAAATAACATTCGAATAATATGCGAATAATATGCAAATAACATTCAAAGAATATGCAAATAACATTCGAATAATATTAGAATAAGTTTTTTATTAATATTGAAATAACACTCGAATAAATTCTTAAATCGTGTGTGCCACAATTCCTGATAATTAACACATACATATATATGAAAATTTGTATATGTTTCTAATCTGATTTATGCGAAATTTTCTGCTAAGCATTTCTCTATAGTGGCCTTCATCCTCGAAGTCTAAAAATTCTATTTCAACTTGGCAATTACAAATTCCTCAATCTTGACAAATTTTAGCATTTAACATTTATTGTAATTTTAATCTCTTCGCTGATTATTGCTGATTATTGCGAATTCATAATATTTTGCTAATTAATTAAAGACTTGTCATAAGGTGACAGCTCTTGCTATATAAAATACATTAAAAAGAAATATTTTCCATTCAAAAAAAAAAATGTTGAGTCAACAGGCGATGACAATTTCGTTTTTTTTTTCATTTCAGTACAAAATTTGCAATCGCTATTTATCATCCCTGTTTTAAATTTGTATTAGTTTTAGATATTGCGTATACGCAATTTATTCACAGTACAATTGGTGGTTGGCAACACTGTTCAGCACGTACAAAGAACCGGTTTTTTTGTTAACAAATATTTAAACTCAAACAACGAATCTTAAAAGTTCAAAGCTCGACAAATTTAAAGGCCTTGCTAGTGGTTAAGCCGCCTGTTAAAAAATAACTGTATATTGAATTTCGTTGCCGTTAAGCTTTAGGTTTGCAACTTTGCTGGCAACTCGTACTCCTTGTTAACTCTAAAACTTGAGAATATTTCAAATTTGAAAGCTAAACATCAAAAAAGCTGAAAAGCTTTAAGTTCAGGATTTATTGTTGATACATATATATTAGAAATTTATGTCATAAGCTTTTACACACCCCGACAGCTGGTAACTGTTTTGGCTTCGGTGCTCTGGACACACACTTGAAGGCATATCAGTTTTTTCTCCAACACACAGAAAGAAAAAGCTGCCTTAAGCTTTATTATCAGATATGAGTATTTTACTCAAAATTCTTGCTTTAATTTCAGCTCAATGGTTTAGTGTTACATCATTATATCCTTTTATGTGTGTGTGTGTGTGCGGGTGTGTGTGTTTGTGTGTGCTTGTATCGGTTTGTTTTTCTATTTTCGGCAGACTATTTTTGCACTTGGGTTTATATACATATAAATGTGTGTGTGTATGTGTGTGAGTGTGAGTGTGTGTGTGTGAGTGAGAGTGTGTGTGTTGGAAGAGTAGATTTGTTTTTAAGGTACTTTGTTTATCTAGGACAATTATATCACATGTTGCATTTTTCACCCTTTAATAACATGAATACACACACTCACCCATGTACCCTTACCATAAAGCAGCCAATGCTTGTTTGTGTGTGTACGTGTGTGTGTGTGTGTGTGTGCCAGCGCATTTATTTCTACCTTTTTAATTGCATTTAATGGCAGATAAAAGTAATTTTAGGGTGTTGTAATTTAAACAAAATTTTCCCAAAATAAACATCCATTAATACATTTTCTGGCTAAAGTTTTGTTGATTCGAACATTAATTTAAAACTAATAACATGTATTTAATACATAAATATATAATAACAAAGTTTACAGAAGGAAAAAAAGGCATGTTTTTTTTCTGTAAGTTTTAAAATGGTCATTAAATTGTCGCGTAGAGCGGCAACGGAATCCTGGCAATATATTTATATTTTCATTATTATTTATGTTCTCCTCTTCTGCAACAAATCGTACAAAACCTTTTCTATGGGTTTGCCGAGTTTTCTCCTCATTTTCTGCTCCAACTGAAGAACGAATATTTCTTTGTGCTGTAATAAATAAAAACAATTATGACTGATTTTGCTCGATTCAATTAGAGTTTTTGATGAAGGCGCACCTGTAAATGGATTTCTTCTATCCATCGATCTATTGTGTGTCTTATATCAAAATATTTTCATGGAAAATAAACTTTAGCATTAACTTTTATATATATAATAAAAATTATTTATTGCAACATGCAAAATATTTTCATTAACAAAATTTTTTTTTTATATTTTTTTTTAAGGAAATTTTTCTCTTTACGAATATTTTCCATGCAATAATTTTTTCAATTACAAAAAATTTTCGTATAAACGGGATTTCACTGAATTAGTTTAAAAAAAACTATAACAATTCCTTGTTGTGTCACATGTTGGGATAAAAAATTACTATTGCCGCAATTCAGTTGGTCTGAAAAATATATTGCAATAGGTCGTTCGTTGCAACATTGTTTTGTGATGTAACTATTTAGTGTATTTTTTTCCCTGAAACTCCAAAGAATCGATCCAGATTAATATTTGAATAGTGATTTTTCTTCGCTGCCGCTTAAATGTGCAAAATATAATCTTTTTCGACATATGTATGAATTTAACAAGTAAAATCTGGAATCTCTCCGCTTGTTGTTTAAACAGGAAATTGTATAATTCCCTCCTTTTAGTTCAACTATCCGGGTCGAGTATTAAGCACATTAAAAACATATATTTTGTAAAAACACCGAAATGTACCAGTAAATTATTAAGTCGTTTTCTCAAGCACTTACAAGCGCATTATTCCTTCTCAAATTATAATTTACTCTGCACAAGAGACTTTGGGTATGAACAACATGTTAAACACATTAGAAAATTCCTTCTTGTTCCATTAAATATACAGAAGAGTTTTTCAATGAAGTTTTTCGGCAAAGTGTCTGTTACACACACACACGCATGCACACACACACGCACGCATACAAACATATGCCTGTAACTGAGAGAAGTTTTTCCGCTTTCCTGCCTTCACACCGAAACATTGAAAACGAGATATTGTTATTCTATTCAATACCACAGAATTAGCAAATTATGTTTCAGCGAGCAGAGGGATGTGCCGGGGGAAGCCACTATTATAAAACTTTTTATTAAGTTTTTATAATGTTGCTAACGAGTGTAAGAGTATTAAAATAAAATTTTTAACATCAGATGTATAAAATCAAGCACCAATTTGTGGTTTTTTGTACACCAAACACAACATGTGTATGAGTTCAGCAGTTTTTGTAGCGGTATAGAATCCACACAACTATTCTTCTATTTAAGATAATAGCGTTAAAACGGTTATAAAGAACTTGTATAATAAGGTTGACTACAATGGAATTAGAATGCTATTAAAATCTGGGTGCTAACCAAAATTAATCTTTCGTTTGGGGAAAGCAAAAAGTTCAAAAGTGTAAACGGCTTTCTAGGCATTTATAGCAAATTGAAGCGTATAAACATGTATTTTATTAATAGAATGAAACAAAGGCGGTTTATCACTAAAGAGCTAATTTATTAACGGCAAAAAGTTTATATAAAATTTTAATGTCAGTACCGTGACATTAATTGTGCTTTGGCATTAATTCGAAACAACAAATTCATCGTTAACAGTTTGGAAAAACTGGTATTTTACGGACAACCGGCAATAATTTTGAATCACCTGATCGAAATAAGTCAGTACCGCAGAACAAAACCCCACATTTTTCTCTTAGGCTATTCTTGTGCTTCAAAACCATAATGACAATAACAAAGATAGCCATAACTTTGAAATCAAAAATTATCAAAATGAGTCAGTACCGTGGTCAAAGTAAAACAAACAGCAATTCCATCATAGTAGTTGGGAAAGAATTATATTTAACGGACAGCAAAAAGGAAATAATTTTAAATTACAATATCTTATCAAGTTGAGTCAGTACCGTGATGAAAAATAAAATCCCATGTTTGCTATTTGCGCTATTCTTGATTGAAAAACACAACAAAAATGCCAATGAAAGCAATAATTCCGAATTGTGTGATCGAAATAAGTCAGTACCGTGCTTAAAAGAAAATACTACATTCGTACCTTGGACTTTTTTTTTGATTCAGAAAAAAACATCAAAATACCAATGAAAGCAATAATTTTGAATTATTTTAACAAAATGAGCCGTTTAAACTTTTAAATATACGAACAAATTTAATTAAAAATATATTAAGTTTTTCATAAAACTGCAGTAAAACTTATTTCCAATGTAGGAAAGTCTCCGAAACGTTTGCGGCAGCTGCCAAACTTTTTTTTCTGTCCCCTGATATTATAGCCCTTTTTTACGTTCAATTTGGCAAGATTCATATCCAATAGAAATATGATATAATAATTTTTAAATTTAGATTTATTATTAATGTGATTAAAAATGTAGTAAAACAAAATAAAATAAAAAAAGGAGCATAAAGGATACGAGTACATTGAATCAAAATTATAAGAAATTGCTTTAAAACACCAGAATTCATAATGAAGTTAAAAAAAAAACTCTGTTATAATTTGGTGTGTGTGAAAAATCAGTACTACCAGTTCCTTGAAGGACCACATTTTATAATATGTAGGGTTCAGGACAATCTGCAATTGTACATTTTTGTTATAGTTTCTGATCAAACACGAATTTCTTCGCTGAATAGGACGGTCTGTCTTAGACCTTGCACTGTATTATATCCCTTGATCGGCTGGTGGCTTGAGTCCTTTTGAACCAACTGAAGCCAACACTTCGCTATCCAGTTGCTATCTACAGCAAATATCTTTTTTTTAAACATCAGCACCACGAAGAATATATGAGGCCCCGAGCCCCATTGCCAGAACATTTAAGACGGGCCATGATTAGTGCGATATATTTTGCAAACAAAAAATTCCGTGGAATTAGTTAACCAGTTCGTGCACTAATTCCGCCCAACTCTGGTTAAGGGTTCGAACTGAAATGAAGGTTTCGGAAATACCTGCATGACTAAAATATCTTATTTTTTTGTCTCTAAGTCTTGTTGCAAAAACTCTGGTATCTCCGTTTGGCAAACACATGAAGCAACCCCCTCCTGCATTCCTGCAGGATCTCTATTACACAGTTTTAGACGCTAAAGGTGGGTTTTCTTTCTTCTTTGCGCAATTGGTAAATAATAAAGTTGGCAATACAAGTTAATAATGTCGATTTGGACAACATATGGTTTGTGTCCATAATAACAAATACGGTATTTTGGAGGCTAAACATCTGTCATTATAATTCAGTATTCGATAGACGCCCAACACACATTTTTTTCAATCAATATAATAATGTCGAATTTTGTGGGGAAGTCTGATAAACTTCTTTCATTTGCAGAACACGGCTTACGGTCAACATGCACCAACTCAAAAAACTTGTGAGCGAAGCGCGATTAAAAAGTGGTATTTTTCGATGTCTTTAAAAAAGAGCAGCATAAAAACATCAACACATGACCAGAGGAATCAAGTCCAAAAGCAGGCCGTTGTCGACCGCATGGCCGTAAAACATGCTCTGTATTTCGATGAGATAAAGGGAAGGTCCTTGTAATTTAGAGTTGAATTTATTTCGCCAAAAAAAAAAGGACGACTATCGCAAGTGTCACGTATTAGTGTCACGTGTTAGTGTCACGTGTATAGTTTTATGGGCCAACTAAACCACAATCTTTTGGCCTAAAATTTGCCAACAAACATTAACAGCCATTAAAGTTTCAAACTATGAAACGTTTAAAATTCAAGTTTTAAATTTTCCCAGCACTTCAATAATAATAATAATATTTTATTCAAAAACTTGATACTCTCTTATCCTCAGACAAAAACTGTCCTAATAAAACTCAAACAAGAGCATGTAAGTCAGATAGAACTCATGTTAAATTACCCAACTGCAGTTAAGTGACTGGATAGATTTCTTTGTTGTTGTTCTTTGTTGCACTTGGGTGAGCTTCCGTGTGAGTGTGTGTGCGTGTGCGTGAGTGTGTGTTGGCCTTAGCTCTTGCTGGAACATGATGATTATAGCACAAGGAAAACTTCAAGGCGTCTAGTTGCCGCAACAATACAGGACTTCTTAAATTTTTTTTAAATTTTTTTTGTAGGGAAACATTTCTGAAATAAGTACAATAAAATAGTTTAGCTTTAGTCCCATTTGCGGGCCTTGACGTCTTTATACGCAGAAATATTTCCCCAGTTGGTGACTTGCTGGGAACTACTGTCTGGAAAAATTTGTTTAACACAGAAAACGAACTAGAAACGAAATACTCGTATGTCATAAAACAATTGATGGATTTAAGTTGAAATTATCACTAGAAATTTTATTTTATTATTATTCTGGCAAAGATGGGACAACTTACGATTAAGATAAACAATAAAGTCTTAAATTGAGTTCAAACAAACTCGGAAAATGTTCCACTAATTCCAGCCTTTGTTGTTGCTATAGTAAAGGGTCGTGCAATAAACACAGCCAAATGCAAAATGGACAGCTGAAAGCGGTCCGTCAAATTGTGGGGATGTGATTTTGCCAAATCACAAGGGAAGTAGTAAACTGCTCTCTCTCTCTCTCTCTCTCTGTGTGTGATGACCGTAAAATGGACAAAGCGCTAGGCCCGTTGCTCAAGGCATTCAGTTTTAGGCAAACAACAGTATCGTTCCATAACTGTGGGAAATGTGTTGGTCAGGCCATCAGTAACAACAGCAAATGCAACCCTGCAACAAATTGCAATAACATGTCATATATATGGGCCATTCTTGCTGAACATTTTAAAATGATGGTCATCTCAAGGGCAGGTGTCTATTATGTGGCCACCAGGATCTTGCAATTTGATGCCTGTAGATTTTTTTTTTTTTGGTGGTCTGCTGGTCATAAGTGGCAGCTGTTTGCGTATAAACCACACGCCTAAAATGAAGCTTAACATCAGCCTTCAGCTTCAATCAAATCGGTCTGACTTACAAATACATTTGATATGCGGAACACCCTGTGAAATTGCCAACAAAATGACAATTTGGCAAATATCTCAAACTTAATTAATTGTTTTTTTTTCTTCTTGTTTTTATTTTTAAAGGCACCATAAAGCACCAGTCGGACACCCTATTTTATGGATATTTTTCAAAAACAAAAACACTGATTGTGGCTTTTTGTCCGACATTAAAAAGAAATATACGATTTCATTGACAGTGTGCAGGTCTTTAGTGGCGCTGCAATTATATCCAATTGCAGAAAATTTTTGCAATTTTCTGTTTCGCCGTGTTTTCGTCTTATTTGGAAAATTTACTTAAATACCATTTTTCCCAGAACTAAACCAGTACCACAGTTAGAGTTCAGTCCAAGCTTTTGGTGCGCCACTGTTTTTTTTTTCTTATTTGCCATCCTTGTAGTTCGCTAAATTGATTGTCAGATTTATGCTAGAAGTTTCCAACATTTACATAATTATCCTTGTGTTTCGCCCTTTGTTTTCGTTGCTGGCTGTGAACACCGCCATCAAGATGATATATAGCGATTGTGCGTCTGCCCAGCAACAGTTGTTGCTTCGAAAATTTTCAACTCAAACAAATGATTTATAATTGATCTAAAGAGCATCTCAATTGAATTTGCCAGCAAACAGATTCATGTTGTTGAATTAAGTTTTGTGGAAAATATTGAAAGCAAGACGAACGAGCCACAATTGCTAACAATAAGTGATTGTTAAAGGACGCAGTTAGACAGGCGGACGGACTGCAACACGGAGCGCGATGCAGCCGGACCAATAGACGTGTGTATGTGTGTGTGTGTGTGTGTGTCTGTGCATGAACACAAAAGTCAGAAATTGTGGCGCTTAACACAATTAGCTATTGAGTGGAAGGAATACAAGTAATTTCAAACTTTTATAATTATTTGTTTTCTAGCAGAAACTCTAATAAGGTCAGACATAAAATTATGCAATTATGAGAAAAGAATGCCAACAATTTTGCCCCTGTGTAACATAATTTATGTTGTATATAAAAATAAATTAAAATATTCGCTACTGATTTGCCACCTACATACATTTATGACACTTAAAGACAATAATAATTTGGGCAAATAACGGACTTAAAGGTGTCCTTGTCATACTCGTCAAAACTGAGTTTCCTTACACCGTTGACCCCATATAACATTTCACTTTGTTATTAACTTTTTTTAAATTCTTAAGCACTAAAATTGAGCTCAAATAGTTATTTCGTATTCTGCGCAAAAAAACAGAAACAAAAATTTCTCACATTAAATATAAATTTCGTTCAAAGAAAAAGAGATTAAAAAATCACGACAAAAACTCTTCCTATGAAATTACTTTCGAACAGAACGTGTCAATTGCTAAGAAAAATATTCAACATGATTTAGGAAATTTAAAGCAACTGAAAAAGGATGGCGGGCAATGTCATCGTCATCGTCATCGTCATCGTCATCCATATTGACTTAAGACAATTCAATTGTCTGTACAAACACACATACACACCGACATATATGTGTTTGTGTAGACGTGTGCATGCTTGTGCGTGTCCGTATAACACTTTTTGGATAATCTAAAAGCAAATAGAGAATAGTGTTATTTTTCAACCGGGTCTCTTTAAATCAACGTCTTGATTGTGTTTTTAATAATAAGACTTTCCAAATAGGTGTCTTTTTCGGTGGGTCTAAATATTTTTTTCCCACCACCCTCATCAAACATTTTAATCTTAAATGGGTTGCAGAGTGTTCTGAATGCGGTGCCAGGTTCATGGATTTTTTTTTTATTTGTTTTCGACAATTTAGTTTCCATCAGATTCCTCAGGTTCTTTTTAGGAACTACACATGAGCGCACCACTGGTTAGTGCGCATAATACGGGTTGGCTACGTCATATGAGTCTGATTTTGTGAAACCGAATTCACAAGAATTTGAGTTGGCAGCGCCAATGACTCTTTAGGTTGTCAAGAGTTCAGAAAAGCTAAAGTTTTGACTTATCATTTATGGGCCACGAATTCGCCTTGATTGAAACTGGCCACAGCTGGCTGTAAATAATGCTGGCCAATAGTTATTTGAGTGTTTTCCCAAGACCGTTTAACTTGATAATGAAGGACAACTAACGGCATTATTGCAAAAGTCTGTAGCCACAATCTTATTGGCCGGCAGAGCCATCTTAACACTAGGAACACTATCGAGTACTCCGCTGAAGTGGTCACACGTTTAAGCTTTATTTGGCTCAATATGGGCACGCGTGTCAAACATCACGAGAATATCCTTTTTGTGCAAAATGTGACGCCTCTGCTCGGTTGAGATGCAGTTTTGCTCATGCGGTTTTAGTCTCCATTCGTTCAAGATCATGCAATCGATTGTGGGCGTGACTGCCGTGACACATTCAGGTTGATATTTGTTTTAAATTTTAGTGGAAAATTTAATTATTATTTATTCAAATCATTATAATTTCTGCCTCATTATCGCTACATTTTTATGTTTGTAGTAAAAGCAGCTGCCTCAAAATCCGGGAGAGGTCGAATGTCGAATTAATAATTAACTTATTGGCCCGTTTAGGGAAATGAGTTGGCCAGACCGCCCAAAAACGTTACAGGTCATTAAAACATTAGATGATTGATGACATTCTTGGTGAATAAGAGTGAATAAGAGTTCCGTGTCTTGTATTATTATTTTTAAGAGGACGCCGGATTTTACTGCGCCCTCACACCGTATCGCTTTAGACGACCCTTGAAAAAACTTCAATCATTTCTAGAATTACATCCATCAATCTCCGGCCCCGTTCAAATTACCTTCAAAGATAAATTTGGCGATTTGCAAAACCTTTAAATGAAATTCGAACTTTCAGTTCGAATACGAATTTTTTATTTACACATTCAAGTTGCTTGGGGAAATTTGCAGCTCCGCCTCTTACAGCTCTGCCCCGCTCGATTCAATTTTCAATTTATATTCAATTATATTGCATCAAGTCATCACAGTGTGTTTTTGCAACAACAACAAAAAAATGTTTATTTTTCAAAGGATATCGCTTGCACGCCATCCCAAAGTCAACAGTTTAAGAGGGGCATGAAGTTGCAAAAATAAAATGCTCACGGCATTGAGACACGCACGTTGAACGTAACACTTTGAGTAGATGTAAAAGTAAAAAGATGGAAAATAATGCAACAATGGAGCCAAGAACAGCCGAAGTTAATTTTATATGATAAATACCTAAACAAGAGATAAAGATCGTGGCGTTCACAAAGTTGTTGCCATGAAAACGTTTAACTATTCTGCTGGTCTCTTTAACATGTAAACGGGACTGGCTAAACTTTAAATAACTCAAAACACACGCTTGTGACTTAATTTTATCCAATATTTTAACTTTGAGGGAATGAAATTAAGCTCCTGTGTGCCCTGACAGGAACAGAAGAAAAGCATGAAATTGTTTTTTTAACGGTGGCTTTCGCCGCCACACAAAATTCTTATCTCACAAAATGGCCACTCCATCAAATTATGCTTTCGCTTAGATTATAAATATTTAGATAAGGAAATTTGTGAAAGCAAATCGCTTTATGCGTTTTCATATCCACTCCTTCCAATGTTCACAGATTTTTGCTAAAGAACGAAAAAGATAAAATAAAAAGGAAAATATTCTTTTTCAACAATTTGTTTTGTTTAAACAAAGTTTTTAGCGTTTTTCTTTTGCATATTAAGAATATTTCTTTGTAAGTTGAAATCTGTTTTTTTTTTTTTGGAAAAAAAAAGATTTTAAAATTTTTTTCCTACTTTTTTATAACAAAAAGAAAAGAAGAAAGAAGAAAATTGTGCGTGTTAGTGTCAGAGTTGCTTGGCGTGGGCGTGCAAAGTGAAACGCACTCACACATATTTTCCTATTTACAAAAGTTTTCGCTTTTGTTGTTGCTTTAACAGAATCGTGCAGCTTTGGAAAATGTGTTTTTTTGCTCTCTCTCTCTCTTCTTTGGAATGTACAACTTCTTTTACTAACTAATATTTATTCTCTTGTAGTTTCTGGTTGTTTAAAGAAAATGTTCTAGCAGAAAATTAGCTGGTTCTTAAAACAGAACAACAGATAAAAGTTTATTTTTTTTTGTTGTCATTTTGCTGTTATTTTTTTTTTCCTCTTCTTCTTCTTTTTTTCTTATGAAGGGGAAATATTAACCATGAAAAATAAATCTTAAATTAAGAAAGACTTATGGTTCATAAAAGAGTGGAAAATAAAACAATGGATTTCATACAACGCGCGACTGCATATTTATCGATAGTTAAAATTTATCGATGACAAAAATTTCCTATAATAACAAAAAATTATCGATAACAAAAGTTTTCTGCAGAAAATTTAGAGAGAAAATAAAAATTTTGCATTTAACAACAATTTACTAGAGAAAAGTGTTCGATAACGATAACGAAAATTTCTAGAAAATTTATCAGCATGAAACATATTACGGATGCAAAAAAGTTCCATTGAAAATGTATGTTCAATAAAAATTTATTATAGAAAATATAGCAAATTAACTGGCTACTAATTTACTGATGTTTTTATTGTTGTTTGTGATCAAAAGAGTTTTCAATATTTCTTTTTCAGAAGTTTTCCAAAAGAAAACGAAATTTTGAACAAAAATCATTTAAAATTTACAAAAAAAAAAAAAAAAAAAATAAAGTAGACCTCAAGCTGGAAAAAAAATTACAAATACTAAAAATTTGCGGCAACAACAATTTGTTAAAAAAAAAAAAAAATTCTCAATGACAAAAATTTCCTGCAGCAAAATTTTCAACAAAAAGAATATTTTATATAGAATATTTAATAATTGGGCAAAAATATTCTACAGGAAATTTATCAATAACAAAAATGTCACCAGAAAATGTATCCTTCACCGAAATCTGATTTTAGACAATTTATGGAAAAATTTTCCGTAAATAAATTTTCAAAATATAATTTAATACTCAACAAATGTTGCATGGAAAATTTATTAATTGTCGACCTCTTCGGCGCCAATATTTTTGTGGCTCTAGTGCAGACACTGTCTTCACAGGACTAAAAACCAACTGCACCGCTTCGCTGCCATTCACCAGCTTAAGCAATTATTTTACTAAATTAAAATGTAGTAGAAACAACATTTTCTTTTAACTTCGTTTTCCTGCTTCCTTCTCAACTATTCCTACGGTGTTTTATTTCTAAAGCAACTTTAAGTGTTTGTTAGTTATTAATTCCTTTAGCAAAAGGAAAGCGAGACCAGTAGATAAAAATTAAGTAGTAATTCTTTGTGCGACTGGAGATGGCGGGCTGCAATTGTGCTGAACATTTTCAAATACTGATTATAAAAACAATTGTTTAATTATTTAGATACACAATTTGTTGGCTTTTCTTTTCTAGTCTCTTCTTGGTTTTGTTTTCGTTTCTAATAGAAATACAAATCCGTTTGTTTTGAAAAAATACAAAACCATTTAAAAAGTGACAGTAAATAAACAGTAAAATTATTAGAAACGTTCGTTCTGATATTAAATTATAATAGCAATTTAGTTGCTTAATAAATAAAGCTACAAGTCTTAAGCGAATTAACGAGTGATGGGAGAAAGGTAAGAAAATGTGTTTGAAGTGCGATTAAAATTTATATTTCATTGTAAGACCATTATCTAGTCTATCTGTATAAATACTCGTATAGTTGTTCATTGATTCCCTTTCGGGTTTGTGAAATTTTTAAATAATTATTCGACTATTTTTTTTAGCAAAATTGTTGGTAAATCATTCCATTTACAATAATATTCGAATAATTGTTCGAAATTCTTGTTCACTAATCATTAGCAATGATATATTACATGCTTACATCATTGCTACCTCAATATATAATCAAATTTTTATTAGAACGATTTATTTGTTCCAAAAAATATTCGAATAATTATTCGAATAATTATTCGAATATTTTTTGGAACAATTATTGGAAGAATATTTATGTAATATTTGCTCAGTACTATTTCATTATTAATTAAAATTTTCATTGTCCAATTATTCGCATAAATTCCTGACACCTCATTTTGTTTGACATAATATTCGAATAGTTATTCGAACAATTATTGAACTTGTTTGTTGGCCAAGTATTTATCTGTTTTACATTTATATCACCATTACTTGCAATTACATATATAACATTTTTACTGATTAATTATTCGCATAAATTTCTAACAAATCATTTGACATAATATTCGAATAATCAGTAGAACAATTTTTTTTTCAGTTAACTCTTGACAAAAATTTTAACTATTATATGTGTAAATAATTGCTTTGTCTGTATTACAGCCAATTTTTTATTAACTAAATTTTTGCTTTTACTATTGAAAAATCATTCCAGATGACAAATTTTTCGAATAATTAATCGAATAACTATTTATTAATTATTAAAAATAATGTTTTATATGCTTAAACCATTGCCTAAGTTGGTTTCTTTTTAAATCATTTTAATCATTTGAACTAATATTCGAATAATAATTCGAATAATTATTTCACTAATTATGGGAAAAATATTTAACAATTTTTTGCTTATATTACTAGAAATTCTATAGGATTTTTATTCAATTATTATTCACACAAATTCTCGTAAAATCACTGTTTTTGACGCAATATTCGAATAATTAATCGAATAATTTTTTGATTAGATATTGACAATAAATGTAAGCACTATATGCTTATATCACTGATACATCCATATAAAATCGCATTTTCATTGATGAAGTATTCGATTACATTATTGACGAATCATTTTATCCAATACATTCATAATATTCGAATAATATTTTTTTAATTATTGGTAAGATACTTAAGTATTATATGCTGACTATTGTATTTCATTAAAAAATTATAATATTTTATTACGAACTACTATTTGCATAAATTCCTGACAAATCATTTTACTTGGCATAATATTCGAATAATTAATCGAATAATTTTTTGATTATATATAACCAAAATGTTTTTATATACTTCGAATATTTTTATTTTAGCATTAAATATAATTTTTTTTAGACCAAGTATTCGCCCAAGTATAATTAAGTTATTGACAATTAATTCGTTTATTATTCACATATTTAATTATATTCGATTTTGAAACCTTTAATACAAAAAAAAAAGAAAACAATACTCACGATAATATAAGAATTAAAAATTGTAATATGCCTGATGTCGTTGAAAAACGAATTAGTTGTTGCAGATGTCTAGGCCACAGAATTAAGAAAATAAATAATTGATCATGTACTACAAATTTGGCAGGTCCTTAAATATTTAGAGTCGAATAAGTGAAAGTAAATGAACAACTCAAAACAAAATGCATTCAAATTATTAAATGCACTAATAAACAATTATCACACACACACACAAACACAAACACACACCAGACACAAACTACTCGCACTTGAATTGCTTGAATTGCTTGAAGAGCTTTTGTTCATTTAGCATTTAGGCGTTTAATGCGGTTTGCGTGTGGGTGAGTGTGAGTGGGAGTGTTGCCGACGAATTCCTGCTTTTATTATTCGTAAATTACGTCAGCATTGAAACTCAATTTGATAAATGGGCAAACAGATTATAAATATATCAAGTAGTCAAAATGTTGCTAAATCATTCATTAACTCTGTTGACTGGTGGCCATTTGCTGAAGTTGAAGTACAAAATTTTATGCTGTTGCTGAAGAAGAGTTTGAAAAGTATTTTAACTAAGACTGTCTGTCGTATTGCTGGTTGTCGGTTATTCTCTTTGTTTCGCTTGGCCTAGAATGGCAAGAAATTTTAACACATTAAGAAATATTTATAGATTTTTAATGGCGACTGAAAGGCAACAAATTAATATTTCTTACATGAAAAGTAACCAGAAAAAAAAACATATAATATTTGTTAATCTGAAAAGCAGAACTGTCAAATAAGTTCTGTTCATATTAGCAAACGAATTAACAAGAGGCAGGTCTTAGAAAGTCTCAGCTTTTGCCCAGTCAAACATTTTTGTTTTCATCATCAGCATCATCATCAGCATCAGCATCATCATCACCATCAAGTGGCGACTGTTTTAATTACCATTCCCATTAGATTGACAGTCGATAATAGTATTATCGTTTACATTTCAATTAGTTTTAATTAATGCCAGGTAAATGTTTTTGTTGATGACATTTTTTCAACTCTCCATTTGGAGTATCGCTTTCGTAATGGAGTGTCAGATTTACTGTTTTTATAGCGGTAACTAAATCCGTACGTGTCGCTTTATAAAATGTATTTGTTAATTAAATAATCCTCTGCAATACTAAATAGCAATTAATTACCTTAATGTTGGCGTTTTTTTTTTTGGTTTGTTTTTTGTAATAAAAAGGGGCTTGAACTACGGCAGGTAAATAGTGTTGGTGGTCTGTGGCAAAATTGTGGCCTATTGGATGTCGTCAATCCACATGTCATATATATTTATTATTATTTTCAATTTACCTGCAGCAGCAACCAAAATAACCCATTTATTTTGGTCCAAATTCAACGACATGTGGTTCCAGAAAGATGACTCAATGTGTCATATAGCAAATTTCGCCATCAGGTGGTTATAATTCACAAAAAGTTACTGTTCGTTTTGGACAGCATCACTGATACGTACTTATTTTGAAACCGACAGTTACTAAAGCAATGACATTGTATAACAGCATAATGGCGTTACGTGACACTTGTATGAACGATGTGAGGGTATTGGATTGTTTATCAAGATCGTGTGATGTGACACAACCCCAACTTTGCCGATAACGCCTTCTAAAGTCGCTGGCTGAGAAGAATAACCGGCAATCAATCGGTGCCCTTAAAGTCCACATAAACGAGGCCATGGCTCAAATTGAACTGGATCCTTGTGGCAGGATCCAGCGTAAGAAATCGTGACAGACATTTGGATTTAATACATACATGAGTTTTTCTAACAGAAAAACTATTTTGTTAACGCTCATTCCATTTGGTTTCAAACTTTACGCGATCTTATTGAAAAACCTTTACAAAAAAAAAAAAAAAATACTTAACAAAAACAGAAAAGTTTTAAAGATAAATTAGTAGACGATAAAACTTATTAGTTCTTGGTCATATTATTGGAATCACAAATGATGTTTTCAGAAATTTTGGGGAAACTAGATACGATCTATAGTCGCATTCGATTGAAATCAAACACGATCTATAATCGCATTCTATTCAAATAAAATGAAAAATTTCAGGAAATCTACAGACTTTTACACAAACTTCTGATGGCTAATGTTTATGCCGAAAGGGGGAACCTGACAGGAGTTTCACTAAGACTTCTCCGTCCTTTGCCTTAGACGCAAGTCTTTTTAAATCAGAGATAGAGAAATGGCTGGAGAAACGATATTGATGAGCTCGTTTATTCGAAAAATGTTCAGAGCTTTAAAACCAGGAGAGCGTTAATTGCAAAAAGAACCTGAATAGGCAAATCCTAAGAACAGTGTCGCAGGACATTTTGTTTGTTTGAAGCAGCTATACAGATTAGATACTGCGCTGAAGAGCAGACGTCTATGAAACTATTGATTAGAAACTGCTTGGCAGGGCGACACACGAGGCACAGGCTACTGCCTGCCTCTAGGTTGGATAAACACTCCCATTGCAGCATCTAGTCTCGTTCCTTGATGAGGTATTAGGTAATTGAAGGAAGGGGGAAACCGCAATAGATCCACGTCTGGGGCCAGATCCCCATTTTTTTCATTCATTGGTAAATAAATCCCACACTTTTGCAAATTGTTCTGTAGACCCAAGAAACAGGATTGGAAAAAAAATACGATTTTGGCCAAATCTATTAATGAAGCAGATTTCTTTGAATATGGAAAATCTCCTAAGAATATCCTACAGGGAGGACCGCGATATCCTTGTCGTGCGAATCACACTCTTCCATCTCTGAGTCGTTACAAAAATAATTTGCTGGCAAAAACATATTCTTTTTTCAAAGAATGATAACGAAAGATTCTACTTCTAGTATTTCATCTACTTCCACAAATTTTCCACACGTGCCGGCCTGTCAGATTTCACAATTGATTTTGGCATCGTACAGGATTTTTTAGCCCAAAAATCTCTACTTAATGGGAACTGAGTGGCAAAACGTGAAATCATGTTGTTTGGCTGATGACAACCAATCGCACGATTTACTCACGCGTGAAGAAATTAAATCTTTAAATTAAATCAAATTCTCAAAAATAATTGTCGTCTCATCTCACACGATTGTTATTTGTGTCATGGAGAACGTTGAATATTTAAACATAAAAACGAAATGTAAAACTTGAGAGTTAGTAAAAGCCTTCGATTCAATTTCCTCTGCTCTTCCCGTTTCCCTGTCTTATTCAGTTTTAAATTTTCATATTCAATTCGTTCGTTCTCTGTTGTTTGTAGCAAAAGTGTTCGGTTCGGTTTAGTTCCACTTTGTTTTTATTCAATGAAACTTTTTTTTTATAGATATATTGTGTGGGTCTTTGTGAAGGATATTGTGTACGACTGCCATAGAGGAAGCAAAACAAAAAACACACACACACAATACCTGCAGGAAAATTTCAATTACAACAACAACAACAACAACTAGACACTATTTAAGTAGTTGTTCTTCCTGTTATATTATTTACATATTTACAATTGTGTTCCTTCGATGCTGCTGGTCTCTCCAGCTCTCGACTGCAATATGAATATGACGTTTTATGGCCTAAACAGTTTTTCGCCTTAATTTTAAATTAATATTTTTCTTGTCTTAATAATAATGATAACAATATTTCTGATTCTAAAAACAAAAAGATTTGAGTTTAAAAAGCGTCCTGTGAAATTTCTTTTGTTTCAAACTGTGTCTATATAATGTTTGTACTTCTGTAAAGAAGTTGTGATGCGAGTTTTCTTCTAGCAAAAATTTGTTTTATGAACTTTTGATTTTTCTTGTTTTATAACATCTTTTTTTCACAGAAAACTTTCTGCAAGACATAAGAAAAATATTCGATATAAAAATTTTAGTTCAAAAGCATTTTTATGTGAAATATTGTTTTATAGAAAGTTAGTGCTTTTGGAGAAACTTTTCAAGGGCAATTTTTCACAAATATTTTTCTTTAAAGCTTTTAATAAAAAAATTTTAGTAAAATATTTTTTTTTTCAGTTTTTAATTTTTTTGTTTATATAAAAAAAATTTATCATAACTTTTTAAGGCCACTTTTTCACAAATATTTTTCTTTAAAGCTTTTAATAAAAATATTTTAGTAAAATATTTTTATATTTTTTATTAAAAAAAAATTTATCATAAACAATTTATGAAAAAAAAATATGATAAAAAAATGTTTAAAAATTTCCTACTGGAAATTTCATCAAAGAAAATTTTCTCAGAAAAAATTTTATTTTACAAAATTTTATTTTAAAAAATTTTATTTTATATTTTTTTTCATATATTTTTATAACAAATTTATAGGATAATTTTTACATAAAACTTTTGCTTGGACAAAATTTTTATTTTATGAATTTTATATTTTTTTCCATATATTTCTATAACAAATTTATAGGAACATTTTCACAGAAAACTTTTGCTGTGAAAAATTTTTAGTTTATGAATTTTATATATTTTTCCGAAAGAATTTATTGCAGAAAATTTTTATTATTTTATTATTTATTTTAGAAATAAGTTCTTCGGTGAAAAATATTCATTTAAAATTTATATTTAACTTTTCTTTTTAGAGAAAATTTTACAGAAATTATTTTCTTTGGTAAAATTTTTTAGGAAATACTTTTTCTCGAATCATCTAATTTTTTATATAATTTTTTCCTTGGGAATATTTTACAGCAAATTTTTTTTCTTAACTATTTCAGCTCTAATCAAAATTGTTGCAGTATCTCCTTTAAAAAAAAAAAATTTATAACAAAAATTTTAAAGAAAATTCGTTTATTGGAAAACTTTTCATGCAAAATGCTTTCCGGTTTGTTTATGAAAATCTATAATTAAAATTTTTTCATAGAGAAGTTTTTTTTACATTAATATTTCTAACTGCTTGACATGTCCTTCCGTTCCCTTGACAAATATTTTTCCCAAATACCGAACAATCCGTAAAAATTGAGCCACTTTGTAGATCTTCTCTTTGTGCCTGTTTTGCGTTTTGATTCAAAGTTTTTCATGGTGGATCAAATTGCAAAAGAAAAAAAAAAGTTTCATTTCAAAACTTCTTTTTTGTGGAGTCCTGATTGTAAAATATAAAACACTTTTCTCTGATAAATGTGCAGCTTTATTATTTTTTATTTCGAATTTCTTTTTGTGGCTTTTGTTACATAAAAGTTTTGGTATTAGAATTTATGTTCTCGTTTTTGTTCCCACATTCGGTGCAGCAAATCTGCTTTCAGTAAAGTTTTGGTGTTTTCTATATAGAAGATTAGCCGGCGTAGAGCAAAGAAGTTGTTCAATAACTTAAAATTTGCTACTTAATGAGGGAATTTATGGTTCTTGATAGAGAATTAGACATATTACCAACATTGATGGCTTTTGTTTAACTTTATGGTAGCAGAAACTAAATAATTCAATAAATAAATTCTGTTCAGTTGTTGTAGTTGTTTGGGGGGATTCCAGTTTAGGTTTTTGCTTTCTTTTTATTTTATTTTTTTTTTTTTTTTTAAGGGCGTAAGACTTGTTTTACTGAAATGTGATTCATTATTAATTGTTGTTTGTTTTTTCTTTAGTTTGAAATAGTGCGAAACAAGTTATTTTCAAACGCTTTGATTAATTTTTAATTTAATTAAAAAATGTTTCAATATTCCAAAAGTTGCACAGCTTGTGTTTGTGCAACAACTTTTTTGGTGTCCTGATTGTGAAGTTTATTCTTTTGCCAATCATTTGCAAACTTTTTACGCTACAACCTTAAACACTTGCCAACTAAAACAAAATAAAAATGTTTCTGTTGATAAGTTTTTTGATGTGCAAAATTTAAACACTTTTATGGTCCATATAACAGCCAAAAGTGGCCCTGAGGCGCTGCTAATGATAACTGCTGACAAAACATTTACACAGCAACAGCAACAGCAACAGCAACATCCAAATGACCACAGACGGACGGAACGCAAATGTAAAAGAATATGAAAATAGCATTAACACATCGGAATAGAAATGAAAATAAAAACCAGCAGCAACAGTGGACCAGTATTAACGCCCCCAGGGCATTTCTTCTTATCTTGGCGGAATTCATTTGAGTAAAATTCTTTTCAGCGGAACCAACTAAAATTATACATTAAATTGTTTAAGCATTTTAGTTGAGTTGAAATTTTTGGCGTGTAATGCAGACACGTTTTAGGACTCCTAAAGGGTTAAACAGTGTCTTCTTATGGTTATTTGTATGACATTATATTGTTGTACCCACCAGCTTAATGCAACACTACATTTTGGCAAACAAACTTTAGTTGTTGGTTAGAAGGCCGGCGGCAACAGAGGAGTTGTACCGTGAACTCAGTACCAAAAAAAAATAAAATAAAAATTAAATTATTCGTGGAAAGTGTTTTGTAAAGGAAGTGACTTTTAATGGTGGCCAAATAAAAAGAAATTGATATCTAAATTTGTTTTGGGAGCAGCAAAATATTTAGTACTCAACTACTGTGGGTCAACATATGTTTGAAAAAAAGTGGGCGGGGGTGGGGGGGGGGGGTGGTGTTTCAATAAGCTTTTTCCATCTTTAAAATGGAATCGGACAGTTGGCTCATCACCGCCATTTAGGCATAAAATATAACACAGAACATTTGTGTGTGTTAAGAATTTGCCAGCTCACGCTCATTCAAGGTACCTGATCTTCTTTCATGCTGCCATGAAAGTCAGTCTAAATATGACTAATAGCTTGCGGCAAGTTTTGGCTTTTTGGAGGCTGCTTTAGTGCGTGCAGTTCTCATTCAAAACGAGTCCACGAATCGCTCGTATATAATACCCAAACGTGACATGAACTGTAGCGACTTGCTGGTGACATCACTTGCCACTCATGTGCGTATCACACCCTATTCAGGCTCAAAGAAATTAGTAGTATTCACCACTGACGGTAGTGGTCTGTGTAATGCCGGCCGGTGCGAAATATGAGTCGATTAGGACGCCAGCCGTGATTGCTGTGCTTGGGATGTATCCAGCAATGAATGAATGAACACTAGTGGGGATACAGCCCAAGTCGGCCCCTCGTACCGCAAACATTCTTGATCAAATTGTGCTTTCATGTACCTTCAAGTGTTTAAAAGCTGAAGGGACGGGACCAGATCTTTCAGTGGTAGTGTTAGCCAATCGTTGTCACTCAGTTTATAGGCATGAAGTAGACTGTGTCTTATTGTCATGCAGTTTCACTCCTGCTTTTCAGCGCTGAATCTGCCAGTTCAAAACTAACAATCTTTCTGGAACGTACAAGTGCATCAGTAGCGTTTCAATATCTCGCCACGATGGATGTTTTATGTATTTGCCAATCTCTTTATTAAGTAGACTTTGGTGATGCCAAAGGAAGAATGAGGGTTCACTTCAAGCCCCCTATTTGCATTACAAATTATGACAATTTTTCTTTGTGATCGAATCCACTAGGAAAAGGCTTCATCACTGATGATATTTTTTTTTTTTTCAACTTAAAATAAGGATCAGTTTCGAACTGATCTAGGTTACATAAAGTTTAGCAGGGCATCACGGTACATGACACAAAATTTACCCAGCTGCATTCTCCGTCCACCTTCAGCCACAGGCTGCCCCCAGTCACAAATTCAAATTTGCTGCTATTTAGTGAACACAAACCGTACAGTTGCCGCTGTAGGGAAATTAGTATGAATGAATAGTGGACGAAGTATTTTTTGTGGTAAAATAAACCACACGATGTTCTTGAAAGTGTTGGATAGTGCCCTTCCCCTATATCTGACACATTTGATAAAGGGAAGAAATTATTTTTTGCGGTTTTTGGGATCAGGCGAATTCTTAGAAAAACGACCAGATACTAAATCTTATCTATAAAAAAAAAAAAATAAAAGTTTGTTATTAGAAATTCTCGCTTTTGTAATAATATGGTCGGGTATGACAATAATATTGTTGGTGGATTTCAGTATCACTCTGATTATACGACATATAAGAGTAATATTGCCGAACAACACAAAACTATTGCATTTTTGTGGGGCCAATATTTTCTAAGAACATTTTTATTTGACATTCGCTTTGAAGTGTCATGTAGCCCTTACGCCGCAGAATATTGTTCTAATAATGAGCAGAGCCGTATTTTGTATAATTTGTTCCAAAAACTAACACAACAACAGCAACAAGTTAAATAAAAAAAAACAAACATCAGAAAATAAAGTGCACATTTTGGTAATTGTTTTTCTTTTTTTTTTAATAAAGATTAAGAAAAGAATGAGGAAACTATTCCTGTTACAATACCAAAGACTCAGCATACCAACATCCTTTGACACGAAGAGGTCCTACAAAACCAACAACCACTAAACAATTTCGTTGTGAACAAAACAAAAAAGCATCTTCAACCAACAAATGGGCAGAAACTAAAGCAGGCAGAGGAGCGTAGCAAAGACTATAAAAATAAAGACCACTATTTGATAAGGGGGCTGGCTGTCTTACACGAGACCCTTTTACACGATGATGCCGGCAACATCAACAGCGTCAACTGTTACATGAAAAGGGACACATGCTACGCTTTGTTGTTGTTTGTGTTGGGTTACACAAAGGCATATTTAGGCATTCCAGCCACGCTTTAAGTTGGCTAAAATGTTTGTAATAAAATTAACAAAAACTAAAAGAAAGAAGCAAAAAAGCTAAAGGGTAAATAATACATGACACACAAAAATAGTAGACTAAAAACAAAACCGCGCATCTTTTGACAAAGGAATGCTGGTTTAAGGTAATACACTGCGCGGTTTTGGAATAAGCTCGTCATCAGCTGAATTCAGTTTTTAAGGTTATTGAAATGAAAAAAAACATGTTCTCCACAATTTTTTATCCACTAATATTTGATAGGAAGATATTTGCCAAGAAAAAAATATGTGCTGTTGTGTTGTTCGGCTTTCGCATTGAAATCAACAATGTTATTGTCAGGCGCCACCATATTATTACAGAAGTGCGCATAACTATTTTTAACTTATCGCGCTTTCAAACCACCATTTTGCAAAGCCAGTTCTTCAACAAAAACAACCAACTATTTCAATTAAGAAAATATATTTTGCAAAATTACGACGCTTTTCTCAATTCAATTTATTGTTAAATAAGCAAAAATTTCAAATCTAATACAATTTTTGTTAAAAAGATTTCTTTAAACAAACATGAAACTATATCATCGTTTTTTTGTTCTAGTTAGAAGTTTTAAAAGTTGCCAAGAATCTTCAACGTGACCAGATTAAGGTTGGGTGTGATAATAATATGGTTGGTCATGATAATAACAAATTCATATAATGATATGAATATAAATAAAACTTATTGTTTGTACGAGGATACCATCGAATAGTATAGCTCAGCCGTGACCATAGTATGGTTGAGTGTGATAATAATATAGTTGTTTGTGACAATAACATGTTTGTTTAATGATAATAATATAAAAAAGCTGATTGCTTGTTCGGAGATATCGAATAATATAGCTCAGCCGTGACCATAGTACGATTGGATACGAAAATAATATGATCGGTCATGACTATAGTATGTTTGCAAAATGATAATAATGTGCACGAAGTAATAATAATACAATTGTTGTAGAATGATTATACAATCAGCCAGCTGTGAAAATAATATGGTAATTTTCAATCATATTATAGTTACTTAGTATTACAACCTTTCCGGAACTAACAAACACTTTTGTTTCAACAATCTCTAAATTTTTGCTTAATAGAAAAAACTCTGAACTTTGATGCAGCAAATAATATAATAAAAATGCTATTCCTTTGTCTTTATGATAATTAATTTACTTAGATGGCAACCATTTCCAAATGGTTTGCAGTGCAACAACTACCCGCAGTTACTTAAAATGTTTACCAGTCTAAAATTTAGCCAATCACCAGCACAACGTTTGTGGGACTTATGGCCAGGCCTATTTTATATGTTGTAAAAAATTACTTTTACTCATACAAACGAAAATTTCCCACTTGCCCCCCTCTCATCCCAACCACATGCTACTTACGCACACAAGAAATATTTCCTTGGCAAGAAAATATTTTATACCCCAACTTGATTATCCTTGTAAACAACCAAGAATACCAAGAACAAACATATTTTAGATAAGGTTTTAAGAAATACTTACAAGGCGGAAAAATGTGGGCAATGCGTTATGAAATGATGTTGCTTATGATTATTATGATTGTTGTCATACGAGTGGTGAATAGAGTTGAGCGAAAAGTTGTTGCTGTTGTTGCTGATCGCTCATCATCATTATGCTTTTATTGTCCATAAATAAGTCCACCCGACTGAAAGTACTTTCGGATATGAAGTAGCAGAATACTTGCCTGTTTATGTGAATTATATAATTCGAAATGACGATGAAAATTTGAAAAGTTAAATAATAGTTTTGGCCTAAGAATTGTAATTTAAACAAAAGTATTTGCCTTAAATTATGCTCAACGCAACAAGAAGGTTTTGATGAAATAACGAAATATTAGTGAACAGACATTTCTTTTGGGGGAATTTTCTAGCCGTTTATAAGACGACATTTCGTTGTAATCAATAGGCTTGAAAACCTTTGAAAAATATGTTCAAACATTCAAGTCTATATTTAATGGTGTTGGAGAACACACTGAATGAGAACTACAAGAAAAACTTTCCAATAACTCTTTCAAATCGAGTTTTCAACATATTTTTGCTGCCTTTTAATTTCGCAAAACTCTTTTGTTCTCTATTCAGTCCTGTAAATTTGCTTCCTTTTCGGATCTTTCGGAGAGCTGAACCTGGGAAAAATTGATCAGAAGAACTAAAAACCTCTGATGTAAATCAAAATTTGTTTAAATTAATTAAGTTTTATCAAAGAAATAATGCACGTATTTAAGGAAAAATATATATATTTTTTTTTAAATAATTTGCAGAGTTAAGAAACGTACAGGCCCATAAATCAAGGAGTTTTTTTTTTTTGGTAGTCTTAGGGCTGGCAGAATTTTGTGTACAACAACCTGATGATTAACTTGTAGGAGTGTAAAATATGCTGGTGTTTTCTATTTTTTTTTTTTTTTTTTTTTTTGAAACCATATGACGATATATAAAGTCTTGTAGGTCTTGCCACAAGTTTGCAAATCGTGTTTCCTTCGGATAATTTTTGCCACCTTTCAATTTCTCCGGTTTTCTTATTGTACATTCGTTTCGGTAAGTTCGCTTTTCTGAGAATCTCTAAAATATGCTGTGAGTTCTGAGTTTTAATACCGAAACATTCAAAATAATTTACGCTGTTCTTTTGCTTCAACGCAAACAACTTGCCGAACACAAGATTGAAACAATTTCGAACAACAAACAGTGTATTTTAGGCCGCACAAGAAAAAAAAACCCCCAACCAAATTAACAACGCGTTTTACGTGTACGAAACTGACTCGAGTTCTTCCCTTTTTTTTTTTTTTTTGTTGGCAGCATTCCTTTTACTGAGCTTTCAATATTCTGTGCTTTTTTTTTTTTTTTTTTGGTGTTGTTGACTTTAAGCAACAAATAGCTGAGTTGTGCTCGTATTTTCTGCTGCACACAGTTGCCGTAAGAAAACTTCTGGCAGATAAAAAACAAATACTTTATTCTACATTCTCCGTTTAGTATTTTATGTCAAAAATGTATAGATACAAAAATTGTAGCATATTTTTATGTTTTCATATTTATAAAAGACTGAAAATCATTTATTCATTGTCTTGTGAATGCATGCACAGGCATGTTGCATAAAAATTCTTGTTTACAGTCTTTGGCCAAAACGTAAGACTGCTGGTATTTGGTTGTGTTCGGTGTGTTCGTCTGTGCCGCTGCCTGTCTGCTGTTCGAGTGCTGTTGTAGTATTTTGTTGGGAAAACGAATATGGTTTTATTAAACATAAATTCACAGATGGTTGTTTTGAGGTGTTCGGTGGGTTTGGATTGTAGTAGTAGATCGATGCAAATGTTTGGTTTTTGTTCATATCTTTTTTTTTTTTTTTTTTTTTGTGGACAATAAGAAGTGCAAGATTTTGCATGATTTACCAATAACAACTGATTTATAATGAAATGTTATACAATCAAAAATGTTTCAATTTACTGGAAGTCATGACATCTTTTGCAAATAATTTTTTGGAAAAAATATGAAAAGCACGTGTTTGTTTTGAGTGGTGGCAAATCTTTGGGTTTTTGGTGACAACCCAGATAAACAGGACTTCTTAAACAGTTTCATATTATTGTCATAAATACTACTTAATTATTGGCCCATCGAATCGTATGGATGTCCAAGTCAGTCATCATGCAGGTATATCTTAGTTTTAAGGTCAGCCAAGTGACTGTCTTAACCTGCCAATTGTGCTCCAGAGGATATACCAGAAACTTTTGTTAACAAATATTTTATTCCACCGTCATTCCTAAAAAATATTTTAGGTTTTTTCAAGGCTGCTATGACTTATTTTGTATGGAAATTTTTGATATATCTTTTATGAATAAGGCAGTACATTCGTACATCTATTTCATTGTATCATTTTTAAACTTTTAAGACATGTGAATTGTTTCTAAGTAACTGTTGCCAGCTTATCATAACGAATCACTGGCCACCGTGACTGTCATAACTCACTAAATATGAAGGCGGGCACAGTGAAGTTTCATAAGAAATATACAAAAATAGTGGAAAATTATGTATTAAAATGTCTATTTCAGTATAAATAAATCTCAGTGTTGGGGTTAAGGATTTCGTATTCGTTCGAACGACATTCAAAACATGAGGTTTGTTGTAAATATATAAAAGGATCGAAATCGAAATGTCACCACTTACAATTTTTCGTATTTTGAGTCTACAGCACTGATTTATGTAGTAAATTGAAATTATATGAAACACAACTATTTCTTACAGATTAAAATTATTTCCGTATTGCAGCCCCAAAACCTTTATGACTATTCTTTAATCTTAAAATATGTAAAATGGCATAGATTCTTTGTTACGCTCTTCTAAACGTATATAGTGTTCTATGATCTTCAGTTTTTTTTAAATTGTTAATTTTTTAAATTCCTTTACAAGTACTAGTAATATATTTATATGAAACCCGACGACAAATTGCTTTCGGGGTTATAGAAATTTATTGCTTCCGATTGGCCGATTATCTTTTTCATTTGAATATTTCTATAATTCTTAGTCCACAATTCCAGTAATCTTATGAAAAAAAGACAACTTGTTTGCTGGGACATATAAATTTTCTAAATTCGATTGCGTTATTTTTTTGTCTATTTTATTCATATTCTTTCTGTAACTGGTAGTCAACAATCTCTTGAACTCGGAAAAAAATTGTTTGCTGGGATATGTATATATATTTTTTTTTGATAAACTCTGTTATCGATTGATTTGTCTTTTTTATTTTCATATTTCTGTAGTTCTCAGTTAAGAATTGTTGTTATCTTCGGAAATAAAAGATAAATTGTTTGCTGGGGTATAATTTGTTCAACAAAATTTTCCCCATTTTCATATTCCCCTAATAGCTAGTCAACAATTGCAGTTATATTATGAAGTTAAATATAACTTGTTTGCTGGGATTTACAAATCCTTTTGGGATATTTTTCTATTTTCGATTGTCTTATTCTTTCGAGTGTGTGTGAGTTTTTTCTTCATTTTCGTATTTCCTCAGTTCTTAGTCAACAATTGCAATCGTTTTTATTATTACCATTTTTATGCTTCGAAATTTCTCCAAAAATGTTCAACATCATCGTATCCACAGTTTTTGTGAAAGCTGTGAAAAATGAACAGCACAAAATTGGAATATTAAATATTACAGAAATTTTTACCCTGTGAAAGAATTTTTAATAAGTTGAGGTGAAATTGTTGTAAATTACACCCAAGAAAAATACTTGCCAAATTAAATTTAAGGTTAATTAAAATTATTTGAAATTAAGGGATTTTCTTTTTTTTTTTGAAAAAACATGTTTTGCAATTGAAAAGTGAAGAGAAAAAACTTTATTTTATTAAACACAATTTGTAATTTACGAGTATTATTTAACAGGCGATTTTAAGCCAATTACGGCCACTTTACGGTTGATATGATTAAATAATGCCGAAGAGAATGAAAACATACAACTGTAAATGACTGTTGTCCGATTGGCAAGACATGAAACACATAAATGACTGCAAACTACATGACGACAAGTACAATTGAGTGACATAATATCTAGTCAGCTGCTTAATTATTTGCGAAACGGCGACAATCTGAACAGACCCCAGAAAACAGATTTTGACGGGGAATAGTATCAACGTGCATCCAAAGACTATAAGATAACAGGACATCCAGATGCGGCTCATAGTCTGAGGTTCCGGCTCTTGATGTTAAACTCTAATCTCAACAAGAATTACTGACGATAATAGTGCAAGGTCGTGTTTTCGGGAACCCAAATTTCCTCATGATGCTGCAATATATTTCGGGATTGGCCGATTCTGGCTAAGTTCTGGTGTTGTTGTTGGGTTTGGTAAAATAAAAGGAAAAGAACGGGGAAGAAAAGAAATTAAAAAGGAGAAAAAAAAAAGATAATAAAAGGAACGGAGAGAGCAAAATATCCAGAATGCAAAAATAAAAGTAAAGAAATTAAATGTGGGTTTTTATTTAGAAGCGATTGGAAAAAAAAACAAGAAAAAAAAAGAAAGATGGAGAAGCAAAAAACAGAGGGGGGAAGGAAAGAAAAGAAAAATAAAACAAGAGGAAGGAAGGGAAGGGAAAAAAAAGAAAAAGAAAAAAAAGCAAAGCAGAAAGAAATGATTTCCAATCCATCAAAGAAATATGAAAAGGAAGGAAGGAGGGAAGGAAGGCAGGAATAATTGGAAACTTTGCTTTGCTGCTTTTGGAAGAGGAAGGGAAAACAAGACAATTAAATTAAAAACACGTGTAGGACCAAAAAAGGTACAGAATAGAGTTGGGCCGGGAAAACGTATTTCAGACATACGATTCGGCGGGCTTGAAATAAATTCTTGCAAACTCCTGACTTTTGCCATTTTTCTGGCCAATTGTGCTATTTTTCCATTATTCGTAATCGCCAGGTTTTTCAAATGTTTCAGAGAATTTAAATCGGACCATATTATTTCTAAGTGCAAATAATGTGTTAATAAATAATTTCATTTGTGGAAATAAGTCAACAGTTCGGGGATATTTGAAAATTTTCATCAAATTAAACGAACGCCCAGACAAACCAAATCCAAACCAAACGACGCCAACACTTTTGTTTGCCAGCGAATGTAATCAACAGCACAAACGTCAGTTTTAGGTGCTTTTGAGCCGAGAAAAAAATTGCCCGGCTGTTCGAGGGCCACTCTATGCAGCCGCTTAAGGATGTGGACAATTTAAATTGCTGTTGAACTGTGTGTTGGAGTCAAGCAGCTTCAGCAAAACCTCCAAAATTATTTATTAAAAAAAAAAAAAAATCCCCTTCTTCTAACGGCAGGGCTGAGACTGTCAACACTGCAGGCCCATATTATTAGTTTGACACTCATTTATTTATATTTTACTGCTACTCGCCGTTTGAAATTGAATTCGTGGTTGCGGCAGCCAAAGTTTTCAACTTGTTGGAGTTCTGTTCAGAATTCAGCCCCCTACTTTTGGTTTCTTTCGGTTTCTGTCTGCCTGTCTGTCTGTTTGTTTGTTTGTTTGTTTTGCTATTCATTTGCGGCATTAATGACGATGAGAGATAAAATATGCTCGACTTTTGTCAACGAAAAAAAAAAAGAAAATAAAATAGAATAGAAATAATTCAAAACAAAATTTGCATTTAATTTATAGTTTGTGCGAACATAATAGATTTTGTTTTAGCAACGTTGGCTTTCGTTCCGACGCAGAGTTTTTACTTGAGCGCCAATATATTACGGCGACTTAATTTATGAAACCAAATATTGTTTTCGAAACTAGAAACATTGTTTATTTGCGCTTTTGTTCAGCATGTGAAATATACATAAATATATTTATATATAATCGTATATGGGAGGCTTTAATTGTATGGCGTTGTGGGCAACCCACCCTGCAACATGATTGGTTTTGCTCCTTATTTCAGTTTCCTATAAAGTTTACCGGCGCAGAAACAAAACAACTATTTGTGTTAATATTTTATGTACTGAAGTTATAAAATTACAGACATTAGTGCCAAACATTTTAATATTAAATCTGTACAAAAGCTGGATTTAAAAATACTATTGTCAGCAGCAATCATATTGTTACACATATTTTTGTTATACATAAACACAAATATTTGCATTTGATTTTAACTCTGCTGGTGAAAGTGATATATATTAAAGTCGTTTCAATTAAACGTTTGTGTCGGTCTGCCGTTGAAAAAATGTTGTCTGTGACACGGAAAAAGTGACAGTTTGGCCCCGTTTTTCTTCTCTCACTTCGAAACTGTTTATTATATATTAAAAAAAAAATAAAAACTCTTAAACGAGTTGTAAACAATTATTGTTAAATATTGTTATTATTAGAATATTATTTTAATTATTTTTACTATGCAGTGAAAATTCTGTCATGACAATATGGAATTTGTATTCGATGTTAGAAATTTGCTCGTATATTTTCTAGGGCGCCTCTATATGCAGGACATTGCGGCAGAACTGTCTTCTGTGGAAGAGTAAAGAAGCAGTAATATTTCACTATAGTTGTTTTTTTATTCTATATATGGCAGGGATGAGAATGTAGAAATTATTATACCTTCAATTAACCCAACAGCCCCAACATTGCGTTCTCTGCCGCAAATTTATATGGACCTGATTGTTGGATTGTTATTGAGTGTTTTCCATTTATAAAATCTAAAATGTAAAATTCTATATATAAAATGTATCCTTTTGTGTTCGGTGTTTTTTTGTTATTGTTTTTAGTTGAATGTAAAGCAGTTTGACTAGTATTTTTACGTCAGAGTCTGTGGTATGAATCGAACCTACGATCTCTGGACTGTTGGTCGAATATTGCACTAACTCATACATTGTCGGCATTTGTCAGATTATTGTTGTTGGATTTGCTGCCTTCGAAATAGCCAAAACAGTCCATTTACACAATTGCAAAAGTTTTGCCACACTTTGTCAGCGTAAGACATATTAATATATGTCTGCTATAAAATATATAGCCTTTAGCGGACTAATAAGGGCACCTTAAAAAGGCAATCCAGTTACTTTTTGTTTGTTTGGGGTTTGTTGTGACTTCATCCATAAAGACTGGCTGCATAAATTTTGGCACAGCCGCAAACAACACTATTTTATGGTCACTTGGCAGTTCAAGCGGTTCTAAGTATCGAGACGCAATAAAGTTACCGGAAATTGTGTAGCTGAGGAATCGCAGTTCGTTCACAACCAAGAGATATCGTTAAACTAGGATCAGGTGTCTCACTTGCCAGTTGTAGGCAAATCATTTTAGTGACAACAAAGTGTACAGGCTCTAGTAAGATTTCTGGTCGAATATCAACACTAACACGATTCACTTATGATATTTTTGAGCGCTCTGGCCTGGAGGGTTGTGCCTCCAACACAGACGATCTACTATTTTGGCACACAGGGATACCAGCGAACATATTAATTTTGTCATATAGGAACTTCTGGATTAATTGTAAAAATTAACAGCAGCAACAGAGTGCAGAGAGCACTTTTTATTGCCACTCAGTGGTCGAGCGATAGTACAGGCGTGAAATGCCTGATACCAAACTAGTAGCCAGATATTGCAGAGAGTGACACAAACCGGTTAAATTCTTAAGCCATCCTTCTTCCAGCATCCAAACCGCTATGGATTTTTTTAACTTGCCCAGCTATTTTTTCCTTATATTGGGTGTTTTTTATTGAGGTATAGAACTTTAAGTTGGCATCACTTTTTTAACTGGCGGCCATTTTGTCAGCTGTCAAGTGATTAATATTTAGTTTGGTTTGCCATTTCATCATGAACAGGTTGACAAAAGAACAACGCTTGCAAATCGTGCAAATTTATTTCGAAAATAATGGTTCAGTTCGCGAAGTTTATGAAAATGAGATTGATCTCGATGCTGATTTTCATCGCAAAATTTTGTTCAGTGATGAGGCTCATTTTTGGTTGAATGGCTACGTCAACAAGCAAAATTGCCGCATTTGGAGTGAAGAGAATCCACATGAGACCCTTGAGACGCCATTACATCCACAAAAACTGACTGTTTGGTGTGCTCTATGGGCTGGTGGAGTCATTGGGCCATACTTCTTCCGAAATAATGCTGGAGAGTCAGTTACCGTTAATGGAGACCGGTATAGAGCCATGATAACCGACTATTTTGTTCCCGAATTGGATGGCATGAATGTGGATGAGTTGTGGTCCCAACAAGACGGCGCTACATGCCACACAGCGCACGTCACAATCGATTTATTGAAGGAAACATTCGATGAGCGCATAATTTCGCGGAATGGACCTGTCAATTGGCCACCAAGATCGTGTGATTTGACACCATTGGATTATTTTCTTTGGGGATATGTGAAGTCGCTCGTCTACGCGACAACAAACCAGAAACGTTAGGGGACTTGGAAGCCAACATTCGTGGCGTTATTGCCAACATACGGCCCCATATGCTCGAAAAAGTGGTTGAAAATTGGACCTGTAGAATTGGCTTTATTCGAGCCAGCCGCGGCGGCCACATGCCCGAAATCATATTTAAACATTAATGGCATAAAATTATCCTTCCAATAAAGCCAAATTGATGGACATTAAAACGATTTTCTTGTGTTTTATTTCAATTCGAAGTTCTATACCTCTAAAAAAAACACCCTGTATTAAAATTATACACTAAAAAGAAAAATTACCTCTTTTCCTTTCATCATCTAATCCACAATTGATTGAATTATGACAACCTGATCTCGTTGCACTAAAATTCACTAAAATTAAATTTTATATTTTCATACAATTTACGGCCATAATTTATTTAAAGCCTTTTCAGCTCAAATTTCTCAGCTAAAAACGACTCTAAATTAATTTAAGTCAATGCGATACAAATCCCATTAAAAGCCTTAATGCACAAACACTTTTAAGAGGTGCAGGCGAGAATTGGATCTCGTTACTTTGTGTTGCAACCAGCTGCAGAAGATTCATGGTGAAAGTCACACAGACAGAGTGTGTGTGAGAAAGAGAGAGAGAGAGAGAGAGAGAAACACAAAACCAAACCGGTTTTTAATAAGTCATTACTTCAAGCGGAAAACGAAAAATGAAAAAGCAGAGCAGGTAAAGGCAAAGTCTGTCCCCCATACAAAATCATACAAAAGCGCTATTAAGAAAGTTTTCTGCAAAGAAAGAAAATATAATCATTTTAATTATATTTAAGGTTTTGTGTAGAAACAAAACAAAACAAAAACTTGAGTATTTTAAGTTGTTTAGATGTGGAGGCATTTCGCAAAAAAAAAACAAAAAACCTGACAATAAACAAATTAAGGCTGCCAGTACAAGAAACATATTTTTCCTCTTTTACAGTCAAAAATATTCCACAATATAAAAAGTGTGTTTGAGGTATATTTTTTTTTAACAATTTTGACATTCGCAAATGATGCCACAAACGATGAGGCGGTGTAACACTTTCACCGAGTTGCTGATACGAGTAGAATGACTGTTTTGAAATCAATGTTTTTTTTTCAAACAAAAATTTTGTATTCAAATAACTCGTTCCAATCAGCGAAAACTTTCATTTAACTTTAATACAGCCAAACATTTGCAAGTCTGTTCTGAAAATCACATGGTTTCTAAACACAAATCGCCCTAAAAGCCGACTTCTTGTCGTTCGTTGATTATTTTTCTAACATTAAGAGACGTTCAAAATGTGGCTCAGCTCACAATTTATAATTAACAGTTTTCATCTAGTGGAAATTTTTGATTTCAGAAATTTCGTGATTTAAAATCACGTGGTTTTCAGAAGACTCCAGTTGGCAAGTTTTTTTTTTTTATGAGAACATTTTTTCAACATCATATAATTCGTTGTCGAATTCATTGTCGGGGCCTCGGTGTTTACAGCTCTTAAATGGTTCTTAAATGGACAGTAGACGTCCACTAGCCCGAACTATATAATTTCAAGTGTTTCTGTAAGTTTGAAAACTTCCTATTATTGGCTAAAATTTGTATATTTTTTTTAATTCAATTATAGGTTTTTCTGGGTCATAAGAACTACTCTGATATCTATTAATTTTTTCGAACTTATCCAGTCCACTTTTTGTTAGTGGAATTGCAGTACCGCAAATGGTTGATTTAGATAATTTATGTGGTAAATAGATTTGAGTCTTTTGGCATATTGCAGGTATCGAGTCAAGACACCTGTTCGCCCGAAAATGCATTCCAACTGATGGCAGTTGTCGTCGCTGACCAAAAATACAATTAAAATTAAAAAAATTTAGTTTAAATCATAATAAAAGGAAGAAAACCATTTTTAATATCAACGCAACAGCAACAGGACTTATTGGATGGAAAATTTCATGACATTCATGTTTAAATATTGTATGATTTCAGCCATGAGGCCGCGTCGCGTCTGGTTCATAAAAAGCGCATCCTGGAGTACTAATTTGCATCAACTCTTCACACGATTTCAGGCCATATTCGGCCAATAGTGTACAAATTTTGATTTGCAGGTGTTAAATTGTTTCTGGTTTATGGCGGTAGACCCGAAACTTTATATAATCCGCCAGAAGATACTGCAATACGATTTTGTTGGCCCAATTAACTGAACCATTACCTGAAATTATTCTTTCATCAAAAGTTATTTGGAGTAAATCAATTGCCCCGTGCGGCATATAGTAGAGCCGTGCTGTTGAAACCATATGACGAACCAAATGTCTAGTCATGTCGCTATACCGTTCACTATTGACATTGACTTCGTTCGTGAGACCATATGGGACTTATAAAGAGCACCAAACAGACTTTTTCGCAGAACAAAACTTTGAAGAGAAAATCAAGATCAATCGACGAATCGAGAGAAACATTCTTGTTATAACAACTTTCATTAATTTGCTGTGGTGCAATTCCATGCCTAATGAAATGGTCCAAGCCAACTAAACAAACTTCAACTGTCAGCTGTTAAATGGGCTGTCAAATAAAACAGTGTTGCCAATTCAAAGTTGTCAATCTCTAAAGAAGAGCAATCAATACCTTTTATTCTTGTATCTTGTACATTGCAATATAATGACATATATAGACAGCTGGAAAACTCACCTAAAAACTGCTATTTAGTTGTTTATTTATTTAATATAATTATAGCTTTAAGGCGAACAACAAACTCAATTGTTAGAATTTTTTTTGGTGTAAAACAATTTTATAATAAAAAAAAACAAACATGTAAATATATTTTATTTTACTTTTTAATCCAAAGAAACAACATTTCAGTTGTTATGAATTGATATTTGCCAACACACATGTATGCAGGAATATGTGCTTATGAAATTTTACATCCTCCTCCCACCACCACCCCCCACCCTTTTCAACAAAAATCCATCTATTGTAAGCGCCTAAAAGACGACACGAACAACGAACCATCAATGCCGCATTTTGGCAAAATTCTAAGCATCGAATTTGTTGCTGTTGTTGTTCGCTGACGGAACGTCACAGGCAGCGCAAAAAAGCTTAAGCCTACAAAAACCGCGTTGATACTTTTTACGAGCTAAACAAGTATTCAAAAAAAAAAAAACACATCTATTTGCACATAAAGAATTTAGAGATACAAAATAATAGAAATAGGGCGGTTTAAAAAACTACTCGGTTCATAAAGGAAAGGAAATGAAACAACAAAAGACTGCCTAGAAAAGAAACTTAGAAATTTGCTAACTGTTACAACATCAAGACTTCCCCCGCCCTCCGCCGAATAAAAATTCTCATCATAACGAAAGTTGTTTTGGCCGAGCGACATCGCTGCTGTGGGCTGTGAATTTTATTAACTCACTTCACCCTTCACCCCAGCCCACCTTTCACCCATCCCCCCCCCCCAACCCTATGTTTTGATACGTTAACAACGGCGTTAATAATTTGACATCTCTTCTTCTGCTGTAATTGCTGTTACTGACTTTTCAATTCGTGTTCAGCTGAAGAATAGAATTTGTTTTTGTAGATAAACGGCCGGAGTTATTATTGTATCGGTACAGAAGAAGGTAGAGAAATTCATCAAGTTAATTTTTGTAAGAATTTTTTGAATAGACTGTATTCGCTAACAATGGCGGCCTGTTTGCTTAGAGATTTTTCCTTCTTTTTTCTCTTTTCATTGTACGAGGACTTACATTAACGGGCTTAAACGATTTGCACAAAAGGTTAATTTAAAGCAGCGTTCAAAAATTCAGCCAAAGCCAACAGTTGTGCTGAATACTTTAGATGGAATAAAACAACAAAAAAATAAAAAAAAATAAAACCCGAATTATATGGAACAGAATGCAGGGCTGGGCAAGTGGGCAAGTGTTTTGGCAGGGATGCAGCAACCGTAACCAACAGCTGTTAAATAATTATGAAATAATTGCCAATAATTTGATAACCATATAGATGAATAAAATTTAATCAAAATGTTAATATATCTGTAAAATGTTCATAAACAGTTGTTATTAGTAATTACAGTGCGCTTTCGATACTCGTAACGGCACTACCACATTTCGTCAACAATGCAAAACATCCACACTATTCAATTAAAGTCATCTACTGTGAAAATGTGCTCAAAATTTTGGCTTCACTTAAAATCGAAATACATACAAGAAATTAGTTACCAGTTCAGGGGGATTCCCCTTGCAATTATTCCCTTCAGTTGATTGATTAAACTATAAAATCGGCAATAATACGATTTGAAATTTGCTCATTCGTTGGCTTCAATAAACCGATAAGTCTTTGCTTTGTTTGGGGTGTTAATTAGTTGACGTTAGCCAGAGATTACTGTATTTATATGTAACAAATAAATTAGTTATAAGGTGGAACAGTTTTTCACACAAAAAAAAATGTTCTTTTTATAATATATATCTATAGATATGTGGTGCGCCTGCACCACATTGTTTTATTAAATATATCACACTTCGTTAGCTGAAACGCAGAATCGTGTAACTACCAAACAAAACTGCGAAATCGGGTTTTTTTGTTGTTGTAGTATTTCCTTAATGGCCTTTTTATTGTACTAAGTGAGAGTGTTCACATAATCGCCAGCTTAAAAAATATTTTGAACGGCCCAAACAGCTTCATTTTTGCGCCTATTTAAAATTTTAAAATTTTATGTGTTCACACTATAAACAAGCAAATGTTGCGGCAAATAGGAGCACTGAGCCGTTAGTGTGACTTTAGCTTAAGAGACATTTGAAAATATTTCTATGAAATACATTTGATTCAGCCGGTTGCAAGTACTTTTAATTTATATTAATTTTTATTATAATAAATTTGTAAGCAAATAAATAAATAAACAAATATTTGGTTAATGGCAGTTGTCTGGTTATACCAGGTGTTTGTTATTAAATATAACAAGCAAATATATATATTTAATATCAATGAAACGGCCTTTATTGGAAAGAAAATTTTATGAAATCAATGTTTAAATATGATTTTTGTCATGTGGCCGGCACGGCTGGCGCGTAGAAGGCGCAATCTGGAACACAACAATTTTCAACAACTTTTCGCCGTATTACGCCGGTAACTCTTCGAATGCTGATGTCCAGTTGTTGAATTGTTTGTGGTTTATCGATGTAGACACGAGACTTAACATAACCTCAAAGAAAATAATCCAATAAGGTTAAATCACACGATCTGGGTGGCCCATTAATTGGGCCATTACCTGAAATTATTTTTCCATCAAAAGTATCTTTGAGTAAATCAATGGTAGCGCCCGCTGTGTGGCATGTGGAACCACATATCAAGCAAGATTAATGCCACGTAATTGAGATACGAAAAAATTTCCAATCATATTCCAATACCGTTCACCAGTGACCGTAACATTCTGACCATTATCGTTTTGGAAGACATATGGGTCAATAACTCCGCCAGTTACAGGTTCTTCAGTGCGTGACACGGAATGCACCAAATCAGTAACAGTAAATGTGGTCCGAAAACGATCTATTGTACTTCGCATTAGCCGCTCTGAAGGACGATTATGTACGCCATAAAATGGAAGCAGAAGTGCACGATGAGTTTGACGCTTAGAACAATTATTTTGATTAAAAATTTCCACAATTTTCATGCGTTGCTCTGGTGTAACACGATTCATAATGAAATTTCAAAGCGAACTAAACAAAAACCAACTGTCAGTTGTTAGTGGTCAAATAAAGCAGTGATGCCAACTCAAAATTGAGACACTCTAAAAAAAAAATGTTGGCCATTAAGGCTGAAATCAGCAAAATTTCCGCCTTAATGCCAGAATGTTTGTGAATTGGAATCATTTGAAGCCTTAAGCAAGATATTGTTGAAACAGGTCGTTTTATTATTCAATATCGCTATTTGGCATCATTGTTCAATGGTATTTTTGTTGTGTGTGTTTTTTTTTTTTTTTAACATCTAATATTTAATGATGTATGATTTAATTTTCTTTGTAAGTCACTCGTTTTTTCTACGTCACTTTCCTTCCAGCAAATTCTCAACGATTTTCGTAGCTGCTCGAAAAACAAAAGCAACGAAAGAAAAAACAAAATAATATACGAGTATTATTGTATTCCTTTGTCGTAAGTTTTAATGTTCTAATGGCATTACAAAAACGTACGTATTATTATTTGTTTTTTTGTTTTTTTGTTCTCTATTACGTTTTTGTGCTGGCAAGTAATGAAATTTAAATACGTAACAATACAGTTTGTGCATTTTTGAGCATAAAACATGGAACTTTGCAAGCGAAAAAAGTAAAACAAAATTTTTTTTTTTTTTGCTTGTTTGTTTAGTTTATGAATGAAAGAAAGAAAGCAATTAATTTTTCTTAGATGAGTTTAAGACAAAAACTGGTGTTTGATTTACCAGGCAGAGGGCTTTAAGAAAGGGGCCAGAGAAAGTGGGAATTGTTAGCGGCATTTTGCCAGGCAAGCAGAGAAAAAGCCAACATATAGAAAATGTTTTAATAAAGGAATTTGTTAAATGTACAACAACAACAACAAAAATAATGTTAATGAATAATGTTGGCAGTGAATTTGATTAGAATTTTGTGTAAAATGAAATCAAATTTTAGCCAGAGATTCATGTATACGAAATACTAGTTGCTGAGTTGTTAATGAAAATTTGAAATAGAATTTGTTTAAATTTGTTTAAATTTGTTGTTGTTTTCTGGTTTTCTGTTTTTCTTTTATTTTATTTAATATTAATTACAATTGTTATAACATGAAACACACTTGAATCATAATGACATCATAGTCATGCAATTCCCTTTATTATTAGAGCCTAATATTTTTTTATACCAGTTTCTTTTATGCAACGAGCTCAGTCAGACACACCCATAATTGCCTTTAAAACTTTTATATTTCCAAAAAAAAAAAAAAAAAAAAAAAAAAAACAAAGTAGAAACATCTACATCTATATCAGGTCATCCATTTAAATTACGTGTTTGTTTAATTTTTCAACAGTTTTTTATATTTTCCAATTTTGTTTTTGCGGCGCGATTACAATTCGAATTTGAAATTTAAATTTCCATTAAGGATGTGTTGCGTATTATGGCAATCAAAAAACACAAACAAAGAAACAAACAACTAATATTTTCTCTATTCTCTGCACACACACACACGCACACACCCACAAAAAATGGAGACAAAATCATGCTAAACAGGCCGATATAGACCAAGCAATACGCTATTGATCCAGTGGAATTAATAGTTCAGTCCGATCTTGACTTGTTCAGTGGACTATATTTTACTGTTTGCATTTTGCATTTTGTTATTTTAATCAAATTTATTGCGACATTTTGCTGGGCCATTATGTTGGGCTTTAATCTAAAAAATAAAATGTCCCGATTTTGACTTACATTGAGGCGAGTCTATGCGTTATCAAGTTCTCTAGTTACTGAGCAACAATTCGATCTTTTCTTCTGTGTTTTGCTTTTCCGTTCAGCAAACACTCAAGTAAATCATTAGAGCTGCGTTTACACGGTAATACAAAGTATTATGGTTTTATGAAATAAAAATATTACAAATTATTTCCGTATTTGAGAAACAGAAAAATAAAGGAAGGTGCTTTTATACGGTAATACAAAGTATTATGATTTTATAAAAACAAAATATTACAAAATGAACTGCGTATTTGGAAAACAGAAAACAATTGACTAGAATGTACCAGTGAAACTCTTAAACAGCGGCAATAAAACAAACAACAAAAAAATCAAAACAGCTGATGGTTACAATTCTACAGCCTTTACAAAAATAATATGAAAATTTTCCGATTTAATTTTGCTTGTCTTATTATTCTTAGATAAAAATGCAAACATTTTCAGCACCTCATTGATAATGCCAGCTTTTTTGCTTTAAAACACAACTCTGGTGTTATGAGTTTATATGGTTTTATTGAATGTTTGGCAAAAAAAATATCCGTTCAGCCCCAGATTGTTACATTTCTTGGCCATATTTCAGTTTTGGTGAACAAATTTTCTCTGTACAAACACAAGATGTTCTTCATTCTATGGAAATTTTCGACAAATTTGTATAGTTGTGTTGTCGTGTAAAAACACCTTTAGCAACATGATGTTTATTAACAAATAGATGTTCAATTAAATTGAATAAAAACTTGCTTGCTAATTAATATCTATGACTGTTTAAGTTGAAGCCAAAATGGCAATTGTAGAAATTATATGCTAAAGAGGATACGGGAGATTGGGACTTGATTTTATGCCACCACCTGCCGTGACAGCCTTATGTGGCAGTGGACCAACTACGCTTGAGCAAACTGGGGGACGGTTCACTATCATAAGTGCCTTGCTAAAGAGCTGTGGCTTTCTAATCCCCTCTGTTTCAGACAATTCGCCAGAAGGCGAGTTGGTAGCCCTAAATCCACAAGGAAAATCAGGCCTTAACCAGGCTCGCCTGTAAATTAGAGGATTCGCTAGAGTGGAAAATCGGTTAGTCAGCAGTTTTTTCTAATCGCCTCTACAATATATGTATTACAGCCCGGACAGATATAGTTGCAGCGACTGTCCGGATTACAGTTAAAATAGAATTTTAAGCGCAAATATTCTTTGCTTTATGCAGGCCATAAAATAGTTGCAGCAAACAGTTTGCTTTTCTCTTTATTTGGAACATTCTCAGATTCCTTGAGAGAATTATCAAGTTCTCCAATGTTTTGGTTGGGCAATTACTGATTAGACTATATCTTCAATCCGATAAATCGTACAGCAAATTCATTGGCACTGCTTGTCCCATGATCGACTTTAGAAAGGCACCAATTAGCGGAAAATAAATGCTAATGATATCGTGACAAAGTGGGCTTTGCCAGGTTGCCATATTTCCGGCTTAACTCCACGCAAACTCAAGTAAACCGAAATATTTTACACATTCTTACTTTTCATAATAAAAATCAAGACTTGTCCGCACTGTAAATGAAAAAATTCTAAAATTTAAAGGTCCAGATTGCTGGATAGTCTGAAGTAGCGCGTGACCGATTTAGACAGGTTGTACTGTATTTATATGTACTTATATAGCGGGTTTCAAAGGTTTCAAATAGCTGTACATATAATATATCTCCCACAGTTTTGTTTGTTTTTTTTTTGTCCATACCAGAAAGCAGAACACTTTTTTTGTTTTATAAAATTAATAAACAAAAAAAAGAGATTTTAAGTTTGTGGGAAATTTCTTCAGCTGGCAAGACTCTGTTGACTATGAGTGTAAAACTTGTCTATTTAAAGAATTTGCTGGTCGTTTTTCTTTTCCCAGTACATATTTATGTATTCTTTATGAAGCAACTAAAGACCTTAACAAACCATTTCATGGGGTAATCATACATGCAAAACATTGCAATGTGGGGCGTATGCTCTGTTACAATAGATATGTATTAACACACAACATGTTGCATACATAGACACGAACATACACAAACACTCACGCACGCACTCACGCTAAACAACAGGCACATACACACGCAGTCAAATGAGATGATACGCACTAAAACTCAAAACTATCAAATGACACAGTCTCACACACACACACACAAACACACACACACACACACACACACACACACACAGCCATACACGTTCGTTCATACACCCTTCTATCGGTATGTGTGTAGACATATTCAAAATGTTGGTTCATGCACATCAAAAAGCTCCACATTCCCTGCCACTTTTATTCTAATTTGCCAACCATTCATACGAAATCAGAAGGAGCCAAACACAAGTGCTGAGTTTGTAAGAGAGCAACAAGCCGTTTGGTGAGTAAAAGAGCGCCGTTTTTTTTTTTTTTTTTTTTTTGTTTATCCTTTTGATACATATTGTTTGTGTAGGAAAAAGGTGGGGTACTTAACATTGAGTGGTTTGTGAAAGCTTTTGCTCAACACCAAAGACATGCAACACGTGACTGCAAAGGCAAAACAAACGCACAACAACAACATTGTGGCCGATGTTGTGGCAAAAGTCTTCTAGTACAACCCCAAATCGTGCTTTACGTTGTGCGTGCCGACGGGGTCTGGCGAAAGGGTCGCTTAAGGTGTGTGCAAATAATTGAGTAGTTTCTGGTTGTTGAATTGTAAAATTGAAATGAGTGCAGAGAATTGTACAACATGTTGCGCTTCTGGTAGCAAGAAAATGATAGAGAGTAATATATATGTTAGAGCATCTGGTAGAAGTGAGTGTGTGAGAGTGAGTGTGAGAGTGAGTGTTTTTGTGCTTGTGTCTGTGCCTGCATTTGGAGTGCAGTCTTTAACGACCATGAACATGTTCAAATTGGTTCTTGTTGATTTGCAACAAGAGCAACAATTTGCAAATGAGTAATAATTGCACAATGCCACAGCACTAACAACAACAACACCGAACGACAAGCGTAAAAAAATGATAGCAAAAGCACAAAAAAGGGAAGAAAAACAAAACGGAAAAATAGTAACAGCATCCTTACGACAGCAAAAAAAAAATCAGGACTTGGTCAACAAAAATTCAGTTGATAGTTTAACACGTAACAGTCAAGTTACTGCACGTACTAGTGCTTTTCCCAAGAATTTTATTAACGTTAACAAAAAGAGAAAAGCACTAACATACATTTCTAAAAAAGCACCGAAAGAATTTAAAAAAGAAAATTAAATTAATAAAAAAAAAAAATTCAAATTTTATAAAAGAAAAACACATTTTCCTCTTCGGTTCCTCTAGATTTTTAACGCTTAACTCTGAAGACCATGTGACCGTTAGAATCAGCTCTTAAGATCCCCGCAATAAGTTGCTCCAGTTAATGAGAGACGTCCATGTTCTGTTACTGTTATCCCTGTTGTAAGACTTTAAGTGTATCTGTGGGCGTGTGAGTGTGTGTGTGCGTGTTAACTTCTTTTATGTGAACTAAGAAAAACGCCAACCAAAGCGTAACTTTTGCCATATTTGTCTGTATTGTGTTTTGTGTTTTGTGTTTTGGCAGGCCGATGCTTCAGTTGTTACATCCTTTACAGTTATTTATACGTGCAACATCAAAGCGGTCGTTCCGCTTGGAACTAATATTCAGTTATTAATAATTTCAGTTCTTATACAATAATATTTAATGGAAAAATACCAACAAAAAAAAAACATTTCACCGAAAATCATAAATTAATAATATAAAATTTTTTCTATAATTTTTTTTTTTTTTTTTAAATATTAGTAATGAAAAAAATATTTTTCTAAGCAATAAAAAGAAACCAAAAAATAAATTGAGCAGAAAATATTGTCAGAAACAAATGGTTTGGAAATATATTTTTTTTAAGTTGTTAAAATTTTAATTTTTTTTGTTTTTGAAAACTGTTAGTGACAACTTTTTTTTTTGTGTGTGTTTGTAATTTTATTTAAAAAATTAAAAATAAAAAATTCTTCTTCAAGGTTCGCTTTTTCTGAGGCCAAGAAACACCAAAGTTGCCAGATTTAAAACAAAGGTTGAATTATTACAAACAGAAGTTTTTTTCAAGCTGACAAAAAAAATTTGTTAGTTAGAAAAATTAGATCCTAAAAAATTATTTCGTGTTTTTATCTACATTTTGTTTTAAAGGCAATTTAAATTATTTATAAAAAGTAGAATTTTTGAAATATTCTAAGAATATTCTAACATTTTTAGACATATTTCTTTTTCTGCAAATAACCAAAAATGAGATCAAATAATCGCGCATAGAAAATGATATAAAAGATAACAAAATATAGAAACTAGAAGCCCCACAACTTGAAAGTCAATAGAGATATTCTGGCAGAAGAACCAGCGCTGGCTTAGGACAATGAATTGTGTCACTGTCATGACAGGAATATTTTAGATAATCTTTTTCTTACTAAAGTTGAAAAAGTTAAAAAAATTTTTTGGTGCTCAAAAGTAAAAGTTCTAGTTTGCAGTTTAAAAATAGGGTGGCATCCTTATTACGGAACTTGATATAAAAAGTAGTTTTAACAAATCCTTAAATCTATTAAAACCCGCTTTTAAGCTTAATGAGATTTTGTGCAAAACCCTTTAACGAAACGAGGCTGTAAAAATAACACTCTGAAACCATTTCTAATACCGAAAATTAACCCATGACAAGCATTCAAAATTTTTGTTAAAAAATTTATTATCGAAAAAAAATCACACAAACTTTTCAGGCGAACATAAAAATCCATCATAATTAGGGAAATTTTTAATCAAAACTTGAATGAAGCGCAATAATTCAACAGCCTGAAACCGCCTCTAACAACGAAAACGACTCCATGTCTGATCAGGAAGTATTTGGTAAAACATTAATCAAGAAGAGAAAAAAAGGACTTTTCGCGCCATCATAAAAATTTATCATATTTACGGAAATTTTCAATAGCAACATCATTGAAATGAAACAGTTGGGGGCCATAGTGATGCCAACTGAGTTGTTCTAATACTGAAAAATTATTATTTGTTCAAAAACTGAGCAATTCAAGGAAAAAGTCACTGGAATTTGTTTAAGCCAAAATAATAAGTTATTAGATTAACTGAAATAAGCGATCGGAGTTGTAATAAACAACAACAATTACGTTGTTTGCAGAAACTGTTTCTAATACTCAAATTAGTGTTTTTTCTTTTACACGAAAATAATATATTATTAGATTTCCTGAAAGTAACGCTCCAATCGCAAGGAAACTTTCTTTGATGAAACGAAACTACTACGTTGCCATATTGTTGATAATTCAAATGTAAAAAAAAAATATATAGGAAACGCCCAACAAAATTTAGGACGAAAAGTCATTTCTGATTTTCTTTTAAGAAACGTCATTTCTGACTTATTTCAGAACAAAAGAAAATATGTTGCAATTTGTTTTTGTCGAAAATATTCGCTGAAATAAATTTATTTTTGTAGGTGCCTCAATAACTAGATTTAGAAGAAATCGGCAGCTGAAGAACCACTTTAAAAAAAAAATGACGCATTTTGTACAGTTTTGCCAGAAAAAAAACATATTTTCCAGATCATTCGAAAAGTTGTTGGGGTTTTTTTTTTTTTTAATTATTGAGCTGGAAATATAAAATTTTTAGTGCGTTCCACGAAATCGAACACGTCAACGTTCCAGTATTTTAGAGGGCAAGAGGCAGATTTAGATTATGAATTTTATTTATGATTATAGTTTATTTGCTTTTAAATAGTTTTCTGCTAAGAAATAAACTAAAGCTTTGAAAAATAATTCGCCAACAATTTGTAGCAGATTTCTGACCCTTCTGGATATAAATTTATGTTTCTCTATTTTTTTTTTTTTTTTTTTTTTTTGATTTATTAAAAAGAAAAAGTTCTACACAAACAAAACTATAAAAGTTAGTATTAATAATTAATTACGTAATTAAAACTTCAAGCAGATTAAAAAACAAAAGTGAGTGCTCGAACTTCCAGGAAAATCAAAACACGAATCCAAAAAAGAGAAGAAATCAAAAAATGCTTTGTTAAAAATAAATAAATAAATAATAAACAAAAGTGATATTAAGAAAGACCACAACCAAACAATTTTTTTTTTAAATTTACTGAAATGTAACACGAACAAAAACCAAAGAGACTTCAACATAAATTACGTTCAATGAAGTAAAAGCAAATGGTTTCATCTTAAAGGAAAAACAAAATAACAAAACTTTTAAAATAAATATATATATTTTGCATTTTTTTTTTTTAATAATAATAATACGAATCAGAAAAATATCTAAGAAAATTGTAATAAAATGAAAGAAAATCATCCAGCTGCTACCAGAATAATGGAAACGCAAATCGTAACGTACAACATTCTTATTATTAACGCAATAATTTTAAGTTTTTCTTTCAAGCTGCCAGCAGCCATCGAAAACAATTGAGTTGCTATTCAATAAAATTCCAAAGGACAGCTGCACCAAATTTTGTGTCTCAAACTTTATTTGGTGGCTGTTTTTTTTTTTATTGCAATAAAAAGGAAATTGTTTTCTGGCAAAAAAATTGTATAATAATAATAATTTTTTAATATTTTCAAAAAATTAAATCACCCATTTCTTTAATTAAATAATTATTGAAACAAATATCTATTTTATCTTAATCAACAGTTTTTAATAAAATCACTGGTCAATGTTTTTTTTCCACAAAACTTTTCACATTTTTTAATAAATCACCAAAATCACTATATTATTCTTATCTTTATAGAGAATTTAAAAAAAAAGCAAATTAAACCATATAAAAATAATTAAATAACAAATTTTTTATATTTAAGAATTTTTTTTTAATATGTTAAATATAAACCAATAACATTATTATGCGTTTTTAAATGCAGCTGGTTTTTACATATTCCTCAGCTGATTGTATGGCGTTGCCGTACTTTTCAGTAGATTTGCCACCCTGCCCGTTTGACAACTTGACACTCTCTAACTAATCAGTAGACATGCCAAACAGCTCGGCCGCATAGTTGCTACCCCACTAGCCAGTAGACTAGTCGAGAGACTGGCCACTCTACTCATCAGTAGATTTGCCATCTTACTAGTCGTAGTAGTAGACTTGCCAGTCACTTGGCCAGCAGACTGATCGCCCTACTTGTCAGTAAATTTTCCATCCAACTCGCCCGAAGACTTGCCATCTTGCTTGTTAGTAGCATTGCCACCTTTCTACTTACCAGATTGGCTACCCTTTTTGGTCGTGGGCTTAAAAATCGGATAAGCAATTTTCAAACATTCAAGATATATACAATTTTCATAAAAACCAAATGAGAATTGCTGTACAGCAATATATTTTAATTTATAAATTTTCAAACTTAAAAAGAAAAAACACAGAATATTTTTATGTATTGATTTTTTTTAAGGAAAATTTCCGTGTTTAAACACATCAAAATGGGAAACTAAAATCCTAGTAAGATTCTTAATAAAATTCTGAAAACTTTTAAGGTCATAACCGGGTGCAACCTCCATGTAACCAGTTTCAAGGCTTAAGTTTCAGAAGGCTGATTATGATGATGAGTCAAACAGTTGTTCGATTATCAGCAAAAAAAAAAATGTCCAGATAACAACTTTCAAGGTTTAAGCTGTAGAACGATGATAAGAATGGCGAATCCCGCAGTCGGTCAGTTGTTCGATTATCAGCAAAAAAAATGACCAGATAACAAATTGGAAGGTTTAAGCGCCAAAAACATGATGAGTACAATGAGAATCCTTCTATTATCAACAAAAAAAAAAAAACATATCCACATAAAAAACTTCAAGGCTGAAACTCTAGACCAACGATGTTGAGGATAGCGAAACCTTCAGTCAGTGAATTGATCTGTCAGTGTATAATGTTTCGTTTTTGAATATGTTTAAATTAAACTTGTTGTTTCTAGCATTTTCAACTGTAACACAAAAGAGTATTCCAAATCACAAGAGATTTCATTTTGCATTATAATATTATCCTTTTTGTTTTGTATTGAATAGCTTTAGTTGGCCAGAAATTCAATTGGCAACGGTCAACAAGTTATGCCAGACCTTACACTGTGCAACACCAGGCAAAAAATAACAATATTCCACCACCCAAATCTTTAATGTTCTTCAAGCTGCAACATATTGAAAATGGTTTGATAATCGCTTAGGATTGCCCAAGGAGCTGAAAGGAAAATGCGTTACCTAAAGGTTTTATTAGGCACATTTATGTATTTATTTATTTTATGTACATAAATATATATCTGGAACCTAGAAAAAAAAAGCATTTTTACCAATTTGCTTATTTCTTAAGTTAAAGTCGAAGTTTCAACTGAAGTGTGTTCGCGGCCTTCTGGCAGAGTTCGCTTGAAAGTAATTCTTTTTCTCAAAAAATACTTAAAAAAAAGTTAAAATAAAGAGATCTATTCCTTGAAGAGCTCTTAATATAGAAGAATTTTTTAGCAACTATTTTTGCAGAATATAAAAAAAAAAACCCACAAAGAACACCCACTTCCTCAAGAGCTAGAGGTTGAATTCATACCAACAAAATGTTGGCTGTAATGTTCTGAATAAATTCTGAATAATACACACAAGCATCGCACGATTTTCTATAGCCTTGTACAACATATAAAGTTGTAACTTTAAGCCGGCCGTAAAATGAGTTCTCGACGTAAACACTAAAACATGCCAATACACAGTACATGTTTTTCTAGACTCATCTTTCCGGGAGAAAATCCTTTTTTGAATTCGAAAAACAAAAATTCCTTTTGCTGCACAGTGTTGTTGTTGTGTCAATTTAAATTTAATTTTGCTTATTGCTCACAAAGTAGAGCTCTTCTTTTTTAATTATTGCTTTCATGGAATTTTGCAAACACTTTATTGACCATTTGATCAGTTTCATTTGTTTATTCAGCAACAGTTTAAAAATACACAACATGCATTTTTAAATTACAATTAAAGCGATAGCGAGCGCGAAGAGCAGAAGAAAAAATATTCGAATAAAATAACAACAACAACAACAAACATGAACAATTTAATCATTGGAGCAATTTGAGCATAAACATTTTTCCTTTTGCCTGAAATATGGAATTTTTATTTACCCGTATGGGGAGTTGGTTGGTTTTTTTTTTTTTACAAAAAAACATTGAGTCATACAAAAATTATTGTTTCGATCAGGCAAATAACTCTATGACAGAGTCGGGTCTGTCAAACAATGTTTTTTGTTGCTTTTACCATAACAAGTCCTCCAGAAATCCTGAAACCTGATTATTATAAAGTATTTTTACATTGAAGTTTAGGTGTTCCTTTCAATTTCTCATAAGTAAAAACTCGTCTGCTAAGTAGCGCGATGTGCAATGAATCCAGGCCGTTAGTATTTTACCATTTTGTTGCGCCTCAAAAAAAAAAAAAAAAAATTCAGAAAAAAAGATATTGCAGAAAATAATTAAAAACTTTTTGTTTGTTTTCAGTAAATAATTTTGCTGATTCAACACAAGTGCTCTTCGCCTTATAATAATAAGTTTATTTATGTCCTTGATATTTTATTTATTTCAAAATTTGTTTTGTATGAATCCAGGCCGTTAGTATTTTACCATTTTGTTGCGCCTCAAAAAAAAAAAAAAAAAAAAATGCAGAAAAAAAGAAATTGCAGAAAATAATTAAAAACTTTTTGTTTGTTTTCAGTAAATAATTTTGCTGATTCAACACAAATGCTCTTCGCCTTATAATAATAAGTTTATTTATGTCCTTGATATTTTATTTATTTCAAAATTTGTTTTGTAGGACTAAAATAACTGGCTATTTGCGCCAATTGATAATGAAGCGAACAAATGACTCGGTTGGATTTGATACAAGTTGCCTGTGATGGTGTGCCTTTGGTCCCACCACATACAGAGCACTACACTATTACTACCGTTATCTATATATTCCTATATTTTCGTATATCTTCGTTCACAGCATACAGATATTTTGCAGTCTCGTTGGCATATTTAAGTTTTTCTATTGTTTCGCTTTATCGCCCATAATTATTTTATAATAAATTATTAAATTTAAACAGTTCATGGTTGTTGATCAAAAACGCAAAACCACTTTTATTACAAACTCACGAATTACTTTTGGTGGCGGCAGCAGAACGGCATTAATAAAAACGTTTTCACTTCATTAATTATTTACTTCATTTAAATTCTGTTTATTTATAAATTTCATTCATTTTCAATTAAAACGAAACAAGAAAAATATCAAAATTTTTTTGTTAATCATTCAAATTACTATTAAGTTATTTAAATGAATTAAGAAAAAACAACAACAATAATAGATAAATTTATTGTTTATTTGTTTAATTAAATTGGTTTATGGTTAAACGAAAAAAAAAAGGCACAAACTCGTATGTCCGCGTTTAATATTGAGATGTGGTCGCAATAACTCCAACTTTATACACAAATTTCTAGGGATAATTGTTTAATAATATTGATTTAAGGTTTAACGTTTTGAGAAATATGTTAAATAGTTGCTGGCAAGTTTAACGTTTCCGAAAATCCAAAAAAAATTGGGCCAATTATTTGAATAACCTGCGTTTTCAGCATTTAATTCAGTGCCAGCAAGAGTTTTATTTTATTTAAATTTAACAAATAAATTAACAATTTGAACTAAAACTCACTTAGCAACAATGATACGCCTTGTTAGAGTCTATATAAAATAGTTGCTTCGAAACCTCACGACTTTTTATAACCGAACAATTTCTGTTCTACTTTCGATTAACTTTTGTTTTACTTGGAAAATATTGAAAACGTTGCTGGAATCTTTGGGAAAATTGAAATTTTCTGCAAAAGCAGGAATTGTGGTTTATCTTGAGGTGTATTTTTGAATGACAAATTGTATTCACACTTTCAAAAAGATAAAACAAAAGTTAAAGATACGGTTATTCAACAACGCGCAAAATTTTCTAAACTCACAAAAAAAAACTATCGATTTACATTGCTTTTGATTTGTTAGTCACAAGTGATTTCGAAACCACCTGTGTGATTTTGAAATCACATGTGTGATTTTGGAACCACATGTGTGATTTTGTTAGTCACAAGTGATTTCGAAACCACCTGTGTGATTTTGAAAACACATGTGAGATTTTGAAACCACATGTGTGATTTGAAAAAGAGCGGTACACATTCTCTCAATCATAGCAATTTTATGTTTTTTCGGCTTAATTGTTGTTTGTGATTTTGATGTCTCTGGTATTCGAATTGCAAAAAATGTTCATTTTATGGCTGTAAATGCAGCGTGACTTCGAAACCATATGTCGCGATTTTGACATTACTGAACTCTGGTTCAGAAAACTATATTGAAAGTCCCAGTCATTTCTTGTTCCCCCAAAACACACCGTCTTACTCGGCTCCTTGACAAGTTGCCTGTACAAACCTTAATTGAAAAACATTTCATTAAATGGTTGATCTTTTCTGTTTGCCTTCGAATTTGTTTACCTGCTTTTCATTAGGAATTTTGCCTATTTTGTTTTTGTTTTTGGCTTTTAATCTTTTTATCTTTTAGTCGCCAAGATGAAGGAAAGAAAAGCCAGCCTCTCACAAACAAACAAACAAACCACTTTTGTGCTCAAGTAAGCAGCTGCACAATTTAACTTGTGCTGCCTCTCACGTCTTGCAAAGTGGTGTTAATGAAGATAAGCTGTTTTACTTTGTGCGTTGTTTAGACGTGCTGTAAAATTAATATTGTTTATTTGCGCCTCCTTTCATCAGTCATCATCCAATCAGTCGCTCACTCACTCGTTTGCGTTGATTTTTGTTCTAACAGGAACTTTATTAAAATTATTTACAGTTTCGTTTCAGATTAATTTCACTGGGTAGATATAATCACTGACGGCTGGTACACAACTTGTTCGGCATTAGGAGGAAGAAATTAAATTAAAATTGAAAAGGGAAATGAATAAATAAAAACTGCTTTGAAAATTATTTAATGTTACGAAAGTAGAACAAAATTAAACGTAGCTTTGAATTTCGTTAGCAACGCGTCTAGTGGCATGAACTGTTTAAGATATAATCATATAATGAAAAAGGAAATTTATTTAGTTTTGGCCTTAGAATTTCAATCTGACTGCTCTGCAGCGATTCAACTACGAACTACATTGAATGCGAGCCTGTAAACGTAGCGTAGCGTATTCAAAGAATTATATTATAATAGGAGTAAATTTCAGCTTTTAAATATTCAACAAAAACAATATTTTATTGCAACAACGAAAATTATTGCTGCAGAATAAACTTTTTGAGGGAAATCACAGAATTTGTTATTGTTTCCTTCTTTTTTTCAAACAAACAGTTTCAATCAATTAATTCCCCAAATCTGCGGAATTTGTGTTTGAACACAAAAGAGATTTCACTCAATTAACAAACACTTCTTGTAAATCAATATAAAAATATATAATATAAATATTTTTTGTAGTTTTTTTTTTCTCAAAAATTCAAATTTCATATTTAATACTTTCCGGTATATGACATACTTGTGGATATCAATAGATATATATATATCTTGCCTAAAACCCCCTCCCTAAAGTGTGCATTCGTAAATGAAATTCATGTGTAGCCGGAGGCGGTCCTCAAGGACTTCACACTAATAGAATTTGCCAGAATTTGTTATCCCCCCCGCCAACCCAACAACCAAATCTCACTATTTAGAACGTTAAATTTCCGCGATAAACATCATGATGTTTATTTTGCAGTTAAGCATAAACTCATACATACATACGTAAGCAAACGGATGCCGAAACGAGCCTCAAGTGAAAACGGAATACGAATTGAAAAAAATACCCACAAAACTTGGCCTTCTACGCAAAAACGAAACACATAAAAAAGCAAAAGAAAAAAATGCATAAATAAAAGTTTATCCATGATGTGGTGTTTTGAACTTCATGGCTTTTCTTTAAGTTCACTTTTTGGCATTGTTGCTGTTGTTGCATACGTTTTTTCACCCTTCTTTTATATATACAATATGCCTGTGTATGTAGTTCGAGATAAAACATTTGTTGCCGCAGCCAGGGAGTGAGTGGCGACAAGGTGGTGGCAGGACACAAATGCCCATAATATTTGCATTTCGAAATGAGATGCTCAAACGTGAAAATGAAAGGCTTAAGAAACTTAAACACACCGATTTGAGTTACAAAATCTGAATTGTATTTGAGATGTTTGGGAAAATCTGGTGCATTTGAGTGGCGGACTCTGACAACATCAACTTGCAATTGTTGTTTTGGCCTCAGTTCAACTTTGTTTTGCTTTCGAAAAGCGTATGAAAAAAAAAAACTATCTATTGCCTTTTATTCGTAACTAAATTTTCCGGTTGAAATTTCACCACACAGAAGATTTGTAACTTATTTTTAGGCGAGGCAATGTGTCTATTATAATGTGTGTAATTATGTCATGCCGGTTCAAATGTAATCCAACCGCAGGTGAAACTATAAATGGCAAGAGGGAAAAAAATGAAACGAAAAACTAATGCAAACACGTTTGAAAAGATAGACCGGAAAACATCAAAGTTAAATTGTGAAAGATAAATTAAAGACCTCACTCTGCTCTCCCGAGTCATACGGTTGGGGGCAAATTGGAAAGGCATATGAAGACAATAGTCAAATATGGCGGCATTTGTTAGCAAAATTGTTATTGGGAAAAAGAAATTGTGGTTTTTATTGAGTGCGTGCATTTATAATCTTTACGTAGACTGCTAGGATTTCAGATGTTCTAATGTTCTTAAAATTACATAAACTTGGCGGCATTTTATCACTATAATTAATGTTTATGACATGTGATTCGGAAACCACATGAGTGATTTGGAAATCACATGTTGTAATTTAGGCAAAAAATAAAAGTTCCTGAAATTTCTGCATTTCTGCGGCATAATTGTATTTAGTTTTTAAGTCACATGTGATTTTGAAGACACTTATGTGATTTTCCAATCACAACTATGATTTAAAAATGTTCTTTAAAATCACAAGAATTTGCATTTTTTTTTTTTTTGGTATTGGAGTAATGATAGTTTTTGATTTTTATTGTCACATGTGATTTTGAAACCACTTGTGTGATTTTGAAGTCACTTGTGGTTTTGAAATCACATGTCAGACTTTAATTGTATTTTGCTCTTTTGCCTGAAATTTTAGTTTTTTGTTGTGCTGTTGTAACTGGCTGCTTTGAAGTCACATGTGAGTTCGAAATCACCCGTTTGATTTATATACTCTGGCTTAAATCAATCACATATTCCATCTTTTCGGTATGATGCTAATTTATGCTACGAAACTGCTCTTTTGCCTTTTCATGAAATTTAAACTTTCCAATGCGATTTAATATATTTCTTTTTTTTTCTGTGTTTGTGAGTTTTTTTACAACACAACAGAAAATGGAAGTGCAAACTGAAATATATCGTAATGCCTGTTTGAATTGAAGGAAGTTTACACACCAGAAAAACCCATTTAACTGTAATAACTAACGTTATTAATTAACTCGTTTTGAAGACAATACAGAAATTAATCAATTATTGTTACATTTTTTGCACCGAAATGGAAATTTTATTCAAATTCACAACAATTACCAGTCATTGGCACTTGTTAAAGTTACACCCGTTTTTTAACTAAATAAAAAAGCAACAACGTCCTGTTATACTCCTGCTTTTTCAAAACTAAAGTAAGAAAGAAAAAATTATGCCAACTTTGAAATATTGTTGAAAACTGTTTACAACGAGCACAACATCCATCACTCACGTGGGTTACATAAATATGTTCAAAGAAATGTATTTCTACTAAATGCTCCAACAAGTTTCGTGTGCGGTTCTTTTTTTTTTTTACCAGCTGAGCTGAATATAAAGTTAGAATTTAGATCAAAACAAGCAAAAATGCAATTTTCTTGTGTTTTGCTTCTTTTTTCTACCTTCACTGCACTTCTGGTGAGTTAGAAAATGGTACTTGTTTTCGCAACCAAAACACTAAACTGAAGAGGCCAACAAATTGTTGGCTTCAATGTAAAATTTGTGCTTCTCTAAAGGCAGCCGGGTTACTTTGGAACCAATTACAAGCAAAAAAGAAAGAGAAAAACATTTTTTGGTAATTATGTAAACGTGAGCACTTGGAAAGCACTTTTTCACGTTATTAGTTAAGAAATTTTCAAAAGCAACACGTTGTGATATTTTTAATAAGAATATTGTTGAAATAATAATTTTCATTAATTTTGGGAAAAATTCTTATCAAGTTTCAGAAGATTTGCAGAAGATGCACAGAAAGTGTCCGCTACAAAATCCGTTTTCTAAAAAAAAATTCGAAAGTAGAGAAAACGGTTTTTTTATATAAAACTTTTTTTAAACAAATTATTTGGGTTTTTTTGTTTGACAATCAATTTTTCTAAATGCCTATTCAAAATGTAAAGAAAAACAAAGAAAATAAAAATTCAAATTTTTAAATAATTATTTAGTATTTAATTGTTTTGGGAAACGACTCTGAGAATGTAATAATAAATTTATATAATTAATAACTGAGTGTGAGTTTTTGTTGCATTTTCCAGCTGTCTACAGTAATTCACTTGCTTATTTGCGACAGATAGTATTTTACAACGAGTCAGTGTCTATTGAATTTATATAAAAAAAAATTACATGTTATATGTAAGAATATGTGTTTCAGGGATGGCAAAGTTTTTAACACAGAAAGTACCCACAGTCTGAGTAATTTCATATGGCAACTCTGCATTGCAGTCATTTTACTGTGAATCCAAACAAAAGATTTACTGAATTCACAGAATTGCAATTGTCCTGATATAAATATATCAAGTGAATTATTATAAAAATTATATGCAATTGTGATCACGAAAAATATGTAAAAGCCAGTGCTCCACCCTAATTTATTTTATATGTAAATATTTTATATATATTCAGTACTGCATTTTTATATTAAAGCACGCAATAGAATGTAATATTCTGAATAAATATATGTAATAAATAAAATATAATTTTAAAAATATGTGTCTTAGTGTAAATGAGGTCAAAATAGTAGAATCTTTCAAGCTATTTGGTACAACTTTGAAATCTTCAATGCCAACCCTGAGGCAGTGAATTTTCTACTCTCTCGCTCTCTCTCTCTCACTCTCTCTCACTCTCTCTCTCTCTCTCTCTCTCTCCCCCTTTCTCTGAGAGTGATATAACAGTGTTTATGTTTAGCTTAGCGTCTGAAGTCATTTTAAAAGAACAGCTGACCAGGCCCAGGTGGTTGCAATATGTACAAAATGTTCATTGGACCAATTGCCACGCCCACAATTTGTAAATTTGCCTTTTTTTTCCTGATTTCTTGTATAAAACACTTTGGCTGAGGACTACATAAAGTTTCGTTTTAATAGATTTAATAATTATAATGATCATATAAGAAAATTAAAAATAAAGACAAAAAATGCAAAAAAGGTTGAAAACCGGTTTTTTGCTAAAAAAAATAATGGAGAAAAATTCAATTTAAAAAACGGAAAAACGAATCCCTTTGAAAAAAGAAAAGACAAATGCAATTCGTCATTTTAACGACAAATTGCATAAATTGTTGATATCAACAGCTCCTCAACTGTCCAGGTTGAAAACCGGTTTTTTGCTAAGAAAAATAATGGAGAAAAATTCAATTTAAAAAACGGAAAAACGACTCCCTTTGAAAAAAGAGAAGACAAATGCAATTCGTCATTTTAACGACAAATTGCATAAATTGTTGATATCAACAGCTCCTCAACTGTCCAGAACATTATAGAAAATGGGAGCTGGCCAGCTGTAGTATAGGATACCAGCGCAGAGTCCCAGTCTCAATGTTATGACGAATTTGCAGTCGGTGGTGGCAAATAATATAAGAAACCAAAATATTTCTTAAGCAAAACTTTTACAATCTATTAATTCTAGATTGAAACCGCTTCTTTATCAAAAAGAATACCCTAAAAGTGTTAAGTAATTTCGAAATATTAATCTGTTGGCATTTGTTTGGAGTGTCTTTTTTTGAAGCTTTCAATTTAGGTCATCATTTGAGTCGTGAGCTGCAAATTGTAACGGTGATTTGGGTTTAAATTTTATTTTCAATATAAGATTTTCGCCCATAATAGAATTCTTTAAATATTTATCTATATATAAAACTTTTGTATAAAATGTTTATAATTGCCGAGTAGGGAGAAGCAGCTACGAAATACCAGCATAGAGACCGCAGCTATACACATAAAGGGTGTTTTTTTTTATAGAGTAACACAATCGTCATAATAAAACAAGGAAATATATTTTTAATATCAGTGAAACGGCTTTTATTACAGAGAAAATTTTATGAATTTAATGTTTAAATATGATTTCTGTCATGTGGCCGCCACGGCTGGCGCGTAAAAGGCGTAATCTGGAACACCTATTTTCAACCACTTTCGACGCATTTGCGGCCGTATTTCGCCGGCAACTCTTCGAATGTTAATTTCCAGCGGTTCCATTGTTTGTGGTTTATCGAGGCAGACACGAGACTTTATATAATTTCAAAGAAAATGATGCAATGGGGTTAAATCACATGATTTTGGTGGCCAATTAATTGGGCCACTACGTGAAATTATTTTTTCAGTTTCTTTGAGTAAATCAATTGTAGTAGTAAATTTGACGAATTGAACAATTTTTTTGATTAAAAATTTCCAAAATTTGTAAGTGGGTGTAAGTGGATTCATATTGAAATTTCAAAGCAAACTAAACAAACAGCAACTATCAGCTGTTAAATGGGTGCTCAGCTAAAATAAAGCAGTGATGCCAACTCGAAAGTTGTGACGCTCTAAAAACACACGCTTTACATATAGATTTTGCTTTTATTTTAATAATATTTTTCAAAGTTTTTACGTCTTCGGTTTCTTAGACATTCTAATAAATTTAGTTTCCATTGGCTACGACAAGAAAAATTCCATTATTTAAACAAATGAGTTTCTTATTCGCTTTCAAAACAAATGACATACTCTATTTTTGTGCTCAAGGCAAATGTAATAAATCATCACACACACACACACAGACACACACACACAGACACACACACAGCCAACCGACGCAGAATTGTTCATCTCGAATAGCATCTCTGTCTTTCAATTATTTCCGCTAAATTTCTTATACGTTTTCTTAATTGCAAATACAAAGAAAAGCAGCAAATTTAATTAAAATGCCACTTGAATCACAAATTTAATCTGGTTATTTTAAGACAACATTCGAAGTGAATCATATTTCGCTTAAAAGTCGCAAATAAAAGAAACTATTTAAAACGTAGCCAAATATGTATGTACGTAAATGAAATAAAGAAAATCTTGATATGGTTTTCAACAACATGTCTGCCGTTCGTGATCTTATGCTTGTGTTTAGCGTAGACTCATCTCTTTGCTAAATATTTGCAAAACTTTGGAAACCGTTAAAACGTAGCAGGACTTCTAGTTGTTACCTTCACATAAAAGTGTTTTTTCGTTGCCAGTTGTTCGTTTTTCTTTTACGGCTTTGTGTGTGCTGGGATTGTCAGTCAGGCAAACAGTCAGCCAGTCAGCCAGTCACCCAGTCTAGTATGTGGTTAAGCAAACAAGAAAATCTCTATTTTACTGCCGTGTTTACAATTATACCTGGCAAAGACAAATGAACAGCGCCAACGCTACATGCAACAGCAGCAGCACCAGCAGCAGCTGAACAATTCGAAGCAGGAATTTTAATTTGCACTTGGCATAACTCAAACAAGAACTCGTGAAGACATTCAAATCAAAACCAGCCAGTCAGAATCTAAAGACTATCACCACTGACGGCTGCGAAATAAAACCAGTTGTGCGAGTTGTGTTGGCGATAAAAGGAAACTGCTACTCCTGTCTTGGTGGTGCCAGCAACAACCGGAATAGCAGCAACTAGTGTTTTTTTTATTTAACTTGTGAAAGTTGTGAATTTCTAATTTTCTTTCTCCTGCAAACAGAAGTCGTTTGAAAAACTTGCATAATTATCAACATTTCGTGATATTGACACAAAGAAAGCAGGGAAATTAAGGTGACAAATTAGAACGAGTATTTTAATGAAATAAAAACTACTATTTTTTTTTTCCAAACAAGTTGCATCGAAGCTAAAATTCAAATTAGTTTTCGTCTTCACTGCATTTCAGTTTCTTTCTCCTCCAGCGTCCACAGCAGAGTTATGAACGAGGCAGCTGTACGATAGACCTGCAGGACAACATTTACTATATATATTGAGAACAATTCAAATTTATTTGCCACAAGACATCTTACCCACAACAATAGAGCCAAGTTGGCGGTGAAGAAAAATCCCGAGACTTCGCAGGGCACCAGAGACCGACGCATGGAAAAAATTAACATCTTTTTGTTGTTCAAGGATAGCGACTCCCAGTGAAAACTTTCGTAGATTTCACTGGCAATGGAGTCACTCTGACAGCAACAACAAACATAAACGTTTCAAACATCAAAAATATAAAATAGAAAATATACAAGAATTGTCTCTTTATAGAAAATTTTTGTTATGAATTTTTTTTTTTTAAATAATTTCTTTCAATCAAAAATTTTCATCTGCAGTTAAATAAATAACTTTTGTTATCAATTTTTATATGAAATTTGTTCCATAGAAAAATATTGATATATATATTTTACTGCAAAAATTTTTGGAATGACATTTCTTTTACATAAAATTTTTTTCTATAACAAAAATTTTAATTTGAAATTTAAAAAAAAAACGCATTTTGAAAATTATTTTAATTTTCGTCAATATTAAAAAAAAAACTTAGTTGAAAATTTTTTCTATCGTAAGTTTCCACACAATTAATTTGATATAAAATGTTTTATAACAAAATTTTTTAAAGAAATTGTTTTCATTCAAAAAAATTTTCATAAGAAAAATTTTACTAAACAGAAAAAAATTTGGTAGGGAATTTATTTGGGAAGTTTCATATAAAATCTTTTCTATAGAAAATTATTGATATGAAATTTTTTTCTTACTAGAAATTTTGATATAAAATATTTCCCATAGAAAAATTTTTCGTGATAAAAACTTTTATTTGAAAATTCCATTATAGAAAAATTTTGATGCGATAGTTTTATTTTGAACAAATTCTCTAGAAATTTTCTCACCTCATTCTGTATCCTTTGACCTCCATAACAATATAGTGTCAATTGAATGGAAACAGAAATCAGAAACAAGCCGCGATACACCTGATCAAACAGTTCTCCATCTCTGCTCAACTGAAATGCCAAAAAACAAACTTGTACACAACTAATGGCGAACTTTATAAAAACATTCACACAAAAAGCTTCCTTAAACTCTGAGGCCATTTCGAGTGTCCGGCAATAGTACGCAATGCAATCACATATTGCCTTCGTGGAGGAGCAGCCCCCGTTCTGGCCGCCAGCTTGACGAATGCGATATTTTAGAATGCGAAAATGAGCCACAATGTTGCACATGAACCACGAAAACAGGGTGTCAGCGGAGACAGAACCGTATATAAGAAAATATGTGCCACCCACATTCCAAATATAGACGAAAATGTAGCCCAAATAGGACTTTTTATCAATGCGATATCTTTTTGAAAGAGATGAGAGCATTTATGGTTAACGATACTGAACGAATTACATAAGAGACTTACGCAGCCCTGGCAGGCTCCTCCAAATTTGCCCAAAACCCGGCACCTTTCCAAGCAGAAAAGCCAGCAACCAAAAACGGTGCCAGCAAAGCTATAAGGCCAGTTATAGCAACCGCCAGATGATAGAAATTGCTGAAGATGATGTCATAACGATTCTCAACAGCTAAAATCGTGTGTTCTTTGCCTGCAGCTAAAATTTAAGAGACGACAAGAAATGTTTGCCGCAGCATTTGCCAAAATTTAGAGTTATGAGCTCGAACAGAGAAATTAAAATCTTATGAAATTTAATTATTTTTTATCTTGTCTCAGTTACTAGTTTTCGTCAGCAAAATTTTCAAATTGAATTTATTAATCATTAATAAGTTAAAACATTTAATTTTATCAATAAAACCTTTAATAGTTAAACAGCAATTAAGAAAAGTAGTTTTCAGTTTTTGTTGCCTACCCCTCAGGCGCACATTTTATAGCATTCTTTAGGCGCCCAAATATAATACAAATTTGCAAATATAAATAATAACGCAGCGCATCTCCACCTCCGAATATTATCTCCATATATCCCTCCACTCACCTTCTAAATTCCACTTCCATAATTTTTGTATTGCCGATATAATCTTCCGGCTATTCAGCTTAAAGTATATCATTTTTGAAGTAACAATAATGATTTGCCAAAACGGTGCTAACGAATCGGTGGCTTTATCCAAATCTTGTATATTTTCCATGGCATACAGCACTATGGGAAAGCACATAGTGAGCAGCGACATCATGGGCAACCAAAACTTTAAATGACTTGTTGTTGGGCGTTCCAGCGAGATAACATCAATGCCGATACAGGCGAAACAATAGCGTTGCGCCTGAAAGTAACGTTTAATGCCCCGCTGGCTGGGCAAAGCTTCAAAGTGTTGCATGCTTTTAGGCAAATCAAATTTTAAGCTTTTGTACTCAATTCAAGTTCTTTATTAAATATGTTACAACAGGCTGGCCGGCAACTGAGAGATTAGCTGGACATTAGAAATTGCCCAAGATTTATATGAAACCTTAATAGAAATTCTATTTCACACTTCTGAAATAAACACATGTCACATGTGTTATTTATGGGGCCTTTATAATTACACATGATTTGCCGTCCGTTTTAATGGTTGCAGATGGTAATTGAAGGGTGCATACTAATTGGCAAGCCTACACGTTTTTTAATCGTCTAACTTACATTGTAATTTTCAAAGAAAAGATTTATGCCAAACGCACACACACACATGTAAACAGTGAGGTAGCAAAAGAGAGGAAATAGGCGAAATTAAGACAAAAAATTCATAGTTACGAAAGCAAGAAAAATGTATTTTTATATAGCAAGAAGTCTGGAGCTTAAACTAAGAAATACATCTTTGATCCCCTTACGAAAAGAACTGCGTTCTTTGTGAAATTCAAAATTGTATTCATTTGGAATTCATTTATTTAAAAACACACCATTTTAAGTTCGCAAAACTGTTTCCTTAAATAATTTTTGCTTAAAGAAAAGAAAAAAATATTTATTTGATTCGGTGATTTTTTTTTTTTTTTTTAAATAAATTGAAGCCAGAAAGAAAACTAATCTGTAGAAACTATTATTTCCAAAACTGTTATTTCCCCGCAATTAAAGTTTGAATCTGTGAATTCGTGTTCACACCAGTAATCAATGCAATTCGATAAAGTTGGCCAGTTTCCTATTGTAATCATTTAATTATTGAGTTCTCTTCTTTTTTTCACATTCAAACAATTTATTAACTGTTTCAGTAAATTACGCTGTTGAATATGAAAAATAGTTTCGTATAATTTAGTTAACCAGCATATTTATACTAAATATTTAATTTAAATATTTAGTAATTGATTTGGTTTCTTGTTGGCTTAATTAATGCTTAAATCAGTTAAACCTTTTTGCCGATTTATTTAACTGATTTAGCAACTTCTGTTATTGCAGGTGAAAATGGTGGTTACGTTTTTATAGATCTAAATATTTAATTGTGGATTTTTTTCCTACATTTTATAATTAATGTTTGAGTCAGCGAATAACGAGCACTTTATAGGTCCGTTTTCAAACAATTTATTAACTGTTTCAGTAAATTACGCTATTGAATCTGAAGAACAGGTCTGTTAAGTTTGAATGAGTTTTTCACATGCCCAGTTTGCAAAATTTAAATATTTTATCATTGTTTTTTTTTTTTTTGAATTCGCGAGCTATTTTACTGGTCCGTTATCAAACAATTTATTAACTGATCCAGCAACTTCTGTTATTTATTTTGTGAAAACGAGGCCTGTGTAATTTGATTAAATTTTTTTTATTAACAATTTATAGATTTAAATATTTAATTATGGAGTTTTTAATGTGAGAGTCCGTGAATTTTATTAACTGTTTCCGTAAATTACGCTGTTGAATCTGAAGAACAGGTCCGTGTTATTTGGTATTTCAGTATTTATTAAAATTTTGTTTTCTAATTTTGATTTCTTTAATATTTATAAAATTCCCCAAATTCGTTGCGTTTAAACTACTACGTGCCTGCCTGCTTAAAACACTTAAGCCGGGAAAAAGGAATCTCAAAGGAATTTTTTAATCATCAGACGGTTTCTTTGTAATTGTGGGAAAAGCTAAAACCTTTTCCTTTATTACTGGGAAATTTATATGACTTGGCGCAAATTAAATATGTATTTGTAGGCATGTAAATAAAAACGTTTTATTTTATTGTCAGTCATAAAAGTGTACATTATTAGTACTTTGTAATCTGTTATTAAGATGACATTTAAGGGACTGTTAATGTGCGTTTGTCCTCGTCAACTCATTCGTTTAGCTTCAAACACACAGTGACATGTACCGCTCACTGTACAGACATACATTCATATCACGAAATGTATATATTTATGTTTGCAAAATGCGATCCTGATTGTGCTTGTGGTGTCGTAAAAATTTTTCGAACCTTTCCCTGCCACTGCTGACATACAATATTATTTTAAAGGATAAACTGGTTTGAGAACATTTTTTGCGATATTCGTACATCTCAGAATATTGAAATATTTGGCAGGTTTGTTGCGTGGATTGTGTTGACTTAAAAAATAATCTTGTTAAGCTGCAAAAAGCAAAAAAAAAAAAAAAAACCTAAAATGCTGGCATGTCTTTTTTCGCCTCAAACAGGATTTTAAATTACTCGAGTTAATGAAAAAAAAAAAGAAATAAAAACCCTCTCAAAGTACAAATTCACTAGTAAATTGAATTAAATTAATTGTTTTTATTTCTACGTACAGAGGGAAAAGCTGTTCGGAAAATCTATTAATAAATTAGTAGAAAAATTAAATATATTCTAAACAAGACCGTTGCAAACTTGTGATTTTTCTTGTTCTATTAATAGCGGCCAATTTTTGAATTTACATAAAACGAAATTAGTGCAAATGATAAAATTTTGCTAAAAGTAATTTTAATACCTTTTGATGTGTAAAAGAACAATATGAAAATGTTTGCCACAGCTTTACTTTGGAATATGCATTTAAAACGTCCTTAATTTCAGGATGTTGGATTTTCAGGCTGTCACGTCTGGTGACTTTTTGGCGCTGGCCTGTGACCGTACAAAACCGCCTTAACAAACATGTGTTCGTAAAAAAATTAATGACTTTTCAAAATTAAAAAAAAAAATTCTTATTAAAAAATTATAAAAAAAAATCAACAAAAAGTTGTTTATAACAAAATTTCATATGAAAAATTTTATGTAAACAATTTGATAGAAAAAATTTGATATGAAAAATTTGATATGAAAAATTTGATATGAAAAATATCATATTTTATATAAAAAATATCATATTTTATGTGAAAAATTTCACTTAAAAAAAAATCATATAATTATTATCCCCTTAATTTGTATTGAGTTCATCAAGCCCAAATAAATTTCTTGTCAGTTTTCAATCGACACAACAAAAAATACAAGTACAATGAATGACATGCTGTCATTTTTCAGATATTGTTGCTACACGGTTTTTGTTGTTGTCAGATTTTGTTTGTGGTCAAAGTCAAATCAATACGAAGAAACCCCTTTAAGCCTAATGAATGTGCCGTATATTCCAAGTTTACTACTGCAGACACTTCTACAGGTTTGTGATTTCATCGACTGCTGATGATGACCAAATCTTGGATACAGAAATTTAATGAACTCATGTTTTCGTGTCCGTGTGCCAATCGCTCGCTGCCTGAATCTAAATACCTGTTTGTACCACTAGTGCAACCACTGAACTGCTTTGTTTTAGTTCCTTAAGCTGGCATTTCATTTATGTTTCGTTTACAAATCCTTTAGAGATTTAAGCCAACGTCTCACAAATCCATATTTTCTTGTTTTCTTTTTAGTTCGAGTAATTTTTTCTTAAGCAAAAATATTAAGCTGAAGCAAACAGCAAACAGCAGGAGCTTTATAGCAGAAAAGAGTAGATTTTATGCTTTTTCTTATCACATTCTTTAAATTTGCTTTAAGAATTAATTTTCTTAATATAAAATCTCTAGTTCTCACAAATACATACATAAATAAAAGCGCCTTTATGACAAAAATATGCTTTTTAATATCCAAAATATTTGCTGCAGAAAAGATCTAGTTGTGAGCATGACGCAGCATGTCTATTTTTGTTTGAAAACGACTTTCTTAAGGTTTTTAAATCTAGCAAATACCAGTGAAAGTCGAAATTAACTTTAATGAAAGTTTTTAATTTAAAAATAACACATTTCACATATTCTTGTCTTAACAAGTTCTTAGTCAGGCGAGGCATTTTGAAGTTGTCATTTGTGACATCCTCAGATAGTAAATGAAAACGTAGTACCTGAATTGTTGGATCAAAATCCTCAAGGAACAGCAGTCCTTAACCAGCCACGCCTGTACATTCCCCCACCATCTATTTACTTCTAAGAAAAACAGAACAGCTGCTGGCAAAACATTTGGAAAATAGAGGGTAGACCACTGCCACGGTATCTATAAAAGCCACTTACTTCCTGGGCTTTTAGATTTAAATCATAACGTTTAAGCCCAGGTGATTGCCTCAACCAATAACCAACACTGGATTGCCCCTTTTAAGGCATCCCAATGGCCACGTTAGTTCCCGTTCTGCCAATTTACTTCTGTTCCAGGTTGCCGAAGATACTGTCTAACACGAACTTGCTAGAGTTTTGGTTGCTGTGACAACGAAAAAGCAATTTAAGGCAGCCTGATATAAGTCAAGGCAATACCTGGAACCTGGCTAGGAAAACATCTGGATCATCCCACAAAATAGCTGAAAACGAAAACAGAGAATTCCGTGGTTGGCATCGCCAACAATGACCTACCCAACAGCTGCCCATAATGATTCCACACCATTTAGCTATAGTTTCAGCAGATCTTGTCTTTCGTTGCCCTTATGTTTCTTTTGCTTTGAGGCGCCGCGCCGCACCGCCCCAAATAATACAATCATCTATAAACAAGAATTATGATGCTGCCTGCACGCAACATCTACGAGTATTTGGAGAAAACAATTTTATCATATAGGACGCAGTTGGGTTTTCTGGAAGCGACAGAAGAGATTGAAGTTAATTCGACAGGAATAACTTGTCGGCCATCAACTGTCACAAGTTTCAGAACAACCATCACAAAGATCAAGTGACTTATTAAATGCTAAAAAAATTAAAAAAATTTTGAATTTGTTTACTCGATCTTATATCGAATAACGTGTAAAAAAAAAAAATTTATCATTTTCCAATATTCGCAATTATGTTGCCACACAAAATGTTTCGGTATAATAATTTTGCTGAAATGAAACGTGACTCGTTGTTATGGTTAAAGTTTTCGTAAAATCGTCTTAAGCTAATAAATCCAGAAACAACAAATTCCTACTAACAAAATTCCAGTCTCATTTTATCTTGCAACATGAACTACAATGAATGGCAAGAAAATGCCAAACTAGCCGGATGCGTTGCAATCTATTTGCAACATTCATTTTAAAAGTCTCTGAGCCGTATGGCTTTGTACTATTCTTGGCTCTGGCAAATATTTATTAAAGTGTCACGCCGTTATGTAACGTAGAGCAGCTGATTTGCCATTTAAGCTAAAACAAAATAGCTGGTATCAACTTTATTTGCAACTTGAATAAAAATAAATAACATTAATGTTGTGCTCTGCTCGAGGATGCACAGCAGACGACTGAAAGAAGTTGTTCTTAAAAATCGTGATTTATTACGCCATAAATATAAATACAATACAGAAACGTACATATCGATAGCTGAATATAGAAAGGCCCTGAGTAACGTTTTTCTCACTTTTCACGGCAGAGAAAAAACTTCATAAGAATTAAAGTTTTGTAGTCGTGAAACTTTTTTCAATTGCTTATATTTTTGTTTGTTTGTTATTTTTAGTTGGATCACGTCAATCTTTTTTTGTAACACATTTATGTTGGAAAATCAACTTACAAAAAAAAAAAGAAAAACTCGATTTGAGAAAAACAAAACGAGTTAGAACGGCCTTTCTATGTTAAGGTAACGATATGTATGTATGTAGGTATTTAAATCGAAAAAGATAATATATTATATATATTTATGGGTGAAACAACTTGAAGGGAACCAGACTAGAAGAAAAAATTACATGTCATTATTAACAGCAAACGAGTTTGATTAAAATGACAAGCACGAGCATAAAGATTGAATAAAATTAATATATATTCATAGTAAAATTATAATGGAACAATCAAATCGCAGCTGATGAGGATTCATTAAAAGAATGTTTGAACAAAAAAAAAAGAGGTAAAAATTGAGAAAATTATTTTACTTTTTCTTATAACATTAAAATAAGACTGATGTCTTACACAAGGAAACGACAATGACAAAATCCTGAGTTTAAGCTGTAAGAGAAGTAAATATCCACGTTTATTTAAACATGGCCACATGGTCACATTTGAAGTTCTATAGTTGTGGCCGAATCGTACATATATAAATACGCGGCATACACTTTTCTTTCACGCACTTGTGTGTTTTCCTCCACCTCCATCTCCATCTCCATCTCCAGCCCAACAAAACATATTTCATTTGCCAGCTATTTTTATGGAGATTTATACAAGATGGAAATTCTTTGCAAATTCCAAACATAAAAGTTGACAAAAGCTTGAAATTTCCTTATTATGGCAAAGTTTCATCTACTGAGTGGATTCTACTTTCTATTTCATCCTCTGAATAGATTCTATTTTCTATATTTGGTTTCAGTTTACAAGCAAAAAACGTTAATTTTTCTTAAAGCTGGTTGTTGCTGTTTTCTTAAATTTCTGTATTATAAAAGAGCAACAGAGTTGAAAATACCGATTCATAGCGATTCCCAGCACTGCTCGTCGCAAATAGGTTGTAGTACATGTGTTGTACAAACTTGGCTTAAACATTTCATCATAAATTCTCATTCTGTGCTTAAAGAGTACAATTGTTGTAAAATAATTTGTGTCCCAGCCACCGCTAATAAAAATTTGTATTCACAAGTCCACACTAACAGCTGCTGTAGCTATTGAAGTGGTTGAGTGATTTTCGGTTTAAGGGGTTTCCCCTCAAAATTTAGCGGGTATTATTTCATTTTGGGGTAACATATTTTACAGCTTGTTGTTGGCTGAGCAAAAAGTTACTAGATTTCCGCTATAGGGAAAAAACTTTAATTAAAAAAATCTAAATTACTACCCTATTTTGCAACTGCTCAAGCTGGTCTGCGCAGTAGATAGATTTAGTATCAAGAATTTTAAATTTTATGCGGCTCATGGAAAACATCAGTATATATTTTTTTTTTTTTTTTTTTTTTTTTTGTGGTTACGTGGAATTTAAAAGAAAGGAAAATTTGCAAACTAAAGCTTTTTGAAGAAACGATATAATTTTTAAAGAAACCTGATTCCAATATTTATAAAATAATCATATTTCTACCAGCTGTACTTTGCGCAGATTTATATATAATTTGTACAATTCAACTATATAAAAATTGTTTTTTTTTATATATATTTTAATAAACGAAAATATTCCCAAAAAAAAAAAATTATAAAAATAGATTTTTGGGGGAATTTCTGTTAAGTATTAAAAATTTGGCGATTTTTGCTTTATTGAGTTGTTGTTAATTAATATTGACTTAAATTGAAACTGATTCAAATTAATTTATATTATTTTTCCTTAAATTTTTTGCTGCAAAAATTAATTTCTGTTTCGCCATGAAACCGAAAACGTGCTGTGGTGTTTTTTTCTTTCTTTTTTATTGCTTTTTGTGCAATATTAAAAAAAAAACGTTAATATCTATAAATACTTAAATACCAGAAATCTGCAGCATTTCAGTTTTTTGCAAACAGCAACTATTTTACAACGCACATGTCCTTCAGCAAATTTTAACATTTATATTGAATAATTTGGCATAAGATTGTCGCTGACTGTTTAACGAAACTTCTGATTTCCGTTGGCAACAGTTTTCTTATTCCGATGAATTTTTTTTTTTTTTCACTTTTGACTTGTTTGTGCTTAAGAAACCTTTTTTCCGCTCACGAATTAATTAAACAAGACGCTGAAAATGTGACAGGAAAGAGTAGCACGCGACTGGCAGAACAATGACATTCATGGCAAATTTTTAAGAGCGAACATTTTGCAGGTCCGTAATCATTTATAAAATTATGCAAATTTTCTTATGCCATATTGTTAAAACAAGAATGGCAATAATTAAGTTAAGACGTATTACGAATTAAGAAGAAAAAATAGGGGGAAAAAATTGTAAAAAATATTTAAGCTGTTTACGATATTAACGTGGCCAAAGGATAGTGTTTTTTTTTTTGTTTGTGCTAAAAGGAAATTTACCGCCAAACAGACTTATAATAAAGTAAAAGAATGAGAAATTTTATAGAAAATATGTAGTACAACTATGAATAAATATTTATTTATTCCTGATTTTACAAAAGTTATCACTTAGTTGCCATTCTATGGGATAAAATCTATTAGAAAAAAAATAAAATTTTTGTTTGATTCCATTAAAAATTTAATTAGCATAATTAAAGTTTTATTTGTTTTTACTAAATATTTATTACGAATAATAAAACAGTTAATTAATATGTTTATATTTTTTTTTTTGCCATAAAACGGCAAGTAATTAATTTTGTAAGCAGCAGTTGCGCCGAAAAAATAAAACAAATGTTGCACAAGTAACAGTTGCAAGCAACAAATATATCAGCAACATATGCCACTGCAACATTTTATTTGTATTTGTTTAAATTTAGCAGAATTGTTCATCAACATACAAGGTGGCGCAAAAATAACCTGCTGATGTTTTTAGGCTGTAATTTAAAAAAAATATGAAAAACTTTGATCCTTCTTGTGGATTATTTTTAGTTGGTCTTTTAATTTTTTTTACATCAAGTCGAGAATATGATGTCATGTAAATGGCCGCCGCCACAGTTGATTGTCATTTGAGCCATTTTTATGGCATTTTCCATCACTTTGTCCAAAACTTCCGGCGATAGGTTCTCACATTCTTGACGGATATTGTCTTTAAGAGCTGCAAGAGTCTGAGGCTTGTTGACATAAACCCGCGATTTTGAAAAAGCCCCACAAAAAGAAGTCTGGAGCGGTCAAATCAGGCGATCTTGCTGGCCAGTGCAAATCGCCAAAACGGGAGATTAGGCGCCCGGGAAATGCATCCTTCAGCATATCGGTTGTGGCACGTGCAGTGTGTGCCGTTGCACCGTCCTGTTGGAACCACATGTTTTCCAATCCCAATTCATCAAGTTGCGGCAAAAAGAACTCGTTGATCATTGCTCTGTAGCGCTCACCATTCACAGTAAACATTTGGCCCGCGACGTCTTCGAAGAAAACAGGTCCGATGACTCCTCCAGCGAAAACAGCACACCATACAGTGACTTTGACAGTCGGGTGTAATGGATCTTTGTGGGTTACACGCGGATTTTCAGTGCCCCAGAAGCGTAAATTTTGCTTATTTATGTACCCGCTAAGATGGAAATGGGCCTCATCACTCATGATTATTTTTGATGCAAAATCATCTTCCTCTGGGTGGTGATTAAGGATGGCTTGAGCGTATGTTAGACGCGATTGGCGGTCAGCAGCTAACAGCTGATGCACCGTCTGGACTTTGTACGGAAACATCTTCAAATCTTGTACCAAAATTCGCTGTAAAGACCGTCGACTGACACCCATTTGCGTGGCACGTCGTCTGGTCGATGTCGACGGCGCTTCCAAGACATCCTCAGCTACAGCAGCAATATTCTCTGCAGAACGGCTACTCCGGGGTCTGCCATGCCTGGTCTCTTCGAAGCGTATTTCGCATGTGTTTACTACACAAATGTCACAACAGAACTGACATTAGGGGCCAATCGCAAAATTTATAGCATTTTCTGATAGGAGGATTACTTTTGCTTTAACGAGAGTAACAAGTAGCCAGTATTGCCAGTATCGACATTTAAAAGAAGATTATTGTTTTGTGCAATAAGATATAAATTTATAAAATTTCCAAAAATACAAGAAAGCAAAAAGTAAATGGCGGTTGTCAAAGTTGAGGGCACAGCTCGTGCTGCACATGTTACACGTATGATATATTACAGGTAAAACATGCTGCCAGCAACACAACCGTAGCAACATTGTTTCCTATATATGTATTTCGCAAGAGTTTTTCATACAGTCTGCTTAACATTTTAGTGATATCATACATTTAATTATATATTATTACTATTCCAGTAGTTGTATGAATTGAAGTTAAACAGAATTTAAGTAATAAACACTTCATACTCTGTTTTCAATTACTTGAATCACTCCATATCTGCCATATCCATTGAAACCAAATCCAAACGAAATCCAAACAACTCAACAAAGAATATGTATAGGCCTTAAATTTACTTAAGAAAACACACCACTTATATTCTTCATAAATATTTTAATTACAATAATTGCACTTTTGTTTTAACACACACGTGTACACAGACGCGCCCACTCATTTGCACTCATCCATCACTCGTTAAATTGGCGAAAATGTATGCAAATAATTTTTATTATTCTCATAAGATCTACGCACAGTTCTATGTATGTTCGGGTATGTGTTGATGAATTTTTAATGTAAAACTTATAACAACAACAAGTTGATGAAGAAGAACACAGAACGGATAATGTTGCTGATGGTGGTCGTTTGTTAATTGTTTTTTGAGTGCATAAATATGTTTAACGAAAGCTTCGAAGGCAATGAATTATGTAAAGCAACATCCCCCTGTCATCACTGAAACAAATACTTGGGGAAGGGGGGGGGGGGGGGGGGCGGGGGGAGAGGGAGGAAAGAAATCAGCAAATCAAATTTATAATAAGGTTATTGGGTTTATCCCACAGAGCCGCCGCTGCTATTTCAATGGAAGAAACTCTTTCCCGTTATAGCCATATAAATCATATATGACTCGTCGTCAAGACAAGCCCATTTGGACAGGATATGCCTCTCTTGCCTGTCATTCTGTCGCCGTGGGCTACGAGCGCCCCAGCTTCAAACGAGCGGTTTCTGTGTCTTTCTTTGCACTTAGCTGTTGCCAACCTCCGTCAATAAGCCCTTTTGGCTGCTTGCGCTACTATTTTTTGTGCTCTTGCTCTTTTGTTTTAAGATGTGTTCATTGTACTTTGTTCGTAGTAGTAATGGCAAAAGGACGGACCGGTGCCATGTGAAATATGGTACTTATGGAAGTAGCACCTTATCTGAGCATCCCACGTACACATATTAAGAACTAGATTAATCCACTAGCCATCCATCCGTCAAGTTTGTTAAGATTTTGGCCAACAATATTGGCTGGTGCGCCTACAGCCTGACATATGATATATATAACTAAACTTTTAATTGTATCTATTAAATCTTTAATACGATAACTAAAATATTTAATTCGTATATTTTTTGCTTAAAATGGCAAACACTTTCGGAAACCACCGGTGCAGTATTTCGATATAGAAAAAATAAAATAAATGTTGCAGCAACAAATCTTATAACAACAAATGTTGCAGCAACAAATGTTGCCTAAACAAATGTTGCCTCAACAAATGTTGCCTAAACAAATGTTGCCTCAACAAATGTAACGGCATTAAATGTTGCCGCCACATTATGCTTTTGTACGTTAAAATTTAACAGATTTTTTTTTTGTAGATTTTTTGGCTTTGAGAAAAAAATTGACAATTATTTAGTGTTGCCAGTTATAATATTTAGAGAAAAATTATTATTTTTATGGCCTTCAAACTGACTAAAAGCTTGTTAATGGTGGCAACCACATGGTAGTTATATTCTAGCAGTTACAGCCTAGTGTTCACAAAGAACACTGCGTTGCTCCCTGTATATATAGACCAGCAGCTGACTACCTACTCTGCATCTCACTCATTGGGCCGTCTAGTCGAAAACTCATCCATGTATGGTGGGTTCGTTACTTAAGTGCAAAAATCGCATTTGTATGTGAAATAAACTGCCGCCTGTTGGAAAGTCCCAGTCGTTGCATGTCCACAGCAGATCAAAAATATAAAATTACTTTATTAAATGTTTGACTGGGATGTCTGTTATATTCGTTTGCTAAAAACAAGTTTAAGGCTGAGCGAGTGAGTGAATGTATAAGAGACTTTTGTACTTTTACAGACACTACAAGCCACCTGAATAGCCACAGGCCTACAAACATCAGTTGAACTCTGCTTTCCTTCCTTTTTTTTAAATAGTATTGTACGTAATAAGTCCTTTTTGTTAAAACCAAAATATACATATAATCTTTCTTGCCAATTTTCATTTATTCGCTTCGGCGTTTAATCGGCTTATAATCTTTATTTTCTTGTTTTGTTTTTCTTTTTTTCCAAACATATTTTTCGTTGTCTTTTATGTAAGACTCACCACCAACAGCCAGTCCTACTGTGAGGAGCAGCGGCTTCTGTGCGTTTGCATGAAGCGCAGGAATACAAGCAAAAACAAAAAAAAATTCACTTGCATTTATGAACAGGTTGCCACAGCAACTTTAATAGTTTTTAAGTTCTGGAGTCAAGAGTGTTGCTTAAATATGTACAAAATGTACATAAATAAGTTTTGGTTGTATTTAAATATTAAGATATCCAAAATGATTTAAGGAGAAAAACTTAAAAGTCTTTTTGCTTAAGAAGAAACAAAAAACAGACAGCAGCAATTCAATTTTCATTTAATTGCAAAAATTGAGCTTGAGGCCTCATTATTAATTGATTTATTTAGTTGTTATGCAGCAGAAATAGTTTAAACGAATATGTTAAATTCATGAATACTAATATTTTTTAAGGACACACTTTTCTAAAAAAAATTCAGTTCAGGATTTGCTTTTTAAACTTTAATAATATATAAACTTGTGGCTTCTCTTTAGGGTTTAATCCGAAATTTGTGGGAAAAACCACATTTTAAAAGCGAAATTGTAAAATAGACTGTCAAATAAAACGAACTCTTTTTCTTGGTGTATGTAACGTACGTTGTAAAAATGTGGTACTTTTTTTCCAATTTGTAGCTTTTTATTTGGTAATACTTTTTACAATTTTTACAAGTATTGGCCTTTGACGTCACCTCGTTGCATTTTTCTGGCTATACGGATTCCTGTGAAAAGAACTGCTGACCTTTTGAGGCCAACAACAAGTCCAGCCAGTTTCGGATAGTCTATTTGAAAATGATATGTAGCCCACATTGAGGGAGCGATAGGGAAAGCAATAAATAGAGAACGAGTTAAAGCAACTTCCCAGCCATTATACTAGTAAATGGAAGTGCTTTTTTTAATTTAGTATAAAAATAATTTTAAGGATTTTAAATTGATGTCAATAATCACTATTTAATTATTTTTTAATGTATTTTATTATATTTTCTGCATATGCTTCGTCTACCAACTTTTCTTTTACGACACTTGAACACATTTAAGGTCTGGCATTTTTTTAATGTCATCTTTTTTTTTTTTTAATTACCCAAAATATCAACAGTTTTCGAACAATAGTTTACTAATAGATTTTTAAACAATTTCCAACTGCACAATAAGAGGAAAAAATTAATGGTCATCGTGACCAGCTGCAGGCGACAGCAAATCCTGTCATCGTCACGACAACTAAAATTTCATGTCACAAAATATTATTTAAAGCAAAATCGTTTAGCTTGTGGCCGTTGTTGTTTTTAGTGTTTTGTGCAAAAACTTTTTGGCCACTTGATGGCCATTAACAGATGCTGATCGCAATTCTAAAATATTTATATGCAAAAAAGTAAGAAATACACACAAAATCCTTGTTCATGTTTAAATCTTTGGGGTGGTGTTGCTTTTAGGTTTTTGTTGCAAACAAAAAACACTTGCCACAAAATGTCAATACGTCAGATTAAAATATGTTTTTGGAAATCTGTAGCAACAGCTTTTGTATTGGTCAATTAAGTTGACCGACAAGATGAAAGTCTGCACTTTCAAATACAATCACAAGCGCCTTCCACGCCGCTCAGTCTTGACTTCAGATAACAACGAAAAAACAGAACCACCTTTAAACTTGTGTTAATATTAGAACACAACAACAACAACAACAAAACCAACTGAATGGCAGAAAATTTGCAACAAAAGGTTAAACATGTCATTGTCGTCCACAACAATAACAAAAGCAAACATCAAAATAAAAACATTTTGTGGTTGAAAGCGAAACAAGTGAAAGACGGACAGAAAACAACCCACAATGAACAATGAAACATTTTTTTACGAAACACAAGCATGACATGGATCTGACAATTGTCGGGGCCTACACAGAACAAACCCAACAATGACGAAAAGTTTTGCTGAAATCATAAATTTCATACTTCATATTTAGTGAGTGAAATGACTTAAAAGGTTTTTGACTGATTGGATGGCAGTTAAAAGAACCGGAAAACATCCCTTGATTTTTATTCACTTACATTTATATAATAATATTGTTTGAAACAGGATGCGCCAGCATGGCATCCCATACAGGATTAAACAAGCCAAATATAGATAGAAAATTTGCTTATAATAATAATAATAATACCCTTAACAAAATAATACATTTAAAAATAATACTCAAAAAATTAACGCTTGAAAAAGTAGCTTTCAAAAAGAACGTTTTTGAAGAGGCAACTACATAAAAAAAATAAGCAGATATCTTTTCAAAAGAAGTACCTTCTAGTATGAATCCTTTTTACAAAAAGTACTTTTTAATAAAGTGATTTTGACACAAACATTAACAAAGAATAAATTTTTACAAAAGCATCATTTAATAGATAAGATCTAAAATGTGTTTTGGAAAATAAAATATCCTTCAAATAAAGTACTTTTTACAAAAACTACCCCTAAAAAAACTACTTAAAAAAAGTGGCTTTAAAAAGAAGTGCCTTTAGAATGTAGTAGATTCTAAGGAAAGTACATTTTAAAAGAAAGTACATTTTAAAAGAAAGTACCTTTTAAAAGAAAGTACCTTTTAAAAGATGGTACCTTTTAAAAGAAAGTGCCTTTTAACAGAAGTACTTTATAGAAAAAAGTACCTTTTGAAAAAGTACCCCTTCCAAAAAGTACGTCTTAAAGAAATGCTCATTCAAAAAAGTACCTATTTAAAAAGTACTTCATAAAAACTATCTTTCAAAAAAAGTACCTATTAACAAAGTACTTTATTGATTTTAAGAAATCACTAAAAGTACCTTATAAAAAAGTGCTTTTTAAACAAACACGCTTTCAAAAATTCATCTTTTAAAGCTACGTACGTTTAATAAATACCTTTTAAAAGCCTTTCAATGCAGCAAAGGTACCTTTAGAAAAAAGTACCAGCAAAAATACTTTTTTAAAAATTTATCTTCTAAAAAATTTCAGAATAAAAAACTATTTAAAATATTATTTCCTTTTAATAAACAGTTGGGCTCAGAAAACCCCTCTTTAAAAAATACACTTCTAAAAATTAACTTTCGAAAGACAAAAAAAGCCCCCTTCAAAAGGAAACCCCTTTTACAAAATTATATACTAGAAAAATACTTTTATTTAAGAAAATATATATATTTTTTTTGTATATTAATTAAAATAAAAGATATCTTTAAAAAATAAAAACAAAAATAATTGGATTTACAAACAAATTTGCCTCCGCATTTGCATCGTAAGACAGTATTGAGGCGCGTTAAGAAAATAGCAACTGAAAAAGCGACCCTAGAAATACCTTTTCAAAGAAAATACCTTTCGAAAAAGGTACATTTTGCAAAAGTGCTTTGTATTGAAAAACGAAAAAAATTCTATAAATATTTTACTAAGAATTGCTTTTTATCAAAAAAAAAAAACTTTGTTATACAAATTTTACGTTTTTCCCGCAAATGAGTATCTTTGAAAACAGAAACCTACAAAACAAACGAAAAATGCCTTCATTTTTCAATATATATGATTTTCAATTTCCGTTTAAATTTCAATTGAAAAAGTACTTTTTAAAGAAGTGCGCAAATACGAGTGTGCGAAGGTGCGTTTGTACACGACACGTCTAAACTTTTTCATTTGTGTTTGTAAACACATGTAGCACCAAATAAAAAGAACTGCGTACATTTGGCAACCATTGAAAGCACAACCATACATTTCCGCTTCCGCTTAGATAAATACACAGATTTGAAGCTTCCTTTTTACGCAAACATGTCAATTATAATTATTAATGGTTGCAAGAGGTTTCTCTAGTTTAGTTTCTCATTTTATATTTTTTTTGACAAACATTCGCGCCAACACATATTAAATGACAAAATTTATTCAACTTTGGATCGGCTTAAAGAAAATTTTCTTTTTTATAAAACACAAAATACCAAAAAAAAAAAAAACAAGGAAAGGAAAGAAATTAAAAACTGCAACTTTTAAATTGCCACAACCGATTTCTCGACGACTACGAGAAGCCCCATTGTCATGCGAATGCCTGTTGATGTGGGTGATTGCGGTTGTGTCAGATAAAAACAAAACGGGTCGAGGTCAGACACTTGGATGAGCAAAAAATATCATATTTTGGATTTCTATGCTTATCGCTTGTGTGTGTGGAGAGTGTTTGTGTGTGTGTGAGCAAATGTGCTGGTATATTTTTTAAAAAAAAAGTGCACATTTGTATCTTCTTAATAGATTTGTTTGTGTGAGTTGTAGGCATTTTATAAATATATGCAGCCCTAAAAAAAATATTGTGTTCAACTGTTCAAGGTTTTTTTTATATATATATTTCTTTTTTTTTTTTGCTACAAAAACAAGCGAAAGACACAATTTAAAAGGGGAGGAGTAACAACTGACAAACAAAAATACAGTGAATTAAAAAGATACTTAAACAACCTGCAAATCGGAATTCTAGAAATTTAATAATGTTTGGAAAAAAAACTACAATACTTGGCTTTAAAAATTTGATTGCTAGGAAAAGAAAAAGCATTTTCTCTAAAACTCTGTTTAAACTAAAATGCAAAAACAAGAAAAAGTGATTTTTGGTCGCAAAAACCGGACTCAGCCCCACCAAGAAGTCTAGAAAAACGTTGTCAGTTGCAGCTTTTTGGTCAAAAATGATTATTTTGCTTTCCTGGCAAATTCGCACTGACTCCAAATGTCTAAAGACTCATTAATTAAAAGTTACTTTTTCTCAAAAAAAAAAAAACAAAATACTGTGTCCGTGGGGGGGGCTTAAACAAATTTAAAAAGTTTCTTCCATAGAAGTTGAACTGATTGCCATTATTTTCGACTCTAAATTTTACATTCTTTGCCAGTTGCAACAGACACTCGTGTCTTCCAAATTACAACAACCCTTTCGAATAGCAAAAAATTGATCTCACTGAATTTTGTTCGCCACCCTTTATATCTTTAGCCTACTTTATGGCCCTCTCCAACATTATCTCGTTTCAATTATAAAGTTCATCATTGACATTAACCAAGCAATTGACATTTTCCTTACAAAAGAAATTAAAAAAAAAGAATAAACCGAAAAAACTTGTTGCATCACTCCAGCCCGCTTGTTTCTGTGTCATGATAAGCTGATGTAGGTACGAATGTCCTGTGACTTTGCTTTGTGCCATTTTTTGAAACAATTTATTTACCCCCCCCCCCCCCCTACCACTTTCTGCTTTGATTGACATGAACATGTTGCATAAAGCCATTTAATGGAATGGCACAACAAAGCCGTGGAAAGTTTCAAAAGCAAGAAGACCTACAGGCTGGTGTAGGGACAAGCCACTTTCCATTATTATGAATTTTCCAATATTTGACGAAATGTGTTATAAACGTCATTTGCTGTTATGCCAATAATGACATGACAGGGCTTAAACAATTGTCAACAACAAAAAATGGCAGCTTGAGGGCAGAGAATTTCAATGTTTGTTAAATAAAAAGACTAGAAAGTTGGTAGATCCCCTCAGTTTCTGAGTTTTGCTGGCAAGGGGGCAAGAGTCACGCTTTAAACTGGTTGAGAACCCCCCCCCCCCGCCCCTTTCTTAACGGACACTTACAGAACATTCTGCCTGTTATAAGCACTTATACAGAACAGAATGGGTATATCGAACTCAGACACGTGGGGATCCTGCGCTGAGCAGAAGGAGTCAATGGAACACTTGATTGTCAACTGCGTGGCACTGGGACACAGAAAATACCGGCTACTTCATAAATATATGCTAAGTGAGCAGGACTAACACTAACACTACCATTAAAGAAGTTGGTCCGATGATTTGATTGGATGCAGTTCAAAGGTCCGTTCTGCATCAGAGCTCCACTATCATTCAGTCATTGTTTTATCGTCAAAGCAATGAAATGGGAAATAATTTTATCAATAAACAGAATGACTTTTGCTGGCATATATTTTTCTTGGTTAAGCTTCTGAAGGGGCGTGGCGTGGGAAGTTGGGTACTTTTATGTTTAAGAAAAGCCTGGTGTATTTGCCACATTGTCCGTAGGCATCTTTTTTTACATGCAATGCTGCTGCTGTTGAAAAGAAAGTGGCTTTCCCGCCGGCCATTAACCATAAAAACTTCAGCAATTGATTATTTTTCAAAACGCTGGTATGAAACTATAACTTTTTCCAGGATTCAGCTGCCTTTTTGCTTAGATCATATACTTTTTTTAGATCATAATACTTTTTTCCTGGTGTGCTTAGGGGCCACGGTAACATCATGTTCAGCGTATTCCATATGCAAAGTACAATTCAAGTAGTAAAACTTGAAGATACAAAAAATAACGATGGCGAAAAAAAAAAGAAATTCATAAAATTATTTAATTTTATTTTTCAATCTCTCTCTCTCTCTCTGTTCGCCGCCACACACGCCAGTTGGTCAAAGACTGAAAGGACACTGATATCAGCATTGAAGTATGACAACTTTTTTTTTTCTTTTTTGTTGCATAACACTTTGTGGCATATTTGTTTTCCCAGCGACAGATTATGGCTGCTACAAATATTTTATATTGAAATTTTTCGCCAACAAAATTTTTTTATAATAAAAATGCCAATAATATTATTTAGGGGCACAAAATGATGGGGTGAACTTTCCTTCTTTTTTGTGGCATACTACTAAGAAAGTTTTATAGCTATAAGGAGGTAACATAAAAACACAAGAATTTAATGATAAGTTCGCTTTTCTGTTATTGAAAAGATTTGCGAAAACACCAAAAAAAAAAAAAGAAAAAAAAATCTTTTAAAATTTATTTATTTATCAGAAAAAATTTAAAGCCCACATAAGAGCGAAAACAATTCAATGCTCAAAAGCTGCCAGTCAGGCGATATTTTTGAATACACACAATCACTTGAATGTGCTTCTGGCATGCATGTGCATGTTCATGTGCCATATGAAACAGGCGTTTCTTATGCGCATAAAAATGAAAAATTTGGAAATCTGTTGTAGCGATGAAAATTTTTATTACTATCAATTTACATTCATAACGAAAATTTTCCCGAAGCAGTGAAATTTCTATGGTAGCAGCCATCAGCTGACATACACACACGCACACACACAGATTTGCCTTTCCAACCAAAAAAAAATCATTTGATATTTACGGAGTTGACAAACTTGTGCATATGATCAAAGTTTATGGAACTTGTTGACTAAATTCATAAATTTAAAAGCAAACTTTCGCTCTTTGTTCGCAGCTATTGTTCTTTTAAATTACTTTTGGCAACAAGATTTGGCAACAAGATTTGGCAACTGGCTAGACGAAGTGACACTGACAGCACGAAAGCAGACTCGTATTATGGCATTTCTGCCGGGAGGAGTTTAATGGCGATTAAATAATGCTGCGGTTTTAAGCAATATAGAGAAACTTTGGGATATGTATTAAGCAGATACCTTTTTTCCAGCTTAGATTAGATGAGTGATTTCAATAAAAAAAACAAAATTAATAGGTGATACGCTGCACATGATCGTACATACGAAAAAGAAGGGAACTTTAAGCCGTTTGTGTCAGTTCTCCCCATAAATCTGCTTCCTGCCACTGCACACCGTGTAGTGCATTAGCCAAATCAGGGAACTTTTAAATGAAGGCAACTTTAAGCCGTTTGTGTCAATTCCCCTCATAGATCTGCATCCTGTCACTGCCGAACATCAGAACCTTTAATGAATAATTAATAGTGGAAGTCTGAACCAAAATAGTCCTTCTCACTGCCACCATCGTTAAGATGTTGTGCTTTGGCTTTCCTTCAGTACGACAAAGAACCAGCTCACCTCTGGCAAATCCAGTTCACTCAAAATATTGGCAGAATGTAGGCCGCATCTCATGTGTCCCAGTGACATACAAGTAATCCAATGACTCCTTATCTTAATTTCAATATGTCCTCACGCTTGCTGTTATCCATTTGTCTATCTCTACTTAAAGGAGCCTTTTTTTTTTTTGAAAACCAAAGGATGTAGTGGACTTACTAAAGTCCTGCCAGCTCCTCCTTCAGCGTAGTTGTCTGACCTGTCGTCACCTTTATGCTCCTCGTGGCGCTTCTCTCACTCGTTTGTATGTATTTTAAATTTTAATTTATGCACTTTCTGTTGTTCGAATTTCATGCCAAAGTATGACCAATTTTGTTTCTTTCTCAATACCGATTGAAAATCAATCCTTTAGAAAATATATTTACACACCATTGAAGACCTGTTCAAAGAGAAACCACAGACAAACAAATTTATCAAAACGGCAAAATTAATCTCTTTATCAAAAATAATCCCCTACATTTTGCAACATGTTGGCATTTTTTCTGCTTATCAATTACCAGAGAAAAAATGCAAATTTTGTGTCTTTCTGGTGCAATAAACAAAATAAAAAATACACTGAAACAGTAAAAAGTAAACGTTCATTTGAACATTGAATTATAATATTTTAAGTTATTCGAACAAAATGTAAAAGAAAATTAATTGAATGCAGACGAAATTCTATCATTCCAGCCAATAAAAAGAATTTCATTGACATATTTAGCAACGATCTGTTCAAAACACAAAAAAAGTGTTTCTTAGAAAATCACATGATTTTACTGCTGGTACTCGTGTGTAAAATTCCCGACGATTTTATGTGTTTCTGTCATCTATTTGAACACATATCAATTTAAATTTGTTTATTACAATTTATATGAAATAAATTTATATAAAAAGTTCATGTAAATTAGAAAGATTCATGTTAAAAATTAACAAGTCAATTAAGTGTTTGAGCAAATGGGTAAATTTAAAACCTAATTTTCAGAGAAGAAAACAAGAAAATTTTTATATTACAATTGACATTATTTTGAAAAAAGAGTTGAATGGTTTTCTAACTACTGCGTAAATGTCGTTACAAATAGTGAAATGGGGCATAAGAGTCTCGAACACACAAGAAATTGTTGCAAGTGACAAATGCCAGACAAAACAAATGTATAAATAATGGCCAACTGGACACTTTGCTGTAACATCGCCGGCCGTTGCATAAAGCCTTTGATGAAGCCATTACATTTCTGCTTTTTGTTTATGACCTTAAAACAACTCAAAGCTCTGCCACTTGTACACAAGAATGTGTAAATGCAGATTCTGCAAAATGTTGAAACCGCATTTTCTACTCTGAAAAACTAAAAGTACTCAGTCCGATACGCTTAACTTTGACCACATGCGTCATGTGTCTTTCATTTTTCTGCAGCAATTATCATAGAATTTTAGATTTGAATACGAAGTTCCTTAAAAAAATTTCGTGAATTTAAAATTTTCTGCAATTTCTATTTTGTCTCCTTAAAAATAGTTCGTTTCTTTTAGATATAATACAATTATGACAACGTTTTTTCCCCCCTCCCCCCAAAAACACTTCTAATATACACCCCCCTTCAACACAATTTCTTTCTCCTGCAACATCGCAAACTGCCGTCATTTCATGCATTTTATTCATCTTGCGAACAGGAAAAAGTCTCAGTAGTCCAAATCTAAGAAAACGTGATGGTTGCGCTGTTGTCTTTAACCAACAAAAATTTTGCTCTTTTAACCAGAATTTAGCACTTATCGAACAAACTTCTATGGCACACGTTTCAGGTTTCAAACAAAATTCCCAAATGCCGATAATCGCAGCAACTTTTTTAATTAACACTAGACGATTCTGCTTAATAATTTTATTCACTTTCTTAATAGTTTCATGGGTTTTTCATCGGTTTTGGGGCGGAACGTCGTCCCTCTTGGAAAAGCTTGTACCACTTGCGACCATTTGTCTGTCTCAAAGTACAAACACATTTCCAATTTTAAGTTAATTTTGGCACTTAATTCCAGTTTTTACAAAATTTATTTAAATGCATTTTCTTCGACTGCAGAAAATCATTGAAGACCCAAAACTTGCTAAACAGCCAAAACTGGCAACACTTCTTCAAGACGATTGTACAACATAAAAACGATAATCGAATGTACTAAATCATTAAAAATTCCCATCACTATTTGAACATTGAATTCGTATTATAAATAAGAAACTATTGAATTAAAAAAAGTTATAATAAAAATACAAAATAAATATATTATTTTCAAGGATCTTGAATGAAATTCTAAAAATCTTTCGTTTAATAAATCGACAATTTGTCATAAATATTAATGCAAAAAGATTTTAAGAAACATTAAGTCTGAGTTAAGAGAGCACAAGCGGCTTTTTTGTTACTACAATAGAAATTATTAGCAGATATATAACACAGACTCTTTAGAAATCGTTTGATTTGCACAACATTTTATTGTTACAAACCAATTTGAATAAATAATTAATATTTTAAACGATTTCTATTCCCTCAAATTTCGAACATCATTCAAACTCTTTTTAAAACAAACGAAAATAAACGCAAAAAAATCAACTTCAGTCTGGGAAAACAAAAAAAATCTTTTACTTGAAAAGTAGATTAAAACAAAAAACTCTATAGCTGAAAACTATATCTACGTTAAGCAACAAAATTTGCCAGCCATCAAGAATATAATAAACTTTAAGAATCAAGTTAAGAAGGTTTTTGCTTAAACGCAGAAAAAAAAACACATTTTGCCCAGCAACAAACAGGTGCCGCATTTCAAATCGTGCCATTACAAACTCTAATGGTTGCCTTTTAGTACTAATACAAAACAGATTAAAGCATGTTTGTACATATTTGCACAAGTTTTCCACCGTCTACAGTAAAACTTCTGCTGTTGTTTGATATTCTTATGGCAAACAAAAAGCAAACATGACTTTAATTACAAGCCAAATGAGAGAAACTGTTAAACACACACGAGTCAGGGGAATAATTACAACATTTACTTGTACAAACATTAAATTTAATCCAACAGAAAAGAAACACACAAAAAGCTAAGAAAGTTAGTGTTGACATGCTACATTATTAAGCCAATTAAAATTTAAATGCAGTACTTTCGACATTAAATATCAAATAAGAGTTTGTCTTAAAGATGTTAAAGCAAAAAAGGAAAATGATGATTTAAAAGATTTTGTGACAAGAAAATAAAATAACTTTTAATTTAATGTCGGTTTTTTTTTTGAAAATCTAAAATGCAGTTCTTTGTTAAATTTAAAAAAAAAAAATGTTTCATTTTATGACTGTTTCAACTATAAATGCAAAACCAAAACCAGAGCACTTAATATAAACTTGCACTCGGTGCGTATGAGTGATATTTTTACCATTTGCCTAAATGGCAAATAATCATCATACGGTCGGTTAATTTTAACACAATCACATGTGTCGTATTAAGCCAAAAACTTCTTCCAATTATTTTATGTAGTTTTTGGCGAAATAAAAAGTTTTTATTCATATAAATATTTCTGATAAAATAACATTTTAGTTAAAAAAAAAAAATTATTAAAATAGCAAAAAAAAATTTTAAGTTGTTATTTACGAAAACTATTCTTTAAAATAACGGCCGAATCCTGCATTCGACACCAGACAGTTGTGGCCATTTCAATTGCTAAGGCCCATTGTACATATAAAAAATTAATGGAATATAACGAAACAAAACTTTGAAAAAGTTTCAGGTCTGAAACAAACTAAGAGAATTTCTTGTTATTACTTCTTATGTTGAGACAAAAAACAACGAAGAAAACACAAAATCAGAGCCTTGGCAATGCAAAAAAACTTAAGCCATCGCTAAAACTGTTGCAATCGGTGTTGCTGGCACTGTTTTTTTAGGACCATTTATTCATAATTTTGTAAAAATTATTTGCAATTTTGGGGCTGTGGATAAATGATATTTCAGCCAGGGTTTTTAACATCTTGTTTTTCATTTCAGGTGCAATTAATATATAGATACAGAATTTTATATATATAAATAATATAAAACATCCTTTTAATAGCTGTGAAGATAAAAAAAAAGGGGGCGTATGAATGATATTAAAATCGCTACTAAAATGAAAATATTAATCATACAAAAATAGAAAAAATAGGGATTATTTATAAAAACCTAAAAAAATTATATTCAATAAAACAAAATTTATTCATATGTACTCGCATGTGTATTAAAACACTGCTAGGAATTTTTGATTTGGTTTTTTTTTTAATTAAAAAAATACAATAAATTAGAAAAAAAAGCTGTAAATATACGAGGATAAACAGCTTAAGTGGACAAGGAAAATGTTGTATAAAACATTTACTATTGGCAAGAATTTCATTATATCTTTTGCATTGAAAAATAATATATGATGAAAGACATGAACATAGAATGTGATTTCTTAGTGACTTTAAGGGAGAGCGATACGTATGAGTTATATGTAGTCCAGTGCTGCAAATATTAAGCAAAAATATTAATCATACGTGGGGCGTTAATCTGAAACAACAGAATGGTACGAACAAAATATGCTTCAATGAAGATAAACTTTTTACTCAAATTCGCAATAAAATTTGCTTATTTTGGTTTTAATAAATTTATACTTTTACTTATTGTAAAATAAACTTTTTTCATGACTATGATTATGGCCCATTATTATGTTGAAAAAAAAAACACTTTCACATAAAGTTTTTGACCATCATAAAACAGCAAATTTTTCTAAAGGAATACATTTCCCCCCCCCCCCCCCCCCCCCCCCCCCGAACACAACCAACAGCTGCCGTCCATCAAGAAATTTTTAAATATTTTATCAGTTAAATGTTCATTTACATGCAGCATATTTGGAATTTTTTCCTGTGTTAATAAACCAAATATCAAAAGTTATTCGAGCATAAACGAACTGTAGTTGTAGGGGAATGAATATTTACATATTTTGTATGTGACTGCTGTTTGCATAAATGTTTTGCGCTGCGTGTAATTAAGGAATTTCCAACAAAAAAAAAACACACACACAAACACTCATATATTTGTATACAATTTCAAACATCATGCGGATGAATTTCCAATCATTAGCATGAAATTACATGCCCGTGCACTTCAATAAATAAAACAACCAAAATTAAGAGAGAGAGAACACAATGGCTGCATGCATGGTCACTGTGTGAAAGTTTCATACTAATTTGCATTTAGAAAGTGAAATATTTTCAATTTAATTGAAGCAAAGTTTCATAAACTAAAGCTGATGTAGGCGCAACAGACAGCGTGAGCGCGAAAGAGAGAGAGAGAGAGAGAGCGCTACGAAGCCAAAGGCAGCAACAGCAAATTACATAACGAAAACTGACAGTTCATCAGGAAAACTTTAAAAATAAACGAAATTATTAAAGTTCAACCATTTTTTGTTTTGATTTTACTGAGTATTTTCAAGGCGCTGCAAAATATTCTGCAGTATTTTTAGATATCTCCGAATAACTCATACACCAACAACTTAATTAAGAAAATATTATAAACAAATTAAAATGCCTCATTGTTTTTTAAATACCTCCGGCTTTTAGTAACTATTATAATTAACTTTTTAAGCAAATGATATGATCCAACTGCTCAAGAATTAGCAAAGTTGGCATGAACAAGCCGTTGGCACCTTCACCCGGCCGAGCCAAACAATTCAATTTTTTTAGTTTTCTTACACAAACTTCCAACTTGACACCGCACATTCCCTTGTACATTTTGAAACCCCATAAACCGGCCGCAAAATCACAATGCACTTCTGTTAAAGCACTAAAAAGAAGAAAAGCACATACGAAATTTATCACACAGACGGGAAATTGAAAATTTCTCTTTTTAATTTGCCACATAACAACAAAAACACCGCCAACAACGAGAAGGAAATAAAACCATTGCTAAGCACGAATAGAGGAAGACAGATTTGATTTTAATGGCATTAAGTCAATTAAAAAACGGAGGAGACAAAAATTGTGCTTTAGAAGTAGCAAATGTATGTCTGATTAACCGGCAAAAAGCATTTAAATAATCGCCCATCAATAGTTTTCAATTAAAGACTCTTTTTTTCTGTGAACAGATAATCGAGTTTAAAGTTGTGGCTGCAATCAATTACAAATAGGCAGATTAGAAGCGAGTACTGACTTCAATAGTGCAAAAGCGTCTGGATTTAAAAACTTTGTTGCTTTATTGTGCTGCCTAGAGAAAGCAGCGTTCTATTAATTTTTCGCTCGAAAAATCTAATTTAAAGATGTATTTTAAAAAATGTTTGTAATTATCATTTATTTTGAATATTTTAGATTATTACTTCGAGTTTCTATTTTATTTACATGAAATTTTCTTTGAGCTAATTTTTGCAAAAGTTTAGCATTTAAAAAAAAATTTTTCCAAAAGGTACTTTTTAGACATATTCTCCTAAAAAGTACTTTCCTAAACGGTACGTTTTCTACAGAGCACTTCATTATAACTTCTTGTTTTAAAATTCTGTTTTTTTCATAAAGTACTTTTTTCAACAATCTTGTTTTATGTTGCTTTTTCCAAAAGGTGTTTTTTAAAGCAATACTTTTTTTTAAAATGTAATTTTATAAAACAATATTTCTTTGAAAAGGTACTTCTTGAAACGGTACATTTTTTAAAAGGTACTTTTTTAAAAGGTTTTTTTTAACTAATTTTTTAAACATTTTTTAATGCTCGTTTTGCAGTCTTTTTTTTTTGTTCCTAAATGTACTCTCTTTAAAAACTATTTTCGAAAAAAGTATTGTTTTCAAAATGTAGTTTTTTTAAAAGGTACTTTTCAACAAAGTAATTTATGCACTCTTTCTAAAATATTTCTTTGCTCTACATTTTTTGTCTTAAGACACAACTTTTTTTAAACATACAATTACGCTTTCCAAACGTAAAATTATAGGCGCTCGATTATCTGAAAAGCTCTTATTCCCTAAAACAACCCATTTTTTTAATTTAATTTCGTGAATATGAAAACGCGGTACTTAAAAAAAATATATATATAAAATGTTTGCTTGCGTTTTTAAAGAATTTATCATTTTATTTTTAATTTCATAAAAAGTTTATTATACATTTTTTTAAATCTTTAATTATAATATTAAATTTATATTTTATTTTAAAGGCATTTTTCTTAAAGCTTTATTTTTTTAAGTAAAGTTTTAAAAGCAAACTTTATTCCAAAAGGTATTTTTTAAGAGGCATTTTTTAAGGATAACTTTTTAGGAAGCTTTTTAAACGTCCTTTTTTAAAAAAATTTTTAAGGTTCTTTCTTCAAAAGTAATTTTTTTAAACGATACTGTCTTCAAAAGTACTTCTTTTAAAATATACCTTTTTTCAAGAGTACTTCTTTCAAAAGTACTTTTTGTATTAGATAATATTTTTAAAGTCCTTTTATAAAACGTACTTTTTTTTAAAGACGCTTTTTTTAAAGCACTTCTTTCAAAAGGTACTTTTGTTAAAAGATACTTTTTTTTAAAAGATACTTTTTTTTAAAAGTACTTCTTTCAAAAGCACTTTTTTTAAAAGATACTTTTTTTAAAAGATACTTTTTTTAAAAGATACTTTTTTTAAAAGATACTTTTTTTAAAATACTTCTTTCAAAAGGTATTTTTTTTTAAAAGTTCCTCTATAAAAGTTACTTTTTTTTAAAGTACTTTTTTAAAAGTTAAAGATACTGAAAGATTCTTTTTTAAGGTACTTCTTTCAAAAGGTACTTTTTTTAAAAGATACTTTTTTTTAAAAGTACTTCTTTCAAAAGCACTTTTTTAAAAGATACTTTTTTAAAAGATACTTTTTTTAAAAGATACTTTTTTCAAATGATACTTTTTTTTAAAGTACTTCTTTCAAAAGGTATTTTTTTTTAAAAGTTCCTCTATAGAAGTTCCTTTTTTTAAAAGTACTTTTTTAAAAGTTAAAGATACTGAAAGATACTTTTTTAAAGTACTTCTTTCAAAAGGTACTTTTTTTAAAAGATACTTTTTTAAGATACTTTTATAAAAAGCTTTACTCAAAACGTACATTTTTCAAAACGTACTTTTTTGAAAGGCACTTTTTTTTAAAAAACATACTTCTTATTCAATAGTACTTTCTTTAAAGGTACTTTTTTAAAGGTATACTTTTTTCTATAGTACTTTTTTTTCGAAGTTACTTATTTAAAAAGGTACTGTATTCGGAAAGGTACTTTTTTTTAATAATTTCCTAAACATACATACTTTTCTTAAGAAGCAATTTCTTAAAACGTACGTTTTTTAAATAAACTTTTTCTTAATGGTAGTTTTCATAAAAGATACTTTTTTGTTAAAAGACACAGGTTTTAACAGACACTGTTTTTTGAAATGTAAAATAAGTACTCATACATACATACATACATACATACATACAATTTATGTATATCGGTTAAACACTTTATACGAATATTTTTCCAAACGATAATTTCTAAGAATTTTGTTAAATCCATTTGCACTAATTTTATTTTTGAATTTTATTGAAAATACTGCAACCTGATATTTATGTCAATTTGAACATTTTGTGCTCCCCCTAAAAGCCAACATAATAATGCAATACCATTGCGTATACATTTAGTCAATTCACGTCAGTTTGTGTGTAAAAATGATTTCAAAACAAGTATAAAAATTGTAAAGCAGAAAAAATAACATAATAATAAAATCTTCAGTAGCAGCAGAATCAATAGAACACTTTGTTGTCACTGAAATGGAATGATTCAATTGAAAATAGTGCACCGTTGAAAGGACTGGATGAGAAAATAAAAAATAAAACGAAACAACCCCCCCCCCCTCTGGAATTATAGGGAAAAAAGAAGAATTGGTTATTTTATTTCATAAAATTGTTTTCTAAGCTTTATGGGGAATACGATGAAAAGTCATAATAAAATGAAAGCAATAAATAATAGAGTCGTTGGAAAAATATTTGTAGCAGGCAGGGATTCATAAGCTGGTGACCGGAGTAAAACAGAAGGACAAATTATTTAAAGTGAAGTGAACTAATTGTTTGTCATTAAATTTTTCTACAATTTAGAGATTGAAATGCCAATTGAAAATGTTGTCTTGTTTAAAACTGTGGGTCACTTTTCCAAATGATTTTGTTGTTTTACTATTTTTTTTTTTTCAATATTAGCCCTTTTCCTTTTGTTCTAGAATGAAATATGGTTTAGTCTTACATGCTCTTATTTTTAAAGACTTTCCATTATGAAAGTATGCAGTGGCAACTGTTGCTCTGTAAAAAAGGGAGGAAAAAAATCGATCACAAACTGCATGTGACAACTCATGTTCTTCCAATACAAGTCACAACTATTGAGCTGAGTTGCAGCAACCACTTTACAATATTGCAACTTCGAAGGGTTTATCATTTCTGTTTTGTTTTTTTCTTTTTTGCTGTTGCTTTTTTTACATTTCATTGTCAAGCATTTCGCAATTCCAATATGACTTGACAATAGAAATGTGTATGACTTTATTGTTGGTATGAAATAAAGCTGGCATTTTAACTGTCATGTAAGAACATTCCGTAAAGTTGAGTCAATTTTAAATTGAAATACTTGAAGAGACACTTCGTAGTTGTAAAGTGAATTCTTGCACGCCAAAAATTATTTATATGAAATGAAAAGTTTCGTTTTATTATGTGGCAAATAATGTGTGTAACAGGATCAATATACACGAGTTTATTTTAATTTGTCCCAATACGCTGCTGATGAACATCTTAGATTTGTTTTAAGAGCAAAAAAAAAACATAGAACTGTTAGGCCGTCAGCTGTTCACTAAACGATATTGGAAGTTCGTTCGGACAAGCGTTGATGCGACCGAGACACTTTGAGGACCAGCTTTAACTTGACTGTGAGGCACTTAACCCTGTTGAGTTAAATAACTTCGTGCAAAACACTGACAGGTCTTATATTATTTTATTCACTTACGTTATTTATAAAAAATAGGCCCGCCAACAGACCTAATAAAAGCTCAGATGTCTGTTACACAATAATTGCATTTCAAATTCTCGCCTTCAATCTGGTTTAAGCTTCATTTTAAAAGAATAATCTATCACTGCCACCAGCTTTATTTCTATAGGCATCCCTGCAATAACACGATGGCTTTGATGGCTTTCCAACATAAAATCGTTGCTGGAAATCTCAAAAATTATCTCGCTTTTTTTTTTTTTTTTAAATTCTAGTCATAATTGTTGCTAAATTGTAATCTCTACAAATTTGGTTTCAAAGAAACTGAGGCCACATCCCCCATCCCCACCCTCACCCGCATCCAAATCCTTGGTAAAAAGCATAATATTTCCTATACAATAGAACTTACAAAATGTTGTTTGTACTCTCGTCTTAATCATATTGTTTTTGTACATCTCATTTTTAACTTTTCCTTATTCTCTGACCTGTATCTGTTTAATCAATAGAATCCTTTCACACGAATCCTGTACGAAAAACTTTTCAATTCTCAAACATAAAATGTACTTTTATTATGCTACACATTTTGGCGCAGAAAATTTTACAATGAATGGAAAAAAAGTTGTGCCACAACAAATAAATAATTCATTGTCTGTTTATGGAATAATGAAAATATTTGCATTTTAATGGTGTCTCTTTGAATTTTCTTTTCTATCGAATTCATGCAGCGTTCATGATATTAATGCTGCAACACAAAAACGATTTAGCAGCGTATGAAGGAGGCAGACAACAGGTTACGATTGGATTTCGTTTCGTTTCCTTTCCTTTCCTTTTCGGTTTCTGCATTAGTTTGAAGTCTTTTAGATTTTTTTCTGTACTGAAATTAAGACATTTTTATTCAATATTTATTGTTTTTTTTTGGAAAATTTTATTTTTTTAAGGAAAATACTCGTATAAAATTTTTTTTTTAAACAAGTTTTCAAACGGATAATGATATATTGAATAAAAATCGTTTAATTTCTAATAAAATATATTTGAAAAATCTTAAGCTTGAGGTTTTGAAAACGTTTCAAAATATGTTTCACAAAAAACCGCTAGATGTGTAACACTTTTAGTTGTAGGTGGGAAATTGTCCTTCTGTGGCAATAATGAAATATGGCCACACGAAAGTAAATACGATTGCAAGAAACTGCTTTCATTGTCCGCCAATAGTCCGACAATTGATATAACCGCCAACAAAACTTTTCAGTTCATAGCGTTTTCTGATAACTGAATATTGTTAGAAATATACTAAAAAATCTGAAGCTGGGAAACGATTTAAAATATCAAGATCAAAGCATTAAAAAAAATATTTTCAAATATTTACAATCAAACGTTTTTGTTTAGCTGCGAATCAATAAAGCAACTTCACTGAATCAACCAACACTTTTATTGCAAAAATTTATAACTTTTCTTTGTTGAGTTAAAGAAAACATTATCCATTGGATCAGTGAATATTTTTGCTAAAATTATTTTTTAAATTCTGCATCAAACTGTTTGTGGCGGTATATTCTGGGTGCAAGAGTTTTTCTCGGTTTTGTGTGAGGAAATCTTTTAAATTATGCCTTTTAAGGGATAAATTTTATGCCAAAAACTTAAGCCAAATGTCTTGATTATCGAGCTTCGACTTCGACTCTGGCAAAAAGCTTCACAGTTTTGTGTTTAGTTTTACAAAAACAAAAAATCACAACTTGTTTAAAAATATATATTCTTTTAATGACACATGATGAAGTTGCAGATATATTTTTGAGTGGGACTTTACCCATCCCGATCACGTCCAATATTTAATTTAAAAACTACTCGTATTTGCAGCACATTGTTGATTCCTTTAAATTATAGTTTATGAAACATTTACAGTTTTCTAGATTCCCAATAAGGCATTATTTTTTGATGGCCTGGAAACGCTTTATACATGTTTTAAGCATTTTAAGCTGCATAATCTTTAATTTGTTTATTTAAAGTTTAAAAATTAAACTAATAAAAAACATGCAACTTAAAACATTTTCATAAGACTCTTCGTCTGTTTGTTTTCATCCAGTTTCCAACAACAACAAATACACTATTATTTTAAGCTGTCACAGTTGTGCCAAAGATTTCTGGCTATTTAATAGTTTGAGTACAAAAAAGAAAATATAATTCAAGATTAAACCGGAGGTAATGAAATTTATAGCGACAGCAAGTCTGACGTTATTAAGCAAACAACTTTCAAATGTGTCGCATTTATTTATGATGATTTTCTACAATTATAAACAAACATGTTGGCATATGGGCTACTCCATAACAGACAGAAAATCATGTAAAATGTTCAAAACACAAGAATATTTACTTCATTTTAAGGCTAAAAGCTGTCCACTAAAGACAGATCATGTTTTCGTTTGTTATAAAAAATGTTAAATATATTTGGCAATTCTACAGAGAGATATAACAAAAGTTTCACAAAACTAGAATGTTTATTTCCAAATATGTGGCACAAAAAACCGCTAGATGTGTAACACTTTTAGTTCCAGGTGGGTAATTGTGCTTCTTTGGCAGCTGTTATTGTTGCGGCAATGACAAATGTTCACACGAAAGTTAATACGATTGCCAGAAACTGCTTTCATTGTCTGACAATTAATGTATCTGCCAACAAAAATTATCAGTTTATAGCGTTTTCTGATAACTGTTGGACAAAAAAGCAAAAAAAAATTTAAAACAGTGATGTCCTTTACAGGTGTATTAAGCATTAAATTAAACATATCTGACAATAAAAAAAAAGTCAACTTTCTATGTCTGGCAATTGTCTGACAATTGCAATGAAAAGTTCTCTCACAAAGTCGGACAATAATGTTGGATTACAAGCGGTGTTTTCGAACGACGCTGTAAGATAAAGTCAAAAATTGTCCATTCATGCACTTGTAAGACATTTTTAGTCATATTGTCATATTACCATGGATTGACAATAGTTTTTGTAATAATAATAATTATAAAACAAATATTGTCAGTTCATATAGTAGTTGTGGGACAAGACAAAGACAAAAGTTGGCAATTTGTACAGCTGTAAGACATTTAAAGACACATTGTCCTATTACAATGCACTGGCAATAGTACAACGTTGTATGACAAAAACGAAATCACACACTTGTCAGATATATTTTACAGATTTTTTAACGCCAAAATTGAAAATGTAAGATCTGGCCTATTTTCCCAGCCTCGCAAAGTCACATCTGTTATTCAGTGTCATAAAAACTTACTTATAAGTTCAGTTCAAAATGTACATAATTTAAGTCCACTATTATAATGACATAGAAATCGAAATCATCGATGGGAATGCCCCATATAAAATTTCACCAAATAAATTAAGTTTCAGTTAAGTTTACGCTTCAAGTACTCTGTTCATTTAATTCATAAGAAAAAATTTAATAAAATAAAAAAAAGAAATAAATCATGCATAACTTTTACAAATATGTCTGCATAATAAAAATATTATTTATTTTTTATATTTCTCGCTTTCTGAGAAAAATGTTTTTTATAAAAGTAATTGAAATTTTATTTTTGTTTCATGTAAAAAACTCATACGAAATTCTTGTTCTGTTAAGGACTTCAACAGGGGTATAAAGAAAGTTGGTTGTTGTTGTATGTATAATTTTGCATGCGGCAGCTATTCCGGGGAATTCCCCGTAAATAGAAAAATCGCTGCTGCTTTTGGGCGAAGAGAAATACTTTATTCCAGCACTTTATCAAGTACAAGCAGAAAAGTTTTAAATTTATTTTTATTTATTTTATTAGCAAATTGGGGATTCCCCAAATTATAACCACAAGATTTTAATGGTTTGTATTGGCAATAGCGGCAGTTCAGATTATCGCTAAGTCACTGTTTATATATTAAGTCTTTGGCGTCTTTTTAGTGCTTGTCACACCCACAATGAATGAGATTTGTTAAACGCTTAGTTCAGTGTGACAATCTGTTGGTTTCACATCTCTTATACACAAGACATTGTTTAGATTTTCTGTGGCCAAAAGTACTAATCGAAACTATCCAAAGCTCCCTTTTAGGATTATCAGGCTTAACTCATATCATGTTTGGATCTTATGAAGATCATTGTAATATTTTAATTGAAAATTTATTGTATAGAATTTATCAAAGAAAACGTAATATTTCTCACGGCTATATCTTATAAACTGACTCGAATTTCGTTGCTCCATCCACAAAAAGTCTATTATTCAAAAAAGTTGCAACAAATCTGCACTTTCCGCTAAGTTGAGCAAAACAAAAACCTCCAATTGCCCTGAGAAACCAAAAACAAATTGTTATCGTCCTTCAAAAATGCTCAAAATGTGTCACATACTCGTAATTAAATAGTACCAGATGAATATATTTGGACCCAATGTGACATTTTTAGGCGTGTTTTTTTGAGTTGTGAGGGGGCAAGTTATAACAAAAATGTTAACATATATCTTACAATTGAAGCTCTTGCTTCGTAGTAACGTCGGTCATCAAAGCGATTTCTATACCAAATGTGACATGTTCGGCATCCCCAAATACTTTTAAGACTCACGTGTTTTTAGCATGTCCTGCCCTTCGTTTTTTTTTTCAAGCAACCCATTTTCACACTCATTTCATTTCTACTCGTAGTTATTTTATTTTTTTTCTGTTGTATCAGTTCCCGCTCCAGTTTAGGTCGGCTTAAAACCTTTTAAGCGTAAAACTTAGAACGAGTGTATAAATTTTTAATTTAAATAGTAATTTGCAAATAAGTTTTCGTTGAGGCAAATCATCTGTGCAAAAGTAAAGAAACACATTAAGGTCATCAAGTTTTGGTTCTATTTTGTTTCTTTTTGCGTTTTTGCATTAAAAAAAAAACACAAAAACAAAAGTGTTCTGACAAACGAGATTAAAAACTTGCCAGGCACGTACTGTTAAATAAAATGTTTGTCAGTCCATTAAAATGGAAGGAAATTTGTTCAGCTAAGCCAACGATAAGTGGTTTCGGCAAAGACACGTTTGTGTGAATTATAATAAAATGTTGGAAAAAAATGTAGTAGTAAAAACGTAGTAAAACAGAAAAGTTTCTAAAACGAATTTCAATTAATATATGTACATATTTTACGCACGAATAAAGGCGGAAGAAAGTGCACGCCCGCAACTAGACAACAACAGACATGATGAATCACATGACAAGCGAACTGAAAAACAAGTCCCATTTCCACTGGCTGAGACAATTTATAAAGATTTCTTTTTTTATAAAAATTTATAGTATAATAGAGCATGAACTTCTAATAAGGGCGGCTCAACTTTGTACATTGATATTGTTGTAGTTGTAAAGTTGCGGCGTGTTCAAGTGACTGTAATTTGGTGATTCATCACGAATTATTTTTGTGACTACTTTAACCTTTGCTGGGTCGCAGCCTAAGCAGCCACCAAGGCGATTACTTAAATTGGAGCCCACTGCATTATTAGACAATAGATATTTGCACAACAGTTCCGTGAGAAGGAAACGCAAGCCTTGAAAAAAAAGATCTTTGCCAGCCGTCTTTGAGTATGAACAGGATCAATCCAGAGCAGTAGAATATAGACTTCTGTCACAAAAACCTTTACTTTTCTTAGACTACGATTTGGGGACTTGCATTTGTAGCCCTTGAAAAAGTTCAACTGTTTAAGGAGTGAAATTTAAACAACTAAATGACTAGAAAAGGACATAATATGGCTGAATGGGAGCAAAAAAAGCAACAAAAAAACGGATGCTAATTCTATTTAAAAACCAAATTAATATCTTTCATTATTTGTCATTCTTGACACCCATTTCTGTATGAGTTGGTAGGTCACGAAACAAATAAAATTGAAGAATTTTAGATGAAACCCAGCAGAAAAAAAGATTGCAGAGTGTCTATTGGGGTGGCAACTTTGGGGCCGGCGATGTCACGGGCGCTGTTAAACAAGTCATCAACAACTAGATGAATGATTAGCAATTTATTTTCTCCTGCATTGAATAATATGGACACGAATTGTTATGTCACGTTTGTCATTTTCAAAGCCTGGTCATGCGGAGATAGTATGAACTGGTAAGACTGGCAAGAATGTACTTTCTAACGCCGCTAAATGTTTGCATATGGTTCTCTTCCCTCTAAACGTTTCGTATGGGTTATAGCAGTTTATTCGCCTGGATTGTCACGTCATCGCTCAAACTGAAACTGATTTAGGTGTTCGAGTCAAGGAAAATTTAAGATTGTGGTGGTATATTAAACAACAAACCCGCTCAGGATGTGTTTCAAGTGACATTTAATACATAATTATGTACTAAAGTAATCGTATGTTTTGGATTTCTAGTCACTTTTTTTGTGTGTTGCTCACCGAATTACAATCTATTAAGTTTTCAGAGAAATTTGGCCCTTTTTTGCGTTAAAACAAGTTTTTATTACCTTCCTTTTATATTTCAATTTCTACACAAGCATTTGAAATTGCGAAATGTTTTCACAAAAGATCCGGTTTTTAAATGCTTAAGAAAATCTTAACAAATTTGCTCGAATGAGATTAAAAACATAATTTCTGCAAATAAAACTAAAACATTTCACTTATGATTTTGCACATGAAACTATTTTCAAAAGGCCACCGTTAGCGCGTGTTGGAAAAAGAAAAGGGCAAAATTATGCGCATGGAAGTGAAAATACTTTTGCCTAATTGTCATTTGCAATTTTAAAGGACGTCGTTTTTTCAACATTTTCTCTTTATTTTTTCTCGCGCGCCAAAAACATACGGCCAATGCTGTTTTGAGGACGCATTTCATTTCAGAGATCTACAGTAGAGGGTAAATTTTAATAAGTTTGGAGTTTATATTAAATATATTACATATTTTAAAATGTTTGAGGTTTTAAAAAATTTATAAAAAATTTATAAAATTTTGTGAATTTTAGAAATTATGGAATATAAAATCAAATAACATTTTTATTATATATAATATTTCAAAGAATGCATGTCAAAAGTGTTTGGATTGTGGAAAGAAAATTGAAAAAAAATATTAATTCGATTAAATAGAAAAATTATAGGAATAAATATTCGACTATATATTCGAATAAAATTTGAAATCCTTTTTTTTTTTGCAATTATAATATTTGAAAAAGTTATTTGGAAGAATGAAATTTTTATTCGAATAATTGTTCGCTTAAATATATTTTTTTACTAAATTATACCATTACGCTCACATGTATATGATTGATGTAATACAAATGATAAAAATTAACTGAAAATATATTCGATTAAGTATTCGAATATGAGTTGAAATATTTTTTTTTGTTCTGGTAAATCTAATAATCAAAAACGTTGTTAAACAGAAAAATTTAATCGAACAATTTTACTCGAATAATTATTATTCGAATAATTTTTTTTTCATAATAAAATATGTATTATTAAAATTAATATTAATTCAGTTAAGCATAAAAAATATTCAATGAAATATGTAATTAAATATTCGAATAAAAGTTGAAATACTTGTGAAAAAGTTATAGAAATGATAGAATGGAATTTCCGTTCCAATAATTAGTCGAATAAATAATTTGTTTCAGTAAATTTAAAAAAAAAATGTATTTTTGTTGAAATATTTTTTATAAAAACTAATAGCATGCGAACTCGATTCACTAGAAAAACTACTCCGAAAAATATGCGAATAAGAGTTAGAATTCTGTTAAGCAAAAGTTCTTTGACAGAATGAATTACATCGCTTTCAGTTCGATCAACTTTCCCCACTGCTAGTCAACAGCTTCGATATACACCAGCCAAATACATATATCTGGTTTTTGTTGACTCAAATTTTTGTTTAAAATGAGAACCTTGTCTTATACCATTTTCTTTTATTTCCTCCAACAGCTTAAATATATTTAATAAAAACTATTTACTGAAGCAAAACAGTTATTGCTGGAAATGAAAATTTTTAAAGAAGATTAAAATTTTCTTACTGAACAAAAGGGTTTTTTTGCAAATACATATTTCCAATCAAATAATTCGCTGGAGCTCAGCCCAAGTGCACAGGAAGTCCTTAAAGTACTTGAAAACATTTGTTAAATATTTCATTAATTCAACAACAACAACAACAAGAAAAAACACAATAGCTGCATTAAAATAGTTACCCTTTATTTGCAAACGCTTGAGTGTTTCAATACAGTGAATTCAAAACAGAAAAAAAGATGTTGAAATTTTTGAACTGTTGCACATGAGTAATTTTTAAATGAGTTTTAATTTAATTAACTTGGCTTGTAATTTTTATCGCAATATCAAACACATGTTTACCTGCAACTGATGCAGCCACGATGCTGAGGCTGTGCCATTTCATTTTCCAGTAGCAGAATTATGTTTTGCTGCTGGTGGCATTTAACCTCGAAAAGTTGATGATGGAAGATGTGAAATAAAAAACGAAAAAAAACCAATGCAAATGATAGTGTTTCTTGTTGTGCTGCAGCCAGCTTTTTGCTGTTACGAAAAATTCTCTTTTTGTCCATCTTTAAAGCAATTGTTTCTTGGTTTTTTTTCTGCTCAAGTCCTCCGCAAGTCCTGTTGTTTAACAAAACCCCAATAAAAGCCTCAATTTAACTGTGTTCAACAACGTTTTAAAGGACTTCGTGTAAAAACAACACTTTTTTAATTGTATTAAATCCATAAGCAACCATGTGAAAGGACGATAAGACAGGTTTTATAACACATCTCTTTGCCCAGAGTTGGGTAAAAAATATAGCAAATGGAACATATTTGTTTTTCTGCTCAAGGTATGTAATATTTTATTCTCTTCGTTGTTTCTTTTTTGTGTGACAGGCTGCGGCAGGAGATCTAATAAAAACCAAAATATGGTCTACATGACGATTTGTTCAAACTGCACACGAATTTTATCGTTTTTTTTTAAAGCCAAACGAGGGTTGTCACAAAATTTTAAGTGTGATAGTCAGGACAACTGCAATAAAAAAGCTTAAGCTGAAATGCGGTTCAATTGGGGGTTTTTCCTATAGCTTTTCTTTTTGGAAGAAGTTTGCAAAAATAAATTAGAGCATTTTTGAATTAAAAGTTATTTCTTAAGAGAATTAAAAAAAGCCCAAGAATTAGAAAAAAAAACACAAAAAAAAAATAAAAAACAAACCAAAACAATTCCAAGTAGACCACGGACTCGGTTATATAAGACATCTGGCTTATAATTTAAAACTAACCTAAAAATTTTAATTTAATTAATATTATTTAAAAACATTTTATTTAAAATGTTTAGGAAACCGAAATCAAATGTTCAGACGAAAAGCGAAAAAGTGAATTTCGGGGCGATTAAAGCACAACAGTGTGACCGCATTGTACCAATTATTGTCACAATTCAGTTTCAAGCGAGAAATTTGTCCCTACTGGTGACAAAAACGGGCGTCTTAGATTTTGGTGTTGGCGCCGATATTCAATTTTGCATGGCTGGCAACTGCAACCTCCTCCCAGCCCTCGCACTTGCAAAACATTGCATAAACACCACATTTTTATTTGCAGTGCCACCGCATTTCTCTCCATATATTTTTTTTTTTGCCGTTTCTCTGTAAACTTTGTGAAATATGATGTGTGAATAAAGGGTTGACATTTATGAAACGTTACAACAACAGGCGAACAAGAATAACAACCGCCATCTCTACCTTCTGGTGGCGAAAGAAATAACAACTTTCATAAGTAAATATTTATTTTGTATTGTTGTTGCAGCGGAGCAGAGTGTATCCTGCTGTAAATAAACAATTCGAGTTCACTTGCACGTGCACGTGCATGCCTGTGTGTGTGTGTGTGTGTGTGTGTGTGGATGAGTGCAGGCATTTTTGTTTTATGAGAATTTGCATTTTTTTTATGTATGTTAAAAGGATTTTATCAACACAGCGCTCATAAATACTTGGAATCAGATGCAAACTGCAGTTTATACCTTAATCTTCTTTCATGAGGTATATTTCTTCTGTGTGTATGTGTGTGTGTGTGTGTGTGTGTGTGTTTGTATGTGTGTGTGAGCCATGCGAATATTTATGTTGATTTATGATTTATTTGAATTGTTTTTGAATTTCATGAGTTTCTTTTACAGAATTTTGTTCTGTTTATTTGCACCTGACGTGATGATTAATAATTTCACCTTCTTCTTTTCTGTTGCCGAGGAAGTCGAAAATTTGCACATGTATGTATGAGACTCTTTGCTGATGAATTTGTTTTTTCCATTTTTTGCTTCACAGCCAGTAAAACTGATTATCAAAGTAGGCACCTACGTATGAATTTCAAGAATCACAACAAGAGAATGATTAATCACCAAAAATAAATTCACTTTCTGTACAATCGGTTTTGTAAGAAAATTCGAAAAAATTCTGGGCAAAATTGAGAATTTCTTTTTCACTTTGGGAAAACTATTAATAAAATTAAGAAAACTAATTTGAATTTTACAAAAATTCCATTTGAAATTTAAAACTTTGTATTTGATATAGAAAAATTCTAATCTGTATTTGCAGCATTTTCAGTTTATTTTGAGGAAATTCTGAACAAAGTTAAGATTTTAAAAATGTAAATTAAATAATTCTAAATAAAACGGAAAATTTCCGGTCGAAATAAATAAAAATTCCGGTAGAAATTGCTATTTTACATTTGGAAAAATTCCACATAAAATTCAGAGTTTTACTGGCGTTTTGAAAAAATTCAAAATAAAATGACTAATTTTTCTTTTATTTGTAACATTTCAATTCTATAAAATTTTTATAAGTCTTAAAAATGGCTGCGTTGGTTTTGCAATTCCTCATGTATGATGTGGAATTAACGATGACTTTTAAAATTATTTTCCTCGCTTTGAACTCGAAATTAAAAACTATATTCTCTGTTTCGAATTCGAAACTCTGTTTATTTTAAGTGTTGTCGTATGTTTCTTGTAATTTAAATGATTTAAAAATTGTTCGCGCAGTTTAAACCTCGAATTTGTAAATATCTCAAATCTTATTGTATTGGTTTTACGCTTCTGCAAGATTTGGTATATGCAAATTATAGCGGCGTTTGCCGCTTTTAAAATAATTCCATATAAAATTGAGAATTCCTTTTTATATTTGGAAATTTTAAAATACAAAATTTCTACTTGTTTTTAGTCTTATGGTGGCTGCCTTGGTTCAACCTCGAACTTTTATTTGCTTCAGATCTAAACATTTTCGTTTTGCAAATTTGCCATAGCAGTTTGCAATCAATGGTGGTATCGGTTTTTAAAGTGTTTGCCCAGATTTCAACTATAATTTCTATATACAACCGGGAATTTACGAATGTGCAAAATTAATCCGCATTTAGTGGTTACTTTTACTTCAAATTTGTTTAGATTTAAATTTCATTGTATATTTCGCATGTTTTGTTATTATGCTATTGCAAATATGCAAGAGTATTTGCAATTAGCACTGATATTCACTTTAAAATTTTCCTGTAAGAATTTCTATTTGTTTTAAATCTTGTCATGTTGGTCTTACAAATTTGCAATAGTAGGTAGCACTATTGCAAATTTGCAAGACCAGCGGTGGCTTCGGTTTTTAAACATATTTTATCGTTGATTAAGCTACGGGTCATTATAAGTACCAATTAAAACCACTCATCCTCATCAGTCAAGTAGCAAAACTTACAACACAAATTAATTTTTTGTTCAACACATACATAGATTTTAAATAATTTCAGTTAATTGCCAATGCGACTACTTTCATAAATTTGTACGAAGTCAATAACATTTAAGTCTTTGGACATTTAAGCAGCTTATTAGACTTAAGTTTTACCATCAAATTCCTGTCAGAGAGATTAAAAATATTATGTGGTTGCCCAAGCACTCGGTCTGGCCTCTATTGAGATTTAATAGCAGCTGTTGCTTACATTGTGCACCAAAATGGCCTGGCTTATAGAGAAAATAAAAAAAATAAAACATCTTAAATTTAAGACAAAGTTGTGGTTGCTTGCGGCTGGTCATTGCCAAAAGCTTAATACTTAGTGCTTTATAATTTGTAAATATTCCTTTTCTTAAAGCAGTTTTAAAGGTTTTGATTGCAAAATGAGGTTTTAATTCCGCAAAGAGGATTTTTTAGATTCATTTATTGCATTTTTTTTTTTAATATTGTACAAATTTCTTTTCGTCAATGGCGAACGAAAAATGCTTTATTTATATATTAAACAGTTTAATTGTTCAACAACATTTATTTGTGGATGTGCATTTGCAAACTCTCAAATTAAAAAAATTGTAAAATTGATTTACATCAGCCTTTTTGGCCTCAACTGGTGGTGGACCAACTACACCTATACCCTCCGTGTGGCTTACCCGTCCCAAAATGGTGGCAAGTTCTTGTGATACACGTAACACAAACCTCCTTGTTGCACAGCTCGGGTTATCTAGTATCTGCTATAAGTAGTTCCCTTGACAGTGGAGAAAATCTACACAAAAAATAAATAGATATTCGTTTTCCTTCTAATTAATAGTTTCGTTGTTTCAGCAAGTAACTAGATTTTAATTTTCTTTTCAATTAACAGTTTCATTGTTTCAGCAAATATCCGTGTTTTTTAATAAATTTATTTTGTTGATGTTCTATTAATGAACATTTTATGATATAAAATAAAATTACGCTGAAATCGCCAAATGTCCGTTTTTAAATAATTCATTAGCTGAAGATTAATGCAGATGAAAATTATTCTTCGACTCCGAACCATCGTATTAGAGGATGCCCACGAAACCGATGGCGCACACAAGTGGAAAGGGACCTCAACCAACTTGGTTTACAAAATTGCAGGACGTTGGCTAAAGACCGTGCCAGCTGGAAAAGTTTGTTGGTTGAGGCCCAGGTTCACCCCGGACTGTAGCGCCAAAAGAAGAAGAAATTATTCTCGGTGTATTATATGGTCTTTAAAACAATATCCGGTGCATACTTTTAGGCCACTACGAAATTTTTAACAAATATTTTTTGTGCATACTTCTCGAGCACTAAAAAATTAAGAAAAATACTGAAAGGTAGATCACCAGATTGCCTTAATTTTAGGCAGCGGCATCCTTGATCCTTGATTCGTTACTTTTTTTTCCCCAACAACCAGACAAAGCTCCAACTATTTTTATTTATTTGAGAAGTTAATCTGCCTTATCAAAGCACTCTACAACTGAGACATATAAGCTGAAGGGTGGCGCAAAATATAAACCACAAACGGCAGGTTAGATTAAACAAATTATATTTTTTTAATAACGATTGCAAAACTGTAAATCTAGAGGCTTTTTGCCGGTTCATAGAAACACCCAGAGTTTTCGATAGGCATTGAACCAACGTGGCACTCTTCCATTGTGGCACTCCTGGAAATGCACGTCTGAACTGTAAAAAAATTTTGAATTTTTTTTTTTTTGGTCAGGATACTTTTCATACATTGGGACAGCATTTTGAAAGGCTATTTTGACCAGCGATTCTATAAAGAATTGAAAGGTCACAATCAATACTTCCGAGGTGTCTACGACCTGTCGTTTCTTTAACCAAAATAAAGTAAAATATTTCATATCGTGTTTTCTCACAATAATCTTTTTTTTCCATTTTTTTTCTTTAGAATTAAAGTTCTAGTTTTGACGATTTTCGAATAACACAACCAAAGCCAGCAGTTGGCTAGAACATTCTCTTAAAATCTATTTGAAGCTAAATTCTTTTAAAAAGAAAAAATATTAAAAAAAATTAAAAAATAAACTTTTTATAAATTTTGTTTTCTTTGTGCTGCTTAAGATGGACTCTGGTGGTCACTAGAGGCCTTTCTAAGCGCTTAAGAATTACTGGTACAAAAGAACAACAGGCACGTATCATTTAATAAACAGCAACAGCAACAAGCAACAAACAACAACAACAAGCAACAACAACACTCTACACAAGCATTATTAATTTAGGGAATGGGGAAAGCAGCTTAATATAATTGAGTGCATTTCTAACATACTCGTACTGTGTGTGTGTGTGTGTATGTGTGTGTGTGAGTGTTAGTTTCTATATTTAATTTGTTCAAGTGTAATGAAGTACATACATCTATCTATCACTGTTGAGTAAACAAGCAAAATTAATTTAAAATTATGCAAATGATGCATGTGATGCGATGAGTGATGAAATGTTTTAGACTTTTCATTCCGCCTGTTTGTTTTCAGTTTGTTTTACAAAACTTTGAACAAACACAATAAGAGTTTAAGCAACAGCCAGCTGAGGAACAGATTGCGCAAAGTTTTAACTATCATAGACATACAAGACCCTGGCAAAGGAAACAACAGAGTGCGAAGAGGTAAAGGAAGAGGCTGAAGCAGAGGCAGAGGCAGAGAATACGCTGGCCATAAAAGAATTTTCATTTTCACATATTCATAAATGCAATTATACAAATTTGCTCTTGCGAAAAAAAAAACAATTTTGCTACACATACATTTATGTACATACAAACATATGTATTGCATGTATATAAGAAAAATAATTACTACAAAAACTCTTGTGTTTATTTTATATTACACATGTTCAATTACTGCATTCATATGGCTGTTTGTAAATGAATTTTGTTTTACGGAGAACTAAATGGTTTTTAATTTGATCTTAAGTGCTGGCAAGCAAACAAAATAAACATAAAAAGCCAACCAAAGAACAGTAAAGAAGAAGAGAATTATTAAAATTTGTCGGATGCCTTAAGGTGTGCCATAAAGTTGGGCATACGGATGAGCTTAAAAGAATGCCATACGAGTGGATTAAAATGAAAAAGCGGGCGGAATTGTTATGTTACAAAATTTTTAGCTATTTTTTATTCGTTACGACAAAGACATGATCTTAAGACAAATCGCAAAAAAACAAGACTATTTACAAGTCATTCAGTTCTGAGGTGCATTTTCCTAGTGGCAAAAAAAAAAAAAAAATATGTTGGCTAAAAAAAAAATACATATATTCTGTATAAGTTAAAGGAATATATTCCATTACTGGCTTAAACAAGAACATGGTTGGCCCTACAAAATTATGAAAAGTCCATGTATTCCGGCTGAAAGACTTCCAGCTACTTATGATCATGATATACTCGCACTATAGATAAGTCAGGACTATAGTTATAGTATTGGGCAAATAAATTTCATAAAAACAATAATTTTATACAAAACTGGTTTTATACAAACTGCAAAGTTATGAAAATGTAGGCCAGTGCACGTTTATAAAACTTGAAATTATATGTAAAATCATAATTTGCGGTTTGCCGTAACCATAAACATTGCCATGGTAAACATACAATACTTTTGCTATAACAATAAAATTTTCCATCTTTTATTTCGCCAGCTTTTTTGCAACAATTAAGTATTCGAAATGATAAACAATACCAAGATATAATTTAACAAATTTTATACACCTCCTTTCTTTCGAACTCATCTATATTAAGGTTGAAATTTTAAATTTTTTACCACTTGGTATCGCTTCAAAGAGCGAATACAAGCATCAGTGCGATAATAGCGCAACATATTTTGAAAAATAGGCACAAAAATGCCGTCTTTGCAAGGCCTATGAATGGCTTCTCCGCTTAGGGAGACACATATTTTGTTTCTAAATGGAAGCTAAAAAAAATTTGCTACCGTGAAACATGTATCGTTTCAAGATCAGTGCGATCACTTCAAAATTGTTTTTGTGGCAATATTTCAAGAGCTACAGATTATATTTCGTTCCCTTCCAGTTTTTGCAGAAACTTACATTCAAAACAACAATAATTATCAGGTGGCTGCAATCCCCATTTAGGAACAAAAGAAATTTACACAATAACCATAACTTTGTTGTAGTCAACAATATTATTATACTATATTATTTAAATATAGTTCAAAGTAATCACAATCAAAACATCCTTAAATATGAAAACCAATTATATCATTCAGAGGCCAGTGCATGCAATTTGGGGCGGCGTTGTTGATAGTTCGAAATAATACAGGTCGAGTCGACGATTATGCTGACCCGTTGGTACTGTTGCTAAAAACTGGCTGATGTACAACATTAGGCAGGTCTGTTTAGGGCTTGATGTTTCTTTGGTATTTGCGAGGTATCAAATTCCCTCAAATGTTGAGGGAATCGCTGACAATTGGGGGCAAAATAGCCTGAACTCTCAGGGAACAGACTTGTGATATGTCAGCGTGTCAGCATAAGACAACTCACCACAATTCCCGTTAATAGCTTCATACGTGTAGTTCGGCCACCATCTAAGAAGGCCGACATGCCAGGGCATGATATAAATCATTGTTATATATAGAATTTTTACATTTTACGAAAAAAAAAAAACGCTTTCAACGTTGGGCGTTGAAACAGCACTTAAAGCTTTCATATAGTACAGCACAAACTCTTGGTCACACCTACTTTAAGTTCAATTTTCATCTACTCTGTTTTTTACTATTTACCGAATAAACATCGTTGATTGTTTTTGTTTATTTTTTGTTCTCTTTTGTTCTCTTTTGTTTAATGTTACACACAATACAATACACATTTCCGTTCCAATAAAATCCATAAAAATGTAACTCATAAATTGTGTTTAACAAAAACCACAACTACTCATTCCTTTAACTTTAACATTATTGAAATTATTGTATAATAAATTACGGCAGCATTTCTTTATGGGGCCAGTACAAGCCATTTCCTTGAACGAGAACTGGGTGTTTTCATACGAGTTACAAGACTTAAAATTTAAACAAAAATTAAGATAAATATTTCTAATATCAATTATTTGATTGTTTATGATCTAGACATGGCGCCATCTAAAATCCCAATTTCTCAGCATTTTTCTCAGCATTTGGCCAATGACTCATGGAATGAATATTCACTTTCAGGTCTTCAATTGTTTGTAGTTTATGGGTATAGATGAGTGTCGCAAAAGCAAAAATATTTCAATACCTTTAAGTCATACAATCAATCTTGTGGCTATTTTTTGAAAACATAAATTGTTTTTTTACAAGTGCCGTGCGGCATAAATGCTCAAACATCATGTTGTAATCACATGCCAGCCAGATTAATGCCAGCTACAATTGGGGCCATTATTTATCTAAATATTTAATCCTTGAAAACAGCTTTTGTTGTCCGCTAAAGACAAATGACACCGCAAACAGTCCGTAATTTGCTGAAGAATGTATTATATTTCTGGATAAGGGTTCATGTACCATCTTTGCTTATTTATGAACTTTTTTTTTATGGATATTCCAACCACAACCGGATGTTGAGCTTTTCAGGCCGTTGATCGAATTTATGAGGGTAATTTCGCTTTAATTTTTGCTTAAACTGAAAGTGAAAAGCTGGCAAGCTAAAGTCTTTGCGATAAATCTGTTATAAAGAGATCGAATATATCCCTTTTTTGCCGATGAGGGCATTTAATTGGCTGCTCAGTGGTCTTTAGCAATGTTTTGCGTCAATGTCCATTTTTTTGGTATCTCACACGATACCATTACGGGTATCATTAATAAAATGAGCGGAATAAAAACGCTACATAGTTATACGATTTAAGTGTTATGAGGGGCGACTGTAAATATCAGGGTTCACGAGGCGTTTCATATACAAAAGCATTTTTTGTTTTTTTTTTTAAAAACTGTCAAGTGTTGATCCTGTTTAAGCAAATTTACTACTGAAATCGCAACAGTTTTACTGTATGAAAATTGTGTATCGGGAAAAAGAACACCCTTTGCTGTTTAAAGCATTTCACATGCCGGTCAACCGCAAACGCTTCATAGTTTGAGACGTCCGGTGACACAGCACGTAACTTGTGCCACTTAACAGACCATGAAAAAAAATCATTTGTAAAATTAATGTTCACAAAAACTTTATACTTTTTCAAGTCATTTTGTTTTTCTTTTATGCTGTAGGAATTTATAACGAGAGTCTATGAAGAGCAAAAACTGAAGGGGAATTTCCCAAAATTTTACATGTTCTTAAAGACATCGAATGCAAGAAAAGAAACTTCCTCACGATTTTGTTCGTCTTACAGCTCAAGTACTTAATTACTTTGTTTGAGCACGATTTGCGACATTCGAAGGTGTGAAGCCGTAAATAACTTTTTTATTAATTTAATTGAATTGTTTCGCCAGTGTTTGCAACACGTACACAAAGTTTAACGTCAACTGGAAAAATTACTAAAAATATTGAATTCAAGCACGTACAGAATTTCGGAAATCAAAAGAAACAAAATTAAATAACGAACGCATTTGCGGGCAATTTAATACTTATTTAAATTAATTCAATGACGAAATTCTGTTGGTGGTTTTTGATTTGTTGCATCAAAACGCCGTTAAGCAATTTTTGTAGCAACACTTGAAAAGTACCTATTTTACAAGTATTTGAAAAAATGTGCATTTTAAAGAAGAACATTTTCAAAAGCACCTGTAAATGAATGGATACTAGTGGGAATATGGGCAAAACGGCACCTCGCACTGCTCTCCCTTTCCATCAAGGGCTCAATGCATCAAAGAATCCGACCAGCTCCTTCAAGTGTTTCTTTGACTTTGACTTTGTTGAAGATGCATATCACAGTCATAAGGTCCTGTTAATGTCCCCAACAATATCCTCAGGCATTTCATATTCAGTTTTAGCACAAGTATCTTTAAGGACTTTTTTTCAAGGCAAAATATGAGCCCACTGGAAATACCATCAGTGTCCGTTTTGGCGTAACCAGGAACCCAACGTACAAAAATCTGATTTCAAGCTGTCAGTCTCTTCAGTCCGTTGTTACACTCTATTGTCGCCTTCGATGTGAAAACATGACAGTGTATGGCCACACTGTTAAATATTACCTCTTTAAAAAAAAGTAATTTTTAGTAAGAAAGTATATTTTAAAAAGTATCTTTTCAAAAAGTATTTTTTAAAAAAATAATTAATAAAAAAAATAGCCTTTAAAAAATCAACTCGTAAAAACGGACGTGTTAAAAAATTATCTTTAAAAAAAATTTTTAAAGTACCTCTTAATAAAAGTACGTTTTAAGAAAGTACGTTTCTCTTAAAAAAGTTCATGTTAAAAAAGTAGGTTTTATAACAAGTGCCTTTCAAAAAATACTTTTCGAACAAGTGCGAAAAGTACCTTTTGAACAAATATCTGTCGAAAAGGTGTCTGTTAAAAAACCTTTAAAAAAAAGTACGTTTTAAAAAAATACATTTTAAAAAAGTTCCTTTAAAATTGTACCCTCCAAAAAGAGTACCTGGTGAAAAAGTAGGAAAAAAACGTACATCTTACCCAAAAAGTAGATCTTAAAAAAAGTACATTTAAAAAAATATTAACTTTAAAAAAAAGTACTTTTTAAATAAATTACCTTTTAAAAAAGTAGGTTTAAAAAAAATACATTTTGAAAAAGTTCCTTTAAAATTGTACCCTCCAAAAATAGTATCTGGTGAAAAAGTAGGAAAAAAAACGTACATTTTACCAAAAAAGTAGATCTTGAAAAAAGCACCTTTTAAAAAAAGTATCTTTTAAAAAAAGTATCTTTTAAAAAAAGTACCTTTTAAAAAAAAGTACCTTTTAAAAAAAGTACCTTTTAAAAAAAGGACCTTTTAAAAAAAGTAGCTATTAAAAAATGTAGCTTTTAAAAAAAAGGACCTTTTAAAAAAAGTACGTTTTAAAAAAGTACGTTTCAAAAAAGTATCATATAAAAAGGTACCTTCTCCCAAAAATGCCTCTTAAAAAAGTTCATGTTAAAAAAGTAGCTTTTATAACAAGTGCCTTTCAAAAAATACATTTCGAACAAGTGCGAAAAGTACCTTTTGAACAAATATCTGTCGAAAAGGTGTCTGTTAAAAAAACCTTTAAAAAAAGTATGTTTTAAAAAAATACATTTTAAAAAAGTTCCTACAAAATTGTACCTTCCAAAAATAGTACCTGGTGAAAAAGTAGGAAAAAAACGTACATTTTATCAAAAAAGTAGACCTGGAAAAAAGTACATTTAAAAAAATATTAACTTAAAAAAAAGTACCTTTAAAAAAAAAATACCTTTTAAAAAAGTAGGTTTTAAAAAAATACATTTTAAAAAAGTTCCTTTAAAATTGTACCCTCCAAAAATAGTACCTGGTGAATAAGTAGGAAAAAAACGTACATTTTACCAAAAAAATAGATCTTAAAAAAAGTACATTTAAAAAAATATTAACTTTAAAAAAAAGTACCTTTTAAAAAAAGTAGCTATTAAAAAATGTAGCTTTTAAAAAAAGGACCTTTTAAAAAATGTACCTTTTAAAAAAAGGACCTTTTAAAAAAAGTAGCTTTTAAAAAAAAGTACCTTTTAAAAAAAGTACCTTGTAAAAAAATGTACTTTTTAAAAAATGTACCTTATAAAAAAGCAACTTTTAAAACAAGTACCTTTTGAAAAGATAAACTTTTACAAAGTACTTTGTAAAAATGGTAACCTTTAAAGAAAGTACCTTTCTAAAAAAAAGTAGTATTTAAAAATTCATGAATTTAATTAAACACATTATAAAATAAGGATCTCTGAATAAAATACAATTTTAATAAAAATAAAAAGCTTAATAAATAATTTTAATATTTATTTACATTTTCAAATGGAAATATCTGAACAAAATTCCACTGGGCGTTAAAAAAAATAATAAATTCTTTCATTTTATGGACAAAAATGTTTAATTTGTTTCCTTTTCAATAAATAATTCAATAACCTTTTTGATGCTTGTTTAACGATTTTAATAACGCAGATGGACCCTTTTAAAACACATGAACAGCTCTTTTTTTTTTTTTTTTTTTAATAAAAATATTACAAAAACGTTTAAAGGGGTGAAACAAAGCATTTAAGTACGAATATTAAAACAGACTATTAAAAGTGGTGCGAGCAGAGGAGTTTTAAAAAATGTTACAAAAGTTGTTGACGATGATACACTGACATTAACCAGATAAAATTATACTTGAGTACGTTTATATTGTATGTTTGAAAATATCTCAACAGTACTTTACCATATGCGTATTAAAAACTCACACACACACATACACACACACACACACACACACTCACACAACCCTTTCGATTTCCTTAAGTGCGAGAGCTTTTATGTATTTATGTGTGTGTGTGTGTGTGTTAGTTTATAACAACTAAAGTGGAATTTCAACACTGCATTCTTATGCTGCCATAAAAATATTATAACCCTGCTGCCTTTCATGAGGATGACAACGATGACAAGCACATTCTTGCAGCTGGTATTTATTTACACATTCGCTGTATCGCTCGCAACTGAACGAGTGCCAGAATTATGAGTACAATGTTCTTTTCACAATCTTTATGAAAATCACGTACTTGTGCAAAAAATATTATCAACATTGATTTTTCTAATGTTTTATATTCGCTCATTGTTAAACATTTTTCAAAGTATTAGAAGTACAGGGTGTTGTAACTTATAACAGTTGTTGATATGTAAAGCGCAGCCAGGAAAAGGACTTGTGTCTTTGCCTCTCAGGGATGGCTGTAATTTCAGATATGTGTTTTTTTTTTGGGCTACAATAATTATAATAATATGTTGTTGTGGTTGAAACAATTATCGGCAAGAAAAATGTTTCTAAACATCTCCTCAGTATAAAAAATACTCATTATAAAGATATAGAAAAAACATTTTCTAAAAATAGTTATTTTTAGTCAGACAACCATAAAAGATCTTTAAGAAATACTTTTAGCAAAAATAATTAAAAAAAAAGAACCCCCCATACATTTAGAATATTTTAAACAAAGACGCTTTATTAAGAAGAGTATTTTTTAAAATATTTTTAAAACCTAAAAAAAATTAGGAAAGGACAAGAACCGCAACAATTATGTTGAAAGAAAAAAATTACAATAAACCGGCCTGTTTAAATAGTTGACTTTGTTATCTTTTATCTTTATCTTGACATGTTATCTTTTAAAAAAGTACTTTTAGCAAAAAAATCGTTTTCTAACTCAAGTAACTTTTTTTTTAAAAAAAAGTATCTTTAAAAAGGAAAAACTCTAAAAGTACACTTTGAAAAAATACCTTTAAAAAAATACCTTTTAAAAACAGTACTTTTTTTTTAAAAAACCCCTTCCTTTGAAAAATAAACCTTTAAAAAATATCTTCTGGAAAAGGTACTTTTTGGAAAAAAATGCTTCCCAGAATTACCACCAAAATGTACAATTTTCAACAAAAAAATTACGCATGAAAAAAGTACCTTTTTAAACAGTACTTTTAAAGTGCTTTTAAGAATGAATGAAAAAATTAGTTTGTAAATAGTGTTTTCCAAAAGAGAATTACTTTTAAAAAAGAAGGCACGTTTTGAAAAAAAGAATTTTAAAAGCGCTTTTCTAAAGAAATTTTTGTTTAAAAAAGTACCTTTTTCCAGTATAATTTTACCTTTTTCAAAATTTACTTACTTTTTTTTGCTAAACTTTTTTCAATAAAAGTAGCGCCAAAAAAGCACTGTTTAAAAACCAATCTTTGAGAAAAAGGGCGATTTTAAAGATGATTAAAAAACAGAAAGATTAAAACAGATGTTTATAAATTATACAATATTTAAAAATAGATACTTCGTAAAAAATGCATTTTAAAAAACATTTTTCAAAAACTTTCTTTTAACAAAATATCTGTAAAAAAATTAAACTTTTTAAAACATGTAAAAAAATTGCATCTTATAAAAGTGGTTTGTATTTTCTTTAGAAAAAGGTACATTTTTGAAAAGTACTTTTTTACTATTCAAAGAAAACATGTATTTCAAAAAATAATATATTAAAAATATCACACACGTCCTTTAAGACATCGTCGCCCAAAAAGATGGTGGTACGAAAACACCAGCCAAATACATTCCCATAGAAAAATCTTAGGAATTATGAAAAAATAAATACTTTTGAAAAAATACTTTCAGTTAAGAAAATATTTTAAAAATGGCCTTGAAAAAGGCCCTTCAAAGACACACATTTCGAACAAATTACGCCTTTGAAAAATATACTGTTTACACTATTCCTAAGTGTGAGCTAAAATATTAAAATAAATCCCGCAGATTATCCCAGGCGCCTTCTCAAAGGATATATTTCTTGTTTGTCAGCAACTTGTAAAAAAAAAACACTTTTAAGCAAAACACCCATTTTAAGCATCAAAGTGAAACATCAACCATCTAGAAGCATTCAAGCATTTTCAAGGAATGTCCTTGTGTCTGTGTCGTCTGTGCATGAGTGTTTGTTAAGTACAGAGTTAAACTGATTTGTATCGGAATACCATAAATTGCTATAATTTCATATCTTGTTTTTATACTTCTTATGAACGAAAGCAAACAATGGAATTATTTAGTTGCTTGTTATTTCTTTGTTAAGCCAACACAATCGTCTCAACATCTTCACAAACTGCCAATTCTCGATTTCCATTACAGCGTGTAATACAATAGGGGAACAATACTCGTACTCGAACATACGATCAAGGAGAGCGTTATTTATGATGGTGGCGGCAGAAACCCAACACAGCTGCAAGACGTCTCAGCGCCCAACACCAACAATTTAAATGCATATAAAATTGTAACTCATACTCGCAACGCTGACACACTTTGTCATATTTTGTTCCCTGTCACCCGGAAAAAAAACAACCCAAATCAGGTCATATATATCCAATAACAATATTAAAGCGTTCTTAAACATAACCATCATTTGCAACGCTTTATGGGCTTTATTAAACTGTGCTGGTCGTGTAGTTTCAGAGGACAGGGGAGAGTATTTCCAACTGTTTGTTGCAATTTGATGTCGGGTAAATGTTGTTTGCTTGAAATAGTACACAGATAACGTGTGTCATTTGCTACTTGTTTGAGATGTTTGATTTTTGTTCTAACTGGCTTTTAACAGAATACCAGTGTTGTCAACTCGATGTGTTCTGCACCACTTTGGGGGCATTTTAAAATTTAAAGCCAATTCCAAACAACATTTTGTTTCAGTGTTAGAAAAATGTATAAAAATTCAAGAATTAAAATTAATTATATGGACTACAACAAGAACAACAAGTAACAACGTTTAAGATGCCGCAAATCATATATTGGGTGTTTTTTATTGAGGTATAGAACTTTAAGTTGGCATCACTTTTTTAACTGGCGGCCATTTTGTCAGCTGTCAAGTGATTAATATTTAGTTTGGTTTGCCATTTCATCATGAACAGGTTGACAAAAGAACAACGCTTGCAAATCGTGCAAATTTATTTCGAAAATAATGGTTCAGTTCGCGAAGTTTACCGAGCTCCGTCCATTTTATGGTCGACATAATCGTCCATCGCATAATTTCGCGGAATGGACCTGTCAATTGGCCACCAAGATCGTGTGATTTGACACCATTGGATTATTTTCTTTGGGGATATGTGAAGTCGCTCGTCTACGCCAACAAACCAGAAACGTTAGGGGACTTGGAAGCCAACATTCGTGGCGTTATTGCCAACATATGGCCTCATATGCTCGAAAAAGTGGTTGAAAATTGGACCTGTAGAATTGGCTTTATTCGAGCCAGCCGCGGCGGCCACATGCCCGAAATCAATTTAAACATTAATGGCATAAAATTATCCTTCCAATAAAGCCAAATTGATGGACATTAAAACGATTTTCTTGTGTTTTATTTCAATTCGAAGTTCTATACCTCTAAAAAAAACACCCTGTATAAAACGAACGGTCTTGTTGTTGTAGATAAAGAAAAAGAAACATTTCATTATATGAGACGGGCTCTGTCGCTTTTAGATTTTCAGAGTTTATTAAAATTAAAAAAAAAAATTATTATCTAGTACAAATAAATACAAAAAACTTGTTGTTTCTTTTTTGTTGTTGTTGTTGTTGTTGTTAATTTTTTTGTTACTAAAAACTGTAAACTACGTTTTTATTTTTATATTTTCCATACAAAAATATTATATTGTACTTTCTGTGCAAAATCAATTCGATTAACATTTTCCTAATATAATAAATAATAATTTTGCTGCGTTTAGTTTTTTTTTTTTTTTAAAGGCGCGGTTTTTTTCCACCATTTTGGCGGGCTTTGAAAAAAAGTTACAACACTTCTCACGGGGCTGGCAAAATTGATAAGATTGTAGTTTTCTTGGGTACTATTCAAGCTGGACAAGTACAATGGTACACAAATTTGGTACAATCGATGAATTTCCAGCTGGCAACAGTTCAAGTAAAAAAATATTGATAATATAAATCCGCAATTAAGAGCTTTTGCTGTTGTTGAAAGAATAAAATTACAAAGATGCGAATATTAGCGATTTCTGGGCACCGGTTTTCTAAACTATCAACTGAGGCAAATGAATTTATGTTACAAGAACTTTCAAGATTTGTCAGAGAATATTTTCAGCTCCATTGGCCAATCTTTTCTTACCCAAATTAAGGGGAAAAAAAAGATTTACTGAATTCACAAAATTTTCAATTGTTAATTGATATGAAAGTATCAAGTAAGTTGTTATCCAAATTGCGATCTTGCGATCTCCAAAACGATATTCAATAGCTTTTTAAAATATTTATAGTACAAATGAAACTTAATGTAACGTCTTTGTAATAAAAATACAAAAAATTTAAATTAAGGTCAGAGAAGTACAATTTTTCAAGCTATTTGATAGAGTTTTGAAACCTGTTCTGTGTTTTAACTAAGAGACGAAGTTAATTCACAAGAAGCTCATTGCGTGGCAATACTTGTATATAAAGTTACTGTTTGTTGCAGATTTTGCACTAAAACTCATTTTAGTGATTTGCAAAATAGTTCCCTTTCATTTTACAGTATTACAAATAATTTCAAAAAAAAAAAATTTATCATTATAAAGAGTTAAATCATAATCACAACTGGCAAGTAATCACTGGCCTGGCGTACATTCATGCATACCCAGTTCATCCGGCGAAATATCTCATTATCGATACATGTGGAGTGCTGTTGCCGTTGCTCCGTTGCTCCGTTGCTGTTGCCTGTCTCTTCTAACGTTGTTGATACAATAATTATTTCCGATTTATTGATTGATTAAATTAACATCGTTATAGCAAAAATATTTGTTATCTTGCTGGCGGTGGTGATTGAGTACTTTCGATGTTGTGGTGCATAAATTGCTGAAATTGAAATAGCACTCAACTAAGAGTCAAGTCAAGTTACTGCACTACGTATAATCGTTAATGACTGCGCTGGCATATTTATCATACGCCACATTGTACGACCCGTCTTTGATACAACGAAAATCAGTTTGTATTTTGATGGTGCCATTCACTTTAACGGATTCAATTCAATGTTGCAAAACTGCAAAACAGCTTTTCCACATGTTTGACAATTTGCTTGTACATATCGTTCACTAAAATGCAAAACCATGTAATTAACAAAAATATGCACAATCAATGTTTTGGCTAATTATGATGCACAACGACTGCAACAAAATTGTTATTCTTATTCAATAAAAAATATCACTAATTTACATGTATTTAATTCATTGCTAGTGTTAAGTGTCTTGGCATTTCAGCTGACGTTTTCTTCACAAGAATTTAATCTTTATACAAAATATACGCGTTCACATTAAAAAAAAATTAGTTCGTCCTTTAAGCAGATTTTATTTAACCTTTAAAACGAATATCGATGGCGCATAATTTTCATTTTATTATTCAGCTTTTCTTTAGTTCGCTGGTGGCTGGTGTTACTTAAAGCTTAAAGTTTAATAAAATTTCATTGCATTTAAGCTCTGCCCAATTAACTGAAGTACGTGGGCTGTTTTAAAGTTTCATGACTTCATGAAAAGCCACACAGTTGCCGTCCACTATCACCTATTAATAGTTTACTGTCAAATTTTGAGCCGCCAGCGTCATTTAATTTGTGTTTGACTGGCCATTTTAGAGCAGGCAACCTTGCGAATTTGAACAAAACTGAGGAAAGGTTAAAAGTTAAGGTGATGCATTATTTTGGGTGTAAAAAAATAATCACTGAAACCAAGAAAGGTCTTTATAAATACTATGGAAACCCTGCCCATGCACTCCAGTCGTTAAGACGCACTGAGCACTGGACTGAGTTGCATCGCGCCCGAAATCGTTCATAAAATTCATGGATTAGTATTGCACGATGTGAGAATGAAAGTACGTGATGGCAAGGCTTAGGCTGGAGGCATCTCAACTGCGCAAGTACATGACATTTTACTTTTCTAAAGCCAAAAGAAATGGCTGGATAGTAAGAGATGACAGTCGAATAAAAAGATCATAATCGAAACAAACGTCCGATTTGATAACAATGAGAAAATCTATAATTTGCAACAAGTAATAAAAAGATTAGAAAAATCCTGGACTAAATGTATTGATGTAAAACAAAAAAAAAAAATTCATTCAGATAGTCACGGAGTTATCAAACAACTTTCGCATAAAAAACTCGTGAGAAAATCCAACTTGTGACTTTCTCAATATCAATAATTTTTTGGCACAAATTGATTTCATCAGCTTAAAGATATTAGAAACTGATGTTGTGGAAGTAAAAGCAAAATTTAAAAAATCATTTCATAAGAAGATAAAAATCTTTAATGTTGTTTTTCCGAACGTGTTTAAGAAGCAGGAAATGGAAAATAGGAGAACCAAACAAACCAACCAGGAGGCTGCTGCCAGCAAAATCTTAATACCAAAACGCATAAAATAAAATCTATCGCAATTTTTGCTTTCATACAGTCAAACACACGCGCTTCTGCAAACATTCCTTTAATGGGCAACGGAAATGAAAAAATGCTTCCGGTGTTGCTGTATTTTGTTTTTTCGTTGCTTTTTTTCATTTTTGCTGTTACTGCAGGGAATCTGTAGTCATTTTTATATTTCGTTTCTCTGCCTTTTTTTAATCTTCAATCCTTTTGTATTATTTTCTTAAATTAGTAACGAAAACAAAAACAAAACAAAATTGCATTGTTTCCATTCTCGTGTATTTTTAAGGCCGCAAGATGTTTTAAAATATAAATTTAGCAGTTTAGCTTTAAAGCTTAAATAAAATATTAATATTCATTCAATACAAAAGCACAGTTGTATGATTTAAAGTCTTAAAAACTTAAATTTCTTGCTTGTTTTGCGTTTATGATTACACAAATTTGTGGTATCGTTACTTTGAAGGTGTCTTAAAGACATTAGAAATTTATGGCCAAGTTAATTATTTCCGTTTTTTCAATTTGACATTTCACGAACATTAGAATTTGTCCACTTTGGTTTTTATACTGGCAAGTTTACCAGCTATTTTTTTTTTTTGCTTAATGCCGGATATGGAAGTTTGCTGAAAAATCGTAACCAAGTTTTTATAATTAGGACTTTAAATTAATGACATACATATTCATCACTAATGACACATATATTCATCATTATTCAAGTGTATGTTAATCATTAATGCAACACAAATCAATCTTTATGAAGTACATATTAGTCATTGATGATATGTATATATATCATTAATGACATAAACATTAGTAAAATAACTATTAAAAATTATTGAAATGTATACGAAACATTAAGAAAATACATATTAATTCTTTGCAAGAATTAAACACAGTTTCTACAAATTTACGCAGCAAATACAACTTTTGCCGGCAAATTTTTTCAAAAATGTTCTATGAAAAAGCTTCTTAAAACCCAAAATTTGTTTGCTCTTTTTTTTGCCTAAAAGAAATTTATCCTGTAAATGTTTTAGAATTATTGTTTTTATTAAGTTTTACAAAAAATGTCTATGAAAAAGTTTCTTAAAACCCAAAATTCCTTTGCTCTTTTTTTTTGCCTAAAAATTATTTATCATATAAATGAAACCTGAATTTTTTTATTTTTTTTAACTCTGAACTGAAAATGTTTCTGCTTCATCAAACTTTTTCTATGAAATTAAACTCAACAAAACTGAGCATCGATTTTGCTATTAAAATAAAGAATTCTATGACTTTATATTTTTCTGAAACACGATTACAATTTCTGCCAACTAAATCTTGTTAAGCCAAAATATTATAAAAGAAAAATTAAATAAATCGAAAAGAACCGATTGCAATTCTCATGGCCAAGTGAAGCTGCCGGAAAACGTGTTAATAGCAAACGGAAGCAAAACCTGACCAAATATTATGACCACGAACTGGTGGTACAAATCATAAGTGAAGTAAAAATATTTTTTCTAAACACAAACCTTCTGCGGCATTTTTACACATGAAGAAACTCAAACGCACACACACACATACACAGTCACATTTACGATTGATCTTTTTTTTTTTTTTGCCAAAAGTACAGCAAATAAGAAAAATATGCCCGAGTCTGTGTAATTTGATGTTTCTAACACATGTTTGTGCTGTGAAACGAAATACTTTAATTGCCTGGTTGGGCGAAAGTTTAATTTGCTGAGTGGGTTTGAAGTGCAAATGCAGCAAAAGTCAACATGGATGCCATTGGCTTCAATATTTATTGAATTAAATTCTTTTTATACAAGTAAGTTTTTTGTTGCTGTTTTCAATGGGTTGTTTTTTCTTCGGCACGAGACTAAATGCCACATATTTCTGTAGAGTGAATCAAAAATATTTCGTAAGGTTTAAAGATGCAGAATATATCCTTTGAAAAAAGTTTAGTTTTTTGTTAACAAATAAATATTTCCTATAATTATATAAAAAGTAATATTTAAAACTGACACAGCCACAAGTGATAAAAACTCTCAATTAGAAAAAAAAACTGTTTTTAAACTTCTGTCTTGTAAAAATTGTCTTCGAAAAAGTGTAGGAAAAAGTTCCCTACAAAAAGGTACATTAAGATATGAGCCTTTGACAAAAAAGTACTCACAAATAAACACCAAATCCCCTTTTAGAAAAGAATTTTCGTTAAAATAAAAGTGCTGTTTATGTTTTTTTTTTAAATTATTAAAAATATCATTTAAAAAAATTACGCTTGGAAAAAAAAACATTTAGAAAAAAGAACCTTTGCAATAAAAAACCTTTTGAACAAGTACTTTTTTACACAAGAAGCACAGCAAAAAAACTGCTATTTCTAAAATGTACTTATTGTAAAAGGTACTTTTTGAAATAAACACCTTTTTATAAAACCTATATTTTAAAACAGTAAATTCGAAAAGAAAAATTATGTTTCAAAAAAGTATATCCTAAATAAGGAACTTTTTAAAGAAAAAATTTCTTAAAAAAAAAAATTTTACTTTTCAAAAAAATTAATTTTAGTAAGAAAATAAGAACAAGGGAAAGTTTCTATTGCTAAAAAGAAACTTCTATAAAAAGTATTATTATAAAGCATTAAAAAAACGTGCCCTTTAAAAATCTAATCGACTTTCTAAATTAAAATTAATCAAAATAATTTCTTTAAAAGAAATTTTTTTGGAAAAAAACACCTCCTTAACAAAATAATCGATTAAAAAAAACACATCCTGTGGGAAATTTTTTTTATTTGTAAAAATGTTATAGTTCTGAAAAAGGTATTTTTAAAAAAGTTTTTTTTTGTTTTGTTTTAAATAGCGATTTTATTATGAAGGAAGAAAGGAAGAACCTTAAAAAAGCACTTTAAAAAAAAAACACTCAAAAAAAACACTTTAAAAAAAAACACTTTTTAAAAAAACACTTTTTAAAAAAACACTTTTTAAAAAAACACTTTAAAAAAACACTTTTTAAAAAAAGCCTTAGAAAAAAAACAATTTTGTATTAAAAAGCATTTAAATAAAAAGCTGCGTTGCCATAAAACCATCATTTTAACTGAATTTTACGCTGCTTTTCACATTCACGATATTCTCTTGTCTTTCCACTGAAATTTCGTTTTTATAGTTTTTATATTTTTTTTTTTTTTTGCATTTTTCATATTCCCAAGGATTGTGTGTTGTTTAGCTTCACATTTAGATCCTAAGGTTAGTTCTAGTAATGAACTTGGCTCAGGGATATTTTCTTATAATTAAAACTCATTAAAACTTTTGGGATGTGTAAACAGGCAACCGGCGTACCTTAATTTGGCAACAACAACAAAAATTTTGTTTTGTTCAAAAAAAAAAAAAATTATATTAAATTTGTGCTGGGACGGGAATAGTTTAAGAACAAACAAAACTTTGTTGAATTCTATTAAATTAATACGTTTTCAGGAAACTTTAATTGGCCATGATTGGGAATGCCAACTAAAGAAAAAAGTGCTGAGTTTTCATTTTTCTTAAATTTATAGAATTAAATTGAATGTGTTTTCCTTGTGCCAAATGAAAATGTTAATAAAAATGTATCCGTTTGTGATCCCCTCACTCTTTTTCTTCGGAGTTTCATAAAACTTGCAGATTGTGTTTCTCTTTCATGAGCGAAAATTTATTGGGAAATTAACCCGCGCCATTTAATATTGAAAATCATGTTTTAACTGCTGCGCAGCAACATTTTATGGCGGCCATCGATACACACCTTGAGGTTGTGTGCGCGTTGCTAAATAATAAATGATTTAATTGAATTTTCAAATATAAATACTTTAACAATAACCCAAAACGAACAAAAAAAAGCATTACATCAAAAATTACATGCTGTTTGTTGCAGTTCTTGTGTTAACAAAACAAATGACGTCTGATTGTTATTCAATTATTAACTGTTCGCAAGTGTTCGCTTGAGTGTGTTCGTTAGGTTACTTGTTTGAATGGCATGTGGTGGCGTATGTGAGTGCATGTGTGTATGTGTGTGTGTATGAGTCCACGTGTGCTTGAGTCTGTTAGAAAGTAATAAAGCAACAAGCTCGCTGCATGTTGGCTGTTTGCTGTATTAAAGTGGCAATATGAACTTTTAATTATTAAATTATTCGGTTAACAATATATCTCTTGCAGGCCTTTGGTGTTCTCAAATGTCCAAGTTTATTAATAAAATTATTACTGCACAAAAGACAGAATTTACGTCATATTATTATTATTGATTTTAATCAGGAATTATTAATAAATTTTATTATAGTTATTGAAAAAAAAAAAGTTATTGTGGTCGATTATTAAATGAAAAGATTTTTAATGAAAAGGAAACCACATTTAAAGTGTTTTTATTCAAACAGAAATAATGGCAAAAAGTGGTATTTAAAAAAAAATATATGTATATAAAAATAATGGCAAATACTAGAAATTTATTTATTTATTTATTTGCAATATTATAACAAAAAATGTTCTATGAGGAAAATTTTGCAATTAAAAGAAATTGTAAGACATTTCCAAAAAAAAAAAAAAAACTTCTGTAAATCTCTGGTGAAAAAAATAAAAATAACTTCTGGAAATATTTAATATTTAAATAAAAGTAAACCCTAAAATTTATAGAATCAAATTTACATTAAACCTTTTGTTTTGTTTTAATTAAAATATATTTCTATTATATATATTTTCATAAAAACAAAAAACATACATTTCTGAAAAAGCATAAATTTCCCCAAAAAAAAGGAGAAATTTCTCAAAAGCCGATTTCTAAGTCCAGCTAATTTTAATTCTCTAGTAAAACTTTATTACACGTGATTTTCTTTTTTAAATTATACAAAATAGTGTCTCTTTAAAAATGCAAATCCTGCAATTCAAAACTTAAACAGGGCTTTAAGTTCAATTAAATGTTTAGTAGAAATTTATTTAACATGATTTTATGAAAAGTTTACAAAAAAAAAAGTTTTCCTTAAAAACGTAAATTTTCCCAAAAAAGCGAAATTTCTCTTTTATTGGCTTAAGCAAAGTTTTAAGTCCAGTTAACTGTAAATCTTTAGTAAAAATTTATTTAATATGATTTAAAAAAAAATCTGAAAATAATTTCCCTTAGAAAAGGGAAATTTTTCAATTCCTGGATTACTGGAATCTTTGATTTTACAAAAAAATACACAAAATAAAAGTTTTCTTTTAAAAGGGGTAATTTTTCAAACTTAAGAAAATTTGTAAAAAGAAGGTATTTAAACTTTTAATTGCTTTGAATCTTTAGTAAAAATTTATTTAACACGATTTTTTTTAAATTTTTACAAAATGAAAACTTCCCCTTAAAGGAAATTTTTAGTTTATTGCATTATTTTAAAGAAAATAATATATAATCTTTAACCAAATCATAGGATTTTTTATTATCTTCAACAAATTTCCCATTTCACAGTATATAAAAAAAAATCCCACTAAGGGGAATTTTCAACTTGTAAAGTATTTTATTATCATTAGTTTCAAAAAACCCCTCTTTAATTATTAGCCGGCTGAGTGAATACCCAAGACTCGCGGGCACATTAACATTCGATATGCTGGAACAGGCCGGCCATTACAAAGAGTTCAATCTTCTGTGGACTAGAACATAATTTTATTCAAAATTTTAGTTTAATCAAAGAAATTTTGAAACTTTAATGCTAAAAGAAATTTTTAATTTTTAATTAGTCTTTGAGAAATATGTTCAAATATTTGAATTATTAAAACAATTAAAACTAATAATTATAAACAAAAAAAAAAAAAAAGAACAGTCGCCTTTTTACGTTTTACTTAATTGTATTAATTGGAAATTTAAGACTTTAAAATTCATTCTATCTGTCATGCACTTCTTAAAGTTGGCTTTTGAGATGTTAGGATTTTTCGTCCTGCAAGCGAAGTTTGTGTGTCAGTCATTTCAATATCTACGTAAATAAGATTTTAACTTTATCTTTTAAGCTTTCGAATCTCTTGACATATAGAAATTTTTTTCTTTACCCGACAAAATTGATTTGATTTCGGCTAATCCCATTTACACTAAAACCACACACACACACACACACAAACACACACCCATAAGCCTTCGTACACTCACTTCTGAATATATAGTAGTTATAAGTTTGAGTGCACTCCGACTGGATAAGTGGCATAGACGATTACAATGAATTAATTCTGTCATCCATATTTAGGTAGAGCAGCAACAATTATGCAAAAACTTTAAAGCCAGTCTGCCTCTGCCTCTGCCTCCCACCCCTTTCGTGTAAAAGTCTTCTTTTATTGAACTTCTTTCTGCTGTCATTGTCATTGTTATTGTGACTTGACACACTCAGAAGCTGGTGAAATTTATGCATATTTCATACTGAGCTTTAGATAAAGTAATAAACACTAAAAATATCTCAGTTTGACAAGTCGACAAACAAACACAAAAGAAGAGCAACAGCAACAAACAAAGAATTATGCCTGCTGGCAATTGCTCACCTAAAGTATATAGTCACATGCATCTGAGAATATATATATATATATATATATATATATATATATATATATGTATGTGTGTGTGTGTGTGTGTGTATTTGTGTGTATAAAAGTTCATGTGAAACATTCTGCAATCATGCAGAGACTTGCAGCAGCATGTTGGGATTTAGAATTGTGCATTAAAATAAACATCATAAGATTTTAGATATATCCGCTTCAACATTATTTTTAGCTAAAAGATTGTATTAAGAAATGTTCAGCAATTGTGTTCATTTAATCGCTTTAAAGCCATGCGAGGTATGTTCAAAAAATAAGGTGAATTTATAATTTATCTCAATTAATTAATTCATCAATTTCTATATTAGTTGTAATAACCATCCTCAGAGCTAATGCATTTTTTGATCATATCTGTAAGCGCTCTCAGCGATTTGGGTTTTGCCCCCTCAATATTTACAAAATGTTGTCCTTTCCTGGGTTTTTTTTATCTTGGAAACAGTCAAAGGTTGCGTGAGGGCCAAATCTGGTGAATACTGCAGCTAAGGCCTGAGACTACGGTGTTCTTTTTGGCCAAAAAAAAAAAACTACGCTTTTCTTTTGGAACGAACTCCGCTGCCACAAACTTCCCGCCCTAAATCCTTAGCAAACAACATCCTCAACAAGTTCTTTAATGGCGATTTAACAGCACAATTTTCTTCATTTTACCAGTTTTTAATGTGTGGGGCCGTGCAGCACAACCATCCATCCATCATTCAAAACTTCATCTCTCTTCCCTTTTTTTCTTCTCTTATCATCTCTTTAAATTTCATAAAGGACCACTTACCGCCTTTAGAGCAGCTGTTCTATATATATGCAAAACTACTTTAAAAAATAATTTAAGTCGCACATCCAACATCGACGTTATTTAATACCAAACAAACAAAAAATGGGGGAGTTCCCTCTTTATGTCTTTCAGAGCGCATAAATACAAGAATTATTAAAATTAAAAAAACAATTGGGGCCAACGCAAAACCAAACGGCAGAGCCACAGGAAACTTTAGTGAACACATTAAATATGTGTTTTGCACAGTTTGGCTTAAGTCTCTTTTAACTTGATTGCTTTTAACACATATTAAATTAGTTGCCGTTTCTGGTGGCACCATTTGCTAAAACGTATGTGTATGACTCTTGGTCACACGCACACAAATATATGTACATGTCTTGTGGTTTCGGATATTAAACAAAAATATTTGTTTAACATCAATCACATCATAAATCAAACTGACAGTTAAACGAATATCATTTGCAATTGTTTGCATTTAATTTGTGTCAAAATTAGTTAAATGTTTTATGAATTTCAATTTCATAGGAAAAATGTTAAAAGGAACTTTGGGAACTTGTTTCGCGCGATGGCACACATTGAAACTCAAGTACAACCACCGGAACACCCAAACAATTGTAACTATTTGGCAATATTGGGGTGCCGAATATTTACACCGCTTAGCAACTACGGACAGACCATGAGACACTTAGCAGTCACTGCTAAAGCATTTTTCTTAAAAAGTACTTTTTTAAAAAGTAATTTTTTAAAAAGTACTTTTTTAAAAGGTACTTTTTAGAAGGTATTTTTTTAAAAGGATTTTTTTATGACTATTTTAACAGTTACTTTTTAAAAATTACTTTTGTAAAAGTTCCTTTTTCAGAGGTACTTTTTCAAAAGGTACTTTTTTTAAAAGGGTACTTTTTTAAAAGCTAATTTTTTCAGGGTACTTTTTCACAATGTACTTTTTAAAAGATACTTTTTATACGCTACTTTTTAAAAAATTACTTTCTTAAGTTCCTTTTTCAGAGGTACTTTTTCTAAAGGTACTTTTCTGAGAGATATTTCTTAAAAGCTACTTTTTCGAAAGATATTTTTGAACTTTTTGATAAGTTACTTTTAAAAAACATACTGTTTTAAGAGGTACTTTTTAACAGTCTGCCCTACACTATCACACCGAAGGCTGCCATGGGCTGTACATTCAAGATCGGCCAGTCAACGTCTGTTCTGTTCATTTTAAGTCTTTAAAGTTGCTGAACTAAACGCGTGTCCTGCTCTCATCCTTAGATCTCACATTTCTGCACAAAACTTCATTGCATTCAAAGTAAAGGCACATTTTCATACTAAATCAATTGTCATTTTTATTCAGAACTTCAGTGGATGCTTTAACTAAAACAACACAATTGCGTTAAAATGTGCAGAGTGCGCTGAAACTCAGACATCGTTAATAACAACAAAAAAGGCAACTACCACGTCTGTGCATTTAACAAGACAGAACAGATGAGAACAGCAACTGGTGCAGTGTATGGTTGTTGTTGTTGGTATTTTAAAATTCAGTCTTGATTTTCGTCCAAGGACTTCAGGGCCGTCACTAGAGATCCTGCAGTTTTAAAAGCCTGCCAGTAAATTGTATTTCAAAAATTTTTCATTCCTTTCATTCAAAAAGCCATGCAAATTTTATAATTACCCATAAAAACAAACTTAAGTCGACAACAAAAAAGCCTCCTTTTAAGGGGCTACTTCTTTGCGAACGCATCATGGCAACCAAAAGAAGTTTTTTACAAGATTTTGTCAAATTGGACCAGTCAAAAGCAAAATAGATCTCATGCGTTACCAGCAAACTCTGTATTGTAGAATATATATGATATAACCAAGGAATTAGTGAAATAAACTTAATGTATTTCGGCACCAAGACTTACCTCATCGCGTATTTTCTGGCCATTAAAGCAGTACAACATTAACTGTAAAGCCACCGCTATTAAAAACAGCACCTGATGGACGGTGGCCGCCAACGGGCCGGTAGCTCGACTCACACGAAAAACTAAACAACAGACCTGCAGACACGAAAACAAAAACTTTATAAAAAGTATTCCGCCATAGACTTCAGCCAAATCGGCAGCCAATTTTAACGTCTGATTGTGATATTCAATGCACGCCTTGATGGCCGCTAGAGATCGTGGCGATTCCGGTGCACCAGCCCTTGTGGTGGCGCTACAAACTTTGCCAGCTTGTGTGAAACGAAAACATAATATATGAAATTGTGCCGAAATGTTGCTGACCAACCAAATGAACAGCGTATCAATGGCCATTGAAATGCTGAAAAGATTGTAGATGCTTAAAAGATTCCACAAATATGCCACTGAATAGCCGGGCAGTTGCGAGTGATTCCAGCCATAACTAAGAGAAAACGGAGCCGAAAAAGATTAAAAGAAAGTGCACAAGTACACCACAGCAGCGGCGAAAGTTCAATGGGAAATTAAGCAACTGCTTTAAGTGGGATATGAATATGAAATTAAATTGTGCAATATTCAAGCGATAAAGATCCTGCCAAAAATAAAATAAATCACTATCGGCACGAATAGCTCAATTTGGCGACTAGACTTGTTGTGGTGCTACACATTTGAAAATATTGCGCAATTCAAGGCACACACTTCACAACCTTGATCAATTTATTTTTGGATAGTTGCACTATGGTCTCAAAACTCAATTGCGTTAACAATTGAGTCGTACTTTATATGGGTCAAATTAAATAGCAAAAACAATTAAATTGACAAAAAAATTTCAATACAGGTTTCATGTTTCCTCAGAATTTGAAATAATATATTAATGGAGAATTATTATGCCAAATAATTGGCAATTAAAGAAAATGTAAGAAAAATCAGTGCAATTTTTGGTAATTATTTGACCTAAAGCCAAACTGAAAACTATAAAAAAAATATCTTGAAAAGAATCAATTAATTGTTTATTTTAAATGTTCTGCTGTTGTTTTATAAACAGATATTTTTTGATTTTGATTTTTTGATGGTAAAATCTTTACCAGCTGTTGGATAAAAGCGATTTATCTATAAATTTTAAATAATAGATGCGAAAAAGATGTGAAACTTAAACGGGTAGCAGCCAGTTTCTATCATTCGTTTATCATCATTTTAGGCTTTAGTCTGGGGTTGCAAAGTATTTGTTTTAGATGATTTAATTGTTTTAGAAGATCCTTTCTGATATGGCATAAAATCGTTATGATGGCTGAAAACCAGCTCTTCTGCTCTTAGGAGCCGTCCTACTTCTTAACTTTCTAAATCTGTTTAACTTTCTAAAAAAAGAAAAACAAAACTCCTTACCTCGCTTTAAAAGGCACCCTCAACACCAATCGCCGTGTCCGAATATAAGAATAAATTGCTTCAAATATGGGACTGGAAAAGGCCATTACAGCCGAAGCCACCACATTTATGAAATAAATACTAGACATTTTTATATCCTTGTTGTTTTCGCACACAATCATTGGCAGCTCTTGACGGCCAGCTGCAAAACATTGAAGTGCAATTCTTTTATATACAAATAAAATTTATTTCAACATTTTACCTTTAAGATTTAACGAATTTATGTGGCTGATGATTTTGAGAAATTCTGCACGTTTAACAAAAAATATCAACATTTTCGATATGGCCAATGACGACTGACAAAATATGGCCAAGGTCTCGGTAACCTGCACAAAATCGTGCCGATTGATATAGGCGTAGTGCAGCATGGCCATGTTATGAAAAAGGGCACAGATCAAGGGCACATAACAAAGCCAAGGCCTTTTCAACATGGCCTCGGGTCTGTTAGCCTTCATATCTATGCCGCAGAGTTTAAACGAAAGTTGTTGTATGAAAAAGTAATCCTTTAAGACCATTTTAAAGCGACAGAACCGATTTCAACTGCTACCACCAGCCGTTGTGATTGTATTAAATGCAATAATAGCAAATATTTAATAATCAGTTGCACATTCCCTAATAACCACATTTCTGTGCTTTCTGTTCGTTTCCTTTTTTTCGGTTTTCTACTCTATAAACATATACTTAATATTCTTAAGATGTTATTACAAGCAATTTAACAAAAAAAACAGTATAAAATTCATAAATTACACAAAAATAGCTTTAAACGGTTTGCTTTTACCACCCCCCCCCCCCCTCCTCATTAATATAAAATATGATATATAAATTGTTTATAGAGTTTAAAAAAAAAAATTGATTTTATTTTCCATTTTGAAAATTGGTTCACGCTTCTCTACATGAAGACACAGTCCTGATTATAATGTACTGAATAGCTGCAAATGTGAACTGGGAGGTCTGCTCGATTCAAAGCTAAGTTTTGTCCAACACAATTCACTGAGTGTAAGTAGAGGCCCTGTGTTTTTAGCATGGGCCAAATCATTTAAGACTCTTCTCTAAGATCTAGACTCTTTAATCCTGGCCTCTTACACATGAAGACTAGTTGAAATTAATTTGCCAACATTAAAAAGTCGTGCTTAATATATCATTTATCATGAATATTATTAATGGAAATATATCATCGAAGCTTTCATTAAATGACTTGGACTTCAAGATTCCTCAACCAACATTTTACCATCGTACTGGCTGCCTCATGTCTCGACTTATCCAACCAACTTTACAATGAACAATCCTTGGAGAAGATTATGCTGGTGTTTTAATGAAATATTTCATTTTATTGATTTCTCATCCAATTTGAAAGTTAGAAAATTTAATATTATTATTCTTAATTTATGTATTTCATTGTACTGACTTTATGTTTTACTAAATTGTATGGCCTATAGCAGTCTGTAAGGAACTTTTCCATAGACTTAATATAATACAATAAATAAATAACTAGATATATTATAAAAACTATGTGAAAGCTGTAACATAATTTACAAAAGCCGGCTTAAAAGTGGGCGTGGTGTTGGCAAAAAAAAACTTGGGCTATAATTCATTACAAAGTGACAAAGTTCAATGTGACAACGAACAAACAAACAGACACATTCCGCTTTACAAAATATATAGATTAATTTAAAAAGGTTTTGTTTCACAGCTAAATATAAATTTACCATTCAGTTTCATTTCAGCGGTTAAAATTCATTTGCCTTAAGTCCAGTTTGCGAAAGCAAAAAAGACATTTTTTACAATCCACAGGGTGGACTAAAAGTCCAAATCTAATGACTTTTAGGTCAAGCTTTGGACACTAACGTTTGAATGCTTGAAGTGGCAGCGTGTAGCCAATTTTTTTTTATAATATTGTTGCAATCAATGTTGGAGAAAAACAAACGACCAATTAATCCAAGCAATTTTCATTCTCATTAAGAAGGACTTGACTACATGAATAGGAATAAATAAAAAATTATCACCTACATCTTATCAAGGACTGTATTTAAAAGTCCTAAAAAATTGTCTTATTAATTGTGGCTTAATTATAAATCGAAGATATTCAAGGAATCGAAGAACCAAGACGAAGCCAAAAATCAAAATTGTAAAATTCCCGGATAAATATTTTTTTAAAAATATTAATATTTTATATATAATATAAATAAATATAAATAAAAAAATAAATATAAAGAAATAAATAAAAAAATATATATTTCTAAAAATATTAATATTTTATATCGTCTTAATATTTTTAAAAATACATATATATTTTTTTTATTTATTTCTTTATATTTATTTTTTTATTTATATTTTTTAAGAATATTTTAAAATATAAAATATTAATATTTTTAAAAATATATATTTTTTTTATTTATTTCTTTATATTTATTTTTTATTTATATTTTTTACGAATATTTTAAAATATAAAATATTAATATTTTTAAAAATATATATTTTTTTTATTTATATTTTTTATTTATATTTTTTTATTTATATTTTTTAAGAATATTTTAATATATAAAATATTAATATTTTTAAAAATATATATTTTTTTTATTTATTTCTTTATATTTATTTTTTTATTTATATTTTTTAAGAATATTTATATATATATTCTATATCTGTTTGTAAAGTTTGCAACAATCTGAAGTTCACAAATATCGAATGGCCTTTGCTTAAGTTATAAGGCCATCAAGACTTTTCATATTTGCCACCCTGTAGTTCATCAGCTTGTGTTGCAACAGAGTGATGTAAATTTGTTATGACACGCCCGGTCAACCGGGACACCCAGTGTGTTTCAACAAGCTGATGCTAATTGTTCATGCTGCAGATAGTCAACTTTGACACCCTGTAGTTGACCGTGAGAAATTGGTCCAAAATTTTTCATAACTCAGCTGGTCAACTGCGACATCCTGTGGCTGTCGTTGTGTTTCAACAGGGTTGTTCGAATTTTAAAACTTTCAAAACTTTCAAAACATTTGCTTCTATTCACAGTTTTGTAAACGCATCACCTAAATCAAATATACAGACTTATTACCCTTCTTTTTCCACCGTTATCATTTTGTAGCGTCCAGCAATAGTGAAACGGTGCGTTGCTCGATCACCGCAAAAATAAAACTTTAACTTTCAAATAGCGCCAACCTTAAAACAATTTACGTTTTCTGTTCTAATACCTAAATCCCTGTTCTAGTTCCAAATATTTTGTACAGACGGTAGTCAATATTCTTAGAGCAGGCGGACACTCTGCTGACCCTTTACGAACAATGAAAAAGGGCAGGTGCCAGTTCACACGCTTATCACTGTATGGTATGGAGCAGAAATTGCCAAATCTGTTAAAGGACTTTACCAGAAAAGCTGAAAGCACTCATATCTATGGAGAGTGATGAAATTTCCGAGATGAATGGCATCATTTTCAGGTGCATTAATTTAAACACGTCTGCCTATAAGAAATGACAATGAAGAATGTTGTCAGGGTTTGTCGGATGTCTGACAATATTCTTGTCTTACAATGAACCGCTAATGAATCTTCTAACCACAAATTGCCCATTTAGACAACTGTGGGTACATTTTACTCAAAATATTGTCAAAACTGACTGACAGAACAAACTCATATAACCCAAGACGGCCACTTGTTGTTCCAAAAATTTATTTATTTTCGTTCAAAATCCAAAACACAGGACTAAAAACATAAACACATACATAAATATGTCTGTATGTGTGTATGTATGTTTGTGTGTTTGTGTGTAAATAGGAAAGATGAAAAATATTTTACAAAAGCAAATATTACAAAATATTTCGAACAAATTTAAGGCAAATTTTTGGCACAATTCACTTTTTTTTTTTTTTTTTTTGAAGAAAAATCTAACGCTTGCAATTGTGTGAAGTGGTGTCAAACTAAACTAAAACTGGCCAGTGTTGAGTTTCGATTAAAGTGCTTTTTTGCTCATTTTTGTTGTTCAGTTTTAGGGCAAATTATTATTTATTTTCATCCAAAGCCTTCAAAGCCGTAATCAAAGATCCTGCTGTTTTAAATGCCTGAAAAGGAAAACAAGTGCCGTCAACTCGGACGATTTACCCACAAATTGTTAGGATTATTGTTGTTGCTCTTACCCAAAGAAACAAGTTCAGGTCCAAAACAAAAAATACTGCTCTTAGTTGAGTGTTTTTTTGGGCTCGCATTATGGTTTGCAGCAGCAGTTTTTTATAAGTTTTGGCCAAACAGTTCCAATCGAAGGCAAAATAGATGTCATTGGCCACCTGCAGGCTCTGCATGGGATCAAGCAAAATTCATTAACATCAATTTAGTTCATATTTGTGTCAAAGAACTTGTTTACCTCAGTCGTTATTCTCTGGCCGTTATAGCAGTACAACATCAGCTGCATGATCACACCCATCAAAAACGTGCACTGATATGCAGCTGCCGCCAACGACTCAGCGGGCCGGCTTAAACGAAACGCCAAGCAGCAGATTTGTGTGCAGGAGATAAGAAATTTGAAAAACAATATTTCGCCATAGATTTGATTTAAATCCTTCACCAATTGCAATATTTGATTATGATACTTGATGCAGGATTTGATGCTTTTGAGTATTTCTGTCTGCTCTGCTGCGGCTGGATTCCTGCAGCTTTTGCCAGCTTCATAGAAACGAAGCCCCAAGATATGCAACTGGGCAATAATATTGCTGACCAGCCAGACAAATGTTGTATCAATAGCCAGTGTTATGGCAATGAGATTGTAAATGGTCATGGTACACCAAGTGTAGACTAACGAATAGCCAGGCAGCTGGCTGTGGCGCCAAAAGTAGCTGTAAAAGCGTTAAGTGGATTGCTATTCCCTGTCTCATATTGTTCAAGAGTCGTCTTTGTGTGACACAACAAGTCGACCACAAAAATATTTGCGCTTTTAGCAAAATCTATCTGGTCTTGATTCTACACTTGATATATAGTCTAGAATACAGATAATAAGCAGAGTCTGTCAGTCTGTCAATATTATTGAATTGCGGTCGACATTGTAATTAAGTTGATGCGGCCAATATCACAGTTTGTAGACGAGTCTCAAAATACGACTAAGCGGGAGTATTTTTATAAAAAAAAAGTTTAAAAAAAAAAACAAAAAAGAGATTCCTTTAATTTGTATCCCACTATAAGGAACGTTAATGTTCGCCAGCATTTTGGTTGGTGGGGGAATCACCACCGATTTGAAAACTATTTATAAACTTTCATTTCATTTCATCTATCGCTGGCATTAATGATTTCCTGCCAGCGTCACAAAACACTTCTCTATCGTTCTAGGCGTTGAAGAACGTTAACGCACGTCATCGTGGCACACGCTCTAAAAGAAGCCGGCAATTTTGTTTATAACTTTGCTTGGCAAAATTTTAGTTTTAAATTTTTTTCTGTAAGAATTTATGGTGACCAGGAAAAAAAAACAAGTTCAATGATATCAACAGAAAGCAGCGAGTTTTGCCGCATTTCATGGGCCGATAGCGTGAACGGTTATCGTTTTCGCAAACGAGTTCAATTAAAGAAAAGTCAAACGATTATGCAGGCAATAGTTTCACAATATCGATCAATCAAAATTGCATGTGCGCCGTTACCCGGGCTGGTGGTACAAATTTTGTGAACTTTTACTTATTTTTTTTTTTTTTTCTTTACTTAATTATAGCAAATCTATATTTTTTAAAACTATTAGTCATTTACAAATATTGAAATATTATAAAACATGGACAGTTGTACCGATTTGACAACATCTGTTTAGTAGCGATTCACACACATCAAATTTTCAAGTGTAAACTTTTCTTTTTTTTTTATTAATTAAAGTTTTTTTTTAAAGGTAAAAAACTTCGTCATTAAATTAAAGGTTTAAATCACTCTGAAAATCATCAGATATTAAAATAGTTCTAAACGTTTTCTGTTGTGCAAAACCCAGTTACTATTTCGATTAATATTGTGTTCTTTTTTTCACTAAAAAAAACGCCAAAAAACCTTTTAGCATCTTATACATTATTTAAGACACAACAACACCGTAAACTTGTAATGTTAACTTGGTTGCAATCCTTCGTCCTTTTTTTCCACTTGATTGTATTTGTATTTTGATTGTTTGCTTGATGGGCCTCCCTTTCCATGGCTTAATTTATGCCTGACCATGTTCGGCCAACACTCAGGCAGCTTAAAACTGTCATTTGCCGGCACAGCAAATTCTTTTTTCTTTTTTCTTTTCTGCTGCAGCCGATTTCCTTTTTAAGAAGCTTAAAACAAGACTATTAAGAATATAAGAGTATGTGTTTGTGTGTGTGTGTGTGTGTGTGTGTGTGTGCGTGTATTTGTTAAATATTTTTATTTGCTGGCACAAACGAAAACTTTATGGCGCGAATGGGCGAATTTTTCTCAACAACCAAAACAACAAGAGGATGTAAAAGTTGTTTATTTAAAACTTTTTTTCAAATTTATAATTTTCTAGAATTTTTTTTAGAAAATAAATTAATAATGTCTGAAATAAATAAAATAAATAAATTTTTGTGTTTTATATTTTTGTTGATTATTTTTTCCACATTTTGTCCTCACAGGACTGTCGCCAACAGCTCAAGAGCAAGTCTTTTGTTTCTGACATCTTACAAGCATTTAACAAAATCTGAATCACATATTCGGAACTTCGCTGAGTTTTATTGTTCAAGAGCAAAACGTTGGTTGTTTACATTTCGCCAACAAAAACCAAATACAATCTTGAGAATTCGCCGACTGTTGTTGTTGTACTGACTTGTTCTTTGCTTGCTATAATTTTGCCTTGGAAATGGTTATCAATCAAAACCCAAGAGGTTTCCATAACCGGTGGACTTGACATCACAGCTGATTAGTTTTTCTGTACGCCCTGGGATGCCAACAGCTCAAAAGTAAAACTGTGATATCAGGCAAATTTAACGAACGAACGAACAATATATAAAGGGGGGATGTCGTGGGAGTTTTGTGGTGGTAGTAGAAGGTATATATCCCGGATAAAAAAATTCAGAACATAAATAGTCTTAAATTCAAGGCATAGCAAAAAATACGTTGATAAAATGGTGAAATTAAAACAAAAACTCACATTTGCTGAACCACAAAGTAAAGAAAACTGCCGGTTTTTGAGAAAACTGTGAACCACGAATCAGCATAGAAGTATTCTTAGAGCTCGATAAATGGTACAACCAATAAGTCAATAAGTCAAAAAAGTAGAACCCATCCTGTTTTTTTTTTTTTAATTTCTCAGCCAACTTTAAGGGGCCTCCTGTTCTCTACACAAAATCATCTTTAATTTTAATTAACATTTATAATCAAAGACTGTTAGAAGCTGAAAATGATTTGTCTAGTTTAAATAATTTAAAGAAAAGAAAAAATACTAAGCAAATATCATTTTTACTGCCAAGTCCTCCCCACCAGAAACTGCCCAGAGGAAATGATGAAATAAGAAATATTGTAAAAGTTTTATATGACCCATATTTTCGTTTTACGAAAACATACTTCACTCAAATTATTGTTAGTTTTCACAACATTATCCTTGTAATTTGTTTTTTGTTGTTGTTTTTTTTTTTTTTTTTGGTAAAATCATAAAATATTTCAATTTATTTTTCTTTTACATTCAATTTACTGTACAACAAACTGCCCGAAGTATCCAGTTTTCATGCTGTTGTAAGATAAAGAAAAATTAATGAAATAGAAAAGAAATTATTTATTTAAATTTTATTTTTGCAAATATATTATTTTAACAATTCGAAAAGGCAAAGAAATTATTTAAATAGTCAATGAAGATGTGACTGTTAGGGGAGCTTCTTTAAACTTGTTGGCATTTCAAGGAGGTTGGGAAGTTTTGTATTATAGGACAGACCTTGTTTGTACCGTTATTACCTGTTTCCTTCCGCCTTTTCATTCGAAAACGGCTCCGTTGGTGCTTGGCCTCAAAAACAAGAGCATCTCTTTTGAGTGGAATTCAAATGCTGGCGGAAAGACCCTGACTGCAAAACGGCTGCCAAAAATATACACATTTCTTGTATGACTACATGTTATTTTTGGCCATATCATAGAATTTTACAGAAAGTAAAAATAGCTTTCCCTGGTGCATAAAGAAGGAGAAGCAACCAAAACTCTAAAAAATTCCTGTGTTACTTTGATCGCACAGGTGTTTTGCCCAACCCTGTACCAAAATGTAATTGGCAGAACAGGGTGGCCTGAAAAAATGATGCCTCCTGTTGATTATGGGTTGAGGTTGTGGTTGTGGTTTAAACTTTAAAAACTCGGGAAAAGACGTCAGTAGATACTAATAATAGCAGTCTACTTACGGCCAAAATATTCCCGAGGTTTCCTGTTTTCGTAGGGGGTGGGGAATTTACAGGCCAGCAGTTCAGGTTCTGCGACGTTGACAAGTTCACCCGCGCCAGCTGCTACAGTAAATTACTTTCACAATCTGTTGGCACAACGGCCCAATATCTTGCACCAAAATTTATGTTGTGTAAATCTTTCGATTTCACTTTCACTTGTTAAGTCCAACAAAACCATTGCTCCTGCTCAATATTTATAATCTTTTTGACTAGTACCCCACAATACTTATAATGCCTATAACTCTTCGGCAAATCCACCATTTAAATACAGCAAAAATATAAAGCAACGCAAACATGTAAATGTCAGTAATTATAGCATACTTTTTAGCGTTCGTTTTTTTTCTTTTTTTTTATAGCATACAAAACATTATTAAAAAGGCCAGCCAGCCAGTCGTCGGCCATGCTGTTTGTTAAATTAAAAACATTAAACTTAAATCCTATTTTGTCTTTTATTTTTGCGATTTATTTACATGGGCAAAATTATGAGTGAACAAAATCTGAAACAAATCCCTTTTTTATTTAAAAACACAATCAGTTTTTTGTTATATTTCCATAAATTCCCTAAAGCAGGCAACAATTGCAAACCTGTGCAGTATTTCCAGTATTCCACCCCTCCAAAATCTGCTCATTTATTTAAGCAACGTCTACTCCAGGGCATTGGGTTGTAAATATTTTGCAGATTTTTCAGTTTTTATTTATTTGTAATAATTTGTTACCGCAGTTTAAAAACAAATTGCAGTGCCCATAAAAATTGTTTTAGTTCTGCAAAAAAAGGGAAACACAAAAAGAAGAATAAATTGTTGCGCTTAACTTTGAAAAACAAAAATATGAAGGATTAGGCCAAAACAAGTCATTAAACTGTTTTAGTTTTCACTTAAAATAAATAACTGTGGAAAAGTCTCTTGAACTTGGCAGTTGTATTTTAAATTAGTAAAAATTAAACAAACAAAAAACCGAAGCATACTTTTGGGGTTCGTTCAAATTTTGTAACTTTTTTGGCAAAAGGGGGAAATAGCATAAGTTGTTGATTTAAAATTATAGTTGTAGGGCCTTAATTTTTATAAAGAAGGTCACACTAATTGGACAGTGTGAAAGAGCAGTTGAATCGAATTGAAGTGATTTTTATTCTTTTTTTTTATGGATTATTTCTCATTATAAAAGTGCTACATATTTTAATGTAAAATTCATTTAAATTTAACCAGAAACGTGTTATTTGTCTTGTATGGAAAAAATGAGTTTTAGCGAAGTTCATGCGCTTGGCGAACTTCACTGTTCTGGCAATACATTTCGTGCTAAGAATTTTATAATAAACCTGTCAAACAATTGTCCGCGAGCCGTGAACAAATTTGGCCATAACAGACAACAAAAGCATGCCGAGTCATGTCTTCTAGGTATTCACAAACGAATGAAAATACTACATATATGGGATTTGGGCCATAACAGACAACAAAAGCATGCCGAGTCATGTCTTCTAGGTCTTCACAAACGAATGAAAATACTACATATATGGGATTTTGGCCATAACAGACAACAAAAGCATGCCGAGTCATGTCTTCTAGGTCTTCACAAACGAATGAAAATACTACATATATGGGATTTTGGCCGTAACAGACAACAAAAGCATGCCGAGTCATGTCGTCTAGGTCTTCACAAACGAATGAAAATACTAAATATATGGGATTTTGGACATAACAGACAACAAAAGCATGCCGAGTCATGTCTTCTAGGTCTCCATAAATGAATGGAAATACTATATTGTTCATATGACTCATTAGGGGGTTTAAACAAAATATACATAATTTATGTTTTACTTCTATAATCGAACAGAAATGCAGGAATCCAGACGAATTCGCCAATATTAGTGGAGAAAATAAGATCAATGAAAGTGCATAAAATTTTAGGTGAGAAATGGAATCAAGTACTCAAAAGCATCATGAAATGTTAAAAGTGGCCGGCCTACAGTGATTGTAATCTGTGTTAGAAAAATGTTTACGAGTGATACCAGCTTTTAAGAGAAGATCGAAAAGATGTGCATGACGACGATTGCCCTGGTCGCCCCAGCAACGGATGATAATTTTGAAAAAGTCTAGAAAATTGTGGTGGTCTCATGCCATGAAATTCTTTCAGAAATTTTTTAGCAGTAAAGTTCGTTCCAAAATTGCTGAATTTTAACCAAAAAAAAAAAAAAACCCGTAATTTATTGGCTTAAAAAACTCGGTAATTATGTTATAAAAGCATGCCAAGATTGTGTATAAAAGGCAAAAACGCTTCAAAATAAAATATATATATATTTCAGGATCAATTTTTTATTACTTGCGTATATGGAAAATGCAGTCACGACGCAATTTATTTTCAGTGGGTGAAACTTTGATTGAATTTTCTTTAAAACGTGCTGTTTTTTTCCACATCTTTTCAAAAACCCCTCTTCATGTGCTCGTATTTCACTGGCCTTCATCATTATTGTAGAATTTCTTCCCAAAAACGTCTCCACAGAATAGACATTTTGTTTTTCATTTTTAACATGTTGCATTTTTTTTTTTACTACTTTTCATTATATTTTTTTATTAACTTTTTTTACTTTATCGTTTAACATTCTGTAACAGCTGCCCTTTTATCGTTTAATATTCTTTATCAGCTTCATGATAAAATCATCAAAAATTCATTTTATCAAACATCGATACAAAAGCGCAAAAAACTAATTTTTATTGACACTTTTTTTCCTTTCTGTCACAATTTTCATGTCAATTTATAACTGTCACCAAACTTGGCCAACACCAACACCAACACCAACAACCAACCGTCCATTCAAATATAAATAAAAAGCGCTAATTAAATATTCCCCTACATTTTACTCTTTGACGAATACAACATGTGAAAACTGTAAAACCAAAAAAAAATTAAAAATAATAATAATAAACATGAGCGTGAATGTAAGATGACTTTTGGCCAACCAGCAAAAAAAAGATTAAATGTGGTTTGATGGTTGTAGCACTAATTGCTTTAAACAGAAAAATGGCAGAAAAGCAGACAACACTCTATTTGCAGTTGGTGTGGTTGTGCAATCTTTTACGAAAAGTTAAACTAAAGTTCGGTAAAAACTCATGTAAATGACTCTTATTTGTTTGTACTTGTCTCCCTTCATGCTCAACGATAAGAGCACATTCACCTGCAAAGTTAAAATGAACAGGCAAACAAAAATCTTATACTGTCCCATAACAGAAGGCAAAACTTAAAATTTAAAAAAAAAAAAGGTTTTTTTTTGTAACAAAATAGCCAAAGCAAAAAATCAATATGCACCCGCCCGTTAAGTGCACACTTTGTGAACATATTCTGCTACGTTGCAAAGTGCTATTTTTATAGCTGCACAAATGTTCAGGTCAGTTCTCAGTAATTATTCTTCACCCTGCATGTGTATGTACCTAAAGTTGGCAGGGTTGTATAATGTCGCCGCTAAGCACACGAAGTATTTGACCAGTTTCAGACGGTGAATTGTATTTGCATAAGTGCATAAATGGTCATATAAGCAACAGATTTATGGTGCGAGTTCATATTCAAATATTTGCAGGAAATTTGTTTTAGCCTAAGTTGAAATTTGACCTCGATCGATGCTAGATGGTTTGCCAAGTTTTATGGTTTTTCGGATACTAGCCTAAAAGGCATATAAGTGCATATAAGATGAACACGTTTCTGACTTAGCGAATTTTAAGGCAGAAATTCATAATTGCATATTGGGCTGAAAACCCCATTTACATGTGATTAAGTGAAATAACAAAAAGTAATTTCAAAATTGTGCTTTCAAAATGTTAAGAAAATGCCGATTAAGTGCACTTAAGAGGGTAGCATATAGGATTTATGTGCACTAAAATTAGAAACATATATAGTATCAAATTCATGCGATAAATTTGGAATATCATGTCTGCCGCACAAGACTTGTTGAAGATGAGAGCAGTTTTCACTTAAGTGCACCAAAAAGTGGGCCAGGTATGGAGAATAAAATGCCGGCTTCAAAAATCATGTTCCAGCATTTAAAATAAAACAGCTTTGGACTTAGCACATGAATTTCTAACTGTCTGCCTGCAGCAAAATACTTGTACGTCGATTTAAGATTAAAGCAATTTTCACTGAAGTGCACCAAAAAGTATGCCAGGTGTGGAGAGCGGAATTTACTCATTAAGAAATATAAATCAAGTTAAATTTAAGTAATTTTGTAATTAGCACAAATAAAAAAAAGGAGTGTCAAGTGTTAGGACAGCAACTCGTTAAGAAACGCCTGCGAAAAAGGGCAGTTTGGCGCATTTAACATAAAAGCGCTTTTGATTTAACACAAAACTATACACAACTGCAGAAAAACAAAATGCCTACCGGCAGCAAAAAACTTATGAGTCGATTTAAGATTAAAGCGTTATTTACTTAAGTGCACAAAACAGAGTAACAGCTGTGGAGAGAGTAATTTATTAGCACATGCCTGAAGAATTGTGCATTTAAAATAACAGCGCTTTTGATTTAACACTTGAATTTAGAGCTGTTTAACTGCTGAGAAAGATTTATGAGCACTTCTTAGTGTATAAAAAACATTTAGAGCCGTTTGAGCTAAAATTTTGTGTTAAGCTTGAACATTTTAATGCCTTGTGGTGTATTTTTCAACAAGTAATCAGCTGACAATAAAAAAAAAATATTGAAAAAATATTAAAAATATATTCTAAATCATGGAGAAAAAACTTATTGAAGAGGCGAAACAGCAACTAGTGTTGTGCAAAAAGGGAAGTCAAGTCCAAGGGAAAAGTTGTTCTTAAAGCGCTTTAAAGCTACTTGCCATTTTCCAGGCTTGGTAAACGCATGAACGTATGCTATGAACTTCCAGCTTCTAATTTCCAGCAGCATAAAAATCCCATATTTTCCTCTAATTATTACAATTTACGCTTTTTACAGCACAATCGTGGCTCGCTGACCTAAAATTAACACTTGCTGAGCTGCAATCAAGAGAAAAAGTTATTGTATCAAATTGCATTTCTCATAATTTCTCATTTGTATTTGTATCGATTTGAAAGGATTTTTTTCTAAAACTTTCGTAATTTAAACTAACAAAAGTGTAATTTTGTTATTCTCTGTAAAAAAAAACAAAAAAACAAAATAGCTTTACAATCACAAAATTTGTTTCAAGTGTATAGTTTACAAAATGCGACTCTGAATTGAAACTCACTCATTAGAAGGGCTTTGAAAGTTAAATTTTTTTTGATTGTTTTCAAGATTAAAAATAAGAAAATTCTAGAAATGAGTTGAAGGTCCCAAAAAAAAAAAAAGAACCAACCGGTTCGCCAGGGTTGGCAAAATTTCGCCATAAAAAATTACTAATTATTGTATTAAAAAAATAAAATGCCACCCAAAAGAAAAAAAGCAGCAGCGAGCCGGTTGCAGGATTGGCAAAATTCCGGCACAAAAATCTTATAATTGTTTAAAAAAAAGTAGAAAATAAATAACTAAATGTTGTTTAATGGAAAAAAAAAAAAATACTGGACCGTATGTAATTTTGCTAATAAAATTCCAAATTGGTTTTTGGTTAAGTCACCTATTCTAGTGCTTCTTTCGCTTTGGCAATACCAGCTCAATGGCTGGCTCTAGATGCTCAAACCTTTTCGTCCCATTTTTAAATTTAAAATTATACAGGTCGTATCTTTGACTTTTTATTCTAATATCATTTGAATTTGTTTGTGGGACACTAACGCGAAAGCAAAAACATTTGCCACAGTTGTATTTTTTGGTAGCACACAAAAATTTGTCATTTATTCTAATTTTATATTAAAATAAAGAAAAAACACTAAAAATTTGTTAATCGCTAAAAAGGTGACTTTTTTGCCAGCTAAGCAGTAAAAAAGGGGCAAATTGCTGTATTGGCAGCACCAAGGCTCCCAAAAAAAAAGCCTTAAGGCTGAAGATTCTCATCTTCAGCTCTTCACAATGTCACAGTTTTTATATGTTTACAAGTGATTTTGTTTGTTTTACTTTAATAGTGTAAATTTTGAAACTATTCTATCTTTTAAGAGCCTTCCTAATTTTCCGGGAAGCCCCCCAAAACACTTACTATATATGTACAAACATATACATACATACATTTATGTTGTGCTGTTGTGTTTTACTTGTTGCTTTTTTTAATTTTTGCTCACAAATTTTAAAATTATGCAAAACGAACTTGTGTGCAAATATTTGTTAACAAACAAAAGATTCCCCGTAACGTATGCAGTTTGTGTTCATAAATTTGTTTGAACTATTGTGCAAGCATATGCATGCTTAAGCATGCATTAAACTACATATGTATGTATGTATAGGGTGTTTTTTTTAGAGGTATAGAACTTCGAATTGAAATAAAACACAAGAAAATCGTTTTAATGTCCATCAATTTGGCATTATTGGAAGGATAATTTTATGCCATTAATGTTTAAATATGATTTCGGGCATGTGGCCGCCGCGGCTGGCTCGAATAAAGCCAATTCTACAGGTCCAATTTTCAACCACTTCAAAATCTTCCATAAAGTTGATGGACAAAGCTCCAATTGCTGTGCACGGTGGCGAATCGATTCATTCGGGTCCTCTTCAACACTTTGCTCTACAGCGGCAATTGTTTCTTCGGTGCGCACTGTTCGACGTCTCTGCGGATGCGTATTATCACATAGAGTACGCGTAGTGCGAAAACGATCCATGGTTAACCGAAGTAATTGCTCTGATGGACGATTATGTCGACCATAAAATGGACGGAGCTTGCGGTAAACTTCGCGAACTGAACCATTATTTTCGAAATAAATTTGCACGATTTGCAAGCGTTGTTCTTTTGTCAACCTGTTCATGATGAAATGGCAAACCAAACTAAATATTAATCACTTGACAGCTGACAAAATGGCCGCCAGTTAAAAAAGTGATGCCAACTTAAAGTTCTATACCTCAATAAAAAAAACACCCTGTACATGCATACGTATGTACACATGTATGCAAATTTCGTATGTACATGAAAGTTAATTAAGTAAATACAAAAAAAAAAAACAACTTGTGGGTCATTTGAACATGTTGCACGACTTGTTTTTTTTTTTTTTTTTTTTTTTTTTTTGGAACACAAGTTGGTGCAAAATTTCTCAATTCATGGACAGATGCTGTCATTTTTCTAAATGGCTATAAATGTTAGTTCGAAGCAATTACATACATATATGTTTTTCTTGAATAGTCTATAGCGATGGTAGACTTGACAAAACTCCAAACCGCCATTTGCAAAAATTCTAGCATTTCCCATTAGTTCTATCTTATACCAGATATGAATATTTTTCCACGCACCCAGTTTTTATAATGCTCTCCTCTCTACTCCCACCGTCTTCAGCGTCGTCGTTCTTGAAGTCGTTCATTTAATGCCGAAGAGAATTTAGATTGTTGTCGAAACTATTAAAATGGCATCATAAGTTTTTTGGTGTCAAGCAGGTGTTACCCTAACGGCAAGCTTTGGAATATTTGAGTATTAGGAGTACAACAATTGAGTTTTGGTCCTCTAACCCTCCAGGCTTTAATATGTTAAGGATTGCGACCGGCTGCTGCAGTGGTGTCAGTGTCAGCAAGTCCTGTTTATCCGGCCTATAGGCATGAAAAAGCTTGTGCGTTTTAGTACCGCCAGCTTGCGAATACAAAATCTGCAAATGTGTGCAGCTTTTAACAGGCATAATGACCTGCAAGTACCCCTGCGCAAGTTCCATCTTTCTGTCATCAAAGATCAGAAACTTTTTGGTGTGATGTGTGATGCAATCAGTATCGTTTCAATATTTAGCTATTTGTCTATATCTCCCTAAAGCAAACTGCGGTCTTGAAGCCAAAGGATGGAGGGGATCTCAATAGAAAACCGTTCAGCTCCAGTCTTGCCATATTGTTAATTCTTTGCGCCTCTCATGTCCCGAATCCCACATCAGATTAACACACAACTGTAAAACTGAGTTTTTTTGACATTTGGGCCATATTTTGTGACAGCACTGGCCAAGAGAATTCATCCAAAGTTATTTATTTAAATTGTCAATTCAGCATTAAAAAAAATGTGTGTATTACGAGTATTATTTCTCCTCTTTTTTGTGCAATTTATTACACAGAAAAGCTTAACGAAACTTTTTTTAAACTTGAAATTCTATTGGCATACGAGTGATTGAAATGTTCTTAAAAATAACTCCTGTTTGCGAAATTCCCAAGAATTGTTAAGCTGAAATCTTTCTGCACCTCTTTTAGGTATTCCAGAGATTGAATATTTGATTTCATCTTGAGGAATTTCTACAGCAAAACATTCATATTCGCATCCTTGTGTAGACGACAAACCAAAAACAAAAAAAAAAACAAAAAAAAGCATCTGAAATCCATTCAGCAATTCAGGTTGATGCAGTTGCAAAATAAATGTTTAAATCTTTTCGGCAACACTTTGCTTTTGTGAGCACTAGGAGTACATGATTGCGTATGTGTTTGTGTAGGTCTATACGCATGTATGTATGTGTGTTGCATGATGATTTATGTCGTACTTGCCTCAGATACTTTAAGTTTGAAGGCACAAATGATTTCAATCATTTTGTAAAATTTTCTTGAGTTTAGAAAAGGGAATTAACAACCTCACAAGAAATAGCTGATGCCAACTAAACCACAAATTGACACAAATTTTCTAACACAGACACGAAAATGCCATCCAGTCAACTGGCATTTGTATATCGGTAGTCGAATATATCGGTAATCGAATATCTCGGGCAAAATGGTGCCATATGAGTTGCGATCAACAATCATGTCCTAAACGCCAAACTAAGAGAAGTTTTTGATTCGTTACTTCCTATTCACTTGGAATATAATTGAAAGGGCGACAGGAAAAAGTCTGACGGAATCAAATCGCACGATTTCATGGTCAGTGAAATGAAAATGCCCTCAAATTGCTTATGCAGAATATCTAAAGTAACTCATAGTACCACATGGTGGTGGTGGCCATGTCCTTCAATTCCAGTCAAAAGAAGTTGGCAGTTTGACAAATTGATAGCAAAAAAGACACTCACAGCACTCACGATTGAGGACGATGACGTTATTGATAAAGAAATATGGGCCGATGATGGCGTCAGTGCCAAAATACACATCAAACGTTGACTTGTTTGGGATGCATGATGCTCCCAGATGTCATATGGTGTATTGGAGTCCCCTTAAGAGTTTGGTTTGTCGGCGGCAGATTGGTTTTTACACAAATTCGACAGCGAACTCAGATCGAGGTCTATGGATATTTAACGTCAGCTTGTGGGTCAGTTCACTTTGTACGCAAAGCGAAGATTTGTTTAGAAAAGGCCAAATTCTTCTTTGTGATGCAGAATTGCCTGCCTCGTTTTCTATTGAACTCTTTCACGGGCGAGGTTTTCTGCAGATCTGGTTTTTCGTCGTCATACGGCTGGGCATTGCTTCAGTGTTTGTTGGACCCATATGAACGAGACGAGGGCAACTGTAAAATGGCTGAAAAGTCTAATTCATTTTTTTTTTTTTTGGAAATATAATAAAATTTTGCTCTAGAGTTTTATTTGATATTGGGTTTTTTTTTTATTACTCTCTTTGACTCATTTTTTTACGCTTTTCTTTTTTTGCTTTATTTTTTTTAAACGTCTTTAAGTCACGAACTTCTTTCAAACTCAGGGGCATTGCGGCGCACTTGAAACCTGCTGGAAAAGCTCTCTCCAAACGGATGAAACGATTGCCCACGCAATAATAGCGGGGCAAACAGGCCTCAGGGCGTAGGCGATTAATAGGCCAATCTTTAAAATATAAATCCTTTTGTGTGACCAGAGGCAATTTAGCTCCCCGCAAGTCACGCCAATGAGCAATTCCGTGTTTCGCTTGTAGTGGTTTTCGGTGCCAGGATTTATGAGGCTGGTGACAGTAATGTGACCAACCAGGAACAAATTCCCAGTAATGGTCAATATCGGCAGTGGGATAGAAGCGCATTTTGAGTGCGGTGGTCTTAGGAACTAAATTAAGTTCAGATTAAAACGAAAAGTACGAAAAATTTTGAAATTGCCAGGGAACAAGAGAAAAGTTGAATTGGAAATGAAAATGAACATGAAATAAATTTTTAGAGTTGTCAAATACATTAAATCGGTATTTAGATTAGGAAAGTTTTTTTCTCTGGATAAATTTTTCTTTTTAATATTTAAAGGGAGTAGACAAAATCGCACAATTTCACTGGTTGTTTTAAAATTCTCAGGCCTACGCTCTGGAAATCATTTTCGATTGAAAATGGCTGGAAAAACGTCCAGGATATATCATGCATCGACTTATAAGTAAATAATTTAAAAAAAAAATGGACTGAGCTGATGTTCTGTAATTCTTGGCCAACAGACTTGAATCCACGATTTTCATTTCGCTTTCGTCAAAAATATCATAAACAACCTTCAGCCAACTTCAGTGTTATCGGTGTCAACTGCTCTCTGCAGAACGAATGCCAAAGAAAAATCAGAGTTGATGTCTGTCTAATCATTTGCAAATTAAACAGAGTTGGCATATGAAATCGATACGTTCGCTGTCACACCTACAAAACCATTTCATACCTGATGGCCCCACGAAGTGTTTTACATCGCTTCGGTTTTCATCACATGCCTTATAAAAATCAAATGAAAATTTGTCCGCTTGATGAACTCCTTACACACATCAATGTATGAATTTTTGATAATTCATCAAGCCTTGTCGGTGTCACAAATACTAAAAAATTTTCTCTTACACTAAAAATATGCTTGCAAAGCATTTTTATCATGCCGATTACCCTTAAACTTGTATTTCCGCGTTGCCAGTGTTGCCGATTTGTTTGTAATCAGGCACAATACTTCGTTGGTTCAGTGAACAGTTTTCGGGAATCTGTTAAATTTGTGGCTGACATGAGTTTCATTCAAAATATTGTGATAAAACGGAAAAAGAAAAAAGAATTCGCAAAGTTCGCAAAATAGAAGCCACAAAAACAAAAACTGGGTGTAATTTTGCTGCACAAAATTGTTGTCAAAAGTGACAGTTAATATAAATAAAAGTTGCTTTTTTCGTATCAAAACTATTACTCAAGTAGCGTAAGCTTTAAATTAACTAACTGGGGATTAGGCAGCTGCTCCATGTTGTCGAACCTTAATATTCGAGAACTTTTTGGTCAACAGAAACCCGATTAAAAGCGAAGTAACTGACCTACTCCTGACATGTTAGAAAAAGTCAGCGTAAGCAATAAATCAAGCTGACAAAATATATAAGTATATAGTCTCCGAACAAGACGAACGTTAACGTTCGATATTGTGGGATAGCCGATAAGAGTCGGAATAAAACTTTGTAATTTAAAATATGCATAATCAAATAATTGAACGGAATAGATTTTCTAACAAAATGTTGAACTTTTTTTTGAAACAAAAATTTTGCAATAAACTTCTGTAACTTCTATGACAATTCGCTCATATTTTTGGGCTTTAAATGATTCTACGTAATCTGAGGTCAATCTATCAGATCAAGAGAAACATCGATTGGTAGATTGGCCATCATATTGCCTAAAATCACTTGAAAGCGCTTCGCCGCAATCGTTCACTTAGCAAAGCATCTAGTACCAAAGTTTTCGCTTTAAAGCTGTTGGTTTTGGTTGCAGCTTCTCCAGAGTTTGCATCATTCTAGAAAGTTTGGTTTCATCATAATTATAAGTTGGTCTTTCAATGCCGCTGCCATAATAAATTGGCAGGCAGGCACGTTGTCTTCTGCGTGTCGTCAGCCAATTTTGTATATGTAAATCTTTTGCGAACACAAATTCCATTTTTGCTGACTCCAAATCACGATAATAATTTAAGGAATGTTTTGCTGCCTGTGGCGACCGATGCCAAGTTTTATTTGGTAAATGGCAATACAATGCCCAAATATTGGGCAGTTCTTTGAAAAGAAATGGACTTCTGGTTGGATAAATGCGCATTTTTGTTAATTTTTTTTTTTTTTGTTTTTTTTTTTTACTGAATTTGAAAGATTTTGTACAAATTTTTATTTGTTTATATAAAAGAAAATATTTATATGTATTTTTTGAAGGTTGTACAATTTCTATACAAATTTTTATATTTATCAAACTGAAACGCACAACAAGGCGAATTTAGGTCTTGATCGAGGTGAACTCATAGGAGGAGATAGAATTACGGCTCGTAGTACAACAACAAAATGCGGCGTAGTTTGCAAAAAAGTTATGTAATATTGAAATTTAAGAACCAACAATTTACTCTTGAAAGAGGCTTCTTCTTTTTCTTCTTTTGGCGCTACAGTCCGTGGTGAACCTGGGCCTCAACCAACAAACTTTTCCAGCTGGCACGGTCTTTAGCCAGCGTTCTCCAATTGTGCACACCAAGTTGGTTGAGGTCCCTCTCCACTTGTGTGCGCCATCGGTTCGTGGGCGTCCTCTAATGCGTTGTCCCACAGGTTCGCAATCAAAGAAAGAGGCTAAGACACAGAAAAAGTAAGAAGCTGACCTTTCAATTATACTTGTTATGAAACCCCTTTAGCCTTGATTGAGATTCCTGTTCAAGGCGAATTCATGGCAGGTAAACAATTATCCAGTACAACAACAAAACGCAGCGATTTCCCCCCTATTTATTTTGTCTCTATTAAATAATCGTAAAGTATCAGAAAGAAAAATTTTACTCTTAAGCTTCGGGGTAGGCCAAAATATAAAAAAAAAATTAATCGGCTGCACTGCCAATTCCAATTGTTATGAAGCCTCTTCCACGGCGAATTCATTGCAGGTAATCAGCAGGCCAGCAAAACAAATAAGATCCGCCGCATTCCCAAGTATGTGCTTCGCAAATGCCAGAAACAGAATTTTTACTCTTAAGCTGTTGACATCCAAGAGAAGCCAAATTCAAAACAAAGTAAACAGCTGTTTTGTTTGGCTGTCAAAATCGGTTGTTTTGAACCCAAACGCATGGTAACTCTATCATGGAATTGATATCGCAGCCGATTACTTTTTTATGTGGATATTGTCGACTTTTGTTGCGGTACTTGTACAGTATAAGATATTTTCCAAGGCGAATCACAGCGCACAAAATTGGTAACACGCCTAATGCTTTGTTTTGGTGTATTTTATCACAATTAAATGGCAAAAATTTCGCCAGTATGATGTTTGTATTTGAAAGTTTGGTTTGATTTAACATAAATAAAATATATGTATATTTGGGTAGGCGAGTTCGTCTGTCAGGAATTGCCTTCAAATCGAGACATACGAATTCGACAGCTGCTCTTTATTGAACATAAAAACATTCCTAAAACCCAAATATATATTTGAAAAAAAATATAACTACAATATAAGATCAAATTAAAGATGGTAGTTGTTGAACATTTTAATGTCTAGGCCTTGAGCTGTCAGATCATGAGCGTTACACAACAAAATATGGTTTAATTTGCTTCAGGAATATAATTTTTATTTCTTTCCAATTCAATCTAAATCTCTTACAGCTGCAAGCATTAAAAATATTTTCTTCTTAAATTTAGTTTAAAGAGACATTTTAATAAAAAACGCAAAAAAAAACAGAAAAAAATCAAGAAAAACATGTGACAATAAAGAATAAAAATACAACCAGCACTTAAAGAATTACTAAAAGAAAGTATTTAAACAAAAGTAATAAATAACGCACAATTAAACCGAAATGGATAAATAAACTGAAACCATTAATTCAATAAAATATTATTAGCTAAAATTTTAAACACCAAATGCAACAACTTTGACAACACAAAACAAAAGGAAAAGAATTCAAAAACCGAAAACAATATTCTAATTTATATGTGTCTTTTAGATGTACTAGAGCTGGAATGAATGTATGTGTCACCCTGCCACACTTCTAGAAAAACAAAACAAACTCCTTATACCAAAACCCTTAAAAGCACCTTAAAATCTATATATAATAAATAAAATAAATCATTTCACCACCCGCAAGTTGACTACCAACAACACCTTCCTGTCCCGACCCACCCTTTTGCAACACTTGTGCATTCTCCGCCACCCTTTCGCAAACACCCGCAACAATTTTTTATTTCGTGTGTTTTATTTTTAATTTCGTTGGACACATTTTTTGTAAAACGGCCGCACAATTGCACACAATTATTACCATAGATATCCACAACGCTATTACTACCGTATGGAGCGTGGCACCGGCGGTGGTCAACAGCAAGAACACCACCAGCCACCGCAGCACTACCAACAGCAGCAGCCATATTATCAGCATACACATCACCCGTTTATGACCACCTCCCAAGAGCACGCGTCAAGCAAATCTTCGTTTGATAATCCCGCCACCAAAAAGAAGCCACCCAAACTGAAAGCCATCAATCGTTCGCTCTCAATGGCCATTGATAATTACGAGGGGGGAGCGGTAGGTGGCGGCCTGGGTATGGGAGGCGGAGGTTTCGAGGGCTCGTCGCTGATAGTGGAGCCAGCAATAATACACCGTTCGGCCTCGCCGGTTGCCGTACGCTCTGCACCACCGCCGCAAACTTTAGCACTACCGACCTCCTTGCACACGCACGCTGCGGGTAGCGGCGGCGGTGGTGGTGGTGGTGGTAGTGGCGCTGTGTCACCAGCTTTGTCTGCACGCCAGCAACAGCACCTACATAGTTTTCAGCATATGGCAGCTCAGGCACGCCAGTTTAGCCAACAGCAATCGCATGCCAGTAGCACTAGTTCGCCCATTTCGCATACGGTTAGTCCCGTTTTGGGGAGTGGCAGTCGCGGCGAACGTGACTCCTATCACCACCATCATCAGCAGCAGCAACAGATGCATCAGCCGGACATTTTTCTGTTGAGCAGCAGCAATTTGGCCGAGAATGTGACCAGCTCAGCGCGTGGTTCTAGTTCGCCCATACAATTCATAGATGATTATATGCTGCCGCCGACGAGTCATCGTCAACAGCAGCAACAGCAGCAGCAGCATCAACAGCATTCTGCCACTCACCCTTTTAAGAAATCGCAATTTCGCCGTTCTGACACAATTGATGTACATCCGGCTTCTACTTTTCAGATAAAGAAAACGCACTCGTTTCATGCGCCTCCCGATGCTGAGACTATAATGGATCCTTTGCTTTTAAGCGCAGCAGCTGCCACAAATTCGGCCTCTTCTTCTAGGCGCACTAGTTCGGTAAGAGGAAATTTTCTAATGCCCGGTCATGCCACTGTTAAAGACATCAGCCGTTCTCCGTCGCCAAGTAGGAGAGGCGCCCGCTCTCATCGCTCTTTACATGACGCCTCACGTAGACCAAGTGCCAAGCCCGATTCGGTAATTGACTCCCAAATACGGCATCCCTCTTTGAACGATGATCTCATGGAACCTCTAGAGGGCAGGTCGAATCTGTTGGCACCCACCAATTTATCTTTGGAAAATGAACTTTTTACAGAGTCCAGATCGCGCAGTAACAGTCATACTAAAATGGATGATGTGGGTCTAACGGATCGCGGCCATATAAGAAAAACCTCTAATTCGTTTGAGGATGCTTTAGTGGGGCATGCAGCGGCTACAGCCACTAGTAGTTTGAAGAAACGCGCCGACCCTCATGCACACTCTGCCAGACAACACAGTTCTCATAGTTTGGAGCTGGATGGCAGACCTTCCACATCGGCGGCAGCAGCAGCTGCAGCCACACACTCCTCTCTGCATTTACATACGGCTGCTGCAGCTGCCACTGCTGCCTACCACTTTAAGCGTGGCACCAAACATGGCCGTTCTCTCTATCTCTCACCCAACAACCTCGAAGAAGTGCAGGTACACCATCGTCCAGCTGTCATGGCTGCGGCAGCTGCTTTTAGCGGCACCAATGCCAGTGCGGCCAGCATTAAGCAGGCCAAGGCTCTGCACAGTGCCAGCATGCGTTTGCGTACCTATCGCGAAACTTTGAGTGCGACGAAAAAATCAAAAAGCTTTATTGGCGACAGCGCGTACCCACCTCCTGCTACCGTAAGCAATGAATTTGTGGAACTAACCTCACCCCACCGACGTAACAGCGGCCGTGCACTGACCAGTTCGACTACCTCAGGCGGCGCTGCCACCATCGAGGACATCAAACGTAGTCCACGTCCCGTTTCGCTGAGCGCCACCGCCATGGCTGTGGCCGCCACCACAGCATTTATGGAAGACAAAGAAAAACGTCCATCATTCGAACGTAAACCATCGCTCACCTACGAGCTGGGTGACGCCGCATTTGAACAGGTCCTGAGACCATTTCATCACAAAGCCACCACCGGCCTCGGAACACGTAAATCCTCTTTAGCTACAACTCACAAAAGTCTTAAAAAGAAATCTCTTTCAGATGAAACCGACGACGGCGAAGAAGCCGATCGCAAGCGCAAACGTATCGTTTGTATTGTCATGACGGTGTTTTTATGTCTGGTATGCGCTGCCGTCTTTGTGGTCATCATGACACTGACGCACTCCTCGGCCCAAACCCACACCCACAGCCATCATCATCATTTGACAACAAAGAAGACTTCTACATACAATCGTGATGTGCCTGTCCACTATAATGGTAAATAACGGAATGAATGAATGTTTTATGAAATATTTTGTTGCTGTTGCTGTTGTTGTTATTGTTGGTCTGCTACCCGCCCCCCCGTAATAATTTTTCCATACACGAGTATTAGGTTTGCATTCGGTGGCCGAAAACAATACACAAATTGTGCGTGACAGCAAGATGTGGTGGTCTTTGTTTGTTTGTTTGTTTGTTTGTTGATAAATTACATGTTTTTTTGATGAGTTTCACAACAACAGCAACAGCAACAACAACGACAACAAAAAGCGAAAGCCCAACGATTGCAATTGATATGCGTGATTGATACAAAGAAACAGTTATTGGTTATTGAATATGTTTTTTATGGTTTTGCACATCCTTTTTTTTTATAAAGTATTACGAAGGGTGAAATAAATTTATACTGTATGTTTCTATTTGCTCCATAGCAACAACGTGTTGGTACCTGCCGTACGGACATTAATAACGACATAGTATTTCTTTTGTATTTTTTTGTTCTTGTTTTTTTTTGGTGCTTTAAGTTCTGTAATTAAGTTTGTAATTATATTTGAATGGCTCTTGTTGAAACAACAATTTGGTGCCAATATTGCAAGGTTCGGTAGTTCAATATCTAAAGATGTTTTCGCTTGGAGGCGTGAACAATTGCGGGCTCGACAAGTCCAATTAAAATGTCCTAAAAATCAAATTGTTTTCAGTAGTGTTTGAATTTGTGCTCCATTAGTTATTTAAAAAGTTTCGTAAGACAGCAGTCTGGACGTTGAAATAAAATGAAAATTGCTTTACAGCGTTCCTTTTCCCATCCACTCTTATATAAATAATATTTCTGGCCTAAGGACTTACTTTTGTGGTTTCATCTTAAACATTTATATAGCTCACAAATTCTCTTTCGATATGTGCTTAAATTATTGTTTTCTGCTTGTTATTAGACATCGATTAAGGGGGGCATATTCATTCTTTTTTAAAGATGCGGCCGTGAAACAGTCATATGTCCTCTAAACTTTAAATCTTTTATATATTTTTTTAGTTTTCTTTGTCAAATTATATATTTTGTTTCTTATGGTCTGTGTTTGAATTATTGATACTTGATTGATTTTGTTTCTGTTCAAAATGCAACCGCGAAACAGCTGCAAGCCCCCCTCCCCTTTAAAAAACTAGCCTAAACTTTTGTGAATTCTTTTATAGCTTTAATTTAAAAATTTTCTTTAAGTCGGTGCTTAACAGCGTTACACAGCGTTACACAACGTTAAAGCTTTCAGTTACGATCTATTCATTTTAATTATTAAAAGACGCGGCCGCGAAACAGCCTGATGTCCCCCCCCCCCCCCTTTAAAACTTGCTTGTATTCTTTTTTAAATTAAGTGCAGCCAGAATTTATGTATAAGTGTTGTTTCTTAGTAACGGAATAACAGAACTACTGAAGTCTGTCGTACAATCATCAAGTTATAATAAAACAGTCTTTATTATTTAAACCCTCTCAGATAATTCAAGGTCATATCTTTTTACTTCTAAACTTTCTATTAGTTAAATTTGTTTTACTTAAATTGTTTGCATCTTGTACGAGTAAAAAATATTGCTGTTAAACATCATTAAACTCGCTGCCATAAGAAAAATAAACTGTCAAAATTTATTTGCTTTCAAGTATCATAAAATATTCACCCAAAAAAATGCTTCAAGTGTCATTTACCAGCCATCACAAGAAGAAAAAAACAAAATAGCAGAAAAGCCAGTTACTCCATATGCAACATAAAATGTTTACAGCCACTTGAAAATAACTACAGCCACATCTACCAAAACCAGCCACTTTTTTAGCCAGAAAAATTTAACAATAAACACAACGCAAATGCCAAAAGAACCATAAAATGTTGAACAAAAAATTCTACACATTTTTAGTTTTTAATTTAAAAAAATATATATATTTGATTACAGGAAGCGCAAATATTTTAGTAAATTTTTTATAGTGAAAACAAAATCGGAAACAAGCAAATTTTGTCAAATATTTTGAGCGACCAACTTTGTCGTAAAACTTCTTTGCAACCCCCTCTTTCTGTGTGTTAAAGCATAAAAAATATCTTTTATTTAAATTAAAAACTATTTAATATTATTATTTTGTTTTTTCTTATTCAACAACAACATATTGTTGAGTTGATGAAATTACTTCTTCTTCATCGTTTCGAAATGTTTAACGTTTTTTTTTTGTTGCAAAATGTCTATTACGCTGAGATGTGAAGAGCGAAGATAAATAATATAAAAAAATAAAATGTGTATTTAAAGGAAAAATGTTGGATGTGAAAGCGAAGCAAAGAATTTAAAAATATATATATTTTTGCAAAAGTTAGGACGCGAAGGAGTGTATAGAAAAGAATTTTAATGTAACTTTGAACAGTGACAAGATGGTGACTGCTGGAGCAGTTAATCTCTTTTAAGCCAGAGAAAAATATTATTCTAGAATCATCATCCCACTATCGCCGTAAATAACCCAGTTGGTGGCAATTTGTATTGTAGCATATCCGCGAATATTTAAAAACATTATTGCCGCCTTTGAGACAAAAACCACCCCATTGTGACAACAATCGGTACGACTGCGCTCTTACACTGTCCTCCTCTATTAAACAAATTACCAGTAAATCAGACTAAACGATTGCGGCGGTACGAAACTTTCAAAGCTCTTTATTTGCTTCCTGAAACAATTGTAAATACTGTATTAATGTATACAGTGGAGTCTCTATAGTCTATGACTCTATAAACTTGTTTTTTTTTTTTTTTTGGTTTACATTTGTTTTTCTTTCTTTTTATCCTTTGATCGTTATTATTTCTATTATTCGGGACTAAAAGCATATTTTTTTGATTGTTGTCTGAACAATTAAATGAGCCGGTGACTCAGCAAACCCTCTAAGCCCATGTCTTAAATTTTGCTTAATTTTCAAACAAAAAAAGGGGAAAATAAATAAATAATATAAAAAAAGCTACTCAAAGTTTTTACTGTAGTCGGGAAAATTGATTATCTGGAATGCTTCCGGCGCCAACCATTACGAAAAAATTAATATAACTTTTTTTGAAAAACGTGTGAAATCTCAGAGCTCAGCTGATTACTATTTTTCAGCCATCCGAAGGAGTCAACAGTTTAGCATTAAAAAAAAACAAAACAATTTGATATTTCACAAATATTTAACAAAAACAAACTACATACTTTGGAATTCGTGTAGTTTTTCTACCTGCTGTGAATTTGGCTTAAACAGAATTGTGGTTTTGTAAACAGATGTTTTCAGGCCAGGGATGGCAAAATCGGTATAACTGCAATGTTTGTTTATAAGCAAATTCTTTTCTTTTGTTCAACACCATAAAATTTGTTAGTTAAAAATGTTTGTGAAATGTGTTTTAATTGAAGAAAATTTTACTAAAATAATATTAATATTTTAATATTTATAAATATGTAATACAATAGATTTTGCTATAACAAAATATTTTTACTACAACAAAAACTCAAAACAATATAATTTTAGTATTTAATTTTTAAATTTGATCGATCGAAAAAAAAACTTTCTTATAGTGAAAAACTCACTATAACGAACAACAAATTGAGTCCTTTGGGAAGTTTTTATTGTACTACGAAAATACTCTATAGCAAAATGCGATTCATTCAGATGTCTCGATGCCATGAAATTGGAATGAAGACCAACCGTTAAGGTCCCATTAGAATAACCACGAAGACTAAATATGTTTGCAAGTGCATCTGTAAAGCCGCTATACAGAGAAGTATTCCTTGACACAACGATGTAGAAAGATTTATATTCCAGGCAAAATAGAGCCAAATAAAGAAAACGATTCGAAATCAAGGATTTACTCTATTTATTAAATAGTTTCACATTAATATCGTGGGGCCAGGTAGTAGCAATAATTGTGTAGAATGTTAAACAAAATCGTGATGGTGACTTCACAAACCGCCCTCTGGCAAAATGTCTTCGCATCCGAAAAGATAAACATGTTTCCGGAAACTACAAAATATCATTAAAATACGAATGTAAACGTGCAGTTTCATTTCTCCAATATAAACTTTCGAAAGGGGCAAATATTTTGGGCAGCATTTCTTGTGCACATTCCAGGGAGTCAACAGCATAAACGCACCCAAATGAAAAATTGTTTCAACGTCTACAAATGGTTTATTTAGTAAAATCTTTTTGGCAACAATTTAAAGTTTCAAGTAGAAAATCATTTTTATGTTATTTTTATTTAACGTTTTTCTTATCCAAAAAAAAAAAAAAAAAACAAGAGTCAAACAATTTTCGCATTCCTTTTAAAGTGAAAAAGTTTTTGTGTCCATTAATTTCTCTTGCTACGTTTGTGTGTTGAGCGATTTTTTGCTGTCAACTTTCAGTCCATTTACTTTTGACTTTTAGTCCACTTAAATTGAAACCTTTTAACAATTTGCTAAAAACAAAATGTTATTGTGTTTTTAGTGATTTAAATGTATAAATTACGTGCCTGAAAATTTGCATCTGTATTCGTATCTACTCGTGTGTTTGTCCTGCTAAGCCTGACAGAGAAGCGCCACTAATAAAATCCTTTTTCACCAAATATGTGTACAACCAAATAGTAACGTGATCACGAAATACTTTTGAGAAATCGTTCTATTCAGTCAGTGGCACTTTTTCGAAGGGTTGTTATCGTAAATGGTTTTGCTTAATGGTACTTTTATAAATATGTACATATTGCAGTTGTAAAAGCTACTTTGTTCAAATGCCGCTTTGTGAAAATTCCTCTCAACTTTTATTAAAATGTTAAAGAACTTTTTTCAAAAGGCATTTTTAAAACAGTTTTTTTGAAATTTATTTATTTTAAATGGTAGTTTAAAAAAAAGTATGCCTGTTACTTATTGAAAAAAGTAGTTTTTTTAAATAGTGCAATTCTTAAAAGCTAATTTGTAAAACTCTACTTTTCTAAGCTCCTTTTTCGAAAGTCCTTTTTTAGTAATATTTTTCTTAAAGGTATTTTTTAAAAAGTGTTTTTTAGAAGTTATTTTTTTTTTTTTTGTTTAAAGATATTATTCCTTAGGCAGGTTCTTTAAAAGATACCTTTCCTAAAAAGTACTTCTTCAAAAGGAATTTTTCTTTTTAAAATCTTTTTTTTTAATTTTCATTATTAAACAATTTTAAGTGTTTTTTATAGTGTTCTTTAAAATTACTTTTGTAAAACAACACATGTTTCAAAGGTACTTTTTTAAAAGATATTTTTAAAAGACACTTTTTTTAAGGTACGTTTTTTTGAAAGATACTTGTTCAAAAGGCTGTTTTCTTAAGCGGAACTTATTTTCAAAAGTACTTTTTTAAGGTACTTTTTTTAAAGGTACTTTTTTTAAAGGTACTTTTTTTAAAGGTCCTTTTTTTAAAGTACTTTTTTCAAAGGTACATTTTTTTAAAAGTACTTTTTTAAAGGAATTTTTCTTAGAGGTATTTTTTGTAAAATTTAAAGTAATTTTTTCAAATATAACTCTTTTGTAAGGTACTTTTTTGAACGTACATTTTTTAAAAGTTACGTTTTATTACAGATACTTTCTTTAAAGGCTCTTGTGTTAAACGGAAATTTAAAAAAAAAAAACTTTTTTTAAAAGTACATTTTTTGAAAAGTACTTTTTTTAAAGGAATTTTTCTTAGAGGTATTTTTTGTAAAATTTAAAGTAATTTTTATTTCAAATCAAATTTAACTCTTTTATAAGGTACTTTTTTGAGGGTACATTTTTTAAAAGTTACGTTTTATAACAGATACTTTCTTTCAAAAAAACTTTTTTTAAAGGTACATTTTTTTAAAAGTACTTTTTTAAAGGAATTTTTCTTAGTGGTATTTTTTGTAAAATTTAAAGTAATTTTTTCAAATTTTTAAGGTACTTTTTTGAGGGTACATTTTTTAAAACGTACTTTTATTAAACAGTACATTTTTCAAAGGTACATATTTTAAAGGCATGGTTTTTAAAGGTACCTTTTAAAAGATAAAATTTTCAAAACGAACTCTCTTTAAAAGGTACTTTTTCAAAAGGTACTTTATAAAGGATACTTCTTTTTAATGGTATCTACTTTTTTAAAAGATAACGTTTTTAAAATAAACTTAATTTAAAAGGTAGTTTTACAAAAGATAATTTATAAAGGGTACTTCTTTTAGGTACCTTTTTTATTTATTCATTTCTGAACGCACAGTCTTTTAAGGTACTTTTCAAAAGACAAAGTTTTTAAAGGGAATTTTCTTTAAAAGTTTCTTTACAAAGGGTACCTCTTTTATGTGGTATTCTACTTTTTTAAAAGATAAAGTTTTTAAAAGAATCTTTCTTTAAAAGGTATTTTTTCAAAAGGTACTTTGTAATTGGTACTTTTTTATGTAACTTTTTTATGTACTTTTTTTAAAGGTACTTTTTTTAAAAAGTATTTTTCTAAAAGGTATTTTTCTTAGAGGTACTTTTTGTTTAAGTTTAAGTAATTTTTTTCAAATATAACTCTTTTATAAGGTACTTTTTTGAACGTACATTTTTTAAAAGTTACGTTTTATAACAGATAATTTCTTTAAAGGCTCTTGTGTTAAACGGAAATTTTTTTTAAAAAAAACTTTTTTTAAAAGTACATTTTTTGAAAAGTACTTTTTTTAAAGGAATTTTTCTTAGAGGTATTTTTTGTAAAATTTAAAGTAATTTTTTCAAATTTAACTCTTTTATAAGGTACTTTTTTGAGGGTACATTTTTTAAAAGTTACGTTTTATAACATATAATTTCTTTAAAGGCTCTTGTGTTAAACGGAAATTTTTTTTAAAAAAAACTTTTTTTAAAAGTACATTTTTTGAAAAGTACTTCTTTTAAAGGAATTTTTCTTAGAGGTATTTTTTGTAAAATTTAAAGTAATTTTTTCAAATTTAACTCTTTTATAAGGTACTTTTTTGAGGGTACATTTTTTAAAAGTTACGCTTTATAACAGATACTTTCTTTCAAAAAAACTTTTTTTAAAGGTACATTTTTTTAAAAGTACTTTTTTAAAGGAATTTTTCTTAGAGGTATTTTTTGTAAAATTTAAAGTAATTTTTTCAAATTTAACTCTTTTATAAGGTACTTTTTTGAGGGTACATTTTTTAAAAGGTACTTTTATTAAACAGTACATTTTTCAAAGGTACATATTTTAAAGGCATGGTTTTTAAAGGTACCTTTTAAAAGATAAAATTTTCAAAAGGAACTCTCTTTAAAAGGTATTTTTTCAAAAGGTACTTTGTAAATGGTACTTTTTTATGTAACTTTTTTATGTACTTTTTTTAGAGATACTTTTTGTTAAAAAGTTTTAAAAAGCGTTAAAAGGTACCTTTTTTAAAAGAGTACTTTCTGTAAAGTATTTTAAGGCATCTTCTTTAAATCGCCCAATTTTAAAAAAAGTTAATATTTTCCTTCCTTTTAAACTTCATGCTTTCTTTAACTTTATTTCTTCAAAACATTCTATTGGAACCTTTTTTTAAATTCGTACTTCTTTTAAAACTATTTTTTAAAACCTTCCGTTACCACCCACCAGTCCTCATTTTAAATGCCTTAATTTTAGCTCTTTGCTCACACTTTATGTAGCTGTTTTTTGGAACTTAACAATTTTTAATTAAATTCAAGCATTTTACTGAAAAACAAACAAAACAAACATTTCATGTTTATTTTCAACTTTCCCCCCAAAAAGTTCACAGAAAAATTGTTTACAATTGTTGAGCTTTAACCAATAGTTTTAACAGTTGAAAACGGAAATTTCTTGCAACTTCGTGTCAACAATAACACACACACACACACACACATATATTGTGTTGTTGAGGTGGCAGTAAAAGACTTTTCGTGTTTGGCCAGTAAAATCAAGTTTAAAAACCAATTTCTTTGAACAGAACTTTCGAAAACGTACACACTTTTACAGAACTTACAGCTTTTTGAGAAACTTTAGTTTGAATTGTATGAAAGAGTGTCTCAATAACAAACACTTGCATACAATTGTCCAACTTCAGAGTAAAAACAAGTCTCATATTTTCCTGTTTTAACGTTAAATCAAACATTTTCGGGAATATTTTATACAAAATTATATTCTCTTTGAAAATCAAACAAGTTCTTTTTTTTTAACTCTTTTCATAATTATTAATGCCGAAGTAAACAGGAAGAAAGTTTGCCCTTTCAGTTGCCAACTTATTAAACAGTGATCAAATTTTTGTGAAAAGTTCGAAACTTTAATAATATTAATTGCTTACGAAAGTTTGCGATGCTCTAGTAAATATGTACACTGCGCAAAAACGTTAACGAAATATAATCAAGTTTATTTTTATACCATAATGGATGACAAATGTTTCTTAATGATATATAAACACATGGGTCAGAAGAGTTAAGAAAATGTTCCCTTGAATGCTGTTCAAAATTATAATAAATTTAGTTTAGGTTTTTCTTTAAGTGTAGACCCTTTTGTTTAGGCACTGCTAGAGGCAAAAACTTGTTTACGGTTGTAATTATGTGTTTTAATTTTTTTTTTTCATTAAGTTGGCAGTATTTAAGCAATTATAGAATTGGTTGGCAACACAACTTCCCGTAGAAAGTTTTTTTATATTGTACAAACATTAGCGTCAAGGAGTGCAAGCAAATACAAAGCAACAGGCAGGCAAGTTTTCTTACAAATCGTCTGAACTGACAATTTACCCTCCCGGGGGTAGCGATTTTTCATGTCCAGTCCAATATTGCAAAACCCAGCGACCATCTGTATAAAAAAGTAGCTTAAGTTCAAAGGAAAGACCATTGACAACTTTGATGCTTTTCGTCAGTAAGAAATACTTTATATTTTATACAAATCTCCCCCCAAGACGATAAAAATATTAAGTTTTGCAGCTAAATAAGTATTTTTCATAATATTCCGAAGACATTTTAGAAAAGAAATTATTTGACTTTCATTAAGAATGGAACCAACGTAAGCTTGTCTTGTTACATCTTCTCATCTCTGATCACACACTATTAAGATAAGACACGACATAAAACTTTAGCGGTCCCAAGTGAACACAATACGGCAGAATTTTTCGTAAACAAATAAAATCAGTGTAATCATCTTGAATATTCGCTAGAACTTTACTTGCCCCGGAAAACATTTTCGTGGAAAACAAAAATGTTTTCAATTGTAAATTTTGTGAGACCAAAACATATAATAGTTGGCAACACTGATGCCAGCTGTTTTCATTCAGTGTTAAGGTTTTTTGCTGCGTTGAGAATATATTTGCAAAGAATTTATTTACCAAATTTCTGCAGAAAAAATTCCACAAATTATAAAATATATAACGGTTGGCAACACTGATCCCAGCTCCATAACTTTTATTGCCAACATTTCTTGATTTGAATATTTAAATTTGTTTCAAAAGAAAATGGTTTTTAACTCTCTTTTAATTTTACATTAATCGCGTACGAAAAGTTAGAGAAAAAACTTCAATTCTTTCTTCTTTTGAGGGAAATTTTGGTTAAGAAATGAAAAAAATTGATATGCAAGAATATTCCAATTGAATTTTTTTTTAAATAAAATTGATATGCAGGAATGTTCCAATTTAATTTTTTTTTTTTTAATAAAATATAGGAAAATTATGTTTTTTTTTGTTAGTGGAATTGTTGTTGGCAGAATTATTTTTGGGCAGCGGATTTTGCGGCGATGTTGCAATAGAATTGATGGTAGTTTGTTTGTTTTAGGCAGAGTAAAATGTATTTCAATAAATTAAAATATTGAGTTTATGCTGATTTTATATTTAAATGAAAGTGGAGCTGCTGCAGCTTACAGCGTATATTTTAAATTTAAAATATAATTTAAATATGAATTCGCTTTGAACTTGATTGAATGTCATGTTTTTGTTTAAATGTTCTCAAAATGTCAAGAGTATAAATTTTTTTCTTGAACTATTGCCATGCAAAAATACAAAAATATAAAAGAAAAGTAATCAGCTGGGCTGTAAATGCCAGCTGTTTTGAACTCGCCTTGATTTTATACATTTAATAATTTAAAAAACAGAAGCAGAAACTACGACTAATTAAAGACTAATCTGGGCAAATGTTTACACAGTTTAGAAAATATGCAAAATCAATAATAAAATAGGCGATATTGTGGATGCAAAAGCCTACTAAAATAATACATTTTTATTTTTTTTGCTTATATTTAATTTAAAATATTACAATTTTATTTGGATTTAATTTAGTTTTACTTAGATTAAGGAAAGACCACAGAGCAATTTTTTCTATGTATTTACGTGCCAAAATATATGGACTTTAACAGCCAAATTTACAGCCATTGTAAGTGTTTTATAACCAAAACTTGAAAAAAGAAAATATATAAATAATTTTGTGGTAAATTGTATTTAAAGTAAATAGTCTGGATTGATGAATTTCCCAACACAAACTAAAATATTCATCAACAGGCATTTACTTTGACTACAGTTTCTAACCAAAAGCATCATAAATTTGGAGAAAGAAGTAAGAGCAAAATATGAAAAAAAAGAAAACCTAATAAACAAAATTCATAAAAATAAAATGTTCCATTTAAAAAGAAAAAATATATATATATATATTTATATTATTATATTTGCTGAATTCCTTTTGTGTTTATTTTCATTATTATAAACAACCTTAATAAGCATTTAATGTTAATTTATATAAATAAATTTTCCACATTATTCCGTTTTATTGTTGTTGTTTTTTTTTTTTTGATATAAAATCTAGTTCGCCAGGAAAATGAACGTTTAATGAAAGAGACGATGGATAGGGCACGTTTCGGCAAAAATTATACAGAGACTGCATCGTCACTATTGGCAGCCACTACCTCAACATTAGCGGCCGCTGCAGCAGCTGCGGCAGCTGGCGGGGCTCTTAATCATCAGCAGCAATTACAACCGCAACAGCAACAGCAACAACAGCAAATATTACTACCACAGCCGCAACAATATCCTTTGCCTCACTTGCAACAAATTCCATAACAAATGTTAATTCTAAAATAGCCACAAATTCAAACAACACAACAACAACAACAACAGCATCTACAGCAACAGCAGCAACTTCAGGTTGCTGCAAAAAAGAAGCGACTGGCAAAGCATCACAATAGAGATTTAATAAAATTAATTTTATAAAATAAACAGGTAGTTAATAAACAACAACAAAAACAACAGTAGCAGCAGCAGCAGCAGCAGTAGCAGCAAATATACTCGTTTAAAGGAAGCAAAACAAACACAAGGTAATAACCTTCAAAAAAAGAAACATACCTACATTTATATGTACAAACACACAAACACGCATAAAAACATATTATTTCCAACAATAATGCAGATGTTGGCTGACTGACTGAATAACGACCATGTACATACACATACACACTCTAAGATACACCTACTCCTACTCCTATACCTCCCCCCCACACCCAACCACCCGTGTATTGCACTGTATTTATACAGACCCGCACACACACACACACACACCCGCTCTTGCCTCTACAACATATCGACAATGAGCCCTAAAGCTGCCATTAACATGAATACGAACAACAGGATGCCAAACAGCAACAAAACATTTGAAGGCAAAAAGGGACTTTTTTAATGGAAATTGAAAAGAAAAAACAGTTCGCAAAAAAAAACAACAAAAAAAAATACAAATATCGCAACTACTTTTCAGAGTTAAGAAAAAAAGGACAACAACTACAAAAGTGAGAGAAATGGCAAATAATATTAAAAATGTGTGTGTGTGTGTGGCTGTGTCTGTGTCTGTGTCAAAGCAAAAACAAAACCAAACAAAGAAAAAAACATGTCTGAACAAAGTAACGAAATAATTATTATTGTTTCTTCGACTGTGAGGAAAACACGACAGTGGGTTGGAGGCAGGTATTAAAGAAAACTAAAAAAGGGTTTGTTTTTTTTTTCTTTTTGTTACACTCTTAAACAAAAAATAATAATTTTTTTTTGTGTATTTTCTTTCCTAAGAAATAGAGTGAAAAACATTTGCTCGAGGTCGTTTTAATTGTTTTTGTTTTTTTTTTTTTTTTTTGTAATTTTGTACTACATACATTCAAATTGGTGAATGACCTTGAAAACTAATGTTTTTATAATCTAGTCTTCATTTTTGTTAATATAAATTTTGAAAATTAGAAATTTGTTTAAATTTGCGTTTTTTTTTTGTTAATTTAAAATTTAGATTTTTAGTCATAGAAAAATTTTGTTATGAATTTGAATTTTTTTTCAAATTTGTTTGAAAGTTTTTATATTTAAATCTTTTTTTTTACAACATTTTATTCTTAAGAGTCTGTTTAGCCCAATAGTAGTCATTTATATGGTACTCACAGGATGGCGAATGTGATGTGACGTTGAAAAAGACACAGTTTACAACTTTCTGGTATATACTTTTAATTTAAATTATAGCTCAGGGGTACTAACATAGTGACGAACGTGACAGTGGCATAAACAAAATATGTTCAGATCCCTTTTTTTTAGTTTAAATTATAACTTCCATGGTGCCGAACATGACAGTCGCATACGTTCGAAAAGCAAAATAAACAGAACATTTTTTAGAGTTGCATTTATCTTTCAAACTATGATGTCGAACGTGACAGTGGCATAAGAAAACTATTTTCAGATACACTAAAATCTACCTTAAAGTCGAAAGTAGGCAAAATTACAGCTAAAAAAAATACGTTTTGATTCGAACGTGACAAAAAATATGGAGTTTTTTTTTACCAAACAAAATGTTTGACTTTTGCTTACTTACATTTAATTCCATTCGTAAATACTGGATTAAAAGTCCCATAGACACATTCTGGCTGGTGCCAAAGGCTGTTTTTTATGGAGGTATAAAACTTTAAGTTGGCAACAGCTTTTAAACTGGCAACCATTTTATCAGCTGTCAAGTGATTTACGTTTAGTTCGGTGCAAATTTATTTTGAAAATTATGGTTCTGTTCGAAATACGTATCGCGCACTACGTCCACTATCACTACCACAGCAATTAATTCGATTAACTATCGAACGCCTACAACATGATACTTTTTAACACCGCCATCGAAAATTGCACCTCCAGATTAGACTACGCCCGAGCCAACCGTGGCCATCATATGCCAGAAGTCATATTTAAATTATAGAATGCCAGAAGATTATCTCGCGTAAAGTAAATTTCATGTCAATTACAAAAATTCCCCTTTTTTGTTTTATGCCATTTCAAAGTTCTGTACCTCTACAAAAAAACACCCTTAGCAAGAGGTCGATCATTAATTGAAAACAAAAATGCATAAAATAAATATACGTTTGAGAACAACGAAAGAAAATAAATTTGTATTCATTTTATAAATCATTTAAGCAACTGTCAGCAGTACGACTTCACATTAAAATCAAAACTATTTTGATTTTTCGTGTAAATTTTAAGACCTACAAAAACGTGCGTATTTTTCAATAAAATAAGTATTTTTCATAAACGAGACCTCCCCGAAAAGAGCCTTTTGATATAGATTTTATTTCGAATATCTTAATAGCTGAGGAACTAGAAAATTTCACAAGAAAACTCTTTTTCTAGAAACTGGATTTAAGTCTTCCTGCAAATCTTTAATATTTTTTTTTTTGTTTTTTTTTCTTTTCTGCTTAATTTTATAATTTATTTGCATTTAAGTTTAATATTATTTTAGGGAGGGCAACATATTCGAACAACCTTTCTCAACATTTTTTTGGTTTTATTAAGAGAAGACTTAATATTAAATAGCAAATTGCCACAAATAATTTTATTAATTTCCTTCAACGGCCGGCCACTGCCCACTGCCCACTGTGCTTGTCGACAACATCTTAATAAAGGTCAATAAAAACAAAAACACTTTTACACGCCTTTGAAAACAAACAACCTGTGGCATGCAACGAATATTAACTGGCTACCGACAGCTCCCTTTAATGCTTTTCTGGTTCCCAGTTCCACCGAACACCCGCGGCAGTAGTTTTGTTTTTGCTTCATGTTGGCACCAAAACAAACAAAAAATAGAAAGGCGAATTCGCCTTGAAGGACAACACTACTACATACATACATATATATTTTCTCTTGCTACAAATACTACAAATCAAAAGAAAAACACGCACAAATTAAAAAAAAAAAAAAGAAAACTGGTAAAAAAAAAAATAACAAATGAAGGAGTTAAAACAAACATTAAGTGAAATGAACAATTTGTAAATAAAGAAGAAAAGAAAAAAAGAAACACTTTTCAGCGCTCGCTGCTTGTACACTCAAACACACACACGCACACGGCCAAAAGACACTCTCTGGTACAAAAGCACACTGTACACTGTTATCGTCGCCGTCACTTCCAGATGATAAAACACTTTATTCAGTCTGAAGACGGTTGACAAATTCGAGTAATAAATGATGAGGCGGGTTGTTAGAAATGGTATCACCAGCGGCGAAAACGACAAAAATGCATCAGTGCTATTGAATTAGTTACAATTCAGGGTACTGCGTACGGCGAAGTTGCCATTTTTGGTAGAAGCCGTTAGAAAAACATAAAGATCTCAAATCAAATCAGTTTGGGAGTTCTGTTGTAAGATGGATTGCCAAAGACATTTTAGCGAAAATTAAACAAATATTATGTCAATTCTCTAGTAAGAAGTCTCATCAAACTAATGAAATTAAATTAGCTGTTATATAATTACCTTTTGTGATCAATTATTTTAGAGGAATACCAGACATGAACCCATAGATCTGGATTATTTAAACAAAACAATTTCAAAAACATTCCACACAATATTGCCAAGTAGTGGCACAACAAAAGCAAAACCATTTCAGAACTTTTACGCAAAAATGTTGCTAAAAGAAATGTGGAATGTTTTTAGGACAAATGATCTCACTCTGAAGGCTGTTGTTTGGCTAAAAGATTTGTATGCGGGCCAAGTTCTGACAATCATATATTATCCGGTTTGTTGTGAAAATCACTTTTTTCTGAAATCACATGGTTTCTAAAAACAAATTGCATCGAAATTTAGACTTCATGTTCTACTTTCAAAATGATGCTGAGCGCATAATTTATGATAAAAAAGTTTTAATCTAATCAAAGAAATAGTATATTTCTTGTTCTTCTTCTTTTGGCGCTACAGTCCAGGGTGAACCTGGGCCTCAACCAACAAACTTTTTCAGTGGGCAGCGTCCTCCAATTTTGCACACCAAGTTGGTTGAGGTCCCTCTCCACTTGTGTGCGCCATCGGTTCCGTGGGCGTCCTCTAATGCGTTGTCCCACAGGTTCGGAATCGAAGATTCTACGGATCGGAATAGTATTCTCCATGCACTCTACATGGCTCAACTATCTTAGCCGTGGGATCCGTAGGCGCCTGGTTAGGCTCATGTCGCTGTACAACCCGTTTTCATGATTGAATCTTCTTCTCCAGAAACCATCAACGCAAACAGGGCCGAAGATTGAACGCAGAACTTTTCTCTCGAAAATACCAAGGACTTCCTCATCCGCCTTCGACACCGTCCATGCTTCTACGCCATAGAGAAGTACAGGGATTATCAAAGTAGTATATAGTGTCGGCTTGGTTTTTCGAGAAAGGGCCTTAATACTCAATTGCCTCTTGAGCCCAAAGAAACAGCGATTGGCAAGAGTTATTCTGCGTTTGATCTCGGTACTGATGTTATTTATACTGTTGACTTGGGAGCCAAGGTAGACGAAGTCCTTCACTACCTAGAAGTTATAGCTGCCCATGGTGATGTTCTGGCCCAGTCGTCGGTGTTGCGCGTCCTTTTTTGATGACAGCATATACTTCGTTTTGCCCTCGTTCACCGCTAGACCCATTTTGGCCGCCTCCGTTGAAATACCAGCAAACGCTGCAGTGACGGCTCGCTGTGTTCGACCAATCACGTCAATGTCGTCAGCGTATGCTGGAAGATCGTGCCTCTGTTGTTGGCGTGTGAGTTTTGCACGATCTTCTCAAGAATTCTGTTAAAAAAGTCACATGACAGTGCGTCGCCTTGTCTAAATCCCCTTCTGACATTGAAAGTCTCGGTGAATTCGTTACCGACCTTGATGGAGCAGCGAGAGTTCTCCATCGTCATCCTACACAGCCTAACGAGTTTGGTAGGAATGTCAAAACTAGACATGGCTTCGTATAGCTCGTCCCTATACACACTGTCATATGCGGCCTTAAAATCGACGAATAGGTGGTGAGTGTCGATTTGCATCTCTTGGGTCTTTTCCAGGATCTGCCGTAGTGTGAAAACTTGGTCAATGGTGGACTTCCCCGGCCTGAAACCGCACTGATAAGGACCTATCAAACTGTTCACGAATGGTTTCAGGTGCTCACACAAAACGGCAGAGAAGATCTTGTAGGCAAAATAGTATATTTGTTGTCGGTAATTTCGTAATTCTAAAACACGTGGTTTCCACAACATACGTATGTATGTATCTGAAATCACAAAAACGTTGTTCAGTGTATAAAACTTTTTTGTGATTTTAAAACTTTCAAATTTCGTATTTTTGCGACTTTTCTATAACAAATTTTATAATAAATGAATGAAATAAATTTCTCAAAGTGCGGTTTATTTTTGTTCTCCTGAAATTGTTTAATTCATTTAAAGCAAATACTTTAACGATAAGAAGAAACTTCCAAGAGACTTTTATATGAAGTTGTTTGTTATTTTCGTTGTCAATTCGGTTTGTTTTTCATGCATCAGCTGATTTTGAAAAAAACAAAAAGCGTGTGATTTACACAACACCAGAAACTCACACGTGCACCTTTTATTTTGAATTATGTGATTTTAAATCATGTGATTTTCTTCAAGTTGTTTTTCATTGTCATACATTCAAAATATGTATATTTTCTTTGATTATGTTTTAAAGTTGCGTAACTCAACAAAAAAAAACACTCTATAATTGTGAAATGAGTAAAAGAAAAGTTTTGCTAGTGAAGTTTTCACTTTTCGCCAACATTTATTTACAACAAAACAAACATACATACATGTACTTGGGTATTCGTTGCCGTGTCTTGTTGTTTTATTGGCGTTTTTAACAGCTAAGAAATGGCCGCCTGTTATTAATTCGTGAAACGTGGGCTTCTGGGTGTTCTCTTTTCATAAGTATGAACATATTTCAGAAACCAACTATTAGATTTGAATGAAATTTAAATGAAAATAATTTTATGCCCCAAGAACTGTTAAATAATACTGAACTGATCGAATCAAGAGATAAACACACAATGAACACCAGCCAGTGCTACCAGATCTATCATTTATGTCTATATTATTTCTTTTATTCTTCCCCTTTATTTGCCATTTATTGCATTTTGTTGTAACACAAAACACAAAATTCCAGAAAACTTTCAAATATTTCTCAATAAAAAGTATCTTTTTTACAAACAAACAAAAAAAAAAAAAAAAACAAACACTTAACAAACAACAGAGAACGCAAATAAATATTAACAAACTGAATTAAAATTTAAATTTAAAATTAAGTTAAACATTTTAAGTGTGTAGTTAGTTGTTGAAAAAAAATCGAGCTTGTTTGTTAATTATTTTATAAACGAAAAAAAAAAATTCATAAAAGATGTTACAACTAAATGTATTATTAGAAAGTATTATGGAAAGAGACGAAAATAAACAAATACTTGCAATTAAAAACCTTTTTAAGTAATTTAAACACAACAAATAATTAACAAAGAATTATAGTGAAACTGGAAAAAAAAACTTTCAAATCAGATAATAAAACTATTGTAAATGAATAATAATTACTCGTATGCATAAGAATTTAAAACTAAGAAAATAAAGAATGTTGCATAGTTTATAAACAAACAAAAATATTGTTATTTTATAAAAAAAAAAACTAAGAAAAAAAAATGATTATTACTTTTTAAAAAAAGGGTCTTAATTTTGTAAAAACAAACCATTAAACAATAAATTAATTAAATGCTCTGCAAAAACTAAGTTTCTGAAGACAAAAAGTATTAATTGTAAAGAATTAGCGAAAATTGAAATAATGATTAAAGAATTGACCGGTTTGAAGATTCGTAAATTAAAAAAGAAAAATATTTAAGTGAATGAAATAAAAACTTTAACTAAAACGAATTTTTTTTTTTTTGTTTGTGGTAGAATTAAGGCAACTGATTGAGTTGGAACTCAATCAAACACTAGTTTTTTTTTTCTTTGTTCATTTATTTGTTTTCTTAATTTTTAGAACAATTTTTTAAATGCTGTTTTTTCTTTATTCATGGCCAATTCGCTTGCGCTGAATTATAGTTGCCAGCTACAACAAAAACCAATCTACTTCATATCGAGATTTACGGTACGAAATGAAGGCTACTTCTTGAGTAGGATTTTGGCAAAATCTCCTCAAATCTACTCAATACCAAAAGCAGCCAATATGTACTAAAAAATACAACACTGCAGACATATAAGTTGATAGTTTGTGTAAAAAGTACAGGAAAATTTACTTTATTTATTTTAAAGGGTGCAACAATAACTGTGTTTTTTTAAGCTACTCTTTTCGCCATGAAAAGAAAACTTAATAAGTGAAAAAAAATTTGAGCTGGATTTTGATAGAATTGAAATCTGCTGCAATTTGCTTTGGTGTAAATGTCGAGATCGTGGCTAACAAAAGTTTCAGCTCAGTTCGATTGTGTAACCACATTTAAAGCTGTTTTCTTTTTCTGTTCTCTTTTTTTAGGGCAATAGTTATGCGATCGACTGAAAATCTTCCTCGCCCACCAATAGGCAAATAATTTTAAAAGAGAAGCAAATTTTATTAATATGGGCTGGTTTTAATAAATATATATATAATTATGTACTTTCATATTCTGACACTCGCCCGAATTGTGTGATTTTGTTTGAAACTCGCCAATTTCAGATGTCCTTAATCGCAATCGTTATAAAACTGACGCTTAAGGGTTGCCACCAACTTAATTAAGTTAAATATCAAAGAAGCGATGAAATTAATGGGTGATTTTTGGAATATCTGAAAATAGTTTCTAACAATCAGCCGTAAAACAATTCTGGGCTAAATAACAGCTTCTGGCCTCATGGTAATTATTTCGCAACTTTCGAAATATTTCAGTTTCAAATTAATTTTAAATTTTAATTACAAAAAAAAATACCCACCCAAGGCGAATTCAGGGCAGGTGGACTCGCTAGTACAAAAACAAAACTGGACGGAAGTCCGTTAAATGCTTGTGAAATGTCAAATTGCAAACTTTTTACAGCCGAGGGCTTAAGGCTTAAGGCTTAACCATAAAAACGATAATCAGCTGAGGTGTCAATTTCTCCTGTTATTAATTCGCCTTGAAAACAGCTGAATTAAATTTTCCATTGTTTTCTGGTTAATTAAATTTTATTTTACATTTATTATAAATAATTATGTTCAATTTCAGTTGTCATTTGAATTCTGACGTTTAATAAAAATATCTGTAATGTTATTGGTGATTTGCTGCAACAAAAGGTTTCAATTAGGATTTTTTTTTTCAAATTATTGTGAAAGAAATTTAATTTAGTGAAAGAAAAAGTGTGGCGTAAAATTTTTTCTAGATTATTTTCTATTGTAAAATTGCCCACAGCGAGTGCTTCACCGCTTGTTGTAAACGGAGACCTCCAACCAATAAACCAATATTAATCATAAAAGAGCCTCATAAGCGGACAGTTCTAATGGCCGGACAGAACACAAAAAGACCCCTGATGAGTGTCCGGTTGTAGGCGATAAGCTGGACAGTATAACAATCAGTCGAAAACACAAAGAAGCCATTGGCTTGCCCAAAATAAGTCCATAAGGCGAGTTGATGTAAAAGTTGGCGGCACTAAAACAGCTGATCAATAAGTGTGACTCGTGGCAAGGCGAATTTTTATTATTATTATCGTCAAAAACTGAAAATCCAACAAACAAAGCAAATCTTGTTACTATCGCGATTTAATTTTTTTTTAATAAATTCGCTTGATTTTTGATTTTTTTTTTTTTTTTTTGCTTAAAAAAAGCCAAAACAAAATTAGTATTTTTAGCTCAATACGAGTAGACATGCGCCACCCTGGTAAATTAAGTCGTTTTGAAAGCAATTTATAGTTAGATGTGTATGTGAATTCGCCTTGTCACTTACGGCGCTGTGTTTTATTGCAGCATAATTGTATTTAAACTAATAAATTTTTGCAACAACTAAAAAGGCATTCTGTAAATTAGAATCATTAAGAAAAGTAGGATTAAGATTTTTGCAATGATAAATAAAAAGTGATATTGATTGAGTCCACACTTCAAAAGGGTGTCGAAGTCACGAAGTGTTCCCAATGGCATCAAATCACTTGACCAGTTCGGCCAATCAGTATCAGAAGTCAGGAAATCTTGTCTGGCGTCAGCATTTCCGTTTTAATTTAACACCAGTTGCAAAGCAGCTCTGGGCTGAAAAATAGCTCCCGCTTGCCAGTTTGTTGTTATTTGCCCCACGAGATTCGCCTCAGATACTGCAGTGTTTTGCCGTTCATTTGAGGAATTTCATGCCGGTCACGTTCCTTATGAAGGCACGGCTGATATAAGTTAAATACACGAGACAATTAGAAAAGTCTGTTCTGAAAATCACTTTATTTGAAATCACATGGTTTCTAAAACCAAATTGCATCAAATATCAGACTTTTTGTTCTTCATTGTTTTCTAACATTAAGAGACATACAAAATGATAATTTAATAAAAATCTTTAGTCTAGTCGAAGTAATAGTATTTTTGTTTTCAGAAATTGCATGATTTGAAAACACGTGGTTTTCAGTAAATGCCTGATTACCATGATGAGCAGAGGGTCTTCGTTACTACGCCCCTTTTCTGTGCAAGTTATAAACTAATAAATAAATACAAGAAATAATAATAATAGTAACAAATAACAATTTCCTAAAGCCGAAAATTGATTCCTTCATTTAGTGAAAAGTTATTTGGCATAAAAGTTTTTCGCCACCCTTTTTTTTCGCCACGCTTGACAAAAACTTACATTTTCGTAATAAGACGCAAAAAAAGAAAATTATACTTAAAAACAGAATAATTGTTGTGAATTTGCAGAGATTGTGCCTGTCACCAGTTAATTAAACAAACACGTAAAGCAAACAAATTACATATTATTGAGTATTTTAAATTAATTTAAATTAAACTGAAGCAAGAAACGCAATAACAACTAAACAAAATAAATTGCTGTATATCGTTTAAGATGTAATCGAAATTTGTTTGAAATTTTCAAAATGAAAATATCCACTTAGAACAAATTATAAAACAAAGCTTTAAAACAAACAACCGAGACAAACCAAAATACATACAAGTTTTCCACATAACAACAAAATGCAAATCAAAAATGTCATAACAATAAGTTATAAAAAATAAATAAAATAATAATAATAAAAGAAAATAGAACTTAAACAGAAATAAAAAGGTGAATATTTATAAATTGCCAGGAAGGAAGAAGAAAATAAATGAAAAATGTTTAAAAACGTTTTAATCGACAAAAATAAAGCGGCTGTACAAACGAAACAAAATCAACATATTTTTCGGCATAATTTAAGGTTATGTTTAGAATTTTAAAAAGTGTGGGGAAACAGGTCAGTTTTTATGGGCATCCGCAGCATCAGTTCCATTGAGTTCTTAAGAGATAATTTCCCGTATTTCATGGCAACGTGCGCTTTTGTTATCAAGGGCGAATTCATTTCTTCTGGCAAAACACAGACTTTCTACATTTTCTCAACTTCGAGATATACTTTAGTTGCACTCCCACATACGCATTTACTTATACACACCGACTTATTTATATATCTGAACGCAAATTTATATAAAAATTAGTTGCATTGTGTGTGAAATCGCAGTTCTCTGTAATGCGTGAACCGATTTTATTTATGAAAACTTCCTATAAAAGTTAAACTCAATAGCAATACTTTTTATTATTCAAATATATATGTATATGGTCATTCTCTGTGTGTTGGTTTGCGCTTTTAAAGGACATACACTTTCCATATACAAAACAATTGTTTTCTGTGAAAAATTTCTCTAACTCTTGAATTATAATAGATAAATACTTCAAATAGGCACAGAGTGTACAGTCTAGTAATTGGTACACTGTCATGCATCAAAAGAGTAAAAAGTCAAAAACAATACAGGGTGCTACCATACAAGAAACAGTTTTTTCAACGTTGAAAAAAAGTTACAATTTCTGAAGTTTAGAAGAATGACTTGAATGCCATGATGTCACTGTACGTTTTCTTTTTTTCTTCTAATTGGAAGAGGGGTGGGTATCGCAAATTGCCCACTCCCTTTAATTGATTAATAAATATTGTAATTTCGTCATTTGCGGACCAACTTGCAAAGGGTATTTCTGCATATGGAAGAGATTCACTTAAAATTGTTGTAAATGACGTGGAGGGGGAGGTCTAGTACCCTATAAATAAAGTTTGAGACATGAACCAACAGGCTGGCGATGACAAAATATCATCTGATTTTTAATTGTTGTGATTTCAATTTCACTTAATAGAATTGAATTCACTTTTCAACTACTCATACTGAGTGTTTTGTTTACGCACCTGGTATTTATGAGTATAAAACTTCAGTGAAGAAAATATTTGAGATATCCCCAAAGTTTTGAATTCGCCTTGATTGAAACAATTTAAGCTGAAAATGTTCCCAACCAAATTACTTCTTGTCTTTTCTCTCTCGCTCTCGCTCTCGCTAGAACAGAGACTAAATACAAACGAGTTTTCTCCAGACAAAACTTTTGTTCGCCACCTGGATTCAGTAACAAATTTGGCATGACCCAAATAATTGTTTTGTCCGGCCGACCTAAATTTCATGCCTACATATTTTTTTATGGAAATTTCGTGGGAGCTTCTTTCAAGAAAAATTAACTAATTTTAGTTTCATTTCGTAAAAACAAAACTGGCGGATTTGTATTTAATGATATAAAGAATGTAAAAAAGTACGATTGGCCATTCGAAACGTTTCCCCTTCAAATCGTATTACGCGTTAACACTGCGCAATTCACATCAATTTAATGTTCACAAGATTCAATGAAAAATAAATTAGAAACAAAACAAAAAAACTAAATTTTAAAACACGTTTTGTAGTTTTTAAGGGTTAAAAACAAAGTCGAAATAGTGATAAGAAGAAAAACATAAATAGATATCGAAATGAAAATTTTATTTATTATTTAAAGTAAAAGGAAATAACTTTTACACTCAAAACAAAACAAAAAAAATGAAAATAAAAAGGAAATTAAATTTAAAATATAAAAAAAAAATTTAAGAAAAAAATATTATAGGAAGAAATTTATTAGTACTAAAAACTCATAATTTAAGGCAACTACAAAATTGTGAAAAAGTAATTTAACTCAAAATAATTAATTGTTGACAAATAACAACAAAATAAATAAATCAAAAATATAAACAACAACATGAACACCTGTTTAGAATCAGTAAAAATCAAAGAAAAAAATAATAAATACAACAAAATATTATATTAAAGAAGAAAAAAATTTGTAACTGGTTTAAATAAAAATTGTAAAAGTAAAAAATTTTATAAAAAACTGTTTTTAATTTTAGAAGGAATTTTTGGGTTTGTACTGGAACTGCATTGTGATCAGGTAACTTTTAACATATATATTGCGGGTAGAAAACGTGGCCACTCTACAGTCAATATAATTGCCGCCTTGAGATATGATCCTTCTGAAATAATTTACTATAAAACAAATCCAACGGGGGTACGCCACTATCCCTGATTTGATTAAACCCTCAACGTTGATCAGCCGAAAAGAAATATAAATATTTTGTTTTCCTTCTTTGTCCCGGTTAATCGTGATTTGCGATTTTTGATTGGCCAATTAAATGCATTTCGTTGAATCAGAAGCGTATAATCGCATGTGCTGAATTCAGTTTAATTTGGAAATTTAAAAAGTGAAAATGTATAAAGAATATTCGAAAAACTACTTCAAATCGTAACTCGGGGAAATCGATTATCCGAAACACTCCCACTTCCCGCCAATACAGATGCAATCGGGGCCTCCACACCGTATAAAAGATTAATATAGCGTTTTGTCACAACGTATGCAACAAAAGCTGGAAGAAGTCGGACTCTTACAGTTACACGCCGAAACAATAAAAAATAAAAATTCCAAGAGAAATCGAGACATTTTCAGGAACTTAAATTTGTTTCGGCTTATCAATAAAGGTTTTTGTGATGTTGGTTGGTAGAATATCATGAAGGGTAGTACGGCCGGAGATCCCATTCTCAATATGATTCGCACTTTGGCATACGATTCTAACTGGAATCATTTACTTCCAAACAAATATAACTGAAGTTTAGGAACAGCTTCCACAAAGATGTGGAAACACGAATTGTTGCACGTGAGCAACAAGAATAAATATTTCATAATTTGTAAAAAATGGCAACATCTACAGGAACACAAAAAGTTACAACTGGCAGACTGTCACAATTTTTGTGGCAGTATTTTATTTTAAAAATAATATTAAAATGCATTCGTACATGTGCATATAAAATAATTCATCTTAAAAATAAAATTTGAAAAAAATATATAACGGAATTAGATTATGAATTATATCTATAACAAACTTAAATTAAAAATGAAAAACCCGTAATTGCGAAACATATTAATCAATAAACTGAATTTTTTTTGCAATCAATTATTAAACTGAAAATATTATTTATATAGTATATTTTATAAAACACTTCAACTACATGAATATTTAAACTTATTTGTTGTAGATATGTACGTTTGTTTGTGTTTCGGAAAAAGAGAAATCAAAAAGGCTCTTCAAATAAGTAGAACAAAATTTTTTTTTTTTTGTTTAAACATAAATTTGTCGCTGTGTTTAAAGTGAAGTGAACAAAAAAACTTGTTTAAAAATGTTTACAGTTTTTATTTGACAAAGTTTTTTGCTGCTCCTATAAAATTACATATTTTTCAATTACGAACATTTGTATTTTAGCCAACGATATGTACTATATACATACATACATTTTTTTCAGCTAACGAGGATATAATGTTTTTAAATGCTCCTTTGGGAATAAAATTTATTAAATCTTGTTGTCAAAAACATTCTTACCTATAAAAAAAAAAAAAAGATTTCTTCTTATTTGATGTATTTTGCCGCGTTTTATACGTTATACTGTATAACTTATCGCACACAGTTACACTGAACTCACTTTAGTGTGGGTGTGGGTGTGTGTGTGTGTGGTTAATGACTTTCAACTTTACACTACACTTTTTCATCATTTGATTCAACAACCACAACATCCACACAATGGATTCCACACTTCTATTTGCTAAATCATATTCACTCTTAGATTTGCCGCCATTTTGATTTTCGCCAACAAATACATACATATTTTTCTGCTTCTTTATGATTCTTATTAAATTTCTTTTATTTTCACCGATAATATTGAAAACACTTTGGAATTATTACCAATCACCAATTATAAATATTTAGAAACACTTTATACGCACATTATTATGTAGTAAATTCACTTTCACTTTTAATTTTAATACTAACTAACAGCACAACTTCTTGGCGTCTGTTTATTTTCTCTACCATTCAAGCTCAAATCTCTAACTAAACTGATCAAAAGACAGAAAAAACAGATGGAAAATGCAACTAGTGAGAAAACAACAGCTTTGTTTTTGTATGTAACGGAACTTTTTGTGGGCTCTTGTGCAAAAATATGCACACCTGCTCTTATTCTTACTCTCGATGAGTATTTAACATGCATAAGAAAATATGTATGTATGTAGGTGTGAGTGTGTTGTTTTCATCTCTTATTAAAATGAATGTACGGGGGAGTTGTTAGTTGTAAGTGAGTTAGGAAAATACTCACTTTATTTAGTCATAATATCAGATTTATATGTATACACACATACATACATAAATATTTTTTTTTTCAATTCTGTTACTCCTTCCGCAGGGTTTTTAAAGGATTTTATAACGTAATTGAGCATAACTTCGCCATTTGTGGACCAATTTTCAAAATTCTTTTTGCATATGGAAGAGGGCTAATTGTGGGACTATAAAATTTGTGGTTTGTGGATCAATTTTATAAATTCTTTTTGCATATGTAAAAGGTGTTCTATTATTTTTTGAAAGTAGTTGTGGAGGGGGAGATTTAATATACATATGTATCTTTTCATAAAGGTTATAATTCATATATGGGATTTATTAAAGGGAGTGTGACGTGCTGACGATGAACGATAACAGATTTAAAGAAAACTTTCGCCTCAACAGGAATGCTTTCCAAATCTTAAAATGGAAAAAATGCGTTTCGATTGTAAAATTTCTTTTTTTTTTATCGCTAAAAACAATTAAAATAACTTACCTTTGCTGAATTTGAATCCATTTTAATTTTACAATAATAAGCAATTTGCCAACAGCTGACTGATTGTCGACTGTGTTGCCATATCGAAATACCTAAATGCAGTATAATTTCACTCTGATTTCGTGCATTTACGACAGATCTTATACACATTGGGATGGGGATAATTCACAAGTTAATTTGAATTAAGACTGCCAATGCAAATTAGCGCTGTCGTCTGTCTACGCTATTACAGTGATATATAATTAATGGTAAATATGTATGTATGTTAGGGCAACAAACATTTCTGTGACAACGGTGCTGTCTTCTAGTGGCTGCCTTCAGATTTTGTCTGAACTATTTATAAATATGCTTGGCAATAACAACTGTTGCTATTTTAGTTGCTCCATAAACCATACAAAATTCTTCATTACAAGCTTACAAGCAAAAAAAAGAGTTATGAACTATCCTGTAGTCGTGATTTTTTTACACAACTGGAAAATTTATTCACAAACGCAATAACGAATGGTAGTTTATGAAAATGTGCTTAATTTGCCTGTATAACGCCATGGGCAACACACTTTAAGGTTTAGCTCAAATTTGAATTATCTATTAACAAAATATGCCACATAGCAATAGCAACAGCTTAACTAATTTTGCGCTAACATGAACCGTCTTGTGCGAAAAAGTGCTCTATCAATTGCAACCCTACAGCGGGAAGAATAAGTCCAAAAGCTAAAAGAGAAAAGAAACATGATAAATTGCGCGTGTTTGTTATCTCTGCTGATACATTGCTCGTTATGCATCTTTTCAATGCCAACGGAATGAGAAAAAAAACAAAAACATTAGAGTAAGAAAAGAAGAGAAGAGAATAGAATAGAATGGCAATAACTTGCTGTAGTATGTTTTTGTACAAATGGCGGTTCATTTACGAATTGAAACGCATCGTGTTAAACACAATAATCTCCTATGACAGGCTGAAACGCATTGGAATTGCATTTGCTTGTATGGGGAATATATTGGAATTAGTAAGACGAAACACACATTCAAAAAAGGGAAGAAAAAAGAAAAAGACCGACACAACGACAAAACATAGAGCGTGTGTGTTAATTTATAATTTTTTGTGTGGTGTTACAAAAGGCTAGCGATTTATTAAAAAAGGCAAAAAAGTTTTCATATATAAAACTTTATTATCCTTTTTTTTGGGAATTTAAATATTAATCAAATAGAAATAATCTTTGTGAAAGTTTTGCTTGAAAAGCAGTATTTGCTTTGCTAACCCTACGGAAACTTTCAACTAGTAAGAGGTAAGTATTTATTACACAAAAATTTTGCATCAAGAAAAATAGAAAAGAAAAAAAATACTAAACGAAAAACTACATAATTTTGTTTTGATTAAAATTTTGCCAAGAAAATAGAAAACTCAAGTTTGTATTTTATCGGTTGTGCGTGTTTTACTTCATCCATTGACGGTACTATTTTGTTGGATATTAATCTTTGGTTTAACGAAAACTTATCATATGTGCGTGTGTGCCCGTGTGTGTGTGTGTATGTGGTTTTGATATGGTGTGAAAAACAAAGAGGAAAATCTTAATACGTTTTTCTCACATTAAGATAGACATTGAACTTGTTAAGCTGGATACATTAAATACCAAATAACTACCACCTTAAATATTGGGCTAAACCTAAAGAAAGCCCAATTGGGGAAAATTTTGCTGCTTCGCCAACATATCGACGATCATATTGAGATCTGAAAACGCAGCAACAGCCGCCCGCCCAGCAACATACTCACATGCATACATATGTAAAAGCAAACTTTTTTTAAGAGTTCTAGCAGCACGCCTAACCATTTGCCAGCAACGACAGCAAAACCTAATTCAAAAAGTTTTCTACGATTGTTGGTTAGTGCACAAAAAATCTAAGGCGCACTATTAACATACGCACTTGTATAGTGTGTGGTTGGTATATGTTTTTTTTTCTTAATTTTCGACACATCTTCGCATTGAAGCTATACACGTACACAAGCAAAGTGCGCGAGTTAATAGCTGGCCAGTGGTGGGTGACAAGTTCTATTTATTAATTTTTCGCTAATCAAACTTCTCTAACCGACAAATCAACAAACGTCAAAGGTTTTTAGCATTTCTTGCCCAACAAATCGTAAGATATTTCAATCGCATCTGCAATAGTTTCAATAAATCTAAAAATATTGTTGTTTTTATAATATTCTTGCAGCTGCAGCAATAGACACGACAACAGCAACAATGGAAAAAAGAATAGAATTGGAGAGACGCGCTCGTAAAGCAAATCAAGTAAGTTCTGTTATTATTGAAAATTTTCAAAAATATTAAATATATGTAAATAGTTTTAAGACTAACAAATATAAAACTACCGGCCTTACCAACTATTTGCCAGAATTACACTTTATATATATATGTATATGGATGTTTGTATATACATATGTACATATGTATAAACCGAGTTTTGGAAAGGAGACTCATGTAATACTAAAATTATTAATTAAGGATTTTCCAAAAAACAAAAAAAAATTAAACACTTAATCTTAAAAGCCTGCCAGGTGGCAACACTTTAGCAGCTAACGACAGTACCACGACAAACAAAATAGGTTCAAGTTCAGAAACTTTTCCTCTACAGCTGCCACGATTTTGCGTTCTGTTTTGCGCACCAAATTCAAAATTTGTTTGATAATTCATATTATTTATATACCACAGTAAAATTTTCAATTATTTTGTTAAAATTATCCACAATTTTTTCTCCAAGATTTAGTTTTATTTATATTAAGGCCTAGAACGCAAAGAAATTTCGAAAGTAATAACCTGCATTTAACTTCATGTTTGTATGAAATTCGAACGAGTTGTCCCAGTACAAACAAGTCTTGAAGCGTATGAATAGGAAATTTTGGCTCTAGTGTTATCGCCTTGATAAACCTCCTCTAACTGGAAATATCGTTATAATGTTAAATTTCTTTTGTTTTCGGACAAATTTGAGGAAAAAGCCCTGTATATATCTATATTTATTGTTGTACAGAAATAAGTCTGTTGCGATAAACTTATATTTTATTGCATTTTACACATTTTATTTATTTATTTTTCAAAACTTGAAATTTACGGTTGCTTGTGACCCCAAATTGCACAGTTTTATTTATCAAAATTTAAGCATCTGAAATAATGGTTTTCGACTAAAGAAGTTTTTTTTTCCATTTATAACAAATTTTTAATATTTATTTTAAGAATTATTCAATTGTATTACATGTAATTTGTAAAACCGAAAATTGATTAAAGAAACCGAAAATTAATATATATAAAACGGAAAAGTACATTTTTAAAATTATTATATGTTTGTATTTGAAATACAATAATAATAGACACTGATTTCTGATATTTTTAAGCCCCATATAGACAACATCAAACAGTTTAGAGTTTGATGAAGCCTAGATTTTACATTAGAAACAATATTTTTAACGAAACCGTCATTTAATATTCAAATATCACTAAAATCACATAATAAGACAATTGCATATTTTTACGAGAGCGTACCGGCCTCCGGCCAAAAATAGTCTCGTCTCAATTAGTTATTACTATTGAAAATACCTGCCAATGAATTCGAAAAGGTCTATTTCCTGCAATGTTGGTCATACCAAACGCTTTCTCTTAGTTTTGGTTGAATTATCGTTTATATAAAAAACTATGTGAAAAATTGCATTCCTTTAACACTAAACGTTTATTTTTAAAGTAACTACAATTGACGTAATAATGATTAAACAGTGCGCTCGGGATAGCTCTAAAGGCTTAAGCAAACCACAAACCCCTGTGTATATTTTTAAGAGCAAAATTTTGGGCTTTAGTAACAATTTTAATAAATATATACCTACATAAGAATATTGTTTGTAAATGGTTGCGAATTTGGGATTTCCCCCTTTTTACATATAGCGTTTTTCTTTTCTTAACTATTTCTAATATTAATAATATATTGCTATTAAAGTTGCAATTTCCTGATGTTATTGCATTATATGCACACATACATACATAAATAAAACAGGACCATATGAATGGCATTTGAAAAGTAATGGAACATGATCCAAAACTTTACATATAAAATGTATTTTTTCCCATTCTCCTCGAGAGATTATATTACTAAAAATCATATCTACTATAAAGCGAAAAATGTTCTTTTGTGCAACTTAACTAGTTTTAAAAGAATACTGTGCAGCACAAATATTCGAAATGTGCACTTGTACGTAAGAACAATTAAAAATTTAATACTTCTTAAAGTTCTTGTATTCAAAAAAAAAAGAAAACTTTTTCACTTCAAATGTACTTTAATTAACACATCTTGTGCAGCTACACTACATTTTCTTAGTGCTGCAATGTCTATTTTTAATTTTTAACTTCTCTTCATACAATGTACGTGCACATGTATGTAGGTATGTTGTTGTTATAGATACAATTTGGTATCATGTTGCAAGCAAAATTAACATACGTTTCGTCATAAACTTTACTAGTCTTGCCTAGTTGGTGGTAGTTAGTAATTGTCGTGGTGGTTTCTTCGTTTCACAAACAATCCTTAAAAATAGTAAAAAAATAGGGAGCTCTTTTTTGTATATATCAGGATAGGTTTTTGTTTATTTGCATCCATTCACACTTATTTTCAGTATGTAGGCAGGGCAGGTACTACTTATAAAAATCAAACTTTGAAAATACATGAGATGAGTGATTCAAATATTTTTAAAGAGTTCGAAGTTATTGCCCAGTTAAACATCAGGCCAATTGACACTTAATTCTTCAATATGATGCCAAAAAGCAAATTTCTTTATATTGGCATCAATTATTTTAAACGTCTTTCCCACCTCTAAATTATGTAGAGCTTCTTAAAAAAAATTTGATTTTTATTTTGTGTATTCTATAAATCGTAGTCATATAATTTTACTCTGTTTTAAATCGAATAATAATTAAAATGAAATACATATTATGTATGTATGTGATTTTCATTTCAAATTTGTTGATGTCTTTTTATATCAATTTTAATAAAATTACTTGCAGTAATTTAAGCTGTTAATATTAACTTAAAAAACATTAAAATTTGTTAATATTTTTCATTCGAAAATATATGTAATCATTACGTGTTAATAATTCCTTCCATTAACAGCTGCCTTTGACGTTTGTTCATTTGTTTCGAACTTTATTTTGAATGTTAGCAAATCGCATAGTTCTGTAGACCATAATAGCCATTTGCTAGTTTTTAAAAATTTTATCGTTTTTGGAAGCAAAGAAAATTGTTATAACCTTTTTTTAAATCGAAATTGAGCTGGTAGAATATGTACATAAAATAAAAACTATATGAAGATGCCACCCACTCCTTCCAAGTATTTTGCTTTTATACACCCGAAAATCGTTTCCTTTCAAAAAATTTTTGTAGTGCAAAGAAAAAAATAGTTTCGTAAGGCGAGAAAAACTGGCGAACTCTTCAAATTTGTCATCTTTGATTTTAGAATTAATAATATGTAACACATTAAAATACTCAGATATGTTGAAGAGAAGTAAAAGCAATTTGCTTTTCAAAATTTTTATCATTAAAACGAGGATCAACTTTTGATCAATATTCAATAAGTAAATCCCATATATTGGATGCTGTAAAGTAGTTGCCAACATTAAAAGTATGTATGTATGTACATACCCTTAGCTAGAATATAAAAGCACGCAATTAACAAAATCTCGGAAATCCAATTTTTGATCGATTTAGGTTGCCATAATCATAATGCCTTGTCCAAACTTTACTCTTATGTTACATAAATGAAATTGTTCAAATTTTAATCTTTTAAATATTAGTATATAAACGAACTTCAGAAGTACATATGTATGTATTTGCGCAAGTTTTATGACACGTTATTATTGGGATTTTCTACTGTTAAATAGCAAAATGCTCGTTACAGAGTTTAGCATTTCAACAGACAATATGTTATTACAGTGTCAGAAGACGTTATAACACTTTAAAATTTTAATGTGTAGTTTATTTTATTGGCGATCGATCGTCTAATGCGTTTCTACATATGAAAAAATTCTGCCAACATGTGGCAACACTCGTGCCGAATAAACGTTTATAGATTGATATTAAAAAAATGCTTGATGGACACCCAGCACACATCCTAATATACATACATATGTACATACATACGTACGTACCCACACACAAGTAAACATGTTTATTGGTAGATACGACATGTTTTTCTTACGTGATATCTATCTACCTATAAATGTATGTACATACATTGTAGGTACTTAGTACATAAATACATATTTTACATACCATGTACATATACACAACACATACATACATACATGCTTAAGTATATGAATAAGTTTGAACATACATATGTTTGTTATAAAAGATCCTGCAAAGTGTACTAATTAAATAAAGTAACCATAAGTACATGCCTGCCATTTACACGCTAAACATGTATGTATGTACACAGTGTGTCCAAACATAAGCTCATAAGCATAAGTATGTACATACTTATATGCATACGTATGTATAAACTATGTGTATATGAACATTCATATGTAAATGAAAGAGAAACAATCAGACTTCATCTTGGTTTGTTTTTTTTTTTATAGCATTAATAGTGGAACAACAAATGCGCAAATCTCAATTTTTGTTGTCGTTTCGGTTTTGATGAATAGAACTTGTCTACCCAAAAATATTTCACTGTTTCAAAGCGAGAATTAGAAATATGCTATTATGGATGTTGTCTGTTGATTCATAAATTAATTCACGAAAAAAAACTACATAAATAGGTTAATTAAAAAGCCATAAATTTTTGTACAAAAAACCCATGTCTATGTGTGTACATAAATGCGTATATAATATGCGCGTATGTATAAGCATTTTTAGTTATTTCTTTTAGGGTTAAGTCCCCTCCTCCTCCCCATCTCCTTGAAACAATTTATTATTAAGGAAACAAAAAAAAAAACAAAACTCTAACCATTTAGCGGCATTTTTTCTTTTGTAAGCGTGTTTGTAGCATGTTTACTTGGTCTTTTGTTTTGTTTATCCATTTTCTCTTGTTTCTTTAATGTCATTTGGCTTGTTTCTACTTGATGTTTCAATTCCAATAGGCCGTCGTCTGTCATATTAGGAAAAAAAAAACCAAAAACAAAACAAATGTACTGTGTATGTGCAAAAATGTTAACTTTCGGTTCTCTTTTGTTCTTTTTCCGTCGCCTTGTTTGCTTCGCTTGGGGGGTTATTACATCATTATTTTTGGTATATTTTAAGCTGAAATAAGTTCTTCGCATTTTTAAATGCAATTTCTTTGCAAACTGCATAAGAAAGTTCTTTAAATTTATAGTTTTTTTCTTCAACTTTTTTTTTTGTTTTATATAAAATACATTTTTTCGTATGAAAAATTGATTTTTTTTCTATCTCATCACACGTTAGTTTGTTCATTCACTCAGTTGATGACAACACACACAACATGGCGGCTGTTATATGAACGCTTGCTAAAATGCGACTAGTTTTATCTTTCTTTCACACTATGCAAAAGGTTATTTTCTTCTTTTCCTTTCGTTCAAATACAGAAATTGAAATGAGTGAGCAACAAGGTGGCAATTTCTTCTTGTTTCACTGTTCATTTCTCACCGAAACGATGGAAACAAAATTTCATAATAATTAAGTTCCATAGTGTTTTCTTTTCAGCAGGTGTTTCATACAATTTTGTTTTAATTATTGCATTTTGCCGTTTCTGCGTTGCTTTGTCAATTGCATTCTTGTGCATCTTGTCATTTGTATACGAGTATTATTGATATGGTACTCCTTATCTTATACAAAACAGAAGATAAAAAAATAAAGAATAAAACGAAAAATTTATGTGCCCCCTTTCCCATATAGGATTTTTGTCTTGCTTAAAAATATATGTATGTATCTGTATGTACTCCCAATTATTGATTTTATTTTTTTTATACCATCCATTTACCCTTTGATTCGTGGGTATAGGTGAACACGTTTGGTACTCTCTGATGAGTTGTTGCAGTGAAACGAACAACTTGGAATTCTTGCAGTTCTATCTATTAGCTTATGTGTATGTACATACATACATATGTATATGCTCACGCATGCACTTAAGTAGCTGGATCACTGAATTTGATCGGGATGTGTCCATGAAAAATACGTACAAACATATGTAGATATACTTACATATATGTATGTATGTATGTATGCACATATATACATATGTATGTACGTGTGTATGGAAAAATGTTATATGTACATACATTTATCCATATTTTTCTATTCAAAATAATTACTTAATTTTTTTTATAACATTTTTATTTAACATTTTTTACCCTTAAATTTAAAACTTCGAGGCAACTTTACCCCTTATCGTGAATTCCGAATTCATAAAACGTCTGCAACAAGACGAATTCTCTAGTATAACAACAAAATATGATGAAGTTTCAACCACATACAGACATACATACATACATACTTATGAGTGTATTTTGTTGTTGTTGTGATATGTCAAAAGCAATAATTTTAATTAAAAGTAGATAATCAGGTGGGCTGTCAATTTAATTATCTTGATCTTCAATATTTTGCTAATATTGTAACTATTAACATATGTATGTACATACATACATATATTTACATATGGATGTATGTACATAAAAATTCCCGAAGACAAAAAGACTGATTTCTTCGAACACTTTACAAACGTGACAAATCGAAAGAAAATCTTGGTTTTTTTTTTTTTTTTTTTTTTTGTTTTTTTTGTTAACATTTTGTTGTAAGAAACTTAAATATTGATCGTTTTGGACACCATAAAACAGAACATGAAGAACACGAAAACTTTTAATACAATTTAATAAAAGTTATTTGTTTGTGATCTTATTTACAATTATCTCAATTATTATATTTGATAGATAACAGAATTAAATTTAGACAATTGCCGGAGTACAAGCATTGTTGGCCTTACCGATGAATATACTGCGTTGGAAATTCTTAGTCTCATTAATGTTGGACTCACAACATTAAAAGGTTTCCCCAAATTGCCCAATTTAAGAAAGCTGGAGCTGTCAGACAACAGGTAAAATCAATAAAACAACCAAAAAAATATGAAGAGCTAGAAAAATTTTAATAATCTTATTTCTTTACAGAATATCAAATGGCCTCAACTATTTGCATACTAGCCCAAATTTACAATATTTAAATTTATCTGGTAATAAAATAAAAGATCTAGAAGCCTTAAAACCCTTGAAGGAATTCAAACATTTAACCATATTGGATTTATTCAACAATGAAGCTACTCAAATTGAAAACTATCGGGAAAAAATTTTTGAAATGTTGCCTTCACTGAGATTTTTGGATGGGTAAGTTTTTTTTTAAGCATTTTTAAAATCTATGTATATGTACCTCTATAGTATATGATTGTAAATTTGATTTAAAGGTTTGACTGCAATGATGTTGAAGCGCCATCAGAAGCTGATGAGGAAGAGGAGAACGGAAATTTTTCAGAAGAAGAAAGTTAGTTAAGGAAAATAGTATTTTTGATTTTCATTGGTTTGGTTGGGCGAACTCAAAAGACGCGACAGTTTAGTAATAAGTTAAACAAATTAAAGTAATTTAATCTATAACTGAACTGTTGCACAGCTTTTTTAAATTCGCCAACCACGATAAGGGGGACAAAATAATGTTGCCTTAACCGACAAACCATTATTTGTTTATTTTTTCTATAAAATATTAACAGAGTTTTACATTATTAAATTTGGTATTGGACACATCAGCAAATCAAAACAAAAATCAATATCATATAATTACTTGCCATCATCAAAATATTGGCCCTTGTCGTGGTTAGTTAAAAAACTTGAAAAATGTATGCGATAGTTTGGTAATAGATTAGAGACAATGCGTTTGCTATTGCCGCACTGTCGCCGGCGTTTTTTAAAGTCGCCAACCACGATTATAAGGTCTTTATCCATAAATAACACAATATTTTTCATTTAAAAAAATTTCTTCATGCTCACTTTGATCTTGGCCGCCGACAATGCAACGAGTTAAATTTCAAACAAATAATTTCTTTCAGATAATCAAAATGTTTTTAGTTTAAATGGTTTAGAAATTGATTTGGATGAGTTAGAAGAATTTGAGAAACGTGTTAAGGCCAAACGCGAATTAAAATTAAAAGAAAATGAGGGCATTGTTGTCAGTCAAAATACAGTTGCTGTAGATTCAGATGTTGACGAACTAGATGAATATTTGAAAACGCTGAAATTAAAAGAACAACAAAGAGAACTAGAAAAAAACGCAACTACTGAAACAGCCAACTCCGTCAGTGCAGATACATGTACAACGACGAATTTTGCCCTGTTATTATATTGGTTTTTAGCAATTTTAAATTTAGCCAGTGCCACATTTAATAATTGTAAGCATTATTCCAAAAAAAAAATCCCTAACCAGCTTAAATTAATCAAATACATTTGCTTTTTATTTATTTTTTCTCTCCCTTTCACACTGATGCGATGTGCAGCCAATTCAACCGAAGATGATGATGACTACGATGACGACACCGATGTGTGTTCCAGCAGTAGTGAATGGGAAAATGAAATTTCATTATCAGAGGTACGAGCATAAAGATAATGCTGGTCGAAAATTGCTTAAGACATAACTTTATGTTTAAACTATTTTAAGGTCTACAATGAGGATCTAGAGGAAGATGATGAAGATGAGTGGGGTGAAGCGAATGCTCATGATGAAGAAGATAGTGCAGATGATGCACTCATTGAGTCAATTATGACAAAAGTTGAAAAAGAAGAAGATGGAGAAGCAAATGGTATGTTTTGTATTATTTTTTTTTCATTTTCTTTTATATATAATTGTAAATCTCCTCCACTAGCAATACGTCTCCTTAAGTTTTTCAGAAACTTGACATTTTGTTGTTGTCCATCTGTGTAGGTTCAGTAGAAATCGATTTAACAAAAGTTAGCGATTTGAAAAGCAAACTTCATTTAAATACTTTGACTTTAATTTTTTAGAAAATGCTTGCTTGGTCGGTCCTATTAAAATTTCCGTATCTTATTAGCGGGTTTCACTGTTATTAGTTTTTAAAATACCGCAACAATCGAACTTAGTGAATATATTTTTTATTACACTTTTACTATATTTAAAAAACAAAACACACAGAAAGCTGTAGTAAACATTTGTGTTAAATGTACCAGAATAGACTAATCAATAGGCTAATAATTACAATGACTAAACGATTAGAAGAAACAGCAGCCAATGTAGTCACTGAATAGTTAAATTATTTTTTATATTGTGTTGGTACAATAATTGTTTTTATAGGTTGAAAGGGAATTAAACAATCTTTCAGTCAATGGCTAAAAACGAATGCCAGTTACGGCTTGTATTTGATTTAATATTATTTGCTGAAAAAAAAGAAAATCAAAACTAACAAATAATCATTTTCTCAATACTTAAGGAACGTCACTCTCGCTTTATGACACAAACCGTAGTAAATATTATACAGGCTGAAAACCACTATTATATTATTTTTATTTCATAAAAGTTTATGTGCACAATATTGATTACTTTTAACAAAAATATGTTTCTCGTTTCTTTCCCTCCTTTTTGCAGCTGAAGAGCCCCAGGCACGGGGTAAGAAAAGAAAGCATGAAGGTTAAAAAATAATTCTTCATCAAATTCTCGGTTAATCATCCCGTTATTTCCATGTGTTTTATTTTTTTTTTATTCAATCTATACATCATCGTTTTATATAAATGGATCATAATTATTTTACTTTATACAACCAACAAAAAGTAAAAATATTTGCAAATTTTATTTTCCATATAAGAAAAGCTGAAACAAAAAAAAAATCAAATTATAAATTAAGTTAAAACAAAAAAAAAAAAAAAAACAAAATTAAGAAAAATTTAAAGTTGAAAAAGATCCCAAGACAGACACCACTTTTTAAGTAAAACAAAAAAAAATGTTTATAAACAAAACAAAGAAAGGATTTCATTTACAATTATCAACAAAAACCGAAAACCAAACAAACAAACAAGAATAGAAATATTTACAACAAAACATACCACAAACACACATTTTTCGGAGAAATATTAATGATTATATAGTATATAACAACAATAGCAATAACAACACTAAGAAAATACTACTGTATTTAAAATAGAAAGAATAAATGAAAGAACAGAACTAAAATTTCCTTTTTCAAAGACAAAAAACACAAATACTTCTGTTTAGATATAAAACAAGTTGCATGTATCTATTTTATTTAGTTAAAACTGTGAACATCAAATAAAAATCAAATTTTAAACTCATAATTTTAAAACATTTTTTAATACCTCCCTCTTAACCCACAGTCCTCTTTATATACATACATACATATAATTTACAATGAAATAAATTTTAATAAAATATTTAAGTTGTTTAGTTTATAATAAACAAAAAAGAAAACTAAATTACAAAAAGAAAATGAAAAACATTTATAAATTTCTTAATTTTGCCAAAGTGGAAATGAAGGGAAGTTTTTTTTTTTTTTCTTTTAAAGCATTCTTATATTATTTTTTAAATTAATTAAGAACATTCGTTATGGAAAATCTTTATAAAAGATATAAGAAATGTTGTGTTTCATATCTGTAAGGATAAGAATTAGAAATATTTTTTTTCTAATATACGTTTTGAACCGGAATATAATGAATTTTAAAAACTTGTAGTTGAACGAAAGAATGAATCGCTTTGTATAACCATTTCAGCTGTTGGTGGATGTTTGTGAGCCTTAATTGATTTAAAGCTCGACTCGTATCCGTCATTCGTATGAACTGAATGTTATCATTTATTGAATTTAGTGAACCAATTTTTTTTTTGTGAATGGTTAATAAATGTTAACAGTGAAAAGAAATGAATTTTTTGTTTAAGGAAGCCTAGAAAATACATAACGATATAATTTGTATTTTGAGTTCATTTAAAAGCGTTAAAGAAAGAAATACTAATTGGCTCAATTATTGATGGCGGCCGCTAAGTACTGAAAATGGTAAAGCCGTCGCAGCAAATGGTAACGCAGTCAAAATAATGGTAGATTGTTGCTTTATTTCATAGTCGGCCAAAGCTGAGAATGAGACGTGTTTTGGTGAGCGATCTACCCATCCAACACGAAATCAGCCCTTGCAAATATGAGGCGACATTGTGCAGGCATGTTTTAATAATCGCATAGCATTTGCGATGCGATTTGAAGATGATCGCAAGACGCTTCAATTCGCAACTTGGTACTGCAGTGAAGTCTGAAGCTTTTTACTTAAACATAACCTCAAACTAATGATAAAGCTAAGCACAAGTAAAATAAAATATGTTGCCTTTTATTTTTGGCGAACGCTAGTAAAACTTTCAAATAAGAAATGTTGATTTCGTTTCGGCGGCAATTGTTTACTTGAGTACAGATGATTTGATTTAAACAGCTGATTTATTAGAATGACAGAACGCACCAAAGAACCAATTAGCTTCCTTTAAGTCGGTTAGTGATTTCAAAACGCGCGTTTTGCAAGCACATGCCTGAAGGTGGTCTTAGGGGTAGTATTTAACGGTTCCCAGGTTATTAGTTGAATGTCAACCCATCTATAGTCGAGTTGTGAATGGTAATAAAATAACGCAGGTACTATTGTAAGATATTAAGTTGTACCATTCCACTGCAAATCTTGGCAGCTAACAATTTTGTTGATGCTGTTAAGATGCAAAAGAAATTAATTATATTGGGTTCAAAATTTATCCGTTTTGACAGTTCCGGGAACAACATGTTTATTTCTTCTTGTTTGTCATAAAAGGTGGACTTATTTTTATCCACCATCTGAACTTTGTTAGCAATTATACTTTGTAAGAAGTATTGTAAATTTATTTTTCAGATTTTTAGAGTAAATATTATATACATATGTATGTACATCACATTAACAAAGAACATTATTGACTACAAATCTTGAAAATCAATAAAAAAAACATAAAAATTGAAATTGGTATTATTATTTCATAACGAATTTGGACTGCCACGAAATTACATACACACAAACATATGTATGTTTGTATGTATGTATGTAGTACGAAGTAATAGAAAGATAAATAATATCTGGTTAGAAAATTAGGTGCAAAAATGGGATTTCAATGATGTCCAGTTGTGAATTCATACTTTAGGGACTATGAATTAAATAATTTCGTAGGCATCATGCAAACTTGCCCTTTTAATAATGTCCTATTGTGGATTCAATGCTATGACAAGGCATTATGTGTCCAATCGTATCGCAGATGTCAAGCAAAACATATTGAAACGTGTGTCCACCAAAAATTTATTCTTTTCCAATAGTGAATATTTGTTAGCCCAAGATTTCTTGCTAAAATCAGAGAAAAGAATAAAACAAATTTGACTGCCGATTTTTTACCTACATCTACATACATACAGATGTACGTTATAGAGATTATAATAAGATTTGACACCAATCAAATGATAGTGCAGTGTCCTATTTTGAAATCTGGCTGGTTTTTATATGTTTTCCTGCTTGGTTTTTATATGTTTTCCTGCTTAATTCACTCGCATTAAGAAACTAAAAAAAGGTTTTTTCAATTTTTATAAACGTATTTGTGCGTTATTGTTCTCTATTTATAATAACCTGAAAGAATTGCCGCGATTTTTGTAGATAGTGCAGATTGACAAAGTGACTGTTAAGGATAAGGCAGGTTACATTTACTGCAAATACAGGCTGCCACACCTTAAAAACTTTACATTACAACAAGGCTGCCGTAAAACGAAAAGCTGTAATAAAAAGTCCCAACTTAAGCGTAGATTTTCACTTTTTGATAAAGATATAGGAAAAATTAGTCTGTGTTTCTATAATATTTTTCGTTTATAGGTGTCTTATCAGGCGACTTGAAGTGACAACGATTTGCTAAGGGAAATGTCGAATTGTGTGTGATCAAGTAAGAGGTTTGAAGTCGATAGAAATACACAACAGGCGTAAAAATCACAAGTAGCACAACATGCATTAAAAACGCCTTATCCGCCTGCTGTTTTTTTGGTGGTATGTAATTCTCTTTTCAGAGAACATATCTCGTTTCCTTGGTGGTACTTGTAATATAATACCAAAATTTTTATTGGATTAGGTTTCCAGGGCACAAGTTTATTCTCTATATCTTAAAGCACATTAAATGAAATATTCCATGTTTTATGGAAATTTTAAGCCAAATATATATTCTCTATTCGAAATCTAATTGCAGATGCTCAAAAATGCTGTATATGTCTTGCTGATATGGCCACACTTTCTAATTCAATTGTTTATTATTGTTGGTTTGTTACACACCATTTTCTAAACAAACAGTGCGTAGCATGACACTTGCTGTGCATGAGTAAGCTATTTTGACACTTGCTTTCAATGTGTTTTTGTGAGTCAAGAAAATTATGATTCTCAGTCACAGTCACAGTAAGAGTCAGAGTCGCCATGTTGAGATTAGGTGTTGTTTTGTACGGAAAAGAATTTTGCATAAATTAAACTTGAGTTTCTACCACAAATAATGGAAAAACAAATGAGTTTCTGAAAACAAATATTTTATATAAATAAATCAAAATTCGCAAAAAAAAAAAGAAAGAAAACAGACTGCACAATTAAAACTTTAATACATTTTCTTTTCATTGTGGCTGCTAATTTGCCGTCTTCCTTTATTCGGTCTGCTGGTGGAAGAATAGAACTGAAAAAATTTTTGTGTATCAAATAAAAATTTGTATGTGATTTGAATTAAAATGCAGTTTTTTTTTGTGTGTAAAAGTTATAAAGAAATACATAATTGAATAATTGTTATTCAAAAAACAAAACAAAGAGCGATTGTAGCAAATAATTTGTTTAAACATATTCTCAGGAAGTTATTTGTTGTTTGGATTGTAAATTTTGCTTTTTTAATCAGAAAACTACATACACACACATGTATGTATTTGTGTTTATGCAGACATCAGGCCAGTCGGCTGGATTATAATGGTTTTGTTTGTTGGTAGATGCAAAAATTAAAGACGAAATTCATCAAATAAAACAGCATTTAAAAAGAGCAACGAATGCTTTCACAAAAAAGAGAGCAAAAATTAATGAACAAATTTGAAGACCGCATTTGTTGTTGTTGGCGTGCATGCTAAAGTGTGTGTGCGTGTGTTCGCTTGCAGCAAATTGTGTTTTTTTTTCTTGTTTGGGCAGGGGGTGGCTGCCTTCTGCTACATATTCTGTTTGTGTTTTTCTTTTTTGAAGAACAGCTTTTTATATACAAGATTCGTACATGCGGTGCTTGTGCCCGCAACGCAGCCGGGTTAGTTGGTTGGAACACAAACTGAGAAGTCGACGGCTAACTAAGCAGCATAGCTTCCGGTGGGACTCGGAATACGTGCACTACCCAACGCTCCACGTATCAAATATCTCTGTATAAATCAGCAGAACCAGCAGGCCTCAAGCATCTGTTTATAACAATAGCATCTAGTTATTATTAAAAAAAAAAAGGAAAAAGTGTGTAGTGCTTTCGATATAAAACTACTGCAACAACAACAAAACAACAACGACAATGGGTAAGTGTATTTAAAAATAAGTATGTGTGTGTGTGTGTACACATGTGTTAATATTCCATAACAAAATGCTACAACCTACTTTAACAATAAAAACAGTGCAACTTTGCTATAGCGGCAAACGCAATACAGTAATTTTCGCTTAATTGAGTTTTTAAAAATGCAAGTCTTTTGGAGCTTTTAAGCGGCAAATCATTTACTCGATACTCGTTTAATTGATACATTGACTCAATTAAAAAAACAACACCCTTAATTGAGCAGCGCAATCGATAAAACGAACAAACATTACAAAATATGTATGTAAATAAAAGCACATGATTTTGAACGTTCCCAAATTGTGATTTGTTAACGTTTTTTTAATTTTTAGTCTCACTTAAAGTCGTACCGCAATTAAACGAACCTCCTTTGAGCGCATATTTTTCCACTAGTTTTTGTTGAAATTATTCGTTTAAGCGGGCAAATCAATTTTCCGGGGAACAATTAACCGAAAATTGCCCTTCATTGGCAAGTGTTTCACACAAAAATACACTGTAGCTACATATAATGAACAAATTCGAATCATATGGCTGTATATTTTTTTGTTATCTCCTGATTCGTTACATCCAGGATTCACTGTAAAAGATGTGAAAATCCTGTCTTCCCTAATGTGTTATATTTTTTAATCTTAATTGATAGAACTTATTTTTGGATACCCTAAAAATTTTTTTGTATTGAGAATTCATTGTAGTCAGGAAGATATACGAATCCAGGTGTCCGAAATGACCATATCTATATTTTTTTTAAACTTATTTGGTAGAATTTTGTTTTGGATGCCTTTCAGGCTTGTTATACTGACGATTCACTGCAGTCATGTGTGTAGATATACAAATCCAGGGGTCCGAAATCAACATATATGTATACATCATATATATTTTTGTACCTTAATTGCTAAATGAGGTTTTGTGTGTCCCCTTCAGATATTTTACATAGGCCGTTCACTGTTGTCAAGTGTATATGCAAATCCAGCGGTCCAAAATAACCATATTTCTATATTTTTGTATCCTAATTGCTAAATAGTTATTGTTGTGTCCCTTCAGATTTGTTATTGTATAACGAGCATTCACTGTAGTGCAGTAGTTACGCAAATCCAGCGATCCAAAATAACAATAAATATGTATGTATATAAATTTATATTTATTAAGTGAAGGACAGTTTTGGGGTTCCTTTTTCAAGCAGATTCACAGCAGTCATGTGTGTAGATATGCAAATCCAGGGGTCCCAGCAAGAATCATATCTATATATGATGTGCCACGATCTGGTATTTTAAATTGTGATAGAAATATTTACTATAATTTATAATAATAATAATAAATATAATTAAGCATAAAATGAAAATGGCAAAAACTTCAAAAATTAATAAACACTGGAAGTTCGATTGGCCCAATAACTCATATTTTTCATTACATCATTCTTAAAAGTCCAACTTTTTTCAACAATAATGCAGATATTTCTTTCTATTCAAATGATCCTTTTGAACAGCTATTGATTGTGAAAAACGTCTTTAGAAGTTTTTCCTCTACAGATCGGCCTGAAGTTGCAAAGTGCACTGGCATTTAAAGGGCAAAAGCAACGATCCGATGATTTGGTTTACAAAAATTAACAATTGGAAAAAATTCAAATTGTTATGAAAAATTCAAATTGTTATTACAAAAAGCACTAAATATGAAGCGAGCGGCAGCGCACAGTTCTGTTTGTGACATTTCACCAACATTTAACTATAACAAAATGTACTGGCGATTTTATCTGCTGTACATGTATTCGCCTTGTTTGATTTATGGTCCTTCATAAGATAGTAAAACCCAAAAACACTAATCAGCTGTGGGGCTCTCATTTTCTCCTGTTATGAAGTCGCTTTGCCACCTTCTGCTGACAAAGTTTTACAATATTTGAAATTTCTTTAAAGTTGTCTAGTCTTTTGCATCACTTTTCGCTCTATTAAATATATGAGAATTATTATGTAAAATGCATTGGGCGTAAAAGGTAAACTCTTAAAATTAGCATTTTTCAAGGTAGAAATAAATTTTTCTTGCACATAAATTTGTGGGGTTTTTATTTTCAAATTTGCATAAGAAAAAAAAAAAAAAAAGAAATTAACGTTGAGTAGCAATTTATTCAAAGAGTTTACAAGAAAATAGATTAACTTTTTATACCCACATACATAAATAAATCTTTAAGTATCGGGTGCTTTTTTTTAGGAGTTTGGGAATTTAAAAAGAAATTATTATTGTGTTTTTATGAGACGTTTTTTTTTTTTTGGTATTTTTCCAATAATAAAGTTTAAGCTTGAAATATTGCAGGCATTTATTTTTTAAATATTGTCTGATTTCCGGCAGATGTCCGCCGCGTCCAACAGTTACTGGCACATGATGCATTCGATCGTTCAGTCTACTCTTTGAGCACGTTTTCCAATAAATCTGGCCGTCTAGAGTCAATAGTGGTTTGAATATGGGGCTTCTAATGCTTGAAAGGTTGCCGGTTTGTCGGCATAACCCCAAGCAAAGACTTAAAATTAGGCCCTTAAGAAATGTCATAAAGGCTGTAAATCGAACAAACGACAAGCCCGCTGAACACAACCACTATTGGAACGAAATTTGCCAGCAAATTTATTTTGCTATAAACATAAATCGTTTGTTATTGTCTTTTATGGTAAACCGGCATTTATTTAATTCAGCAACAAATATAATTTTTTATTCATTAATTTTAAAAGATTTGTAAAAAAATGTTTGTTTAAAAGATTTGTAATGTTTCTATAATAATAAAATAATCTAGATTGTAACCTTCACTTTCTCTTTCAACTTCTAATTTACGGCTGCCGCTTCGTACTCTTTTTTTCTATCACTTGTCAACCTTCACGATGCTGCCACCTGTCTTGGTGTTAAAACTTTACTGTCCTGCATAAATCGATTGGTGAAAGCGGCGTATGGCAAGTTGCGTCATCCGATTGCTGTTTAGGTGATTAATTTTTGGCAACAAAAATTTAGCCAGCCTCATCCCCATGGCGATCGCCGCCAACGGAGTGCCGTTCGATGCCGCCAGCATAGACACCGCCTCAAACACTTAATTTTAATTGATGTAATTAATGTTTATTCTTTAACTGCTTGAGGACTGATTCCGCTTCGGCAATACGACAATTTTGCTTATTGATGCAAACATTTAACCAGAAATGAATGAACGAACGATGGACGAAATGCTCTATTAACTGCGGAATAAGATTTGAGGACTGTTTCCGCTTCGGCAATACGACAATTTTGCTCATTGATGCAGACATTTAACCAGAAATGAATGAACGAACGATGGACAAAATGCTCTATTAACTGCGGAATACGACAATTTTGCTCATTGATATAGACATTTAACCAGAAATGATAGGAATAAGATATATTTTTTTGCCAAAAGGAAATTTTCACAAAATTAGAGGCGTTAAAAAATTCATGTTGACTTGCTAAAACCCAGTCCACCCAGTTGGATATTCACAAAAGGAAACACTCTCCTTGACGGGACACACATCGTGGCGGCATTTTTGTCCAGTTATTTTGAGATCGTCGCTTATGGAAGAGTTGTACCTTCTTTTTATATTAATTTTGCATCTAGATACTACAATGTCCTGCTAAGGCAGGCAGGTCGTTATACAACTGGTCCCTTGTGGTTGGTTTCACTGTATAAGTTCTCTTAATTTGTTTTGTTTTTTTTTTAATTCTGAAATTAAAAACGGCAAATCTCTGTAGTAAAATATCTTCTGTTATCTTTTAAGTACATTTTTCTTTTGCTTTGCTGACTTTTTGGTTGAATGTTTGCGACAAGACCAACATCGAACATTTTATTATTTGTTCATTTTAATGTTTTGTACAAATAAAGAGTGTGTAAAATGATTTCTTGTTTCAAAAGCGAAAAGCAAATACTGACAAAAACTTCAGCCAACAATGATGGTTGGCCTCAAGGTCAGTCGGCAAGAGGTTGATTTTGTTAACATTAAAAATTTACTTGTTCGTATAGAAATTTTTTGTGGATAATGAGATACAAAACGAAATGCTTGAAATTTAAACGGTTTAAGTACCAGACAACAGAAACACATACACACACAGGCACACAAAACAGGGCCAAGATGACAGCTGTTTCGGTCTGTAGGTGATGGCTTTTAATGTCGCTTTTGTCGCTGTCGCTGCCGCTGCTACTGTAACTGCAGTAGTTGTTGTGTTTGTTCATTGGCATATAAAACAAACCCCCTTCTTATTTTACTTACGCTCAAATAAATCAGCAAGAATGTTCATACATACATATATAAATAAATATTTATATACAGAATACCTGACAAAGTCACACAAATATTGTGCATAAAAACAGTATAATTTTTATGTTTTTGTAAACAAAAACCCCCCGCATAAAACTAAGAGAAATGTAAAGCAGAAAGTGCTAAATCGTTGCAGAAGGGTACGTGGCACAGCTTTATGCTCAATTCCAATTAGATTTTGATTATGATTTCGAAAAGAAAAAGAAAAAAAAAACGGAAAGGAATCAAAACAACCGGAAATATTTGTATTAAGGATCTGGTGACAAATGCGCAGAAAAGCTGCTATAAACGTATTAAAAGTTTATGTAAAAACGGAACAAAGGAAAAGTTTAAAAAATTAGTATAAAATGCTGAACCATGTAACTAAGATTTTTACTATTTTGCACAAGAAACAAAATAATAGAACTTGCGGGCGCCTGCAATTTTTTTAATTAAATTTGGGACTATCCTGAAAATCTTCTACTTCTTTCCAGCTGGCACGATGCACACCAGGTTGGTTGCGGTACCCTTCCACTTGCGTGCGCCATCGGTTGCGTGGGCGTCCTCTGTTCGGAGTCGCCTAAAATCTAAAGTGGAAATTGCTGGCTCGACCGATAGCGCTTCCAACAGTTGTTATAAATTAATTAAGTAAATTTCTCTATATGCAATTGATTGTTTTATTTAAAACAAATACTTTAAGATTAAGAAAATTCCCAGCGATCTTTTATGTGATAACAAAAATATTATTTGTTGATGTGATTTCACAACAAAATAAAGAAAAAAAAAAGAAAAAATTTCCTGTAATTGAAAATCACACTGAAAAACAATAAAAAGATTGTGACTTACACTTGTGTACTTTGAAAAGTACAAGGGATTTGAAATCATGTGATTTGAAATCATGTGATTTGAAATCATGTGATTTGAAATCATGTGATTTGAAATCATGTGATTTGAAATCATGTGATTTGAAATCTTGTGATTTTTTTTTAACAAATAATAAAATTTTTAAAAATATTCAACAAACAAAATTATTAGACGTGGTGGCGCAAAATAATAAAGACTTTATCAAAAATCAGCTAAAAAGTTGGTGTTATTTTTTTTTAGGTTGTGACTTACAGAACCTCAGAAATTTACATGTGATCTGATATTCCAAAAACGCCTGCATGAGAGTAAAAACTGTACAGGACACGCATCTAGTTCATATGCTGTACACAATCAAACAAAACAAAATCCACTTCGTTTGGGATTTTGCATTTTGGCTAACGATATACAGATACTATATAATATATAAATACAATATAATATCTTCATTGTTAAATTCTGTGCATTATTTTATAGTCGATATGCAAGAACAACAAAATTTACTAAAGCCACCACATGAATATGAAAATTATCAGGGCTGGGATAAAAGAAAAGAAAACCCAAAAAATTTTAGACGAGGTCTGTTCTAAAAATAAGGTAGATTTTTTAGTTTTTCTAAAAAAAAAATGTGTATTTATTCATCAACTTCTATTCTATTTTGTTGCCTGCAAAGTAACTATTTTGTCCGAAATGACCCCACCCCCCGCGCTGCCCCCCACCAGCTCTGATATGCGCTATTTGACCTGTCCCTGAGCTCTTTTAACAATTCGGTTTTTAACTCTTCGATCTGATGTGCCGTTTTTTGATCTGTCCTTGAGCTCTTTCAACGATTCGATTTTTATGTCCTTTATTGCAGCAAAACGGCGTCCTTTCGTGGGTCTCTTCAATGTAGGCCACAGGAAAAAATCGCCGGGCTGAAAATCTTTCCCATACGCTGGCTGTGGTGCTGTTGTTGTTCTCTACAACAATTTTCTTCATTTTCTCAATGTTTTCGTATTTAAATGATTAAAAAACAAGAAGTAGATAAACCTAAAACAATTTTTAATAACTAAAACGAAAATACATAGAAATTACCATGCAAACACACACACACACACACACACACACATACCAGCCATCCAGCGTTGTCAACTCGGACCATTTTTGGTGCTTTTTAAAATTCTTGGTGCGAAAAATTCCTTAGTGCGCACAGAAGAAACTCTAAAATTATAAAAACACACGGGAGAAACCCGTTCGGTGCGTTTTGAAATTTCAAAGTTGACAACGCTGCAGCCATCTTTCTCATTGTTATCAGTTTCAGGCCGCACAAATCGAAATGCCTGTTTTTCTTCCATTTTTCGTATTTAATGAAGTCAAACAATATTTATACAGAATTTCAATATTATGAATTCGAAGAAAATGATAAAATGTTGAAACTGTTCGTTCGTTAGTCATCCTGCAGAAATGGACAACAACATCAATTGTTGCTGCTGTTGAGCTGCAAATAAATTCTGATTGTATTTTTAGTTTTGTAAAATAGGTTACCACCATCTGAGGCTTCGTTCGTGTTGCAACTGTTTAGTGCAGCTCATCATAATCATTATAATAATCACCTTCATAAATGATTATGTGCAACAATTTTCCTCTCTGTTGCTTCTCTTCTGCTCTACATAAAATATTGGCCTGATTTAAAATAATAAATAGTTTTTGTTTATTTTTTCTTTTGTTGGTGCATGTTTTTTTTTCCTCCTTCTTTTACTAACCCACAAAATGTACGAGTACGAAGTAAATTTTTATGTTTTATGTCAGTGTCAATATCTGGCTTGTCTAGTTTTATTGGCTTTTGAAAATGTAGCTACAAGGATGTAAAGGGGGGGGGGGGGGCATACAGGCTGGAAACGAAAACATTTTTTCATATGAAAGTCATTACAAAACTGCTGGTAACTATGGAAAAATGCAGCACCAGCAAACTGTGAAAGAGATGTGCCCAACTTTGGGTTAAAGTTTTATATTGACAACAGTTGGGGCTCAGGACACACGAAGGCATCAGTGTCACGATAAAAGAAATCTGTATTTCGAGTTGAGAATATTCGAAAAAGCAGAAAAGATCAAGCAATTTTTTTCTATATATTTATACAAACACATTGTTAACAATAAGATTGTTTTAAACATTTTACAATTTCCCAAATAAATGCAAATATCTAAATGTATATGATTGAGATGCCAAAAAGAGCAACACCATAGTATGGTTGCGTCATATGTCCTCTAATATTGTTATATTAAATATTACATGATTGCTGTCAATAATATAGTTAATAGTTTTAAAAATTGTATGATTGCTGCTTAATCATGTAGACACAAGTGCAAACAATTATATGATTGAGGTGATAATATTCAGAAAGTGCGAAAAACATGGTGTTATTGCTGCAAAAATATTACATATGCTGTGAAACAGTTGGTCGTTTAATTAGTATTTCGCAAAACTGTTCAGCCTGATCCTTTAAAATATTTTATTGTTTGAAAAAATGTTTAAAAATTATGAAATTTTTATTTTACAATATTATTTTCTAATTTTTATAACATTTTGCGTTCACACTATCACTCCCCCCCAACACCACACCACACATTATTCTTGTCTATAAAGACACTTGTAGCGACGAAGAATAGAGTTAATCAGGATTAATGGATACAAAGAGAAGGGGGAAAAATTGAAATCAATGTAAAGAAAAACAAAAGAAATTTATCGCTTCAAGAAGAAAATTCGAGGCTCCACTGTATTGCTGTCGTCAGAGCTAAACCCTCATACTAAGTAACGTTTTCGTAACTTTTCAGGAGAGAGCAAAAACTTAATAGAAATTAAAATCGCACAACTTTTTTCAACTGCTTATATTTTTTTTTTTTAGTAATTTTTAGTCGGGTCACGTCAATTTTTTTGTACCAAATATGTGTTGGCAGATCATCTTTAGAAATTTAAAAAAAAAAAAAAAACAGTTGGGGCCTTTCTATATTAAGGTAACGACGATACCTACATGCAGCGTAAATTTTTGTAACACGGGCAAATGTTCTAAAACTGGTTTCATTTTAAGAATGTTTTAATGGCTTCAGCTTGATAACAGCATGTCACACCAGGAATTCTGATGACATGACGATCATAACACTCATAAGGTCTGCCCAATAAAAGCCCACATATCGTCAACTGTGGCCATAAAAGTCACACTCAGCAGGAAAACGATTTTTTTTCTGTGTGTTTTTGTTTATGTTTTCGAATTCAATAAAATGTTAAATTTATTTCGTTTTCAAACTTTGATTGCAGCACAGCAGCTATTTTTAACCTCCCTATACCACATGCTCCTCTACAATGTCACTCTCTCCTTGTCTGACCCCCTCCTGCTGGCATTCACTACGGCTTTTACAAAGTTTTTATATTTTCCATTTTGTTTTTTTCTTTTCAGATTGTGCCCAAATCGATTTGTATGAATTTCTAACAGAGGCCGAACTCCAGCATTATTATAATGCCATCAAGTAAGTCAAAATATGTATGTGAGTAGGCGGTAAACGGCTGCACCGAAGGCAGAGCAGAAATTTTCAATATCTTCATATCTACTAGACTCAACCCACACAAGTTATTTATGTATGTACATGTGTATGTGTGTGTGTGTCGTTATATAAAACATTCGCAAGCCCGAACTTGCATTTATGTATGTATGTATGTGGTGAACAGCATGTGCACAGACATCCAGACATCCAGACACCCAGACATACTTACTGGTGGTACCTATTGTTCCTGATGTGAAAACGCTGCTTCGAAACGAACGACCAGCAACACATCATTCCTCCAAATTGTGTGGCATTTATTAAACTTATTGTTCATAAAGATTGAAATCTTTATGGTCGATGGGAATGCATATAAATTTTATTGAAATGTTTTAAAGGGGAAAGCCTGAAAAGATTTGTAAACCCCACCAGTTCCAAGCACACACACACATACATAAATGCTTTAATATGCGCCTGTACGGATGGTTGGGAAATAATTTTCCAAAAATTGCGCAAAACTCTTACAGAGACTGGAGTAACGGAAATTATGCAGCAGCTCACAAGTATCTTAGGAACGTTTAACAAATTGTCCAAATGTTGTCGCATAAATCCGTCTAAAAAAGCTGATGTTGACCTGTGAAGATGATGCCACCCACATGTGAGGATTTGTTTGCATTTTGCAGTTTTTCGCTGCGTTGAGCAGTTTTTACTCCAATTTTTTCAGACTCGGCAGTTTTTCGTCTATATATAGTTTAAGTATTGGGCAGAGTTTAAGATATTGTTTAAATTTGTTATTGTCTATTTTTTTGCAAATCAGCTTTAATGCAAATTGTGCAGACTCTGCAGTTTTTCGTCTATATACAGGGTGGCTGAGGAATTTTGCTACATTAAGAATGTCAAATAACTTTTTGTAAAGTTCATGTAATTTATTTTTTATTAATTCATTTGAAAAATAATACATTTTTGTTAAAGTAATTCATGAAGTTTTGAAAATATTTGAATTCAAATGGCCTGCACGCTCGGCGACACATGTGCGACATCTCATCAAAAAGTTATTCGTTACGGCCTGAAGGGTTGCAGCGGGAATTGCCTCAATTGTCGTTCGAATGGATTGTATGGCAGCAGCTACAGTTTTTCGGCGTCCGCACTGAGGGATCTCGATGATGAGGCCTTCTTGCGATTGTGCCACGCTCGGCAAAATTATTCACTATTCACCAGCCTCTTTATAGTCCATCTGCTGGGAGGAGTGCTGCCAAACGTGCGTCTATATTCTATTTGGATGGCAACTACCGACTCTAAAGCGTGAAAGCGGCGCACTATCCACATCCTTATTTCATTGTCCCAATTCTCCATTTTCCTTAAATCTAAAGATCAATCTATAAAATAAAATACAAATGGAACAGTTTGGTTACAGAGAAAAAAAGTTATTAGGTTTTTTTTTCTTGGCAGCAGCTCTCATCAGCCACCCTGTACAATAGTTTAAGTATAACTTTTTTATTGTCTACCTTTTTTTGCTGCAAATCAACTTTTAACCAAATTGTGCAGACTTTGCAGTTTTTCGTCTATATATAGTTTAAGTATAAATATTTTATTAACAACTTTTTCGGTTCAGAAGTCCTAATTTTATATATGTATATTATTTTGTGAAACAGTGTGTGACAAGTTAATGCATTTGTTACATTCTTGTTGATCAAATAAAAAGAGTTGCATTTTTCTATATTGAGTCCAGTTTTATGGTTTTTCGACATAAAACATAAAATAGTGTTCTTTTAAGCCGTCGTTTAGTTGTCCGCTTACTTATATGAAAATTCATATATTTAGTAAAGCAAATCTAAACAAATTATTTTATTATATTCGAACAATTGCAAATTTGATTGTGCAATTTTTCACTTGAAAAGCTGCTCCAACCCCCAAATTGGCAATCGATTATAAGTCTTCTAAACAGTTTGTGAACATGCCAGGGGACGGCTTATATTACACTACCAGGAGTCCAATCACCCTATAAGATATCGACTAAATTGTGGCATCGAGTAACAGTTCGGTTACCTACGCTACATATTGTCGCATCACAATTTATCACTAATTGTTAGAGTTTTCTTATGTTCAATGTAAACAAATGATAAAAAGAAAAAAAGAACATTAAACATGAGTGCGATAATAAATAAATCTGTCGATATGCTGGTATTTTTGTTTATCACACGGCGAAGAAAATAATAACAAAAAAAAAAAAAAGAGAAACCACTTTCGAGTTATGGAAAAAAATTAGTGCAGCAAACAGTATGTTTCAACTTAAGGCCCGTGGCATATAGAATTCGTCATTCAACGTCACCGTCAGCGCAACGTATCCGAATCGAGCAACTTTTAGCCTTTAACGTATTTTGACATCTTTCATTTCATTTTAATTTTTTCCTTTTTCTGAAGATGGATTTTCGTTCAAAAATTAAGATTTTATGGGCGTTAACAAAAAGTACTCATTGTGCCCATCTAATACTGCTTTGCGTTAATGTCAGTTAAAAAAGGCGACGGACGGGGCATGACGTATTCTTTATGCACCGGCTTTTTTGTACCTCTTTATTAACTCTTTTAGTATTCCAATGTCATTTCTTTTAAATCGTATTAAAGTACGTGAAAATACAGTTATTGTTTTTTTGTAACTATCAGAAATTAGCGAGAACTTTTCCCCCCAAAAAAAAAGTACCAGGAAAATGTTCCTTCCAGCTTTATTATGTACATTTTCGTATTGACTTGTTTTGGTGCACTTCTTGTCAGACAAACATCATAATTTTTTTTTTAATAATAATTCTTTACCATCATAATAATAATATTATAATCATGCGCTATAAATTTCAGTGAAATTGATTCTTCGCCATTTAAAACAGTAGAGGGTCGGAAATGCGTTTCAGTTTATACCTGGGATGGTTCTAATTCACGAGTAGTTCTAATTTCAGTGGCGTTTATTTTATTTTCGTTAATAAAACAGCAGCTTGGATGAGAAAATACTCAGAAAAGCACTTCGGCAACAGAAAACATATTTCTGCAATATTTTATTAAAATATATTAAAGTTTAACGAAAAATATACATAAATAACAGGGGATTCCCCTAAAAATAAAATTTTCCAGTATTGCAAACAAACAAAAAAATAAATAAATAAAAAACTTCAGAAATTAGAACCTTCAGTTGTAATTTCAGAGCTTTGCATTGTTCTCGCATTAAATATGTTGGATGTACGAGTAATTTCCGAATGATTCGAATTCGAATTTCGCAAGTTGTAATTTCCGAGTGTCTACTGTACCAACACATGCACTTGTAGGTCGAACTATATTTTAATCTATTGTAGAAACTGATTTTTGCTTTAACTTTAATACTTAATAATGAATCTGGCCCAGATGCTTTTGAACTTGTGATTTCTATAATTTTTCCTTCCCAACCGCCGAAAAAAGAAAACGTTTAAATAAAATTCTGAAACAATCAGTTCTTATTCACATATTTACAACATACCTGCATGCAAGTGGATGCGGAATAGCAACTCGTTTCTATAAATACATACATATTTATGTAGATAAATATACTTGATTTAATTTTTAATACATCCTACATTATCTGCCTTATCACAGAACAACACAGACAACAGATACCAAATCCCTGTTTGCTAAATAAAATTAAAGCACTTTTACTTGTTTCTGGCGCAGCCCGCAAATTGTCTGCCCCCTCCCCGTCTTTTATGGTCGAAATATTAATTTAATATTTTGTATTGTCTTTTTCTTTTCTCATCATCATCATCATCATCATCATCATCATCATCACCATCATCGTCGTTTAATCAAAACTTTTGCTATTGATGCATTCCCACAGAGATGAACTGAAGATTACAAGCCCCTCACAATTCAAATATGCCACCGATGAAGATCTCAAAAGTATTGGAATGTCAAGACCGGAAATACGACGTTTACGCAAATTTTACGAGAAATATTTTCCACACGGTTATTTGAGTAAAATTAAACGTTTGCTGCATGCGCCCACCGCGATGGTGAAGAAGGACGACATGACCGGCAGCGTAACAAATGCAACGGCAGCCAGTCCGGCGGGCAGTCTAAGTGGCACGGCAACAGGTGCTGCCTCCAAGACCAGCAACAGTTCGCCCAGCAAAGCACCAAACAACAAACACATCATACCGGCCGATGCCATAAGTGTTAACAAACAGTTGGGCACTGGAGAGTTCGGCATAGTGCAGCAGGGTGTTTGGACGAATGGCTCGGAAAGGGTGAGCTCAAACGGTACTAAATGTCTGTGTGCCGTGTAGGCAATAAATGTGTTCTCTTGCTGTTCTTATTTTAGATACAAGTTGCCATTAAATGTCTTTGCCGCGAACGCATGCAGTCCAATCCCATGGAATTTTTGAAAGAAGCCGCCATTATGCACTCCATTGAGCATGAGAATATTGTGCGCTTGTACGGTGTGGTGTTGGCTACAGATTCTTTGATGTTGGTCACCGAACTGGCACACTTACGCTCCCTATTGGAGTGCTTAAAAGATCCCGGTCTGCGTGTTAGTTTCTTGACGGTGCCCACTTTATGTGAGTTTGGCCTACAAATTTGCAATGGCATGCGCTACTTGGAAAACAAGCGACTTATTCACAGGTAACAACCAAACGAAAAACCAAATTGTTGCCTCTCATAACCATTATGGACTAATGGCTGCTGTACAGCTTTAGGCGTGGTAACGTGTTGGTTGAATATTATATTTCTCTTTTTTCGTCAATTTCGCAATTCGTAGCGATTGAAGAAGTTGCCGGCTTTTGTAAAGCTGACGAATTTTTTTTAATTCTATTCTAAACAGTTTTATAACTTTTTTCTTGTATAAGAGCTGGGAAATTTGGCAAATTTCTATTTCGTTATCATGTGCCAGAAAAACGAGTAGCATTCGTCATATGAGCATTTGAATTGGCGGCAAATTGCCGGCATAAACGCTGCTGATGTCACGTATGTTGTTAACGGGCATTTCTTCGGACCAGCAGTGGCACAACGGCCAATTCAGTGCGGAAATATTTAAACATTTCTTTGAGAAAAAACAGCCAGCCCCACTCTTATGTCTGTAATGAAGTGGGCGGCGCTCGATTCTGAAATAATTTCTATACAAATTTTTCACATAAATTTATTGTTTAAGGAGACTTTGTCACATATTAGACAGGGCGGCTGAGGAATGTCAAATAACATTTTGTAAAGTTTTTTATTAATTCATTTGAAAAATAATACATTTTTGTTAAAGTAATTCATGAAGTTGTGAAAACAATTGAATTCAAATGGCCTCCACCCTCGGCGACACATGTGCGGCATCTTAACAAAAAGTTATTCGTTACGGGCTGAAGGGTTGCAGCGGGAATTGCCTCAATTGTCGTTCGAATGGATTGTATGGCAGCAGCTACAGTTTTTCGGCGTCCGCACTGAGGGATCTCGATGTTGAGGCCTTCTTGCAATTGTGCCACGCTCGGCAAAATAATTCACCAGCCTCTTTATAGTCCATCTGCTGGGAGGAGTGCTGCCAAACGTGCGCCTATATTCTATTTGGATGGCAACTACGGACTCTAAAGCGTGAAAGTGGCGCACTATCCAAATTCTTGTTTCATTGTCCCAATTCTCCATTTTCGTTAAATCTAAAGATCAATCTAAAAAATAAAAAAAAGTTACTAGGTTTTTTTCTTGGCAGCGGCCACCCTGTACAATATAAATGCCAAATGTGTGCATATAGATACGTAAATATATATCCGATTTTTTTTAAAATAATATTCACTTACCTGATAGATATCGATTGCGACCAGCAGCTGAACTCGACGTTACTACGTTTGGATAATAGATTTTAGTGTCTTTAGTTTGGTCGTAACAACAACTATTGTTTTGATATGTGATGCCAACAGAAAATGGCGAATTAAAACCACATCCAACAAGGAAACAAAAGAATACAAAATTAAAAATACCAATAAATAGATTTCTGTAGAAAATATTAATGAAAACTCAAAGATAAAACCGCCAGCCAGAAAAAACAATCCCCTAGAAAGTCTCCCAACGATTATCAATATGTTACTCTAACTTTTACAAAAGCAGATAAATTAGAAATGGAAAATTTTGATGCAATTGCATCGCCCACTTTTCGATTTGTAAAACGATTGTATTTACTTTTCAAATATATGAAAATCTGTTCTTATGATGGTGCTAAAAGTTGTGTCTTAAATTTGCAATCCTTTTTCTCCCCAGAGACTTGGCAGCTCGTAATATATTAGTTTTTAGCAAAAACAAGGTGAAAATATCGGATTTTGGCCTGTCAAGAGCTTTGGGTGTGGGCAAGGACTACTACAAGACTAATTTCAATGTAAATCTAAAATTGCCGATCGCCTGGTGTGCACCGGAATGTATAAATTATTTGCGTTTTACGAACGCTTCAGATGTGTGGGCTTTCGGTGTTTGTTTGTGGGAAATGTTTTCGTATGGATTTCAACCCTGGGCCGCTTTAACCGGCTTACAAATACTGGAAGCCATAGATGCGCCCAACTATCAGGTAAATTAATTTCCTCAGCCAATATCAAACAGACTTACATATTTAATTGTCTTGTGCCGATTTTGAAAAACAGCGTCTGGAACAGCCCGAATGCTGTCCGCGAGAGTATTATACGTTGATGATGAAATGTTGGCAGGATGATCCCATTAAACGACCGAAATTTTCGGAAATCTACGAATTGTTGCCCGACATGAAACCGGAACAATTGAAAGCAGTTGCCAACTGTTTGGAAGCCAAAACAACGGAGCATTTAGTTTATCGCCAAAATGATATAATCACGGTCTTAGATCGTAACACGGGCACACCGTATTGGAAAGGTGTCTTGAATACGGGCAAAACAGGTTACTTCAATCCTTCGAATACGGTGGCCTATGTCGAAGGTCTTCCAACTTTAAATCGGTATGTTTTTCCAATAAAAGTGCTTAAAGTCTGAAAAACAAAATACATAAAATTTTGCAGAGATTCCTTTAGTCGTAATGCCAATGAACGTTGTAGCAAACGTAAACTGAGAACCGAAATGATATCGAAGCCCCAAAATGATTTTAAACATACGGGCCATGTGGGCATAGACGGAGCATCTTTCGGTGATATTGCATTTTTGGGCACAACACAAAATGTGAGTAGTTTGTGTTATAGTTTTTTTTCGTTGATTATTAAACAATTTCGTTTATGAAATGTCTTTTTAGTATAATCATGTGCCACGACAAATTGTTACTCCGTACAAACCGTCAGAGGATATTGAACAAACACCTCTACTTTTACCGCCCACACCCACTAGTCCGGATTCTTTACAGACTGCCTCCGGCTATTTTGCCGACGACTCCCATCATCATAATTCAACTATGAATCCCTCATTTATACCCTCGACTGAAAATACGCCGAAACATTTTGCCAGTAATGGTCAGAGCGCCAACACATTCGAATTTCCTGCCCACAATACCAATCCATTTACGCACAAAACGCTCGACGACAATTCGCTGGCCCTACAGAACAACAACTATGGCCTTGACAACGGCAAAGATAATTTACTGTGGCGCCATTCTGCCATAACGAATGGCAGCAATGCCGCTGGCGGCGTTTCCTTCGAAGAACCTCATGAATATCATGAAATATCCGATGATGATGATGAAATAACTCCCGATAAATTAGACTTTGGGCCATCGCTATTAGATGAAATTAATTCAATGTTTGGTTCGATGTCTGCTACGGCCTCTTCATCAAAAAACTCCGAATCCGAGTCGCACACGGCGACACCTAAACAGCGTTCGGATTTCTCCGATTTAACTTCGAAATTGATACGTAAAAATAGTGCCGGCGGCAACACGTCAAAAAAATCGAAAAGTTCCTGCGGCACGGTCAAGCCCATCTCGGTGAAAGACGAAAAGATACTCAATCACGCCATAGAAATAGCAAACGAAATAAGTGCCAGGTAAATGTACAAAACAAAATTTAAATTTGACCAATTTGTATTTTAATAGCTGTTGCAATCAATGCCTTAGATCCATGTGCGATTTGGTATCTGATCCAACACCGTCGACTCAAAGTCCCAAGCGAAAGTTTAGTTTTCGTTTTCCACATATAAGTGGGCATGGCAGTAGCGATAAGTCGCATGGCAGCAGCTTGTCGACAACGGGCGTTACCGGCGGCAGTACCACTCATATGAACTCATTATCTCCTCACTCGAAAAAGAAAAATTTTACGGAGGAGCTCAAAAGCATACCCGACCTGCAAGTAAGTTTATTTTAAACTACTTCATAAGTACAATATTGTCTTCAATATATTTTTAAACGGTGTTAAACCTGTTTGAAAACGCTTCTAACCAAAGCGTGAAAGTGATTGTTCCTCTGCTTGTGGCGGCCTGGAAGTAGTACAGCACTGCTGTAATTATGGTGGGTGCGTGTGAGTACCTGGTCTTGTGCGACCACAAACAATCCATAAAGCTAATTGACATTGATCGCCCAAATGACAGCGAATCATGTTGAAGATTATAATTTTTATTTTAAGAAAACTGTTGGCTGACCACTGAAGTTGTTTTAGACAGTTTTATGTGCAACTGCGTTTCAGCTCGAAATTTCTACAAATTTCTAGTTGCCAGTGAAAAAACTGCAGTTGCTTTTCTCATATCAAGTATCAACTTTCGTTCGGCTACTGCAGCCCTTAAGCTGTTGTAGGCGTCTAAAGCAAACGAATTTCAGCTCAATTTGCCACCAGGCAGCTACAAACTTCTGGTTGCCAGACAGAACTGCAGTTGCTCTACTCCCATCAAGTGTCAAGTATCATCAGCAGATGTAATGTTTTTCAGACAGGTTTTACATACCGCTTAAATTGTCTCTTTAGCTTTAGGTTATTTGTCATGACAATCTTTTAATACACATTTATTTTGTATTTTATATTTTATATTCTATGTTTTACCCTTTCAATGATTTGTTTTGTTTTTAATTTTGTAATTATTTATTTAAATATTTATGTAATGAAATTGAAACTGCCATTGATCCAAAGTGCTTTCATTCTGTGTCGAGCGACATAAATACTTTGGCCACCTCATCGGGCGACATACGTATACCGCTGTTCGACAAAGAAACTTCAGATTTTTGTTTTGAAAAGTCGCGAGAAATTCTCACTAGGCCGTTACAATTCGGCAGTCGTACATCGTTTGCGGCCCCCACCCCTCCTCCCTCGCTAGAGTACTCAGATGCTGTCAGTCAAAGTTCGCGCAAAGATAAGAAGACGCTGTCCGAAAACCTCTTGGATATCGAGAATACTTTGAAAGCGCTAAATTTAGATTTCATGCACACCTACACCGATGTGGATAAAAACGATTCAGACGAAACAATTTTGAACGATCAGTTCTCGAGTATTGTGTCGTCGTTAGACGATGAAATAAGTAGCGCTACCGGTAGCTTGAAATCGTCTACAGTTTATAATTATCAAAATGGCAAACATACCACCACGACCACGTTTGATTTTAATGCTGCCACTAATCATTTGGACAAACATTTGCAAATGATGAGTGGCCAGACGGCAAAAAGTTCACCGAATTCGGTGGACAAACGCTGCAGTACGCCAGATACCGGTTTCGCCTCTAGGGACACCATATCCCTGTCTAGACGCAGTAGCCAAAAGTCTAGCTATAGTCCTCAGGACAGTTATTTTAGTCCCAAAGACTTGAATTTTCCCCCCATTTCCAATCCTGGCACTTATGCTAATTTCAAAACAGATATTTATAAGTATAACGATGATGTCGTATCACCGTTACGGGCCATTACAACCGTACACAAAACAAGCAATACTTCCATCTATTCCCCCAACCAATTGAGAATCGACGAAACACACCATAATGCGTACAACGGCAATCAGGAACAGCGCCAACGTTCCATGTCCTTTACCGACAATCTAAACCTGGATTTGTGCCAGACGGACAAGCGCACTGACAGATTTGCTAAAAACCTTAAGATCAGCGAAGACCATGCCCAAAAACCCAAGACACTGGCTTACAAATCTCGCTCGGCCAGAGCCAGAACTCTAAGACGTTTGAGCTACAATCCCATGCCTCATGTGGCCACCAGCTCGTCCAGCACCGATGAGGACAGCGATCACAGTTTGGATCGCAGTTTGGCCAGATCTGAGTGTGACATACGTTCGCGGGGCTCTGGTTCTTTGTACCATCGCCGCAGACGACCACATTTCAATCGCAAACTATTTTCGCAGGCTGTTAGAGATGACCATGATGTCGAGATAGCGGGTGACAGACAGAGTAAAATTTATGGCTCAAATGCTAGTATAAAATCGGCGCCCCATTACAATTATCCCAGAGCCACACGCAACTCGTCCGTGGGCCCGCCCTCACAGAGACCTTACAAACCAAATCCCTACGAAGAATCCTATCCCTATGAAGAGCGGATATATGATTTTGGCAAAACGGCGGCCAAACCCAAAACCTACAATGCCCAACTGATGCACAAAACCGGAAAAACTTTTCAAGTTTCGGCCATAGCCACAAATTCCGGTTCGGGCTCTTCGTCAGCTTCTTCGGCGGCTGCCAGTTTTTCACGTTCGGTGGTAGGAAACTCTTCAGTGTTTCAAGAGTTCGATGTGACACGCCTGACAGGCCGCAGTCCCACTTCCAATATTGGCGATACCGCGGCCAATAATTCTGCATCGCATTTAGAATTTCAATGGCCCGAAAAAATTCCCGCCTCCACGGTCAAACAAAACGAACTGCTTTGGCGCCAACAGCAACAAATACCGCACAGCAATTATAGATCCAATAGCAAAGATCATCCTTCTTCCACCTTAAGCTCTTCCACCACGGACAGCGATCAGTTTGAATATCGCATGGGCTACAATAGTCATTTGCCGCCCAGTCCGGCTCCATAACTACAGCGCATGCTGAAGTATTTTCTAAATTTACTTTGAAACACATCCAATCCTTGATTCCCTGCAACACCAAACAAACCGCAAAGTAATAAAGAACGAAACAAAACAAAAACAAAAGAAAACAAAACAAAACCCCGAACAAATGTAACAAAAAGAATTTATTAAGATTTTTTACAAAAACAACAAAAAAACCAAATACAAATACAAATACAACAATAACCAAGGACAATAGTTGCTCTCTGTAATCGCTCACTATCTCTCTGGAAATTATTTGAAATTATATCCGAAATCCTAATTAAAAACAAGGAGTGCCTTACAAATCAAACAACAACAACAACAACAACATCATCATCATCATCATCATCATCGTCATCATCGTCAAACAGTAAATTAAAATATTAAAATACAGCAAATAGAGAAAATGAAAAAAGTTGGACTCAGTTTCAAGCTCAAGATTTTAATCAACTAACAAAAGAAAAAGAAAAACAAAAACAAAAACAACAACTACATTTAACAATCAAATTAAAATTAAAAAGAAATTATACGGTTTTTGACAGTTAATTGATATTTCAAGTTTAATATTAATAGTTAAGAAAAGGGTTTCTAGTCGTGTTACTCGTATTATAAAAGATAAAAAAAAAATTATGCCACAGAATGACTTGAAATTGTTCAAAAGAGATATCAAATTGTTTAGAATTTTTAAGCCAATTTATGTACAAGTTTTTGTTAAGTATTCGATTTATTTAGAGAGAACAAGAACTCCTTGCCACAAACTAGTTCTGGTACCATAAACTTTATATGTAGGGGCCGAGCCTGAGTACCTCCTCCTCCTCCTCCTCCTCCTCCTAAAAAAAGGAAGATACAAGTAAAAGTGAAATTGTGTGGGAAAAAAGTCCTTAAAACTCCTAAAATGTGCGCCAAGAGCTAAAAAAAAAAACTACAATGTCTCAGTTTGATGCAATTTCGTAAATTTAAGCTTAAAAGTGAACCGGACGTTTTCCACCATTCGAATTGCATGCAACAATCGTTAACGTTCGATTCGAGATCGGCCAACAAGCCGGACATTTTCAAACTCTCTTTAAACTAATTTTATTTAGTTATTGTTGATACGGGCTGAGGAATAAACATTTTTTAGGCCAACAAAACTGTGTCTGTTCTGAAAATCACTTTATTCGAAATCACGTGGTTTCTAAAAATAAATTGCCTCAAAAAGCTGAAGTTTTTGTTGTACTTTGGGTTATATTTTGAACCTTGAAAACACCTGATTTTTCGAATCCCAATAATTAGATTTATTCGCGGGCAGGAAATTTTGTCGGTTGTGTTAATACGAGGTCTGTTCAAAAAATAACATAAATTTTCAAATTTCTTAAGCTGCGGACAAAAAATTCCATGAAATTTGGTGATTGTACTGTGAAAAATATTTACCAGCATTTCAAGGAAGGTTGGGAAGTTGTGAAAGATGATGGCGCACGCCCTCAACGCCCCAGCACATCAACAAACGATGTTGAATGTGCAGATAGTCAAGAAAATTGTTAAAGCGAATCATCACGTCATCGCTATCAGCGAAGTTGCTGAGGATATCGGCTTCATGTCAGGCAGGTTTTTCGGAAATTATAAGCATGAAGCAAAGTTCGTTTCAAAATTGCTGAATTTTGTCCAAAAAACAACAACACCGTAATCAGGCCTCAGCCAAGGAATTCACCAGATTTGGCGACCCATAAAAGGATGACTTTTTGCCATAATTAAAACTCTAGAAACCCGTAAAAGAATAAAGTGATTAAGGAGATAAAAACTGAATCGCTTAAGGACACACGGCTTCGAGGATGGAGAAAAAAAAACGCCTGGCGCAAGTGTGTTATAACTGCGGGGCACCTTTTTTTGCCCGAAGAAAACTAGATTTTGAATGATTTTTTTTTGAACAGTTTAGTTTTCCTACTTAAGGGCATAACAATAAATTCGGTTGTCATTTTGCTCGCTGTCTCCCTGATATAGAGTCAGCGAAATTGGTTTTATTTTAAGACATAATATTTTTTTTTATACAAATAAATTTTTTTTATATATAAATAATTTTTTTTTATATATAAATAAATTTTTTTTATATATAAATAAATTTTTTTCATATATAAATAAATTTTTTTTTTATATATAAATAATTTTTTTTTCATATATAAATAAATTTTTTTTATATAAAAATAATTTTTTTTTTATATATAAATAAATTTTATTTTATATATAAATAAATTTTATTTTATATATAAATAAATTTTTTTTATATATAAATAATTTTTTTTTTATATATAAATAAATTTTATTTTATATAAAAATAATTTTTTTTATATATGAATACATTTTTTTTATATATAAATAAATTTTTTTTTATAAAAAATACATTTTTTTAAATATAAATAATTTTTTTTATATATAAATAATTTTTTTTTATATATAAATATTTTTTTTTAATTTTTAATACAATAGATTTTAAACAATTTGATATTTCTCTTCTGCATTCATCGATTTAAAATCACAACTCATACTTTGACTGACACTAGTTTCAATTCTTCCATATAAATATGTAGAAGAAATTTTAAATCTTATTCTCTTTTTGTTCAATTATACCTCAAGATTTAATCTATTAAAAGAAAAGACAAATACGCAACAACTTAAAATCAAACATATATATATATATATCTATATACCTTTTTATCGATCCCGCGCTAAACAAATAAATAGTGTCCAAAACTTATTGCTAAACGGAATTAATTCCAACCTAAAAATATTCCAAACCAACTTAAGCTTACAACAATATACAATATAAAACATAATTATATACATACTCGTACATATTATACTAAATTCTAAAATTATGATATTAAAATTATAATGCATAAAGTCTTTAAATATGTTCAAAAACTCTTATAACAGTCGAGATCTTAAAACTATTTACATACACAAAATTAATAGGCTAACAAAAATTTATATATATAATCCATTATGTGTTGCTGCATACACATACAAACATACATATGTATGTATGTATGTGGATTTAGTGAAGAGCAAACTTTTATTATTCTCATACCTTAAGGATTCTCCTACACAGAAACTTTGATTTGAAAGTCTTGGAAACAAAAATCTTACAACACATTTTAATAACATACGAGAGAGCAAATCGTTATGAATTTCATTATGGAATTGTATTTTGATTGAAAGAACACGATTTTTTTTCCAGTATAAATTCATGGAAACAGAACGAAAGTTATAAAAATTATAATATTAAATAAAATAAATAAATATTGAAAAGTTATTGTAACCCTTGAAATATCTGAACTGTTATAGACTTTATTTTAGAACTAATGATTCAAGTTCGAAATTGAAATCTGCTGAAGACTCTAATTCAATAAAATTTAATGATGAAAACTGTTGCGAATATATTTGCTTTACACTTGCCAGCAAATTTTTCAACGTAATATTCGAATCTTTTGCCATTTTCAATTTCATTGTTAAAACGTCGGCGAAACCTAAAACTGAAGAAATTTTGTTTAGAGCATAAAGTTACAGGGTTAATCGTTATATTTCGTTTTTTTTGTTAATTGTAATATTTTATTATAAAATAAGATACAATAATGTGCGGTTAATTGTTCCCCGTATAATTGATTTGCCCGCAACAAAAATCACTTAAATGCTCCCAAAAATTTCAATAAAATAAAACTAGGGGTTAAATACCCGCTTAAATGAGTTCCGTTTAATTGCGCCACCGTTTTAATTAAACAAATTTTAACAAATCACATACAAAAGTGACGCTTAAGTGCCGTAATTTGCTCAACCAAATAAAAGTATTTGGCAACCAAAACCAAGTGTTTTTATTTAGTTTATAATGTTTGTTCGTTTTATTGATTGCACTGCTCAATTAAGAGGGCTTTTTTTTTAATTGAGTCAATGAATCAATTAAACGAGTATCCGCTTAATGGCTCGAAAAAACATGCATTTTTAGAAACTCAATTAAGTTTTCCCCAAAATGACCTACTGGATATGCCAGCAGATGGCCAGGCCTATCATATTTTATGGCATTCTTGTAGGGCGGAAAGAGGCTGTATTGGAGTACAGAGATTTAGATATCTGTGCGTTACAGGGGCTGTGAAATCTAGCCGAAGGGGGCAAATGATAGATTTTCTGAATCTTAATATAGCTGGTCAAGCAAAAGGAGGCAGCGCTGGTGCAGGCAATCTCCATGCTTCCTGGTATAATCTTGAAATCCTCAAGGCGGCTGGGACATATTTGACATATCTCAGGCGACCAACCAATCACAGAAATCCCATAAACTCCTTTGGTACGAAGTATAGAATTGTCTACTCGACGAACTGCACCTTTATTCATTCCTTCATTGATTCACATTTTATCGCAGTAGTAAATTTAACAACTTTAACACTTGAATCACAATTTGGCAGTAACCCGTTTATTTTGCATTAAATTTTGCACAGGTTGGCGACACTGTTTAGCATTTTCACTTGTAGTGGCTTGAAAAGGTAAAACTTTTTAAACGCTTCCTCAATCTGGAAGCTACAGACTCATTCCTCAACATGAAGCTCATGCAGGCATTTTTTCTTCTATCCTTGAGAAATTTCTCAATTTTCAATGTTGTGGAACTGTGAAAATGTCGCCGCAGGTTGTTATTTTTTTTTTTTTTGTCTATTCTGTTATTTCTTCATTTTATATATTGAACGCAAATTATAAATCTTCTAGTTCTAATTTTTTTACTTACAGCCTTTTTTTTAAGTTTAAATTTTAGTTTGATTTTGTATTTTCTGTTAAGTTTTTAGTTTTTTACCCCTTCCGTTTCTTGCCATTTTTTTTTGTTCTTTTAATTACATTTAGGCCATTATCAGCGAAGAAGGTCGCGAAGCCTACAACAGTTTGATTGAGCGCAAACACAATCTGGATATCGATACGACAGCCTGTCTGTTAAGAAAACAGGAGCCGCAACAGTTTTCACTCAAGTCAGCAAAGACTTTGCCGCGACGTTCGTGTTATTCGAAAAACGATAGCGATGAGTTTATTTCGAACATACCCTTAAGGCTGGCCGAAAATGAACAGGACATAGTCATACCGCCTGCACAGAACGCCCCCCGGCCAACCACTTTACCCACAAGAGGTGCAGCAAATCGCCTGCGTAAAGCCGAAATGGGCCTGCTCAAGGATGCAAATCAAATTGAGGTGACCAGTAGTCAAGCTGCGGTGAATAGTCGTGTTGGCGACAATATATCACCCTGTGAAAGTCCCAGTTATGTCACAACTACGGCTTCTTATAAGTTTCCAGAACAATCTCCAAATGCCGCAGAGGGAGCACAGAACGCTTTGCCGCAATTGCCGCCCAAAGAGGGTAAGAAACACATAAAAGCCAATCCCAAACGGCATGTGCGCAAATATCCCTTGATCATACCCGCTAATGGGGTGCAACGGACTCTCAATCGTGTCATGGACGATGAAGACAAAACCAGTTTGTTAAATGCGCCGGCGGCAAACACAAATTCAAGTCAGCGTGATGTGCGCAGTGTAAAATCATTCAGTGCCAACAAAAATAACAACAGTCACATGGCGGAATATGAGAACACGAGTGCGCTGCAAAAGAACTGCTGCCTGTCGAAGCAGGCAGACGAACGAACTTATCAAAATGTTGGCCTAGACGATACAGCGTCCTTGCAGTTCGAATCTATTTTGGAGGCGGACTCCAATAAGGATCAGGTTTTGCAATCGCCCGATGTAACCGATGGCTTCTACAATTTCTCCATACAAAAAGATCACTATCACAAAAGCAAAGAAGTGGACTTTGATGCTCAGAAGTTGGCCAGCGGCTTGTATGTCAACGAAGATGAATTGAGGAACCTGGACATTGACAAAAATAAGGCCAAACAGAATAAACAAAATGCTGAAAATAAAAAATCGCAGGAGAGTTTGGAAACGAAACCGGCTGTGCAGGATGAAAAACCAAAAGAAGCAGCCAACAAAACTCTCGAAATTACTGACGACAGTTTCGACCAGTCACCGGCATCTCCGGCCATACCGAATCCTGACATTTTAACAAAAACAACAGCAACAACAGCAAAACCCTCAAAGGCTGACAATGAGCTGGCGGCCAATGCTCTGTTCCAGAAGGTCAGAGAATCTGTTGACAAGGCCATGGTGAAGAAAACCAAAGATGCTGGCGAAGTGCCTGCCAAAGTTGATGCGGCCAAACCCTTAACGGAGGCAGAAATGTTTTCGGCTGCAGTAAATCGCCTAAATGATTGCAATTCTGTTAGTTGTGAAGATCTGTTGGAGTTTTCGGACAAAAAGCCAAAAGGCCATGAACGCGGCGTGGACTCAGACGAAGTCCGCATAATGATGAAGGTTTTGGGTAAAGATGTAAGTTACCGTGCGACTATTCCATTTAGACCATAATTTTCATATAATTTGTGCAACTTGCTTTCAGAGCTTTCCGGAACGCTGTCTAAACTCTTTGGAATTTATAGACTGGGATGTGCACAAGGCCATTAAAGTTATTAAACTGCAAAACATATTAAACGACCTGAAGCTGACTCTGCCCGAGACTGTCGAATATTTATTGAAATACGACTGGGATCTGCACACAACCGCCCGACGTCTCAAAAGTTCAAAGACTTGATAATTTTTATTCATTTTTTTTTCTTTGTGTAACTTCTCGTATAAACCGATTTATAGATCCAACGCCTGCCTTTCTACGTCTGTCTTTAGCAATTTTTAAGCAATTTTTTACGATTTAATGACGACTCACACCTCCTTGTACTTATGATCAAATTAATGTTAATGTCAATTTATTACGTTTAATTATTTTATTTACACACTAATATTTTTCTAAAATTTTTAAAATTTAACATTTGTTAAGTGTTTAAGTGCCTTTTGTAACCACGATGATCTTATAAAGAATAAACCAGCCAACAATTACAATATTGAAACTATTTATGCACAACATAAACGGTCGATTTTGATCATTAAAAAGTTAATAATTCGGGGAAACAAAAAAGCGCTGAATCGTCGAGCTGAATTATTAAAAATTTCGTCTCGCTGGCGTCGTCATCGTAGGATATAGGAATTACGAGCCGCAACCCCATTAACGCAACAGTTTTTCACATTTCGCCAAAAAGTCAAAATGCTTTTATGATTTCACATCACAAAATTGAGGTGCAGTCACAAAAAATTTAGCTATTTAAAGTCGCCTGCAAATAATGAAGTGGCTTCTAAGTGCACTTGTTGTGTATTATAAAAACTTGGCTGCAAACAGCAGCAATTGCAACATACAAATAAAATTTAATATGTTTTTATTTATGGTCTTTTCAAAAAAAAAAAAAAATATATTATTTTGCTGCAATCTAAAACTATATCGACGGCATTTATCCAAAACGGTGTATCTGCAAAACCCTGATTGTTTAGGAGAAGCAAAAAAACGGTGTAATTCCCTAATTAGTCAGTGTTAAGCAAATCGATTTTCTACAATATTCTTTTCTTTCTACTAATTTCCTAAAATATAAATTATAAAATAAAACCCATTAATCGCATTTTTACGGTGGATAAACCATTTTGTTTTAGAAAAATTTAACAACTCATATTGTTTGAAATAGTGTGAAGTAAAATTTTAAGTTTAAATACTGTTGATTTTCCCTTTTACACAAGTTTCGGATTAGGAAAAATAGAAGCAGGAACCAAATAATTATCTAAATGTTTTTTTTTTTTTTTTTTTTTTTTTTTTTTTTTGTAATCTGTTTTACAAAATTTAACATAAGAAGCAAATTTAATATATTTAATTAAAAACATATCATAACTAAAAAAAAAAAAAAAGAAAACAAAAGAAAAATAAAAAAAATAAAAAAAAAACAAAAAAAAAATTAAAAAAAAAAAAAGGTTCATGTTAGAATTTTTATTTTTTTTTTTTTTTTATTAAATAAATTACATTTATGTTGAATTAAGATTGTCGTAGAAAGAATGATATTCAGGGGGTATCACAGATTTGAATTCCTGTAGATGTTTCCAATTTACTGGTGGATATTGGAAGATATTCTTGATGAAGTGATTGTGGTTCTGTATTTATATATATCCTGGGTATTTTTTCATTCGTATTGGAAGATCTTTGTACTTTATATTTTACACTAACATTTCGTAAATATAAAAGTGACTTCAGTTTTGGAACAGTTGGGACATTCTTAAGTCGTCCAGGACGAACACTGCAAAAGCGTATAATAATTTTTTTTTTTTATTCAATTATCGCGTTTTAATATACGAATATACGACTTCTATGAAAATCTGGCAAATACATTCCAGATAAACCGAATAAGTGCGCAAATAAATCAACATTTTGATGAGAAATTCATACCATAGGAAAAGTGCATCACAGGGAATAGTTTGGCATCAAAAACTAATTTTTACAAAATCTGCAAATAAACCATTTTGGGATAAACGCCGTCGATATGCCGTTTATTCGACTGTTCGGCTTTATTTGTTTAGTTTAAAATGATTGAGCGCCAGCTGTTCTTAAAGCTGTGCGAAAAACAAACGCTACCAGACTTCAACGAAAAGCGCGATTTTCAGCACATGGACATGGTTTATAACTGCCACTATTTTCCCCAGCCGTGTCGCAATAACGGCAACATAATTTCTTCTTGTTCGTCTACTACCCTCCCCACTTATTGTATATCTTATACACAGTCGAGAAAACTTATATTTTATATATAAAAATGAATGTCTGTCTGTTTGTTTGTGCCAAACCCTTATACCGATCTGCCTGAAATTTTCACAGCATGTTACTGTGACTCTGGCAGGAACAATGGGCTTTATGAAGTTTTGATTGGACAAAAGATTGTGCCACCGCTCCTATAAACCAAAAATTTAAATCGCCATATTTTGGGCATTTTTTGACCGACGGTGGCTGTAATTGATGTATACGGTGTTGGCATGAATAGAAATACGAACCATAAGAAAAGTGGGCGGAGCACGCCCCTTTGTTTGTGATATATTGGAGGCAGCCCCATTCTCTTTCTCCCACAACTGTCTGCAAAACAGCTGATTTTCTAATATATAATAGTAACTGAAGCCGTTGAAATTAAATAAATAAATGTTTGTAAACATATAAATACTTTTAATTTTATTTTATAAAAAGGGGGGGGGGGGGGGGTAGCGAAGCCCACCGGGCGTTCAGCTAGTATTTTATATTATTTATTTATTTATTCTTATTACAAAAATTAGGAATCGAATTTTTTTTCAAACGTGAATTCGCAAAAAAAGAACTCCATCGTTTAAAATGTATTTTACCACTAATGAGGGCAACAACGAGCTGAATTAAAAGATAGTCAAAAATTGCGTTCCAGTAATAAAGTGCCGGCCAGGAAACCGTTTAACATTGAATGCGCAAAAATGAAAAAAGTTGTTTTTAAGTAGTTTTTACAACAAACATCCAGAAACGTTGCAGTCTCTCAACAAATTTTAAAAACAAAAGCGAAGTTTTTTCTTTTGCAGTACAATAAAAATGAATTTATTTTTTAAATTAATTTTGCTTAATATCCTTAAATGGATAGATTGTAGACAAAGAAGAATTTTAAAAAGAATTTAATGAAATATTTTTAAGCATAAAAAATAATGATACAACTTTTTGGTTATATGCAAACGCACAGTTTCAGTTCTTTGCAAGCTGTGACAATCGAGCTTTCACTGTAATTATTAATGGAATGAACTTTTTATGCCGCAATAAGTTCAATCGATTTAAGAAGACTTTCTATTTAGCAGAATATCTGAGTATGTTCTGAAAATCAGATGATTTCAAATCGCATATGATTTTAAAATCACTGGTGCGGTTTTCTGTGGTTCCGTTCCTTTACAAACTTTTGCAAAGCCCACGATTTCCTCACCTGTGACTTTGTTGTTATTGTGAAAATCATACCATTTACATTTTACGAGGTGATTTTTCCCTGATGCAAATAATAATTTTTTTAGTTAAAAAAAAAAAAAAATAAAGTCACAATTTAGAAATAAAATATTTCAAACTGGATATTTCCAAGGGCTTAACAAAGCTGTGGCCTTGTATAGTAACAGCTTAAGTCAGGATAAGACGAAAATAAATATTTCAATGAAAAACTGCATTTAATAATAAATATTATTAAAAGAAAATTTGAACAAAAACTCATCAATAGTACGATGACGAAACAAAACATGTAAAATAATAATAATTGAAACAATTTAATAAAATCAGATGGAGTTTTTTCAATTTTAAAATACGACTTAAGCTGTTATAATAGTGTGACACAGAAATATTAACAGCATTCATCATCTCCAGCAAGTTTTTACATCTATTGCAGAAACTTTGCGAGAAAATGGAGTGAATGGAGAAGAGAAGAGGGATAAATCGGCGTAAGAAAAAATGAAGAATACGAAACTACAATTTCGGAACTGGTGAACGCGTTCATAACTAATTCATACATCAGCGAGCTGAGTCCACAGGCGGCATAAATATGAAGCAAAGAAAAGAAAAGAAGAGAGTGTAAGAGAGAGAATTTTTTTTGTACACAGCGACTTGATGTTACAGTGGGCCACTGTATATCTTACCACATCCAAATACGAACTTGGCTTATTTTTATCGCAAAAATAAATAAATTTCACCTGCACTGTGTCCCGCCGATTGCGGGATTGATAAAATCATGTTGAAAGAACATGAAATCATTATGCAGTTCACAAATCGTTGCCATTCCCGTATTGATCTAAATAGATTTTAAGGTGCGGTAATCTTTGGCGGCGCACTTTATATCTTCACTTTCTTCTTTTCATAATAAAATATTATTAAGGAAATAAAACAATTTCGGTTGATATATTTTCTTCATTAAATACTTTTATTAAGAATTATATTTCATTTACATTAATTTGTGTTCTTTAAGGGTTTTTGTTTTTGTTTTTCTCTTCTTTAAATATAAATATTTCTATACTTTTATGACAATTAATCTCATATTCAGCCATAAAAGTTTTATTTTCTTTCATTAAATTCAATACTTCTCATTTAAATGTATACGAAAATTATTGTTTATTTTTATTTTGTTTTAGCATTTTAATTAAATATTGTACATTATGAAATTTTATTTAACATGCCTGGGCAACATTTTCAATACCATTTTTAATTTTAATCAGAATATAATTTCTTTGTTTTTTGTTTGTTGGGAGTATTTTTTACTTTTTAGTTGATTAAATTTTTAAAATAAATATTTTTGTGTGTGTTTGTGTTTTTTACAGAATTTTGCTGTTACAGAATTTTTTATATATTTTATATAAAATCAAGTTCTGTTAAGGAAAAATAGTGTAAGCGAAATAATTTCGTTGCAAAATAAATAGTATTTGGAATACCTGGGGGGCTGGGACTGGGGCTAATGACAACAACCACAGGTCGCCCACATGCCGAAACGTTGACAGAGTCTTCTCCAGTGACACTGTCTAGTCTTAAATCTAGACTCTATATAAAGCAAAATTTTAGGAAATTTTTACATGTACTTTCATTGAATTGGGGGTTTCCCCCTTTAAGCAGATGGCGCAGATATGAGCTTGTGCTTTTCGCTTTTAGTTGATATCTGCTCCTCATCATTTTGCTTTTTTTTCACAAATCAATAAATTACATAAATCAACAACATTTTGACATCTCAAAATCTGCACATTCCTAAAACCCAACCCCAACGAATTTAACTAGTTGACGTTATCCCCAGCCCACTGTGCTAACATTTATTTATTAATTTATTGCACACAACAAGAATGCAACTGAAAAAATACACATGTCTTTTGTTATCGAAAATTTTATGTGTAATTGTTAAAGAGAAAACAAAATAGAATTAAATTTTAGTTTAACTAAAACAAATATACGAATAAAATTCTAGATAAATGTTTGGTTTTGGCCGTAAAAAATTCGGCATTGAAGGGAAATATCACCAGGAAGCAGCAACAACAACAACAACAAAAACACATGAATATTCTTTCAATTGAGTTGAAAAGCTAAATTAAAAAAAAAAAAACCAAAAAAATTGTACATAAATAGGGGTATTCAATGTGGCAGCTTAAAATAGTTGTGGCTGAAACGGAAAGCGGCACCATGACACGACAGTACCATGAAACCTGTCGCAAAACGGGCATCAAAATTAAAAGAAAAGCATTTTGTAGTCGGTCATATGCGAACAGCTGCTACCAGCTAAAGGAAACCGCTTAAATGCGGTGCCGCTTTCCATGTATAACTGTATTTATATACGATTCTCTCTGGGCCGTTTGTGAGGTTATGTACACAGTGCATTGATATTTAATAGTCAGTTCATAAATGGCCAGGGCGAGCAGCATTTCGCTGAAAAGTTCGCTACACATGTTTGAGCTCAACAGCCCGAATTTCTTAGCTGCTCGCTTCAGCTGGAAATTCCTCAATATTGTCGGTTGATCTAAATCTTTAGAGCGACTGAATACCCCTATTAACGTTTGGTGCTGGTGTTTCCCTAAACCATGATTATATAAGTTTTGTTTATCAAAATAAATGCAATATAGTTTCATTTTAGTTTCATCAGAACTATTTGTTTTGTGGCTGCTTTCTCCTTTCATTAGCAACACGGATATGTTGATATTTTTTGTTTTTTCTACTAAAAATATTTGTGTTTTGTGTGTGTGTGTGTGTGTTTTTTTCACCCTTAATAAACTAAACTATTACATTTCACTTTCGTTGGCTGGAAAGAAAAAATGTTGTTTTGCCAGAGATCTGATCTGAAATTCCTATTCAACTTAAATTTTATTTTATGGAAATTTTTGTTTTAAACTAAAATTGGTTTGTGTGTCATGTAGAAGAAGCCGTAACAAAATTTTGTTTAATTGTAAGCAAACATTTCTTTAAAAATTACGATTTAATTTTAAATTGCAAATAAGCTCTTAATGCTCTTTTATAGGCACATTTAAATTTTACATTCTTGGAATTTTAAAAATTTATTTTATTTCAAACGAACAAAATGATGTGAAAAAATCTGCCAACACAAAATCAATGAAGTCTTACGATATATATTTTAATTAATACGTTTTAATCAAATTGTTTTTGTATGTTCAAAGTTCAAGTGGTTTTCTTATATGTATTTTGAAATATTTGTTTTTGTTTTAAATTTTATTTAACTAATTCCATTTTTTGTTGCTTAACTTATATGCAAAATCATAAACAATCAGACTTTTTTTTTTTATATGTTGTATGTCTTTAAAAATAAATATTTTTTGTGTTTTGGGTCTTAGATTGTAAACTTATGATAATTATTTAAACTAAACGTGATACTTCTTCGCTGGAAATGTTTGAAATGTATGTACTTAAGTTTTACTTACAACTAAAGCCGCTTAAATAAAATGCAAAATCTTTAGGTAAAATATAATTAAAACTAAATTCTATTTACACGGGCGCTTAATCGAAACATTTACAACAATTTACTGGTTTGTGGGTGAAAACTTTCATAACTTTTCGATGCAAATCCACTGTTTAGTTGAAACATAAGTCTGCAGTGAAAATGTTTAGCAACATGTTTATAAACTGGGCATTAATACACCTGATGTTGCACAGAGAGAGAGAGAGAGAGAGAGAGAGAGAGAGAGAGCGAGAGAGAGAGAAAGTTGCAGCAAAACGGATTCAAGCTGCAGCCACCTGTTCAAGTTGTTGCTTTATAGTTAATAACAAATTCACCGAATCGATTGCTATAATGTGGGCTGTACGCAACTTGCAAGTAATTTTATATTGCACAATATTTGCAATACAAATTATGAGAATTTCGTAGGGGAGTTTAAACTGAACACAGAACTTGAAAAGCATAGGATTTGACGAGACATTTGTGGTAAATTTTAAAAACTGCGAGTGTTTGGAAACTTAAAAGCCTGCCAGGACTCTCTTCAGAACAACATGAGTCTGGTTTAATGTTCAACACGAATCACTGCTTTCCGAAATGTTGAGCAACATTCAATTTAGTTGCAAGCCAAATTTAGCCAAATTTTAAGCGCTTGAAACTTGGAAGTTGTAAGTGTTTAATTTTCCAGCAACTGCCTGAGTTGCTTAAATTCTTTGGCAACATGAAAATGTTGCCAAACATACATTTGTATGTATATATCAGTGGTGGGTACCAGGAGCAGGTCCGGCTAATCGATTTTCACACATAATATATTAACAAGTTTTAGTACTTTTGTATACTTTTTAGGCATTTTCTTCTTCTTCTTCTTCTTCTTCTTAACTCTTGGACACCCGACCTGGGCCTGGCCAGACTTTCTCAAATAGCATGATTTTATTTGTTTTCGTCATTATAGTGATATTAATATGGAGTCTGGCCAGGCCTCATGTGTTATTTAAGGGGGTAATACAAGCCGTACGATAAGTCCAGCTTTTGAGTAGAGCAGCAGGGCTGGTATCGCATAAACTTAATATGTAATGAAACCATACGACAGACATAGAGGGAAAATACGAATGGAAATTTGACAGTCGTACTTTGTAGTCCCAAATAATAGAGGCAATCAATCACCTTTAAGTGATACAAAAGAGGAAATACGAGGAAAAACGATGTAAAGAGAACAAATTTCTATATCTTATCGATTAAACGTATTGGGGATAATAGAGGCCCTGCTGTGTTCTGTGTTTATTGCAATATAATAGGCCCATGCCACTGTACAGCATTTACTGTCTGCCATAGAAGTCACCTGTTAAGGCCTGTGTTGAAAGACTGAAGTATAATCTGAACTGTTGTGGCCAGATATTAAGAGTTTTAAACTAAATACGAATATGAATGTGAATGTGAACTGAACACTTTTTTGTACCATCACGATTTGCATCGATCGCTACAAATCGTAGTCGAGAGGTGCCACATCTCTGAACTATAAGGCGGGTACAGCAAATTTGCCCCATCTCCTATTTTATAAACATTGTTTAACAGGTCTTGTAATATGAGTTCGAGCATTGCCGGGCAATGTGTCTTCCCTCGCATTATTCTGGGCATTTTTCTGCCAATTCAGTTACATTCGATATGGTTGACTTGTGATGGTCCGGCCAGATGTCGACAGCTTTTTGGTCGCATCAAATACATGAATATAAATGAATATAAATGAATAATAATGTCGATTTTGGCCCACTGCCACTATTAGTGATCTATTGTTCTTCGAAATACGGAACATTGCCTTGTCATCTATCACTTTGATGTCTTTACAGCTGGGCCGGGCCGGGCATTTTATACAATCTCTTATGTTTCAGCTTTTCTTAAGGGATATTTTTTTCAGCGAAATGTTTGATGCCGTACAAAAATTGATTTTCATTTTATAGCATTCAATCAGCCATAATTGGTGGGATCAGAAGGATATTTTGTATTATGAGCTGTTGAAATCGGGCTGGACGATCACAGGAAAGACAATTGATTCGTTGGTAGAGAGCAGTCAACGAAAAACGATCAGAATATTCGAGCAGACATGAGGAAAACGTTCGGCCACATGTTGCAACACCCGCTCAAAACTATTTGGCCAACGGTGGATGGAGAGTTTTGGCTCACCCGCCTTATAGGCCAGGCCTAGCCCCTTCTGACTACCATTTGTTTGCCTTACTGGAATAAGCTTCACTTAGGGAACAGGGTATCAGCAATTGACTTGATCCATTCTTTACCTCAAAACCGGAGCAGTTCTTTTGGCGTTGGACAATACTTTGAATTATGCATCAATTCATTTTGTTGTCAATTCAATCAATGCAGTTTTCAAGCCAAAAAAAATCGACATTATTAAATTCGTCGTCGATTTCTAATCGTGCGGTACCCGATTTATGTATGTATGTTTGTGCTTTTGGCTGAATCCAGCTGCTTGAGTAGCTGCCAGTAATAGTACAAACTCTCGTTGAGTTTTACAACAATCTGCTTCTTATCTTTGAAACCTTTTGGGCCGATCTGGGTAAGCTTTGCCCTCCGCTTCAAAATCAACTCTGCGGAAACGCACAAACTGTCTTTCGTATCGTGCAATTAATAGAAGTTTTAGCTAAAGCAAATGATACTTTTATGGCACATAAATAATGTTCTATGTTCTCAAGAGAGAGAGAGAGAGAGAGAGAGAGAGAGCATAAATGACAAATCTGAAAATAACATATAAGTTATTAAAGACACAAACCATGTGCCACAAACCATAGCAAATACCGGCATTTCCTAATATTTATCTAATACGGCGTAACGAACAGTGGCTGAAAATCGCCTACAGCTGAGAAAGACACACATGTGTGCTCTACGCAGGTCTCTAGTACAACTCGCACACGATTTAATCAACAAATGTTGCTGTTTTGAAACTTAATTCGAAGTTATTAAAGTTTGAAGGCGGTATTTTTTTGAAATTTCTCTTCTCACATTCTGCAATACAGGCCCACATTTGCGGAATGTATCCTCTTTTTTCTTTTGCTTCCTGCTTCGATTTAGTAACAACATCTCTGTGTTATAGTCTCTGCAAGGTACCTGTGTTTTTGTGCTGACCGTATCAATTCAGATTTATTTGTCTTCAATTTATATTTGTTTGTTTCTATTTGTTTTTTTGTTAATTGCATTTAAATATTTTATTTATTCAATATTTTACCATTAAATCGTTTTTATGTTTCTTTTTCTTTTTTAAATACTCATAAATATATGTTTGTTGTTTGTTTGTTGGTTTTTTATATCTCATAAGCGAATACTTTTTGAAATTTTCCTATGATTTATATGCTTTTAATTAACTCTTTATTTAGTTAATTTTTTTTTTATTCTTTCCATTAAAGAATTATTTTTTTATGCTGCGTATTGGTGCGTTTGCCGCAAAAACCATAGAAAAAAAATAAATACATCTCTTTCAATTAACTTTTTTTTTTACTTATATCATATCTTTATATATATAAATAAAATAATTTTATAATGAAATAGGTCTTTTGTTTTGTTGTGTTTTCACTTACTTACATACATACATACATACATACAAATATGGCGTTTTTTTGACGTTATATTTCGATAATTTTTTGTTGTGTTGTTGCCAAATCAGATGAGTGAATCTTGAACAGCTGGTTTTTGGTTGTGGCGATGCGCCCGCCGCTGGCTGGTTTGTGTTTTGTTTTTTTTGCCGTTTTGTTGAAGTTTTCAATCAATCGTGAATGTTGTTATTATTGTTGTTTTCACAGTTTGGGCAACCGTCTTAAGTGTAACACTCTGTCAGATTTTACAGAAAATTTTGTTTCACTTGTTGTTACATTTTTCGATTCGTTTCGTTTCGCTTATTTTCGTTTACACGGTGGTTTCATCATCATCAATATTCCTCCTGAATACGCAGCGAAAAAGATATTAATAAAAAGTTTTACAAAAAATAAATTAATAAAAAATATTGGCAATTTATGCAACTAAATATTTTAATTATAATCAAATAAGTGTATTTAATTTATTTAAACTTTACGGATAAATTAAACAAATATTGTTTTGTATTCATGCATCAATAAAAGCGGGCAGCATTTGAATTTACAAAAAAAAAAATTAAAAAAAAAAAAAAACAGCAAAAAATAGGTCTTATAATACGATTAAAGTCTATAAATACATGCATTTATTTTAGTTTTTGTGGTGGGTTTTTGTTTCGAGTTAAATTTACATATATTGAAATTAACGTATTAAGGTTTTGTGCAAAATACAATAGCAATTTAAGAAAATTTGGATTTAACTCTATAAATAAATAAATAAATATATTAAAAATGTATTTGTCCATTCTACAGAAGTTAGTAAATTTGCTAATTAGGGAAACTGGTTACATAATAAGCGAACTTTCAAAATGAGTTTAAGCGGTTGAGGCCTCAAATGGTTAAAAAAAAAAGGTTTCCTAGATTTTCTGCCCTAAACACAGTTTTTTTTTTTTAAATAATACGTTCTCTATTTTTTTTTTTTATAAAACTGGCAACTCGGTGGGAAACTTTTCCCTCCTCAAAAAATTGTCAAAGTACAAATCACTCTAAATGGGCAACATAAGATAGAATGTGAAGCTGAGTGAACCTCAGCAGCTGCCACGACTCACCAGCGCCCTAAACGTGACTCGCCAGACACTTAAAGCAGTCAACTTGTCGTGTTATGGTGGGGACGATAAACAATACCAGTCCCTTGCTCGAACACTTGAGCCAGTACTCCCTTAGACAATAAAAGTAAGCCGAGGCACCTGAGTTGGTGGCCGAAAATCCTGCAGGAACATCAGGCCTTAAACTGACGCGCCTGCACATTCCCCACCATCTAGTTCCACATGAAGAACCCAATTCTATTGCAGGACAACAGCATCTCGAGGACACTTACATCACCGAATATACACAGATCACTACTTCAGTGTCTGGCAAAACTTCCTGCTGTGTTTTTAGGCTTAAGCATTGCAGCCGCGGTAGGCAGCCGGATCTATGATCAACACCAGAATGCTTGCACGAAGTGGTATATGAACTTCCGAGGAAGGCGTTCTCCTTCACGCTCCGAAACGCAAAATGATCCCGTTTGATATACGTCAAGTCTAAACTTGCTCGGCCAGAGGGTTCCTTATTTTACCTGCATTCGAGTTTAGGAATATTTGTAAAAATTCTATAGCCGCAATTTTTATGAAGGCGATTTCAAAAGGTGGCGGATGTTGGCGACCGCCATTTTATTTTGGTGGCGTCTGTCTAGTCTGGTTGTACGGGAGAGCAGCATGTCTGAACCATAATATTGACTGGCCTTCGGTGACTTGGGAGAAGCATGTAAATTTTGGCTGAAATTTTGGCATTTTTGGATGAATTACTTCTGTCAATATTCAAAATCGGCGTCTGTGAGATGACACTAATTCAGGCGAGACTCACCGCGTGACACTGCATCCATAAAAAGATGCTGGTTAGGGCGGATTTTGCGCCCGTGGCGTCCTTGCCATTAAAGTGTATCGCCAGCCAATTCAAATGTGATATGGAACCTAAAGTCTGTTGTGCGTAGAAGGATTCGACAACTCGCCGGCCGCCCAGTTTCCCGTTCACTACATTAAACTCAAATAGTATCAAAATGTAAATAAGAAACTAAAAACTCACTTCAAATGACGAATAAGAGAATTGAAATATGCATTGAAATTGCGCTCAGAGAGGTTTACATAGAAAATGTCTCAATCCTTAAATACGGGCCTGGTGACATAAATAGAAAATATATAAAAACAAAACAAAAAAAAAGGGTAAAACCGCCGTTGAATCTTTATAATTTACAAATACATATTTATAATATATATGTAAAGCATTAAAAGTATTACATCAGTTGTCAATGCAATTCGCTGTTGATGAGCGGGTTGGCGGCCGCGAAAAAAACTAATTTCCCTCCTTAACAAAAAAAAAAAAAATTTCTTGCACAATTGAATCGAAAATAATGAGCTGGGAATAATTAATAATAAAGAATATCTTGTATAAAATTTCTTAAAAGAAACTTAACTATTAAATTTTTTACTCTACTCTAGTGCGCTGCGCGTAACATCAACTAATTAGAAACTCTAACATTTATGATTTTATGACGGTGTAAATTTAAATTCAAAATATTATGGATACGGCTATTTAGAGCCTTTTCAGGCGAGTGGTTCAAAATTTACAATAAAAGGAAACGACAGCGACAGTTCATCGCAACAAAAAAGTATAACATCTAACGGTATTTCTTTAATTAATACTTGGGCGGGGAACACCCAAATTCGAAACCAATTTGCTTGCAATAAGTGTAATGTACTGTAAAGGGGATTTAGTCCGTAATACAAGTCGTATGATAAGTCCAACTTTTAAGTAGAGCAGCGCAGATGGTACAGCGTAAACTTAATGTGTAATGAAACCATACGATATCGAGCGAAAATACGGATGGAAATTCTACAGTTGTTGTGAGAGCCGTCATAGTTTTTTAAAAATTTTCAAATTCCTTCATCATTATCACTAGATCAGGGGTGTATTTTTATGTAAACATTCTACTTTGTTTTGGGTAAAAAACTCTGTCATTAGATTTTTTTCTCATTCTCATTAAAATGCGGAGATAATTTCATATGATTTTCTCTTTGGTTTTACACACGACTTGTATTACCATCTAAATCCCCTTTTAATTGTTACAAAAATTTGCTTTATTTAGTGTTCAGGGTTTCGAGTTATGTGGTTTCATTTCTCAGAGAGAGAGAGAGAGAGATAGAGAGAGAGAGAGAGAAGGCGAGAGTAGACAATATCATAAACATGATGTTGACGTTATTCACAGCGCACTGTAAATTATTTTATGGAACAATTTTTTATTTATAGAAAATCACTGTAATAATAATTTAGTATAAAATTTCTCTTTCACAGAAATTATTATACAATTTTATGTTTCTTATTATTTTTTATATTTTTAAGTTCGGCTCTGCGTCAAATAATTAATGACATAAATGTAAATGTTTGTGTTAAATTACAGATTAAGGGTGGTATTTTTATAGAAACCCTGAAGATTATCAGGGACGTTGATCGAAATGTTTGAAAAATAAATGAAAACTGAGGAAAATCATTACATTTTTTAACTACACATTTGATCTAGAGCCGAACTTAATAATATAAAATATAAATTTTAACCTCAACAGAGCCCAACCTCCAACCAAAACCTGCAGGTATTAAGAACATAAATTATATTGCTTTCATATATTATAATAATCACATCTTTAATTTAATAAATTATACGTATGTATGTGTATGTGTGTGTGTGTGTCAAAGCAAATTTTGTCAAAGAAAGAATAAATATTATGAAAATATTTAAACTACTAGAAACTACTTTATGGCTGACTGTTAATGATATTTACTTGTTGCAAATGAAAACTGAATATAAGACAATCTAACAATCTAACAATCTAAGCCAATAATCCAATGTATGAATGTGTGTTTAAAGATAATAATTAAAAAAAATGTAAATGGAAATGTGTCTTTGAAATAAAGCCTAACGAAAATTCAATGTTTATTTTCAATTAATTGCTCTTAAGATCTACTTCGTGTGTCCAGGGCAGCTTTAACATATTTTTGATTATGAATGTTTTACTGTTGCTGTTTAATTTAGTGGAATATATTAATGGCGTATGTTTTTTGTATGAATGTTTTGCGAATAGTTTCGGTATTTTGTCAAAGACACTAACTAGTATTTTGATCTATGCAGAGTATATGATAAGTGATATGTATGTATGTATGTGGTAAATGATAATGATACGTATGAGAAATTGAGTTCTGTGGGATGTTTTGCTGCACTAAAATGCCGTTCAATACGTTGGGTAATTCAAGAAGTAGTTTCACTTTAAGGGTATTAAAAACACAAGATATGAATTTAACATAAAATCAAAAATACAGTAAATGTTTTAGTTCATTGTTGTCCGATTAATTGGTTTGCCCGCTTAAATGCTACATTTCAATGTGACAATTTCAACAAAAACTTGAGGATAAATACCCGCTTAAATGAGTTCTATTTAATTGTGCTACACTTTTAAGTGAGTCCTAAAATAAAATTTTTTTTTTTTTTAGGAAATCACATACAAAACTGACGTTTAGGTATCGTAGTAATTTACACACCCAAATTAATAGTATTTGGCAACTTTGAAAATAATTTGGTTTTTATTTGTTTTATAATGTTTGTCCGTTTTATTAAATGCTCTGCTGAATTAAGGCAGTTTTCTTTTAATTGAGTCCATGGTTCAATTAAAAGAGTATCGGTTAAATGATTTGGACACTCAATTAAGCGGAATAATGGACAACGTAAAATTGATGAACATATTTTAGTGAAAGACTAACAGACATGTGGCCGCTCAAAGTGTTTTTTTTTTCTGAAATAAACAGAGTATTTAAGCCTTTTGCCACATATTTTCATAAGAAGTTTGTGTCATAAGTTTTTTACTTTTTTTTTTGTATATTGAACTTGAGATCTCTCATACAAAGTAAATTTTATTTAATTTTTCTTATGCGCCCTTTTTTTCTACAAGTGTAATATCAGTAGAACGTTAAACTTTGTGAAAAATTCAGTTCACCGGCGTCAATAGGGTTGAAAAATAATATATATTATATATATATGTTTGATCCTGTTTTCGTTTTCTTAGTAAATTACTGCAAGTCGGGAACTCCTATACAATTTTTTTTTGCATCACCAGGATGATGCTTAAATGAAGAAGATGCTGGCAGAAGAATAATTACTTTATAAGAGATCTTTTAATTTAAACAAAAAAAAAAAATTATACAAGATCTCAAGTTGTGAACAGATAATCTTGGTTTTTTTATGCCCCGGAAAAAATGTTTCCCTACAAAAATGAACATCCAACTTCTTTAATTACCCAACAGGTGTAACAGCAATAAAATATTTTCTTTCTAATGACGACTTTATGATGATCTAAGTTAAGATTTGGTTTCAAGTGTTTCTATACGTGAATATTCTACGGTGTTTGAGAAGAGGATTGTAGTTGTTTATTATTTAAATGAGAGAAAATAAACAAAACTGTGAACTACCAGACTGTTAAGGACCAAGGATAAAGACGCCGTTGACGATGTAGCCATAATAAGTCCAACTGTGAAAAATGTATGTGGTATATGTTTTAGTTTAGTTTTGGTTTTTAGTTTTTAGTTTTGTATAAAATTCATCTATGTGTATGTAGTTGAAAATTTATGGTTAAGTATTAAAAACATATCCTACAAAAGTTGATTTATTACCTTTATATACATACGAGTACATACATATTATGTAATGTGTGTTTAAGAGTTGCTTGCTGTAGGTTTTATATACATAAATACATATAAAATAAATAACAATTTATCAAAAAACTATTTATTATTCAAAAAAATAAAGAGAAATATGTATATAAAAAACACTTTTAAGAAACATAAATAACACAAAAAAAAAAAAGAAAAAATTCAAGAGATTGTGGCTTTAATTTATGACCACAAATATCTAATATTTATTTTATGATCTTCTGTACATTAAACATTTTATTTTAAACAAACATAAATGTTGTTTTTTTTTTTTTTTTTTTGGTTGCAAATTTGTTAGCATTTTTGTTTAGACCATAAAGCAATTATGAGTGAAAAAAATAACTTATAAATTTATTGAGGATTTTTAACTTTTTTTGATTTTCTATCTGTACAAAAGAAAAAAAAAATAAATAAATTATGAAAACAATAATCATACAATAATAGAATTGAATAAATTGGAAATAGAATATCATAAAATAAATATTGGCTTTTGTCAAAATAAAAATAATTTTATTTACAATAATTGACAGATTTTACTATTCAGCAACACATTAGAAACGTGCAAGAAAGAGATTTAAAACTGCTATAACAATATGCCACAATTTATTGCGGGGTGGTCATGTGCTCGCATATTTCCCGTTTCATATTGCCGCAAAAACTTAATTGCCACAACAACAATAAGTTTTGCAATGAGTTGTTTTATTGGCTAATATAAATTAAATATGTAGTTGGCAGACAGAATGGATTAATTTTAGAGACAGCAACAAAAGAAAACTTTTGTTGGCAATTGCTTGAATTGAACTGATTATTTCATGCAAATTATTATCGTTAACAAAATCTATAAGTTATTACAGGCTTTGCAGCAGTTGGTTGTGCAACAAGTTGGTCAAACAAGAAGCTAACGGTACTTCCATACATTTTATTGCTGCAATACAGTTTTAGCCGCTCAGACTTTGTTCTTGTTTATTTCTGTTTTTTCAAGTTTTCCCGCTGTCTGTGTGCCAAAAACATTTTTCTTTTAATTTTCGCTGTGTTTTTGAGGACAATTTCATATAAAATTGAGTGTTTGAATATATTTTTTTTTCTAGGTTTTCAAGTGTTGTAACGAATTGGGTAGCAGCTGCAAAATCTCGACATATAGGCAGCTGGAAAATACCCAAAATAACTGTTATGTTTGGTGTTTAAATTGTACAGCTTTAAAGTAAATATAAACAATAAATAGTTTGTCTTTTGTTGTTGTGTCACTCATTAAATTGGTTATAAAATTTCTTAAGTGTTCGCTATAGAAGAGATAATGAAATCAAAACTTATAACTTTCATTATAGTCTTACAACTATTACAACTATGTCTAAAGATCGTAGGTCTGGAAAATACTTAAGCCAGATTTTGAAAATTTGTTTGTTCTTAGTTTTTGTGTTAAAACGATATTAGAAAAGTGTATGTCCGCCAGGTTGTTCTGTTTATGCCCCAAAGCACTTCGGCAACTGCGAATTGAGGCATAAGAACAAACACAAAAGTAAGCGATTTTGCAAAACAGTGTCTTGAAATACTTTCACAAAAATCTTAGAAATAAACTTGGCGTATACTTGATATTTTCCAGTTTTGCCAACGTCCGATTATCACGTATACGCCACGACAATACTGGGATTTATGCTCTCAAATTCTTTCGAAGTCTGGCAATTTTTGTACAATAACAAAAACATTTAAAAGATACATATTTGTAATTTAAAAGTTTATTGTAATTTAAGTTTTCGTACAACTATTTGGTTTTTTTTTATTAATTTTCAATATCCTGCATTTTGTTGTTGGCCTATGAAAATGGCAGTCAGCATATTATTTGTCTGTTTTTATTTAAGGAATAAGAAAATGAAGTCATATCTACATTTACAATTTATTATTTACATGGGAAATATGTATGTGTCGGTTTGTTAGTTTTAATTAAATATGAAAATCAAATAAAATAGAAAAATTGTTTTTTTTTACATAAAAACCGATAAATATTTAACCAACTAAACAAACTCTTAACAATACAAACAATTAACTTGTCAACAGAGAAAACAATATAAAAGAAAGTATTAAAATCGAGTACAATAATTTGTTTTCAAAATACAAGAGAAAATACTGGTAAATAAAGGGTGATTTTTTGTTTGGGACAAACGTTATCAGTTTTCTTGATTTTTGTTTCTTAGTCCATACTTTAATTGGACACACACACCAGAAATTTCCCTACCAAGAAGAGTCAATGGAAAAATTATGCCCCGAGGACATTTCTGTCTTTTCGAAATCTTACCGGCAAGAAGTTGTACCCAAAGATTTGGCTTTCTACTGCCAGATTTTACTATGTGGAACGGCAATGAACAGGGCTAACGAACGGTGCACAGAGTTCTACCAGGTATGGGAAAAAAACTTGTTAGATCGAAGATGGTTCGATCATATTAAAAGTCAATATTTTTATATTAATAACTCCATCGCAGTAGGAACACCAATGATTTGAATATAAAGGGGTTTTCCATGAGGCCGGATAAATGTTGAAACCAAATAAAATGAATTGTGTTTAAGGTATTAATAAAAAAAAAAAATCTTTTATTTAAAAGGCTCATATATGGCCTTATGTACGGAATATGACTTTGTCCAACTATATGCCACTGCTTTTTAAGATGGCACAAATGCGAGTGGGCTAATTTTCAATTTGACGGCAAGTTTATACTGGTTTCAAGGACATGGAGAGATTGCGGCTTATAGCCAGACATTAGAAAACCCAACAAGAAAAAGTCACCCGATCTGGGCGTCTGTTGTGTGGCTATTGTTCATATGCCAGCAAGTTGAAGTTGGTGAAAGGTCAAGTTCTTGTGAACCTCGAGGAATTAAGTGTTTCAGTTTGTCGTGTACATTTTCATCTTCGACTTTGGCGATGTTTGCGATCAATTTGGCGTGCCTTCAACGTGCAGTTGTTGGCTTTTTGTTTGTCCAACCAGTCATTTCGAGTGTCGGCTTCAAACGTTGCAAAATCGACTGTAAAGCGGACACCATTTGGATAATAAAGTTTTATGAGTTGAACGTGCTGCACAATCGTAACTGAACAATAAAACACAGATTAGACAGACGCCGCCAAAAAAAAAAAAAAAAAAAAAAAACAGGGCGACCAACATCCATCAGCATCAATTGAAAAAAAGCCATTTATTGAAACTTATATTTATATAGGGGATTTTCAAGCTAAAAACCTTTAAAATTATTATTTACTTTCATGTACCGATATGAGTACAACGCATTTATTTCTGACCCCTCTCCCAGCAGCCATCAGCTGCGGCGCTACTCTTTTCCTTAACACATACATATTGTGTTCTGCAAAATTTATATAAAATCAGAAAAATTTCCTAATTCCCGCTCTAATAAATTATGCCCTGGTCGTGTTATTAATAATTAACCGTTTATTACCGTATAATTGTTAGTGGTTTATTTTTGTTATAATAAAAAAAAGAAAACCCCAGATCACCTTTCAATACAACTAAAAGTAAAAAACTATAATATGCAACCAACAAAAGATTAATTTAGTTACAACAAAACAAAAATGTTTTTCTTTTTTATAGATATACGGAAATAGACAATTGTTGTTTGTACATGAAAATAATTTAATTATATAAAAGGAAGAGTTTAAATAAATGTTAATTTTACCTCTGATCTGCAGTTTCATAGAAATGTGTGTTACGCGGCAGAAGCGAAGAGAGAGAGAGAAGAGAGTGTTTAAAAGTACCCAAAAACACCGCAAGAAAGAATGTATAGAACAAGACAGAGAGAGACAGAGAGAGAGACAGGCAGAAAGGAACAGTTGTTTGTGTGTGTGTGTGTTTTTTTATTGTAAGCGTGATAGTTGTAGAAGAGTGTTGTTGTTGTTGTTTTTGAAGTTTAATTTGCAGTAGTTCAAGTGAGTTGAATGGTGTTTTCATTGTTGTTGTTAATAAAGTTTAACATGATGATTGGGATGATGATGATGATGATGAGGACGATGTTTGTTGTTATACAGAAGCCATTCATTCGTATTATTCCAGTGTAAAAGTCAATGTAATCATTTATTGTATTAGAAATTATGGTGTCATCGAGTGGATTATTTTGAGTAGAATTATTTGTTTTTTTCAATTTTGAAGCAGTAGAAATATAAAGATGCAGTTTTGTGTGAGCGTGGTTTTTTTTTTTTTTTTTTTGAATAGAAATAAAGACGCAAAATAATGAAACCAGAAAATAAATTGTATTTTTTGTACGTTATTTGGTTAAAAGAAGGCGCACTCACACACAAAAACAACAATTCAAGTTGTTTTATGGAAACGCAAAGTTTAATGGCAGAAAAAAAAAAATAGTAAACACAAAAGAAAGAAAAAAGATATGATTAGATTTTCTTTAAGCGTTGCCAGGACCAAGAACTATAAAGGCGAAAATAAAACAAACAATAAAAACAAAAAAACCCAACAATTGAGTGAAAACAAATAAAGCAGCAGTAATGAAAAGAAAACAGGAACAAAGGAAGTATAAACAACACAATGGCCAAAACGGATAATCGCAATAGTTAGTTGGAGTTGTTGTTGGTGTGGCGAACAAATGTGAGTCAGTGTATGTCGATACATACATACAAATGTACGTATTTTTTTATTTGTACGTAACAGGTTTGCAATAAATTGTACAAAATGTATGAATGTATTAATGTATGTATTTGTGTGTTAAAGTGTTTGTTAAGGGTGTTGGTAATGTATTGTTTATACAGTTTAATGGCGTGGAAAGCAGGATGAATGTTTTATTATTATTATTGTTGTTGTTGTTGTTGTTGTTTATAGGGATTGATGATGAAATGAATGAATTTTTTTTTTCAGTTTCGTTTTAACAATTTTCCACAATCAAACCAAAATAATGTTGTAGTGAAGGTAAAAGGGTGGTTGGTAATAGAGGAGCGAAAAAAAAGAAAAACATTATAAATATTTTTGGTATTGTTAAAGAATGTTAATGTAAATACGTCTTAATGTTGATTAAAAGAAATAGGTTTTTGTTTTTTTGTTTTTTTTTTGTTTCATTAAGCCGTAACACTAAATACGCTAAGCCATTAAAAGCCAGTTTAAATAGACACCAAAACCTGTTAAACTTTATGCAAATATATTTTTGTTATTGTGTGTTTTTTTTTTTTAATAAGATTTTAGTATGGAAAACCGTTGCTTGCGGACCATGTAATTCCGCCTGCCTGAAATTGCCCAGACAGCTTGCAATTCAAAGTACTTGGGAATGGAGGCACGAGCTTGCAAAACCACATTAATATCTTCGACATTATCAAAAGGATATTTTGCTGCCATAAGGGAAATAGAAAGTCTCACACTTTTTTGGCCTGTTTTTGCTATTTTTGGTTTTAGCCTAATCAGAACGATCCAGTCCAGGTAGGCACCTCAACCATAATCAGTATCAGGTGCCACAAAATAAGTCTTGGGTACTTGCACAACAATAGAGCGAATACACCCCGTCAAATCCAGCTGCCCAGCCAGAAAGACTGATTGCTGGAAACCCTATTAGGAATTCCTTAAGTCCCAACTACAACAAGAAAGTTTCATCATATTCGTGACCAGTCAGTCCAAGATGAGTTGTGAACACAACACATTCAAGTCTCTAACAACTAGATCTCTATCATCTTTGGCAGTCATGCATTCTGTTCATCCCATTTAGGTTGCGAAGGCACATTTATGCCGCACGAAGAACAATTTATATTAAGGCTATAAGAAACTTTAAGTTTTGTCTTGCCATTGAGAAGGTGACTCTACTAGAGCGCTAATCGCAATAATCTGATGTCGGACAGTAAAAATAAAAATTCGAAAAGTGAGCGCGACTACTTTCATTCCATAGTGCCAATTAGAAACTTACATGTAATGCCCTGGAAAGTATAAGCCAAATCAAATTATGGATATGACAGGTCCGGTCCTGAAAATCAAACTCTCATTCATGTCTCAGTATTGGTTTTGTTTAGAAGATGAGAATTTGTTGTGCGCAATTTTGCGTTTAAAATAAATTGCTTTGCATCATTTTTATATTATTTATATTTCAAATTTGTTGTAATATTTTTGAATATTTTATTATAATATTAACAACATTATCAATGTGTAACATTCATGTTCTCCTGTTGACAATCAAAAGAAAAACTGGCGTTTTGTTGCACAAAATTCCACTTAATTGGATTTGATGTGGTTGTCACGTAACGAAATAGGTCATTTATCGCCCTACGCTTCTCGCCTCGCAAACTGTTACTTTCTTATCGCCATTAAGTGTTTTTGGCCCACTCTATTTTCCACATTAAAATCTTATTCGTTTCGAAATATTACTGGCCAAATGCAAAACAAAAAGACTTAAGTCATAAAATGTTTGAGACGAAATTTGCACTACCGAGAAAAAAATACAACACCGCTTAATATAACAAATACGGAACGAAATAAATATTGTATAATTTGGAAAAATCAGTCAGTCTGTATAATCTAGAACTTACTCGGTATCGGTTATGCTTGTTAGCGGAGCCAAGGGCTGCATGGGAGCCACGATACTCGATGACGGCGGCGATGATGCCCTCGAACTGTGGCGTGAGCCGTTTAGGGTGTGCCTGTGCATGAGACCGGGATTATTAATGTCGTTCACCAGACCCGTGTGATGGGCATGATGCTGCTGGTGGCCACTGAGTATTTGCTGAGAACTGTGTAAGGCAGGTGATTGATTGTGTTGTAAACTTAGTTTGCGAGCCGACGACAAATGATCCTCTTCGGCTGTGTAGGGAAAATGATAACCGTTCTTATCCGACCCTTCGGACATGCGATCGGAATGATGATCGTTGTGCTGCTGGTGTTGGTGTTGGTTTTGCAAGTGTCTTTGCTGCTGTTGGTAGTCATTGCGCAGCAACGAATGCACCGAATGCAAGGAGTCGCCGGCATAAATCGGTGGCTGCTTTTTCAGACTATAGTGATTTTCGCGCGATCCATAGATATCGGGCGCTATACGATCTTTGGACATATAGGGGGAACCTATTGTTCTTTGTTTGTCATAAATGTTGTCGCTCAAATAGGCATTGTCGTTGTGGAAGGTGCGCATATGATTGACAATTTGTGTGCCGCCCCCATTGTTGGCATTAGAAGCATTATTGCCATTTGTTGAGTTGTTGGCAGCAGGGCTGCCATTGTTTGGATTGCCATTCGAGCTGCCATTATAGTCGTGTTCACTGCCATAATGGCTGGGAGGTTTATAGTTGCTAATGTTTGATGTTATGCCATCATATTGCACGTAATTATCGGGCCGCCGGCCATACAAACTCTCTCTCTCCAAGCCATCGTAACTGTCGGTGGTGCGGGCATTTTGTAGATTTTCCAAAATGGAGGGAGTCATGTTGATTTTGTTGTGGTGCTGCTGCAGGTAAGACGTATCGGTGAGATCGGGATTTGGCAGGGGATTGGGTGATATTGTCATTTTTTGCCCATGATGTATGTGTTCATTGTCGGAAGCGGTTTCCTGCGACCATCTGCCCATATTGGTCGGTGACTGCATGTAGGCATCTGGCAATTGGCTGGACCAACGCGGTGCATACACCGGCTTATTAACACTGGGAAATAGTTGGGGGCTTTGTACCACATTCAGTTCGGGTGGAGTGGTAGCTTGGACATGTTCAGTTATGTTGGGCAAGAAGGAGGGTGTTATGCTCACGGCTGTGCTGCGATGCGTGCTGGTACCAGTGCCTGTAGTAGAAGAACGATTAGTTCGTGACTCATCATCATCACTTGAATGGCTGGAAGCCAATTCCAAAGATCTACCATCTGTTTCAGAGCCTGAATCGGAATCTTTTCTATGCCTTCTTGATTTGCGCTCATGCTGTCCACTGGTGGTAGAGGAATCGAAGCCTCTCAAAAAACTAGGAGCATCACTGTTTGAGTTGTAGTTGGAGGTAGACGTACTGGTTTGCCTCAGTTGGCCATCACTGGGAGAAGAGATACTTTAAATCATTTAATTTTAAACTTTAAAATTAATTATTAACACAATTTATATGTATATTTTATATATATATATATATACCCACCTATATGGACTTGAACTAGTTTTGGCCGTACTCCTGGACGTGGTGCTGGACACACTTATACCCACGTTTCGTCGTTGTGTATCATAGCCATTTGCATTGAGAAAATTATTGGGCCTGGTTGTGCCATTCACATTGTGCGAACTATTACTCACCACCATTGAAGAGTCCAGCAATGGCACCTTTCTGCCCATACATCTCAAAAATGTTCTTTGCAGATTCTCTCTTACCCTTTTGTTTATGATGCAATAGCCCACCAAGCAAAATATTGCATGCAACACCACCACACCCGACAGCAACATGCTTAATAGTTGTGAACTTTCTGAGGCAGCCAATACAGCCAAAACCCACATAACACCCATTAGAGGAAGGGAAACCACCGACAGCCATAGCAGAGTACGCAAATTGCCGAAACCAAGTACATGATCCTTTAAAGTGAATGCAGCCTTAACGGAGACAAACAGTATCAAAAGATTAACAACTGACATGCCGGCAATGGGTCCCACTAGCCACCATACAACTGGTTCATACACTGACAACCAGCAGCTGTAAATTAAAAAGGTGAATAAAAGAAAAGAAAACGGAAAGAAAAGAGCTTTTAAAAAATTGCTGCTATAAACTTGTGCACGTGTACAGGATGCTAGAATGGAGTTCGGGTGTGTGAGAGTGTGTGTGAGTGTGTGCGAGCGTGTGTCAACGCCTGTGAACGCAGACAGTGGTGTGCAGTTGAAAAGTATCGGTTAAAAACCGTCAGACAGTAAGTGTTTTTTTTTTTGATATTTATATGTATTCGTTTTAGAAATATTTAAATCCTGAATTGAATTTCAGCAAATCTGACAACGGGATAAAATACCTAAAAATGTTCTGAATCCATTTCAGGATAAATGAAAAATTCTTGACGGACCATCAAATACACTTCAATTTAATGAATTTCTATTATTATGGCTAAAAATTAAATTGGATTTAATAAATATATAATAATTTACTCTATTAAAAATTAGAAATGTAATTGAAAAAAATCAATTAATAGAAGATATTTGTGAAATTATAAATGTTTGACATTTTAAGGCATAAAATTGTTTGAAATTTTTGACACTCCGAAATATTTTGTGACAATATCTGCAGGTCAAGAATTCCGAACAATATTTCTACATTCCACCGATGTTACTTTTCACAGCGGGGGATATTGGCAACGCAACTGGTTTCGTATTTGGTGTGTTTTAGCCTCCCGGGATGCCAGCAATTGGGGATTAAACTTACGAGAAGGTATTTATTTGGCATTTCGCCACTTTTTGTTGTAACACTAACGAGTTCAACGAGTTCGGTTGGCACATAACCATAAAAAATTCTTGAGTTTCTGGTAGATAAAAGTGAGATTTAAAATTGCCATTTCATTTTGTTTTTGTTTGACCTTCCACACAAATACTTTTCATACAGCAAAAAGGCAAAAAAGACGAGAAATATGGCAACCAACAGCCTTTGCTAACACACACAAAAAACTACGCACACACACAGATCCACAAATAAAGTAGTCATTTACAAATGTACAAAATCAGTACTTACAACAGGCTGTTGCCGTACTCGTGAGCCCGCACGCCTACCGACAAGCCCACAACGATAGCGGGTGCGCCATAACCCATTGCAAAGTAGAAACCCATCGGACCATGATTAATATCACGCATCTCCGTTAGCATACGGTACAAATGTACACAATCAACTGTTGTCCAGGCGAAAGCTGCCAACCAGAAATAATGCAGACAAATCGCAATCAGCTTGCAGGGGAATTCATTTTCTAGCAAATTGCGCCGTGATTGCATGCCCACAAAGAACAGTAATTCGGCAAAGAAAACGCACAGCACAATATTCTGGTGTATGGTGTTCGAGTTGGTCTGTTGGCCGCGCAACAGTGCCAAAGCAATCAAAACGCTGAGTAAGACGGGTAGCGATACCAAAAATGCCGAATATGAGGTGATTTGTACGAGCAAAGAGGGTTCGGGTATATCCTCCGGATCGATGACATCAACAATGACAGCATAGTTGGAGATGTGGGTGCAGGTGCAGTTGACCAGTATGGGCTGGGCATGCATTAGCTGCATGTTGTCGTAATCCGGTATGTCGGTTTGACAGCCCAGGCGGGTCCATTGATTGGTGAACGAATTCCAGCGTACACATTGGGGATTAGAGCGGGGGCCAAAACGTGTTACATCTATGTCCAGCCACATTTGCAGCTTAATCGGCTGGGATAAGTGCGGTGAGCCCAGGGATCTGTAGGTGATGTGGTTGGCAAGTTGTTGCTGTTCGTTGGGATAAATGACTTCAACTTGACGTTTGACCAAACGGCGATTGCGATAGAAAGCCTCGTTTTCACCTTTTTCCAACGAGTCTTCGTGCTCCATAGATCCTTCGTAGTTGTTGTCATTATTATTTGCGTTATGTTCTTCGGGAGAGTCAATAACTTCTTCACCCGAATTGCCATGAAATTCAATATTATCATCAAATCTAACTTGAATGTGCGGCTCTTCAGCATCTTCAACTTCTACGGCTTCGTTGCTATCCTCTTGCCGGGAGGAAGGTGCAGGTATTTCATGAGCTGTTATACGTATATTTTCTATCATATGTTCGTCACTAGCCGAGGCAGAGGAACCCGACGATTGCCCTGGTTTTTTGGGTACATCAAAAACTTCTATGAATTCCTGTTCTGAGGAACCGGTTGCTGAGAATGTTTTCTGAGATGATATTTTGCGATAGGGTATCTCTATGCGTTTCTCCTCAGCTTCCGTGGAAGGTATTAAGATCGCCAAAGATAAGATAGGCGAAGCTACCTCTATGTCCACACCCCATCTGCGTGTTATAGTCTCATCAAACATATCGGGCAACAGCTGACCCACATCCTTGTATTGGGCATACGATACAATGGCCTTGTAATCACTGCTGCCGTAACTGACTTCATTACTTTCCGGTGGTGATATACCCAGCATATCCAAAGGCACCAATACTTTGGTAAATTTATCAAATTTGCTTTTATCTTGTATATAATTATTGTACTTGGGAAACGTTATAACCGGTTTTTGTTTAGCCGAGTGTTGCAGGAAGGCACTTGTATCGGGCAAAATGACACTTTCAGTAGTGAAAGCATTGGGCTTAAGGTATTTGGTCTTGTGATATTCACTCAGCTGTTCTGGTTCATAGCCAAACAAGGATTCCATGGTGACAATATCCAAGCCAAAAGCCATGTTTGGTTGGACGATTTCAAAAGGATTGGTATAAGTATCGTGTTGCGATCTGGCCAACACCACCATGTATTTGTTGAAGGCATCTAATAAGTCATCAGGTCCACGTTGTATCAATTCCGCAGCTCTTTTCCACTCCTGGCCATATTTACGATCCAATATAACACTGGCTGCTTCCACCAAGTTCTTTATGAAGTATTTATCCTGTGAGTGAGTAAGATTCAAGCCATTTTGCATGAGCTCATAGTTGACCAGCTCTTGCAGCAAACCTTCTGTGACAAGTAGGTCTGCACCATATAAGCGGTCGTGCGAAAACTTCATTTCGTCGGACAGATATTCCATTTCGATTTCGTTAGACCAAACGTTATTATTGATTTCATTTAAAAGAAACGAGGACTCCATTTTATAACGTCGGTGATCCTTTAATAAGGGCTTTTTATGCACCTTAGTTCGATCTACGGTTAGGCAAGCTTTTTGTAAGGTTTCCGCTGTTTTAATGGCTACAAATGAATTAAGTTCTAATTCCAGTTTTTCTAATTGCGACAATTGTTTTCTTAGTTCCACGAAGGGCTCAGAGGTGCAGTTAAACATGTCGGGCATGTTCCAGCCTCCAGACAAATTGTCACACATTCTCTGTCCTTTGCCTTTAGCCGGTAGGGGACAGTTTTCTATTGTCATGCTGCCCAAAGGGGTTCTTGGCCACCAAACACCAGCACCAAATGAACGAGGACAGGCATCGTAGACGACTTCACAGCCGTTAAGAGTAACTTCGGCATAAGGATTTGAACAGGAATCACAACGTCTCCCAATAACACCTTCACGACATTCACACTGGCCCGTCAAAGGATTGCAAGCACTATTAAAGGAACCGATGGAATAGCAATCACAAGGTATACAGGCGGTTTCGTTAGGCGGCTGATAGTGGTTGGTTTTACAATGACATTGCCCGGTAGTTTTATGGCAGTCCGGATGATAACCTTGCTTGACATTACACTTACAGGGGCCGCACACCTTCTCACCCCACCAACCACCCGGACAGGGTTGCTGAACAGTCCTCTCGCAATACTCGCCATGCTGGTATGTAGAATTGCATTCGCAGTGATAGCCTCTTATGTCGCTGACATTTGCACGGCATACTCCGGCCGCACAGGGCTTCACCGTGCAGATGGGTAAGCATTCTGCTCCCACATACCCTGCCAGACACTCACATTTCGAGTGATCCCAAGAAGTAACACAGGTAGAATGACTGGGACAGGCTGGAGGGCATTCAGCTTTCGAAATACATCCATCTTCTACATTCTCACGTATCGAGGGCCGTGTTAACACTGATTGGGCAGCACCTATGCGTACATCTTGTATGCAACCCTCGTAGGGCAGCAAATCACCCACCTGACCTATAGAGCTATCAGCATTGCCAATTACAATTTTACCCACATAAAGGCCCTGAATTTTTTGGGAAATTGGCACGGCACCCAAACGCTGGCCAAAGTCCACTGAAAATTGCAGCTCAGAACCCAACCATTTGATTTCAATACGATGCCATTCACCATCTGACAAATAAGCCCCCGACAGGAACATGGGTTCGTTGTCGAAAATGTAATATAAAATGCCATTTTTTAAACATATAACAGCCGAACTATTTTGACCAATTTGTATTTGTATAAGAAAAGCGTTTTCTTGGCGCGTTCTTATAGCTAAAGAAGTGATCCAGGGCAGCTGTATAGGTCGCAGTAGTGGATTAAAGCTTAAGCTGCCATCACCGGAAAAACGCCAAGGTGCCGGTATGGAGTCCTGACATTGATTGCCTGCATGACCTTCAGGGCATTCACAACTATATGTATTCCAGCCCTCCCGGCACACACCTCCATTGAAGCAAGGCTCCGAGGAGCACAGGGGATTCTTTTGCGGACAACCTGAAATGGTGCCATTGTCTGCTACATATGAATTTAGATCTATGAAACGCTCATCAATACGCAAGTCTGAAATACAGCCTATATAATCCTGATTCTCAATGGGAAAGTGGGCCGGTATTCTAGGCAAACCTCCAATTTGAAGTGGTCCGGTTAAGTCTAAGAAACGATGACAGGTTTCTGTGAGCAAAGAGCATCGTTTATCCAGTTTTAAAGTAGTTTGATTAGCGCAGTTCCAACGCTCACCCAAATTACCCGCTAAGGCAATAGCTGTATCACACTTGTCCAATATTAAGGATATAGTGCGATTAAAGTAATTCACCTCAACTTCGTGCCATTGGCCATCCGATACTTTAGTATTTTGTGATATTGACACCCTTTCAATATGATCTCCCAGGGAATAAGAAAATGTCACATGGCCCTGAGCAATTTCCAGGCAAATGAAATCATGCAGTTCATTGTAGCGGCCATTGTACAGTAGCAAACCATTCTCGTGGACTGTGGCAAAGCGTAATTTTAAATTGAAACGATGTCTTTGCTTTAGACTTTCAAACGTTAGAAATGAGTTGCGTGAGAATGAGCGGGAACGTAGTTCACAGGTAGCTGTATACGGTGGTGGTTGTGAACTTAAGTAATTATTCATGCAGGACAAACCACCCTCACATATGTCTGACATGCAGGGCTTCAGTTTTTTTATATCTGTTTCACAATTAACTCCTGTATGAGAAGCCGGACAAACACATGTATAGCCACCCTCTCTGCGCACACACGAGCCACCATTTTCACAAGGATCTGAGTAGCACAAGTCAACTTCGGTGTCACACAAATAGTGCTCTTTGCTGCCGGTAAAACCCTCAGGACAGGAGCAGGCAAATGTGTTTACAGGATATATGGGCCGGAATAAAACTGTATCGCTGTGAATAAAATCCGAGGCATTGCCAAATTTCAAAACTGTCAAACACTCTTCAAAATTCAAACAGGGTTCACGGACACAGAGATTATCATCAAACGGCAACACTTCAACTGTGGCCAGTCTGGCTAATATGGCACGATTCAAATATACACGTTCCTGTAAGTATTGAGGTGTATAGAACTCCTCATGTGATACATCTGGTCTTTTGGCCGAAAAGCTAACATTTAAAATGCGCGAAGTTACATCGGTATCATCTTGTATGGAAAATATAAATATATTCTCCTTTGGACAAGGTATTATGGCAGCTAAGCCGTCCAAGAAGAAGTTCAGCAGGGGTGACAAAAAGGCTTCCTCGGTCATTTCGTTTAAGCGCACAGTAACCGAGTTAAAAAGCATATCTTCGGTGATCAAACGCACCGCCAACTGCATTATTGCCTTGGCTTCGTTAATGCCATCCGTTACTGACACCTCCATGGTGGCAAATTTGGGAACATTGGTGTTGAGTTGGGGACTAAGGCTTAAGCCACCACTAGTTTGATTTAGTCTAATCAGGTTTGCGTTGTTGCCAGACAAAATGCGGTAGTTAAGCTTGTCGCTAACGTCAGCATCAAAGGCAGGTATGCGTCCAATGTCGCCACTAGGGAAATGATCACGGAAGTTGTTGAAGATTACTTGAAAGTCGCGCAAGACAGGAGCGTTGTCATTAACGTCAGTCACTAAAATTTCCACATGCGCATCATTTCTTAAAGGGGGACTGGCGGCACGTATAACCAATTCGAAGCGCTTACGGTTGGATTCGTAGTCCAGCTCCGTCATGGTTAAAAGCTGAGCTCTTTCTGAGCCTGGACGAGTAACTAAAGAAAAAGAATTTGAGTCGTCTCCTCCTATAATCGAATAATGAACTACAGCATTAACGCCTTCGTCAGGATCGTGGGCGTGTATTTCTCCCACGACCGAACCGACAGGTGAGTTTTCTGGCACATATAAAGTTATTTTGTCCGAAGAAAAAGTTGGCGGTGAGTCATTTACATCTTCTAAGCGTATTTGTACTTCTACAGAACTGGACATCGCCGGAGAACCTTTATCCACAGCTATGGCGGTTAAGTGATAAATAGCCACACTTTCTCGATCTAGACCCTTATTTGTTCTTATAGTACCAGAAGTGGGATCTATAACGAATGAACCATCTTCTACATCACGATCGCTCAGCAGATACTTAATACGTCCATTCAGGCCAATATCAGGATCTGAAGCCGAAACTTGTAAAACGGAAGTACCCACTAAGGCATCTTCCAGTATGGATGCTTGGTACAGCGGGTTTTTAAATTGAGGCGGATTATCATTCACATCGGTAACACTTATTTCCACATCGGTGGTGTCGCTCAACGATGGATTGCCACCATCTTTCGCGGTAACCGTCAATAAATAACCACTAGTTGTCTCGCGATCCAACAAAGCATTTGTTATAATAGCTCCGGTCTGCGGGTTGATAGAAAATGGGTCTGGACTGCTCAGACCATTGATGCTCTCTTCGTTCAAAGAGTACGTTATCAAAGCATTAATTCCCACATCGCTATCAGTGGCTGATACAACTAATACAGTAGTACCTATGGGAGCATCTTCAAATACTGAAGCACTGTAAGGAGCATTTTCAAAAATGGGCGCAAAGTTATTGGCATCTGTAATGTTGATATTAACCGTGGCCGTATCAGCTCTTCCCCCCGAATCTGTGGCAGTTATAATCAAAAGAAAACGTTTTTCTTGCTTATAGTCTAAGGACTGAGCAATAGTTATCAGACCACGTCCATTTTGCGATGTTATGGCAAAACGTCCTCTTGTATTTCCCGATGTAATTTCGTAATGCAAACGTGAGTCTTCGTCTGGATCTGTAGCGGTTACAGTACACACTGGTGTGCCAGGTGGCTGATCTTCCCCAACGTTGGCTTCATAGTATTTAGGATTAAATACGGGGTCATTATCATTAACATCCTGTATTGTTATTACAACTGTGGAGCTGGCAGATTTAGGTGGAATCCCACCATCTTTGGCTATAACTTGAAAAGCAAAACGACTCTGTTCTTCGCGATCTAGTTGCTTAATTGTTTGTATCCAACCAGTGCGCGAGTCGACAGCCAAGGGAAAGTTATCATCTCTTTCTAAAATACTGTACTGAATCTCCGCATTGGCGCCTTCGTCTGAGTCGTAGGCCTGTACCCGTATAATATTGTAACCCACTGGTACATTCTCTAACACCGACTCTTGAAATTGTGACGTATAAAAACGTGGTGCGTTGTCGTTTGTGTCCAAAACATTAACTAAAAGTTGGGTGGTATTACTTCTCGAAGGGCTGCCTCCATCTTGGGCTCTTATAACTAAACGATAACTCCGAACACTCTCGTAATCCAAAGGCTTAACCAAACTGACATCACCGCTCATGGAATCAATGGCAAACTGTGATTGCGTATTACCGCCAATAATGGCATAACGTATGGCAGCATTGTTGCCTTGATCGGCATCGGTAGCCCGTATATGAGCTACGACATTATCATCGCCCCAACGATCTTCGGGCACTTGGACCGAATAGGTACGTTCACTAAATTGCGGATAATTATCATTGTCGTCCAGGATTTTTACTAACACACTGGCTGTGGCTGTTTTACGTTCACTCTGAGCCGAAGCCATATCCGAAGCTGTCACCACAATGTTGTAGCTATCGGAAGTTTCACGATCCAAAGAAGTGCGCGTGGCTATTACACCACTACGAGCATCGATGCGGAAAATAGGTATTTCTTGGTCCTGCAAAGTGCCAGTACCATCTAGAAAGATTTATTTAAAAATTAAAGGATTATTAAACACAATATGAATTTGAGGGAATGAAAAATGCAGGCATTTATGGAAAAAATTCTCATATTTAATTTGTTCCAATACCCCACTTGGGTATATTGAAGATTGCCAAAGGCCATGCGGAGAGTGTTGCTTATTTATTGGATTCATTTAAATTCGAACGCAGATAAAATTGATATTAAGCCCGGATTGCAACTCAGACCTTATCATCATCAGCTCCATGAGACTTTCCGAGTGGTAGTAGCGCGAGAGCAAAACAACTCACACTTTCATAAACAGACATTGGAATCGCAAACAGTTACGCACTTTTTTAATTATCTCAGATTTTAAACCATTATTTGTGTGAAATGAATTTGAAAGACACAAACGTCAGAACAGCGCTGACCAGCCGCATGTTAATCATGTAATCTGGCCCCTCCCGATATTCTTTATATGCCGCGAAGCATCTAATCAGACAAGATAAACAGGAATACTTTCATCGTGGAGGATGTAGGTTTTTCTTAACCGTAAATTTACAGTTGGGAATTGGCAATAGATTCGGAAACAGAGTAGCAATAAGGTACACGTACCATGAATGTGTTGTTCCTGTGGAAACCTGACTTCTTACCTGCTGGGCAAGAAAAAGAGAAGAAAAACCCTGTAAGGAAACTTACCTGTAACACTTTCTATGCCGTATTCAATTTCAGCATTTTTACCAATATCCTGATCTGTGGCTCTCAGTGTGATGACGGTGGAGCCGACTGTAGCACCCTCCCGTATAGAAGTTTCAAATTGTTCAGCTTCAAATGTAGGACTATGATCATTGCAGTCCAATACATTTACCTGCAACGTAGTGGTGCCGGAACGCGGCGGAAAGCTATCATCTGTCGCCACTACACGAAAATAATGAACATCCATCAGTTCACGATCTAAACTGGCCGAAGTGGTTACCACTCCCGTACGCGAATCCACCTTAAACAAAGATTGAGAACGAGAATCTAATAAAGAAACCATGGAATAAACAACAGGTGAGTCCTCCGGATCACGTGCCCGGACCGTGGTAACAGTAGAACCAGCTGGTTGTTCCTCTAGAACTGAGGCCACATACAAAGCCTGCTCGAAAAAGGGAGACTGATTTCTCAGCTCTCGTCTCACTCTTTTGGCAATATCGGTGTCATTAAATTCCTGGTGATGATAAACAATTTTCAAACGATGATCCGAATCCACGATATCACTACGATCGCATCTTATGTTAAAAGTTATGATGACTTTCCACATGGACTCATGTATGCAAACATCACGACTGGCCACCAAGTCACGATTCTTGTGCTCGATAGCGAAACGTTCATCGTTCACGTCCAGGAAGTTTACCTTGCAATACTGGCATATGGAGCGCGGCAAGAAAGCATTTAAATTATTGATAAATTGAGACTTTCTCAGACATATCTGATTCCATTTATCGGTGGTGTGTATGGCATACGATGCATACGTCTCTGATATCCACTGTTTAGCGTCTGTAATGCGTCGATGAAGATTTGTTTCTATGGCAAAAGAGCTGGCGTCCGGAAAACTGCGACGTTTGCGCGACAGAATACGGTGGCGCATTTCATTGTCGTAAGCATCGCCAAATATTAAATCTCCCTCTCTGAAGTCATTGCTGGAATGGTTGTGACTGTATGCCACCAAAAAATTGGAAGACAACAGGTCAACCTGTTTCTTTTGCTCAAGACCTAACGCCAACACATCTCTTCTCTTTCTGCGTCTTCCATAGCCTGTATCTTCCTCCTCATAGTGGCGAGCATGAATTTCCTCCTCCACACGACGATCCTCGTTGCATGTATGCCCCGACACAAAGATTCTTATGGGCAAACTGTAATAGTCTATGCTGCGCAATCTATTTGAGGTGGAGTCCACATAAAACGTAAATAAATTTGGATAATAAATGCCATCGCATTTAAGTGACTTTCTCAATTGTATTTGGCCATCCTTGTGACTGACAGCGACTAGATGGTGGACAAAGTGAGCCGATTTATGGGCATTGATTTTGTAGTGGCGTTCAGAGCCCAACTTATAAACGGAGGCATTGAAAATAACGGTGTCCGGTTCGGCGCTTTCATGCACGATTATCAGATACGCATTTGAAATCTGTACTGTATGGCCGACGGCCAACAATAGTATTAAACATGTTTTCAATAACGTTTGCCGAAAATGATGGCATGCGTTTGTGCTGCTTGTGCGGCCGATTTTAATGGAATTTCTTGGGGTAGACGCACTCAAGCGTTGTGCCACAGCAACTGGTGATGGAGACACGAATGATGACAGCAGCATTGTTTTTCTTCTCTGAGCTGCAGTTGACGTTGCTGTTGCTGCTGCTGCTGTTGTTGGCAAACCATGTTGAAGGTGTTGTTGAAAACTCATTTTTTTGTGCAACCAAGTGGCATGTAAGCGTGTGTGTGTTTCTCTGTTTTGTTTTTCCAACTTTGTTGTATGTTAAATGTTTTAATGTGGTTGTGTGGCTTTTTGTGCAAGTGATTATTAAGTAGTTGGTATTTTGTGTCGGTGTGGGTGTGGGTGTGGGGTGTGGGGTGTGGGTGAGTGGGTGATGATTATGTTGGTGTGTGTGTGAAAATGATGTGCGTGTAAAGTAGTCGAGTACAGTGTGCCGAGATTGAGGTGGTCAGTTTTGTGGTCGAAACCGTAATTAACCGCACATCAAAAATGTTTCTTGCTAAAAAACAACATTTGTTTGTTGTTTTCATTAACTTTATAGCGTTCCTTCTTTTTTTTTTTCTTTGTTCTTTCTTCCTGGTATAATTCGGTTTTTATGTTAACAGCTGCAAAGGAAAGAAGAAAAACGTTTAATTTAAGACCATCATTCATTCTATAGAATAACAATAAATATTAATAAAAATCATTGTTGTTGTTTTGAGTTTAAGTTATTTAAAAACTTTAGGAGTTTTCTGAGCAACATTTTACATTTATTACATCTTTCAAACGATTTAAAACAAAACTGTAATTGTTATCAAAAGATTTTTAAAACGTTAATAGTTTGAGCCAAGTTAGCGCAAATGAATAACAGATTTACAAGTACGACACATGAAGCTAAATTCTAGGCAGGTAAGTAAAAACTAGATGGGTTAACGGAAAATCAAAAAATACTACTCCTTCTTTCCTCCTCCCTAGGCCAGTTCTAGTACAATACACTGAATATGTAGTATTCGACCCCTGACTACTGGTCTCAGGTTAACAAAACACATTATGACCACATTATGATGTATGAAAATCGGTAAAAAGCCTCATATTTCTTTTTCTTTGGTTGCTGCGTAATGAAAATGCAATTCATAATAAATGCGCGATTTTTTTAATAAAAACCTTAAGACTTAAGACACAATAATAGGACAAATGCCCTCATTTTAAGACCACCATTGTACAACCTGACACAAAGAAAATGCCAAAGATTTTCTTTTGTTGCAATTTTCTTAATAAATGGAAAAATTTTGGTTTTGCTTTTAGTTTGTGTTTTTTTTTCGACACTTTTTTGTAACTCTTGTCACAACATCAGGTAATAGTTGTCGCATTTTTGAGGGGTATTCAAGAGTCTGTTGATTCTTGTCCAGCAATGCAAGTCTAAAACAGTTAAGTCTGGCAACCTTGCTGTCCAGTGGAAGTACAGCCTTCAGAATTTCGGTAGTGGCCTCTAAAGTTCATCACGCTCCAGCATTATTTTAGAAAAAAGAAAGTCTGATAACGTCTCCAGGTGGCTGCAACACACAGTAACTTGGTGTTGTTGTTGCTACTTCTATTTTACTCTACTGGGTGTTGTTTGCTACAAAATATTGCATTCTGTAATATTTAGTATGAGGTATGATATTTTCAGAACACTATTCGAGTCCATTTAAAATGCAACAATTCAATATACAAACTTGTTCATGAAATGTTTGCATATAAATTCAATTTAATCTTTTCGTTTCTTAAACTTTCAAACTTGAACTAAACCAACTTCAAACGTATTGAAGAACTTAATAGAGGACAAGACATGAATGCACAAAAGCATGTACATATTTTAAACTTTTAATCTGAAGCATCTGCAAGTTTTAAAATTAAATAAAATGTATTTAATACATGAACAGTGGCTCCATCGCCCAAATGCGTACGATTTTGTTGAACGGAAATATTCCCTAAATTGAGAATTACACTTAATTTTCTTTCATTTATCGGTTTTAATGATACTACACTTCCCCTTCAGTTTAAATGTATTTTTCAATTAAAGCAATATTTCCATAGAAAAAAAAAAAAAATAGTGGACGATTGTGCGATGGCATCACTGTATGTTATATGTGTTTTATACGTGGTGATCTTTTAAATGTTAGTTTCATTTGATTAAAAAGAAGTTTGAATAAAGTTAAGTTTCATTACTTTCTTTCTAGCCGGAATGTAAATGATATTGAGTGCATAAATCAATAAAAAACACTTTGGGCTAAGTTCTACTTTTATTCTTTATTTTAATATCGATGTACGTTTGTCTGTGTTTGAGTTCATTTGGTTTTTAAGTTTTACAATTTTTATTTAACTTTTTTTTTACCATTTTGTTGTTGATTCTTTTTCATGTGACTTATAAATATTCATAGCAAATCCGACCATCTCTTGGGTACTCAAAAACTGTGATATCATTGCGGGTTAGAGTTTTTTTTTTTTTTTTTGAAATTTTACTCAAAAGAATTTAATTTAAAGTTGAAATTTGCTGAAGATTAAAGTTAAAGGGTTTGCATAGCAGTTATTTCGAATAGGGGGTTTCAGCTCATGGCACATGTTGGTGCAGAATTTCTTTTATAATTCCGAATTGTAGACGCTTTTTTCTTTCGCACTTTTCTTTATTAATATTTTTGGTGGAAATTGAGAATTTTGTTTATTATATAATTTTAAGGGTTTTCTTTCATATTCTGGATTTATGAATAGCAATAGTAACAGTGTACAGATTATTTTTGATATACGATTATGCCAGACTGGACTGAATATTTCATTGTTTTTGCCAGATGAAAAGAAAGAAAAATGTATGTAACAAATGCTGACATTCCTATTTTAATTGCAAATAAAAACTACGAAACAACAATCTGAATCTGAAAATACAATTTTGCAAACTTAATGTTTTCTGGTTGCGACAATCTTGGTTGCGACGTGTAAATCGGTAGAATATACAAACAGTAATACTTTTTACTAAAAAAAACTTATTCAATAGATATACTTTGAGCAATTTTGGCAGTTTTGTTTCATTTAGTATTTGAGGCTTTAACTTCAAGTTTAAATGTGCTGACAAATGTGAGAGTTGGGCCCGTTCTCTCGAGCAGCATTTCTACCATCATGCATCCATCCAATTCTAATTCATAACTTAACAAAAACTAGTTACTTTTGAGTAGTTTTATATCACTTCACACATCCACACAAATACTGTTGACGTGTGTGAATGCCAAACATATATGTAAATATGTACAGGCCCTGTCCTGTCCCTGAAGATTGTTATTGGAACAAATAACTGGAACATGTTAACAATTTTTCTCCCATAATTCTATCTTGTTCTTTTGACACAAAACCTGTAAAACGTAAGTTAATGCTTTTGGTAAAGTGGCTCAGGAATCAATATCCATGAAAAGCAACTTCTATAGGATCCTTAGCACTAGCACTCATATCTTTTGCTTAATTAATTGGTGTGAAGTAATAAGAAGAAATTGTGTTAAAAAGTAATTGGCTTAGCAATTGTTTGGGTCGCTCAGAGCTGGCAAGCAGACAGATTGGCTGCAATCGTCATATTCTTAGAAAATGAAATTAATTTCAAACTAATAAAAATGTTTGTTTTCAAATACATTCAAAGAATAGCAAAAAGAAAACTTCAGAAGCAGTTAAAGAATAAGTGAGAGTTTGAACTTTGAACTTAATATTGATATTAATTTGCCATAACACCGCATTTTTTCACTATTTCTATTTGAGTCATTCTCTTATGCGGAAAAAAGTAAAACTTTGCATAGGAATTCAATTCAGGGTTGAGTGCCGCGATGGATGAGTTGGTAGAGTGTTTGACCAACAGTCCCCACCTTGTTCAGTAGGAACATATAATTGATTTTATGACCAAATGTTTATGTGATTAAGAAGTCTGTTTCTAAAAGATTTATCAGCAGCTTTTCTCCAGATAAATGCCGCTGTCAGAAGGAAAAATTCTGTTAGCGCGAAACTGTACTAATAGTGACTTCCCAGCTCTGCTCATGTGTAAGTTTTTGTATTAATTCTTTAATTGCTGCAACTTTTTCAACTTTGCCAATCATTAAATATTCCTTTTAGTATCAAACAAATGTGCAAATTTAAGTGTAAGTTCAAGGTTTAAGTAAAATGGAATATAAAATCGACCAACAAGGTCTTGTCAGATTCAGAAGTGAATAAACCTCAAACAACATGGACGATTTGGAAGATTTGCAAGTGCAGGAACTTGAAGCAAACACAACAAACTCTACGCCAAACCAGGAAAAGAAGCAACCAAACCCTAAAAGAAAGCAAATAGATGAATCCAAAGCTAAAGTCGGTATGTAACAAAATAGTCGTATAGTTTGGGTCTCCCCGCTTTAAACTTTACTGATTTTCTAACAGATTTTGAAGGTGTAGAAACCGTCAAGGGCACCCGCTACCTGCTTAAAGGTTTCCGTTTTCTCGGCCTTTACATTCCAAAAACCAATAGAGCTTTTTATATCGTCTACTCTCTTATTATGAACACGTTAATTACTGCTTATGTGCCCCTAGGGTTTGTCATAACCTTCATAATGGCTGAAGAATTTGAACTCCGTGAACTATTGGCGGTCCTGCCAGTGATCATTAATATATTTGGTTGCTCATTAAAAAGCACAGTAATGGGGTTTCTTTTGCCGCGACTTTTAAACTGTGAGCCCATATTTAAAAAATTAGATAAACGTTGTAGCACCGAAGAAGAACTGAAAAGCCTTAAAGCCTTAATTAAAAAAGGCAATCGACTTGTGTTGATGTTCGCAACTTCATATCTCAGTTATTCGGCCAGTACGTGTATCAGCGGTGTCATATCCCACCGTATGCCCTACAACGTTTACAATCCCTTAATCGATGAAAAAGCTTCAAATTATCATTTCTGTCTTGCAATTTTCGTGGAAATGGTTATGATAGATGTGTTTTCTTGGCATCAGGTGGTTGATGACTCTTATTATGTATAACATCCGGGGAAGCAACATGCTCACGATGCGCTCTTGCAAATGTAGCTTTTTTTGGCCTTAATGAAGACTTCAACTAGCGATAAATCGCACAATACTTTTGAATGCTAAAATTTCACAATTTTGAGTATATTTTAGTGATATTTATTTTTGGCTGAAAGTTGCCAATCTTTGCCGAAAGCCCTTTCCGTGCTCACCTCGTTTAGGCTTCTCTTTGTCAATCCATGTCACATTTATGCATATTTAATGCACAAACTGCTGGCTGTGATTTGATTTAGCTGTTATAAATCTGATGTCCAGGACTATTTATGATGATGTTTATCAAAGGATTTTGGGGAATTGTTCTTAAACGTGAGTTCATTTATCTTACAAGCTATAAACTCCATTTTTATTTATTTGCCATCATAAAAAGCAAGAAGGAGTGTAAAGAGAACAAGAGAAACTATTAAATTTGCAACAACTCGATATAAAGAGGAAAAAGGATGTTCAAAGAAAAAGGAACGGTAAAAGACTTTCAGGAAATAAAAACCATGTAACGATTTCAACGTCACCATGTATTACTGCGATAAAATTATACTGAAGAGTAAGTGGAAAATATTTATATGTCAGGACACATTTTCATGGCAAATTAAAATTTACATCGCCCCCATTTGACACTTTGGCTGATGCTACTTTTGACTACGGGCCACGTTTAAGTTTTGCTGATGCAGCAAACAGCATTTTTTTAAGTACCTCAAGAAAAATACTTTCGTATTTTCGTTATAAATTATGAAATAAAAAACGACTGTACGAAAATAAGGATTATTTACAAGTAAATATGTATGTATGTATGTTTGTATGTTGATTCAAAATGTTTATTTTACTGCCGTTCGGTATTTGAACAAAATTTACGTTTTTCTCTGCTTATTCCTCCGGCGAATTGACTAATAAAATGTGTGTTGTCAGTTTCTAAAGCTTTCGAACAACCAGTGGAAGCTTTTAGCAACACTAAGCAGAAAATTTACTTGCGGCAAATTGTGAAAAAAATATTGTGTAGTTGGTGGCACTTTTCTGTCACTGTCACTAGTTAAGCTGAAAGCCAGAAGTTGCAAGGAAATAATTATATTAAACCAATTCATATTGTAGTTGTGGGCGTACTTATTTTTTTTTTAATAACTATAAAAGGAGATTTTAATAAGATTCTCATTTTTAATATCATTTCTATTAAGTTTGCCACAAGCCTAAAAAATTGCAGAGTGTAAGAATTTAAATGACAACATTCCTCAATATTCGTCCCTGAACTGAAACTTAAAACGGAAGAGAAGTGTTTTGAGTGATTATATGTACGTAGATCAGATACTTGGTGCAAGACAACAGCATCTTGTGGACATTTTCATCACCGAACTTAGACCACTATTTCAGTATCTTCACTTTCTAGCGATTTGAGGTTTAAACCACGGCCATAATGTTACAGCCAAAAGTAGGCTCATGACCAAAACCAGGATGCAGTCCTTCAAGACATTCTAGAGGCATGTAGCTTCTCGTTCTGCCCCTTGACTTTGGGTGAAAATGTTCGAAGAACCTGCATAACTGAAGTTATGCAAAAACTTGCTAGAGTATTGGTTGTGGCACCAGCCGAGGTACCCCATCGCCTCTACACCCTCCGAAAAGCAGAGTGCCCCAATCTGGTTAACGCCAAGGCAAAATCTACTACCCGCGGACGTAATCAACTGATTACCTAATGACTACTTTTCAGTAATTTAACCCGTCAACAATTAATCGAAATAATGACCAACGTCACAGTCATAAATGAAAAAAAATGAAAGATTAATTTTAAATTTTATTTATTGTGCCTCCATAACTAGTCTGTCCCCATAATAGTAGACCTCCTCAGATATCATACATGTGTTTTTTCCAATCCCCAAAGTAGTTGTGATACTCACTTCTTATAGTGCCCTTTAGGAATTCAATTTTTATCTGTTCAATCAAACTATCCTTTCAGGGGCGAAGTCAGTTGTAGGTATTGCAAGAAGTCATCCTTTCATGCAATTCTTCAGAAAAAAGTCGCCAAATCTGGTGCATAGTTCATCAATTTTGAATCAAAAAGCTCGCTGCCACGCCGCTTCAGGCCCAGTTTTCTAAATCTGAATACAACCAGGTTGCGCCATTGCAAATCATTTTATGGTGTTTATAACTACTTAAGTCCATTTTTATTATAAAATTGCATGTATTTTTGTCGCCGGCAGAAAACCGCCGAACACCCAAAACACTTCTTCATGTGACGTTTTTGAACAGCCCTCGTCAATGTTTTTATATATTTCTTCTTACAATAAACTATATTAAATATTTAAACTGAAAACGATTTAAACTCAACATGATTCTGTTCCTTTTTTAATTTAATGATTTGTTTTCTGAGTGCAAGTGCCTAATCCTTGTTTTCGGATTTGTACTAAATATTATGTTGGCAGCATTTGACAAGTCCATATGCGCCACAACGATAGAACAATTTTGTACAAATAGATCGAAACAATATAAATAAATACTTAAATGATGGACTTTAATTTAAAATTGACGTGCAAACAATGTGGTTTATTAAAAGAGAGGGCGAAAGTGTCTTCGCGGCCGACACGTTAAATAAAGTTTTTCCTTAGAAACACCAACGAATGTATGTATGTAAATAAAAATATAAATACGAACATGTAATTTGCCATTCACTTTAACGCGATGGTTTTTTACTTATTGTCTGCAATTTCATAAGAGTATTAAATTATAAAGAAAAATGTTATTTTGTTTTTTTCTATCTGCATTCTTTGTTCTGCCATAAACCTTTTAATTGTTTTAAGCGACAGGAAAAAAAACCAGAAATTATTTTCACAATAGACAATTGAAGGGTGTTCCTTCAAATGCAGGCCCAGAAATCATAGAAATCATAAAGAGTAAAAAAATATGTGATTTTTTTCCCTTAAATATCTATTCAACTGAAATTGGATTTTAAAAGTGTACCAAGTTGATTCCTATTTTCTAGTCCCGGCTCATAAAGCAGGTTCTGTGGTAATCTGCTTTTCGGGGTGTGGAGAGGAAGAGGTTCCCGGTGTTGGCACACAACCAAAACTGGAGGCAGTTCGTGTATGACTGCGGTTATGCAGGTTCTTCCCAAACCTTCACCGAAAACCTATTGGCAGAGCTGGGACGAATATGGCTCGGAAGGATGCCTCGAAATAAGGACAAGGCTATTGTGCTGACGCATGCTACAGTCGTCATTTGCTGCGACTGCAGGAGCTGCATAACAATAATTTTCTAACTGAACAAACTGGAAAACGGAAGGTTGTTTCCGTTCAATAAAATATTCTTTTCCTATTCTTTTCAAAAGATTTTAATTTAGCACAAGATCAGTTCAGTGAAGGCAAAGTGGCATATTTCAGTTAAAAAATTATAAGGTCTCCCCATGCCACAAACAGTACTTTACAGTAATATTGTACAAATAAAATAAAATCGATTTAATTTATGATTAAGAAATATTAAAGAAAAGTAAACATTTTGTGAATCAGGTGGGGCACCCTAATACAGGCTGTTTGTTGTCTTATCTGAACGAACAGTGTGACTGATGTCTGTAAGTTTGCAGACCGTCACTTTAACCTCTTAACAAAACACTTGTATTGCCGCTTTAATGACACGTTCGTTTTATACAATTGAAACATTCTGAAACAGCAGGCATTCAAATTCTAACACTTTCGAGTCACAGCCGAACAATTGAAGTCCTTAACAGTCTCTCCGCTTGCAAAACATGACATTGCAATGCAATTGCAATGTGGCCTTTTTCGTTAAATAAAAAAAAGGAAAACAAACAAACAATATTAAAAAAAGGGGTGAAAGAAAACCAAACTGGAAATTGTACTGTCGAAATGTGGAAAGAAAGGATGCTGAGGCCGAATGTGAGCCTAATGACTGTACGAGGAGTTAATGAGGTAAATTTGTTGTCTCCGCCAACTCAAGTTCATATTTAAAGCCGCGTTTTAAACTTGTTAAATGTCAAAAGTGCTTGGGATGATAAACAATTGTGATAATTGGATAGAATTGTCGATCTTAGGACGACATCAGTTCGCATGCGTATGCGCTGTGTGACCTGTAATCGTCTGGAATTCTTCAGAGAACGGCAGTGTAGACTGCCGGCCCTATAGCATATTGTCTACCAACTTGTTATAACCTGTCATGGACAATATGGAAACCAAAGACATGCGACTTCATTCCGCATGAGTGAATTGGAAGTATGACCATCTGAAGGGGGATTATTGAGAAGATTTTCATAAATTCGATTAAACCAAAAACCTTGGACACTTTCAGAGCCAAATTATCGCACTGCCATCCCTCAAATTCAGCCTAATTAGTGCCTTCGAATCATGGGTGATTAGAAATTTCGAAATTAATTCACGCTGTTCATTTTTAAAACCCCTTTAAATTATTTAAATTATTATTTATTTTTCAAAGTTTTTCTTTTTATTACGCTTTAATTATAGTATCAAAAACATGTCTTTTAAATTAAAATTTTTGTTTGTTGCAAATTTCAAATTAATGCAGTTTCAAAGTTTTTCATTTTTTCTCCGTTTGCTTTTCTTGATTCTTTCAAGTATCAATTTTCATTTGACAAGTTTGAAAGAAAAAACGAAATAGTCGTAAACTATTTTAGAAAGATATGAATTACTATTTCTTGGTGTTTCAACTGTGTCATTAGAGTATTTTATCTCAGTTTCTACATTTAATATATAAAGAGTAGATAAGAAAAGGAAAAGTTTTGCTTCAGACTGTCGTGTATGTATGGATGTGTTATACGCGACTATGTTGGTACATAATTGCATTTAAAGAGCGTATTGTACCAGTCCGAATAAATGCGATCTGGACTTGCGAGTCAAAAAGCTTTCGATCCTTTAAGACCCAATCATGAAACTATTTAATCATTAAATTCATAAAAATTAATTTTGTTTTAGAAAAGTACCACAAAAATCAATAAAACATCTTGTTGTTTGGTTACCTCTCTCGCTCTAATCTTATCTTCGTCTGCTTCTCTCATCGAACGGATCGAATGCGAAGCGTGTGTGCTTTTATTTCGTATTTTATTCGAGGTTTCGAAAATATCAAATTGATTTAATATTTTCTGTTTGCGGCAATTTTGGTTGCGAAGTGTGAATCGGTAGAACACACAAACAGTCACTCATATCTTTTGCTTAATTAATTGGTGTGAACTAATAAGAAGAAATTGTGTTAAAAAGTAATTGGCTTAGCAATTGTTTGGGTCGCTCAGAGCTGGCAAGCAGACAGATTGGCTGCAATCGTCATATTCTTAGAAAATGAAATTAATTTCAAACTAATAAAAATGTTTGTTTTCAAATACATTCAAAGAATAGCAAAAAGAAAACTTCAGAAGCAGTTAGAGAATAAGTGAGAGTTTGAACTTTGAACTTAATATTGATATTAATTTGCCATAACACCGCATTTTTTCACTATTTCTATTTGAGTCATTCTCTTATGCGGAAAAAAGTAAAACTTTGCATAGGAATTCAATTCAGGGTTGAGTGCCGCGATGGATGAGTTGGTAGAGTGTTTGACCAACAGTCCCCACCTTGTTCAGTAGGAACATATAATTGATTTTATGACCAAATGTTTATGTGATTAAGAAGTCTGTTTCTAAAAGATTTATCAGCAGCTTTTCTCCAGATAAATGCCGCTGTCAGAAGTTAGCGCGAAACTGTTCGATTTAATATATGAAATTAGTACTAATAGTGACTTCCCAGCTCTGTTAATGTGTAAGTTTTTGTATTAATTCTTTAATTGCTGCAACTTTTTCAACTTTGCCAATCATTAAATATTCCTTTTAGTATCAAACAAATGTGCAAATTTAAGTGTAAGTTCAAGGTTTAAGTAAAATGGAATATAAAATCGAACAACAAGGTCTCGTCAGATTCAGAAGTGAATAAACCTCAAACAACATGGACGATTTGGAAGATTTGCAAGTGCAGGAACTTGAAGCATATAAAACAAACTCTACGCCAAACCAGGAAAAGAAGCAACCAAACCCTAAAAGAAAGCAAATAGATGAATCCAAAGCTAAAGTCGGTATGTAAAAAAATAGTCGTATGCTTTTGGTCTCCCCGCTTTAAACTTTACTGATTTTCTAACAGATTTTGAAGGTGTAGAAACCGTCAAGGGCACCCGCTACCTGCTTAAAGGTTTCCGTTTTCTCGGCCTTTACATTCCAAAAACTAATAGAGCTTTTTATATCGGCTGGTCTCTTATTATGAACACGTTAATTACTGTTTATGCACCCATTGGGTTTCTCATGACCTTCATAATGGCAGAACGATTTGAACTTAGTGAATTCTTGACGCCGCTGCCGGTCATCATTAATGCATTTGGCTGCTCAGCAAAAGCCATAATAATGGGGTTTCTTTTGCCGCGACTTTTAAACTGTGAGCCCATATTTAAAAAATTAGATAAACGTTGTAGCACCGAAGAAGAACTGAAAAGCCTTAAAGCCTTAATTAAAAACGGCAATCGACTTGTGTTGATGTTCGCAACTTCATATCTCAGTTATTCGTCCAGTAAGTGCGTCGGCGGTATCATATCCCACCGTTTGCCCTTCAACATTTACAACCCCTTTGTCGATGCCGAAGCTTCAAATTATCATTTCAGTCTTGCCATGCTCATAGATATGGTTCTGATCGATTTGGTGATCTTTCAGCAAGTCGTGGATGACTCTTATGCGGTGATTTATGTGAACATTTTGCGAACTCATTTGGACATTTTAATGAAAAGAATAACCAAATTGAATACAACTACTAAGGAATCCCCGCAAAAGAACTATGAGGAACTAAAGTTATGCATTATTGACCACAAAAATCTAGTGGAGTGAGTAAATTTGTCACACTTAATACCTGTTAATGTCAAATTGAAGCACCTGTTTTCTTTTCAGACTTTATAACACAATAGCTTCGGTTATTTCGATCACTATTTTTGTGCAATTTACCATCACGGCTTCTGTTTTGAGTACAACTTTACTCAACATCTTAATTTTTAATACAGACTTTGCTTCAGTTGTTGCCTCCTGCATTTATATTTTGGCCGTTGTAATGGAAACGTTTCCTTTATGTTACTGCGCCCAGTGTTTAATGGACGAGAGTAGTCGCTTGTCAGATGTCATTTTTCATTCCCAATGGGTTGACCAGGACCGGCGCTACAGACAAGTTTTGATATTTTTCATTCAACGTTCGCAGAATACTTTTGAGTTTACAGCTGGGAAACTGATTCCTATAACGATGAACAGCTTTTTGAGCGTAAGTAAGAATAATTATTTAATTGACGTAACAATTTTTGAAACCAGTAACTTGGAAAGTGTTGACGAAGTGTTTTTGAAAGATATTTTTCAAAGAAAAGTTTTCTAATGACACATTCTTTATCCAGGGTTGTTTTAAAAGTCTATTTCAAAGTACGTCTTAAATGTATTTTGCGTTTTTTATACGATATAAAATAAAGCCTAAAATGAAGTTTATTTTAAAACTTTAAAATGTTTGTAGTGAGTTTCAGGAAAAAACACAGTATTAAAAAGTGATTTTTTAAAGGCTTGTACTTTTCTCAAAAGATAGTCTCGTTTTAAAGATAATTTGTTTTGCAAAACAGAAAAAGACTCTTGAAAAGGGCGCTGTTTTAAAAAGGAGTGGGTTTTTTCAAAGGCAGTTTTCTTAAAAGATTTTTTATTGAAATGTAATTTGCAGAGGTGCTTAATTTTTTTTAAAAAGTACGGTTTTCAAAAAGTATTTGTTTTAAAAAGTACTTCTTTTAAAGCTAATTTTGTTATAAGTCTTTTTTTAAAACGTATTTTTTTAAAAAATATTCTTTTTAAACGGTACTTTTTCAAAGGTACTATTTTTAATGGTACTTTTTTAAAAGGTTTTCAGAAAGAAAATACTCATACACGGCATACTATTTTTTCAAAGTACTTAAAAAATCTTGTGTCAGAAGGTGGTTTGTTTTAAAAGGTACTTATTTGAAAAATAATTATAGTATGCGAAGTATATTTATTAAAAGGTACTTTTGAAGAATGTTCTATTTTCAAACTGTATTAAAAAACTATTTTAGTTTACGAGTATTCAAGAGATTCCTTTCTAAAACTGATATTAAATGAACGCAGAGTTATTTTATAAGATACTTCTTTCTGCGTTAATGCACGTTTAAGAACTTCTTTTTGAGGCTGCGGTTTCTCCGGTTAGTTGCTATTTTTTTTAAATTACTTTTAAGAACTTTAAAGCTTCACATTAATAAAATTATTTTCTTCACAGATTGCGAAGTTTTCGTTCACTTTGTATACCTTCATCAAGGAAATGGGTATTGTCGAAAAGTTTGGTCAATAAGAACGGAAAAACTATTCGCAGGACATCTTCAAAGTATGAAGCTCCAGTTTTTTTTTTATTAACTCACGTGTTATAAGAAGTATTTGTTCTCACTTTAAGTTCTACTAGTTGCTGGCACGCATATTTAGCACCAACTGAGGGTTGAAAAATAAAATAAAATTTGCTTATTTTGCTGAAATACTCCTAGAATTGACTGTGTTTTTCTTCCGGTGGCTGGGGTCCAGCATTAAGGGATACTCAAGTATTTATATATGGATAAAACCAAATATTTAAAGTTTTTGTACGAACGTAACCCTTGTGTTACCACCCGGGGTAGCGAGGTGCCCACTTAGGTACGTTTACATGGAAAAAATTAAAAATTTTGAAGGAAGCTCGGCGGTGCATCGGCATTATTTATTCTAGATTTAATTTTTTCCTCCGCAACATGCGCATCCGGGTATCCAATACAATTCGAATGGGAAATATGAATCAAAAACTATTAAAAATATTATATGAATAATTAAAATGTTGTGTATTTACAAAATAAATTTTTATATCACATTCTCTACATTTAACAACGTCTTCAGAGTGTTTAGCACAAACTGGGCGCCCATATTCAGCGCAGCTTTTCCGAGATTTCCGTCCTCTTTTTTCTATGTGTTTTTAGCATACGTGACAAGATGCCGTAACTTTTTTTCTTCCTGTTTTTTATTCAGCTTGCCAAATTTATTAGAAGCCTCTGCAATGGGTGATAAAAGGTGGGGATCCTTTTATTAGGGAGACGCTAATTCCTTAACAACTCTTTGCCCTTGATTCTTTTCACGGCTATCTTTATTTTTGTCAGCGTAAATTATACCCTGCAAAGTATGGGAGTTTGCAGCGTCGCAAATCCACCAGATTTTCATACCCTACTTGGCTGGCTTTGAAGGTATGTATATGTATATTGAGCAAGCCCTGTACGATCTCGATAAGGATAAAGTTGTACCTTCATTGTTTCTATTTTCGGTTTGGCCCTAACACAAACACCTTTTAACTGCCCAAAAAATTAAATAAACTACTGTAAATTCTGTATCATACAAGCTGAGTTTCCAAAGCGTTAATATTATAATACGGGGAAGTCCCATTTAGATATCATGTATGACCAAAAATGTGCAACTGCGATGCTAAAAAATACTGTCCTATATAAAAAAGTTTAAATTTTGGCCGTTTTAAGATTCAAAGTTAAAAACTCATATTTTAACATAAATATCATTTAATACGCTTTTAAAAAGTTTAAAAATTTAATTACATTTCATAAAAACATTGATTATTAAAACGTTATAGTATATGAGTACCCAGGTACCCTGCGTGCTAAACAATGTGTATAAAGTTGGGTATTAACACCAGGGTTAAACACAACAAAAATTTTGATCCGCCTACAGATGTTGCATAACGTTCGTCATGTCACATTTTCATGTCAAACCCGTTAACAGACTGCTCTTATTTCCTTGAGATTCAGCCTCAATATGTAAATAAAGAGTAAAGAGCCGTTTTTTTTTGGAGCAAAAATCTCTTCGGATTAAAAGGAAATTTACAGCTAAACTGTGCAGGCTGCATAATTAATGCCACCATGTGCCGTCGAATAATCGAAAAATTAAATGGAAAATTTACGAGAAAAGATTTTAAAATTTCAATTGGGTGTTTGTTGCTTTAATTAATGCAAACAGCTGTTTGCTTTCACGGAAGAACAATTAGTATTAATTAGTATTTCAATTATTGTGGCAGAGCAGAAGTTGTTGGTCTATTGGTTTTATTGAAAAATAACAATTATATTAAAAGTTTAAGTGGGTAATATTTTGAGCTTCACAATAGCTAATCTGATATGAACTATTGGAATAAAGTTCATAAATGGTCTCTAAAAGATGTTTTTCCTTTTCAAAATATTGGCGGACTTTAATGTGGCATCCCGATCGCAATTAAAAATATGTAAGTGGATCTATAAGGCAGAAATATTTCCGACAAGGATTTGCAATAAGTTTTCACCCAGACGAATTCATAGTAATATTCGTAAACCCCCCAATACAACAACAAAACTCGGATTATAGTAAAGTATATAGTTTCGTTCTTGTTAAATCAGAGCGAATTGTAAAATATAAAAATTGCAGACTTGAAATCTTAAGATGACACTTAAAAAAGCCAGTTATGAATTATTGTAAAATGGAAAGTAACTGCTGCAACATTTTAGGACAGCATACAAAAATGTGGGCCCCCACAATAACGTCCCATCGGTGTTAATATTGGCCAATAACTTGGTTGGATGTGCGAATAGTATTATCCTGCTGTTGTACAATTGCAAAACTTAAAATGTTTATAAAAATGATAATTATTGTTGTCCAGTCTTATTTTGTCCTGCATTTTTTGCACTCAGTGATTTGATGAAATAGCAGTTCAGGTGTGCGGCTGTATGAGTGCGTGTGGCACAAACATATTTGCCAGTTACATGCTACACGAAGCAGACAAATTTAACACAATTTTTACACAAAATAAAAAGGGTGGGGGGAATGCACAGAAATTTAATTCAAGTTGAAATAAAGGGTGGTTAAATTTCAAGGGCCGATGTTGATTTTGAATAAAACACAAACTATTTAGGAAATTATTGTAATTTTATTTTATTATGATGTATTGGTATTACTCAATTATGTATTGAACAAAATATCGGCCAAATGGGCGCCGCGACCTCGGCGGCACACCTCCATCCGATGGTCCAAATTTTCGATGACGCTGAGGCATAAAGGAGGTTCTATGCCGTTAATGTGCCGAATTATCTGATCATTTAGGTCTTGAATTGTTGCTGGCTTATCGACGTACACCTTTTCTTTCAAATAACCCCAAAGAAAAAAGTCCAACGGTGTCAAATCACATGATCTTGGCGGCCAATTGACATCGCCATTACGTGAGATAACACGGCCATTGAATTTGTTGCGCAAAAGAGCCATTGTTTCGTTAGCTGTGTGGCAAGTGGCACCGTCCTGCTGAAACCACATATCGTCCACATCCATATCTTCCAATTCGGGCCATAAAAAGTTCGTTATCATCTCACGATAGCGAACACCATTCACAGCAACTGCCTGACCGGCCTCATTTTGGAAAAAATACGGCCCGATGATGCCGCCAGCCCATAAACCGCACCAAACAGTCACTCTTTGTGGGTGCATTGATTTTTCGACAATCACTCTTGGATTCTCATTCGCCCAAATGCGGCAATTCTGTTTATTAACGAATCCACTGAGGTGAAAATGTGCCTCATCACTGAAGATGATTTTCTTCGAAAATTGATCATCCACTGTTGCCATTTCTTGCCACCATTCTGCCCATTCACGACGTTTGGAATGGTCCAGAAGCTTTAGTTCTTGAGCCAATTGCACCTTCTAAGCGTGTAAATGCAAGTCTTTATGCATAACGTTCATCAACGACGAGCGTGAGAGGTGCAATTGTTGGGAACGACGACGAGTTGAGGTGGACGGCTCTTCAGCCACACTATCGCGAACAGCAGCAATATTTTCTGCAGTACGAGCTGTACGAGCATGCACTGGTGTTCTCACATCTTCTACAGACCCGGTTTGCTCGAATTTTTCCACGATTTTTGCGATTGTACGCACATTTGGACGATGAAATTGACCAAAAAAATTACGAAGTGCACGATATGCATTTTGCTTTGAACTCCCATTTTCATAATAAGTCTGGATAACTTTAACACGTTGTTGGATTGTGTATCTCTCCATGGTTCACATTGAGTAAGTCTGAAATAGAGAAATGTCAAATAAAATTCGGAAAAAACTTGGCGTTTAGGTGTGGTTCACATTCAACATCGGCCCATACAATTTAACCACCCTTTACAAAGTGGCGAAGCTAAACAGAAAAAACCTGAATGCAAAATTTTAGTTAATTTAAAATGTTCGCCAAAAAGTCGTATGAATAAAATATATATAAATTGTGGGATATTTTTTTAAAGAGTGGCTGGCAATTAATTGCCAGCAAGTGTTTTAATAAATGAATATTAGAAAATTTACATACAGTGCGCTCGAGTTATCTTTAATATCCCACTGTGGCATTATGCCAAGCCGTCAACACTTTTGTTTGACATTGTTTTGAAATGTCAATGCAAAATTTTGGCTGCCGCAAGAATTAAAAAACATGTGCAAATATGTATTTAGTTCAAAATTTGGGGATTCCCCCCTTAAATACATTTATGTAGATATTGTGTTAATTTCTTGTGCTCGTTTTGTATGGTTTTCTTTTATATAAATTGTTGTTTGTTAATATATTTTATATAATCGAAAATGTTTGAAAGTTTAAGGAAAAATATGTGTATGTTTGAATTCAGAAACGTTTGCATGAACTCTTCAACGCTTGTTACTGCGACTCACTGCCCAACTACTTTTCGCCACTCCTTACCATTTAGGATGCTGCCACATGCGGCCCAACTTAGTATTAATCCTTTATATTTATAGGCAATAAAAATGTTGTGATATTAACGTTTGCACCAATATTATTTTGATGTTAAATTTGCACATTCATAAATAGTTGATTTTATCTCAAGTCCCTTTTTATTGCTCTTTCGAGCTCTTTTCAATTCTCGTTTGCTTGTTTGCTGTTGCCTTAATGTTCACGTAGAGTAATTTCTGTATTTGCCTTAAAATTGTGACTCGTTTGAGTTAAAACGAACTTGCATCTAACTTCGGGCATATGAATATGAACGAGTTTCGCAGTACAGGCAAGTCCTTGCCACTGCGACTTATAAAGTTGTAAGCAATTCGACTTATAAAATAAATAATGTACTGACTGAGCATTCCGAATGAATGAGATCTGGATGTTATTTTAATTAACCTGCGAGGAAAGAAGCTTGCGATCCTGTAAGACCCAATCATGAAACTATTTCATCATTAACTTGATAAAAATTAATTTTGTTTTAGAAAAGTACCACAAAAATCAATAAAACAACTTGTTGTTTGGTTACCTCTCTCGCTCTAATCTTATCTTCGTCTGCTTCTCTCATCGAACGGATCGAATGCGAAGCGTGTGTGCTTTTATTTCGTATTGTATTCGAGGTTTCGAAAATATCAAATTGATTTAATATTTTCTGTTTGCGGCAATTTTGGTTGCGAAGTGTGAATCGGTAGAACACACAAACAGTCACTCATATCTTTTGCTTAATTAATTGGTGTGAACTAATAAGAAGAAATTGTGTTAAAAAGTAATTGGCTTAGCAATTGTTTGGGTCGCTCAGAGCTGGCAAGCAGACAGATTGGCTGCAATCGTCATATTCTTAGAAAATGAAATTAATTTCAAACTAATAAAAATGTTTGTTTTCAAATATATTCAAAGAATAGCAAAAAGAAAACTTCAGAAGCAGTTAAAGAATAAGTGAGAGTTTGAACTTTGAACTTAATATTGATATTAATTTGCCATAACACCGCATTTTTTTCACTATTTCTATTTGAGTCATTCTCTTATGCGGAAAAAAGTAAAACTTTGCATTTGAAATGAATTCATTGACATGAATTCAATTCAGGGTTGAGTGCCGCGATGGATGAGTTGGTAGAGTGTTTGACCAACAGTCCCCACCTTGTTCAGTAGGAACATATAATTGATTTTATTACCAAATGTTTATGTGATTAAGAAGTCTGTTTCTAAAAGATTTATCAGCAGCTTTTCTCCAGATAAATGCCGCTGTCAGAAGGAAAAATTCTGTTAGCGCGAAACTGTACTAATAGTGACTTCCCAGCTCTGCTCATGTGTAAGTTTTTGTATTAATTCTTTAATTGCTGCAACTTTTTCAACTTTGCCAATCATTAAATATTCCTTTTAGTATCAAACAAGTGTGCAAATTTAAGTGTAAGTTCAAGGTTTAAGTAAAATGGAATATAAAGTCGAACAACAGGGTCTCGTCAGATTCAGAAGTGAATAAACCTCAAACAACATGGACGATTTGGAAGATTTGCAAGTGCAAGTGCAGGAACTTGAAGCAAATACAACAAACTCTACGCCACACCAGGAAAAGAAGCAACCAAACCCTAAAAGAAAGCAAATAGATGAATCCAAAGCTAAAGTCGGTATGTAACAAAATAGTCGTATAGTTTGGGTCTCCCCGCTTTAAACTTTACTGATTTTCTAACAGATTTTGAAGGTGTAGAAACCGTCAAGAGCACTTGCTACCTGCTTAAAGGTTTCCGTTTTCTCGGCCTTTACATTCCAAAAACCAATAGAGCTTTTTATATCGTCTACTCTCTTATTATGAACACGTTAATTACTGCTTATGTGCCCCTAGGGTTTGTCATAACCTTCATAATGGCTGAAGAATTTGAACTCCGCGAACTATTGGCGGTCCTGCCAGTGATCATTAATATATTTGGTTGCTCATTAAAAAGCACAGTAATGGGGTTTCTTTTGCCGCGACTTTTAAACTGTGAGCCCATATTTAAAAAATTAGATAAACGTTGTAGCACCGAAGAAGAACTGAAAAGCCTTAAAGCCTTAATTAAAAAAGGCAATCGACTTGTGTTGATGTTCGCAACTTCATATCTCAGTTATTCGGCCAGTACGTGTATCAGCGGTGTCATATCCCACCGTATGCCCTACAACGTTTACAATCCCTTAATCGATGAAAAAGCTTCAAATTATCATTTCTGTCTTGCAATTTTCGTGGAAATGGTTATGATAGATGTGTTTTCTTGGCATCAGGTGGTTGATGACTCTTATGCGGTGATTTATGTGAACATTTTGCGAACTCATTTGGACATTTTAATGAAAAGAATAACCAAATTGAATACAAATACTAAGGAATCCCCGCAAAAGAACTATGAGGAACTAAAGTTATGCATTATTGACCACAAAAATCTAGTGGAGTGAGTAAATTTGTCCCACTTGGTACCTGTTAATGTCAAATTGAAGCACCTGTTTTCTTTTCAGACTTTATAACACAATAGCTTCGGTTATTTCGATCACTATTTTTGTGCAATTTACCATCACGGCTTCTGTTTTGAGTACAAATTTACTCAACATCTTACTTTTTAGTACAGGCTTTGCTTCAGTTGTTCCCTCGTACTTTTATATTTTGGCCGTTGTAATGGAAACGTTTCCTTTATGTTACTGCGCCCAGTGTTTAATGGACGAAAGTAGTCGCTTGTCAGATGTCATTTTTCATTCCCAATGGGTGGACCAGGACCGGCGCTACAGACAAGTTTTGATATTTTTCATTCAACGTTCGCAGAATACTTTTGAGTTTACAGCTGGCAAACTGATTCCTATAACGATGAACAGCTTTTTGAGCGTAAGTAAGAATAATTATTTAATTGACGTAACAATTTTTGAAACCAGTAACTTGGAAAGTGTTGACGAAGTGTTTTTGAAAGATATTTTTCAAAGAAAAGTTTTCTAATGACACATTCTTTATCCAGGGTTGTTTTAAAAGTCTATTTCAAAGTACGTCTTAAATGTATTTTGCGTTTTTTATGCGATATAAAATAAAGCCTAAAATGAAGTTTATTTTAAAACTTTAAAATGTTTGTAGTGAGTTTCAGGAAAAAACACAATATTAAAAAGTGATTTTTTAAAGGCTTGTACTTTTCTCAAAAGATAGTCTCGTTTTAAAGATAATTTGTTTTGCAAAACAGAAAAAGACTCTTGAAAAGGGCGCTGTTTTAAAAAGGAGTGGGTTTTTTCAAAGGCAGTTTTCTTAAAAGATTTTTTATTGAAATGTAATTTGCAGAGGTGCTTAATTTTTTTTAAAAAGTACGGTTTTCAAAAAGTATTTGTTTTAAAAAGTACTTCTTTTAAAGCTAATTTTGTTATAAGTCTTTTTTTAAAACGCATTTTTTTAAAAAATATTCTTTTTAGACGGTACTTTTTCAAAGGTACTATTTTTAATGGTACTTTTTTAAAAGGTTTTCAGAAAGAAAATACTCATACACTGCATACTATTTTTTTCAAAGTACTTAAAAAATCTTATGTCAGAAGGTGGTTTGTTTTAAAAGGTACTTATTTGAAAAATAATTATAGTACGCGAAGTATATTTATTAAAAGGTACTTTTGAAGAATGTTCTATTTTCAAACTGTTTAAAAAAACTATTTTAGTTTACGAGTATTCAAGAGATTCCTTTCTAAAACTGATATTAAATGAACGCAGAGTTATTTTATAAGATACTTCTTTTTGCGTTAATGTACGTTTAAGAACTTCCTTTTGAGGCTGCGGTTTCTCCGGTTAGTTGCTATTTTTTTTTAAATTACTTTTAAGAACTTTAAAGCTTCACATTAATAAAATTATTATTTTCTTCCCAGATTGCGAAGTTTTCGTTCACTTTGTATACCTTCATCAAGGAAATGGGTATTGTCGAAAAGTTTGGTCAATAAGAGCGGAAAAACTATTCGCAGGACATCTTCAAAGTATGAAGCTCCAGTTTTTTTTTTATTAACTCACGTGTTATAAGAAGTATTTGTTCTCACTTTAAGTTCTACTAGTTGCTGGCACGCATATTTAGCACCAACTGAGGGTTGAAAAATAAAATAAAATTTGCTTATTTTGCTGAAATACTCCTAGAATTGACTGTGTTGTTCTTCCGGTGGCTGTGGTCCAGCATTAAAGGATACAAATATTTTAAGTTTTTGTACGAATTTGAACAAAACAAAAGTTATGTTCCGCCTACAGATGTTGCATAACGTTCGTCATGTCACATTTTCATGTCAATCCCGTTAACAGACTGCTGTTATTTCCTCGAGATTCAACCTCAATATGTAAATAAAGAGTAAAGAGCGGTTTTTTTGGTGAACATTTTTTATATATTTATTAAAACGATATGACGAATATTATCAACATTTTTGAATAATATGTTTTGTACAAAAGAAAAATGAGCAATGGGTGATTTTATGTGTTAAGAAGTGTTTGGACTACAGTTGTTTAGGTTCGCGCAGATGAGATTCTTAGGATTATCGGTTACACCAAATCTTTTTCTAAGAATATGATTAGTCTCGGTTATAGAATGATAAGCTTGATAACAACTTAGTTCTAAGAGATGCCAGATTTTCAAAATTATACATTTAATTGTAGTCTTATTATTTGCAGCAGCAGCAAATTTTATTATAAAATATGGTCTCATAAGTCACTTCATTCATATTTTTCTTACAATGGCAGTGTAGAGTTTTTCTGTTACTTAGTCAAACATTTTAATTTATAGTTAATTATTTGGTTTTGCTAACTTTTGTAGGACTTATACGTATTTATGTTTCCAATTCGAAGTTTCGTTCTTCTATTTACACACAACTGTTCACTTGGAAATGTGTCCACCTTTTGCTGTTCGCATTTAAGTAGCATATTTTAGCAGCATATTGTTAGCAAATCAAAAGTGTTAACAACCATACACGTTTACACTAACACTTAAATTCATTCGCCTGCAGTTCCTCCATATATTACAAATACTTCACACTGACAAGCAAATGCACACACACACACATTTTCTGTGTGTTGTCGCATGCACTTGTGCACCAACAAACAATTATTGTTGGCCAGTCTTATTTTCTCACGACTCTCTGATTTGAAACATCAGTTCAGGTGTGCGGCTGTATGAGTGCGTGTGGCACAAACATATTTGCCAGTTACATGCTACACGAAGCAGAAAAATTTAACACAATTTTTACACAAAATAAATACAAAATATGGGGGGAAAAATGCACAGAAATTTAAGCTGAACATGAAATAGCGAAGTGGCGAATCTAAACAAATAATTTAAAATTTTCACAAAACAAATTCGTATGAATAAAATATTTACAAATTGTGGGATATGGCAATTAATTGCCAGCAACTGGTTTAATGAGTGAATATTAGAATTTAAAAATGATATTTTGGATTGCAAGATTTACATGCAGTGCGCTCGAGTTATCTTCAATATCCCACTCTGGCAACAACAAGGCTTGACGTTGTGTGTATAACATCCGGGGAAGCAACATGCTCACGATGCGCTCTCTCTGCGCAAAAGTAGCTTTTTTTGAGTGAAATGTGCAAAGAGCGCACTTAAAAAAATCAGTTAAGGCCTTTCCATATTAATGAAGACTTCAACTAGCGATAAATCGCACAATACTTTTGAATGCTAAAATTTCACAATTTTGAGTATATTTTAGTGATATTTATTTTTGGCTGAAAGTTGCCAATCTTTGCCGAAAGCCCTTTCCGTGCTCACCTCGTTTAGGCTTCTCTTTGTCAATCCATGTCACATTTATGCATATTTAATGCACAAACTGCTGGCTGTGATTTGATTTAGCTGTTATAAATCTGATGTCCAGGACTATTTATGATGATGTTTGGCAAAGGATTTTGGTGTCATTCATAATAATCTGGTTCTTTTTGCCATAAGTCAGTGTTGTTGTTTCAGATTATTTCATGTTAAACATAAATAATTGTCCCATCACAGGCATGCAATAGGTGAGTAGATGCGTTTGTCACTCGCAACCAATCTCATTTTGTAGGTCATGTTTTTGCCGGTTTCGCGTTTCATAATTAAATTTTTAACACAAACTGTTTTTGTCAGTGTTCATAAATAATATGTACATACTCGTACACTTAATGCCTACTTTTATTTGTTATATTGTAGTTTTTGGAGTCCTTGCAGCTATAATGCAAATGTTATGGATTTTAACAAAATTTTGTAAAGTTTATTTTTAAAAGAAACTGGCAAATGTGTTTATTTTTTTTAATTTCAATTATTAAACATATGATTAGAATTTACTTTGTGTGTGGCAGTATTGATTTTTCCTACTGCAAGGTAACAAATAATTAAAAGTTGGGAAATTTGCACTTGAATAAAGTTCACAATTTATGGGTTTATGTAAATCTAGTAAAAAAAGGTATGATTGCATTATTGATAATAAATACTCTGATAGACCTTGTTTGTCTGGTATTTACAACACTGCCTTAATAATATGTACAAAACTCTTGTTTGCTATGGTCTAGTAAATAACAAAAGCCTGTGGTAAATGTACCACAATAAAAAATCGACTGTTTTGCTTACAAAACTATTTGATATGATTGATTTTTCTGTTGAAATTGTAAAAACTTATGATAAGAAAAGCTCACAATTTGCAAAGAAAACTTAAAACCCAGCTGAATTGATGATTTTCTCAGTTTCAGAAGAGAATGTTGCTGAACTCTAAAAATTAAGGTGTGAGAGCTTAAAATTTCTTTCGCGTGGTATCAGCTTTAGCAGGGCAACTAGATGGGCGAAAAGCTAAAGTGAGTTGGCTTAAGGATCGTTGTCCATAATGGATTTGGGTTGAGCAATCGCGTGTGTTTTGATGTTTCAGTTATCTGGAGAGCTGCTGGCAGTTGAGATTGCATAGGCCCACCTTTTCAGCAGCGATTTTCTTTTATAGTACAAGTCAGCATAGCGCAGGTTCAGCCGTTGTTAAGTGCTGATGTAAATCAAATCTTTAACATTTCTTAAATTAACTTATTATATATACATATCGACATATGGTGCGGGGTTTTTCCGTAAGCAAAACCAACAAGTTATTTTAAAATAGAACCACTGTTTTTATTTACTTTTCTCTAAACCGTCATCATTAAGGTGCTGAAGTTGTAAATTTTGTTTATTTCTAGTTTCATCTATTGTCAGTTTCTGAGGTTTTTCTTTCTATTGTTGGGCGCATTTTTTAGTAGATGAGTTTCCCCAGTTTCCATTTTGTTTTATTCTTAAACGCTTTCAAGTCTATGTACGCTGTAAAATTTTCAAAAATACGAAATAAAATATTGAAAATAACTGTAACCAGAATGAAATTAAATTTCATTTTAACAACTAAAGCTTCAACAGCATTTAGAAACAATAAATAATTGTGTTTTTTTCTTGATTGTATGTGCGAGCGAAGTTCCGCCACGGAAATCAAATGTTCAATTACAACGAAAACCGAAAACAATACAACTACAACGATTTTAATGGCAACAACGAAAAAACGAAAACAAATATTTCCATTAAAATTCGCGGTTTTATGTTAGTTCTTGTGTTTGAACTTTGCTCTTTCACATTTTTGTTTTTTGTTTTTCTTTTTTTTTTTTTTTTTTGCCATACAAGAGAAAATTGGTTGACAGCATCAAACAATGGAAACGGGAAAATTTTGAGAGGCAACAAACGCAGTTGGAAAAAGTTTTTATTCAAAATTTTAATTTGTTTTTTCACCAAATGCTGTTAACAACTTAATAGAACTGTATAAAATCTGTAAAAATTATTGTTGATTGTTTGGGTTTAGTGCACTATGGCATATTATGGACAAAAAGTGTGTATAAGAACACAAAAAAATGTTTAGCATAAAAGAGTCACAGTCACAGTCACAGCAGTCTTACGAGAGCCAAAGTTTATCCAGACTACAACAAATAGAATTGCATGAGCATAAAAATATGTATCTAGTCTCAGAACAAATAGTTTAAAATCAAAAGTTTTGAATTTCAATTTAAGGCAGTTGATGAAAAAGTTTTGAAATTAATAAATACAATTTATTCGTAACACCTTGTAGTGGCATCTGCTCATGATATTAACAGGGTGGTCCGTCTAAAAACGAACACAAACTGAAGGGATTTTAATGGCCTATGAGTTTTTTATTGCAAATTGAATTTGTTGACGAATGCAAGTGCAACTTTGGCCATTCTCGTGGACGCTGGAGCGATCCAGCCAATACATTACGCTACTATTTATATAAGACGTAATATTTTCCATGGATTTTGCGAAACGGAATTTCAATAGAATTTATTGGGAATGCGAAAACAAATCTAACGTGACCAGTTTATTTCGTTTTTATACCATCACACCTCAAATCCAATAAAAAAAAAAAAAATTAGTAGAAAGAAAACAGTGGCGCATCAGCAAGTTTATGTGGTGGGTGGAAGTGGCGGCCTTTGAAAATATTCAGGTGTTACAGTAATCACTATATATATAGAAGAAAGGGAAATTGAGCAACACAAAATCATGGTAACCTTTTGGCATGATGTTAATGACATACGATGGCAACATAAGAAAATTTTTTAAACTGTGCCAACAATGACGACACGTCAGTCAGCTTCTATTTGATAAAAATGCAACCCTGATATAATAAAAAATAATAAAAATGGCAAAGATTGTCCGGACAACAACACAAGCACAAAAATGCGTAATTGAGATGAATGAGTGCTTTTACGTTACTTTTTGTTTTGGGGGCTTATTTGAAGGTGGGCATATTCGCCGCTAAAACTCAGTTGAAAAATTTGTTTCGTAGTTTTCATTATGTTTCAATATTTTACTCTATTTCGTTTATATTGTTTTTTTGTTTGTTTTTAAAAAGTTGTTTAAATGAATCATTAGTTTGTTTTTTGTTAGCATTTTTAAATAAGGGACTTACCCTTTACCGAATTGCTGGTAAGTGTGGAAATTCATAGTTGGTTTTTCTTAGTTATTAAAGAAACGTTTGAACCTCAAGTTCATTCAGCTTAATAAATTTAGTTTAAAGTATTTGGTTTTTACACTTTTTAATAGTCTTATTGTAGATAATATTTTATAGTTGTTGTTGTTTTTTTCTATTTAGAAAACAACCACACACTCAGACAGACTGCATGTATGATACTCATTTTCTGTTTTGTCTTATTATAAAGCTCGTAAAATGCTGCAAAGCACGAAAAGGAACTAAACAGCCACTCCTGATGTGGTGTTTTGAGAAAATCTAATCATGTTGCTAAGACAAATAGTTCTTCAAAATAATAAAATTAAGTAAAAAACAATTCTTTGTACTCAAACTCATACGGAACAAAGTAATTGTGTTGATATTGCTGAAATAATCGATGTTAGAAGAAAGAAAGGAAACAGAGAAACAAAGAAAAAAAATGTTAAGGAACATTTCAAAAAGTCACCATGACAATAAAGCAGATAGAGTTTCGCTTAAAACAAAACAAAACGAAGCGAAACAAAAAACTATAGAAAAATGTTGCCTGCAGCAAATGAGAAGAATAAATATTCCAAAGAATGGAATATAAATGATGATTATGTTACTGATGGGGATAATAATGGAAACGATGACAATATTTTCCAGCAAAAAAAAATGGATTGTGACGGAAGATTCTAGATTTATGAAAAGACTTTATTTATTTTGCTTTTTCTTCTCTTTGACACTGACAAACTTTGAAAGGGTTAAATAATGGAGGAGAAGTGAAATAAAATGAAAAAAAAAATATAGGAAAATGATGTATAAATTCCATTAAAAAAATTTTGGACGTCAAGTAATTTCGATGTTGTGTAAATATTAGATCTCTACAGGATTTTTTTTTTAACTAAATATTAAAGGACAATAGGAAGTAGGAATTTAGTTGGTGTTTAAGCTTTTTTAAAATAAAAATTAATTTTGATGTAAAAATTAAGTTGACAAATCTTGCACTCGTTTAAGACTAATTTTAAAACATATGAAAAGTTAAAAAAATTGTTTGTTTTTTAATTTAAACAAAAGCGGGAAAGTTTTCTGCCTAGCACTTGTTTCAAAAGTGATGGACATTTCCATCATTGTCGTTTCTGAAGAGATAAATCAAACCAAATTGCATTTCCAACAATTCGCACATCTTTCTTATATATTGAAGTATCATTGAATGAGTTTTCTGCAGAATAATTAGTATAAATCCCAGCTTTGTGCACGTTATATATTTAATCTAGTTCAAGAAATTAGCAAAAGCGAAGGAATAGTTGCGAACAATTTTTTTCATTTTTTATTTTTACTCTCACAAAATATATTTAAATAAAAAAATTGTGTTTATTCCTTTTGGGGTCTAATTATTCATTTCATTCCGCAAATGCAAAATTTGCCATTATTCATTCCGTTTCGTTGGTATAATTCCCTCAACCCCCCTACATTCACGTATTAACATATCCCTAGTTGCTCAATGGAGTTGATCTATTTATTTTGCTTGCACTCAAATGTTATAGCGGAAAGAACAAAAATTAAAAAATTTTAAGAAAATTTATTATCAAATATATTTAGGGGCAAAATGGTTTGAAAGCTGTAAAATTATTAATCTGAGTTGGAGTTTCTGAATTTATTTTCTATCGCTCATTAGTGGCACATCTTTAGATTTATGGCGTAAAACTTTTCTCTCCTATTGGATGTCCAGGCATCCATGGTCACTACTTATCATCAAAACAGGCATTTGTGTCACTTACACTTACAATATATTTTACTAAATATATACTTTTCACTATATAAACTTTTTCTCAAAACTTTTTCACAAGCTCACCTTAAAACAGGGATGCTAAATACCGCAGAAATGAATAGTTCTAACTTGTCTATCATTTGACATTTCTTTTTGCTAAATTCTTCTTTTCCTGATTCCGCAATCAAAATATGCTATTATTTCGTTTCCACTGTTAATTATGGAATATGTTAGATACGTGGCTTTGTACTTGCAGCTGACGATATGCAAGTTAATACTACAATTATGACAATTGCGATGAAAAGAAAACTATTCATCTGCTTCCTGCCAGCCAGGGTGAGGAAATATTTTGTGAAATTAATGAACAACAGTAATTAAAAAGAGAATAGGAAAACATAAATATGCTGCAACTAACAAAAATTTATACTCGCACACAACTCATTACCAGCCAAACAAAGTATTTTCTATGTGGAGTCACAGAAGGTTTGAAGCGGCTGGCATGAAAATGCCGAAGAAAGAGAAAATTATGGATAAGAAAACTATTTTATGTTTGAAAAGAAGACATAAATACAGGAACAGGATAAAGTTTCCACACAGCTAAAAGTAGTGCTTCCTTAAACGCATCATCATGTACTGCTTAAGCGCATTCATCAGACATCAACTTCTGTTAAAGTTGTTGCGAATACAATGAATTTGATTTTCGGTTGAGTTGAGAGTTGCAGAGTGCAACTTACATTTCTATTGTTCTTGCTATAAGTGGCACACTTATGAAAATGAAAAGGATAACTACGAGTGGTTACGAGTAGTTCTGAATATGTCAGTGGGGCAAAAAGGGGGAAAAGAAGAAAATAGTAATGGAAATATATATACAAATATATATATATATAACTGAGATTTTTATTATTCTATAGTAGCAGCAAAATCATAATATATTATGGAACTTATTTTTGCTGTGAAATGCTGTGGCATGAGAGCAACAGTTGGAAACAGTGAAAATATAATTGGTAAAGAATATCTATTTCACACTTTTTGTTATTTGCGTAATTTTGCTAAACATACACAAAAAATAATATAATAATAATAATAAAAAAATATTATAAAAATAATATAATAAAAATAATAAAAACGTTTATTTTCAAATTATTTAAGTTCATTTCGATTATGCAATAGATATCTTTGCAAGTCAAAGTTAAAATATTCAGTTTACATTTTTTAAATTAAAATATTGTAAAATTTGGTATTTCAAAACTTTGATGGAAGAAAAATGTGTTAAGAAATATTAGATTTAACATATTTAGCCGATATGTTGCAATCTGAACGATTTTTTTGCGTTTAGTCTTGTAAAATAGTACCTTAATGCCGTCGGTATACCCCCTTCAAAGTTTGCTCATGCTGAATACAATGTAAAAACAACGACTGGTGATGAGGGGAAATCGCGAAATATTTAATATAGATGTATTCTCAATTTTACCGATTTTTTTATTTTGACGATTTTTTATTTTGACGATTTTTTATTTCGATAATAATTTTGATATCAAAATAGGGCTATTATGTATATTTGATAATTTTCTATTTTAATGATTTTTTTTATTTCAACAATATTTTTATTGTGCCGATTATTTTTTTTTTTTGGTGACTTTCTTTTTTAATGATTATTTTATTTTGATGATTTTTTGTCCTAATGATTTTTAATTTAATGATTTTCTTTTATGATAAATAATGTGTAAATGCTTTCCGTTGTTTAATTAGGGATTTCCGCTTTCTCAAAGATTTTTTGAAGATTTTTTATTGTGATCAAATTTTGGTATCAAAATAATTTTCTATTTTCTTAATTTTTTATTTGAATGATATTTTGACAATTTTTTTATTTTTAGTGACTTTCTTTTTTATTGATTATTTTGATTAATTTTTGTTCTGATGAAGGTTTTTAATTTAATGATTTTTTTTTTATGATAAAGAAGTCGGTATTGATTTTTGAATTTCGTTAAAAACAAATGTCTTAGACGAATTTATAGCAGCAGGACTCGCGAATAAAACAACAAAACGTCACCCGTTGTGAACCCGACTTCTGTACGTCATTGGGTTTAGTTGTCAACATTTCTTTTTTTTTGTCACTGATTTTCGTAAAATATTATCTTGTCTTGAACTTTTATCTTTCAACAAATAAAGTCCTTAATAATCCTCAGTTGAAGTATTACCACTTCTGGCCAAAAGAAAACACTTAAATTTTTTAGCTATTAAATATTATATAAAACGTTCTTATAACTGTCAAAATTATGGTATTTTAAATAAGTTTTTATGTAATAAAACTTCATTTCACGCGTTAAGTTCTCAGTTATACTAGATTATACGAGTTGATATCAAGTTCTTACCTTTTGAATGAAACTTTTGCTGATAGTTTTATTTTTCATTTTATTGTTAAAGTTGCAAGACATCATTGTGACAAACAGCTGCAAATAAAATAAAAAGAACAAATATATATGTATGTATATAATTTTTATTGAAAAACTTTAAAAAGAAATATTGAAAAAAAAAAACAAAATGAAACAAAATCAATAAAATATATTCTTTGACATCCAGTCCGGAATAAACTTTGTTAAAATTTGTTGAAATTCGTTTAACAAATTTAAAACTTAAATAAAAGTATGCACATGCAAAAACAGGAAGTTCAGAAACAATTTAAAGTCAAAAAGGATAAAAATAACAATTCATGTGAAATGAAAACAGTGAAAAAGAAGGGGAATGCTTACAGAAGTTAAGAACTAAAAAAAAAACAGGTCATAGTGTTTTAAACATAATCTCAAACTTAAACTTTTAAGCTCTAAGAGAATTTACTACATATAAAATGAAGTTATTTGCCTATTGTTTTATTTTATTTTAATGTTTATTTATATATAAGAAAAACCAAAATATTAAAAAAAATGTAGAAAACAAATCCATCTTGAAAAAAATTATGAATAATTCTGTACTTTTATATTTATATTTAAAATGTGCTGAAAAAAAAAAATTATATCATGTAAAAAAATTCAGGCCAACAACCAGTACACATTTTTTTCAACGTAACCTCAAAATTATTTTTTCCAGCCACGAACAGCTTCTAAAATAAGTTGACGCATTGTATTTATTAGATCGAAGTATTTTTAAAATATTATTGTTCAATAAGTTATTAATATATATAATTCGACAACTTTGAGTATTTTCTTAAACGTCTAAATACGAATATTTATTATTACTAAAAAAATTACAGTTTACGCATTTAATTTAGTTTCTTTAAATTTATAGTGTTCATAACATTTAGCAAAACTTTTACGAAATATTTAAAGCAAAAAATTAAACTCCAAAAAAAATTACACACACACGCAGGAGACGCCACAATGTGCACTCCGTATTAATGATTTAAGGGCATGATTACCTTTCGCGCAGATGATATGAAATGGCTACCAAGGCCAAGTAATTCAACGCCTCTGGAAAAGCCATTGAATATTGGATCAATCGTATAACTGGCACTGAAAGGAGGCTCTCCGGATCCTTAAGTCCTTAGTAGTATTATTTCATTCTACTGCAACATCTAGCCCATCTTATTGAAAAATACTTTATATTAGTTCTTTATTATTGAACTTATTTTAAGAGTGTGTCCTTAATTTGTCAAATGGCTGACAGTGTGAAAGTTGGACAGTATAAAAAAAACCCTTTAAAATTCCCAAAATTCAATGGAAATTTTTAAAATTTCCTAAGAAAATACAAGATAACGTTTTGGGAAACCCCGGAATATTTTTCGCACGGATCAACTCAACTAAAAACGTGTTTCCTTTATATAAAAACTCAAAAGCAAAGAACCGAAAAAACCAAAAAAATTATTAACAGAATTGTCTCTTAAACGTGAGTTCATTTATCTTACAACCTATAAACTCCATTTTTATTTATTTGCCATCATAAAAAGCAAGAAGGAGTGTAAAGAGAACAAGAGAAACTATTAAATTTGCAACAACTCGATATAAAGAGGAAAAAGGATGTTCAAAGAAAAAGGAACGGTAAAAGACTTTCAGGAAATAAAAACCATGTAACGATTTCAACGTCACCATGTATTACTGCGATAAAATTATACTGAAGAGTAAGTGGAAAATATTTATATGTCAGGACACATTTTCATGGCAAATTAAAATTTACATCGCCGCCATTTGACACTTTGGCTGATGCTACTTTTGACTACGGGCCACGTTTAAGTTTTGCTGATGCAGCAAACAGTATTTTTTTAAGTACCTCAAGAAAAATACTTTCGTATTTTCGTTATAAATTATGAAATAAAAAACGACTGTACGAAAATAAGGATTATTTACAAGTAAATATGTATGTATGTATGTTTGTATGTTGATTCAAAATGTTTATTTTACTGCCGTTCGGTATTTGAACAAAATTTACGTTTTTCTCTGCTGATTCCTCCGGCGAATTGACGAATAAAATATGTGTTGTCAGTTTGTGTTTAAAGATGCCAATTTCTGAAGCATTCGAACAAACAGTTGCACCTTTTAGCAAAACTAAGCAGAAAATTCTTCAAAAACCTTAAATAAAATATTCTTTTCTTTTTAATATCACACATTTTTTTTTTGAAAAAAGATTTTAATTTAGCACAAGATCTGATTAGTGAAGGCAAAATGGCATTTAAGTTAAAATTATAAGGTCTCCCCATGCCACAAACAGTACTTTACAGTAATATTGTACAAATAAAATAAAATCGATTTAAAAACGGTTCTATTTTCCAAATAGAAATATATTATGATTAAGAAATATTAAAGAAAAGTAAACATTTTGTGAATCAGGTGGGGCGCCCTAATACAGGCTGTTTGTTGTCTCATCTGAACGAACAGTGTGACTGATGTCTGTAAGTTTGCAGCCCGTCACTTTAACCTCTTAACAAAACACTTGTATTGCCGCTCTAATGACACGTTCGTTTTATACAATTGAAACATTCTGAAACAGCAGGCATTCAAATTCTAACACTTTCGAGTCACAGCCGAACAATTGAAGTCCTTAACAGTCTCTCCGCTTGCAAAACATGACATTGCAATGCAATTGCAATGTGGCCTTTTTCGTTAAATAAAACAAAGGAAAACAAACAAACAATATTAAAAAAAAGGGGTGAAAGAAAACCAAACTGGAAATTGTACTGTCGAAATGTGGAAAGAAAGGATGCTGAGGCCGAATGTGAGCCTAATGACTGTACGAGGAGTTAATGATGAAAATTTGTTGTCTCCGCCAACTCAAGTTCATAAACATGATAAACAATTGTAATAATTGGATTGATTTATTTAAAACGTATGAGTTGCGACTTGGTACTGCCCTGACACAGCAGTAGAGCGATTCAATAGTTTTTAAAGTTGATTCAATCGTTAAGTTTAACAGAAGTAGTTGACTGTGACACCATCGTTTCAGCGACTTACAAACTTTTACCTACAACTTCATTTTGAGGCAAGAATCAAGGGAGGTTCCTTTGTCCGAAAATACTATAAAACAAACTCATTATTAATATATTTCCTTTAAGTAGACGCTCTATAGTAGACTGACGTCAACAAGTTTATGGGTAGACTAGACTTTCAAATAACTTTTGGCTACAAAAAAAAAAAAAAAACACCCCCAACAAGTTGCAGCTGTTAACGTAACGCTAATAACTGAGTCGGGAAACATATAATTTCAGTGTTACTTATATTTAATCATACGTTTATCACTAAAATTAGTTAGTGAATCGCACTATAATGACTGAAGCGTTTGACTAAAGGTTGCGAAACTGAACCTACACCGAAAGAATTATCATACAAAGTTGTTCAAAAGAGCTGTTTATTGTAGAGTTTCAGAAAATGTTGGGAAAAATATTTTCCTATCCAACGGAGAATATTTTATGATTGTTTCTTTTTGCTACCAAAGAGTTGGTTAATTCAGCGAAGGCCCATGTTTGAACAAAAGTTTCGCTGCTTTAGCGAATTAGTTGTTGTTTCAATGAAATCTTTTTGTAGGTCTCTATTCAAACAACAACTCTTCTGCAGCGAACTGTCGATCTTAGTTCGATCTCAGTTCGCATGAAATCCAAGATCTGACAACACATCCGGTCAAATGCGCTGTCAGGCCTGTATTCGTCTGGAATTGTTCAGAGAACGGCAGTGTAGACTGCCGGCCCTATAGCATATTGTCTACCAACTTGTTATAACCTGTCATGGACAATATGGAAACCAAAGACATGTGACTTCATTCCGCATGAGTGACTTGGAAGTATGACCATCTGAAGGGGGATTATTGAGAAGATTTTCATAAATTCGATTAAACCAAAAACCTTGGACGCTTTCAGAGCCAAATTATCGCACTGCCATCCCTCAAATTCAGCCTAATTAGTGCCTTCGAATCATGGGTGATTATAAATTTCGAAATCAATTCACGCTGTCCATTTTTAGAACCCCTTTAAATTATTTAAATTATTATTTATTTTTCAAAGTTTTTCTTTTTATTACGCTTTAATTATAGTATCAAAAACATGTCTTTTAAATTAAAATTTTTGTTTGTTGCAAATTTCAAATTAATGCAGTTTCAAAGTTTTTCATTTTTTCTCCGTTTGCTTTTCTTGATTCTTTCAAGTATCAATTTTCATTTGACAAGTTTGAAAGAAAAAACGAAATAGTCGTAAACTATTTTAGAAAGATATGAATTACTATTTCTTGGTGTTTCAACTGTGTCATTAGAGTATTTTATCTCAGTTTCTACATTTAATATATAAAGAGCAGATAAGAAAAGGAAAAGTTTTGCTTCATAAAATCTCAAATTGGAAATTGAAACTAAGAAATTAAAAAGGGGGAAAACAACAATGACAACAACAACAACAACAACTAGATGAGAAAATGTGCAGACTACAACTGAAAAAGAAAAGCAACTTCATGAGCAACAAAAGAATAATGATGCAAAGTTGAGTGAAAAGTTAAGTTGAAATGGCATTTTTGAATTATTTATGTATGAAATAACTTGATTATTTAAATATGAATTTAATTCAATTATGTTTGTTTTTTTCAAAGATAAGAATTATGGATAATAATAAAAATTGTTTTCTCAATAGCAAAATGTTTTCTCAAAATTTGTGAACAGGGTATTTGTAGCACTACCTGCGTTTTGTTTTGTGTTTTGTATTTTGTATTTTGTGTGAAAATTGCTGTTTTTATTGCCCTGCTGTATATTTTATTATATAAATTCTTGACCACGTGGTTTAGCTTTGAATTTGGGAACAAGAAGAAATCATTGGTTGCCAAATCAGTACTATATGGCGGATGAGTCATCAAGTCGATGTTTTCACTGCTCAAAAATTCACTTGTTTAACGAGATGTGTGAGAAGACTTCCGGCAAACAACGCGTCATATACCGCTCAGAATTGAACGTCCTACGTTGTTTAAGCGGACCAGTGGCCGCATCACCCATTCGGCCGAAAAAAACATACAACTATTTGTTTCGCCACGAACAACTTTTGTTGGATTTCGATCGTTGTGGAATATCCACACGGTTGATTGCTATTTTGTTTCCGGCTCATACGCATATATCCACGATTTGTTATCTGCCACGATTTTAAACATGTTTTTTTTAACTTTTTAATCATTTTCTGACCCCAATCGACGCAAACCTTTTTTTGACTGATTGATAAATCATAAGTTGCATAAATAAGAACCATATGATCAATATGGCTGCCAGTGTTGTCAAATTAAGGAATTTATTTCGAAATCAAACAAAAATCTGTATAGAAAATCTTGCAAAATGCTGTTAATTATATAATAATAGGTATTTGTTTTTCAGTTTTATTCATTTTCCTGCTTTTTCCCAATTATTTTTTTTGTGTGTTTTCGGCGCAAAAATCCAGCGATTTTGAACAACTTGGTTGAAGCACTTATTTCGCTGGAACTGGTTGACCAATTTAAAGTTGATGATCAATGCGCGAGGCCAGTTTCTAAATGTTGTGCAATAACTTTTTCCAAACAAATGTTCAATCCAGCCTCTTTTGAGCTGTTTTTGGGGGGAGGGGGCAGCATAGAGCAGAACAAGTTATTGTTGTCAGCAGCAAAAACAGTTGTTATAAAATTGCAGATCTTAATAACAATCATCATAATAATATTGAAGGTAGCCCTTATTAATAACTAAACTACGTCTTACTAATCGTTCATATAAAATATTTGCTGAACAAAATAAATCCGAAGAACATAAACCATGAGAAATTATTAAACTGTAAGAAGCCCAATCCAGTTCCAGTCTATCTAATCTGACAGGTTCTACTTGTGGTTTGAAGGCGTTATTTTCGGGAGCCAAATATTGCCGCAGCAAATATTTGTTTTCGCTAGCAAAGCATCGGTATAGTTTGGTTAAGGCCTGGTGCGCTAAAAGTGGTACGATTTCCTCTACTTTCCAGGGGATTGCTGAAAAGGTGATTAAATAGTGCCAGTTCCTGAGCCAGGGATTTCTGATATGTGCAGTCTGTCTGTCATGCCTGGTGCGTTGGACATATCATACCCGTCGCCCTACTCTCGGGGGATTTGAAAATATTTGTCAGGTATGTTGCAGGCTTTAGTTTTAAGTTTGGGCTTTTGCTTTTCTAACTTTTCTTTTCTTCTCTTCTCTGTTCTTGCGTTGTTTTTTCTACCCTTCTTATTATACTCGTAGTCCTGTTTGTATTGTTTCTTAATTTTACTTTATTGCACATTTTTCCGTTCCTCTATTTTATTTATAATTTTTGTATGCTGGAGTTTTTGCCACCAAAAATCGTTCACCAAATTCTGTTTTATACGTGACAAATTTTCACTTCCTTTCATCCTTTCATCAAAGTACTTATCTATATATTTGTAATTCCGCTTTCAGCTTCAGCTGAACTTTCAAAATGTTCTCCATTGTAATCGTACACTGAGCAATTTTGCGTTTTAAAATGGGGTTTAAAGCCCGAGAATCAATTAACCAGTTGGCTGGCTGTTTTACTTGGTAAAAGAACTTTTGGCATTGCATGACCTCCACCTGAGAAAAAAAAATGCTGCACCATTTTTCTCGAGTCTGTTGCGATTTTTTCATATTTCATTTTTCATGTACTCGTATGTTTATTCTTTTGTTTTTCGCATTTTTCCAACACTCAGTTCAGATTGAGCAAATTTTTTCCTTGTTTATTTTTCAATTTGTTTAACAGACTTTTCTTCGTCTTTATTTCTTACGCTTCTTAAAAGAGGGTCTTAACTCGATGCGAAATCATTTTGTTTCAACGAACAAATGATTGCAGTTAAATTCAACATCAATATCTTTTTTCCCCTCTTTGTTTTTGTTTTTGTTTCTTTTTTTTTTTTTGTTGGGACTAGATGAAGTGTAACAAAGGAAAAAATTCAAATTGAATGTTTTACAATATTTGGCATAAGAGCAGAAGTGAAAAGGAGCAAAATGTTTGTAAATTATGGACTGCAATATTTTATTTGTTTGTAAAAATATTTTCGAATTTTTCTATTCAATTACCTTTTGCTGGAAGAAATTTATGGTGATTGGCCAAATGCAGAAGGAAGTAAAAAACAGCTCTCTCTGTGTTTGGGAGGAGGGTTCTTTTCGTGTTTTTTTTTTTTTTTTTTTAAATAAACTAAAAAATATTGTTATTGGTTTGATCTGTAAATTTAAGTGTCTGGCTGGTGCGTTATGGAAAATACAATTTAAATAGTGAGCTGGGTATAAGATAACGTCAACAGGCCATTTCGTGCATATGACAGAAACGTCCAGACTTTTTACTTTTTTATTAACACTGTCCACACTAAGCCACCAGTCAAACGACAAAACTCAACTCTAAATAAGGCGAAACTCGAGCTATAGTAACAATTAAACCACATTTATTATATTAATTACTACCGAATTTGGGGATTCCCCTTAAATATTTTATATGTAGCACAGAAAAGTAGCATCTGTGTTAGTGCCTCAGACATTTATATATCAATCGACACAGTGTACCCGAATTAAATTTACTAAGAAATTCTTAACTTAGATGAACAAGTTAAGAGTACGAAAATTTCTTATTTTCCTAATTATTTATTAAGTTTGATTTGATTTGTGCTTTAAAAAAAAAACTTAACAATATTTATTTCATATTTCGTTTTACTTTTCCAAACTTCTGCCGGAGTTTTTCTTAATATTGTATATCATAGAAAATTCAAGTAATTTTAGAACAGAAAAGCGCATAAGATGAAAAAAGTTTTTACATAATTACATTTCACACATTGATACAGCTTTGAAAAGAAAGCAAATACTTAGTTCACATTTATTGTTGTTGGTATAATAAGCGAGAGAGAGAGAGAGAGAGAGAGAGATAGAAGTTAGTTATCCAATCGATTGATTAGCACGGAAGGAAAATACTAAAGATATTGAAGGCTAGAAGAGTGCCTTAATGGGTGGGTTGTTGCGACCAACAATCCAGCGGTTGTAGGTTCGATTCCTACCAAGGACTCTGTGTGCTTCTGCAGATAAGAAAAAAGTCTTGCAATTGTGTGATATTTGTTGAAAAAAGTTAGTTTGTTGTTTGAATTTTTTGTTAGATTTAAATTTATAGACAAATTTGCCGCATCAATAATATTATGAACTTAAATTCACCTCAACAATCTGATAAAAGTGAACGATCTGATAAACGTCAACTGACACAGTTGATGTTATCCCGAGCGCACTGTATGCATCTAAGTTTTCTACGTATTTTAGTTTCCATATTACTTCCATACTGGCTCTTGAGTCACTCCACAAAAACAGACAATTTTTCATGGATGCAAGTACTTTTTTTTTGGTGTCTGTTAATTTCGGGATTTCACAAATTGAAGAATATTTTTATTCATAATATTTTTACAAAAGAGAACATCAGCAGCTGATGTAATTTCACAGACAAAAACACTTTGAACTGGAACTGCGAGTCATTGTGTCATATTTAGATTGTAAATAACTTTTGTTTCCTTCTCAAAACAAAAAAAAAAAAAAATATGCGAATTTTACATTATTTTTTGTTGATAAGAAAATATTTTCTTAAATAGTTTTTTCTATAAAATTTCTTTAATATACGTTTGATCCGTAACCAGAATTCTTTAGACTTTCACAAATTTCTGTGCCGCAGAAAAAGCGAAAAACATCATTAAAATACAATTTTGTTCAGCGGTCATTTGCAATGGCCGTCTTAAGAGGTCTTAGAGCGCAATAACTTAATTAGCAGCCAACTGATGTTTGAGAAAATTACACAAGTTAGTGTAATTCACTCTGCACCAGCATATTTTATTTTCCTTTTCCCCCTCCCATCTCTGCAGCAGGCTTCTCTGCAGGTGGTCTTTGTCGTGTTCTTAAGTGTGTCAAAAGGAAATTAGAGAAATTAAAATTGCTAAAATTATAGCAAAAGAAAAATTAAGAAACCTTCTAGCCACTTAATAAGCGGCTAAAAGATTAAAAGAAATTCCAGTGTTTGTTTACGAACGAGATTTCGATTTCTGTTATAAGCCATCTGTGGAGTCTTATCACAACAGCCTAAATGAAGATAAGAAGAAAATAAAATCTTGACAAATATTGCAATGAAACACTGCATTGTATAAGAAATATTATTAAACCAATATTACAACAAAACTTCATCAATAAAACGAACATGTAATATTTTCTAAAATTGATAAAATTTTAAAATTCGACTTAAGCTGTTATAATAAAATGCCGCAGATATATCATTAAATCGAAAATAATGAATATTACAAATATTAAGAAACAAATTTAAGTTTGAATTTACAGAATTTTGAATATTTTTCTGATTCTTATTAATTATTCATGAAATTAATTTTCGATATTTAACGATCCCAAATCGAATTGGTCACACGGTCAAAATTTGTATTCTTTCAAATAAATTGTGGTACCAGAAACCGATATTCAATTTAAGTTTCCTGTGTGTGTGTGTGTGTGTTAAAATAAAGAATTTCTTTGCTGGATAAAAATATTTCCCCTAAGAAAATCTTGATTTAAGGACTCATTAATTTTTACTAGCGTTTGTCGATCTTTTTTGTAACAAATATTTTGTAATTACAATTTTTTTTTCTGTTAAAGTCTCGGCTCGTTTGTTTTCTGGCCAAATTTATTGAATTTATTGCTTAAAATATAATTTTGCAGCCAGTAAATTGGCGAGCTTTTCATCGTCCTTTGCATTTTTGTTCACAAAATTGAATTGCTTTTTACAAATCTTCGATGAACAAATAGTTTTTTTGTCACCAACAGAACAGAAGAAGAAGAAGTGAAAACAAACATTTTCAATGGACCAGAAAAGAAACAGCTGATTCATAACAGCAAAAAAAAAACGTTAAAACTTATACCGACTTTAGTCCTTTGGACGAATTGTTTTCAAAAGAGTGACTCCCATAAGCAAAACATTTCCTACTGGGTTATTTTCTTATAACAGTGTTTAAATTTCTTTTCATTGGTTGCCTGTTTAGGTCAAGAGGTGAAAGTGGGCGACAGACAGTTTGTGCCACTTACGAACTCAAGATTTTATAGATAGAAAATTTTTGTGTCTTTTTTACTTTTTTATTTCCTTGCAACACTAAGATTTTTTTTTCTCCATATTCTTGAAAACTTATTTTGCGAAAAGTCCTTTTTTAAAAGAAAGCCTTTAAAGTCCTTTTTTTTTAAAGACTTCTTAAGACTTTATTGCGAAGGCAAAAGAAACATTTTAAGTACAACAACAATTATGCCCCTATTGTAGCATTTCAATTCTTTATCCGGCAGTTTTTTTGTTTATTGTTTTAGCTGGTGCAGGATATAAAAGTGTTTCAATGTGCTACAGAGTCAGTCCTATATTTCCGAAACAGCTGTTGCTCAAACGAAACGTACATACATACATATTTCACTGTGATTTAAAATTTACTTTGTTTCTTGTGCCGATATGTGTTCGTATGTATGTATGTGTGTGCGTATGAGCATATTTACGGTTTAAAGGCTTTTCGTTTTCTTTTTCATACACACAATTCTGGAGAAAACATGTGTATGTGAAAGCTTTGCCATTACCACGACCTGGTAAGAGAACGAAATGCATAAAGTTAAAGGAACTACAAACAAACAAAAGCAATAACAGAAAATTATTAAATTGTAAATTGTAAATTTTTACCAAGTCTTGTATATTATAAATTGAACTGTAAACCTGTTGTAAAACTGGCAAATATGTTAATAAATGTCTTAAAATTGCCTGAACTGCCACCTTTTGTCCGACAATGTTGCCAGTAGCAACATTGTCAGTGCACTGTAAGATAAACAATATTGTCAGACATCTGTCATTGTCAGTTAACTCTTGCTTGACATTGTCAGATTATAGCCAAAGACTTTGAAAGCCCAATTCTGGTTGTCATCTCTATATAAAATATGTATATATATATATTAAAATTAATGCACCTGACACTGACGCCATTATCACCAATATATAGAAATCTATAAACATTTCTGCCTATTTATATCTGCTGGCGATGTCTTAGGACAAATCTGGCAAAATTTTGCCATACAATTGTCTAACAATCGTGTGAACTGAAACCATGAAATTGTAAGATTTTCCTTACTGGTGATTTACTTGCGGGTGACAATTTTTCCTTGAAAGTAAGACAGCTGGACTTTTGGCTTTACAATAATCTGGCCCTGATGCGAACTGAAAGTTGCTGTTGATTCATAAACTTATTATCGGACAATGAAATTGTATTGTAAGTTTTTCTTACATTCATAAGAACTGACAATTTATTATTTGGTGGATATTTTCGTTTAACAGTAAGACTGGCTAGCAATTAATAAGTAAAGAATGTGGTAACTGTGGCAATGGATCACTTTTCTTGGCAGACTAAATTTATTGTCAGACATGAGTCGAGCAGCAAAATTGTAAGATTTTCTTACATTCGTCTGAAATGAAATTTTTTAATTTGGTGGCAAATTTTACCTTAATAGTATCACAGCTGGCAATGTCTCACATCTGATCTGGCAACTAATAAGTAAATAATGTGGCAACTTTGAAAATTTGAAACTTTTTTTTTGGCAGACAAATTTATTGTCAGACATGAGTCAAGCAAAGTTATAAAATTTTCTTACATTCGTCTGGCAAATTTTACCTTAACAGTACCACAGCTGGCAATGTCTCACATCTGATCTGGCAACTAATAAGTAAATAATGTGGCAACTTTGAAAATTTTAAACTTTTTTTTGGCAGACAAATTTATTGTCAGACATGAGTCAAGCAAAGTTATAAAATTTTCTTACATTCGTCTGGCAAATTTTACCTTAACAGTACCACAGCTGGCAATGTCTCACATCTGATCTGGCAACTAATAAGTAAATAATGTGGCAACTTTGAAAATTTTAAACTTTTTTTTGGCAGATAAATTTATTATCCGGCAATATTTTAGCAATGAAATTGTAAGATTTTCTTACATTCGTGTGAACTGACAGTTTACCTTAATGGTAAAAAAAAATTAGCTTATGGAAATTAACGACTGCCTGTATATTGCCGCTATATTGTCAGATCTCTCTGACTGCCCTCAAAATTTGGCAACATTTTGTTTTGTAATCCTACTCTTTGACACTTACACTTAACACTGAACAAAATAACCCCGTTTTAATTAAATCACTTAAATCGCTTAAGAGTATTTTAAAAACTAAAGTTTTGAAACTTTATGGCTGGCAATCTGTTAAGTATTTCGTATACAATTTTTACGTTAGTGGCCTCTTAAAGTTTGCCGCCATTTTGTCTCAGTTGTTGCTTCCTTAATTCAGCTTCTTATTGTTAATTTAACGTCTTAAATAATAAAATTTATGTGTATGTGTGTGTGTTTTTCTTTTGTATGAAAATAGTGTGAAGTTTAAGTATGAAAATGTTGCAAACACTAAAAAAAGAAATTAAGAAAGTTTTTGCTTTTGTTTTTATGTTTATTTTACTTTTACTGTTGCAGATTTAAGACAAATAAGCAACACTTCTGTACCCTGGTAAGTAAGACAGGCCATTTAAATGTATGTATGTGTGTATAAATATAAAATGTATATTTTTAATACTTTTTTTTTTAACACTTTATACCTTTAAAAGGGAGAATGCTGGCAGGCAACAACAATGTTTCGGAAAGATTGATGACACCGATGTACTTTTTGCAAGATAAGGAAGGTTCTGTTTCAAACACGAGAACTCTAAAACTCTGGCTAGAAATTTATTTGAATTATAAAATTCTGATGTGAAAATGGTCGGTCCTTAAAGTGTTAAGGAACAGCTTGAAACGGTAGGAAAAATTATCGCCAACCTTAATGAAAACAAAGAGTGCCGCAACACACGCCAAGAAACATGAAAAATTTGTACATAATGTTTTCAAGTTTATCTGGCCGTTATAATTTTGAAAACTACTCGTACAATACGAGTACAACGTGCATTTCATAAATAATACAGCGCCTGTTGTTCTCTCCAAAGAAGGCCAACAACTAAAAATGAGGGAAGGAAAAATAAATATAAAGCACAAAATATAATCAAACAAAAGGAAGGCAAGCAAGTAAAACATAACTTTTTTTTTAACGGTGATAAAAACCGAAGCTGAAAAGAGTTTCGCATTCTTTATTTTATTCACTAGTTGGCGGATAGTGCAGGCATTTTATGACTTGAAGTGTGAGTGTCCGCGGCAAGTTGGACTTTAAAGCAGCTTTAATTCTTCTTAAATCCAACATTGTGTCTTAACAAGTTTCTTAAAACAAACATTTTTTTTTGCCTCCGTTAGCACAAAAACGGAAACTTTCAACGATAAATGATGAGATTCAGGGCGGAATACGGGGCTTGCCGGCCAAAAACCACTGCTTGCTGTCTGCGGGGGAGAGGGAGGCAGGCGACAAAAACGAAAATACAGCACTTTGCAAGAGTTTTTATTTTTAATATGTACAAGTAGGCATTAGTAAGGATTTATGAGCGTACAACGAATATCCTGGCATTTTGCAAGTAATTTTTCTTTTTCTTTTTTCAATTCTTTGCGCAAACATACATACACATGTACATACATATAATTGTTAGGTGGCCAAGCGTTCAAGGATGTTTTTCGATATTTAAAACTATTTAGTAATCAAAAGAAAAGGGAAGTTAAATTTCTTCACAAACCGAAACAATTTATTGAATTTTGATCCGAATTTTATTTGCTTTGGCGAAGTTTAAAGAAAAATAGATTTCAAAAAAGTAAAAACTAAAAACTGTCTATTAAAAAAGTACCCTTCCGGGAAAGTACATTTCAAAAAACTAACTTCTTAAAGAACACGACTTTTCAAAATAGTATCTTTTTAAGAAAAGCGAATTTCTAAAAAGAAACTTTGCTAAAGAAACACATTTTTAAAATAAACTATCTTTTAAAAAATTACCCTTTAAGTAAGTACAATTGTAAGAAAGTACCTGTCTAAAAAATACTTTTTCAAAAACTGCCTTTATTAAAAAAGGGGTCCTTCAAAAAAAAAAAAACTTAAAAATTGTATCTTTTAAAGAAAGTTACTTTCAAAAACACACGTTGAAAAAAATTTGTTTCAAAAAACACACGTTTAAAAAAGTACATTTTAAAATGTAAAAACGTTTAGAAAGAAAAGTATCGTTCCTAAATAAAAATTCCCAGCACTTTTTTAAGGAGTAATTTCTAAAAAAAAGAACATTTTAAAAGGTCTTAAAAACACATTTTAGAAGATAAACTTTAAAAAACCCCTATTTTGAAAGGCAGCTTCTAAAAAAGTGCCCTTAAAAAAAACACGTTTAAAAAAGTTGTTTTAAAAAAAATACTCTTTAAGAAAGTGGTATTTGACAGAAAGAATTTGAAAAAGCAGAAGTGTCATTTTAGTAAAATGACTAAAAAGTACTTTTTAGAAAAGTATCTTTGAGAAGAAATACGTTTAAGAAAAGTACCTTATTAAAAAGTACCATTTATAATAATAAGTACTTTTTCAAACAGTTATTTTCAAAACCTGTACTTTTAAAATTTTAATATAAAAAGTAGCCCTGTGAGTAGGCGTAGTCATGGAGAACAGAATTCGCTAATTTCGAGTAGACATGGAAATCATGCATATAATAAAGAAAGTATAAACAATAGCCTTTCTGAGGGTGTAAAAATGGTGTTTAACTTATTTTGAATGAAATGCGATGCAAAAAAAAAAAAAAAAACAAACAGTTTAAAGGGAACAAACAGCGCACAAACACGCAGAAAATCAATCTAATTCGTTTTGTAGATATTTTACTGACAGCAAAAGTTTTGCTGGATCCTCGAACCAAAAGCGCTCGGCTAATTTCCCTTAAATACCCTGTTGGCATTAAGATAAATATGAGCACCATGTGGGTTTTGACCAACTTTAAAACAGAGTTGAAGTTTTTTTCTTAACAAACTATAATTTTCTTTTAACTTTTTGCAGGACTTAGCTTTAGTTTTACGGTTTTCTACATTTGATATTACTTTTTTTATTTACTTTTTATAAACGATAACAACATTCCATTTTCACAATTTTTCCTCGTGTTGCTGTTTTTTGTTCGTTTTAAGATTCAAATTACAGTTCTTTTACTGTCTGCAGCAAAATTTTGTTTATTTGTCTTTTTGTTTTTCATTTGCCAGCAAAAGTTTTTCTCGTTTTTTCTGCAACTTGTTGTATTTTTATGGCATACTGCAACTGGATTATAAAGAAAACTAGTGCTTTAATTAATATGGTTTTGCAAGTTTTATTAAGCTTTGCGGTTTCGGTTTTACTGGAAACTATCCATATCGGTGCTGTATTAACATGAAACGAAGACAACGACTGGTATCACATGTCGCTCCAACAAATAACGAGTTTTGTCAGTTTTCTGTCTGAACAGAATCATGAGTTATGTTTTGTGTCATAAAATGCTTTAAATTTATTGACATTTATATTTAAATATATTTTCAAAAAACGGAAGTAAAATGCAAAGCAAAAGTGGTGTTTGATTTGGCTGGAGCTGCTTTTGCTGTGAACAAATTATTCAGCCCTCAGAGAAGGAGAGTTTTGCATTCTGCTTGATTACGATTGCCACAAGCTTAAAACTTTTAAAAAGTAACTTTTACAAAAATTGCCTTTATAAAAGTAGCTTCTGAAAAGGTACTTTTTGAAAAAGTAAAACAGTACCATTTGAAAAAGTACCTTTCGAAAAAGTACGTTTGGAAAAAGTATATTTTAAAAAACACCTCTTAAAACACTACCTTCTATAAAATCACCTTTTGAAATGTACTTTTTGAGAAAAGGATCTTCTAAAAAGCAGCTCATAAACCAGTACCTGTTAAAAAATACCTTTTAGAGAGTATCTTTTAAAAAAACTACCTTTCAGAAGAGTATCTTTTGGAAAAGTACCTTTTAGAAAAGAAACTTTAAAAAAGCAGCCTTGAGAGAACATATTTTAAAAAGTATATTTTAAAAATATCTTTTAGAAAAGTACTTTTCAAAAATATTTAGAAAGGCGCCTTTTATAGAAGTATCACTTAGTAAATTAACTTAAGAAAATCATCTTTTAAAAAGTCTCTTCTGAAAAAAGTGTGTTTTAAAAAAGTACCTCATAGAAGAGTACTTTAAAAAAGTATCTTTAAAAAAAGTACTTTTTAAAAAAGTACTTTTTAAAAAGGTACATCAGAAAAAGTAATTCATAGAAAAGTACTTTCTAAGAAGAGAATTTTTGAAAATGTACCTTTTAAAAAAGTACTTTTGAAGATGTACCTTTTAAAAGAGTACTTTTGAAAATGTACCTTTTAAAAAAGTACTTTTGAAAATGTACCTTTTAAAAAAGTACTTTTGATAAAAGTACCTTTTAGAGAAGTAAATTTTAAACCATAACTTTTGAACAAGTATCTTTTGTAATAGTAGCATTAAAAATATGTGCCTTTCGAAAAAGTATCCTTAAAAATATCACTTTTAAAAAAGTAACTTTTTGAAAACACAAGCTTTTAAGAAACCGAATTTTTAAAAAATACCTTTGCACAGTGAAGCCGTTTGAAAAAAGAATTTTTTTAAAAGTTATCTCTTCAAAAAGTACCTTTTGAAAAAAACTATCTGTGAAACATTGGCTGTGCTGAAGAAAGTTAAATGAATAGCCGGGGTTATTGTTGAGGGGTTTATATATTAAGAAAATAATTCTTTTATTAAAACAAAAACTTCGATAGAATCTTTGAATATTCGCGATTCGTGGTTTTCAAAAAACTTAAAAACTGTCAAGAAACCCTATTCCATTTTTTAGCCAGTTTTTAATTTATACCAAAACAGTTCTTGAAACTCTATAATTTGAATATCAATTTAGTTAAGTTTAATCAAACTATATAGAATCTTGTTTTTTTTTTGGTATAATTTTAGTAGACAATTTTCTTTTGATATAAATTTCAATTTTGTTTTTATAACTTTATTTTCAGACAGTTACAAAATGATTTTTTAGCCGCCAAACATTCTAAAATCCCAACAATCATTTAAATAAATTAAAACTAGTTAGAAAAGAAGAGAAAGAAAAAACTTACAATCCTTGAAAAAATATTTAATTACAAAATTATCTTTCTGTGCATCTTGTCGTGTTGTGCGTCTTGCAATTTAATGATCAGTTGGCACTTTGAAGACAATTGTGGTCTCGACGACCATCGTTTTACTGCTTGAGCTGCGCACCGTCTGGTGCAGTAACAACAAATCAGAATACAAAACAGACAAAGAGAACAAACAAAATATATATGTAGGTCTGTATAATAATTGTTAAAGGAAACATTAACCCAAAACTGAAAACACGCAACATTTTATTTGACAGGCTGTTTTTTTGGTACAGACGTGGAAATTTCCGGACAAAAACCAACATTAAATGTGCACTTAACTGGTATAATTATTACTTAATAATAGGGTATGATAAAAAAAGATTTCAAACATTTTTGAAACCATAGTTTGCAACTGTTAGTGTTTTTTCTTTTAAGACAAACGTTGTATATATTTTACACTCTTTAAATTTTGTTTGTGAAAAACTTTTTTTTTTAGCATCCGAAAATATATCAGGTGGGATATCAGACTCGCAGCGTCCTCAAGTTGAATGCAAAATTACTGGATTTGAAATATCTGTTCCTTAGTTTGGTTTAAATGGAGTCAGTGTTTCTTAAATAAAAATGTTGGATTATTATAAAAAAAAATATATATATTTCTTATCCAAATTGTAGACAAGGATTTAAAGTGGTTAAGCCAACATATGCCCTATAGGCGCCAACAGCACAAGCTGCTTCAATTTGTATACTGCTATATCGCAGCAAAGATTGTACAATTAATTTTGGGCTGATGCCATTCCCGTCATACACTGTGACAATTATTTTTCAGTTCTTATCGATCAAAACCCAATTCCGCCCATAATCGGTCCAATGTCATCGTCTGCTTGACTTTATGTGGCTGTTTGGGCAGACAGTTTTATTTTTCGAATGAACTGCTTTTAAAAAAACAAATTTTTACTGTTTAATAATTTTGGTTTTTTTAAACAGATGTTTACAAGCCAGAGATGGCAAAATGGGTACAACTGCAATGTCCAGAAAAAAGCGATAACTATCAAAATATACGAAATCGTTTTTTTTTTCTTTTTTTTTTTTAATTATAAAACATATCAAGAACATTCATGTCCTTTTTAATTCTTACTTTCATATAACACAAATGAAACAATTTATAAGCGATAACTGATGAAAAATGTATTTTTCAATATTAACAAAATATTTTAGTATTTTGTTTCTTGTGTAAAATAATGAAACTATTAGTCACGTGGTTTTCCGTGCCAGCTGAGGATATACATATAAATCAAATATTTGAAAAATTAATATTTTGCTGCAACAAAATAAAATATTAACAGCCAGTTGATGTAATTTAAAAATTTGTTTCACCATCACAGGTATCCGAAAGTTTATTATCGATTCTGAAGGACACATAAATGGGCGATAAAAATCGTTGCATGTTTTAGAACTTAAGTGCTCATCCCACCCCAAGAGGTTCCTTTGGACTGTTCAGAATTTCAGCACAGATTTTGAGTGTTCGCACAGTGGCACATGAAATGCGACACCGAAATGTGACACCGATTCACTGAGCCGTTAGTGCGGTCTCAGCTTTACATTTTGTATTCGCAATAATATGGGCGGTTTTCAAGTCATGCATTTAGTTCCAGAAAATCTAATTTGGCCAAATCTTTTGTGGCCAAAATCTGGTGTTTGTTTCTTAGATCTTAGTAAAAAGCTGGAAGTATTTGGACAATTCTTTTTTTTAAATAATTAATAGAAATAATAAAATCTTAAAAACTGCTTCAAATCTCAAATAACTTTGCGTCATTCCCAATGGCTAAAAATGAATTGCAAAAGAAAACCCAACGGTTGAAAACACACAACACTACAACCACGTTAGTGTAAAAATGAATACATAAAATTGTTATTAATTAAAATTTGACTTGAGAAAACAAAAACAAGAAAATTTTAAAAGGAAAAAAAAATACATTCCACACGTTCATGGGTCAGTGACCACTTTATTGCAGACGAGTGCGACTAACAGCATAACAACACACTACACATTTCAGGCTTGTACTCGTACTCGTACTCGTATAAACATAATTCTCAAACATTATTCCCACACGCAGCACCCCATACCACTGCTTTGTCAACGGCTGAGAAGACGGCAAACAACAACGACAACGTTGGCAACATTTTCCACTGTGTTTCTCTAACAACAAGAAAGAAGTCTGTCTAACAAAGCCAACACATCGTACTGCCAATAACTGCAACTAGCGAACAGCCAACTCAACCGCTGACTGACTGACTGACTGACTGACTGGTTAGTGGTAGCATGTAACTGCAACAGCGACTTCTTTCGAGTGCCACTTAATGCACTAGTGCGGGTTTCCAACTACGAGTAAAGAAAATTTATTAGGCGAGTGCAACAGGGTGTCTCAGTAGAAGCTGTTTCTTCAAATAGATGCAATATTATCGAAAGAGTTTACACTGAATCAAATAAAGAGTTGAATAAATGACAGCCAATTAAAGGCTGGTAAATGAAACAAAAAGTTTTCCGAGAATTATCTTAATATTGTTTTTGCTATGACAGAAGAATCCATGAGCATCATGTTTAAAACAAAGTATCGGCCAAATGCTTGACGCCACATATAACCGAAGGTGCATATTTTCAATGGCTCTGGGACATAGATGGAGCTGGTTGTCACAATATGACCGCTTTCATTTGTAAAAAACAAAACATCGAAAGAAGAATGATGTACCGGTTTTGTTGCAGTTCATAAGTAAAGGTTTTGGGGCAGCAGTTTTTTTTTAAAGCAAATTTTTTATTTATTACTTGATAACAATTTCAAGTTCGCTCGGAAACTGTATAAAAACACAAAAGTATTGCCAACAGTTTAATTGAAATTTACATATATATAAAATTTTGCCCGTATAGCACCCACTTAAGTTAATAGACTTTGTGGTCGGATGAGTTACACAGTTGCAGCTAAACAAAAACTTTTTCATGTTGTTTAATTAGGACTTGTCCTTAAACACTCACTTGGTTTTAAAATGGCCTTTTTTATTTTTTAAGCTAAATAACAAAAATAAATTAATATTAAGCCAAAAATAATTGTGGCTTAGAAATATTTTCCCTATTAAAAAATGTTTGTTTAATATCGATTTTTTTTACTTTTTTTCTTTACGAACTAAATCTTTGTAATTTGATAGAAACGATTAATTTTGCATTAAATATACTTTTAGCAGGACAGGAAATAAAACCGCGCCTAAAACAGATATTATTATTTGCAACTGATATAAAATTTGTACCCAAATCTTCGGAAAATATTGTACATTAATAAAATATTTTTCTATTTCCACAACAACCAACAAAAGCTTTTTCGTTGTATCACTGGTTTAAAATGGCTGTGGCTTTTGCAAATATTGTATCAAAAATGTTTTATTTAAATTTTAGCTGGTAGTTTTTTAATTTTATTTTAACTTACATGATTTTTTTCATTTTCAACTGACAAACTGGTCGAGATCTGGAACAAAAGAAAAAGAAAAACTTTTAACATGTGGTAACATGAAGTTAAAAAAGACTTTTGTTGATTAGAAATTGTTAAACAAAGATGTCCTTCTTAATTATTGGGACACTTCAACTGGGATAAAATTCGCATTTATGTAAATTGGAATAAAAAAGTGTTCAAGTTATAAGCAAAACTTTAAACCCTTAAACAGACAGTTCCTCTTCCGTCTGATCAGTGTTCATGTGCATGTCATGTTTTCCTGATTAGTTGGTTTATTGAGATTGAGTTGTAATAAAAATTTGTAAATAATTGAGTGAATTTCTTCCTCATCAATGTTCATGTGTATGCAATGTTTCACTTGAATGATTGTGTGGTTCGGTTGGAGTTACAAAGAAAAATATAATCAATTATATTCAGCAGATACGACTGGAGACAGAAGTGCTATTTTCGCAGGCAGCCATGCTTCCTCATCATTAACGTTCATGGGCAGGCAATGATTTCCTAACTGATTTTCAGCTTTAGGTTGAATTATGATAAAACGTTCAACCAATTATACAGCAAACCAAAGCAATTTTCTTTGGTGCAGGCCATGAGCGAGCTGCCTCGCCATCAGTGTTCATGTTAATGCAACGGTTTTTCCTGTTCGATTGCATCACAGGAGTTAAGTTGTAACGAAAATTTCCATCAATCAGTGTTCATGTGCCTACAATGCTTAGAGGTATACAAAATTCAATTATTAAAATAAATAAATGGGAACAGGCCAGTCAAACCCCTCGCCCATCAATGTTCTTGTGTGTTCAGTGTTCGCTGTACTAATGAGATGGTTATGCTTCGCTTTTGAAACACACTTTTCTTTGGCTGTTGCAGCACAGCTTTTTGACATGAACATGAATAATATTAACATTAAAAATAATTTGACCTTTGCCAGCCCCAGGTCCTCCGAGAAACTCATTAAATACGATATGAAGAATAAAATTTTAATTGCATATTGAATCTTAAAAATTTTAATATTATACACAAATTTTGATTTATAAATATTATTTGAGTTAAAAATTATATGAATATTTTGTGCTTGCGAAAATTATGATTTTTAAAAACAAGTTGAAATGAAATCGATATGTTATTTGTTTGGAAATTAAATTTTTGTGTCGTATTACAAATAGTTTTATTTAATCTGATTTGAAATACTTTATTCGTTTTGATATTTGATTGCATAATCACAGTTTATTATATGAATTGTTTTGCATTTTGGCTCTGTGCTAAAAACCATAAAAAACAATAACTGCAAAAAAGAAGGAGCAGGAGAACAACACAGGAATGAAAAAATTATTAGCCAACAACTCATTTTAAATTGGATGGCATATTAAGAGTTAATTGGAATATTATTTAGATGGCTGAAAATATTCAATGCAAAACAATTTTTATTATAATAACTTTAATTTATTTATTTACATATATTTACTACATGACTAAACAACTTATTTTGTCTAATTCGGGAAAAAGCATTTAAATTTCAATACTTTTTTTTCCCCCAACCTTTAGCTTTAAATTCTTTTTTCTACCTGTAAAATATTCGTATTTTTCATACGCTGTGACACAGACTTTTGGTGCATTAAATTAAATTTTCACAAGACAATTGAGAGAAAACAAAAGGTAGAAATAAAATATGTAAATTTTGGTTAAATTTTGCTTATTTGTTTTGTGTGTTTGTGTCTGTTTTTTTTTTTTTTTTTTTTTTTGATTTAAAACAAATAAAATGAAAAATGTATAAAGAAAAGAGATATGTAAATATGTTTCTGGGAAAAACTACTTGTCCGTATATTTGAAGTCGTTGCATGCAGTTGCAGGCTTGTGCAAAATGCGGCAAGAACTATAAATATTAAGTGTGGGAAAATGATATCAAGCATAAATAGCAATAATTGTTGCTGGCAATAAACTACACACACACACATACACACACACACGCACACACACACACACACACACACACAAAGACAGAAAAATACTCACAACTGCATAAATATTTGTACTGCCATTCATGTACATTAAAAACATTTATACGGAAAACTTAATGTGACCACTATTGTTTTAAGAAAAGTTAATTTATATTAAACTAATGAAATTTATTTAAAAAAAAAAGCTGATACAGCTTTAAATCAATTATATTTTTAATATTTAATATTGAATTACCGCTAATTAATTGACGAACTTAATTTGAGGCGTTCAATTGATTTAGTTCATCTCATGACGTTTTTGTTCACAAATTAATACAAATTTTCTTTATAATTAACATTGAGTTAATAAATTTATTTCGAATATATGTATATATTGTACTTTCTGCTTTGTAAATATTTACAGGGATGTTGATGGCCTGTAAAACATGCCTGTCTTTTGTTTATAAACAGGACAACCCAAAAAGAATGTTATAAGTATTAAAAGTTTTGTGTTATTTCTTACTTCCACGGCAATTTGGATAGTCTGGTATTTTGGGAAGCTTCGTTTTAATGGCAGGCGGCTGAGATGCGGTACTGCCTATTCCTTGAATAGAAATATTAAATTAAATCGCAAAGAGGATATAACGGAGCGTTGCTAAAAATTCCTTTTACTACAGTTGGCGTCAGATAACGTTTGAAAACCGTTGCAAAAAAGTGTCAGATTTGAAATTTTGCTTGTTTGAGGACCTGTTTTTAGAATTATTTTTTCCACTTCACTGGAAAATGACTGCCGAAGCCACAGCTCTTCCCAGAAATATTTCTTTTAAGGCATGAGAAAGACTTGCACACATTTTTTGGCATCTAGGGAAACCTAAAAAGCCAGTGGTTTTGAACAGCCCAACATAGCACGTACTGATGACAATTCAACACCAGATCGGTTGGTTGTTTCCATAGATGTTTCTCAAACAAAATACACAAAACAATGGAAAATTAATACTCGCGTGAATAATCAATTTTCTGTACTTGAACTGATACCAGAAGCAAAAGCTAGCCGGCATTTAAACATCTTATTGGGTTTTTAGTGGTCACATTGTTCCAAGTCAAAAACTTCTTCAAAACCAATGCATGTTTAAACTTGTTTAAATAGAGTTTTAAAAGTATTTTTGTACAAAAAAATATTATGTAGGAGTGTTCTTGTTGAATAATAGAATATGTAGTTTTTTAAAGTTATCTTTATTTTCTATTTTTTTTTTTTGGTCTTTCTGAAAAGTTAAATAATAAAGAAGTGTTGAAGCTGAAAGTAAAAAATAAAAACGTGAAAGAAAAAAAAAAATATATGGAACACACATAATTTTTGCATGCAACAAAGAAATCTGGTAAAAAGTTTAAATTATAATAATTTTAATAAGGAGAATTTATAAAAGCAAAAGAAGAAAATATTTTTAAAGCAAAAAAAGGAAATTTTCACCGCATAAAGTTTAAGCAAAAAGTCTTTTTTTTTCTGTTTTACGTTTCAAGTGAAATATTTTACGCACATTTTAGCACAATATTTTATTTTAAATGATATTTGGAGTGATTTATATGTTAATATTTTTGTCTCAAAATATTAAATGGCCACAAATATATTTTGTGATATATTTATATATTTAAATGCTTTAGTTACATTTCAGGCTTGAATTTTGTTTTTTATTGTTTAGTAAAAGATCAAATAATCAAAATAAATGTTTTATTTCATAATTTAATAGGAGCTAAAAAGAATGTCTGCTTCAGCGTCTGGCCATTCACTGAAGAGTTCAAACTCTTTCTTCGGGCAAGTTGGCATATTAGCAAAATCAATCAGCTGTTTCAAAGTATTGACAATAACAAAGTAACAAAAAATAAAAAAAATTTGATTTGAATCAAATCAAAAATATTTGATTGAATCAGTAAAAAATGTGTGAAGTATTAAAAACTTTGTACTTTTTTTGAGGCACCGCTACGCATCCAAGTGATACCTAAAAAATTTTATATTATAACAGTTATTTTGTGACTTCAATACAAATAAAAAAAATCATCTAAACCAATTATTTTCTCGAATGAAAGCCTTAAGAAGAGGACTTTATGCGGAAGTCATTAAATAAGTTTCTTTATGGCTTCTATTAGTTTCTAATGCTTGGGCAGTAATAATGTTGTATTAGTTAATTATGTATATTTTATTACACCAATTAAGTTTTTAATTCGTTTTGCAATTTATATTAATGTTGCCTAATGCGTTACTGTACCACAATTATATAAAACTTTGTCTTGCTGTATAGGATATAGAAATGTGAATGAGACAATAAAAAAAAAAATTAATGCTAATTTTTATGGCACCAATAAAATTTTGTTGAGGGCGTTAGAAATTTTACTTTCTGTCCTCAATGTCATTTCTTTTAGGCAGAAGCTTTTTCAACTTGTTCTCATTTGCATGGAATTTGCTCAAAACGAGTGTTTTATTTAAGATTCCTCCTAATTTATATTTCTTACGGTGATACCGTGAATCTGCGCTACAACGAATCTGAAGGGGATAAAAGGAAAATTTCTTTATAACTATTAATTTGTTGCACACTTGTAGCGGTGAAGCCGGGGTATAACGCATCTTTAAGATATACGAAAAATATTTTATATGAAAATCCTTTAATGTTTTTTTAAAACTTATTCTTACTTCATTGTATAAATAGTTTTGTATGATTAGTTTGAGTATGATTTGAAAAAAGCGCTAAGTTGAAATTTCTTTGATTGATTGTGTTGCACCGTATTGAAATACATGTTCCTGAAATACTCTTGTAGTTAAAGATTAAATTTTTATCAACAAAAGTCTAAAGACTGCCAAAAACCATCCTTTAATAGACTTATGCCCTCAGCCAGAAATCCAAAAGAAACTGGATATTTGCCTTCAAACATTAATATTTTCATAAAAATTTAACTTCAATTCAAAAAAGGACTTTAGCCCTTTGGCTGGACTTTCGATGTTTAGAGGCGATTGAACGAATATTTCGCACAATATAAAGTATTTCGTCAATGTTTGTATGAAAAACTTTGCAATAAAATGTTTTTTTTTTTTCAAGGAACTCAATAAAATATTACTTTTAATGAGTTTTTCGTTATAACAAAGTTCGTTATATCGAAATTTATTTTCCATTGTTGTTAAGGATTTATTTGTTTCTCTGTAAACACGACAGAGAAAATAAAATATAATAAAAACATATCAAACAGACGGTGAACGCGCCACAAAAATTTCCATTTTGGCACCCAGTTATTTAAATTAAATAATTTAAAACATGTTGCATCAATTCAGGATCTTCAAAACAACCAAATTACATACGAATATTCTGTTACCAATTCCAGTGTTTGTTGTTCAGTTGTGTTGTACGTACGAAAACAGTCATTTCATAAAAGTCTTCTATTTACATTCTATACATTTGCAAATTTTTAATTCAAAATGCCATAAAATTTAATTAAATTCAGTTACAATTATGCAGGTGCGTACGTATTTCGTATTTCGGGTGGGCGGATCAGTGAAAACGAAATACTTGGAATGCAATAAGAATCTACGCAATAATTAAAATTACAAACTTAAAAATTAAGTAAAAAATGTTTCCTGGCAGTTGAATTGATTTGTTGGGGAGCCTTTAATGCGAAATAAACTCAATGATTTATCAGCTGTGCCATGTGGCCGTTGCCTTGAATAAAATTATACAGCAGCCAATAAATTTACACATACAATCCCCCGCCTGTTGCAACAAATTCTGCTCGGTATTTACAAACGCAAAAAGCGAAAATTTGTTTAACTTTTTTTTCTGGGTCGTAGTTTTAATATGATTGAAATTTATACTATTGACACAACAACGAAATCAGATTATTATTTGAAAAGTAAATGTTTTACTTGGTTTTTGCCAGAGTTGAAGCTTAAATGTAAACTTTATGTAATTAATATGTTTCGTTAATATGGCGAAGCTGCGCTATAACGAATTGTGCTACAACAAAAAGCTGAATATCCTTGGAAAACCCGCTTTAACGCGAAGTTTTCCATACAACATTGCACTAAAGCGGGGAAATTCTAAAGCCTCTATATAGAGCGAAATATGAGTCCTTCAAATGCCTCTACGAACTCTAAATTTGTTGTTGTAAGAGCATTATCTCTAGACAGCGCAGCACTCATTCACAACCTTCTACACAAGGAAGTCAGAATAAAATTTTAAGCCAAATGTTTCCTGTCTAAAATAGAATTTGGATAAAGCATTTACAGTTTTTGTTTTCCTATTTTTTCCGGATTCGTTATACCGAGACTTTGCCGATACTTGTATACAAAGAAGTTTTTTGTCCTTCCCCCAGGATTTGTTAGGGTGAAGTTTTCGTGTAAACTACGCGAAATTGATCAGTCTTCAATTTAAATATTTTTTTTTAATTTTTCTCTTAATTAATTATTCATATTTTTTAGTTCGGCTTTTGCTCAAATAACGAAAAAAAAATGCAATAATTTTTTTTACTTTATTAAATATTTGTCTGATCAACTACGTTGTAGATTTCATAAAATGAGTTATTTTTTTTTGTAAATTTATTAAAAAGTGAAGAGGAAAGGAAGAGGACATGATTGTAATTAAGCGGAGGGGAAGGCATTGTTTTAGGAGCACTGCTTCGCTCTTCAGTACTTAAGTAACTGGTTTAAAAGACTATAAAATCAATTTTTCGTAGCAATATGATTTTAGTTCTTGATTTCCAAGTATATGCTTTTCTGTACTAATAAACTAATAACTAGAAATTGTTGTCGTTGATGTCGGAATATTTATTAGATTCTACTAAATGGAGGTATAGCCGGCGATTGGACTTTGTGTCCCCTCAGATTAAGCCATAACGGCAGGTGCTGATGCAAAACAACTTCCACTATCTGTCGCCAGAAAGATGGACAAAACTCGTAGCCAAAACAGAGGCCAATACTTTGAACAACTTTTTATATAATAAAAGCTGATATTAAAAAAAAATCCAACATTTTTAAGTTTTGCACTAATATTAACTAAATATATTATATATTATAAATATTATTTAAATGTTGGTATAAAATCGTTTTTTTTTCGCTTAAGCTCATTTCTTTCGTTCCCCGAATGCTGGCCTAGATATAACTTTGATATGGAATTAATGAAACGTGGCTTGAATAAAACTACAGACTTATATTTTTTTAAAATATCTTTGTTTAAATATTGTTATTTTACTTTGATTTTTAATATAACAACAAAACACTAGAACATATGATGCGTTTCTGAATTGGTTTTCCTTTTTGCCATAAACATTATTGCTACAGAATTTTAAGTCTTACGCACTTAAAATTGTTTAAATATCATGCCAACTGAATTGAAAAATATTTTTAATAAAAATAGCGAAGAAAAAAAAATAATTCACTCACTTGCTGCGAAAATGTCATAACTGGAAAAACGAAAAAGTTATAATAGAAATTTTATGAGTTAAATTAATGGAGCACTTCTGCATTATAATAACTATTTATTTATTAATTACCACACGGAAAAAATTAATTTAAGTAAAAAATTAATCGATGTTTTTGTTGAAATGCAATTTTTTCAATAAATTTTTTTCCTGTTTCAGCAAATGTTTTCATTAATCTAAAATACAATAATTTTTTCATATTTTATATCATATTTTCCATAACTTTTCTGGCAAAATTATTATTTGAATCTGTGAGTTCCTGTACAAGTCCAAGTTCAAACCATTTATTAACTGATTTAGCAAATTCGGTTTTTTAATATTAAATAACATTTTTCTGTTCCACATCTCGATTCTACTGCGTTTATATTCTACGGAAAAAAATTTTGCGTCTATTTGATTTCTTTTTTCATTTTCATTAATAAAACTTCAAAGTTTAACTTTCCATGCAAATGAGAAATACATTTTTTTCTAATTACATATTTTTTCGTTTATTACTATTTTATATCAAATATATAATTCAGTGGCAGGAAATTATAGACATGGCAAATTAAATTTGCACTACTAGTAATAAAAATTAATTATAAAAAATTGTATTTGATTAAACATTTTACAGCGTTTTCAACTTCAAGTCAAATGAGCCATAAAGTCATTATAAACATCATAACCATCCGCTCATGTTCACGATGTCAGTTTCGAACTGAATGTGCACTGATTCGTAATTAATTTATGTAAAATTTTTATTAGATTAAATATCAACCTAAAAAGGAGCAACAGCAAATTAAAAAGGGCTCTTGTTTTTTTTTTTGAAGTTTAAAAATTCTTTGGAAAATTAAAAAGAAAAAATATAGAGTGGCCAAAAAGTATGCAATAGATATTGTTTGGGGGCACAATCAAATCGGTTATGCTACAAAGTTTGCTTTTTAATGTCAATATGCAAAAGGTTTTGCTCGAAAATATGTGTTTTATTGGCAAATATTATTAAGTACGAGTATTTCGGCAAATGTGTGTTCGCTTTGTGGCCAGTAAAGCGTTTTAGTTTTATAAATTTATTTAAACAAAAAAAAAAAAAGACGATTGTTGTTTGAGTTTTGTTGTTTCATGTTTTGGTGTTCGTTTAAAGCCTATGAGCGCTGCTTTCTTGGTTGTAGGAGTGTCTTTTCGGTCAGATATGAATTCCCGGTTCACACACATCCACTTCTAGTGCCCAACTTGTTTGATTTCTCGTAAGAAAGAACAACAAATTACTTATTTTGCTGTTTCATCACTCTCTCACACGATATAAACGTGAGCAATAAAAGTTGGTTTTTATATGAAACGGCACTTAACAGAAGTGGCTTCGAGGTTTCCTAATTTTCATATGACTTCTGTCTGAGAAAACCTCCAAGAATATACATATATATGTATTGGAATTAATCAATTCATGACACCTTGGGAATCAAATCGCAGGAGATTCGGCGGCCAATTCGTGACTCTTTCAGGTAAGTTAACCGGGCCCTTAAATCCCTCATGCGTAATATCCCATAAAACACTATACAAGTGTCAAGTCTGTATAAATCGGGTGATAATAACTTTGTAGTTAATTAACTTTGGCGCCTGCTGTTCATAGCGATGGCCTGGCCAATGTCGATGCGAATGAACGGGTGTCGCGTGTGGCCGATAAGACAGCTGCAAGTTCACCTACTACAAGGCCGAAAAATGTTGCATTGAATTTTTAAATTTTAAATATCTTATACTCAATTCTTCTTCTTATTACCAGAATTTCAATCGCCACCACGCGATTCTTGTGATATCCTCTAGTTGAATCCTTCCGCTGTCCTTAATACCGCATTCTTTTGCAGTGCCTGAACATCTTTGCCTTATTTTCTTTTTGTAATTAATTAACGCAAATCTCATCAAATCATACAAATTATATTTAAGTACAAATAATTCTTTGTGTTTAACGAAAACTTGTATTAATTATGTTTTATCCTGTCAGTGTGAAATTTATGTGATACTCGTACTGCAGCTTAAGGCTGCAAAAGCCTCTCAACGAGAAAACAATAAATTAAATGCATTTGTAAAATAAGTGCATTAAATAAACTTTACTTGTTATGAACAGAAAAAAGGCGTTGCTGTGATACGGCCGACCGAGTAAATTTGCACTATTTTAATACTCGGCTGCGCCAAATGAGAACAGCGGCCTTTTTTAAATCTATTTTCATCCTTTGTATTTTGTTTGTGTGCTTTTGCATCAAGTTTAATAGTTAAAAGAAATTATGCTGTTGAAAGTAAAACAAAGCGCTACTCTGCTGAGGCATCGACCGATTAACATGTTCCACAAAAGTGTTAAGAGATGGTGATGCCTCGAAAAAAATATGTTGATTAATTTTGCATGTTTATGGCATTTTAACGAGTTTTGCGTTTTAAATTTATTTATTATTTTTCTTTGTAAAGGCTGTATTTTTTCAAGCCTCACAACTTTGATAAACAATTTGACCGTCCGTAGGCCAGGTTTTTTTAGAGTGGTTTAACGTTTTCGGTGAATCAATAAAAAAATTGTTTGATTCGAACAATTGTTGACTGAAAGAAATTTCTGTGCTAAAGATATTTTTTAATATTTCTTTCAATAAATACCAAAAAAATGAGAACAAAAATCTTCTTTGTTAAATCAGCAATAAAAATTACAGAAAGCAGTTTATTGTTTTTTTTTTGCAATATTTTAACAAGATCATATTAAATTTTTTTTAAAAGTATATTTTTTTTTTACTTACTTTCAAATTAAAGGCCTGTAACGCCGACAGGAGCGCCCTGTGTTCGAGTAGAAACATTTTTATTTGTTTGACATTTTGCACGTTTTATTTACACTTTTATTCTGGTGTGTTGACACTCAAATGAATAAATTTTATATCGGGTTTGTAGGTTACTTTATGGCAATAAAAAATTGATAAACATGAACTCAATTTGTGCCTTTGACATTTAAATAACTGCAGAAGTTGTGAACTTTTCATCTAACATAACGCTGGCTTAATGTTGGAAAGGCGTAACGTAAAAATTACGTTTTTAACTTTAAAGTGCATTATTTTAATTTCTTTGTTTGGCCGATATTGCAGATTTTTATGTTTATTTTTTTTTGCTTCTGTAAAGCAATGAAAAAATCGAGATAGTGTCTTTCCACATTAAGACATCGACATGGGCCAGAGTTGTAATTATTAATATGTTATACTGAACTAAGAAATTCATTTGGGCGAGTTTTTAAAGCATAGAAAATACTGTATGGCGAATGACTTTTTGCTCCAGCAAAATGTTACTGACACTAGACGGGGTTCAGCAAGTGACAATGTATCCACAAACAATTACTGTGGGCTGCGTATTTTGCGCTCATGTCGTCCACAGTTCACTATAGTGTAAACTATAGGGGACGCTTCAGATTTGTGATAATCGGTTTTTTTTCCTTCAATATGGAAGTGGTTAACAGGGGGTTTTGGTAGAATGGCGCTACCTAACACACAGCCAACGACACGATACACAATGCAGATGAATGCTTTGAGGGTAGAGAGTTTTCTCTCACTCTCTATCTCTTTCTCTCCCTCTCTCTTAGCTGACATAATTTGGTAGCACTAGACTTTTTCTTTTGGGAATGCCTCAAATCGTAGGTCTATGCTAATAAATCGCAAATTATGGATGCCCTTCAGGTCACTACATTATAGCCTACGCCACTGCTCAAAATTCAATAGTATTTGTTCGAAAGAGAGTCATTGAAATGTGCAAGCCTGGAAACGGTGTCACGTTAAGCCGCAACAAATATTTAAATGATATTATAACTCACAATACACAATGGCTGGTATGAGACTTTCAAATACAATATGAACAGAATATTCTTATTATCCCTCTTATAACTTGTTTTGTTCTATTACAACATCTAAACGTCCTTATTGCAAACCGCTTTTATGCTGTTAGGCCAGCCGTTTCCAAATCGTCTAATACAAAGTGAATTAATAAATTGTCAATTTAACGAAGAAAGTAAATTTATTTAATGTCAAGTGCTGAGAAAACCAAAACCGTCTTAAAATATTGTTATAAGCGACAGCCTGAATTAACATCGCCGTCTCTTGATGAGGAAAATTTTGCCAAATGAATATATAAAAGAATTTGCACAAGACTCACGTCTGGGTGTGAATGTGTGTGTGCGGTCGTACTCTACATTGTGGGCTCATATATATATTTTTAAAGTTACTTTCGGAAAGTTTTTTGTTTCCTGTCACACTTCATTGGAAGGAGTAAATTTTGTGAACAAATATTTACAACTTTAATTTTATGGAGTACTCGAAACATCCCCCCCCCCAAGTTTTACATACATTTTACAGGAATACTGCTGAGTTTTAAGCCTTAAGTATTTAAAGTACATAAAATATAAGATTTAAATGTATTCAGTTGTTTTACAAAAACTTTTGTAAGATCAGAGTTGTCTCCACAAGTTTCTCAATTTAATTTTGTTTTTATATCATCAGCTTGAAATTTACGACTACTACAAACTACAAAAAAAAAAAAAAATTGCAGATGTGTGTACTCCAGCTGCCTATATGCCGACCTACGAACTATTATTTAAACGTTTTTATTTTAATTTTCATTGTGTTGTTAAAGACAATTTTACATAAATTTAAATGTTTTACTATAGTTTTTTAAGGTTTAAAATACGCCACAATGTAGCCACAAAATTTTGCCATATAGACAGCTGGAAAACACAGCTATATTTAGTTTGTTTTGTAAATTATGTAGGTTTAAGGCAATTAAATTACTTAAAGAAACTGTACTTTTTCGCTTCAACTTTAAAAGTATCTACTCCTGTAGCTGCTGGAAATACTGATGGAACCCAGACATCAACATCAATCAGTGTGTGGATGTGTGTGTGTGTTTGTTCTCCTATAAGACCTTTAAATTACTGGCTTAAGACACATATAAATTCTCTTGCGATACACAGTTTAGACAGAAGTGCGTATGTGTGGGTAACTAGAGTCATTGTATGCTTTCCGAGTAAATACTCGCAGCCCTTATGATGACGATGCGCAACGCAAATATCTTGCAGCCAAAACACAAATCCATCCCCATAAATTATTTATCTGTTTAAACGCAAAAGTGAGCAATCATAGTTTAAGAAAATTTAATCTCATAAACTTTTCAAAGTGTAACTTTGTGCTGTTTTTTTCTTTTTACAGATAAATAAAATTTTGCCTTCGTGTTTTGGTGTTTTACTGAATCTTGTTTTCATACAGTTTTCTTTGTTTTTTTTTCATATTGTATAAAAGGTTATTTATACAAATCGTCCTTTTTTTCTGGACCGAAAAAGCCTGAAGTCTATTTGCCTTTTATTTGAAAAGATTTCATAAGAGGATTTCAGTTCTCTCTGTGATTGAAAAAAAAGTTGAATGAAAAGTCTTAAAGCCTTTAAGTCAAAAACAAAAAGGGAAAAGGGTGTTGAAGAACAACTTTTACACTTTTATGAGATTTTTGCCTTTTTAGGGGAAACAAAAATAATTGTGATTCGTAAAGTTTTCCTATTGAATAACAAGCGCCATTTGGTTGGGCAAAAAAAGGAAATCTGAGTAAAAAAAATTATATCCCAAAAATGATTGAAAACCTGTTTGTGATATTAGATTTTTTTTAAATGAATTTTTTCAAAATTGTGAAGCCAATAAGATGCCATTCAATCAAAAACGAGCTTCAGCGCTGAACACAATCTTCTAGGGGAAATCAGCTCATTTCCGAAAGCCACTTGTTTTTGATTTTATTTTTAAAAATTTCTAACCTGATGCAGTAGTAAAAATATATTGAAAAGGAGCAGCGAATATTTCAGCATTTCAATCAAGACCTGCCAACAATTCTGACCATTATCTCACATTATGCCATCCATGATTTAGAATATCACAAAGTTGTCTGACTTGTCTCATATATAATTTATAATAGATTTTACAGAAATGTTATATATAATTGCAAGCAGTCGCAGTGAAAAGCAAACCATCATACACTGAGAAAAAAACCACGCGTATTTTAAAGAAAATTTTTACACTCAACAACGATCAACGATCGATCAATAAATTGTTCGAATACAAACCTGTAAAAGTATTCGTAGATTCCAACAACAAAATTTACACAAAAAGCTGTTAAAATATGTCAAAATATTTCGTGTAAAATTTTTTTTTTTAAGTTTAATTTATTTTAATTAAAATAAATTTTTTGCTATTTCTGAAAAAATATTACACTGCGGCAAAAATTCATGTTTATGGGCAATAATTTGCTCAAGCTGAGAAAGAAAAATAAAAAATGTATTTTTGAAAACAACTAATTTAGTTTTTTAACTTAATTTTTTCCCTCTAGTCAGCAACGAGATTTAGCAAATTGAAATTTTTATTTGCCCTCCAAGTTTTTTTTAAAGATTTGCACTCAGTTAAAAAATACTGAATCAGAAAAAATCTGTGTTTGAATACGAACCTACAAAGCAATTTCCCAGAATCAACAAAAATTTACTTTGAAAAGATATTTCAAATATTTTCTTTTTTCTAGAAAAATTGTTTACGATAATTTTCTCTGGTGTATGAAAGTTTTGTTTTACATTTTAAATCAATAATGAAATGTATGCAAATCTGTGTACAGTAGAATCTCGAAAGAGTTAAACCAAGTTGTCAAAAGGTAGGAAAATTTTTCAAAACGATTTTAAAAATTTGAAGAAAAAAATAAAATAATATTCGATACAACTTTTGAAAATTTATTTACAAGCTTCGTTTGTTATATTATTTTGTTTCCTTTATTACCTAAATATTAAGTTTGTTTGTTACAATTATTTCCATATTAATTTGTCTATGTATTTATTTGTATATTTAATTGTTTATATGTGTATTTATTAATTTGTACCGGCTGCTTCACGTTTCACAGTCACTTTTGAATATTTTCGTGTGCAGAAACTTTATTTTAATTTGTACAAATTGTTTGCAAGAAACATATTTTGCTGTCATAACTTTTGACGATGAATGCTGAACTGATCAACAGCATCGATGCTGAAAAAGCGTTGTTTTTTGAAAAAAACATTTTGCACGTTTTGGCTTTTTCGAGATTCTACTGTAGTTATTGTATATGTAAACTAACTAGTATTTTGTTTATGTGATATAGTTGCAAACTTGCCGCAATAACTGCTATAATGAAAACAAACGTATGAAAGTAATTATGTTAATTTGAACAGATGTTACAAAAACATTGTTGATAGAACAATCTGTTGAAAAACTTTTCAATTTGCCAAATTATCTGAACAATATGCTGAGCAGCTACAAGTGACTGACGATCCGAAACCACTGACTCTGTGTATGTGTTTGTTTGTTTATTTTAATGAAAGGGTAGTAAAAATATTAAAATAAGCGTAATAGTAAAACAACACACCCGTTATAATAGAATATTTGATTAGTTTAAACGTTTTTCATAATTTGTTTTTTATTACTATTTTTTTTCCTAGACAATACAACACCAGACAAAACGAACTATCGAAAAAGGGGGGAAAAAAACAGTGGTTTAACTGTGTAACACATCAATTGGAGTTTTGTTTAAATTAATTTGCCAGGCTGCTACTACAGTGGAACTTCGATCTAACGAATCTGAAGATAAGTCCAAGCTAAAAACTTTTTATAGCTGTTGACTCGTTGTACACATGGAACAGTGAAGCAACACATGAAAACGCCTCTAACTATAATTTATTTTATTCAAGTTTCATATGAGAAGTATAATAAAAATTTCACTTTAAATCTCATTCTAACTTCGTTGTGTGTAGAAGGTTTTGAATAAGTGTTGGGCTGTATAGAGCTGATGCATTTGCAAACACCTTTAGACTTTGCTGTTTATAAAGGTGTGTTTTTAGGGTAATACCGGTATTACGACATGTCAAAATATCGAATAAGTCTTAAGGTGTATAAGCGGAGAGAATTAGAATACAAATCTTGACAAGCGTTCGGTAAATATTTATTTTCTGAACTTATATATTCATTCTCATTACAGCAGAGGTGTATTTTATACTTAACCTTGGCAGCAGCCACAGAATATATTGAAAGTTGCCAGCCATAATTACAAGAACAACTAAAGTCAGGGCAAAAAACTTGCATGTGGTTTTTGTAAATATTGTAGCACCGAATCCATCAGCTGTTTAATTCGCTCAAAAGCAAAAACGAACAATGACATAAACAAACCTGCATTCAATTTCTATTTTGCGCTAAAATTAAATTAAAAATAGTAAAAAATTATAAATTATATGTTCTATGAATGGAGTTTGTTATTCTATCAGCTGTTTAATAGTTTTGCTTTGAATTTTCTTATGGCATCCCAGTAACTATGAACAAAATACTTACAAGTTGTCGGTTTGTAGTGTAATTTGGTAAGACAAACTTGGTTTTTTTTTTTGTACTAGAAACTCAATAAAACAATTATTATATTGAGGTTTTCTTTATATCGTATTGGCACTGTGATAAAATATTTTTACATCTAAAATATTTTGTTTCCTTTGAAATACAATATTTGTCTGCACTTTAATTTGATCGTGTACTCGTGTGTGTGAGAGCGTGAGAGTATTTGTGTGCTGGTATTTATTGTACAATATTCGTGGCATAAGTTGAAAACAATTCGAACATTTCAACGGGAATAATTAATAATGGTATTAATTTTATTTTTAAGCATTTCAATTTTACAACCACTAGGAGGATTATTTACATACACATTTATGTAAGAGTTTTCAATCCAAATAAGTGTCTGTAATTATGTTAGAAGGAAAAACAACAACAACAACAACAACAGACAACCACAGACATGCATTTTGGTTTCATTTGTGTACATTTATAATTGTTTGCCGGAAATTCATGCAGCTCAGAAATTATTTTGAGTTCGTTATTATGAAAACTGCGTTTTAAACGAAAACCTAAACAAATTTCGAAAAGTAGATTTTAAAATTTAACTTAAAATTGAAACCAGTCTGTTCACATAAACGTCTAGTGTGAATAGTGTTAGTCGGCGGCAAAGCTTTACTTTCGCAATTTCTATTACAAACTATTTGTAGTAAAAAAAAAATTTTATTCTAATTTCAAGTACAAAGAAGGCAGCTAAAGGAAATATTTTCTAAAAAAAAGGACTTTTTGGAATAAAAAAAAAACAAAAATCTGTCAACTAATTTTGTCCTTCAGTTGAAAAGCCTTTATCTGCTACTGTTATATCTATAGTTGAAATATCTATCGCGGCTTTTTACAGTACAAATTTTCATTGACTCATTGCGGCACAGTTCAGACTGAATTTTAACAATTTGTTATGAATATTTTAGGGTCATCGACTGGTTGTGGCTTATGGCCATAGTTTTTTTTAGGAAATCCGATAAGAAGAGGTCTAGTGTTCGTATGATTCAGATAACTTTTGCAGAGTGTGAATGCGTCACAACATTCTTCCTTCACAGGCCAAAAACGTCCATATGGTGCAATTTGAACCGAAATAAATAGGTATTGACGGTGAGTGATGGCCTCATCAACGCTGTTTTCAAATAACTATGAATCAATGATGCCGACAGCACAAAATCTGCTCCCCCGCCAGTAATTCTTTGTGAAAGCATTGTCGCCTAAAAAATTGTCTAAGGATAGAAGTCATCCCGTATACGGCAATTTTGGCTGGTAACAAGATTGAAGTCCCTTACCAAAACCTTTGGACTTAGTGGAATGATAAGAAATAAATTAATTAGGAGATGCCACCTAAACAACAAGGCATTCACACGGCCGCCAGCAGCTACACTCCACGCCAATTGAAAATCCCCTAAGTTGTCTTTATTGGGCGTCATTATCATGTGATCTAATAGAACTTCGTCGAGACCAGATTTTCAATTCCAAATGAACCCTAAAACTTTCCATAGAGCGTAATCGTGAAAACAACTTTTCTTTTTCCGTTTTTTTGTTTATTATTTATAGAGAAATATTGATAATTATTTTGTGTGGTCTATTGGCCAGTAGCGCGGCAATAAAACAATTTTCGAATCAATGGAGGCGCTTTAAAGTAATTTAGATACATCATTCATTTCATTTAAGTATCGATTACAAAAACACTTAAACGATTTCCATTTTTATTTCAAATGCATTAAATTCCATGGGGCTTCTACCAAATCTAAATCTGCCAATAACCCAAATACTTTTTGCGTGTTTTACAAAATAAATCTTTTTTAAATCCACTGTTACAACGCCGTCTAATTGTTTTATTTTTTCACTTTCTTTGTGTGCTCTACCGAGTTGCATACGAGTATAAAAACTGAATAAAAAACATTCTTTCGAACAAATCCAAAACAATGGTAGGAAAGCAAAAAACAAGTGAGAAAAACTATGGAAAATCATGGCAACACTAATGAAAAAAATAACAAATAAAAGCTATAAAAGGAAAAGGAAAACAATAGCAGAAAAGGTTAATCACCTCCAGAGGCCGACATTAAAAAAAACAGAATAAAATATTGTAGTACAAAACAGCAGGCGAACGCACAGAGTGACATTTAGCGAAGAACAAAAACTCTAAATCTACATGAAGCTCAAGGGATTTACATTCCACACATGCCAAAATGAAGGCGAATGAATGGGTTTCATTCATTCATTTTCCTTGTTTTTTTTTTTTTTTTTGTTCTACACATAAACGTGAGATAGAACTCTGCGGAGAAATTAGAGGAAACATTTTACTATTAGAAATTGTCACACTAAAATAATAAAGTGTGGAAAGTGTAAAAAAATTGAGAGCACAGCTGATTGCTAGACACCTTTTTGTGTTTCGCCTCTCCCTCTCTCTCTGTCTGTGGGATGTCAAGGAAATGTTCAGGAGTAAAACTTTTATTGTTCACATTTCACGAATGATGAATAGAGGTTTAGCCGTGCAGGGCAACGACTCATGTAAGTATTTCGAGCTGCTTAAGCTTCGATCCATTCAGTTTTCCATGTTTATTTTTATATGTTGTGCTGTGCTGTGTCAAAAGAAAAAAACAAATACAACTCTGTGCGTTCGCCTGCAACTGATTTTAACAGACAAATGAAGTGTAGCAGGGATCTTTGCAGAAGTTGTTTAAGCCCTGCTATAGCACTTCACACGCCGAACTTATAGAGCGAATGGCGAAATTCATATGGGAATTGGGTTTCGTCCAATGTGTCAAAAATACCAAAGAGAAGTCATAGCGCATAAATTCGCCAATTATCGAAATTCCTTGTATATCCTTTTATGTCTGAATAAACAAAAGTACTAATCATGAGCTGTTGACGGCCAGGGGAGATTTTAAATCTGAACAGAGTAAACAGCTGCGCTCTCAATTTCATTTGTACCTACAGCTGACACCCTTGACAATGTTGTTCTGGCTCACTCTCAATAACATCGCCACGTCAAAATCAACACCGAAAGGGAACTTTTTAAGGGTGCAGTGGACGATCTTGGACCACATGATGACAATATTGTTTGCTGACATACTCCAAACTCATTCATTTTTGACTTTAATCAAGGCTTACTTCTCAACGGCCCGCGGCCTTCAGCGATTATAAATCGTTTACCTTTCCCTCTTTAGGGGCGTTGAGTTTTCTACAGCGCTAATCACGGCGTAAAATGGTTGAAGTTGTGGTGCTGGAAAAGCTGACCCAATATCGACTGTTTTGACAATAGTTCAAATTTGTGCACTACATGGTGAATAGTTTTACGGCGAACATCACGTAGCATCAAGCCTGATAAAATACGAGTAGTTTTGCCATTCGTACCTGCTGTGGAACATTTCCATTAAGACCGATTCCCTGAGGACCAATATTTTCTTTCTTAATTACAATCTGTCCAATAGAGGACAATGAGTAAATTTCAACTCAAATTGAAAAAAAAAAGAAAATTGTTTTTGAACTCCAACAACAACAACAACAAATACCAAAGGTAGATAATTTAGATATGTTGACAGTATCAAACGAGTTAATTACACGATATATATATTTCAATACAAAATAAATGGCAGAGAATAAAATTGCATGCAATATTTTTTTGAAAATATTCCCAACTAGACGGAAGTTTTTCACAGGGACTTCGAAATACGGTCCTATAAGACCCATTTCTTTTTGGCTATAGACACCAGCACATATTGAAGCCTTTGCAGCAAATAATCTTTGCTACAGATCGTATGGTCGGTGAAAAAGGTCTTGATTTGATTGCTTAAATTTTGAAATTTTATATTGTATAAGAAAACCCACAAAATAATTGAGTATTTGGTGAAACAAACGACTGATTTATTTACTGGGGCTAAAGTAGTTTTCTTCGCGCAAACGTTTTGCATATTTTGAAGGCAAGTTTTCCAACGACTATTCGACATGTTGACGCATTTAAACGATTTGAAAACGCTGCCACTTTCAAGAATAAACACCCTTTTGAATGGGTGTTTCTGTGTGTGTGTGTGTGTGTTTCCTTTAATCCAATAACAAATTGTTGTTTAAAGTTTTACTAATTTAATTTCCTTTATCAGCATACGTGCCTATAATGCCAAAATTATTCAAGCATCTGGCCCCCCTTGTCTGTTGGGCATGAATGTGCGTGTGTGTGTGTGTGCGTGAGTGCGTGTGTGGTTTTGAATGAGGTCTACAACTTGTGTGTTTCCAATAACGAATTAAGAGTCTGAAGGAAGACATTCTCGTGGCATTTAAGTCACTTAAAAAGCAGCTGATAGTTAAATTACAAACTAATAGTTTTTCATTTCCTCCTTGTTAAGGAAAACTGAGTATAATTTTTTATTTTTACTTTTCCTTTTTCCCTTTCGTTTAATCAGATAAAACTTCTAAAATATAAGAGTATTTTTGTGCTTTTTAATAGCTGGTGTGAAGTTGTTATAAATATTGTCTTATATCAGGGTTGTTTCTTTGATGTGCACATGGCTGTATGTAGGAACGTGTGTGTGTGTGTGCGAGTGTGCGATAATTTGAGGGTTGCTCGACGCCTGTAAAGGTGAAGTGTATTTGTAAATTAACAGACTGGTGGCTGGTTTGTGCTTGTGACTTGACACGTACTGATGATGATTTTAGAGAATATCTGAAATAATCATTTTAATTAATGGACGAATGGATGGATACGGAACACCAAGAGAACTGTTGGCGTCAAAATAAAAAGACAAAAATATTTATTACTTTAATCTGTTGCAAAAGGCATTAAAGCGTTTTTAAAGCAAATAAAATAAATTTGAAATTTTATCTGACAAATCCGTTCTTTTCGTTAAGTTCAAAAGAATTTTGCTTATTTTGCCTTTTTTCCGGCGTCGTTAGACGAAATAACAGAAAATTAAATTTATTTGGGTAATTTTGAGGTTAAGCTGTTAATATATTTGATAAGTATGACCAGAGCAAAAGGTCGTATTGCCAACGGATTTTCTATTTAGCCTTTTGTGTATTTTTAATAAAGCCAATAAATAATTCGTGATGTAAAATTTAAAACAAATAATTGTTTTAAAAAGTTTATATTTCTTTTCTTAAGAAAACAATAATATTTATACAATATAAATGAAGGGAGGCCAGAAAAGTCCTCCGGATGAAATGAAATGAGGGGAAAAAAATATCTATTAAGAATATAGAATTTTTTTTCCTAGGCGCTGCTCAACTATATTTCTTTCTTAAAAATACCAATAATATTCATATTAATGGAGGCCTTGAAAATTCCCCCCGGGCATTCAAATTAAAAAAATTATCTATTATGAAATAAAGATTTCGTTTTTATTTGGCGCTGCACAACTATTATCTAGACAACGCGGAAATTATCGGCTGCCAATAAACACCACAGATTAAACCAATAAAATTTTGGTGTACATTTTTTTTTAATAAAAGCCTTTGCTGGTTTAATAAAAGATTTGTTTTTTTTTAAATTGAAATTTGTTTGAAAAAAACTTGTACAAAATGAAGTTGGATCAGCAATTTATTTTTCTGTGCAAATAAATTGAAGTTAGAAAAATATGAAAATAATCTGTTGTATCATATTTTTTTTCTTGCTGCAGAATTGTTTTTGGAAAATTCTTCTTTGAATCTGTAAACTTCTTTACAGCTTTTTATTCGAACAATTTATTAACTGATTCAGTGAATGCAATTATTGGCGGCGCTGCCGTCAACACCACTTAGAACGCTTTTCTTTTTCTTAGTCTTAATATAGTTTTAAATTTTCAACTAAAAACAAGGATTTTAGTACACCTTATCCTATTTTTACGCCTTCTTTTGTGCACGTTGTTGAACTAACACGGCGTTTACACAATTATTAAGTGACTTAAAAATGTGATTCTTTATTAAAAAAAAATAATAATAAATATTTTAAGAAAACTTGGGAATTATATCTGTGTTTTTATGTCTTAATAATCATAAAATTAAATAAAGGTAACACTGTATGCAGAAAAACATATATAATTTTTATGCTTCATAGACATGTTAATCTTTTGGACCACCTTTAAGGTGGAATTAATCCTTATGAATCGAATGTACTGTTTTTTTTTTGGCACAATTTGTTTTACACTGTGTTCTCTGGAACGTAAGTAGCGTGTAAAAACCGGATACAAATAGATAACCAATATTAATAGCGACTTGCTTCTATTACAGAAAGGCAACGAATTTTCTAAAATAATCTCCTTTATTGTGGTTGGCGAATCCTCCAAATGCCTGCGCCCGTTCTGCAATACCTTAACCAAGAATTAATTTGGTACTCTTTAATCTATGATAAAACCATGGAAGACATATTTTTCAACTCCTGTACACCAATATTCGCTACATGCCATGGCGTTAGTATACAACTTACAGTGTTTTTTATTCCAGCTTTCAGCTTTACCAACATTAAATTCTTATCACAGTCTTCAAAAAAAAAAAAAAATTGACAAATGCTACAAAACTGTCTGGCAAAAAATAGAAAAACCAGAATTGATTTTTTATAATTTATACATATTTTTCGTGTATAAAAGCAGGCCGCATGTAGTCGTATTTGCGGCAGAAAGCAGCACACAGCAGGACTCTTTTAATGAATGAAATTGATAAAGAAAGAAAACGAAATGTTCTCAATAACAAGTTGGAGAATGTGTTAAATCTCACAAGCCCTGGCACTCACTTTCATTTTGCGGCCTTCATTTTGGGGAGTTTATGACTGTTATTTAAGTTCATAAAACGGACTGGCTCCCCTTCAAAAAAAAAAAAAAAAAAATAAGCTCGATGAAAAACGGAACAAGAAAAGAAAAGAGAAGAGAAAAAAATATTAATAATAATTTATTTTTAATGCAATTCCACTGCTTTCAATTCACTTCATCCACAATTCGTTGTAATACGTATGAATCTACGATATAAGTTTGTGTAAGTGCATTTCATTTTACTACCCCCGTTTTAGATACACCCGCTGACACTCTCTTTCCGACACAAAACACACAGTCCCACACACACACATACTCTAACACTTCCTTCAGCCATGCCGAGCGCACACAAACGCAAATAACGAGTATTCATTGTTAAATAAATACAATTGAAAGAAAAACGTGCAAACATTTATTTTTAATACGATTGTGTTTGTATTTGTGTGTATGTGTGTGTGTGTGTGCATATGTGTGTGTGTGTATGTGTGTGTGTGTGTGTGTGTGTGTTGCGTGTGCAAAGGATATTATTTTTCTAATACTTTTTGTGCACAGAATGCAACGTTTTGTTGAAATAAATAAACATTTATTTTTATAAGAGTCACATCCACTGTCGCTGTATGAAACTTATATGCGCCAACAAACTAAACCGCATAAATGCACAAACACTGATGTTCCTTCACATTCACTAACACTCACTAACACTCGAATAAACTTTCATAAATGGACAGACTTGGCAACAGCTTTTTTCGCTATGCGAACTTATCGTGTGCTCGTGCAGCGTGTTTCATGGATACAAAACAAATTTTTTAATTCAATATGGCTGAATTTCAACTTTTATTTCATTGAATTCCCTACAATGAAGCTGTCCGGCATTACGGGTGCAACACAGTGTTGGAAACTGCAAATTTGTAATGGCCTTTCATAATTTATGATTTTTCTAAATCATTTTCCTAACTTGCATTGAACGTATATTTTTATGTTTTTCGTAAAACAATAAAATTGAAATTAAATTAAGTCCCTAATTCAAGAGCCCAAACGTTGGCTTTCGCACACATTTAGAGTGGCAATAAAACATATTTGTGGATTAATAAAATAATAATAATCGATTATTGACGGCTGATTTATCTGAAGTAAAATATTGTCTAAATTATTATACTTTTAGGCCTTAAAATTCCTATAAACGGAAATGTTCGACATCGTAGAATATCATCTTAAGCGAAATTTATGTTTGATGTGTTGAGGAGGAGTAAAACATTGATTCTGGAAAAAATAAAAGGCTTAAAAACAAAACAAAAATCCTTTTAATCAGTTTTCTATTATCAACGCAATAAAAATACTTTGTAATATATCAGCAGTCCTTTTCTTATAATTATAATTATACTAAGAGAAAAAAAAAGTAAATTAGAAAAAATTTTTAAAAATATCCTTCGCTACAAACTTTCCTAGAAGACAAGTTTTTCATTTATAAAATATTTCAGCAATTTGAGCGAAATTTAAATTTTTTTTTTTAATTTTGCCGCAAATTATTTCAATATTTTTTTTCGGAAATAAAAAACCTTTAAAGTGAGAAATTTTTGCAAAAGTGAGAAAACTTGCAACCCCTGTTGTGGCTGTCCTTGTCAAGAAAAAATACCGCCAGCAAAAACTCTATTCACCTTTTTTTTAACCAAAATCCTTTTTTTTTTGGCCAGCGTAGCGGCCTCTAAATTCCTCTCTCAATCAACTCAAACAAAGTTCTTGACATTCTGGAGTTCATTATTTAACGAACATTTCTTAATACTCTTGCGAAGTTTTCAAGTACAATTATTATTGATTTTCTGTCCGGGCTGAAGGTTTCCTGCGGCAAAAGCAGACACAACTGCAGCCGGCCGCAGCTGCGGCAGAGACGACAACACATTTCCAAAATATCAGCAGAAAAGTAAAATTTTAATTTTACAAAAAAAAAAAATATATATATTATATATATAAGAGAGCAGCCATAAAAACGACCAAAATGAATTTGCTGGAAAAATGAAGGCAACATAATCCCATCCACATTCGAAAGCATGACTCACTCTGGGGTTAAACAGAAACATGTTCAAAGGAACAACAAGCAAATACGAGCGGGGCAACTTTAACTACAGCCATGTTTGAGCTCATTCGGTCGACTTAAGTTTGATTTGGTTCTGGGTACTTTTCGTTGGGTTCGTAGATGCAATGAAAAGATGTTGGTCGGGTCGTTGGTGATTACGATGATGAAATTAAAGGGATTGGTATTGAGACAAGTGTGCGGAGATCTCGTCAAAAAGAACAACCGCACACGTTTTGGAGTGAGTGAGTAAGTGCTTGTCTGTAATACTCGTATACCGAAAATGAAACAACCCTTGTTCTACAGTATCATTGTTGGTTGTTCGTTCGCCTCATTTCAGTTTAATTTGCAAGTGATTTAAGCAACAAAATAGTGGCTTAATCAAATCAACGAAATGACACAATATTTCCAGCTGTCATTGACGACAAAAAGTTGTGTTGGAAACAGAGATTTTTCAAAATTTTCTTAGGGATAATTATAAGGTCGCTCCAAAGATATTGGCGTTTTATTAAAGAGCTGGTGAAAGAAAAACATCGCTTCATAGAAGTAAGCGGAGATTAAGGCATCTATTTCACTTATTCAATGAATAATATTTTATTTTTAGATTATACTAAGATGGCCATAACTGTTGTTGTTTCACGAATGCTAAAACAGAAAAGAATGTGAGCCGTATTTTTTTTTATTAAATATAATGCAACAAAAACAAGAAAAAAAATCTAGTGAATTCGAGACAACGAAAGGCGTATTTGAATTCACATTCTAAGTGGTGGTCATTTGCCTGGCAAAAATGTCTCCAGACATAAAAGGATATTTTAAGCCAGGAGTCGAAAGCCTATTTTTTTCAATTTTGATTAAAAAAAACTAAATACAGAACGAACTTCAGATTGAAAAATGAAAAAAAAACTATTTAACATTTACGAACATAGAAATATTTCCATTCCTGCTGGATAATTTCATGCTGCTGGACATGTTGAACGCCCCAAAATGGAAAAAAGGTATAAGTTTGAGTGAGTTTTGAAAAGCAATCGTGCAAACTTTGAACTTGTGTGGCATTCGTTGAGTCATTTGTCACATAAACGCAACTAGTTTCCTTGTGCCTTTCCAGTGCTGTAAAGCAGCAATTGCTGATTTAAATACAACTTTAGCGTGGTGTATTCATATGTTTAAAGGCATCTTTGTTTGCCCTGAAATTACGTTTTAAACGATCGATACGACTGGCGGCAAGGAGATCCTAAAAAATTTCCTGGCATGAGCCTCAAATCAACACTTTCCGATGTGAAGCTGATTGTTGATTGAATGGTTTAAATTGTTTTCCTGTCAAAACCAATTTTATAGACAAATAAAACTTGTCTAAAATTTTATATTAAAATTAAGTTCTTGGTCTAAAATATAAGTATTTAAATATCGATAACAAATTTATTTTCCCCGAAAAAGTTCTAGCACGATTTGAGTTTTATTTTTAATCGCGAAAATATCGATTACATTTTAACTTTTTGCTTTTTTTTCAACAAACAGTAATACTAGATTGATTTATTCAAAGTTATACCAGCTACAGTTTCACATGGCAATTGTTGAGTTCAATTAGTTTTTTTTTTCAAAATATCTTTGTTGGACAAAGAGTGATAAAAAATCATTAAATTTATCCAAATACATATTTAGTAAATTGATTAATACTAATTATCAATCATTGTTAATAATTTTTTATTTAATTAAAGTGGAGCTTCATTTGAAAAAAATTATTAACGCGAATTCGAATCGAACCGTTCATCACAGATTTTCGATCGAACCACGACACCCATCATCAGAGTTCCTGCACTTTCGTTAACATCAATATTTAAACTAATTGATTGAACTCTTTTAATTGCTTTCATTTAATACATTCAGATCATTTCTTATTAATTTTTTCGATTGCATGATTCATTTCTTACTCTTTCTCTGTGACGATTTTACTTTCGCATTCTGAATGAATATTCTTCTTTCATACACAGAAAGCCTGAACTGAAATTCGTTCCTTCGTTAAAGTTCAACGAAATCAGATATTTCGTTTTGTTAAAAAAAAAAAGAAAAATATCTGCCGCTAAAAGCCGCTTTTGTCAACATATTACAAGACATTTTCCTTTTCACAAAATACCAAAATATTCACATAAATCAAAGACAATTTTGCTGCATTTTGATAAATGCCGTTCTATAACAGTTTTCTTCGATTCTGCAGTTTTTCTTGCGGAAGTTGGTGGCAAAAAAGTACGTGTCATATCTTAATTTCTGTGTGAAAAAACATTCCAGCTCATGACGAAAAGAAAAAGAAAAAAACTGTACAAAGTCTGGCTGCTGATTATTATAATGATGACATTGTTAAAGTTAAAAATATTCTTGAATGCTTTTGGAGACTCTGTACGTCGGTGTCAATAACGGGGGCTTCATTAACCAAAAAGCAAAAATCATGTGGAATTGAAATAAGAAGCAAAACAATAATGATCAAAACCCGCAAGATGCGAAAGTATGAGTTGCTGAAATTGAAGTGCTGTTGCAATGAACACATTGTGTTTAAGGAAATTGTACTCGCTTCCGGTAACGAAAATCAAAATTATACGGTATTTTCTACAAAACAACACAAGTGTTAATAGCTGAAGGCAGAGAGAGAGAGAGAGAGAGAGAGAGAGAGAGAGCGCGAGAGAGAGAGCGCGAGAGAGAGAGCGATAGGGAAAGCAAAAATAAAAATGTTGAACTCACATTTATTGTTAGAGCGTTGTCATGTCATGTCATGTTGTTTGTTTGCTACGAAACAGTTGTTTTACATTAAAAAATATGTTTTTCGAGACGGTTTCATATCAACATTCTCATGTCATTTGAAAGCCCATTAATTTTCTAAACATTGACTTTTCAACGTTAAAATTAGTTTCTATATCATTATACTAGTATGTTTGTGTATATGTATGTGTTCTGTCTAAGTGTCTACTTAAAATGCCGTGCTAAAAATGTATGTTGTTTTGTTTTCAAAACCCTTGTTCTTAAGAACTATAAATGTAAAGGCTCCTACAAGCAAAAAATAGTTTATTAAAATTTTGTAAAATTTATACTCTGAAATGACATCAAAAAAGACAAAAAAAGAGATAAAATCTACTTGGCACTTTTACTTAACTATTGCTTTTTTTTTCTCAGTGTATACGGATTTAAAGTTCAATTTAATTTAAGCTCTTTAAAGAAAATTTCAATTCACTTTAAATATTTCTATGCGCCATACGAAGTAAATTTTACTGAACCATTGTTTTTTTTTCTCAGTGTATGTGGTCTTAAAGTTCAATTTAATTTATTTCAAATATTTGTTTGCTTCAATTTCCTCAAAGCCATAAATTCTTAAACTATTTATATTCCGGCTCATTTGTTTGCAAATTGAACTTTCTTAATCTTGTCTTACGGAAATGTTGTCATTATGGGAAAACTAATTGTGAGCAAATTTAACGACAAACAGGGATGTAAAATTCCCAAAATAAAACAATAAATAGTGAAAAATAAACACTGAACAGTAGGGCCGTTTTGTGTGGCTTCAATTACATTTTTTGTTGCATGTGAATATCTGAAATAGTTTCGTAGATTCAACGAAATATTTGTGTTGAAAAAGACTATGGTTTAAAGAATGCCAGCGTGTTATGATTTGCACGCTTAACCTCAGGCGATGTATAGGCGCTAAGGAGTTGTAACGCTGCTTAAGTGGTCCGTGATACGCTGGGAAATCTTAGAGAACAGACAATTCAGTTTGGTTTTTAGTCATTCAACGCATTTTACAATTTTTAGGTAACAAATTCTTTGTCATTACATTTTAAATGGACTTGAAATCCCAAATTCATCAGGGCCAATAAACTCCGTTTCAAATGTAAGGTCCGGCTGGTTGTTCTTTTTTGGCCTTCGGCAGTTTTGCATCTTTTAGGGCTTATTAAGGAATTTCATGTCGGTCACGCTGCTACTTCCCTTAAGAAGGCATAAGTCGTATAAATTAGTCACCGAGAAAATTATAAAAGTGCGTCTTCGTTAACACGCCCTTTCTGTGCAGTCATAACTTTTACTTTGCAATTTATGAACTAATAAATAAATAATAATATGTAGTAACATTTAATTTTATATATTAACGTCAAGTAAAACTTTTCTGCTGATATAACGATACGTTATAAAATGTCACGAAAGTGTTCGCAATTTAAATTTTGAGGTGACCGAGTAAAAGTAATAAGATACAGTTTTTCCGTTGATTTCTAGCAAAATTAATATTTATGTAAGAGTTTTGTATCGAAGTAATATTTATTTAAGAGGATAAAGGTTTAATATCAAGACAGGTGGCAGCTCCGTGAAGGTTGACAGATGCTAGAGGAGTACGAAACAACAGTTGTAAAGTAGAAGCTGAAAGCGAAAGTTGCGATTTGGAAGTGGTTACCAAAAGTTGAGTTTTCTATGAATAAACATTATAAACATTAACAAATCTCTCGAAGTCAATAAAGAAATTTTATATGTAATTGAATTTAATAAATAGTGGTTTTACCATAAACTAGAGAGGAATTATGCGATTTTGAAATCGCAGGATGTCGAAGTATTTCTTCTGTTGGCGAAAAACTATTGTACCATTTTGTTAATATGGCGAAATCAAAATATTATAAACGTGATGGCTGGCGTTTTCTAACACAGAGTTGTAGTATTCGGGAAAAACAACAATGTGCTATTTAATAAATGAAATTAAAATTTTCGAAATAAACATTTTTTAAACAATTTACAGAAGCATGAAAATTTCACACTAAGAAGTAAAATCAATACGAAAGAAAGCTGCCACACATTTTCCCTTCTACACAAAACATTTTGCAAACATCATGTACCAAATTTACAAAAAAAAACAAAACATGACAAAAATTTTATCAAGCCAGAAAAAAAAATTCAGTTAAAATATTCTCTAATCCAATGTACAGCGTTTTAGGCGTATTTTGGATCCACTAGAATTTGACAACCCATAATATAAGAGCGTTTGTCAACTTGAACACAAATATAAATGATACAAAATTGTTAAACATTTAAGTTATTTGTCCTACCAAGTAACTAGAATAGTTAAACATTTTTTGCTTCACGTTTCTGGAAGAAAAAATACAACATTTTATTGAAGCAAGTGATTGGTTTAATTCCTTTTCCTGTAACTCTCTTTGAAGACAACAACAATCTTAGTGATTTTTTCTGTGTATTTTGTGTTTTATCTGAAGTCCCGTTGGTGCGCTTCGTTGCACAAACTATTTATGAAATTTTATTTTATTGTTCTGCATAATTTGATTTTAATAAACTTTAGTTTACTAATTACAGAGAATTTTCCAAACAATGAACAACTTAAGGTCCATTGTTGGAGAGAAGAAGAAGAAGAAAAAAAAAACAGACAAACAATCGTTTGACTTGTAATGAATATTTAATTTATTACATTGTTATCCTTATTATTACTACCATATTTTTGTTGTTGTTTTTTTAAGTTTGTGTTGGTGCAAACAAAAAGCCACAACTACAATTGGTGTTGCCAAACATATACACAGCCACACACACACACACACCTACAAACCCACTTGCTCCAAAACACACACAAACAATCAAACAAAAAAATTGAAAAATAAAGAGCAAAATGTTCACAAAAACACTCACTAGAGCAAACCAGCAAGTAAATGGCGCCATATGGACGAGACTTTATTAAATGCAATTCCGAAATACCAAATGTTGTCTACTTCCACTTCTATTGCTGTTGCTGTTGCTGCTACTGCTCCCGCTTTTGCTGCTGCTCGAGTTGTCGTAGTCTTTTTATTATCCTTTTTTTTTTTTTGTTTGTAAAAACTCTTCCTTGTTTTTAAACTTCTGCTGGTCTGTCTGTGTTTTGCATATTTTTTATTTTCATATTCTTTTTTATTTGTTTTAGTATTCTTTGTTGTTATTGTAGTTGTTGTTGTTGTTGTTGTTATCAAGCCTTTGGCAAAATTCATTATATTCCAGCAACGTTTTTTTTTTTTTTGGTTTGTGTTTTGCTGGGCCAAAATTTGTCGACTTTTTTAAGCGTTTGTAAAAAGTGTTGCAAGAGCAATTAAAATATAAAACATTAATTGCTAAATATTTTTAAATAAATTGCAAATTGAGCAAAATTTTAGAGCAGCCTTCCTAATGCAATAATTTCAAAATTTTATACAGTTTTTTGTTTTTGGTGAATTTTACTATATCCAAATATTCACGTAAAATTTAGAACGTTTTTTGAAAAAAAATATGTAAACAGGCCTTGAGTTTTAATTGGATTTAAATATATACATTTTTCTGGCATTTAGCCAAGTTTAAGTCATAATATGAAACATAATGAATATATATTTTTAGCATCAATGAAACGGCCGCCACGTAGAACACGCAATTTCGGAACACTCATTTGCATCGTCCATCGCTGGCACTAACATTCCCACTATCATCAGTTTTGAAGACCATATGGACTACGCCAGCCTATAAAGCACACCAAACAGTAATTTTCTAAGGACGCTGAATGCTGTGGCGGTAAAAGCTTCACTCCAAATGCGACATTTCTGCTTATTTTCGTACCCATTAAACTAAAAAAAAAGGCTTAATCGGACAACAAAATTTGTTTGACGAACAGAACTTTTATTATGAAGAAAAATTTTTCAATAAAAAAATATTAGAGGTTTTTTGACGCAGAATATTTTACAGTCTTTTTCTAAATAGTTCCGAACTCAATCACATCTTTTAATTGAATTTATTTATCAGAAGGCCATGCCCTATTTTATCACAAATAACATGTCAGAGCTATAATTAATTTTTCCTCTACTGCCGTCTTTTTGTTTTGTTAATTTATATAAAGTTTCCTTCATTAATTTGTGTTGAGAATAGGCTTAAAAAATCGTTTCTAACTTTAATGTTTAATTCAACAGAGAGAAAAGTTGGGCAAAGAACTTACACTTTGTTAAGGGAATAGAGGAAATTTGTTCAATTTATACTCTTAAGCCAGAGCTTGAGATCTCTTTCGTTCACTAACGCAACTCTTAACTGTTTATTAATAATTTCACAATATTTTGATTTTGCTTTGTAAAATTACTGCTGGAAAATGTTCCAAATTTCCAAAAAAAAAAGTTATGAGGAAATTAAAAAGATAGACAAAACAATATGTCGAAATTATTACAAAAAAAGAAAGGAAAACCAACTCAAGCTTAAATAGTTTAAATTTTTAAGGAAATTTATTCAACAATTTAAACTAAAACTATATTATTTAAATGATAATTTTGTCGGCTAAAAACTAAATGTCTATAAACATTTGGAACTCAACATGTTGCCAACAAATTGTCTAAAACAAAACTTCAAAATAGTTACATATATATATTTTTTGGCACTTTTGTTGTTCAACACACAAAAAATACATTTGGGCAAATAGTAGCGAGACGACAATTGACACAACAACCCTCCCCCCGCACAATGTACGCGTGCAGCAAAACCAACGAGAAAAACAAATTTGCAACGTAAACAGCCAGTCTGACAGACAGTCAAGTAAGTTTCCATTCAAACAGACACAGCGGCACAAAAGCATACAAACAAAACTTGTTATACAGTCAACCACCACCTGAGGGTAGTTTCCTTTTTTTCACCCCCCCTCTATATGTATGTATTTTATAGCTCTACAATATCTTACTCTGTTTGAGTGCCGTTTCTTTGTTTCCAAACTAAACAACATCACTTGAACTACGCCAACACCACCACTTTAAACATGACACAAAAGGCACACAGAGCCACACAGATGTTAAAAATCAAACAACCGGCTTTTGCGCGACGATATCACAAAGCGAAAAACAAAACGAACAAACAAATGGAAAAATAAATATACAAATTTTTATCGCAAAGGACGGATGTGTGCGTTGGAAACGAGCGCAAAGCAAAAGCAAAAGGTTTTATAAATAAGGGGTGATCTTAAGTCGTTGTGGTGCCGAAATTAACGAGATAAGGCCAATAATTTTAAGCCAAAAATGAAAATTGTTTATTGTAAAATATTGAGTTTCAAGTTTTAAATATTATTTCATACTTTAATGGCGTATTAGCACTAGTATTAGATATGATTCCTCATATAAAGTTCCGCTTTTCTAACTGCAAAATGTGTCAAAATATATGACAGATTCTATTTCCACTATTCCGGTTCTCTGACTCTTTGACTCTCCAAAACTCTTAATGTAATCAGCGGAATTTCTTACACAAAAATTTAAAAATTTCTTTTTGCACCTTCCTCCCCTTTCTAAAAGTTGCCACGCCTACTTGAAATATAAAACATATTATATAAATCTATAGACAGACAATCTAATCCAGATAAGTGATAAAAGTCGGTAAAAAGTTCACTGGCAGAGTCGTTTAGACCTCGCCAACAAAAAGCTAACATTTTTTTGGGGGGATTTCGAGAGAAAATTCATGACTTATTTACGAGCGATAGTTTGTGGGGAAGAAATAAATTGAAAATTTCAACTAATTATACCGTCTGCACAGACAGCACAACTTACCCTCATAAATGTTCCTGTAAATTTACGCGGTTCCTTTGCGTTTAGTCACCTAAGAATAAGTGTTGGCCGATTTTCTTTTTAAAATTTCTTTTTGCAGAAATGCCGACGGCTTTGAAAATTGTGTTTTACAAAACACGTTTTCAAAAATATTTCCAAAAACAGAAAGAAACCGTTATTTACGAACCGTTATTGCAGGAAAAACTGCACAATTTGAAGGGAAGCCTTAAATTTTAGACAAATTTTTCTGCTGTCATGAAAGGGTGCACAACTCCTTTGTACGAGTAATAAACTTGTGGCTGTATGTGTGTTGCTTTGAGTGGGGGTATTTTTTATACGGCCAAAATGTGTAGCATATCTAAAGGGGGGGTTTTATTCCAATTGTACTTTAACTGTACAACAATTTTGTGAAACAAAATAAACAACAAATTTTATTTTATTTAGAAAAAAATAAAAAAATTAAGCACTCACACCCTTTTTGTCAGGCGAAAGGTATTTTAATGCAAAAAGAAATTAATGTCTGTTTAAACAAGAGTATAAAATATTTATTTGGCACTTTCACTCCACTGTGCAGAATGGAAAATGAGCTGGAAAAAAATAGAAACATGTTGACTCGTTAATAAGGGGTGGTTTATGTTGCATGTTTTTGTTTGCTATTACGTACGTCCGTCCGTCCGTCCGTTCGTCTGGCTGTCTGTCGCTCTGCACGTCTCTTACGAAGTCGAAGTTGTGCATCAGACATAAAATACGTAACGAAAAGGGGTGGCATTTGTTCATAATGTGCACTCGTATTTGTATTTAACATGATGCCTTGTATTTGCTAACGTACTCGCTCGCTCGCTCGCTCGCTTGTGTGTTTGTACGTTTAGCATCGCTTCTATGCATGAGTTGGTATTTTCAGCTTCAGAAAGTTTATTTTGTTTAATATCAACAAAAATGTGTAAAACAAAGTTTTTCTACGAGCACGTTGATGAGTCATAGTATTTTTTCAATAACTACACACACACACACACACATGTACGTACATATATTTTCCAACGTATGTATTTCATACCTGGTAATAAGTTCGTATGAATGACAGTTCAATGCCAGTCCTGAAATCGTAGACAAATATGTATGTCGTATGTGACAGAAAACGCGTTGGGAATAGCAGAAAATATATGTGTGTGTGGGGATCTGTGTGTGTGTGTCTGGTTTTATGTTGAAATGCATATTTTGTTGCAGATTGTTTTCTCTGGTAACTTGTAATGATTTCCCTTTAATGTAAATGTTTTTGTTTTTTCCGCCCAAAAAAAAAAAAAAAAAGTACGAGTAAGAAGAACTTTTGCTGTTTTGCTTCCATAAATTTTTGTTCATGCATAATTTTTTTGGCAATTATTTGCCTGTAGACTTGTTTTAGTTTCTTAATGATTTGTTTCTTGTTTTTCGGATTTTAATATCTCGCATAAAATTTGTAAATATTCCAAGAATATTTATTAAACATTAACGTAATATAATTACTGGCAAAGAAGTACTTTCTTAGAGAGGAATTCTAACATTAAAAGAATGTGGCTTTCAATTAACTGTATGAAAATTTCGTGCTCTTAGATGATTGGACTATAAATTTTTTAGATTTTTTGTTTAATTTTTGACTTACCTTAAGCAGACATCATATCGCCTTTTTGAACCTGAAAGAAATGTGTAAAATATGTAGCAAAATTAGCTATTTAATGAGGTTTCTAAATGAAAAATAATAAAGGAAGTCTTAGGCCTTGTAGCACGATCTCGTACGTTACTGACTGGTACACCGATAACTATATTTTCATTACCAATTCGTATATTTGAAGCAAAGCATTTACATTTAAAAATAGATTGGAAGTAGATTTTTTTTTGATTATTCGAAATACTTCCCAACATCGAAGTTGGAGATCCTGAAACAGGCATCTGAACTAAGGGGGTTTTTTTTAGAGGTATAGAACTTCGAATTGAAATAAAACACAAGAAAATCGTTTTAATGTCCATCAATTTGGCTTTATTGGAAGGATAATTTTATGCCATTAATGTTTAAATATGATTTCGGGCATGTGGCCGCCGCGGCTGGCTCGAATAAAGCCAATTCTACAGGTCCAATTTTTGATGGACAAAAGTTGATGGACAAAGCTCCAATTGCTGTGCACGGTGGCGAATCGATTCATTTGGGTCCTCTTCAACACTTTGCTCTACAGCGGCAATTGTTTCTTCGGTGCGCACTGTTCGACGTCTCTGCGGATGCGTATTATCACATAGAGTAAACGTAGTGCGAAAACGATCCATGGTTAACCGAATTAATTGCTCTGATGGACGATTATGTCGACCATAAAATGGACGGAGCTTGCGGTAAACTTCGCGAACTGAACTATTATTTTCGAAATAAATTTGCACGATTTGCAAGCGTTGTTCTTTTGTCAACCTGTTCATGATGAAATGGCAAACCAAACTAAATATTAATTACTTGACAGCTGACAAAATGGCCGCCAGTTAAAAAAGTGATGCCAACTTAAAGTTCTATACCTCAATAAAAAACACCCTATATTATAGCATAATGTAATCTATTGTAATGTAATGTAATGAAATATATTGTAGGGTAGGGTAGACTAAAATGGCCGGTTGCCGGGCGACCCTTGTTGATCTATTGTCCTTCCTCTTTTCCGTTTAAGAAACTTCTTGGAATGTTCAAGAAGTAGTTCCAAAGTTTCCTCACAATCCTGATACAGTTTAAAAATTTACCCAAATTTAAATGGAAGCGTTTGAGAAAACAAAAAAGGGCGGTAACAAACAAAAAAAATGAAACAAGATCCAAAACTTTAATTTTGAAATATTTGCAAACGGTTGTCACTTTTAGAAAACTGGGACCTGAATAGAGAAACGTAGATTATTTGTGATTGTGTGGGTTTTGCACACACACAAAGTATCTAGTTTATTTATTAATGACTGTTCCCAGAGCCAGGAAACGTTTGCCGCTTTGTCGCCACTGAAACGATTGTGGCTTGTGATCCTGGTCTAATCTTAATTTAATTCAAATGATTATTTTTAACGGTTCGGAAGATGAAACCCTTTTTTTTTTGCTATTACGTCCATCTATCCATTTGATTTGGCTCCTGGCCGGACACTTATTGCTTTATCAGTCAGATGCAGCCCTGGTAATTTAACTGTATTCCGAAAAATTTCCTCTAATATATTTATATTTTAATAATACTTTCTCTTGCTTAACAGGATTTCTTTACTCTTCAGTATTTCAGATCATTCCAGGTACCGCGATGAGAAAACAAAGTCCTGTTTGGTAAAGTCCAAACAAGCACAAATGCTAAACATCTCACTTTCAAAATAAGCTCCTTTGAACAACTGGTTTCCACTCTCAGATATCTTAAGCCAAAACGCTTGTTAGTCTCTACATTTGCTTAATCCTTGTTTTTTACTTTCATAGTCGTAATACGAGCGACTAGTACCTGCCAGCATAAAAAGCATATGTTGGCGTTGGGTGTTGTTGTTAAAACAACAAATAAACCAACCGAATGTCTTTTCGACTCTTATAAAGTTACTCACCGTTCATTAATATACTCCAGCTGTACTTTCTTTTATTTTTCCTTTTTCAACTTTAACCTTTAGTAAAAGTTTTCCATATGCAAAAGGATTTCAAAGTCTATTTCGCATGCAGACAAAGGAATGTGAGTGGGAGTGTGTGTGTATGTGTGTGTATGTGTGTGTGTGGGTGCATGTGAAAATATGTCTGCTTTTTCGAGTACGAGGAAATGTTGGCTTTTCATACAGTGTATAAATATTTATATTCGTATTAGAGGTGGTCACATTGTTAGATGAAGAAATTTATATAGATTGGGTGGAAAATATAAGATTGTCGGAACTTTTTCGATTGACAAGCAAAATTTCCACACATGACACGACGCCATTCCATATAAGTCTTATTAGTGGGCAATGTGTCCACAGAAAGTTACTGTTCGGTGGAGATTTTGAGCCCTTGGCCTTAGTGATCTCCTGCTACCATTAACGGCAAGTTGTACAGAAAGATGACAATCACTTTCTTTCGGCCCACAATTAACAATATGGACCCAGACAACATGTAGTTCCGGCAGGATTGCGGTATATGGTACATAGTGGATGCCACGTTGCCCACTGTACAGGACTCTCGACGAGGTGGTCATACAATTTGACTCCATTAAACTTCTTCTTGTGAGGTTTCCGGATCGTTGTTTTTAAGGTCAACATTATCGAGGCCGCTGCTCAAATTCAGCTGTATCAGGTGTGGAGTAATTGAAATTTGTACGACTCAAATGATTCGTGGCACCGTAAGAAGCCGTGACGAACGCCTCTTAAACAAGAAATTACTCCAGTTTATTGAAAAATATATTCTACATTCTTGTGAGTCCCTCTACTCATGCATTTGTGTTTTCTGCATATTAATTTTAGTATGACAGAGTTTTGATTAAGTATGAGTCTTTCGCTTTTTTTCCTTTACAAAAATTTCTTCACATCTGAGAGTCGCTGACTATATTGTGTACAAGTATGTACATTAGAGCGACTCAGCCACAGAAAAGATTATTGTAAGAAAAATATCAGAGTTGAATCGTAACTGGCAGGAGAATTACTAGATGTGATATACATTTGAATAATATCTTGTAATGTAATTAAGTTCGTGTTAATGTTGCAAACTTAAAGTCAATGGAATCATTAGAAAAACCTAATTTACTAAATCAAACCTTTTGTTCTTTTCTTATCGGGATATACATAATTTGAGTGGCTCTTATGTGCTGGTAAGATACACGTAAATGCGTCTGCGACTAGTAGTGGAAATGTGAGAAAATTGCAATCATATGTTGGCTTTTGAGTAAAGGGTAATTTTTTAGAGGGCTGAACTGTGTAAAAATAAACATGACATGATCAAAACAAAATTGTATTGCAAATTTTACACGACCTATTTCAGTTTGAAAAAAAACAAAACAAAATAAAAGCCAACTTTATAGCGATGGCTTCAGGGCTTTATTCACTATTTTTAAAGGCAAAACTTAAATAAAATGAGAATAAAGAAATACTTAGCGCTTATGTTGTAAAACTGCACTCGCTTGCTCTCGAATGGGTCCATCAGTTAAGCAAAAGTTTTCCCTCTCCTTAAAACTCATAATTTTATTAAAAACTTATTATTAAAAATTATTAATACCGAAATTTTTACATACCAACAATGCGTTTGACAATTTTTATTTACATATATAACAAAATATAACTAAAAACAGGAGAGCAGCCAGAACAATAACGAAGATCTTAGAAAGAATACCCACTGTGCATTAGAAAATATAAACAAATTTATAAACCGTAAACTTTTCACAAGGACTTGTATGTCTGCCTTAAACAGAAAGAAAAAATACACAAAAAAAAATTTATTTACAATATAAGTGATGCATGTTTGTGTTTGTATTTGCATGCAGCGACATGATTTCCCGCAAACACTCATACTATTAATAGACTTGTTTGAAAGTTTCAAGGGAGCCATCTCCTCACGCCACTCCTTCTGCTTGGAAAAATTTGTATGAGTGTTTTTTTTTACAGAAAATTATAGGAAAGTCGTTTTAAAAATGTTTTATTTTTCTGTCAAACTGTGTGTATTTTTTTCCCAAAGTTGTTGTATTTGTTGTTGTTCTGAATCAAGAAATTACCGGTGTTTTCACTCTTGAAAGAACTTTCGCAGTGAGCGTCCCAGTATGAGGGTGTGTATTCAGGTGATTCTTCATTTCCTTAATTACTTTACAAACCGACATTAACAAAACCAACAACAAAGTAGTAGGGACGGGTAGGGGGGGGGGGGGAACAAGAAAATCAAGAGAAAGAAAGCAAGAAAAGGAAAATAAAGAAATAAATAAATAGACATGAAAGAAAACACTCAGCTAAATCAATTGTTTAACTTGGGTCCTTGGAAGGAGTCTTAAAGCACAAAATGTCTGTTGGAGTTAAATGAAGTTTTAAACAAGAAAAGTTTTATTTAAGCTTTTGGCCTCAAATTAGCAGAAAACTCTCTGTTTTTTCTGCTTTGTAAATACATACATACATACATATGTAATTAAAATGAGTTTTATTTTCCATTTTAATTGCAAGAAAATTTAAATGATTTAAGCTGATTAAAAAAAAAGGCTTAAATAAGAAATAAAATTGTATTTATTAATCGCAAAGAATTTATGCAATTCAAACCAATTAATTGTTACAGCCAGCAAATGATTTACATAACTTTTTTTAATAACTCTTTTGCCCTTAAATAAATATGAATTTATGTCTGTCTGTCTGTACAATAAATATTAAGTTAAGGGTTTCTCAATTGGCACGTGTAGATGTGGCCGGCCTGCAACCGCCCGGAGTCTGTCGAATCAGTTGTTTCTTATTCAGTTCAGTGATGCCGACGAGTCAGGAAGTAGAGCTGGACATTTGAACAAAGTTATATTTCATACATAATGGACTGCAAGGATCTTTCGAATAAATTATTCTCAAAACTTACACATGCCTTCTTTTATTTTATTTCAAAATTTCCACTCCCTATTGAGAAACCCTTTAAATGTATAAAATACTGACAAGACACGGTGAAATTGTACGCAACATGATATTAATTTATGTTACATTTAACATAAACATTAAATCATTTAAAAATGTCAACCTTTTGCTTTTGTGTTGTATGAATGTCATGAAAATTGAAAACTGAAAAATATAGAGTTTTATTAAATTAAATCTTTTGAAAAAGGTTTCGAGGTCAAACACATACACACACATGTATGTTCATGTGTGTGTCCTTAATAGTACTTGTCAAAAAGAGCAAATGAAAATTTCACTGCATAAAATATTAAATATATTTTTAAACCATTAAAATTCTAACAAATAATTCAGTGGCAGAGAAGCCACAAAAATCAATTTCAAAAGATTTTAAAATATATATATTTTATATAAACTTTAATAAATATTTATTGCTGGTAACAATGACTGAAACCATTTTATGCAACACTGAAAAATAAATAAATAATAAACGAAAATGTTTTGTCAAACAAATATTTATTTTGTATATTTTTTTCCTGTTAATTTTGAGTAGAAATCTAGTGGCGAGCTGTTCATTTGTCACTTATCGCAAGGCCAATACTAGTTCGTGGATGCTGACCACGATATTGTCATACGGAAAAGAAAAAATATTTCATTATCAAGACAAAAAAAGAAGAGCTTGATATCAAGCTTCTATCATTTTATTTAAATGATAAACTCGACTGCAGGATATCTTGAAAATTTGATAAAATATTGTATTTAAAAAAAAATTTCATTATTTTCAAATCATTCATATTGTAAAAATAACTTTCTTGATTTCTCACAGGAAATATAGGCTATTTAAGGCCTATAATATGGATGTTAAAACTCAGCAAATTTTGAAACGTATTTCGCTGATAACTGATTTGTGCTCAACATTTCCGATAAAAATTGTGTGGCATAAAATAATCGTAATGGCGACATCTGCTGCAAGTTCTCTAATAGTGATTCGACTATTTTTCATAACAATTTTCTTCACTTTCACAACATTTTCATCGATTGTTGATGTGCTGGCGCTGGCTAACACGCCCTTCAAAGGAGCTGGACGAGATTGTTAATGTATTAAAGTCTTGAAGGCAAGGAGAGCCCGATATTTTATTCATTAACTCGTTGATCAATTTTATGTAATATTTATATTTGTAGTTTTAAGGTTTAAGAATAAGAAATATGAAATTTCTAAAACAAAAATAACTTTAAATCAGGACAACGAAATAATAAAAAAAATCTCTTAAGGACATCTATAATGTTTCGATATGTTTTGCTATATATAGCAACATATATGTATGTATGTATACAATTATATACAAGTAAATACATAATATATGTCCTCAGAATATGTAGAAGGAAATGTAGGAAATATACAGGGTGAGGCAAAATTATTCACCCCAACAGAAAGTGCTGTAATTTTTAAAATTTCCTAATTGTGCGTGTGTTTAATATATTCAGTTTAGTGCACAAAATTTCAAACCAGAACTGACGGCAAGTACGTTCAGTGATGGTAAGTGCGTTCAGTGATGGCCAAGGCGTTCAGTGTGTGACATTTGAATATTGAATGATATTTTGACCAAAATGGTTTTTTATTAAGATTTGATTATATAAATATACTGGCTTAAGCTGTCTCATATAATTTCTTTTAAGGCTAACAATTTTTCCAGCTTTAAACAAAATGTTTTGCTCTTGAGTCATAATAAATTCTTTTTTTTCCAAACTTAAGGAATATTTAAACAAAATTAAACCCCTCAAAGTCATATAGTTTCAAATTAAACCATTTTAGAGCACTTTATTTTAATTTAGTACATTTTGGAATCATCGGCTTGGAAATAACAGCAAGAAGGAAAGAAAAAAAAGAGTTCTTGCGTTTTCTTTTTATTTTTTTTTACTTTTCAGAAGAACATAAATGTTTGAAATAGCTAAAACGAGCGAACAACAATTTTAATTAAACAATTTGACAAATTTAATTAAATTCTTCTTTGACAAAATACAAGTACATACAAACATATATATTTTTACTGTTATTTAAATATTTTCATGTGTCTTGTTTGAGTTCTCATCCAACTCATCCATCTTTAAACATTTTGAAGCGTTTTTAACTCGTTGTTATCTGTTAGCAATGACAATGACTACAATGACAGCAATAACGACTATAACAAAAACACAGCTCTTGGCAGAGAATGATTGCAGTATAGTATAACAATAAAAATAAAATTAAAGAAGAAGAAAAAGACAACAACAGCAACAAAACAAAATAAAACAAAACAAAACATTAACGAAACAAGTGACAGTAACAGCAACATGTTAATCCTGCCATTTCTTATCACTTGAATTAACGAGCACAAAGACATGCGACGAAGAAAAATCATGGTTATTATTAAGTAAGTCAACGTACACAACGGATGGATGCCATCACACCAACACAACGCAACACAACACAACACAAGGCAACAAAATAAGCAATCTGGCTTTACTGTACACACTCATATTAATACGGCTGGCTACACGTAGAGATATGACTGCTACAGTAGGATAGCAAATTGATTTAGACTTGCTGGGATTTGGGGGTTTAAACTTTTAAAAGCAGCACTTGATTTTAATCATCATATTTTGATCCAGACCGACAAAATTTTTTTAAAAAAAAGTTGTCTTTATTTAAAGAAAAAAGAATCTGGGTATTAAACACTTTTCAAATCACTTTTTGCTGCAACTTGAAATGCTCTTCTGTTCAGCCACAAAATTCTCTATTATTTTATTTATAGTGTGTGTGTGTGTGTGTGTTGGCCATTTGCTAAATAAATGTTTTGCGCTTAAAAAAACAACATATCTAATTTGTTTTCAAATATAATCAAATGATAGAGTTCTTTTTTCACCCCCTTTTTCTTACACAATTTAGTCATTTCTGCTATTTGTCTTTCATGAGTCCACACAACTGCCTCCACTTTGCTGTGGTGTTTTGTTGAGTTGAAAAATAGCGTTACAAATGAAATTGGCTGTTGGTTTTTTCTATTTCTCTTTTGGTTTTTCGTTTTTTCTTCTTCTTCTTCTTCTATTGCTCTATTTTATCTGGTGCTACTGTGTTTTATTGGAAATTAAATTGCATTTTTAGGAATAGCCGAGAATCCTCACCAGCTTGTTTGGCTTTTTTTTTGTTTATTTTAACGAGGGCGGTAAAGCAATTACGCTTTCCAGTTTTATGCGAAGGCAACAAAATTTTTCTAATAACAAAATTATCATATGGAAATCAAGAACACTTGAAGCATTATTGGGTACTACAATTGTCTCTCTCTCTCTAAACATGTTTTTTGTCAGCACAACCATGTTATTGTTTAGATTTTAATATTTGGATTGCAGCTGATTGGATGGTTCTGTTATATAAACGTATTTAATGGTCGGAAATATTTGCTTACCTAAGAAAATTAAAACACCAAACATATTATTATTGTAAGCAATTATATTATTAGAATGGCCAACAAGAGTGAGCATTAAAATACGAACAGACAGCCCATCAAAACTCAAGGTTCACTCACGTTAGGAACTCTAGTCAAGCCAGCTGGGCATCAGTTCTAGGATATGGGCGGTGTATATAAGAAGGATGTGTCACTCCTACGCCAAAAGGTTGGATAGTAAAAATTTCACTGGACCTTTATTTCTTTGGCTTTTTAAACGAGAAATAATCAAATCGGTAACAACCATCGTGGGCAGATACTAGAACGATACTGATTGGTCTTGCACATTCCAAACTGATCCTGAGTCGGAGTACGCACTAAAACTGGATGGGAAAAGCTTAAGAATACTATCGGGCACACTTCCAAGACATTATGCCTGTTATAAGCGCCTAGTAAACAGAATGCAGATTATGTGGTCAAAAGGAGGCGTCAATGGAATTCTTGAGTGGCCAACTGCGTGCAGAGCACTGGATAATTTATACCTATAGGCTGGGTGAGTAAAACACTCTAATTGATGGACATCTGGTACAGGGAAGGAAATGCTCTATAGATCAATAGTGGTCGAAGTGTCAGACCCAAACTATCATTCATTCATTCACACAATATATATATACAGACATATATAAGTATTCCAGTTGCTAAATCCACTTGAAGTTTTTGGGTAATCGATTAAAACTTCTAGCCAGATCTAAGCACATCCCTCAACGGAACTACATATTTATCTCAGCATATAATTTTATATTTTTCTGTTTCGTCAACGTAAAACTTTTCTATTCAAATGTCAGTCACGCTTGACATTTTTGCGATATGGAAACGAATTCAACCAACATTCTGCAATAGAATGAAAAATAAATGACTTTAAAACAGCAACACTTTTACACATGCAAACGGAGACGGTTCGTTCGTCAAGGAAGTTGTGATAAAGTGGGGCTCAACGCATAGAAATGGCGCAGAGAAAAATAAAAAGAAAAACTAATAAATGAAATGTATGCAATTTGTCAACATTTATTTGTCTTTTGTCAAACGTAAGGATGGAAAAGAAAAATTATTCCTTCCTTAAAGTACTAGTTTTTAAAGCTAAAATAATTTAATTTATTTTCTAGAAAAAATAAATAATATATTTTATCTTACATATTTATTAGTTTGTGCCAACATTTTTTGCCAGAAACGTTTAAGCTTTTTCTGTGAGGGCGTTTAAGAAATGAGAATTTTAAGAAAAGTGAAGTTGCCATTTATACTTCTGAGGTCATTAGTCTTAAGTTTTGTCATTTGCTATGATTCTCGCAGAGAAAATCTAAAAATATAATTTCCTTAAATTATGGCCTCAATAAATTCTAACAATTTTTACTTCAAAATGAAATAAGAAACATGAAAATTTAAGCAAATTAATTAAGAGAAAGTAAATTAAGAGCAAATAAAATAAAATTACATAAAATCACAGACTAATTGTTTTCAAATACAGCAAAATATTTGACGTTTCTGCTCATATTTTGGCGACTTTGTTACCTTTTGGCATTTTAAAATGATCGAGCATTTCTTAACCTCAAAGATTTTACGATTTTGGCTGTCACATTTGGTGGCTGTTTTCGGCATTTCGACAAGTAGAACGTTAACGATTTTGGTCCTAAAAATTCGACCAGCGCAGTTGACTTATATAATCACAGTCGCCAGACTTGTTGGCAATTTAAAAAATCGAAAATAGACTATTCAGGTCTTGATGATTTTGCTTCAAAATATCATTATAAGAACGATTGAAGAAGTAATAATACTTTTACGATTTAAACTCCCGAAAGCAAAACATTGACGTTTTTTGCGCTAAATTTTGAGCAGTTTCAATAAGACTAAAATAAATAAAACTAAATAAAAGATATGTTAAGCCTGACGATCGAAAGATTTGGTGTGATTTCTTTGATCGTTTTGACCATTTAAAGGGGTGCAAATCTGGGCGATTTTTGCTGCAAATTAAATCACATTTAATAAATGCCAATAAGGAAGATAAAACACGTTGCCACATTTGCCATATAAATAATCATATCGATGATTTAAATGCTGGAAAGCGGACCATGGTCCGTTAACTTGACGATTTATGCCATACAATTTGACAATTTGTAAGACGAACAATATGAACATTTATTTTCATTCATTTATTCCCACAAACTTAATATTCAAGTTGTGAACTAATGATTAATTTGGCAGGTATGAATTTACCAGCTTTTGGCCAGTTCAAGTATCGTTTGAATTGGCGAATTTCGCCCTGTCGTCGCAAATTTGCTCTTAATCATGTTTCTGCTGTACGAAATATTGGCGAACAATCATAATGGTCTATATTAAAGGAGGAGGGGGAGTGATCCTACAACATACTTGTAGTTATTAAATTAATATTGATTTGTTTGTCTTACCTGCAAGTCGTTTTTCAATAGAACCTTCAGCGACATCAATTTAAATGCCAATTTGACACTCGTGTTTATGAAAATGACACCTGCAAAGAAATACAAAAAGTCAAAGTCAATTGAATGCTACAAAAATACGAATATGTGTGAATTTAAAATATTCCCATTTTAAAATGTGGAAAATATAATAAAATTTCGTTAAATTTTTATAACTTTTATAAGTATGTACGTACGTATGTACGTATGTATGTATGTATGTATTTTGCTTTGTTACTCAACAACAACAAAACGAAACAAAACCAAACCAAACCAAACACAACACAACAGAACACAATACAGAATAATGCAGAACAATGATTGTTTTTAACCTTGCGCTGTTTCAGAGCCCGGTTTTTTGTTTCCTTTTCTCTTCTCTTTGTGGATATAAAAAACTTTTATTAAAAAGCAATTTGTTTGTTGGCTTTTAACCAAAAACAAAGCATTTTTATCAAGCAGACTTGTATGTAGGTGGATGGAAATTCAAACGAAATAAGTCCTTTGAGAAGAATTTCACTTTTAGGTTTTTTGCATTTTAAATAAAAAAGAAAACAGTCAAGCGATAAAACTCAAATATCGACCATAACAAAAAAAAAAAAAAAAAAATAGAGGATTCTATTGACCTGTGCAAGATTTTCAATATTTTTCATATACAGGGCAGGCCCCTGCAATGCCTTCGATATGTGCGTTCCACATTAATGAGATGTTATGGGTGCAATTCGTGTTATACGATTCAAAAAGGACTAACAAAAACAAATCCATTTGATTGCCAAAGTGGGTTGCACCGAACATAGAGCCGATGCAAAAAAAAAAAAAGAGGGAGGAAGGTTCCAAAAACACCTATTATTAGTAGGACCTAGTATATACAGTGGCGAGGAAAAGTGTAACAGGGTGCACAATGTTTCCTAAATATTTTTTGCCATTACATATTGTTAAAGCAATTTTGTCTTTCGAATTTAGTTTTTGGCAAATGTTTACAAGCGAATGACCGTGAAATTTTTGTCATCCATGCGGCCTAAGAATGACCATATCCCATACGTGACATATTCGCGCTATAGTGGCCAAATGGGAAATAGGCTTTTATTCAGAATAAAAATTACAATGATTTCAAGATACAAAATGGACAAGACCATACAAAAATATTTCTTCTTCTTCTTCTTCTTCTTCTCTTGGCGCTACAGTCCGTGGTGAACCTGGGCCTCAACCAACAAAGTTATTCTTTGTTGTTGTGTCGTAACTAGTGTGTTTTTACACGGTAGGGAAGTTACCCCCACGCACAACCCCCGAAACCTGGAGGACCGGGTCCTGGTTTAGACCCCTGGACAGAGGGGATTCGCTGCACACTTTGGTTCACCTCTAAGCGGGTGCTGTAGGGGCTATCCAGGGGCGCCACGGGGAGGCAGTATGTCAGCTTGACCAGTCCATTTTCAGGGATCGCTGCTGGCTTCTCGCCAGGTTGAGAGCAATCAACAACTTTGCCCTGAGTGCACTGGCCCATTCCCCCATACAAAAATATTTGGTCAATGAAAAAATTAAAGATAAGGTTTTCAAACCAAAGGCAGAATATACAGACATGGGTTCAGATATGGCCAAGACTTAAATACATTTTATGCTAAAAATTTAAGATTATTTTTGTTCATTATTTTAGATAATTCTAAAACTTTAAATTTAATAATTACTAAAACTTAAGTTGCTGTTATTGTATATATAAGATGGACTAAATCTGTATTTTTTTTCTGTTAAATTTGGAATATTTCTATAGTTTTATACGTTTTTGTATGTGTAACGCTAAATGTCAACATAAATGTGATTAATTTTGCTTATTATCTCAATATAAGATAGATTGCAAAATAAATAAAATACAAACAAAAAAAAAAAATTATTTTAGATTAAATAATGACACATAAATATATTTTTCTTAACGGGTTTTTTTTTTCTTATTTATTATTTTGTGTAACATAAATATTACAAAAATATATTTGCAAACAATTGTTTAACTGTAGAGTCACAGAATTTAATATATTGATATATAAAAGCCATAATTCTCGTTTTATTGCAGTGATAAAATCACTTCGAAAACTACAACTAAATACATATATATATATATATATATATATCTCTGTGTGTGTGTGCATTTGGAATGGCCATAAATAAAATTTCTAGACCAACAAGTTGATAAATAAGGAACATACAAAAATGGCAGCCAGACATTTTCTTGTGCCGGAAAACAAAAACCGATAAAAAAAAAGAAAACCAAAAAAAAGAAAATAAACCCCAAATTCCCTGTTAAAGGGTTTGTGGTACTTTTGGCCAACAACATTTGCAACTTAACACAACGTTAAGCATGAGATTAGACATTTTATTGTGTTCAATTTTAAATTCTTGGCATGAAAACAAAATGTTTGCCAGACACAGAACGAAAAAAAATAGAAAGATAAACAATATTTTTTCATTCTTTAATTTATTACGAATATTATATATTGAATATTGTATATTGTCATACAAGTAATAATAGTGTTAAATTGATAGTTTTAGACTTTTTGATATGATATTTAGTTTTAAAATGAATAAAATAAAAATGGAAAATTCTAGTGACTTTCCGAACATTATTATTTTTTTTTTTTTGCAATAGACAGTAATCGTTTTGTCTGTATCTTGTGTGCATGTAGTTTATGACATGTCTGTGTGGTGGATGTCCACTTTTTGTCCATGTGTTTTGGCTGTTTTGTCGTATATGCGAGTGCAACTCATATGTCGTATATATGTATGTATCTTCTTTATGTTCTGTCTATGTCCATGTCTTGTTAACGTCTATCTTTATGCTTTGTTTGTGTCTTGTCAATGTTTGGCCATAAATTAATCTATAAGTTGACGTGTCCCCGCCATTTTTCTTCTATTCTATGCCATCTAATTTTATCTAATTTATGTACATGTCTTCAATTTTTCTTTGCTAAGTTTTCTCTACCACTTGTATTTTGCTTCTTCTAAAGTTTGTCTTCTCTAGGTCTTCACTTTGGCTTGTCTACATGTTATCTGCTCCTTGTCTTCGCTTGGTCTACCCCTTCTCTATGTCTTGCCTATATCTATGTCTTCATATTCTCTTCTCTAGGCTTTAACTGCTACTTGTCTTCATCTAGTCGTTCATTTGTCTATGTTTTGCTTTATATCTTGTCTATGTCTGTGCCATGTCTGTGCCCTGTCTTTGCCTTTTCTTGTCTTTTCTTGTCTTACCACTTGCTTTCCCCTTGTCCTTAACTTGTCTATCTCTCATCTATGCCTTCGCTTTCTATTCTTTGCTTGTCTATGTCTATGTCATGTCTATATCTATCTCTAGTCTATGTTTGGTCGCTATCTCTTGGTTTTCTCTTGTCTAAGTTTTATCTACTGCTTACTTTCGCCTTGTCGTTCATTTCTCTATATTTTTTCTTATATTGTATATGTCTCAAATATGTCTTTCGCACATTTTGCCTAAGTCCTTTCCGTATCTATGCCCTGCCTATGCCTTTGCAATAGCTTTTGTATGTCTTTCTCAAGTCGTGCTGTTTTTGTTGGGGATATCTTTTTTTGCCATGTATATGTTTATGACATGCCTTTGTCTGGTCCATGTTTATTGTCTTTGTCTTATCTGTAGCTATTCCACGAACTGTCTAGGGCTTAACTATGTTTTTATACGTTTTCTCCATGTCTTTTCTGCAAATATATCCTTTTAATACCTTTCCTTTTGCCTTTTTTATTGCTTGTCCATGTCTTTGAAATTATCTCTTTTGTCATATCCATGTCATGCAATAGATAGAGACATCTTATCTCAATATTAGTCCATGACTACATCTGCGTCTATGTCTTGTTTATGTCTTTTAAGTGGCATTTTAATGTTAGGTCCATGTCTACGGCTTGTCTATGTATTCCTTAGTTTTTGTCTTGTCTATGCCTTCTTTATTTGTCTAATGATTTAATTATTTCTTTATTTTCTACAATTTAAGTTCTGCTTCTGATAATCGTCTGGTCACAAACCTTCTCCGACTATTTATTACTTCTTAACTTTTGTCTACCAAGAGTTTAAAATGTCATGCATGATTTACGTATTTTATAGGGATAATATAATTCAAATAAAATATTTAATGGATTATTAAGAAGTTGAATTATTTCAATCTATACAGATACACATGTAAGTGCTACATTCTGTGGCAACAACAAAATTATATATTCTTACTAGATAACAATTGATCATTGTCCTTATTTGAGACTTTTACACTCAAATACTATTTATTTATTTATATACAATTTTATTGGGCATACAAATTTAAAATCTTCTTTTTTCAAGCTCTTTTTTGTTTATTCAATGTAATGATTATTTTTGAAAATGAATGTGGCAATAAATTCGCCAGAGAATTACTTTCTTATTTCCTTATTTTCTTGTTTTCCTGGTATTCTGTAGTAGCAATACTGGCAGTGAAACAGGATTTCCAGCCCAAGAAGGTGGATTGTTAAAATATTTCTATTTTGCTGAATGTCTGCTCGGCATGAGTTCAGTTTAGAACAGATTCATGGCCGCATAAAACAGTCACAAAAGCAAACACGCGGCTACTTGAAATTTATGAAAATCTAAAATAAATGATGTCACAGCAGTTGGATGTCAAATACCCCGTGTGAGATGCTTTAAAGTTTTAAAGAAAATTAACGGTTCTTGTTTTAGTGAAAAAAAACACAAAATTTTGTTCTAAAAGAAATCAAATTTTTAAATTAAATTAAAAAAAAAAATAGGGATTTGGAGAGAACTCTTTATGAAGACAACTGCTGGTGCTAAACCGAACTTCAATCAGGCTTAACTGGTCTACATCCTAAATAAGTGAATTTGAAGTCTTTTTCGCTTGCTGTTATACTCGTATAAGAGTGAAACTCTGATAATTTATAAGTAAAAAAATCGATAGAACTCTTTATGAAGACAACTGCTGGTGCTAAACCGAACTTCAATCAGGCTTAACTGCTCTACATCTCAAATAATTGAATTTGAAGTCTTTTTCGCTTGCTGTTATACTCGTATAAGAGTGAAACTCTGATAATTTATAAGTAAAAAAATCGAGAGAACTTTTTATGACGACAATTGCTGGTGCTAAACCGAACTTCAATCAGGCTTAACTGCTCTACATCTCAAATAATTGAATTTGAAGTCTTTTTCGCTTGCTGTTATACTCGTATAAGAGTGAAACTCTGATAATTTGTAAATAAAAAAAAATCGTTATCCATTTGAGATATTATAGAACACTAAATTCAAATATTCGTTGCCTCTATTTTCGTATATCAAGCAATTATGATTTATTACTTCTTCCTCAGTTTTCCAGTTCTAAATGCAATAGTGTTTTCGTTTATTCAAATTACCGGCAGTTGAATTAAAGTTTTTAAGTTTAAGTGCATCATTCATCAGAAGTGTGAATGTTAATTGCTTAATTGTATCAAGCAAAAAGACAGAGAGAGAGAGAGAGAGAGAGAGAGAGACAACGAGAAAAAAGGAAATAGTTTTCTCCTTTAGTACCCACAACTTTACGCGACTTAGAACTGAATAGCGGCGGCGACTCATTGTCTTATTTACAATGTGGGTTAATTTTTAATTACTTGCCTTGCTAATTGCTTGTTAGTGACCAAGTAAATTAAACTTTTTCTATAAAAGCACTTAATAAATGTCTAGCTGGTGTCTGCATTCAGCTTTACTCTATTCAATTAAGACCGGAATAACATCGCATATACAGATGTACAAGTTTAATTCTTTTAAATCTAATAAAAGTAATAATGATAAATTTAAAAAAAAAAAAAAAAAAAAAAAATATGACAAACAACTTTAATGCTTGTCCAGCGCTCTTCTTTGCTAAGCAAAAACCCATTTTTTGTAATTAGTTTCTTATACACACGCAGAGAAAAGACGTATCTTCATTATTATTGTTTAAAAATAATAGGATTAAATTTTTAAATTAAATGCTTAAATTATTGTGTAAAAAAATCGATTTTGAATTGTAACCCCCCCAATAAGAGTTTAACTTTAATCTTTAAAATTGTGGCAATTGTTTATCACAGCCAACAAAACAAATTTCGGTTTCCGCTACTAAATAACTGTGATTTCGTTATCACAGCCAACAAATTAATGAACAAAACTAAAAATGAGGTTCAGTTGGTGGTATAAAACAGGTGTTCTGTTTTTTTTTAATTAAAACAAATAATACCAAAAAAATTTTTATAAAATAAAATTTTTTTATATTCTATTTGGAAAATATAAAAAAAGATTTTCAATTAGAATTGCACGGATTGCACTGCTCAGATTTTCTGAATAAGAAGTACAATAATTTTTATATATACATACACACCAAATTGGCTTTATTTTTAACAATAATTCGTTTATTTTTAATAATATTTTGTTACATCATCAGTGTTTTATAGGTTAACAAATGTTTTTGTTTATATTAAAAAAAGACCAGAAAAATATTTTTATTGGAATATATTTTAGCGGGGCCAAAAGCATCATTTTCACCTCCGTTACACAACTGGCCCGTAAACTCGAAGCATGCACGAACATGTACAGATTTTGTAGTGATACTATTAATAACCCCGCTTGACTTATTTTATGTCTTATAATTAATTTACATATTTTATTTAGATGCTTCATTTATTTTTATACTTTATTTTGATCTTTGACAACTGAATTCTTAAGTTTTATTCCATCTTTTTATTTATAAATACAAATATAGAACTCTATTTCTTTCAGTTTGAGGCGAAATATTTGTTAAATTAATTATATAGTAGTTCGAGCTCCAAGAAATGCATTTTTTTAATACTCGTATTGTATTTGGACTTATTAAATTTTTATGTAAATTGATGTATAATTTTTAGTTCAAGACTGGTGTAGACTGGGGTTGTGTTGGGGGAAAAGAATTTCTGTGTAAATTTTACCCGCAGTTTGTTTTTAGTGGAATTTCGAATGGAGGGGGAATAGAGGTATCATTATTTTGCGTATTTTTTGTTTGTTAAAATTATTTTTAAAGTTCTTTAGAATCACTTTTCTTTTCAGAAAACCAAAATGGTCTTTCGCTACTGGCCTCCTATGAACACACACGCACAAGGCCACACACACATACCCATATAAATATATACAATAAATCCGTTCCGTTAATACACAATTATTACATCAAATTTAATTAAGAAAGTTTTATAAAAACAAAAAACTATAATGATTTCAACTCGCAATATATATCTCAATTTATTTACATACATGCAAACGCAAATGGTAAAAATGCAAATGAAATTTAAATTCGTGGTAACGATGGCAAATGGAAATATGTTGATCATTAAAATAAATTATAAAAAATTGATATGTAATGCGTTTATGGCAGGCTTATAATTATCGGGTCATGTCGAACGCGTAATTAATATAGATGAGCAGACTAATTACGCAAATATTTATTTTAAGAACGTTTCAAGATTCAGCAAACTTTTAAAGTAAGACACAGACTTGCTTTCAAATTTCCTTTTATTTTTAACCATTTCCTTCTAATTAAAATCAAACAGTTGCGCAAATTTAATTGACATTTGGTATTTATACAGAAATATGTATTTGAACAACCATCCACAAACTGTTGAACCGTAAACACTTTGAGGCAGAGAATTTCATGTGGGAGATTAATTAAATTTTGTTGTCCAAAAAAAAAAAAAAAAAGTAAAAAAATTTATACTTTTCCAACACTTTGAAACCGCTTAAAGTAGACCAACTATTTGCTTTCTAAAGCTGCAATGAAAAATTTACAATAACCCGACCTCAGGAAAACAAAATCGATTCAATTTCATCAGAAAAAGGAACGAAAAAAAAGCAGAAGGATGAAATTTGTGGAATTTTATTTCTGTTGTTTTTCGGTACGAATTTAACATTTACGAAGAATTTTACATTAACACATGCAAAGTGTGAAGATGGCCCAACGTCAGCACATCAAATAAATCGAATCGACCGAGGCAAATTTATGGAAAATGTGTGTTAAATCTGTCCTACCAGAGATCTGATTTTTGCCAGCGAAAGGAACAGTTTTTTAATAGTGAATTTTTTATCGCAAAAATAAAGGAAAGGGTTTTGCGTAAAAAAATTGTGTGTAAACAAATTACTTTTTGTTTTAGAAGTTGACTGTTCCAAGAGAAGTAAGTTTTTGTGTAAAAAGTGATGTTGTTTGAAAAAAAGAGACATTTTGTACAAACAGTGATTTTTTTTATGTAAAAACTTGCTTTTTGTGTAAAAAGTTAAGTGGTTAAAAAAATACAGTTTTGTCTAAAAAATGACTTTTTAATATAAAAACTAAGTTTTTGTTTCGAAAGTAACTGTTTTTTATAATACGTGACTTTTTTGTGTAAAAAGTGATTTTTGCGTATAAAGTTACTTTTTATTTAGGAAGTAACTTTTTTTTGTATAAAAAGTGATTTCTTGTGTAAAAAGAGACTTTGAAATTAAATCTTGGTTTTTGCGTAAAAAGCCCCTTTTTGTTTAAGAAGTGATTTTTTGTTTCAGAAGTGACTTGTTTGTGCAAAAAGTGATTTTTTTATGGAAAAAAAAGTAACTTTTTGTGTAAAAAGTAATTTTTTGTGTAAAAAGTAACTTTTTGTGTAAAAAGTAACTTTTTGTGTAAAAAGTAACTTTTTGTTTAAGAAGTGATTTTTTGTTTCAAAAGTGACTTGTTTGTGCAAAAAGTGATTTTTTAATGGAAAAAAAAGTAACTTTTTGTGTAAAAAGTGATTTTTAATAAAAACAAGTGACTCTTTTGTGCAACACGTGACTATTCGTGTCTGATGTAAAACCAAATATTTCTTGTGCTAAAAATGATATTTTCTGTCAAAAATTGTCATTTGTTTTTTTAATATAAAATATGCTTTTTGTTGCCAAAATTAATTTAAAATATAACTTTTTGTATAAATCGTATTTTTTTTTGCAAATAGAAAAGTTTTCTCTTAATAATGTCGTTGTTTTTGGTTTAAAAAGTTCGTTTTATTGAAAAATTTCAGTTCAATCTTCGAATAAATCATTTCAGATATCTGCCTCTCTTAAATTTACAAAAAACAATGTGAATCTGTGATTGTTCGTCCTTATCCTTTTATGTGTGTAACGAACACAACCTGTATTTCTGTGGGTGGGATTTGGCTTGAAAGGAAAATGATTCACAAGCTTAATTTGTCAGTTACAAAGGTACAAAAAAGGGGAAAAAAGCTCTTGATCTCCTACTGTGTCGTATTTGCTACCCATCTGTACCTCACTTTTGGTTTGAATAAACTGCCAGTATGTTGAAGTATGTTAAATCCTGAAATCCTGAAATCCGGCAAAACCATACTTACATTAAAGTTGTATTTTGCTATTCGTTTTTGCTTTTCCTTGGCTGGAATCCTCATTGCAATTTCAGATTTCAACTTGAGTGTTGGACCAAATGTAGTCTATAATTGATATAAATGGAAGGATAATGGCATGTGCTTGTTGTCACGGTAAATCACTTTAGGTGTTTGCTTTAAAAGACTTTTTATTGCCAAATGAGTATGTTTGAAATAATGTCGAGTGTTGATTACACTCTACATAAATAAAGAAGAAATATTGTATTTTTTGTTGTTTTTTTTTTTTTGGTTTTCACAATCCATTAAGTTTATTACAAAAAAGTACCATAATTTTTGCTGTTGGTAGTGATAAATTGCAACAAATAGTTATTTTAAGGGTTTGGCAGAGTCACAGAAAATTTTTTTTTATTATTATTGCTACAAACCGCAGCCAACTTCACAGCTATTAAAGCCAAGGCCAGGCCCAATTAATACGCCGGGAGCATTACAAAATTTGCTGGATGTTAAGTTGTATATAAAATGGCCTTTAAAATAGCGGCAAACTTTTGATATTTGTTTTATACAAAATTTTGTTTTATTTAAATTTAAATATTGGCAGCCCCAAAAAAGTATCTCATCTCTTATGCAGAAATATTCTTAGTTTAAATTCAGCACCCTTAATTAAGTCAAGTTCTTGCTTAAAAAAATTATTCAAATTCTATTAAAAACAACAAAAAAAAAACAAAACTCTTACTTTAATTTATTGCCGGGCGAAAATCATTTTTATTTTTAAAATAAAATCCATTTTAAGCAAAATATGCCGCGGCATAATAAATTTATAACATTTAAATAAATTATCAAAGTCTGCGCATTGAGCTATTGAAGGAGAAAAAAGAAACACACAACCGAATCGTGTTACTGGCTAAAACCATCATTAAGTTAAACAACAACAGCAACAACACTAAGGCCAACACAAACACGCACAATGCGAACAAATAAATACGAATCCACACACTCAATGTTTGTTGGCATTAAAAGCTCCGGTGTCCAAACTGTACACACAGCCACACTTATGCCAAACGAAACCTACAGCCAAGCCAGCACAACAACGAACATTGACTCAGGTTAGTTTACATCAAAGGGCTGAACGGACGGAGGGAGCTTTGAATAAATACAAATACAAAATTTATGCGATATCTTTAGAGGTAAATACATCCGGGCAGTGATCACATCAAAGCAGAAAGAGTATAAAATGGACACGGTTTTGTGTGACGTAGAAGGACTTTTCTTATATAATTTTCAAACAAATAGTCTATGGATGTATCTTCCATGAAAATCGTATTAATTTCATGATGAAACTCCGAACTGCCGGGCAATACCAGTTGATGCCATTATAATAGTATTAACCATTATTGAAATAACCACTACAAACAAATTGCTGAGCAAAAGCCTAATCACAAGTTGGATGGTCAAAACTTGACGCCAGTCCAAACGTGCACACATTCAGCGAGTAACGAAAAACTTAAAAAAAAAGAGAAACATATAAATCCGGTTGGTTATATTTCTTCTTGTTTAGAATACTGGTATGACAACAAAGAATTCTTAATAAAGTTACAGCATAAAAACAGCGAAATAAAATGAAATTTATCGTTCTAAACGACTACAAATGGAGAAAACGCATCTTTTGGGTCTTAGCAACATGACAAAGTCGTACAGAACCCTACGAAACAGCGCGTTACATTTCAATTTTAAATAATTGTTCAATCAAGTGAATACAGTGGAAGCAAACAAATTTAAATTTAATGAACCGATAAAATGATTGAATGAATTTCATTCTGGATTGAAGTCTAAATCAGTCATATTTTATTTTTGGATGAACAAAAAAAAAAAAAAAAAAATTATTACCGATTTGTATCGACAAGTTTTGCACTCATTTTAGGCCATTAAGTGGTAGAGATTCTCTTTCAAGGCATTTATCAGAACAAAGTGGCCTCAGTGGCAAGTCTAGTTTAGCGGAGGGCAAATTTTTGCTTCAGGTTCATTTCCAAATTAGACTCAGGTATTTAACCCAGTGTTCAGTTACCCTGGCAATTTGCTAGCCAGCGACATGTTTAAGCCCCCGGCGTTTCATCTGACAATTAATTGAATTTATCTTGTCGAATTGTTATTCTTTATAAAAATAAAAACAACCGGCAACATTTTGTGTGAAAAATTCTAATTTGTAAAATAAAACTTATTGAAATTAAATTTGCTGTATGAAATACAACCAACAATCGGAAATACCCACACAATATGTCGAAACTGGACGCCAAAGAAATTTAGTTAATTTTAATATCGTATCCCTTCTTCTGCATCAATATTTATTATAATTATTAATATTTTGTTTTTTTCTTTTAATATTGCGGTATAATTAAATACATTAAGATTTTGATCTATTCGATTTTCTGTTAAATTTTAAGATATTTTTTTTTTATATTTTGTTAAATACTTTTTTTCCAAGTACTACGTGATGGAAATTTATGTCATATATTTGATGAGTTGAGGAAATGTGATGCAAAAGCAAAAGATATCAAATACATAGAAAATTTCAAGAAGCCTGTGATATGACAAATTTATGGGACACTTTTGATTATCAGCATTCTATTTATTTTCTTGGCAAAAGATATCAAACAACTTCATCGAAATTTCAAAAACAATGTGACAGAAATTTGTATCATTGATGTGAAATGTGTGGCAGAAGAGCGATGATTTTAATTGTTGCCTAAGCCAATGTTACAAAAACTCACTATATAAATTTCAAACAACGTGTGATGGAAATTTATATAATATGTCTGACAATTTTTTGGAAATCATTTAAAATACTACAAAACTTTATCAAAATTTGGACAGTCTTGTGGTACAAATGTTTTTATGATTTTCTAAAAAAAAATAGCAAAATATTTTATAAACACGTTAAAGCCCAAATGACGGAAATTTCCATCATTGCCGTTTTGTATAACATAAAAAGTTCAAAAGTATTTCAAAAAATAATGCAATAATTTTGCTTTCATAAAACGCAAGAAAGTTATTTTCAACGAAAAAAACTGTTTGTAAAGCGCATAGAAACTCAAAAGTAGATTAAAATTTCTTTTAAGAATTTAATGATGAAAAATATTTTCACTTCACTTCTTTCAAGAGAAGCTCCTCATTTTGTTGAATTTTAATTTTATTTATTTCTTTTTGCAAACCATTAATTTGGTTGCCTGCCTCATTATGTGCTGTTGGTCCACTTAAATCTTGAACATACTAAAAGAAGCTGCAACAGAAACCCTAAATTCTGAAAGCAGAACTTAATTAAAAAAAGATAAATAATCTCTAAATCTGAGGATGCTTGTGTAACAATAATTCTTTTCAACATTTTTGCTGATACTTTTCCAAGCCCACTTTATACCTTTTCCTTACAATGTTGTCGCTGGTGGCTGCTGATTTATTCCAACGAATGAGAACAGAGTGAATTGTGTTTTCATGACCAGTTAAACCAGTTTCAATGAATGCAATTTGTTTCATGTTATTCTTGTTTGTTTTTCTTTGATTTTTCTTAGCATTTGACTCTTACGAAAAAGAACAAAACAGATAAAACTGGTCAGGTGGTGCACTAACACTCACACACACACACACACACACACACATACATACGAAACGAGTCCATACAGGCGCACACACACTCTCCACTCTGTATTTTGTCCTTAACACGTGTTTGGTTGTGTGTCAGTGCAGCTGCTTAAAAAATTAATTGAAAATTTTTCATATTTTTTTGTTGTTGTTTCTGATTGCCAAACGTATGTGTTGCTGCTGCATTAGGAGGCATGTGTGTAGTACGACTTCGTTGTTGGCTTGTGCACAAAACTAGTAGACACCAAAAGTGGCACTTGTGCCTGCTGTGATTGCATTTTGGTGCTTTTGCTGCGTAGCCTGCTGAACAGGTGTTATTGTCTATTTAATGTCTTCCAATACGATTTTTAAGTTGGATTTCAGTTTCATAAACCATAAGATTTAGTTTTTTACTCGCAAAAAAATGCCCCTGTTTTAATTTTATATTTTTTACATTTTAATAATAATATTATTTCAGAACATGCGTGTAAAAATGAAATTAAAAAATTGTTTGAAATCTATAAAGTAGAGCGGAAAAAATGTGCAGGAAAACATGGATTATGTTTATATGTTTTTGGTTTGGTTTTGTGGTGCCACCAACAAGGAACACCTTTTGCGCTGCCGCCACGACTTTTGTGACTGACAAATCTTGAATTTTTCAATGCAAATGATTCCTAAAATTTTGCTTTCAATTCAATTTGTTCAGTAGTTATCACCGTTGCCAAAACTGGAGTGGCAACACAATTTAGCGTTCATTTCAAGCCTTTGCTTTGACCATATCACAGGTGGCCAGATTTTTCTAAACAAACTTTCTATGAAACTAAAATTCTCTGCATTATTTTGCAGGCTGTTGTATTCGAATCTAACCAGTCGCGATCAATGTTTCGCCATCAACTTTGCTGCGTATGAGTGGCGTTCCTCAAAGTTCTGTTTTTGGCATATTGATGTTTCTGATGGGCTTCTCGTATATTCATGATTTAGAGAGTCACAGCAACCTGTTTCATTGTAAAACTTATCCTTTTGCTGATGGCATTAATCTGTTATTTAGCGTTGAGACATCTATTTTAGATGGTCATGAGGGTGCTCTGCCGCTTCCTTCCAGCTGGGCAATTCGTAATAAATTAAGTCGAAGTCAAAAGCGATAATTTTTTTGGTCTGGTAACTTCAGGCATTCGTCCAATAATACAAGATGACGTACAACTATTGTCCAATTTTGCTTTTGAATGCTTTTCAACAGCTATTTCAGTAAATAACACGAATGATTTTGAGTGGCGAAAATTTTTCTTTAAATTTTTATAATTTTTAGATGGGATGTGAAAAAATTGGTATCCACCAAGTGGCTGCCGCCAACACAACATTTCTAGTTCAACAGCGATTTACAGGCGACTCACGGTCAGAGGGCATTAATTGATGCATCTTTCACCAAAACTCTTTTACATTTGTAAGCCTTTCCCTGCATAAGTTTCATATAAATCTTAGTGGATTTCTGTAGAATTTAATGTCGGCAATATTAAAGCAACTCCCACATATTCTCATGAAAACGACGCGGCGTGTCCAAGTTTCTATAGGAAATTGAGTTTTTTTAACACTTACAAGTTAAGCTTTGAATCAGCGGTGTTAAAAGGTAAAAATATAATTATGGTTTTGGGAAAGCTACCCAGCAAACATAACACTGAACGTTTCTCAGAAAAACATCAGTTTTCGTATTGATTTCAAAACAGTGGCGCCCAAAATTAACAATATAATTGTATTGGTAAGAGGACTACCCCGAAAACATAACAAAAAGCGACATATATTTGCGAAGACATATTAATATCAAATTTATTGCATATTTCATAAATTATTGCGTAAAAAATGGCGGATATATGTTAATGATTTTTTTTTAATCTAATAAATCATATATAGAAAAAAAATATAATTACTATTTCCCAAAGCAGTGAATTCTATTTATTATTAATCATATTTCCTTCGCGAACATTCGAGCCTTCTTAGTCTTGATTTTCTACTAAAATCTGTTTTTTTAATATCTCCCAAAGTATAATTCTTTAAAAACCTCCTGCTTTTAGTACTAATTTTTATTAATTTCATATTGAATAATTGTTTTTTTTTAATTGAAAATTGAAAGTGAATTGTAATAGTTAAGTTGTTCACAAAAACAATTTCTTTAACAAACAAAATGTTTGCTGGATAATAATTCGACGAAGAAAATGGCTGATTTCGTTTTACTCTATTGTGCTAAGAAATGGACGTCAATGCTTTTGGCTTTAAAGCGGTCCCGCAAACTTTAAAGTTTAGTGTGCGACGCTTCAAGCAGACATATATCGCGCTGTACAGGATATATATGGGAAGTCTTTTGGCAAGCCGATTATAAGCAGTCTTTGCACCAGCTTAGAACAGCTTTACAGCTGTGAAACATTTCGCTCTTTTTGTACAGTTTTTTAAACTACAAGTTAATGAATTTGTTTCCAAAATTAATGGCACACATAAAGCACTTGTAAAGCAATTGCGTGGGGTTTTCGGGGGGACTCTCCTACGCATGAATAGTTTCAAAAATGTTTTTATTGTTTGTCTCGTTGCCAGTAAGTGCTACTAAATTATGGTAAATGTAAAACGATTATTATTTACGCAGTACCATAATAATTAAGTTGGTTATTTGTCTTATGAAATGAGTTTATTATTCGCTTTTACAGAGAAGGCGAATAGCAAATATATGAATTTTACTGCTTGATGCTTTAAAAATAGAAATCGAAGCATCACAAGGATGCAACCTCAAATATATTGATGGCATCACTGCCTTTTTGAAACACTGAAGAGACAAGTTTTTTAAGGTTTTAAGTTTTTTAGTTTAAAAAAAGTTCTTTCTTTCTTACCAAAAAGGTTTTTGTTTTTTTAGAATAAAATTTTTATCCGCCAGAATATCCACAAAGACATTTTATTTAATCAATAAAATCGTATCTTTGAAAATGTTGAGAATTTTAAGCTTTAAAAAGAAAAGTTTTCTCTTTTTCTGACTAGAAAGTTTTCTTAAATATTTTTAAACAAATAATTTAACAAATTAATAAAATTTGTGTCTGATTACTGAAACAGCAAAAATGTTTGTTTGATAAATTTGAGAATTTTAAGCTATTAAAAGAAAAGTTTTATCTTTTTCTTAAATATTTTTATATAATATAATATTTTAATAAATTTATAAAATTTGTGTCTAAATACTTATTGAAAAATTTTGTTTGATAAATTTAAGAATTTTAACCATTTAATACGTTAAATCAATAAGTTTTTTGTCTGTATGCATATCCACCAAATCATTTTACGCCATCATCGAAAACTTTTGTTTGAAGGCACAGCAACAACGTTGTTTGTGGTATCAGCAAACATTTTTATTGGTTTTTTTCTTTCTTTTTAAAGAAAAATTGTGATAGTTTTTGTCTGAGATTTTTTTAATATATTGGCGCAGACTGAAATTAATCCTTCAAAATATATGTGAAAAAAGGGCGAAATATAGTTTTTTTTTTTTAAAGAAGATGGTGTATAATCATTTGATTAAAATTTTAATAATCTTTTCACAAATGCCGTAATTAATTTCTAGAATAGAACACCAAAAACTTTGTTCTCCTGCTTTGACATTTCCTTCCAGCATCCAGCAGTTTTTATTGCTATTTCTGTTTTCATTTCGCTTTTCTAGAGCAATTTGAATAATAAAGCAATTGTTTTCCATTTGAGTTATTTAATATTATTTTCATTTTCATTATTTTATGATCGTCGCACAGAAAGTCTTTATAGAAGCAGCCAACATTAAGTGCTTTAAAGGTAAAAAAATATGACTGCCATTAAAGTATCTTTATCTTTAGCTTTTGTTCTTAAGTGTTTTGTGGCAAAATGCTTAAATAAGTATGTAAATAATATGACTAATACCGGTTATGGTATCTATCTTCTGGTCATTATCTATCTCTACCCTTTGGAAAACGAAGCGGAGCAAAGAAGGAAAAAGTCATTATAAGCCACATAAATTTTTTTTTATTTAAAAACTAAACTCGTCTGCTGCACAGTAGCAGTTTTGTGCTCGTAATTTCAGCAGAAACATAAAGTCGGGCAAAATAAAAATCACAACAAGACAACAGCGCAGCACAACAATTTAAGTTGAAATTAAAGTAATAAAATTTTTTCAACATTTTCATAAATTAATTCAAATAAAAACTGACTGCTAAAGTATGCGGTGGTCACTACTACTTTTTCTAATTTTGGTATGAGTTAATTACCGAAAAGAGAAATTACACTGGGTAAAAGGTTTCAATTTCAGGGAAGCAGAAATGAAATGAAAAAGAATTATGAAAACGGCTTGACTAAAAGTGGATTGTCTATGAATAATGTGTAGAGAAAAGCTGGAGAATCTTGCAATAAGCAGAAAATTAAATTCAAAATTTAGGGTACTTCCCCAATTTATTGAATGAATGAATTGTCTGAATGATAATAATGGCAATAATATTTGCCACAAACTTCAAAAGCAGCAGATCAAATGGCTGGTTCTGTCAAGTACCGTCCATATACTAGGGAATCGCCGGGATCAGATGTTGTAAACTTTGTCATACAAAAATGTTAAAATATATAAAAGTTATTAGAGTTTATTGTATTCAACTTGGTGTTCTTTGGACTAGTTTCAGCTCCGAAATGTGACAAATAGTTAAATTTATGCACATCAACTATCGCCCTTACGAGCTAATTCAAGGCAGGCACAATTATATGGCATATAGAGGACTCCTCTGATTCGAGGGCCCGACAATGTGCCACCAATTCCCTGGTGGATGAAGGTGTGAGGCTCCTGAGGCCTCAAAGGATCATTAATAAGGCATTGTGGCCCAACGCCACAATAAAATCTTAGCCTTAAGCACTTATTGCTGCTATTACTTAGCACGCCTTTTAACTAACTAGTCCGTTACAGCATATGGCAGGGTAAAATTAACAGATTAGATTGTTTTATGCGAGCATCAGCATTCTTCGAAGCTGAAACAAGGGGGCCAGGCAAAATCTGCAAATCTGTACAACTCATCAGGCCACCCAATGAAACTAAGAGGACCTAAGAAGAGTGCCAGCTTTTCGATTTATCTGGCAGCCTTGTAAGCTGCCACCAAAGCTGCCACCTTTGCGCCTGTTTTTGATTTTGCTTGATTTTCCTGACAATGTCGAGCTAAAAACTGATATGGGTCTGTCTTTCCCCCCACATTTACACACAGATGAGAGTTGTGCTGCTGGACGAAGTCACAGCAAATAAAGGCGCATAACTTACCGAACTTGCGTTTTTTTTAAGGAATACAGCTAATCCACAAAAATGTGTTTGTTAATTATTTTATTTTCTCAATTGGTTCAAGTGATTACAATATAATAAATTAATTTCCATTGTATTTTTTTTGTATTAATATTGAATTTTTTATTTATTTTTTTTTTTGTTGCACACAATTTTAATAACACATTTTAATGCTCTTCGGTTGCCAGCTTAATTTATATTAAAGTGAATTTATTGCCATTGAATTAATTAAAACACGTATTAACATTTTTTATATACTTTAATTGTTTTATGGAAAAAATTAACCATATTTTAATACATCAATATATTCATGGTGTGGATTTATTTCGACAAACAACCAGCGATTTTTATTTCAAGACCATTTTTTTTTATCTTTTTGCTTTTAAACTTTATTTTTATTTCTTTTTTTCTTTTTATATTCAATATTTTTTTTTTTTTAGTTTTGTTGTATTTTCATTTGTTTTGTTTCGACTTTGTTAGTGTTTTAAGCAATTTGATTTTTTCATACAATTTACAGGCTTGATTTTTTATTTGTTATTTTTGCTTTTTTCCAATTGAAAAGACTGGAAATCTATTAACGGCCATAAACTGTTAAGGCTATAAAATGACAAAAAAGAAAGATAATCCTGTTTATATTTTGCATTGAGATTTTGCTGGTTTTTTTTTTTTGTAAAAGTAAAACATGGCTGGCTGTAGCAGTTTGTGGCAGGGGCATGGTGGCATACCATGCCACGACACGACACTTAACATTTAACGCCAAAAAAAAAAAGAGTTAAGAAAAAAATTAAACTGGTTAAAAATGCTTCATTCTGCAATTCATGTAACAGCCAAAGTGAGGTTTCAATGAATACGAATTTCGAGAAATTGAAGAAGCCCACAAAATACAGTCACACACAAACATACACAAGCACAAAGTACAGCAGGCAGGCAGGCAGGCATTTCATGCCACAAATAACGATGATAAGTGAGTAGCAGTAGCTTTGGCAAAGCTTCATTTGCTGCACAAGCAAAAGCAGTTAATATTGCACCAGTATTGCCAGCTGGTTATTCAAATACCCTTTTTACGCAATACATAATTTCTTTTTTTATTATTAAATGTTGTCACCTACTCGTAAATATTTTATTATTTAAATTTTCTCTAAGGTTATGGCTTGAGTGTTGCCAAACTAATGCAATCTCGACAGAAATTAAAACCGGAGACAGTTTAAAACTCAGTAACAAGAATGTGATATTAGTTACAACAAAAATAACAACAAACATTATAATAATAGTTATTTGTACGTCAAAAAAAAGTTAGAATAACTGATATCATGCCAGTATTATGATAAAAGTTATAATTATAATGGACGAATAAATGGTGGCCGACTTTCAAAACTCTTACTTTTGTGCTTTTATAACTTTCAGAATAAATAGTTATTCCATTTTTAAGAAAGCAAAAATCTTCATATTTCATTCAAACGACAAATACAAAAGAAATTTAAAACTTAAATTTGCTGGAAAATATTTCTATTGCATTCGTTTTCGGGCAAGAACGGGGGCACTATAAGCGGAATTGACACTTTTGGCAGGAAAAGTCAACAGAATAAAACTGGAATTTCCTGGTTTAGGGCAGAAAACAGCAGACACAATCACTCAATTCAATGGAAAGCCAAAGACTGCACTTGGTCAGCCACTTTCAAATTCAAATTAGTATCTGTCACGAACATTAGTGATCGATATGGTGAATTAAGAGTCGTCATAAATTTTCGCCACAATGAAATGAAATTTCAAGTGACTCAAATTTTTGTGTTATATAATAAATTTTTAGATCTTTAACATTCATTATGATTTTCTAAGTTTTAGAAAGTTGAAAGACATCGCAAAAGATTGGCAAAAGAAAAACTATTAAACTTGTTGTATAATTCAAGATTGTGTTAAATGTATGTGTGAGTAGGAAACAAAATTTGTTTGTGCTCTTTTGCAATTTAATCTGAAACTTGGTAAATAATATACAAAAAAAAAATCTGAAACGTACTTTGCTTTCTAACTTATTTCTACTAAATAAAAAACTAAAGAAAGACAAAATGTTTAGCTTTATTGAAAGCGTTTTTTTTTAAGATTGTGACAAGTCACACACACATATACATACATACATACATACATACATACATATTAAATCTATGAAAACGTCGAAACATCAAATAAGTTACTGTTTAAGTCACATTTAAAAAAAAATATATAACAAAATATGGGGAGTTCAAACGAAATTTTAATTAAAAATTAAAAATTTTAATTGCTTTGCCAAACAAACATCGGTTTTCTTATATGAAAGTGCTGACATATGGACAGTTGTACTCACATGTACATACATAAATATTTATGTGTGTATCTCAAAAGCTTCAACATGTTCGCTTGAAAAAAATTATTTGTACGTGTACAGCAGTACAAAACACATCAAACAACAACATCCCAGCTAAATAACAAACAACTATTCAAAGAAATTGTTGTTGCTGTTTTTTTTTCTTGTGTTCTCTTAAATGTAACCAAAACAAGAAGGAAAAACCGGTAACTAAATTTGCCACTCTGACGCCATATACATACATACACACATACAAGTATATTTATGTCTCTTTTTTACTAAGAAACAAAAAAAAAAAAAAACAGCCAAACAAACTCATTGCAACATAAAGCACAAAAGCAGTTTGTTTAAACCACTCAACAAAAACATTAAAGCATACAGCCCAAAACATGTGCTTGTGTGTATGAGCGTGCGTTTGTAACCACTTTTTCAATTCCATTATTTCTCTTTATTTTTTTGTTTATATTCCTTTTTTTATGCATGCAAACAGTTATGCTCTTGTTGTGTTTTTTTCTCAACACCATCACACTACGCACTCATTTCACACAAACCAACACACAAAAACAAAACAAAACATGAATACTAATCAAAAACACAAAATACCGGTTATTTTTTTCTATCCAAATTGTAATCAAACAATCTTACTTTAATTTTAAACCGTTTCTGTTTACTTTTTTCTTTCTCAACTTGAGCCAAACCGTTGTCTTCGACACGCGACACTCCTCAATACTCTAAAACACGTCTTGACTGCACGAACAGCTACACGAAACTAATTGCTGCTGCACAAAGCCAACATAAAACAACCACCGAAAACATGACTAGACTGTAGACCAAATACATTGTTGATAGTGATATGCATACAAGCAAGCCACGGCAACATGTTGAGGTCATTGATTTGTGGATGTTGCCGTCGATAATAAACTAGTGTTGGTTTTGTTGCTGGGTTTTGAATGGAATTGAACACGTGAAGGGGTTCTCTTTCTGGTTGTACATGCACACACACACATACACATATTTGTAGTAATTTTAAGCGGTTCTCAAACATGTTGTGTTGTGTTTGTTGTAGGAACTGCCAGCAGAAAATGTTCTAAAGGGAAATAAAAATGTCTACGTATGTATGTATGTATGTATGTATATTGTTGTTTGCACAGTGATGGTGGGTGGTGTAGACATGAACGAGACATGTTTCTTCGTACATACGCGTATATGTATGTATATGTAAGTTGTTTTAAACTCAAAGATTTTGATAAAAAAAATCACAGGGCTGAAAGCTATTCGTATGAAGTTACATTTTGACCCGGTAGATGGCGCCAACTTTAGAGAAAAAGATAGCGTTTTTAAGCAAATGTAAATGTAAAGTATGTAGGTTTGTATGTGTGCATGTGTTTGGAACAGTCATAGCCAAATTTTTAATAAAGGGTGGTTAAATTTCAAGGGCCGATGTTGATTTTGAATAAAACACAAACTATTTAGGAAATTATTGTAATTTTATTTTATTATGATTTATTGGTATTACTCAATTATGTATGGAACAAAATATCGGCCAAATGGGCGCCGCGACCTCGGCGGCACACCTCCATCCGATGGTCCAAATTTTCGATGACGCTGAGGCATAATGGAGGTTCTATGCCGTTAATGTGCCGAATTATCTGATCCTTTAGGTCTTGAATTGTTGCTGGCTTATCGACGTACACCTTTTCTTTCAAATAACCTCAAAGAAAAAAGTCCAACGGTGTCAAATCACATGATCTTGGTGGCCAATTGACATCGCCATTACGTGAGATAACACGGCCATTGAATTTGTTGCGCAAAAGAGCCATTGTTTCGTTAGCTGTGTGGCAAGTGGCACCGTCCTGCTGAAACCACATATCGTCCACATCCATATCTTCCAATTCGGGCCATAAAAAGTTCGTTATCATCTCACGATAGCGAACACCATTCACAGCAACTGCCTGACCGGCCTCATTTTGGAAAAAATACGGCCCGATGATGCCGCCAGCCCATAAACCGCACCAAACAGTCACTCTTTGTGGGTGCATTGGTTTTTCGACAATCACTCTTGGATTCTCATTCGCCCAAATGCGGCAATTCTGTTTATTGACGAATCCACTGAGGTGAAAATGTGCCTCATCACTGAAGATGATTTTGCACGATATGCATTTTGATTTGAACTCCCATTTTCATAATAAGTCTGGATAACTTTAACACGTTGTTGGATTGTGTATCTCTCCATGGTTCAAATTGAATAAGTCTGAAATAGAGAAATGTCAAATAAAATTCGGAAAAAAACTTGGCGTTTAGGTGTGGTTCACAATCAACATTGGCCCATACAATTTAACCACCCTTTATATGCATTCTTCATTATTTCGAAGAATCGAATATTTTTGTACAGAACTAGTCAAGAAACCAATACAGTAGATGGTCGGAAATTAGAACTGCTGAAATTCGAAACTTTCGGAACTGAGAACCAACGTTTTTAATAACACGAGTACATTGTTTGCTCTGATATTATAACTGTTTGTTTTTAACACTGCAAAATTATCTTTTTAACTTCTATTCGACTTCTGTTGTTTATATAATTTTTATATTATTCTGTAAACTTTGAATTGAATTTTAATAAACTGTATAATATGTTTTGTGCTACTTTATATGTACTCGTATACGTGTGTAAATAATATTGCAAATTATCGATTGCGAAATATTAATTTGTGTATTTGCTAATGTAAATTATACTCGTGTGCTGTTTTTATAAAGAAAAAAAAAACAAACAAACATTTGAAAACTAAAGCTTCTCGTGAATTATAACCACCCCAGCTACAAAAGGCTTATAGTTTCCAAGCGTCTACTGTATGTACAATGGTGTGGGTGATTCGTTTAAAAATAAAGTATTTACATGTAGTCTGCGAAGCGGAATGGGTCAAAACAGGACACAAAATTTAATAGCAATTAAAACGTGTGACAAATATTAGTTATTAAAAAGAGCTGCATTCAAAGTTTTCCCAAAATTCATATCACATACATATATAATTATTTTCAAGCTTCAACTTGCTACGTCAGAGGTTATCTTTATTCATTGCTGATGCATTAAAACAAATATACATGAATTGAAAACTAGGACTAAATAGAGCCGTCATAGTTTGCTGCAAAAACGCTATATGTTCTCCTTAAAGCAGAGATAATAACAGGTGAAACAAGCATTTTGAGGAAATATCTTAATAATACTGATGGTCTTATACTTAAAAAAATATCTCTAAGGATAAAACTACTGGATAGCAAAAGCCTAAGAACACTACCGCGTGATATAAGCACCCATACAGAATGGCCATATCCAATACAGACTTTGTGCTGACTCTGCGGGGGGAGGGTTGAAATCAACGAAACATTGATGAAAAGATATTTCTAGTCAAACATCACAAAATTTCGGGTGTCAACAATTGGCAATTTATTACACTAAATCTAACAACTTAATATTGTAATTAATTTCTATCAATTTCACTTTAATGAAATAAAAAGTTGAATCCATGCATTATTCTTTTCTATAACAGCATATTTTATGTTGGCCCAACCAACGTTAGACAGGGTCGATTATATCAATGGTGTTTCTAAACATATTATTGTGGGCGCCCACTATATTGTAACCATTATTTAGGTTTTATCCAACGACATATCCAAATTAGTGATACTCTTTCGTTTTCATATCCAACTTAAGTTGACTTTATGCAAAATAAATTCAAGCTCTCTGACATTCTGTGTTTACATTCTTCCTCCCAAAAACCAATACAAACGAATTTCTAACTATAATAATTTTGTACTTTCAATTCACTCAGGCCAGCATCAATGTAACAAACAATATCTTTTGATGAATCGGTTGCATACGAATGTAAATTAATGAGATTCATTGACTCGGAAAGCAAACATGTGTTTGTACAATGGAGGCAAGGCCAACAATTATTAGTAACGTTAAGCAACCAGTATCAAACATATCGCGCGCCTACAAGCACATTTGCATCTGGAATTTTGTTAATCAGCAGAAAGACAAGAATAAATAAATCCTAAAATAAGTAAAATTGAAGGAAAGCATCTGCGAATTTCAGTTATTTATTGTTTAAATATTTCAATATGTGATGGGAAAATTTTACTGGAAATCCTCCAGCAGATGTTTTTTCTTTTCTTTAAATGCTATTAAAAAGGCTGCTGTGTATTGGCGGGGCTGGATGTATGTGGGTGGCCTGTGAACTGCCTGTTGTTGGGTTGGCGTATGACTAGTCTGTTGTTTATCATTCAGTTAATAAGGACACGTTGCACGATTAAGCGGCACGTCCGAATGCTACAACTTTTTTGTGTTTTGTATTAAATGGGTGTTTGCTAATGCCAACGAAAACCATATTTAGCTACAGGCTGCCAATTTGCAAACAAGGAAAATTGCCGTATAAGGGACAATTGCAATTCACACGAAGCTCATCAGGTGGCAGGCAGTGGCTCCACAAAAACTTACTTGTTTGGTGGCGAATTCTAATCACAGTCGCAGTTCAATGCCAACATGTTGGAATCCCCCCCATAACCCTAAAGTGTAGGGCAGAGTCACTCGTAGCCGCAGCATCGCTGGAAGCCGCTGCGGCTACTTGTATTTTGTAAATAATTTTTTTTTTCAATAGTACTACAACATCTGGCCTTAATTAAACAATTTAACATTCTTCCTCCAAAAATTCTCGAAATTAATAAACCAATTAAACATTTTCATTATAATGCAACTTTCATCATTTAATAAATTCATGCTAGAAAAACTACATGGAACTGATGTTGAATAATAAATTAAACAAAATTTTAATCCATTACAAAAAAAACAGGGGAAAAAAATTAAATCTTTTGATCAGATTTTTTTTTTGGTGGCCAGAAACTTTATTATAATAAAATAAAAAGTTCACAATTAAAGGGAAATTTACAAAATATTAATTTAAAAATCTATTTATTCAGAAAATTTAATGTTTGAATTAATCTACATAAATACGAAGTATAAATGGAATTTAATCATTTTTCTGTGATTGGAATATTTATTCAATTTTGTTATTTGAAAACCACCTCCGTCCTGTCAAGGCTGTTTATTTCTGCCGCGTTGGCCATCGTTTAATCAGTCCATTTTGGCAAACACTCGTATCCTTAAAGACATATAGATTTCAACAAAATGCACATCATTTTGACACGTCTATTTCCCAAGTGTTGGCTGAAATTGACTTCACTGGAACAAACAACGTCTCTTGCTGCCGCCGCCAATAAATATTTTTCGTTCCAGGTAATGGACAGTTTTAGGCAACTGCATTAGTTTCCGTAGGCTAAAGACAATTTGTTTTATTTTTTTATTTTATTTATTAAAACCGAGTGCAATGGATTCTGGATACCGAGAACAGATGTTGTTTGTCGCTGCCTTTTGATTTTGTTGTAGTTTGGCAACGTGGTGCTCTATATGGAATTTTCGCAATTCATACGCTGCAAGTCCTTTCACTTCTCTATTTCTTGCAATTCAGAGAATAAACAAGTTTTAATTTGGCCTATAGACGGGTTTTCGTTTCTTAGTACATCATTTTTTTTTTTTTTTGGTTAAGGGAACCTCAAGTGATAAAGCTGTTCAGGTCACGAACAGCGCCTATTCTTCTCGATATCAAAAATTAAATTGCTGAGAAAATACACTGGAGAAAATAAAATATCTTGGTTTTGCTTTAAAGTAGTTTTTTTTTTATTGACTTTCAAACCAATGTGCTGCCAAGTGCGCAGGCGCAGACGCACGCGAAATGTCTGGCGAAGACTCACAACTGTCGTTCTTATTTTAATTACTTTCTTCTGAACAGGATTTAAACATAGAAAAGAAAAATGTTATTAAAAAAACATAAATTAAATCGAATTTTTGAACAGAGCAGCCTGTGAAAAATTTGCCATTTTAGAAAAAGGATTGCGTTTTTCATTTTAAGCCTCCATATTATTTATGTTTGGCCATAATCTTGTCTATTTGCTCACATCCTTATCTCCTCAGAAGCGTCAGCATGTTGCGAGTCTGTGTACTTTTAATATTAATGTTTATTTCATTCATTCATGTTTAAGTATTCAGGTTTTATTGCATCGACAAACCACAAAAGAACTTATCTGTTCATCTGCTTGTAAGACCCTCGTACATAAATGTGTGTGTGTGTGTGTGTGTGTATGTGTGTGTGTGTGTGTGTGTCTATATAAATAATTTTTTTAATTTTTCTTCTTTTGTTTTGGCCATCATTGGATTGCGAAATGAATAGTCAACCTTGTTTTCTTTCGCTTGAGCAACTCAAATTCAAAGTATGGCATTGCCCAGCACACATTTTTCTGCCAGCAATATTATAGTTATTTGCGACCGAATTTTGCCATAAGAAACTGTTTTGACAACCGCTTGATAGCGGTATCGGCAGTGGCACTTACTGTGCACACAATCTCAATCATGAGTTGCGTAAGGATTTGTTTTGTAGGTGATGCCACCTATTTTCGAATGCACATGTGAACTTAGTCACTTAGCCGCTGTGTAAGAGTCGTAACTTTGTGTTGAAAAGGAAAAAGAATAAAAGGCAGCAAAACTTTCTAAATCTGTGATAGAATATGATCTGGCATTTAGCTGGTACTGGCTGTTATATATTATTTGCCTGATAAGTTCGCTGCTTAAATACGAGGGCTGATGCCTGATGATGATGCCAATACACCAGAAACCAAAGGCTTCTGAAAACAAGTTGATTAAAACCTATTTGAGGCACGTTGGTTTGTTGGAGTTGCCATCACGGCGCATTCCCTTGTATCCCTGTTAGTCGATGTTTGTTTAAAATCATGTGTCCCTTTAGCATTTGCTCTGTTATGAATTTATTTCGATTCATTCATCAAATGTTTATTTACGGCAAATATATTAATGAGGGACTACTTGGGTACTGGCTTACAAACTACAGAGATGGTCTGTTACAGCACTGGCGAATATTCAAGGCTTGGACTGCTGAAACGTGACCTTCGATACTGCACGTGACCTTCGATACTGCACGTGACCTTCGATACTGCACGTGACCTTCGATACTTTAGTATGATTTCCACAGCCCGGCTAGAATATTCCGGTTTTAAAATGCTGGCAAAAGTCTTTTTGGTAATTTTAAGACACTTCCGTGAATCGAAATGTGTTTCGTGCTGCTTTTGTCTTGCAATCGAGATCTGCTTTTTAGCAAAAGTATTTGATTTACTAATTCCCACTTCTTAGTTTCCCAGCTGTCTAGAGAATTGCTCTAGTAGCAGTTGTAAGCAGACCAGAATGATCCAACAAGGAGCTGAGCTGAGCTGAGCTGAGCTGACCTTTCGATTTCCCCTGCTATGAAGCCGCTTTAGTACAGATGTACATGTGTATATAAGCACTGTTTATAAATATATATAAGTACACAGGTAATACATACATGTGCAGTTCATGTGTCCTGTCAAAGAAATGCACATACATCTCTGCAATATCTATATGCGTATTTGCGTATATTGTAGCTGTTTTATACCAGCCAATAACTGAAATTAATTTTGTACGAAACAGCTCTTTTTTTCCTCTGGTTTTAATTGATCTTTGTTGCCACTACAAAAGAAAACTCGTGCCAATATAATTGAAAACTTTAATGCCATCATTCAATTTAACAAAAAAAAAAAACAAAAAAAAAAACGAAAATGGCAATTATTTCATTGTGTGTCCCTGGTATTTTTTATTTATTTTTATTTTCAACGAAATAGTTATTTCACATACAAAAGTGCGATCTCCGGCATTTATTAAATAACAACGAGGAAAAATCAGTTTTATCGTTGCAAAAGTTCAGACAAATTAAAGTTAAAATGTGGTTCATTTAGGGCTAAAGTTGTTTTCATGTAAATTTAATAGTAAATTTATAGTAAAATAATTTTATTATATTTGTTTCTTTAGAACTTCGTGTTAATTGGTTTCGCACTACATTAAATTAAGTCTTCTTGTGGTTTTATTATCATTTATTTAAATAAAATACCAGCATTCATTCTTGTCTGATGCTTGTCTGATGTTTGTCTGATGTTTGTCTTATTACTGTCCATGTCTCTTTTAAAGCATTCGATGCTTCTGTAAGCCATTAAAAACTGTGACATGTTGTACTAGTGTCAGCTGAACATCTGAAATTTATGTTTTTTGTCTTCTTCTGCAATTACCAGGCAAACATATGCAAGTGACGCGAAATAGTTGGCCTACTTTTTTCATACGTAATTTGTTTGCACAACCGTTTCCCAGCCAATGATAGTATTAATTTTTGTTTCCGCAGCAAAATATCAGGTTTTTAGAAATATATTGAATAATCGGTATACAGGGATTTCAAATAGGGCCTTACAAGTCTGACAGTTGCTAGAAAATGTCACTGTTCGGTGCAGCACGACAAACAAGTGCGGAGGGTCAATGACTGTGAACTTCTTTTGCTCTGAGTTGGATGACAAAGAACATCTGTTTTTAACGGAACAACTCTGTGTTCGTGTTCGAGGCTCCTTTTGTGCCGCATTTGGCATTCTGTGTGAGTGTTTAAAGACCATGAACAATTCACAAACGACTTGGTATTAATTTTTAAATATCATGTAGAGTTGATTTTGCTCTATTACCCTCAAAAATGAACATGTACTCGTACATGGCAAAATCATCATCAAACTCATTTAATTTCCACGCGAATAATATCCTCAAGTGCATTTGCCCAGGCACTTACCTGCCAGCCTCTCATTCATTCCACTGCGTTGAATGCACCAGCAAAACTGCCATAATAAAAATACGAATAAAAATCAAAATATATATGTAAATATCTGGTACAGATTAACGAATTGAAAACCAGCAGTTGCAGGAATAGCGAACTGAAATTATCCTTTTTTTCTATTCACCGGATAATTTGTAAAGTTCTCGTATCTGTATCTGTTGGGTATGTGCACAAATACACACGTCTGGCAACTATTAATGAATAAAAATCGTCAGATAAGACAGAAACACATGACAGAATTGAAGAGAAAAAAGAATCGTGTTCACTTTTACCTCTAGTTCACTGGTTCTCATTGGCTTTTGCATGATTTATTAACAAAAAAAAAAAAGGGTTCCGCTGTAGCACTTTTTTGTGTCACTTCTTCTGCATTGTTGTTGTTGTAATACATCGAAAACTGTGATATGTTGTTCTGGTGGCAGCTTAAGTTCCAAAAATCATGTTTGCACGTTTGTGACATAAATAATGCTGGTGTTTTTTCTTTTACGATTACCCAGCAAACGTATAAGATTGAAACTAAAACAAAAAAGATTATGATTTGTTTCAATTGTATCAGGATTAATAAAATTCTAGTAGTTAATTGGGAGAAAATTAGTGCCAAGAATTTTTGTGGCGACTTAAACAAAAATCGTTTAAGGAAACGAAGCAAAATGCAAAAAATTTAGAAAAAAACAGTCAATAGAATTACAGAATAAAAAACGTTATCAATAAAAGTTGCAAGCGTTATGCGGGCTGTCAACACAGTCACAGTGCAACATTTGTGAAAGGAATATTTAATTTTTAATGTTGCCACCTGTTTAAAAACAACTAATATATCATCTTAAACCCTCGAGTTGATTAAATAATTCATTAGCTACAATAATTAACAAAGTAGTATTTTTGGTTAAATTTTCCTGCAATATGGTAACACTGGAATATTGCAAATACATCTCTTCGCCTGCAGAATGTTTGCTGGTTTATAAATGTCTTCGTCAGTCGCTTAAAAGTGAAACTCAAATAAAAATGAATGTTCGTATGTCATTTTTTCACTTACGCTTTTCGGCATCAATGACGGTTCTCTTCAGTGTGTGCATGAGTGACATTTAATAAAGTCCAGGTGACCGGGCATGGATATGAGGGTTCTTTTTTTTTAAATTTCACATATAATTTCTTTTGGTTAGACACCAAAATTTATATTGAAAATAGAACTGGTGGAAATTCGAAGCCCTGTGAAACGTTTCAATACGGATGGTTCTAATTTCTAAGCGTTTTTATTTTTCTTTTGTTTTTAACACGCCAAAAACTATCTGTAGCAGTTTTTGTTTCGAGGCCGCGTGCCAAAAAAAAGGGGAATCCCATGTTACTTATTGGGTTTTTCTTGGATTCGTTTTACTTTCACCAACCCTCAACTACTCTCACTGAAAACGGGTATAAATAAACATGTGGATGTGAAATGCCGAAGAAAACCACTTTCGAGTGGATTCGGAGTCCAGACAACGCCCGTATGTTTTCAATTTAAAGCAGAAATATTTCTTTTACCTGCAAGTTGCAACTTTTTAACTCATTTCACACAAAGTCTGAAAAATGTATTTTGTATGTATTAAATTTTTTTATTTTCATAACGTTTTTTATTTGTTTTGTTTTTGTAACGAAGCAAAAACTCTCTAAAAGGACCTTAATTTTATATATTTTTGTTTGTTGGTTTTTTATTTATTTTTTTGAATCGCGTGAGCCTTTGAAATTAATTTTGTCTTGCAGACAGTCAACTTTTTCGCCAGTAAAATTACATGACATAAATTAAGCAAATTTTCCGGAAGTGAATAGTTTTCGTCTAGACTTAAGTCTTACAAAATTCGAGTGAGTAAAATTTGGCCGGCAACTGACGGAAAATAAAACAAACAAAGCAAAAGTAAAAGCAAAAAGAAAAGTTGTGTTTTTTTCCAAGGCGACAACAAACCCAAAACACAAAATCTACAAGAAACTGCTATATTTTATTAAAAACAAAATATATATAAACACCTCTTTTTTTGTAAGTTTTCTGGCTGTCTACGTGGGTGGCCCACTCCACTGTAGTTCTGCGAAATGTTGGAATATAGACAGCTGCAAAATATGCAAACAAACCTTTAAACTGAAGCGCTTTAAAGCGATTAAATAATTCCTTTTTTTTGTCACACAGTAAAATTAATAAATCAAGACAATATTATATAAAGGTTGTCCCATAAGTCTACGTCAAGCCGCAAGCAGGTGATGGGTCAAGTGCCGACTGTATTTAGACAAGTTAGAAAAAAATCTACTCGGCGTGTTATAGAAGTTTTTGTTCATATTAAAAAAAAAAAACACTCTGTGATGAAGTTTTTATGCGTTTTACTTGTAACCGCAAAACTGGGATTTTCCTATTTTATTTTTCTCTCTAATATTATTCCTTCTTCTTTTAACACAGTTGCCCAAGTCGTCTCGAAAGTCCTACATTTTGTGAAATTAAGAAAACATCCAACCAACTTTAATTAGACAAGTTGGAAAAAAATTGTACTAAATTGGTTAAAATTTTAAGCCTTTTGTGCCAAATCCAAAAAGTTAAAACTGCCCAAAAAACTAATTTTCAGCCTAAAATTCTTAATTTTAATTTTTAATTTTCCTAAATAAATTATAAAGTTGCCTTGATGACAGCCAAGCGATTAAATTTAAAATGAAGGCGAATTCCTGACAGCTGAACTTGCCAAATCCATAGCAAAACTCAGCGAATTCCCAAGTTGTGGTTAAATGGTTGTGACATGTGACAATTTTTTCTTGACGTTTCAAACAGACAATAAAACATAAAGTCCTAAGAAGCAGCGCTCTCATATTTCCTCTGTCGACTTGTTTAGGACACAGCAAACATGTTTGAGACCTCTAGCGCACAGAGCGATACTGACATCAGCAGAGGGACAATTTTTGTTTTGCAATCCTACAAATCCTTCGGGAAACAAATTCCATCCCAGTGTTTTAAAATGGCCAACCAAACGGCAGCGACTTTTTGTCTGTTACTTAAAGCACAACAGCAAAGAGTTACGAAAATCGGTCCACATGTTTATAGAAATATATTTGTAGAAATCAATTACTTTGCCAAACCTTTTGTTTAGCCGACAAAAAAAAATGGCGACTTAAAACACAAAATTGTGTCACAAAATTTTTGTGCAGAAGAATTTTGGTTTTCCAGAATCCCTTAAATTTTCTTGCAACTTTTTGGAAACTATTAAATGGCTGGACAAACAAAAGTTTATAACATTCGTAAGCAGCAGTTTGAGGAGCGCTGAAGTTGAAAAGGCAAATTTGCTTAAAACTTGTATCAAAGTACAAGAATTTTCTCATTTTCTTTTGCTCAACTCCGAGTTGTATGAAACAGCTGAAGGGCATCATAAATGTACCGAAGTTATAGAATACAAATATGGGGATTGTTTGCCATGACCAGGAGCCCAAAATGAATATGATGTGTCCATTTTGATTGAATTCAACAGTTTCAATTAATCGTTCAATGCAAAAGACAAAAGCTGTATTGAATTTGGCATCTAATTAACTAATTAATTGGTTGTATTTCGGCCAAAGAACACAGCAGTTTGTTCAAAGGATATTAGACGATAAAATAAGTAAATATTATTATCGTAATAATGCTGGTGACAGGGACAGGGACAGGGACAGGGACAGGGACAGGTTTTACATTTTGTTAGCAAGCGTAGAATTCGAGTTCCTGTTAAGATCAGGCGACTTCTTAAGGCGAATTGGTTGGTTTTTTTTTACTTTATTGAAATTTCATAAGAACGTCCGATATTTTAAGTTGTTTTCTGTTTTAATGGCTTAATTTCCAGTTTTCAAAACACTTCCAACACAAGTTTTAGTTTCTTTATGTTGTCGTTTTGTCAAATGCTGTTCTAATTGTTTAAATGTTTTTTTATGGCTTCCATCTAATTGCAAAACAAATTCAAGAAAAAAAACCGTCTATTAATTTTTGCGTTTTTTTTTTTAAAGTCTGCTGTTTATTCCTGCGGCATTTACAGTTTATATATGACTTCTTCAATAATATAATAATGGCAAAAGGATTTAAGTAGCTGGAAGATGGATGGCCTGCAATCAGAGTAAATTTTGCCAACAAATCGTAAGAAAAAGGAAGCAAATCCCATTTCCATAACAGAGTCAATCAAATGTTCATAGTCTTCAGCGTTTAAGGGTTTTGGAAATATATTTGCAGTATTTTTATTTGTAAAATAAAATTAAAAAAAAAATTTAAAAAAAAATCACTAAATAAAATCTTCTAAATAAAAGAATAAGCGTTTCATCTAAATGAAAAATCACCTTAATCATTCAATTCAAATTCAAAAATAGCTGGTAAAATGAGAAATTCTGAGAGTTAAATAAAATTCATAAAGTCGCTAAATAAAATATAGTCGAAATAAAAAAAAACGCCTAAATAAAAAATTATCTACATAAATGAAAAATTAATAAATTCTGATAGCTAAAAAAAAAAAATGATAAAAATCGTTAAATAAAATATCATCGAAATAAAAAAACGCCTAAATAAAAATTTATATAAATAAAAAATCACCTACATTTAAAGGCGCTTAAATGGTATAAAGCTGATAAAATAAAAATTCTTATAGTTGAAAAAAAATCGTTAAATAAAAAATCTTCCAAATAAAAAAATCTGCCTGAATAAAAAATTACATTAATAAAAAATTCCATTAATCTACATGCGTTTAAATAAAAAATATTTAACAAAAACAAATATTGTCATAATAAAAAAAAATCGTCAAAATCGTTAAATAAAAAATCGCGTTAATAAAGAATTCTTTGAATAAAACTTGTTTAAATGAAAGACTATCTATGGTTGAAGTCACCTAAATAAAACATAGACAAAATATAAAAAGTTTCCATAATTAAAAAAAAAAATCGTCAAAAGGAAAAAACGTATTCAATATTAATAAACACCAAACAATTGAGTCTCCGAAAAAAGTTCTTTATTGCCAGCATTTTGCCGGGCCGTATAGTTTTAAAAACTTTTTTGTTTTTTGTGATAATTTTCTAAATTTTCTGGCAAAAAAAATATCGAAAAATCGCCAAATAAAAAAAGTGTTTTTTTTCTTGGTGACAGTTTTTTTCTTTTTAAGTTTGAAGCATTCTTTGGTGTTTGTTTTGAGCAATTTTCTAAACATACATCCAAGTTGCTCTTAAGAAACTGAAATTAAGTTTTTATTAAAGTTTATTATTAAAAAGTACTTTTTCACAACAACAACAACAACAACACCTTCTCTGACGTTATTTTAACACTTCAAAAAAGAAATTAAATAAATAAATAAAAGTTGTTCTTTCTCATTTGCCAGCTTTTAGCTAGAAAAAATTTCCTTTCAACCATTTCTTAATCTTATGAACTCGTCGCCAGAGAAGAATCTCAAGTAATTAAGAAATTGTCTTAGAACTTCAGTTGAGGACTTAAAACATTTTGACTTGAGCAAGAAAACTCAGCTCACTCCCCCTGATGAGCTGTTGTCAAGCAGGAACTAAACAATAATGAAGGCACCAACCTGCATGTGAGTGCATTAAGGACAGGTGGGAAATTATGACGCCATATGCATCCATCCATCCATCCATCCTAAATAATGGCAAACACACGCCGGCTCTGCAAAATGCATTAATCTGCATGTTTTGAGACAAAGTTGTCTCTGGTGTGTGGGCCCGAAAACGTTTATAAGTCAAAGTTTTGTTTTAAGCCATGGCAAAATGTTTGTCTTGAACGAGCAGGCGAAAGGAAAAATACACGAGAAAATTGTGAATAACCAGATTTTTTGGAAAAGGCTTATGAAAATTTATGATGACACAAACGCAAAATGTGTATTTATGTTGCTGTTGCTAAAAAGTTTGCAAAAATGAAAAAAACTTTAAATGCATTTTTAAACCTAGAAAAACTGAAATTTATTTATTAATATGACATTAATAAAATGTTTAATGTCTGCTAAATAACAACTTAAGAAACGGAAGAGCTACAGACCAGCGGAGACTTTCATTAGTTTAAAAATTTAACGAAACACATGAATTTATTTTACAAAAACGGTTTGTTTTAGTTTAAAGTTAAAATTTGAATATAAAAACACCGACATACAAATTATAAAAATTTTTTACTATTAAGACAATCACGCGGAATATGAAAAACAATCGAAAAATGTTTCATTAAATAAATATTAGATATTGTGTACTTTCCAGCTGTCTATATGTTGCAATTTCTTAGCTGTTAAACTACTCGCCAGTAAAATTGGAAATCTTTCAAAAACATATGCCAACCTTCAACTTTACATTCAATTGCCTTTAAAGAGAGGCTGAGGATTAATTGCAAAACGTTTGAATGATAAATAACATTTCGAATAGTCAAAATGTTGTAACATAGACAGCTGGAAGCAAAATGTTTAGAACATGAATTGAGTCATAATGTAAGAACAAGACCCAGATCTCTATACAACAACACAGCGACTTAAATGTGATGACAATATGAGATGAAAATGATTAACATGTGGCCACCTTCAAAATGCCGAGAAAACATGGGCGCAAAAAAAATGGTTCTTTTTGTAAATAAAATATATAAAAAAAAAAGAAACTCATGTGACGATTATAACCAAAGGACTAGATTAAGATTAAAAGATCTGAAAATTATCGAAGTTTATGCAGAAGATAGAAATCAAACCTGAATCAGAAATGAATATTTATAATAATAACCATAATATGACTCAAAAATAGTTTTAATGTGATTAGATTATATTGAAAATATGATAAATAATTGAAAAACAACTTAAATATGATTAGATTATTTCTAAAAATTTTATATAAATATAAGAACAACTTGAATATGATTAGATTATATTAAAAACATGATACAATAATAACTAAAATATGATTAAAAAATAACTTAAATATGATTAGATTATGCTAAAAATATGACATAAATAAAATAATAACTGCAATATGATAAGAGTTTGCAAAGAACTTCAAAAGAATAAAAATGGAAAGTGATTAGAAGAAGCCGAAAATATGACCCAAAATGGCCAAACTAGGACCAAAATATGGTTAGAATATTAAAAAAATATGTCTAAAATGCCTTGAACTATTAGCAATTATCTAGTGTGCACTGGAACTTGTGTTTTTTCGGCATTTTTCTGGGCTTTTGTTTTGTGCGTTTCCATAGAAAACAAGCAAATTTTGTTTCCCTTAATGCCGGCGAATGGATTCGTATAAGAAAAACTCAGTTATTAAAAAATATATATGAATTGTGTGTGACTTAAACAAAAATTCTGTCATTTTGGCCACCAAATAGAATTTATTATTTATGGCCTTTAAAGAAAAAAAAAAAATAAGCCAAAAATGGGTCACACGTTTTGCAGCGTGACACGTTTCAACGATTCTGGGTCAATCTGCTACAGTTGGATCATCCCTCTTACTTCAGTTCGCCTCTTTATAGGGGAAATGACTGTGCGGCTTTTGTGCGAATGTTGGAAAAAAGGAACTTCAACTTTAAGCGCCCGACCCGCAAAGATGTTTCCACTTTTGCACACAATCACGCTCACCCTCACGCTCACGCACACCAGCACGCATTCAATTTAATTTACTTAAGTGCTTTTGATGCTCATCTCCTGCATATTTATGACTTTTCAACTTTAAAACTGCATTTTCAATGCTGTTGGTTGTTGTTGTTGCTGTTGCTGTTGCTGTATAAATTGTGCTCTAATGATGTTGCTGCCACTATTGTCAGTGAAGTTTTTGTGTTTTTGTTTTTGTTTGTGTTGTAGTGCAGTGTGTCGTGTGGCGCTTTATTGACAGGCATGAAGTGCGTGAATTTCTCTGAAAGGGTTTCCTTAAGGGGACATTTACACACAGAATACAAAATCTATGCATTTGAAATCAAAGTTTAACGAATGTGTCTAATATTTCAAGACTAAAGAGCAAAAACCTTCTGTTGGCCAATTTATAACTTGCGATGGCAAATGGGTTTCGTAGCAGGGGCTGTAAATAAAGTGGATGGATTGAGAAATGATTCCAACATTGAATACTTGAATGCAAATCCCAGAAAGGGACGCAAACCTTTTCTTCAATAATAGTGCGATATCAATATTGTGCAATTGAAAAATCTGATTTTGACAGCAGTTCAGTGGAATGTGAAGTTGGCTGCAACAACTTGTATGAGCCGTTGTTTTTTTTTCAAGTCATAAGTCAGTCCGCTGCTCGTATTTTTAACTTAATAAATTTTGGCTTTAGGGTCTATTTTATTTATATTAAATAATACGACATTGACTAAAATCAATCAGCCGCCCTGACTTGAAACGAAATCGTAAACAGTTCAAAACGTATGAAATAGATTTCAAAACTTTTTCATTTTCATGAAATTCAATATTGTTTTATAATCCCTGTTTGCTACAAAGCGCGAGAGGGAGGGAGAGACGAATGGACAAAGAGAGAGATAGTTCAGCCTGAAGTTGGCTGTAGGTGGATATTTGTACGACAGTCAGCTGCAACAGAAACAGTTGAATGCTATAGTTTTTATATTGAAATTGTCTATTTTCAATAAAAATATATATAAGAAATCGCGAAGAAATTTGGCTGCATTTAACAAAACAAAACTTATTTAACCCCATTCAACTCTAGTACCAATAAGAATAAAATCTATTTAATTTAATACAAATTAATTCATCAAGTTTTTCGCAAACATGTCTGTCAGTTTATTTGAATCGTGAACTAGGAAGACCCTGAAAACGAGGAAATTTCCGCATCAGCCATCACATGTTTTATTTCCCACATTTTTATAAAACAAACTGTAAAATGAAATCGATATCGATTTAGGGTACAACAAAACGAATATATAAGGGACGTTTTTCAATCGAAAACAGATTTCATCATTAAAAATACGCTGTTTGTTGTACCAATGTACAGGGTTGTAATAAACAGTCAGAAGTCTAAATATGAGAATCTTTGTGAAATCTTTATGGCACACAAATATTCAAGCCCCTCCCTATTTCCTTCTCTCAAGAATTCAATTAATTATTAGTCCGCCTCCGTCCCAAGGGTAGCAGATTTTCTGTTCAGTCTATAATTTATGTTCCTTTCTGTTTCAAATGGACGGCCAGTTTAAAACAAAAATGCACTTTTTCATTAAACATATAATAATAATAATAATAATAATAATAATAATAATAATAATAATAATAATAATAATAATAATAATAATAATAATAATAATAATAATAATAATAATAATAATAATAATAATAATAAAAAAAAGGAAACAAATCACAGCAAAAGTGCAACCACCCCCCACCCAACAACTGACAATAAATGCTATTAGAAATTTTGTAGAAAAAATCAAATGAAACGGAATGAAAAGAAAATCCAACAAAAGAACATAAAATAAAATAGTAAAAGAGAAGAACTAAATGGAAATAATAATTAAATTTATATTCCGTTTAGCTCCGCTCAGTTGTCATAACCACAACAATCCTCTTTGGCAAATCAGCTCCGCTGCTCGTACAGTCGGCGAACAAATTAATTGTAACTGTCATTTTGTTATTGCATCAAAGCGACATCATTAAAGAGGAGCTGCTTCCTTTGGGCATTTTCTATTTGTTATCCCGTTTCAGATATTTAGTAAATGGTAATGCGAGACTTGTGCCGCCTGTAAATTCTCAGCTCGGAAACTGGGTTAATGTAATTTGAATGCAATCAATGGCGGAGGACTGGTAACGTCGTGCAACAACAAGAGATTAATTAAAGATATAATCATGTCCTTAAGGATAACACTTTAGGTTAATTGTGTAAGAAGTTTTGGCTGAGATCTTTTTGTCAGTTTATAGGAAATTTATGATATTTGAACTGTGGAGGGGGTGCGTGGGGGAAATAGTTCCATGAAAATATAGAATTTTTAACAAAATAGTAACAACATATTGTGTGGATTTGTCATTAAGTTGTTGGTAATAACCAAATTTATACTTCATCCCACAATATTCACTATCACACTATTTACCATCTGCATTACTTAGAAGTCATCAAGTAATGACTTGTTTATCATCTTATATTTACATATTTATGTGGTTGTGCCCACTTTTCCCCGTATCATATTATTTATCGTCTACTTGATATATAAATTGATTTTCTGGGCGAAAATTATCTCGTCTATAAAATTTCATTAAAAAATTTGGTTAAAAAAAAAGAAAAAGGAAAAAAAAACTTTATCGAAATGAGATATTAAATCAATGTTGGCTTTTTGCCAATATTTCTTAATTTAAAAATTTTAAAACATATTTATGTGGCTGCTTTAAAACGCATATTCGAGACAGCTGGACGAGTGTAAAAATCACAATAATCGAATAAATGTTGTTAGTCCGCAACATTGGAAAATCCACCATCTTCTTTGAACAGACCTCGTACATTACTTTTAGCATGAATATTACTTTCAAATTATAAAGGGTGTTTTTTTTATAGATGTGTAGATGTGTGAAGTTGGCAACAGGTTTTTAACTGGCGTCCCATTTGTTCCGCTGTCACGGAATTTACTTTTAGTTTGTTTCGGCATTTCAATATGAACAGACTAACGCCTGAACAGCGACGCTTTCAAATTGTGCAAATTTATTTTGAGAATCCGGGTACTGTTTGAAGTACGTATCGTGCACGGCGTCCATTTTACGGGCCACATAATCGTCCCTCAGAGCAGGTAATTCGCTTAACTAAGGAACGCCCGCCAGATGGTGCGATTTAACGATTTATTCTACGCCGCTAAGCCCGAAGCGATGCAACAATTCGAGATAACGACATTTAGACTACGTCCCAGCCAGCCGTGGCCGTGGCCGTGGCCGTCATATGCTAGTTGTCATATTGAAATTATAGAATGCCAGTAGATTATCTTTCGCTTCCACTAAATTTCTTGTCAATTTAAAAAATTCGTGTTTGTTTTATTCCATTACAAAGTTCTATACCCCCACAAAAAAAAAACACCCTTTAGCACACAAAAACCTCTTGAAAGAAAAAACTGCCATGAAATATCCAAATAATTTAGCCAATAATTGTTTTGCATATTTTGGATAAATTAACAATTTTCCAACTCACATTTCGCCCCCCACAAACGAACAATAAATAATTTAATTGAAATATTTGTGTAAAATTTTACACAATAAATTAGAATTTTTGTTTGTTTGCATCATCGAAAATATTCGTTAAAGACAGAGAAAAAAAGGAATTGCTGGAATTGCTGGAATTGCAGAGCAGATTTGTAACAACAATAAATTCGTATTTTGATTAGAACCATCGAATGTACAAAATCGTGTTTAAACATTAAAGTTTTCTCTGCGATAAAGTCCGTGTCGTTGTCATCAAAATTATATTTTCTTGTTTTAATGTGATTTAAGTTAAAAAAAAAAAACACCCTGTTGTTTGTGCTATAGACGTTAATAACTGCTCTGGATGTTTCTATATGAATGCGGCGATAATACTTTCTAAGCACTAGAGTTGCCAGCAGCAATATTTTTTTTATAGGGAGATGCCAGACTGTAACATATTGCCTAGTCCCTACTCAGGCAAACCCACTAAAATTTCTTCTTCGATTCCCTTTTCTACTTTCACTTTCTGTGATTTTCGTTTTCACTTCTTTGTGAAATGCTCTTTCGAAATACAATTAAACGGCAAACACTTGCTGCAGATGTAGGGAGGACAAAAGGACACATCGTATCCATCGGAAACGTGGCGTTATAGTGTGTTTGTTGTTGGTTTCTTCGTTTGCGAAACATTTTCTTGGCGTTGGTTGGTGTGCAGCCCCGTGAAGTGCTTTGGCGTGTTGTAGAACTTTCTAATACAACGAGTGTCGAGTATGTTTCGTTTTACTGGCTGTTGCGTCAAGAAATGCCGAGGACGAAGAAAAGCTGCTTAACCTACAGCTCTGGCAAATGGATGTGGAACCAAACAAACAAACAAACAAACAAACAAACATATTTGCTAATGCCACTTAAATTGTTATTCCTTAGAATCTGTGCGCAAATGTGTAATAATTGTTCTCATTCTTTTGGCTTTTGGGTTATACGAACACACACACATGTCCACACAAGTGCCTTATTTTGTCACTGCCACACACACAGTGAGGAAAAGCATCAAAATGTGTATTTATTACAACACTTTTGTTGTTGTAGTGGGCAACAACTTATATCTTTTCCTCAAATAATTGCTGGTTGCCACTTGCTCCTTCTTAACAACTTGTACGTTGCACTTAATTCCAAGTTTTGTTGTTTTGTTGTTTTTTTTTTTGGTGTTGGAAATACTAATCGTTTTGACGTGATGAATGTTTCATCTCGTCTGTTTTAGATCGTTCCACATCTTTTTGCACATTGAAAATTATCTCTTCATGAAATTAATTCCTATAAGCGAAAAGAAGAATATTCTATTCCGGTGAGAGATTTTGATTGTCGTAACCGAATGGTGGCGGAGGCTGGCAGTGCCACTATCTGTGACTCTGCATACGAAAACCCACCTGGTGTTTGAAAACAAGTTTTTTTCAGTGAAACGCAATTTAAGTTTCCGCCCTCTGTGTGGCACTTTCACACGGTTTCATTGCTGAAACACACTAAGTGGGTTTGTACGCTTTTATATAATTGCATTTTTAGTTTATTTTGCGGTATTTTTTAAACTTACGAACAGTTTCATATGAAAATTAAAATTTGTTCTTTTACATATAAATCGCCCAAAAAACGGTGAATTCATGAAATTGGACTTAACAGATGGATTTTCTTAGGCCGGTTCCCATCTTGAGGCGAAAGATGAAAACATTTCGAAATTGAATTTGAGGCAAATTTTCACAAGCCATTGAAAGTGCAATTTTGCTGAGTTTATGAGGGATATGGTCAGGCACTTATATAGCCCATACGTGACAGATTTCTACTTTAGTGGCATTTAATTAAGAGTTCGAATCCAGCCAAGTTCTAGATATTAAATATAAATGCAAAATTGGCTTTCTTTCCTTTTGTTTAAATTTATAATCTTAAATAACTCCTGTTTTATTTTAAAATAAGAAGAAAAAAAACCACAACATTTCGTTTTGTCCGTCTTGTCAAAACATGTCTTCTACTCGTTTATTTTGTAATAAGTTGAAATGAGTGCGAAATTTAACAATTTGCCTGTACAAATATTTTTAAGATGAAAGAAAAACATTAAAATTTTGCTCCGGCAAGCGAATTCATTCAATTCTGCTGGTTGTGTTGTTGTTGTTGTTGTTGTTTATTCTGTAAAGTTTCCACTTTCCTTAATGCACTGCAATCAAAATAACAAAGCGCGCGCTCCTGAACAATAACAATTCAGGTATTGTGTCATTTTTAATTGTGTGATAATTTTCTAGGGAAATTTGTGCGCTTTTATTTCCTGGTTTTAGTTATTTATGATTTTGTCGTTTTATTTTTCCTGTTCTCGCTGGCAGAAATAAAATATGTGGCAAATGCTGGCACGACTTGCTGGGAATTTGCCCTCGAATCTGTGTTTAGCTTTTTTTCTTTTTTCTGTTTTTCTGTGTTTCTGTGTTTCTGTTGGTTGTTGTTGTTTTTTCACTGTTCGGCAACGGTTTATGAGTATTTGTTTTTGAAAAGTACTGAATTGTCTGTTTTTGTGGCATAAAACAGAACATTTTACCACAACAGGCAGGCAAACATGTCGGGCAACTCGGCGCACAGCTTTGACTGTTCGAATAAACAAATGGCCATTTGAAGTAGCAGCAAATATTTGAATTTAAATTTTCCAAACGAGTTTTTTCAATGTGTGGTTTTTTGTTTCTAATTTGCAGTAAGAATCAATGCACAAGAACAATTTAAAAAAAAGTCTGGTAGACCTTTCGCTCTCTGAACCAAGTGGGACAACGCAAGAGAGGACGCCCACGGAACCAACGGCGCACCCAACTTAGTGTGCAAAATTGGAAGCTGCTGGTTAATGAGCGCGCCATCTGGAAAAGCTTGTTGGTTGAGGGCCACGTTCACCCCGCACTGTAGCGCCAAAGGAAGAAGAAGAAAACCACATACTCCACTTTCAGTGTTGGGCATAACAGTGCAGAAATCTCCCTCCCTGGGTAACAGGTTTTGCCCTCGCCCTGGGGCATTCTGCTGTCAGGGATATAGAGGGGAGGGGGTAAGTCAGTTGTCACACCAGTAAATGTTCTAGGAAGATCATTTGTAACCTCGGTTATGCAGGTTCTGCTAAAACTTTCGCCAAACGTTGGTTGAGCGGGCTTCTGAAGAAAAATACTGATAGTTAAGTCGACTCATTCTTGGTGGCCAGTCGAAATCAGCTGCAAGTGATGCATATGATCATAAGCCTAAAGCTTGTAACTATGCTAATACATGTCTTGTAATTAAATGTGTTAAAAAAATATATGCTATCAATTAAACTTTTTAGTTGAATCAATTAAAAATTTAATTGAAACAATTAAAAAGTTAATTGAATCAATTAAGAATTTAAATGAATCAATTAAAAATTTAATTGAATCAATTAAACTTTTTAACTCCCAACAAAACAAAAATTAATTGTCATTTGAAAAAATTTAAAGCTTAACAAATTTTCAATTGATATTACAACTATTCACATATAATTGTTTGTGGTGCATAAGACACTCTATCATCGGCCTGATAAAAGTATGAAATTGAATGCACTTCTAACACACGGTGAATCATTTGCTCATATTATTATCTGATTCATAATTGGCGGACCTTTTTTGAATAAAAATATTTGCAATATTCTTTCAGATTGAGGTCTTTTCTTAAAAAATAAAATATATAATTTCATTTTTTTAAAAGTATTTAAGTTGCTTCAGCATTTGGTAGTTGCCAATAGCTTAAACCAGTTTATGTATGCAGTGGCTGAGCCTTAAATCGTTCTTGCCGTCTGTGCAATAATCTATATGCACCTAATCCTGTTTTTACACGGTAAATACGTGGCCGAGAACAGCGTGTAAAAAAAGTCGGGCAAACAAGCAAAGTACATATTCATCAGGTTATATTTGAATAATCTTGAAGGTTTAGATTAATTTTTCTATGAAATATAAAAGTGTTATTTCTTTTTCTTCATACAGAGTTGCTTTTATTTAATTTTATGATTTCTAAGACATAAAAACCAGGAAATAATTCACACGTTTTCTTAGAATCTTTATTAAGCAACTGAATAACTCTGCGGAAACCGTCCCTGTTATATTAAAATCGTGTAAAAAATTATCCTGTAAAAACAGGAGGAAACGTGTTGTAATTTACTTTTTTTTTTTTGAAAAGGCCCAAACATTTTCTTTCTGGACTCTTTTCTTTCTGGTAGCAAAATGCTCAAGTTCGGTTCTGTGACCTCGTAAACGAAGTCTTATTGCTGTTCTTTTGCCATAAAATGACTCAGGGGTCTGGGTCTCCTCAATGGAAGGTTTAGCACATCCCTTAAACTATTTTAGAACTCTCGTGGCCTTCGCTTCTGACTGGAATTTTTACCTGTTGTAGGAAAATATTACAAATATATTTTTGGCATATTCATGTAACAGAATAAATAATTAATTAAAATCCGTTCGAAAAGGTCACAAATTATATATATTTTTTGCAGCAACATGTAAATTATATATCACCAGTATTATCATGTTGGAGCAGATAAAATGAGTTTCCCTAATTCAAGTTTCAAAATAAAATGTTGTGAGTGGGTGGGTACGCGTGTGTCTAATATATCACATTTCACACTCCTATTCCACATCCTTCACTTTGCATTCAATCAGGTCGGCTGTTTTCGATCTAGTTTTTGTCTTCCCATAATTAAAGTACTCCAATTGTATGAAATGAAGCAGATGTAAAATTTTTAAATATTTTGACTTATCCCATTCACATTCGTAGCATTAAATTGTGCAAAAACATTGAAAGTGTTTTACTTTATTATTATTATTATTATTGTATCATTAAAACACAACAATTGTGTGTAAAAATAACAAGCATTTGTAATTAAATTAACACCAGCATTAAGAAAAATTAATTGTACAGAAAGTTTATAGCAAATTTCATTCTATTCCATGACGTGGACATATTACGGGGACAGTTCATTAATTCATTGCTGGTGTGTCATCATATACTGTAGGACACGTGGAGGTGGGTGTGTGTCTGGAGAGGCCAAAAAAAGCCAAGTTTGTGATTTGGCTTTTAGTCAAGTTTTTCTATCGCCATCAGTTCAATTATTTTGCTTGTAATAAATTTCTTATTGTTCAGAAATATTGGCGAACGTTATTGTTCGATTAGATTTAATTTGGTTTCTGTTATTTCTTATCTGTTCGGGGGTATATGACAATTTTTTAACAGGCTATAGTTATAGCTGATGCCCTAAAATTTTACCTTTTTTTTTACAATTTATTGTATTAATCATAATAATAAAAAAAACCATTTCAGAGAATTTAAAATCACAAAGAAAAAGATACTGCCCCGAACCCTGAACTCATCATCAGGGTTCATTCCGCAGAAGAAAATATATGTTTCTGTGGGCCAACTTATTCAAAGTGGTTTTTGCGGTTCCTTTCCTCTGCTTTGAATTTTTTTATTTGTTTCTTTTTATTTATTTACAGTTTTTTTAATTTTCTTTGGTTCACCTCTTCGACTTTCGCGCAACATTCACCTTGACGTATTTTCGAATGTGTATGAAGCGAATGTGTTTAAATGATAAGAGGAGCTCGTTCATGTGTGAGCAGTTGGCTGCACTAATATAAAACGGTTGCATTTTAAATATTTTACAACGAAACTCGCTGATTGGCAGCAACATGGTCGTAAGTCAAAAAACTTCATTTGAATTAAAAGCAATTCAAAAAACAATTTAACCGGTAAGATTTCAAATGCTTGGCGTTGATAATCGGGCAACTATTCTGTGTGGATTTATTTTTCTATTTGGCAAAGACACGTGCCACGTTATCGAACTTTAGCGAACTTTAACGTTCGCCAGTATTTTGACTGACTTGAAGTCTACTTATGAGCTTTCTTTGGCCAAGTTCAGGCATCGCTCACCTCCATCATGTCACATGTGTTTTAATTAGATGAAACTAATTCATTTAATTTGTTATTTTCGATCTAATCGATCGTGGGACAAGCTCTTTTTCTCACATCAGAAAACTATATATATTTTCAACATCAAATCAAATCAAATTACAAATTGCACTTAAAAATAATATGAAACAAGCCCCACTAGCACGACGCTATATCTTTGCAATGGAAACACCTTAATTTCAACAGTGTAGGCGTACGATTATATAGAAGTGAAGTTGGCTGCAAAACAATTGCTTGGGTCTTTTTTTTTTGTTTTTTTTGTTTGCTTGTTTTCAGTTTCATTTATTTTAGTTTGTTAATTATTTTCAGTGGTTTTTAACCAAGAAGTTTCAGGATCAGGTTTGAATTTTTTATTATAGAATAACAATAACAACAACAACAGCGAAATGTTTAGTTATGGCTGCTTTGCAGCAAAGGAGCGTCATGTGAGGTGGTTCAGTTGCCTCTGATTGGCAGCTTTATAATTAAAATAGCTTTTAATTTCATTTTCTTAAAAACTGAAAAGTGAATTCCTGCTGTTCGTACTCGCAAGCAAGAAAACGGGAAAAAAAAGGATATTGATTTAAATTGAATTCACTTTTGTTTGGGTTTTTTCTTTTTTTTATTGAAGTATAAACATTTTTTACTAAATCAATTTCGTTTCATTTTATTAATTTAAAGTTATAAAATCTAAAAAATTATTCAAACTTCAGCGCATTTGCGTGACAGCAAAATCATTAATATGAGATAAAAATTCTAAAAAAAAAGTTTGAATGCAAAATTGAAAATTTCTGCTTCTACAATATATTTAAATAAATTACAGTCGTGGCTATATTCTGATAATATGTCTGCTCAATTGCAGCCAAAAATGGGCAAAATTTTTGCAAAAACTTAAATTATATTAAAACAAAACTAGATGGATGTTTTGGACAAATTATTTGAGTTTGGCGAGAAGGTACTTGCACAACGTCTGTATAAATCTCTTACTGCCTGATATTATGGCATATAGTAGGAATAAACAGTATTAGGCTATAAAATAGACTTGTTTCTATATAAGAAACCCGGTCATCTGAAACTCGTTTTATTCCAATGTTCGCCGAGTCATGTATTTCGTGCAACGCCACGATTGTGTAGATTTTCGTGCGTATTTTTCGCGACGAAAAATTAGTTGTGTTCGTGCCATAAAGTGTTAAATAGAATATTGAAAATCGCCAACCATTAAATAATCATAATGAGTCCACACAAAGTAGTCACACGTGATGAATGGCAAAAATTCCAGTTGTTTTGAGTGGTAAAAAAAAAAATTATTTAAAGAGTGAAACTCTTTAATGTTTCTGGTAAAGAGACTTTTGTTGCCATCAAACAACTTTTGTGAATAATAATAAAAATAGAATTAGGAAACTATAATATATTGTTTACTTTTACAGTATGTCAAATTGGAGAGGACACTAGTCTGACAATGAAACTTGTTATATGTGGGGCTTGGCAAGCTGTAGGTGCGATTGATTTTGTGTGGCGGAATTTTGTTTAAAATCTTCCACTTTCCCTTTAAAAAAACAAAAAAAAACAAAAAAAAAAGCCAAGAGGGGAAAAAGCGGTCACACACTCGCTGCAACTCACTTCTGCTGTTGCCTCGACGTCAGTTTCTTTTAAAAACGCAGCGGCTGTCCGCCAGCACGACCTGACGACCTGAAGTGCAGCAATTTAAATTATACAACATCCTACATTTATATATTTAGTTTCAACTGGTGTGATGACAATTAGTTGTTTTTACTTGCGCCAGAATGTTTAGAAATACTATTTTGGTCTTAAGTTTAGCCACTTAAGCAGGTTTCAGTGTGTTGCCAGGCCACGACAAACTTTAAATGTTTAAGCAAAATATAAGTTTTACTTTTTCATTAGTTGAAAAGCGGACAAATTTGGTAGAATTGCCAAGTTTGTTTTTCCGCTTTACATTTTTGGATTCTGGTTACAACGAGTAAAAGAATTTTCATTTGATTTTCAACTTCACTGACATTCTCCGAAACTTAGCAAATTTGTATGTACGATACTTGCGTAACACATCATTTGTACAATTGGCCTCGACGATTCCAAGTATTCGTGCAGCAGTAATGAAGCCGGCAAATACCTTAAGAGAACTGATTATGGCTGAAGTGGTTTAGCCTTGTGAGGGAATGCAAATGATTGGCTCAATCGAGTCGAGTAACAAATGAATTGCAGGCAGAGATAAATATTTGCCAGAATTTTGCAAACAAACACAACCGCACAAGATTCCAGTGCGAAAGCAGTAGGCGCCAGGTAAGGCGATTTGGTTGTAATACGCAACAACTGTTGATTGTTGCTGTTTTTGAAAATATTGTAGAGCTCCAGCATCAGCTCTGCATTTACTTATAGCATCCCTGGAAATGAGAAAAATACCTACAACAGACTTTTTTTTATTGTTTCTTTTTTTTTTTCTTTTTGAATACAAAGAAAATTTCATTTCATTTGATGCTACAAAGTCGTACTACTTTGCATTACCATGTGAACACATCTTTAGCATCATCAGGGCCTTCAAAAAGATGAAATAAAATATAATTAAATCGTTTGCCAGCTTTTCGTTTTATAGATTTTAGACATTTTCTCTTAAAAGTAGCTGCGTTTGAGCAGCGATTAAATCTCCACTTAACTCATATTTCAGCATAAAACAACCAGCTGTTTAAATTCAGCCCCATACAGCATTAAAGCCAGAATTGTTTTTAACCACTTTTGGCCTGGTTTTGTATTTTATTGCTTCGTTTTAAATGAAGGAAATAGTCGAAAAACAAGGAAGAAGCTGTAGAAACAAAAACTTGGTCATACTCATAAAAAATGTTGTTCATTTAGTTGTTCAAACTAAAACAGCTGAAACAGAATATATTTTTTTGCCGGGTGGTTGTCGGACTGCGAACGGAAACGGAATTAAAACTAAAAACTCACCTGCTTTAAAAATATAAATTGTGGTTAATGGTCAGTCACTGCTGGCAACGGCTGGTTGGTCGGTACGCTGGCCGACCTGTTTAACAACTGCAAAAGCGCCAGCCAGCCCCAAAAACCAAAATAAAAATAAAAAAATTGATAAAAAAAAAAAAAAAAATTAAAATAAAATTGTAAACAACTTGAAAATGGTTGAAATATAATAATGGAAACTAAACGCTGCACACAAAACCCTTAAGATGATGGGAGTTAAGGGCAGCATTGGGAAGACCCAGGAAAGCGTAAGATTTTGTTCATTTAGAAAAGGTGGTTTCATATGGAACATGAGTTTTTAGTTTTTAATTAAATAATCGCTCAATTATCATAGAACTGCAATAGGACAATAAGTTATTTCTTCAATACATCATTTTCAATATAATAGTTTTATTTGTAAGTGAGTGGCGGTTTTGAAACCAGCAAATGGAAAAAATTTCACCCAAAACCGTATAAAAGTGAAATCCCACTATTAAAGCAATTGAAACAATATGTAGCGATTTTTATTGTGCTAAATCACCCAACATTTCAAAACTTATAGTGATTTATTTTCCCTCACATTATTTTCCCCTTCATATCGTTCAAATTGCAAATGTTAAAATAATCGCCACTAACGTTGCATGGTGCTGCCACCTGACCACAATCTTCTTCAAATATTAATGTCATAATCATCATCTTTAGAAATATTGGCGCCCTTTATAAACATTTATGTTCATTTCATTTCATATATTTTCGGCAAATTTTTCCCACTCCTTCTAAATGAACAACTTTTGTTTAGTATAAAAATTCAATATCTGTGTTTGATGTTTAATAAATTCAAACTGCCAACTTTACATCATCCTGAATAGCAGAAGGCAAAAACACAGAAAAACGAAAAAGAATAAGAAAAAACTTGTGCTATTGACATTTTGTTGTCGTAATTTTTCGCCTTCAAAACGATCGAAAGCAATAAAATAAATGTGCATTCATCTTGTCATTTTGCCATTTCCGTATCCGTTCTGTTCATGCTCATCGTTTGTCTTTAGTGGCACACACACACACACACACACACACACACACACATTAATTTATAAAACTTAGTGCTTGTCCTTGTATAGGACAAAAACTATAGTAAAGATATATGTTTATTAAGAGATATTAAATCTTATGAATTCATTGTGATTTTATTGAAACCTGAGACACATACGCTTGTAATATAACACAAATGTGACACTCAGAAGTAGTGAGTGACACAATTTAGCGAAAAGGTTATAGAGCCTTAATGCAACTTATTTGGATGCAAATGTAAAGGATGGTTATGGATGATTATTATCAATTGTGTCGATGGATGAGTCGGACCAACAGGCCAGAGAGAGGTTGTAGGCTCGATTCCCACCAAAGACTTTGGTGAAATGAAAAACCAGTAGCAACAATAACAATTTTTTCAAATGAGAACAATAACATAAAATACAAAAACACCTGCTTTGTCGAAGGTATGTATGTACGTACAGTGGGCGCTGAACAGTCAAAACAGCCCCAGCAGTTAAATACCGACATACTCATCCCTGCAATATAATAAACAAATGGCGAATCACTACTCGTTCGTTCCTACCTCCCCCACCCAGTTCTGGTACAATGCACTGCATATGTGGGGGCTGACCCCGGAGTACTGGTGCCAAAATTTTTCCTAAATTACTCCTTAATCATATAGACTTATAAACAATAATAATTTAGTAATATTCTCAAATTGCCTTGTAGTCATTTGGGCATCTTGTCATACAATCATTATGCTTGAAAAATCACATGGAATCACATGGATGTTTTAAAGTTAAGTTTTTGTGCGGACAAAAAGCCATAAATATGTTGATATAGTCCTGTAATATGGACTCAGGATATGAAAGGACCAGAAAATACTTAATCTATAATTAACTGGCCGGCTGAACTAAAACCGGTTTGAAAAAAGTGTTCGTTCGATTATTTTTCATAACTGTCGACAGGGATCAGGCCGAGAAGAATATATCGACAAACTCTGGGCTAAAAATTGCTTATTTTTCACACCGATACTTTTGCAATTATTTCAGCTGCATGAAAAATATTGTGTTTTCTTTTATTTGGCAGCTTAAAATCGTACAGACATTTTCTAGAACTATTTTTAAACGTATATTATTTGCTATAAACAAAAAATTTAATTAATAAAATTTTCAAAATTTGCACCACAAAAACAGTCCATAACCTCAATATCCCGTCCGCTGGCCAAATAGCCAAAGAAAAACGACAAAACTTTTAAACTCACAAAAACACAAATTATTACAGAGAAAAAGTAAATTATATTTTTATAGCAAATTTTAGGGACAGTCAGTCAAATATTTGAAGTTTTGATTTCATTTTTTTTTCTTAAATCTTGATATTAAAATAAAATAACTCGAAAAGTGAATGAAGACTGTCTGGTGGGTACAAAAAAAAAGGGCAGCAAACAAATAGGTCACACGTTCTCAGCATTTGCATGTTTCAATAATGCTGTGTCACATCTAGTCAGAGTCACAACATGTCACTAATTTTAATTAGTTTTTTTTTCTTCTTAGTTTAAACTAATTGCCGGCTTCTATGACAAGACAACAAACACTCAATTTTATTTTACTGGCCCATACACGCAACGCTACGTGTACACGTCACGAACATGTGGCCAAATGCACACACACACCCGCATACACACTCCCACTCACACACACACACACACTCCGGCAATTTGATTAGCTTAAGTGCCTTCGATGTTCTGCTCTTGCTCTTTTTGCACGACTTTGAGCTTAAAGGCCACACGGAGTTATTGTTGAAACTGAAACCGCTGCTTATAATGGGACTGGCTAAGGAAAAGTTTCGTTTGAGTTTTATGACTATTTTTTTTTAAGAACTATTAGAAAACGTCGATTAGTTATTACGGAAAATTCGATGCGGAGTCTGGGAACTGGAAAAATATTTCATTAAATAAAAATTCAACTATCATTCGATTTTGTGCTTTAACAAATGCTAATATTCCATTGGTGGTTGAAACTCTATCTCTAGCATCTAAATGGCCAGACAAACATTACAGGCACATGAACACTGATGAGGAGCAGTGCAACTGGTGTTGCTAGTTTTGGCATTGCAAAGTCGACGCATGTTATAGTCACACAACGATAAACGATGACATGTTTGGTTTCACAGTTTGTGTAAAACATCTAAACGACCAGAAAAACATTACAGACACTTGAACACTGATGAGTGGTATTGAGGTATTGATTTCTTCGTTCACGCTCATAAATTTTCAGCCAAATTAAGCCGCATTTTTTCCAAATATATGTTAATAGTTCTCAACTCTTTGAACAACAGAAAAGAAAATTATCATATCGTGCTGGGAGATTATTTTATTTTTATACATTTTCCGGTTTCCAGCTTTAAAACAAAACCGTTAGATATTTTTTTTTCTCAACAAAATCGTTTGTTTTTTTAGTTTGGCCAGCCAAATCGTTTAAAGGCCAAAGAGTGAATAGTTTTATTGAAAATATTTAAAGAAAAAGCAAGAAATTTTGCCGTTTAGTTCATATTTTTGTTGGTTCAGTAAAATTATTTATTGAATGTGAAAAAAAATTGTTATTGATGGTGTTTTCCATGCGGCTGTGGATGCAGACCTTCAAATACAAAAAGGATTCAATTTACAACAAAAAAAAAAGTATCCCAAGGATTCACAGAACACACAGAATACACAAATTAAACTTGTGAAAATTAAAAAAAAAAAAACAAATTAATAAGAAAACTGTCACTTAGAAGGTGTAACGAACGTTTTTTGTGTTCTTACCTGGAGTTTTTCGTCAAAACGGTTGTAGCTTGTTTTTTTTTTAAGTGATTTTTGTTTTTTCTTTTTTGGTTTAATTAAAAACTTAAATTCAAATTAAAATACAGAAAACTTTTCTCATTCTTCAGAGTATCAGTTTTTATTTATTATACTTTTTGTTGTCAGTGGAATATTTCAAATGACAAGAAAACTTTGTCTTGTCTGGGCTGGCCTGGAAAACGTACTACTCCTTAAGCGTTTTAGCAATTGAGGTTGTCATTTCAAGTGCCGGCATAAACGTCTACACATGTAAATTTAAAACATATTTTCAAACGAAAAAAACAAAAATTTTTAATTGAAAATTGCAACTTTAAATAGGGAAAAACCAAAGAACCTTTAAACCTTTTAAACAGAACAGCCGCAGGTGCCAGGTGCCTGCAATGTGAAATTGCAACCGGCAAATAGTTGAGGCCCCACAATAAAACAACATTTTAATGAAAAAAAATTATATACACATCCATTTATATATATATATATATATATATATAAATCTATATGTAAGTAGTTGCTTAAGAAATTATTTGCCAGCAAATTGTCTGCCAGCGAGTTTTAAAGGTATCACTTGAAATTTATAAGATTTTTAAAGTTAATTTCAATTTTCTTTCTTTTAATGCCCATAATAGGGAAAAAACAAATGCTGACAGGGTGGTTGATGGGTTTGTGGGAGGGGGAGGGGGGGATGCTTGATTATTTTCGGCCTGCGTGAACTGAGTGCGAAAAATAAATAATTTATCAAAAAACAATTTTAGCAGATATTGTTTGTTTAATTTTTAATTAAGTTTTTTATTTTATTTCTTCACTTGCAAGCTGTCAAAATAATGCAATAAATAATGAATTTAAATAATTTATACATAAACACACACACACACACACACACCATATATAAATACATACATACAGGGATATTAGTTTCGTTGGCTTCGTTGGCTTCGTTGGATTTCGTAAGAAATAAATCATTTCAAGGTCACGCATGACACAATTTGTTTTACTTATTTTGCCAAATGTTCAATATTCCGCTGACGATTACAGGAAATTTCTTATATAAATTATAATTTTAAAAATATTATGAATTATTTTTTAATTTATATTCTTGTTTGTTAAAACAATAACAATAACAATAACAATAACAATAACAATAACAATAACAACACAATTGAGACTAACATTAAAATATTAATATATATATTTATTACACTGACTCTTAATAGCACTCAACTATCTGGCGCTAGAGAACCTACAGAATTAAGATGGAGAACCGCCAAAGTCCATGTACAACAATAAAGGCCATAAATTATGAAATCAAGCCTGTCCATTAATTCAAGAGGAGGCTGGAGAAAATCGTTGATGTGAATGTAAAAAAATAAGTGACCTGGATGTTAAATTTTACAAAATGGCAGGCAGCAGTCATTAATATGAAATATTGAAGGGCCAATAAAGATAATATAAAATTATTTAACTAGAGCTGTTACACGAAATGACACGCAAAGAGAAAACGGATTCCGTAAGGCAATCGATTTTGTGGCCCATTGTGACCCGTAGTGAACAGCGCCTGATATTAATTGTAATTAAAACAAAAAGTTTTCACAGACAATTATTTCAAGAATTTGTATTACGATCAGCCGGATCTGGGGCTGGGGCCACGTTTGCGGCGGCATATCACTATCCGATGCTTCAAATTTTCAATGAGTCTGAGCCATAATTGAGGTTCATTGAACTGAATTATCTCATGCCTCAGCTCTGGAATTGTTCTGGCCTTATCGAGCCATAGTTTTTCTTTTAAATAGCACCAAAGAAAAAAGTCCCACAGTGTTAAATCACCTGATCGTGGTGGCCAATTAACAACGTCACGACGTGACATAACACGGCCATTGAGTTGCGCGCGCAAACTCACACAGTCTACTAAATCCATTATGATTTGAACGGCCATTTTCGGAAAAGGTTTCAACAATCTTAGTGCGCTGCTCAATTGTGTATCTTGCGATGTTTAAATTGGGCCAACACTGACCCAAAAACATATCAAATTAATTTGGACAAAAAACTTGACATGAAGTTATGACTCACACACAATTAACATTGTGCATGGGACCACCCTTTAGATCGAATGAAACAGCTGAATACTTGAGAGATATTATAAGAATTGCTCACGACAACCAGTCAGTAAGAAAACAAAGTCATCTGGCAAATTTGGCAAATACAGGCAACCGGTTTTCTGCATCGATCATTCTTCAGTTTATTTTTATTTTTCAGAAAACTTATAACTTTTTGCGAGTTGTGTGTCATCTTACTCTTACAATCACCAAACATGGAATTCTGTTAAATTTAACGCCATCGAATATCTCAGGGACCAGCATTAAAGTATTTCACGTTGAATAAAAATCAGTCTGCAATTTTGTGCCAGAGAAAGTATTTCTTTTTCACTTAAAACCTATTAAAATATATTACGGTTGGCCAACAAACTGTAACGTGTATTAATTATGTCGATTCAGTGATTTGGAAACCGAGCACAAATGAAAGAGCAAACATGATCGAACATGTTCGTATATGACTTTCAATAAAAGTGTCCAGATGAGTGGCTGTCAGCTCTATAACAAATTGCCAATGAAATGGATAGAAAAACGAGCAGCTCCAGGTTTTTGTTTTCTTTTTTATTCCCTTCCCCCCAGCAAATTACAGTCAAGGACACACAGAGAAAAAAAAAGTTTGCATTTCACTGTCACCGTTTGTTAACAAAAATTAAATTTTACATTATTGCAAATTAAACATGAATTTAAGAAATTGTAAACACCATGAAGGTCCATTTCAGCAACTTTTTATTAAATTTTTTTTTTTCCTTCAACTGTCCATTTCTTAGCGAAGTGTGAGTTTGTCTCTGGCCAGATTTTCTAGTGGGAAATTCGGTGCATAAAGGTAATGCCTTCCGTTTTCTTACATCGCCACTGATTGATTGGGATAATTTGGCTGATAAATAAATTGGATTTTTCTGGCAAATTTTTACATATTTGCCGAACTTGCCACACCAGACTTTTGTTATCGGCCTAAAGCTTTAAGCTTTAACAGATTAATGATATTAACATGATTTAAGGCTTTTGTTTTCACACCTCAACGAAACTAAAAATTACATTTTAATAATTATGTATCAAATGATCAACAATCCGGTTTGGCAAACGTCGTCTTTATACTTTTACTTATCGTGTCCTTTTCATTAAATATCCTACATAAAATTTGTTTAGCCTTTTCTACTGCAAACTTTATTTAACGTTTTGCAAACACTCATCCGTCACTGAGCGAAGCCTTAAATCCACTTTCAAATGCTGTTTATAGCCACTTATTTTACCTTCAGCTTAAATCAGTCAATCATCATTTGCAGTGAAGAAGAAGATACTTTTTACGTTTTCTTGCTATTAAATCTGTTTTCTTTTCTTTTCTTTGTTTTTCTGCTCTTCCTAAATTTTCGTATTACACTTGTTTCCACATCATTTTTTCTGTGATTTGTAAAAACGTTCTTCAAAGTAATTTAAGTGTAAACAATTCAGAAAATCAAAAATAACAGGGATGGGTAAATGTATACTGTCAATTATCATTTATTTTACATCTCCTTCAAACAATGTTGGTTATTGCAGATACTAAATGATACAAAGTTGTTGTGTTGGAGCCGCTCGTCTGAAAATTACCCAGTAAACAAATAATCAAGAGGTTTAAGAAAAGATGCATTTTTGATAAAAATCTTATATTACTTTGAGATATATTAACTTTATTTTGATCGCCAAAGGAAGATTATAATGCAGAGGGCAGCTAAACAAGCAGCATCCACTCTCGCTTGCAACTGGCCGATGGCCACCACAAAAGCTTTGACACTTCATTATCACGCGTTGGTTATACGGGAAAGGTATAGTCTGAATACATGTATGTTTTATTTCCTCCCACCATATTGTATTCACTGTTGTTGTCCACTGCCCGGGGAGCAGGTCTTGCTTAGGACTTGGGGCATTCTGCTTTTGGGCGTGAGCAAAGTAAAGGGTCCCTGAGTTGATGCGGCAAGTCACACCCTGGAAGGTTCAAGCAGGACTTCGAAACCTTCAACAAATTTCAATGGCCAATATCCCTGTCTTGGGGCTATGAGTATCCTGGTGTTGGTGGTACGTTGAGGTACCCACCCACCTTGACTGAAACTGGCTGTATGTTAAACATTAAAGCACAGGAAGGGGCAGATACTGTGTCAGGGGTCCACCGCCATTCGGCGATCTAAATGTCCTGCTAAATGTTGCTGTTGTCGTGCAACAGAATTCGTTTCCGCAGAAGGATTTAGCTGGTGAAGAGTAAACGGGCGATTTGTAATGATAATGGTCTGATGTTCTTTGAGAATTTCATGCTACCAACCCAGCTGCTCTGTCTTGTTGTCACTGCCTAGGGAATTAGCTAGTCCCAGCTCTTGAGCAACAGGTTTGGGTTGTGTGCCAGCGTCAATTTACACCAGAAGTTGCCAGCTATTGGTGGCTTGTAAGCCCAGGGGGGACGGTGCTAGGCCATTGACAAATTTGGCTCTAATAACAGCTGCTGATGTCAATCCAATTCACAATGAATTGCAATATTTAAAACCACATTTAAATTTAAATTTCTTTAATTTTAATTATTAAATTTTTGTCTTCCTTTCGAAAAGTTTAACTTTAGTCCTGCCACGCAAATGCTTGATGTCATCGGATATACAATAAATATGATTAGATTTAAGTTCAGTTTTTGTGTGTAAAAACCAAACAACAAAAACTCGAATTTTTCCAGCTCAAACCCGTTTTAAGTAAAACTTTTAAGCCTAAAAAAAATCATCTTATCGAGTTTGTTTTTCTCGCCCAATAACTGGAGAAACTGCAGAAACACCAAAAAGCCAATTAATCAGAGAAAACAAGACAAGACAAAAAAATCAAAAATATAGTATTTCTTAAGTACTTTCCAGCAACTTGAGTTCATTTTCAATTGATTTTCCCTTGTGAAGTCTGGGCTTCATTAGCGAGTTCTTTGACATTAAGAAGTGGCAGCAAAAACAAAGAACAGAAAATGAACTGGAAAGGGAGTTTAATGAGTTGTTGGTGGGGTTGATGGGGTTGAGTATGAGCGTAGAAGGTTTTTCAGAAGGAAAGTTTGTATGAAAACAGCGGCTACCAGGCATTGAGGCAATTACCATTAATTATATTTATTTATTTTCCTTTGCAGTCATACTACGGCAGGTCCCTATTAAAAAAACTGGATTTTGTAGCTCCCAAAACGAAAGCCTGCAAGCGGCCGGGCTACACATCAAACTGACTCTTCAACTTTGATGCTTTTTTTTCCAACAACTCGCACGTTTGATTTGATGAGAGTGTGAACAAAATTTAATTTATTTATATTTTCACTACGTGGCAGCAGCAATTTGAAGTTAGTTTGATACGTGTGTGCGCGTATTTAGTTCAAATTTAGTTTTTAAGCAGATTTTGACAAATAAGGAAACGTGGCAAAATGAACTGTTTCAAAACTAGTTCTGAAATAAGAGTGGGTGGCAGCAGTTTTATAGAATCGCTTGGATGGAAATGTTTTCGCTGAAATGTGTTTGATAGAATGAATTTGATGTAACGAGTTGGATGTGTGGCTGTGCTAATTCTAGAAATTATATTCATTGTCTTGATTAAACTGTTTGTACTGTTCAGGCGTTTGTTGCGATTTTTAATAACTAAAGAATTTTTTCCAGATAATTAAAGGTTGAACTGCAGCCACACTTGCAATTCCTTGATGTCAACTTAATAACACAAACGGCTTGTCAAAAACTCACTTGAATTGACAGCTGCAAAACAGTCAGTTTTCAAACTGATGGTCAATTCCATTGCAAAAAAATACCTGCATTTAAATTTATTCCATTTTTACATTTTTTGTGAATAATAATTATATATAATAATATAAGTTTTTTACTATCACAATTTATTGTTTAATAAATTGAAAAATTGCCCATCCAATGGAAAGCTGAACTGGAAAGCTGCTGCTGATGGTTAATTTAAAAAGTGTGTGTGTGTGTGTGTGTGTGTGTGTGTGTATTAGTAAAATATATGTGAGAGTCAGGCAAATCGAAAGAGTATGAAAGAGCAAACAAACATTTGAAAGTGTGGCCCTCGTATTAGCTGCTCCAACTGCTTTCAGTCTTCACTGATTGATAAGAAATTCAACAAAAATATCAAAAGCTGCTGCACAACAAAAACTGATGAAAAACTGATGAGCCGTTCCATGTTGGGAGTTTCTGCGCCATTCATTTTTGTTCTATTAAAAAAAACTTTACCGGATCTTAGAAGGTCCCAACAATAATCGAATCGTCAGGGGCAGTAGTTCAAGAGGACTCAGATTTTGAAAACTTGGCGTCTGTGCTGTGAACACTTTGCAGAAACTTTTCGTAAATTTTTGTGATCTTTCTTTTAATTAATATCAAGCCCAAGTATTTGTATCAGAAAAAGTGGTAAAAGTTGGAAAAAAATTAGATTCAAAAACTCGCATTTTAACAATAAAATAGAACTGGAGAATTTGTGGAATTGTGGATTTTGCAGGTTTTGTTGTTCTACAGAAACCAAGAAATTTAACAAGTGAAAAAATTCAATTATGATTCAGTTCATTTAGAGAAATTTCAGGAATTTTAGCTTTTTTTTTGCAGACAGAGTCTTAAATATAAACTTCGAAAAAATTCCAGATATTTTTTTAATATTTTTCCGGAAATTTTTCTGCTCAGGGTCTTAAATATAAACTTCGTTTTCAGTTCATTTAGAGATTTTCTGAAATTTTTCATATATTTTTTGCAGAAAATTTTCTGTTCACGGTCTTAAATAGGGACTTGGTTGGTATTCAGTTCATTTAAAGTCTTAAATCTTTAAAATCTTTTCTGTTTGTGACTGTTACAGGATTTAAATTTTTTTATCATATTCTTTTTTTTTTTTAAATTTCAAAATTTTCGAAATTTTTCTGTCTGTAACCATTTCAAGGTGTCGAATTATTTATACGATTTTCACAGTTTTTTGGCAAAATATTCACAACGGTGTTCGGCCGTTCTACAACTTAAAAATGCCTTCAAATCCTTTTTGGCTATTACAAATGCCTTCAACTGAGTAAAAGCATTAAATCTACTTCCGTGAAGTCCCCCTACCCCCCATAATTATGCAAAAACTTTCTCTGGACTCATTAAATGCGTAGAAAAAACTCACTTTTTGCCTGCATTATCTGTATGGGCACAAGTTTTAATTTTGTTTTTAATCTAAAATCCTTAAATCATTGACTTTTTGATACGTTTTTGCAGCTTCAGTTGTGCTGTTGTAGTTTTATGCTGCTTGACGCCACAATTTACATCACCACCACCAGCTGCTCCAGGAAAGTGAACAGCAGAAAACCAAAATTTTATTTGGCTTAAGAAATAATTGGGTTACTCTGGTGCAGCAGTTTTTCGTTTTTCGTTTTTCGTTTATCGTTTTCTTGTTGCTTTTTCTTCACCAACCCGACCTGCACACATTTAGGACAACTCAATATTAACAAAATAAATACAAAAGGAAAAAAAAAGCAAAATCCTTTTAATTTCGTGTGTGTGGGAAAATGTGTTTTCTGGTTTCGTTTTCTATATTTTTTATTTGCACATTTTTCGAGTGTGTTTTTTTTAGACTTTGCAACCCAGTTAAATGTTTCTGGTTTGGAATTTGTGTTCTTCCTTCTGCTGTTAGTCGAGCATCATGAGCTTGATTGAAACTTTATTTTGCTACAATGTTGAAATCAGCCAAAACGAGAAGGAGTCGAAGTAAGAAAAAAAAGGAATAAGAATGCACAAATCAACTCGTTAGCTTTTGTAGATTGAAGAGCAATTTGTTGTCGAAAGCGATTTCTTTACTTCTGGCGCATGAAAAAACTAAATCCAATGGCAAAATGTAGAGTTGAATTGTATCTGTGGCATAAAGAGGAGGCGAATTTTGTGCAGTTACTGCAGACACTTGAGGTGTTTTGCTTTAAACTTATGGCAAATAATTACATTTATGCGAAAAGAAGCCAAAATAATTAATTCTAACACAATTTTAAATATAGAGTGACAACAAATAGACAACAATTGATGTGGAATTTGGCTTTAGGTTTTGAAATTTAAGGATAGTAAAAAATCAAGTATAAAAACTTTCTAATGAAATAGTTCCCAAAGAAGAACTTTCTACAGAAGCCAACCAAACAAATGAAATGTGCATTTCAAGGTGACCTTGAAACAACAATTTTAGCACAAAAAGAAACTTGTCATTAAGATGTGACTCAACAACAAACCCATCATCCTTTATAAAAAGATCGAGAGCTAAAACACTACAAATAAAGATATTATAAATCAGTAAAATTAAGGACCCCAGTTAGAATAATGAGTATTTGATATAAAAACCATTTAAATTACTGGAATTTTCTATAGATTCCAATAAATTCCAACAATTTTACAAATACCAATCGGCAGCAGGTAAAAAGAAAATTTTCTTTTTTTTAACATAAAGATCTAGTTATACAAATTTTTCCAGTATTTTCAAAATTTTTTTCTTCTTTCTTTTTTATCATAATTAATTTCTTGTAGTTTTTTGTCTCAAATTCTTATAATAGTTTTTAAACTTGTTTTTTTTTAATTATTCTGAACTTCTGAAGTGCCATTTAGTTGCTTTCCTATCAAGAGCAGAGCCTTTTTCCTCCGTTACAGGGAAAAAGGAATAAGAAACTAAAATTGACACAATTGAAATTGAACCCTCGCAGAAAACTGATAACGCGATTCAAGAATTAATTATCTTTGTAAAATGTTACGCGGCTCAATATTTAATCGTAACAAAGAAATCGAAACGTTTGAATTCTTCTTTGAGGGCATGAAAGCTCTTGTGCATCATGCGTTGCATACTTTTAGGAGCAGCAACAATGTTTTCAGCAGATCTGGAGTTGCTTGAAGTCAATTTGTAGTGGCGTTAGACTTATCACCAAATTGTCTTCTAGTTGTCGAAGATTTATTCTCCAATCTGTTCTCTCGTCGTGTCGTCAGGACGATTTCTACATCACAGTGTTGTTTAGCTTTTTTGCGGTAGCCTGATTTATATGAACGTAAAATGATCGAATCAAATGGTTCGTAGCCTGAAAAGAACAATCATTTCGCTAAATAACTGGCATCATTTCGTGTAACTGTCAATCGTTTTATATATTCATGATGATGGCTGACCACTGCCCAATTGTCAATCTTGACAATTTGAAGGCACCATTTGGAAGACCATGTACAGACATTGAGTTCACACAACAGTCCATTCTATTCTTTATGCGGTGCCATCCTTACACTTCTATATAATTGAAATTTTCACATTTTCCTTGCACTTTATTTAGGGGTAATTGCACCGCGTATGATGTCCTTTTCGATATAAACTGGGCATTCCACGAACTACAAGACTGGCTTCTTCTGCAATAACATAAATGTAAAAGTTGTGGATATAATATTTGTTTTTGTTGCTGTTGGACGAAAAGTTATAAAAAAAAATTGGACACAAAGAATCAAATCCATTTTTATCCACAAACAGAAAAATTTAATTTTAATAAGTACCGAGAACAAACACAAGTGCGATAATGCACACAAAAATCAACTTGACAATTTCTCGATTTCACCAACATCCACATATAAATATATAGAAGTTTAGAGACATATTAGCAACATCATCGTTGTGACCATCTGCACTCCAGCAAAAGTTCTTCCACAAACTGTAACTTCAAAGGACACTTGACTCATCTTGACTTTTGTGCATTTTCATAGATGGATTTCCATTCCTATTCAACATCATTTGCCTTCTTATGCACCGACCAAGATATGCTGCGCTTACAAATTGCGTATTGAACTTGCGGCTCCGGGTTTTTGGCATGTTAAGGGCGCTTCAATGGGCCAGTAAGGAAATGTGAGTGGGAAAGGAGTCTGTAAGGAGAGGAGAGAAGTTAATGTAAATTTTGCTAAAAGACGTTTCCCTGGCTGGTGTTTTCTTTGCATTCTAGAGAACTTTTTGTTTTATTATATTAATAAAATGCGACTGCAGGCGTATGAAAAATATTTGGCCAACATAAAACAGCAAAAATAACGGCTATTCTAGGCAGGAAAATGAAGTTGTTAATAGTTAAAAAGCAGAATATTTTCAGTCTTACAACTTTTACAACCCCGCAGTAGCCGTTCTGCAGAAAATATTGCTGCTGTAGCTGAGGATGTCATGGAAGCGCCGTCGATATCGACCAGACGACGTGCCACGCAAATGGGTGTCAGTCGACGGTCTTTACAGCGAATTTTGGTACAAGATTTGAAGATGTTTCCGTACAAAGTCCAGACGGTGCATCAGCTGTTAGTTGCTGACCGCCAATCGCGTCTAACATACGCTCAAGCCATCCTTAATCTCCACCAAGAGGAAGATGATTTTTCATAAAAAAATCATGAGTGATGAGGCCCATTTCCATCTTAGCGGGTACGTAAATAAGCAAAATTTACGCTTCTGGGGCACTGAAAATCCGCGTGTAACCCACGAAGAGCCATTACACCCGCTCAAAGTCACTGTATGGTGAGCTGTTTTCGCTGGAGGAGTCATCGGACCTTTTTTCTTCGAAGACGTCGCGGGCCAAACGGTTACTGTGAATGGTGAGCGCTACAGAGCAATGATCAACGAGTTCTTTTTGCCGCAAATTGATGAATTGGGATTGGAAAACATGTGGTTCCAACAGGACGGTGCAACGGCACACACTGCACGTGCCACAACCGATATGCTGAAGGATGCATTTCCCGGGCGCCTAATCTCCCGTTTGGGGATTTGCACTGGCTTCTTTTTGTGGGGCTTTTTGAAGTCGCGGGTTTATGTCAACAAGCCTCAGACTCTTGCAGCTCTTAAAGACAATATCCGTCAAGAATGTGAGGACCTATCGCCGGAAGTTTTGGACAAAGTGATGGAAAATGCCATAAAAAGGGCTCAAGTGACAATCAACTGTGGCGGCGGCCATTTACGTGACATCATATTCTCGACTTGATGTGAAAAAAAACTAATAGATCAAATAAAAATAATCCACAAGAAGAATCCAAGTTTTACATTTTTTTTTTAAATTACAGCCTAAAAACATCGGAAGGTTATTTTTGCGCCACCTTGTAGTTAAAAAGCAGAATATTTTCAGTCTTACAACTTTTTTTCTATTAATTTTCATTAACAAAGAAAAATGAGTTAATTTTTTATTAGAAATTTGTCGACAATGTCTAGAGCGAATTCTGGTTTTATATAATCTTTTCGCCGTCTAAAATTAGGCCTTCCAGGTCACAACGCCATACAACATAAACGTAATAAAGAAAAATACCACAAATTTACTTAATCACTATTTTTTTTAAGCCCCAAAAAAGCGAATAACAAAATATTATCATTCGTTTTACATTTAAAGTTTGATATTTTTCAAAGGAATGTGCAGCAGCACAAAGCGAATTTTTTTTATATTGCAACACAACGAATCCCTTAAGAAGTTGCCAAAAAAAGCCACATTTTATAAACACTTTAGTTTAATTTTCAAGGCCCAGTTTTAATAGCAAGAAAAATTACCAATAAAATTATACCACGATCGATCATGTATGGAAAAAGTTCTGCTTTAAGTTTGTGCTTTTGTACTTGTTTTCGTACACTTTAAACAGGACACCTTTCAGTGGCAGCTAAAAGACATTGAAACACAATTATTTATAATTAAAATAATAAAAGAGCAAAACGAAACTTTGTTTTTATGTTCAGGCAAAATATTATAATATTTTTTTATATACTTTTGGTTTTCAATAAAAATATAATTAAATTTTTGCCAGCAAATTCTTAGTGGAACTTCATTTCTTGGCATTTTTTCTTTTTATTAAACACATCAGACTTTAAGTCTGCAGAATAAGTAAATTTAAGGAGCGATTTAAAAGCCGGTTTCCAACAGCTCCGTTGAAAAAGAAAGATGTATAAAAAATAATATTTAAAAATGGCTAAAACTGATGCCAAAGAAGGGTAATTTTCCCAACTTTCCATATTTTAAACTGTTATACTGAGTACCAGCATTTCACCTGCGCACCAAATACTGTTTAGCAGGTTTCAGTAAATTATCCCTTTTACAAAAGTTTTTGTCATGCTGAAAAGGACGTTTGTGTTTTGTTAGTGTTGGCAGAAACTAAACTTGACGTTTCCCTGAAATTCGGACTTAAATCCTATATAAATTAATGGTTTACGTTCTAATGATGGAAATTAATGGTAAAGAACACAGTCTTTGTGCACAGAAAGGATAACGAAACTTTCATTTTGAACATTAAGAACGTTTTTGGGGCCAAAGAAGTAAATATTTTTAAATAAAACCAGCAATTTTACTTCTGGGAAAACTAAGAACATCTGCACCCAATAATGTTGAATCTGTCTATATAAAATAAAGTTGAGCATTTCATTTTCTTGAAGCAGTTCTGCTACATTCTACAGATCATGTCAAAAAGTTTCTTAAAAAATCGGAATTATAAAAGAGGAAAGAAAACATTTTCCAACACTTTATTCAGTGAGAAAGAAACCCTTTCGCGTATTTTGAGCAGGTGCTTGAAGAATGGGAATTGGTATTTAAAAAGAGATACAGCAGGAGCCTGTCAAAGAAGCCTTTCCAAAGGTAGAGAAAATTGAGTCGGAAAAGATCTGAAAAAGGAATTGCTTCCAATTCATAAGACTTCCTTTTGTTTCTTTCTGGCAGGTCCAAAGCTTAAGAATGCGGCATCGTGCTAAGAACCATTATATCTTCAAAAAGATGATGAGAAGGCATAAAAATATGGTATTAAATCAATAAGGATCTAAAAAGGTCTTAAAAGGACTTAGAGAAGACACAAAAAAAGATCAACAATAGATCATTAAGGATGTTAAAGGGATGTAAAAAGGGCAGTTAAAGAGGGCACTGAAAAGTTAGTATTTGATTTAATAAGGATCTAAAAAGCTCTTAAAAGGACTTAAAAGGAGTTAAAAAAAAGGATACTAGAGAAGACACAAAAATATTAGTATTAGATCAAAAATAATGTTAAAATGCTTTAAAAGTATTTAAAAAGAGAAATTATACGGGGAACAGAAAAAGTAGTATTCGATCAACAAATATTTAAAAGCTCTTACAAGGACTTAAAAAAAAAGGATACTAGAGAAGACCCAAAAAAAATCAATATCAGATCAATAATGTAAATGTTAATGATTTAAAAGTATTTAAAAAAGGAAGTTATAGACGACACGAAAAACTAGTATTCGATCAGTAAGGATCTAAAAAGGAGTTAAAAGGACTAAAAATGAGGTGTCAAAGGAAACACGGAAAAAGTCAATACAAATTCAATAAGGATTTTAAAAGCCTTTAAAAGTATTTGTAAATGGAACTTAGAGAAGGCACGGAGGAACTAGTGCTTAAGAACAGCAGGGAAGACAAGACCTGGACAAAATGAAATCAATAAGGATCTTAAAGGGCTTTAAAACAGAGAGAAAAAGCACAAAAGAATCAGTAAGCAACGCAAAAAGGGCACACGGAAAGTCCTGCTTAAGGTCCCTATGATGAGAGCGAAAAGTAAAATATATCTAAATCCAACATCCATAAATGAACACTTGAATTGAAAACATATTTAAATGCCCAAAGAAACGGCTTAAGTTAAAACAATTTGAAACAAACTTTAAAATTTAGCTCAATTTTCTGCATTTAAGCGCCATAAACGAAGGAACTCAACAGCTTTTGGCTGAATATTCCTTTGACGAGGAATTTCTCATAAAGTTTGAACATGTTGTCCTTTTGTATTATTAAAAATAACTGCAGGCCATTTGTTTGTGTTTTTCTCTTAGAAAACAACATTTTAAGAGGATTTATTTTTCTTATTTAATTACAACAAAAAAAAAAACAAGACAAGAGAATTTGTTTAAAAGGAATTTGAGTTTAAAAAAAGAAAACCTTTTCAAACATTTATGTGAAAACTTTCAGTTTCTTTTAGCTAAAGAGCTTAAGACAAATAACTTTGTTGTATTATAATGCCGGCTTTGAAAATCTTATTGTAGAATAAACTTTAAATGTTTGCAACACAGTAACAAGATAATATTTAATTTAAACAAAAAAAAAAAAACCTGTGAAAAGTTGTTTCGTTTCTCAGACAATTCAAGAAATTAATGGTGTGATGGGAAAATGGTAACATTTGCGTTGCTTTCAAACATCAATTAAACCAACATCTTCAACATTGTGCTCCATGTTGTATTTGTATGGATTTGATTGTTGGGTTATTGGGTTTCTTTTGCTTGATGTACTCGTTTGTGTTATAGGGGGCCTTTCGGTGTGTTTTTTGTTATTGGTCTTGGCTGAATGTAAAGAAATATTGTGGCAGCAACGTTAATATGTTTCTGTTTACACCACACAGCTGCTTGGTGTCTGTCTACTTCCAGCCATCACTGTCTATTTTTGTAAGAAGTAAAGTTTTATTGGACCTGTCAGACGGTGCTATAAAAATTAAACCTCATGTCGTTTAGCATTATCGGCACTATAAGTGTGTTTTTTTTTTTTTTTTGGAAAAATTATTAAGCAACACCAATAAAAACAAGAAAGAAACAACGTGCCACATAAATCTCAATCAAGTAGTTGGGCACCGAACTTCATTATTTAGTAGTAAAATTACAACAGATGAATAATAGTTTTTAAAATATTTATACTAGAGTTACTTCAGTCGTGTGTCCGATATTTTTTATTTCTAAACGAAAAAAATTATTTCTTATATTAATTTATATTTCTTTAAATTTATTGCAATTAAAATTATATAGATTCCAGTTAAAAAGCAAAAACATTAGCCAATAATGGCTAATTTTGTGCTGAAACTTTTTGTCCTCTGCATAATGATGAAAATATCCATCACAACGACCAGGCCACTGTGGATTATTTTCGAAAAGTTTAATGCCTGGCATGGCCACACTCTCAAGTCAAGTTGGTTCTGGTTATTCGTTCGAGTGCAATAAATGTTTTCTGGTCGCAGCAGTGTGACCATATTACAAAAATTTTATATATAATAAAATTGAAAACACATTTTAAGTGACAGGATCATGTATTTTATTTTTTTTCTTTTAAATTTTATTAAAAATAATCATCATTAGAACGTAAATCAGGCATTAATTTGTTTAAATTAATTTCTTTTAAGGGATTAAAATTTAGTAACTTTTATTAATAGGATTTTGTTAAAGTTCGAAACTGTTTAAAAGAATGTCTTCTTAATCAAAGAAATAATTCATTTAACACTTCAATTGATTTACACATCATTTGAATAAAGTAGCAGATTTTGATTGTTGTTCTCCGACGTCGAAAGCCATTCTTTACAGGATATTCTGAGGCTCTTTTCTTAATATATAAGTTTTAAATATTTTAGCAAAATTTTTAATAACAAATACTATTTATTGATTGAGACGCACAATCATCTGCACATATTAATATATATATTTCAATGTTCAAACGTAACTTCAAAGGACTAAAGTAAAATTGCAAAAGGACACTCTGCAGGTTAAGAAGGATTAACAAGCAAATACAGGAAAAACTTTCACTTCAGCTGTGTTTAAGTTCAAATCGTTTGAGCTAAAATTGATTTGGGTTTTGGGCTTCCTTTTGTTGAGTTTGTGGTTGCAGCGAAAAGATGTTGACGTTGAAGACCAGGGCAATAGAACCAGCGATACTCATAGTGGGTTGGGGTATTAAAAATTGTTTGAAAATTGTGTGAATTGGGCAAATTAAAAGCGTAATATCGCTTGTGGAAAGTTATAATGATGGCTGGTGTTATTTCTAACAATAAACTAATAAAAACCTTATTAAACCCCAAAGTTTTTTCTCAACATTCTTTTTAATTATTATTACTGAACACGACCACGTCAAAGTAAATTACGATTATTCCATGTCAAAACACTGTTTAAAAGAGTTTGATATTGATATGAAATAGTTAAAAAAAGGAGTTGTTCGCCGCAAACCCTTAATTGTTGTTAGAAGTCGGATTAGCGGGTTCAATTAATCGCATGAAATGCAGGCTGCGAAAGGAGTTTTATGTAAAACTACATTTGCTAAAATATTGTGTATTTGAGAAAAAAAAGCTTAAAAGCTTGACAATCTTTAAGGATATTAGTTCAACAAATAGTTATTTTAGGGACAAAAAACTCTTATAACTAATTTTCATTGTCACCATTCAGATTCCTGGGTGGAAGGTGGAGGCTGGCATTAAAATTTTCGGCTTTCATGGTAATATTTTAGTTGAGAAAAATGTCTGCAATAACTTTTGTATATCTTAACAACATTATTTATTGAAACAACGAAAATATTTGCTGGAAAGCACAATTTTTTTAATAAACAAATTTCGTATTTTTTTATATAAATATTGAAGATTTTAAGAGATCAACGATGTTGATCGACAAACTGGGATATACAAATTAAAACTAAAAAAAAATTAGTGTATTTATTTTTATTATTTGATCTAGAGCCGAACTTAAAATTTTATATAAAATAATAAAAAAAAAACATACAAGTTCATTAAATAAAGGAATTTTTAAAGAAACAAATTTAATTTTCTTATCGAACAAACAGCTTTTTTCAAATCTTGTCTATCAAATTATTCGCTGAGTCAACGAAACTTTTGTTTGCACGACAAACTTGAAAGCACCTGCATTAAAACAACAACAAATAATTGGCTAAATAAAGCAAAAGTCTGGTTTATATTTAGATTTTTAAAGCGATTTCATTGATAAAACAACAAATAATTCGCTAAATTTGTTTAAATTTAAGCGATTTCAGTGAATTAACAAGAATATTTTTGTTAACAAAAATAAACATTTTATTTTTAAAATATTCCATCCTCGGATCGGAATATATGTTTAGTGAAATATTTTGAAATTCTGCAACAAACTGGCTGGTCTGGAAAAAAAAATGTTGTATGTATAAAATTTTGTAACATTCGTAAATCAATTGCTGAGAGAAGAAACCCCAGGAAAATCGCATTTAATATAATTTTGTTAAGCCAACAGCCATTAAGGACTAGTGCTTTTGATCGGCAGGCACCAGAGCAGAGCAAAAATTAAGTGACGCCACACGGACGAGACTTTCTTAAATGCAAATTTAGAACTATTAGATGTTGTCTGCAGCCACAACAGCTGAAGTTGGCGATGGGTTTTTGTTCAACTGTTCATGTTTTTACAGTCCTGTGAGTCTTCAGTTTTATTTTGCATGTGTTTATTTTCATGTGTTTTCATGTGTTTCCATGTTTTTTTTTTAATTTGGAATACAGCCTTTGGGCAGCCGATTATTTTAAACAAATGTTTTCCATATATCCACCTTCATTAGAGCACAACTTGTACAGAGGCGTAACGAAGGTCAGTGTATTTGCACAACATATTTATTTGTTATTCTGTTTAATCAAGTTGATTAATTACCAACGAAGGTGAAGTTGAGTTTGTAGCATTCCTAAAAAAAAAAAAGTTTATAAATGATGTTTTTCAAAACTTGTGGAATATCAACTCGATACTCGATATACTTCTGAAGGTGTTCGTCATATCAGCCAGTTCTACGAAATCAACAATTACGTTTTCCATGGGAAAGAGGACATGAACAACGAAAATATTATACAGAAATTACAATCGCAAAGAACTTTCGTCCACAACTTTTTCAAAAAAAAAAAAAAAAAAAATTACCTCAAAATGCTGTCAAATTCAGCATTAATTGATTTTTGCCCCGCGTATCGATGTGTAATAAAAACATTATGCTGTGTTTTTGCTGGAAAATGTTTTTATTGCTGCAGTGAAATTCATATTCAGGCAAAAATTATTTCATTGAAAATGTTTTGAAATAATTTTCTGTTCAGGGTTTTTCTTTTTCAAAAAAACAACAAACAGAAAACAACAAAATTTATTACTTGTCTACAAAAATATCGAGAGCTTTTGGTAGGTATCGAACCTACAACCCCACTGGACTGTTAGTCGAATGTTGTGACTTTGCTTTCCGGCAAATATGTTCTTTGTTTCAGTAAACAATTTTCGTTGAGTCAAAAAAAAAAAAGCGGTTAGTGAAGTTTTGAAATTTTCTGTATTTTCAAGCCAAAATAAAAAGTTTTAAGAAAACAAACTTTTATTAAGTGTTAAAATATTGTCAAAGACGAGTGCATCAATATCAAATTGGTATCAAGTGCAGCACATGTAGCAGCAAGTGCATTCGTTTGTGGTTTAAGTACGAGCACTTCGTTAACGAAATCGTAAACAACAAATTACTTGTCACTGCAAAACACATATAAAACATTATTCTTGTTTTCTAAAGCAATAATAATTATTTTTTTTAAAAATACAAAGAATTACAGTATCTGCTCCATACTTTTGCTCCACTGTGCTGCCAGTTAACGTAGTGCCGGCTGTAAAAGAAACCAAAAAAAAAAAAAAAAACAACTACAACAACAACAACATATTGACTCGCTAATAGGGGTTGGTTGCTGTTGCATTTCTTTGTTTGTTTGTTTGTGACAAACTTTTGTACGTCTATTACGAGGTCTGTGTGCGTGAGTTGCAAGACATGAAACCCAACGCAATTACGTGTGTTTGTGTGTCGGTTTTCGCATCAGTGTTGGTACTTAATGTGTACACACATACCAGGTTGGTGTTGGAATTTGCCACTCATTCAGTCTTCCTGGTTGATGTTTGTTTATTTAAGGGGGGGCAGGGGGGGGGGGGTCTTAACTTCCTCTGCAATCCATGAGTTGGAGTCTTGCAAATCGTTTATATAGTTTAACATCAAGCAAAATTTGTTAGCGATTTGCTAAACTGATGAGTCACAGTTACGGTGACCATTCGTTTGGCTTCGAAATGTGTTTTCTGTTTGCAAAATCAATGCCAGTATCTGGTATTTTTAAAGATATTTTATTTTATTTTATTTTATTTTACGCAAATTGTTTTTGATTTATTTTGTTTGCGTTATAATTTTTTGTTTGTTTGTTTGCTATTGAGTGGAAATTGATAATCAGAAGCCTGTTGTTTTTTTGCATTTTTCCTTTTTTTCTGTGAAACGTGAACGAAATCTGACTTAAGGATTAAGAACTAAAATTGTCCTTTAATGTGACCCTTTTCATAAAAATTATCAAGTTAATTGTATAATTGCACGTGACGGACAGGGAGACGGATGATGGCAGTCACATCAACAATAATAATAAGTTTAGTTAAGTCAGATTTTGTTTGTCATTTTTCTAGCCTACTAATAATGAATATAATCTTATTTTTAGCCCACGCTAGACAAGAAAGTAAATTTGCTGCAAGTGTTATATCAGTTGAATCTCAGGCGATTATGGCCACCAAAATATAAGGATATCAGGCCTTAACTCTTGACTCTGGTTTTCTCAAGGAGAAAAATTCATAAATTCCTGTCGGCATCAATTTCTGGGAGCAGCAAAGAAATTTATGTGGAACAAATTTTAGCTGCTAGAACAACAATTTCTGTTACTTGTTATGCCACTTCTTCTTCGTCTTCTTTTGGTGCTACAGTCCGCGGTGAGCCTGAGCCTCAACCAACAAGCTTTTCCAGCTCCAACTTGGCTGACGTCCCTCTCTACTTGTGTGTGCCATCGGTTCCGAGGGCGTCCTCTATTGCGTTGCCCCACTGGTGCAGAATCGAAGATTCTACTCTGTCTGTTAATTATAATTATAGTCATTAGTTTCTGGTAAAACACTATAGATCTAAATGGGCTCTATAGCAGTGTGAAACTCAAGTTGTGTTTAATTGTCAGGGATGGGCTGCATTTCTGGCTGGCACCCACACGATATTTAAGAGCGTCTAATAACTGGAACTTGTCAGTGTATTTTATTTTTAAACAAAATTGCTGAGACTGTAACCCATAACGACGCGGGCTTCAACTTCAATTGATCCAAGTTCTTTCGCCGTTCAGCACAAGTGTTCAAAGGATTCAAAGGATCAGTTGATGTCAATTTCGTGAGAACTGGCCAACAATTGTGTGACCTTTTCTTAAGAAAGTTTTCACAGTCGCAGACGTATAAGAAAAGCCTTTGTTCAAGGCCAACATAATCCACGTTGTCGTTTCGATACAAATCGTAGAAAAGTTAAATGGTTTCGTGCATAATAAGTTTTTTTTTATTAGAATAAACATCTTTGAATATTCAACTGCCTCATAAAAGGTTCTGTATAAGTCTTTTTGAGGAGCCCCTTCAGGGGTGTTAATCTTTGTAAAAATAAATATTTATAACCATTTATTTAAAATGCTTTTGCAGTAAATTTTATTCTCTATTTTCACATCCAATGAGAGTTCCGCAATAAGTATTTTTTCTATTCAATTTCACTATAAGATTTTCGTTTCAAAGACCCTCATGATGCTTTTTCATTCATTAAAACTCTTTGGTAAATCGTATATTTTCTGTTGGCTCTTTCGCAAATCAATCATTTTAAAAATTTTATATGAAAAAACTTCAAGCGCAACAATTGCAGCTGCAATTCACAGTGTGTAGCTCGATGCGTAACGTATGGTCACCGGGGTTGTTGTAGCCTGTTTTTTTGCTTGTATTTTATACCTGATAACGAATTTGCACAAACAACTGAACAATGAAAGCCATGAATTCGCAAAAACAAACATTTATTTTATTGAAAGCGCAGCACAAACACTGAAACTGCTTGTTTTTTTTTTTTTTGGTTTTAATGTTCGGATGCGTGTCTTGTTGAGGCAGATTGCTTTCTCTTGTAAATTTTAATGATTTCCTTAATTTATGTTTATGCAAATATTTGTGTTGTTACAAATGGAGAGAATGTAATTGAATTTTCGTCTCTATGAGTTTCGTTTTTCGTTGGGGAATTTAATCAGGTTTTTTATTTACAGTAACTTTTGCAAGTAATAAATAAAGTATGAAAGAATGGCAAGGACTTTTTACATATTAAGTCTGGAGGGTTTTTTTTTCTACCAAAAACTGGCAAAGATTTGCCAATAATTGTTGTTGTTAAAGCAAGTTATTGTATTTTGCCCAAAACATGTGGTTTGGCTATAACAAAAGTATGGTTTTTTTTATATGATTATTAGCCTTTTTCATAGTAACAGTAAAAAGGTTATGCTGAAGATTTTAATCTTAAAGAGAGAGGGGGGGGGGGGGACGTAATATATACTTTAGGATTATCCGTTTTATTTTTTATTCGTAAGGAGTTAAAAAAATAACAAATATCCTGTGGTCTTTTCTAAACACTTGCCTTGTTAATTGGGTAACTGAAGAGATTTGGGGAATAGTTTAAAAATTTACTGCTAATTTGAAGCCGATAGTCCTTAAATATTATGATTTATTGTAATTTTAATTAAAGTAAATAATAAATAAATATTTGCTGCTAATTTAATTACTGGTCTTTTTAATTTTAATATTGTACTAAAATCTAAAATTTAGAGGCAATTATTTTATAATATTTATGACTTTTAAAAAGGAAATAATTTTTTATTAAATTATTGAGCAACACTAGAATTTTTAAGTCAAATTATGACCAGCTAAAAATAAAATTGCTTTTGTTAGTTTTTCATACAAATTTTGATGTCTTCAATGTCGTTGGAAAAAAGTCGCCTTTTTATTTGAACTTTAAATTTAAGGTTTTTGTAGCGAAAACAATAACAAAAATTGCAAAACAAAAAAACTTTCAAATCTCTTTTAAATCTGTTTCAAATCCGATTTTGAAAATAATGGCGGTCTTACCTGTGGCGTATGTGAACTAAACATGTGTGAAATAATCTAATATTCCACATACGTCCGGTTTCCGCACAAAAATTATTGCCTGCTTTTCTGCTGTTTGGAAACGGAGCGTATGATAAATAATTCTGCAATTATAGTCACTTTTCATCAAACCTACCAGGCGCGTAGTGTGAGTCTTGTATAATCGTTTTTTTTTTTTAATATAGATTTAGCTTTTTTGTTTTTGTTTTAGAATTTTCTATTTTTGAAAAATATTTTTATGTTGAAAAAAACATTTTTTTTTTAAATAATTCAAATAGATTTTATGTTTAGAATTTCGTTCGACAGCAAAAAAATATTGTATTATTTAAATGGCAATGAAAATTATAATCGGCACTTGTTGGTCATTAATTCTAATTATCCATTTTGAGGCAGGCGCCAGAAATGTTGTTAATGGTAGAATAAAAAATTCATATAATAATTATTAAATAAAATATTTATGTATCTACATACATATGGAAAATTGCAATTATTACTTTAAATTTATATATCCAAAAAAATGCTAAAAATAATTAATTAAAGCATTTATAATAAAATCAATGTAATTAATTGATTTTGATTAAGTTTCAATGAGGATTTGGTAAATTATGAAAAATATTTAAGGGTCAAACTGTGGAATTATATAGTTTTCTTTTAAATAATTTACCGGCATGATATTTATAAGAAAATTATTTAAAAGGTGTTTTTTATGCCTTGAAAAATTATGCTGTGTTCAACAATTTTGTCATATCAAAATAAGGGTTCTGATGGGACAACAATGACGACTCTGGAAATTACCGGGAATTATATATAATAAATGTAATTTATTTTAAGTTATTTTTACTTTTAAGTTACGTTGAATGAATGACAAATATTACATAAAACGTTTTTTGTTTGTATTTAAACAAATTTTTGGTATAAAAATTATATTTTGTAAATAACATGAAAATTCAGTTTTGCAAAATCTTTCCAGTTCATTCAGTGATTGTAAGTTGTTGCAAAATAGTTGTTTTCAGGCGGACTAAAAATATGAGCTACACAAGTTAAAGAACAAAAAATAATGCCGTTTTTCCAGCTGTCTAATAACATTTTTCAATCTATCTAAAAGTATTAAGCCAAAAAACTAGTAAAAACAAATTGGTCTCTTAGATTTTGGCTACTTTTATACATCAAGTATCCATCACTTACTGACAAGTAGGAAAGTTGGCATACAGACAGCTGGAAAATACATAAATAAAATTTATATTCATTTTTATCTTATTCATAAACATATACAAATGATTTTAATTGGGTTTTGTACAAATAACCTCTTTTAGTTTTAAATGAGATTTTGCTTCTGTGTGTAAAAACTGCTTTATTGTGTAAACCATGAGTTTTTGTGCAAAACGTGACGTTTTGATTCAGCAGTTAATTAAAACTGACACTTTGGAAAACAACAATTACAAATAAATTTTTTTTAGGCCAAAATAGACTTTTTAAAAGAACAAAAAAATAACAACTTATTTTGCCAACTTCTGCTGACCTTCATGAACGGCAAAATTTTATTTTATTGTAAATAAAAGTTGTATGTTTGAAGAGCACAAAAAAAAAAAACAATTAATAATTTAATTAATTACTTAAATCTCATATCAATTATATATTTGAAATATCCCTGCAGCTGCAGGTCTGTATCTTCTTACCCTTTTACATATATTGGACTTAGTAAAAATTCGTTATTTAGCATTTTGCTGGGTTGGGGATTTATTTCAAACTGAAATTGATTGAAATTTACTTTTGTATGAAATTCAAAACTACTCGTACTGTATCGTTTGCTGTGTGCGTTTTTCTGTTCTGTGATTCATTTTGCGGTTCTCGTAAATCGTTGAAGTCGGCTTAAGCCTGAAATTTTTCAAAATTCAATGGAAAGAATTCGCCCGGATGTTGGACTGCATTTAGTCAATAATTGAAATATTCGTAAATGCCAGAATAATGACTTTTGCCAGCAGAGTCTCGACGAATAAGAGTTTTTGCCAAAATACGTGAGTCTGTGTCTGCTCTATGAAACATTCATTTGACGATTAAATTTTAATTAAATTAAGAAAAAATCATATTAACAACAATTCTTTTGGCTGGTGATTTAAATTTTACTCATCTAACGTTTAAATCAGGGATATTAAATAAAGTTGCAATTTTTATATATAAATTAAGAATAAATCCGTTATATAATTTAAGGGCAAAAATAAGAATAAAATGAATGGATGGCAGTTTTTTTTTCAATAATTTGTTGGCATTATTTTATTCTACACAATAAAACACTTGAAATAAAAAATATACAAGTTATCGTGGTTTTTTTTATATGGTTCACGCAACCATTAAACAGGCTTAACGAAATTCATGCTTCGGCCGGAGGCGTCCTAGGAGGCGGCTCAAAAAGCTGCACAAAACTGATTACTAGTGCACAATTGCCACACGCAACAACCATCATAGACACGTACATATCCACGAAAACATCAATCATACAGTTGCATGTTTATATACAATGTTGCTAGTGATATGTTGATAGGCTTTAGTCGCATGTTGGTTTCAACGGATTGTGGATGTTGTGCCTGACCGAATACCAGTTTCATGATTTTAACACGTGCCGTAGTTTTTTGGTTTGAAGCCCATTAATAAACGTGTCTCAAACAGGTTGTACTCTATTTCCCAACAGAGTTGCCACACGAAAAAATTTATACAAATATTAATTTTTAATTCTGCGGAATTGTTCTCAGTTACCAAAATGTTTGTTTCAGCGTTAAAGTAAATGATTCAAAAAAAAAAAAAAACACTTATTTAAAACTTAAAATTTTTAAAATATATTTTTTCGTTTTGTAACAAAATTAAAAATGCAAAATCGCATTTCGAAGATTTTTACTATTTTTCAATAGAAAGAAAATAAAAACCTGTTCTGAAATTTGCATTTGTAGTGCGAAACTCTCGCTGTTTGCTGGCCAAAATGGACTCAGATAAATTAGAAACAACTCAAGAGCTGAAGAGTCCCAAAAACGGACTCTATTTGATATATAAAATTCTGTTATTGTATATAAATTTATATAATTTGTTTCCACCAGAACTCGTATATTTAGACAACTATTATTTTTTTTTTTATTTATTTCCTAAAACTATTTGGACATTATCGTCTGTATCACTCACAAATACTCTAACAAAAACCTTTAGTTCCCAATTCTCTGGTCTTTTTTAACAAAATTTTATCATAATAATTCAGTTGAATATCTGCGTTTGGCTTTTGTTTAATAATCTCAATAATAACTTCCAATTCATTTTTTTTTTTTTTGTAAATGTTTTTCTTTTTTTTTAGCGTTAAAAAGAATATTTCAAGCCATAAAATAAATGTGCACTCATCTTTTGTCATTTTGCCATTTCCGCAACCGTTTTATTCGTTCTTCTCCTTTTTTTATTATTTTGTTTTTTTTTTTTTTTTTGTTCTTTAAGTCACGTTTCATTTGCACCATTTATTCATCGTGAAACCGGCACTCACTCCATTTGAGTCTTGAAGAAAAATTAAATTTAAAATAAAACGTTTTGTTGTATCCGGCTGCGAGACATGACCTCATTTGGCTTTAATTTTTGGTTAAAGCGTTTTTGATGGCCCAACGATATTTGAAGGTTTTGCCTGTTAGTCCTAAAGATTTGTTTAATCCAACCAAATAATAAAATAATTTTAAAGTCCTCTTTTTGAGTTAAACTGGGAAAAATAATATTATTTTCAAATTTCCTTTTTAAACTTGAACTATAGAAGAATTTAAGCCAGGGAAATCAATGTGCTATGGCAGGGGAGGAGACTGGAATTAAAAGGCTATAAAAGCCGTTAAGAAATTGTGGCTTCTGGGCTAAAGATTTAATAATTTTTTATATTGGTGCTACTAATATTGGCACGTAGATGAATCTTTATATAAAGCAATCAATTTACTGTGGCAGGGGAGGAGACTGGACTTAGAAGGACATAAAAATAAAACAAAAAATAAAAATAAACCTTTTGTTCGACAACAAGTCTAAAAAATTATACCCTTCGTGTTAAAACTTTATTAAGTTAAAACTTATTATTATAAACTTGGATTCTAAATTACTTCTAGCCAAAAAAATTAATGGACTATGACAGAGGAAGAGGCCTGGACGACAAGGGAATACAAAAGTGTAAAATAAAGGTTAAAAATTTGTGTTAAAACTGTATTAATTATTTATGTAACTGCAACCAAACTTGGATTATAGATTATTAAGAGGCAAAAAAGTTACGTGACTATGACAGGGGAAGAGACTTGGACGACAAGGGCATAAAAAAAGTGTAAAAAAATGGTACCTTTCATGTTAAAACCTTACTAACTATTTATGTTACTGCCACCAAACTTGGCTTATAGATTGGTTATAGTCCAAAGAAAAATCTTGACAGGGGACGAGACTTTTGCACCAAAAGGGAGTAGCATCATTTAAAATTGTTACTTTTTGTTCGGTACGAAAACACTGTAATAAACAATTTTAATCAAATAATTTTGCATAAAATTATGCCTCAAGAAGTTTTTCCAAAACAAACGAAATATTAAAAAAAATTATATCAAAATGAAAAATACATACATATATGAAGCAAATGCAGCTTTAAAACAAATATAGAAAACTTTTTAAATAAACTTAATTCAGTGAATGTAAAATAAGGGCTTCACTTGCTTTAGAAAACCCAGGCACAAAAACATGTGTCATTTCAGGTTTTTTGTGAAATTTGAAATGTTTGCCTTTATTTCTTATATCTTATCCGGGTCGAAAATAAAACTGCACTATAAGAAATAAAATATCGTTTGTAGAGCATTTTAATCCACAAAAAAAAAGCGCACATTTTATGGCTGGGCATGTTTCAACATTTCTGGTGCACAGACCGTTCGAGTTAGAACATGCCACTAATTTTAATTCGCCACTTGCAGTGAAAACTACTTTGCGGCTTTTGAAACTGTAAAATAAAAACACACTCCTCTTTAACAAACTGACCCATAGAAGTGTTAGAACTTTTGCAAATACGCACACACACACACACACACACACACACACACACACACACACATGCAAGTATTCAATTTAATTTTCTTAAGTGCTTTTTATGCTCATCTCTTGTCCTGCATGGCCTTTCAACTTTAAAACTGCATTTTCTTTTATTTTAGCTTTTGTTGTTTAAATCAGTCTTATACATAAATATATATAACTTCGACATATTAATGTACGCTGGTAAAAAGTTTTTCGTTTTTGTTGTTGTATTTTATTGACAGGCTGGATATGTCTGACTTTTGTCTTTAATATCCTCCCTCAGAATATATTATTATTTGTTTTTTTTTTAAGTATTTCTGCAATTTAAATCAAACTTTCAAGAACGTTTTCTTCTTTTAAAATATTAAATATGGAAAAGTTTTGTTGTCTTTATTTAAAATATAAATATTAGTATCAGAACTTTAAGTACTTGCAACAAATGTTATGCTAAAAACAAACCAGCAATAACAAAAGTATGGAATAGGCGGCACCATCACAAGAATTTTCAGGTTTTTTTGTTATTTCATGGCAACACGACAGAAACGCCTGTTCCACTAGTTGTTTGGTAATTTTTTTATATTTGATAGCGGGGATGCTGCGGCAGCTGCATGTGGCAAGTTACTTGTCATTTTACTATTAATAGATAAATTACTTATCAGTATTTATCGGGAAAAATTCAGCACGACTTATTTGTCGTACTTTTCGGTTGCCGTCATCATACCACTGAGAATTTACCGGAGCAGTTTTTCACTTGTTCGATTAGGAAATAAATAGCAGATCTGCTGAGAATATGGCCACTGTCGGTACAACTAAATTAGTTGCTCATAAGAAATCGAGATTACAGCTCGATCGTGATCTGGCGCGTGTAGACCTATAAAATATGTCCCATCATCGTCCTAGTACGAGTCTACTGATTGTATAAGATCTGCTGAAAATATGGCCAACGTCCCCAAAATTGAGCCGGCAAATCTAGAGCAGTTGAATTTGTGTCATTTCTCAGAAATCGGGGCTACTCCAAGTCACAGCTAAATCGTGACTTCTGTACAAATCTAAAGTGAGTCCTGCCTGCTGCAAATATGACCGTTTATCTGGGAAATTCTGCAGGAAATTCTAAGGCAGCCGCTTAAAAGTCGCCCGCTATCTGCCAGCCCACAAATCGGTGAAATTTCTATTGCTATTTAATAAAAATAAGCCAGAAAAACAGACCAAAGACAAGGATGTGTATTCGGTAAAAGGTGTAGTTAAAAGCTGGTGGAAAAATTTAGCTTGGCAATATAAACCCACCGGTGATCCAGAAGCAATCAAGGTATTCCAAATATATCACTGTTTGGTGACATATTCATCGACCATATCCTCATCCCACCGTCCATGTTCTTGTATATGCACCGGATGTCAGTTATTTATTCAACTATTGAAACATATTTGGCCAATTAAAGCCACACACACTAAATGCTCAAGCTGGTATTAACATAATTTAATTTGAATGGCCGCTGTGACGGCTTATGATTTCACAGATGAAGTAACGATATGCCACAAAAGCACCACAAAACGTGCAGGTGAAATGCCAAAGCCCCCCAAAGAGTTGAACAACAACCAGACTGCCGACACTTAAGAAATAATTACGGCAACGCAAAAGTGTAGTTCTCCTGCCCCGAAATAAACTGAGGCAAAAACATTTATTTTTCCTACATCCTTTTTTATATCATTCAGTATTTCGAAGTGCCAGAGTATGTTGCACATTAATCTGCTGCTAATTAAGCAGCAAATCCAAAGTTTCCTGTAACACTTTCATCATAAATCCATCAAATTGATTATTTACTTTCAATCCATTTCGAGTAATTCCCTCCAACAAAAACACATCATTACCTGTCGTTTTTTATGCGTATTTTTCCGAACATAAAAGTTTTTGAAACTTGACTAAAAAAAAACAACAACAAACAAATACTACAAAAAAACCTGCAATTACTGACATGATAATTGTTGTTGTTAAAGTTGTTTAATAAAAATGTTGCAAAACTTGCGCCAGCAGGCGCTCTTCAGTTATTTTGTAACTCTCAAGCAGGCATTTGAAATGAAAATTTGTTCAAATAACTGCAAAGCAAACACACACACACACACACACACACACGTACACACATAAACGCACACACAAACACACGCACACACAAACACACACACACATACCGTTTTAAATGCCAGTTACTGGCTGAACTGAATGTTTGTAAAACCAGATCGATTAATATGTTGTATTCCGGCGGCATGTGGCATGTGGCATGCAGCATATAACATCCATTCTGAAAGTTATTATCAATACTAACTAATTTTTTTTTTTTAATATATTGAAACTGATTGAAAAGTATTGAAGAAGTTTTTGAGCGCCAAAAGTAACTTCAACAGAATATTTAAGTCAAAATGTGGCAAAATAATCGCCCTTTTGAAGCCGAGATTTATTTATTATTTTAATAATGATAAATTATAAAGAAATAAAACCTCCTTTTGTTCTTTTTTTCTCTTCCCAATTTATGAAACTATTAAAAAAAAGGTTCACAAACTTGTAAAAAAAAATATATCGCAGATAATGATTTAAAATCGATCGGACTCACTCATTTCCGTTTTCTTAGTGTGACCCTGCAAATGACTACATCGGGGGGTTGATACAGTGATAGCATCAATGACAACAGGATTAGAGCGTAAAACGGCTGGGCACATGAGCAAAGGACGGAACAGGGAATCTGGTTTTGTGCTTCAAGTAGCGAAGTCGTGGTGTTTTCTTCCTACAATTGGCGACTTTAGGAAACCACTCAGAAGAAAGTTTAATGCCGTAAAATTGTTCGCTCTTTGTGGTCACATCATGTCACCTTAGCAAGACATTGAACATACGATGAGATCGTTCAAGCGGCTTGTGCCCTGTGGCGTCCGCTGTGCTGGATCTGTAAGTTGAAACCACATGTCGTTTGCCACCATTTCTTGCCGTTTGGCTCCAACGTAGTTGATTTTCATAACGTTGCAGTGCCTGACTCTGCCTCTGCCTCTGGTGTGTGGCTTTACCAATTTCATGATCAACAAAGTACAAGTCCATTAGGCCGTCCGAGCCACCTGCGCAGCACGCACCAACTTTTTTGGACAAGCATTGCCAGCCGTTGAACCTGAAGAGAGCTGGCGGCTGGTTAACCCGGTTCCTTTCATTCACTCATTTCGACAATAAAGTTTTATAATTTGGACGCTTTCATCAGAAATAAAAAAAAAAACATATTTATAATATGACACTTTTATTATTCAGTTCGTGTTGCCACCCTACAGTGCAAAAATTTATGTTTTTGAATACGTTTTAATGTCTCTTATTTTCGATGTACATACAAAACAAATATTTAAATTGACATTTGTCCAACATTTTTGCTTCCATTATATGTCAAAGGTCAAATATTTAGAATCTTTCAACCACAATACACACGATTCTGCAGTTATTGTTACCGCTGACAGTGATAACAACAACAAATAAACTCTTAGTTAGAACTCGTTATAATATGCGAGCTGCTGACAGTTATTGTCTAATAAATATTGTTGGCTGTCACACACAAGTACGCCTGAACACGATGAGGTCTATTATAGTTCATGTTGACACACATATTAATTTTCACTTCCACATCAAAATTAAACAATACAAAATAACAAAAACAACAACAACTGCACGTAACGCCCAGCCACCAACAACATCATAAATTATTAACTAATATTTTTCGTACAGACATTTTAAGCTGATTTGGGTGCTGCAAATGAAATAGCCGAATAGTTCAGGGAAATGTATTAAAATTTTAAATATGACAACAACAAAAATAAAAGTAAGATGGCTGTCGTGTTGGAAACTACCTGAAGGAATGTATCACAATTTGAGGTAGATTTTAGTTGGCTGGCAACTTAGAAAATTATAAAAAAAAATTTAAGATTTTTTTTGTACATTTCAAATAAAAACCGGTTCATGGATCTCACTCTTATACACTTATTGTTGCCGTTATCGATTTCAATCGGATCAGAGGAATATATTTATTTGGAAACTGTAACTAAATCAGCTTTTAAATATAAAACAGCTAATTCTTGTACTCCTGTTTATTGGTGGTTGAAAAAGCTATACGTCAGTTTTGTAGTAGATTAAAGAAACGCAACTGTTGTAATGGCAAGAGGATGACCGGAATATCTCAGCACGATTAAATACGAACACTATTGCTCTTTAACGGATCATTTTAAAACATAAACCTTAAAATATAAGCCACATCTTTTGCAAATTGCCTACAAATTGCCCCAGCATATTACTGTAATAAGGGGGGAATCCCCACATTGTGGCTGTCTTTAGCGCTCAAATAAAAACATCTGCATGTTTTTATACACAAAAAACGCTGCTTTGCCTTTAATAATAGCACTTAATAAAAGCAGAGAAATGGATTGTTTTTATATAGTAATAGGAATAACTTTTTTAATATCCATAAAAACGGGATACAGTTTTTAAGTTTAAGATTAAAAAAATTGAAACATTTTGTTGCCAAACGTGACGGTTGATGCTGTTAATTAATGAACAAAATAGAAAGAATTTCAATGTCTACCATAAAATAATATATAAAAATTTACCAATAACAAATTAATTCCATCCGTAAAGCACTTTGGAATAGCTAAAAGTTTAACTCTTTTTTTATTACTAACTCTGCGGTGGTCGCATATGGGAGACATAACGATACCGTTTGGTGACCTGAAGTTAAAAAAAAAAAAAAAATGGCCACAACGATTATTTCAGCAGTTTTATTTATGAGGAAAAAGAAACTTAAAGGCGTTTATTTACGAAAATGTTGTGCCTTAAGCCAATTTTAAACTATCCCGCATATATCAATTAATTAATTAGTTCATCGTATCACCAGTTTAATAACTTACAAATGTGTCAGAGTTGTTGTCCTTAATCCGCCCATTAAGATTCTAACGTATCATTGACACTTCTAAGAAATATTTCCTATTTAGTTTTTATATCTTTTGCATTCGCAAAACCGAAACTATTTTTCTCGGGAAGTGAAATCTCGTATTCCAAAAACTTTAAAAAAAAACAGTTAAAAAAAAAAATCAATGCTTTTCATCTACAAAATTTATTGATCACTAGACTTATTCAAATTACTCACATTCAATGTGAACTTAAAAGCAGGGAAAAGTAGGAAATTCGTTTATTTTTTCGTGAAATATCAAGGCCTTCAACACCTAGACACAAGGCATTGAAAACTAAATACACTGCCAAAAGTGATTACTATAATTACATACTTATAATACTTTCATTACACTGGCAAAGAAACACTTTTATTTGTCGCGTTGCTGTTAAACTGTTGGTGTAAAATTTATAAAACGTATTTTGCTGTTCAAGAACACTAGATACGATTAATATTCTTTAATTTTCTTCATAATTGAGTGCATTTACAAATTGTAATTTAATATTCCTGGCAAATATCATATATCAATTACAGGTTTAGACATGTTGCAATAGGGCGGTTCACAAGCAACAACAAAAAACCGGATGTGAGGGTTAAGAATTTCGGTTTATTGTTAAAAATTCATGCATTCAAGCAGCTGTTTTTTTTGCTTCGTTTAAAAAATTTTAACTATTTGATGAGACTTGTATAAAAGCGATTGTTATACGCCGCCCTATTGCTGCACAACTTCATTCTTGACTTATGGCGTGAACAGTGAACATGCAAAATGTTGTTTTTTTTCCAAGTGAAATTGAAAGCAAGAAAATTAGATTTATTCAGTAATTTAAGCAGGTGCTACATTTCAAATACATTGAATCCTTAATATATATTTAAAAATGTAGTGAACGAAACGTGTGGGGTAGAGAAACAAGACCGTTTAAAAGTTGGCCAAATGCGAATGTGAGAAATGCGGAAAAAAAACTGTTATTGATTTTTTAAAAGGAAAGTGCTCCCCTAAATACAAAAAGCTCATGTACACACACGCACAGGCAAAAACAAATTGGCTGGCAATTAAGGTTAATTTTACAAATATTGTGTAAAAAAAATGCCGCCAGCTGTTTCTTTTAAAATTAAAATTAAAATTAAAATATTAATAATTAAATACAATATATGTACGCATGACATATTATCGTAAGGCCCAATCATTTTTGTTAATGGCTATAATAGATTTTAGTGCAAGAATAAGATTTTGGAGTTTGACCTTAACATGGTTGGGGATTACAATTGAATGGAGTGGTTTTCAAATAATGCGGGTGTATGTATTGAAGCCTCCCTGTTTTAAAAAACAAATATTATATGTTGTATTCAAGCTGTAAACAAATTAATTTATATTAATTATAATATGGTCATGTCTCATCATATTATTGTTACGCCCAAACATTTTTGGTTTTTTTGTCTTTGGCCATAATACGTTTGATTATAATAATAATAAAAAATATGACTGTCACTACAACATGATTGGGCCCTACAATTGTATGGCCTGTCTTTGATAATAATATGGTGGTTTTTAACAATACTAATAGGGCCGTGAAAACTTTTAGATATCTTCTTCTTACAACAAATGGAAATGCGTTAATTATATGTTTAATCATATTGTTGTTACATTCAACCAGAATAATAATATTTTGACCACAATCATAATATGATTGGATAATAAATTCACATTGTTGTTAACAATAATAATATTATTTTTGTTGATCAAAACAAAATTAAATATTTTACCTTCTGAAAACAAGAGCAGATGCCTAAACCACTCCTTAAGTACTTAAGTTTGCCCTAATGCTCTGCAGAGATCCCTGCAATCATTTGGCAACAGTTTATTATATTATTATTATTATTATATTTTCCTTTTTACATCTCTTTTTTTCTGTTTTAATGAATTTGTTTTGTTGTTTTCTTTTTTTTTTTGCCTTTATCTTGATGTTATTTAAACAGGCAATATTTCACTTGGCTTAAGAAAGTCGGCAGACTTTTTATTGCAAAGTATTGCAAAGCTTAAAATTACCTTGCGAGCGGTGTTCACTCGTATTATTACCTGCTGCTTAGAAAAGTCAGTCATCATTTCAATGGTAGTAATCAGGAAAACTACATTTTTGTCTGGCATTTTTCTTACTTCCTCTTTTCCATTTCTTGTTGCCTTTTACTTCGGAATTTCTTTCCTAGTTGACGTTCTTAAAAATAATTATAGTGCAAACACTTCATGCGAATGTACGACAAACAGACATCATGTCTGTAGAAAATACTGGTTCTTTTCTTCTGGTATAATTTTGAAAATTTATCTTTATGTTTTTTTTTTCTTCTCGTTTTTTTTTTTAGCTGCTAAAAGACGGGAATGTGTGAACAGGAGTATTTAAAGTGCTGTGGCGTGTAAGAGATGTTTGAGAATGCTACGATGTCAAGTGGGTTCCGTTTCATTCGTTGTTGTTTTTTTTGTTGTTGTTGTTGTTGTTGTTGTGATGACAAGAAAGCAAGCACATATTGTTTGTAACATAAAAGCCAATGAAATGAAGTCTTGAAACATATTCAAAAATGAAAATTTTCCAAGTTGGTTTAAAGAAATATTGAACTCTTCAAGCATCGATGACATTTGAATGGCTGGTCTGTACTTTGTCAGTTATCAAAAGGAAATGGCCAAACAAACAGTTTGAATGTCTAACTTAAACCATTAAAATATCGTTGAAACTTTCACGAATTGTCAATTCTTCGTCAGTTGTATAACAAACTTTTCGACTATAATTGCGAAATTTTTTACTTCTTCTTGTGTCTCATTTAGGCCTCGACAAGATTACAGCCAACATGATCATGTGCAATAGATTTTGTCATCAGTTAGAGGATATCGGCGTTTGAATACTGTTATTCAGTGGTATACCAAAATGCTTCTAAGGCGTTGCCTACTGGGCAATTTTTTCAGATATTTCTGACAACTAATCGGACAAATTTTAATAGTTCTACCAAACAAGGGCAGAATATTACATGACCTGGTCTAGATTGACTTTTAGGAAATTAAATATTTTCCCTAAAGAATAATGAAAATGGATAAATGGCGACTAAAATATTTATTGTTTTTTTTTATTAGAAACTTAAAGGTCTTTATATTAATTGCTCGAAACCTCCATAATTTGATTTACTCGCATTTTATGAAAATAATAAACAACGCCGGGCCCGCAACATCGAGACTATTTATTTGATTTGCAGACTATTTAAGAAATGCATTTTTTCAAGTTCATTTATCGCTGGCAATTATTAATTTATTTATTTTTTCTTTTTTTTTTGGTCAGTATTCAGGTAACGGCCATACATATGCAGGGAATTGTAGCAGAGCTGGGTCACTGGGAGGAGGACAGAAAGAGTGGGGCTTCGCTATATTTGTTTTTCTACTATATTGAAGGAATGGGATGAGGATGTCACATGTTTCGCCATTAAATCAATTCACCTTCTCTTTCCACTTTCTGTTGTTCAACATGTGGGCCACTACGTTAATGTTCGACCTCGTGGGACAGGCCCACGTCTAATAAATAGACTTAATAACTGCCACTACTTACACCTCTGCTCAAATTTATTCGAACTGGCAACAAAATTATAGCATTTTTGATGGTACGCAGGTTTTATTATTTTTGGCGTCTGTTTCCACATCCCCTTGAAATTTAGAATAAAATTGTTGTTTCCATTTTAATTTATTTCGTGTTGAACTTAAATCATGAAATTCTGCCAAACTGATGTAAAAACTCGTTGAATATTTTTTAGAAAATTTGAATTAAGCCAACAACAACTAATTCATTTTTTCTTCTGCGCAAACAACAAAATTTAAAACAAAACGTGTTTTTCTGATCATTTTGTAGATTAAATATTTTTGCCAACAATAACGTTGTCAAGCACATTCTAAGAATTGGGTTTCATAAATTAACAGATTATTGTTTATTTGCATATATAACTTAAAATAAACGAACTTAAATACACATATATTTATATATTTATATATGTGTTTTGCCTGGAGTTGAACAGGATTAAAAAGGATTCTCTTGTCGTCAGCAATTGCGGGAATATGAAATTTTTGTGTAACAAAAATATGTTTTCTTTTCGAAATCTGTTGAAAACAATCAATACAGACAAATACGTATTTGATGACTGGATGGGTTCAAAGTACAGCGGCACAGTGGAGTCTCGCAAAGGCGAACTCGCAATTAATATTCTGCCATTTATTAAACTTTTTGGCAGATTTGGAAAAAATTTTTAAATCTCAGTGACAACATTGAATTCTAATTTCAGGCCATTTTAAGTATTTGCAACTCTTAGCATTTTCATGCTCCAATAACCGTAATTTAATTAGTCGTCAGTGGTTTCAGTTCAGTTTGTCAAGGACAAATCTGATTGCTAGAAGATTTAAAATTGATTGAAAGTGACATCAGAAAACTCTACGTCAACCGGAATTGACTTACATATTTTGAGACAAGACTCTGTAATGGGTTCTGGAAAATTCTAATTTCACAAGATAACGATTATTTCCGATATTAAATGAGGCGCTGTTAATATGATCAAACAACAAAAGTTGGCTTCTTTAAAGCGTCAACAAAATGGTAGAACGATAACAATCCAAATCTGGTGACGGACCTTATCCATATGTCCAAAAAAATGGTCAATGCTCCGTATAAATTAATTAAGAATTGCTGCGCATAAAAATTTGGAACAGTGAACTGAGAACTTTAACCAGCCGTTACAAATGAAATCCAGGAAAAAAAATTATATGTCATTTTCATAAATTAAAGTTTAATATTTCGTTTGTTTGCAATTTTTCCTAATCACTTTGTAGACTTAATAAAGTGCAATCGTTAACTGCCTATTGATCATGTCGGTCAACTGAGTCGATGTTCTACTGCAATAAAAATATGTGCTGGGTCAATTCAATGGCAAACAGCCAGTGTGACATTTTCCAGCAGATGCTGTTGAATAAACTGTTGTTTTGGTTTATGTGAGTTCTTTGGTTTTTTGTTCTTTTTTTGAAATCCATTTCACATGGAAACTGTTTTCATTGTCTGCGCAGAGTAATTTCTGTAAATGAAAAACCTTCACAGACAAAAATGTCCCATAAAACAGAAAACAAGAAAAACATAAAAGAAATTAAGAAAAAAAAAATCACTTTCTCCTCGCTACAGTTCACCGACTATCATTGAATTTACATGATTTATTGCGAATATGGTTTTCAGTTATTCCAGTAGCTTTTTTTTTTTTAATTTATTAATTCTTTTATTTCTTTTATTTTTCGTTTGTGGTGGTTTCTGTAAATCATCAAAAACTGTGACATGTTGCAGTAGTTGCTGCTTTCAAGCAACAACATGCAGCTGTGACATGATGCCAGTATTTCGTATCTGATTTAAGTGGAAGTTTATGTGTGTGTGTGTGCGTGTGCGTGTGTGTGAGTTGGCTTTTATGAATCCCTAAAGTGGCAAAACGGAACCAGATAAGTTCATACTTGTTACACTGAAGAGCTAAAAAGTACAAGTACAGCATCATCTGTTAAATCTGAAGACTATTCGGCCCAATAATAACGGCAAAGAAAATCGACTAGATACTGAAGTGTCCACTGTTATATTGTTGTGTGTGCCAGAGGATCAAATCTTCGATAAGAGTTAGCAACGGGGCTGTGGCACCTCGTACATGTACACATAATTTAGACCTATTTATAATGTTAAGCGGCCAAATTAAAAAATGAAAAAGCGCGTAAAGTCACATCTTAAATTTAATTGCAGCTATTAAATATTGTCTTCAAAGCCAACACTTAGTTTGACTCATCAGAAATACGGGTATGGGCAGTTTTTTGTAAACTCAGATTCCTGGCAGAGCAATTCCAGCGATTCCTCGATGAGTCCTGTTAAAGCTAATGAAATAGTCAAGTCATTTTTCAAATAAACAACAATCGACTTCTTTTGTTAATTTTATGAAAAAAAAAAACAAATTGGAATACTACGAAAGACATAAAAATGTGCTCCTTAAGAGCACTTGCCACATGTATTTCTGTTGCACAATTCTCTTTAGTACAATTTGTGGTGTTTGTTTTCTGGCTGTTTAAGCAATTTTCCACTCTTCCTCTTGCCTTTTCCATTGTCCTTCGGTTAACCTGTCTCCCACTCTTCTGCCGGCTGCAATTTAACGTGTTGGTTCCAATATGTTCATTTTGGTGAATGAATTTTTGTGTGTAAGACAGTTTCATTTAAATATTCAAGAATTTGTGTGCGGTTCAATTGCAACTGATTGGCATTTCTTATGTTTTTTTTGTTTTATTTTATTGAAATATTATTTTATTAAATTTACGGAAGAAAACGAAAAAAGTCAAAGGCAAACATATTATGACAGAAGTTCTCTGAAAAAAAAAACTGAAGTTATTCCAAGAGCTGGCCTTAAGTTGATGTTGGCAAAATAGCTGCCCATGTTCTTGTTATCAACAACAATTGAGGGCTGTTAACCGGCTCCTGCTAATATCGATACGATATAGAAGCGGGAATATATTAATGTCGTGTTGACTCTGGCAATATGGGTTACAAGCAAAAGTTATATAATTAAATTCTTTAGATTTCCTTTCACTCTACAATATTATACTTTTTCAGCCTTAAAAACTGCAAATATTTCAAGGATTATCTAAAAAAAAACGAGGTTATCATATATGAATAGAATAAATATATATATACATAAATTTAATTTGGAATTTCAATGAGTTTCTTAGAAAATGCTGTTTTTTTTTTGGTGTTTTTTTTTTTGGTTGGGTTAAGTGAGGTTATGTTCATTTAAATTAGGATTAGCTGAAAAGAATATGACTTTTATTTTAGACATAAAATATGTTAGCAGAGTTTTATTTTATAATGGCACTTTTTTTTAGGATTTTTATCTGGTCTTTGATTTTTGCACTGCAAAATAATTCTCAATTGTGAAGTCCAGACCAGTTTTAAAGAGCACAACAGATCCTCAAATATGAATTTAAAATTACAAGTTTTGGACTTTAGATTTTTGGTGCCAGCATATTTTATTTCTCTAACATCAAGCCTGATTATCGGACAAAATGCCAGCAAGATTTTGTTGAGGCTCTTTTGTATTGCATTTCTAACTAATGAAAAGGAGAAAAGCTCCAAAACAAAGGGGTCAGCTATGGAAGTTTTGATGTACATAATTCGAAATGATTATCATGCATTTCAAAATTAATTTTAAATATATTATATGTATCATATATTTATATTAATCAGTACGAAGGATGAGATTTCTGGTATTAAGTGTGACTATTTAAAAAAATATGTAAAAAATTCCTGAAAAAAAAACATTTCCAGGCCTGGCCTGAGAACAGAATTTTCCAGACCACATGAAATTCAATAGTATAATAATAATAGACAAAAACACAATAACATATATTGTAGTTTGGCGATTAGGCAGCGCATACGATATTCATTAAATTAATATTGTTATATAAAAAAGTGTTTCAAAAATAGTCCTTAAGCTTAACAATAATTTTCATAACACTTTTATAAAACTTATTACGCTAAAGTTATTTCGCTTAACAAATATATTATTCCCTTTTTGCCAACTTTCTTCACTTTTTCGCCGAAGAAGTCACAACAAGAAAAGACATAAAATAATCATGAAGTTGTTTGGAAACTATTCACAAGAACGTCATACATCTTGACTTAAATGACACAAATAATAATAATAATAATAATAATAAACTCCCAGATGAAGTGTTACTGTCATGACAAAAGTATATGTAATATACAGAAATGTTTGCACACAATAATGTAAGAGTTTTCCAAAGGACAAGCGGAACACTATCAGAGCACATGAATACCAAATATTTACAAACACACACTCGCACACACAAATACAAACACACACACACACACACATACACACACACACATACACACACACACACAAATAGACACCCATATGTACACAAATGTGGCCAATGTGCAGAAAACTGCACACACTCGTAAAAATGCATCTTCCCCCTAAAGATCAGGTGTTAGTTTATAGGTTAAAGTTTTGCTGTAACAACGAGTAACTTTTTTTCTTTTGAGGGCACCAACTCAAGCATAAATGAAGAAATTTGGTACTTGGAAAATATGTAGTTTCAGCATGAAAAGGAAAGAAAAGAAAATAAAAATGGCAAATCGTGAGGAAGTTTGAATTTGTGAATGTGGCCTCAACCATTTCCGCAATTTAGCTTTAAATGAAGCGCGCACCAGTTTTTGGGTACATAAGATTAAGAAGAGAGAGAGAGAGAGAGAGAGGGAGATCTAAAGCGTCAGTAAGTTCGATCCTGTACTTGTGTAGGTCCAATTTAGTCGAACTTTGCGAATTTTCCAGTTTTTGTGCACAGTGGGGTTATTAATTTCAAGGACCGCAGCGATATTTTCTGTTGATCTGTTTTTTTTTTCAGTTGTCTGTTTAGTAGTTACTCACGACTGAACCGATCGTCTCGAATTTGGCCACCAAATTGTCACCTGCAAAGTCTGCACTACCGAGTTTTTTAAGCCTTTGGACAATCCTGCAACTCCTTCTGATGGTTTGCAATCAGTAGTTGAATAATAAACTATGGATTGGACTAAAAGCCAGCAAAACAAGATGGCGATCGCAGGCCGCCAACTGTAAACACCGATTGAGGTCCACAATACGGTAGTTAAGTGGAATTAGAATCTATTACCTGGTAACGTTAGCAGAACTATTTATGTCATGCCAAAGCGACACGAATCCACTACTCAGCGATCACCAAAAGTAATATTTTTCCCCCTCCACAAGATCTTCAATATATCATCATAAGTATTTTTTAATTTATTTATTCATTGCGATTCATAAACGACCTAATTTGTTCATAATAACGACACTTCATAAATGCAATGATTTTCGATTACAAAAGCCTTCGATTCCTTTTCATATTTTATCTTTCCACCATCATTAGACTTATTTTCATTTTTTTTTTTGTCTTTGAATTGAGCAAAAAGTCTTCAAATAGGATTTAATTTCTCCTATTTCCGTCACATAATAAATGGTCTGTATAAGGGGGAAAAAATTATTTTTCAATGTTCACGGATGACATAAAATGAATTATTTTTGTCCTGCACAGGCCATTAGGCAGGCGAACAGTGGGCCATATTTCGGCTGAAGCTTAGAAAGCGGCCAAATAGCAAATGTTTCTGGTTTTAGTATTAAGATCAACTTTTTGCCTTACGGTTGTGTTAGCAAACAAAATTGCCCCAGATGGAGTGAGATTAATCTAGAAAAGGCACCAGAAACTCTATGGGGGGTAGAGAAATGCACTATTTTCTGAGGTTTACAGGTTGGTGACAGACCTGATGTCTTAGAAAATATAAAGAAACTCATCATGATGAGAATGGAATGTGTTTGCAACAATATGGCGCAACATGTCATGCGGTGAGTACAAGGTTCGATTTATTGATGAAGTGGATGTGTCAATCGTGCCATTTGGCAGCTGCCGATTAGTTGCTGTGGCGCTACATAAAGTCACTGTCGTATGCCGAGTGATGCCTTAATGGACATGCCTCAAAAAAAGTACCCCAAAATTGGTCCCTCACAACGATGGTCTCAAGAGAACTTTTTCAAATGCTAATCTCCAGCACTGAGTTTGCCAATAAAAAATTTAGTTTTAGTAAAATTTAAGTTGATGATGATTATTTTTTAAAGTTCTCCAAGGCTTAAAAAACACCCTGTATATAATTTTGAGCTTGAGAGAGCAAATTACAGGCGATAGCGATATACCGATTAAGAACAATGAGGTGTTTGTGTGATGAACACAGTTTTTTTTCAAACAACACGAATACAATCAAGTTCTAATTATTATTAACGCCAGCGTCTCAACAAGATATTCGGTAAAGCCAATTTTTAATCCAATCAAAATTAAATTTTTTTTATGAAATATTCCGTTGGCTGATAGAAATCAAAATTTGAAAAGGGTTTAAAAAAAAGTTTGATGAACAAATATTAACTTTAACATTTTGTATAAGAGGGTGTGGCCTTCAAAAGACAAACATGGGAAGAATTGTTCCCAGTTTATTTTCACACCGAAACCGATAATTTTCAAAACATTCGACCTCCATCACCTTCTCCGATTATTGTCTATTAGTAAAAATAATTAAAATTCATTAAGCGGAAAACTATAACAAATTTATTTAGTGGATTTGACCCCTTTTTAAAAATTTTTTTTATTTATCACAAAATTGACTAAGAACAGTTTTAGGAATTTTATTAATTCCTTCCATATTCAATTCAAATTATCATATTTTCTGATTTTTCAACTTTACGGGAGACTTTTAAATATAAATTCCAAAAAAAAAACCTTCAAATTCAAGCAACAACGAACAAATTAGGATTCCGTTTCTTTTCTCTATAATTTAGCTTCTATCTTGTTTTCCGACTACGAGTCCACTTACTCACACTGTTCGAAAGATTTACGCAAAATTGCAAATTAAATATAATCACATCAAATGAATAAAACTATATGCAGCTAAATGCAAACACAAAAAGCGAACAAGTGTTCACAGAGTAATTGGAAATAAGTGCTGGATGCAAAACATAAAGCAAATAGAACTGAGCGCTGGAATAGCAACTAGAAACCACAATGAGCGACTGCAAGAACTTCAAATAAAAGTGGCAAAAGAGGCAAAAGAGACAGCGGAAAAAGAATGCAAATCATAATTGAATTTGTAGTGAGTTAAGCGCTGTTCAGTTGTCACAACCACAATAATCTACTTTGGCAAATCAACTTTATTTCTTCGCAGAATACAGTCAGCAAGTAATTAATTGTAATTGTCATTCTGTTGTGTCATCAAACGATTCAAAATGGAATTTTGCTCAATTTTGTACGCCAAAAGAAAAGCATTAGTGCTTTAATGAAAAACTACAAAAGGTTTAATAGCACTTGAGTGGATTTAGGTTTCCTGCAAGTAATTCTATTTTGCTATTGAATATGAAATCATGTGGGTTGTATTGAAAATTCGAAAAATCAAAACCGTCTTGATTTTCTTGCTTGTTTTTTGTTCTGAGTTTGTAGAGATTCTTATACGTTGCGGTTGCGTTGTGTTCGGTCCAGCCCAAAGCTGTCATACGTTACTGGACGAAACGATCTGAAAACAGCTCGGAATTTCCAATATGGAATCACTATCATTCCGATAGGGCTAAAAAAAAAAAACACTTCTGGTTTCGTTACGTATGAGTGATATTAATTCATGCCATAAGTATTTACCTTCTACCGATTGCTTTTGAAATGTCCCATGACAGAAACTTTCGGGCACTTACTTTACTCCAACACTTTGGCACTACCACCACTCCCGCCTTTGAGCGGACTTTATCATTTGCAGATGCGGTCATCCGCTTGAGAAAAAACCAGTTCTCATAAACGGACATTTGTTTTAGGCTAGAAACACAACTGCGACGAACAACGCATTTGCAGTCACGTATATTCGTCACCAGAATTAAAACACATTCGCGTATATAAAAATGCATTCAGTTGTGGCGTTGGTCGAAATTCGTCCTGCTCGGCGCAAGTTGAAATCATTTTATTTAGAATTTTTGCGCCGGCGAACAACAAGCAAATCAATATCAGGTGTCTTTGTAAACAACTTTATCAATTGCAACAGAAGTTGTTTATTCCCAGTTATTGTGCGAATGATTACCGCCTATTTCTGTCATTAGTCGTTTGCAGCTTTTCTTCTTCATGTCATAATTAATAAATAAGTTTGTTAAAACTCTTCTCTGTCGCATAATTTTCAATCCAACGCTTTTTTCCCCCTTTGCTTACGCTTCTCTTTCGGAAAGTTGCCAGCACATATTAGAGCAACAGCTGGTTAGCTAAACCATTCATTATATGATTCGTGGGATTCCCCTGTTGGCAAAACAGTGGATGTGAAGTCATGGGGTTAGTGTTTAAAACTTAAAAGATTTTTATCGTGTCGATTAAGATTTTGCTGCTTTCAGTTATTTTATTTATTTCCTTAAAGCTGAATTTGGAGCTTAAATGTGTTCGGACATTTATTGTACAATTTTATAACAAATATTTACGTTTCAACTCATTATGTGGCGATTTAAAAAAGGATTTTTGTTTGTTTTTTTATTGTTTTTAAAGAAAAAATATAGCCAGCCATTTCCTAAAAAATTAAAGGTGCTATTTCGTATAACAACAAAATGTTGCTTGTGATGTTCGAAATAAATCTTGGCAACACATCGTATCGTATAACAAAAATCTAAGTATCACATGATTTTCTCTGTCGGTTTAATGTGTAAGAATGGGACTTTAAAAGGGCGTTCCGCAGGTAAACCTTTAAAACCTTCATATATATGTTTTTTATACTAGAATCATTTAACAGATTATTATTACTTTTGAAAACAACAAATTCATTTAGTCCAACACTACAAGTAATTGATTATAATTTATTGGTTATTACAGAAACCAGATTGATTACAGAAACCCCATTAATAAAGACTCTCTTATGCTGGTTTTACATATAAAAAAGTTAATTTAATTTGTAATGGCAACTTGTTGAACAACTTCATATATAGTCCCTTCTAAAACAACTTAACACCGTCTGTCTTACTAATATTTTCAGGACTTAACTTCATCATACAAACGTTAAACGTTTTAGTCCCGCTGGTACAATGATTTTTAGAATGGATTTCATGGCAAAACTAACAGCATGAAATCATGAATATTATGTTTGTACTGGCAGGCCTTTTGTTCCGGCTTTCATTGTTAAAATCATATTCATGATGATTTGTATTCGCTGTCATAATTTGGTAACAATTTTCAATCGACCACCAGCCCACTGCTAATCAAAATGTTACTGCGCGTGGTGAAGTGCGTTGGTAGAAAATCGAAACACACAGTTTGTCCGCACACAACAACAACAACATCAACATCAACAACAACAACAATTTATCAATTAAGCAAATACTAAATTTATATGACATTTACTGGCCAAATATTTGTGTGCCATTTAAAATTTTATACGCAACTGTAATACAAATTTTAATTATAATTATTGTGATTTTCGTTGCTGACAAGTGTGGAAATATTTGGCCAAAATTGATGTGTTGCAAAAACTAATTAATATTCGATGGAGAATTTTATGATTTCTGAATCGTAAATGAGAACAGCGTTGCATGCGAAACGATTAAGGCCACAAAGTCAGTCGGTCGTCAAGATTGTGGTGAAAGATTAATGGAATAGAGAGAACAAATAGCACTGCCGTAGATCTCTATTACTTATATGAGGTGGATGTCATATTTAATTTGTTTTTTAATTTTCCTTCACAGATTCTACCCCATGTCGTAAGTTACCTCAATATACATCCATGAGCAACCTAAAAAATAAATAAAAAATAGGTTCTCACCCCTGAAACAACTTGACAGCTCATTGTCAACAATGTTCCATTTAACCAACAGACGAATGTGTTTCTTCGGGATGTATATAAATTGAATGGAAACTTACAAATTCAAAGTGATAGCGACTAGTTGCCCTCTATGATCACGCTGACACACACATCTCAATTATTTTAATCATATTTTGCCAAAAACGCAATTATTGACGTCGCTTGTTTTGGTTTCTAAGAGTGTAAATAATTGATAGACTGCGTTAGATATTATTCCAAAATTTAATATAGAATTTAATTATTAGTTTTGTAAGTCAAACTGCTAAATGCGCCGCCTGCCCTTTCTCTTAACAAGTTTCCTATTTAACATACATATATGGTTTTAATTACATTTAAACAGATTATAAACTGAGATTAAAATATAAGACAACTTAAGTAATCCATTTGGGTGTTGATTAACAGAGTACCGACCGTGAAACTGTGAAACATCCCCCCGTGGACTACAATTTAATAATATTTAAAATGTTTGTTCCCATATCAAAGTAAGAAAATGCAAACCATTTAAGTGTTGATAAATAAAATACCGACCGTGAAACTGCTGAGTGTCCCCCTCTCTAGCTTAATGCCTACAATCGACGTGTCTTGACATCTTGGAAAAATATGTTCTGCCTTAATGCAAGCAAGAAAATGCAAACTATTTAGATGTTGCTGAATAGACTACCGACCGCGAAACTGTTTCCCACCACCTTCTTAAACTTAATATCAACAATTTACTTCTTCAAAGAAAGAAAGTGCAAACTAAAGCTGGTTTAATTATGGAATAATTAATATTAAATTTTATATATTTTTTAAATTTTGCATTTGCTTTTAAATATTATAAACAAATATTTTCTAATTACTGAACAACTTCAAAACGTACAGCTGGTTCAAAGTTTTCTTTCTGTTTCGTTTTTATATTCATTGCACCTTCGGGAGCCATAAAAAGTATTTTTTTTTTTAGATTCGTCTTATCTTTCTGTTTGTTTGAAGTTAAATTTTCCAATTAAACATTTTCTGTGGCAAAACTTTTGTGCATTTCAGTTGGGCAAAAAAGAAAATCGCGCTATACAGCAATAATATGAATACCAGAAAGAACACAGATTCGTAGTGATAAATTAAATTTTTGTCGATTGTATTTTGGCAGTTGCACAAACTATAGGGAGATATTTGAATACAGGCACAATAACTCACACCTTGAAATCATTAGAAGTCTATCACCCAGATATAATAAACATTTTCGAGCACTCATCACTTTGAAGTAATTAAACATTCGACTCTTCGTTTTTAACTTAGTCCCAGTGTAGCCTGAAATCATCGATTTCAGCCAAATAAACAAACAATAAAGCGGAAGAGATTGCCAAATATTTAAACGAAAGTGTTTGTCTGGCAACGAGATGAAACTGTAAAATAAATATGAAATAAAGCAGATTTATTGTTTGCTAACCCAACAACATACAAGAATTTGGCTCCATTTGGGTGTAGTAAGTCCTCTATAGCAGCTGCAAGTCATTCCGCCCGAGTTTAAGAATCGTGAAGTTTTGCTGCCAAAATTTTGTTAAGTTGCTTTTGCACTTTCACTCTGTTTGCACTCTGCTCGTCTACTTAGCAAAGAAACACCAAAGAATCATGGGCCAAAGATAAACTTGAAGGATGGAATATGTTTTTTTTTTTTGCGAAAAACAATAAATATATTTTTTATGTCTAAAACCTAACAATTGCTTTATATTTAAAGTGCTTTTCTTTTTGGGTCACAAACAGCAACATGTGCCATAAAACATAAACTTAAGAGTACAAGCCAAGTCTACAATTATTCTTGTTGCTAAAAAAAAGGCAGCATTTTTTTCTTTAACAATATAAATAGTTGAAGGGAAACTAAAATAAATTTTTTATTATTTTTAAACCTAAATCTAGACTGTGTGGGCCTTATAGACACTTGCAATAAATGTGGTAAAAAAAATGACGCAGAAGCGTCAAAATCAACATGAAATTTTTAGCTTTTTTCTCTTGTTCCATAACATTTCAGTTTTCGACTTACCAGCCCTGGTATACCAAAGTTGGTTTTCATACCAGGTTTTGTTTTGTTCTTATCCTTTCATAATATTTTTTTCGACTTACCAGCCCTGGTATGTTTAAGTTCGAATGCTCAGAGCAGGAGAAAAGTGAGTTTTACTAAATTCTACAATCTTTGAATATGGTTTTGTTTTCGTCTTACCAGCCCGGGTAAACCAAAGTTTATATTCACGCCAGGCGGAAGGCCGTAATATTTTTTGGCTTAAGACTTACCAGCCCTGGCATGCCTGTGTTTAGATACTCAGGACAAGCTTTCTGCCTACTTTATTCTACAACATTTCAGTTTTCGTTTTATATTCACGCCAGCCGGAAATCTTTATTTCTTATCTCTCATAAAATAGGACAGGCGGAAAATGATTTTCTGCTGCGAATACATTTCGAACGTTGAAATGTCAGCAACCTACTAAAAAACTATTTCAAATGAGAAGTAGATTTTTAAAAATGTTTTACAACAGGCGAAAATGTTTCCTCGATTACATTCGTCTTTCTACTTTGATTACATTCACGTGTAACCGCCACAACCCGGCCGGAAACAGGTTGGGCCTTGGCGTACATCACAAACTTATGCATTCTGCTCTCCAGGGTATAGTTCCTCGGTGACCCCTTTATATCTTAAAAAGGCATTTTGGGTTCGTCATTAGCTGAGATGTGTATCTTGGCTATAACGTTTCTGTGTGACTTATGCCTAAAAACGCCGGAAGGAGCACTAGTAATTCCTGGTCTTCGGATATCCAAATACCATCAAGAAGCTGTTGATTTGCAACCACGAACGATTCTGGTCTGACGTGTGTTGTTTTCCATGGATTTCACTCTGTTGGTGCCGTTGCCTTGACTTTCCAGAGAACTTTTTACAGGAGCGGCAATCGATAGCAGAAACTCTCGAGCATTTGATTTGTGGCCTGGGACTTTTGATGCACGTGGCGAGCACTTAGCAGCTGTATGCATCTAGGAAGCCGTTCACCAGTTCAATCGTGCCGTTAGTCCACCCTCAGATGACTGATGCTGGCCCTGGAAATCAGTTTCCCATTTTGTACGCTGAACATATTTCGTGTCATTCAATTTGCCATTTAAACTCCGAACTATAAGAGTTAAATAACTTTGCTACAACTTTGTTGCTCCTTGCCACCGAATGGGGCAAATATGTGTAATGAAGATTATTGCTAAAGCAAATTAACTCAACTGAGAGCTGCGCTTAAAATTCAAAAGTTGTGCCGCCATCGTCACTCGGTTTTCTTAAACTCGCCGTTGAATTTTTGCCTAATTATTTAATAACTATTCTGCGAGTTATTAATTACAGACATAAAATAAGAAAAAGTCACAAAATGTATTCGTTTTGTGCCTCCTTTGGCTTCTTATGACGTAATAAAAGTTTACAAAAACTACACTTTTTAATGGCATCATGAAAGGAAACTACAGAAGAAACAAAAATTGTGAATAGTTGTTTCCGCAACTTTCTGCTACTTCAGATGGCTTTAGTGCTTATGAAAAATTTTTCTCCTTCCCCCTCCCCCTTTTAAGCTGGAAAACTAAATCCAAAAAAAGCCATTTATCAGGGAACGAAAAAAATCAATTAATTACTATTCGTGTCGATCTTCGTTCTTCTTTCCTTCGTTATGCCAGTAACAAATTTAGTTGAATTTCAATTGGTTTTCCCTTTTTGAAGTTTGCATTTTATTAGTGAGTTCTTTGACATTTACAAACGATTAAAAATATTCTACTTACGAAGGCAGCAGAATGGAATGGAAGGAAGTTAAATGAGCTGCTGTGATTGGCTGGAGCAAAATTAAAACTTTTTAATTGTACCAAAAAAAAAAAAAAAGTGACTCAATGGAAAAAGTTTTGACAAAACTATAAAATTTACTAAGTTTTCTTTCATATATACAATATGTTTTTTGAATTGCAGATTGAGTTCGCCAATTTGTTGTTAAATTCTTAGCAGAGTTTAAGCCAAAAAAAAAAGGATGAGTGATTACGTGTTAAGCCTATTACCAAAGCCGGCAGAAACGTATTACGCGAGGAACCCTTTCCCTGTTGTAGTCACCCAGGCACACACTGATGGCCGGTCTGGCAATTAATGGTTCGTGAGGGTTTTGGGAAGTTGTTGCACAATCACAGTAATATGTTTGTTTAGTTTTAGTTGGCCTGTCAACCGAGGAACTCCTTGCCCCCCAAATACGCCAGAAAACAAAGTGTCGCAGCTTAAAACCTGCTGGCCGGGGGAATATCAAACCAACAACAAATGGTCTAATGTCTCGCCTCAAAACTTTCTAGTACAACGTCCACACTTGGGGATAGCGTGAAACAGGTGATCTAACAAGGTCAGCTGCCAAATGTTGAAGGGTAAATAGCAGTAACTACAGCAGTGAAGAGTTACAACTCCTCACACCCTTAAAAATGTTGTACGCAAGACTTCTACACTATAACAGAAGGTTAAGTCCTCCGTATCACAACTTCGGCAGAAGTTGTTTTCATGAAGATGAAGAACAAAAAAGGACAAATTATATTCCGTAATCCATATCAAATACACCGAAATTTTCAAGAACTTAAAGAATCTAAACACTAGTTAGTTTATTGGTCAACCAATGTCTTCTGATAACCAAATGTAGTTGTTTTTGTATTTCCCCTGGCACACAACAAAGTGTCACAATTAAAACCCAGTTATGCTGATTTTACAAGAACTACAAAAAGCCCACTGATGAAATCAAAATGTGCTGAAAATTAGTCTGTACTACGACGCTGATGGTCTGGCCAACGTTATTTTCATTGGGCAGTTTTAGAATATATTGGATGTGAATTGATACCACCTGAAATTCGACTATATTGTTTGTTGTTAACGTACGCAAAAAAAAAATTAGCTTCATCGCTGCAGTTTCCAACTGCTGGTATGGGTGCTACCTTCAGCGAATACATGTCATTGTTTTTGGGACGAAACAACGACGCTGCGCAGGACGAAAAATTCCCCAGGCGTTGTTTAAGTTCTTGGCAACATCGACTCTTTCAGATGCTGCGGCACAGCAGCTTCGTCGTGCACGTATTGGATGGTTATATTGTGAACCAATAGTTTGCAAAATAATAAAACCAGACGCAAAAGTAGCAGTCAGTTGGCCATTCCATCAATTATCGAAATGAAAAACTGTTTTTTTCCATTTCTTAAAAAATAGTTGTAGAGAACGAGGAAAGCAAAATCCTACTCTCACGAAATGAAATGCAAAATATTATAAATATTTTATACCATCTTTAAACTATTATTTCAATTTTATATTAAAACTACTACCAACCACTTCAGTGTCTATTTTTAATATGATGCTCTCTTTCCTTAAGAAGAAAAACCAAAAATATTATTTGACCGCCGAATATGTGGATTTCTATGTCAATCCGTCTCTCCACCGTTTCCACATCCACCACGTGCAACAGCTCAATATTCGCATCAAAAACAAAACAAAAAAAACTTTCTTAATTTCACCATGTTTGGCCGTTACTCGACTGTAAAAATGAAAAACAAACAACTTGTTTCTTTTTATGTGTTTTACTCGTATCTTCATATTTTTTTATTTTTTCATTTTTAGATTTTTTAGACTTTCTAACCCAGTTTTGTGTTCCCTTGTACAGACTCTTCTCCAACAGCATCAGTTTGATTGAAATTTTATTTTGCTGCCATGTAACAATCCCACAAAAAAGGCAAAGAAAAAAGTAATGAAATGTGGAAATCAACTCGTTAGTTTTACCAATTTTTTTCAAAACTAATCTGTTGTTGAATACGAAATTCTCCTTTTTACTGCTGCAACGCAAAACTGGCAAAGCGAACGAAAATGAAAAAAAATCCTACCAATTGCAATAGTTTAATTGTGATAAAGAGTATTTGAGTGATTTTAAACAAACACTCGGGGTGTGTTTTTTGTTTTTATAAAACGTTTTGAAAATAATTACTATCAGTCAAACGAAGAAGCGTTGAAAAAACAAAACGTTTGGTTGTATGGAGTTTTGGAAAAATGCCACAAAAATAAAACGCCCAACAAAAGAGAATTGATTTGGGGATCTATTTTATCTCAAACCTGGTAACTTGTTTGTATTAATTAAGGATCTCTTTTTTCTGATACCTGGTAACTTGTTTGTATTAATTAAGGATCAATTTTTTGTCTTCTACCCGGAAATTTGTTTTATTTTCTTTTTAACTAAATTTTATGTTAAATCAGGGGCCACCTTTGCCCATAACAACAGGTCAGTGTTTTCTTCTTACTACATCTTTTTACGGGTATCTTTTGTTTATTTCGATTTGTATGATTTATGTCTTAAAATCATAAAAGTTTCACGTAGACAGCTGGAAATCGCCAAAATAAAAATCACGTTTTTCGTTAGAGATAAAACTTATACAATTAAAACGAATAATAAATTGAATTGAATACCATAAACTTCTTCAGCGTTTTATAACATGGAGCAGCACTCAGAGAATGAGTTCTACAAATTATGGCAGAACTGGAAAAATTAGAAAAAAATAAAACTGTGATGAATTTTACATTAAAAGTGTTAGAATAAAAAAAAAAATTGCTTAAAAATCGTTTAACTAAAAATCGCCTAGAAGGCCAAAACTTTTGCTCTTTATTGAGCATCAAATACATCCTGATTTTAGAAAATAATCAACTCCCTGGAAAACACTTTGCTACAGATTTCGTTAAATTTCCAACCAAAACTGATTCTATTTCCAATTACCGCTTAGTAAATGTGAATAATTTTAAAGCTCCTACATACAGCCAAACCAACTTTAAGTCTAAAATAATAAAATTCCATTTTCATGACAATTTATTTGTACAATAACAGCACAACACATTTCAAAAAAACTTTGGCCTCAAATGAAGGATACTTTTAAGTTTTACTGCATGTAGAAAATTTTTCTATGGCGCTTAACTCTACTCGACTTTTGAGTATTTTCGTGATAAATCCTATTCTATTCTACATTTCCATATAAATTCAACAATGTTTTGCCATTGTTTCCTTTTTGTGTGCCGCATAAGAGCATTTGCACAAACAGCATTTCGAGTTCATCGCTTCCAAAATTTTTGCCACTTTAAATGTACCTCTGCTGGCGTGTAAAGTATTGAAATAATTTCATGGTATTCGTATATTTTTTCTGATTTTTGTTCGCTTTTAGAACTACATTGGAAACCGAAGTGATGTATTCCGTGCTTCATTTGGTCACGGTGAGCAAAATCGCTCACTCCTTGACTGTTTTCTTCCCATAAATCTTATTTTTATACAATAAAAATTTACATATATGTTTAATTATTAATCAAACTCATTTGGCTGCAACTAGAATGTTGTCATTTTAAGGTAAATACTCTGTGGGGCAACATTTTTCACATGTAACACCCCTGGACTTGCCTATCGAACGATAGATATTTAGGAGGCGGTTAGACGATTTTTCTTCCCTTTTTATTACATTCAATCATGTGCAAAAAACCTGTGATTATGATTTCAAGTCACAAAATTCGTAATCGCAAAAAAAATTTTTAAGAAATGACTTCTAAGTGAACTTGTGCCTTTCACAAAAAAAAAACTTCACTTCAAACAGCAGAAATGGCAGCTCACAAATAAAATTTCAAATACACTATATTTTCATCGATTTTATTGAAAATTTTCCACTCTAAAAGTATATACACACGTTTTATTTGTACGATTTCAGAGTGCCATCTGTTCTTATTCCCGTTCAAAAAAAAAAAAAAAAAACAAACAATCAATCAAAAATGTTACCAGACCTTTAGACATATACATAATAAAATTAAGCGATTTTCAGCTCATGAAAAAAATAAATAATAATAAATAAATTTAGCTTTTTTCAGCACATGAGCGATTATTTTACGTCTCAAATCCATATTGACACATAATAATAGACAAGTTCAGCAGTCAGCTGTTATTGAGAATTGCATGGCAAACAAAATGTTGCTTTAATTATGTGGCAACAAAAAGAGAATGTTGCTGATACATTTATGAACTTTTTTAAGAAAAAAAATTATTTTTTGTTTGGCATGTGCTTTGACAACATTCTGCGTGCTACCATGAACAAAATATTAGGTTAGGTACGAACTGGTGTCAGATCTTACTATATTGTCAGTAAGATAAGAGTAAAACTGTCTTGGAAAAGCGAGAACTGGCAATATTTGTCTTACAACATTGTTGGAGAAAACATTGTCGGTCCAGTGTAAGACAACCGCCAGAACACTCTGCCTTGACATTGTCAAATTACTATTGGCAAATATATTCAAACTAATGCACGCGGTAATGATGTTGCTATTGAATAAAAATATTTAGCTGCAAATACTGTCCACACAATAGAATTCTTTGGTCATATATTGCAACAGATCTGACAGTGTTTGTCATACAATAATCTGACAGCGATGTGAACAGACAATTGTTATTGTCGGTTAAGTCAGACCTGTGCTGGCCAATGAAATTATGGGGGTTTGTTTTTAATCGTGCGAACTGATCATTTATCTGCTGCAGCAGATGTCTCATTGTCATATCTTACAATATTGTATCTGCTGGAGCAGATGTGTCGTTGTCACATCTAACAATATTATTAGATCTGGCCACCATCAGTACACAGCTTTAAATTTAATTCTATATTGGAAACACATTCCAGCAGCAAAAAACTTTACTTCTACGGCCGTATTATAAGATGTGACAATATTGTAAGATCCAACAATTCTTAGTAGATTGCCTCAAGCTAAATGCTTTTTGGAAATAGCAAATGTTGCTTTTCCGAAAACTTTACATTTTCTGGCAAACAATTTGCCAAAACTGAAACTAAAATTTATACTAAAATTTATAATTTTGCCTAAAAAGTCACTCATGTGTGTGACTTACTCGTACTGTTGCAACAACAACCGCAATGTAGAATTGTTCAAGTTTGTTTCGTTTGCTATTTGTTTTGTAAAAGTAAAAGTTTTGAGTGTGTGGCGAACAAGTCTACAATATGAAACTGCCTGCCACAGTCGTCGTAGTAAATAGAAAGTGTTTTAAATCATGCTGTCATATCTCGAGAGCAAAAAGGAATGCAAAAGAACCCGGAGAAAAGGAACAAAAAATTAAATTAAAAAAGAAAAAGTACAAATACACACTAGTAACATGCAGGCGTAAGTGATACTCGTCGTATGCGCCAAAGAAATATACAAAGTGAATTTTATGTGAATCTTAAATGAACTAAAACATGTGACAGCCAACAACTGTTGTAATAGTTAAACCAACCATTATATTGTATGAAAAGTGTATACGAGAAACGAGATACTTTATAAAGCAATGAAACTTCCGCTTTGTGTTCTTCGAATTCAATTGTTAGAAAATGGAAACTTGAAATAAAAGTTGCTATTAAAAATTAGGGGACCATAAAACTTAGAGAAATTTATGCTCAAGCAAACAATAAAATGTAGGTTTTCGTCGCTAGAGTCTTGAAATATTTGTTATATACAACATATTAAATGTCGGCTTTGAAGAAAATAGATTTGAAAAAGGATGGCACAGCAAAATGTTGTCCCATTAATAATGCCACATATTTACCACATAATGCTCGTCCAACAAGCCCCAGTCCGTAAAAAAATATCTGAATAATATATATAAAATTATCTAAATATCTATTGATGGTATGTTGTAAATTGTTGTTGGTAATTTCTTTATAAATAACATTAAAATACCAAATGCTCGAGCACGCAAAAAAAAAAAACTATTTAGCCATTTCACAAACTTTCATATGAGTTGTATGTTGTAAGTAATTTTTGTTGTTGTTGTTGGTAATTTCTATGCAAACAATTACTTAGAAATGATGAACCAGAATTTATAACACACAACTTGAAACGAAACATTGTGAACTGGTTAATTATTGGCAACCATCTTGTAACACAGTTACAGTTCAAACAGTCTTTTTTCAGATCGTTGCCATTACACTGAAAATATATTGCATAAAATTTCAAATACTATAACCATAAATAGGCAGCCAGTTTTGTGTATAGTCCCTGCTCGCTATATAAAAGAACATCGTATATGTCGCATTATCGTTCAAAATTATATAGTCATATTTTTTTGTTGTGTAGAATTTTACTTTAAAAGTTGTCTTTTATGTCTTTTGAAGAACTTGGTACTATGACCAGAACTGGAAATGTGTTATTTGTTGGTTAAATTCATCTCTAGATCGAGAAATTTTACAAACTTATATTTAATACAATTTATTTAAACGTATAAACTATTTTCTCTCAAAATTGCTTATAATGAAAAGTTGAGTTTCAATTTCGCATCTTATTAAAACTTCCATACCTGGCATTTCGGATTTTTGACAGCGATACGTACATATATTAAATGTATCTGTTCGCAAGCGCATTAACAAATGTGAAAACATCTTTCCGTTTCAACATATTACAGCCCTGGCGGAGCTGACGGCTTTTATGGAATTTATTTCGGATGGTCCAAAAGAATTAACACAAAGAATAAATTTTTTCTCAAAACAAAATAAGTTTTTTGTTTTCGATTCCACTTCATGGCTCAATGGGCAATTTATTTAAATTAGAGGTGACGAACAGCGCCACGTAAATGCTGACCCCTTCGCTCTCTATAACACACGTTTTTTATTACTCTATTTTAAGATGTCTGCAACCACTATTCGAACTTCTCGCCGTGTACTGGTTAAAGTGCAGTAAAATTGTATTAATATTTTCTAAGACCTCAAAAACATATAAAACATATTAATTGTCGCTACCCTAATAAAACCCACACACGTGCGAGTGCTCGAATACAGAACTCTTGCATTTCATTTTTAAAAGTGATTGTCAGCTTTTATAACCAGGCACTTGATTGTTAAAGTTTCGCCAACACTGCAGACTCATTTTGCAGGCTAAACGAGTTCTTGGCAAATCCGTCGAAGGAACAATATCATATATTGCTGCAGCCCTTCATTTATTGTAGTTGAAGCTAGAGAGTATCATATACGAGTTGTCGTACTTAATCTTTGGCAGCAAAAGGAAAAATAATTACGCCACATAAAGTACAAAGAACAGCAACTGCTTGTCGTTAAAGTTGAACGGGAAACAGATACGGCAACTTTATGACAGAATGGTTGCAGTCAACTTACACTGATATGTGGCTGTTGTTGGAAATAACTAAATTAAATAATGAAATTTGATTTCATACGTATTAATATAAATGCACATCTATGGCAATTAAATATTGTGAAATTAAGAGGATAAACTGAATGATAAAATGATGGCGGCGTATTTTGGATAGCAAAATGAAATACAGTTTTCAACTGGACTTGTTCTTAATATCTTCCTGCATAACTCTTGTATTTAATTATTCTTTGTTTAACTTTGATTCGTATTTCAAGAACAATGAAATAAATAGATTGTATAATTTATAGAAAGTGCCTTTCTAGGAAAAGTACCTCACAAAGAAGTTACTTTTCAAGGAAAATATCCTTTAATGAAAGTACCTCTGAAAGAAAGTATTTTTCTGGGAAAGTAACATTTAAAGACAGGACATATCAAAGTAAGTTCCTATCAAAAGGTACTTTTTTGAAAAGTACCTATCAAAGGGTACTTGTCTTTCTATAAATGTGTGTTTGTTTCATTGATGTTGAAATACGAATCAAAGTAGCCGAAGAATAATTTAGTACATGAAAAAAGTACCTTTCACAGAAAGCATCTTTCGTGGAAAGTACGTTTCAACGAGAGTATCTTTCAAAGAAAGTACAAATCTAAGAAATTATTTTTCGAAGAAAGTGCATTTTAAAGAAAGTACCTTCAATAGAAACTAGCTTTCCAAAAAAGTACCTTTCAAAGAAATTGCCTTTCAAAGAAAGTACCTGTCAAAGACAGTACTTTTCACAGAAAATATTTTTCAAAGAAAGTACCTTTTATTAAAAATAGTTCAAGAAATAGAGCACACTAAGAACGTTTTCTGATAACAGAAAGTACTTTTAAGAAAATTACCCTCAAAAAAGTAAAGAACACATTTTAAAGTAAAGAACACATTTTAAAACAATATTTTTTCCAAAATTTGTCCTTGGCGAAAAGTACCTTTAGAAAGCGAAAGGAAAACAGCAAAATTAAATATTTCGGAAAAGTACCATTAAGGGAAAGTACTCTTCAGAAAAAAAGAGATTTAGCAGAACTGCCTTTTAAGCAATTGCCTTTCGCGACAATTATTTTCACAGAAAATAGCTCTAACAACCCACTTTAAAAAAAGGTATCTTTAAAAACAAAAAAGTACCTTTGGCAAAAAGTTTGAAAAAAGACTTTAAAAAAATATTTATAAAAATATAAGTTCTAAAAACCAGTTTCTTTAATAAAAAATACCTTTTTTAAAATGTACCTTTTGATAAAAAGTACTTTTAAAAAAAAGTACCTTTTGAAAAAAAGTCCTTTTTAAAAAAGTAGCTTTGTCTTTCCTTAGTTCAATTTGAAAAAGCTGAGACTTACACGTAATACCATTGAAACAAAGTACCTTTTAAAATTGTACTTTTGGAGAAGAGAAGGAGCTTTGAAATAAAACATTTACAGCCTCAAAGGCACATATTTGTAACGTAAAAATTCCCTGTCCTTTGATAAGTGCTACGTTTTTTATATTAAACAAAAATTAGGAGTTTCAACTTTCAAAGTTGCTGTTACTTTTTTTGTTTTATTCTTATATTTTCTTTCTTGGTCTTAGAGAAGAAACCTTCTGGAATGCAATATTCCTTTGACACACATATATATGAGTATGAGAGTACTTACTTATGTGTGTAAAGGTTGGAAAACCAAAACGTTTTAATTAATTTCATTGTTCATGATAATTCCCATTTAATTGGAAATTGATTTTCTATTTCAATGTTAATTAATTATGTTGTATTCATTAGAAAGTTTGCTTTAAAATAAATTAACACGAACGTGTATGTAGAATTGACATGCATGTGCATGTCTTTGTTTCATTGTATCCATCTCATGTTCAGACATCAAATATTGTCATATTCAAAATTGCACAGTTTGTGTAAACATTTGCAATTAAAAGTTGCTGAAATTTGTTTAACCAGCCAGCGTGACATGAAAAACTTTTGACTTGTTGGCTCAAGAAGCGGCTACGCGTAAAACTTCTTTCGTTACTTTCTTTTTTAACTTTTTCTCTTTTAAAAATATAACAGTCTCAACAAAATGACACTTAAGTGAAAGCTCAAAGGAAAACAAAAGCTTCAAGGAAGATGTAAAACTGACAAAAGAAAAATGGAAATCTTGGCTGAAACTTAAGCTAAAAACTACTTTATAAAAAAAGCAGTGAAGTTGGCAAGAGAACGAAGGAAAAACAAACATTGGGAGAAAAGTTAGAGAAAAAAATTTGAAAGCAATTCCTTGTTTGTTTTGTCCACAAAGAAACTCGTCCGTTAAATTAGAAGTTTGTTGGAAAAAAATAATCAATTTGAATGGCTTTTATAATGTGAAAAAGTTGTATATTCACGGCATGGCAAAAATATCTAATTAATATGTTTCGAAAGTTGGCGAAAAGATGCAACAAAGTTGCACACTATAAAGGGGACCAACTCAAGAATAAACAAATAAGTTACGTCCACTGCAAACAGGCGTTAATTCATCGACAAATATCGAAAATATAAAAACTTAGACGCTTTAATAACGCATTTGCCGTCAGCTGTTTTTTTATAAGTTTTGCTATTAGTACATTTGAAGCATAGATTTGGCGTATTACACTATTACTGCTTACCAAAAACTGTTACACTTTTAGTTCAATCAGCTTAAATGAATAACGTTGACGGAAATGCAAAACCGTGTAATTGGCAAAATATACAAAATCAAGTTATTTTAACTAATAATGAATCCTATCAACAATTATTTTTTTTTTTTTGTTACAGGTTCACTATTTTGAGTTGGCTGCACTGCTTCATGTGACACCTCATTTAACAGCTGATAGAGATGTTGTTTAGTTTTGCTTAACAGTTCATTGTGAATTTCCATTCAAAACCTTATTCTGCGATGAATTCGATTTTAGGTTGAATTACATACACAGGAAACCACTATTTGTTGCGCTTTATGGGCTGGCGGAGTCATTGATCCACATGTCTGCAAAAAGCGATGCTGATCACAATGTTACTGTCAATGGCGAACTTTAAAAATTGCTATTCAAGATCGCACCTCGTACACACCAACCATTTTATTTTGTTGCTGCTGTAAAATCGTAAAAATTATAGTTTCAAGTTTTTGCATTTCAGCTAACGCTATAGTTTATGGATTTTATTATTTTGCCTGACTCATTACAAAACTATTTGTGTCCTATAACAAACTATTGTATCAAACTGGCTGTTTTCTCAGCAATTATTTTAACATCATGAATTTCGTATGAAGCACAAAAATATTCAAAGTTTCAGGTTTCTTCTTTTGAGCTAAAAAAAAATATATATAAATTTTAACAAATTTGCTAAGAAAAAGTTGGACGTTGACAGTTTTCTTGCAGGCAAAAAACAGAAAAACTTTCTTCTATAAGTTTATCAATTTGTTTAGTGTTGAAATATAATGAATCGAAATTACAGGCAACACAAAATATGAAAAGTTGCACGTTCAATTCTGTTTGATATGGATGTATTTTTGTCTGGAAGCTGTTACACAATTTCTAATAGAAAAATTCAAATTTTGTGCACTTTATTAAAGAAAAGTAAATTGTAAGAACTTCAATTACATGGAATCTGTTGCGAAATACATATTATTGAGTAGTTCTAATTAATATTTAATTTAAACAAAACGAAAATGCTTTTCTTATTTAACACTGTACAACGAAACCTCGATATAACGAACTACGGGATAGCGAAAAACTTCTTATATAGAATAGTGTTTTATTGAGTCACTTTAAAGGCCACCCCTTTATTGCAAAATACACTGTGACTGCATTGAACAAACTATAGCAAAGAAATTTTGTTGTATATTCCTTCCAACGCCTCTAGACACTGGAATCAGAATCAAACCAAACTAACAAGGACTCGTTATCAACACACAAAGTCTAAAAGTGTGTGCAAGCGCATCTGTACAGTGAAGTTCTCATTCACAGCCCCCTACACGACGACGTAAGAAAAAGATTTTAGGCAAAATTTTTTACAAACATTCTTTTTAAATATAATTTGTATGAAGAAAACTATAACTATAAGGAATTTTATTTTTGTATTTCTTCAAAATTCTTTATAGCAAGGCTTTACTGTTACTTCTTTTATCTCCTTCAAATTCTTTGCATCGAGTTTGCACTGTCTACTTAATCGCATTTCTTGTTTTGTCTTCGATTGAGTTGAATGGAAAACTTTTTCTTCAGCGAATTTGTAATTTATACTTTTTGGAAACTGAAGAAACTTTGAAATTTGTAAAAAAAAAGTATCGGCTGTAAGATTTAAGATTTTTTTAAAAGAAAAAGTTTAAAGTTGTTCTTATTGAAAAATGTTTTCCTTTCCAAAAAGTAATTTTTGATAGATTTGGTTTCTACGATAATTTTTTAAAAGTTACTTTTCTAAATAATGTGCTTTGCAGGTAATCCTTTTCAAAGGAAAGTTTTGAAAACTGCTTTTTTTAAAGGAAACTTTTTTAACTGGTACTTTGTTTAAAAGTATTTTTTTAAAGTACTTTTTTAACAGGCCGTAGCCTTTAAAAAAAAAACCATTTCCTGAAAGAAGGTACTTTCTTCAATGGCATTAAAAAAAATTTAAAAGGTATTTTCCTAAAGCACTTTTTTAAAAGACGTTTTTTTTAAAAAATACTTTTAGAACTTATTAATTTTAAAAGGTACATTTTTTAAAACACACATTCTTTAAAAAGGATTCTTTTCAAAAGATACTTTTTCGGACTTATTTTTTTAAACAGCAGTTTATTTTTTATTCTAATATGTACCTACAAGAAATGAAATTGTGTAAGAGAAGATTTTTAAACCAAATATTCTTTAATAAGTATTTTTATAAAAAGTACTTACGAAAAAAAGTATTTTTTACGAAATGTAATTTTTTCGAAATAACGTTTTGAAAGCGTGTTTTTTATTAATAATAGTGTTCAAAAATGACTAATTTTAAACAAAACACTCACTGATTTTAAAAAGTACCCATTTTTCAGAATTTCTGTATTCTGTATTCTATTCTAAAAGTTACTTTTGTAAGAAATAATTTTCTAAAAGGGATTTTTTTAAAGGGGACCTTTTGTCGAAGTTGCTTTTCTAACAGGCACTTTTCAAAAAAATACATTTTTGCAGGCGCTACTTTCCTGAAAGGTACTTTTCGGAAAGTTACTTTTTAGTTAGAAAACCAAAAAATACTTTTCTAAAAGGTGTTGTTCTAAAACGTACTTTTCTTTAAGCACTTTTCTAAAAGGTACTTTTTCTGAAATTTACTTTTTCAAGAAATACTTTTCAAAAAGTCGCTGTTCCAAAAGGTACTTTTCGAAAATGTAATTTTCAAAAATGTACTTTTCAAATAGGTACTTTTTAAAAAGGTACTTTTCAAAAAGCTACTTTTCCAAAATTACATTTTTAAAAGCAAGTATTCTGAAAAGTTCTTTTCTCCGAATAGAATTGATTTATTGGGGGTTTTGATAAAGTTGCTAACTGAATTCTTCTGATAGTCGCAGCCCTATGATGACACAAGCAAAATCGTGCTTCGGAGGTATTTTTACTTTTTCGCAAAATCTTGCTACTCCCAGTCAACTTTTGCTAAACAACAAACAGTGTTTGCAAATGGCACTTATTTGTTTACTACAAACATTCGTTCTCCTCAATACGTTCATCAGTTACGAACAGCACACTATTATCTTGTGTTTTTATATATAACTTTTCGCCTTCTTCATCTGCCAAATTGCAACTTTGGAACAGCTCAGAACAAAATAGCTTTTGTTCTCTATAAACTATAAATTATACAAAATATATTCCACATGTCATATGCAGCTTCTAAAAGCATGTTGTAATTTTATTGCATAAATTACGTTTCAATCTGCACAAGTCCTGCCAGCACAACAGAAACTGAAGTTCTCGTTTTTTACCTTTTCCATATTAAATTAAAGTGAACACGGATGGCACAACGAAGTTACGCGAACAAACGTTTATTTTAGGAACTGAGGGCGAAATGAAAAGCCAAAGAAATTCTACAGCTGCCATTAAAGTTAAATGTGTTTTGAATGTGTTTTTTGGGCTGCAAAAAAACTTTAAATAAATAAATGGACGAAAATATGAAAACCATCTCCTGCGTGTTTGCGTTTTTTTTTTTCTGGTAATATCTTAAAGAAATCTTACAAACAGATTCCATTTCGCATACAAAAGTGTTTTCCAAATCCTATAACTCTGCTTGCGGTGTAAAAATTACCGAAAAAACTATATTATCCAATAACCTCTCATTAAATATCGTGTAAATGCAGCACACTTTGGCAAAAACATTTTCACACACTTCAAAATTTTATACTCTCGATCACTAGAGGGCTGCAACTTCATCTTTAGACAGCACGTCTAAAGCACCGATAGCGAACGTTAAATAAAATACATTAAATAAATTGTTTTCGACTTGCACAATTTTTTTGGAAAATATGCTATAAAAGAGTTAATTAAATAAACAACGTTAAGACGAATTATTATTGTATAATTTGGTAACATATTCATGAAATAAGTTGAGATTAAATATTTCCTTAAAATGAATAAAAAAAGAATAAATATTCCAGAGTTTATTTCTTATTACATTATAATTATTAACAGGACAGAACTTTACAACAATCCCAGGAAAATTAAACTCTAAGATGATAAGATAAATCGATGTGAGTTTAATTGTTTTAGTTTTTGTACATAAATAAGTCCTGAACATGATCAACGGCCTTCATCAAAATATTGGTTAATAAATAAAAACTAAACGAAATCATGGCATTTTTAATAATTTCACTTCAAGCCGAACTGAAATATAAAAAATGAATAAAAAACATAAAAATAATAATAAACAAATTTTTATACAATAAAAAATAAATAACTCTAATACAAATAATCTTTTGGCCGATATCACAAATGTGAATTTTTTTCATATTTATAAATATGTATTTGGCTTTTTTATCCCTTGAATAAATTCCTTAGATTCGTACTTGTTATCCAAGTGAAATCATAACAATCATAACGAATTATGAAAATTGTCATTGTAAAATGACATAAATGACGTTCATCCAATCATTCTTCAAACTTTTCACCTGTTGGGGATGCCTCTGGGCTAGAAAAACTTTTTAAAAATCCAACTTTTTTCGTAAAAGCAGCCGAACTTTCAAAGAGTAGAAAAAAACAATTATTACATATAAAAGTCAGATGAAAGTTAAAATTGCAAATTAATTTTCTACCTCCAAAAATATAACGAAGTTACAGAATTTTAAAATAAAAGAAATTTCATCAATTTTTAAACTTTATTTACACTAAAATCTATACTGATGAAGTGGCAGGCCAAACTAACTGAGTTTATAAAATTTGTTAAATTAGTGTCACCAACTCAAATTTGTGAACCTGAAAGAACTGCATTCTTAATTTGGAACACATAAATTTAAACAGCTGGAAAAGTTACATTTTTAGCCTTTAACAATTTTTTGAAACTTGTTACTCTGGCGTTGCCGTAACAGAGTAAAGTTTTTTCTTTCTTTTAATTTAAATTAAATGAAAAATTTCAGCAAAATGGAAAACCAAACCAACGCAACTATCAGCTGTTAAATGCGTTCTCTAATAAAGCAGTGCTGCCACCTAAAAGTTATGAACACACTTTATAATACATATTTAAAAAAAATCGCAGAAGCTGTTGCCGTCGTCATATACGCCACTAAAATTTTAGAATTTAAAACATAATTTTTGCCCAACCAAAAGATATTTGCGTTGCTTTACTTGAAACGTAATATTTAGCGAAATTCTTCAAGTATAAAATTTGATGCTACTTTTAATGGTTCAGCATGATTTAATAATGTGGGTCACTTTAATACACAAAAGACATGCCAATAATTTGTGATTTTCTTTTATGCTGCAAAACCACTTTGTGGCCGTGGCACACAACCAACCACCGAGCGTAAACTAATAGAGTGTACCGCACTCAGTTACTGGCCCATACAGACCTCTTTAAATTCGCACGCACGCACAAACCCGTACAAGTAACAATACGAGTACATCAATTAGCTAAAGTGCTTTTATTGCTCATCGCCTGGTGCTGGCGGTACAGCTTTTCGGAAAGCTGCATAGTTTGTTTTTTTTACTCATTCATAAATTCCTCTAAAATCGTACACGTACATAAATAAATGTTTTAGTTTTTTATAGTTTTTGCAGTGTTAAGTGCGCAACAGTACGCCTGGATGCCCTATTGTGCAAACATTCGGCTCGTTATTGAATGAAAGTCACAGAAAAATTCATAAAGTTGGAAATATATATATTATAGAGTTAAAAGTGAATAATTTTAAAAGATGCTCGATTTCATTCATTCCATTTCCACTAAAATTACAACAAATTGCAAAAAATATTTTCATAATTATCATAAACATGCACAAGCATGCACAAGCATGTACACCTTGTTGAATGCCTGGTTGCATAAGTTTACAGAGAGTTCGACCAACAGTCCTGAGGTTGTAGATTCGACTAGCAAAGAATTTTTTGGATTTGAGATTTGTGTTCATTCGCTGATGAGCTGCTTTGAAAAAATCATTTAAAAAAAATTAATAAAATTGAATTGATATAAAAATATATACCAATAATGGTCACATTCATAAAAATGAAAAGGAATTTGAAAAACTCATTTCATATACAAAATTCAACATAACCTCAAAATTTGCTGATGCGCGCCACATGCTGTAAATACCCAAAAGCATTAAAAAGTAACGTCAGGAGTTGAACGAAATTATTGGAGATTTCAGCACATTTAATCTTGTTGTTTTCAGTTACACTTTGTCCATTTGTAACGGCCCAAATAACAAAAGCTTACAAGTTTATTGCTGAAAGCATTGAACAAAAGGTTTGTGACTTGAATTATTATGGCCATTTTATGGCAAAATGCTGGGGCTTATAAATATTTAAACTTAACGGAACTTATAAAAAAGAAATTATATCGTTTTAGACAACCAATCAGCTGAAATTCTTTGGAAATCGCAGTCAGAAGTTATACAATATAATAATTCAACATGTACCGATTTGAATTATTATTAGCAATCACGATAATAAAGTCATATTTATCAACAATTTTTTATAACTTTTTTAAATACTTATTACACAATGTTGTGCAAATATCGTCAAAAAGATAAAAAAAAATGGGGTTAAGAAGAATCAAAAGTTCATGTTAAATATCTTATTATCAGCTGACACTGATTTCCAGTGTGACGTGTGGAAGGCCTCTGTAGAGTTGCTTATTTGAAAAATTATAATGAAGGAATTTTGAAAAAAGAATTCTGGGGTATGAAAAAACGCCAAAATCAGGAATTTAAACACTAACCTATTATACAGTGTATTAATTAACTTAACAACTGTTCCAAGATAACGAAAGTTATTTAAATAGCTAAGAATTTATTAAGTTTCTTCAAACTCTATGTGAAGTTTTTTTTTTTTGCCAAATTCTGTATATGAACTTGGTCGCATTAATGATTATGTCCCACCAAGGTCCGTTAATAACTCTCGCGTCTAGTTAAAATGTTGACGATTTTACAAAAAAGAAAAAAATATTCTTCCAACGACAACAAAACTTTTAGCAACCGGTTCTCCTTCATCTCATACCCGAATTTTATTGTGCAATATAATTTTTTATTGATACATATTATTTCGACAGATAACAGGTCTACACAATTTCACAAATTTTCCGTTCAAAATTCCAGTTTCTTTCTAAATTTAAGTCAAAATTTGTATTCAAATCTCGCCTGCCTGAAAAATATGATCGCGAAAGAAAGAAAGACAGTGACATTTGTGCCATTAACTTGTAATTTATTTTCTTCATTACACTATGGTACAATTTTAAAAAGGTGAATATTTTCGAAAGTGAATATTTTCCACAACTTACAAAACAAAAGGCACTTAAATAATTATTGCTTTGAACTGTTCACTTAATTTACGAATTAACAAATTAACACATTTTTTGTTTCAGTGCACTTCTTCTTAAAACTAATTTGGTTTGACACTCTACATTGTTTCTGTTAATAAATACTAAAACTAATTCTGCCATGATTCTAATTTTACATATAAAAAACAAGAACTTAGAATTTCTGTTTACAAACGAAACATTTTCCTTTAATCGCAAATAAAACGTATAATTTTTAACGGCTCTCATCTTCTTCTTCTTGCAGTCGCAAGATATCCGCTTTATTCATAAAATAATAACTGGGTTGACGACCTTTTAGATCTTTATTGGTTCGTTTGGCACCATTTTGTATCAACACTCGACTTATACTTTCAATGATGTTTGTTCCCATGGCGTAGTGCAACGCTGTGCGTTCCAACTGTAAAGAGAATTTTGGAAATATTAAAACTTTTGTGGACTTGTAGGTTGATATCAGCGGTTCTTACATTGTCGCCGACTTTTAAAGCTTCCGGACAGACATCAACAAAGTGTTCCACAATATCGACGGACTCCTTTAGGATTGCGATGTGTAACGCAGTACGACCTGTAATTATTCAAATGCATCGTTTTATTTATTGTATTAGTCAAAAAAAAAAAAATCACTGCAGTTACAAAGATTTTTAAAAGAAAAATTCCACAAAAAACTTATCGATAAGGAATTTTTGCCAGAAAATTTAGTGCTGCAATTTTTTTAAATAGAAATGAGACCATTTAAAAAGATCTCTACAGAAAGTTTGCTGATTTTCTATAGGAAATTTAGCGGTAACAAAAATGTACCTTCAAAAATTTATCATTATCGGATTTCTCTACTAATTTTATCGATTGCAGCAGTTTTCTCTAGAAATTTTATTGATTGCAACAAGTTTCTACACGCGATTTATCTGTAAATACAATTTTCTATAGAAAATTCTTCGATAATTACAATTTCCTATACAAACTTGACTGATAAAAACAATTTTCTATAGCAAAATTATCGATAATATAAATTTGGAATATAGAAAATTTATCGATATCAACAGGTTTCTATAGACCCACAAATTTATATAGAAGTTTGACCAATTTGAACAATTTTCTACAGCAATAACATTTTTTGATAGAAACAATAAAGATTTATCAACAACAAAAAACTTTGTATGAAATGGTTGTTGATTGCAACAATTTTTTGTTGAAAGTTATCGATAAAAAAAATTTCAATGAAAAAGTTGTTGTTAACAAAAACGTTTTATAGAGAATTTATCGATTAAAAGAATTTTCTATAAAAACTTTATAGATAACAATAATTTTTAATGCGAAAAGTTATCGGTAACAACAATTTTCAAGAGAAAATTAGTCAATAACAATAATTTTCTATAGAAAGTTCTCTGCAGTACAAAAATTAACTTAAAAGTTAATTTCGAAGCACGAAGCATGAACTATCAGTTGATCAAGAAAGTGCTATATTTGATATTTACCATAATAGTTTCTGGCCTTTATCAACCACTTGCCACTTGGACCATCGGCAATCTCTTTAACACGACCGACATTGTTGTCACGTATCATTTGATGCAGCTCCTCACGTAATTCCTTGACACAAGCACAGAAACGTTAAAGATCAAAGGATACTTTTTAAAAACATAAAATTAAATACCTCTAAAGGTCTTATGGTCTTCAAATATTCGGCCAATTCAGACAGACCTCTGGCTTCCAACACATCGATAATCGGGGTTTCATTATCATCCAGGACATCGATTATGTGATCATAGCCGGCCAAGGCAAAATGTTCGAAAGGTTTAACGTCACCTTAAAGGAGAACAAAAAATGAGTGGAATTCATCCATGTACTCATTGAAGTTAAATCCTTCCACAACTCACCCACTATGGCCAAAGACATAACGTAACGATCAATATCTTTGGCATTATTCACTTGATTGGCCTGCAAAGCCACATCCCTGGCCGTACGATACAACTCATCCCTGTAGGTTATATCAGCTTTAGCGTCCTCAATTAAATGTATGAGGCCACCTCTGCGGTGTGAACGAGCACAAGCAAAATGTAACATACTCTGACCATGCTCGTCACGTTCTTCCAGCTTCTTAGACATTGCAGCATCCGAATCATTGCCATCGTCCTCATCCAGTCCGTCGACCTGCGGCAAGCCGTCCTTTTCTATGTTGTCTGCATGACCATTCATTTGTGCCATCTGCCGCGGCATTTGCAACGCTGCAGATGTTCGTTGTTTGGACGAAGCCAAGACTGTGGAGTTTCTTTGATTGCTGCCCGAGTGAATTGCTGCTTGTGTTATTGTTCTACCGTTTGTGTTGCGTGATGTGACATAGCTTTGCAAATAGTTTGCTAAATATTGCAGGGGATCGCTTGGGCGCTTTTGTGCAACTTGTGTTAAGGCTTTTATCAAGGGATCAGCCAAGTCTGGAAAATTTTATTTATTTGAAATTTTCAGTCCCTTTTTCGTCCTCTATACAAAATACTCACTATCTGCTAAATATTTGCCTTGTTCGGTTTTAAATAGAGGATTCTCTTGTATGCTCTGGGTTTCAATTCGACCTGAAATAGAAGTTGCAGAAATAAGAGAAAGGAAAACTGGCTGAATTAATTCAAATTTTTATGTTTGCCGCATCTGCTTAATATCAAAATTAAAGCCAAAAAAGCAAAAAATATTTTTAATGAATGCCTTTGAAACACAAAGAAACACACTGAGGCCATTTAAAAAATACATCCGGCATGTTTGTAAATACTATAGAAGAGTCTGTGGCAGATTTTCGTTTCTTTACGCGTATTAAATACTTCGCTCTGCCCACTAGTCAATAAAATTTAAAATTAAATTTAAATTTTCTACAGATCAGGTCAAGCATTTTCCATAAAAAATTTATTGATAACATTAATTTTCTATAAAAAATGTATCGATAACAACAATTTTCTGTAGCAAATTAATCAAAAGCTAAAATTTTATCGATAACAACATTTTTCAATAGAAATTGTCTTAACAAACTTGGCGATAACAAAAATTAATCGATAACAAAAATTTTTCACAGAAAATTTATCGATAACATCAATTTTTCGATAAAAATGTTATCAAAAGCTGCAATTTTATTGATTATAACATTTTTCGATCAAAATATTTACCGATAACCAAAATTTTCCATGGAAAATTTATCGATAACAACAATTTTTCAATAGAAAGTGGAAATTTATCGATTACAACATTTATCGATACAAAATTTACCCGTAACACAAAATTTTCCATAAAAAATGTATCGATAACAACAATTTTCTGTAGCAAATTGATCAAAAGCTAAAATTTTATCGATAACAACATTTTTCAATAGAAATTGTCCATTGAAAACTAATCGATAACAACAGTTGTCCATAGAAAATTAATCGATAACAACAATTTTTCGATAAAAATGTTATCAAAAGCTAAAATTTTATTGATTATAACATTTTTCGATCAAAATATTTACCGATAACCAAAATTTTCCATGGAATATTTTTCGATAACAACAATTTTTCGATAGAAATTGGATCAAAAGCTAAAATTTTATCGATTACAACATTTATCGATACAACATTTAACCGTAACACAAAATTTTCCATAGAAAATTTATCGATGACAACAAATTTTCGATAAAAATTGGATCAAAAGCTAAAATTTTATCGATAGTATTCTCTTCTTCAAGAGAAAGTTGATGGATAACAAAAATTTTCTTTAATAAACTTATCAACAGCAATAATTTTCTACACAAAATTTATCGATAACAACAATTTTCTATAGAAAATTGATCAGAAGGTAAAATTTTATCAACGAAACACATTTTTCGCTAGAAAGTTCATTGATAAAATAATTTTCTTTAGAAAATTTATCAATAACAATAATTTTTTATGGAAAATTGATCAATAAAAATAATTTTCTATACAAAGTCCTGTTGGTAACAACAATTTTTTATAAAAAAATTATGGGTAACAAAAAAAAAGCCTACACAAAATTTAACACTAGCAACAATTTTATATAGAAATTTTATGGATGAAAAAAATTTTCAACCATGACAAGTTTAAAGATGTAACGACGGCCGCTCTCGGCACCGATATTCGCATCTAAATTAGCTGTTATTGTTGTAGGAAAATAGACGGCGCACATTTATCGAGCCAGTTCTTACGAGGGAACCGAAAACACCACGAATTTTAACACGCTTTTACCATTAATAGCGACAGTACGTGACATATCAAAAGTGTCCTGTTATTTTAAATGGGGTTCTGTTGGAAAAGGAATAAAGAAATGCTAAAACGGAAAAATTACATGGACTTCCATGCGGACTAGCGATAAATCCAAACTTTGAGTAACACAAATTATTTCAGTGACTTGGTTGGTGTAGTGACTAGATTTTGTATATATGTACAAACATACATGCATGCGTCTAAATAAAACTTGCCAGCAACTTAAGTCATAGACAGGGTACAAAAATCATAAGGAAACCAAAACCAAATAAATATGTATTTACAAAATCTACATTCAACTGAGTTTCATGCTCGACAAAACGCGGTCAGCATGAAACGCAGCTGGTATTGAAATGAATTGAATGTTAAAAGAAATTGAAAAACTTACGATCCCCAATGTTTGTTCGACAATCGGCACAAGCAGGGTACAAGAGGATATTTTGTGTTTTGTTTTTTTTTTATTGGATTCTAAAGTAATTTGTTGTATAATACAGCGAAATATGTCAAGTGAAATTGTTTATTATTAGTTATTATTTATATGTTAATTGGTAGATATGACGGGAAAAGTCTATTGTATTTATGTACAAGTTGGTTGGGGTGCTGGGAAAAGATTGCTTTTGATATTATTTTGTAAGGCGCATGAGCATAGAAGATAAGGGCCAGTACAGCAGTTGGCTTTTCTTTAATCACGATCCACTAAACTAGTCTTTTTGCGACGAAATATCTTAACCAACATTGAGGCAATGTGCTTGGAGTTGGTCAGCGACATGTCCTTTTCCAGCGACAGAATATTCATAACAGCGGTGCAGTAGTCCTGAAAGAGTACATGCTCCACCGCCCCCATCGACTGCATGTTAATCAAACGTACCCCCAATTTGGCGTTCACGTCGGTGGTCAAATGCAAGCCGCGTACATAGCACAGGTGGCGCAAGTTATCCATTTCCTTCATCAGATTTGGCAAACGCAGTATGGTGGTCATTTTGAGGCCGGTGCCCAGGTACGAAGGTCTCGATTGCAGATAGCCTAACAGATAGCTCTCCTTGAAGTGCATTTGTTGTTCGAGAAATGACACAGCACGGCCTACTCGCGTATACACCGTGCCAATATCGGCATTCTCCTTGGGATTGGAAGTGCCTATAATGCGCAAATGCTCTTGACAGTTTAACCACAAAGCTAGATTGTTGGAGGCGCTGATATAGACTCCCCGGCCATAGGGCCATAGTGCGCCATTTAAGGCCGTAGACTCGGCCAATTGAGTGCAGTTCTTAACATCCAGCAGCGGTATCATTAAGCCACTGTCACTTAAAATCTCATAGACCTCAGAGTTGTCGTCCAGTATTTCCGTCAGGGTATAATAGCTGCCCGGCTCGGCCTCGTCTATGGCCTCTATGAAGGCGGAGGTGAAAAGCTTCCCCATTATTAAACGTTCGGCTTGTTCTATTTGACCAACTGTCAAATTCAGCGGCAATTCGAATTTATCCAAATTTCTGGAACACTCTACTAAAGTGCGCAAAATTAAATTGGAATCATCGTCGAACACAAAGTAGGCGGTATTTAGTCGGTCACCATTTTCCATGGGAAAATAAGCGATACGGGGATGGGGCTTGAAATCAGCACCAATACTCATGCAGTGCATATCCTTAATCAAGGGCACTAAAAATTCCTGATACACTACATAAACATCGAAATCGGGTGCTACAATGCCGCAATTAATATCCTCCTCAAGATTGCGCTCCTTAGACGTCTTACGCAGGGCCGGCCATATGACATCGAACAGATTGTGATCCAGTCGGGTTTGCCGCCTTTTTATCTTCTCATACACCGATTGCTTGAGGAAACGACTCAAGTAACTGGTCACCACCAACTGTACTGAGGTGGCGGGTGTCAAAGGCTTCTTTTGGGCCAAAGCCGAGGCCGTCTGGCCACTCCAGGTTTTACTGGACTCTTGTATAACACTGAAGCAGCGGTCCAAGGTATGGGCCGCATCACTATCTTTTATGAGCCTTCGTGAGCTATGAAAGTCGTCGGGTACTGGTGCAAGCGTTGGCAGGAGATCAAAATGTGTCGGGTTGTTGGAAACAAACGGAATGCCGAGAAGTGCAGAGAAGGCAGTTGGTTAGGCATTTTGTAAAACAATTTATTCTTAGATTATTTGAGGTTCTTTAGCTTTACAGTTTATTTGCTTTTTTTCTATTATCACATCATACCCCAACAATAACACAACCACAACAACAACAACAACACACATCTAGTGAAACCCTATTTGGATAAAACATTTAACACTTAAAAGCACATTTATGTAAAAATATTAAATCTATTCAAACATGTGAAAGTTTAAGCTCAAAAGAAATTAAATTAAAAGTCAAGAAAGAAAAAAGCTTAACGTTAAAAAAGCTGCGTGCCAATTCGAATAAAGGGGCCAAAAAATACACCATTTATTTGTGTGCGATGAAAGTGTCTTAAAAGATCTGATCCAAAATTTCAGCACAAAATGAGAGCACAAACTTATTTAAACAAATACGGATAATCCGTTCCATTTTGTTCGCAAGCGGTTTTCAATGAGAATTTCGGTCCTTCACAAATTGAAAAAGGAATTAAATCCCTCAGAAAACAAAAATGCAAAACATTTTGCGATATGAAATAAATAGTTTTTAATGTTCTGGAACGGAGTTAAGATTTTGTGCTAAAAATTATATCAGTTCGCAGAATATTTTCCTGTCTCGTTTTCTCAAAATATCGGATTGAATTCCCCTCTCAACGAAATTTGAACTATTTGAAATTATTGCATGGAACGACTGTGTAGAATAATGAATCATGGCCGGAAAATGTTATTTCAATAAAAAAAGGAGTTGATACAACTTGAAAACACATTGTAAAATTTGTTAAATAGCCGCGACTATAGTGTAAAACTTAAAGCGTAAAATAAACTCGATGGTTCGAATAATTTACTTTTTGGAATTTGAAAAATGTTTAAGAAAAGCGAAACATAAGACCAAGACTAGTCCGTTTTTAGCCCAACTATTTGCTTTGTAATTTTCACAATATTTCGGAAAACAATTGAATATAAATTTTAATATTTGAAAATATTTTTAAAAGGTTTTCAAGTCTACTCACGAGTATGTGTCCCACCTACGACATACAACTATAGACAGCTGGAAAGCAGGTAGAAACAACTATATATTTGCTTGATTTTGTTTTTGTTCAAAAATATTATTAGCCACTGTATTTAAAAATAAAAATATAGCTGGTTTTTATGTGTTTTCTAGCTGTCTATATGCTGACTTTTAAGAGTTGCTACTGGCCTCATCAGTCATTGTCTCTTTGAAAACAATTGAAAATAAATTTGAATAATGAAGTCTATCAACAAGTAGGGCGGCGTCTGCGAAACGTCGTCTTATAGACATCTGGAAGATATGCAGAAATATATACTGAAATTTATATTTTGCTTTGCTTTGCAATTAAAGTCCTTTAGATCCTAGTTGCAGAAAACAGCTCCCAGTTTCCCCATTATTCTATAGAAACTTTTGTACAAATATTTTTCAGTTTTCTTGTTAAGCGACATGTAATCGACAGCAGCCCTAGACAAGTACGAGTATAAGTGCAAGAACGCGAATGAATATTAAACCCGTTCTAAAAAAAAAAAAAACTCAACTTTGAGATTAACAAAAACTTCATTTAGTGGAAGAAAATGAATCAAAATACGAACGAACAGGCAATCAAGTTTAAGGTTTTTTGTTTTTCATTTTTACTTGAATTTCTTGTTTGTATTTTTATAAGTTAAAGACATTTTTCATTGAAAATTAAATTCGGTTATTCAAAAGACTTACCAAATACGTCATCAATATTATAAATTATTTGATTCACAAATTGACGATTCTCCATCATATTTTTATTTACGCTTTTAGTTTCATATTTCAGTCATTATTAATTCAATTTGTTTTAAATATCGATTTATTTTAACGGCATTTTTTCGTTATAACTTTTTATGAAAATGAATCAGTTGCGGACTTTCCAATATGTCTGTCTTTTGTTTTCTTTTTGGCTTCTATTGAAATTTCTTAATTTTGTTTCCCGTTTTTTTTTTGTTGTGTTGCATTTTAAACAACCTTTTGCAAGGACTTTAAAAGAATAACTGAATGTTGAGGCAATGTAAGAAGTCCAGCGAACTCTTAACGGTCAAAATAACCACCTTCAGGAAAAATCTAACACCACAAAACTTTACACCCGTCCCCCTAATAGTTTAACATTGCGTTTTTAAATTTACCAACAACAAATTGAGGTGGCAGATGGAAAGTTTTAACAAGGTGAAGGTTTAAAACAACAGCACGAACTTGGCTAACAAAAGCAAATCAAACGTGATTATTTATTTACAACGAACAAAGTTAAACAACTGCGAGGGTGGTTAGGATAAGGAGTGAAAATTATCTCTAAAAAAGAAAAGCAGAGCAGAGAAAAAAAAAATAAAGTATTTCATTACAATCCTTTCAGCTTTTTCATGATTTTAAGCGAAACGAAGTCGAAATTAATAAACTAATAGCCCAATTAGTGCATTTTCCATAATTTCTTTGAAATAAATAATAAACAACCCTGTTATTCAGCCACCTACTACATTTTCTTCAACCATGCATTTCTTTACAACCCTGATATGTATTCGAATAAATAACAAAACTCCTATTACTGAATTATTTACAGCTGTTTTTTTTATTAAATTAACTGATTAAAAGTAATTGCTTTTCTCTTCTTTTTCTAAATAAAATATTAATAGAAATTAACACAACTGCCACTTTTATCACCCTGAACAGTTCAGATTTTGCGCTTAATCTATTGCCACCCTGAGTGCCTTCATTTTGATTAAAGACTTTGGTTGGATGGGTTTTGATATGAAAGTTACTATTCCGAACGTACATACATATTTAATGCTTGACACCCTTTAAAAGGTAATTTCTCAAATAATCTGGCAATAAAGTCACTTTGCCTTAAATAAGGTGGGACAGTTTTAGGCACTCAATTGTTGGAAATAGGCTGCTAAAATGAAAACCTAGAGATACAAAATTATAGCTTGTTCATACGGCCACTTAAATTTGAGATGCACTGTCTTTTTAATGGTTTCGCAGTCCAACCATGGCAACATGTTTCGCCCCAAAGAAATTTTCAGTTTGCAACATCGTGTTTCATTTGGAAACAATTTGCTGTCTAGTCCAGTTTTTATGCTAAATTAACGATAGTTTATCAGAACGAGCTGTCAAACATAATATTTAGATATATAAAAAAGGAAATGGATGCAAAATTAATTAATTTTGAGGTTAAAAAAGTCTATTAAAATGAGGAAAAAAAAATTATAAGTTTTACTTACTTTTTTACTATTTTACACCGGGCAATGAATAAAAATTGCGCCACTGCTAAACTAAAACATAAATGCGCCGCTTGAACGGTACGATTCTGAATCATAATTGAGTAGGCAAAACCAATGTTTTATATTGATGTCTGAACAGGGTGTCGACTCGTACTCGTATTGCACGGAGTTAAGAGGACACAAAAAACATAAGTATTTCCGTGTATCTCTCTCTCTCTCTATCTTCGCGCACAATTCTGCAGTCGTCACAGATCTTGCAAATCAAGCGAAAAAGGTGACGATACTTTTTTTAGTCGCTGGCCTAATATTTCACTGAATCGAAAAAACCCTAATTTTATCAAAAGCTAAACCTCTTTTTTTCGGCCCTGTGTTTTCTGTCCATTTAGAGTTATTTTGGTTCACATATACACATATATTTTGTCGACTGCAGTCACAGTTTTTTTTTGGAGCCAAGTGTTTTAAAACTCATGCTATTTTGGGGTGTTTTAGTATTTATTTAATAAAAAGTTTAGGACGTTTCTAACATCCACTATTTGTAGAAAACGCAGCATCGGATCTCAAAGAAACAGAAGTGACAGCAGATCAGCTGTTAGAGAGATGTGTCACTGCATAATGTACGAATTGACACAAACAAATTATTTTAGTATTAACAAATTTTTTAATTCAAGTTAAAATATATTTGTAGTTGTTTTTTTTTGCCTTAAAAATCATAGAAAGAAAAAAAAATTATGGATTTAATATTGTTTTTTTTTTGTTGTTTGTTGTTTGAAACAAGAAAAAACGGTTTTAATTTTGTTCTTCGCTTTGCGCGTACTATTCTCGTTCGCCTTGTCTAATCACTGCTCTGCTCTGTCGCGTTACGTAAAAGAATTGCGAAATTGTTTCGAATTAGGGGAAAAAGCCCCATAACTACATACATACATACATACATACATATATGCGATTTTGGTCCAGGAGCCGTAAATCTGGAAATCTGATAACTGAGGCCACACATACATTTGGCCTCAGTTTAATAGTTTTAAGCGGGTGATTGTTTGTCCTTTTGCCAAATACAAAACAACACTGCAGTTGAAAGTGTAACACAGAACAAAGAAATTGTATACGAAAACTTTTGTTGCGTGCTGTACACAAAATATTTTATGCAAATTCATATAAAAACAAAAAAAAATTACAATTAATATTTAATGCAACAACGTCAAACTTAATAATGCCAGCAATAAATTACATAAAAAAAACATGTAAAATATCAAACAATCAAACTGAAAAAATATTTTATATATGAAAAATGTGTTAAGAAAATAACTTAGTAGATACCAATAAATATGAAACGTTATGGAATTGTATTGACCTTGACCCACTTACCCTGATCTCTTAGAAGTTGTTCTTCCAAATCTTCGGCTCCGAAACGCTTCAAAAGTTGGCTATAACTTAAAATATTCGACAAGTCCGCTTTGTTCAAATAGTCTTCTGGAGTGTGGCCCATCTGGTGAAGAAAAAAGTGACTAGAATTGACCTCAATCTGTTAAATACACAAAACTATGCCACATTTTAATGGAAACTAAACAGTACCAGTGACCAGTATTGTTTTACAAAAATTTGAAAATATTTGCCTACAAAGACTTTTAGGAAGGCATTTTTTCAAAATACTTTCAGTTTGATTTTCGTCATAAATTTGTCTATATAGAAAGTTATAAACTTCGCCTATAGTCTGTCCTTGTTGTTTAAATAGAAAATGAAAAATTTCTTTGCAAAATTGTTATACTTACACTATCGATCAGCTTCGGATTGGCGCCCAGTTGCAGGAGAACATTATAAAAATGCCCATTATCATGTATAACTGCCGCATAGTGCAACGCGGTGCGTTCCTCGTCGTCCGTCATAGTAGTAGTTTCGGGAAAACGGGCCGACAAATAACGTACTATGTCTAAAGAAATTCAAAAACTTCTCTTAATTCGAATACCAACAAAAAAATGTACGAACTTACCGCTGTTGCCAAAGAGGACGGCCACGTGCAAGGGTGTGGCCCCATTTGGCGATATTTCATCTTTGGCTATGGCGAACTTTCTGCGATCTAACGCTTGCTGCAAATTCAAGAGACTGCCACTGCGAGCAGCTTCATGGACACGACGTATTTTGCCCTAAATTTTAATAACGCAAATTAATTTCGTACAAAACAAAAATTTCCTCACCGGTCTTACCATATAGTTAGGAACATTTTTTAGAAACGCCTGTATTTCCGGCTCTCTGGCCATCACATTCAACAGCTTCTTGCCTTCACCATTCAAAACGATTTGCGCCAACTGCTCCATGTCGCCGGAGGCAATTATATTTTGCAGCCTGGTCTCCTTTTTTTTGGGGGGTGTTTGCGTTGCGTTTAATTATAGTTTTGTTTAAGATGACAAAATATGGTGTTGAAAGAGTTTAAAATTAAATTTAAAGCAAATTGATCTTCCAACAAACAAATAAACAAACAACGTTTAATACAACAGAAATGCTAAATCAAACAATTCAAAGAAACGGATAGAAACCGATTGTCAAAAACCAAAAAAGATCTAATAAAAAAACCGAGTGAGAAGATGTGCCAGCTCGAATAGTTTAAAAGAAATCTATGATTGAGAAAAGAAAAGTTAAAAGCTTTTAAATAAAAAAAGAAAATATGGAAAGAAAACACTGGGACTGTGATGGAAATTTGTGTCACAAATATTTTTAACTTTTTCAGGTTGATGAAAACATTTAAATCAATAAAAAAAAGACGTAAATAAAATGTATCTACTCGGAATAAAAATAAATTTAAAATTCATAAGAAATGAAAATATTTAAAATTGTTACTGCATCGTTATTTGTATGCTGAGAGGAAAAAAACAGAAACAAACGGGACAAAAATCATTTGGAAAAAAGTTATACTTCATCATCATCAACATAAGCAGCTGTTTGAGACTGAACTGTATTATCTTCGGCCTCGCCTTGCACAAATCCCTCAATGGCCAACGAAGAGGTAGCTGAACCTTCGCCGTCTCGTATCTCTTCTTTGGGCTTTCGCTCCTTGGTCTTCATTTCTTCATCATTTGCAGCCTCCCCCCATCCCATCCCTGGATCTTGCTCAGCTTCCAATTCGTATTCAGACTCTGGTTCGGTATCATTTACAACTATCTCTGCACCATCCGCTCCATTTTCTTCTGCTTCTTTGTTATTTCCCACGTTCTCTGCTTCAATTTTTTGTTCCTGAGAAAATAATTGGAAATGTTTTTTTTGTGTTCTTCGGAAAAAAAGCTTTCGTTTGGTCTGTGGTTTGCGCTAAACTACACCAAAGTACTCATGCACTAGTCGGCTAATCATTCTACTTTCATACTTTTCTAGCAAATCTTAAACCAAAAACTATATCAACAAAATTTCATTCACACTATATACTATATATATATATATATATGTTTGTTACTTAAGTGTAGACCAGTTTAGGAAAATTCAAAAAGTACCCCTTCAAAGAGGATTAATTAAAAAAAAATTTGTATGAAAAAAAGCTTTCAAAAAAAGTACCTATCAAAAGAAAAATTAAAAATAAGCAACTCTTAAAAAAAAGCAACTCTTAATAGATTAGTTTAAAAAGTACTTCTAAAAAAAATACTTTGAAGAAAACCCTTCTATAAAAAGAACTAAAAGAACATCCGTCTTAAAACAGAACCTTCGTTAAAAGTAACTTTCAAAAAATTGAATTTTTTTATAGAATTAAAAAAAAGAGTTAAAAATTGTATCGTAAAATCGTTTAAAAATGGGTACTTTTTTCAAGAAAGTTTTTTTTTTAAATATACTTTTTGAAAAAGTATCTTCTTAAAAAACAATCCATATTTGAAAAGGCACGTTTTGAAATCAGCACCATTTAAATAAATACTTATCAAAAAGGTACCTTTTAATTAAGTGCTTTCCAAAAAAAATACATTCTGAAATATGTTTTTAAAAAATACAGTTTAAAAAGGTACGTTTGAAAATGCACCATTTTAGAAAAGATACAGTTCAAAAACTTTTTCAAAGACTACCGCTAAAAAATGCTCTTTAAAAAAAAAACGCACCTTCTAAAAACGTACGAGCCTTAAGAGTTTTTGGAAAAAACTACTGTTTAAAAATGTATCTGTTTCAAAAAACATATTTTGGAAAACGTATCTTTTAAATAAGAAATTTTCCAAAAAAAACGTATTTTTCAAAACAGTACCTTTTAGGTAATTAGTTTTCAAAAAGGTACTTTTTATATAAGTGTACCTTTTTAAAAATACATTTAAAAATTATCTTTTAAAAAGTGTACTTTCGCAAAAAAATACCCGTTAAAAAGAGTTCTATTTAAAAGCAGTACCGTTATAACAAGGATCGTTTTGCCTTTTAAAAAAATTCTATTTAAAACCATTACTTTTATAATTACTTTATATAAAAGAAACTTTTTAAAAAATCCACCTTTTTAAAAAAGAACCTCTCAAAAAAGTGAACTCCTAAAATAGTGCCTTTTTAAGAGGAATTTAAGATTAAAAAATTAATCAAATTTCCTTTAAACGTACAAAACAAAATTCAAAAAAATAAAATTACTATAATAATAAATTCTACTGTCATTTCAAGCTGAAAGTAAAAACTCAAAACTAAATAAATACTTATCAATCAAACAGACTTCAAAAAATAAATAATACTGCATTATCTAAAATGAGCTACAGAAGGATATTGAAATGCAATTCGATATAGATTGTCAGAGTGCCATATCTAACAGTTGCAACTGACGCTTCACACAATCTTTCCTCACACCGTTCTTACAAAATTGCATGCCAAAGTGCCATTTCAGTTCGCCGGAGGCTCGAATGTAAAACGCAAGAATAGCAACAACTTCGTTAAACAAAACTTGCTACAAGTATTTGACAGTTATAAAACAAGAACTTTGTAAAAATCAGGCAAAAGAAAAGGAAATGTTTTCCTACTTTTAACATTATCTAAATACTTTTTCTAGGTTAAGTTGAATTATTTGTTTTTTATAATAATATGAACTGACTTACTGATTGGTTGAAAGTAAGAGTAATTTTTACTTTTATTATTATGTCTTTGGTTTTATTGGAGCCACTTGAAGTTTTAAAACGAAAAAAGTTATTTCATTAATTTTGTGTTTCGAATGTTAGTGAAATTGGGTTCTATTTTGTACTAGGCCATTGCTTTGTCAAAGTTTGTAGTGATAAAGTGTAAGAGATCTCTAACGAAGTGAAGTGAATTAACTTCAAGAGAGCTCAAGAGATCTCAAAATATCTCTCATTAGCTATAGCATTGTCTCTCTGCCTCTGTTTTCATTCAAATGACATTTGTACTAAGTATGTGGGAATTGATATTACACTAGTATTATGCTATTGATGGCATAGCGTTCTCCTACACCAAGTACTCGTATGACCATCTTACAACAGCTTAATATAAGCAAGTGAGAAATACAAGAGCAGCTTAATAATTACGTGACTATCTGGATAAAAAAAAAATAAAATTTTTGTTCAATTTGTCAGCTTCGTTGCAATTTTCTAGTTTTCTTATTCGCTTCAATTAACAAGACTTCCCCAAAAACCCTTCAGTCCGTGATAAGCTCATCGCTCTTCCAAAATCAGCCATTTTGTAAAATTTTAAACCAGTCCATGATAATCTCTTCGTTTGATCCACATCTCTTTCCAAATCAGCGATTTCGTAAAATTTTGAACAAGAAAATAAGAGCAAGGGTACAAACCTGAAGAATATAGCGTAGAGCGTAGAAGTTCGTAGTTGATGGGCTTTTGCCTTATCAACCAGCCAGTGCTTCCCAGCACATGTGATTAATTTAGCTTTAAATCTAAATTGTGTTCATCCAGATGCAGGTGAGCAAAACTCGTGGGTATTTCATTTAACCTTTTAAGGTAATCTATGATTAGGTGCACGTTCACTACTTCCACTGCTCTTTGATCACTGGTATTTTGGAGGCGATATAAGTTTTGTTCATAGTTCTAGAGGAACGCAAAAATCTCGTTGAGATAGCACCTGAGCATTGCCAGACTCTCGTCTTTAAAATAGTTGCACGGTTGCGCTTAGGATTCAGGATACAGGGATATACATTTCAGAACTAAAATATATTCAAGCAAAATGTTGTTCTGGCAGGATCACAATAAGTCGCAATAAACCACTTTTTAACCATTGAAATTGATCGTATAGAGGTGCTGTAGAATGTTATCAATCGTTTCTTGGGCTTCTGCAATATTTTGTACGTTCAACTTTTTCAACAGCTGTTAAAAAGCAGCTACCCCAAAACTCCAAAGTAGACTAAGAGAGGTAAAAGTTGAGAGATAAGTGTTGGGTCTAACAGGCAGCTATTTAAAAGCCACAGAACTACTATCAAACTATTCCTGTTTGTTGTTGTCAAGGCTAATTAGTGTTACCAGGTGGCATCACGGCGTCAGCTGATTATATTTTAATTCACTGAACGTGTGGAACTACAAATTCATTAGAGGCAAATTGAATGATGTCTTTGGGCTATTGAATTTTGTAAATATTATGTGAAAGTTAATCGCTTACAAAAATATCCAAAGCTGTCAAAGTCTTAGGGAATGTCCAATTGCTTATTTTTAGCACTTACTTTTTTTTACACACCTTAACACACAGCAAAATCTTAATGCGACAGTCACACACATTCGGTTTTAATATCTCATTCTTAGTCGCGGAATTCATAGAATTCAGTTAAAGAAAAAATAAAAATTTTGTTACACAAATATTTTAATAAACATTTTGTACACTTTCAGACATTTACACAAAATTTTTGTTCACTTCGTTTTTAAAACATTTATTAAAATTTCGAGATTTGATATGATAATATTTTCATTGCAATACAAATAACTTTTCATGTTAAAAAGAAACTACTAGTGCTTCAAGTCACACGTACGAGCGTACAATGATTTTCTAAATAAACTACTTTCGAATAGAATTTTGTATCAGAATTGGCTTAACAGGTTGTCCAAGTGCAATTGCAGTGCTTTTTGTTATGGTGTTGTTTTTGATCAAATTCCAATTTATTTCTTTTTTTTTTTTTTGAGAGAGAGAGAGAGAGATAAGATGAGAGTGTGTACTACAAATTAGAGTTTGCCAAATTGTACCTCATCTTCATCGTTTGTATCGTCACTACTATCGCCTTCTTTAGTAGATTTTATAGTTGAGATATTCCCTTGAGGGCTTTCCGTATGTAGCACAACATCATTGGACTCAGAGTCCAATTTTGCTGTCTCACTTTGGCCAGCAAAAACATGTTTAATCTTGTCCGCCACATTGACAACACTCTCTTTTAAATTATCTCCCATTTCCTTAAGTTTCTCAGCCATTTCTTTTTCGTCCGACAAATTGTCATCAACTGTTTCCTGCTCCTTTAGAGACTCACTTAATTCTGGGAACTGTTCATCGCTTAATCTTTCAGTCAGATTCGTTTTGTCATCGTTTGTCGTTAGTTCATTGGTCAATTTGCTGTTATTATTATTATTGTTTTCATCTTCTTCAGTCTTTTTGTTTTCATTCGGGGGAGAAGCATTTGTTGGTGTTTTGGGAGCGGCCGGATGCGGAGTTTGTTTGTTAAAAAGAAAATTCTCATTCGAACTGCTGTTGAGTTGATTAGAAGTTGTTGGACTGTCGGAGTTTGTTTGAGCTTGTATCTGCGTAGCTTCCATTTGATCAGTACTACTGCTGCTGCTGGTAGTCGGCCCTTGCGGCTCTAAGCTTTCATTTCTCAATTCATCTTCCTGCTTAACAATTTCATTGTGTTTTTCTGTTTGTGCTTCATTCGGGTTTTGATTTTCTTGTTGGTCAGTTTGTGCTTCAGCTGCGTTTGGATTTTGTTGGACTTCTTTTTCATTGGTCCTTTCTGAATCCGCTGAATTTACCACTTCGTTGTTTTCTAAAGGTTGTTGCAGATTTTCTGCATCAACCACTTCTTCGTGATCCCTATCGCTGGTTGCTTCTTTGCTAAGTTCTTTTTTGTCATCCTCTTTGTTGCCCTGTTTTTCATTTTCGTTCACATCCTGCTTTTCACTGAATTCCTGTTTGCCATCTTCCTTGTCATCCTGCTTTTCATTCAATTCCTTTTTGTCTTCTTCTTCTTCTTCTTCTTCTCCTTTCACAGGCTCTTCATTTTGATCGTTTTCCTTGCTATCACTGAACACATTTTTAACTTGATCGGCTAAATATTTTATATTATCTCTAACTTCGTCTTTTAGGTCTGTCAAGGTTTCTCCTAAAGTTTTTGTATCATCTTGATCTTTAGTTGCAACATTTTCATCTTCCTTTTGATTAGATTCAGTCACGTTTTCTTCAACTATATTATCCTTGTCTTCTTTATTTACCTCCTTCGGTTCGGTTTCCTTTTCATATTTTTCATCATCTTTTCTTTTCCCATTCTCTAAGACTCCACCTTTAATACCATTCATTTCATTTTCTTTTAAGTCCTCCTTATTGTCATCTCCATGTTTCGTGCTCTCCAAGTTAGCCGAACTGGCCTGCTCACCTATCTGTTCAGTTGTTTTCTCCTCGGTGCTATTTGTAACTTCATCCTGTTGTCCTTCCAAGGCTGTTGAAGACTGATCTACCTTTTCGATTTCTTTTGCAACGTCTTTACAATCATCTTCACTTGTCGAATCGCTTTTGGCCTTGTCAAGCTCTTTGCTCCCAACGTTATTAGTCTCAATTTCGTCCTTTTCTGTTGATTCCTTTGTTAAATTCGCACTTGCTTCAGTAATAATTTGTGTTTGTTGTTTCTGCAAAAGTAAACAATTGTCGACTGATTTTTTTCTAAATTCTTAAAAACTTTTGTTATTAAAATGAAACAAAATGACTCCTTCATCTAGAAGGTTTAGAAATAGAGGCTTTCAAGCAAAACATTTCTTATTTAAATTGAAATGAACTTCAATAAAAATTATAAAACAAAAGAAGAGAAACCAAAAAACCATCAAGAACAGAAATAGATTTTTAGAAAAAATTAAGCTAAACATTTAGGTAAGTATTTTTGTCCGTTTTTTTTTTTTTTTTTTTTTTTGTTATATCAAGGCCGACAATGGCTTACTTTTAACAGAACTTTTAATTTACAATATAAACATTACATTTAAATAATAAGTTTTAATTTTTTAAAAAGTTACAAGCAGGCATAGAATAAAGAGAGCGAAAGCTTTAGAGATTTTTGTGCTTTAAGGCTTTGCAAAGCTTTCAAGTTAAATTGGTTATAAATTTTTTTTTTTTTTTGTTAATTTCTTAATATACAATCCCAATTATTTCTTTCAATGGCAAAAAGAAAAAAAAATTGTTCTAAATTTAAACCTGATTCGAAAAAAATTTTAAACGAAAAACTTGCTTAAAGCTTTCCATTATACAGCTTTTAAGCTTTTAATGTATATACAGTCCTAGCCGGTTGGAAAATAGTGCTTTATGTTGCTTTTATTTGTGTTTTCTTTTTAACGAAAGGTACTTACTTCGTCTGGGGGTTCTTTCTCATCATTTTGCATGTCTTCATCTTCATGTTCGGCTTCTAGTTCTTCGTCTTCTTCATTATCTTTGTTTTCTTCAGTTTCCACTTCCGCTTCTTTTACTTCTGTTTGATTTTCCGTGGGCTCTTCTTCATCTTCATTTGCTTTCGCAATTTCATTTTCTTCTTCGTCTTCTGGGCTTTCCTCAATTTGGTCAACTTCAACAGATGGCTGAGAATTTTCCTCTTCTGCAGCATCATTTTCATCTTCATGGCCGCTTGCCCTGGAGAAATAAGAAAAATTGTGTATCTCTTATTTATAAATATTAAAAAATTTTTGGTTAAGAGAAAACGCTGTGATTTATCCGCCAAATTGTGTACCTGGCTACAACCGGTTCTCTGCTATATGTTACGTCATTTCCATAAGGAGTCTTACGATACTCTCTACTTGGCACTCTGAGACGTTGCAGAGTTCACCAAAAAAAAAAAACAATTGTCTTGCCTTTAATACCTACTCCAGTGAATCTTAGGGCCGAGACAAAGAATGTGCTCAACTTGTCAGCGACAACGATAGTGCAAAGATCGATAAATATATATATTATAGTTGTCCAAATTCTGCTATACATGACTCAGAGGCTACTCAGTTCTTCTCGTGTCTGATATAATTTCACTAGTTCCAAATGCTTGCAATTACTCCTTCAAAACCTTAAAAGCTAAATGTTTGTACCCACAACCAACTCCATGACTTTTTCAAAAGAGTCACTAACATGCTACACTCATTTCGAAGTACAGGACACGGACGAACTCCTTACAGGTACAAGCAATCCCACACCTACTCCCATCTCCGAAGGATCTGAGCTAAAATAGTTGGGAAAACACTTTTAAAAAGTGCCGTATACTGAATCAATTACTGAACTAAAACAATAGTGCTCTATCGGACATTTTCTGTTACAATGATTTAACATGATTTCGTCTTAAAATCAAACTTTGTCTGGTCAACTTAATATTCTTTAAATTTTAAGCCAATCTCAAAATTTGCTAAAACTGTGATTGCAACGTAATGAATTTATTGTGGCCGCATATTTGTCCTTTTTGGATGAGTCTGTATGTAAAATGTAAAAAACAACTTTCACTTACGCTTCTGTCATTTCAGCCTCTGAAGTGTTTTCGTTGCTTTCGGCATTTGAATGTCTACCAAAACCATTCATTTCGGGTATTTTTATATCAGGTTTCTGCAAAAGAAGAAATCAAAGCCCAATTATTAGTGTCTGCTCATTAAAACTAAAAAGTGATTTATATAAATCGAATAAGAAAAGTATTGAAACCAACCTTGCCGTCACCACTATCGTCGCTTAAGGCATCCCAATCGGTGGCGACATCCGGTGACACGCGCGGTGCTTCCGGCACATACGTCAAAAAAGCACGTTCGATTTCATGAGATTTGTGGCGATAAAACGAAGGCGTTTTCATTTTCTGTAACAAACATTTTCAATGACAGGCATAAATTAAAGTTTATAAAACTTTTATATTAGATACATATTTAAATCACATTCAAATTGAACACGAGTGATAAATCAAAAATGTGTTTATTGCTCAAATGCTATTTAGTGCTACTCACATAATCAACGGCCTCTTCATCACAACCAGCTTGCGTGAGCAGAGTGTAACAGCGCATATTATTTTTGGCACTGGCAGCCCAGTGCAAAGGAGTTTTGCCAGTTACATCTGTCTCGTGAACGCCATCCGGCCAGGTTGTTATTAAATATTCCAAAATTGTGGCGTGACCCAAACCGGCGGCCTTGTGTATTAAGTTTAAGCCATTGGCATCGCGACATGTCACCAAAGCTGGCGGTACTGGCGGTTCCAAATTGGCTTGCAGATTTTCCAAATTGTTGTCTATGACGGCCTGGTGCACATCCTTAATGGAATTCTATTTTACACAACAAAATGATATTTACACATACATGTGACTAGTATTTGTTTAATTGAAGCAATTAAATTGAGTTGTTTACCATTACGTGGGGCACAGCCGCCAGAAACCGTTTCACTTTGGCATTTGTGCTGGCCTGCTGTCTCAGGCGACTGCCCTGACCAGCCCACAGTACACGCGTTAATTTGCCTATATCCTTTTCGTGCATCCATATTCTTATGGTGGATAGTTTGACTGAAAAGTCTAAAAACAATTGAAAATAATTTTAAGTTGGTAAAGTTTTTTTTTTGATTTCTTTATAAAATCAGTTTGGTTGTAAGATTTTTAAATTTTGCTTCAAGCCTGTTGGCAATGCATGCACTTGCATGTCTGCGTGCCAATCAATTATTTTCTTTTTCCACTTAAATACTCGAAATAAAAGTAATTTATCTTTTAAACACTGAATAAATTCTTGTTTTTTGCTTTGAAGTTTTATTCAAGTGCAATTGCTTACGAAAAAGCAGGAAACTATTTGTTTGGCCTAAACTTTTGACAAATGTTTTGCTCACTTTAAGCTGAAAATTGGAGCACAATGGGTCTAAATTAAAATATTTTTAGGACAGAGCATTTACTTGCACTCAGGCAAAATAACATCGCAAAAAATCATGTGATTTTTAATCAGCCGACTAAGTCAGAGGCGGTGTCAAAACACGGTTTCGCAGTGATTACTGGACGAAATTGCTGCAGGGGTTTTTATTTAGTTGGTTGCTTATCTAAAAAATAGAAAATGTTTAATTGTTTTCGAGAGGTTTGACTCGGTTTTAAATAATCATGTGTATGAGGATTATCGAAATCGTCGACAGTTTGCAGTGAATTAAAATAAATTCGAGTATTTTTTCTTGAGTGTATTAAAAACTCGCTTTGATGTATTTGAAAGGCAGAATAACCCGCATTATAAGTGAACACATATATCTTTCGACCCGCAGGTAGATCATCAAGGCCTGACGCTTTTCAGATCAAAGAACTCATTTGATACTTATTTCTTCATTTCAAAAGGAAGTAATTTTTTTTTATTACAAATTGATTAATTGGAATTAGAAACTAACAGCTGTGATTTTCAAATCACATGATTAGTTGGACTTAAAAATGTACATTTGTGATCTTCAAATCACATGATTAGTTGGACTTAAAAATGCACAATTGTGATTTGAAAAATCACATGTAATTTTTACTTATATAATTTTCTATTACATTTCCAGTACATTTGAAATATTGTCAACGATGAAAAACAGCTGAAGGTAAATTTTACTCTTCCTATGAAGAGCGATGCTCATTTCACATACCCCAAATCGTCTAATACACGTATAACGTGAAAATGTACCACCAAAACCGCATTAAATAAGAAAGCGAAATTTTCATGCGATATAAATGCTCACAGTTTCTGGAAAATTGCCCGCCCTATAATAATATTTAACAACGTTTAAAAATATATGGTGTCCCCATACAAGGAGATGTAGTTTACTAAATTCATAGGCAATGGCGTGCAAATATATCACAAAACCCACATTTAATTTAAATAACATTTTCGCGCGATATAGAGGCTCGCAATTTCTTCAATATTGTCCAGAAAATATTTAGCAAAGTTTAAAAATATATATGGTGTCCCCATACAAGACGATGCACTTTAGGGATTTCATGATGATGATTTTTACTACAAACGATTCTATATGCATTAAAATATTAATAAAACTAAACAAGATTTTGAAGAAGATGTCTCTGCTTTTCTGTAAAATCAATGACAGTGTGTATTGATTTTAGCCTCGAAGTATTATCGGTTTGTGTATTCCAGTGTTATAAATAATAACCAGAAACGTAGACTTAAGACGAAGGCGAACTTCCATACATGGTGCACGCCAACTTAAGTTACCTGCCTCGTTATCAATAAAATCTATAAACTTTTCCCAACACACACTGGCAGACGTACCTATAAACTGAATTATCGTAACAACTTTGAAAAATGGGTCAAATACATATGAAAAAATATACAAATGCCTCAAAGTAAGACTCTTTTTTTCTTCTAATCAAATAAAATGCTATATACCATCATGTGTTATTGATTATCAAAAAAAACAAAAACAAAAACAACACAGAAATAATTCTAAGACAAGGACACACATATAACTGTATGTGAATGAGTAAGAATTACATAATAATATAAGTTAAACAATTAGTTGAATAGAGTATTTAACAGAAATTGTGTAAATTGGTTTTTTCCGTTTATTTTTAACATGGGACGATGAAAAAGCAACGATTTAAAAGCCAAATGGCAGGGATTTTGAAAAAAAAACACAATTAAGTAGATGACAAATTCAAACACTTGGCAGTATTTGATTCTAAAGTGACAGCACAGAAGGGCACATGAATTAATACAGTTTTCCATTTATAGAAAAACTTGGCCGACGACTGTTTGTATTCCCACACAAGTGCCAGCAGTTTCTGTTAATTATGAAATATTACAGGAATGTACAAGGACCGGCGAGTGTCAATAGAGTCAAGGTTTGAGGGAAAATGTGTTAGAGCAGGTATTTGAAGGGGTTTTTCAATATATAAAGCTACATACATGTGTACAAATAGTTGCCATATCTTACAGTATTGGAAGAAAGTAAATCACCAGTTCAATCGTACAGCATTAATGGCTGAAGACCGCCTGACAATAAAATTAAGCTGGTAATAAAAATGATCAGTTCCTACAGCCGTGAAATTACAAGTTTCCACACATATTGTTATACTTTGCCACAAATCCTAATCCATTCACGTGTATTTCTCTGATAATAGAGTCAGTGTCAGATGCATCAATTTAAATACATGCCTGGCATTTATCGGATGGTTGCCAGTTATCTGACAATTTTGCTATACATTATAATGGACTGCCATACATTATAATGTAAGACAAAAATTGGCTGTTCACACATATAGTCAGTCAGACTTTTAGGGCATATTTTACAGACAACGTTGTAATCCTCTGACAAACGGCTGCACATATACAGTTTAACAAGCCAAGCGATGTCTGCCATTCTAAACAATGTTTGCTTTTATTTTAAAGATACGTCACTATGTAGGAAATATGACGGTTTGTTACAATGACAGGGATCGTAATAATCCAGTTTGCTATGACTGCACCACACAGATCCAACTGCAGCAGTGCTTTAAGGTTTAATGACATATATCCTGCGACTTTAGGAAATTTAACAAGAGGCGCACAGTCTTGGTGGCCAATTCAAGCCACCTCTGCCAGAGATAACCTCGGGCTGAAATCGTTCAGGTAGCTGGTGCATCCGCAGCCCAGTCACTACACAAACGGTTTTATTTGTGCTCGTTAACAGTCAGTTCCTGGTTCAGTTGGATTTTGGACAGGTGTAGCTCTAAGTCTGCAAAACGTTGAGTTGTTCTGCACGGCGAGAAATTCAATATCTTGGATTTTTCTCGGTCACTACAGAATAAGACAGGAGCGCAGCTATATTTCCACAACTAAAAACATTTGAAGATTTGAGCACGAAGTCAATGTCAGTACCGTGTATATGGAAAATAACTTTTTTCTGCCATAAAGTTGTAAACAAAATTCTTCAAGATTCATTCATATTCGGACCAAAAAATTTTTTATATACGACTTATTTCAAAACTATATTTACCTTCGGGACCACGCGTCCGCCCTCCATTACTGTTTGCTATTTGACCATTCATGGGTAAGACTAGAATAAGAGAAAAGAAGATTTTTTGAATTTTTAAACATTAAAAATAAAATGCAGAATTAGAAAAGTAAATCAATAAGTTTCTTCAATTATAAATAACCAAAACAAATTACGAGACTTAAATTTTCAAAGAATTTTCTTAAACTATTTTTAATGGTGTTCATATTTCTTTAATGTTTAAACAGTGTGTCAGGAAAGAGTTTACATACGAATAATTATAAAATCGAGCAATATTTTTAATAAGATACTTTTACCATTTAACAAATATAGTTAATTGTTTAAGTCCATACAAAATTGCTTCAGCGTCAGTTGAAACCATCCACTAAATCCCATATACAGACATATGCACGTACATATATATGTAATTTGGCTTAGGGATTGCCAATTGGCTTTTAACAAAAATCATAAAAATACATGTTGAAAGTAATAGTTATAAATTGTAGTGTTTTCTTACATTTCAAAATTTTTCAATTTAAAACAGATAAAATTTGCTACTGATTTTTTTTTTTTTTTTTTTTTTTTTGAAAGAAATCCTTTATCATGGCAATTTTTCTTGACAAGTTAAAGTTTTTTGTTGTGCTTAAATCTATCACATAAAACTTATACTTAAAAACAAAAACTAATTATATATTTAATATGATTACGGTTGGCAGCAGCTGACTTTAGTTTTTAATATGTAAACACATTACTGACATACTGTATATATTTTTTTCTTAAAGGTATATATGTATCTATCGACAAATTTAGTTTTTTGTTGGTTGTGCGAGTAAAATTCTTTTCAATTTTTTATTCTCTTACTCAGGTGTATTAAGTTAGAAAGCCGGCAAACAACTAAATCAAGAATGAAGTTCATAGAACTTTTTTAAAAATTACATACAAACACATATTTTTTTGTTTTTTGTTGAAAAGTACATTTACACATACAGAGAATAGTTGCACCTAAACACCAATCGGCGTGTGTTGGTGTGAAAGTAGGACACACGTAGTGCCTCTAATACGAGCACACGAGTGACGCGGTCAACATTCAACACTGCAGCGCAGAAGAAAAACGAAAAACGAAAAACTACCAACAACAAAAGCTGAGGAAATGACCAGGAAAAAACGCATAAATAATGGCCTTAATCATTTTAAAATGACTGAAACTTGTCAGCTTTGTTGATTCAGTAAATAAAATAGTTTGTACGACTCTATTACAATTCTTTATTACAATTCGAAGAAATTGTTATTGAAATGTTAAATGCATTCTGCTCCTTGGAACTCTACGAAATTATGTCTTTATCGTTTTCAGTATTTTCTTAATCATTATTATTATTATGAAATATTCAACGGAAATATGTTTTTCCGTTTTTATTGTTGGTTATTTTGAAATGCGCATCAAAAGGCGAAGTTTTGCATTGAAAGTAAGAAATTAAATTTGTTGTTTTCTATACAAAATGCACTTTCAATTTGAAAAAAGAAAATTGTGTCTCACGATGGCGTTTCATTGTACAAAAAGTATAACAAACTGTCACTACTCGCGACTCTCGTTTTCCAAATTTATTCCACGCCTATTTCAGCCAATCTTCACAGTTATCAAATTTAGCGAGAGAAAAGTTTGTAAATTAAATGATTTTTTTTTTAAATTGGAAAAAGGATAAATGTTCCTCGAACAGCCTGACATCAGTAACAGCAAATCTTAGTTATAGCTGGGATTTTATCCGACATCTGAATCATATATGTAAATTATTTCTCATTAAGCAAAATAATTAGCCATCACATTATACAGAAGATAATATTAATGGTGTTTTCTTTTCCAAATGAAACTGCTGCCTATTGAATATTGAGCATTTTTCGTTCTATTACCATGACCCTTAAATAGATGTATCTCTTTTTTTAAACAGAAAAAAGCAAAAATTATGTCATTTCATAATAGTGGACACTTTTTTTGGCTTAAATACGTATGAAACGTGGATGTAAAACATCCAGAAAGACGTGTCCTAATATTTTGAAATCAAAGTGATATCCGTCAAAAGTGTATCAACGCTTTTAGGAAAAGAACGTTCTAAACCACGAAATGTAGCATAAGTCGATCACTTTTGTCAGAAAAGAAAATGCCACAAGTCTCGGAAATAAGATCAACTTATCGTCTCAAAATAACCACCAACAGCAACTGATAACTACTGAGAATTCTGAACATAACCACTCTCTTTCACCCCAAGTGATTGAGATGATAGACTGATAGGCATATTTTATTCCGGCAGGATTAATTTAAAGCTGCGCTCCCACTATCAGCGAAAAGGTACCGATTTTTTGTCGCCAGTCATGGGCCAATAGTGCCAACGCTAACAATTCTAAAGCTGCGATCCCACTATCGGGGTAATGTACCAATTTTTGTCGCCTATCAACAGTGCCAACAGTGTGAAGGATGACAATTTTTGTGAAATGCGTCATTTTGTGCCGCAATTTGTGAACAATCAAAGCGAATGCTGTTGCGCCGAATATGAGAACAATTTCCAGCATTCAAATATATCGATTTTTATAGGCCCCTTGTGCACTCATCGCAATTCGCAATCAGTTGTATTGTTACACAGGATGTTGAAATGAGTTTTGAAAATTTGCCATTTTTCAATTTAATTGTAGCAAATAACTATTTTTCAAATCTATTATCTGTATATATTAAAGTTTTAAATATTGTAGTTTATATATAATATTGAGCAATAGAAAACAAGTCGTGAAAGTATTAAATTTTCCAGCCCCGGCTTGAAAACATCTGTTTGGAAAACAACAATTATACAAAAATAGAATTCAATTAATTTTTTTTCATACATATGTATGTACTCGTATGTAAATATATATGTCCACATATTAATTTACTATTTAAAACGTTTATTAAAATTTCTTGACGATTCAAGCATTGACGTGATTTAGTTTCTTGCGCGTTAGTGTGACCACAGGGCGCTAATTATTATCGCAAAGTGGGACCAACCAAAAATAAACTCTGCCATATTTTCAAATGTGTGTAAAGCCGTGAAATTCTATATACAGATCTTTATTTTCAATTTAGATTCTTTCAAAGAGCCGTGATTGAGTGGGAAAAAATGCCAAAAGAATGCCACTTTCAAAAAGGTTTAGCCATGGGCTGCTATAATGAAATCAGAAATCACCGATTTCTCACCGTTTCTATTCGAATCATCTCTTACTAATCCAACAAGTTTTAGATGACACTTCCTTCATTCAATACCATATACGCACATATAGGACGACTTATGACGAAAATGATTGAGTGCCACAAAACAACTGTGTCTTCATTATTGTTCCATTATTGTTCCAGTTTGTATGTTTCGAGCTAAAAGTTTTTCATTGTTGACTGTATAATATTAGTTATAAGTAACAAAATGACGAAAAAAACTTCTTCAAGATTAATTTAGTATCAAAACAATTAAACGAGTGTCACTGGCATTTTAACGGCTCCAAAGGGAGAGCAACTTAATAAATAAAATCAACACAGATACCGAAGAGTTTTATTATCTTTCTTTGCATGTTTAGGACACATAAAATTAACAAAACATTTTGCAAATTAAGTTGACAATTAAATAAATTAGTTTCATAGTGTCAGCAATGTTAAATGCTCTTCACATTTAATAATTCTAAAAAATGGTGTAAATTTTTATGGATTTTATAGGTTTGATAGATGATGAATTTTTGCAAACGGGCAAAATTTTAAGAGGATGTTGGCAAGTCGTAGAGTAAAAATACCACAGAAAAATAAAAATAGTAATGAAATTGTTTTTAGATCAGGTTGCACAAAATAAAATTGTTTCCTATTAATAATAAATTCATTCAAATGTAGACAAATATTTGTATGTCTTAGAGGCCCCAAAAAAAAAATAGCATATTTCGCCGTGGTAGATCTAGTTCTAGTATCAGAATCGAAATAAATTAAACTTTCATTTACTACATGCTGTTTATAGGCCAGGTTGTGACAAGCAGTCGTGGTAAATATACCAGACTATTTAGTCAAACGTTTTGTAGAGAATGACTTAAATTTGTTTTTATATATATTTATGCGCATCGAGCCTTTGCGGCAAGATAGTCATAATATAAAATCTAGAACTTTTGGCCCTAGTATTGTATGTAGAAATGTTCATTATATTAAGAACAAATATATAACTCTATATTCAACGTTAGCAGTTCTACGGATAAAGATGTCGCTTTGGCCTACAACGACTTCAAACAATATAAAAACTTTAAGCGCATTTTTCTCAGTTTATAGTTTTTTAAGATAAGACACGATATAATCGATTTAATAAATAATAATAAAACCTTACACTTGACGAGAAAAATATATGTATGTTGCACCAGCTTGACAGATATAGAATTACAAATTTCAATAAAATATAAAGAAAACGCAGTTGAATTGCGATAATTATAAAAATAGTATTTAAAGAAGTTACTCGCGCTGTGTGGTCAAAATCCTAATTAATACAATAGTATTGTAAATATAACGTAAAGAGTGAAACCTCCCAATAAAAAGTTTCTTTCGTTAAAGATCTCGATCGTTTCATTGATGCGAAGCCAAAAAAATATTATAAAAAAAAAAGATTTTGTTTGTTTAAAAGATCGATCTAAGCCATTATGTACTGAATACAACACTGTGCTAATGTCTGCTGCAGCTGTTTGCCGGATGGGATTCATTCGAAATGTTAAAATTTTAATGATGCTGATGCAAAAATTAAGCTAAATTCCAACGTTGGCTTGGATCATGTTCGTTTTTACAGCCACTGTGCCTTGCAACTTCTTTTCACACTCGCCACAAACGATGATGATGGCCTCCTTCCGTTTGCGAAAATTATATATGGGCTGCAATTCAATATTCTTGCCAAACACACTTTTTTCGGGATCTTGTAAATTTTAGTTCTAGACGCTATTAATTGTTATAAATTTTTTCTAAACTACTTTTTGCAGCACAAATTATTATTAATTTTTGGCTAAATTTGTCTCCCAGTGTTTGCTAGATTTATTACTTGTGATGTTTTATTAGCAATACTTTTTTTTTAATAAAATTTTTGAAAACTTACCTTTTGGTGGCGATGAATGATAATATAAACCTTGAAACCTGCGCCTTCGTTTTGGAGGCATTACGTTGCTAAATTTTTAGTATTTTCGTTTCTATATTATTATTATTTGATATTTTAATTTAATAAAATAAATAATCACAAATTTATTTCACTGAAACAATTCATAGGAAAATCCTTAAAAAAAAACTATAATTTTAGTTTATCTCAATCATGAAAAATTTCCATTTTATTTAATTGAGTTTTTCTTTTCTCTAAATTATTAAATAAATAATTTTTAAAAATCGTGCTTTAGTATAATTTATCTTTTGGTTTTGTTTTGTTTTGTTTTTTTGTTCTTTTTCAGAGACCCGTATTAAACGGCCACTCACTCACTCACTCGCTCGTTGGCCCAACACATTAAAATTTAAATTATTTATAAAATTGTTGTTGTTGTTTTTGTTGATTTAGAAATTGATTTTTCTTTTTTAAAACTATTAAATATTCATGATTTTGCTGTAAGATAACAAAACTTTGGCATATAATCTATATAATTATGTTCGAATTGTCTGTCGGACAGTGAAACACAAACACACACACGCACACATAAACACAGGCACTCACACGTTTGTAATTAGGACATGACAAAATTTGCTCATAACTGTAGCGATAAACGAGTCTAAAGCGGGCCAGCAACTAATTATATTTATTACGTATTAAGCATGAAACTGTTAAACATTAATTTTATGTGGAAATTCCTTCCTCAATTAAATTTATTAGGAATTTCCTTCCTGTAATAGACATTTTGTTGGCAATTTTTTGAGTTTTTCTGTTAAACACATACATTTGTGCTTTGTCGCTTTTCCCTGAACCACAAGTGTTGAAAGTCTACAATAAAATGTCATTTACATTTAAAAAATTGTGCCTATTAATTTCCGTTTTGGAGCCCTGTAAATTCATTCATTAGAAGTCGCAGTAACACCCACCAAACACTCGTGACACACTCACAACAAGAACTGATGATGGTGGCCATTTGAGTTCGTATAGGGACGAGAAAGCAAAAGAGCCTGCCAACCAACACTCGTACCTGTAAATTGACAATTGTTGGTGAAACGAAGGAAAAATTACAACCATTTCATGCTCTCGCTAGATTTGGGTCTCTTCGAGCAGTTGTGTGTGGAAGTGTCAATTAGTGTTCTCTTTTTTTTATGAATTGTTTTATTTTTCATTTGTGTCCTTTTTTCCATAGCATGTTGCATTTGTAATGAGTTTTTATGACACACATATGACAGCAGAGCAGAACGAAATACGAAAAGGACTGTACGGACACTGTCCTTTTAAAGCACAAAGGTAGTGCTTTCATAGGTTTCCGACTTTTCATGAATTCCGTATATTAATGGGGAAAATGTATCCAATGTTTCTTAAGCCTCACAATTTCCTAGATAATTTTATGACGCCTCAAAATCATTGAGACGATTTTTGATCAGTTTATCTACCGATATTTTTTTCTTTTTCAGTACAATTTTTCATAGAAAATGTTGTAGCCTTTTAGAGATTTTTCCCCAGTTTTTCTTGTTATTTGGAAAATATGTCAATCGATTCTATTTGAAAACGCTTGAATTTTCAATAAAAAATTTGTGAAAACAAATCCTTAAATTAAAATCTACACATTTTCTACAGAAACTCTAGCGATACTTAAAGAAAGTGGACAGAATTTTTGAAAAATATCAATGCCGTTTTTTTCAAACTGACACAGTCCTTTGCAGAAAGTTTTGAAATTATGTTTGTGGTTACGTAGTAAAAAATGATTATCATTCCCCTCTGGAGCAGGTTCTATCTTGGCCTGAAGTACTCTGCTCTTCAGTGTATAGACCAGAAGCGATCCTTCGTTTGGCTCGCCAGCAAAAACTCTAGGCCGCTCATGTATGACTTCCTTGAACATTCAGCAAAGATCAGTTGGCAGGACGGGCACTTACGAGCTCCTGGGATATTTTGAAAGAAGGAACCTGGTAGGTTTAGGTACCTAACCTGGCTGAAACTTTCTGGCTGTGATTTAAACCTAAAAAGGCAAGAAAGGGCTTTGGCAAGTACTGAAGTGGTAGTGTAGTACTGGTCGTCAAACGGTGAGCCACATTGTCTCTGAGGTGCTGTTGTATGGCAACAGATTTCTGTTCTTCGTAAGGAACTAGATGATGGGAAATGTACAGACGGTTTAAGGTTAAGGTCTGATGTTTCTAGAGGATCATATACATTTTATATAAATATATTGCACTAATTTGTTAAAATACGAGTGGCAACTTTGTTTTTTTTGTTGTAGCTGCCATGATGCCACCATATAAAACAAACGGAAATTGAATCAAAGTAAACGACAGTTAAATAACACCACATCCAAGCCATGATGCCACTATGTCAAATAAATGTCACTTGTACTAAAGCAAACGACAGACAACATAAGTGCGATATACAGGGTGGCAATTAAAATAACAACCCTGTAATAATTCTTAAAATTGTCTGTCAAATATTAACAGCAGTAGCCAACATGATGCAACTGGAGTAAAGTGAACTACATGTAACGTAAGTGCGAATTACATGTTAGCAATAAACAAACAACCCTGTATTATTTGGAAACATTGTGGCATTTTGAAAAACTAAATTCATATTTGATGTATATGTTTTTGTTAGTGTAAAGTATAAATAAAAATTACTATAAGATTTGTTTGATGAAGAATGTAACCAAATTCAGATCCCACAAAATCAATATTCACGTATATGTTCTTTTTTTTTTGGACCAGTACTCAGGCTGGATCATGGAGAGGTGGAAAGACACACTGACCAAGTAGTGCTGAAATATAATAAAGTAAACAACAACCGATGGACGGACTTAGCCTGGGCCTAAACCAAAACGGAACCAACTGTATGTTTGCCTTTAGACCAGGAAAAAAATTGTGTTTATATTTTACTCAAAAATACAAAACTTATCAATCAAATAACACCACAATTGTGCTCACTGTCATTTAGCCTTTATGAGCATAAATATTTTATCATCATGCTCACATTTTATTAAACGATATTCCCCCATTTTGGGAAATAGGAAATGGTCAATTTGTCATTTGATATTTATGTATTTGAAAGAAAAATGATATGCAAATCTTGACACGATACTGTAATTTTAGTGTTTTATGACAAAAACAGATAAATCAAATGATATCCAGCCATGCAAAATATTCCAGTTTAACATAGAATACACATGTACATGTTTAAACAAAATATTAATTGAAACAATGCAAATTTTCGATAAAGAAACACGCAATAGATTTACAAGAAAATAAGAAGTATTAGAAAATATTATTTTTTCTCGTAATCTATTCTTTGTAAGCAAATTCTTGTGTGTGTGTGTGTGTGTGTTATAACCTCATACACTAACCGGTTTTGTTTGCTTTATCTAGGAATTTCTAAGAAACAATTTTGTGTTAATTGAAGGTTATTTCGTAAAACTGGTACGTGTTTTCCATAAGAAAGCAAAAGAAAAGTACTCGTATAATTAAAAGAACAATATTCTTACTGGAAAAGCCTTTTCCGTTTTTGTTGTCCTATTTGACATAATTTAATCACTTTTGTGTCTTTGGCTTTCTTTGTTTCCTACCAAAAGAAAGCGAATTTAGGTCATTTAGTGACACAAAACGAATAGACTATTTCCGTCTCAAAATGTTGGTCACAATTAAAAAAGAATAAGAAGAATATCTCTAAGTATTAGAATATGAAATGTAACCCTGAGAAACTTAAAACTGGCAGGAGAAAACAACTTATCATAAGTTTGAAAGCAGGGAAACCGTAAACAATAAATGGAGTGGGAGTTTCTTGAGCAACTTGGCAAGGCGTTTCATCAACGCCTAAATTTGCTAAGATTTTTCCATCCAGCTTATTGTCAAATTTCAACAACAAAAAAAACTGTAAAAACAATGTTTAATATTTTTACAACAAAAGCGTTTCGTTTTCAAAGAAAAATTTCACTGCTGCAGTGAATTATTTGTTTGAAAATATTTGAGAAAAAAAGCTTTTGCTAATGGGAACAAGAAAATGTACTAATTTAAACTGTGATTTTCGCTAAAAGTCCACTTTTCGCTAATCATTTTCTTTTCATTTCGCTAAGCATTTTTTTTTTGTGAATATGTAAAAGCTGATGATGAGTTTTTCCTCCAAAAAAAAATATTACAAGACAATAAATGCAGGTCCACATTCAACATAAATTGTAATTAAATGCACAAAAAATAGTCATATTTTTTGCTGTGTATTTATTTGTGGCTTCGTTTTTTAAGTCCTATTGTATCTTTTTTTTGTTGAACATCATTTATCACATTTTCATATTTACGGCTTTCAAAAGAGTTATATATTTTCCACATAATTTCCAACTTGTCTAAAAATCGACTTGTCATTTTAGTTATCAGTTGAAATGTGTCAGTTGTGCCATCTAGATTTTTACTCAGCCAATAATTGGCTAATCGAGTTCCATAATCATATTCTACTTTAATGTTTGTTGCGGTTTATCTCTTACAGTCCCAGGCTGTAGGAGTCCAGGCAGAAACAGTGGACTCTCACTGCCATCAATATAGCTGAGGAAGCAAATATTGCCAGCAGTGCTGGAGAAACTTTTCGGTGGAATCTTTTGCAAAGCCAATGAGAATTATTAAATAAATATATATTGTTAAAAACTTAAACATGGATTGTGGCTAAATGTTTAGGTCTTATTGTAAATTCAAAAACCCATCAATTTTAGTTTTTGGGGTTTTTTCTGATCATTTTCTTTTAACAGGGATAATTATGAACAATTTAACAGCCCCGTTTTTAGTTTATCAATATTATGTATAATTTTCAGTCAGTGGATGTGCAGGTTTTTAATGGAAGAAAAGACATTTAATTGGCCTCTGAGCAAATTTATTGTACTCTTTTTTTGGCTTTTTGGTTTGTTGACATTTTACTTAATTCAATTAAAAGCTTTGCTTGGCAAAAAACACACGCAACTTAAGCAATTTTAACTTAATGTCTTTTATTATGACTAGAAACGAAAAGAAAAACGTGTCTTTTTTTAATCAAATGACCTTCGCAATTTCAGTTTTTGGAAAAAGAACAAAATTTTGATAATTTCAATTTGTGTCCTTTTTAAAGCTTTTGAAAACATTTATTTAAACTAACCCCTACAGTTGTAATTTCAAATGATTAAATAATTTAAACTATACAAATGTCGGTCATTTTGTTTGACATTGTTTTTTGTTGAGACAAAGTCTGAATATCATATAAATTTTCGTAACTCCACAGTGCGAAACTTTTCATTTGTTTAGTAATTAAAAATTAAGTTATTTACTTTGTATTGAGGTTTCATTCTAGCCAACAATGCTGTCAGTCATTCACATTCAAATAAATTTTTAATTTATTTCTACACGAAAAAAAAACTGAAAACTTTGCCCCACTTAACAACTGGCAAAAGCAATAAGTTTTCGAATTAACTTTTTTCACATTAAACAATAACAATTATCGATTTCTAAATTTGCTTTCTTCAATTTGCGAATTGCTAATAAAATAAAATAAAATATATATTTATTTTTAATTCAAGCATTGAAATTCTGCTTAATTTCCCCACAGTGACCCTGGCCGTTTTAACATGGTCAATGTCCTTTTCGCAATATCTGTACATATATGCAAATTTATGCAACTTCTTGCAAAACTCAACAAAAACAACAAATCACATGTTGGGTTTTTTTTCCATTTTTTAAACACTTTTTAAGATACAAAATTCACTTGAAAGCCAGACCAGATTTAGTACACATTTTTGCTTTAGTACAGCTGTATAGAGAGGGTTTTCTAATTTTGTCGTGTTTTAAGTTCGCGTATCCTTCGAAGACTGTGTCATATCCGGTTAAGTCCTGGGTTTTTAATCTAATTTTTCTCTTCAATAAATTATTTTTGTCTTACCGTTTGCTGTATGTGCAGTTGTTATGTACTTGTGGCAAAAAAAGCGAATGAGAGAGGGAGAGCCGTTAGAAGATATCTCATTTAGCATTCTCGTACACATCTAACATTGTGTTGGTGCATCGTTTCATACATGTTTTTCTAACAGTAATTTATGTGTTTTTGTTAGTGTAGACAGTGCATTTCGGCCATACACTTTAGCTTTGCATGTTCATATGTACGTACTCGTTCACATGCATAAGTGTACAACTTAGCAGTTATTCCAATGCGGGTGGTGTTCTGGGCTTTTTCAGGGCTCGTTAACAAGGAATAAATATTTTATTATGCCATTGATTTCAAAACGTTTAACATATTTTTTTTAGTTTACAAAATCCAGTTCAAAAATTTAATTTGTTTGTAAATAATTTTTTCACAATGTTTTCCTTTAATATAATTAGAGCCAAAATTTAAGTTTTTACGCATTTAAGTCTCTATATTAATATGTCATATATTAAGATAAAAGATAAACACAAACAAAAGTTTCCCATCACTTGCAAAGGCACAACAAAATGCACAAGTTTTCGGATTCCGCCAAGCTCTACCCTCATCAGTGTTGCTCTTTATGCACTGCATTTCCCTAACTTTTAATTTAACGTTAAACAACAATGATATGAAAAATTATTTAACAAATATGTATTTCGATACAATTGAATTTATAACTTAGTTCTACTAAATTTGATATTTTACGTTATTATAACGTAAATGATACTTTTCAACAAAAATTTATATATATATATATATAGGGAAGAAAAAGTTCCTGAATTGATTTACAAAATATGTTTCCCTTAGTCTGTAGGTACATCAAACAGAATTCCCTTTCGGAAAGTTTTCTTTGTATTCTTTTACTCTGCACTTGCGTTTACGCAAAGACATATACATTTTTCGCAACAATATCTTTTCTGTGCATGCACGTGCATGTACATATTTACTCATTTTCTATTTCGTACTCTGACTTTCAGCAAAAAAAAAAAACTCACTTGTAGTAAACACTGGCTTATTCCTGTTTTTATTGCTATATATATTATAAGTGAGTTGATTTCAGTTTGTGAAATATATCACACAATTTATAATCACGTCTTAAACACTTTAAGATCTGAAGCAGGAAAAACCCAAATGCCAATAAGACAATATTATTTTATTTTTCTTTAAGAAAAGAACACTAATATTTCAAAATACAAAATACAATTTCTAAGGCTGGTATATTTTAAAATTAATTAAAAAAAGCATTTCATATTTAAAGCATATGAAATTCGTGTCCTAAAACCTATTTTACAGTTTGCAAACAGTTTTAATAATATGGTTGTAGAGTTAAATTTGGCTTAAAAACAGATCATATCAGTGGAGTGTTATCATAACAGCTTAAGTCCAGATAAGACGAAAACAAATTTTTGCCAGATGTTTCAATCAAAACCTGCATCTAATAACAAATATTATTATATTAAAATTACAAAAAAAAATTCTTCAATATTACGACAAAGAATTTCGCCCAACAAAACATGCAATATTTACTCAAATTAATAAAACTAGAGGGACTTTTTGTAAGTTTTAAATCCGACTTAAACTCTTATGATAAAATGCCACGGACACAATATTATGCACGGCAACTTTTTGGCATAAAATCCAAACCCTGGCTGTTTTTTATTTGTTAGTTGTGGTCATCGTGTGGGTGATTTTTTGATGTTGTAGCTGTTGTGGCAAGTATCTAACATTAGTTGGAATTAATGGAATTTTTATGTTAGCGCTTAGTCGAACCAGAACAATTTTAAATAAAATATAAGCCAACAAACGAGTGATTTAAGAAAAAACAAAAACGCTTTTAAACACGCGCACTTACCAACACTAGACTTCTGCCCACATACATACATACATACATACATATAATGCAAACAATATATGCATGTATGTATGTATGTACATAAGCAATTGCTTTGTAAATTAAAAGAGCTGTGAATTGTTATGAGATTTTGAACTATTTATGTATATTGAACTAATTAGATATTGTTTTACATTTAGCTTTGCTGAAAATTTGTTTAAAAACTAAAATATCACGTCTTAGCAGCAATTATATAAAATACATACAAACATATTTTAATATATACACACATACATACACATACATATATATATATATATGTCGTACAATAAAGCAAAGCCTTACATTTAAATAATAATAATAATAATAATAAATAAATATAAAAAATATAAACGAAAATAATATTGCATGTTTGTATATCAATTTTCATTCAGTTCATCCCAGGAATAATGTATAGGATTTGTAAATTCGATGTGATCATTTAATAGAGAATCATCTGCAATAACAACAACAACAACAACAAAAACACATTTTATATGATTTGATAGTTTTAATAGTGTTCATATGTATATCCTCTTAAAATTCACCTTTTTGTTGTTTCCCTTCCAGTGTTATAATACTGTTAACAATATTGTTAATAAATTCTTGGGTTAATGTCTCTGTTATATTTACGGGTTCATAGAAAAGAAAGCTTCTCTTCTGTCTTATATGATCTTTGTTTCTGTTCTTGTTTAACGATCTTCTTGAGCGATAAAGTGCTAAACTTATGTGAGATTGTTTGAGTGGAATTTTATCAGCTCCGAACTCTAAACATTTGCCCTGCACACAATAACGTTCATCGTTATTGGAGCATTTCGTGCCTAACGGAAAATGTCCATAGTTGCCATTGACCAGATAGAAACGATGATGTATGGATTCATCTTGGCAGCCCACACGACAACTTCGATCGGGATCTTCAACACTGGCGGCTATTTGTGTACCATGGCCGGACAGGCCGCGCACTTTAAGCTTATAGCGCGAGCAGGTATGATCCGCGAATTCGGTTGTCGTCTGCAGGCGTTCGCACGGCTGGAAAGAAGAAAATTACCTTGAAAAATACTCAACATATTCGTGTACTTATACAACACATATAAACACTAAAGATATCGTGCATAAAACTATAGCATTTCGACCAGACGTTTGTCAAATTTGAATAACATTTTATGAATATAATTAAACTTTTTTTAAAGATATAAGATTTAAAAAAAAATTGTATACTGTTAAAACTGTTCTTCTAGATCTAAGTAAGTGTCGGTTCACACACATCAACTATTATTGCTCAAGTTTATGTTACGTATGTATATGGAAGAGTTATGGAACAGCAACATACTTCTTTCTCTTGCTGTTGGGCTTTAAAAGTTGAGGTGTGCCAACCGGCACTAAACAATTCACCTTAATGGAATGCGTACACAGCTGGATATTCCTAACGCTCGTTTGACGATTAACCACCACTTGAATGCCACGCGACCGGACCATACAGCTGGAATGACAGCCAGACTTAACGATCCAATCACTACTCTCACTGCGTAGCGAAGAAATCATGGGAGCGGGTTGGGGTTGTACCGACTCCGCCGGCACATGATCGTTCAAATGATAGCTGTACTTGTGCCAAGGTGAAGACGCTTCCGTCTTACGTTTGTGCGAATTAGTGTGCGGACTTTGGCCATGATATAGACGTAAAGCCACCTCTAGAATAAATCTATTATCATAGAAAAAATCTTTTGTCCATAACAACCCAGAAACTTACCATTTTCGTAGTTACTTCTGACCGTAGTTGGTCCATATATTCTATCATTAGCAGCAGCTCTTTTGCTTTCATAATAATGACTATTAATGCTATTGCGATACTTGTAATAGTCATTATGCTCGGCATAGTTGGAGTAGGAGGCCGTCGCTGGTATATGATTGCTGAATTGATTTGAGGATCTTTTCACAGTTTCATTTTCCATCGAATTTGGCTCAAATTTATCCTGACGTTTGCAAAACTTTGCATCAATTTTATAATAATTTGCCGAAGAATTATCGCACGAGAATTTCTCACATCTACCCTGTATACAGTATGAAGGATCGTCGCTGCCATATAGTTTTGATCGGCAGGTAGTGCCATCGGGAAATGTCCAGGATCTTGATTTCGTACCGTTCGTTTTAGTCTTACAGTATATTTTGCATGACTCTTCGATATTGCCCGCAATCTGTTCACCATCTCCTGTCAAATCCATATCGAACTTTTGCGCCCTCTCGCAGACCTGCCTAGCAAAATCTACTATGGTAAGTATGGGCACACTGTAGCACTGTTTGGCCACACACGTTTCAAATTTACGATCTCTACCAATACAACGCCTTTTGTAGTCGATGCATTTGCGGGTTTGTATTTTGAGGCCGGTGCTGCCTTCACGTAAACGTTTCGAAGGACCATAAAGACAACTAGAATCACAATCGCTGGGCTCACCCCATTCACTCCAACTGCTGGAAGGCTGTGAGCACAAAAAACATATTTACCTGGTTAAGGAGGAAACCATTTCAAGCTCTTACCTTTTGGTATTCGTGTAGCAGGTGACCCAGTTTTGAAGTATCCAAAAAACTGCTCTTGTCATAATTTGCCTTTGCCAGGCCGGCAGTTTGTTTTGTACTAGAGTACGACTCAGAGCGTTTAATTACACAGAAGCCACTGCGGCACCACTTTTAACAAAAAGGAAAAAGAGAAATCACCCACAAAATATTATTTGTTTTACTGGAATTTGTACAAGACTTACATTGTTATCGCCGCAAGAAGTGCCCTCCAGAGCCGGATGAGAAGTCCAAGTATAACGATCTCTCTGGCAGTGCAAGTCCCGGCAAATGTCGGATAACGATTGACTTCTGGCGCGATTGGAGTCTTTGCCGTATTTCAGCATACACTGATGGTTAGCATCGAACCGCTCACCAGGCAATATGCCCTCCGCCGAGTGGTCCAAATTGTGCTTAAACTCGCCAACATTAAACAAACATTTGGCCTGGGTTGATCTAAAAAAAAAGATATTGTTTTTTTTTATTGTTGTTTTTTAAAGACACTAAACTTATAAAATATATATGTATGTAAAGGTATTTACATTAAAAACTTATTCAGCGAGTCCCTGGAACACTGCGACCATGTTATTTTACCGCTGCCCAGTGTGGGCGACATAATGTGCGAGGTGGGATCACAGCTCTGTTCCATTGCATCATGACGCATACCTAAGCTGGGAATTTTATTAGAATCAATTAATTAAAGCAGCTGCAATATGGTTTCTTTGTTGCTTGTTTCTGAACTTCATGTTAACCTACTTGTGTCCAATTTCATGGGCCACAACAAAAACGCTTTCGAAGTGTTTGCCCTCATTGATGGTGCACGATGATGTCGGTATACACATGCCGGCCACTGGAGCGAGACCAACAACTTGACTGATCTTTTTGCCGTTCTTGCCCACCACATACAAATCAAGACCTTGAAAAAATCAATAGCAATAAATTTTGCAACATTAAAGCTTAAGAGAAATCTTTTACAACAATAATACTATTTATTTATTTATGATTTGGTTTTACTTATATGTAGTACCCAAGTGTTGAAAGGGAGTTTTACTGGTAAAAACGTTTAAATTACGGATTAACTTTTATACATGTATTAGAAAAACTTAAGACTATGACCTGTTGCTTAGAGTTGCAACAAAAATACTAAAGAAAATCCTGTCAAGGGTTTTTTCGTTTTCCTACATATAATTAATTTGCCGTCATCAACACCGTTTTCTGTTTACCCTTTTTTTGTAACCCCCTACTGTTGCTGTCAATATTTCCATATATCGATATTCCAACAGAAAGCTGGACATTGTAGATGGCTTCAATTGGCTGTGTTCTGTAGTGTTGGCATTGTGTTGGGTACAAACAACAACCTTTAAAAAATATTTATTACAATTTAAAAACTATAAAATTTTTTTGAAAATCTAAACAAATTTATAATTTAAATTACAAAATCCTGCCAATTTCCTGGTAAGAGGAAAAGTTGGAAAAGAGTCCATCACCTGTCAGAGGGCGAGACAGGTCTACAGCCCGACAAAATCTTTTTCAATACTAAGCTGATATTGCTGTCATAGTATGGGAAATAAATGTCGTCCTAGTCCCTTGGCTTCCCACACCTGCCTGCTCAAGTGATAGTTTATTTATTTTCAGCAACTTTAAAATCTTAAAAAGAGTAACAAAATCCATCACTTGGAAAATTATACCTAAATTCTTCACATCTAATCTTGCAAGTTGCAAGTGCCGCCCTGCTGTCTTTATGCCATTCGAGAATATTTAATTTAACATTAAAAACAAAATACTTAAGGTTGGTAGCAATTAAACCTGTTGGTCGAACCTTGCTCCAAGTCGTCCGTCCACTGAGACCCTATTATATTAGTTTTATATTTTCTTCATGTTGGAAAGTAATAAACAACTTTATTTAAATAATATTATCGATAAATAGTCAACGTTGTGCTAAAATTCTTAATATTATTACCATTGTGGCGTTGAATAAGGGCGAATCTATATTCCTATTACTTCTACTTATCCTTTAATCTTTAACTCACCGGTCAAAATGACAGCATGATCAAATTTGAGTCCCGTATGTTCGGGGGGATTCAAATCATTTTGCCATTTGCAAAAACTACTCAAATATATATCAATGTCACTGGAGCGCCTTAATTCCGGAGGATCTTTTTCCAAAATCTCCAAACGTTTCAAAACAAAATTTACTCTCTTGCCCAGCGAGGGATGGTGATACAGCAACTGCACGCCATTGATCATGGCCAAGACGAAACGTATCAGATGGGAGCTTGTGTTCTTGGGAAAATTTTTCGCCATGTGTTTGTACAAGTCGATGTCAACAAAAATGGCCGTTTCGATATATAAAATGTCCGGTATGACGTTAGATTGACTGTGTATGTAGCGCTTGGAGCGATGATGCAGCTCTTCGGCTCGTTTAAAGTGATGTTTGTGGTGATGTGGCTGCAACTGATGTTTCTGATGATAGCGCTGGCGCCTGGGCTTATAGCGTAAATTCAAAGATAGTTGATGTGCAGCTGTGTGATGAGTATTACGTTGCCAGTCATTCTCTATATTTCTAGTCGTTCTCATAGCATCCATATCGTCATTTCGGTTTAAGTCCAAGCTAAAATCGCTGAAATCCTCCTGATCGGGCTCAAATTGTATATTTTCGTTTAATATCGAAGCGTTTTTCCAAGCACTATCGAATGCTTCGCGTTCTGATTCCAAAATAATATGTGAGCGGTTGCCGAATCTTTGCGGCAAAGGATGTATGATGAATTCTGTATTATTGTGATGAAAAACGCCACGCTGCCGTCGAGATTTTCCATTAAGAAATACGTTTTGTTTTATTAATCTTTGGTATTACTTTCACCACTTACCACATTTTCCTGGTCGCAGAGGTCAAGTGCCGAGTTCTCATTGTGATAGAAACATTTTTCCAATCTCGTCACCAGCTTATGCGAGTTTTCTACCAGCTGCGATGAATTGGCGAAGCGTCGTATGAACACAAACGAATCGTCAATTAATTTTTGTGTCTGCTGCAGCTTCAAATTGACCGAATGTTCATTATCTGTGGAGTTGGAAAATAATTGAAATTTCATTAGAGCAAAGCATTTGAATAAATTTTGTTTTTGCTCGCTCTAAAGGCTGCATATTAATTAATGGATGGCTGTCGGTCGGTTGGTTGGTTGGGTTGGTTGTCTGTTTTGCAGTCATGAAAGTTGCAAGTTTTATTGAAATGCATTGACCGCAAAGCATATTTTTTCCGTTTAATAGGAGAACATCAAAACTTGCAGATGTCAGAGAAGTGCCAGTATTCGGGGCGAAGATTAAAACATTGTTGACAACTAACAGCGGAGTTTGAGGTTGTTGGTCAGAGATAGTTAATTTTTTATGGAAAACCCTGTCGAAAGTCTTTTTTTCGAATACTGTTGTGCATTTTTTTTAAATACTATTTAGAAACGGCACTTTTTGATCATGCATTTTTCAAACGAAGTTTCTTTAAAACATTTACTTAAAGGTATTTTAATTTTTTTTAAAGAGAGTAGATTTTTTAAAATTAAAATTTTTGCAGCTTCAAAACTAAAAGTAAAAGGGTACTATTTGTGTATTTTGTAAGAAGTACTTTTTGTAAAAGGTACTTTTAGTAAAAGCCAGTTTTTGTAAAAGGTATTTTTTGTAAAAGGTACTTATTGTAAAAGTACTTTTTGTAAAAGTTACTTTTTCAAGACGTACTTTTGCCAAAAGGCAATTTTTATGATAAGCACTTCTGTAAAAGATATTGTTTTTTGTAAGATATTTTTTGCAAAAGGCACTTTTTATAAAAAAAAGTACTTTTTGTAAATCTAATTTTTGTGAAGGTATTTTTTGTGAAGTTTTCTTTTCGTAAAGGAAGATACAATTTTTCAAAAAGGTATCAGTAGTTTATATTATGTATGTGTGTGTGTGTGTTTGAAACGTACTTTCTTAATAGATACGTCGTTAGAAAGGCACTTTTAAAAAATACTACTTGTAAGGGGCACTTTTTTAAAAAACCATTTTTTACAAGGTATTTTTTTAAATCCTTTTTTCAAAAAGTAGTTTTTCCTTAAAAGTAGTAAAAGTACTTTTTAAATATAGTACGTTTTGAACAAAATACCACTCTCAATAAATACTTTTTTGTAAAAGATACTTCTTTAAAAAGTTAATTTAAAAAAGTTAAAACAAAATTTTTTTATAAGTACAGAATTTTTTAAAGACCCAAGTACTTCATTTAAAAAAATACTTTGTTTAAGCAGCATTTTGTTAGAAAGTACTTTTAAAAAAGTATTTTTGTTAAGTATTTATTTTTTTAAGGTTTTTCCTTTAAAATATTATTTTTTAAAAGCAGTTTTCTGAAAACTAATTTCTACAATTACTTTTTTAAAAGATGCTTTTTTTGAAACACACTTTTGTGAATTTTGCATGAAAAAAAACCATTTTTCATCTCTGTTCAAAATGAAAACACTTTAAATCATTTTCACTTTACAACAACATTTTCAGTTAGCAATTTCGTTTTCTTTGTCCTCAACTTACATACATATTTGCTTTGTCTGAAGAACGCCACGAAAAGTCTTAATCTTTGGATGTTTGGAAGATTTTTAACCCCAATACAAACAAAAACAGGTCAAAATGTTAAATGAAAAATACAGCTTTTTATTCATACATATATGAATGTATGTATTTATGTATGTATGTAACTTAACAAAAACAAAAAACCAACAGAAATTAACGTAATTTTCAAAACAAGCAAAAAGTTTTATACAATAAATAGAGAAATAAATTCGTACTCGTAAGTTGAAACAACAGTGACGCACAAAATTGATTACTGAGTCCAAATTCATTTCTGTATATTTTTTTTGATTCCACAAGAGTTGTCTTCCCTTTAGGCTTGATGTTTGTTTAAAGAAATGATTCAAAAATGTATCTAAATATGTGGGTCAGCGAAGTTAAAAATATATTAATCTTGAATATTTCAATTGCTCTGCCGACAAATGGTCTGTTTCAGTTAAACAGCTGTTTTTGAAAAATGTTTGTTGCAACCCGCCAGTTCTTTTACTGGTCCGTATTCAAACACTTTTTCAACTGATTCAGTGATGAATGCTATTGAATGTGAAAAACTTAAAAGCTGTTTTGGAAAATAAGAAGGTTTTCCTGATGCTGCCAGCCTTGTTGAGGCCAGCAAATCATCAGTACTTAGTGAATATGGAGGCAATGGGATGCTGTTTGTAATAAATTGCTCATCTGGTTTTTTTAAATAGAGGACAGTTATTAAATTAAAGAAAACTAGAAGCTAAACCCGCTTCCAACATTAAACTATTTTTTTTATTATGTGACGTACCGGAACTACGAAAATAGATTGGGGTGAGGGGAAAAAGGGATTAGTGTTGATGTGCAGTCAATTTGAACCTGCACACATAGAGAATGTTGGTGGAGAAGACCTCTGCAGTGGGTTTATTAAACTATTAAATTTATTTATGCAATTATTCCAACATTAAACAATTAACTTCTTCTAGAAATAAGTCAATGTGTGTTTTGCCCAATACTGTTTGTCGTGTTTATTGTACCTTTTATTTGCACTGATACCACCGGCATTATTTGGGCGCCACTTCGACGTTTTCGCATTGTTGTTGATGCTGGCGCCGCTGGTGCTGCTGCTGATGCCACATTGTTAGATTTTTTCAAACGCTGCTCGCCAGCTTGAGTGGCACTTTGTAAACGTTTATGGGGCACCACCTTCTTTTCGTCATCAACATCGTTACGATGCCTTTTATTTCTGCTCTTTTTGTGTATAATTTTCTCTGCAGTTTCTTCAGCTGCCTCCGCAGCAGTTCGAAATTGTAGATGCACCAGTTGAACTGAACGTTCTTGAAAAGATAAACAGAAATTTGTATGTATTTAGATATATATTTAACATAGAAACGGTAGTGAATTCAAATACATACAATCAATTAAAAGTGCAAACAAAAGTATTTTTTAATCTCTTGATGTTGTTTTTCTTTTTGCTTCAGTTCGTGCACATTGAATTGCTATTGAAAACAAAGTTTAAGGTTGCAAGTTGTTGCCTGCACTTAAAAATACGTACATATTTTAATATTGTGGTCTGGTCTGGTCTGTTTTAATCTGAAATCATTTGATATGGGCCATAACGTGAAGAGGAAATACTGGCGTTTGTAATAAAACAAATTTATTGGCTTTAAATGTTTTAAAACTATGAAGCAAAAACAAATTTACAAAATCTACAGTATGAAATTTTCATAAAGGAAAAAACTATTTTTTATAAAAAAAATGAAATTTTCTGCCGTTTCACATAATTTTAATTATTTGATTGTTGGACTGATTTGTTAACCAAATAAATTGGTTTTCGTTTATTTTATTCTACCAAAAAAAAAAACTAACTGCTGAACAAGTAATTTAACACCAAACATGGATTTCTAATTTTAAATGTGCAGAGATGGGCATATGAACTGATTTCGTTTGTAAAATAATCAATCAAAATATATTTACTTTTAATAAATATTAATTCTACTACCATTGTTTACCTTAAAATACAACTCTGGTGTGATGAGAATAGAGACATTGTTTTCGTAAAGGGCTTTTGTAAACACTTTAAGGTTTTCTTTCTTTTATGAAAATTTTTGACAGCTACAATTACTTTTACGCTCTGCGTGCCTTAAGCGATATTGACAGATCAATGGTCTTCACAAATACTTCTGATTCCTTATCTGCTGGCACTAGTCAATAGTCTTAAATATTTCACTTATCTATTCCACAACATATTCTTAATTCAATTATGTTGTTTTGCATGTTAAGTTCCTTTGTTAAGCGAAAACTATTTATGGAACTAAAAGTAACCGCTAATTTTTTGCGCATTTATTAAACTATTTTACACAAATATTTGACAAAAACTTATGGACCAATCTTCTTAATGTAGTCTAGAAAACTTTTTACTCAAATTTAAGTAAAATAAGAATGAAAATATTTGCAATGCCAAACATTCGTTTTTTTTTTTTTTTTGTTTCCTTTATATAAATATAGGGAACATTTTTTTTTCTGTGTACTTACTTTTTCTTGATTTCCCAAATATCAAATCTTTTTCATGATCTTCCAAATGATCAAGTAAATTATTTTCATCGATCTGTAAAGAATAGAAAACAAAATATAATAGTCACGCAAAAATTTGGGGATATACAAATTATATATAGCGGCATGTTGTGAAACCCCTTGTTTTCAAATCATGAAATTTTTGAGAACAAAAATAGTATTACTTCAACCAAATTAGAACTTTGTATTATAAATTATGTGCCCAGTGTCATTTTGTACATCTTGAGGTTAAAAAAATTATGAAAAAACAACAAATAGACGCCATTTTGATGCAATTTGTGATTAGAAACCACTTGATTTTAAATCAAGTGATTTGCAGAACACACCAGTTTTTAAAAAAACTATTACAACGACTAGACAGACAGAACGCTGCCGCTACACAAGGAAACAGCTTAATCTCCAACTTACTTAATTTATAATATTTTTTTCAGTGTAACATAAACTGTTCTTACACTTATGTATTTCTTTCTTCAAAATGAAAATTAGTATCATGTGCATCATTAATACTCCTGCTTCTTTATTTTACATGCAACCTGATTTTCAATTTGCTGCAGGAATACAGAAATTATCACGATGTAAATGAGTATTTCTTTAAACACTTGCAGCAAAATAATACAGAAAATACTGATTAGGAAAATTAGTAGCTTCTGATGGCTGACGATCAGCGTATGAATTGTCCGTCTTGCTTCCATGCGTTCCGGCGCATGCAACATGTTCTCATGTCTACAAATTTGTAATGTTTTTACTTTTGCCTTTATTGCTTTTTAGCTTTTCTGAAACTATTGCAGCAAAGTGTTAATTATTTTATTTTTTTCTTAAGCTTTGGAATAAAACAGCCAGCGGTGATGGCAACATAAGAAATGAAAGTTTATTTTACTGCAGTTAAAGTTTCTCGTTTACTGCACCAGAAGAATTTAGTATCCAAAATTACCAGCAATTGCTCAAGTTTCCTAAAGGAAATTTTAAAAAAGTTTTCTCATCAATAAATTCTTAGCAATAAATTTAATTTTTAATCAAAATAATTTAATATTAACGGATCAACCTTAACAAAATGTTAATTTCATTTAAAGCTAAAACAATTTATATGAAAATTTCGTCAAGCTAAAGCAAATATGGAGTTGCCATACTTGTCAATTTTATGTAAGAGTTTGTTGTTGTTATTCATCATATTTATTAGATTTATCCATTCACTTTTAATCCGATTACCTATTTATACGTATGTATATTTTAATTGCCCTATTTTCTTGGTCTATGCAGCAAATCTCCAAACGGCGATGTGCTCGTGTTTCGACAAAACTGAGACTTAAGTTTTTAAGTAACAAATTATAGGAGTACTTCCACGACGGTCATAGAAAGCAACATTTTAATTTAGCGAATTAATATCACTTACAAGTTTATGTGTTGATTATTAAGATATTAGGGTGGTATCTACATTTAGTTCCAATTATATATATCCTTTTCAGTACGAAACAGTAGTGCAGCATTAATTCGGTGCAAGTTTGCCATCGCTCATTTTGCGTGACTGTGATTGTTTTTAATCACTCTTATTAACGGCCTTATAAAAGTACACACGTAGTAGATATCAGAAGGGAAAAAAGCTTTAGCTTTAATGTGTTGCCTTACTGAGGGCAGAGTGTTGTTTTAAAGTGTAGAGGAGTAATATTTATGGCGCTCATAACAGCAGCTATCAACGGCAGGCAGCAAAAATTACACAGCAACTATTTTCGTGTTTAGACCCCCTGCCTGTTTTTAGGGGCGGCAGCAACAATAGATACATACGAGGCCTGTTCAGAAAATAATATGTATTGGCACACTCGCCTCGAGCACTTGTGTGACTGTGAGGGGCCTAAAAAACTGAACTGAATTTAGAACAGTTTTGCTTATTCGGCAATTTTTTTGCTGCCGAAAAAAATGGATCAAGAAATTTGCATCCAATTTGGGGCTTAAAAATAGATTTAAGTGCTAAAAAGCACTTGAAATGTTTACAGTAGCGTACGATGATTGTCTCTGTGTCCGTAAATTGTTTACAAAAGGTACAGTCTTTGCGAAGCAGGTCGAGCAAATATGAATAACGAAGCCTGCCCTGGGGGCTTCCAGCACATCAGCAATCCGTCAACAATCACTATTAGAGAACTTTTCGTCAAATCACTATTAGAGAAGTTGTTGAGGATGTCGTCTCATGGCTCAAGCAATTGTTTTTGCAAATTTTTGCAAAAGTTAAGCGAATGGCAAAGAAGTTTGTTTCAAAATTGCAGAATTTTGACCGAAAACTTTGTAATCATGACGTCCTATTCAGCACATTTGAAAAGACGTCGTTTGGGGGTAATTAAGGAAGTAAAAGCCAAATCGCTGACAGAGCTCAACTTTACGCCAAACATCGTATATCAGAAATGCTTCGAAGATTGGACAAAAAAGCTGGCACAAGAGATCAGAGGACTATCTGGAAGTGAACAAAAATATCAATTATTCAATAAATAAATATTTTTGAAGAAAAACTAAAATCCTAAAATCTTTATTTCCTGAACACACCTCGTACACCAGTTTGTTCATGGTTGAGTTAAATACGCATAAGCGTGAGCTTTTCTATTGAATAGATGGTGTTAAAAGGCGGTCCCATGGCATAAAAACGAATGATGAACAACATGCTTTCTACAAAACTCCAAACAAAAAACATAAACACTGTTTTGGTTTTATTACTTTTTACTCATATTTTTGTATCTAAAATAATCATATGTTTTTTATAAATTAGCATTTTAAATTGCTGCAGAAAAATACTTTAAAAATGTTAATTACCGTTTTAATTTTCATGGCCCTCAAAGCAATTTTTTTTCGTTTTTTTTTTTTTAATTTCTTTGAAAGTTAAAAATTAAACTCTTCGCTCAGCTGTTTGTTACAGCTATAGAGTTTTTATGCTGCTGTAATTGCTTCTTCTTCTTCTTCTTCTTGAAAGTTTTCTCTTTTAAGAAATTTTTGGTATGAAAATGACTGTAAGTTAAGCTGCTTTAAATACTCGCATAAATATAAAGATTCAGGTGAAAGTCTTTTGAATGCCGGTCCTAATGGTTGTATCTTTTGTGCGTTGGTCCATTGTTAAGGGCTTTTCTTTGTTACAATTTCTTTTATATTTTTTTTAGTTATTAGTAACTTGGAGGGAAAAAGTATTTCAGATATTTTAACCGTAACTTTAAATATTCGTATTATGGTTTTTTGAATGTAATTATTTTATTTCCCAGCAAACCTTTAGCCAGCTTTAAAGAAAAACAAATATTGTTACCAAATAGTTGCCTGAAACAGTTGAAGTTAACAGACAAAGGGCATGGGATCAGCCTTTATCAGGCCAACAACATAATTTCAGGATTTCTATAATAGAATTTTTAACAGCTTTTTCAGAAAAAATTTTCTGAATTTTAATTCAATTTTTTTATTGTATTCAACGAATTAAATTAAATTTTATTAAAACATGAATTTTTTTTTGTTGCCCTATAAAATATTATTATTAAATTTTTTTGTTTTATGCAATAATTTCAATTCGATTTCAATTTTATTTCCGCGAAGCAGGTTTTTGTTTTGACATATTCCAAACTTCGGCATTTTGCTTTTGGTCTTATAAAAAAGTCGTGCTTTGTTTGACAACTTAAATTCTGTGAACTTTCGCTGCAGTTACTTCTGAAACCTTCATTAATGGGCTGGGATGTTAGTTAAGGGAGTCACTCCTCACCATTCAAGTGCTTCAACTTCCTTTGCTGTGCAAGAATTTTTATAATGTATCATTATATATATCATATATCATTAGAAGTTGCCACCTGTTTGTATTCTGCTCGTGGAATTAGTGCGCCATCAGATAGAGCCGTAACGACAATTGGTGATTCAATTTCACTTCAGGACTTAATAATGCTTTAACAGAATTTCCACAAATTTCGTTTAAAAAAGTTATTCAATGATCAACGTTTTATTTCAAACATTCAGACATCAAAAACCATTATGGTATAAGCGGAATTCCCTTTTGGGTCCGCATTCCCAAATGAGGCAAGTTTTCTAATTGAAAGCTAATTTATACAACCAGGTGGCGAAATCCCGCCTTCAACAGAAAACCATAATCCACGGAAGCCATAATACCCCTGATTTCAGTTTCCCGAGCATTTGTTTTTTTTTTGGAAATTAGTCTTGTACTCGATTTATAAATTGTTTCGTTTTCCAAAAAATCTCCAAAAATCAAAACACAAACTATAAAAACTTTAGACAGTTTAAGGGTCTAAGTATTTTAATCACAATAACAAAGAATAGTTTCAGGCCCTGTCCCATGATTTCGAACGTTAATGTTACAAATAACTAATAGACATATTGGAGGCATGCGATGCCGGAATTTAGCAAAATAAAAAATCATTAAACCACTTGTTTGATATTAAAAAATAATGGCGAACGTTAACGTTCGTTACCGTGGGAGAACTAGTGCCCTTTTTATGCTATATTTTCCAGCTAAAAATCATAGTATATTAAAATATATGTCTTGTATCGAATTATATCTACATAAAATATAACGGTACAATTCCTCCAATCACTTAAAGCTAAAATGCATTTCTGAGTGCCGTTTATTATTCCCATGATTTTCTATTTATTTATAATTTAAAAAAATTTAGAAAAAAAAAACATAAAACTAAATTTCAATGCTTTAATACCTTTCAAATAAAATTATTAACAATCAAATGTAATTTGTTTAACTGAATCCAGCAAATAGTGAACTAAAACAAAGCCAACTCGCACAAAGACATTAATTATGTTGTTACATCACAAATATTATGTACCATTAAAACTTTTTACCTGCAATTTATTACAGAATTATGTTGGCAGAGTGGAAACAAGAAATACCCAACAGAAATATATTTTACTTTTTTGTTGTGGCTTTAAATTATTTGAAAATTACTCGCATGTGATGCATAATTGCGTGAAGTGGGAAGTTTGAAAGAGAAGCCACAAACAAACAAATTATGTAAAAAAGTCTCTGCTGTAATATTTTAATGAAAAAAAAAACTAGAGCTAAAAAACATGTCGCATTGGCCAAGCCCATTTTTAATAACAATATTTTCCAATGCAGGTGTAAAAGAATGCATCGTTTGTTTAAAATTAAAGAAAGCAATTTTTTCACTATACAATCGTCCCAGGTACCGTAATTTCCTCGACTAAACAGAGAAGTGCGGACAATAGGGATTCCAAAGCCCCCGCGAATGTGGAAAGAAATTTCCAACTGTGTGAGTGAAATTTCCCAGGGGAAACTGACGTTGTCTTGGTGTATTCGAAACTATGGAACCCTGCTGTTCGGGGTCTAGAGTAGAAGGAACAACCAAAATATGAATAAATTGCTGTATGATTTTGGCTAAACCTTCTACAAACATTAATTAGCGGAAAGGACATCACAAGCATATCGATTTGTCATGAAAAACAAATTTAAACAAGTCAATAATAAAAAAAAATTAATTACGAACTTCCACTCGCCTTAAGTTCATCTCAAATTAAAAATATCGCATAACTCGTAGATCCTGAAAGAACTCAACCTTTCACAGCTCTGCTGGCGAATGAACGTGTTCATCATTTTTCATGATGTGATTGTTGTGAAAAGTTCTTTAACTTTCACGGTACAATAGAAAACTTTTAAGCCGCAATTAGAAACGTAAGACAAGAACAATATAATGTTTTTATTGGTTACACTTGTTGATCTTAAATTTATTTTTAATTCAAACCTATTATATACGAGTACACCACGATTTAGAATTTCGTACTAAAGGAAGATACGCCAGAAAGATCTAAATTTAGTCACACGAAGCATTTGATTTGATCAAAAAATAAAAAGAAAAAACACAGTGGGTCGTTAAAGTAATGACACTCTTAGTATTTATTTATTTATTAAAGCCAATGGAATGGATCCTTATGCCATTAGATTTAATAAAAGAAGTTTTTAGTTTTCTTTTAACTAGAAATAAAAGTTTTAAAATGTGTTATCGAAAAAAAAGAACGAAAATGAGCACGAAAAATATGTGGTAAAAAGTCAAAGTAAAGCAACTATTTTCTGGACTTTACACCACTCAGCAAATATATAACACCTATAGGTGACTATAGTGCATAGCATTGAAAACTCAACTTTTATATGGAGAATACATATAAAGAATTATTACTGGTTACTGGTTCACACACATCAACTTTAGTGGCTCAAGTTTATATTATAGGTAAGAGTGATGAAACAGTGCAATTTCTAAAATTTGTAGTCCCTACTCTTTCGTTTCTTATCGAAAAACAAAAAGTTTTGGCAGGAGCGTTGAGATGTATGAACCGTCACTTTCAACATATCAAACTGCGAGTATGTAGTTCCCCTAGTTATAATTTTTTCTCTTTTCAGCTGTCGGTGTTTTTTATATGAAAAGCAAAAATAACAAATTTTAAATGCTTGATCTTGATATATAATTTTTTGGTTTGAAGAGAATATTTCCCCCCTTTCGATACGCATATTTTACAGAATAATCGCTTATAGTGTTTATCAAGGAATAGTATTTAATTTAGAACTTTAAACCGCCTTTAGCAACCACTTAAAACAAAGACACCTAAATTCTGATTTAAAAACGTATCACCTCTAACTTAATGCTATAAATTAACTGGTTTTAATTATAATGCCAAGTAAAAGTGGCATATTTGGAGATACAAGTCAGTCGCTTTCACTTCAGCGACTGGTGTGTGCCCTTAAGGCAAATGATTTTGAGAACTACAGCTTTTATTTCAAATGTTTACAATCTCATTATTCGAAAAAGTAATAAGATAATTATAGAATTTATCAAGTTTTATATACATGTCTATCGATTTTTCCCTAACATACGAATATTCGTGGTAATTTCTAATAACGCATTAGGATTCTACGTAAGTACATGCAAATCATAGAATTCGGTTTTTATTTCTTGGAATGCAGTCCTGCAGCTGTTTTCATTTAATATTCAGCCACATGTTTAAGTTGAAAAAACCAGCGATATAAAACCAGACAGAAGATGTTTTGAGATGCACGTGTTTGTCGCTGCATCAAATTCATCTTCTGTCAAGGCCCTGTAGTGATTAAAACATCGTTTTTTACTGAGAACAATTTGTCATTTAAACTGGCAATTACAAACCAACAACAAAGAAACCAATGACAAATACAAATAAAATATTGTATCTACAGTGGATGTCGAATAGTTGGTGCCTACGAATTTCCTATATGGCAAAAGGCATATTTTATATTTAAATGGGTAAATGTATGACACTAATCAAAATTTGTCTGCTACTTCGTAATATAAAAGGCGGTATTTTGGGGAAAAATTAACTGTATAATAGTCATCCAGTTAGTCTGAAGTTTTGTGACAACAAAAGTCCTCTGTCGAGTGTCCTAAATACGACAGCTGTTTGATAACTCCTGTGCAGTAACTTTAAATGCAACACTGATGACCTTCATCACCATCTATTAACTGGCAAATTTGGTAAAAAAAAAAAAGTGTTGTTTCCTCAACACAAAGCAGGAATACACACTTGTGTAGTCACTATGGCAAAAATCCATAAATTGGGACTGCTACCCCATTCAACATATACCCCAGATTCAGTCCCTTGTGACTATTGCCTTTTTCCAAACCCAAAGAAATGGCTGGTTATAACAAAAACAAAAGCCTATTTTGAGGCAAAAAATTGAAACAAAATTGGAAAAGCTCTGGCCTAAATGTATTAATCTAAAAGGAGACTATATTTTTCGAAAAAACAAAATTATTCAAATAGACACAAAGTTATCAAACATCCCCCGTATGATAATTGCAATATATTTGCAGTAAAAAAAATTAACTAAATCAACTATTTGCACTACCTGCAGCTGTTACAGGCGCACTGGAACTCCACTGCAGAATATAGACTAAACAAGTCAGAAAATTTTAACACATGCCACAGTGATTTTTATGACAGAAAGAAAAGAAGAAAGAAAAAAACTTCTAACCCAATAAGGCAAATTTTCCAACATTACAAAAACACTTGTTGTGGTATATTTCGCACTATTGGGCATCCACTGTATCCGCTAAGGCTGTGGCGAATTTGATTACGTTTAAATATGTCATTTACTTTTTCACATTTTTTCCAAATCACTCCCACTGTGCACAAGAAGTTTAATAAACTTCTCAAATATTTAATTTTACAGATTTTTCTAAACAAACAACAAACAAGTTCGGCACCATGTGTTTGAGAGAATGTAACAAATGTCGCTTAAATGTGTAAGAAGAAAAAAACAAAATTGACTTAAATTACACGAAATGAAAATTGAAAATGTTGAAACAGCAAATTAATATGATGTCAAAATTTTTTTTTTTTGTTCAAAAATATTCATTTCTAAATTGAGTCATTGACGTGCAAAATAAAACTAAATACTAATTCGTTTGACTCAGCATAAGTTTTACATAGAATTTTTTTTTTTTTTTCATAGTAAAATAAAGCCAACAAACATCGTATGATAATTTCTGGCCGTCTGTCGTTGTGGCCGTAAAGTGTGTGTGTGTGCGTTTAATACATTATTCTGCATATCAGCATTAATTGTGGGTCAAGATTTTACAATAAAAATGTCACCGTTAATTGCTTTAACATTAAATACATTTTTGGTTTTAATTTCAATTTAATTAAGTAGAATTTGAGATTTGTTGTCGTTTATGAAAAAAATAGGTGATTTATTGTAAGCAAATTGAGTTTAAAGGGTCTTCCAATAAGGATTTGCCAGCTTTGACAGTTGATAGCTGCTGCTAATAAATCACCAGGATTATAAATTTTAATAAAATTATGCCATCAGTTCAGACAACGTTACACGAGTATTTACAGATCAATTTAACCATCTGGCTGAGTGGTGCCCACAAATTTAAGCAGCTGAATAAACTTATGATTAAACAATAAACAGAACAAATAAAATATAATAATATAAATCCATACCAATCCACTCAAGATGCAAGAGCGTCCAATCTATTTGGAAAAATGACGGTTAGAGGGATTTTAGTCTGGCCTGGCTAATATCTTTAGAGGTGAGTGCTATAGATCAAGGATTACCAACTTCATTTACCTAAACTGAATAATATGTGCATCAAAGAAATGTGTCACACACTTCATGTCACGTTCTATATTCTGCACGCAGCATTTGAAGGCATGGCGATCATGTCAATATCATAAAAGACGATCTGCAGCATTCGTTGAAGAGCAAAAGACACTGATTGGAAAACTATTTATAAAGTTGATTTTGCCAAACTCATCTATCGAATACATCAATTACATTCGATTTCTAGATATAACGTTCGCCAGTATTTTTTAAAGGATAAAAAAAAACTGATTTCGGGACTATTTATGAAATTTATTTTATTTAATGACATCTGATATCAGTCCCTTAGGTGCTGTTCAAAACGTTGGCAAACGTTCGACAAGATGGTACAAGCCCGTTTTTTATTTGAATTTAAAGACAAGAAGCGTCAAATGAACGAATTTTCCAAAACTTTACAATATTCTTAAATCAATATTGCATCGTATTGATTCTACTAAAGTTCTATTATTTATATATATATAAAACAGAATGTGTGTTTGTTGGTTTGTATCTTATAGGAAACCAGACCGCTGGACCGATCTTACTGAAAGAGATTTAACTCGGGTTCTCGAGGGACAGGCTACTATTTTTTCAACCACGGCCACTTTTAAGTCCTTTTTTTTTGTAAAATTTTTTTCTTACTCCTTCCACATAGTTTTTAACATATTTTATAATATAAACGAACAGAACTTCACGATTTGTGATCCAAAGTGAAGCGGGTTAATCTATTAATATTGTGTGATATTTTTTGCCAGAACTCTTTTATAAATATTTCCCTTTAATACGAATAAATACTTCGCAATAGCACTAAACTGCATCTGTACTTCCAATCAATTTACATTTGAAGTGGGTACTATATATAAGTACATAAATTTGTCATATGGTGCTATTTTATTCATATTTGAAAAAAAAAACGTACGTTTTATAATAACAATTAATTAGTAGCAAAAGTTATACGCCAACACGTTTTTCTCGATAAAACTACATGAGACTTCGAATCTTTTCAAAATTATATTTATTTCTCTCTTTAATTTTTTATTGTTTATTTGTATTGATTACAATAATTATCAAAGCAACAAAAAAAAATATCAAATCAAGCAGACTATTTATTATATTTGAATTGATTGCATTTCAATTGGCTTTTAAATTGCTTTGCAATCATCATCAGCAGCAGCCCAACACAGATTGCAGTTGTTTTTTTTTTTTTGTTTTTTTTTACATAAATATTGATATTTCCTTTGTTTTCCTTAAGCCGGCAGCTGAAGTTCAAAGTATGAATTTCGGTTTTGTTTAGAAATCGTAAGTAATCGCTTATGAATGAATTAACTGCTAAGCACATACCTGAGAAAAAGTGAAAAGGGAACAAAAGAACAGCAAAATATCAACGAATCTGCTAAATCCATTAAAGACTTTATCAGTCTTCGATCTTATTAAGATTTTTATTATATATCAATTTAAATTGCAATTGCATGCCGCGAGGGATAAGTTGGCAGAGTGTTTGACCAACAGGCCAGTGGCCGTAGTTTCAATTCCTACCAAACACTGGGGGTTGTTGTTGTAGGCAAGCAAAAAATACCAGCGGCCAAATGGGACATATGCAATATCACTATGCCCACTGTAAACATTATTAAGTTTTCCGTCGCAAATAATGTGACACTAATGAAGACGAATACAAATTTTGGTTTTCGTTGTCCTTCCTTCGGGTGATAAATATGACACCTAAAAAGTTGTTCGGACTTAAGTTTTTTTAATTTTTATTATATTAAAATTGCTTTGTTAAACTATTGTCATACAACACCAATAGTTTAGGAATGTAAATTAAATGTTGGTGTTGCGGGTAAAGCGGCCCAAGCTCAAGATAGCCAATGTAGATTATAAACACAAGTGTAAGAATTTTAGAAAACTTTAATTCTTTATTCTTACTCTTTAATATGTTAAAATTCCTAAAATTATAAATAAATTCATTATACAAACTTACATACTAAACTGCTGATATACTAACTTTTATGTATGGCTACTCCAAGCGAAGCTTCGTAATCCTTATGACCTGAACGAATGAATATCTTAAATCTATGTAGGTGTTTTATATACTTATGTATGTGGTCTCGATTAAATATGGCCTCATAATTATACCGCGTGGAAAATTAAAAGGAATAATTGAACATTTTGCCATGCTCATCTCTCTACATATCGATAACAGTAATGTCATATCAGCGATTTATGAGTGGCGGTAACAGTAATGTCATATTAGCGATTTATGAGTGGCGGTAACAGTTGGCCTAAAATTTAATTCGCTAATAAAGGTTGGCACAACTTGTGATCGATTTCAGGAATTTGTCCGTTTATTTTCATTTAAACAAAATTTTTTCATTTAAATTCTTAACTTTTAATGACTGAAATGACTCCAATTACTGGTGGGATACGAGTTAGTTTTTCTGTAAACGTTCGTAAAAGTAATAAATGTAATGAAAACGAAGACGATTATATTTAAGGAACTAAACTTATACTGCCTCCATCAGATGCTTAAACTTTTTATTCATAAAATTGGGAATCCCCGATTTCAAGAAAATCTAATAACAAGGCAAGGTACATGTTCTTTGGAAATATTTTTATACAAGTACATATAAAAAATATAAAAGCAAATTCCCAAACACACCCATACTGGAAATACTTTATTTATATGCATACACATACATACTGCATATGAACACAGAGTTGGCATTCTGGCATTCTGGCTTTCCATTGAATTAACCGTTTTGATAAAATTTCAAAAAAACAAATAGTTGTCAAACATCAACATCAAAGTGCTAGACAAAAAGTGACTTGACATTTCACAATTCTTTTCAAAATAAGAATTATAAAATACAAAAACACTTTTCTTGCAACAACGCGTATCTTTTTACAAAATGAAAAAACAACAAAAACAAACAAATAATACTTATACTTATACTTCATATGATAGATACTTAATTGTGTAATTTAGTGCTGTTATCAATTACTAAATTACCTCTAGAATATTAAAACCTCTAACAAACTTTATTGCAAATTAATCAAATAAAAAATCCAGTTAACAAATAACTCAACAACTACTTTAGACAGTTGCTGCCTGCTGTTGGCTGCTTTTTTACGAAGCGGGCAAACTAACTTGGCTAATCAATCATAACAAAAGCATATAATTTATGTCAGGAGTCGTAAATGGCATGTGAATTTATAAAACGAGTAGTACAGAGTTTCTGAAGTTTTGTAGAGGAATGATTGCAAAGCTGCCACGTAAAATCGCCAATTTATTAACAGTTTTTTGTTATATAATAATTGTGTCCGCTAAACTTAGACCACTTTTCACATGCAATTGCAATTAACTATAGGGCAAAGGAAACAGCTGAAAAATTCAAGAGAATTTAAGAGAGATCTTAATATTTTTACTGTGTTTTTCCCCTTTTCAGGAAAATTTGCGCCTCTGCCCATAAAAAGTATAATTCTTACTAATAACTGCTTTGCATATTGTTGTACATTTTCTTAATTACATTCACTAATAAATTACTTGTTATGTACAATTTAGCTGTGTATCACAATATTTGCTGCTATCAGCAATAGTCGACAGCTTGAAGAATTTGTAATTGATTAAAGGAAATTTGAGAAGTTTTCTTTAATCAATTACAAAACTCTCGAAATTGACGAAAATCGTAATAGGCACAAATCACAAACCATTCAATTTAATTAATTTTATTTTAACAAACTATTTTTTGATTGGCGTGCAACAAAGCAAACAATTCCGAGTTTATTTTAATAAAAATATATCATTGAACAAGTGCTTTCACAAACTCTTTTTAATGACTAGACGCGTCCTTCACTTTTAACTCAATTTATAATATTTATATTGTATATAAAAAAAAAATTTAAAAAATGTTAGCAACATTCTTTATTTAAATTAACGAAAAAAAAAATGCCAAATTGTAAATTCACAGTTGGTTAAGCTAAGACCCCACTAAAGGCGCCGATCATAGTGAATGCCGTTAGTGTGAATGTGAAGGAAATTTGGTTCATTTGAGCTTAATTGCAGCAAAAATATGTTTTCTAAAGATATTAAACCTTCATATTAAAACATCCGATTGAATAGAAAAAAAAACTTTCCGCTTTTTCCATTCCTGACTTGAAAACAGTTCCTTTCAAAATAACATTTTTGAAACGGTGAAACTTTGTTTTTTTTTTTAACTGACACCACAATATAAGTAGACAACCGCAGCCGTTTTCTAGAATGGAAAGGAATCCATGACAAAAGTAAAACTATTAAGGATTTATTTGCCCAATAGAGTGTAATAGCGTGACTGCATTTTACCGATTATATGGAACACTTGAGTTTTGATCAAAAATTCTTAAAAACTTAAATCTAGACTAAAAGTGTTGCATTGTAATGGGAAAAATATGTTCTATTTAAACCAATGCCTGCACTCTTGTTCACAGAAAATGTAAGTGCTGTTTTCAGAACTCGAATGAGTGAGATGCCTGCAAAATTTATATGAAAAGTTGTACATTTTTTTTGGGACATTCGCTAAAAAGTTTCTAGACCTGCCACGCCAAACAAATAAATCGATAATCTACATCTAAATCAGCAAAATCAGAGCTCAAATCGTCTAATAGATTACATTTATTATTTATAAAGATATGGCAACGGTGAATGTATGGCTTTTGCCAACACCTTCTTATCGCTGTCTGTAATCTTGTCTATTCATTTGTCAGTGAACTGCTTTTATGATGCAAATCAAATTCGAATTCAAATATCGTATAAACTCACGTGCCAAAAAAAAACCACAGAAAAGAATTAACAACAGATGCTGGCACTGCAGAGTTTAGAAATAGAGTCGGTGAGTTTAAAAGTTACACAAACAAACAAAAACAGCAAAATAAGTGCATATTTAAAGTCAGTTTTTCTTTAATTTCAAGCAAATAAAACACACCTTATAAATCGATCACGACTCAAAAATAAAGAAACAAAAATAAACGAAAAATTTTTTACAATTCTTTGTTTTATTCTTTTAAGAAACTGCATGATAAAATTATATGGTTTTTTATGACAAATATTTTTCAAGATCTAAATTTTGTCCTAAATAAAACACATTCGTTTACCGGGGGAGTACAGAAACGCTTGAGTGAGAATCAATGCTTGGCAATATTTATCTCTTATTTGCTGTAATTTCCAGGCACATGTTTTCGTTCGCATTAAATATAAAATACGATGTATAAATATAAACATCGTTTATTTAAACTTTATTGTAAAGTTAAGAATATTTAATAAAACCTTCTATAATCTATTTGATTGATCATTGGAACAATCATTTGACTCATCATTTGACTGATCATTTGCTGCTGTAAACAGAATCAAACAGAATAAGTTTCTCTAGTTCAGATTCTTAGGACAAACTTGTTAAACTCATACTTAAAGTTTGTGTAAAGTGGCATAATATCGTTAAATTCGTAATATTCTCGCTTTCTATGGTCTTGTTCTTATGAATTTAGTCGATTAATGAGGCAGGACGAATGCGGGTTCGAACTGGTCGTTCAAGCGACAACTTTACAGATGTAGAGCTCTCAACTACATATTTAGACTATAGGGAAATTTAGCATATGGACTTGCAAATTGGGACTGTGCTCAACTATTACAAAAAATTCAAACCGTTAGAGTGTTATCGTTGCTCTTGATCCAATAAATTCATGCAAGCCCAGTCTTCTGGGTTTTCTGGAAATGAACTATACCGAAAAAGTCCAAACGGCTGTATTTTGGCTTTTGAAAATTCAACAGCAATTGAATTATTTGAAAGGCTGATGCAATACAATCTATAGCATTTTCGGCATAAAACGCGCTTACAGCCAACGTGAAGAAGATGTAAATGGACGCAGATTTATTACGCCACAGAATTAAGTTGTCAACAGCAAAGAAATTCTTGCAAAAGCCACAAAACTCAGCTAGAATCATGGCCGCTTAGGTCGGGCGATCAAGCGACGCGGCGAGGATTATAAATGTTTAATAATTGATAATAATAATAATAAACGACACGTCCAGACAATTTTGCATAAAATGCACTCAACAAATTGAGTTCTTTTCATGAAAATTTACTAGACGTGTCGCTCATTCGTGTTCTGTAAACAGCACCAAAGTTTTGTATTCATAAAACTGCAGGCATTGGCAGGCCGAAATAGTAAGTGTTTTGTTTTCCCATAACGAAACAACTGAACCAAATTCATCAACGCCACTGAGCAAGATTATGGTTTTTAAGAACATAAGTATGTGAAATGAAATGAAAATTTTAAAAGTTTTTTTGCAGCTGGAAATTCACTTTTATTTTAGTTGGCTTTCTATAATTAATGTATTCAAAACAGAAAACAACAAAACAAACAAAAACGAAAAACTATTTTAACAATTAATTGCACAAATAAAAATAAAAACTAGTAATAATATCTCGAAATGATCATGCCGTAAATGTGGGGAAAAAAATAATATAACAGAAATTCAGACAAGTGAAGCAAATAGAAATAATTTTAAAAGTATAAAACGAATAATATAAAACTAAACAATAAAACTTACCACAACACCGTTGTAATGGATTTTGTGCTTCCGTGTTATATCAACGAACTGGCCATCATTGCTGCTGCCGCCGCTGCTGCTGGTGCTGCTGGTGCTGCTACGTTTCGTATCACCCACATTGGAGCTGGGCAGACCATGTTGATGGCCATTGGGCATTGAATTGTTCTCTAAAACGTGTGTGTAACGACGACCATCTTGTGGCAGGTTATAGACTTCGCTTAATGTTGTCTTAAATGAGCCAGTCTTTGATGTTTTAGCATCGTTAACACCAGCATTAACGGCCGCACAGTAAAAAACACATTTATAAAATGAAATTGTTATTATAATACAAATTAGGCCACTTAGCGAACACATGATATAAGATTTGTACTTTTTTTTTTCTTATATTGAAATGATTAAATAGCAAATGAAAATAATTTCCTTTTGCATAGATTAGAAGTATGTATTTCTTTTTTAGGCTGGCAGTTACTTTTATTATTTAATTAGGCCATTTCTGAAAACACTTTTAAGGCCTGTTACAAACATTTCAATTTGATATCAATATTAACAAAATATTTAGACATGTTTGTACAATAACTTCTTGTTTTTTCTTCTTTTTTTTTGGTGTTTGTGATTTCGTTACATTGTTGCTTCAATTTGAAAGAAAAGAGCCAGAAAAAAAGTGAATGTAAAAACTGTTAGGAAAATTGAGTTTTTGTTCTCTTTGTTTTCAAAACAATTTGATTTATTTGTTAAGTTTTTGTTGTTTTAGTTTTCAAAATTTTAATGTTTGCATGTTGTAGCAAAATTTAACGGCAGTTAATTATTTGTAAGTTTATGCACTAATTAATTGTTATATTTAGTTTAGTTGAGCTTTTATTTTATTTAAGTTAAATTGTTGGTTTTCTTGGTGTTTTTCTTTTTTTCTTTTTCTCTCACCCTCTCTCTCACTCTCTCTCCCCTCCTCTTTTACTTTTATTTTGCGTGGTTTACAAAGTAAAGTTGTAGTTGTTTTTTTTTTATTGTAATTTCATTTGATTAAATTGTAACTGTTGAAATTCGTTAGTTGTTGTTATTACGGTGGTAAATTTGATGTGTTTGCTGTTTGTGTTGTTGTTATTTTACCAGAATCATGCTTGTTGCTTAAGTCTTTCGATTTATTTCAATTCCAACACCAGGCTTATTTGTCTGGCCCTACACAGCCAAGCAAACGAAAGAAAACCAGGAATGTTTTTAAATTAAAAAGTAAATTTTTATAAACTTTTTTGTGAAATCAATTATCTAATTGTGATTTCTGGGCCTGTTTCGCCATCTCGAACGTTAATATTAGCAAACAGATTTGTGGCTTAAAATATTTAACGCCAATGCCGATAAATAATATATAATAGATTTTCCATTACTTAAAAGCCTAAATTTAAGAGTGGACTGTGAATAAAATTTCTTGTCTTTTAAAATGCTGGCGCATGTTAACTTTCGAGATATATGAACAGACAAACACTTTAAGCGCCAAACAAAAACAGATTTATAGGCCAAAAAAAATTTTTTCTATAATATTTTTTCTATATTTTTTCTATATATTTTTTCTATATTTTTCTATAATAAAAATTACTAAATACGTATTTGACTCAACTTTGCGCTTAAGCTTAAAAGTGGTCTATAAATTGGATTAGTTATCCTTTGAAAATGACAAAAGAATTTTAGGCGCAAAAAACTAACAAAAATTAATTTTATGCATTAAAAATTTTATAATTTTTTGCCAACTAGTTTTGTTAGTAAGAAAATAACAAAATATATATTTCACCTCTTTTGTAATCCACAATATATTTAAAGTTTTCTTAAGTTTTCATAACTTTACTCGCAATAATGGTTCGATGAAATATTAGCGCAAATAAATTATGAATTTTTTTTTCAAACCTCCAAGTTTTTTATTGCAGAATTTCAAGAATTTTCAAATGAGCAGCGCTAATAAATATATAAACAAACATTTATTTCAGTAAAATTCAGACAAATATTTCATTTTTTTCTGCTTAAGAATATTTATTTTTTAGATTAATATAATCATAATTTTTCTCGGAGAAAAACGCCTTGCGTTACAACTGATGTTTTCAGTTTTTGAAAATTTAGTTCACTTAGAAAAAATATGGTCTTCCAAAACTCTTTTGTCAAATAGAAAAATTAACGTTTGACGATGAGCATCAAGTTTAATACAATAACTCCCGAATGTTTGGGTTTTTGTTTTTGTCAACTCTATAATAAGTGATTAGACACAAAATTACGTGTAATTCAAACATTTGATGCAAAACGTTTTACTACAATCATCTAAGAAAAAACCAAAAAGTAACAAAAAAGGCAATCTCTTAATTCTTCTTAAAAACGTACTCGCATATTTCTAGCAAGTTGTTGTAAGTTAAACAGATCACAAAAAGCAATAAATGTAACGCTATTTGCAATAATTCATCAAATATTATCCGCCTTCTTCAGTTTCTTACTGTAGCAATAAAAATTTGTTCTTAATTAAGAATTTCCTTTCCAACTATTTGCACTTACAGCAAACAATTTCCTACCACTATTCAGTTGACAAATGTGCATTAGTTTTCAGAATCTCCTATTACATTTCAGCAACAATTAGTATTAACACGTACGTACATATATTGCATGTGCCACATACAATTAGATTATTACTGATACTGTATTTCAATTCATTAGGATGGCACTGATTAGCAGCTGTTCTAAATGCAGCTTCAAGTAAATCCGTATCAAACGCTGGTAAACAGACTATAACCAAACTGGTGTAGACTACAACATCGTGCAGATGTAAGCAGCAGTTGTGTCCAAATTTTCATAAACGAAAACTAAAGGAAACCCTACAACAACAAATTTTACATCAAATGATAATGTCCTCAATGTGGAAGTTGCTTTTTAGAAAAATAAAGTTGTATAGTTATTGAACTTCAGCTCTCGCCATGGCAGAATAATGGAGTCAGCCCACAATCTCCACTAAACTGTGACTTGTTCAGGAAGCATTGGGTGTTCTTGGTTCTTATGTGGATTATTTCGCTACAAATTCGACAACGTTCATCAAAATTAATAAATGGAATTTCTTATATATAAAAATTTGATTCATTTACTGATCCATTCAACAAAAAACATAAGCCTTGAACAAGTTGAAGTATTAGTTTTTTATTTCCGGCAAAGTTTGTGGCAAAAAGTATAATATAGGGTGTCCCCGTGCTAGAGATAGTGCTTCATAATACAAATAATATAAATGCGCCCACGGCTAAGCGCTTCAATCAGTAAATTTGTAAGCGTAGAAAGATATTTTCTATCTTCCAAGTATAGCACCTAGAAGTGGGGGCAAAACAGGTGATATTATACTCCTCTTAAATACCTTAAGCAACAAATATATATATAGATCTTTATATAGTAACGGAAACGTATTATTTATGTTTTAGCAAAATAAAACTGGTGAAAAGCAAGAGAGATATTTTTTGGCCTCCTCAAATAAAACCAATCAATTTTTAAGAAATTCAAAACATCAATTGACGTTAATTCCATATAACAAGTCTGTTCGGAAAGTCACCATATTTGAATTCACATGGTTTCTAAAAACAAATTGCAAAGCAGACTTCTTGTTCTTCTTTCATTATTTCTCTAATTTATAATAAAAAGTTTTAGTCTAGTCGAAGTAATAGTACTTTTACTTTTCAAAATTTTCGTGATTTGAAAACAGGTGGTTGTGGAAGCGTGCCTTTAGTACTTGTTTATGTTGGGTGAGGGGGAAACGCCCCATTTGAAATCTAGCCATGAAAAAACTTCTTTTCCCGCTCTATAACACAAGCACTTGATTTCTGGCAAAAGAAGAAGCCAATTGTTGCTTTTTTAGGAACTTTAAAGCGCTAAAAAAATAGTCCATAACAAATTGTGATAAAACTTGTCAGCTATTGGCTTAAATGTTAAAAAAAATTGGACTAGGTTCTGCCTACTTTCCTTGTCTTCAGAAGTTTAAATTTTTATGGGTCTCGTTTTTTTAAAATACTTCAAAATTATATATTTATTAAATAAAGATTTGTTTATTTTTCTGGGTTTTTTTTTATGCTGTACAGTGGGTCTAAACGCTTTTGATATACCTGCCGTAATTGCGGCTTGTCTACTAGATATATATTCTCACATACATACATATATGTATGAGAATTTATATATAATCTTCGTGCTAATGCGGTTAAATTACATTGTTGTGCGTTTATGTTACATTTTCTCTGAGTGTTCTGGGTTACAGAACAAATTTCAAGCCTTTCGCTAAATCAACAAACGTTTTTACGGAAAAAACTTTTCATTTTTATTGGCTGATATACAACTAAAACATTTTGTATTTAGTGTAAGAATATTTGCCATTAATTTCTCTTAAGAGAAAAACTTTATGTCAAAAACTAATTTTCTGTGGCAATTCGTGTCTTCAATATTTTTCACTACTTCAACTAAATCGAATCTGCCTTCATAAATGTATGTAAATGTGTTTTTTTCCAAAGTTTTTGTAAATTTATATGCTTCGTGTAAAACATAAACAATCGAATCGTAAAGTTCAGTGAGACTTTCTTTTCATGGTGGCCCAGCTGAATGTGTGGTCTTGTAATCAAGGCAAAATGTCAAACTTGTCATTCAGTGGTTAGAAAAACATAAGCATTTAACTCAGTTTTTTGTTTCTTTTGCAACATTAATTTAATTGCTATTATACAGTTGAAAGTGGTGCTGGTGGCAAAATATTGAGTAATAAGCAACGAGTACTCGGGTAACGGTACTCAGATCCAGAGTTGTATTTTAGAAAGGGGAACTGAAATTGTTTTAATAATTTAATAATTGAAATTGCCTGTCGCACGATATATGGAACGTCAACCTTTGACAGTATTTTGAAGGTTTAAAACCTGATTAAAAAAATACCATTTATAACCGTTATTTTGCCCAGTTCGTCTACCGCTCAGATTGGCCGCATGCTGCAGTTTTGTTTTTGATGACGTTTCTGCGCTTTTAAAATCTTGAGAAATGTTAACGTTTGAAATTGTGAAAGAGGCGTAAAGTTTCGCAAGAAATTTGCTTTTAAAAAACTAATCATAATTACATTTTTTCTTTATAAAATTTTTATGAAATATTAACTGGATGTCTATAAAATCTTATTAGAACTGAATGAAGACAACAATTTGAATAGAAAATTGAGAGGAAATTGAAAGCACAGCTGATAAGTTTCTTGTATATGTCAACAGTGCGAAAGTAACATTTTTGTTTTTGACATTTCACGAATATTTGACAAAAAAAAAAAAAAAAAAAACAAAGACGTGCTGAGGATTTCGCCTCGCTGGTAAAACACAAACAAAATAATGTTCTACAAAATTCATATATAAATTTACTAAATTTTATTATATGGGGCATTAGAAAATTCGAATGATGTGAAAAGTAGCTGCCGAACTCACTTCTCGATTTTCGGCTGGGGTGACTTAATGCATCATTCTTTGTAAATTATACAAATATGTCGTATAATATATAAATTAGTCGTTAGTCGTATAAGAAAAGCGTTCTTGCTCATGGGCCAAAACTATTTGTTTTTTTTTTTTGGAACTTAATAACTTAAAGGTCGACCCAGAACTGGATTATGGGGCAGAGGAAAGACAGAGTGGAGGGACGAGAATGTCAGAATTTAACTTCATTTAATTCTCACAGCATGAGACAACAAAAAGCTCGAGACCATCAAACACTGAAGAGAGCAAAATAAGAACCAAAAATCCGAATTGCTGTAATTGGTTTTATGCATGAAAATTAATAACATTAAACATTAAATTAATAACTTTTTGAAGCGTCTGTCCCAATAGCGACAAATTTCATGCTCAAACGCTAATAAATCAAAATTCTCCTGTTCAATTTTAGTTTGAATATTTATTTAATTTAGAAAAGCTAATTAAATAGCATTTGTTTGTTTAGCCAAGTTATAAAACAATGCAATTACCTTGTGTAAATAGTTTAATGTACCTACACACACACACACACACATATACAGTTCAATGTACATACATATTTACACAAAACATATACAGCCATAGAACTGTATTCGATTTGAACTCAATGATTATCAGCAATTTTACATGAACTTTAGCAAAAAAAAAAATTAGATAAATACTTTTACAGATGATAAGTTCATTCCATTATGTGTGTGTGAATTTATGCATGTAGGGCCGTATGTATTTGCATACACTGCCGGTCATCGGAATAAGGTTGGCTATATGTATATTTAAGGTGATACTGGGTGTCGTGAGATACAGTTGCTCAGACGATTGAAAAAGTTGGCATGCATTAATCAAAAAAAAAAAAAAAGGTACAACAGCGCAGCTTATTTGTAGTTTCCCTGCCTAGAAAAAATGGAAGTTAAAATTAGTCTAGATTTATCCAAAAAAATTACTTCCTTAATACACTTTTTTAGGTGCTCGCGCAAATTTTACAAAATTTATAATTCAATAATTTACATTTACATTTTCATTATTTAAGTATCAGTGAAAATGTTAATTTCTTAGATAGTAAGAAAAATTTTAAAAATTGACTTTCGAATTTAATAAAATATTTAAAAAACTTTCGTAACAGTTAATAGTTGGAAATGTTGTGGTAAAGAAAAGAAGTTTGAATTGTAAATAACAAAAAAATAAATTTAGAATCTTTAATTTACAGAAACAACACAAAACATAGACTTCAGTCGTCAAGCCTGATATTAGAGCTAATTTTACGGCTTCTGTCGTTTGTTTCTCTTTCAATTAGTTACAGTATGAGTGAAGGTGCCAACAGTCTCAAAGCAAATCTTGTAAAAGCCTAAATTTTGTTACTTCAAATTCTAATTAATTTGCCTTTGACAAGACTGAGATATCGTGATGAAAATAAGACCTACTTTGATTCCTTTAGTTGTAAATAATTTGTGGCCTAAAGAAGGAAATATTTGAATTCAATCGTTTGGTAGGCATTATATTCATTCGGTAGGTATCAGAATTCTCTCCTCAACTGTAACACTATTTTGCTAAAAACCCCATACAAAGTTTTATTAATTGTAATTAAAATCTGGTTAACCAAGCGACACTACTTTAAATCATCTAGACGATAGCAACTCATTAACTAAAAAAAAACTAAATTATAACACAAAATTTATTCATTTTGTAGATATTATTTGTACATAATTGCCGAACAATTTCACTTGTATGCTAAAAAGAAAGGGTTTATCGTATATGATAGTTTTACTCATCTTGTTGACACTTTTTGGTACCCAATTTGATAGGAAATATTTCAGCAAAATATCACAGCAATTATAAACAAAATATTCCTTCTTAGTTCTAGAAGGAATAAAGAAAAAAAAACTTGGAAAAAACTACCTACAAGAAATAATAAGTCTTGTTCTCTTTTAAACAAAAAAAAAAATAAGTATCAGAATTTAGTGGCCATTTTCAAATGACCGGGACTGTTTATAGAAATGTGTGTATGTGTGTGTGTGTGTGCGATTTACACAACAACAAAAAATAGTATTTAAATTTTCCAAACACAACTAAAAATTGGTTTATTTGGTTTAAACACAACAACAATAAAAAAAGAAATTGTAAAAGAATAAAATTATGTTTCACTTCAACCGTAACGTATGAAAAGAGTTTTTATAACTTTTTTTCTATGACTATTTTTTCGAACAAATTTAACAAAAGTGTAAAACTTTTAACACGATTCCTAGTTTTTTTTTACAGAAAAATACAGCCCATATAAAAAACAATATGATTCGCAGTAGACGGTGGCTCGAGTTTCCCTTGAAGAGTTTGCCGGCCCGAAATACTTGTTGTGTAAAAACTTTTGCCCTTTCATTTCGCTGCAAATATTATTTGCCAGAAAAATTAAGCTGGAATGTTTCTTAAAAATTTAAGTTTAATGTACATATATACGAGGTCTGCTCAAAAAAATAAATATGTCAAAAAATAAATATTTCAAAAAATAAATATTTCAAAAAATTAATATTTCAAAAAATATATATTTCAAATAATAAATATTTCGCATTTATGTGTCCAAAGGTTAGACTTGTAAGCCAATAAAAAATCTGTTGTTGTCCACTAGTTTAGCCGGCCCAAAGTCTTCTTCCAACCTTTGCTCTTAAATCTAAAAATTAATCAGTAATAGGGCTTTTCTTTATGCGAAATGCTTGCGAACATAAACGCTCCAGATCGCAAAATATACATTAAGCGTTTTGTTTTTAATTTTTGCATTTTCTGCCACAAACAACTTGTTGCTGTTGTTGTTTTTCTCTTTTATCATAAACCAAAAAATATTATGTTAAGAGATAAAAAATAGAAAAATTCTTGAATTCTCTTTTTAGAGGGGGACATTCAACAAAAAGCGTAATTGAATCAACAAGAGAGTTTTTATTAAGTATTAAATATTAATTGAATCAACAATTCTATTCAAAAATTTTCCTAAATTAAAAAAAATTTTTAAAATTGGGAGACATGAAACTGTTATTTAAAAAAAAAACAATTTCGAAAACTGTTCCAGAGCAAATAAAAAATTGCAGAATATTTTTTTTATAATTTTTTACTTTTGATTTTGATCTGATGAAAAGAAAATTTCTGCCATCAGCTTGTTTTTTAAATTTTAAATTACTTGAAATAAATTAATAAATTTTTAATTTTGTCACTTTATTATAATAGAAAAAAAACTAAAACTGAAGTTTTATCCAGCAGCGTCCAGGATTTATTTTTTAGAACAAAAATTTACCTCCAACTCGATACAAACCATCAACCGTCATACACTTAAATTAGTGGCACTCTAAAACAATATTTAATTATTTAATATTTAAAAACATTATAATGTATGTTTTTTGTTTGCCTTTTTAATCGTAATGAAATCGCGTGTTTTCTTTAATTAAATAAAACATATTTTTTTTGTAAAAATTTTATAGAAACTTATTTTTGCTCATCACACATTTTTCTGTTAATTGAATTTTAATAAGATATAATAAGATTTCAAATCAGTTTTTAATAATATTTATTGTAAAAACCATTCAATTTGCTGTTTCGTATCGTTTCCAGTCGAATCACTGTTTCATTTCTATAGGAATTTTGTGGCTTTTACTTGCAATTCAGTTTTCTTTTTTTTTTGCCGCGTTCGGCTGTTGAACACGGCGCTGGTTTAAACGCGAATGATCGTTTAAATGAAAACTCTGCATGAAAATTGTTCTTGTGTAAATTGTTTGCAAACGTTTTGCTTTTTTTTTTTTAGTTTTAGTTTTAGTTTAATTTTTTGTTTTTTCTTTGCCAGCAGCAACGAGTGCGATCGTGAATTGTTACGTTGATCGTCATCGTTTCTTGGTTGAAGTTCTTTTCATTCGTGCGCTGCAAACTTTTTTATTGAATAATATTATAATAATAATTAAGGAGACAGAGAAAAATCTCCCAATAAGTTGTTTCTAGCAAACAGTTTTCTTGCCGTTCTATATTTTTAATGTTTCGTGATAATTTTTTTTAATGTATATTTTTTTTTTTTAAATGGTAAGGAAAAAGTTCATGGGCTTTTTTTTTTGGTAAAATTTGCAACTTATGCATTTTATTGTTGGTGTGTTTTTTTTTTTGTTCTTTCCAAAAAACTTTTTGACAATTTTTATTTCAACTTCCGGCTTAGGTTTGTAATTTTATTTGCAGCCTTTTTAATGCATCAGGTTTTTTTTGGGAAAATAAAGGCTTAAACATGATCCCCTGGTGCCGGCAGCGGTTGGTTCTGTGTTTTCATATGAAGGCTTGTTATATATTTATTGCTAATAAGGCCAGAAGCGAATCTAATGCACAGCGAATCTAATGTTGTTTTAAGGTAAAATAGTAGTAGGGTTGCTGGAGTGCTCCTTAAAATCCCTCAACAACGGAATATCTAATGTTTTTTTAAGGCATGTTGATAGATGTAGTATCTGGTAAAGATACTAGACCTATAACATTTCAGGGACAGATCATTTGTTGTTGTTGGTAGGCATCATAGTAGACAGGATGCTAGAATGCTAGATGGAAACGATACTAGATCCTCACCCTCAGCAACAGCGAATCGGATATTGTTTTCAGATAAGACAGTAGAAGGGTTAGTGGAATGACCCCTAAAAGTTGCTGGACACGATATTAGGCCTACAAACTCTCAGGAACAGAACATTAATGTTATTTTAAGGCATAACAGTTACTGGAGTGGGTCAATTTAGCAGGCACAGCAAATTTTTATATATCTAGATTTAAAAACCCACAAAACTAGTGAATTTTTGGCTTTTTATGTCGATTTCTTTTTTGTATATTAGTTTTTTGTAATCCAATCTATTCATATTAAGATATTGTAATAAGCAATCAGTTTTGACATGCAGAGTTGCACTCACAGAAATAGTTATATGCCATATTTAACAGATCAAAGAATAAGTTTTAGTGTATCCTATATTTACAATAAAACACTTATTATTCACTTTAAAGTTTTAGCATTAAGTTAAAAGAAAATAATAAAACAAAATTTCAAAATAATTGACTAAAACATATATCGATTTGGTTAATAAAACTAAAACATATGTACATGTACACCCAGTAGGAATAATTGGCCATCAATAGGGGGCTTAGCAGCGACTCTAAAATGGGCGATGTTAACCTAGAAAAGTTAGATCTTAAAATGACGAGCGCTATGCAGCAGAATATAGACATATTATTAAAATTGCCGCAAAAGCAACTTATCGCTTTCAAACTATTGGCGGGATAACCTTTAATCTGGTTGTTTGTCAATTGCCAGCCACATGTGGATTCAATTTTGAAAGCCCTATTATTCACAGTACCTGGGCAAGTGTCATATATCAGCAATTCTTGATGCCCTCCGGATAACTACAAAATCTCACATCAACACCCACAGAACTTGGGCAACAAAGTTGCGCAGCTAACCTGCCCCCCATATAAAAGTTCATTAAAACACAAATGTAAGAGAAACTTGTTGAACAAAAGAGTAAATATTCGCATCGATGTGACCAGTTGCAAATTGAAAAGAAGTACTGCAATACAAACTCAAATAAGAGATGAGCTGTGGAGGTCCTTAACAAGTAAAACGAACAAGGCGAAATGGGTTTTTAATGGCATCAACATCGCCGCCTTAAAGCCAGGTACACGAAGACCCGTTTATTACACTACCAGTCACTGGCGCGAATGCAATGCTTGGTCACGCCTCTAGTTAATCTATTGCATTGCACAGGAGTCTGGCTAAAAAAAGCCCGTTTGTACCTTCGTTATAAAAAGTGTACAGCTCTAAATATACATACACACGTATGTATGTATGTCAGTATGTTCCAGATGTTGCATTTATTTTACGTAAATATATTCCAAATGATCAAGTTACCTGCCCTTATCAAGCGTATTGACATCACGTGATTCGAAACTATGATTAAGCAGCAAATTTTAATATCAGTAACTCTACACGCAAGTTTTGACACCCATTAAAATTGGGCAAAAAAGTGAACAACTGCTCATATTATAGCATTTTTTTTGAGCTTTTAAAGCCAGTCATTTATAGGGGTGTGTGTAATCATAAAAATATTTTATGCCATTAATTGATTGCGGGCAAGTTTTAAATGTAAATAAATTATTAAATGTTAAACAAAAATGTAACAAATTTTTTGTTGGAATCAAAAACGTTTTGCCCACCTTGTTTTTTTTTTTTGTTGCCCACAAAACGTTGATTCGTAATCGAAACCAGTCATTCTTAATACAGAACAATGAAGTGTTTTTACGACAGGTTTTATTGGGAAATTAAGAAATAATATGAGTTAAATATGTGGATGATATTTTGCGTTTTGTAGTTGTTGCCTTCCAGCAGATGCCAATATTTTCTATGTGCCCGCCATTAAGTGCGTTCTGTATTTAAATTGTGACGGTTTTTAAATAGGTGAATAAAAGTAGGGAACGAACCTTCACACTGTAACCAGCCTTGATCTATTGTACTTTCACTTCTCTTCGAGGCTTATATGCATCAAGGAACGGAACCAGCTTTTTCAATGGGAGTGTTAGCAAGTGTGTTGGCATATCAGCATCAAGTAGCCTGTATCTGCTAAGTGGCGGTGCGTCACACAGTTCCATGGGCTCCTCCTCCTCCTCAATGCAGTACCTACTTATGTATATTTAAATTGACCTCAACTAAAGTGTGTATGATATATTGTTGAAAGTGTTTTATTCTTTTCTAGGCCCCATCGAATATAGCATCGCTTATATGCGAAATGCGCTTAAATTATACTTAAATTCGGTTATATTGATTTTGAGGGTTACAGAGATTTTAACGGCATCAAATCCCACGATCTTGGTAGCTCTGCTCTCAAATCACAACTTCACAATGTTGAATGTAACATGAGCTGTGTCCTGCTGAAAAGGCATTCAATTTAGGGCAAAGAAAAAGTGTAGCGCTCAATTTTCCATTCCTGCCATTTATAATCGTTAGTTGGGCAAAAGTTCAGTCAAGCTGGTGCTTCGATATAAATCAGAATAAAATTTTTTATGTATTTTCAGCTTAACAAAATATTAAGTTATTTGCAGAAATGTTTGTCTGGGAAATTAAAAGCAGCTCCTCGTAACCGTGTAGGGGGTGGGGGCTGCACTCAATACATTTTAGCGCAATTGCAGCGGTCAATTTTTACATCATTAAAAAATATTTAGTGTTTCCTTAAACAGTTTGAACAAAAATGCAAGAAAAAAACGATAGAAAAGTTGGCAATTTTTCTAATTTAATGCTTTTGGAATGCAAAAATAATCTATTGTTTATGCAATTCTTAAACGTATGTATGTTGTTCTGGTCAAGTGCTTTGCTTCTACAACTCATTAGATTAAATGCAAAAATGCCAGATATTCCTAGTGCCGCACAAACATACAATGATACGCGTATGCAGCACAGCTTTTGACCACAAGTTGTATGTCAAATCTTGACACTGATCATCACAGTTGAGTTGAGCAGATTTTTTTGTGTTATTTTTTTTTTCTTTTTTTTAAGTAAAAATGTTCTATTGTAAATACCAACGATCTTTTGAAGTACGTATGTACATACATACATACAAACAAACATACATACATACATACATACATGCATTCTAGACTGATGGAAATTTTGATTGTGTTCGCTAAAAGGGCTGCAATTTTTGATCAGTTTATCAAATGATTTGTACGCAGATACATGTATACATACATACATACATACTTATGTACATATGTATGAATTTATGTGTCCATTTGGAGTACAATTTGTTATTTTAGACAAAGCAAAAACAACTCTTGACGACCACCAGAATAAATAAATAATCACAGGCAAATTTCCGCCAAAAGAAATACGACAACAATCTCTGTTATGTCCAAAGAAAAATGCTTTTATAATGTAGCTTCATTTTTATGACTTCGAGAATTCGTCTTGAGTCAAGGCAAATTAAAATATTGGCGGCTGCAAGACTACAAAAGTACAACACAGCAAACATCGCAGGCATTTTCAAGGCGACATCGTAGGAAAAGAAATTGATTACTTTTTACAGGTTCTTGTCTCCCTGGGATGTCAATAGTTTTGACATTTCACAGAACCAAAATACATACATATTTACTCGAGAATTCGCTTTGTTTTGTTTGGCGAGTTTAGCTGCTGTGAACTTGGTTTGGGCATTTTGTTATTGAAAAATTTTTTTTTTTTTTAATGTCGAACGCTAAATTCGCTTTGGCTATTCAGCTGACGAAATCGAACTTTCAATTTGATGTAAATAATCAAAACTTTAAAGAAAGGCAAAGTACAACAAATACGGATAGCAAAACATGATAAGCTGAGCTGTCACGTTCACCTAGTAATGAATTCGCTTTGCTTACATAGCAAGGCGGATTAATAACACGAGGCTTTGACAGCTCAGCTGATTATATTTGGTGTTTTTGCATTTTAAATTTTGTTTTCAATAAGATTGTCCGTCATTTTCATTTTCAAAGTGAGCAAAATTATATACATACATATTTTAAATTGCATAATTTATATGATAATTTGACATCTAAGCAAGACATATTTCAAAGCGAATTGACTATGCAACTTGGCTGTTGATGGCAATCAAGGCGATTTAGCCGGAAATAAATATATTAAAACAAAACCTCAGCCATTTTGTTTTTGTAAATGTTACCCAAATATTCGTTTTGCTCTTGTTTTTTTAATCCACAAAATAGTGTCTCTAATATTCGCTGCAATTGGCTAAAATTCATGTTTGATTGTTCTAAGCATTTCCTTTAACAAACAGTTTCCATTGGAAGTCATTTTCTAGATTGTGTTAATGTAACAAACAAAAAAGTTTGTACTTAAGTTTTTTTTTCTCTATAATGGTGCTTATAGATTTTTGTTCTTCTCTTTTTGGCGGAAACCATAAATTGTTAGCAGATAAAAAAAACTTAAGACTCAATTACAATAGATTTAGTTGATGTTTTTTGCACATTTTTAGATGCCAATAACACTCCTTCAAAATGTTGGTGTAAAATGGAAACCAAAATCTCCGACGAACCTACTCGTACCTAAAATTTTATGCTGTAAAATGCAACTCATATGAATTTTTTTAATCAATCAAGAATTCAAAAAATTTAAATGCAACATTTGTACCCATATTAATATTATAAAATTCAATTGTGTTGTTGGATGAGATATTTGTTTTTTCTTTTTTTTTTTTTTGTTAAATAAATGCTTTTATTCAATTATTGTAATTTTCATATACCACATAATAAAAAACTTGGAATTAAGGTTAATATTTATATACGTTCTGGCATCACATTGCTGAATTGCATCACCAAGAACAAGTGGCAATGATCAAAAACTACTCAATTGCAACTCTTATCTCTATATATTTTTCGTTCAGTTTAAAAAGCTTGAAACAACTGCTTCATAAATACATTCTTCATAATTCAAATAAATGTTATAATGAGTAGTGCATTAATTTATATTATAAAGTAAATAAAATATGGCAATGCTTATTTAATAATGAAAAATTTTCTTATTAAAAGAGTTTTCCATGTATTTCTTCAGCAGTGAAGCACATGATTGTAGTTAAGGCGCCATACCGAAGAGTGAATTTATTTTTAACGAAAAATACAACAACACCTATTGCTACAAATTCAGCAAATTTCGTTGAGTACAACAACAACACAAATCTATGCAAAGAGTGCGCCAGTATTCAAATTGCAATTAATTCAAAAGCAAACATCGGCGGCTCGAGTTTAGATCGTAGATATTGGTTTTTATTTCGTTTAGTTTTTAATTTATTTCTTAAGCAATCGCACTTTTATATAAATATTCTATTGTGCAATTTGAGATGCATATTTTATAAAAATATTCAATATTAATTTTACGTGTGTGTTTTATGTCATTTTGTGTAATAAATTGTCAGACATTAGTAAAAGTAAAAAACCTAATACGAAAAAGTTAACAGAAAATATTTGAGCAGAAATATCGCTTTATAAGAGTAAAATGGTTGGAACAACTGTCCTAAAACGTGTAGACGAGGTAAATTTATTTGTTATTGCCCTGGAACAGGAAAAGTGCCGTTTAATGAAGAAACATGAAAACATTTTTAATTATATTGCATGTACGGTACTTTTCCTTCCCAAAAACAAATTGATGTATGTATGTATACATATGTACATATTTTAGTTCATAGTCCTCTATCCTTTTGGCCATAATCGATCACAAACATTTACATATGTATGTATGTGGTAATCGTCATGGCACATTTGGCTTAAAAAAATAAAATTGACTATAAGTCATTTTAAAATGGCTCCTTTGTGTGGAATATGCTTTATATTTTATTTTACATTAACTGACATTTTTCTTTAGAATGATACTGCGGCTTTCAAACAAGTCAAGAAAGTAAGTGCCATTACCACCAACGAAGTTACTAAAAGAGCTGCTTTAGGAGATTTGCAGAATCGTGGCATTGTTCGTACAATCGCTTCAAAAGATGTTGCCCAAAAAGAGTAAGTAATTTTAAATATTTTTTTCTGGGTAAAAAAAGAAGTGCATTTCTTTCTATGGTTGTTATATGGGGTTGTTTGATGGCATTCCATTTTGTTCTCTCTTCAGCATTGTTTTTATTTTTAAGTTGAAAGAGAGACCTATTCATAGTTTCGTTCAGTTTAACGGATTTTTAGTAAATTGAAGCAATGAACTTGTTGTTGTTGTTGTATGTTGGTATAAGAAAACATAATCCATCTTGAACTTTTTCGATCAAGAATTTCAAAAAGAGAAAACGTTGAATGCCAGGCAATATCTCACTACACGAAACATACATACATTTATCTACATATATGCCTAAAATAAACACAGATGACCATACCCTATATTCTCCCCCCTTAGCTTAAAAGATACACGACTCCAAAATGCTCTGCGTAATACCAAGGCGCGCGTTGATACTCAATGGAAGAAGACTTCGACCACAAAAGCAAGTTCTTTGGCATTAACGAAAACAAGTGCGATCACAGGGGAAGTTCAAAAAACAACAGCAGCTACTACTGCTGGTCAACGTAAAGTTTTGACACGCTCGAATTCCGTACGTTTGGGAACTAGCAGTAAAACTGCAGCGGTGGGCTTGCAACGGCATGGCTCATCGCAATTGCTTGTTGGGCAAAATAAAGTTCAGACGTTGACCACAAAAGTGATCGAGAATAAAGTACAACAAGTAAAAAGTAAGATGTACTATTTAATTTTCAAAGAATTGTATGTTTAAACTTCAATCTTCTTTGTTTTAATCTTCAGTAAAATGTGATACAGCTGAACCGAAACAAGAGGCAAGAACTTCATTACGACGCGAGGATAGCAATTTATCGCGCAAATCGCTGACTAAAATTCAAAAAGCTGTTGCGGCTGCCAGTAGCAAGTCCTCGGTGGTTAAAAGCAATTCCTTAGGCGCTTCAGAAATTATCAAAAAGGAAGCAAAAGTTGAAAAAAAAGAGGAAAACCTCAAAATCATAAGTGTACAGTCGCATTCATCCAAACTATTGGATGAAGTCAAGAATATAGATGAAGATGATTTCGAAAATTTGATATTAGTTTCGGAATATGTAAACGACATTTATTCGTATCTTTTCAAGTTGGAAGCAGAACAGCCAATTCACCGGAATCATTTAGAGGGACAGGCGGAAGTTTATGCAAAAATGCGCTCTGTTTTAATCGACTGGATAAATGAAGTCCATACACAATTTCACTTGATAGTAGAAACATTCCAATTGGCTGTGGCCATTATAGATCTTTATTTACAAGAAGTCAAGGATACAAAACGTTCCCACTTACAGTTAGTGGGTGTAACTGCTTTATTTATTGCTTCCAAATATGAGGAACTTTATCCGCCAGCTATTGCTGATTTTATCTTCATAACCGATGACACGTACACCGGCAAACAAATACGCCAAATGGAGTTGCAAATATTCAAAGCATTGGATTGCAATCTCTCCAGGCCTTTGCCCATACATTTTCTACGCCGTTTTTCTAAAGCAGCCGAGGCAGAAGATAGTCATCATGCCATGTCCAAGTACTTTTTAGAATTGGCCATGATTGAGTACAACATGTGCCATTATAAACCATCGGAGGTAACTTTATCTTTAAGTTTTTACAAAGAAAAACGTACTTATATGTTCATCTTTTTTTTTCCAGATTGCAGCAGCTTCTCTTTTCTTGTCTCTTAATATACTTAAAGGAAATAAGCATGGATTAAGCAATAAACACTGGAATCCCACATTAGAATGGTATTCAAGGTATCCAGCAGAACATTTAAGACCAATTGCCAAAAAGATAGCAGCTGTTGCTCGTAGTGCACCCAATGCTAAACTCAAAGCTGTGTATACAAAATATCAGGCATCTAAATTTCAAAAAGTTTCGCTTCGTCCTGAACTATACGGTCCTTTAGTGGATTCAATAATCAAAGCCAATTGAAAGCAGCCTGACTGACTTCATATGCAAGTAAACATCAGCTGTTTTTCTTTAAGGAAATACATGATTACATTATAAAATTTAATTTTCTAATAGTTTCCTTTATAGTTAGCATAATTGTTTCTACTTTAACATAAGCAAATATTCTGATGATTTCAATTCTATGCTTAACAGGTTTTTAATATTGAAGAAAAAAAAGCATCTCTTTTGACAATTCAATATAAATTTGTTAAATTGCATTTTTTTTCTTAACAATTGTATTATTTCCCTAAAAGTATAGAAATCTTTTAAGCTGGAATCTGAAATAAAAAAGATGTTATTTTTAAGTATGCTTTTAACAAACAGTTAATGACGTAGATACTGTTCTACTACATCACTGTTTAAAAAGTGATGGTATGTATAAAAAAAATATATAAAACTAAAATTCAGTATTCGATTCCATGACAAGTTTTCTTCCACAATATCAAGTGTGGCGCGTTGTCTTTGAAAGTTCACCCTAAGGAACATTCTGTCAACGTGGTTGGCGAATTTAAAAAAAAAAACTGCTACAACAATTTTTAATAGATTAATACATAAGTAAACCTTTTTTCTTTAATCTTTTCGAAAAGCTTCGTATACTTTTATTAAACATTGAAGGCCATTATTTTGATTTGATTTGAGAGTGCAAAACTCTCCTTCAAAACCAATCGTCTGCACCAGGTTTCTATTTATTAAATTGCTGCCTACATAAACATACAGATTCCCCTTTAAGGGCAATCCAATTCCATCTATTTTAAATTTGATTCGACTGATTCCTAGAACTTTATTATATAAATATATATTTTTTTATTCCATAGAAAGGCGAAAGGATTTTCTTTCATATATCCATATTTATATTTTTAAGTTGTTTTCATTTCACGTATTATGTTTCATTTTTTTATTTTAGTTTAGTTTTATCGTTTAATCCGTTTCTAAACTCGAGTAAAATGCAAAAGAGGCAAAACTATCATCTGTATTTGTTATCGCATCACCAAAAACAATAATCATCTGTTTAATATAAAAACTTTTCGAAATGGGCTTTTTAACGAAACCGACACTTGAGTTTGTTTTGGTGTTTTAATTGATTGTTAAACGATTTTTATTTTCTAAACATTTAATATGTATTTTTTTATTTTTATATGTTTTTTTTTCTTTTACTTAATTCATAACATTTTCAAAAGAAATTTGTAACCTTAATTAGAAACACAGATTTATAAAAATACAAAAATAAACATTAATTATTATAAATAATTACAATATTTCTTGTATATCTGCTATTTCTTATATATATATTTGACCATTTCCGGTGTTATCAAAATGTTTTTTCACGTATATAAAAAAATTTATTCAGAAAAGTATTTGTGTCGTTTCTTGGCTGGCCGCTACAACCTGGAGTCCATGAGTTTTCGCCAAACCAGGAAAATATAAAATTGTTTGTTGGTTAGACGACATTACAGGGGAATTATGTAGTTTTAATTTTTCATTCTAATACCCAGAGATTTTTATTGAAAATAAAATCTAGTTGGACGCTTGCAATATCCTCCTTTGTTGCCACTAAATTCGCCAGCTTTTCATATTTTACCCAGTTATTGTGTTTTGCGCTAAATTAAGTAAAATTTTGGAAAACAAAAAAAAAACGTAGAAATTACATTTTATTTAATTGGAGATTTTGTTAACAGAAACAAAAATCGAAAAACTTTCCGCCAATAAATAAACAACCAGCAGAATAAATACAATCGAAATGAAGCGGAGAACGGAGACCAAATTTGACAAACGGAGTAAGAAATAAATTTCTTTAATAAATTAGTAATTTTTTTATCGTCCGTTTGCATTTGAGGTGACGCTATGCATGTGTATGTCAATCAGAACACAAAGCAAAACAAGTATTTGTAGACAAACATACATATAAATGTTGTAAATAAAGCAAGCCACTTAATAGCCCAGCAAACAATTTACCAAAATATTCTACAAAAGTAGCTTTAAACTCGATTGCATTTAAACATATAAATTTTGTTTGTTATTTTACTGGCGGTGGGAAAAATGTTGCAAAAAGTTTCCATGTTTTCCAGTTCAAGGCGAACAATAAAATCAAGCGCTGGGTTGCTTTTATTCCCATTAAGTTTTTAGCAATTCATTTTAGAGGCGAGAGGGCCTGTTTGTTAACTTTTTCAATTCAATTTTACACGTGATTTTTGAAAATTGGTCGCCGAAGTTATTTGTTAAGAGCAACTATTAAGGCCAGCAAATTGCGCCCACTGTCTCTTTAAAAAAAAAATATTAATAGACCTCTTCGGCGATATTATTTATTAATCCCATTGATGACATCCTCGTCCTTACAACGACCAAAAATTATTTAAACTTTTCCATATACAACTTAAGTTTTGATTACTAACACTTAAGTTGTTGTTATTATAAATATAGAGAGAGACTAAATCTGGATTTTTTTCCCCCCGGTTTAATTTGGGATATTTCTATAGTCATATTTATACAAGTTTTTTAATTTTGCTTATTTAAAAAATAAAATTGGCGTGGTTGAAAAAAAAGTAGCCTATAATTTATTCGAGAATGCCAGTTAAATATTGTGAAGAGTTCAGGCAGATCGGTCCACAAATCTGCTCTAATTTATATGTATATAGATAATTAAAATGAAGTGTTTGTGTTTGCTGGGTAATCTAGACATGACTGTATTGTGTAGCTGCTGTTCTAAGAATTATTGTTATTACTCGTAGGTCGGTCAGTCAGTCAGTCTGTCTGTTATGTGGTTGTTTGTTGTGTCAGTCAATTGAACCAATAAAAGAGAAAAACCAACAACAACATGTTGTAGAAGAAAAATATAAATATGACGACGGTCATAAAACCGTCAAACTCGATTTTCGAATAGGCGCACAGCAAGCAAGTAACAGCAACTAACGACAACGACAATGCCCCCATTCATGTGTTTCTTGTTTCTACTGCACATTCGTGCCGAACACACCACACGGAACAAAAACATAATTGTGGGTTGTAGGTTTATTCATTATGCTTACGAATTGAATGAATGAATGCTGAGCGAAATATGGACGAATGTATGTATGTGGATATGGCCCTAAAGAGAAAATAATGGCAAAAAAATACACACATATTCTGCTACGCCCCCCCATTGTACTGCAGCGAGGTTTGTTGGCTGCTGCACAATAAATTCAGTACAATATTATATTTACAACTTTTTCTAGATACAATTCGAATAACGGCGTGTATTAAGTTCTGCAGAGACACACACACACACACACCCGAACATGTGTATTTACTTACGTGTGTGTGTCAATGTGCATTTGAACGTTTTTCGAAAATACTGCAAGAGAGGGTCCCAAATGACCGGGGACCGCACCCCATGAATATACACATTTATGTAAAAGCGTTACTCAGCGAAATAAGTTACAGCGCAATTTTAAAATTTCTTATTTGGTTTTTCTAAATTATTTATTGAATCCTCAAAACACAAAAAGAGGACACAATATATTCATGGTTATTAGGGATCTCCATATCTTGGTGAGTTCGCACAAGCCTAAAGAAGAAAGAACAACACTCGAATTTCCTTTAATCTTTATTTCCTACTACTCGAATATTTTAAGAACGAAGATGTTATGCCTCATATTTCCTGTGCAAATAATTATTAAAGTAGTTGCAATTAAGATCCTGCCCTGAAAGAATTAATATTCGTTGTGTGGTTTGATTGCTAATGAAATTAAGTTCGTAGTCTTTGTGGACAGTTTGATCATTAAAAACAAGAGACTTTTCGTTTAACTTTTTAGATTATTTATTTATTATGTTTAATTTAAACATCCACATACTCCATTATATTTATTTGTTTTTTGAGTAAATAAAAATAGCAACATTTTTTATTTAAGTTTAATCGTTTTTAACGATTTCTTTACATACAAGTCGGAAAAACATTCATTTCTCGGCATGTTTTTTTTTTTTTTTTTTATAGGTATTCAAATGCAAGTTTTTACTGCAGAGCGTCGTCGGAATAAGACACAAATCTATGATGTAATACATTTTTTTTTAGGAGACAATCAATCATTTCGTAATAAAATAATAAAAACACAAATAATAAGAGCACAAATAATGATCGCTTTTTTCATATTTGTGAGTTTTTTGAAATTTCAACTTTTTTGTTTGTTAATTTATGAACATTTTATTGTAATATGAGTTTTTCTATTTGTAACTTAATTCGCTTCTCTTTTTTAATTGTTTTAACTTGTTATTTCTTTTAAAACTCTTATTTATCCTGCTTGTTTGTTTTTCTTTCGCTTAATCGCCAAATTTTATAATTAAATTATAACAATTACGTGATCGACTGAACAGGACAAAATGACGATAAAACGTTGTTAATTGAATGATGATGGTGGTGTGTATTAGTCTGCTTAACCTTGGAAGGTGGACAAGAATTTGGTGACAACCTCCTTCAATTTAGCATCGGCAGCTTCAGAGATTTTGCCTTCCTGGGCAATTTGGTTCAAAAGAGCTTGTTCAGAAGTCTTAATGTGTTGCAAGAATTCCTTTTCGAACTTGGTGATCTTGGCAGGATCCATTTTATCTAAATGGCCACGGACACCGCAGTAGATGACAGCAACCTAAAAATTATTCAACGCATATCAGACTTTTAAATACTTCTATATCAATAAGCAATTTCATACTTGATCTTCAATGGACATGGGAACGTATTGACCTTGTTTCAACAGTTCAGTCAAACGAACACCACGGTTCAACAATTGTTGGGTGGCAGCATCCAAATCAGAACCGAACTGAGCGAAGGCAGCGACTTCACGATATTGAGCCAACTCCAATTTCATGGAACCAGCTACTTGTTTCATGGCCTTAGTTTGGGCAGCGGAACCGACACGGGATACAGACAGACCGACGTTAATAGCTGGCCGAATACCCTTGTAGAACAGTTCAGTTTCCAAGAAGATTTGGCCATCAGTGATGGAAATTACATTGGTTGGAATGTAAGCGGATACATCACCGGCTTGTGTTTCAATGACGGGCAAGGCAGTCAAAGAGCCGCCACCCATAGCTGGGGACATCTTGGCGGCACGTTCCAACAAACGGGAGTGCAAATAGAATACATCACCGGGGTAGGCTTCACGACCGGGGGGACGACGCAACAACAATGACATTTGACGGTAGGCAACGGCTTGTTTGGACAAATCGTCGTAGATGATCAAAGCGTGTTTTCCCTTGTCACGGAAGTATTCGCCCATAGCGCAACCGGAATAGGGAGCCAAGTATTGTAAGGGAGCGGCATCTGAAGCGGTGGCAGATACAATGACAGAGTAGTCCATGGCACCGGAATCAGTCAAACGTTTGACAATCTGGGCAACAGTGGAACGCTTCTGACCGATGGCAACGTAGATGCAGTACAATTTTTTGGATTCATCTTGACCATCATTGAAACGCTTTTGGTTGATGATTGTGTCAATGGCCAAGGCAGTTTTACTGCAAATAGATATAGAAGATATACATGAAATTTACACGTTTTAACGTTTTCTTGTTACACATTAAAAGCAAAGTGTTATCAAATATATACAGAAAAATGCAAAAAGTCTATTTTACCCAGTTTGACGATCACCAATGATCAATTCACGCTGACCACGACCGATGGGTACCAATGAATCTACAGCCTTAATGCCAGTTTGCATGGGTTCGCGTACAGATACACGGGGAATGATACCGGGAGCCTTAGTACCGACACGGAAACGGTCCTTGGTGTTGATAGCGCCTTTACCATCAATAGCATTACCCAAAGCGTCGACGACACGGCCCAACAATTCATCACCCACAGGCACATCGACAATAGCACCGGTACGCTTAACAATATCATCTTGCTTGATCAGCTTATCGTTACCGAAGACGACGACACCAACGTTGTCGGGTTCCAAATTCAAGGCCATACCCTTCAAACCGGAGGAAAATTCCACCATCTCATCGGCTTGGATGTTATTCAAGCCATAAACACGAGCGATACCATCACCAATACTCAACACGCGACCAGTCTCTTCCAAATCGGCCTTGGGGGCAATGCCCATAATACGCTCTTCCAAAATAGAAGAGATTTCAGCACTACGCTGTGCACTGGAGACATGGAGTTTGCGTGCAGCTAGAGTGGCAGCTGGGTAGGCAGCTTTGCAAACGACCTTTAACAAACAAATCAATAATTTAGGCGATTTTTCAATTCGTTGCAACATTTTTCAAAGACAAACAAGTGAAGGAAAAGTATATTTTTTATCCAAGAGTTTTTTTTCTTAGTGGACAGTCTAAGAAATAAGAGAATTTCAACAGTTTGTTTGGGCAAGAATTAAATAAAAAAAAAAACTTAAATGGATAAATTACTTTGCCGACAATTTTTAAGATAATCGAATTTTTGCCAGATTCAAAATTGTTTTACATGCGTTGTTTTACATGCGTTTAGTGCGCCGCCGGTAAATTTGGCAAAATGTTATGTAAAGTCTACACATTTTCTTAAGTAAATGTTAGTTTCTAAGCGTTTCGTACGCATTAAATTATTGTAGCTATTCAGAAACAATCGATCAGATTTCTAAGGAATCCTATCAATGAATAATTGAATGCGAATACTTTATTATTGGAAATATAGAAAATAAATTGTATCAAAAATGCGGCAAACTCAAATTCGATACAGGCGTGCACTCGCCTTTAAAATTGGGAAAACAAAATATCTACATACATCAATTGTTGGATTTTAATTAAGGAAGTACATAAATACATCAATATTAAATAATACTTGTAATAAAAAAAAATCAGTTTTGTTGATTAATTTTAGTTTAGTAAAATGTGCTATAAATCTTTTTGTGTTCAGACTACAAATTAATATATGGTAGTTGTGACAATTTTCCATAGGCCAAAGTGTACATTCTGGAATAGCTAGCAAATAGTCCAAACTTTTTATTATAACTTTCATTATTTAAGAAAAAAAATTCTTATGTAAGACATTTTATTGTTCCGAACTTCCGACCAACTTAACGAAAAATACTTATATGGCAACACATGATCATTGTTGTTGTGAATAATATAGTGTCATTATATTTTCCTAATTGATTTTACACGCGTGTTTAAAAAAAATTCTAACATTTGAATACAAAATTAATAGTAATTTTGAAAATAAGTAGCAAGGAAAAGTTTGGTTTAAATACTTCCAAACTTGTAACATTTTTCAGCCCAGCCACATAACCTCAAATGAAAAATCAATATTCGATTTGTCGACCAAATGACAGCAGTAAGTTTATGAGTCGTACTGTCAGAGTACGAATGAAAAGTTGCCCCAAATCTAAAGATCGGCTTAAAATTTGCAGTTTTAAGTTTTCCAAATGGACAAAACTGTTTATATCCGCCATATAAAAGAACAGAATAATTAATAACTTGACAACGTTATGTAATTTTTTTGTTATTCTTTTTGTATTCGGCATTTTTCCACTGTGCTTCTTCTTCGTTTTCTCATTTCACACTTTGCGCTGCAGACTTCATAACCATAAGTTGCGTAACAGTTCCATTTATCTTTTCAAATATATGTCCTAAAAACCATACTTTTTTTTTAACACAAAATATATATAAATAAAAAAAACTTAAAAATTCACTCTAATTTAAAACTAATTAGATACATTTTTCATTTCACTTGACACCTCATAATTTTGCCACATTTTGTCAGTAGATATATGATTGATTATCACTTTTATTTATTTAATACCTGCTGAGCAGCTTTTGGCAAAGTACGGGCCACAGATGAGGCCAAACGAGCGGAAATCATGGACATTTTACTTAAATTTAATTTGTCGCTGTTAATAAAAAATTTGATTTAACTTCTAGTACACCCAACTCCTCTCTAGATGTATAATTTTAAGATGGTTGACTAAAACCGTTCACGTTCGCTCAACTCGACAAGAATGGTGCCTTTTCGTTAAATATGCGATTTAACGTTGAATTTTCTTTTTCGGCCACATCTTTCAGTTTTCAAGAGCTGCCAGATCTTTGTTAAAGCGTTATATATTCATGTTGTATTAATATACTTATATATATATGACGATTAAAATTAAACTGAATAATTCTACGGTGCAGCAGAAAAGACGATTTATTAATTAAAAAAAAAACAAAAAACAAGAGAAGTAAAAATTACGCGTTAAACTTATAAAACAAATGAAGAGAAGAAAATAAGTTTCTGACTAGACACCACTTTTCAAAATGTGGCACTCAATGTAGTCTGGCAGCACTAAATAAACTCAGCAAGTCAGCGGCTGATATTCGTTAAAATATCGCATAGTTGCTATTAGTTCAGTTGACTGCAACCGCGTGAAATAAAACTGTTACACTATTCGCCAGCACTTTCTAAAAATAAAAATCAATTTTGTTTTAAATTGAAACAGATATTATTACAAACAAAGTTCAAGTGGTGTTTAATAATATAGAGAAATTCTAAGTGTGTATTTTATAGGTGCCGGCAAATCATGTTTTAAAGTGAAACCGATATTATTGCAAACAAAGTTCAAGTGGTGTTTAATAATATAGAGAAATTCTAAGTGTGTATTTTATAGGTGCCGGCAAATCATGTTTTAAAGTGAAACCGATATTATTGCAAACAAAGTTCAAGTGGTGTTTAATAATATAGAGAAATTCTAAGTGTGTATTTTATAGGTGCCGGCAAATCATGTTTTAAAGTGAAACCGATATTATTGCAAACAAAGTTCAAGTGGTGTTTAATAATATAGAGAAATTCTATGTGTGTATTTTATAGGTGCCGGCAAATCATGATTAGGCAACCACATCGTTGCAGTTAGAAGGCAGGTAAGTGATTATCACTTCCACTTATCCAATCCAACAGTCATGTATGGTAGTATCTGGCGCAGCGACTTTTACTTAGCGTAAGTTTTGTAATAATAGTATAAAAAGCTTAGAAAGCTTTTCTTATTTAAAACTATGCGGCATTTTTTACACTCTTCTGCAGCTGTGTCAATTGATATACAGCAACAAAAGCTCGACGGCTTCAATCAACGTCTTTAGCTACGACGGTGCTTTTATACACAGAACCGGAAGCGGCTGTTAACATTTTAATGTTAGATAACATTCCCATTTGTTGTTAACATGCTTAGAATTGAAAAACAAGTACATTATTTGTATTATTTTTAACTTAAATATATTTGGATATTTTTTCAAGTTAAAATACAGTAAAACCTCGATCTCTATGATGTTCGAGAAGGGCATAATCAATTTTCCCGAATAATCAATTTTTGCGTATAATATAGCAAAAATGTTGGGTAGTTTTTTAATATTCTTTTTTCTTCATTTTGACTTTATAAGTTTTTAAAGTAAATTTTACACATACATGTTGGAATCAATCTTTTGTTTATTTTCTTATTATTTTCTTTTAACTTAATGCTAAACTTTAAAATTAATTATTACTAAAACTTAAGTTGTTGTTATTGTAAATACAAGATAGACCAAATCTGGATTTGTTTTTGCTAAATTTGGAATATTTCTATAGTTTTCTACGTCTTTATATGTGTAACGCTAAATGTCAACATAAATGTGATTAATTTTGCTTATTATCTTAATATGATAAGAAAGATTGCAAAATAAATAATATAGAAAGAAAAAAACAGAATCAGCAATTAAAAAATACTCCCGAGTAAATCGTGATTAGTTCGATTAACCGATACAAACAACAAAAAATTAAATCGAGGTAAAGAAGACTAAATGTGAATTTTTTTACCGGTTAATCCATGTTGCCGCTTAATCGAATCACAGATAATCAAGCCGATAATCGCTGGATTAAAAAACAAATTTGAAGTGATGAAATTGATTAGAATTAGCGCAAGTCTCACCACCAACTGCAATCAAAAGGAGAAATTTGCTTGAATTTACATTATAGTCAATGATTTCTGTTCTTTTAACAGTCAATAAGAAATTCAAATGCAAAAATGGAAATTTTATTGTACAGTTAGTAAAACTTTGAAATTGTCCTTTGAAAGTTTTCTTTTTTTTTTATTTCTATTTATTACAATTTTCAAAATTTTCCAAACAAAAACAGTCCAGTCGGCTTGAATCTATTAGAGCGGGTTCAGACACTTCTTCCACTACTGTTGACTACTTTCTCGTTCTCTGTTAAAGTTAACATTCACACAAAGAACTTTATTTAAACAAATTTCGTGTAGTTTTAGTTTTTTTAATTCTAAATTCTGTGACAGTTCAATTTTTCTGAGTTCAATCTTATGCCATGTGGGCGTTTCCGATATTTTTTCTATATCTAATAACTAAAAATCAATTAATTTATATTTATATTTATTTGTGGCGATGAATTCCTAAAAGTTATGATTTTTCATGCCGTTTTTAAGACAGCATCCCCCCCAAAAATATGCTGTAAAATTGTTCCAGCTTTTGCTTACAGCCATTCGCAACAGTGTGGCAGGTTGCAACTTTTTCCAAGTCTATTTATTGCTAAGCAACGCCAGATGTCGTTTGTAAATGAATTATATGACGTTTGCAAACGATTCATTCAATATAATAAAGACTCGCAGCAGCCAGAATAAATAAATGTCAAAAGTACAATGAAAAAAGAGAAATACAATAAAAGCTTTGAAAAGGGAAAAAAGAACTGTGAGAATTGCGAAAGGGAAAACAAGCAGGAAATATAAAATGCCATAAATACATGAGCAAATAAGAGATGCATGAATCTAAACATGAAAACATGAAATACTCTCTTCTGCTCATCCAACAAACAAGCACACGAACGAACTCACGCACACACACACACATACATACATATACCTACAAGCGACTGTATGCGAAAAACTTAATGACTGTTGAATATGGCAGGGATGCAAAGGATATAAAGCACGAGGATTCAAAGAGCCAGTGCTGTGGGGGAGGTATAGGGGGGAGCCGTAAAACACTTATGCACTGAAACAAGTTGGAGACTTTTCTGCTGAATTGTGGCTGTGTGTGTGTGTGTGTGTGTGTGGCCGTGTGTGTGTAAGAAGAGATGCTTGGTTGGTGCTAAAATTGAGCATGAGTACCACAGACAGTTACGTTTAAAACTCCGGCAGTTAAATAGCTTAGCCATTTTTACAGATGCCTGACAACAATCAGTCGCTGATAGCAGCCTCAGTAGTCGGGTGAAAAATAAACGTACAGAGACGGGAAAACGGTCGACGTTCAACGGTGATGATTTTTTTTCTTTTCTGTTCTATAAAAATACACATTTTTGCACAGAAATAAAATTGCAATAATTTCTCAAAGCATTATCCAAGATAACAGCTGCAAAAAAAATATATATATTTGTTTTAGAACAAAATTTCTAAAAGAGAAGAGAAGAAGAAAAAAAACGCAATATAAAAAGAAAATGTTTTTATAAGCCTGGAAATAGGCTACCATTTATGCTGTATAATTATATGGAGTGCGTGCCAGTGTTTGTTGCAAAGTTTTCGAATGGTTAAGGTTATTGTTATGTATAGCAAAGTGGCGGCTGCTGAGTCTGTGACGTAAAAAGTATATAAAATAGAAGCTCTGCTAAAAGAAAAGAAAAATTTATGCTTTACGAACCGAATCACGAATTGTTTAACATAAAGAATACAAGATATAAATTTAAATTGGCTTAACTCAACCGAGTGCATTTAGTTTAAAACAATAATTAATTAAAGCTGGTGAAAAATGTAAAATTATAAACCCATCACATATTTTAAAGATTCGAGAAAAAAAAACCATACAAATACGGCAAAACATACTTTTGGGGGCTAAAGTTACAAAACCTAAAATATTTCATATTGTGTGCATGTATGTATGTAGGCAAGTGTGGCCATAAAATATATAAGTGAAAGTTTCTGGTCGCAAAAGTGCGTGCGTGATAGACGTAGAAAAAAGTTTCCTGCACTAAAAACGTCATGATTAAATAATCAATGCAAACAAAAAAAAGAGAAAAGTCATAGTATTAAATATGGCACGTGTTAATGAAGTGTACAACTGAGCCAACAAATCGTGTGTGAGATTAGGGTATTATTTACCTCCAAAAAGGGCAAACAAATAATGGTGAAAAAGTTAAAAGCGAACTATTCTTAAATTGAAATTTGCCTTAAATTTGCGAAGCATTAAAGTGTTGAAACTAAATTCTAGCCCCTAAAACTATGCTGTTATTGTTGTGCTCAAAATAACTGGCTTCTTCTGCTTAATCCTACAACAAAAGAACACAACACAAAAACAAAAACAAAAACCTTGAAATTTGGTTTTGTCTGTTTTCAAGATTTTAATCATCATAAAATAAAAACAAAAACTGCCAAATAATACAAAAAAAAAAATTATATATAAATAAAAAAAAAACATTTTTTTTCTCGCTTTCCCAGTTCGAAGTAAAAGTTGTTTTAACATCATCGAAAACATACATATATTCACAGTATACAAAATAATAGCAAGAAAACAAGAAACCAACAGAACCCATCCAATCTCCCAAAATGCCGAAAGCAAAGAAATTTCGTTAACTTGTATAAGCAAAGCAAAAAATTATCATAACAAAAAAAAAAAAAAAACAAAAAAAACAAAAAAAGAAAGCAAAACAAAGCGAAATTTAAAGGCTGTAAGCAGCAACAAACCACACAATATAACAACAACAAAAACAATAGCAAGAACAACAGCAGCAACAGCAATTCCGAAAGAAAGCTGAAACCGAAACAATATTAAAGAGAAAGTAAAATAAAACAAACAAAAAATAAAAATAAAATAGCATCCAAATCGTAGAAAACAATTTGACAAACCTCCCCGTCACCAGAAACGTTTTAATTTCCCCAACAACATCAAACTCTAGTTTCTGCAGTTCTTCTTTAGGTATTTTCTTCTTGTCCTGCCATCTCAACAATATGGGAACTTGTACTTTTTAAGCCAAACAACAGCTGGCTTGACTCAATTACAAACACACATACACACGCATTTCGATTGTGTTCGCTAATGTGGCTCTAAGGATGCTGCTACACGTTGTTATTCCAGAATGGTTTCTTTTTTTATTAGCGTTTTTCCTGCTGTTGGCTGCTTTAATTTCGACACACGCACTCTGGCCGCAACTGTAAGAGCGTGAATGCGTGTTGTTGAGTTTTTTTTTTTGGGCGTTCAGGAAACACTTAAAACTCATGTTTTCGATTTATGTTTGAGTCGCGACGAGGGCCAAACAGGTGCCAGCAAATGTTGCAAATCAAATGTAATTCATTAATCAAGGTTTTTGGTTTTTTCTTTCTTTGCCTCACGTCACATTTAGCACTATTTAAGTCGGCTTTTGTGCATAAAAGCTGGCTGTTGCTTTAGCCTGTGGCCCAGCACAACGGAACATTAATAACTCTAGTGTTTTATTTTCAGTTTTGATATATTTTGCTGCATATCTGTGATCTGTGATTATGATGGTGCTCGAATTGCAGGCAAGTTTGTAAAAGATTAAAGAAAACTCCAGTATTTCTCCTTTAATCTATTACAAAACATTCGAATGTTTTTTTTGGTAATTAGTTGCCTCAAGTTGCCTGTGGCAAAGATAAATACAACGAAGATGGTGTGTATTAATGCAGGGTGGTTGCCCGTACGGCTGTAGGACTTCCACTCATCTATTCGCAACCGAGCCTTACATTTTTCGAACATACCCGGTCGTATTTCATAAAATAGTGTTTCGAAAGTTGGCTTCATGGGCCAGAGATTTCTCACTTAAACCCTAAAAGCAGTGGCTAAAAGATGGCAAATCGCACAGTGGAGGTGGCACATTCATAGACGCGTTCAGCAAATGTTTGGTGTTTCACGCACTGTGTAGGGCAGCATTTCTCCGTCCCAAATATTTCGCAGTCACATGTTGGCCATGTTTTCTGATTTAAATACAAATCGGCGGATGACGGACGTCTACCGACTATAAACATTCTGATCATTTTTGTGCTGTAATTGCCATCTCAAACGTCTCATGCGAATTGTGGTCTCGCCAAGAATGAATGAGCCTCTCCGCTGAAGATGATTTTACAATAAAAATCTAATGAAACTTCAAATTGATTCTTTTGCAAATCAATTTTCACGATTTGTAAGCGCTGTTCTACTGTAAGTCTTTCCATGGCAATTTGCCAAAAGAAAAAGTTATCAGTAGAACAACTAGTTTGAGAGTCATCTCTATCAAAAGTTTTGGAACTCGAAAAGAAATGTGTGTAAAGTTGCCGCTATTGGTGTGTTTGAATGGGCGTTCGTTGCCAAACGAAAGGCCAAAAGTTGTTTTATTCTTAATGCGACCATCGCGCCAGCAATTGGTTAAAGAAATTGTAGATGCCGATAATAAATACTGACACTCACACGTCATTTGGCTAAAAGTAAAAATCTACTTGTTAGAATTGTTTTGCCCCAAAGTCTTGATCAATCTGTTTTAAAAAAGGGGGCGGGGGGTAGGTAAGAATTGTAATCAACAAGTATTTAGGTTTTTTTCAAAAAGCCCATAATTTAAAATCACATGTGCTTTTAAAAACACAGACCTGGTTTTCTGTTAATGTGGAAATTTTTGTATTTTTGGTGGTGATTTTCAAAAACACAAGCAAAAACAACTGCTTTCTTAATTTTAAAGTATTTGTTTTATACTCTATAAAAATTCCTTTTATTTGCTGGCCTTTATTATTTTTTTAATTTAAATTTTTTATGTATTTTAAAAATTTTAAAAAAAAATTTTTTTTTTATATTTTTCTAGATGAAACAATTAAAAACACCAGATTTTTCTTAGTTTTATCATTTATTTTCCAATAACATCAATTCAATTCAACATCATTAATCATTTTCAGGGTTTATCAAAATATTTGCATTTATGTAAAAATAAAACAATTGAAAGTTCATCCCGGAATTTATGTTCCCAGGATTGTAGTCCGGTTGCTAAAAACTTATTATTTTACATTTTACTATTTATTTTCTATAAAATAATTATAAAAAATGAATAGAAAAACAGATTGAGCCAATTAATTAATTAATTTACTGTGACTTTTATCATAGAAAAGTCGAACAAATAATAAATTGATTTCAAAAATTTCTGGACGTACCTGAACGTTTTAATATGGCAAAATTTTGTAAACAAAACAGCCTTCTGGTGATTTTAAATCACTTTTGTTATAACGTGTGACTTATAGAATAGCCCCAATAAATATTAAATAAAACACGCTGGGAGTTGTCGGCGTTGTTGCACAAAGACAGTGTAGCAAAAACAAGTTGGTGCCCAGAAGCATTTAACGTGATTGTCAGTCCATATGAAGTCCTTAGACGTGGAAGTTGTCAAGTGTCTTGCAAGTATAAAATAATTGCTGTTGAACAAAAGTGTTAAAGCTAAAGGTTTTAACGTTGACTTGATATGACGACAATGTAGATGCTAGAAATAAGGGCTAATCGCCTCATTTCTTTATGAACAAGTTTGGAGTTTCTTTCCTATTGCATGACAGTAAAACGAAATCAATGAACAGAGAAATCGATATCCATAATCCATAATGTTTCAGCAGCAAGTTTTCAATTTCACTTTTGCGAGTGCAACGTGGAAAATTCTTTCCGTACACAATTAATAAATGAATTGGCGTAGAGTTTGTTTCGATTTTCTTTTTTTTTTTTAATTACAAAAACTATAAAAACACGATCCAGTCTCTTAAGAAAAACAATTATTCTTTAGCATTTTTTCTAAACGATTCCAAGCCATATTTTGCTGATTGCCAGTGCGGCTCAGTGCAAGTTTTGCAAAAGGTCCCAAAGTTCGATATCCTTGAGAGACATAACGAACGCAACCACTAGAAGTCAGCACGGCCAGAGCCATTTTTACCTGGGCCTGCACGTCCCCAGTAGCTATTGATCTAAATATGGAAGCCAAGCAAAAACAAAAATTATTTCTTATGTTAGAAAACATGAGAGGGGCTTCACTAAAGTCTTACGCTTTCTCTAACAGTTCCACAATATGGGTCTCCCGCAGCCCTCTGGCGTACTTGGGATGATCTTGAAACAAACGTATAACGTCGAGCACAAACAGGGGCGTGTGCAAGTGATAATCATTTATTTGCAGGCTCGATGTGGTGGGTTCCGTGTGGCGTATATTGCAGCCCAACAATGACATTCTTTTTTCGAAAAAATTTTGAATAAAAAACGCGTTTGGAAAAAAAAGAAATGAAATAAAAATCAATGGCAGCAAAAGTTGTTGTGTTCAAAAAAACAAGAGACTAAATAATAATAATAAAATTCACCAAAAACAAAAAAGGAAAAATTTGGTACACGGCAAAAAAAAATTTTCTATTACCATGAAGGCTGCAATTACACGATCACGTAGTTCACACCAACAGCTTGTGAAAAGTCACTGATTTTGAAATCTGAGACGTGTAAAGAAAAACCTAAAAAGAAAACAAACAAAATCAGCTGTTTTCTGGGAAGGTAAATGGAAACAGTTTTTGGAAAGCAAATTTAAAGGTCAGTTTTAATGTGAAACTGATCTTAATTGATTAAAAATTGAGTGATGAAATTAGGAGGGGCGGGGGTGTGTGTTATTTGTGTCCCTCTTGCTTAGTTGTCATTCATTTCTCTGTTTGTTTGTAACTGAAATATAATATATGTACAATATATAGAGAAAAAACGCCAGCGCCAAAGTCAAAATCGCTTAAATTGTCTTCTATATATTTTATATTAAATGATTTCCTTTAATTTTATTGTTTTATTTAAGTTTTATTTATTTTGTTTCCTATTCCTTCATTTTATTTAATTTAATTTCGTTTTATTTTATTGTTTTTTAATTTATTTTATTTAATTGAATTTCATTTTATTTTATTGTTTATTATTTCATTTTATTAATTTTTTTATATGTAATTTTTTTTAAGTTTATTTTATATTATTTTTCTTAGTTTATTTCATTTCAATTTATTTAATTTAATTTAATTTTATTACATTTTTAATTTAATTTATTTTATTTTATTGTATTTGATTTTATTTTATATTGTTATATTTTATTTCATGGCATTTTATTTGCTTTTTTATTTTGTTTAAATTTATGTTTGTATTTTTATATTTTTTTTGCGAAACTTAATTTTATTTTATTTCACTACATTTTCTTAGTTATATGTAATTTATTTAATTTTTTGTTTATTTTATTCTGTTTTAATATATTTTTTTCTTTCAGTTATATTTTATTTTTGTTTTATATTTATATTTTTATTTTATGCAATTTTAATTTTTTTTTTAATTTTTATTTATTATCTCTTTTTAAAATATTTAATATTTTTAATTTTTTTTATATATTTTATTTAATTTAATTTTTTTTGAAACTTTAAATATATTTTGTTCATTTTACATGTTTTATTATGTATTATTTTATATTATATTGTATTGTTTTATTTTTAAATTTTTTATTACATATTATTTGCTTTTTTTATTTCTTAGTTTATTTCAATTAATTTTATTTTAAAAAAAAATTTTAGTTTATTTTATTTAATTTTTTATAATATTTTATTATATATTGTTATATGTTTCATTACATAAAATTTTTTTTGTATTATTTTACTTTTCATGGTTTATTTTATTTCCTTTAATTTTATTATTCTGAAAATTTTTCTTGGGTTTTTTCTTTTTTATAGTCGTTCATTTCATTTTGTTTTATTTTCTTCATTTTAACGTTATTTTATTAATTTAAGTTTTTTCATTTGCCTCCATCTTTTTTATTTCAACATATATATTTTTTTTAAATTTGTTCTACTATTTAATATATTTTATTTCAATTTTTAAATTGATTAATTTTTTTAAATATTTTTTTCTTTAATATTGCAGTACATAAATAAAGTATTGTTTTATATTTTACTGTTAAAAAAAAAAAAATTCGTTTAAAGGTTTAAAACTAAATGATTCGTGAAAGGCTTAAATAGTGTTCAATTCTTTTCAGTTTGAAAATGTCTGATCTTGTGTCATGTCTGGGTTGTGTTAAAACAAATAACAATAAACTAAATTTTAAAGGCTGGCTAAAAAACTATGGTAAACCATGTCCAAACAATTTTATTGTCACAAAATGAAAACAATTAAACTGAAAAAGGAAACAAATAATAAGCGCTTTAAATCATTGCCAATGATTTAATAAATAAAACAAAAAAATTAAATTAACAAAAAGAAATGCCGCTGCATAATAAATAAACATTTGCAATTTATTATTAAATTAGAGCAGAATTGGTTGTGCTTTTCGAACTTGTACTACAATGTTTTCAAGTGCGTGTGTGTGTGTTTCAAAAGGAGAATAAAAAACATATTATTGAAGTGCGTACTCCAGTTAAATTAATAATATTTTTAAGTTGCTGCGTTTTTATTGAACACTCAAAGTGCAACATTACAATAATTGCAAAATTAATTCAATATCGAAACCATCACCAAAACAACCGCCAGACTATAACTAAATTCGTTAATACAATTAATAAGGCGGCTAAAAAACAAAAAGAGGATACCACTACAATAACAAATAACATCAACACTAATTATTTAAATAACAGACAAACAAACAAAAAGAAAACAAGAAATAAAATAATTACAAGTTTTAACAGCAAGTAACAGGTTCGTTTGTTTTTAAACATCTTTCCAAGTGTTTGTAAAACTTTCGCACACACAACTACGAGTACAACAGCGCCAACAACAATAGCAGCAACAAGTGACGCCTGCACAGTGCAGTACAGAAGCCAACACACAAACACTAGATATCCTGCACGTGTAAGCGCGTATGTCGCGTAAGTGTAATTGTATTAGTGTGTAGCTGGATGTGCTGCAGCGCTTGCAACTCTATCGTCGGCTTTCTGCAGTTTCTATCAAACCGATTTGAGGCACATAAACAAATTTCTACTTAAAAATGCTTTAGTGCAACGCACACACACACACACATACACAGGCATACAAATGAATATTAAATTGTCCTGGAAACTGTTTCGCTCCGAATTGTGTATATTCAATTAGTTGAAAATTTTCTTAATTCCAAAATAAGATTTGCCTAAAACGAAGAAAAGGTAAGTTTGCCATCGCTTTTAACATATTTAATAGACACACACACACACACACACACGCTCGCACACCGACTGAATATTTCAGTATTTGGCTTTCAAGAATCTTAAATATTTGATTAGATTTTAAACGCAAATGTCTTAATTTTTAATTTAAACTTTTAATTTGCACATAAGACGAAACGCAAAAAGAAAAAAACATTGCCAGAAGTTGAAGTCTACTTCAGGCAAAATAATTGCATATGACATTTTGACAGGACGAGAAAAAGGACGAGCAGGAGAAGGAGTAGGAGGATGAGGGGGACGAGTATATAGGAATTAAATAAAACATTGAGTGGCATTTATGGATAATAAATTGTGCAGATTTAATTTAAAAAAATTACCAGCACAATTGCTGCCCAGCAAACGTTTTCCATCTAAATACAGATTTTCATTCACAACAGCGAAACCTTATTCGCTTATTATTATTCTTACGCTACAACCTATTAAAGTCTTCGTTGATTCGTTAAGTCTTTAATTACTTACGGGTATAAGCGGTTTGGGGTTTGGGGACAAATCTGGCTTCAACAAAACAAAACATAAAACGCACATACGGGCAAACGAAATGCATTTATCTGGGTTTTTTTTTAAATTTTATTTATTTATATTTATTTTTATTTACTTTTCATTTATCTAAAAAAAAGCTGCCGCTGCGCTTTTCTTTTCAAAATGAAAGCACAAAACAGGACTTAGAAATGTAAGTGTCATTTCTTGCCTACATCATGGGATAAATATTAAAAAGAAAATCATAAGGAATTTCGAAGAATGCCTTCACCATCTAAGACTTAGTGCAGTTATCTGATATGGGCAGTTATTTGTAAAGAACTGCTGGTCTTGGAAGGGCGGTTTTAGAAAATTTCCTTGGATTTACAGCTAAAAAACTAAAATTTTGTAGTGGAAGTAAAATCCGCATACTATATAAAATGCACTTAAGTGCACTTAACTTAAGCAAATTGCGCTTAAAAAGAGAAACGTATTCAATTTGAAGAAAACGAATTTACGCTCCTGCTTTTGGAAAATGTACAAAACTCTTGTGTTTTTGGATTTAGAGCTAAAAGACTAAAAATTTGTGTTTCTGAAGTGGCAGTAAAATTGCCATATTACCTAAAACGCACTTACATTAAAAGTGCACTTAACTTAAACAAATTGCGCTTAAAAAGGGCAATATATTAAATTTAAAGAAAACGAATTTACGCTACTGCTTTTAGAAAATGTACAAAACTTGTCTGTCCTTGGATTTAGAGCTAAAAGACTAAAATTTTATAGTGGAAGTGAAATCGCCATATTACCTAAAAAGCACTTACATTAAAAGTGCACTTAACTTAAAGAAATTGCACTTAAAAAGGGCAATATATTAAATTTGAAGAAAATGAACTTACGCTCCTGCTTTTGGAAAATGTACAAAACTTGTCTGTCCTTGGATTTAGAGCTAGAAGACAAAACTTTTGTAGTGGAAGTGAAATCTTCATATTACCTAAAAGGCACTTAAATACATTAAAAGTGCACTTAACTTAAAGAAATTGCGCTTAAAAAGGGAAACGTATTCAATTTAAAAAAAACAAAAATTTACAAAGCAACAAATTTACTGCACTTCTTAAATTGCTATTTATGTATCTGAAATAATATTTGAACAAGAGAAAGTACCAGGCAAAAGAATTTAGTGCACTTATCCTAAATGCTCAGTTGTTTTGAATGAACTTAAACTTGTCAAAGAATTGTAAGGGATTTGCATAAAAATAAATTTATGACAGTCAGACGTCCGCTTATCTAAAAACAAATTGCGCTGCCGCTGGTGCTTTATTGTTAAAGATTTCTTATAATTTAAATTGCAATAATATCTCAGTAAATAAATATGTAAATAAAAAGAAAAATGGCAAAACCCCAAATAGTGATATAATTTTTTTTTTCAATTGGCCGGCAGCATCGTATAGTTCTGAGTAGAATCAAGCTTGTATTCCCCTCTAGTTTATAAAAACTGGCTTTAAAGTCGTTTGGATAAGGATTTGTCTAGTTTTATTGTACGCTAAAGCTGCAGGTCTGTCCTCTTCCTTAAGCAAATCAAATTTCGTTAATTTTTGCCTCATATGGAATACTTTTCGTAGTGCTATTTACGGCCATTATGCGAGGTATGCCAAATAACATTCTACTTTTAAATGAAATTGTTGAATCTTTTTTCATTTCGAGGAAAATTTATCTCTCAAGCATTTAACATTTTATCCTATACATATACAATATATATGATTTATATTATTTGTGAGTGTTCCAGCTGTTTATTTCTAAATAATTTCATTACAATTGCATCGCTTGGTTGAGGATATTTTCTCAAAATCTACTCACGCAGTTGATTTCATTTTGCAGAGAAAATTTGATCATGACAATATGAAGTAGATTTCGCTGTAGTGTAAATGTTGTATTAAGAGGAGTCAGTTTCATGATCCGTGTGGGGCCAGATGTCTTGGCAACATTGACGCACAGCCATGAAAGTATCTCTACTCTATACAGGCATCATTTTGGCCACCTTTAGCCGCCCTACAAGAGCGTCATAATTTATAGTCCGCCAGACATTTAAGCGACAATTTTATATTGTACAATAATGAAACAATACAGATGACAAAAGTGTTTTAACAGTGTCGACGCCATTTTGAAAATCAGCTGGCACTGGCAGGTTTAAGCAGAAAAGCAAAGGCCAAGAGATTCGAATATGACGAAGGATATTTGCCTGATATATTGTTGGTCCATTGGCTTAACAGCATAAAGCTGAAAATTGCTACATATTTTTGAAAGGCCTTCAACTCTGCTGACTTGCAAGGTGGTAGCCAACAACTACCGACCGACATAGACAGCTGGAAAATTTTTGAATTATTTTGAAGTTAAATGGAATGGGTTTTTCTTTCATCTCGCAAAATTGTGATCTGTTTGAATTTCTAATGTACGAGGAGTTCATTCATTAGCAACCGTTTTTCCTTATTGATGTTTTATTACGTGCAATTCTTAAAATGGTTGCAGTATTCAGCAAATTGTTTGCCTTTTCTTTTAAATTATAGAATTATATTAACTCGTTAACTGATGAATCCCTGTTGAATAATTTCGTCGCACAATAGCAGCTGAATTAGATGAGCCGTACGGACCAGGCTGAACAACAACACAGCAGCCATGTGCTGGCCCCGCACACGCTCGAATCTCAAACTACACTCGGCTTGTTGTCAGTGGCCTTCAGCTGGCGTGAGTGTCAAATTGTTGGGTCTGCCATGTTGTTGTTTCGCTGTTTGGCTTTGCAAATTCTAAAATACTCGCATTTGTGTTGTTTTCGAAAACTTAATTTAACGTAATTTATATTTCAATATAATTTTTAGAAATTTTAGTCACGTTTATGCCGCATCAAATTTCTTTTCTCCTCTTTTTCATTTTTTTTACAATATCTTGAATTCATTGTGATCCTTTGAGACAACACAGAATCTAAACTGAGAATTTAGAAACATGAATCTGTGTCGGAAATTCAGCTCATGTGTCGGCATAAATGTGAAAGCAAGAGCTGGGTTTTGCTCTGTTTCTATGTTTTTTCATTTTGTTTTTTTTTGGTTTGATTTGCTTTTCGCTTGAGCAATAATCAGGGCTGGCGAAATAACAACAAATTAATATCTGCACATATTTATGGCTTTAGAAAATATTACAAATTTTTTTTTTCTGCTCAAACTTGCTTGTACTTGCTGATGCCACTTTTTAATGGCAGGCTGCTGTCAATGAATTTTAAAATATTATTTCTTTACTTTGGTTTAATATGGTTTTGCAAGGGTTCTAGTCGTCTCGTTAATACATTTCATAAGACTGGCAAATGCCATTAATACTTGGATTTTTGACAGCCAAAACACAAAAAAAAAACAAACAAATGTTGTGGAAAATAGTTACAGATATAGAATTTTGCGTTTATTGGCTGCAAGATTTTAAATTTCTCGGGGGGATTGTGTGAGTTTTTAAGCGATAGTTGTGAATTCTAAGGGGAAATTACTATTTATCGAATTCTGTTTATTATGGAAATATTTTAGGGCGCAAAGGCTTTTAAATTAAATGCGAAACAGAAAATTGTCACAATATTTTTGACGTTTTTATTGTTATCTAAAAAGCATTTGCGCATCAATAGAATAAACTCAGGCTGACTCTTTATGACTTTATGCTCAAAATATACAGTAAAAATCCGATTTTTCCCCCTAAATTGAAAACAATAAAACATTTTAGTAAAAATATTTTAAGATTTTTACGTCAAGGTGAAGAAAAAAAAAATACTTTCTTTCTGATGATTGTCTGAAATCACTTTAAAAATCCGCATTTAAGCATAAATTTGTGTGATTTTGAGAATTATTTGATTGAAAACATTTGAGAAAAAACTTTTCGTTCAGGAGGAAAATCTAAATTTGGGCCAATTTTTTTTTGTTTTTTTGATTTTACTCTAAAAATTTGTTTTCTAGCAAAAGAATTCTCTTTTGCAAAACAAAAGTATTTATTGATTCAATGAATTCGCTTTAAAAATCCGCATTTAAGCATAAATTTGTGCGGTTTTGAGAATTATTTGATTGAAAATAATTGAGAAAAAACTTTTCGTTCAGGAGGAAAATCTAAATTTGGGCCAATTTTTTTTTTTGATTTTACTCTGAAAATTTGTTTTCTAGCAAAAGAATTCTCTTTTGCAAAACAAAAGTATTTATTGATTCAATGAATTCGCTTTAAAAATCCGCATTTAAGCATAAATTTGTGCGGTTTTGAGAATTATTTGATTGAAAATATTTGAGAAAAAACTTTTCGTTCAGGAGGAAAATCTAAATTTGGGCCAATTTTTTTTTGTTTTTTTGATTTTACTCTAAAAATTTGTTTTCTAGCAAAAGAATTCTCTTTTGCAAAACAAAAGTATTTATTGATTCAATGAATTCGCTTTAAAAATCCGCATTTAAGCAGAAACTTGTGTGATTTTGAGAATTATTTGATTGAAAATATTTGAGAAAAAACTTTTTGTTCAGGACAAAAAAAAAAAAACCTTTTCTTAAAGTGCTGTGGTTTTTTCTTCTTTCGCTTTCCAGCAAATATTTTCATTGTTCCAATGAACAATTTCCACGAATACGAATAAAAGCCGTAACTAAAGTTACAAAAACCAGCCTTAATTTTTTCTGTGTATTTCACTATTAGTGAAACCTTTTGCTGACGACACCAGCCGCCAGACAAATTGTCTTTTAACGTCAGCCAGCAATAAAATCAAGTGATACATTAAAAATTTTCTTTTCAACTTTTCTTTCCTTTTACACTTAAATATAACCAACAAAAACGTTAACAACTGTAAGAAGCTTAATTAAAATATAGATACAAAGAAATTGAAAAATAAAATCCTCTTTGATGTGAAATGAGCTGTTAGTTTGTTGGCTGGCAATTCGACAGCTGAATAGTCTTTTAAGGCGACAATATTCAAAATATTTAAACTGTTCTCTTCAAGCAAATGATGAGAACCTTTAAGAAAACCGGTTTAACTAACAGATGTGGTGCGCAATTGGGTTCTAATAAAATGTTTTCAATTGAGGATTAAAAAGTTGAAATTTTATTCAGATTGAAGCAATAAAATTAAGCAAATTTTTAATTAATTAAAAAAGAAAGAAAAAAAAGTACGATTCAAGATTATTTGGGCCTGGCCCAAAGTGTCTAACGTTAAGGTACGTCTGTATTTTGATTTGCCTGATTTAGAGACTATTTAAGAACTTTAGTTCGTCCAGTTCATCTTTTGTTCGTATTAATAATTTCCAGCATCTCGCAATTAGTTCTTTTTTTTCATAATTTTTCTATCGTTGAAACTGTTACGGTTTCGAAAGTTAACGTTAGACATGGCGGGACGGATTCTTTATTCTCTTTATTCAATATATCTTAGCAGTCTTGTTCAAGGTTTTCAATACAATTGTTTGATATCCTGTTTTTTTTTGTTTTGTCGTGTGAGGGAAATTTCCATCATTATTAAAACTAAGGGGAAAAAATGCTAATAGAAAAGAAATACTGCAATCACGATACAACAAAATATCGGTATAAAATCTGTCAAAATGTTATGGGAGAAATAAAAAAGCAACAAGACTCTGAATGAAATCGGTAAGAAATGTTTCAAACGTCATGACTTATATTTCTGGCACAGGAAATTCTTACGGTTTTAATCATATATATATGAAATATATTTCAATGATTTCAAATCGCTCTTCCTACGCTGTGATGTGGCTTATTGTGTCGTGTGTGTGTGTGCGTGTGTGCGTATGAGTGTGAAAAATAAATCAATTATACGCACTCACTCCCAAACACACCTGAGCATATAAAAATTATTGTAATAAAAGAAAAAAAAAAGGGCAACTCATAAAATGCTAATGGAAAATATTAGGAGTGTGAGAGTGATTGTGAGCTTAAGAGCAAATTGCTAAAAGATGAGTTGGTATTGGAAAATAAAACGAAACAAGTTGCTTGATTTAATAAAGGAACAGCATAACAGACAAATTTCTCAAAAACAACAACCAACTTGTGGTTAACAGACATGGAAAATAATACAAAAAAAAACTAATAAATGGCTTGAAAAAACAGCTCCGGGATTATGTGGCCAAATCAAAGTTGGTGTAGTAACACACAACTCGTGATTTAAAAGAATGCTTTCGCTGTAATAACAAGTAATGCAATAATATTATGATTGAAATTTTCAAAATTTTTGTTTCTATTTAACAACTTTGTTATAGAAAACTTTCTTTTCTACAAAAACATGTTCTAGTGAAATAAATTCTTTAGTAAAATATTGTTAAATTTTCTATCAAAAAACTTTCTTTAGTTGTTTACAAGAAGTTGTTTTTTGTCGCTAAAGTTTCAATAAAAAAATTTTGTTAACAAAAACTTTTTATTACCAAAAACACCGAAAATTTTTACATACTCTGACAGAAATATTTCAATAAGAAATAATTGTTTTGGATATTTTTTTTTTTTATAAATATAATTTTTTATCGGCAATTTTTGTTCAAGAAAATTTTGTTAGAGCAAGTTTTTCTATAAAATATCTTTATTATGGGAAAACGTTCTAAAAAAACAATTTTGTTCTAGAAAACAGTTTTATTAACGAAAAAGCCATCAGATTTCAGAATACTTTCTTAAAAAAAAAAGAAATTCCTTATCAAAAATTCTCTACAATTTTTCATAAAAAGTTTCGGTTCCGAAAAATTTCAATTAAAATTTTATATTTTTGTTAAAGATATTTTTTCCAAAGGAAATATTTTCATATTTAATATTCATTATAAGCAAATTTTATGCTTCAATTATTTTCTGTAACAAAATTTTGAAAAATTAAAATATTAAAAAATTATTTATGAAATTTCGAAAAAATAATTTCTTTTCAAAAAATTCTCTATACTTTTCTATAAGTTTTGTGTTGCTGACAATTTTAAATAACATATTCTGTTTTTTTTTTTATAATAATATTAAAAATTCATCCTAAGAATATGTTGCTATTATCGAAAAATTATTGAGAAGCCAATTTTGTTATGAAATGTCGTAATATTTCTCAATAAATTCTTTATAACTTTTTTTTTTTTTGTTATCGAAATATATTCTTAAATAAAATTTAATATAAAAAGTTGTCCGTAAGAAACTTTTGCCATCGACATAATGACATTGTTAGATTTTGCTGTTGGAAAAGTTGCTTTAAAAACCGTTTACTTTTGTTAGAAAATCTTATTGTCAAAAAACTTTTAATAAAAAAAAATGTTTATCAGCGACAAAATTTTCTGAAAGAAAATTTTCTTTAGAAATTTCGTTACAGAAAAATTCTATTACATAGAAAAAAAAAATCCCCACAAAAACGTTTTATTAGAAAAAAATTGTTTAAGAAAATATTTTGGTATCAACAAGAATGTCGATTACAAAATTTTTATATTCAAGAGAATTCTATGGTATAAAAAAATTTTAATACAAAAATGTTTTACTGTTCCTAAGAAAATTCTTTTTTTTAAATATATAATAAAAATATTTTCGATGAAAAAATTTTGAAAAGAAAATCTGGTAACAGGTTTTTTCGTTGATAAATTTTCTGCTAAGAAATCTTCTCATCAGCAACTTATTTTTGTTTTAATAAATTTTATATAAATTTTTCTTTGTGATTTTCTTCTTTGAAATTTCTGCGGAAAGTTTATCTTCCTCTTACAGTTGTATAGTTTTTTCGCTTTATTTAATTAATTAAGTTTTGCTTTATTCTGTGCTTTTTTGTTTGCGTTCTGATTTGCACTTTTTGTAATTAAATTCATTTTTAATGCAGTTATATTGTGTGTTGGGGGCAACAAACGCAGATCATTGTATTGATTTTTATAGCAGATTCCGCGAAATGCTACAAAATGAAAGAATTATGAATTTAGTGTTTTTTTTTTTAATTTTTTTTTTAATTTACATGCGTAATAGGTTTGTGAACTAAATGAATGTTTTGGGCATGATTAAGCATGCACAGGCTGACTTAAGTTCTTTGAAATATATACTATTTTGCCAAAAATTACATTGCGTTTTAAGATTGTAATCAAATCTCTAGGTATTGCAAAAACTTGGCTGGAAAAATAGTCATCGCCTGGTAACGCCAACGGCTTATCCTTAAAGAGCGACTAAACGCAAACAGTTTTGTTGCCTTGTGTTAATACAATAAGATACAAACTATGTTTTCTTATTTTCCTCTCCCAACATTATTGGACTTTGTTGAAATGCCAGTTTAATGGGTACACAATTATTTTGCTGTTTGCTGAAGTTGACTGGCATCCACAAAGTTATTGGAGTAGAGTGATAAGTTTTAATTGGTATGGAAAAAAAAGTAAAACGTACCATCATTCTGGAGAGAATTTATAGAAACATTTTTAAATAACTTAATTTATATAGTATATCTTGTTAAAAATAATCAGAAAAATAGAAACAAAAGTTCAGGTCGAGTGTATTTTGTCATGACCTGTTGTCATATGTAGGAGTTTTTTTGTTTTTTTATGGAGGCACAGAATTTTTGTTAAAGAGAAAACCCAACAAATTGAATGGAATAAACAAAAATTTGCTGTTATTAGGCAACATTTAATGTTTAAGAATAATTTCTGGTACATGGGTACGGCGACTGCGCAGAGCGTCCAGCGTCTCATACTGCCCATCATGATTTAAGCCCATCAAATGTAGTCCGAAGATTTAAAGTTTTACGAATGAAGTGGCCAATTCACCAGGTCCATTTCTTTAGATAATTCGATCAGTGCACATTTGGCTTAACGAAATCATTTGATTCACCAGCAAAACGCATTAGACATTGATTTTTTCGCCAAGTAGCGAAGTCTCACAAGTATCGTTAGTATTTTGCTCTGTCACAAAATGACAATTTTGCTTTTGAAGATACAAGTTAAGCCGTAAATGAGCATCTCATGGCTGGACAAAAACGTCATTTAAGTTGCAATTCAATCTAGAGCACTTCATTAGTATGACAGCTAATTTGACAGTTATAGTTATCAAAAATTCCTCTGTGTAAGTAAATAAAGTAAACAAAAATATGAGGGTCAGAAAAACCACAATATAATTAAAAAATTTTGTAGTTTCAACGTTTCAACTTAAATATTTAATTTCCTAAAAATGGTTTGAATAAATTTGTATGCTTTTATTTTTTTATTATTAGCATTATTCTTGTTGTAATAACTCGTTTACCTCAAAAATATCATCGTTTTGGTTAAGAACAGCATAAAGTAACTTTGTGTTTTTTTTTTAACAATTTTATTTATCTACCATCTATTATGTTTTTATTTAACTGTTTTCTTTTACAACCGATTTAAAACTTGTACGTACAATTTGCTCATTATATTGTATTTTAAAATTTTCAAGTACATAAATGCTCGTATAATTATGAAAGACATGCTCGTGCATGTTGGCACATACAAAGTAGCAAGAGAGCATGTACCAGTATTTATGCGGAAAATCTGCAGCATAGTTTCCTACTCAAAACAATTCAAATTAAGTTAATTTCATGTTCAGTAGTAAACTTTGTATAAATATTACAAAGCGAAACTCATGACATAGTGATAACAAAGTGTGTGTAAATAATATGCATTTGTGTATGTGGGAGTTTGTACTGTTTTTCTTTTCCGACAGGTGAAACTTTTAGCGTGTCTATCTGGTCGGGCGGAGAAATTATGCTGTTAGAATGTAATTATTAAAAGCAGGTTATGGAATATAGAAAAATACATTTAAAAGTTTTAAAAGAATTTTTCAAATGTTTTTGAAGGCAAAAATATTTTTGGTTGGTTTTGTTTTTTTTTTTCAATATTTCTACATACTTTTAGATGTACGTATATGCGTAAAATATGGGTAAACATGTGGGCGTGTATGTTTTTATATTATTAGGATTTTTGTTTTTTAGTTTTTCATTAATTGAAGCGTTTGATAAACTAAAAATTGTAGAAAATTTTCTGAATTCCAAATGAAACAAATTGATGGTGGCTCGGAGCCAAGTGTGGAACAGAACGTGTTTTAGCCATTGCTTTTCATGCAAACATAATACCAATTAAAAACCACATGTTTTCAAATCGCAAAATTTCATGAAATCAAAAATAGTATGACAAAAATTCATGAAGCACAAAAGATTGGACAGTAAAAGTTGATGTAATTCAACCGGCATTTATAGGAGTAAATTAAGTATCAAACAACATTTCAAATGTTTTGAGCCTGGCAAAATAACCCAGCCAACTTTTTCATGCAATACGTTTGTTTTTAGAACTCGCATGATTTCAAGTAACGTGATTTTGCGACCAGATTTTTCGAATTCTCAGGCAAAATTTAAAAAAAAACCTTGTAAAAATTTCGCTGAATCAATTGATTGATTATTTGATTGAAAATAGTAAAAAAACGGCTTTGAAATACCTTTTCATTTAAAATGTTTCCTTATAGTCGTTGTTTTAGTTAAATATAGTTTTTATAAAAAATAAAACGTCTTGGATTCATATAATTGGTTTACAGGTCCACGTTTAAACTGCACCATAATGGAATCGGTGAAATACAGCCATGACTTTTGACGTGTATCATGTTTAAGCTCTTGCCACAGATTCCTTCACTAGTCACGTTTTTGAAATCTTTTCTGTATTAAGTTTCCTTAATAAAATATTCAGCAATTGCCACAACAACAACAAACATCTAAGATTACAAAATTGAAGTTTTCTGCTGTAAAACGAATACATAAATTAAGGTGTCCTTTCCTTGAATTTTCCAAAAGATTAGATTTTTTTCTGTGTTTTTCATTTTTTATTTTAATTCAAATTATAAGTCCCCTTTATAAAACTTTTGCTTAATGAAATTGAAATGTTTAATAATTTAAAAAAAATACTTACTTACGCACTCATATAAATGCGGTAGCAAAATACCAACTGAGGGAATGAATAATGTAAAATGCATGTAAAAGTTTAAAATGTGTGCGAAGTTCACAAGGGGTTCCAGACTTTCTTAGTTTATGTAGCAGCAGATACTACATATCGTTAAGGAGGGAAAATGTTAAATCTTAATATATTTTTTCTAAGTGAAAATTTGCCAACAGTTTGCTTTTTTCATTAAAATAATTATATGTTGGAGTATAAAAACTTTGTTAGATTTTGAAATCGACGGACATGCGCAGCTGCTATTATGTGCAGAACTTGTGAACTTCCAGTTTCTTTTAATATGCAAAAAAGGGGCGCCTATTGAGAATCCCTTGTTCGAAAGATCGGGCTATCTTCCAACTCCCACTTGCCAGCTGGTGTATGGCGGAGGACGTTGGGGCAACTGAGTTGGTGGCCTAAAGTTTCCAAGAAAAGCCAGGCCTTAACCAGACTTACCTTGAAATGCTTCACCATCTGGTTTTTACGCAGAACCGGAATCTGTTGCCAGACAACAGCATTTGGATAAACGAAAATAAAACTCTATTATCAGTATCTAGCAAAAACTTTTTAACCTCAAGCAATGATCCATATCCGGGATCCTTCTTGCAAGGCATTGCAGGCTGTATTTGGTGTCTGTTCTGCCCATCAAGATTTGACCAAAGCCATACAAGAACTTCCTGTAGTTGTAGCTGCTTCTTCCTATAGTTTGATCCTTGGAGAATCAGACTTTGGCGGCTAGAACGTGTCTATTGAATTTGCCGCCAAGCGATTAAATTGCTTTATTCAAATAATGTGTCGGCTACGTTTGCCACTAGTAACTTATCTAGTTTTTATGGAAGGACAGCATCCAAGATCCATGTCAAGATAGAGCGTTCAATGTGTACTGAAAAAGTCACTATATTTGTTTTAGAAGTTTAAGGACTCCCAAGCGTCACATATTACACATAAAAGATTGTCGGCATATATTTTGTAGCCAAGTTCTTTTGTTGGAGAATTTGCAGAAAATTTCAATAAAAAATTTACTGATCCAATGAATAGTTATTTCTGTTTGTCCCAGGGGTGTTTACTGATTCAGTGATGTGCCTTTTCCACAAACATCTTCACGATTCACCGAATTATTTGACTGAAAATATTTGAAAAGAGATGTTTGTTGAGGAAGAAGAAGTAGAAGAAGAAGAAGAAAACAAAACAAAGTGTGCTGTGGTCTTTCTGAAAATTTAAGTGTCCCGTGGTTTTCCTGAAAAAGTTTGTTTTTTAGCGAACATTTTCATTATTTTTATTAATTTAATGTGTAAGAGTTTTCGTTATTGAAGAAATTATTGTATAAAAAAGAACAAAAATCAACAAAAATCTTAATTGAATACACAAATCTGTGCACCAGCTGAACTTAAGTGGAGTTTAATACAGCGCCTTCATAAGACATGAAAATGTTTGGCTGAAATTCTGTTTGATTTTTGGAAGTTTTATGGAAATACTCATATTTGAGACTTTGGCCGCTCTGAGATTTGTTTGAACTGTTAAGGCTAAAAATGTTGGTCCAAGATAAATGTCTTATTGCAGCAAAGTCTCCTGAGCCGTATTTGTGTATAAATTTACACATGTGTGTGTACAGTCCTAGATAAGTACGAACTTGCAATTTCTTTTGAGGAAGTTTTTCTTTAAGGCAAAATGTTGTCTGCCGTTGTCTTTTGTTTGTTGCCTTTCTGGGACAAAACTAATGTTTTGTTAATAACTTCAATAGAATTTTATGTTTATAATGTCTCTAAAATACATCAACCCTTAAAAATCAGTCTTGTTAAGGGGGTGCCTTGGCGGTGGCTGGGAAAGGGTTGTGCAATCTGCTTGGGCCGAAGTAATAAAAAAAGCGGCAGCAGTAAAACTTGTGCATTTCTCTGGGGCTTAAATCATAAAGTTTTGCCTCCTAAAAGTGACACAAGTTAATCGCCATAAAAATATATATATCCCTTCATATTTGAAGGGATTTTAAAAATTTAAAATTTTTTTTTATGGCTTTTCTAAATTTTATAAAATTTTGAAGCCTTTTTTTTGTGGTGTCTGTAACGGTTGTAGGATTATTTTTAATTAAATAATTGTTTCAACAATTCAGCAAAAATTATTTAAATCTTGCATCTTTTTGCTTAACTGCAAAACTTGATAAAATAATTTGTGTTTATTTAAATTTTTTTTTCTGGCCGCAATTAATCTGTAACAAAAGCAGGTCTGTTTCTGTTTCCGTTTTTATCATCGCTGCATTATTTATTATTTCCTTGTCATCGCTTTCTGCTACCTTTAGCATGTTTTTATACTTTCTTTTAATTTTCTGCCATATTTTATTGCCTGAGATGCTGTTTGTTTGTCAAGTAGAACAAAAAAAAAAAAAAAACGTTTAATTAAAAGTTGTTGTGTCTGTTCCGTGGCGTTTAATAATAATCCTTTGGGAGTTGTTGGTATTGCTTTGCCAAAACCCAACACAACAACTTACTTTATTCCATCACACACTTATCAACTTGATGGTAGAAACATGTTTTATTTGATATATTTTTTTTTGTTTAAAAAAGAAAAACAAATAGAGTATAAAAGGCCATCCCATTAAAAAGAATCATGAATTTTTAATGACATCGTCTGCATTTTTGTGCAGCTTTTGTTTTTGCTGGAATAAAAAAAATTTCCTTTTAAAATAAAAATTTAAATGTTTTAAATATTTTAATGTTTTAATTGTTAATATGAACTGAAGATTTTCTAAAAGTGCAGATTCTTAATGAGGGAGGCGTATGATTGATAAATTTGTCTCATATCAGTCAAGTGTATGCATTAAATATTCATCATACGCTACTAAAGGCAATAACTTATATTTCATTATGGTTATAGATGGGCCAAATATCACGCACTATAAACGTAAATGGCAAATTTTTCTAAATGTTGAGCATTTTACGTGTCATTCCTTATATGTTTAACAGTTTTGATGGCAAATTTAATAGACGATGAACTTGACATATTATCATCGGCGGCTGCTAAATTTGTGATGCTTAAGCGTTTTATGTTTTTTTTCCAGCAGATTTGGATGATTTGTAAATAAATTTTTATAGTTTTTATTTAGTTTAATTAAATTGTTAAGCCAACACGGCCCGCAACATTTAGTGCCTTGGTAAAAAAGCGTTATCAGTCGCACAATAACAACACCTGGACAGCATCATCAGGAGTTACTAACGCTTCTACTTTTGGGTTTAGCGGTGGCCAAAACAATTCAGCCCAGTTAAGCATCTCAATTATATATCTTGTATATCGTCACTCTTTTGCAAATGCAATTGTTGAATTTGAATTAAGAGATTTCGTTTAAGAAAACAAAAACTTTTTCCGTAAAAGATTCATCATTTGAAAAATGACAGAAAAAAAAACAAAGAAACATTTTATAATGAAAAGAAAAAGTGACCTCGAATTATTATTTAAAATAAAATAAATCTCTCCAGCAAGAAATTTTCAAACACAAAAGTCATCAGCTTCTTGAAATGTAACTCTACTTACGACCGAGAAAATAATTTATTTTCTAGGTTTTAATAATAGAACGATGCAGCAACAATAAAAACAAGAAAACAAAAAATAAAAGTTTTAAACAAAAGAGAGAAGCTGCAAAAGTTAAGAAGGAAATAAAGAAAATGAAAGGGGAAATAAACCAGAAAAATAAATGCACAGGAAACTTAAGGATTAACAAATTCGTGTTGTTTTATTGTTTTATTTTTTTGCTGTTGTTGGTGTCTTTTCAAGAATTTGCCATTTTCACTCGAATGAGGAGGTGGAAATGGCACCACAGCAGGTGTTTTTATTGTGGCTTGTGTTTTATTATTATTAAGAGATTTTTTTAGGCCTGAGTTGAGCCAAACTGGCATAAATAAGTAAGAAAATGCTGAAAATTAAGTTGTGGTGCATAGAAATTTAGGGCGTTTTGCACATTCATATAATCAATAAAAACTGTTTACTGAAACAAAAACCTGTTTTGTTTAAAAAATTTTTTTTTTTTTTTAATTTTCTATCAAATAATGCGCTGAATTAATGAAAGTTTTGTTCAAAAACGGACTTATAAAGAGATTTCACTGATCCAATGAACCATTTTTTTTATTTTTAGGTACAGAAAACAATATTATACGTTCAATCAGTAAATAATTTTTTTGATTTTTTTTTGTAATTTTGCCAGAGAAAGATTTGCCACTATTGCGATTATATTTACAACATTGTTTGTTGGATCGGCAAATAGTTTTACCAGAATTTTATTGAAATGCTGTAACAAAAGTTGTCTGGAAAAATCTGTTTTTTTAAAACAGAATATTTTTTTTAATTTCTAAAACTCAACAACAAATTGATTCATGTTTTAAAGTTTGAATGGGATTGTGGAAACGATATATTCATTGGTGTTGTCTTATACAATTTTCTTTGTGCTTCTATATTATAATTTTTCTAGTTTCCTGTTGGTTGTACTTTAGCTAAAATTGTTATTACAACAATAAATTCCATTGGCCATGAGTTTTTACCCAATTTTATTAATACTTATTCCTTTTCAATATGGAAAAAAACAAACTCAACTATAAAATAAAATAACTCTACAACCCCCCCTTCATTTTAAACACTTTCTGCTGGAGCTTTTAGCTCATTGTTGTATACGACTGCTTTTCGAAAAAATAATTAATCTTGTGAGAATTGAAAAAAAGAACACAAACCGTAACAGACGCACTGCAGGTGTGTGGCTTAATTAAAATTTAACCTAAAATTTTGTTGGTGCTTTGCCAGCAGCAGCATTTTAAATTGTGGATTCACTATTGAATTAATAAATAAGCAGCCAAATTGTTTAATACGCTTAAAGTCTTTAGTGGGTTAAAGTGAGGTCTTCAACCCATTCAAAACTTGAAGTGAACAAACATTTTAGTCGTGCACTTATTGTACTTGTGAACAAGTTTATTTAGAAATAGTTTAACAAAGCAAAATTGCTTAATGTTCATGTAGAATGTCCTGTTGGTGCAGGTTTTTGTCTCTTTAGTTCATAAAATTGTTTAATTTAAACACCGTATAACTTAATTATAAATCATTTTTATTGTTAAGGTAAAGTTAAAGTAAGTTATTTGGTTTGAGAGCGCACGTGTAGTTTTACGTTTTATTCTGCACAATCTTCAATATCTGTTGTCACGTCTGAGCCCTCTGACTTCTATCCACCTTCCCTTTTGGCTATTTTTGTTGCCTTTCCCGCTTGTGTGTTTTCATTTCTATAATTTTATGCTGTATATTCTCGGCTACGGCAACAACTGGAGCTTGTTGTAGCATTCGTCTAAATCGTATCAAATATTTTCAAATATTTTATTTTTTATTTAATGGCTGTGATTCAATTTTAATTATCAGGCTTAAGCGACTCTTGTCGAGGTCCCTATTAGCCCCATTTTTTTATTGGTATTCGATTCGATTGTATTGTTGTCGTAGTTAGACTCGGCCACACATCACAAAACTGTTGCTCGTGTGCTCAGGCTATATAATCCCTTTCTGCCAGCCGTGTCCTGGCTAGTCGAGGAAGCCGAAGCCGCTAAGCTGTTCATTGGAAATCCATTGAAAAGATCATTCGTTCTCAGCTCGCCTGATGTTCCAATTCTTAACCGAATCAGGTGTGTAGGGCAAGTAAATAACTTTTCGAAGACTTTGTGTTGCACAACTTTAGGCTTAAGCCATAATTAAAACATTTCAAACAAAACAACTTTGATAAGGCATACCGAGGGCGAGATAGTCCCCAGTCTTCTAATTAACCTTTAGGTGAAGGCTGCAAAAGAACCTGTATAACAGAAGTTGTACATAAACTGCGTAGAGTTTTCGATGCCTTGCCAACAGCCGCTGTAATACCTTATTGGCGCTGAGGCACCAAAATGTCCGTGTTGGCATATTTATCTGAAGAAAATAGAAAAAAAAACTCCTTCACTTCTATACTTCAGGAAAAAAAAACTTGCTTCCAGAAGGAGCACCTGCGAGGAAATAAAAGTTGAGGCCACCTTATTTTATCGTATTTCTAAATGTCAAAAATTACTTTCTGCCCCTTGAAAAAGCTTTAAACAGCTGCCATCGAACTGGACTTCGTATATTGATACAAACACAAATAAAGAATTATATTTTAAGACTGAATGAATTAATCCTTTTAATGAAGAAAAGCCTTAATAATTTTTATCGAATTGGGTTTCATATACCGATACAAAAAAAGAGAAGAATTATATTTTTAGGCTGAATAAATTAATCTTTATTATTGCAGAAAAGCTTTAAACAGCTGCCATCGAACTGGACTTCGTATATCGATACAAAAACAAATAAAAAATTATATTTTAAGACTGAATGAATTAATTCTTTTAATGAAGAAAAGCCTTAATAATTTTTATCGAATTGGGTTTTATATATCGACACAACAAAAAGAAGAATTATATTTTTAGGCTGAATAAATTAATCTTTATTATTGCAGAAAAGCTTTAAACAGCTGCCCTCGAACTGGACTTCGTATATCGATACAAAAACAAATAAAAAATTATATTTTAAGACTGAATGAATTAATTCTTTTAATGAAGAAAAGCCTTAATAATTTTTATCGAATTGGGTTTTATATATCGACACAACAAAAAGAAGAATTATATTTTTAGGCTGAATAAATTAATCTTTATTATTGCAGAAAAGCTTTAAACAGCTGCCATCGAACTGGACTTCGTATATCGATACAAAAACAAATAAAAAATTATATTTTAAGACTGAATGAATTAATTCTTTTAATGAAGAAAAGCCTTAATAATTTTTATCGAATTGGGTTTCATATATCGATACAACAAAAAGAAGAATTATATTTTTAGGCTGAATAAATTAATCTTTATTATTGCAGAAAAGCTTTAAACAGCTGCCCTCGAACTGGACTTCGTATATCGATACAAAAACAAATAAAAAATTATATTTTAAGACTGAATGAATTAATCCTTTTAATGAAGAAAAGCCTTAATAATTTTTATCGAATTGGGTTTCATATATCGATACAACAAAAAGAAGAATTATATTTTTAGGCTGAATAAATTAATCTTTATTATTGCAGAAAAGCTTTAAACAGCTGCCATCGAACTGGACTTCGTATATCGATACAAAAACAAATAAAAAATTATATTTTAAGACTGAATGAATTAATTCTTTTAATGAAGAAAAGCCTTAATAATTTTTATCGAATTGGGTTTCATATATCGATACAACAAAAAGAAGAATTATATTTTTAGGCTGAATAAATTAATCTTTATTATTGCAGAAAAGCTTTAAACAGCTGCCCTCGAACTGGACTTCGTATATCGATACAAAAACAAATAAAAAATTATATTTTAAGACTGAATGAATTAATTCTTTTAATGAAGAAAAGCCTTAATAATTTTTATCGAATTGGGTTTCATATATCGATACAACAAAAAGAAGAATTATATTTTTAGGCTGAATAAATTAATCTTTATTATTGCAGAAAAGCTTTAAACAGCTGCCATCGAACTGGACTTCGTATATCGATACAAAAACAAATAAAAAATTATATTTTAAGACTGAATGAATTAATCCTTTTAATGAAGAAAAGCCTTAATAATTTTTATCGAATTGGGTTTCATATACCGATACAAAAAAAGAGAAGAATTATATTTTTAGGCTGAATAAATTAATCTTTATTATTGCAGAAAAGCTTTAAACAGCTGCCCTCGAACTGGACTTCGTATATCGATACAAAAACAAATAAAAAATTATATTTTAAGACTGAATGAATTAATTCTTTTAATGAAGAAAAGCCTTAATAATTTTTATCGAATTGGGTTTCATATATCGTTACAACAAAAAGAAGAATTATATTTTTAGGCTGAATAAATTAATCTTTATTATTGCAGAAAAGCTTTAAACAGCTGCCCTCGAACTGGACTTCGTATATCGATACAAAAACAAATAAAAAATTATATTTTAAGACTGAATGAATTAATCCTTTTAATGAAGAAAAGCCTTAATAATTTTTATCGAATTGGGTTTCATATACCGATACAAAAAAAGAGAAGAATTATATTTTTAGGCTGAATAAATTAATCTTTATTATTGCAGAAAAGCTTTAAACAGCTGCCCTCGAACTGGACTTCGTATATCGATACAAAAACAAATAAAAAATTATATTTTAAGACTGAATGAATTAATTCTTTTAATGAAGAAAAGCCTTAATAATTTTTATCGAATTGGGTTTCATATATCGTTACAACAAAAAGAAGAATTATATTTTTAGGCTGAATAAATTAATCTTTATTATTGCAGAAAAGCTTTAAACAGCTGCCCTCGAACTGGATTTCTTATATCGATACAAACACAAATAAAGAATTATATTTTAAGACTGAATGAATTAATCCTTTTAATGAAGAAAGGCTTTAATCAGCTTTCATCCAACTGGGCGTCATGTGTCGATACAAGAACAAAAAAAAAGGACTGAATAATTAATCTTTTAATGAAATATTTTTTGTGGCAAATTAAACAAAATCTTAACAATTTTTTTGCTATTTTACGCCTTTAACAAAACAACAGCAGAAAAAAGGATTCAGTAGTATTTTAATCCTTTAACTCGTTTACCCCCCACCCCGGTGGCTTTCATTTGTTCAGGTGTGTGCGTGCGTGTGTATTTTTTGTATTCGTGCTTAATCTTGATGATTTCAAGTTGTTTTTGTTAAATTGGCTTAAAATTGTTATAATTATCATATTAACGTACACAGGCAGACTTACGCTCTTCAAGCCTTCACACACACACACACACACACACACATACATTTACTGCCGCTCTCTCTCTCACTCTCTGTTGTAGGAAATCAGTTGAACTGACACTGACAAGTAACAAAACCACTACTTATGCATGTTTAGGGACCTCAAACTGAACCTATTTTGTATCTGTTAAAGTGTGGATTTGTGTTTTGTGTTTTTGTCCATTGGTGAAGGTGCGCGCGTGCGTGTGCGAGGGTTTTTTATGTTTGTGTGTGTAAAAAGTTATTGACTTTAAGTGTCCGAGTGTTTTGTTGTGTTTCGGAAGGATTTATTCAAACTACATACACACAATATGTATAAAGTTTTGCAACAAGAACGTGCTTTGGCCTTGTGCGTTTACTAAGAGGTGTTGATTAATTGGTCAAATAAATATTTATTTGTTAGTCTAATTATTATCAACTTGAATTGGATTGCGGTTGTTGGTCTCTACAACAAATTATACAAAACAAAAATTAAAAGAAAAAAAAGGACATAGTTGAGGTTGTATTTTTGGTTTTGGTGTTTCATTTGCAAGGATTATGTTATACATTAAGCAAAATGTTGCTTTTCACCAGTTGCCTTGCAAAAGCAAAATATTAACAGAACTCGCCAAATTTTCTTTAGTTTTTCTGCAGATTTTGTTTTGTTTGTTTTGGGTCTTCCAGTCTAATGCCAGAACTTTCAGGGGTTTCAGTAGTAAAGAGTGTTCAGCTGTACAATTCAGATGTGAGTGAATGACTGCAAAATAGTGGCTGATTTGGGCCGATCTATGATCTATGATTTATAGTGGTTCCAGTTCCCTTCAAGATTTTAATATGCCAGGCAGCCGAACCATTTTCTGTAATGTGAGTTTTAGTAAGTCCTTTGCACCCGGCATATATACATGCACGAAGTACTCGGCATCTTGTGTATCGCAGTGCCACGCAGTTGGTAGTCCAGTATTTTCATTGGCTCTTTCTCTTGTGTTTGTGCTGGACATGCCCTAAACTTAAGATAAGTTTTTTTTTACGAACCCTCAATCAACATGTTTTCATGTTGATTTATAATTTTCTGATGACCTGAAGACGGTCTCTATCTAATAGTTTCTTTCATTTAAGCTAAAAAAAAAACAAATACAATTAATAAAATATCAATAATCGCCAGTGTTGTCTACCTCAATTACAGTATCAGATTGTTGAAATTGTTTCACAACCTGCCTTGCCATTAACAATCCTACATGTTCTTTGGCCTTTTATTTTTAATTACAAAAATATATAAAAACAACAACTATTTTCATTTCCTTTCCAAAATAAAAAAACATGTTCCTCTTCCTTTAAACAGATTTTTTGTTGTCTGTGTTTTATGGAAATTATTTTCCGGTAATAATTTTCTGCTGCTTGACTGTTTCTCTTTTCTCATTCAATTCCATTAAATGCTCATGTTTGTTTTTGTTTGTTTCTGACTTCCGAAAAAAGCGTTGAGCAGGAAAGTCCAAGAAGGTTTATATCCGACTACTTGGAAATTTTTTGGTTTCTTCTAGCGTTCAGCACCTACAAATCTTATGCTAATTTCGTTGGCTTATTATTATTCTGTTTATTTTAATACATTTCCAAGCTAATTTAAATGAAGGTAATGACTGACGACGTCAGTGATATTCGCCCTTGTCCTTTGCCTTAAATGTCTATTATACAAAGTCAACACTGTCATAATCATGCCAATATTATGACATGATTTTCATTTCTGCTTGTTCTTTGTTTTTTATTAAATTTTTTTGTTTGTTTGTTTGTTCAACATTTATTAAAAGCCCAGCCACCATCAGCCAACGTTTGTGCAGGCATTGACAGGCAGGGTTGCTCTTCCTTTTTGAGTAGGAGAAAAAAAACTAAAAGAAAAAGTGACAACTTAACATTCGACTGTCTATTTTGTTAGTTGGTTGGTGTTGCAGACGACTGTCTTGCCTTTTTCACTTTCTTATCTGTTTTGCTGTAAAGCTGTTTGTTAGTTTTAGCTTTTAATTTATTTTCTATTTTTCATTTGTCTTAATGGCCAACTTGCTGGAACTTTAGCAGCTGCAATACAAAAAAATTAAATGGAAATAATTATTTCACAAGAGTTGGTAAAGTACGATTAAAGGGGCTTTAAATTTGGAATTTACTGGCAAGTGTCTAGTACTGCAATTAAAGTTTAAAATATATTTTTGCTAAAGAATATAATAATGAAAGAGAGTTTAAACTGTATAATTGAAATTCGCAAAAAAATTTTTATTCAATGAATTTTCCAAAAAAAAGGAACAGGTTAACTGAACTAGTTCACTGCAAATTTTATGAAATAAAGATTCGACTTTCACAAGACTAAGTGATTAAATTAAATTAAAGAAACTTAAAGTTAAACAAATTAATAAAAAATTAAGTAAAAAAGAAGACTAGTTCATTTTTTAAGCTATAATAAAAAAAACATACCAAAACCATTTAAGTAAAACCATTTCTAAAGTTAGTCAGTTCAAAATACACTCAGTTAACAAGCTAGTTCTTTTCCAAAAGAGTTGATAGGCTTAAGACGCCGGGAAACTGAACTTCTTGGTTTGTATGTAGAGTGAACAACAAACCGAACAGAGCAAGTAAATAGCCGGGCAACAATGAATTGAATGAAATATGTATAGAATTAGATGTATCTAATAGTTATCGAAATTATTTCCAGTATTGTAAAAAATGAATTAGTTCATATTTAGCATAGCAAAAATGAACTTGTTCGTAGCAACAAATTGAGAAACAATTAAATATGAACTAGTTCAAGGACACAAAACTGAAAAGTTAATCAATTCATTATTAAATATGTGAAAAATGCCCGCATTCATTGAGAAATGATTTCACTACTACCAGATTGAAAAGTGAATTAGTTCATTTTGCATCATATAAATGTTTTTATGAATTTAAAGAATGGAAATTTGTCTGATTCATTGAAAAATAAACTAGTTACATCCTGATCATAAAAAAAAATATTCTAATTCCTTTTGAATGGATGAAAAATAGCACCCGTGGATTAAGAGTGGAGTCAAAATGGCAGAAATTCACTTAGAACGGAATTGAAACTGAGAATTTTTATGTGCTGAGAATAAAGAAAAAAAAATAAATCTGTTTATTTTGCACAGAATGTTGGCTCTAAAGTAAAATGAACTAGATGGTTTTTAGTAAGCTGTAAGATGAACAAGTTCAGTGAGAGCAAAGTAATAAGTTTATAGTTCAATAAGACACTACGTTTAATGGACATGAGAATGAATTATGAACTTGTTTCTTTAAAATATACGGCCAAAATATGGACAGTTTCATTTAGAAAAGATTGGGAAGTTAAATTATAGAGTGAAAATTTAAGCGATTTTTTTAAAATAAAATGAAAACTAAATCAGTCCATTTGAATCAAAATGATGCCAAATGTATTTCTGCATAAATTTAAGGTGTAAATAAACCCAGTCATTTACACAATTATGTTAAATATACAAATACTAGTTCTTAAAATGGGATAACGTCTAAACCGCCTCATTTAGTTAAGCCTTATTTAAAGTGAATTGAAAAAATTAACTTGCAGAGCTAAAAGTCTTACATCCTGCAAAAGAATATCCCTTCTTTTCAGATATGCCAAATATTTCGTACAACTACAGTGTAAAGTAAATCAAGTGAAAACTGCCGCCATCAAAGAAGAATTTCTTCAGTACTTGTGGCCCTTAATTAAGTGACGACTACTTTAGATTCGCTACCGTCTTAAATGCCATATTTTAGACTCTCTCAGTTCGAATTATTTATGACTCCAGCATATACGATTGCAAACTGTTCATCACAAACTAGCCAGAAAGTGTTTAAAGGACTAGAGAAAATATAAACTTATCTACTTACAGAACGACAGACAGCAACTACAACAAAAATCATTAAATATCCTTTTAACTCAAGTAAATGTTTATTTCACTTATAAACGGCAGAAGAAATATCAACAGGGGGGTGGAAAAAAAAACAGCAACAGCAAACAAACGACTGGGGAAAAAGTTCATAACACTGGCACGGCACAGGATAATAAGGACAACAGGGTGCAGCCATAATTTATTAAATGCTTCATTTGCATAGAAATGTCAAGATTGGAAATGTATAGGAAAAAAACCATGATCTCTCTGTTTCAAGTTTCACATGCTTCGAAGCTTTTCACTTCTCACTGGCGAACAGAAACAGCTAAACAGTGAGTGTATGTGTGTCTGCACTTGCACAACACGATAGATAACAAGTAAATGATGTGTCTTTAAAAACAAAAAACAAAAACAAAAGCAAAAGCAAAAAGTGCAAAGTGTGACAATAATTTATGGAAATTTGATGCAATAATTTATTAAATTAGATTATAATAATCTATGAGAATTTCCATTTCAGATAATCCTAACTTTTTCCGTAAAACTTTTCAATGAAAGGAACGACTGCTCTGTGAGTTGTGCATTTATCAAATAATTTTAGCTTGCGGTGACCAAATCTAATAACAAACGATACACATTTGAACAAAACTTGCCATAATGGTGTTACGTGTTGTTTGAGCAGTACATTAAGATTTTCCAAGTAAGAAAGCAAATTCTCGGTTTCAGAAAAAGTTTCCAAAAAAACTATAATTTTAGTTTTCTTCAAGATGATCTGGTCCACTTTTGCGTGGATTGTTAAATGAACTGGCATATTTTTCTGAGTGCTCTAAATATAATAGCCAAAAGTTTGTTCTTTTTTTAAATTCTAATAGTTTATTTTACATGCTGTTCAATTTTTATGTTACTTACGGCTTCGCTTTAAATGGACTACCACACATTCGTGCTAAACTGGCCTATATTGTAGTTTGCTCAATATGAACAACTTCGTTTCGTTATGTTTTAAAAGCACATGTTCATTTGCCAACCCACTACGAACTATTTTCACTCTGTTTAAAATGAATTAGTTCATTTTGTTGGGTTTTAGAAGCACTTATTGATTTGCCCACTTCTTACGCACTAGTTTATTGTTCCTTTTGTTCAAAAGAAACAGATTCCCTATTCATTCTATTCTTAATCAATCGTTTTATTTGTCACTTTGTTCAAAATGAACTAGTCCGTTTTTTAAGGTTTTAAAAGAACTTTTTGATTTTCCAACTAGTTCAGTTTTCTTTTTGCTGTGATTATGTGCTGTGATTCATATTTCATTGTATTCTTAATCAATCAAAATTTTTGTTTTTCACTCTGCACTTATTTATACTATTTTATTAAAAGCGAATAGATGCGCTTTTTATTCTGTTCTTAATCACTCTGTTTGAAATCATAGTCTAGCTTTTTGCTAAAGAGTTAGTTTTATTATTATTTAGCCTAAAATGGACTATTTTCCCTCTTTTTTAAATAAACAAATATATTTTATTCTCTGTTTAGACATATTTTTCGCTGTTTTCGTAGTTCATGCTGCTTGCAATAAATTAGTTGAGCGTCACTTTATGCCTGATAAATTGGTGAACTCTTTAATACACCAGTTTATAAACTTGTTTAATTATCACGCTGAATACTTGAATAGTTTGTCTACTTAATGCTGGAATAAATTAAGTTTCTACATAAACTATAGTTTTTATATTGTTCAAGATGAACTAGTTCACTTTTCAATGGATTGTTAAATGTGCTCTTACACTTTTCACTGTACTGTAAATAAATACATAGTCACATTTTTGCATTCTGATTAATTTTTTCCACGATACACTGAATTTGGCAATGGCAGGACTGTCTGATCTTTCAAAGCGGACTCGATATGTTCTACTTGAGGAGTCATCCAAAAACACTTCAGCTCAAAAGAAAGTATTAAGAAAACACTTGAAAAAAAGGACTTATTTGTTCGCATCATATTCAACTCCACAAACACATTTTCCAACCCATGGAAAATTGCTGCTATTTTTGGAAAAGAATATCCTGCGCAACTCATGAATAATAGAATTTGCAATTTAGCAACTATTTGAAAATGTCTTTTTGTTTTTGCAGCATTTTGTTTTGTGTGCTGGCAAATTAATTCTAATTAAGATCGCTTAATTGTATTAAACATATAATTAATTTATTATTTTGCTCAATAAATTCTAACTGCTGCTGGTTTTACAACAAAAAGCCATAAATTTTCTTTGCGCAACACAAGTAAATTTTCTTTTTTTTTTTGTTGGCTTAATTATATTATTGGTTCTATTTAGACATAAAATTTCATTACAATTAGACGACCAAAATACTTATGTCGGCTTTAATTTAAAAAGTCACTGCAGTCACGGAAGTTTTGTAAGACTTGGCACATGTTTCTAAGTACGAGTAGCTGGGATGAGTGTATGAATGTGAATAAAAATAATATGAAATTGAAAGAACACGGTAATAAAAACAGAGGAAGTAAAACTGCCAGCAATTAATTTACGGCTGTGATGTCTCGTGTTGTGCATTCTATTACTGGCAACTGGACACATCAGAATGTCAGTAGGCAACATGCAACAGGCGACTTAATAACGTTTTTATTGCTTAAGTTTGTGCGCTCCGCAACAATAAACTTTGCTTGGTAAATATGTAACAAATGATGCCATAAGAAATATATTTATACAAACATTCATCTACACACATGTGCACACATGTGTCTATATATGCGGCATTTTTGTATATTCCTTTTATTATTAATTTTAATTAAATATGATCACTTACATTCATACAAACATCATCAGTCACGGCTTGAATAGTGAAGTACTATTTTAGCACAACGAAAATATACAACTGCCTGCTGCGCCAAAAGATACCAGTTTTATTGACCAAATACTTACACACACACACACACATTTTTTTATAAACACATATGTACGAATATATGTATATTCATATGAATACAATTATGACATACGAGGTCGGTTCAAAAAGGCAAGTGCAGGTGAAAGGTTTTCCAAAAAAAAAATATTTATTTATTCATCAGCTTTTATGTTGTTTCCTAAAAGATAGTACCCCTCAGTTATAAAACATTGGGGCCGGCAGCATGAGCTCGCCTGAACTGTTGGAAAAAGGGCGGTCTCTTCCATCTGGGCAAAACGAAATAGTAGTAGTTGTAGGCCAACTATGGTGAATACGGCGTCTGAGCCGGGAGTACGCTGTTGTTTTTGGCCAACAGTTAAGAATAAGCAACACATTTCTGACGCAAAGTTCTGTTATTTTGGTAAAAAAAAAAACTTTGCTGCCATACGCTACATACCCAAAATTTCCAAAATAACATGTGGCATAGCACATTCTCAGCCATTTCTTTACTAGGGATTCCACAATCTCCATAACAATTTTCTTCAATATTTTCAATATTTTCGTCATCGTTTGTGGAAGGGTGAAGGGTGTCCAGCTTCTTTGACAAGCTCAGAGTTCCATCATCGTGTGCCACTGTTAACATTTCACGGTGCTTCTGCAAATTTACGCAAATACATTTTCTTCACTCGAAATACTTACAAGTTTTATGTGTCTTACAAACAAATTACGCATGAACGAACAATGAAATTTAGGCAGCATACGGAATTTGGAAATTCAAGGTATTTTTTGATCCCACCTCGTACATATTGAAGATGTATGCAATGTTATTTGAAATCATAAGAACCATTTAGTTTTTCTGGGACATTTAATCGCTTATTTGTGTTAAGTTTATTAGAAACATCGGCTTAAATTTGTCTTTTCTTTTTCTTAAGGATCTTTTTCCGTATAGTTTTTTTCCCCCGAAATGTTAACTAAGTCCAGAAAGGGGATTAGGTTTGCCAGAGGCATGATTACACAATGAATGGGGCTAATAGAAATTTCGTCTTTTTAGGTCATTGAGAGCTTGAACTCTTTAGCAAGCAGAAGAACAAGACTGGCCAGAATTTGCCACCTGCGTCATTTAGGCTTTTTTTTTCGTAAAAGATAGAGTATAATAAATACAAAGGAATTATCTAAATGTTGGCCTGCCATTCTATCGATAATGTTTTGCATCAACTTTTTGAGCTTAATCGGTGTTATTTCATCATTCGGCTTCGAGAGTTGTTTTTGAAATAATCAATTGTTGCAGCGGCTTCAACATGGACTACAGATTTTAGGACAAGTTGACTAATTTCTCACACAGCTAAATTTCTTGAGATAATTCGTTAGCAAGAAAGCGATGTTTTTACGGGCTTCTCCTTCAAATGAGTTGCGATGACACGAAGAATAAAAATAATAAAAAAAATGCATGATAATTTGGCACCAGTTCTGTAAGGGGTTGGTAATATGATGCCAGACTTTGTCATCTGTGTACAAGCATGTCTGGCAGGTGACATAGAAGTGATCTAAACTGTATATATGTAACTACTTTATGTCATGACAGCATCTGTTTCAGGCCTTCTGATTCAACTGATTCTGTTCAATAGTTTTTTGTCATTTTGCTTAAACAATTTAACGTAATAAATAATTCTGATAATTTTTTGCAAACTTCCATCTCCTGTGGCCATTGATTATCTTACTTAAGAAATTGCTTTGCTTAAGTACTATAAATGCATATTTATCAGTTAAAGTGTTTTTTTTTGTGCAAATAAAATAAAAAGCTTTAAAATAGAATTTTATGAAACCATAAAAAGCGAAAAATCAATACATCCCCAGTGTTTAACACTTCGAGATGAGTCAAGGAGATGGAGCGTTATTAAATAAATGATGTGTTTTAAAATACAGGATATAAATACATATGATGTGGAAATGTCAAAGGAAATTTCATCATGTGTTATAAAAATAAAGCACATAAAAAATCATGCACATCTTCCTTTAGACACAACAAAATGTGAAAGAAACCAGACAATAGAAACTAGATGGAAAAAATTTCATTAAAAATATCAATATTTCATTAAAAATAACACATATAAAAAACAATTTTTTTCACAAAATACTGGAAATTTTCTTTAGCCTTTTAATAAGATATTTCGAAAAACTTATGACAAAGTATTTGGGCTATCGCTTAGACTAAAAAAAAAATGGTCTTAAAATGTAGTTAATTAAAAATTAAAATTATAATAATATATCTCTATTATGGTTCAAAATCCTCTGAGCTTGAAACTTAACATGGCAACCACACAAGTTGATACCTCAAATGCGTGTGATAACTTACGCAAATGCTGAGCAACTGCAGAGCTCTACTTAAAACTTGTTGGTGGCCTGCATAATCTTTTACGTATAAATTTGTTTTAATTTAACTAAAATTAGACAATTAAACGCGACCTTCAAAGTTGTAAATATCCAGTATTTTTTTGCTAAATCCTTTAAGAGCAAAAAAAGTTTTGTTTTGTTGTTGGAATTTTTGTCATTCTACCAGCAATAACACGACGAGCCTTGCCCTTCAATAATGAATTCCATAAAAACTAGATTTATGAGCCTTTTATCTTAACAATATTCGAGTTAAATATGCGCCACTTTCGAAGTGTGTGAGACACTTAAAGGCACAGCTATAAATCTGACAGTCACGCATCGCTTGGGATGAAAATAAATTAAAATTGTACTGCGTAGAAATATGTCTGTTAATAGCTAAAAATTAGGTTAAATTTCTAGACATACATTTTTCATGCAACGTTACATAGAAGTTTCTTACATTCTTACATTCATATAAGTGTGGGAAGGAGATCTCAAGGTGTCAGAAGATCGAACAGGCAAATGCAGAAGAGTATGACAGCAACAGAACTACAAACAAACGAGACAGAACTACTCATTCTCATAGCGCGCTGTATAAAAAATACATTATTTGTTATATGTTAATTTTTACTTGGCATTATTTGTTCTTCTTCGCCCTATAATGGGGTGCATTGACATTCAGTCCGGCTGCCGAAAGAGAACGTGCAATTGTTAAGAGTTTTATCAAAATCATCGGCAAAAGAAATACAATTTTTTTTATTTCACCTCATAAAAATGTTTCAGCTGGCAGTAAAATATCGTTAATAGTTTTTACTATACTATTATACTAAACTGTTATACTAAACTGTTATACTAAACTGTTATATTAAACTGTTATATTAAACTCCTATACTAAACTCTTATGCTAAGCTGATATAACAAACTGTTATATTAAACTCTTACACTCAACTCGTATACTAAACTCTTATACTGAACTGTTATACCAAACTTTTATACTAAATTGTTGTATTATAGTACTATACTACGCTATTATACTGTACTGTTATACTGTATTAAAGTTATATATTACTTTTATTCTATACTGTTTTATCATACCGCTATACTATACTTTTACACTGTACTGTTGTGCTATACAGTAATACTATACTGTGCTACTACACTTCCATTCATTGACAGTATTCTCATCTGCGGTACAATGGAGTCCAAAAGTGTTCCATTGCAGAAAACTACTCGTACTTGCTTTTCCTTCACAACATTTATGCCATATGAGCTTCAGAGTCAGAACGAAATTATTTCTTGTTGCTTTAACAAAACATACATGTATGAATGTATGTATGTATGTATGTTTAAAATAATCTAACGAAAGTTGTCCTGCAGCAAATGTCCTTTGCCAGATTATGCAAACATTGGTCTCCTTAAATACGTTAATATGTCCTTGATTATTGCTAAATATTCCGTTGTTTTGTTTTTTTCTTATTTCTAAAAGAGAGAAGAAGAAATGCATGAGCACCCGGAAATAATAAATATATGAAATATAGACTGTGCGAAAAATATTATTTTCAATATGGACACAATTTCATTACTTTATGTCTCTTACTTTGGGAGGTCGTGTATTTTGTTTCTTACTTTTTCTGCTTCCTTTAAACGCATGTTTTTTGCTTTCATTTGAAGTTGTTTTGCCAGAAGGATACTCTTATTTTGCATAATAAGGTATCGCTGCTGCTACATGTCCTTTATTCAATAACTGATGTGTATGCAGATGCGTGTCTGTCTATAAAAGCCAGCATTTTTTTGTGTTGTTAATCCAGCAGAACAATTTAAGGTACCGAACATTTTACATGTTACTTATAAGTAATAATTTTTTTGTTTTTGTTTTAATAAAAAAAAAAAACCAAAACTTGACAGACTTTCATTTTTAATATTTAAACAGGGAGTCGTGTTTCAGTAATTTAGTTTTAAGTTACTTTATTTAGTACGTAGCGAAGTACTATTTAGAAAATTTGTTAAATAAAATATTAAATCAAATGTCACTTATTTCACATTATCACTAGATTTTGACCAGATAGAAATGAATGAAAGCTGCTAGAAATGAATGAGAATTATTAACATGACAGAAACAATAAGATCAGTAAAATTAAGGGCATTTTAAAGTTTTTACACTTATTTGGTTAGTTTTTTTTCGTAGTGGTTATAAGACTACACATCTGGTCATCCAATTGTCTTATATTGCGTTTCAGTTAAGGCCTTCTCAAGCTACAGCGCTTTTTATTGAAAACTTAACAACCCGTATAGAGCTGAAATATATAGTTTTGCAGTGGCCACAATATCGTTAAAAACATTTTCTTTTTTGCAGAAAATTGCGTTGAAAATTTTTGGTTATACAACGAAAAAGAACATAAATTTTATCCAAATGTCCAACAAAACTGTTTATTGATTGAACGAAACTGCGTTGTAGAGTCACATTTAATGAGCAAATATTTGGCCAACATTTTTTTTTATTAAAATGTTTAGTTTTTAGTTTAAATGTTTTATGTTTTTGGTAAAAAGTTTTGCTTTCTTGTATCGCTGTTACAGAAAACATTTGTTTTCAATATGCAAATAAAACGCTAATAAAACGTGAAAAGCAAAAAAAAAAAACGTTTTTAATAAAAAAACGTAACTGCATCCTGAAAGGAGAGCCAGCCATAAGTTTTTCTACAAAAAAAAAAGAATAATTTTTCATATGATTATTTTTGCTTTTTTCTGTCCTTATTTGACTTATTAAACAAAATATATGAATACTCGTAATAAATAAAATTAAAAATCGTAAATGTTTTATTCTTGCAACCAAATGACTTCCAGTTGCCACCAGAAATTGCTTTTTTCAGTACTAACCTTTTTTATATATTTATTTTATTATTTCAGCTTTTTTTCCATATTAAATACTTGGTTGAAAAAAAAATCATTTTTCGTACAACCCTTTAAACTTTCTAGTCGGCTGTCATAATTGTTTAAATTTCATTGTTGGTCGTTGTAACGAATGTTGCCCCATAAATGAGGTTTGCTGGGCAAAATCCAGCCTTCCAATTGCTCTAGTTTTCACACAGTGCACCCAGGAATCTGTTTTTTATGCCTGACAAACGCTTCATGTTCTCAGAAGATTTCGTCTTATTGTATTTGCTCTGGAGAATAACAACTACAGCTACTTGTTGCTATTAAAAATCTGTTTGCACAAGTGCTTGTGCAAATTTAAGTAAAATAGAAAGAGATAAACAAAAACAATCTGAAGAACAAAAATCTTCATATTTGCGCAGTGAATGTGTTTTATAGACTCGTATGAAAATCTAGAAAACTGCATATTCACAGATACGTGTTGTAGATGCATACAAATCATATATAAATGAGGTTTTCGTCTGTGTTTTATTTTTGCACACTAATAAATGACAACCCAACGAGCATTTTGGAGAGCTTTTTGTATCTATTTGTCTTTAAAATCCACTCTTATTTGTTGTGACATGACTTGATTCAAAACTTTAGTTCAAAGTTTCGGGCCCAGACCTGCCGATGCTTATTTCATGTCACATATGCCTGCGATTACTATACTACCATCAAATCGCTTACGCTACATGGCTTAATGTCTCAGAGTTGTATGACCTGTACCAACATTGTGTTGAAACAATGACCGAAAGAAGGCGGTTAATTATTAACCCATTACGCTTGTCATTAAAGGTGACAACGGCGTTCTCAATCAAATATAAACCGATGACATCGTTAGGCCAAAGTCCTTAAAACCAAATTAACAGTTTTTCTCGTTGTATCGAACAGTCTTTAATTTCATGTGTAAGAGAACGAATCATTCAGAAATGAGTTTCATGAATGAAAAAGATTTTATATTGAAAATTGCAGTCAATTCAGCGAGCACAAGTCACTGCCTCTTAGCGTTTATCTGCAATTCTGGGGACATTGTATGCAGATAAGATCCAAGACGCAACGTAGTACTCGTGGTCCTGAGAAAGTTGAATGAATGAATGAATGAATGAATGAATGAATAAATGAATCGTTTAGCACGTGCCTTTGGAGTGCAACCATTCTTGATATATTGCGCTTATCTTCAAAAGTTTAATACATCAAGGAACCGGACCAGCTCCTTTAATGGTAGTTTTAGCATGTCCTGTTCCAAGCATTTCATAGACATGAAGTAGCCTGTATTGCCACAATTTGCGGTCACTACTTGCATATTATTATAAAATATTCGCAAATATTTTATACCAAGACCGACACGTTTAACTAATGCACGGAATACTTATCAAATTAAAGTGTCTGGCAGAAATGTTCTCTCAGTCCGTCATCGTAAACCAACAGAAAAACTCTTCAAAATGGTTTTATTGTCAACAGCTGCCCAAATTCGTGCTAAATGAATATAGAAAAAAAATTTCAAATAAAATTTGTCGCCCTTCATTATATCAAAATCATTGTTAAAAGTCCTGTGTCTTCCTTTCCAGAACCTTTGGCGTGTTAAAGCTTAAAATGTGTAACACGTTGAAGTAGCAAATCATCGCGTTTTTAAAATAGGATGAAGGAGTTTATCCTGTTTGTTTTGGTTTTTCTTTCATAAAATTTGCTTGATGTTTGAATTTGTTCTTGTTTTGCTTAGTGTAAATTTTGTTTAATTAAAGAACATCAAATTAAGCGATTTGCAAGAGAAGCTTTTCTAGAGATGCGGTGCCACAAAAGATTTTAAATTTCTTCAGATATAAATTTGCTTACAAGTTAAAGAAACTTAATCTCTTCTAAGCTGACGCCACAAACTTTTAATTATTTCGCTTTTAAAGCGATTAGAAAGTTTAAGCTTTAATTTAAGAAATAAAAAAAAAATGTAGAAGGGGTGCCTTTGAGTAACACTTTGGTGGGAGTAAAATTTATTTATGGAAAACTTAACGATAACAACATTTTCAGTACGAACATTTTCTTAAGAAAACTTCTCGCTATAGAAAGTTACAATAACAAAGAATATTCTTTTCGCTTAAATTTTTTTTATACAAAAGCAAAACAAAAAAGGTTTTACATGGAAATTTTTGAAAACGTTTTATCCTAGAGAAAATATTTGGATGAGAAAATGTTCCTATAACTTTCTTATAGAACATTTTGGATGCCAAGTTCTTTGATGGCAAAAGTCTCCTTTAGAAAGTTCTTCGATAACTAAAAGTATAGCTAAAGGAAAAAATTATGATAATAATATTTTTTATAGAAAATTATTCGATAACTTCCTTTTCCTATAAACAATTTATTGATAATAAAATTATCGGATTTATTGATAATAAAATTATCTTATTCTTCTTTAAAAAAATTTACTTATAGAAAACTAAATTTTTTCATAGAAAGTTTGTCGATAACAGTTTCTTATAGACCATTTTTCGATAGGAAAATTTTTCGATAACAAAATTTTCGATAACAAAAATTTTCAGAATTATAAATTTTTGATACCAAAAATTTTCAATAACAAAATTTTCTAAATTATGCCAAACAATTTTTTGACAAAACATTTTTTTTTTAAGAATTGCTATAGAAAATTTTCGATCAAAAAGTTTTCTGGTAAAAATAAAATTTTTCGTTACGAATTTTTCCTGTAAAAATATCTTTGTTAAGGTAATTTTTTCAAAGAAAAGTTTTTGCTGACAAAATTTCACGAGACACAAATTTTCGAATTCAATATTTTCTTATACAAAGTCTTTCGATAACAATATTTTCCGACAAGAAACTTTTCGATAACAAATTTTTTTTTATTGAAAAGTGTTTTTTTTTTTAATTAAACTGCTTAACATTTTTCTATAACAATAAAATACCTTTTTCGAAAGCAATAGTATCGTGTAGAAAAAATTTTCTACCTTCTTGCGATAGCGAAATTCTCCTGTAAAGTATTTTCGTTTTTTCGAATAAAAAATGTTCTAATAGCAAACTTTTCTTGTCGGAAATTATTCATTAATTGTTCCCCACCAAAAATTCCTTGTTCTAAACTTTTTTTTTTTTTTTTTTTTTTTTTTTTTTTTTTTTTTTTAAACATTGTTTTCGTGTTGTTAATTGCTTTAAGTATTGCTGTAAGTTTTAGCCCCAGGAAGCTTTTATTGACAGTTTTAATGTACAAAATCTGTCAACATATTTAGTTGCAGCTTCTTCAATTAACAACGTGAAAGTACGAGTAAGAAGAAAAAAAAGCGCTTTTATATAAAATATAAAAGCCTGCATTCATATAGTTGAAATTTTATTACTTTTCCAAAACGCTTTTGAGCCACATTTAACCTCAAATACGGAACCCCTTAAAGATGAGTGGAAAGCTCTGGAAAGAGAAAATTAAATGCATATATAAGTACATATACATACACATATATATATATATAGTGCATATATACAATTTATGAAGGCTGCATGATTTGAAATTCTCTTGAAGAATGAAGTTTTCTTAGATGTTCGCTCAAAATAATTTTTCCAGACATTATTGAATTGATTGAATGGTTATTGAATGACATTAAAACAAATGCAGTAAAAATATTTGTTATTGATTCAAACAAAAAATTTAATCCCATTTTAGGTACACAGAAAAAAATTCCTACTCAATAATTGAATAGGGCATAAGTTATGGGAGGAAATGTGCGAATTGAAACAAAAGTTTTGCAAAAAAAAGTTGTTGAACTAAAACAGGATTTTTTTTTTCAAAACAGAAAATGATCGACTACATTTTTTCAGCATTTCCTTAGTTATTATTTTTGTTCATTGAATCAGTTAAAATATTTATTGAAAAAAATTATACTTTAACCAAAAACTTTTCGTTTTTATAAAAACTACATCTTTTGGTGTTTTTTTTTGTTCAAACAAAATTTGCTGCAGCAACAAATTAATTGTTTAAAATATACTTTGTTTTGCCAGGTATTTGCAATTCTTTTTATGTTGAATACGTAAGAATTTTTTTCCATAAAATAAAAAACCTTTTCTACAATAGTTCAATAGTTTTATCATAAAAGGGGAAAGTGCTTAATATGCTGCAAACGAATGAAAATTTTTAGCAAGACACAACAACAACAAATTGTCATTAATCTCTTTTAACGTTTTGCATATATTTATGAATAAATTCTTCATACACAAGTGACATCACCAGCATCAGTAGTCACATTAATTATAGAGCAAAAATGACTCGTAAGAATTGTGTTTTGTTTTTGGACCGAAAAGACAACGTTGGCTTAAACTTAAATTCACGAACATCCTATTTAATTTCAGAGAAAGGATGCTGGCAAAATCTCGCTCATGCTCATTTGTATTTATATATTTAAGAAGAAAAAAAAATTAAAGAAATATTGTACAATACCCAATTAACCAAGACACTGTGGTATATGGCAATAAGAGTGATGCAGTTCTGTGCTAGTGGTCTTTCCTTTGACTTTTTAAAGGCTAATGTTGATGTTTTGGTCTTCGCAGGTACTTTGTTCAAAGTGCAAAAGTCTGGCAAACCGTTTAACTTGCTGCTCTTTTGTTTGCAAAAGGATTCTTAAGGAAATCGTAGTTGTAATATAATTTAGTATTTGATCACATGGAAATCGAAATTCAAACATGTGAAATGAGATTTATTTTCATATGCATTTGATATATTTTGACTGCTATTGAGCAAATTATTGTTGAAAATAATTTTTCTTACTATTTGCCCTGCTTTGATTTCACCACTTGTTTTAGTGCCAGCTGTTTTCAACGAAATCAACAAAAAAAAACTGGTTAATTTAACATTTTGGAGTGGCGACTTTGTTTCATATTCTTGTCATGTTTGTATTAACTACGAGTAATTGATTACAAGGTGTGCCATAATTTTTAAATACACTAATATTTTGATTCTTTACATAAATATTTTTTATTTGGGGTTTTTTTCCGCCAATAGAAATATCATAATATGAGGCAAGAAAGTAAGGAAAGGGCGCTCCTTTCCCAAAAAGTTAAAAATTGATGCTGTTGTAATTATTCAAGGAAAAATTGTCGGCTTTTAAAAGGCCTGAATCGGCAGTTTCCACGTATCAAAGTAAAATTTCTTTCCAAAGGATGGCTTTTCCAAAATAACAAGAGAGAGAAAAAAGCAGATTTGTGAACATGTACTAATATTAAGTGTTTTTTTTGGCTTCAGTTAGTAAAAGTCTTGGGGCTATTTGACCTGAACATGTAAAACTTTGAGTTTCACAAACCTTTTATTCATTCAATTGCCGAGTGGAAATAAATTCATTACATTTGTTTTCTTTTACCAAAAAACGAAGATTGTGATGCAAAAACAAAAGTTTCATATTACTTGTCCGTCATGATAACTAAAAGCCTTTTGATTTGTTTTTCTATTATTTCGTTAAGGAGAAAAAAAATACATTAGTTAATTTCCTTTCCTCTTTTTTGCTTTTTTTTGTTTTTTTTTGTTTGTCGGATTATTTTCATTTTAGTCGTATATAATTTCAACAAACATTTGTCTTGTAATCTAATAACGTCATGCAAAGCAAAGTACACATTCACTTGCCAAAACACACACACACACACACACACATGCTAATATCCCTTTGCTCTTCTATCCGAGAATAACTACCATTTCAGTAACAAGGAACTCCTACATTGTGGAACAGTGGCGGATAAAACTGCCGACTTCTTCTTTTGGCTTGTTCTTCATGTTTAAACGACACTGTTGTTCACCAGTGTGTATGAGTGTGCCCACACGCTTGTTGGCGTGTGTATGTTTTGTTTTTTTAGCTTTAAACTAAATACTTGAAACACCAGGGATGGAAAAGGTGGTGCTATTATTCATAACTTATTTGGCCAACAAGTAGTTCGTTCACAAGTCCAATGATACAAAATTGTATAATTTTTGTGCCTGATTTTCGCCGAAAACTTTGTATACGAATGCGTATTGTGTGCTACGATTTGTATGCTGTACTTAGACCAGGCCCGGAAATGTTCTATTTGTTTGGCATTTTTGTAAACATCTTTGTGCTTAGATCAGACCGGGATATGTTCTCTTTTAGTTGAGAAACTTGTGAAATTCTTTTGCCCTAAGATCAGGCCTGGAAATGTTCTATTTGTTTGGCAAATTTTGTAAGCGATAAACCACACAGTAACGCTTAACGCTTAATATTTATTTCAGACATTTTATTATAATTATTTTTCATTAAAAAATAGTTGAAAAATTTATTTTTCAACTATTTTATAATTTTTTTATAAACAGTTTTAATTTCATATGATATCAACGTGATTTAATTTCATGTTATCAAATGATGTGAATATAAATTTTACATTTTAACGTTTAGACAGTTAGAAAACGGAGAAAACAACGTTACACCAAAATATGTTTTAGAAAACAAAATATTCAGATGCTTTTTGTGAGTTTGCTTGCTGTACAGTGGCACAAATTGAAACTGGGTCAGCCTTAAGCAGCCATTTAGTATTAGAGAACAAATAATTAAAATTGTAACACTTGATTTTTATTGCAATTTTTAAACAAAAAATTGAGATCTTGAGATTGGAAGCTATTCGAAATCAACGAAACCAAAACAAGGGAACAAGTTTTAATTTCAAAATAAAAACTATGACATTTTGTACCAGCAGCTCCGTTATGGCAAAACTATTTAATTTGTTAAGTCTCTGAAGGCTGCGGTCTCTACTAAATCAAGTCCAATGTAAAGAATTGCTGATAATAAATTAGCAATAACTGTAGCTCCTGAGAATGATGTTTGTCTTCATGTTAAAACTGAAAGCAGTTGTTAAAAATAAAAGAATTACACCAACTAATAAGGTAGCAGTAAATACGAGTATATAGGATCCATAATGGATACCTCGTCCTACATGTAAATACATACAAATAATGAGATGGTTAATAATCTCAGCTTGAAAATGAAATTAAAGTTGCCGGGAAAACTCTAAATGTTATATGCGTTTTGCAAGCGAAAGCATTATATTAAAACCAGTGGCGATTTCAGCAACAGTATATACAATATCTATATATATATATATACATATAACATTTTTGTACTTACTGTTAGTGCATTTCTTGGGGATTATATAAATAATTATAAGGAAAGCGAAATCACTTACTTGCAGCTATTAAAAAGGCTTGGAATTTTCCATCTCTGCCAAGCACCCTCAAATTTGATGAAATCTAATGAAAAGAAAATGAATAAGATACATTCGAGTACAAAAAATAAAATAGCTTTAGAACTCGCTGTCGAAAGAGATATTTTCAAACATGTTGAACAGGAAGTTGTGTAGCGAAAAAAAAACGTATTTCTAAAATTACAAAAATATAAAAACTTTGAAGGAAATTTGAGAAAGTTGTATTAACGCGTTTTTTAATATCCCGTTTTTTCGCTTTCTGCGTTGGCTGTGCGCTATTTGTGCGGCAACAGTTTGCCGGGGTTTTTTTTTTTGGGTGCGGGTGGGTGAGTGAAATTGTGTTCGCCACTACTACTGAAGAAGAAATTGTTTGTTTTACATTCTCAGATTATTTGTCCAATTAATCTTAAAACATGACTCATATTTGTTTATCGCTGTGCTTATTTCCTCATTTATCTTTGCTTTTGTTGGACTGTTTGTTTGTTTGTTCAATCATTTGTAACTAGATTTTGGCTGTTTGTGCGTTTGAGTGGTTCGCATGTGTGTCTGTGTCTTGTGCAGAGTAATTTTGGTTGGTTTTTCGTTTTTTGCTGATGCTGTATTTAGGAATTAAACTATTTGAGGAATGGAAACTTTAAAGTTATTGTAAATTTCAATTTGCCATTATTTTACTGCAGGGAATTGAAAACCATTTTTTGCAAGAAATATATAAGTTAAAAAGGGGGTGGGGGTGGGGGTGGGTGGGTTGAAAAGTAACTTTACCTCAGATTCCTCTGTTGTTATATTTACATATATTCAGAAATTATGCGCCCTTATAACTTCCTGTGCGTAAAAACAATTAAAAATATTAAATTAATGGTTTTGAATATCTCCCGTTACTTGTCGTTAAAATAAATTTAATTTAAAGTTTTTCAGTACTTCTAATTAAGTTTTCCCATGAAATTCTAAGAAGAACAACACTTCAAGAAGCGCACACAAACACACACACACACACACACACATACTCCAGCCCTCCAGACTAAAATTTACTCGTACACAGCACAAAATAAATGTTTATATATTTCGCAACGAAGTTTAATATGCCATTATGAAAAAAAAACCGGCAGGAATTCACAAGATTCTGAGTTTTTATAGAATTTAATTCAGTGATTGTTAACGGGCATGAGAAACTTGTGAGGGCTTTGAAGACATCAGGAATATTATATTGTAGTAAAAGAGTCTTAGTTCCGTTTCTGTTCGACGACCGGTGTGGCCATGTATAATAAAAACTTTTTAACATGTTTTTGTATTATAATTACAGGTTTCAACTATTTTTTTAAAATAACTGGTTTGATTTTCACCAAAACGTTTTCATGCAATTGTGGCATATTTTAAAGTTTCCGACATGGCCACACTGATGCCAATAAAGAACATGCTTGAATGCTTAAAAACGCAAAACCAGCATAAGAACGCCATTAGTTATGTGATTAAATTATGTACATATGCAGATTTTATAAACTTTTAATAATTTTGCATGTCTGATCATGTCCAAATAAAATTAAATACTTTGAAAATTGAAAATTTTCCTACTCCTCGGCTTTTTTACGCTATTTGGAATACGCAAAATAAAATGATTAAATGAAAATTTTTCTTACAACTGCCATTTAATTGTGTGTAAAATTTGTTTCCGTGTACATTAAATTATACACAAAAATTTAAATTTTGACAACACAATAAGATAATAAATGCTTCAACAAATTCACTATTTCAATATAGAAATTGTTTCCGAAATGCGTTTACTTTATGCTCGTTATCGTTATGATTAATGATGAGCACTTCCTAATTTTGTGCACAGAAAGATGAGGAATAATGGCAGTGCGTTCCGTTGTCATAGAAATGTTGTATTTTATGTTAAAGTGGATTTCAGTTTTGCTCTCTTCAATAAAATTACATTATAAAGTAAATAAAAACGACAGCAGATGACAAGATTCTGACTGTAGATTTAAATACGTACATAAATTAAAAAAAGAAAATACTTTATCTCTGTGTGCGTATTAAAATAGAGCACACGGACACATGAAATTCATGGTTTTATTGGTTCTTATATTTAGAGTGTAAGATTTCTTTTTTTTTTTTTTTGGCCATCTTCCCATGACATACGAAATACTTACATATTTTTCATTTTAATTATACTCTGAAATTCGAAGGGGGAAGCAATTTTGTTTTGCATATCCAGGGTGTAAAATTATGAAATTTATATTCAGGATGCGTAAGAAAAAGAATAAGATGAATTTTGAAGGGAAAGGGCCATAATATTTTTAATTAACAAAAAAAAAAAAAAAAAAAAAAACCTGGAGCCATGAGGTAAAGTCTTAACACTAAAAGGAAAACTAAGACTTTATGAATTTCTTTGCTTTAACTTGAATGCTGACACTTTAATTTGTAGCGCAGAGGCATCATTCTTTATAGGGACATGCCCAGACATGTCTTTGGCCTAGTAAAGATATGGCATATTTTGCTTTTGTTCAAGTGGAATTTCAACTTGTTGGGGAACAGGTTGTACCTCCATAACTCGAACTCTTCCTAAAATTGCTAATTGATGATAATACAGCGATCAGTACATCCAGATCCAGTTTTCTTGGCTGATTTGTACATCGCCAGGACGCCAACAACAACAGAAGACAACAATTGATATATTTCTGATGCTGAGAGGGGAATATATGTTTCAATGTGATGCGAAGCGCAGTGTGTTCTGATTACTAAACTATCAACTCTATTCTTTTTTGTGGTGTTTGGCTCCTATCAGAATGCTCAGCAGGCCCAACAACATTTTGTTAGACATTTAATGAACCTGAGAACGCAGCTTATTTTTTGTTTCTTAGCAAATATTATTATTCAAATTAATGCCATTTCGACCATGACGAAAAATATTTCTGCTGGCAACACTGCTCATACGTATAAATGCCTCAAGACAACAAATCTGGCAAATTTTTTTTTTTGCTTTACAATCACTTGACAACTGCGAAAACTGAACAATTTTGTTGGCCTGCTAATTTGTGTATCAAATAATAGAAAGTTAAAGAAATTGTAAGATTTTCTTACAAACGTCTGAACTGACAGAATTTACTGAATGCCACTAGAAGCATTTGTTAAGATTTTTTTTTGGCTTTCAGTAATCCGACAATTGTGTGATTTAACATTATTTTGTGGGCATATGAATTGATTGTCAGGACAATCGTCAGGATCGTCAGGCAATGAAATTGTATCGTTTACTTACATCAATCTAAAGTGAAGCAATTTTTCATTCTCACTACATGGCCAGCACACTGTAAGATCTTATGGCCAGTCAGCCGTCTGTCCAAAACTTAACAATTTTATTTCGATTTTAGGTTTCTGAGTGTTTTTGTTTTCGAGTTTCCGCGTTTTAGATTAAATAAGATATTGGTACGCCTTTTTCTTATCGAGCCTACCGCTAGTTTCAGACCTTCCTCAATCATAGATTAATCAATAGCTGAAATTTAAATACATATTTCCAGCTACAAAACTTCATATGTACTAGGACTGTGTGCAAGTTTGAACAGCATTAAAATTGAACAAGTTGCTGGATTTGCAATACTGGCAATTCTGGCAGGCACTTGTTGTAATTGTTAGAAAATTAAACCTAAAAGTTTGTCGAAGGAAAAGAAAAAAGTTTACATTATGTTGCATGAAATTAAGTGCATTGAAACATTGTGGAAAATTGAGAGACCAACAGTCTTATTTACCCGTACACTCACTCACACACACGTACTCACACACTTACACTCACTCCTTAACAACGTTGTAACCGAACTAGCAAACTTTTGTTAAAAACCAAAATTGTATTTTGTTAGACATTAGGTTTCTTGGCTTATTTGCCTTAAAACCATGGAAAAAAAACAAACTGAATTTTCCTTAGCCCCACACACACACACACACATGGCGAACACAAACAGTCCCAACATTTGAGGCCATGCACCGAAAAACTATTGGGAGCCGAAATTGAGGCAGAGTCTGTTTTGTCTGTCAGCCGTGTTTAAGGCAGAAAATTGTTGCGACGTTTGTTTAAACAAACTTGTTACGAAAATGGAAGTGTATTGAAGTTGGTTTTGGAAAAACTTCAACTATTTTCGTTTTTGCCGCATACAAGTTGCTGGTAGATAATAGAGTTGCTGCCGTAGTTTTACTGTGACACATTTTTAAAATTTGATATATTTTCCAAAGTGTTTGCGTTGCAGTATAACAAGTTGTGGTGTTTTTTATTTTCTAGCCAATTTTGTTTAATATTATTTTTCAGACATATATTCCTTTTTTTTCCGGTTGGTTTTCAACGCTTTTTTCTTGTTTTTATAATTTCAAATTTTGTACTTCTTGCGGCTCTATTATTTTACAGTTTCTATTAGAACGGGCAGGGCGAGAGAAAAAAATATTGTGGGGTCTGTTTTGTTTTGTTTTTTTCGGTTTTGCTGTTAATAGAATAACGCGGTTTCTGTTATCAAAAGTTTGTTTAAGCTGCTGGCGGAAACTGGCAAACAAAATGTTTAAAAATTTCAATTTAACTGCACACCAGATGGAGAAAGTAATGAACTTTTTTTCATCTTGCATCATGGATGCAATTAAGCTTTTGTGACGAGTGTGGACTCTGTAAGGGGATTACATGAATTCAACGCATCTTTGTAATATTTTTATTGAAATAGTATCAGCTGCAGTTTCGGTTTATCGAGCAAATAAAATGTAGTTTTTCTGGCGGCAAAATACATATAACAAAATAGAACTTCAGCAACAGAAAGTCAATAAATTGCTACGTCACGGGCCTTGGTTTGCAATCAGTAAAGTTATCATTTACAAAAACTTTATAAAACTCAAAAAACAACCAAAAATAGGAATTTGTTATATATTAATATAATAAAATTTATGAGCTGGGTGTACCTATTATTATGTTCCTGGGTGCTTAACCTGAAGAACTCTGTACGTACGAAGATCTTAGAAATATCATGATTGACATTATTTTTTTTCTAAAAAAAAAAATAAAATGCATTATTTTCCAGCAACATTTTTGTGTGAAAAAGTCTTTCCTTTGTAAAGTGTCTCTTAAAGTTCGCTTTTAATTATAAACTGTTAAAGAAAAGTTTTGTTACACCTATTGGTCTATTGGCGTTGCCACATTTCTACAAGGCAGAAAGCTTTCATATGCCGTCACAGCCTTCTTTTAATGTACCTGGTATGAGCAGTTCATTGAACTTGGCCTAAAGTCAGATATTATCGAATGAATCAAAACTCTTACTGGGTTTTGTCAGGATCTAGTAACTTCCAAGTTTTTGTTTTTTAAGGGACATCTACTCGAAATTGCGTTAAAAAAAACACAAAAAAGATTTGGTCAAATTTACTAGATTTCGGAACTTTTATATGGTTGAGAATAGTGAAGGATTGTTTCCACTTGGTAAGGAAAGATGTTGGCGGCCTGTGACCGTCATAATGTTTTTTGGCGTCTATCTAGCGTCTGTTGTGTATTATGCAATGCCAAAGCACTATGACAAGTGACACGCAATGAGCGGAATTTTTGGATGAATGGCAGGCAAAATTTGCCATTTATGGGACGATGCCAACCCAAATGAGGTTCAGTAAATGGTAAAAGATGCACCACGAATGGTGAAATTTGTCTAAGGATTTGGCGCCGGCGCCATTATAAACATCAATATTGAGGATAGTCAATTACTTGTGACTCAGATAAGATGATATTTTCCTAAATAACATGAGCCGCATGTTGACTAAAAGATTTCGAGGTATGTTCCTTATTTGCAGAGGTGGCATGAATTGGCCAACAACATGGTGTGACCAAACCCACTATTATACTTTTTCTGGTAGGGTTTTCTTATCTATGACAAAGAATCGCAATCCTCCGTTGTCCTCAATGCCAACGCAAATTCAGCCGAATCTGATAGGATGACGCACTAAAAACTAAACCGCTCATCTTGTAATACGCAGCTGATAAATCAAAGATCTTATAATCCATACCCAGTGACATGCTTGAGGCTTTCTTGTTTTCTTTCATTTGTCATCTGCCCGCCGCCCTTCACAGCAACAAACCCCTTTTTATATATTGTACATACATACACACATACTGAGTTATACTCTATTTATCATCACTGCAGGCATTTCGTCAAATTCTGTATGCCTCAAATTAACTGGCAAATTTAAGGACATTAATAAAGAAATTGTTGATAATTTGTCAGCAAATGACAAATGTCTTAGTTGCTTGTTGCCTCTGTGTGTCTACAGTGCAGGACTATGTCTTGTTGGGAACACTTGGGAAAAATACAATAGTTGAATGCCATCTGCGTATATACACTGCAAAAAAAAAAGAAAATTTCGCCAACAAATTTTCCAAACAAGCTGCTAAAAAAAAAATTCAATTATTTTACTTCTAATGTTTTATGGTTAAGTGAAATGACAACAAACTGTAATTTACTGTAATTTTTGCTACAAATGTGTTGTTGTTGATGCCAGGAAATGCCTTGATAGGTTCGTATTCAGTTATAAATTTTGCTGATTCAGTGAATTATTTGATTGGAAATATTTTTTTTTTAATACACTTTATTTGCAAAAAAAAAAAAATGTCAATCACTTAAATGATAAAAATAACTAAATACTTAAATATTATTATAATATTTCAAAAAAAAGGAAACAACTTTTTTCCTGTTTGTTTTAGCAAATATTTTCGTTGCTGAAGTTCTCTTCCATACAAAAATATTATGATAGAAGTCCAAAAAGAAGTCTTGGGCGAAAGCCGCTTACAATCAAATTCTTAACTGTACGCACGATTAACAGCCGCAATTTTGCCAGTGCATGTCAAAAATATTGTGCCTTGCGGCACTCCACATTTAAACCGGCCGTGCTATTTTATAAGCAATTATTTCATGCCGTTGCCATTAACAATTTTTGTGTTTTATCTTGCCTTCGACGCTTATGCGTTCTATCAGTGTTGATTTTTCATAAAATTTATTTTAACAAGTTGCAACGAGTCAAAGCAAATAATCAGCTGGCACATTCACAAACAAGTGTTAATATTTATTTGTGCGCTTGTTTGTCTGGCTGTTGGCATCGCTGCGATAAAAACTGCTTCAACAGAAGCAAATATTTCTTTTTTTTTTATATTTATTATCGATAGTTATGGATTGATTGATTGATTGATTATTTTGTCGAGCAGCAAAATAACAATAAAAACGAGTTGTAAGAAAATATATGTATACACGAGCTGAAAAACTTCGACAAAATGTCTATATCAATCAATTTGATGATGGATGATGTTGATATTTATATTGCTAATTATGTTTTACTAAAAAAAAAGAAAAAAAAGAAAAACAAAATGATGTATAAATATGATGTTGTTGACGTTTGGAATTTTAATAGGTTGTATTTAGATAAATTATTCGTAAAAGTATAAATAAAAGCTGACAATGCCATCAGTGGAAAAATGAAAAACTGAAGGAGAGAAAAATCTCTTTTTTTTTGGCTAATTTTACTTTAAACTGCAGGAGATTTCTATGAGAAGTTGTTTAGCGAAATCACTCAAAAGAATTCAGTGACAATTTGACAAGCCCAAGCGTAAGACTAACAACAATTTCAAATACGATGTGATATATATTTGTTTTAAATACTATTTGATGTACAATTAAAAAAAAAATTAAATTGCTGTTGAACTGCAGTGAGAACAACAAATACAAAGTGTAGAAAATTTTAAATATTCGGTGTTAATTCATAAACGGCAGATCTAAGATATGGCGTCCCTCATCTAAGAGCGCAATAGCCAATGGATGGACATGGTGACTTAACCTTTCTAGATATTATAGTTTTCGCTAAAACTTCTTATTTCAGCCTTAACTATTGTAATATTCAGATCTCTCTCTATCCAATAAGTTTTGGTTTTGCTTACTTCGCGCTTATAACGCATAGTGCACATAAGTTTAAAAGAGAAAAACTCTTTCTGGCAACACTGCTTTTAGTAAAGTTTTCGTCAACAGTGCTTTAAGTACGTCATCTGAATTGCTGGCACATCGTGTTTTTATTTGGGCCTCTTGCTTGTGCATTTCGTTTTATGCAAATGCAACATACTTTAAGGCGTTTAAGTGGCTGTTATATTTTCCACTCTTTCTTTTTCTACTGGCAGCAAATCGCTCAGCATGAACATTTTTCTGTCTCCTTTATGCTGCTGCTTTAAGTAATTCTCATCTCAAAAGTTTTGTAGCGGCTGAAATTATAATATTGTCTAAACATTTGCTAAAGATGGACTTTACGACTTGACACAGAACACAACAACAATGAGCATTTCTTGATGCAAAATAAAACCAAAACTTGAGAAAATATAAATATATAATTAAATATTTTGAAAAGTAGTAGTAAGAGGAACTGGCGGCCAAGCAAAACGCTTTTATTTTGAAATTATTTAATGAAAGAAATTTCTGTGAATTATTTTCTTTTTGTTTTTGTTGTTCGGTGTGTTCAAAAGGAAAATTTCCTTTTCATTTCTAAGGAAATGTTTTTCAAGACTTTAATACCCAACACAAAAATGCTCTTTGAATAGCCAAGAGTTACATTTACGTAAAGTGGTAAAAAGATTTAAGTGCATGTGAAACGTACTTAAGATTTAAGGTGAAGTACATAATTTAACATGACGTCGAGTATGATGCTGATTATCAAAGTCACCGTAAAACAAACGATAACGACCTTAAAACGTATGTATGAGAATAAACTTTCGCTGGCAGGGGGACACGAGGCATGAGGGGCAGCAGGCGAGAATGAGAATGCCATCAAAAGATGGCATAATTTTTTATTGACTTTTTTTTTTTTTTTTACGAGATATTAAAAACGAAACAGAAAGCAAAAGCAAAACGGAATTGTTAAAATATTATTTTTATTTTTATGCTTTTCAGCAGGAGTAACAACTTCTTAAATATTTATCGGCGTTTCAGGCATAAAAAGAGAATTTAATGCAAGTTTTTCCATAAGAAAAGAAAAACATATTTAGATGGATGAGGCAGTGCGAGCAAAATATTATTTATTACTTTTAAGCAATCTTTTAACTTAAAAAGATAGATAAAAAGCATTTTTGTTTAAAGATTATAAATAGTACGAATAAGTCATAATTTTTTATGCTTCTGAGTACTTTAAGTACATCAGAAGAAGAGCAAGAAGTTGAAAAATATAACTTTAATTAATTTCACTTAAACAACACTTAAAAAAAAATATATGTGTAGCTGCCTATTGTGTGCTTATGCCGACATTTCGTGGGTGCTCATCAGTCGACTTGATAACCTTCAAAAAAAAAAAAGCCAAACACTCAATTTCATATTCAATTATCCCCAAAAGATGAGAATTAAAAAAATTAGTATTTTTTTTATTTCAATAAAATGGCAGTTGTTTTTACTTTTCTTAGGTTATTCCTGGTATCAAACTTGTTAAGAAAAATTCAACAAAAAAGAGGCCTATTTATTTTTGTGTTAATTCAAAGCAAAACTAAAGGATTTATAAATTAAAATAAAGGGATTTGCCATAAGCACACCTACATGTTGAAGTAAAATTAAACCAACTTTGGTTGATATATTAGCAAAGCCCTTTTGCATGCATGCCCGTGCATGCCATTATGTGGAGAATACAATATTGTACCTACAATTGTCCTGTCAGTAACCCTGCCGCACAGATCCAGCTGATTACGATTGCCCCTTATTGCCGTAGATCTGTGATTTTAGGCAACTCCCCAAAAAATGTCTGGTCTCGCATCAAATTGCATGCACGATCTTGTTGGCCAATTCAATCATACGCTAAATCATTCATCCCTATCATCTATTTCCATATCGTGTAATTTGGTTGAAAATAAAATGGTTTTCCGCAGTCTGTAGGGCTCCCCGGTGATGTTAGGGCTCCCGATTAATGCCGTTTTCCTAAGAGTTCAAATCATTGAACGCCACCCGCGCAACATCCGCATCAGCTGGTAGTAGTTTTGGCCCCCGATTAATGCCGTTTTCCTAAGAGTTCAAATCATTGAACGCCACCAGCGCAACATCCGCATCAGCTGGTAGTAGTTTTGGCTCCCGATTAATGCCGTTTTCCTAAGAGTTCAAATCATTGAACGCCACCCGCGCAACATCCGCATCAGCTGGTAGTAGTTTTGGCCCCCGATTAATGCCGTTTTCCTAAGAGTTCAAATCATTGAACGCCACCAGCGCAACATCCGCATCAGCTGGTAGTAGTTTTGGCTCCCGATTAATGCCGTTTTCCTCAGAGTTCAAATCATTGAACGCCACCAGCGCAACATCCGCATCAGCTGGTAGTAGTTTTTGTGAATTCATTTCCACCTGGTATATAGGCCTCGTTTCATATATGGCAATTTTGCTTATTAGCACAACCTTTCATTAAAAAAAAACACACACAAAGAGGTCGGCCTCTTGGCAAATAAAAAAAATTTACACTTTTTTTTTAGAAATCTTTTATTATAAATTTGCAAAATAAAAACAACACGGAAAATTCGTTTTGTAGTTTTAGATATGAATGTTTGTCACAGAATAAGAAGTGATATTTCAAACCACTTATGTGATTTCAAAGACTTTCTTTCGTGCGGTTTGATATCAGGTAGTACTAGTATTTTGAGAAATCGGGCGACGAAAGTTTTCTGCCAACAACAAAACCGCTAATGCATATTTTTACCATATTTTTTTTTTTAATATTGGATAATGACTGAATATAAATTCTATTTAATAACTATTTACAGCCTTAAAGTGTGCTATAAGGGTACTATAAATATATTTTTTTATCTTTTCTTTTCAGGTATGTCTGACTTTCTAACCTTAAAATCTGTTTGGCAGAATTTTTCCCAGTAAGTAGCCACATTTTATTGCTGTTTTCATAAGCTTGAAACTGGAAGTTTAAATATAACTTTTAATTTATTTAAATGCGTTAAAAGATTCCATTAATATGCGTATTTACGTTGGGTTCACTCAAGCGAAAAACCAAAAGATTTCTTTCTTTGTGGCAGGACTTTTTCGTTGCCATGTTTTTTATTTTATCATTGTTGAGCTAAACACAGCTGACTTGTTGTCTAACAAAAAAAAAAAAAAAAAAAACCGCCAAAAAAAAACGAAAAATTAACAATTAAAATTTCATGGGAGTCCCGAATCTGTTGTAGCAAAGTTTAAAGGTTGTTCTCATCATCTTATTATTTTGATTTTTTTGTTTTCTTCGCTTGCTTTCTTTTGTCCTCTTTTTGTACCCATTTCCCAACCATTGAGAAAACGAAAAGCCCTACAAGTTTGTAGCCTTAAGGAGGTTTAAATAAAAAGAAAGTAGAACAAAAGCAAATAAATAAAATTCGTAGATGGTTTGTCTTGGTGTGTGTGTATGTGCGTGCGTGTGTGTGTGTGTGTGTGTATCAAGGCTGGCGTTCAATATTTTAAATTAGCATGATTAAGAAATGTAACTTTTTTTGCATTCTTGTGTTTCTCTCCCATTAGTAGGAACTTATACCAGTTTTATGTGTCTGGGAGGGTCAATGTGAAATTCTGCTAATTATAGCATCCCATATTGTCTATGTTTTTCACTGTAGAGAAGTAATTAAAAATAAGAAGGACCATAATAAATCAACAAAATACTTAAGATTGTGGCCTTTTACATAATTAAAACATTTTCCTCAAGCTGGCAAATGTGATCTCTTAAAAATGTTGTAGCCAAAACAGCTTTTAAAATGATATACAAAAAAAAAAAAAACAGTAATTTGTATGAAATTTTGCATAGAAATATTTTAGCTAGAAACTATTTAAAAATATGTTAAATATCACTTAAAATTTGAAACCAAACATCTAATTTTTATATTAAGAAGTGTTTTTCTTCAGTCAGAGCTGGAATAACAGGACATGGATGTTGCTCCAGTGCAAGGACTTGCATTGAATTTTAGCATTTAAGAGCGCTTTATATAAAATATGGGCAAAAAGTGTTCAACAAAAACTGAGCTCCTCTGCCATTTTATGTTGGGTTTTTTTTCGGAGCTTCGACTTGGCAACACGTATCTTTTTGACCATCCCACATAACAGCTGATAGTTGCTTCTTGTTCGGCTTGGTTTGACATATCCTTATACCCATAAATAAAATAAATTGTTGCATTTTTTCGATCAAAATAATGGTTCTACTGGTCAAATTTATTTATGGTGTCCCCATGCAGCCCATGTTTCACAAGCTTTTAGCGACAGAAAATTACTGCTTTGGCGAGACTCCCGCCTATAATTTCTGAACTGGTGAACGAACACTCTACCAGCTCATCCACCAAGAAATTCATACATAAAGTTAAGGTCGTTCGTTATATGATGACTGTCCTCAAGTTTAGGGAAGTTCCATAGTTTTTTATTTTTTTTAATTAAAATATGTGATTGCCAATAGAACCTCTTCTGAATGGTTTTAAATGTTTGCCACATTTGCAAAGTTGCGTTTTAGGCATATTAAAAAGGATGTGAAAAAAAACTTATTTTATCTCCTTGTTTACACGTTCTCTGCGAAAATATTATCCCTTTTTATATTCGACTTTCTTTCCGTTCTCTAGAACTTGTTCTTTAGAAAAACATTCCCTTAAAACAATCTACAAATGTAGCTTTAATCCCAGTTGCAACAAAAACAACCAGAAGAAAAAAAGCAGCAAATAAAAAATTGAATTTTTCTGAGAATTCACAAGTCATGTACAAAAATTGCACTGGGCCCAGTACAATTGAAGAAAAACGCAGAAGAGCCAGAAGTTTCAGACAACTGTGTGCTGCGTAAAAGGAATAGTTTAAAAATAATTTAACCAACTATACAAAGTTATAAAATTATTTGAAGACAAACAATGTTGCCAGCTGCCGTACGAGATGTGTTCTTAAAAAACACATGCAAAAGTTTTCACTCAATTTCATTTCAAAGAAAAGTTTATAAAAATCTCAACAGGCATAAGTAGATACTACAAGCGAAAAAAGTAGAAAAAGTACAAAATCATTATGCCATGTAGAATTTAAAAATGAAAAAAAGGGAGAGGAAAGCAATCAGAATGATAAGAAATAAAGAAAACTGATTGACTTTAACCCTTAGAGGAGTAGAAGGGTATTTCAGTACTCAGGTTGATTTAAATAGATGAGATAAGTGTGCCTAGAAAGCTGAATATTCTATTAAACAGAAATCTGGATTCTATGGAAAAGTTTAAGAGCCCACCAGCGACCTTTCGAAACCACTTTAAACATAAAAGAAAGAAAACTTTTGTTCTTTTAAAGCAAAAGTTGTTTAATTTATTTTTATATTATTTTAATCCTAATAATAATTATCTGGATTTTCTATAAAAGAAATTAACCTTTTTCACTAAATATTTCAAAAAGATCTTTAGCTTTACAAATAATTATTCCAAACAGAAGAACAACTTAAAATCAAAATGATGGAAAAAATTAATTCAGTTTTTTCCGAAACATAATTTTTTTCAATAAATCTTTTTACCGATTGAACAAAACTTTTTTTTCTCTTATGTTTCCTATAAAAAATTAACCGTTTATTTTTTTGTTCCGAAATATGGAACAAAATTTTGCAAATAATTATTTGTTTTTCTTATGTTTTCTATAAAAAATTAACCGGTTTTTTTGTTCAATATTTCAGCACTGAGTTTTGAACTTGAATTTGCAAATATTTATTTCCTATAAAAAATTAACCGTTTATTTTTTGTTCCGAAATATGGAACAACATTTTGCAAATAATTATTTTATTCTCTTATGTTTTCTATAAAAAATTAACCGGTTTTTTTTGTTCAATATTTCAAAACTGAGTTTTGAACTTGAATTTGCAAATATTTATTTCCTATAAAAAAATTAACCGTTTATTTTTTTGTTCCGAAATATGGAACAAAATTTTGCAAATAATTGTTTGTTTTTCTTATGTTTTCTATAAAAAATTAACCGGTTTTTTTGTTCAATATTTCAGAACTGAGTTTTGAACTTGAATTTGCAAATATTTATTTCCTATAAAAAAATTAACCGTTTATTTTTTTGTTCCGAAATATGGAACAACATTTTGCCAATAATTATTTGTTTTTCTTATGTTTTCTATAAAAAATTAACCGGTTTTTTTTGTTCAATATTTCAGAACTGAGTTTTGAACTTGAATTTGCAAATATTTATTTCCTATAAAAAATTAACCGGTTTTTTTTGTTCAATATTTCAAAACTGAGTTTTGAACTTGAATTTGCAAATATTTATTTCCTATAAAAAAATTAACCGTTTATTTTTTTGTTCCGAAATATGGAACAACATTTTGCCAATAATTATTTGTTTTTCTTATGTTTTCTATAAAAAATTAACCGGTTTTTTTTGTTCAATATTTCAGAACTGAGTTTTGAACTTGAATTTGCAAATATTTATTTCCTATAAAAAAATTAACCGTTTTTCTTTGTTCTGAAATATTGAACAACATTTTGCCAATAATTATTTGTTTTTCTTATGTTTTCTATAAAAAATTAACCGGTTTTTTTTTGTTCAATATTTCAGAACTGAGCCTTGAACAAAATTGTAAATAATTATTTTAAAAAGGTCAACAAAATAAGATGAAGATAATGTAAGACAAAAATTTAATTAGTTTTTTTGTCAAAAACAAAATATTTTTACATAAAATATTTTCATTGATTTGTTTAAAAGAAATGGCAAAAAAGTTTGTCAAATTTTTTTGTAGCCCAACAACAAATTGAGGCAAGAACATCTAATAAACTCGCATATCACATTTGTACTGTAAAATCACTGGATATTTAAACAATTTATTTCTCTGTTATGCTTCCAATATTCGTAAAGATTTTTTAATCAGTCTGTTTAATAATTCTTTTCATTACAATTCTTTGCTACTACTACAACTAAATTTACTTCTACAGCCATTATTAGACTATAAAATGGAAGAAAAACAAATCATAAACATCAAGGAAGTCCTTTCAGTTTTAATAATTTGATTGACTTCATTAAAAAGACTTTCAAAATGAAAATAAAAAGGATTTGTGGCTTCCAAAATATTCATTTCATTTCAATTATAATGTTTTTAGTACAACAAAGCGTAAAACTCGAAACTATTAAATAGAAAATATCTGAAATTTTCCTGCTATTAAGCACATCATTTGCCTGGTTAGTCAAAAAAATATGTTGCAAAATTAAATAAGCATGTGATTTGGTTTTTGCAAAGTATTTCATAGATAATAAAATATTCCATAAATGCAGCCACACACACACACACACATTGTTATGGATATGTTCATATGTATGTCGTTAACTGAAAGGCAAAGCCACGTGAGTGAAGAAAGGTGCGAAAACGCTTTTTTAGTTAATAATGAAGAATCTTATAGAGTAAAAATATATGTATTTTGTAAGCAGAGGTCGAGAGAGCGTAACTAAGAGTGCAAGTTATTTGACTTGTTATTATTTTGTTTTTACTGCACAATACTAAAAATGTTAGTTACATACTTTAGGATTGTAGCTAACGATATATGTATATAGAGTTTTGAGGCAACCGGCTACGGGCCATGCAAATTGAGCGAAAAATTCGTAGGTCACATACGGGTTTTGAGGCGCACCAGGAGTAATGTACACATTTGTTATTGTTGCTGCATGTTAATTCAACAGGATTTCATGTTAAAAGCTAATATGTACTATCAGAAACTTTCGCTTATTTCTAACTACAAAAATTTTTTCTTTTAAACAAATTATTCCTAAATTTTATTTTTAACTCACTATTTTTTGTGCATACCAATGAATTCGAAATTCATACTTATAGTTCATTACTGAGAGAGATATAAAGTCAACCACTAACAGCACCATCATAGAAACTTTCCAACAATTTTACAGAAAGAAGGGGAAAGGGCGAAAAACCCGAAGATTTATTGACGTATTGAAATATCCGCAATTTGACAAATAAAACAAAACCAGAATGCCACTCAATTTAATGAGAAACACTTTGAAATAATTTCTTTAAATTTAAAAGTATTTTATGGCAGAATTTCTTTTTGATTGTATGTGCAGCAGCGCTCTGCTCTGTGCCATAGCAAAGAATTTTGGCGTAAAATGTATTTTTCTGCTGGTTAAAATGAAAACTTAAACTTCAACATTTTTCAGCTGCAGCAACCGTCAAAAACTGTAGAAAACAAACAAAAAAAAAAAAAAAACGGCGCATAAAAGTATGCAACAACTTTTGAAATCTGTAAAGAAAAAAAGAAATATTTTAACACAAAAATGCAGTAAAGGAAACAAAAGATACAGATGCACGAACACACAGACAGAAATCACGCACATTGTCACACACACGACGACTTGCATGCAACAAAGCACGACAGCGCAGTGAAATGACGGTTTATGATTTCTTTGTTGCAAACGACTTTAAAACAAAATTCTTTTCGTAAATATTCTATCAAAAACAGTTCGTCTAAGTGTTTGTGTAAGAATGTTTAAATAAACATTTTTACAAAAAATGTGGCACAGTGGTTAGAGGCGCCTAAAAGCTGGCCTAACTCTTTAGTGGATGACGTACGGCCCCGATTAAGGATGTCAACTGAACTGCCAGGTACACAAACTGATAACGCGGTCGTTTCAGATGATAACACAGTGGCCAAATGGTAGGGCAGAAAGCAATTAGGGGCTGGCAAGTGAACCGAGTTTCGCTAAATTCGCTTCAGTTTTTTAAGTGAACACAAAATAATTACTAAAAGAATGCCCCAAATAGCTCTTGAGACTCCAGGCCCAACAATTCTACTATTTGAATAGTACTTAACGTTTAAGGTGGGTTCTAATTATACGATATCGAGCAAAATTTATTGAAATTTTTCATTTTGGTATCAGGTTGCCCGTGTATCGCAACGTGATATGATCTTACCTAATACTTACTCGATCCGTACTTCGCCATGTCCGAGTCTATGGCCTGACCACAAAAACACACAATTTATTTAGGCGCTCATAACTGAAATCTTGAAATGTTTATTTCAAAACTGGCAAAACTTTAACCTCTACAGTCATTTATTTGTATTAATATCCAGACGAGTGCTATTGCATTACATATGTATTTCAATTACATAAATGTAAGTGCATGCATATTTCTGTCCAGGCTTGTGTGTGCCTGCATGAATGCTTTTTTCTTTCCTGTTCAACATGCAGTTAAATTTCTTTTGTCGCTTGTCGACATTTTTATGCTGTTTGTTTGTTCAGTTTCCTGTCTCTGTCTTAGTATTTATTATGTGCAGAAGTATATCTATCCATTACCTTTGGTGGCAAAAGTTGCACTTACTTTGCTTGTAGCGACTGTGCAAATTTACATACGAGTACGTACAAACATACATATGTATGTACGTGCATGTACACATGTGAATATGTATGTATGTATGTGTAGATAGTTGCAGAAAAATTCTTTTTTGTGCATGAATGCATCAGAGTTCATCCAGATATCCATGTCCATGTTTTTATATGTGACAATTTGTAGATGAGTTAATGTACATACATACATACATACATACATATGTAAATATGTACACATGTACATGTATATGCAAGTATGTATGTATATAGTTTTGTTGTGCTCTCAAGTACTCTGGGGTAATATTCGTTATATAAGTTTTTTCGTCTATCCATCAATCATACGACATGATGGCTTTGGGGACACTTAACTGGAAAAATTCCAACGCAAAATAAACAAACAAACAAACTGAGAGAAAAATTATAAAAACAATTCGTAAAGTTTTGGTGTTTTTAAAAGAAAATAAAAAAAATAAAAATAAAATAAAATTTGCGAAGAAACGCTTAATGAAAAGAACTTTCTGGAGTAAAGTTTTTTTTTTTTTTTATTTAAATTCTTGATTTGCTTTCAAACTTAAAATTTGGTAGTGGATATTTTATTTGCTTTGAATAACGAACAAAAACTTGAGCCAAAAATTGTGCTACAGATTTAATATTTTTTTTTTTTTGGGTTAGATTTCTGTTAGGATTTGTAAATTCTGTAGCGACAATTATTAATTATTGAACCAGCTTTTAAAAACCAATTGACAGTCTCAACATATTAGTGCAAAGTAAATTCTTTAGGGAAGCAAAAAAAAAAAAAAAAAAAAAACAATTGTAGCCCCAGCTTGTATAGGGTGTTTTTTTTATTGAGGTATAGAACTTTAAGTTGGCATCACTTTTTTAACTGGCGGCCATTTTGTCAGCTGTCAAGTGATTAATATTTAGTTTGGTTTGCCATTTCATCATGAACAGGTTGACAAAAGAATAACGCTTGCAAATCGTGCAAATTTATTTCGAAAATAATGGTTCAGTTCGCGAAGTTTACCGCAAGCTCTGTCCATTTTATGGTCATCAGAGCAATTAATTCGGTTAACCATGGATCGTTTTCGCACTACGTTTACTCTATGTGATAATACGCATCCGCAGAGACGTCGAACAGTGCGCACCGAAGAAACAATTGCCGCTGTAGAGCAAAGTGTTGAAGAGGACCCGAATGAATCGATTCGCCACCGTGCACAGCAATTGGAGCTTTGTCCATCAACTTTATGGAAGATTTTGAAGTGGTTGAAAATTGGACCTGTAGAATTGGCTTTATTCGAGCCAGCCGCGGCGGCCACATGCCCGAAATCATATTTAAACATTAATGGCATAAAATTATCCTTCCAATAAAGCCAAATTGATGGACATTAAAACGATTTTCTTGTGTTTTATTTCAATTCGAAGTTCTATACCTCTAAAAAAACACCCTGTATTTAATCTCAGCTTGTTAAGTAGAGTACAAAGGAAGAAAAAGTCTATGAGATATCAGGGAAATTTTGCATTTGTTTGAAAAGTCTATAGGCGGAATATAATCTCATGCAAAGTTCACTGCAGCTTTCCAACGCATACAACATGTTTTATTTGCCATGATTCAGCCTGAACTTGATCGATGGCTTGTGGCCTATTTGCTGGAAACTGAGCTCAGAGAAACCCACAAGAAAAAATTGCAAACAGCATCAAATCGCATGAACTCGGTAATACGTTTACAGCAGTCTGGAAATCGTTGTTGCAGCATGTTCGAGGTGGCAACCAAAAGAAGTTTAAACTGGTAATTTTTGCTTCCATATCCAAATGCCTGTCCAATATGCAAACGCAACAGTGATTTTTACTGGATTCATTGGACGATCTGTGGAATGGTAGCGTTCAAAAATATTTAATAACTGTTTGATAAGAATAAAGATTGATTTACGCCAAAAAATTTTACAGCCGGATCGATCGCATAGAAATATGATTTTGAAAAATCTTACAAGAAAAAATTGTCAGGATGTTCAATGTAAATAGTGGGACGAGTCGCTGTCCCCTAACCAGACGCACTTGTGTTCATATTATCAATCTCTACAGCTCGCCGTTTAAAGGATGGGATCTGCACAGTGTCTTTATTTAGGAAATATGGCGAAACCAAAACGCCGGCAGCTAAAAATCAATACGAAATATTGAATTTTTCATTTGGTTAATTGTACGGAAATACCATTTATTATTCTATCACCTGTCCTAACAGAGTTCTATTACATTTTTACTTATTTTGTTTGACGCTGCAACCAGATATGTGTAGTAAAATTAAAATAAGCCCTGAATGGAGTAAAACGCTTATTGTATGGCAACACCCTTTGATACTATATTATTTTTCTTTAAGGCGTGCTCGCAAAATAAATATTATTTCATTTAATGCTACAGACAGAGAGAGAAGTCCTTAAAGGATGTTCTGTTGTGAGGTAAACTACGCTTAAATAGCACTTCGTATTCCTTTCCAGCGTCCCGACAAAAATGTTTGCACAATTATGTTTAATTGTGTTCGAGACAGAAATTTTACTGAAAGCTAAAAGTTTTATTAACTTAAGAATATCTTTTGCAATTATTTTTTAGCAATTTACAGGCAAATTTAAAAAATTGTCAATGCCGTTGTTTGAAATATGTCCAAAATTTGTTTGATTTCATTTGGTGTTTATGAAACAAAATTTTTTTTTTATTGTCATGGCTGTTTTTTTTCATTTTTTAACGTCTTCATGTTACTTATTATTAATGGCGATGGTCCGGATAGTGAATAGGTCTTTTTTGTGTGGTGTTTTTTAAAATGATTTGCAAAAAAATTAATTAATAAAACGGTGTCAAACAGTTTGAGACCAAAGAAGAAACGATTTTCAATTCTGCATTCGCTTTCATGTACTCAGACCTCTAACACGAACATGAAAGAAACTCGGGAAAAAAAACATCGACACAGAATAGAAGAATATTGCAATTTTTTTTTCTTTTTTTTTTTTGGGTTGGTGTTGATTTTATTGTTAATGTTATCGTTATGTGCGTTGCCGTTTCGTTTTCACTACTTTCTGGATTCTATTACACGAAGCCAAACCAACGTTATCAACATCAGCCGCCTTGGAATACATTTATCACTTGCCGCTGACAAATAATGTGTTGAAACGCTAGACACAAAGCCAAACAAACCGAGCGAAACTTCGATATGAACAGCAGCGCCAACAGTTTAAGCCATAACAAACGCACAAACCCACCCACCCATCCACACACACACACAAATGTCCGTTTTATCTCCTCTTCGCTCGAAATGATTTCTGTTTTAAGTTTTTCTTGTGGTTTTGCTCCTCTTAGAAAATTAACAAAAAGAAAAAAGAAACTGGAAAAAGAACGGAGCAACAAATTATTGCTTTGGAACTATTTCAAATGAGATTAACCGGTTGTTGTTTTGCAATCGCCAGCCCGTTTGTCTGGCGATTCGGTTTAACAGCAGCACTTTTAATTGTCCGCAGTTCTCCAGAATTTTAACTCCTTGTGGCTGGTTGTCATTTCAGAAGAAATATGGTTTGTTTTGTTGTAGCGTTTGCTTTGATTGTTTCATAATTTGCTTAAATCTTCAGGGTTCTTCAGTTTGGAAATTTTTATTTGGAAAAGTTTTCGTTTCGAGAACTCTTTGTTGGTGAAATTTGTAAAAAAAAAACACATACAGACACACATAAATACTTACATACATGTCATGTTGGCTGTTCTCTTTTCAGCTCCATTTCTTTTGCTTTTGTTTTTAGCTTTTAGCGCCATAAGTTTCGGTGCGCTGCTCACATTTTGATTAATTTATCATGTGTCAAAGTATTAAAACTCTTTTTATAACTTTTCTTTTTAATTCTTTTCCTGTTGTGGGTTAAGGAAAAAAAAAATTAACTGAAGATTTATAATGGCAGAATGTGGAAAAAAAGAAACTATCATTTGTGTATGTACACGACACTGAAGAAAGTGTTTCAGGGAGAAATAAGCGTGACAAGATTCAAAATCACTGAAAATTTAAAATTTTTTCCTTATAATTGTGTCAAATTTTATATAAATCTTTTTTTTTTATTTTTGCTTAAATTTCTGTGACCAATTTAATAAAGGTGGTGGTTAAAAGTACTTGTCCCCGGATAGGTGACAGGTAGTACCTGTTCCAAAAGCCACTGAACTGTGACTGGTTACTAGGGAATATATCACCAGACCAGTATGAAAGTGTTAATGAGTAGTTTTTTAGTATTTGCCAATATTTCGTGTAATACAGTAAATCCTTAAAAGTAAATACCCGACTGTTTCTCTCATTGAAAAAATTTACTTTCACTGGGAAACTTCTATTAAAAGTAATTTAAAATTTTGAGTTTTTATTCTCACGACTGAAATATGTAGGTAAATTTATTATTTATTTCTATAGCTGGTATTGTTTCGTGTGTCGCCCAGTGTAGTTTTATTTTTAACTACCAAACTTGTTCTCTTAATCTTCGTTTTGAAACCAAGGATATTTCTCTTCTTTCTTTTTTCTGCTTTATTTTCTTATGACTATGATGAGTAGGTTTTAATAAATTAGAAAATAAAAAGCCATGCTGACATGTTATAATTAATGGACAGAATTTTAATTGTATTTGTTTCTGTAATTTTATATTTAATTTTGTGAAAAGTTTCCAAGTGAAGTACATAAATTTTTAAAAGAAAAACAAGAAGACAAAAATGAACACAAATAGATAAGAGTTTATGTTATGAAATACATGAAAACGAGTTTTTTTTTCTGATTCAAGTCGAAAGATCAATGGAATTTAAGAATTTTCCTTAATTTTATTCGGAGTGGATTCGGCCAACCGGGCTCTTGAACTTTTGCTAATTTAGATCCCCAAATCTTCTGTAATTTTTTTCTTCAGCTTCATAAAGCCATTAAAGGTGTTCTGTTCACGTTTGCCGCAATCGTGCTGCTGAGTGGACTACTACTAGTATTTTGTTTAAATTAAAAGAGTGTCCACCGGTTGCGTAAACAACGAACCTGCCACCATTCATTCCACCACGAAACGGAATATCTTTCGATAGCAAAACTGCCATCGATAAGAGTGTCGCTTTCAAGAATAATTTTCTCTTTCACAAACCACGATCTAGTGAATCGTACGCTCTGACACAAACAAAATTTAAATGATCTACAAGCCAAAGCTAAACGGACGTTGAAAATGACGTGTGTGACAAACTGGTGTAATTTTAGATGAGAAAAACAATTTCAACATAAATAAAACGTCTACAAACTGAATTATTAAATATCAGATGACATTCATTCAGACTTTGGGTCATTTCAGCCAACCATTCTTGAGCATTTGACGGCGAGCTCTACGAATCGAGACTACCAATTTGTTTTGGCCGGATTTGCTTGCTAAAAACACGTACACGGGTAATTTTAAGAGGACAGGCTACCCTGAATACCTGGTACGTGAGATTTGATGTGATCAGAGCCTATTGTTGAAGCCGGGCAACGGCGGGGAATATTGATTACCAACTTCTTTTGATCCCAATTGAATGATGTGGAAAAATCAGGCTGCAGTTCGGTTATTATATAGCAGCGATTTGAGTTCATGGTCAACTGGTGTGTAAGTGATGTGAACAAATCACCGGGTTTGAGTGATTTAAGACCGTTAGTCCTTTTTATTTTCCTTTTGAGGTGGTTTTCTTCAAGCTTTAACCTGAATAGCGTACAAGCCGAAACCCACAGCGGTACTCCCAGGTCATGCCATCGTGTAAGTACAGTCTGGTACATAGAAAATTTGAGAATTTTGAATGTATTGACTCTGCCTGATGATGATATAGGCCGTATATCGGCTTTAACTCATTTCGCACCATGAAGAAATTAAGCTCTTATGATTTCTTTTCATTTCTTTTCTAACTTTCTTTTCATTTATATTAAAAGTAAGTAAGAGAAAAGCCATACGGCACTAGTTTTGTAAGTTCATGGTAATAGAGTGTTGACAGATTGATTTTAAAATATTTACTTCCAATAAATAGCTAATTTTGATGCAGTAAATGACTTTTGTTTTGTTGCTAACGGACAATAGATTATAAATGAGCGCCATTGGCTATTTATTCATAAAAGCGCCAACAATACAGTTGAGGCACTTTCAGTAACCGTTATAAGTGAGTCATGAATACAATTGCAAATACCCGCAAAATGAAATATTTATGCATGTAAGTGCTGAGCTAGACATGAGCAGTTTTCAATTGTCAATAAAATTGTACCAACTGCGCCAAACACACACACACACACATACACTCACAACTTAATAACAATTAAATGTTTTGTCACATTTACCAAAAACAAAAACACAGTCAAGCTGCCAACAGAATACAAAACCTTTTCCAGATTTACATGCAGCAGAATGTACTCGTATGTGAACATTCATTTACCAGATTGAACAGGATAATTTTCACAGGGAATAGATACTTGTGTGTGTGTGTTGTGTTGACATTGCAACTGTCAACTTTCGTTCAAACATTTTCACAACATACCAGTACAAACGTTATTAACCAAATGAGAATTCCGTTTTTGTTTGTTTTTTTTTTGTTTTTAATTATTGCAATAAAAGAAAGAAAAATTTGTGAGTTGAATTTGTCAGCTGGAGTCTTAAACGGCCACTGGTGGAAATATTTATTTTGATTTTTCTAAATAAGAGGGCTTTCATCAGCTTCTTTAACTCTATCAACAAAATTTTCTATTCCCGTGAAATTGCTATCGATGACATTTGGCACCGATTACAACGTCATGCAAGTGTCCAATGTGGCAGATACGAAATGTGTAACTTGTCATGACTATGGCTGAATGGTTGGCTTTGAGGGCCGCTGTGGCTTGTGCCTACAGTTTTGTAACTGGTAACTTTTGTAAGGGAGAAAAATGAATTAAGAAAACTCGAACGCCAGTTTATGGCACTTCCCCTTAAGATAACCAGTTCCTCAAATTATACCATAGAATGTCTAAAGTGGCGTGAGCAGTGTGACTAGTAATGGCGTTTTGTGGTGGCGTCTCCTGTAACTCCGTGTGAAAGAAATTTGTAACCGACCGACCAGTAGCGCTCGTTATTATCGTTTCCCGAAAAATGTGGATCGATGATGTTGTCTTATCATATTTGATCAAATTAGACCCTCTGGGACTCTTGGATACCATGAGGGTTGTTAAAGAACTGAAAAAGTTGAAGATTGGGATCAATTCCCAACTAATTCAAAGCGCATTCAGGCAACACACGTTATATTCGTGTCTGGCCCTTCAGAAATTTTAGTATCCCTAATCAGCTAAATTTCGTACAGCTGCAGGCCCAAATCAAGACACTTCTCCAGTTGTGGTGGCTGTGAAGAGGTGAGATCTTGTGAGCGACAAAATGTCGAGCGCCACACTTTTTTTGCACTCTCTTACGGATGTCGACAAAACTTCTTAAGCGGTGGTGTGTGTAAACGGCTGAGATCTTCCGGATGTTTTCAGTAGATCTTGCTTTTCGTCATTATGCCAAGGGATGCTTCATTAATTACTAAACTACAAGACTTAGATCCTTTCGATAGGCCCAAATAATTTTCATTTAGTGAGACAGATTTATCTATCGTTAGCAGGCATTATTGAATCCTGTACTCATCTATGATGTGGCCCAGCAATATGGAAGTTATCAACTGTCAAACTTTTGGCAATCTCTATTGTATAAAGTGACAGCAGTTGGAAGTATTTGCATATGATGTCTGGAGAAGACAATGCGACGTAGTAGGATAGAAGAAACAGAAATATGCCCTGAAAAGGGTGTCCGAAAATATATAGTTCATTTTACATCTGTAAATAATATTTTGGGCAAATTTAATTTAGAGTTGCTTAAGCAAATTCCGTAGATCAGTTAGAAAGTTATACATATATATATATATATATATATATATATAACCACTATTATTCGAATAAGCCGGTTACAACTTTTTACATTAAATGATGCGCAGAAAATAATTGAAAGGAAAACGTCTCATTTAGGCATTCGAATAGTTTTAGCCAACTTTTAATTTTTTTAGTTTTAAGCCGCCATCATTATTTGTTGTGTTGTTTGACAACAACAACAATGAACGAAAGAACGAAAGAGACGCAATGTTTGCCATTTAATTAGTTGGTTGCAATGATGCATAAAAATGATATGGGAAAGAGGGTGATTTTTTTCGTGCCAAGGATACGTATTAAAGTCTTTTTGCAATGATTTTGAAAATAAAATGAATTATAAATATTTTTGTGACTTAACAATTATTTAAATAAATAAGAATTATTCAAGTTATTCAAGTGTACAAGAAATGTGGCTTTTTCCGGGAGTTGGCCCCCCCTGTTTCACGGTCGCTTAACCTTAAAATGTTACGGGGGACATTCAACATCATTTCCCTTTTGCGTTTACTTTGATTTCACTTTCTGTTCATTTCGATTCGATTTAGCTGCTGTAATTATTTTCATTTTTGTCAGGATAGTCATAGACCAGGCTAAATAGTTTTTCATTTGTATGCGTGTGCTGAAGTTTGGCTTTAAAAACAGCTGAAATTGGCAGCTCAGCTGTTTACTTCTTTCTATATATAAAACTTCCTCGTTCAAGATTACATTTTTTTGTTTGATATTTCATAAAAATTTTATAAGAACAAAATAATTATCTACCAGGTTTTTTGTTGATGTTACCAGGCCCTGGAAGTTTCCTTGACTATGAACATGAATCGTTTTTAGTTCGTGATTTATTTTATTTGGTGTTCTTTTTTTGAAGAAGACGAATAAACATTTGTTTTTTGTAATTTTATACTAGAAAACTATTTTTTTCTTTTATGGTTCGTAGGTCGGGTCTGAAAGTTGTATAAATATTTGTTGGCGGCTTACGAAACTTTTGCAGCAAAATTTTTGAGAAATAGAAACGAACAATTTCTTTCAGGTTCAAGCAATTCTCGCTGAAGTGCTAATGAGAAGAGGAGAAGAGAAGATGAAAATATGAAAGAAATTGTTGATTACCCTGGAGACGTTCAAGTTTTTTGTGAATATTTTTGCTGGCATTTTCGATTACGTCACGTACGGCACCGGCCGTCTTTTAATAGTCGCATAATTTTTTTTTTTTTAATATTTTTATATAATATGGGACTTATTGAAAGGTCTGCTCAATACTTTTTAAGTCATACGTCAACCTTTTTTTAAATAACAAAATATTATATATTATAAATGAATGTTGTCATCAATCAGTGACAGGATATTTGCAAACTTACTCCTCCAACTCAAAATTAAACTACTGTTTGGCGAGTTTGTTTGTACCTCAAACGTCACGTTTGATGGTTTATTTGCTCGTCTCCAGGATACTTTCAATTTTTAGCATCTTCTGGCTTCTTCACAGTTTTTATTATATCAGCAATTCAAACACTTTAAATTACAAAATAAGACTTTGATTGATTGTCTGGACACTAATTAAATTCCCTAAGGAATCTATAAAAAATGTTTAGTCAAAGTTCGGTTGTTTGGGCAAGGACCGAAACTATTGTAAATTCTGAAAGTCGAGGTTTTTAAGCAAAAATGAATTTTGCCATATTGCAGGCATATTTTCGGTTGTGAAAAAAATAAACTACGTAGCAAAATATAAAACCTGGGCTCGAGACCACTGCACTATTGAAAAAGGTTCAGTTGATAAAAAAAGTGGATGAATTTAGCCGTCCACATTTTTGGAATAGTGCCACCATGAAGTGTAATAACACTTTTTGTAAAATCTTTTCAATAAATAGCAAAATGGAAAATAAACGAAATGAAAAATATGCTGTTTCTGTTTCCAGTAAAATGTACAAAAGCGCCACAGCAGAATGTACATCATATCTGGATATATCTATATATATCTACACATAGAATGTGCTTGTGAATGCATTTACAATTTTGGCCTGCGTGGTTGGCCGAAGTTGCCCCGTGGTAAAAGTACACAGCAAACTATTATAATTTCGCAAATACAAACGCATTAAAAATTTTAAAATATTGAAGTAATTATTTTTTTTATTTGCTCACTTTGAACAAATAAAAAAAAAACACTTCTTAAAAAAATAATAAGTAATAATATTCATTGAATCAGATTCTTTTTTTTTAATCTTAAAACAAATTTTTTTCAGTCAAATATTTTGTTATAAGTTTTTTGAAGGCGAGAAAAAATTAACCATTTAGCGAAAGTCTCTAGCAGGTATGTGATTTGTTTCATTGTCACTGTGAAACAGCAACAACAAAAGTATCACATTTTGAAATTTTGACATCCAAATCGTGTTTAAAACTCTAAAAAAAAGCATATTTTCTTTATTAGTATTAAAAATATCTACCTATAATTATATGCGATTAATTTTCGATATGACAATTTTTCATTATGAAAAAAATTATTCAATTTGGAAAACTATTCGAATTGCAAAAAAATTATTCGAATATATAAAATTTATTTATATAATTGAGTTGTACTGATTGAATTGTACTGAAAATATTTACTATAAAACTTGTTAGATTTTCATACGAATTATTATTATTCGATTATTTATTAGATTATTTATTCGATTATTTATTCGATTAAATATACGATTATTTATCCGTTTATTTATTCGATTATTTAACCGATTGACTATTTTAATACTTGAATTAATAATTTTCATATTTCTGGGAAACAAGTTTTACCGCAAAAAAAAAAAACAGGGTATAGAAATTAAATGGTTACATTTTTTTAATCGAATAATAAAGACCACTAACAAATTCAATTACATGCTTGCTTTCTTTACATGTTTTTACTGTTAATTCGCTTTTTAATTTTGCAAATTTTTTACTTATCGCGGGGCTGAGCAGTTTCATGTGGGTCCGCGGATGTCGTATGACAAAAAAAAAACTGTAAGCAACGAATAAATGCTCTGGCTTTGAAACAGTCGACTTATGAAGTTTTATGGAATATCCAATTTCTTATCGCATTACTTAAGGCTTTGGCAAGCTTTAATACACAGTATTATAGTCTGAAATGGCCTCTAGCAGTCCAAGGTAGCACTCACAAGATATTTTTCATGCTTGAGTGCATTTTTTTTTACAATATTAATGTAGATTTTTTAATATATGGAAAGAAAAAGAAACATATTCGTTGTGAAAGAATTGCACACAAAGTTATTTTAATTTTTACCGCTGGGTATTTTTGTAAGAGCATTTGTATGAGTTACAATTTGTCACTACAAATTATTGTTTTTGTTGTTGCAGCTTGTGTCTTTATTGTGACAATTGTGGTTTTCAATTGCAAACATTTTACATTATAATAACACTAGAAACAAAAGCAACACACATCGACATAATTATAAAAACAAGAACGTAGAAAAAACAAACTTACCACAATGTTATTATTTTGTGGCACTTTGAAATATTAACAATTGTTTTGCGCCCCTTCCATACATTTATGCCGCAATTTCTCCTGCAAATTGAACTGATGAATTTAAGCGCAGAGTTGTTGCTTCAAAAAAAAAAAAAAAAAAAAAATCAATTGCTTTTTTTGTGAGTCCTGTCATCAATGGCGTTAAACATTTTGCAATGTGAACACAGTTTGCATTTGAAATTTCTGAATTCCAATTTTGTTTATGTTACTGAATGAGTGATTCTGATACATAAAATTTAGTATTTCTAAAGTTATTTAAAAAAAAGAAATAACCTGCATCGATTTAATATTAAAATTTGTAGTACTACTGTCATATAATCACAGGCATAAAAAAGATTTTGTATTTAGGATGCATAGAACTTTACTCACCTGCTGTAGAGCTGATAGTATTGACCAGAATAGCCTTAAGCTGTTGTCTGCAGCAATTTTGTGTGTTTTGCCAGGAACGGCCTTTTTTCAAGCTAAAATAACATGAAACTTAAATTGGGTGTTATTTATGATCTAGTTTTTAATTTTGTGATGGTTTGAGTTGGCAAAAAGAACGCCCAAAACAAACACGCCAAGAAAAGTGAAAATCGTCTAAGTGAAAAATCGCCAAAAAAATCCTAAAACATAAAAACAAAATTAAAAGTACATTATCGTTTTCTAATTTTATTATATGTATTTCTTAGACCTTTTTTTTTTGGCGATTTTATTTTTGCCTGTTTTAGGTGATTTTTTCCCACACCCAAAGCAAGTTATCAATGCCATATTGAAAGAAATTTTGCTTGCTCTGTCACAAAATATGGTCTTGTGGGAAGTTGTGCACGAGAATGTGTACGAGCATATTGTAGTTCCATACATATTGTTGAAACCTCTACTATGGACTATTTCTTTGTACGTTGCAAATTTTCGTTAGGAAACAAACAATTCTCTGTGGCACAAATTCAATACGCATTTGATTAGACAAACAATTATTTCTTCATTTTCTTACCTCAAGCCTCCAATTATGGTGTATTAACAGCAGAAGCGTAAAAATTCTTTGGCAATTTTAGGCAAAACATTTTTCGAATTGTTACGGGCCAAATATTCTTCTCTTTCTTTGACATTTGGTTTGACTGCTTTTCGAAGCTACGCATGTTATTTATGGCCTGCGGAAAGATGTAGATGTTTAAGTTGAAGGTTTAGAGCATTTTGAAATTTAAGGACATTTTCTTCAACATAAAAAGGACCTTCTGTCTTGTGTAATTATTCATTATCTTAATCAGGCTTTCAAGTTAATTTTTCATTTTTGTATTTGGCAAGAAAATTTTGTAAATTATTGCTGCGATCAAACTTTGACAAGGGACGGGCACTTAATGGCTCCACCCACTACGGCCGTTAGAATAAAAACCATGTCCTGCTTGCAGTGAAAGTGAAACTTAGGCCATTGAACATTACCAGCTGGTTTTGTATTTAGTTTGCTCTCTGCCTATATTTATTTTGTTTGTCATATGCAAAAGCCAACCAGTAGCCGCCTTATTTGTGTTTTCTTAAGCTACAATGTATTTTTTTTTACTATTTAAGGGGATTTTAGGGATGTTGACAATTGTCATTTATTTGATGGCGACTTAATAAGTTATTCATATCAGAGTCCATCATGTTCCACTAGAGATTTGCTCATTCTGACACCTGATGTCAGTCATATTATTGAAACAACTTTTGCCCACTTGGCTGTCATGTCTGCTTTGCCAAATCTCCCTGGGAAAAATTGTGTTCAAGGGCATTCCATACGCTCTGTCTATTTTACAGTCACAGATTCTAACGATGACAAAACCGTAAGACTTGAAGAAAAAGTGAATCTTTCATTCACCAGGATTTGGCGCATTAAGCGTCATGTACGAGTACCAGATATTATGAGATAGATGAGAGCTATGAAATAGATTTACTTATATCAGCATCTACTTGTATGGCCTAGTCTGACGACTCACCCGCCCATGTGGCTTACCGAAATCCTCAAGTATCATCAGGCCGGGAACAGACTCACCTTGCGAAGAACAGAAACCTATTGCAAGACAACAGCACCTCGAGGGCATTTAGGTTTAAGCTGCAGTCGAAATATTTCAGTCAAGGCCAGAATCCCCCTTAGAAGGCATCGCACTGGCGCCTTTTCGTGAACGTTTTAGAAGAACCTGAAGAACCGAAGTTATATATGAATTGTCTAGAGTTTTGGTTGCCGTGACATGCGAGGACTCCCTTCCTCTGTACACACCCAAAAGCAGAGTGCCCCAAGCCAAACCTGTTCTCCGTTGTGAAACACCTGAATAAGTTGAAAAATGTCACTAAATTTCTGTGGATAAACAAACAAATTTAGAACAATATCAAACCGCTGGGTACTCAAGTGGATGGAGTCAGGATTGGAAGCGGTTTCTTAAGGATCCCAAAAGCTACTGTCATTCAAGGGCAGTGCACGGTTTGACTTCGAACTGTTCGGTATATGTAAATACTGCCTTGACTATAGAGAGATTCATTTCGTTTGTTTTAGTAAATAATTAAATATTTTGCTCGTCTGTTTATTGATTTTCATAAACATTGACTGACATTCAAATCTGCTTACTTATTGTATACTTCATACATATGTAAATACATATACATATGTATGTGTTCAATTAATGTTTTATTCAATTTTCTATGCCATCAATCATCGTGCAACTTATGACACATTTTGAGCCATATCGTTGAAATTTTGAACATATTCGCACGTATATGCAATACTTATAAATATTTATTCTTCATTCTTTTTCTTGGTTTTGCACAACAGACGGCACATTAAAAAACCTTCTTAACACGAAGAAATAAATATCCTACTTCACATCAGCATTATTCGTGACATGTTCATCTGCTTTGTAATCATTTATCTGACTGTTTCTAAGGCCTTTTGACGACATGAGGGATTAGGAACTAATAGATACGAACAGGCATACTGTAGATACATACATTCGTGAAACATGAAGTTGATATTGATTTTTAAATAACTTGCAGATTAAAAGAGAGCTTAACAAAGAAGGTATTTGTATTTCTATCAACTGTTGGGAGAGCAGGTTTTGCTGCAGCAATTTGCTTTTTGGGTTACACCAGGGTAAGGGTTCCTCAGTTGACACCTTAACTAAAATGCTAGAAAGTTTTAGTAAGACTTCAAATGTGCAGGTTCCTGATGATGGACATTTGGCTGAGGTGGCTGCTTCTTGTTCTTGGTGAAACCTTCCGTTTATGATTTAAACTTCAAAATGTAGGCAGGGTCTTCTGTAATTTTTGGTGATATATAGAGTTGTGGTGCATGGGCATATTTTCAGGCATGCAATTGTTCCCTTGCTTCATCTACCTCAGGGAAATAATCTGTTGAGTGTGATTAAGGTCTGATGTTTCTTAGAATTTCAACTTACCGATTCATGTGTTTTGATCTCCTCGAGTATCCAGGGTTCCCAGCTCTTGAGAAAGGTTCTATTTTCAGTTATCCAATTGCTCCAAAGTGCCATTACCTTGCAACAGATACCAGAGGGAAGTAGTCTGGTGAGTCTGGTTCCTTGAAATTTTGGCTTACCGATTCAGGTGTTTTGAACTCCTCTAACGTGCAGGGAATTACTGACAGGAGCCCCAGCTCTGGAGCAAGGTCATATTTTCAGGTATCCAATTGCCCCTGAGGTGCTGTTGTCTTGCAACACATACCTGAGGGAAATAATCTGGTTAGTCTGCTATTTCAACTTACCAATTCAGGTGTTTGACCTCCTCTAACGTCCAGGCAATAGCTGACAGGAGCCCGAGTTCTTGAGCAAGGGCTTTGTAATATCACAAGAAGTTGGCGTTGTTGAGCCGTGAAATTGCTCTTCCATCAGATTACAACGGTCTGGCAGGTGTTGATGTACATCAATTGCATAATCTGTGTACTTTTTGAAATAAAATCTCTTACTACTGGCGAACGTTGTCCTTCGACCATGACACTCAGTTTTCGAAATGCAAGGAAATTCTAGATATATCATTTGGTTCAATTTGTCTGAATTTTTTGACGGAATTTCGTTATTTTTGCTTAAGATTTTAAATTTAAGTTTTAAGATGAAGATTCAACTTAAGATATTTTAACTAAGCAGCTGTAGACTCAGTAATTTGAAATATGTTCTTCTCTTTTCTCAGTTATATGCACCAGCGAGAAAATTAAATTAATTTAGCAACGGTAATGTCAACAGCCAAACGGCTGGTTCTATCACTACGAGGTCGCAAAAATTCTGAATGCAATACAGCGACTTCGTCAACACGTTTGGTATCGGCTGGTGCCTCGCCAGGCCATGAACTGGACGAAATTGCTGTAGTTTCGGGGACAGGTGAATCAAGTCATCATTTTACTTATGGCGGCATCGGCGACAATATTATTAATGGACCCCGCTTTTCAACAGGTAAGTTTATACATATTTTTTTGGTTCCTACTCTTCAATACTTTTGGTTTTGTCTTTAATCCTGCAACACTATTTGTAAATTAGAATTCACAAACAAAAAAAGTCTTGGTCCCCTTAAATTTTGTATGTAGTTAGAAATAGAATTTTAAATTAGCAAAAACTGGGGCAAAACGCTTTTAAATATTTATCTGAAGTGCAAATGCGAACGCAACAACAACACATTTTTCTCCCTAATCCCCGTAATTATTTATGTTTTGTAGCAGGTAGAAGAAAACACGGCTTTCTAGTCTCAAAGTACTTCCCCTCCCACAACACAACAATTATAGCATTTTTTTTTGTTTTTTATTTTTTGAACACCATTTCCTTGTGTACTTGTATGTTGTGTAGTGCTAAACTGTACCAGACCCACCGATTTTAATAGCCTTAACACAGATGTTTTCTTTCCAATAAAATTCTCACACAAAACAGCAGTTTTATTAGAGCTGCACGTGTGTTAAGGACGTTTGTTTTAGACAACAGTGTTATTCTATCTGTAATCATAAATTAGTGGTCATTTGCTTGTGTAAACACAGTCGTTGTTATCTCCTGTTTTTTTTTTTGTTCGTTTGACTTCCCCTTCCTCTGTAGCATTTGAAGGTGCCTTGGTACGAGAGCAGTTCGCTAATTTTGGGACTTTTTGTATTGCCCAAGCAGCACCATTGAATTCTTTACTTCGAAACCGCGAAGTGTAATCTATTGGTAGAGAACGGGAGGCAGCTGGCGTTGTTTTGACGGTCATTGTCAGGCAAAAGTGGCAGGGCAAAAGTGGCAGGAAATATTTTCTTATATCGTGGCTGCTGAGTTTAAACTACACCTACGACAGTTTTGTAATAGATTAAAGAAACAAATTTATTTCTACTTTAATCTATTAGAAAAATGACGTAGGCAGGGTATAAGTCCGTCAGTTCTGATTAGAAGAAAAGAAACGTTTAACAAAAGTGGATCGTATGCCGCCCCCCTCCACCCAATTGTCCATGAAATCATTGGCCGAATATTTGATAAACGAACAAGGATTGGCTGGTCAGTCTCTCAATCGAGCAACTACATCACATTATATTTTGTGAGAGATGTCAAGAGTGCTCAGCCTTGGGGCCATAAACACCATCGTGTGACCACTTTAAACAAGTTTGGTGCCATTTCTTTTTTAACGACGGACAGATTATGAACCCTTTAACAGGCCGCAAATACCAAATCGGAATAAAATAGGTGTATTTCTGCGGTTGTCATTGTGCCAAAGAAGTACTTTTAGTACCAATGAATTGTCCAGCATTCTTGGGCACTGGTACTATAAGTACTGCTCAGTAACTACTCCGCTTGGAGACATTGGAACCAGAGTTCTACTGGTACCTTTTTATAATGCTGGTCGCTACTTTTACCACATACATATATGTTGTAGTAGAACTGCTCTTATGGATGATGGGACGTGGCGTTTTTTACAATAACTTATATCAAGTGATAACTTGAATATGGTTGTCTCTAGGTTTCTTTCCTTCAGGAATGTAAGAGTGACTTAAAGTAGAAACAAGTTCATCTAGGGAAGAAAATAATTTATGTTCCGGCAGATCATGCAACGGCCTAAAAACCTCTGACGACTATTTCTTGTTAGCAAATTTGAAGGTCTGGTTGGATGGCCATAAATTTGTATCAAACAAGCGCCATCTTTAAAGGTGTTCAAAGTTCTTGAAAACGCCTTAGACTAAATCTAGATCAAGCTTAAATCATAGGGTTTTTGTTTAATCTAAAAAGTCACGAAACACTCAAATTACCCTCGTATTTAAGCACATCTAAATTCTTTAGCATATCACTTTTGCACACAGTTTATTCTTGCCGGGCAACAGTGCGTTGGCGATTGTGGTTTTCGTAACAGTGTTGGCGTGTGTAGGTGAGCCAACGCACCTTCCCTGGCTGCAACCTAGTCGAATATATCATTTTCACTGGGCTTAATTTAAAAGTATAAACGACACGACACGACACGACACACAAGAACAACAGACCTGCCAACAAGGGACACACAAAATGTGATTTTAAGCAGCTGTTAATAGCAGAAGCCATTTGTTTTCATGTATAAAAACAAACAAACATTATTTTAAAATATAAAGGAATTTACGTATTTATATATATTTATAAAAAAAACGTATAAAACTATAGAAATATTCCAAATTTAACAGAAAAAAATACAGATTTAGTCCATCTTATATTTACAATAACAGCAACTTAAGTTTTAGTAATTATTAAATTTAAAGTTTTAGTTTTAGTTTTATATATTTATGGTTTCGTTTTGATTTAAGGGAAATTCATACATGTACATGTTTCTTTAAGTTTTATATTTCACATTACGGTTAAACATTGAGAGAAGATTGAAAAGGAAAACATTATCTATATAAATAAATTTTTGGCTGTTGGTATCGTTTAGTTTTCAAATATTTTTTGAGACTTTTGTTATTTATAAGCGATTTAAGAAAAGAAAAAAGTCCGATATCTGTCGGATGCGTGACAGTCTAATCCGTTGATCTTTGTTACACTTTTAAAAGCAGAACATCAAGAAGGGATGGCATCGACTGCAGAAAATTATATTATGGGAAATAAATACGTTTGACAGCAACGTAACAGAAATTTAATAAAAAGGTGCCAGAAATCTAAAGCGTAAATATATAGAGAAGAAATTTTCATTGATTTGGATCACATTGATTTGGATCACATAATTTGAAATTACTCTTTATTTATTTCAAATAATTCGTTTTCATTTTGCTATTTTGAATAGGTGTGAAAATTGCCAATTAAGGAAAAATTAGTCGCAAATAAACAAAACAACTGAAAATTGCCGAAATATTTTACTTAATTCAGTTCGTGCACTTTGGTCATTTTATGGTTGTCGCAAACACCCACTAAAGCAGCCAATTTGTCACGCCCACAACCGTCATGTTGTCAACAGTGGGACGTTTTTTCTGGTTTCAACGAACTGACATGAATTTTGCTGGGATAGAGACTTTTGCCGCACAGCGCATGCAATTTATTTGGGTTGTCCAATAAAACCTGTCATAAGCCGATGGAGGAGTCACTGTTAAAATAATTAATATGTAAAAGCGTTGATGGACAAAATGTTGTTGTCAACAGTTGGAAGTTTTGTCTGGTTTCAACGAACTGGCATGAATTTTGCTGGGATAGAGACTTTTGCCGCACAGCGCATGCAATTTATTTGAGTTGCCCAATAAAACCTGTCATAAGCCGATGGAGGAGTCACTGTTAAAATAATTAATATATAAAAGCGTTGATGGACAAAATGTTGTTGTCAACAGTGGGACGTTTTTTCTGGCTTCAACGAACTGGCATGAATTTTGCTGGGATAGAGACTTTTGCCGCACAGCGCATGCTGCAATTAATTTCCTCCAAAATACATTTGATGAATATTTAATTTCATGCAATGGTTCTGTTAAGTGGCCACAAAAATGGCGGGACTTAAGGCCCTTTAATTATTATTTCCCTTCAGGTTATAAATAAATAACTAAACCAGCTATAATTGAACTTCAAGGTGTTGAACATTCGACGAGTTACTGACGAAAAACTGACACAAATAAAGCATAATTTCGTTTATGTTTAGCAGCTTAGAAGTGATAGTTGGCGTAACTGGAACTGGTGTAGCGGAACACAGTAGTCGTGATCGTTACAGGCCAAATGCCCCAGATTATAATTCCGCATTAACGGCATCACTTTATCTTTTCATTAAACTCAAATTAATTTTTAATAACATCATGTTTTTTTTTTTTGTTTTTCCTTATTGTAACTTAAAGTTTTGTTAGTCGTTTTTGTTTCGTTTTGCTTAACTAAGAATAAAATAGATTTAGTTAAATAGTAGAATCTTTTCAACTAAAGTTGCTGCCAGTCGGTGATTGCAACATTTCCTGGCATCGTTGCACAATTCGAGCTCATACTGTTTGTTATTCAAATCTTAATTGTTTTCATATTTTATGCCTCTTTATGATACAAAAACAGGAACACAAAAAGTTTTAGTCAATTCCACTCAACAAAAGAAAATGGATGAAACGGATAATATAATAAAGATTTTAGAAAATAACAAAATTAAAATAGACTGGATATAGTACACGTTATAACTACACAGATTACAAGTTCCATCAAAATCTGGGACAAGAGTGAAGAAAAAAAAAAGGAAACTACACTTTTACATTTACCATTTTACCATGTATGTATTGTACATTCATTTATAGTTATTCATAGCCCACAAGGATTTATTTAACTAAAGTAACTTGCAACAAAAACAAACAACAACAAACACACACACACACACATACAGACACTTACACATACATACAAACAGGTAGTTTAATACAAACATCTTAATCCGCTTAACGTTTGATATGACATGTAGAGAATTATAGTTTTTTTTTTTGCCAACGCAGGAGAAAACAGGACATTAAAATGGCTTAAAGAGACAAAGACGGCAAACAGCATAAAGGATTGCTTAAGCAATGAAACATATGCATCCTTTAAATAGACTTTGGGGAACAACTTGTTACCGAAAGGAAACTATTCGAATCGCTTTCACCTGCACGTGTATAGGAGTATAAAAAGGAAACCCTCAAGTATGCGATACATTCCAGTTGTTTTACAAGGAGAACAGCTTAAATAGAAAACACTTTGGTGATAAATTTATATTATTTAATTCAAGAAGAAGAAGAAGAAGAAGAACAAAAAGAAGCCTCATAAAACGGTGCAAAAATGTAAGACACTTTTGAAAAAGGATTTTGGGGTCAGAGAAGGCGGAAAACGTTTGAAAACTAAACGCTGTTCTGAGACTTTACAAACACACCGAATTGATGCTAAGAAGAGGAAATTTTTGAAAAACAAAATTCTACATAACAAAAGTGGAGGAAACCGAGTTTCACCTGGTGCCTTTAAGCTGAAGGGGATATTTTAGAATATAGCCCTTCCAAAGCCTTGCAGGCTTAATAGCTTCTTCACACTATCTTTAGCTCAAATAAACAAGTTCTTGCCTTTAAAAATGAAGATTATCTTTTAATTATATTAACTAAACTGGCCCTAGATATGCCAGGAAAGATGTACCTTTGAGTATGAGGTACACATATATATATCCCTGAGCAAATCTTGGCTACTCTCTAAGACACAGCGTTCAAAGACGGCTGGTGGAAACGACTTTATAAAGCTACCGGATTACTGTCATCTTTGGCGGCCGCCCCTTTCAGTTGCAAGCCACAGAAGAACCACATCAGAAAGGCTATTGGTACAGCTGAAAACCAGGGGCTGTACTGGCCCTAATTTCTCCCCTGCATGAGTGAGCATCTTTTTGTGGGAGTTACAGTGTTCCAACAATGCAAATATAAATCACTTATTACAGCATATGAATGGGAGTCCTGGCTGACTGATTATTTGCCAGCCACATGTGTTCAAGCTCGTTAGGCTGCAGGAATTCGCCGTCTTTTAGCTGCAACCTGTGAGTAAATGTTTGTTAATGGCAGGTTTTGTTCGTTGACACGACAGCTTTTGAATCTTTCCGAAGAAATTATGGCTGCAGCAGGATCAGGTTGCTTTTAGGTTATATTTTGTGTGCGATTCAGGACACTCGTAGTTGGCGAGTTAAAAGAATCTTCTACAATATTAAAAAAAAAAAAACTGATTAAAGAAAACAAATTTACTTATTCTTTAATCTATTACAAAACTTACGCAGATGTTTTTTAAATTCGCCAATCACATTACATCAACGCAGCAACCGATGTGATCGCGGACTTAAAAAACGGTCTACGACAATTTAGTAATTAACTTAGAAAAAAACAAAGACTTTTTTGCTAGTAAATTCCGGGTCGATTGAACCGCAAAAGGCAGTAAGAAAATAAATGACTAGAGCTTTTTCAATGAAAAATGCATCTAAATTTTGAAAATATGAATACGGACTGTAACAAAAATTTTAGTAAAAAACCCTGTTTTTCCAAAAACTTTTAAATTTTATTTAAAATCAAGTTTCTTAAATAAATAGATAAATAAATAAAACAAAAATCTGCTGCTGCCGCTTGTCAACTTACATCTTGCTTCACTTAACACTTGCCGCTCTGGTTCGTATCAGCGGTGGCACAAACGAACCATTCTGCAGACGGCTACTCCGTTTACCCAGCACATTTATTTCAAATTCATCCTTAATAAACAGCACTTGAGCTTAATGTTAATTAAATGTCTTTCAGTATTTGGCCATTCCTTGGACAAATTTATAAACATTTTGTGCAGCGCCTGTGGCAATCGAGAATCCTTTTTAAAATTCAATGCATTTGAAATAAGTTTCAACTACAAATACTCGTAAATACAAGATGAATGTACATTTAAAAAAAAAAAACAGTTTGAGCTGAATGCATTTGCTATCATTTGAGATAGGGAATGTTAATGTTGGCTTTAATTTAATTTACATGATACAAAAACGAAACAAAACCGGAAACGTTTTAGGTTACATAAATTATTGATGTTTTGGCTAATTTTCAGGCGTATATAAACAGGTTAAGAATCTATAATGCTCTTTGTTAAAAACATTAGCTTATCTGCTATAAAGAGCAAATAAATCGGCAAACGTTTGAGAAACGTTTTTTTTTTCAATATCAATTACGTTTCAGTTTTTCCCCTCCAAAATTAAAATTACAATTAAATTATAGGAAACAGTTCCTATTGGTTAATGTGATGATGGAACTGGTGTCTGTTCTGACTAATACTGTTATAGGTTTTTGGGCTGGGTTTTTGGGCTTAGTTTTTGTAGCCTAATTTAGGGCAAACATTTCATAGAAAATTATATTGCCGCCTTCTTATACAAAGAAGAGCAAAGAATCCGCTGCTTTCGCTAAAACAAAAAATGGGATTTTTGTTCTTCCGACCAACACTCTTTCACATTTAAAGCAAGACCTTTTTGGAGATTTCGTTTATACGCAATCAACTGCTTGATCTAAGATCAAGTCGTCATAATCACGATATTAAATTAAAGGGTCTAAAGTTTGATGACCGCCCGGTTACGCAGGCAGGATATACACACAATTCTTATACCCTGTAACAAGGAATTATGCCCGTGATAAGGATCAACTCATTTGTATAAGCGCTGGTCTGATGGCGTATTTCACTTGCGACGTATTGAGGCATGGCCAGAAGCCATAAGTTCGTATGCGATCCAAATCAGCAGAAAGAAATATTATGAATAGAGTACTTGGAGTTTGTAATGCGGCCGACAAATTTGCTCATTAAAAAAACCACACAATAAACAAGAATTAGAAACCCATCCTGGTTGATAAAGCCCTTCTTTGTGCCTGCAGCGCCTGTTAAGTTTTAAGTAGTATAACGAATCCGGAAAACCTTGTACTTCTCCATACAAGAAAAAGAGCAGATTATCAAATGTATGCTTTTCATTTACATCTTAAAATTGAAGAGTTGTTTCGCAAGATTATACGAGTGTTGATAACAAAAAAGAAGTTTATAGGATGTTTTTTATTGAGGTATAGAACTTTAAGTTGGCATCACTTTTTTAACTGGCGGCCATTTTGTCAGCTGTCAAGTGATTAATATTTAGTTTGGTTTGCCATTTCATCATGAACAGGTTGACAAAAGAATAACGCTTGCAAATCGTGCAAATTTATTTCGAAAATAATGGTTCAGTTCGCGAAGTTTACCGCAAGCAAGTTTACCGCAAGTCGACATAATCGTCCATCAGAGCAATTAATTCGGTTAACCATGGATCGTTTTCGTACTACGTTTACTCTATGTGATAATACGCATCCGCAGAGACGTCGAACAGTGCGCACCGAAGAAACAATTGCCGCTGTAGAGCAAAGTGTTGAAGAGGACCCGAATGAATCGATTCGCCACCGTGCACAGCAATTGGAGCTTTGTCCATCAACTTTTGTCTATAAAAAATTGGACCTGTAGAATTGGCTTTATTCGAGCCAGCCGCGGCGGCCACATGCCCGAAATCATATTTAAACATTAATGGCATAAAATTATCCTTCCAATAAAGCCAAGTTGATGGACGTTAAAACGATTTTCTTGTGTTTTATTTCAATTCGAAGTTCTATACCTTTAAAAAAAACACCCTGTACATTTTAGAGAAAGCGCCGCAACAACGCTGCTCATTCTGTTTAAACTAATTTAATACAACCAGTTGAAGAATACCCACATCCACAGAGAATTGCGCAGTTGTCTTTTTATCTTTTAATACTTTAATACTTTAATCTGTATCATATTTTTAACCAAACACTTCGAAAAGGTCAGCCACCTTCGCACTTTTTATTTTTTTTTTTGGTTGTGTGGAATTGTTTGCTCTGCTGGCAAACAAAATCCAACTTGTTGGGTGTCATTGCCCTCTTGAGTTTTCAACACTCTCTGAAAGTCTCAAAGGGTACGTGAAACTGTGGCAAACAGTTAAGTGAGGCAAAAGAAGAAAACAAAAAAAACGGGGAATGAATTTGCAACAGCTGCAATAGTGATATTTCACACAAAGAGAAGCAACAAAATCCTCCACAACTGCCACTATAATTAAAATCAAGAAGATAAAAATGCAACATTTTAACAAAATTAAATCTTCACTTAATCAGCAACGGACATAAAAGTGATGCCGTTTCATTTTAACAAACAACCCAACAACAATGATGTTTGTAAGGGATGGAGAGAAAACCAAAAGAAGTAACTGTTTGACAAAGGATATTAAAACAGATTAACCAAAAGGAGGGAAGCACTAAAAGGCTCATAAAAATTTCAAAAAACGAATGAAAACTAAAGCGGATTTTTGTTAACAACGTGAAGTTTTCTGGCCGTTTTTTTCAAAGGACACAAGGAAAGGAACCAAGAAACCCAGCCGCAACCTTTATTTTAATGGCCATGGACAGTCAGTTGTCTATTCCTTGAATTCCATAAACTATTTTCTGGCACAGGAGAAGAGCAATGCAGTAAAATTTAAATGTTTTAAGAATTGTTTTCAAGGAATTCACCTGCGCCCACAGTGTTCAGCTTTAGAGACAGTCCAAAAATACCTTAAGCTGAAGTCTTCTTTACAGGAAAATTCGCCGATAACTTGTGATTCTTTGGCAGTGAAGCTTAATCAATATTGCAAATTTCATAAAAATTTGTTTTGAAAGGGCAAAAACTTTCCCCTTTAACGTTCTGCTGCTGCATTTTCCAAGAAATAAAGTTTTGCGTCACTTTTTTTTCAATTAATTTCGCATTCGATGTGGTCTGTCTGGAAAAGAATTTGGAACAAAACAATACCAGATTAAATCTTATCAATCATCTGTTCAAATTTCATTAAACTCGATTAGCGACTTAAAAAGTTTAAAAATATTTTGCTTCTCAAGGATGTAATTTTTGAAAACATTCGGTTTTTTTTCTGGAAACAAAATCAATCGTTGTTAAATTTTTTTTTTCAAAACTATTAATTGGTTTTACTGGAGTAAAAACTTTTCTTCAGTTTTGCCCTTCCCAATGGCGTGTCTCTTTGTTCTCTCCTCTTAAGCGTACATTTTAAATTGGATTGAAATCAATTGAGCTCTTGAGGCGTGAGAGGATTTATATTATTTGTATGGCAAAGCCAAGTTTTTTTTATGGTATGTGGCAAAAACTGAGAAAGTGTCTTTAAATCTAAATAGAGTAAAATGAAATATCATCTGTTACGTAGATCATGTCCACATGACTGGCCCTGGCCCTGACACTTAGTACCATCCTGTTAAAAGAACAAGTCAGAACGCGTCAATTCTGTTGATGATGCTTCAATTAAGGGGCCGCTAACAGCTCTTAAAGTGCTCTTCTCTCTGTGTACACACATATCGTCAAGCATGGGGACAACCTTTAGTATTGCTATTTTTCTAGCGTGCAGTGGTTTTTGTGTGGTTTAAGGTTAAACAATAGATTCTAACAATGAACAGGAAAATCTAAAATTAATTCGGAGAGGTTGTTGAGCGAACATGGAGTAACCTTTGCCCTTTGGAGACTCCAGAATCCAAACAAAACAACGCAAACTTTTGAATTTTTACAAACAAATTTTTTTTCAATCATAGCTTTTTCTTCTTCTTCTTAATAGGTTTCTGTTTCTTACAATAAATTCGTTGATTTAGAAAATGATTTCATTGAATTTGTTGGTGAAGAAAAATGTAAAAAATGTTCCTTAAAGGACCTCATCATCATCATTCTTTAACGTTAAACATGAATAGTGGGCGTTGAAATGACAGCAATAAATGGTGATACAAGAGCACAATTTCACTGAATCTATTAACTTTTCATAGCGGTGCCCACTAAGGAGCCACCATTATTTCTTTCTGCCTTTTTTTCTCCTACACAATTGAATTTGTGACACGCACGTTTTTTCTGCTGCCTTCTTTCGCCGAACAATAAAAATTTAACAATGAATTTCCCATCATTTGTAGCATAATTTTAAGAAACATTAAGAAAAGTTTATAGGATAAAGGAAACTTTTGAAATCCTATAAAGTTGTTGGGAATTTTATTGAACAACTGAACGCATCGTTATGATTGCGGTCAATGTCATACAAACATATAACAGCTATTCGCTTATTTGCAGCAATTTTTCATTTGTCGTAATCTTTTTGTCCCAAATGTTGTAATTACATACTTACACACGAACATATACAGGCAAACAAATACATTAAGGGACATAATAAATCAATCACTTTAAGTGGAACTAAAATTTCACGTCAAGTCATGTGTTTATTTTCTTTTTTTATATTTTCCTCCGTCAAAAGGAAACTGTTGAAAAATAAAACGACGAGGGTGGTTTTAAAGACTGATCATTGCAGAGAAAATACCTCGTAGAAGTTCAATTTTATACTATTTTTATATTTTATATATGTTTTTTTTATATATGTTTTTTTTTTTTTTTTTTTTTTTTTTCTTTTATACGCCGTGAAAACCTAAAAAGAATTTATTTGGCGAAAAAAATGTTGCAGAGAAGAAAAGAATGCCAAAATAACAGTTCGTTCAGATCCGGTGTCGGTTCACAGTCTGTTTATCATTTGTTTAAAAAATTTTCATTCTGAAATTTTTTCATTTGATTTCATTTTTTCATTGATTATTCCAAACATTTTACTTAAGATCACAGAAACCTGCTTATTAGTCGATGCAACGAACATGTGCTTCACAACTTCAGTAAAAAGAAAAGTATTTGCTGAAGAAACTGAATCACTTACGATACAATAAGAATTGTTGATTTCTTTTGGTGAGCGCTGATTTGTTCTTCTTTAATAAACAAGTCCAAGTGGAAGCCACCATTTGCAAAGCATCAAATATAAGTCGTAACGACTGGCTGCACAAAAGTTGTCTGATCACAAGTCAATCGTCTCGTCGTATTTAAAACCATAAATCATACGCGCTTGCGAACTGAACAAATATCTTTTTTTTTTGTCAGTAATTTACAAAAAAAAAAAACAAACTCTTACAATAACAAATTTTTAATTTAAATAATATGAAATACTTTGGTCAACTTAATGCCAATCAAAGTGTTGAATATTTCCTATTTTAAAATAATCTCTGGCTTTTTACGCCTGATCCTCGTTTAAAAGGTTTGCCATTGTAAAAAAATAGAAAAGTTTTTGCCAAATCTCCGTCTTACGGCTGGCAGACCATTTTCAATGTTGCCGCTTGCTGCCAGTATAATTTTTCATTGTCATATTGTTTCTTGGTGATGACTATTGTCTGCGGTTGGGGTTGATTATGGCAGGCCAACAAAATAGAAACAATAAAAAAAAAAACAACAACAACACAACTGTTCATTTTATTATACATTTATTTTTGTTGCCACCATCTTGTTCCCGTGTGGTCTTATATCAATCTTGCGGTTATGCGTTTTTCTTTCTGTTGCCCTCTATCGCTGTAACTGTTCTGGATGTCGAGAGGAACCCTGGCAACATCTGGAGTTGTTTATTTCACATGGCCGTTGTGTGTGTGTAGGCTGGCAGGAGTCCGTGCGTGTTTGCTGCTGTCACATTCTGTGCCGCAAGAGCCGTGAGCTGTTGCCGCCTTATGAAGACCATATGTTATTGTTTGTGTTCATATTGACTGCAATAAGTCTTATTGAGTTTTTATTGTTGATCGCACTCGGTTAGTCTTTCTACTTTTTTGCCCTTTTCTTTTATTTTTCCGGATGGTTTGTTGTTGTTCCTGTGTGTTTTGAATTTATTATACGTTATTGGCATACATACATACATTTCGTCTAGAAATTTGTAAACGAGTTTTTGTTTTTATTGTTAATAAAATTTAATATCACACAAAATACTTACATATGTGTGTGTGTGTGTGTGTGTGTGTGTGTGTTGAATGGAAAACGTCGTTAAGAAAAGGAAGTTCATATTTTAGAACCGATTACGGCCCATTTGTGTATTGAGCAGATGAAAACGCTTTGTTTTTGCAAAGACTTTGGATATTTTTTTGCGCAATAGAGTCTGGCTACCAGAGCGTATGATGTATTTTAATTAAAAACTAAATTAGCGATTATACTTCCATACACAGATGAAGACGTCAAACCGGTTTAACAACTATAAAATAATTAAACAAATTACTTATAGACAGAATCGTTAAGGACGAGAACAGTTTGAAAAATTTGGCAGTTTTTGTACATTTCAGAGTAGCAATTTGAAGCTCAATAGCCTGTAGCATTGTCGCAACTCAACCCAACTAACCACAGCTGGTGGGCTTTTGCATGTTTTATACGGATTTTGTTCTACGAATGAGGGGAATTTTAATTTTTCTCCCAAAAATTCTACTTTAAGCCTTGAAAAGTAGCTTCCCTTAGTTAAAATATTCTTTGGCCAGCGTTTTTTCCCATCCTCAAAGTAGTTTTGATACACAATTTTTAGTACGTCACACTCTCTCGTCTCACGTCACTCTCAGCAATTCGGTTTTATCGCCAAATGCCATTATTTCTTGAGCCTCTTCGGTCGTGGGTGGTAACAGGAAAAGTCCGCTGTAAGCCAAATCTGGTAAGTACAGTGGCTGGGATATGATTACGGTGCTGTGGTTGGCAAAAAAAATCACGTTTTTTATACTCAAAATTTTGAAAAAAAAAACTTCGCTGCCATAAAATTTCCGACAAAATTACTTGGCAAGAGCAATCGGATATGCTGATATCCTCAGCAACTTTTCTAGTAGTGATTTTATGATTATCCACAACAATTTTCTTTACTTTCTCAACATTGTCAAGGGGTGTTAATGTGCTGGGGCCCTCGGGGCATCATCGATGTCATTCACAACTTCTCGACCAGCTCGGAATCACTCTATCTATCACTTCTAAACATTTTTTTCAGCTCAGAGTACTTTTGAGCATCTAATTTCAGTTATAATAAAAGAAAATGAATTTATCGACAGCAAAAAATCGAGTTTTAACTGTGAAACGTTAAAAAGGATAATCGACTTCATTCATTTTAAAGGAAGAAACTGAATCAGCTTACGGATTTCGCATTATGGGCCAAGCCTTAACATTCGTTATCTTTTAGAACTACAGAAAACTTATTAAACGGAACACTTCTCTGACCCATTTGAGACTTGTGAGAAATTATGAATCTGAACTGGATGAAATAAAGTTTATAAATAGCCAAATAGCCGCTCAGTTCAGTTTTTGGAAAAAAAACTATATTAAATTAATTCCTTAAAGTTTGGAAAAACTTGGCTGATCTTTTTAAATCATAATATAATAATCTTTAAATCTCAGATCTTTACTCTTTTTTTTTTAAATAAAATTGTCCATAAATTTAAATGATTTTAGTTCAACATTTTTTGGTTTGCTTTTGGAAGAAGTTTTATTAGAATTTTCTCAAGAACAACAAAAGACCACAAACAAAAGTTTAAAGAATAGTACAAATATTAAAGGACCCCAGCACTGCATTAATTTTTCAGGTGTTCTTCAGGGTTTTGCTTCTCCTGAAAGTCAACAATAATTGAGATAAGCCTTTTCGATATTAAGCCATCGTTGCATATGTATGTTTCTAAGATTTTATTGCAAATGCAAAAGTCTACAAAAGCATTCGTTGTCAAATACAAAAACTTGCGAAAAATTACACCATTTTTAGGGCAAACCAAATTTAGTGACCCAAATCCTCTTCTCTTCGAAGTCAAAACAGAAAATATATTTCTAACAAATTGATAATTTCCTCTTTTTTATTTTTGTTTGTTTGGATTAAGAAGTTTAAATATTTCGAACTTTCTGTTCGAGTTTAAGACGACAAATTTTTTTAAGCTGTTCAGGCTGGTTCAGGAGGTTTCCAAAACCCCTTCAAAAACTGCACAATGATGATTCAACGCAGTAGTGTTATTTGTTTTTTTGTTCAATTTACATTAGGGCAAGTTCATTAGCAAGCAGAGAAATCTCATTTATGGAATTCTTTTGCAATTTCTTAGTTTAAACACACACACACACGCACACATAAAGAGCAGTATGTCCATGATGGCCAAACAAATAATTCTTTTTCTGTTTTCATCGAACAACAGACTGTGGAATGAAAGAAAAAAGTTTTATTTCCATTTTTTTTTTCGTTGTTGTTCCACTCCACACTTTTTTCTCTTCTAATTTTCTTATTCACTTTATTACTCCTTTCATCTCGAGTACTGCCGCCAGTATATGTGTGTACATGTGCATGTTTGATGCATGACGAGTCTGTACTCAAACCACTGCATGGATATTTATATACAGAGTCATGCTTGTATTTGTAACTTACAACTTACCGGCAATGGTTTTTTTTTATGTACACAAAACATAAAAATGTTTAAGTTTATTTGTGTATGAGTGTGTGTGTGTGTGTGTGTGTGTGTGTGTGTGTGTGTGTGTGTAGTTGAACTGGTAACTGGTTTCATAGATTGACTGATTGATTGTTTGATGGATGGTTAGTGGTGGGTTTGAATATTTGATTTGCTTGAGTTGATTTAGGTTTTGAATTTGATTTAGTTTTGGTTGGCTACAAACAAACACACACTTTTCCACACACATTCACTCACTCACACACTTACTCACACACACACACACACACACACACACATGCCTTCCATGAACCAAAAGAGAAAACTAAAGTAAATAAAATGAGCTCTTGTGCAAAAAATACAATTGTTAATACATACGAGTACATGTCCATATATTTTGTATTTACATGCAATAAAATAGAAAAAAACTATGAAATAAACTACGAAAAAAACCAAGAAAAATAGAGTAGAAAAGAAATAAACGAATTAATGAACTTATAAAGCGTAAAGTTTAACGAATATGTTGTAATAGGGCAACAACAAGTCCGCCAGGGATAGAATATTTAACTAGAAAACTTTAATGTACATTATCATTATCTAAATGACTGAAAAATGGGGTAAAGAAATAACCAAGAAAATTATTCAGTAAATTCCCAAAACCAAATCAGAACTATAAAGAGAAATATATTAAATAATTACTTGCTGCTAAACAGCTGTCCCCTTTTCATTTGAAATTCATAGTTTTTACAGTTAATTAGTCCTTTTTTATGACCATGAAATGTGAAATTGTCCTTAAATTATTTGATTTTAATTTGAAATGATGTTAAATAAGCATGAACTGCTTATCGGCATTTTAGATTGATTTAACATGATTTCATTTTAAAATGAATTTGTTTAAATCAATAGTTTTACAGTTAATAAGTTTTTCATGACATTGAAATGTAAAATTGTTCATAATTTATTTCCTTATAATCCGAATTTATATGTTTTAAGTGAACATAAACCGTTCGTTGGGATTTCAGTTTGAATTAACATGATTGCATGTTAAATTGAATGTATGCTATTTAATAGTTAATAGTTTTTCTTATGACACTGAAGTTTCAAATTGTCCTCTATTTGAACGGCTCATTAGCCTCATTTTAAATGGATTGTCCGCAATTTATTTGATTTTAATCTGAAATCATGTAAAATAAACATGAACTGCTGATTAACATATTCCGCTGAATTAATATGATTCCAGCTTAAGCTGAATACTGTTTTTCTAGTTAGAGTTCCTTTAATTTTACTAAATCTTTTTGTTTTAATTACTTCTTTCAAGCAAATTAATTGTTGCCATCAAATATTCTTAAAACTCTTAAACCTCTTTTAATTTCTGAGAAATTTTGAGCTTCAATATGTGCAATTAAATTGCAAATTTAATGAAACTTATAATTTAATCTCTGGAAAAGAGGGTGTGCTGGCTTAAAACTCTAAAAATTGAATCCTTATTAATTATGTGGCAATAATTTGGCTCAAATGACAATGTATGCAATTAGTTGCACATAAATACCCAATTAAGCTGCCACGACAAAAGCTTAAATGTATTTATTTGCCAGTAAAACCTTTAATTTAAATTCCAATTGGAATGTTAATTTTGTGTTAGAAACGGACGGTGCATGAATTGTGGTATAATTTGATTTCTATTTTCTTTTTGTTAGTTGAATGCCATAATGGAGGCAATTTTTGGCAGCTGAAATCTGCGTTGCTGGATAAAATAAATGATTTTGTAAAAGCGAAAAGAATTCGCTAAAAAAATCCGCTTCGTTCTCAAAGAAACGTGCATATATTTTCCTTATTGAAATTAAAGGTTTTCCAGCGTAGAAACGGAAAGTAGTGAACGTACATTTTAGGGCTGTTCCAGTGGTTGGAAGGGAAAACTACTGACTTAGAGAGTATTTACGAATTTTAGTTTGCCGCATCACTTGGATAATTTCCAACATATTGTAATAAGTGAACGAAAATTTCGGGCCTGTCCCACGATAGCGCACATTAACGTTTGATGGCCCAAACGGCTGATTTATTTGTGAACATCATTTTATAAGTTGACTGGTTGAATCAGTTTTGTGTGTTTTTTTGTTTGTTTATTCTAACTTTCGACAAAGTGGGACAGCCTAAAGTATAAACATGCAGTAAAATATGAAAAAATTTAAAAAGTTAAAGAATTTTGTCTGCATAAAGTTGTTGTTATTGTACTTGTCATAGACGAAATTGTGGAGTTTGAAAGTTTCGCACACGCAATAACATATGATCGCGATTTGATTATATGAATCGTTTTCTAGGGTGCTTTAACACAAAATTCTATTCAAATAATCGCAATTCCAAATATCGTTTTTATCTTTCCTAATTTGTCCACAATGAGTAAAAGTTTGTTGTTTTAATCAGGGATTTATAACAAAAGAAACTTTTCAAGAAATATTTCTATTAATTACGGAGGCAGCACTATTTGTGAAATCTTCACAATTGAGCCCCCCCCAAAAATGTTCATGTTTAGTAATTGTTTTTCCTACTGCTGAAGTTAATTAAGAGTAATTTGGGTTGGTCACGTGATTGGATCTCGCTATAGATTTTTTTGCAACTAGAACATATTGAAGTGTTGAATGTTTTCATCATATAAAGAGTTCGAAATTTATCTGACCTGAATAATTGAAGAAATAAATTTCAGCAGCAAATTTCTGCTGCTGCTGCTTTAGTTACAAGTAATAGATTGACTATTAAATGATATTTTTATTTTGTCATGTTGAATGAAACCACTTAGACTTAAAGGAAAAGCTGTTGCTTCTAGTTAATTATTCTTTAATTTAACTAGACCTTTTGAAGTAGAAGTTTGTTGAAGAAATAAGTGGCAACAAAAAAGAAATATATATTCAAAACAAGTTCAGTATTTGGTGCAAATGTCTTGCGAAAGTGCAAATGTCTTGCGAAAGTGCAAATGTCTTGCGAAAGTGCAAATGCAAAAAAACTTGGGTTATTCTTTTGCAATCGAACAATTAACTCTGTGAAGTTTTAGCATAACAGCTTAAGTTAAGATAAGAGGAAAATCAATTTTTGGCATCTATTTTAATTAAAAATTGTCATTAAAGCAAAATTAGGAAGAAATAGAAGAAAATATTACGAAAAGAATTTCGCCAAACCAAATTTTGTAATATATCCTAAAATTAACAAAATTAAATGCACATTTTGCAATTTTCAGATTCGACTTAAGCTGTTATGACAAAATGCCATAGAAGTGTAAGAGTTTGCATTCGCAAAACCGATGCCTTTTCGTTACATGTATTTTGTATTTTATTGCAAATATCAGTTGTTGTATAAGTTCCTGTACAACAACATTAAAAATAGCTGACTTTGCGAAATAATAACTCTTTGTATTATAACTTTGCAATGAATTTGAATACAATCTATTTAATACTGTTGGATTTTGGAAATTAGTGTATTTTTGAAGTGCCCCAAAAAATAAATACTAATATAAAGAAAATAAAAAATACTAATAATTAATAATAATAAATAAAAATTAAATTTATTATTTTTCACGATTTTTGTACTGCTTTGAGAATAACACATTGCCAGACTTTTTCAGTGTATCTTTTTAAATTTTTAAAACGTTTTTTTTTTCAATTTTATTATTATTTATTATTTATTTATGTATTCAGATTTCTAATAATTACAATTATAATAAACTAAATTAAAAAGCAGTAGCAATTAATGCATCAGCTGTTGTATGTATCAGCTGTTATATAAATCAACCGATGTATGTATCAGCCGTTGAATGTAGCATCTGTTGCATGTATCAGGTGCTGTATGTAGAAGCTGTTGTTTGTATCAGCTGTTGAGTGTATCAGCTGTTGAATGTAGCAGCTGTTGTATGCATCAGCTGTTGTATGTATCACCTGTTATATAAATCAATCGATGTATGTATCAGCTGTTGAATGCATCAGCTGTTGTATATATCAGCTGTTATATATATCAACCGATGTATGTATCAGCTGTTGAATTTATTATCTGTTGTATGTATCAGCTGTTGAATGTAGCAGAAGTGTTGTTTGTATCAGATGTTATATAAATCAACCGATGTATGTATCAGCTGTTGAATGTAGGATCTGTTGCATGTATCAGCTGTTGTATGTAGAAGCTGTTGTTTGTATCAGCTGTTATGTACATAGCCTGTGGAAAATCCAGCAAAGCTGCCAAAATGCGGCCAATACCGTTGCAAATTTGCCCTACAAAACGCACCAAAAACCGAATTCCCCCAATATAATGTTTAATTATCCGATGAGTCACTTAACATCATTTTTGCTTTACTAAAAGTTCTTTAAATGTATACAAAATGTGTACTGGGCTCGATTTAACACACACACACACACAGCCACAGACACACATACAAAGACACAGACATATCGTATCCTATTAATTTGTGTGCGGCTGTATGCTGCGAACTGTTTCTCTTCAAACAAAATATTTTAATGTAAAAGTTAATGTACACAATGACATCATTAACCTCTGAATTTCATAAGAAGCTTTGCGTACAGTGCACTTAATTCAATGGCGTACGAGGACTGTGAATTTCAGCAATTTAACATGTAATTAAAAATGCTGCTTCCACACAAGTGAAAAAGCAGACGACACAATGCAAGACATGTGTTTTAACGTGAATTGTTACAATTTAAGCTGAGATGAAGTGGATGCTTCAAATTAAGTAGCAGAAGTCTTTAAGATATTGATAATTTAATATATGTATGTATGTGTTTAGACTGGCAACCGTGTGCGTTTTGTAGACACGCGGGTGGGCTCAAGCAGGATGTAAGATTTAAGATCTCTTTAGGTAAAACTTTCATTCTTTAAGAGATCAATATAATAAACTTTTCCGTTTACATTTAAAAAAAGTGTTTTCACGACAGCATCGAAAGTTCTTAAACGTTGTAAAGAAGGCTATTATTTCCATGTAGTGTGAAATATCTGCGTAAATTTCGTGGTTTTGGGGGAAGCAAACCATCGTGCCATGACCTCCATAACCTCGAACCGGTTGCATAGAGTAACCAACATGGTATAAACTATCCTGCTAAAACCTCATGCTGTTGTTGTCCCCATATCACCTAGTTCGGTTCAAGTGAAATTAATAGTCATTGTCTTTTAGAAAGCAATCGCGTGGCTTAAGCGGTTCTCACCGATTCGCTGACCTTAAATATTTTTTCAACATGTTGTATATGTTCGTGGATTCCATGTGGATCCCATGTGGATTCGCAGCGTTTTTAATTGGAAAAATTTTATAATTCTTTGATACAATTAAGAGCCAATTACCAACAACTTCAAGCCCATTTCAGCCAACACATATCATTGCCTTGCAGCTCTTGGGTTACTTGAATACTGTGTGCAAGTATAGAGTCCACGTCTTGGCCTAGTACTTGCCAAATTGTAGTATGCGACAGCCCCAGTTTTGGCGTTTAACATAAAGTCAACTGCTTTATATTCTTCTGCACATTCTCAATACACAGTGGTGAGGTTTTCGGCTGTTCTTGTGTTTTGTCCAATTGTAGGACAATTACAGCGACTATAAAATGCTTAAAGCGATACAAAAAACTACCGATCGTGATTAGACGGTATGAACAGTTTTGATTCCCATTGATTTATCTGGTGATTTGACAAAAGGGACTGAATAAATGACAGCCAACTAGATAGATTCGGCTGCGAAAGTTTGGCCACTTTGAGCTGTCACAGCTTAAAAGCCCTTATTGGAAGGCCCTTTAAGTCGCAACTGCATAGTTAATTGCTCGTACCACACACCCGCATCGCACACATTCCCCAACATGTGTCCCACGCTCATTCTCAATTGTCTGCAAATAATTGTACAAAATTGTGTCGATGTAACGCCATTAACGTTTAACTATTAACTGATAGCAAAACTTTATTGTTCCTGCAGGTCATAATTACTGTCCAATGACGATGTCAGTTATTCCATTATGTAGCCTGCAGCCGATTTCTAATCGCCAGAACAAAACCAGATTTTCTGCATACACCCAAAATTTTGTGTCATTCAATTTGCTGAGCAAAAAGACAAACAGAAAAAAGCCATCATTTGTTGTTCAATGATTTTCAACGCACTTGAACTGAAAAGCAATTGTGACACTGAACGCAAAATGCCTCAAGTTCCCCTTATGTTATCAAATTGAAAAGTAAAAACTTTAATTATACTCTTCCTGTAAAATGTGTAACCTGAGCAATAATTGCTTTACAATTCGGCCGTTTTAGGCAGCCCTTTTGGTACAATCGTGTTGTTGTTTCATTATCGTAAAACACAAATAGTGCATGCACGTGCATGTGTTGGTGTAGGTTTCAATATTCATACAGCGGCTGACTTAATTTGCAAATTTGAGCGCTTGTAAGATTTATAGACTGGGGAGTGTTTAACATTTGTGCTGTAAATTAATTTTCAATTGACATTTAAATTGGAAAGAAAGTGTATTATCTTTTGCCCGGTGACACAAATTAATAAGGGGTTGCACAGTGGCATGAATGCCTATAATAAGTGGCCGAAAATAAAAACAAATATCATATAGGAAAGTTGTGTACAGATGAGGATCAAATCTTACAATATGGTCCGTTTTAGCTGTCAATTTTTGTACAACGTACAACGTGCCCAGAAAACAAAACATTACCCCTTCAGTGTAAGACAACAAAATTGTTAGACACATGGCAAGTATGAAAACACACACAGGTGTCATTGCAAGATGTTGGCAAGATGGGAAGTTGTGTTCAAATAAATGCACCTTACAAGGACACCATTGTCCGGATAAATGCTTTTGTTGGCAACATTTGCCCATGAATATGAATACTTTAAGCCAGATTAGGCAACTTTTTGCCATATAATCATCTGACATCCCCATGAATGCACAATTTTTGTTGGCACCTAAATTTATTGTCATATAACTGTTAGGAAATAAAATTGTAAGAATTTCTTACATTCGCCGGAATTGGCAAATTTTCTCTTGCCATAACAATTTCAACACATTTGTTGCATCTTACAATATTGTAAGATGTGACAAACGCTTTATAAAATTTCAATTCTTCACTTAATTTAAATTGAAAAGGTAATTTAAATCAGCAACTGGAATGAAAATAGTAAGACAAAAATAGTGATATTGTAAGAAAATTTTACACAGACACTTTTTTTTGAAAAACTAAAAGAGATTTTAAAACGATCTGTACATGAAATGAACAAAAGAACGAAATGTTGTCTCGGTAGGAGAGATTTGGTAACAAGGTTTGTCGAAGCGTGCTGGAGCGCAGGGACGGAAAAGTGAGATTTTTTTTTTGTGTAAAACATTTTCTATAAAATATATACTCCTGTTTTAGAGGCATTCAAAACACAATTGTGTGTGGAAAAGTTCTTTATCATACGACCACGTACGAGTATTCGCATCATCTGTTTGCCCAACACTTATTATATGCGGTTCAATAGTCTGTTGCCATCATTATTAATTATGTACAAACAAGAGCATTTAAATTATCAACACAAGTATTAAAAACAGCACATTAAGCTGATTGTAAAAATTATTGCTTTAAGAAGCCAATTATATCTACTCGTATATTGATAACAAACAAAAAATTGTGCTGCTTTTATTTCTTTATCAGTGTAAATTTTTCACATTTTCACCAGCAACACGTGACTGGCAACAACGAACAAAGATGAAGAAAAAATTTACTTTTAAGCAAAAAATTTGTAAGTTTTTAGTTCCACGCATCTGCTGAGTTCGCTTTTGTAAATTGGTGCAAAGTTCTTTCAGTTCTTACTCAGTAACTCCGTAATGACATGCGATAATATTTTAATTGTTTATTTCTACAAATTGAAATAATAACATTTCGCTCATTTACACCACAATCATCATGACAAGTTGCTTATGGGAGCGGTTCTTCGAAATGGAGCTGAATGATTTTATTCTGTAGCGCATTTTTAAAATAAAAGCAAGAAATTGCAAAAAAAAGTTAATGAAAGGAAAAAAAAGTTATTGAAAATTGCTGTCAGAGCCGGAAAAACTTTGGTGACTACGTCTTTGAAATGAAAAATTTTAACAGCCAGCTTTGCCAAAAAGGCAAACTGAAATTTTTGTTTAAATTATTACTTTTCTTTAGCGAAAAGCGGGTGAATCTTGAAAACGCTGTTAAGGGAAACCATATTCATAGACAGCTTTTACTATAATGCGCTGGCAAGACCATTTGACTTAGACTGTTAGACTTTTGACTTTGACAATGAATACAAAACTGCAAAATATTTTGATTTGGCTGTTAATTCCAACCATTAAGTTTATGTTCTTATGGTCTGGCAACATTATTGTTTTCACACTGTTGATACTTTCAGTTGGAGTTTTTCGATAACGTATACAAAACTTCTAAGCCTTTTGCCAGCTTACAGATATATTCAAAGTCTTGGACAGAAATCGAATTCTGGACTGTTGATCCCACTACTCGACTCTGAAAATATTTATAGGCTGGTTTAGCCAAAGCCTTGACTTTGGTATTCTAATAGTCTGGCAGCTTCAGTACTTTGGCATAATTGACACTGTCAGTGAGAGGTTTATAACAGCGCATACAAATCTGTAAAAGCATTTTGCTCTCTGATAGGAGTCAAGTTTTTGCTAGGAATCGATTTCCAGTCGAATACTCTACTAAATCATTCAACGAGGCACCCAAGAAATGTAAAAGATTTAGTTATATGGCCCAAATAAATATTCTGTTGAAAGCTGCGCAGAATTTGACGTTTAGCCAGGGAATTAGGGAATTGGTATTCTTTTTATGACAGAGCGCTTTCGCATTGAGCAAATGAGCGACGCAAGTCATTTGCCAACTGCAAGCATGTGTCGGTGCAAACATCACCTATTCCTGCTCCTTCAAGCCGACCCAAAAACACAAAAATTTAGCCCGAGTATCTATTTTTCTTTACTCTTCAAATTTTCCAAAAATCTTTTTTGCCAATCTTGAGAATATTTCTTTAAACAATTTAAATGTATGTATGTATTTTTTTTAAGTCTTCGAAGAAAATATTATGCACTTATGATTAAAATATGCATATGTATGCATATCGTTACCTGAATATGGAAGCGCCTTAACTCGTTTTTTTTTTTTCAAATCGAAAAAAATTTACGTGATCTGAGTAAAAAAATAAATGCAGCTGAAAAAAGTTGCGCGACTACAAAACTTAAATGTTTATCAAGTTTTTTCTCTCTGCTGAAACGTTAGGAAGACATTACTTAGGGCCTTTCTATAGTACGGTATCGATAGGTGTATATGTATGTGTGTGTGTATGTGCATATAATTAAATTGTTTTCTTAGTTTTTGTGTTTTTTTTTATTATTCTCTTCTTATATTATCTGGCAAATGTCAAAAAGGCAGAAAAATATAATTGAATATTCCGAAGACTCGTATCAATATTTCCAATGAGAGCAGCTTGATATTCACAAATACAAATAAAACAGAAAAATGCAGATGGCCACACAATAGTTAAATACACAAACAAGCTGTTGTAAAAATATATGTATTTAAGTCCCAGCACTTGTGCACGCAAATATACTGCACACACACACATACATACATACACACATAAATGTATGTGGATGGATATAAAAAACAAATTGATTTATAAAAAAAGAGAATTTTTAATTTGATCCGAAAGTAAAGCAGTAGAAAATAAGCTCATTTGTGGTCGTCTCTGGCGAGCGAGTGTCAAACAGAATGTGTTTGTTTGAGTGTTGAAGTTAATGTGTGTCTTTCAGCTCTCAGTGCATGTTTGAAATTGCATTGATTTGAACGTGCAGGCCACATGAGTGTCGCCATGACGATGCTGTTGATATCCACATCAGCCAGTTAGCATCTTGGTCGGTCAGCAAGGCCAGAGCCCAAAGCAAAAAAGAGGGAATTAAGTATTTTCATACATACACACATACATACATTCATACACTCATACATATATATTTTATTTACTTACTATTTGCTTTTTCTGTATTTGAAGCGGAACCAGAAATTGAGGAATTATTAAAGACTTGGTAGAAACAGAAACTTTTGGCATGAAATAAATTAGAGTCTTTTTTTTTTTTTTAGTTTTAGTTTTACTACGTGTCTGATTCTAAAACAATGGATATAAATTTCATCAAGCGTTTAACAGTTGAGCACAACTTTCACACATATTTTACTAAAGAAAAAACGAATATATAATAATATAGAAATGTCTTTTAATAGGTTTCAGTTTGGTTGCTTTTGATGTGCTAATTCTGCTATTTTATTCTTACCCAGGAGACGAAATCCAATATAAATTTATATATAAAGTTTTTTTCTGAACGAGCCAATTTCCTACAACAATAAATGTTTATGTGAAATTTTTTTTTAACCCTCTTACGGTAATTTTATAAGTTGTAATTCTTTTGAAGAAAACTTTTTCTAAAACCATAACTTTTCAATAGAAAATTCTTTGTAAACGAATAAATTTTGAATAAAAAACTTTTTTAAAATAAAAAGAGTTTTTTAGTAAAGGGTGGTTAAATTTCAAGAGCCGATGTTGATTTTGAATAAAACACAAACTATTTAGGAAATTATTGTAATTTTATTTTATTATGATGTATTGGTATTACTCAATTATGTATGGAACAAAATATCGGCCAAATGGGCGCCGCGATTTCGGCGGCACACCTCCATCCGATGGTCCAAATTTTCGATGACGCTGAGGCATAATGGAGGTTCTATGCCGTTAATGTGCCGAATTATCTAATCCTTTAAGTCTTGAATTGTTGCTGGGTTATCGACGTACACCTTTTCTTTCAAATAACCCCAAAGAAAAAAGTCCAACGGTGTCAAATCACATGATCTTGGCGGCCAATTGACATCGCCATTACGTGAGATAACACGGCCATTGAATTTGTTGCGCAAAAGAGCCATTGTTTCGTTAGCTGTGTGGCAAGTGGCACCGTCCTGCTGAAACCACATATCGTCCACATCCATATCTTCCAATTCGGGCCATAAAAAGTTCGTTATCATCTCACGATAGCGAACACCATTCACAGCAACTGCCTGACCGGCCTCATTTTGGAAAAAATACGGCCCGATGATGCCGCCAGCCCATAAACCGCACCAAACAGTCACTCTTTGTGGGTGCATTGGTTTTTCGACAATCACTCTTGGATTCTCATTCGCCCAAATGCGGCAATTCTGTTTATTGACGAATCCACTGAGGTGAAAATGTGCCTCATCTCTGAAGATGATTTTCTTCGAAAATTTATCATCCACTGTTGCCATTTCTTGCCACCATTCTGCCCATTCACGACGTTTGGAATGGTCAAGAGGCTTTAGTTCTTGAGCCAATTGCACCTTGTAAGCGTGTAAATGCAAGTCTTTATGCATAATGTTCATCAACGACGAGCGTGAGAGGTGCAATTGTTGGGAACGACGACGAGTTGAGGTGGACGGCTCTTCAGCCACACTATCGCGAACAGCAGCAATATTTTCTGCAGTACGAGCTGTACGAGCATGCACTGGTGTTCTCACATCTTCTACAGACCCGGTTTGCTCGAATTTTTCCACGATTTTTGCGATTGTACGCACATTTGGACGATGAAATTGACCAAAAAAATTACGAAGTGCACGATATGCATTTTGATTTGAACTCCCATTTTCATAATAAGTCTGGATAACTTTAACACGTTGTTGGATTGTGTATCTCTCCATGGTTCAAATTGAATAAGTCTGAAATAGAGAAATGTCAAATAAAATTCGGAAAAAAACTTGGCGTTTAGGTGTGGTTCACATTCAACATCGGCCCATACAATTTAACCACCCTTTACAAGACATTTGCCAAAGCATTGAGTCGCTATTAAAGCTTTTTCTCAAAAGCAATAAATCATTCAACGCTAAGTTTACAGAGAACAATTTTCCTAACCATAATTTTTCCCATTGTGATATATATTCTGAATAAAATTTTCCACAAGGCAATTTTTTCCAAAGCGATAAATTTTCTACAGAAATGTTTTTGCTTAAGTGATACATTTTGTGAACGATAAATTTCCCGTAGAAAGGAGAAAAAACACCTAAACAAAAAATAATAATAAATTTTTTAGAGAAAGATAAGTTTTCGAGAGAAAATTTTTTAAATATTGGAAAATAAATATTCTGAAGAAAATTTTCCTAAAAGTATAAATTTTTGTGAAAAAAAAAACAATTTTCTTCAATGAAAAAATATTGTGCAGAAAATTTATCCTAAAGCGTAATAAAAAATGTTTTCCCAAAAAACTTTCCTTCAAAATCGATAAAATTTTTGCAAAACAATAATTCTGTAAAGAATTTGTTTCCTACAGTTAATAAATTTTCTATAAAAAATTTTTCTTAAGCAGATAAATTTTTCCTGAAATTTAATAAAATTTTAATTCTTTCCAAGACGATTACTTTTTTTTTTTAAAAATGTTTTCCGAAGCTATAAATTTCTGCTGGTCAAATTATTTCAAAGTTTTAAACTTGCAAGAAAAAATTCTTTCGTAAGCCTTCGCTTATGCCTTTGACGACGACGACTTACATGACATTTGCTTGCCATCACGTATTGGTGGCCAAAATTCTTTTGACTCTGCATTTGCCAGCGAATTAGATCCGCAATAGCAGCTAATTAACGAATTCCAATCCATTTGCTGTGCTGTGCAGAGCAGTGACCAAATTAATATTAAATTTTGTAAACAGAATGACAGCATTTACTTGCATTCCTTTAGTCTTTGGCTAGGAAAAAAGGGGGGGGGGCGTGTAATTAGAGCCAGTTTGTGTGCTACCAGGGTATTTCGTTTCAGACATCGCTCAAAGTCATAAAATCATACACTTGATCTTGTGTATGTAGTCTTTTAAACATGCCACAGAGATTAATATGACAACATGATTATCATTATGACAACCGTGATGATGATGGGGAAGGTGATGATTTTGTAAAGGTTCATTATGGCCATTTGTTGTTACTTTTAGTAAAACTTTTAGTAAAACTGCAAACACACATTAAACGGCCACAATTGTACACTGGCTCTGCTCAGCTACACTCATACATACATTCATAACTGATTAAACCAGGGCAATTACTTTAATAAATGTGTGCTTGTGTGGGTGTGTGCGTGTGTGTGTGTGTGTTTGGGTGTTTGAGAGGACGTGAGTGTGTGTGGGAAAGTGTTGATACAGGCAAAAACACATTTCCCAAAATCTCAAACATGCCATCATGGTGCATCATCATAATATGTTTTCATATGTGTTTTTAAGTATTTTTTTGTGTTTGTTTTTATTTATGCATGTTTTTGTTATAGTTTTAAAATTTATGCAGAATTAGAAAATTCACGGATGACATGACGATGGTTAAATCAGACATTGAAATTTATGCAGTTCATTAATGTTTGGCTTGTGGTTTTTATTTTTCTTTTTAGTCAAACAGATACTTTTACTGGTGATAAATATGGCTTTAGAACTCGTTTTGTTTTCTATCATAATTATTTTACTCTTTCTTTGAATTCTTTTTTAAGTGTATGTGTTAAATTGTAGAATAATTGTGTGCAATTAGATATTAAGTTGGTTCATATAAGACAGAATTCTGTTGTCCCTGCAGCGTAGACGCTGTTTGAAAAGAGAATGTATGGACTAAATTTGAAGTGTATGGAGATCAGACTAAAAATTGGAATAGAAATTTATCAAAAGTAGGCAATAAAATCAGAGAAATAATAATAATTTTTCCCGGGACCGGACTCGAACCTCGAACAACAGAATTCAAGTATGGCAAATAAACGTTCAAGAAGGACGGATAATTTAAAGACATTTCACTTGGTGGTTTTACTGAGCGTATTCGAACTTTTTTTTTCGTTCAAACAAAAAATCTAAATGCTAAAAAAGTACAACAAAAATTTTGTAAAAAAATAAAATAAATTTTCCAGACAAAACTTTTATAATGAAAAAATTTTAGAGTGATAAATTTTCATTTGACAAAATTTCGAAACTTTATTCTGTTTATTTCGCTGAGTGCTATATTTTCCGGCGCGATAAGTATCCTTTAGAGCAACTTCTGACGCGATGTTGAAGTTGTCTGCACAAAATGTTTGTAAACGATGAGATCTCTATAGAACATTTCTTTTAAGAATAAGCAGACACGAATTATATAGAGAACATCGTTGTTGCCTTATATAGAAAACTTAAGACACGTTAAATTTTCTATAATATTTGCTTTTAGCGAAAAGTTTTAAAATTTTTGTAGCTCTAAATTCGAATTCTTCATGTCAGTTAAACTGAATTTTAATTCTTTGAAAGCTATTTCTGCTTGAAATTGGACTACGTCAGTCAATTTGTTTCGTGTGTGCCTTCTTTTTTTCTTTTGGCAATATGATGAAATCCAGTTGATGAAGTGCGGATTTGGTGCAGGTGAGTGCTGGTGGAGAAATTTATATAATCGATAAGCGAATGTTCGTTCTGTCATAGAGCCTTGAAAATGTATAGAATTCAGCTGCATACAATTATTTAGGACATGTTCTTGCAACTCCATTTCTACCAGACAAATTTTTCCGTTTTTGTGGTTAAAGTTGTAGCAACTGTTGCCCTGAAATACTCCCAGCAGCAGGTTGAAACCATTTTGCAGCATTTTATTTGCTTTCGTTAAAAAAATATACAGAATTTCATAAAAGAAAGCATTAATACGAAGTAGAAATAGTTTTATTGCCATGTAGTTTCTGTCCCAAGTACAATCATCGATTGGTTATTGTTTCAATTTTATTTGAGAATTTTCAACCACAAAAACTTTGAGCTGAAGATTATTGTGCCGGCGCTGCAGTTATTTGTATTGTTTAAATGAATCAGCGTGATTTGTGGGGGTTGTGGAGGGGCCTTTATTTATTTTCAGCTTGAATTGGACTTGAAGTTGATTCTAGTTGAGTCAAGTTTGTGTGCTGTGGTGGTTTCAGTTGTTGTTTAACAGCATTTATTGCAACTTTAGACTCGGGGTTTGCCAACACAAAATGCTGGTACTGCTGCTGCTGCTGCTGCTGTTTAAATGTATTTGTATGTGTATGTCTATGTGTGTGTGAATGTGTAGGAGCGAGTGCTTATTGGATTCGCAACAAAGTTGTTATTTGATTGTGATTCGTTTAAGTTTTAGACCATTTGTTTTATCACAATAAATAACATCTTCAGATACATATTTATTCAAAATATTTTGCTTATTTGCTGCTGGTTATATTATTTAATACTCAGAGACGTCGAAAAATAAATGTAGTTTTGGGTGTTGTTGTCGCCAGCAAGACATGGCCACATGTATACTAATTAGATTTAGGTTTTAATCATTGAGGTCCACCAACAAAACTGTGGGTGCAGTGGCGAGAAAGCTACCCAGCAAGCATAAGGTTATATGTTTAAAAGCAGAAAAACTATGTTTAGTTGCTTAATTATATATTTGGGCAAATTTACTAGAAAATAATTTCATTATCGAATTGAAAGTGAAACTGGTAAAAGAGATACTAGTTGTGAAATATAAAAATGTACGACGATCAAAACTTGAATAAATCAAAAATTAAATATATCAAAATTTTAATAAATCAAAAATTAATTAAATCAAAATTAATGGAATGAAAATTTAATTAATCAAAAATTAATTAAATAAAAAATAAATAGAATCAAAAATTCAATAAAACAAAAATTAATTAAATCAAAAATTAATTAAATCAAAAATTAAATATATCAAAATTTTAATAAATCAAAAATTAATTAAATCAAAATTAATGGAATGAAAATTTAATAAATCAAAAATTAATTAAATAAAAAATAAATAGAATCAAAAATTGAATAAAACAAAAATTAATTAAATCAAAAATTAATGAAATCAAAAATTAAATATATCAAAATTTTAATAAATCAGAAATTAATTAAATCAAAATTAATGGAATGAAAATTTAATAAATCAAAAATTAATTAAATAAAAAATAAATAGAATCAAAAATTGAATAAAACAAAACTTTAGTAAATCAAAAATTAATGAAAACAAAAATTTAATAAATCAAAAATTAATAGAATCAAAAATAAAATCAAAACTTTAATAAATCAAAAATTAATAGAATCAAAAATTAATGAAATCAAAAATTCAATAAATCGTATATTAATTAAGTTCTCGTAAAGACTTTAAAATAAAAAGGAAAGCATAAACTGAAGCAAAGCAAATTCTTAATAGTTAAAATTTATATGACATGTCATAAAAACCATGACAGGCCTAAATAATGACATGAAATATCATAAAAAATATAACACATTTTAGAAAACATGACACATTATAAAAAAAACATGACTTGTCATGTCATAAAACATGACTTGTCATGTCATAAAACATGACTTGTCATGTCATAAAACATGACATGTAATAAAAAAACATGACCTAGTTGTAGATGTGAGCCCTCATTTACTCTTTAACTGGACCTGGACACCACAATTGGAATGGGATACGGCAATGACTTCTTTGAATAAATTGCAAAGTAGTCTTTTATTAGTGATACAGAAATAAACTAAATGTCACCACTGTCATGTTGCGTTAATGAAAAACTCTTTAGACTTAAAAATTTTATAAAACTCAGTTTATTAGAAGTCACCATCCGTTTGGTGTCTTTGTTTGCTTGTTTTTATATATAAGAAAAACTTATTATAACCTCGGGGGGTGCTTCTCAAAAACGTAACTTCATTTTATCAACCACAAATGAAATAAAACATGAGCTGAAAAGCAGCATGAAAATACAAGGGTGCTATCAAAAACTAAAACATCAACTTGTTTCTCTTTTAGAACAATGAACAGCAAACAGAAAGTAGTTCAAGTTGAGTTTAACACCATTTTTTCGAGTTCTTTTGGATTGAAATTTTTTTTTCCTTTAATTACTGCAGTTTCAGTATGAAAATTATAGCGCAATTAAAATGCGAAATGTAGGGAAATGTGTGGTTTTCATTTCACGCTTCGTTATGTGATACGGAATTTCTGTAGCAACTTCAATTTGTTTCGAGTAAATAAGGGTTCAACAGGACTGCGAGATTTAAGTGAGTAAAACTTTTGAAGTGAGTGAAAATTGTCAATTTGTAAGATCATTCATTGGAATGGCAAATCGCATTGCGATTTCAGAACGCGCATTTGCAACAGACTGCCTGTCAATATATACTTTGTGCCGTATACGTACTGCGAGTGCTCTAACGCACAGTGGCGCCATTTGACTTTTTTCGTTGCAAAAATCATATCTTTTGAACCGAACAAGATAATCGAATAATTTAAATTGCATGTCATAGATAATTGTTCAACCTATAAAATGAGCGGTTGGAGTGGACGCTACACCTTATAGGTGCTTACTTATGGGTTTTCAAAGTTAAAATTTGTGAAAAAATCCAAGTTTTGGTAACAAAAAAATTTTTGTTAAGAATTTTATATTTTTTTGTAGTTCTTTTGTAAGCTTTTCATGTTTTAAGATATTACCTAAAAAATTACAACAAAAGAGTTTTTTTTTAAATGATTTTTTCAATTTTCTGTAAAATATTCATTTTCTTGGTAAGACAAAGTATGTCTAAAATACAAATCATTTCTAAACTCTAATTTTTTTCTAACTCATCTATTTTATGGTAACAAAATCAAATTATTTTTACCAATCTTATATTTCTTAGTTCTTTTGAAAGCTTTTTCTGTTTTAAAGTTATTAGCCAACAAATTAAACAAATTTTTTTTCAATTAATTTTTTGAATTTTCTGTAAAATATTCATCACAATTCGTAACAGAAGGTATATCTAAAAGACTAATCATTTCTAAAGTATAATTCCATTGTAGTTCTTTTCGTGTCTTCACATGCCGCAGGGAAGAAATAAGTGGATCGGAAGATGCTGCTAACATGTTGAAGAGGTCCTCATTTTGCCTCACCCTTGATGCTTTGAACGTGTTCTGCAATCTATATTTTTTGTAAAATTTGTTAAGAGACTCCTGCGCTTCTTCAGAAAGCTCTCCAATTGGCAAAGACTGGTACTCAATTATATCTTTGCCATGCGCCAATATTTTATGGACGGTCGGGGTCAACTTCTTCTGTGGATAAATTTTTGCTAAAAGAGATGCAGTTTCCGATGCATATTCTCCAAATTTTGTAGAATTAACACTTTCTTGGCAGTTTAAAACATTCAAGATCGTTCCCAATCTTTTGACGATTTCATTGTCAATTCCAGTGATTCTAGTTACTGCCTCATCATTTGCAAAAAATCTCCTTGAAGTGTTTCCATCGTTTGAGTTACCGTATCCACACTTGGGGCAGTCTACTTTTAGTCCAAGTTGTTTCCAAAAAGCATTCTTTATTTGCTTCTTTCTGATCTTTTCCTTATCCTTAATTGATGTATTTTCATCGATGTTTTCATCTTGTTGTGGTAGGGTATACGCCAGTTTTAGCAAGAACTCCATACACCTTATCCTTGCGTGCAATGGTGACATTCCATATTCGTAATTCTCCTCGTTTGTAGAATCGTTTAAATTACCGAAGTTCTTCTGACTCTTTTTGCAAATCGGGCATGTCAATGTTGAGGTTGTTCCTGTCAGTTCGTTTACGACTTTTCCGTCAACCATGGTCAGGTGGAACTCGTAACTACATTCAATATATTTTCCTTCTCCAATTTGCAATTTTGTATGCTTAATCTTGCTTATTTGTTCTTCAATGTCCTTCACCGTGGTCCTTATGAGTTCTGCCGATTCCTTTGCAAACTGAAACATTATTGGTCGGCAATAATGCACTGATGACGGTCGATGATTTTTCCAGTGTAGGGAAACATCAGATTTTAGCCGCAATGGAACAACAGATGCCATAAACATATTTCCGTCAGATATTGTAGTGTCATCGGAAGATATCCTTTGCTTATAAACGCTTTGTCCGGATGATCCATCGCAGCCCCATTTGCTGATCAATGTTAGTTTCTGAGGAAGAATTTCCACCTCATTTTCAGGAAGACTTTCCAACAACCGTTTTGCTGTATGGTCCATAAGATCCTGCAGATTGGCTTTCGCAGAGACTTCCGTAAACTCCGTACGCAATGGTCGTGAATTTATTTTGGCTTGCGTAATATGCTTGTATCCGGGGAAAAGGTCAGCCCCGTGTCGCATTAAAGATGCCCGTAGTATCTCATATTTCTCTTTGGAAAGTTCTAAGTCCAAAAACAGAGCCAAGGCTTCTTCGGAACTATACTTTTTAATATGTGCGTTTGTGGGAGTGGGAATGCTTTCCTTAATCCTTTTTAGTCGCAGTGGGCTTGCATCAGCAACAGATTTTGTAATCTGCGACCTAACTCGTTCACTATCCTTTATGTATTTAATAGACAGCGCATCCGATAAATCCTTCGTGGTCAAGTCATTGGTGGCATCGGCAAGTTTCCTCTTTCTTGTGAAAATTGAACACTCCTCCATACTTTTTTTTGGCCTTCCTTTTTCTCCTCTGGTTGATGTGGAGGGTTTATCTACTGCCAATATATCCAGGATGGTGTCTTCATTAAGCCAGTCCTCGTATTTGGAGTTGAAGATGTTAATGGTTCGATTGCATTTCACCCATTTTGTCTTAATTTTGGCATGTATCATACAAAGATTATTTTTTATACTTTTGCTTCTCTCAATATTTCCGTATAAGCTATCGAGTTCTTCTAAAGCAGCTTCCGCGAAACACGTTGGTGTAATTGACTTTCTAAACAGTTCAAATAGTTTTAAATTGTTCAACGCCATGTTTTCAATACTTGTTTCGCCAACTTTCAGTCGTAGACTAATGCAGGCATTAAGCTTGTTTTGCAATATATAGGCCTATGCTACCATGTCTACAAATGTACCTGTTACATGCATACATATGCATTTGGGCTGAATTATACAGTTTTGATATTATGCACGTAGCCAAATGAGATTTGTGCCTACCTGTACCATAAGTCAGTATTGTTCTTCACCATATGTACGCCAAAAATAATTTTTAAGTGAGGTGCGTACCTGCTTATTTCAATGAGTAGTTTTTTGTGCATCTTGTGTCTGTAACGGAATATTAGGACCAAATTTTTCGCCAGAGGCTCTCAGGTAGACAACTGACTCAAAATGCAATTTTCAAACTATTACATCAAAGTAACTGTCAGTCAAGGCATGTAAGGGATGCCCGCCATACAATTTCTGCAACCATGTCTTTTTAACGTTTTTTACCTGTAGAAGCCAAATAGGCACGTAAAGGCAGATAAAACCTTTTGAGTTATGTAAAAGACTAGTTAAAGAACATATTTTGAAAATATGGCGGAGGTAAAAAAAGGTAAATTTTTTTTATTTTCCGTCAAAGTTGAAGAATAGTGAAAAAATGGATAGTTTTTAAATACTGATTTACCTAGAGAAACACAAAGCAAACAGCACAATTTTTTTTATTGTTATACATTTAATAAGCACATCAATCACTAAAAACAAAAAAAAATACTATTCGTTGCCTAGTTTTCGTGATATTACACCTGAAATCGGATCAAACTACCTAAAAATTGTGTGTTTTTTTTAAATCCGAAAATTGGTTAACTTTGAACAGTTATGTCTTCTAAACTAAAAATCTGATATTGTTAAGAGTAGCATATTTGAGATCGTTGAAAAGTTTACTATAAGATGGATTCATTTAAAATTTCGCAGGCGCACATGAAAATTTTGATTTTTGCAACCTCGTTTGCTCTACGGGTGCCACTGTGTAACGTCTGTCACAAAATATTACATATACGCAACACAAATTGTTGAGTTCAGAAGTTGATATGCAGGGCGAATTCATAACAGCTGAAATTGAGAGAACACAGAACTTTTTTTCTTCATCTTTTTAGCCTTCACGATTAGAAGCAACATTTTATTAAATAAGATTTTACGAACAAAACCGAAATAAATGCGTAAGAATTCGGTCTATGTTGTTGTTGTACCAGCAGGTTTACCTGCTCTGAAATCGTTCTGCTCAGTCGTATGATTCATCGTTTAAAAAAAGTATAATATTTTTCTATTTCTGACTCGGACAAATTCATTGCATAATTATTCATAATTCATAATTGTTTTATGTCCAGAAAATTATATACCAGGTATGGGAGTTATAATTCGATACGAAGTAGTATTAAGCAAGATTTTTTTAAAAGCTAAATTAAATTCTATTAAATATGTTTAAATTATTAATAACAATTAAATTTCTGATGTTAGTTATTTATCACATACTATAGAAATTTTTTAAAATAAACTTTTCCAGGCCTGATAAATTTTTTTTTTTAAATATTGTATATATAAAACTCAATTTGTATACATTGCAGTGTTGTAAATACTAACTTGCGCAAGTTTTACACGAATATTTTACTATACAGGGTGAACGTGGCTATTATTTTCGACCGTTTGTTGGCTTAAACATAAAAATGGCTGCTGAGTATTTGGGCTTCTAGTGCCTTAACTTGGCTGGATTCTTTGGCTTAACATAAAGTTTAACAAATGACATATTATCAGGAGTTGAAAACCTTTTCAGTTATTCAAGAAAAAAATTAAAACAAATTAAAATTCGAAATAATCATAATTTAAAAGCAGCTCTTGAATTAATTTTAATTTGATCATCTTTAATTAGTTTGCGGTCGATTTGGCTAAGAAATGAAAGCTGGCCACTTTACAATCATTATAATTATCTTGTATAATTTAAATTTGTTGTTCCTACCTTAAACGAATTCTTGTAATATCATCATTCGCGATGCTTTCATTGTTGTACTCCAAAGAATCAACTTCAGTCGTGTTATGAGTATAATGCACTTTCTATTTAGTTTGAAATTAAATTGAGAAAAGTATTTTCCAATTTACAACATTTAGTCATGAATCAAAAATGTCTACCTGCCCTCGCAAAACTCCAACTCCAAAGACTCCAAGCATTCCACAACTTTGTACGTTTTCTTTACTTGGCCAAGTGCCACACAATACAATAACAAATACAACCGAAAGAAAGGAGTATGATTATCATCCTGCACTTTTTCGTTCAGTGGCTTCTTTTCATTTGCAATGTATTAGAGAACTAAATTGCCCTAAAGTACTTAAGCAATTTAATACAATCCACTTTTTTTTCTAACTTGGCAGTTTCAAACGTTTGGATTTTCTTTCAGGTTTTTGCTTTTTGTTGGTGCTTTCTCGTTCTTTCTTTTTATTTTTATTTTTCTTTTTCTTTTTTATTTGAAGCAACAATTCTGTTCTTGTTCTGCCGCACAAACAACGACAATGCGAGACAAATAAATTGTTTTCCAGTTTAAATAGAGCAGAACAAAAACTAAAAATTTAAACTTTGAACTGTTTGATGAGTTCAACCGAATAGAAACTGAAATCGGCTTAAGGTTTTAATTTTTGTTTCATAAATGAAGTTTAAAATATTTGAATCTTCGTAAGGCCTTTTCAAGTTGTTTTTAAAAACTGATCATCACAGAAAGCGCTTTCCAAATACGCAACCAGATATACCAGCCAACTTGAAGGCCATCCAAACTCTCTTTGACACAATATCCTAAATTTGTTGCGGCCATACACGGCAATATCGTTGCCGCCATCCGCATGCAAGATCTTGCGCCACAATTGTAGAGATGGTGTCACCCTCTAGCCGCCATGAGGTTATGATGATGTCTGTCTGTTTATTATACCGTTACACGCGTCAAATCACTACAACAAGTTGCCAATTGACCAGCACCAGTCCATACGGCACATAAAATCTTAACCAAGTGGGCAGCCCATTCACATGTAAAAAACCAGACTGATCTCTGGCATGTTAGAACTTGTATTGGTTCCAAAACACCTAAAACCAACACATTAGTCTTGTGCCACATCTTGAACTGGTGTTCTACGGAATTTCATAACCATCAATTCTTTAATTTTATGGATGTTTTGAAATCGTTTTGTTTTGTTTTTTTTTACTAGATGTGCAGAAGATCCCCAACATCCACTAGATTATTCTGCTCGCAAATATGGCAAAAATTTTGAAATCAAGTAGAAATAATTTAAAAAAAATTGTTATTTATCTGCAGCGTATTTTTGTTAAAAGAAATTAGGAAAAAAGTTTTTAAATCGCTTCATTAAATACAAGTGATTTCAGTTTAATTTAGAGGACGTTTTGAATTACTAAGAACAACCCCCAACGAGTACTTATTTTTTGTCAAAGTTTTAACTATAAATATAATATTATTTTCTTTGCATCATTTGCGGGAAATTTTTTCCAACCCAGAATAATTTTTTCTCTCTCTCTTTAATCAAGTGATTCGGGGTTTGCTAAAACCTGATCAGCCTATTGAAAAAACATCCAGAGACAAATATTGCTGTAATAAATATATGATAATTAAAATTTTAAATATTTTTGTAAAACATTTGAAACGCCATCTCTTACCAGCGTGTCCTCTCAGCAACACAAAATGCAACAAAATTATGTAGAAAATACAGATTCAGATTCCCAGAGCCGTTTTACCCAAATTTATTACTCAAGTCTTAAGCTGGGAATCTTTTTATTTCCTCAACGAACCCACCTTCTAAAACTATCGCCACAACCACATGTTTTTGGCTTTCCTCAAGTGAAAGCTTTTGCATATCAAAGACATTTCACTGGGTAATTACTAGTTTTTTGCCTTCTTTTATTGCCATATTAATGTCACGTAGTCGCAGGAGTAACTTTTTTGTGCCATCACATTCAGATTTTATATTAGAACCGTAACGACACTTTTTGAAAAAGCTGGTTTGCACAAAATTCCAATTTAACTGCTAATGAAAAAAAAGTTGAAACGAATATAGAAAATATAAAATACGCACTTTGGGGCGAGCATAGAGTGGGGCATATAAATAAATGTGTAGCAACTCCTTTTGGCACATGTGTGGCAAGAAAATAAAATCATATTACAGGCTTTAAATGAGTGTAAAAGGATGCTGGCAAAAAGAAGTCAATAAATTCATATGTTTGCATTGTAAGTGTACAGTGGTAACTCGCTAATACGGACAGCTTAAATAACGATCATAAATAGATGTTAAGTTTTTTTTTATGTTGTTTAATTTTATAAGAAATTTATGTACATATTTGCTGGGCAAAAAAGAGATCTAATTTTTAATAGGTAAAAAAAAAAACAGAATAGATTTTGCGAGTATTTAATCGGTTGTCTATCAAATATTATAGCGACTTTTATTTTTAAAAGTAGACAATAGATAAAAATAATACAATATAAATATAATGAGTTTCTTGAGGGAATATGCAAACGGAGCTGCTTTTTTATGATCATTTCAAATCGGAATCGAAATTTCATGAATTTTCGTTGTAGCATTTTACGCCACATACATCCAACGTAAAATGGTATCCTCCCCATAACCAATTTGCCCAGATCTGCTACAATTTTCGGTATATATGAAGGTCGGAGTACTGATCAAAAACGAAAAACAAAAATCGTCTAAAAAAGAAGTGCAGATTTTGAAAAGAAAAAAATGCATTCATACGCCACTTATTCGTCTGCATGTTCATCTCTTATTTTTTGGGACCAATACTCAGGGTTTGACCCCACCCCCTTCCCCCATATGCAGTGCATTGCACCAGAACTGGTTGGGGGGAGGAGGAAATACGGAGTAGTGTAGTTTCGCAGTAGTTTCGCTATTTTTTGTTTGTTTTTATTCTATATTTTGCAGGGATGAGTATGTCAGAATTTAACTGCTGCCGTTTCGACTGTTCAGCGCCCAGTCCAACATCATTTGCAACAACATTATTGCATGTTTTTGTATTGTATTTGTGGTTTTTGTTATTGTTCGTATTTAACAATTTGTTGGCATATTTTTTCCCCTCTACAGTCTTTGACAGGAATCGAATCGATCAGCCGTCCAGCCATGAATTTATCCTTAAATTGATAAAATGATAAAATGAAAATAAAAGCCAAATGTTTGCTTATTTGGCTGGGGAGTTCCCCTTCACGAATTTCACTGCCTTTTTTTTATATTGTGGCTCTTGTTTTTATTTTTCTATACCTAAAGCATTTGAATTGTTGTCGTATGAAAACGGCATATAACAAATGTTTTTCTCTTCGTGTATTCCCGGCATAATGATGTTTTAAACTTTTAGTTTTCTTGTGCATCTTCCCAATTACTAAAATTTCATTTTCTTGCAACAGTTTCTCTTGCATGAGCTTTTTTTTTCCAATTATGTATAAGTTTCAAAAAAAAAATTTGTATTTGGCTTGTAAAGCAACCATTTACACACTTTCGTCAGAGATTCATACGAGCAACGAAAGGCAAAGGAAAAATGTTAAAAATAAAAAAGCAAATGGTTGGAGCAAACAAAAAATAAAAACGACTTGAGAGTAAAACGCCTGAATGTATGAAATAATTGCATTATTTTAAGTGTCACAACATGTTGGAAAGCACAAATTTACTCACATTCCGACACCAACGCCAACATAAAAGTACTAGAATTGCAAAAGTTTACAAGCAATAAGATTCTTACACACTGTCACAGTGAAGACGCACTGCTGACGCCACCCTCCCCAAAACCACCCACTGCCGATATTGTTACTGTAACTACTTCTTAGTAACCCATTAAATCCTCGCACTTTTTTCTTTCTTACTCGTAGGAGTATTTATTTCTTTCGTTTTTTGGTTGTGCCAGATTTTGTGTATATTAAGCAATTTTCAGTTCAAGTTGGCTTCGGCATGTGTGAGTGGGAGAGCGTGTGATAAGATGTGTGAGGATGTGTGAGGATGTGTGTGTGTGTGTGTGTCTGTGTGCATATTATAACTTCTGTGCCAGTGTGGGCACAGTATTTAGGGTTCAGTGTACTGTTGACTGTTCACTGTTCACTGTTGGCGGTTGATGGAACATTAACAACTGCTGAGCTTTTGTTTGTACTTCACGCTGCTGACATGACATCTGCAACTAAACAGAAACGGCTGACTACAAAGCACGTTGTCATGTTTGCTTATTTGTGTGTGTTTTTTTGAAATTTCTTGTGCGGCTTGTGGCAGCCAAAGATGAGTGCAGACGGAATGGGTGTATTTTTGTTTTTTTGTTTTTTTTTTTTTTTTGTATTTTGCTGACACCAATTTCAGTTGTTTTTTGTACTTGAAACTTTTAGAAAAGTATAAATATATTTATTTATTACTTATTTATCTTTTCTTTGCGTTTTTTTTATTTTTTTTGTGTATTCCAACTTTTTACTTAAGCGTTAATCTTGTGTTAAATTAAATCAAAAAGCTGCAGGTTTTTTCCAAACCCCAACAATTGTCGTTTTGGAGACTATACCAAAGAAAAAAAAATTGAATATATTCATACCACTTTCTAAAATTAAATTGTTGCCAAGACCATTTCTTATTATTATATTTTAGTTTGATGTACAATAAGAAAACTGCATTCACACCTCTGCTTAACAAGCGTCTACTGTAAGAAACATCTTTTATGGAAAAACTGCAATTCTAAAAAAATCCTACAACGAAACGACTTCAAGACTAGCGAAAATTTAGTGGAGTACAACCAAAAATTCTGCAATTCCTAAAAGTCTTTTTTGCCATTTAATTTTATGTTACAAACACTTCAGTGTTCAATAACAGAGAATAAAAAAATTCTATGGAACAACCCAATGATGTTAAAACTAAAAGGTTATTCTAATTAGACAGCAGCACGACCATGTTCGACCCATATTGCAATTGCCGATCAAAAAACTGCTACTGGTGATACAGTTCTATTAGCCCAGAGATGTCGTTGTCGTCAGCAAAACACTTACGCGTTTACACTTGTTTTCGCCCACCGTTATCTGTTGTTGACAGATATTCAATACTTCCCAGACGTAATAATATACACATGTAAGCCACTGTGCTTTAACAGTAAATTCCCGTTAAAAGTGTCTTATGTTTATTTGGAAATAACTGTGAATTGTTTATGTAAAGAACTAACATCGAGAGGAATGTATAGGAGAGTCTGGTTAAGGCCTGATGTTTCTTGCAGATTTCGGGCAAACAGCTCTTTTACCCTGCCTGGTATCTTTATGGCAAATTACAAAACAGAAGGTAGCAGACATAGCCTGAGCTCTCCAGCAAGCGGCTTATAACTTGTGTCGTGCTCACCCGTGTGAGCCCAGCCAGCAACATGTGGGTTTTAATGAGCTGTCACGCAGTTCAATGCTGTGGCGTTGGTGCAGCATCAGATTAGGGCATAAGGCAAGTGCAGGTGACATATATCAATTCGAAATCTGTTGGCCGTCTCCCCATGATTTTACAAATCCTTGTAGAGTTTGTCAACAGAGTTGTTCCACATTCACCAAAACGTTCGCTGAGGATCAGTCTGCCTCAGCGACAGTTCTTCTTTTTCAAATTAAAAAGTTGTTTTACCTAGAACTTGCATATGAATCGATAATTACAATATAAAATTCAATTACCGAAAATATACATATGAGAAATATTACATATCAGCTGTTAAAGACACAGACCGCTTAATGTGAATCCCCTTTTTTGTAAGGCGTACCATCCAATGTACATGAGCAAAGACTCTGCTTCTTGTTTTCCACCCAAAGTTTATCTCACTTACTCTCCCGAAATCCTATAAAAGTTTATTTTTAGCTTAAAGCCTTCGCCTGGTGCCAAAGAAGACATTAATATTTCTTTTCTTTGCCATTTAATTTCGTCATTAATTTAAAATTTTAATATGAACTACTTTTTCTTTATACGAAAAGTCATTCGTTTTAATTTTCATCAAAATCAACTTTTTCAAAACACAAACAAACATTTTATGTGTTTTGGCATCTTTTTTCGGTTATAAGATAAATATGAAAGTATGATGGATATAAAGTTTGAAAAGTTGAAAATAGTTGGAAATGTTTGTTTTAAATTTTAATAAAAAAAATATGTACTCAGTTTCACTGCCGAGTAGAAGTTGTTGTCAAAAGTAGTTGACAAATTCAAATTTATTAAAAAGATTTTTTTCCTTTTGTAAACATTAACAACACTTGCACAGATTTTAGCTTAAGTGGCATTATGCTTATTTGACAAAACGGAGTTCTGAGAATTGTTAATGGCAATTAGTAGAGAAGTATTCACAAGAACAAGAGAGACAAAATTAACGACAAATTTCTGCCCTGAAGGGAGAAAAAGAAAATACTAGGCAAGAGATTCTTGTGCTGTTGCCAGACTATTTGCTAAGAAAGCATACCAAGTAGCTCTGAAGTGTTTTAGCACGTCTTAGGACAGAGCCTTAGAAACTTCTGCAGTGATTTCGAACAGGCTGTACATGTCGAACGTACTTAAGATAAAGACTTCAAACCTTTAACGCTTTAACGCAAAAAAATTGCATTTTTTAATTTATTTCAATAAACTGTCTACACAAAATATAATTGCCTGCTTTTAGGCTGACAGGCAGCACGCAGATCTTCTATGCTAAGTCCTGTATTCTTCGAACAGGTTGGCTTACAAAAGTGCCAAGTTTTAAAAAATCGTTCTTAAACTAGTTTCAAAATCGCTTGGTTTTTCTTACACCTTCTGAAAATGTGATTGTCAAATCACTCGGATTCCATCACTTACCTGACATCTAAATCAAAATATCGATATTTAATGTAATTTTTTTTTTTTCCTAAAACAAAAAAGGTCTTAAGGTGGCTGTCGTTGCACCGCCATCGTTCTCATTTCTTGTCCAGGTGATAAAAACTAATTATTATTTTGTTTTTGTTTTTATGCCATCACAAATAAATTGTTCGCCACCATTAAGTTGCATCTAAAGAAAACACTTTAAGGAAGCAAAAAAAAAAAAAAGGATAAAACTTTTAAACAAACAAAAAAAAGAGTTAAAACCAGTTCACTTGGATTTTTAACCCAAATTTTCGTTTTGTTTGATCTTGTGCTTTCATTGTTCGTCAATTTAAAAGGCGATAAGGAGGGTTTTTTTATTTGTCTTAAGGTTTTTGTGTGATTTCTTGTTCGTTATTCGATTGTATTTTAGAGGCAGCTTTTATTTTCTTCTGCCGCAAAAAATGGACCAGTTGTTTTTGCAAGAACTGTGGGAAGCTGTTTTCTTGGTTACTTTATCCTTTTTCCTTTTTCCTTTTTTTTTTGCTTTGTTTGATAATTGAAAAATTTCCACTCAATTATTTAAGGCATCAAAGAGAGGTTTTGTTTTTGTTTTTATTCGAATAACAAAAAAAAAAAAAAAGAACGGTGCTAAAATGAATAAGAAACAAACAAACAAAAATGAGTTGCCTGAAACAGTTTTTTGCTGCAAAAAGTTAAGGACAATTTTGACACAAAACCAAATTCCATTATTGCCCTGAACTGTTTGTTTTGTCTTTATAAATTGTATAAATTATATAGGCTCAATATTTTAGCCAAACAAATTGAAAAATAATTCCAGCTTTTACACAAGTGAAGTACTTTTTGATTACTTTTTCGCCTCTAAACTTCACAGAAGGCAAACATTTCTTTTATACGACTTGAAGTTAAATCAGACAAAATCTGTATATGATCAGCTGGAGCCTAAATTCGGTAACACCTAAAGAATAATTCCTAAAGAATAATTTTGGCGGATGTGAACAGGAATCGGGTCGTGAAAACATTAATTCTGTTGCCAGGCTAAAAAGAAGGTCTTAGCAGTTGCGATTGCCCCATTTCCCATATTTTTCTGGAAACATTTAGGAACAACGTTCCCCTTTCCTATAGCACAAGATGGGCAACAAAAGCGTTTGTGCTATTTAGATGGCGGTCAAGGCTTATCATACAGTATTTGTTTGAGTTTTTTTTTTTATAATTAGGACCAGTACAGTAGGGGAATGAACCCTACGTATGGCGGAACAATCTCTAGTTCCTAGTTCGCACCTCGCGTATGCCTGACAGGTCATAAGTGACTGTATGTTGTATAATTTACTAGTTTATTTACAGCCTTGACGTGAGAGCTACTGACAGGAATTCAAAAACGCTGGTGTTCCAGTCTAATAACTTTCACAAAACAAATTCGAAAATGTGGAAGGGTATAGGCAACTTTTTCGTTTAACTATCGAACGGTCCAACTTTTCAGCATAAAAACTTTTCAAAAGGTATATAATTAAGGACGTAATTTTATTCTCAAAAAAAAAGTTAAAACTAAAAATTTTGCACAAATACTTTTATTTAACACATTTTCTTTATTATTTCATTTTATTTATGAGACTTTATGATTCGAGAGGAGTTTTTAACATATTTTTGCCAGCCTTCTTAACCAACAATAATAATCCCAACTAAAAACGTCTTTTAGACAAATTTTACTCAATTTCTTCAATTTAAATTCATTTGAAGTTTTCTTTATTAAACGTTCATATCTTTCGTTGGCTGCATGCCCAGTCCTGCATAGTCCTGCACAAGCATGCCACATTTATGTATTTCTCTAAGAAATATTTAGCAGTTATAAAATGGAGTAAATTTTATTTATAAAAATATTTCTTTATTATGCGTTGAGAAATAAATGAAAATAGCAGCAGAATATAAAAATAACGATGCCAAAATATACATATACTCGTATGTATGTATAAAAAAAGGGTTGATATAAATTGAATTCTTGCTCTTTATACTCGACTTCAACTTCTGGTTGTTGTTGCCGCTTTTATTGGATGGCTGCGGTTGTTGCCATTATTGTTAATGTGGTTTTCTTTATAAAGAAAAATATAAAACAACTTGTTACAATTGTTATAATATTTTGCCTTAAGTGAGTGCGTAAGGGGAGCTTTTGCCGACACCATAGCAATACTCTTAGCGCTGCAGCCAAAGTTTCTTCTTGTACAAGTCACAGTTTTAATAAAACTCTTTTATGACAGAAGCCATACACACAGACACACACACACACACACACAAAGCTCCAGGAAAAAGGAAAAACAAAAGTGTTGGGGTCAGCAATAGTAAGAAGAAATATTTTATTGAATGCATGTAAAATTACGCTACAGCTGGCAATCGGGGGCAAGTGAAACAAGATATAGACAAATAAGTGGTTGAAGTGATTTATCGATGTGTCTATATGACTGTAGTCATGAATATTATGACGGGGGCCTAGACCATTTCTTCGCCCTGCCACTTTCTTTCATCTATTGTGTTGTGTTTCTCTTTCGCTTCCAGGGTTTAAGACGTTAAGGAGCTCCTCCAACTAGCAAGTTGTTAGCAAGTTCTGTTTTCCAAAAAAAAAAAATAACTCGTGTGTCCAAGCAGTTGTTCATCAAGTGTTCCACTAACTCCTATTGTGCAGAGCAGGCACTTGGCGTACCTGTAGGTGTCTGTTCTGCAGCCATAAGGTCCTGCAAGTGAACTTGTCTGCCCTGAAATTTGGTTGGCCTTCTGTAAGTTGTTTTGTTTTTCTTTTCTGAATTCGGAATTTAAAGCTTTTCTATCGATAAAATAAAAATAGAACTGTGCAAAGGGTGGTTCAGCGAATTATCTGAATATTTTTTGTTGGTGAATTGAATTCGAGGTGAAAGTGTGACTCGTCGCTGCAGATGCTTTCCTTTGTAAGGTCACGATTCTTGTGTCTGTTCAGCCCACCATTAGGGGTACTGATGACGCTTGAAATGGGGTCACTAGGCCTCAGCTTCATTTCGATTTGAAACGACCATTTTCGTAAAAGGCTTCAACAGTCTTAAAGCGCTGCACAATTGTGTACCCCTCCTTGGCTGAATTTGTGCAACACTGAAACAAATTAATGTCAAATTAAGTTGGGCAAAAAACTTGTCGTTAAGATGTGACTCACAATTAATATCGTGCATTATGGTTGGACCACTCAGTATGTAACATTTTTAGGCCTTAAGCTGTGAGCAGTCACCTCATTCTATTATAATGCCAAAGTGTGCACAAATCTCATAAAATATTTACTTCCCCACACCCACCCCCTTTAGCCAAAAAAAAAAAAAAATTCTATTAAACGCTTTCAGTTTCTTCTGTCTGTCTATATAATTTTTTTTTTTATACATAAATTACTTTAAGTGATTGTTCTTGTTTCCAGACCTTTGAATTTCCTTTGAAATTGGAAAAAAAAATTAGTGTTTCATACTTTGATTTTGTGTTTATGTTTGAAGCCAGATATTTATATTGGAAAAGTTCTAACAGAAACCAAAATAACCCATATTATTAATATCTTTATCGTTTCAAATGCAAAACAAATATATGACCTTTTTAAGTCGCTGTCGGCTTAAGTTTTCTTTTTATATCTTTGCCCCACTTAATGTTCGTTTTATTTTCTTTGCCTTCAGTGTTGGCTGCTACAAGGGAGGCTAAAATGTTAAAAGTGTGTAAAAAGTCTGAAAATATTTTTAATAAAGTACGAAACTTCACATCAATTGCTACTACATATGGACAGACAGACACACAAAGAAAAAGGCAACCTATTAGACAAAAAAAAACCCGCACACACACACACACCCACCCACACACACACACACACACACACACACACTGGAACAGGCAGGTTTCGCAAGTGTATTAGAGAGGTGGTTCGTTCTGTCTGTTGTCTGCCGCTTGAAGTCTAGCGAAACCAAGTGTTTGTAGGGTTCTTTTCGTAATGGCTGGTTCATGGCTGCGTGGTCGAACTAAAAGTTATCTTAATAAGATTTTGAGACTACAAAAGAAAAACCATTTAAGAATTAAGTAGTTTATTTAAAATTTTTCTTTTGCTTATCCAGCCAAAAAGAATTCTAAGGTTTCGTAAAACAAAAAGACTTAGAGGGCTTAAAGGTAACCAAGACGAAATGGAGCTGGACTTGTAGTCTTAGCGGGTGTGTTTATCTGTACCAAATATTTGTGTCATCGTCATCAATTCGCTATATAAAAAAATTGTCACTGTTGTGCCGCATACAGCAACAACGGATGAACAATTTGTTTGTGTTCTCATCTGGACAATTAATCCATTTGTGAAAAACTTAAAAAAGCAGGGAAACGTTGTCGATTAAAAAATATTGAGTGCCGAAATTCAGCTTCAATATAAGACATGATGCAGGATTTTTTTACTATAACCGAGTTTTGTAAGTGATCGAAAGCAGTAAAAAATATGATACAAGATTTCAAACTATAATCGATTCGTTTAAAATCATATGTTCATGATTTCTTCCAGCTGTTTTATTTAAGATATTTCTATTTCTATTTCAATTTCAATTTGAAATTATTTATTTTGTCCTTGATGAACTACATGATGTTGGCTGGTGCGCATTCCGACAGTAAATGATTCAACATGACCCAAATGAAGATAGAAATAAGACAACATGTGAATGAAGTAAAATCCAGCAAAGCAGAATGTAGACCGGCACTTGCAGGACACTCAAGCCTGCAGGCATATTCCCACCCTATCAAAATTCCACAAAGCAGGGAGTCCAATTAAAAGTTGTGCTTTACTAGACCTTAAATCTGAGTGGTACAAATTTGACTGATTCGCTCAGTGTAAGCGGCCTCTCAACAAAGGCTTGACTTCGCTTGACATCGCTCGATTGCAGTGGTGAGACCGAATCGAACGATGTTGGTGGCCAGTTCACGTGCCTGAAATCGCTTAGCCAGAATGTGCATCATGGCTGCCGAGTCGTCGTTGTCGGCATAGGCCGTTGGCGGTAATGGCCGCGCTTTCAAAAAACTACAAGCAAATTATGACGCCGTCACAAAATCAGCTTTAAACTGTAATTTTTTGCAAATGATTTGCCAATCGAATAACTTTGGGTTCATTGGCGTCGTCCCAATTTGGTCATCCCATATTGCAGCATCGACTGTGAGCGGCCCACCACTCCGGTCGCGAAATGGACGCAAGGCATACGAAGTTTGCCCCAACGAACACTCATTTCGATAATAAAGTTTCATCATTTGTAACGGCTGCTCAATCGTGTAATTTATCAGGAATATTAAACAATAAAATATAACATCTCGAAAAAGTTACTGTTTGATATGAAATCTAGGCTTTATATATATTTTTCGGTAAATGTTGAAGTTCCTCTTTGTCTAGATCTTGCCATATTCGTGGTATTATAATTTTATTTCACAACTAAAAGCCGCCTTTACGCTTCTAGTAGCCAAAGTTCTTTCGGGTTTATTTTTAATGAAGTATTTCTATCAGAAACTAAATATATTCCACACTAATTCCAGCACCTTCAATTCCAGAGGCTTTCAATAGCATCGGCAGGAATAGAGAATTACTGTGTTTGGACTTTGTGTCCTAGAAATGAATGAATATGAAATGTAGTCTATAGGGCTGCCTCTTGGCGCACGCAAACCTTCTATGGTGCTGCGTACGACTGTTAACAAGTTTGTGTATTCTTATACTTAATGTTTTTTTTTTCCAAATTGCTGGTATATTGTGCGCTCCATTTGTATAAAGAAATGTTTTTATGCAAAAAGAAGACGTGAAAAATAATAAACATTTGACCCAAATAATTCTGCAGGAATAAAAACATTTTTATTTCTTGTACTTAAAGTTACATTTTTTCGAATTTTCTTTTATTTGTATCGTTTTATTTAGTTTTAGTTTTTGCTTTTTTTTCTTGTTTTTGTTTTTTAGCTATAAAATATTTTTAAGTTTCTGTATCTAAAAGATATGTAGTTATAATGTGAAATCTACACACACGCAAACACGTAGCCATTATTTAATCTAAATGTATTATATGTCTGTAGTCTACTTTTAGGTTGGTTTCTATTTATAGTCTACTTTAAGGTTGGTTTCAGCTCTACCACAACAACAATAAATCGACAAGAATGTGAAAATAAGATTTTGTTGGTTTCCTATTTGTTTGCCCCTCCGCTCCACCCACAATTTTAAACGATATTTTTTTATGTTAAGAGAAATCTAAATTAAAAACTTCCCAAATAAACGTTAACAATGAATGATTGACATAAATAGGAAAAGTGAATGAATAGAGTTGGTTTTCGTAGAAATTTGCAGAAAGAAAAAGATTTCGATATTTCTTCATCACCAGAGCGTAAGAATACAAATAAAGCGTTTAAATATGTATATATGTGTGGTTGGCTTAAATCGAAAGTCACATTTTTTGACTTATTACAAATCATATCATTTGTATAGAATTCTAACATTGAAATTCTACAGAGGTTTCAGTCGAAAACATTGAGGTCCTTAGTTAACGCTCCATGGTTTGTATCAAACAAAACAATTCATGATGACTTATCAATTCCGATGATTAAAGAAGAAGTTAGAAAATATAGCGAAAATTACTTGGAGAGGCTGAGTTACCATTGTAACCCATTGCCAATAATGCTACTAGATGACACAAACGAAGTAAGAAGACTGAAAAGGAACCACATATTAGACTTGCCATTTCGAACCTAATCAATTATACATAAATAAAATTCTGTCTACATACATACATGTAAATATTAGTATAGATAAAACTTTAAGATTTTGTATATAATGTACATATATATTATGAATTCTTGAAATAACTTTAACAATTTTTGTTTGTATATTGTTGTTCTTATTGGAGTTCAACAATGAATGTTATTTTCTTATTACTTATTTTATAAAATTTGCTTATTATCCTTGGATAGATTGTAAATAAAACGAAACAAAAAAAAAAAAAAAAAAAAAAAAATTTGTATAGAATAAAACTTATAAACTTTATAAGCGCAAATTGAAAGCACCCAACTGCAACTTGAAGTTCCATAAAATATGATTCTTATGTTGCTACAAAAAAGTTAATTACGCGGTTTTGTACATCTTTTCAGTTTAGGGAACCTTAATTACGCCCGATATGCCCCATGTATGTAAATGTTTTTTGATAGTTCTCCTGTTCAAATTTTATCCATATGTTGACGTAATTTTCTGCTATTGTAGGAATCTAAAAGCTGTAGAATTTTGTTCAAAACGTTGTTGATTTTATTTTTTCTTTCGATTAAGTAAAACTTGTCCCCTATAATTTTTTAAGTTGTACACAAACATACATACGTCTACTTTTATTTATTTTGATTATTTGATAAGTTTTTTGTTTTTTTTTTGCATTTTGTGTGCCAGTTTCTGTTTTTTGAACAATTTTTGTTTGTTTTGTTTTGGCAAAAAATTCGATAGGGCATTTGTATTTATTATAAATTTTGTTTATTCGCAACCCCCTCCCCCCCCCCCCTTTTTTTTTAATTGAACCCAAACATTAAAAGATTTTGTACTTTAAGGGAAGGTCGTGCCCGCTGGCTTGTCTTAGTCTGTGTATGTCTTCTATTTGCTTTCTAGTCAACCATTGACTTGCGACTTTTAAGTTACAATTTGTGGCTGGGGTGTTTGTTTGTTTATTTGTTGTTCTTTTTTTCATTGATTTTTATGTGAAATAAGTAAAAAAAAATGTATGTATACGTTGACTTTAATAGTTGAAATCTTATTATTTAGTTGAATAATTTTATAATTCAAAAAAAAAAAAAACATATTAAACAAAAACTGGTTGAACTGCCTGTTTTGTCAAGACTCACAAACATTTTTCTTTATTAATTTTTTTAACTAATAGTGAAATATTTATTGTTGTTTCAGAAAATTAACGTTGTCTTCCCTTACAAAAGACAGACAGTTACACACATTATAAATTGTTTGATTGTGTCAAACAAATTTTTCATTTGCCTGCATCATTTTTTTCCCCCCCGGCAATTTGCTGAAAAATTCCTTTAAAACAAACACTAACATTTGCCCAACAATTAACTCTGTTTATTTAATTCTTGCAGCTTTCGTTAAACCAATTGTTTTAGTTTTTCCATCCAACTGAACTTTTACAAATGCCACCAGCATTTTAAGCAAAATAATTTATTCTTTTAAAATTTCTTTGTTACTTTATGTTTTTTAAAAATATTTTGTTCTTCTTGCCGCACATTTTGTGATTATTTTTTAACTTTTGTAGTATTAAAGTGAAATTTTCTTTGTGCTGCAGACAACTTGAAACAGACAAAAGCGTTTAATTAGAGATAGCCTTAAAGTACGCTTTAGTTGTTTAACTTTCTAATATTTGTTTTTCTATTTGTTCACTGGTCTTATTTTACTGCTGTGCCAGCAACAAATCCCGTAAGTAGAAAACACTTTTAAAAATATGGTCTTCGAAGTTCTTCAGGCCAATAATGAATTCTTTAAAACAATTTAAATTATTAAAATGTTTTTAAATCGCACACACACACACACACAAACACATTTACAACATTTAAAGCAACCGCAATGACAACATACAAATATTTTACCATTCTTTTTTGTTGTTGCTTAAAAAATCAAACATGTCACATAAAAATTGGAAAGTAAAACAACAACAACAGCAACAAAAAAGAACATGTGTCATTTCGGGTCCGATAAGATGTCAAAATCCATTTAAACAGAAGTCACACAGTATTATGTGGTCATTATTTTAAAATTGCAAACATTAAACAAACAAAAAAGAAAAAAAAGAAGTAGCAACAAATTTAATCACCGAACAATATTTGTGCACAAAAATAAAAATGTTAAAGGAATTAAACATATCAGAGACATTTTTTGTTTCATCCATATGACTTTAATGTCATTTGACATTTTTAGAGAGAGAGAGAGAAAAAAAAGAGATAAAATAAAATGAAATAATGAAAATGAACAAATACTTATGTCTGTATGTGCAAATGTCAATGCACAGTGGGGCTTAACTGTTTGAAACGGTAAATAGAATTAGGTTTTCTGAATAATCGCTCGTGATCGTGATCGCTTGATATTTAGTTTAAATGCCACTGAGCAAATAAATGTGTTCATATCCCATGAAGTCAATTCTGCCAGCCAAAAATATAAAAGTAAAAAAACTGTAAATTTATATTTGTTAATAATTAAAGCCAAGGCTTTACAATCTGTACCAAAATTGATTTGTGGATTGTCCGGGTGGCTACCGTTTTAGTTGATAATGAACACAAACCTTGGCTTAATATAAAGCAATCGAATTGTAAAATACGCACCGATTTTTATCACCCCTTTTTCGGCGTCATTGATGGCAAAGCGAAGTTTGCAATTGGACCATAAGACACCTAAAACTTTTTTCAGCTTAATTTTGGCAAAAATACTAAAGAATTACAATTTCTTATCATCTGCTTAAAAAAAAATTATATAACATATAAAATTTTTTCATAATTATTCGATTAATTTTTCGAATATTTACTCGAATAATTTTACAAATATTTATTCGAATAATTTTTCCAATGTTTCTCCGAAGAATTTTCGATTTTTTATTGAAAATATTTTAAAGTTTTTGGTTCAAATAATTTTTCGAATCTTTTTCCAACAAATTTTTTAAGTCTTAGAGCAATAAGTTGGAAAATTTTACAATATTTCGAATACGTCATGTATAAATTTTAACAACTATATTTAAATTTATTTGAATAATTTGTTATTACATACATTTCAATGTTTGTTTTTTTAAGTTTTAAGTTTTAGTTGCAAAATTCTATGATATTTTAAATGTGCATTTAAATTAGAACCTCTAAATATTCGCATTATTTTTTAAATATTTGTTCTCATGATTTTTCAAATATTTTTTGCAATAATTTTAAAATATTAATTTTTATAACTTCGCAAAAAGTTTTCTTCTTCTTTGTTTAAAATTTTTCGTGTAAAATTTTAATTGCTTAGAGTAATAAATTATAAAATTTTACACTATTTCGAATATTTTTGAAAATTCACTTAAACAGTAATCTAAAAATATTCGAAATTACCCAAGACTTGTTCCAATATTTTTTTTTCAATTAAACCTAAAACCTAAAAACTTTAAAACTTATTCGAAACAAGTAAAAAATAATCGATCTTTAATTGAATTTTTTTTTTAATAATATATATGAAAAATCATTTAAACCAATATTCGAATAAATATTAAAAAAATAGTCAAAAGTTGTTAAGTTAAAATATTTCAACTATTCTTTGCATATTCATTCATTCATTTTTTATCTTAATATCTTAATTTTTTATCAAATATCTTAAAATATATTTTATATATACAATTTTTGCATATATATTCTTTTAAATCGAAAAAATTTCCGAATATTTATTCGTATAATTTCGCAAATATTATTTAGTGTTTTTTTTTAATAGTCTTTCGATTTATTTTATTTTTTTTTTAACAATTTTTAAAATTTTTAGAATAATAATAGTTAATTGCTTTATTATTCGGTTAAATAAGGCTCTGCTTTAACTATACACATAAATTCGAATATATCCAAAATTTATTTTTAAAAAGTTTTATAAAATAAATATTATTTTCATTATGAACGATGGATTCTTAAAATAAAGCTTCGTACACTTCGGGCTACATCAAAATAGGCGCTTGCGCAGAAATTATGTAGTCGCAAATGTTTAATTATATCATCGCATTAATAGCCCTCAAAATTGCTGACTAGAAGAAACAAGTTCTCAAACAAATAACAATTTTCTTTAGACTTAAATGCCTTCTTATTAAAATACTAACGTTAACGTCAGCAAAAACTATCGTTCTGAGAAATTTCTCCCTATTTTGCCGACTCTCCCTCTACAGCAATCATTTCTAACACACACGCCAAAATACGTACTGCATGATGTCACTGCTCAGCAACTCCTCGCGTGGCAGACATGTTCTCAGGCCATTCTATTGCCACTCCAATAAGTACTTTTATTTATAAAATGGTTCAGATTGTTTAAGAAAAAACGTTCAATGATGTTTGTACGCACTGTACGTGCATGCACGCTCATGCCTACAGGAAGACAATTTATTATTTATTTATAAATGATTACTTTAATGTATTCGATACGTTGTTGCAATGTAACACATTCTGGATGTATTTGCGGTTGGAAAAGATTAAATGTATTTTTTTGAAGTCAATTATGGAAAACATTTTTCTATTGGTTTTTCTATGGTAATAGATTCGCATAAAGGCAATGAGTTATGGCACAGTGGTCGCTTTGAGGAAAATAAAGCAAAAATTAAATAAATAATTATTTACCAATTATTCTTCTTTTCTGTTAATAAATAAAATAATAAAAAAAATGCAGATCAAGCTAAAGAATGTTTTACAGGAAAATTTTGTTAACGCGCAAATCAGCGGAGCAAATCTTAATTTATTTTTTGATAGCAAAATTTCTAATGGAAATTATCAATATGTTTTTCTATTGAAAGTTTTATTAAAAAAATTTCAAATATTGTTCGAATATGTATCTAATTAGTTTTGCAAATATTTAAGCGATTTAATTTAAAAAATAATTTCGAATATTTATGGCAGCAAATTTTCTATTAAATATTTTTAGAAACAAAGCAAAGAGTTTTCGCATTATTTTCATATATATTTATATAATTATTTTCATATTATTTATATTAGAATAATGTAAAGATTTTTTCGAATATTTATTCGAATAATTTTTAAAGATTTTTTCAAATATTTATTCGAATAATTTTACGAATATTTATTCGAAAAGTATTGCGAACTTTCTTTTTGAAGATTTTTAAAATATTTGTCAAATGTCTATTCGAAAAACTCTAAAAGTTTTTTTTAGAGATGACACAATCTGCTTTTTTTCGAATGTTTATTCGATTAATTTTACTAACAGGCTTTTAAAAAATTGTTCTTATATTTATTCTGCCAAATTTTCTACTGAAGATTTCCAAAGTTTTCTATCAAACTTTTCGGTAAAAACTGTGCTCTTATTTTAATAATTAAAAAAAAAATTCGAATAAAATATAAAATTTTTATTGGAAAAATGTTTAGAATATTTGTTTAAATAATGTTTCAAATATATATTAAAATAAAATTTCGAATGTTTATTCCACTATTTATTCGAACTTTCATGCAAATAATTTTTTGAATAATTTTTTTTAATATTAATATAAATAAAAGCCGTAATTTTTGAGGTGGTTTTCAAACTTAAATTGTTTTTTAAATTATTTTACGAATTCACACATTTTCAAATTATTGGCCATAAAAAAGCTTTATCGCACTGATGGTGATGTTTGTCTTCACAATTTTTCCCAGAGTTTTCTTTAGATTTTGTGCCTTTACGACGAATAAACATTAAGTTGGAAAAAAATCCTGGAATAATATTTGTGACAAGAGTTTTTAGCTTTTTAGAAACAAATAAAAATATATATAATTCTTCTTTAGATCTGTAAAGACAATAGATATTTAATTCAGTAAGAAAATTAAGTGAGTCAAACGAAGTTCATTTGACTTTGAATTTTTTAAACAGCCCCTTGGCTTTTTTAAACTATAAAGTTTTGGTTTGAGATAATCTGACAAAATAATTTCTGTGAATTACGAATCATGGTCATCATGTTCACATCTAAAATTTCACTTATTATTTTAATTTTATTTTTGAATCCTTAAAATCAATTTGGAATCAATTGCTGTTGGGAAAACCAGCAACATATTCCATTCATCTTATTTTCTTTTGATCTTTAAGGAGCACATAAATTTGTCATGACATATCTTCAGACATAAAACTTTGTTTATATTTGCATATCGAATTGAATAATTTTTCATCACAACATCATGCCTTCTATCAGTCTCTAGTCAATAAACAATATTTATTAGCAATAAATATTAAAGATAAAACTAGAAAATTGTATTCATTGAACAGCTTCTCTCTCTAACGACAAAACACTATTGTTGTCTGTTAAAACGAAAACTTGCCAACCCGAATCCTGTAGCACACAAACTATGCAAATTTTTCAAATGCTTTTGGGCGTGAGTGTGTGAGTGCTGAGTAAATTCTGTTTCGTTTATTTTTCGAAGAGACAGTAATTTTACTGCTTAAATTGACACAAAACGCATACCGCTTGTCTTCTGCGGTATGAAACAGATGTTTAGTTGAATTTTGCATTTCTTTTGGTAAAATATGAACTTGGAAAACTACTGACATTTTAACTTTTCATTTATAAATTTATGTTGGGTTGAAGTTTTTATTACGCAGCCAAAACAGAAAAGAGACCGTCGTCATACATCTCGTCATAAGTGTTTATGTGTATACATTGTCTTGGCCATCGATTTAGTTCAACATGATAATGATCGCTTAAGCCATAAAGAGGAAGTGGGAATATAAATCAAAATGCCAAAATCTGACGTACACGGCCAATGATGCCAACTTTCCAAAAGCCATAGCGAACTTGCTACTCCTTGTATGACTTCACTGGGGCTTAGATAACAATAAGCAAATTTTTTGGCATTTCAATTCGCAAAATTTCAAAATGAAAATGGCCCAATGATAACGCCAAGCTGAAATTCACATCCCACTCTGCGGATATATTGGCCTTTCGACAATATGTTGAAGATTTGCCGAATCGTATCTGACAATAACAGCCAACCCCAATTAAAGATGGTCAAAGGTCCCAACTGAAAGCCTGAAACTATTGCCTGGCAGTTTGAGATCTACTGGATGATATTCCTTAGTGTCCTCCAGTAACTCATTTGCATCAACGTGTTTCAGAATGTTGTCCTTGTATAAAGCTAATCATTTGGAGCCAAGGAGATCTGCTACTGACCGACAGTAGCCATTCACCTCATGCCATCTTATATGACAGCGTAAAGTCTTATTTTTCCTCAATCACACTGAAATGTTTCAAGAATTGTTTCGTCGTCAAAGAGAGAAGAAGAAGTGCATGCATGACACTTGGCTTGAATAGTGTAAGCGGATTGACACAGGCATGTCAGATTTTGAAAATGACAGTTTGTTTGATAAGTGTAAGAAAAATTTCAAATGAACTTTAGTTCTTAGCAGATGTATAATTCGCCAATACACACACATACATACATATGTATATCCTCTGTCTTGATTATTTTAATCTAAACATGTGTTTCCCCTGTTTATGTACTTACGATCTGCAACATACATATTTATATTTGTTGAAAGTAATAAATATATTATAACTTTTCCATACAAATAGTACAAGTGTAGGAAAAGTTTCAAGTCATGTGCAATTGTGTTGTGTTGTGCTGTGTTGTGTTGTGTTGTGTTGTGCTGTGTTGTGTTGTGTTGTGTTGAATGGCAAAACACTTATGCATGTACGTGTGTAGTCGTGTGTTCTATGTACGAGTACAGTGTAAGAGACAACATGATAAAAGGTGATGAAATGTTTTTGTTTTCTTTTTCTTCTGGATTTAACTATAAACTTTGGTATCATATAAATGTCAAGTTTATACTCCAAAGTATAGAAGTGCTAATGTGTAGTTGCTGCTTAAAATATGCAACATTGTTATCCAATTTGTCATAAATCCATAGTTATACTTAAGTACGTGCATAAATATAGACTTATACCTAAAGAGTGTGTTCTTGTGAGCGGTTATATGATGTTTTTGTTAGCAATTATTTCATTAGTGTTAGAAAAAACTTCATTTTAATGGACAAAATATGGGAAACTTGTAAAAATTTTATATATTCTGAAATTCAGTATCGTGAATTGTGGAATTATAATTCGAATTGAACTGTTCTTTGGAATACACTTTCTTAAAAAACAATTTCACAAAAAGGATGTTGGCAAAACCTGCTGTAAAGTCGTAAAAAAAGCACTTCTTAGTTTCATGATCGGAAATCGCAACCAGAAACCCGTAATATATAGCAATATCTGGTATAACAGTATGTTATAGCGATAACAACAAAATAAATCATGTTCTCCTCACAAATTCTAAACTTGCACATTCCCAGAAGGTCTTATAGAAAAGCCACTCAGAGCAAGGATATGGTTTTAATAATAATTAATAAGCGAATGCCATTTTGCTGGGCTCTTAACTAATTGCGAGTAAATGTTTGTATGAAAGATGTACCTGTTTTTAATTTTAAGTTGGTTATCAAAAGGCACAGAATCCGTTTAGATGTAATAAAAGATTTCTGGGGCATAGTTTTGAGTAGCTTAAACCGGTTCTAGCATCTTATATAAAGAAGAGCTTCTTATTGTATTAATTTGTATTTGTATAATTTAGAGTATTGCTTCCATATACGAGTATATTCTGATAATTATTTAATATATTGTTTAAGCAATCTGCAGATTAGTTGTTTGACAAATACGAATAACTACCGGTATATAGATATTCACTTGCATATTTACTAAAACATTTAATCGATTAAATTAATTTTTACTATGATACAATCTTTTTTTCTTCTAACATATAATTCTAATATTTGCCGAATGAAAATCAATCAAATTTACCAAAAACTTTAAACTTTAAAAAAAAATTCTGTATTTATTTATTAGAATAATTTTCCAGATATTTTCCGAATATTTTCGCATGTTTTTTTCCAGCATTTATTAAAATATTTGTACAAAGTTTTATTGAAGTGTTAAATTGAATATATGTTGAAATATTTGTCTACAAATGTATTCAAATATTTATTCGAATGTTCGTTTGTTCGAATATTTATTTCAATATTCGCTACAATTTTTATTTGAATATTTGCTAAAATTTTAATTCCAATATTTTTTCAATATAAATTTTTAAGTATTTATTCGAATATTGTTTTTATTTAAATTTTATTTAAATTTGCTCAAATTGTTATATGAATATATTTGCAAATATTTATTCGAACATTTTTTCAAACATATTAAAATATTTTTTTATATATTTACTTGAAAAATTTTTTTCAAAAATTTATTTTCACATGTTCTCAAATTTTTAATTGAATATTTGCTCAAATATGTATTCGAATAATTATTCAAATATTTATTCGGTTTTTTTTCAATATTTATTTGGCAAGTTATTCCAATATTCACTCGCTAATTTTTTGAAATATTTATTATAAAATTTTTGAGCCTGATTATTCCAATATTATTATTTATATTATTTATGCGAATTGTAAATTCGATTGATTACTGTAGTATTTATTCCAATAATTACTGCAATATTTATTCGAATAATAAATTTTTTTATTATTCGAATAAACATTCGAATATTGAAAATATTTTCTTGCCTAAAATTAAAAGTTTTGTTACACTGATTATGTGACACTCTGAATTCACATCTGGCACTAGTTTTCCAGCCGATTGCCGCAGTGGGTGAATTGGTAGAGTGTTCGCTCCGCAGTCCCAGAATGTAGGTCGAATTTTTGCCAAAGATTGTAGTAGTTACTGGATATAAGTAAGCAACTTTTCAGTTTTTCACCAGACATATATTAATATATATAAAAAGATGATCCAATTAACAAAACAGCAACAAAAGTCCAAAATTGACCAGCAAATAATTCTCATTATAATTTTTAAATTTAAATATTTCCAAAAATTAATGATCAGAGAGCCCGTAGATAAATGGGCAAAAAAGTTATATTTGTGTATATTTTTCACCTGCTTTAGGATTCTGTAGCTGTGGCGCAGTGACTCCCATTACTTTAATGCTCGTATACGGCTCCCATTTTTGTGGGAAATGATACTTCTTGATTAAAAATCTTCTGATAATTTTTAATTTAAAGTTCTTTACCTTTAAGAAAAACACCCTTTAAAACTGTTCAATGCACCAGAATATATTTTTGTTCATAAGAATCGTTAGATGCGTGTTAAAATGAGGAAACTATAAATAAATAACAACAAGTTTTATGTGGATAAGGATGGAAAAGAAAGGAAAAATTGTTTGTGCGAACGTGTGCAGTTAAGATCCTTCCTTATTGATGACTGCAATAAACTTGCAACGATTCTGTAGCGACGTTGTGTGCAACAATTGTTTCAATTTATTTCAAACTGCAGACAAACAATCGATATTTTCTGTTTTCTTAAACCTGTTTAAATTTGGCCTTAAATTTATTTAACAATTTCGAGCTGTTAAGTTTGTGCAAAATGTTGTTGTAGTCTTGAAATGGAACACAAACGTATTAAATAGAGTTTTGGATAAACTGAACAGTGGCCATAAATCCACAGACTTCTCATTGATGTTTAATGGAGTTCGTTGTCGTTAATTTGCAGTGTTACCAGCATAATGAAAAATCTATGCAAATGTTTGGAGAAATGAAACACAAAAACAAACATTAAAAACGAAATTAAGAACCATAATATGCATTTTGGTAACCCATAAAAGCCAACATTAACTCGCAAAGTTTAATTTGGCAAATTCGGCATAAGGCCTGCAGCAATAATGGCACAGGAACGAAAATAGTTCAGTTCATATAAAGTCTGTAAATATTAAATGCTGGTAATTAATGAACTGAGAGTTGTAAAAAATATCTGTAGAAAATAAGTTTTGATTGTGGAACATGCAAACGAAAGACAATAACTAATTACTAAGCAATTTGTTTTCCTGTTGGGAGCAATTAGAATTCAGCATAAAAATGTCCCATAAATTAAATAATTTATAACAGGTTTAACACATAAAAGAAAAGTAGACCACATAGCGCTGGCCTTCTATGTGCAAAAGTAAAAGTTTGTAATTTAGAGAGAACCCGTTTGCGAGGGATTTCTAAAATAAGCTGTACATTGTAAAGCCATTTATTTTTTTAAAGTCGCAACTCTTTAAATATTTAGTGGGTTTTACCAAAGTGATGGGAATGTCTATCATTAAATAGATGTTAATGAAATAAGTATTGTACAATAAAACCAAACGACTGCTATTAAGCAATCAATCAAATGATTGTCTTTAAATATTTTATGCTCTCCAACAAAGTGATGCAAATGTCCATCATCAAAGACTTATTGCTGAGACGACTTTAATACAACTATATGTTTGTTTTTAGGCAATCAGTGAAATGATTGAGTTAAAAATTTAAATTTTTTTTTAAAAAGTGATGGAAATATCCATCATTAAATAGGCACTGCTAACATTACTTACAATACTATAAAATCAAATAATTGCTTTGAAACAATCAATAAAATGATCACGTTTAAATATTTAATGCTTTTAAACAAAGTGATGGAAATATCCATCATTAAATACGCATTGCTACAATTACTACCATCGAATCAAACAATTACTCTCATTCAATCAATGAAATGATCACGTTTAAATATTAAATATTTTTCATGAAGGTGATGGATATATCCATCATTATATAGATTTTGCTGAAAGATATAAGATCAATGAATTGGCTTCAAATATTTAATGCAATTATATTTTTTCATTAGGGACTCATTACTGAAATGCCTCCAACAAAAGCAAACGTTTGTTTTGTTCGCTCGTCTACAAGTTGGAATGCAGATGTAATCAAAAGAAAATCAGGTCTGTAATGTCGCGTTTTTGTTTTGTCCGAGCTTAGACCACAAGGTGCTGAAGTTTTGGAATATTTTTGTTTTATAACATTCAACAGTTTCACATAGAAACAAAAATTAATTAATAGAACTTAACACTTTTTCAAATCTTAAGATTTTCATTGGTTTTGGTGTGAAAGAAATCGAAACATATTTATGACGAGTGTTAGAAAATTCTATGTACTTTTACATTTTGTTGTCACACAATCCCATTTCAAATCCAATGAAATATATCTGCCGAAAGTACTCAGCTGATGGAATTTCAATTACTGAAGTCTGAGCAGTTTCAGATGAGCGGCTTGCGTGTCCAGCCCTGAAAATATGCAGCAGTTAAAGTATTCACAAAAAAAAGAGCGAAATTAAATGACATGAAATGAAATTACGTTTTTAGCATTAATATTGTTTAGCCAGTGAATAACGAAGAAACATGCCTTACGTGACGGCACGCTATCGGACCAGTGTCAGTTGACATTTTTGAAAAATACAACTTTGGTCCATTGAAAAATCTTATCTTTTAAAACAATATATAAAAATCGTATGGGATGTCATGTTATTGGTTGTTATCTTATGCAACATCATATTATAGGAAATCTTCAACGCACTTATTTTGCTTTCACTGGCAAACTGCTACGGACATATTATTTAGGCGTTTGACAAGTCTTAATACAAAATACAGCACTCGCAATTGCCCTTCAATTACAGCTGACGGCTGTTACACACACACACTTAAATGTGGCCGATAAGCATCTAAAGCCCTTAAACAAAATTCAGAACTTATTATCAGACACTACAAACTAAATAGAACACAAAAATTATTATCAAAAGGGATTACTTTGGCATAAGAATTTGTCATCATAAAGTCCATTAAAAACATAAAATAATTCTTACTTAGAAGAAAATCATAATTTTGTCAAACATTTAATACGTTTTCTTTTTTTTATTATTTATTGGCTTATTCCGAATATCAAGCACAAAAAAAAAAAAATAAATGAAGAAATATTTTCAAATTATTCTGTTCAAATTCATCTAAATCTGTATTTATTGAAGCGTCATAAATACTTGGCAAAAATTCTTCATAAAAAAAATACGTACATATTTTATTTTCGCCTTCGAAACAAAGAAAAGGAAATAAACGGAGTTCTGGGAATATGAAACTTTATTCGGCTGCAACTTAATAGAAATTATGTTGCTGACCGAAGGAAATAAGAAAAATCAAGTTGTTTAAGTGAAAGAATATAATTTTTTAAGACTAAAACATTTCGTATTTATGAATATTTGTTAAGAAGATTAAGACAAAATATATATGTTTTTTTTTCATAATTCAGCAAATTTCTTTAGTTATTCATATTTGCCATATTTTATGTTTCTCCATCTTATAAGAGATAAATTTATGAGATTATAATACAGAGAACTTTAAAACAGTAGTCCCTCCATAATTAAAGAAAAATAATCCTAAAACATGACAGGCCTTATTAAAAAAAAAATAGTTTCTAATCATTAAAGTCCTAACAAATATCGTCAAGTAATTTTATTTAAGAAATGGATTTAACGATACAATCAAGGATACTTTATAAAGTAGCTATTAGGCGATGCATTTTGAGGGGCCTGCCTTGAAGGGGACGACACAAAATAGAAATTGATGTACATATATTTTTTTTAAAACTGAAAACTCATCTTATTTTCGTATTTAAAAAATTCATTCATTTATCATTTTGAGTTCAAAAAAATTTTATATTTTTTAATCCGCCTTGACGTTTTATATTTCTTGCTACTACAAATTAAATTCGATGGTGTAACAAACACAATGCGGCAAAATCCCTGGTGAATAAATGTTCGTTAAATGTCAAAGAAAGATAAAATTTATTTCTGAACTTAAATTCCACGCTGCAACGCTGCAGTCGCAATTTCACACGTTATGAAATCGCGCTGAATGCACACACTCCACTTGCGTTTGTTAAGCAGAGTATAGTTGGTTACCGATAACTGTTCTTTTTTAGCATGTTGGAAGCAAACATTTTCAAAGCTTAAGCTGTCGTCCATGAAAAGTTGTTTCGACTTAAGAAATACCTGTAATTTTGACTTCTAGTTGATAAAAATTATGAATAACAGATGTTAAAATTTAGGTGGTTTTTAATAAGAAACGAAAATTAGTGTTTTGCCAACACCAACAGTTTTCAGTTTTCGGAAAACACGTCTATTTGTAAAGATTTTGATCATAACTTTTGGCTTTCAGTGGTACTAATACCGTCAACACCAGCAATACTCCAGCTAAGAAGATTCATTTAATAGTCATCAGTGACATTTTTGTTTCTTGCTTTTAATGCTTCAGAGAAAATCAAGAATATGTTGACCTCTCGTATTTCTTCTGCAAGTGCTGGGTGCCGAATATCGCTTTTTTCCCCCTCTCTCTCTCTTTCTCTCTCTCTCTCTCTCTCTCTCTACGGCATGCATGTGCTTGTCATTTCATGATTCATGTATACTAGACTTTTTGTTATTTGTATGCTGTTCCAACTAATTTAATAGAAAACTAAACACACAAATGCACTCTGTTAAACAAAACAAAACACAACAAAAAGGAAAATATTCTGTGCAAAACTTATAACTGCAGTTGTATTTGTCAGATGTTATGATAATTGATTGTGACAAAGTACACAGGAGCCTGTAAACAGTCATTGAACACAACAAATGGCAAAACAACAATCGAACATTGAATAATAAATATGTATGTATATGCTGGTGCCTTAAATACATATATTTTGCACTTTGTCTGATTTACATTTACTGGTTAAAATCGTATTCAATGTGGATGGTGAATAGTGTTTTCTTTTTTGTCTGCTACTGTACAGTGCAAAAGGTCCTACAGGACAGTACAATTAACATACAAATAACTTAAAATTCAAAAGTGCACACACACGAAGTGCAGAAGAGAAAATTCATTACCAGATCCCACAAATATCACGACAACAACAAAACTAAACCAATCACAGAACATTTATTAATGCTAATGCCTGTGTAAGCGAATGGAACTTTATGGCCAGCCGGACGGGCCCAGGAACAAGTGAGAAAGTTAATATTTTATTCACTTGGCTTTGATTTTACTAATGATGCCAAAATACTCTCAACTGATGCAATCAATTAATATGAGAACGGACAGTCTTCTTATAATAAATTTATAAATTATGCTTTAAGACCAACAATGTGTTTTATATTTATAGGTGATTTTAATGCCTAGAATAGAGACATAATGGTAATTTACTTATAGTTTTAAACCCAGAGAACTGAACAGACACACACACACACACTTATACATTGAGTTGTTGTTGTTGTTGTTTTTGATTTAATGCTTAAAGAAAATCAATTACATTTTGAATGAAAATGATTTTATATTATATTATATTGGATTTACTATTTATATCACTAAAAATAAAACATGCCCAGCAAAAACTTGATAAGAACTTATCACTTATATGATACAATGGGAGGTTTTTTAAACGTTCACAACTTTGAGACAACCCACTTAACAGTTGACATTTGCTTTTCAGTTGCACGGCATACCCAGACTTTCAGTTTTTGTCCTTCAATACTCTTTCAATTGGCAAAACACTCACCTTTTTTAAATTGACTACTACTTGATGGCTTTTTCCCTTATCCACTTGTTGCTCCGAAAATACATAAAATTAGTGGGGTTTTGCCACTGTTGGCAACACTGAGTATTACAGACAAGCAAAATAAATAATTTTGTGTTCTGTTTAATTGAAAGGAAACAAAATAGAGGGGCCTTAAAAAAATATTGTTAAGTTTTGATTTTTTAAGGCAAAAGTTTGACATTAACAAAACTTTGCCTTCTTAAAAGTGACTGGCTGGACCAAAGCGCTTGTTATATAAATTAAAAGCAACTTCAGCAAAATAGATATTTATAAAGTGTAATTTTTCTGGTATATAGCAGACAAAAACTGAAATTTCTGAGTCACTTTTAAGGCCCACAAATTGTACGCGTTGCATAACTTTACTAATTTCAAGCTTCCAGACAAAAATCTGCATTCCGATTTTCAGTATCGGCGTTTATAAAATGCTGAAATCTGTCGGCATCCAAACCCAAGCAAAATTCTATTCTTTTTTCTTTTACTTTTTGTATTAACCGTTTGCTATTGCCAGGCAATGAAGTTAAACAACTTTAAAATCTCTATATAAATAATAGTGGTGGCTTCCTGCTAAAAGCCAATTACAGCATTGAAGCTTTTTAAGAGGAAACACACACAGGAAAAAGGAAAATTGGAAGGTGTGAGTTTTAAATCAATTATTGGAAAAATCTAAAGAAATTTTCTTAAGAAAACCAAAAAAAAAAAAAACTAACAAAATCGCACTGAAAGTCAAACTCAAACTCGAAACTAAAACTTAAGACTCCTACAAGTTTAATAAAGTTTTGCTCAGCTTGTTATTTTAACAACACCTTTTGCTGCGGCCCGGAAAAGTTTCCGTTCACGATGGAGGCCAGCATAAGAATAAACGAACTTGTGCCAAAGTTGCGGCATTGTGAGCTTTAGCCATTAAAGGCACAAACTTTTGCATGTAGAAATAAAAACAAAAGAGGAACGACTTATAAATACTAGAAGTTGAACAGCAAAACTGGTAAAAGAAAAGCAAAGAAAACAAATTACTTTAAGCAGCCAAAAACAAATAAGCTGGAAAATAGACAGCATCAATAACGTCTTATTTATGGCCATCTGCAGCAGCCACACAACAAAAAATTGCTTAATAAAACAAATCTCTTTTGCCTGGTTTTTTTCTTCCTTTCTTTAAAGTCTGACCCTGTTGCTTTACAGCCACCTGATTGGTTTTCTATTGTCAAGGGCAAATTGATTTATTTTGTAGGTACGATTATTCGTTCTGTTTTCTATTAATTTGTCTACCGGCACAGTAAGACTTAACGGCCAGCCAGTCTTGAGAAAACAACGCATGTTTTTTCCGAAATCCGAAATTCCGTTTCCCGCAAATAAATATAAAAATATGTGGAAAATTTGTTTCAATTTAAGCCGCCAGTAAATAATTTATTGTATGAAAATGGCTACAGAACTACTACTAAACATTTATTATGCAAACTAATAGTATGCAACTATTTATCTTTCGAACTGGTGTCCTTAGAACTCCTTTCGCAATGAAATTATGGTAAATAAAAAAGAAGGTGGGATAAGGATAAAAACTATCAAGGAGTCTACAGGCGATTGAAGCACTACAAACTTACTGCTGTCATGGTCAGCACTGCCACTTGAGAATACACTGTAAATACGACTGAACTGACTTTGGAACTAGATTGCCAATGCGGACAAAATTCCCTGCTACAGAGATTCAGACATGCACCTGCATGTCTTGGAGTACTTTAAGTACTACTGACTAAGTCTTACACTTGCAGATTTTGTAACCACAGATTCACTGGTAAATAAGCATAAATTTTTCCAACACTTTCACCAAATATATGCGATAGCAAAAGAGTTCCTAAAGATTGTGGAAAGGATGGCAAATGGTGAGGGGACATGGCGGCAAAGTGCGATTATATAGTGCAGACAATGTGGCCATTGTCGGGAGGGACATTCGTAGGGAGGGTGGCAAGAGAAAAGGGCGGTCAAGAATATTGTGTGGACGCTCTATTGACAAAGTGCAGCGCAAAAATCGACGAAAGTGACAATTTGTGACATTCGTAAGGATCGTAGAAGAGGGCAAGCAGAAGATGGCCAAATATGAAGTGTAGACACTCTGTTGTCGACGTGGACAAAAGTGGTAGCTGGGAGACACTCGCAAGGATCGTGGAATGCGGTAAGGGAAAATGATGGGCGAGTATGAAGTGTGGAGGACTCTCTGTTGACAATGTAAAGAAAACAGTGAAAAACTCTTAGATACTTGCCCCGGGATCAAGAATTATATGTCGTAATAGAAATTTTCCAAGACCGGTTTCCGAACTAATTTTTTTGGAAATTTTATTCTGTTAACAAAGTGAACTTTTGCCAGTGGAGTACGTAAATATGGGTCTCTATTGTCGTCTGGCGCCTATTCCCCCAGGTACTTGCTACTTTGAAACTGGCAAAGTTGGCATTGAAAAGGTGCCTATTTACGTTGCTTGTTTCAGAAAATGGTCTTCCTCCATAGTCTCATAGTAAATAATTGACCTTAGAGTACCCTACAGTACCCTCAAACTTTCCAGCGCCTTTTCGAAATGCCTTCAAGTGTCCTCATTTGTCCTACTATGACCGCCTGTCGCACGATATCGAACATTAAAGTTCTTTAGTATTTTGAACGGTTTGAGGGCTTTTTTTCATTGAGGCCATTTTTCATAGAGCCGACAAACGAATTAAACACAACGAAACTTGTCACTTGTTTCACAACATTTGTTTAAGTTTAATTTTGGTAACAGCAGTCATAAAAAATTGATTTACTTTTGCTAAATTTAAGTTTATCAACATTTTTGTCCCAAGGACAATAACAAAAGTAACTAATTGAAATACCTGAAAGACCCTTTTATTGCAGCACGTCTTTAGTTCAAGTACAAACTTAAATAAAAGCAATAATCCTTAAAGTGTTGCCAGCAATAAATGGCCAAAAACGCTGGCACGTGCCTCATTAGCTGACATCTGTTTTCAAATTATTTGTATAGAACAACAAAATAAGAAATGATCACATTTTTCACTCGGTGCGTGCAACATGGTCTTAACTCGAAAAAATATGTTGGAACGCTGGCTGTGATATTTCAATGAATTTGTCCCCAAATATGTGGAAATAAATAAAACATTATGTGATGGCATTAAGGTATTTATTTCACTGATACTTCCTTTTTGATTTATGACAACGTTCCCATCCAGCAGCGGCACATTACAAGTCTATTTCCCCAAACGTTTGTTAGTTGCGTCCAGGGAGTAAAACTTTCGTGATATTTTTCTTGCGTCTTTTTGTAATTATAGGGCTGACGCTTTTGAGTGTTACCTGTCTGGCACGATTATATGTGTCATGGGACTTTGTAGGATACTAAAAATATCATGTTTAAGGCTTGAAAAAGCTCATAAGAAAGATGCTAAATTGATTCTTAATCACATGACTTTCAGGGCTTAAGTTTTTCATAAAACTCTGATAGTTCTTTCGCTGGAGGAAACCACTTCTAAACGGGTTAGCTGGACCAGCCGTAAAATAAATGTAAGCCGTAGTTGTAGTAGTTGTACAACGAATGAGTCACCCTTCATACATTTCACTTACTCTATCTGTCTTCCGTCCCTATTACATCTCTGTAAAATCTGACAGTGTACTGGCAATAAAATGATAATAAAAAAACTGCTACCCGAAATTTTATTTCTAGGAAATAGAGACATTCTGTATCTGGGCGGGACAGAAACTTTAAAGAAAGAGTTAGTTATTGTTCATGAGGGCGTGTTCCCATCTTTGCGAGTCCAAATGCCGTGAGAGCTGCTGTTGCCATTTGGCAAATGTCTACCTTAGACAGAAGCTAAAGAATGAAAAGCTGGCAGGACGGATTTCCTTAAAGAAATACAAGTTTTGGATTCTGAGCTGACTAGAAAAATGCTCGCACAGGAGCGACTGGGCAGGCCCAAATCTTCAGCAAGATTTTCATCGTATGCTGTAAAAGCATCACGTCAACAAGCAGGTCAAGTAATTGGCTTCAGATTTATTAAACTTTAACAATAGTTTATTAGTTTTAAAACTTCTTTAATCATTTTAAGTTTTAAGACATTCTTAAGTTAGAGGACCAATTGGGTCTATGGAAGCGGTCATAGTGACAGCGAAACAGTTGTCGTACATATTTAAATCCTCTTTAATAGTTTCAACTTCCTTTTGCTTTTTACGAAACAGAAACCAGCCTGAGTTTTAAGAAATAATTTGGCAAATGATCCGATTTAGATCTTCTTGAATAGACTCCAGCTCTTCATCTTTCTTAGGAAACCAGAAAGGAAGAATTTTGTAGCCCATTAATTAATAATAAAATTGAAATAAATCTTAATATTTTATCAATGCAAAATACAAGGAAAAGGGGGGTAAAAGCCCAGATTATGAACTTTAATAATCCTAGTTTATACTTGTCACCCCCCCCCCCCCCCCCGCCCCTTTTTCTCGAGCATTTTTTCTTTACTAAAAAACCGTAAACAAAATTTTCTTATAATAAGAAACCAAATATTCGATAATTCTTGATATTTTATCAATAAAAAAAATTGGCAAAATTAGGCCGTGAAATGACAGTCCCCCTCCCCTGATTTACATATTCTTTAATAAGCATAATTCGCTCCCAATTTTTTTCTTAACATAAAAACAAATTATGAACTCGAATCGGTATAAATAATTAATATTCATCGAACATTAATGAAAAAATTCCTTTGATGTAAAACAAACTGAAATTTAATAAATAAGTTTTATTTTTGTAGTAGAAAAATAAATTCAAAAATAATATTCAGTTTCTCAGCTGAGTAAAATTAAACTCAAAGCCAAATTTTGTGTTTTTTTCTAGTCTTTAACAGTTATGATCCGTGCAGAGTTGCATTTTTGCTGAACGAGAGTGGTGTGACATGGCGCGCCTTAAACAAATTTTTTATTCAAGACTTAATCTCATCATTTTTTTCTGTAACGAATACGAGTTCGTACATATAAAATATCAACTTTAATATATAATTTTTATTATTTTTTTATATTCTTAAAAACAACTCTTCCAATTAAACATAAAATTTAATGGAGCATTTTTAATTGAATTGTGCTTTTTTTCAACTCTTTTTTTATTATTAATTATTCGCGTAACAAACTTTTGCTGGTGATGTTATTGGGCCGTCTGTAAAAATCAAATATATTAAAAAAATTTGTTTTATGTTGTTTTCTGTGCTCTCCAACAACGAAGACTTTTACACTCAAATGCAGTGATACAACTTGATTTATTTTGAAAAGTTAACACCCACCGCCCGTTGCCAACTTTTCGCCACTATTATCCACAATTCAAGAGAAACGCCAGCAGTTGAAAAAAATTGCGATGTAAATATTTTGCACATAAATATTTAATGAATTTTTTGTTGTTTATTTTTTCTGCTCAATATTTAAATATTTTGCCCATCTCTGCAGGTAGATTTTTAATTCAAAATGTTATTTTAGGAATACTTTTGTTTGTAATTCAAATAAATGGTATAAAAGCAATTAAAATGTAGCAAAATTAAATTGCAATAATATGAAGAAAAAATTGTTTAGAAGACAAACCGCTAAAAGCCAAATTGAAAATTGGAAAAAAACAGGTTGTTTCTTGCTCATGCCAGTCTGCAACGTAACAGCACAACAGCTTAAGTTGTATATGAAAATTGCAAAGAATGTTTCTAGTTGAATTATTTTTATTTGCTAAATATAATTTTAGTTTGATTTGAAATGTGACTTTTTATAGAAATATCACTTAAAAACATATTTGGGTCTTGTCTTACGCTATTTGGATAATACACCACATTTAGAAGAAATTCAGGGGATGTGGCAACACTGAAAAAATATATATTTAAGTGCCGGTCCACACACCTCAACTTTTGTTTGCCCAAATTTACACTTTGTGGGAGAGTGATGAAATATCAGTCAGTGCAGTTCTTACTCTTTCTTTCTTACGGAAAAACTAAAAAATTAGCAATAGAAGTTGATGGGTGTGCACCAGCACTAACTACTATAAACGTTCACACTCCCCAAACCTTGGGTTAAGGCAATTGAACTTAAAAAGCCCGTAATTGGTTGCCTTAAGAAGTTCAAAGAAACATTTATGGGAATTAATTTGGTCTCGTAATAATTAATTAAACAAACATTAATTTATATGTGTGTTTTCTTTGTTGCAACTTAAATTGCCCCGGCTTTAGATAATGCTTGCATGTAACCCGTAATTAGACAACAAATTGTATGTAATTTCCGGCCACACTTCATGTATGTCCCGCTTTTGCAAAATACTCGCACACACTTTTAGTCTGCTTTACCTTTTTGTTGCAATACCCAATTTCCTGTACCGCTTTCCGAATGTCATCCCAAACAAATGAAACACTTTTCAATATTTTGCACGGCATAAACAAATAGAAATACCTACAATTATACATAAATAAATTTGAAAAAGTCAATTTTGATTTCATTCCAATAGTAAAATCCAAACAAATAGACAAACAAACGCAAAGGAAATATGAGTTTGGGAACAGGTGCAGCAGCAACAAGCAACAAATAAAATGCGCATTTCTTGGCAAACGAATTCCGCTAAATAAAAACAGAAACGAGAAATATTGAGCCATAAATTATTTTTGTCAGGCAAACAAACAAAAAAAAAAAACAAGCACCACAAAGGCGAGAAATTTACAATACAAACATGCCAGCAATTATTATTGTTGCCACTGCCGCAACGACAGGGTTGTCATGAAAATAAATATGTGGCCAGGACCTAGAACAATGACCCACAGCAGCAACAGCAGCTAAAGCAAATACTACGCTGTGAACAAGTTGGGGGGGAGAAAAAACGAAAGAAAATGAATGAAAATCATTACAACAACAATAACAACTGTATCAGTAACTATAAAACATTGTCATGTAACAACAGCAAGCGTGGCAACAATGCGTTAAGAGTACCATCGGCAACATTGCCAACCGCAAAACATCATCAGCAACAAATGAATTTAGCTGCCATACAGAAGCCACGCGCCAGTTATCCGGAAATTATGAATCCTCGCTTATCGCTGAATGGCACTTTGCGTCATTTGGTGCCATCGCCTCGACCGCTGTATCGTGATCACAGTTCACGTTCCATTCATCCCCTTACAGCTAATGAGCAGCAAATGTCTGAACTCGATACCAGCTTCTATGGCAATATGACACGTAGCGGCTATTTAACAACAGCCCCAACCGCATCCAACGCAATTGTGGGTGGCAGTGGGGGCGGAGGTCATCTTTTAGATTTGTCAACTAGTAATGTCGGCATTGTTGCAACAACCACAACTTCTTTGGACTACAATAATGTGGGTGGTGGCACAGGCGGCGGCACTGTTTTGGCCGATTTCAGTGCGGCCGGTGGTGTTCACTTTCATACCACCGAACTGTCCATAACGCCATCCGTAACTGGTGACGAACAATGTATCGATTTGGGTAGTCTGCGTCGTTTTTCCATAGATCGTCATAGTTTTTTGGGTAAGAGTTTTTTTTTTTTTTTTTTTTTGGTTTTTGTTGTTGTTAGTTTCTAATATTTATTTCTATTGTTTTTCAAATATTTTGAATTGCTTCCGGTTGCTTTTTTCTTTCAGCAACTTTTATTTTATTTGCTTAACATTTTGTTCAGTTTGTTACTCACCGATAAATCAGGCGCTTGCTGCAACTCAGGCAGTCTGTTGTATTTGTTCTTCACATAAAAGGATATTTAATGTCCTTGTTTTTTTTTTTTTTTTTTTTTTTTTTTTGCAAAAGCAAAATTATACAATAAAATTTGTCAACTTTTATTTGAGCTTCAGTGTAAAACCCTAAATAGCAACAAAGAAACAAAGAAATGGAAAATAATTGCTGTTGCGTAACTATTGCCGGTGCAAAACTGATGTAGAAATTAAATTGTTGACTCGTTCTGAATAATTTTAATTGAATGTGTTTTTGAACTCTATAAAATGTTTGTAGATTTTCTACAGAATTTCTCAACAATAATAAAATGCCAACTGATGGTTGATGGCAAAAGTATTGCAGTGCCACATTGAATTGAATTTTAAAAAAAAAAATTATAAAATATTTCGAAATTAAAAAGTTCTCAAATAAAATTAATAATGAATATTTATTAAATTCATAATTTCATAATTACTTGTTGCTTGCTATGGGTCAAACCTATTTAGATTGGACAATGTCAGCAGATATTTAAAGAGTTTTAAATTTGTTGTGTAAATGTGTCTATCACAGTAGTCAGTAGTTATATGGAAAAATGAAAGGCAATAGAAATACATAAAATGCATGATGGACCGATCCATAGCAAAGAAGGTGGGTTTAAAAATCAATCGATTTCTTAAATTAGTTCAAGAATTTTCGGAGCAAAAGGCAAATCCGTTTAAACAGAATTTATGAATTTATGAAATTGAAGGCAATTTCATTTCTTCATGCCATCCAAATGCGGCAAATGAATTTTCCAGCAAAAGCTTCTCTAAAACTATCAAATACATGTAATTGAAAAATTAAGAACTAGAAGTTTTTGTTTTGTGCTGGCACAAGCAGCGAGAAATGCCTGCTTGTTTTGCCGCATAGCAAACAATGAGTTATTGGAAAATGCGTTGCTGTTATGGGCCATTTAAAGCCAGTGCATCCAACTTTAAACAAATCTTGGTATTTAATGAAAAACCAACATAATGAAGGGTGGTATTTTTCTGTTGATAGGTATCAGCTCCTAGAAAATGATGTTAAGACCCATCTGCCGTTAGTGGCTGCTAGACGTGAAAGGAAATTTTTCAACATTTTCACAAATGCTAAAGTTATATAGCAACACACACACACACACCCAAATAAAATCGAAAAGGACGAATGTATCGTCCCCCCGTGAATTGAATTGAAGTCAGTTAAGAACTTGCCCGTTTTATTTTTCTATTTAAAATTAAATGCGAAATTAAATAAGAGAAAAGGAGGACGACATCGTCCTTTTTCACGGAAGTCAATTAAGATTGTTGGCGTTGACTTTTTCTGTATAAAATTACATTCGAAACTAAATAATTGTTTTCGGTGAAATAAGTGACAGTGGAAGGTGAACTGATGTAGTGATTTTAGGGTTGACGGTGGGTTTAAACATTTAATATTTAGTAGTTGCCACAGTTTCACCCATATCTTACACTACATCTCTCTGACTGGCCTCATTTACAGGAGCGTCGATTCACATACTTGGGAAGTCGCTTCTTTGAAAATATAAACTGTGTCAATGATACTCGTCTGAGGAACCTTTTGGCCCCACTTCCTCTTGGACTACTTGTTCTCTATATATATGATTCTGTTGGGCAGTATGAAATTCCTTTTTTTTCCCATATGCCCTAAACCGGCCTTGTAATCGGCTATTACAACAATTAAGCTGTAGGGAATACAATAAAAACTTTTAACATTTCACTATCGCCATTCAATTTAAGGTAAACTCTCCTTTTTGTCTATATTTCAGATTTAGGCTCAAAGTTTGGCATGTCACAGCCAAAATTTGGCCAGAGTGTTTCACAGCAAGGTTTCTTTACATCACACGACAGCCTCGCCACACCATGTGCATCACGAGCTTCCAATTTACATGTGGCCAATACAAGCACTGCCTCCGATATGGATCTGTTACACAACAAACAAACAAACGATCGAAGAAAATCGCGCGGCCGTCTGAAAGACAACGAACAACCGCTGCTGGGCACCTGGACACGATCAACCGGTCGTGGTTCGCAGGATAACACCTTCAATGGACCGCATCAATTTACGGGCAACTTTTGCAATGGCACTGATCGGTAACATTTTTACTTAAACTCTTCTTTTTTTTTAATACTCTTTTCTTTGAATTATTCTATTTGTGAGAAAAATCACATTTAAAACTGGTTACATTTTGTTGCATGATTTTATATGCGCAGGATGTTGTGTTAAAGGGCATTTTGATTTACAAAAGGAGTTAAATGTTTTAAGTTTTCTGTAGCTTTTTTCCAGTGGCTGTGGCACAACTCGGTGGTCATTTGTGTATTTCACACCTCTTTTCGTTTTTTGCCACTGCACATATATTTTTAGAAACCCAGCAAAACATTGAAAGGAAAATGTGTCTGACGTCTGGCAGTAGAAATTTTCGAGACGGTTTTTGTTTAAAGGTTGCAAAGATTTGGGTTTATTTGTAACAATTTTTATTTGTCTATTTTGTCAGAATGGTTGTGTATGTTTGCATGGAAATAGACATCTTGTATTGTTAAGTTCAAAATTTAGTTCAAAGTGTCTACTTTTTGCTCAGCTCTTGCCTTAGTTGTGGCGTATTCTTTACGCGTATCCTGCACTGTAATCCTTTTAATTATGATTCTGCTGAAGCAGCTGAAAAAAGCAGGGGAATCGTGTCCTCTATTTCCTTGCTTTACATGAAAAAAGTCAATGTCACGCTGCAGAAACCCTTAATTAGGCCTTCAGCTGTACATATATCAGTGGCTGGTGACATTATGCCCTTTACGGGGGGGAGTTGACATTGTGGAATACAATGAAAAAAACTACATCTCTTGAGCCAAAGTCTAATTTTTGTTTGTAAGAAAAGACTTCTGTTAAGACTTCATATAAATATAAGTTATTCAGTACCGCAACCACTTAAGTCAGATATTCCAATGAGTTTGATAAGTGACGTGTACGCCGCACAGCTGCTTGCAACCCTAATTTACCTCATTTAAATAAAAACTTACACAATAGATGGCACTAATGTTGCAGTTTTAAGCGAAAATCTAACCAAATTTGTAATAAAATTGATATATAAATATTATCCTTATAAAAGGAACCGCAGAAATCATTACTAGAAATGTTTATTGTTATACAAATTCGAGGATTTATATGACAGTAGCGAGCAAAACACAACTACTGAGAACTATAAAATGTTTGCTTAAATTTGTTTGTTAAAAATCACTTGTTACATACGAGGAAGAGATGCCATGCGAGAGTGTCCCGCAGTCTTAACCCAAATTAATTGGCCTGCTTGCTGCAGAACCCGATCTTGATAAGCCCTAACTATTTGAAAAGTGCTTAGTTGGCATCCAAACTCTCTCCAGAATTCATTCAAAAGCTGAACAAAAAATATTTAATAGTTGGTGGGGCGTAGTGAAATGAAAGTCTAGAAACCTTCTGCTACTCTGAATGAACTTAGATTCTTCAAAACTGTTATAACTTTCAAAATATTTGCCATTAAATTTCTCTTCCAGATATCCTTAAGTTTAAAAGGATTCAAAACGGCTCTGCAAATATTTATTAATTTTGCTGGGTATTGGAATTGTGTTACTTTATCTTTAACAATGACGAAAAAACCGCACAAGTGAAATATTTGTACGTAATCATTTTTATCTAACACTTTTCCTGTCTTACCAGGTTTCATTTCATTGGTTTTATGTGTTTCTGTGCTTTTTTTTCTTTTTTTTTTTTGCAAACTACTAAAAGTAGAACATTTAGATTGTTGTTACTGCTTACCCCAGTGCTCATGCATGCCTTTGATATGTATATTAAAGCGACTCACGAAAAGCACTTTCGAAACTTCATATAACGCAGCCGTCGGTAAAATTCAGTTTGATTGATGTGTCACAATTATAGAGATGTTGGAAAAAAATTTATTTAAACAGAAAGTCAGCGAATTTTGAAATTTCTCGATAATACAGATTTCAGCAACGCGATTTAAATAGTAATTTATTAGCTTTGGTTAAATATGGTCCAGTTGTCCATATATAAAATGTCAAAAGCTTTTACTCATTTGCGCAATGATCAAGTTCAATTCGCGTTTTAGAAAAATCACATTAAACAATTTGCCAGACAAACTTCAGCCAAACAAACACGTTCCAGTGATATCCATTCCGAGTCCGCCCCCCCAAAAAGAACAATTTTAGTGGACGTTCAACTCGCCAAATTGAAAATCACAAACTCTCAGTCTGCTGGTGTTGAGTCGCCCTATTGCACTCACCTGCATCTAAATACTATTTAGCCCAACGCATGAGTTTAAGCGGACGATATTCGAATAGATTTACTTAAATTTATTGCATTTTTTGCTCAAGTGTATTTAAGCCAAAATGAATGCAAAAGGAATCACAAGAAGTAAAAAAAAAAAAAAATGGAAAAAAATTCTTTGAAATTCATGTCGATTTGTCTGCTCTCGTTTCGCGCTCTTCGTTGCGTTGCATTTGAACCTGTCAAAGTATTTCGTGCAAATTGAAGTTAGAAAGGGAATATGTTGAGTAGAGAAATTTCAGTGGCAGTGAATTGAAGGACTCGTACTCGCACATTTGAACATTTGTAGTTTAGAGTTGTTAGTTGAGAGCGCTGTCAAGGTGAGTTAATGATGATTATGCCGGTTGCTTGTGGAGCTTTTGCAAAGAAAATTTAGCAGTGAGTTATTTGCCAAACAGGTGATAAATAAGCGAATGGTATTGAGCTCAAGCCTTAATTTTATTACTTGAAAATAGTTACATATTTACATAAATAATTTGTTTATGTGAAAGGCAAGAACTGCTAGGAAATTGTTTTGCTTTAATATTTAAGGATTTGAAAAATAAGACTTGAAATAGAATCAATAATCGGCATTTTGTGGTGCGGCTGATGGCTGATATGACTGTAATAGAACTTTTTGAACGCACAAATACGCTATCGAATTCCAATTCGAATGACCGATTTTCGCTGCCTTGATTTACAATTATAGAGTCAGACCTCCTTGATGTCTTCACATCACCTCAAAGTTTATAGGCCAGTAGAGTGCTTTTGGGACAAAAGCGTCAGCACCTGCCTTTATGATGTACGCCCAGGCAAAACTTGCTCCCCCCGGTAGTGGATTTACAAGGCAAGAATATGTTTCCCGTTCTGTATGTGCAACAATATCCTACTGCTGAGGCCAAGAGTCGCCGCCATTACAGGCAGTTGCCATGAAGGATTCTGTTCTCTGTGTTTTTATTTTTAAATAGTATATTTTTATGGTGAAAGAAAAATCTTTTTGTGGAAACTTTAGTTATTTAACACATTTATGCTGTCAGACATGTACAATGTCACGGGAAAAACTTCGCTGTCACATACATACATACATTCAAACAGAAAACTATTGGAAAAACCAAGATTATTTTCTGCGAACTAAAACTTTTCTTTTGATTTCTTGCAGTTATCCTCGCAATCGTTCCGGTACATCGACAACGACAACAACTGCCACACAACAACAATTTCAACAACAACAATCCTCAAATAATAATTCCTCGCATCATTTACAACATTCTGCCTCGATGTCACATCCCCATCATCATGCGAATCAACAACAACTGAACAACCAACAGCAAATGCACCAATACCAGCAACGTTCGTCGACCACACAACTGCAACAACAGCAACAACAGAAACAGAAACAGCCCAGACGCACGCCATCGCAGCGTTTGCGTGCCGCAACCGCCGCACGACAATTTCATTTCGTTTTCGATCCAGCGGGGCGATTGTGCTATTACTGGTCGATGGTTGTGTCGCTGGCCTTCCTCTACAATTTTTGGGTGATAATCTATCGTTTTGCATTTCAGGAAATAAATCGACGCACAATAGTGATATGGTTCTGTCTCGATTATTTCTCCGATCTACTGTATCTTATAGATATATTTTTTCATTTTCGTACCGGCTATTTGGAGGATGGCGTTTTGCAAACGGATGCAACGAAACTCCGCCAACACTACATGAACTCGACCACATTTTATATTGACTGCCTGTGTTTGCTGCCATTGGATTTTTTATACTTATCAATAGGATTCAATTCAATACTGCGATCGTTTCGCATCGTCAAAATCTATAGATTTTGGGCATTTATGGATCGCACCGAACGCCACACCAACTATCCAAACTTATTTCGTTCGATCGCTCTCACGCATTATCTACTTGTGATATTCCATTGGAACGGGTGTCTCTATCATATTATACATAAAAATAATGGTTTTGGTAGCCGCAATTGGGTCTATCATGACTCCGAATCGGCCGATGTAGTTAAACAGTATTTACAAAGTTATTATTGGTGTACATTAGCTTTAACAACGATCGGTGATTTACCCAAGCCCCGATCAAAAGGTGAATATGTATTTGTGATATTACAATTGCTATTTGGATTAATGCTATTTGCAACCGTGTTGGGTCACGTCGCCAATATTGTCACATCGGTGAGTGCGGCACGAAAGGAATTTCAAGGTAAGATTTCAAAGCATTGCCATTATTTTGCCTCATGATCCATTTTTGGCCAAACAATAGCCTGGACACATTTTATTCAATTTTAATTAAATATTTGTACTTTTAAGATCCAGGAAAATTTTCTCGAAAATTTAAAATTTTTTTTAAGAACAAATTTATATTATAAAATTTAACAAGGAAGTAAAAAATTTTAACAATTTCTTTTTTTAAATTTTATCAAATATTTATAAAACAAAAACTTTATTTCTGCACTACTTTCGTTTTCGCTTTCGAAACATTTTTTACCAGTAATAATTTATGTACAGAAAGATTTCTTATCAGTAATCAATTTTTACAGCAAGATTTCTCATCTGTGATTGGCAAAAATTTTTCATCAGCCATAATTTCAACAAAGGAAAATTTATCTTCGCACTAAAATATATCATCAGCAGTAACTTTTGTATGAAAACCTCTTTTCTTTGCTCAGTGATAACTTTCTTACACAAAAATCATACATGAGCGATAATTCTGCCATAGGAAACTTTTTAATCAGTAATAATTTTGTTGAAAAAAATGTGTCCTTAACAGTAAGATTTTGCTCAGTGATAATTTTACTATAACAAATTTCTGTGTTATTGGTTACTTTTCGATAGGAAAACTTTTTCCTCAGTCATAATTTTTCTGTTTAAAATCATCAGGAAAAATTTTTCTATTAAATTTTATTTCTTTAAGGATAATTTTTTTAAGAAAATATTTTTTGTCATAATTTTTCCTCTAGAAATTTATTTACATATAAGGAAACTTGTATATCAGTGATCGTTTCTTTCTTAGCAAATTTATTTTTTTCTCAGCGATAACTTTTCCATAGTAAAAATTTTAATCTCTAATAATTCTTTATACACACAAGTGATACACAGAAGTGATAATTTTTCTATAGAAAAATGTTTCTTTATCAGTGATGCAAAAAGTTTTCATGAATGTTGAATTTTTTCTAGACGAAGTGTTTCTTTCGTGATACTTTTTCTATAAACAAAATTATTTATAATAAAACTTTTCCGCCAGTGATAATTTTTTATGCAATTTTTTTCCACATGATAATTCTTATATATCGTAAGTGATAGTTTTTCTTCAGAAATAGAACGATTCTGTGGAAAAATTTGCATAATTTTTCGTAGAAAAATGTCTGTTTCTATAGAAACATTTTTATTTGTCATACAAAACAAAAAGACAAAATTGTTTTTATAGAAAAAACTTTTCACTTCACTAATAATTTTTCGATAAAAAGATTTTTCACTTGGGATATTTTTCTATAGATAATTATTTAAATGCTAACATTTTCAGTAGAGGAAAATGTTTCATCTGGTAAAGACAACGTCTGGATCAGTCACATGTTTTGTGCTGTCACTGTGGATTCATTATTTCAGCAGTGATATTTTTTCCGTAGACGAAATTTTCATCAGTGATAATTTCTTTGTAGAAAATTTTTCAATAAATAATTATTGTTTTTTGTTATCATTAATGATCATTTTTCTGTGGAAAAACTTTTCCTTTAAGTTAAGTTTTCTATATAAAACTTAGCACTAGTGATAATTTGTCCTTCGAAACTGTTTTGAGGGAAAAGTTTGAATGAAATTAATATTTTATGATGATGTTGTTGGTAAAGTCGTTGATCAGTATTTCAGAGGTGGTCGAAACAAGTCCTGCCAAGAACTCTCTGCGGTCTTGTGTGGTGTTGAACAAAACTCTCTCTATATATATAGTTTGTTTTCAAATGGAGAAACAGAAACTTGTTTTTAGTTTTTGCGACTTATTTTTATATAAAATGCTAAAGTCTTTATTTCTCAAGGTAATGAAAAATGAAAAATTAAAATCAAAAGCAAAACAAAATGGAAAACATGTTTTCAATTTTCATGCTATACAAATCAAAAACTTATTTTTGGTAGTTTTTTTTTTTGCAGAGTTCAAAGTGTGCTGACCCAGAATAACTGATTTAAAAACAGCAAAAATCAGAAAAAAAGAATATTTTAAACAAAGTAATAGAGTAAAAGCAACAGAGGAAAAAAATAGAAAATGAAAGGAAAGAGAGCCAACGCCATTCAACTGTAAATTTATCATATTAACTGGGAGAGTACAAACACATATTTAAATTACTTGTTTATCCTGCCACAAAAGACATTAAAATTATTCATTTTACTGTCCATAGACTTGCAAAGTATCAATCTGTTTTGAATAAATAGGTAACAAAAAAATCAATGTACTCTGAAAAGTCAAAGGACGCCCATGAGTGAAAGAGAGAAGAAAGAAAAACTTAAATATCGGGGGTGTTTCCCTGCACCCATGAACTTTGCCGCGGCTCTTATTTGTTCAGTGCAACACCAGCCATTTACTTAGTAAAGTATTTCACTATAAATCCGCTGTGATAAAGGAAAAGGCCCCGACGTTTTCTGTTTCTCACTGTGAGTTTTCACATCAGCCGTATGAGTTTTGTGCTGAAAACTTTCAGATCTTCAAACGTAAACTTCTACCGGCACTTGTCACAAACAAACCTTTATTCGCATTTTAAAAGCTGTACTCGTAAGCTGCCAAATGCTATACAGAACTTCCCAGCTATTTGGCTGCGAAATTCTTTACTGTAGGCAAACAGTACGCCTGAATAAGTTTAAAGAAACAAATCGTTTTACGTTTCTGTGTGACTGCACATGACAAACAGTTTTGGCTTGTTTTAGATTGAATTTCAAATCTGGCTCTTCTGTTCCCTCGGGTATCGTTGAACCGCTGACATGTACACACATCTGTACATATTTATCAGACTTGACAGGTGTTTCTTGTTTCTTGTTTCTTGTTTCCAGTTTCTAAATTCAAATCAAAAGCAATGAAAAGTACTCAGTTAAGGGATTGCTTTCTTTTGTCGAAATTAATTTAGATATAAAATTCTTTTTCCGAAATCAGTTGAAATTAAAATTTCAAAAGTAAAACATATAATATAAAGCTGACAATCTGGCAATCATCAGTTTAGAAAAAAATACGGCTCATTTTCGCCTATTTAATTACGTTCTTCAGCCAACAGGGACCGGCCTAGAAATTTTATTTATTCAAACAAACAAAAATATTAACTGACATAACAAAAATAATATGTAAAAAGCAAATTTTTGAAAAAAAATTGTAACACAAAAATGTTTATAAAATTTGTTTTTCTTTTCTAATTTATTAAAGCGGTACAATTTTTGTTTAATAACACTTTTATTTGAAGATATTAAGTTTTTGTTAGTATGTAAAACTGATTGCTTATCTCGGAGTCTTTAGCAGGCGTCAAACTTACCCCCCCCCTTAAACACTTGGCCCACACTCTACCGCAATCGTTATAAAAATTCAATTTTAATGGAAACTTTTTCTTTAAAAAAGTTTCATATTGAAACAAATTCTGGGCACAAACTTACACTAGTGGTTAATTTCATATAGAAAACTTATTATTACTGACAAGGTTTTCAATAAAAAAAAAAAACTACATATTTATAATAAAAAAGTAATCATGGAATAATTTTCTATAAAAAAAAAATATGATCGCAGATGAAAAAGTTTTAACGACATTCAAACGAAACACTAAACAATATGTTTAACGTGTTGTTTTTAAATTTTCATTAATGAATGGCGACACTGTGTAAAATGATGTTAAACTTGGTCACACTTCTGCCGCCTGCCTTGTAGGACACAAAATAGAAATGCACGAAATAAATGAATATTTGTTCGGGAAAATTGCAAATTTAACAAATTTTGTAGACACACTTCCATCGAGTGGCTCAATGGATGCAGTATTCGGCCAACAGACCACAGGTTGTAGGTTCGATTCCTACCAAAGACCATAACAAAAGCACACATTAAACAATGATATATCTAAACATACTAAACAAAAACCCTCAATAACCCAACAATCATATCCATATAAAAATAACATAAAAAAACGTGATGTTGGTATTGTTGGTTTAATTGGTCATCCCTGCAGTATTATTCCTTCTTTCCCTGAGTCCTGGTGCGACAAAAAACTTGCAACAACTATTGTTCCTATATTGATAGGACGTCTCTACATCTACATTCTGATTGGATTTTTCTTTCTGTTTTTTTTTTTTGCATTTCTCCATTCGCTTCAGTATTTCTGGCCTCAAATCAGCCTCGCCTATAAAGCCGTTATCAACCCCCCGCAAATACTTTTGACATCAGGGTTTCCCTTTTTCTACCTTCATTTAATTAAATATTTAATCCAATGGGGAAATATCAATTTTATTGTTCAACAAACATCTCAACTAAATATCATACGAAAATTGTCTAATAAAATCCGACTGTGTTGGAACGCATTTTATGACCTCAGCAATAAAAAAAAACAGAAAAAAAAACATTAAAATTTTATAGTTTTTCTGCTTGACTTCGAAACAAGCCAAAGTGTTAAAATAAAGTTGTACACGTTCATGCGGTGGATTTGATAATGTAAAACTAAAATCTGCTATTAAGCCAGTTACCCCCCACAGTTCATTCATCTGCAGCACGTTGTTACTTCATACTATACAGAGATTGAGAAGGCATTAAAACAAAACAAAAAAAAAAAAAAACAAAATCTGTTCTGTTTTTTCCATTATTATATATCAAACTTTTCTGGTTTTTTATGTTTTGCCAGCTTATTTATGTTGTTATTTTCATTTTATATGCACGCCAGAGAGCAAAAGAATACAACTACAACGACAATGACAATGACAACAACAGCAACAGCAACAGCAACAGCAGCAGCAGCAGCAGCAAAAAAAGGGGAAAAAACAAGTTCAGCCTGTTTTGATTGTATTTAAAAATACATGAACTAAATTCTAGCAAACGAACAAGCGCTATCATGCTTGTAGCCTGGCGTGTAGTACTAGTACTCGTATTTGACAGCTCAGTCTCTCTAAGCTATACAAAAGGATATGAATGAACTCTTTTTTTTTTTTTTTACTATATGCGCATCTACGAAGCGGAGTTTGTGCAAGTGTGCGTGCGTGTGAGCAAGAACAAATGGGCGAGTGTGTGCGTGTGCGTGTGCGTGTGTGTGTGTGTGTGTGTTGTAAAACAACATAAAATATCTATGATTTGAAGTGAGGAAAACAGCTGCTGGCAATGAATGTCCTTGTACCTTTTATTGTGCAAACAAATAAATATGTACATACTTACATATATACAAACGAGTGTGTGAGTGTGTGTGTGTGTGTGTGTGTGTGTGTACATGCTTGAGCATGTCTCCAAACATGCTCTTTGGCTTAACACTCACACACACACACTCATACCCAGTTCGGCATATTATCTGTTCTGTTTTACCCATCAAACACACACACACACACACACACACACCCTCTTCCATGTTTTTATTTAATTTTTATTTTTTTTTTGTTGGTATTATATATATATATATATATTTCGTTGTTGTTGTAGTTGTAAGAAAATACAAAACAAAAAAACCAAAAAAAAAACACTCTCTTATACACTTAACAGCCATTTGAAAATGTTTACAATTTTCTATTTGTGTAGAAGTGCTTGTGTTGTTGATATTGTTCCGGGACGTGAATATGCCCCGCAAACATTTCGGATGAAAACTGTTACTAAAGCGGCTCAAAACAGCTTATTTTTCGATAACTTCCTATTCGGATAAGGCATAAAACAAAATTTCTATTTTTCGTTTTTGTAACGCTATAAACCCAATAACAGTAGATACAGTGAGAAAAACGCCGGTTGTTTGAAATAAAACTTGAATAGAAAACCCCTGAAAACCATTTTCTTGTACTAAAACAATTTTGAATAGTATAAAATATAATACTTATGGTGAAATGAGTTTTAGGAAAATTTGTATGTATATATGTATGTACTGTATACAGTGGAGGTCAAATAGAGTACAACTTTGTTGCCCAGAATTTCCAGCAGTGCGAAAGGTAAAGTTTTTGCATTGGCATAAATTAAAAACTGCTTGCGGTTCCACAATAGAAATTACGATGTTTTTTGTACATGTATCCGTGTATCCATTTAAGGTGTGTGGTGAACTGCGTAATTAATAATCATCTAGTTGATGTGAATTTTAAGAATTTTTCTGTCTTATATCACAGGTTCTAAATGTAATAACTGCAATACATTTCAGCTGCTATAAAACATATTTTTTCTCAACTTTTTTCATCAGAGTCTTAAGAAATGTCTATAAGATTTGCATAAAAGTTATTTCTGTATATAAAAAATTCAGTCGCCGTTTGGGTACAGCATCCAGTGCAGCATCCCGACATTTTGCACAAAAAATTGCTTTAAGTTATAAAAAACGATATATTAAGATATAAAATGGAAAAATATCACTTATAGCCAATATTTTTTTTATTCTTTTCTAACGCTTGCAACTTCAATATGGCAGAACTCTTCACTCTTAGTAACACTTTCAATTGAAATGTTCTATATGTATATCTACACTGTGCCGAAATATCTTAAAAAGTCCAACAAAAAAAAAATAAAGCTTTACCAGAAAAGTTTTCTATATCAGCAATATAAGAAAACAGAAGACACAAGACTTTTAGCTGCAACAGATGCACCAAAATCGTACTACAAGATTTAATGGCTGCCAGCGAAGTCTTTATGACAAAGAGAGAACCTCTTACGTTAATAAGATCAGTTAATACTGACATCTTCATTCCTGCAAAATAGAGTAAGAAATAAAAAATAGCCAAACAATACTCTTTCTCTGCTCTTGCCACATCACCCAGTTGTGGTATAATCGAGAGCATATGTAGAGGTCGAGCGCTATATACTAGCCCCCCACCCCCTCCCAAAAAAAAAACAAAATTGTAGTAGACAGCTAAAGGAAGAAAAAATTTGCTTTACAATAATTGCCAATATAACGAAAACACCTGATATGATTTGCGCTATTGGGCGTCCACTGTATATCGATTCAATTAGACATCATGTTAAATCAACAGTAAATAAACAAATTCAACAAATTTCATTTTGCTTCATTTGTACGGGAATACTGGTGCTTCTACCTTAAATAATCATATAAAGAAAGACATCAACTTTGCGATATTGATTCGGGTAAATAAAATGTTTTTAGACGAAATTTAAGCCATTGATGCAGCTTAAATGATGTGGGTGTTGCCAGTGAAGACTTTATTTTGTCGTTTTACATCTTGAACTTGAAGCGTATTTTTTTAAGGTGATTAAACTAGAGAACGTTCTAGAATTAGTGCAGTTGTGACCACAACATTTTTTATTTTTTGCTCGATTAAGTGACTTCCAGCTCTATCCTCTTTATATTGAATTAATTTGGAAATTTTTGCAGGGAGATGATGAAAATGTTTGTCGGTCTGCATACGTACACATGCACGTTCACACGCACGTACACTTTTTATTTTGCAAGCAGTTGAAGACGAACACTTCTTGTTTCTCTAATAACGAAATAAAAAAAAAAAAAACACCAGAAGTTGTAAAAATATTTAAAGGAACGTTTTTGTAGTGCCTGATGAGATGCCTGTGTGTGTATGTGTGTGTTTGTGTCTGGGATGGTGTGTGTGTGAGAGTGTGTGCGTAGGACCACAGCATCAGATTATTATTATATGAAACAAACAAATACTCGTACGTTTAGTTATGACGTATCTACTTTACTTTCGCTTCATAAAAGCGTTTATCCATTTAAAAGTTCTATTTTTAGTTTGCGAAACCTTGTGAAATTGCAGGAATGAATGAATGTTCCTTGAGAAAAGCACAATTTTCCGGCAATAAAAAGATTCTGAAAGGAATCACAACAAACTTTCATGGCCTAATAAAGGCCTGACTTAAATGTTGTGTGGATTTAGCGATTTGTGCAAATTGCTTTTCATCTATGTCAGCAGACTCGTGTGTAAAGGATTCGCTGTTACCAGACATGCTGCGTTTTAAAGGAATGACTCATTTCAAGGGCCCTGTTTGCCTGTTTAAATTGCAATGAGCCTCCCATTTGAGAGATAGCGCAAGTTTCTGAATTTAGATTATGCCACAGTTTTAAGCCTCTCATAATGTATCTTAACTCACGTACAAATACAAATTCATAAAGCTATTTACATTTTCGCATCTTGTCACGTATGTTACTAAAAAATATATGGTGGTATTTCTTTGGCTTCATTTTAAAAACCACACCTACAAGTTTTGGTCAATTTAGTAGATGTGAGGGTGTTATGTTGTCACATAACGTTATTGTCACACAGTGCTATCGTTTTCATATGCTTAGTCGTACTTCGCAGAGTATTTTAAAATCATGTACATAAGAGTTTAATAACACCTCGTGCCTTTTCCCAACATTATGCCATTTAAATGTATCACTGTCACGTATGTGACTGTGCAAAAATATTGTAAGCAGCAGCCAGCAAAATACAACTATTAGGGAAAATAGCAATAGTAATATCATTGTGCAGTCCCTTACGTGACAATTTAATAAAGTGCGTGTGTGAAGCAATATTTAAACATATAAATGTAATATAAATGACTAGTCAACGTTACGTTACGGATACGTGCTAAACACTTGGCAGTAACAAAATTAACAAGTTTCCTATTATCAGCCGATTTTTCTTCACATTTAAACGGTTTCGTGACACAGCACAAAGTGCGCTGAAGAGAATTAACTCCAATGTAACGACTCCTGCCAGCAACAAGATTAAGAATTCGGTTGTTATCGATAGATAACAAAATTAAGGATTAAGGCCTGATGTTCCTTGGGGATTTCGAGAGCCCAGCCATATCTCACCTTCTGTGGGAATGTGTTAAACAGAAGAGACTAGACAGCCCGAGCTCTTTAACAAGGGGTTTATGACTTGTGCCGTGCAGCATAATATATGAAAATTGCAACCTGTGTGAGCCTCACAAGCTACATGAGGCCGCCAGTGAATCGTCATCCTGTTCACTCAAGTGGATTTGATCCACTGCCAGATATAGCCATCAAGGCCGGTGTTGGCATAAAATCATATCCAAATTATACCAGAACCCCGTCATACATATCGTATCGCCTCTAATTACATCGATTCAAAAACTATTCACGGTCTTATGGCACAACTAAAAAAAAAAACAAAAAAAACTTGTGCCGTGCAGCATAATATATGAAAATTGCCACCTGTGTGAGCCTCACAAGCTACATGAGGCCGCCAGTGAATCGTCATCCTGTTCACTCAAGTGGATTTGATCCACTGCCAGATATAGCCATCAAGGCCGGTGTTGGCATAAAATCATATCCAAATTATACCAGAACCCCGTCATACATATCGTATCGCCTCTAATTACATCGATTCAAAAACTATTCACGGTCTTATGGCACAACTAAAAAAAAAAACAAAAAAATACTCTTTAAAATGGTTTTGTTGGCAACTGCCACAGCAACTGCTGTGACCAATTGCATACTTTCAAGTACTGATTTGTGTGTCTCGTTTGTCTGTGAATGTGTGTGTTTGTGTGTGTGTGTTAGTAAGTGCTTGGCGCTGAATGTGTTGTTTTGCTTTTGGTGAAGGTAAAAACTAAAAATAGCGCACCAGAAAACCAATTGTCAGTGAACTATTTTTAGCATCAATGCATGAATTTTTATCATGGCTTTTTTTCTTCTTCCAGCTTTTGTGCATTTATATAAGTGCGTACATAAGAACGTAATGGATTACCGTTACTTAAACAAGACAACAAGACCAAAAAAATAGGAAAATAGCGAAAGTTGGTAAAAAGATGTGGGTGTGTGTGTCAGTGAGTGCATTATTAAGAGCAAAACAACACAGAAACACACAAAAGAGAGACCATTTAGGGATTCGTAATATCACACACACACACACGAACACACACACACACACGCGCGCGCACACACACACACTCACACACATTCCTAGATTTTTCTTTATAATGCATTTCTCTGGGTTTGCGCGCTTATACAAGTACGAGTATCATCAAGGTTAAACTCTTGTGTTGTTAAATGCATTTGTATTCTTTGCTGCTCAAGTGAGTATAAATAAGTCTGCACGGGTATTCGTGAATATGAATGTGCTGGCAGAGGTTCGTTTGTGTGTTTGTGTTTCTTTAATATGGATCTATGTATGTATGTAAGTGCATAAGCATTCCTTTATTTTCTTGCACAACAAAACGTTGTGCAAAATCTATAGCATCATTTTTTTTTTTTGTCTTATTTACTTGATAATTTTAAAATGTCACTTGCTTTCATCTTTCCCCGGTACATGAGTTTCACCGCAGGTGAAAAACTTTGCTTTGCCATTACAGTGAATATAAAAAGTTGCAACATTTTTGATGCTCAAAATTATTTTCCCTTTTTTTTTAACAGTAATTTATTTTGCACAATACAGACGTTCTGTGATAAATACAACTTTCAGAAAGAAGAATGATAACTTTTGTCACCTTTATTATTATTTCTATTTTTGTATGTCCTTTTTGCTCCTTTTGTTGACAAAAGTGAAACTTGCTTAGCAGGAAAGTAGAATATCTTTGTATATCATATACATATAAAAAAAATACCCACAATTTATTGCTGTTTTGTGCCGAAAATTCCGTTTTTTTTCGTTTTGAAGTTTTATGATTCATTTCTTATTTTTTTTTTTTTTTTTTTTGCTATATTTGTAACCAAAAATATTTTAAGTTGACATCATTGTTGAGTATTTATCAAAACCAAAGTTCAGTTCTTTTTATGTCAAGTGTTGGCATTTTTGCTGCACATATCAGCCAAACGATTTCACCATGAAAAGTTTTTATTTGCAATCGTTTTTATAACCCAAAAGATACACAGAGTTTTCCTTAAGTGTGTGCAGAGTGTGTGCACAGATGTAATAACTTGGCTGTAGTGCTGGGAGTTGACATTTGGCTAAACGAGTACTAACGAAACTGTTCGAAACTTTCCCACCTCTGCAACAGGATCTAAGCCAACACTTAAGTGATTTTAGACTTTCTAGTATATATTCCAGCAAACGTTGCCAATTCAAGTCGTTAGAGAAGCAATGTTTACACATGAACATTGCGGCAGAGCTCAGAGAACTGCGTTGCTGTGTTTAATATCCGAAATTTTTTGAAACTTAGATGGGTTTTTTTCATATATTTTTTTATTACCCTGTTGGAAGATGTTAGAACTTTTGAACGTCAGAAGTTGCAGCCATTATTCTGCATTCTTTGGGATTAGTATTCATTTGTTGTTAAGATGTATGTTTTTTTAAAGTCAAAACAAATTTAATATTTAAATTATAACTTCTACCTTCTGCCATGTTTCCATTATTTCCTTTTATAATATCAGCACTTTGACAGTTTTATCGCCAGCGTTTCATTTGACCTTTATCCTATTTATTTAATTTCATTATTATTATTTTTTTTTATTTTTTTTGTATACCAGAAACTTTTGTTCGGACTAAAAAACCTACAAAGCGAAACAATTACAAACAACAAATTCATTCATATTCGTTAGATTAAATGTTGGTGCAAAATGAGTAGAAAAAAATGTGTATTAAAAAAAAAAAGCGATTCCCACGTCTGCAAACAAGCAAAACCTGCGGCTTCAAAAAATACTCGTATTTATTTACAATTTTAAAAGGTTTTTCCACGTTGTTTTTCCGCTTCGGCGAACAAAAACGCCAAGTTCTGTGCATCAGAATAAAAAGTATAAAAATGAATAAAATACTATAATATTTGATATCGGCGTTGCAATCTTCTATTTCAGGTTTTTCTGCCGCTAGACTTAAAGCGAAAAATAATCACTTATGTACAATATAAATATATTGAATATATTGAATGCAAAACAGCAAATGGTGGAAAAAATGTAGCAATATTTTTGAAAGGGTGTTTTCGTATTGAAAATAATTTAAAATTATTATATTGTAACGTACAGGGACAGTAATAATGTAGCGTAATGCGATTTTTGAAAGTTCATGGTCGTAGTAAATTGCTTAAGTGAATTCCCTTATAGCATAAAATTTAAATCACACCAAAGTGAAGTCTTAATGAGAGAAATTTAGCACCCAGCTGATAACTTTTCTACAGTTTATCCGCCCTGGAGTTCAATAATCAACTTTTTGCTTAAATTCTTGACATTTCGCCGTATTTCGTTGTGGTAATAACTAGTTTATCTGCCCTGAATTCACTGGGATTGTTGCTGGGCATTGGAGGGCAATTTTTTTTTTTTTTTTAGTAAAATGTGGTTTAATTTCTTAGTAAAAGAAAAACTAATTTTCCAAACTCATATCTGGCCAACAAAATGTTTGTTAAGTCGGCGGCCTTATATTATTCTGCTGCATAATTCTAACAATAATTTCGTTGATTCAGCAAATTATTTATTTGAAACTATCAAAAAGGAAGTACATATTTGGCTTAAAAGGAACTAAATCATTTTGATCTTTTTAATTTTTTAAAAAATTTAGTAATAAACATATTGAATATATAAAATCTGTTGCACATTTAAACATGTTTTAATCTGAGTGAAAAATATTATTGGTTTTTGCAAAATTTCCGACAAAGAACTAGAACTAATTTTATGTAAAGCTGGGACTCCCACCATCATACATTTCTAGGCTATAACTTATTGGTTATTTGATCGTTGTTGAGCTTAATTAATAGTGGCCAGTGTGACCATATTTACAAAATTGTGTTGTAATAGAATCACATATAAATGTATTGACTGGAAAATTAAAGCAATGATTTTCAGATGAAGTCCTACGAGTACTTCTCCCCTCAGCTTAATTTTACCATTTAAGTTGGATAGACACGATCAAAATGCTTGTTATCAATCTTGTTATCGTGTCAGCCAGCAGTCCACAAATATTTTTAATTTGTCATGCTGTGCCATGTCTGTTTCTCATATATGTATTTCTCAATATATGTATTTTTACTAATATCGTGCTATAAACATGTTAATTGGGCATTTGGATTGCGTCCATTCCGCTTTATGTCGGACCCAAAATAGCGCCCGCTGTCTTAAAGTCTATTTTGTAGTGTTATTCGATCATGTGCAGGAAGCAACTGATCAAAAGCTCATTTGCAGTTTAAAGAGTATTCCGATGGGGCATCGAAACAACTGGGCTGCATTAAGCTGTTCTGCTGCCACTGTATTAGAATTGGCCCCGAAATACTACAGCAACTTGTTCGCAAGATTTGTACTTCCGCCCGGTTTAGCTGTTCTTCATCCAGGGTACTGTCATTTACCTATTTGGATATATAAAAATTCGGCTGCTAAATGCAATGTCTTGCAGAATTTCACCCGATAATTTTCCATCAAACCGAATGCTAATAAACAATAATCCCTGTTTCTTTCTCACCAATATCTACATATTTTCCCAGCTCTGACCGCATGCTGCTCAACAGGCATGAATGTCACTGAATGCTTGCTCTAACCTAGCAAGAGTTCGACAAAGTGTTCACGCTTAGCGTGTAGTTTCCAAACTTTCCCTCAAGACTTAGGAAACCAAAACCTTTAGGGCGAACCATTTTCACACCTCAATAGATTTCGGCCTAAGAAAAAAACAGATTTATTGAAAACAGTTGAAAGCTTTCGCTCCTTTACAAACGCACTGCAACCCACAAATCAATAACGCTTAAGAAAAACATTGTTTGCTGCACAAACACTCGTATTCAGGTTCTATTTTTTTGCCTACAAACATATTTTTTTTATTTATATTTTGCACCCGCCACAAATTGAAATATAAATATCATTTAGCTCAGAGGAATGTGGGATTGTGGATACGAGTATGAACGAAAATTGTGTTTTCTTGCCATTATTGCTGAATTGCATTTTAAGGAAAATATTTGTAAATTTTTCGTGCACATGTGTTTGTTGTTGATTCTAACCCCACAAACACCCAGGCTTAAGCTGGTGTTGAACTTTACGACTTGGTTAGAATTTGGTAAGGAAAAAATTCGTATAATTTGAGGTTTTTCAAAAGTTAATCAAATTTTCGCCAATTTTCTTATGTTTCTTCAAACTTTCGCAATATCTTGAGATCATTTTTTGGAGACTTTAGAAATATATATATATTAAACATTATATTTTTCTGTAAAATAATTTGCTTCAATTGTTTTCCTGTTACAAAATGTTTAAAGGTTAAAGTTTTCTCAAGGATCAGATTTTTTTCCTAATAATAATATTATTTATTTATTTAGAAATTTATTAAAGTTACAATAAATTAAAAGCTAAAAACACCAGCGACACGGGCCATCGGCTTAAGAAAAATATTAAAACTTTTGTAATTTTGAAAAATAACTAATAAATTTAGTTAAACTAATAAAAAAAAACAAATATGATAATTATATTCATAAAATAGCGCCTTAGAGATTCGTTGCAATTAGACTGAAAACTGAAATATATATTAAAAAATATTTATATATATTAATTCAGCGAAATCCCGCAATTTTTCGAACCACGGAACTATTTGTGTGGAAATTTTGCAACCCATAAAGAAGAATTGTGGTATATTTTTAAATTAATTGATGTGGCCAGCAAACTTTTCTCTGATTCTGTAAACTATTTGTGTGAACACATTTTGAATAAAATATTTTCATAAAATAAAATGGAATTTTTTAAATCAAAAGGGCCATGACTCTTATCTAGTATTTCGCCTGCACGATTTTCTGTTTGTTGGGTGTTATAGAAAAACTATTAGTGCTCAAGGAGTCATCGTGTGCGTCTGCTTTTCGTTTGGTTGCGACATGCTTGAGGTTGATTGGTGTTTGATTGGTGTCTGACTGGCTGACTGACTGATTGACGAATTGATGGAATAATTGATTTATATGTTTTGCATCCAAATGACACTTTGCTACAATTGACACCAAAGATCTATTTGTTTTATATTTTTGTGTGGCTGATAAGTGACGCTGTTGTAAGACAAACAAAAACAATTATCAATTTATGTCAGGATTTTATTCTAATGGCAAAACTGCTACAGGAAATTATGAAATTTTAAAGGAAATTTTTCTCACAGTGGCCGACAGAAGAATAAGTGGAAAGTTAATTTGTGGAAATTTTCACAACGGCAAGAAAATACAGTTTTTGTCCATTATATGGCATAAAAATGGACTTCAACTCTCTCCCTCTCTCTCTCCCTCTCTCCCTCTCTCTCCCTCTCTCCCTCTCTCCCTCTCTCTCTCTTTCTCTGTGTAATTTTGTTCAAATTGAAATAAAAACAACACATTTTTCATATTTAGTAACGCAAGTGGGCCGGCCCTGCAATTAATGAACCAGAAACAATAAAGAAATTTACGGATTCAAACAATATTTTTGCAAAAATAGTTATTGAACATAAATAGTAAATTCTTTAATAAGGAAAGTATGACATGCAGAATTATATTTTTTTCCTAGATTTATTGTAATTTCAAAAAAACAATTTTGTTGGCGCGAACACATTTGGAACCACTTCCAAAAAAAAAAGTTACATTAAAAGCATTACTTTTATGGATGTAACAGGTAACAGCCAAACTTTAAACTTCCTTAAAATATGTTGCTCCCAGTCGAACATTTGTCTGGGTTTCATTTTTCTCTTCTTTAGAAAATATTATAATTTTTATAATTTTATTACATTTCTTTTTATATTTTTGTTTTCTAAATCTAAAAATCAATTGCTTTTCTTCTAATCTAATGTTTTTACAATATTATTAAATTTATTATGGTTGACAGATTTGTGGTAAACAAGAAATTTTTCTCTGAATCTCGGAAAAACAATTACATTTAATGCTGTTTAATTATTCATTAAGAAATTCATAAAGTTTTAAAGTTTTTTTTTGCATTATTATTTTGTTTTCCTTTAAACCGCAGGCTCTGTTTACCCACCAATACTCCTGCATTTGCTGTTACATATTTGCACTTGTGTTCAAATATTTGTTTTTGTTGTACATGCAGCAAAAAAAGAAAATCAAATGGTGATGGCGCATCGATGTGATAAGGAAAGTGGAGCAATTTTGTTGGTTCTTTAGCTTTTTAGGCATAAATTTATCTATATCGATTAGATCAAACCTCTCGTCCATGATGTTAAATAAAAAGTTTAAAGAAACTTCATTCAGTAAAAATATAAAAACATACAATATATTTATCGGCTGTCCCACAATATCGAACGTTATCGTTTGCCGAGAACTATTTTTGAACTTTATCTCCCACTTGTATGAATGTAGCAATTAAACCAGTCGGCTTTCCCTTAATCCCTGTTTTTTTTTTTTTTTATTCAAAGTGTTTATGAACGTTAGCGTTGGACATCGTGGGTCGGACCCTTAAGAGTTTCAAACTAAAAACAAAATTAGCAATTCGAAGAGTGAAGAGTGAAGAAGCACTTGCTATAAAAAAAGTTACATTCATCCTTATTGTGGTTATCAAAATCGTTAACGAATTGCACATCCTTTTTCCTTGAAGCTATTGCCAGCTGTCGTAGATTTCGAGAAACGTGATATTAATTTTTATTTTTTTGTTTAATACTTCAGATGGAGGGGCAAAAGTTCTTTTGTGTAAAAATAAATATTTTAAGAATTTTTAAATTTTAAAAATTCATACAAATATCTAATTAGTTCTGGGACAGCTGGTGCCTAAGTTTTCAGCGTTAGAGTGATACTCTAAAGACAGAATCCCGCTATCGGCGCAAGTAGCAGAATGTCTAATGTTTTTTTTTTTTTAGCGTACAAACTTAGAACGATTTATTTTCGAGCATTTACATTATCGTTGTATGTTGGCGTAATATTTTTTTTTACACTATACCTTCACATTATCCGTCCACGATGAAGTCCGGTAAAAATTTTTTGTATTTTTTTCTTCCTCAAATTGAACACAGATGTTTGCAAACAACTCTATCAGCATATTGGCGCTTTAGTAGTCGATAAAAATCAGCGTTTACAATATCGGCGCCTTAGAAAACATTTTAATCGTTCACAAGCAGCACGATTTGTGATAATGTGCGTTCACCCTTAAATTGGAGCTTGAATTTGCCGAAAATCCGCGCATTAGGCCGATTCGGAATCTCAGCGTAATGGACAAGCATTTTCAGCCAGAAACAAGAGAGTCTCAACTCATGCCAATCCTTAATTAGAGCTTAACTTAAAATAAAGATACAATTAGAATTTATTTCTAAATCAAAAAGTTGTTTGAGGCCACTTCTGCTACTGTGGAAAGATACATCTTGCTGCACAATTTGTATGTGTCTATCGTAGTCGGACATCTGTGTTTTTGTGTCAACTTTTGCTGTTTGTGTGACTGCAAAATTAACTCAAAGTTTAATCAAAAATTAAAACTTTCGAAAATTTTTATATGTATCACTTTTTCGCTTATCTCGCCACCACCCTGACACATATAATCATGTACCAGAAAGGACGACTTGCCCATAAAATATTGAAAAAACAACATATAACAGCAATAATAACAATAAAAACAACAAACTGCTGTTAAAGTTGATGTTGTTCAGGCTGGCGCTGTTGTTGATTATTTTTGTTTGTTTAGGCCCCTGGTCACGTTTATGCAATTTAACCATTCCAAACAATTAACAAACAAACAAACAAACACTTTCCTTGCACGCACACACACACATGAACTCATGGACTGCCTATTCACAAACAAATTCGTTGCAGAACTTGTGTGGTCTGCTGGCCAGTCTGTAAAAGTGTTTTCACTTGTGGAACAAAAGGCTCATAAAATCAACATTAATTTGTGTGTGCCTGTGTCTGTGTGTCCTTTAAGTGATGAAAAGTTAACAGGAAATATTGTTGATGCAGTCAAGAAAAAACCTCTATTTTTTGCTGTTGATTTTTTGTTTGTTTAACAACTTCAATCTTATGTGTATGAATATTATTGAGAATGAATATATATGAGAAAAAGCTCCCAAAACTGTTTTTTGTTTGCCAGTTATTTAATTGTTATTTTTATGTTAAATTTTAAGTTCACAAAAACATATTGGTTTTTGTTAGAAAAATTGATGCGAGTTCTTTAAACCTCCCTCAACTGGTACAAGTGATGTTTGGTGAGCGTTCAAGACGGTGCCGCGACACAGGGCCATTCATTAAGAAATACAGAACTCTACATGTGATACAAAATCAGTAGTTCAGTTAAAAAAGGGGATTCTCCTTCACTTGCTCATACAGAATCTTCCAATAAAGATGTCCCTGTTTTGACACTTGCTGGCAAGTCATATATTTGATACCAAATTTGTCAAATAAGATGGCTTTTAGTCGGTTGGAGGTCATTGGTCTTTCTTGCTTAGAAGTGATTTGAGATTAGATTTAAGGCTAAACTTTGGTGGCTCTCAAGGCCATCATAAGCCATGATCTGGATGAAATTTAGCCTGATTTATGTGTGAAAATCGGAACATTTTGCATGAGGATATTGCATTTTTTACATAATGATATCGATTGGCCTTTCATTTCATTGTTTTATATGTATTTCAAGAGCTTCATAAAAAAACCCAAAACAAACAAAAATCAAATCTGAAACTGAAAATAAAAATTAAAAAAAAATAAATATCACTAGATGAAGGCGATATAGAGCGGCCGCGAAATATGTAACTGTCCCCCCCGCCTTAAATTCTACAATTTATTTTACTTCTCTTTGGCAAAATTCTTCATAAAAGTTTCTTAATGAAAACTTTAAAAATTTTAAGTTTTATTTATTTACTAGCAACAAGTTTCACAGTTTGTTCATTGTCATGTTTTCCTGTTAACAATTTATTTGCGTATGTATGAACACATTTTACCTTCACATTTAAGTAGTTGTATGTTGAATTTAAACTGGTGTTGATCGTAAAAGACTTTTGACGTTGTACATTCTATTGTGTGCTGTCTTTGTCCCATCTATGCCAAATCCAACATCAAAAGCTATAAAAACATGTAACAATTCTTGCGCTGTTTTTCAGTTACTGACTTTTTGTTTAATTTTCAATTACAGAAATCCCAGAAATTCCATAATGTAGATGTTTTGTTCTTTTAGGCAAAGTATCCTGTTTAAAATGAATTCTATAGGAAACGAAAGCAACTACAGTGGCTGTATAAATTTTGAATTATTTTGGTAATTTGCTAACATAATAATGCGAAAAGAAAAGCTCTGCAGACGAAGTTGTAGATGGGGAGGGGGGCTAGAAAGCAAAGAAAACGCATGAAAACCAGACACCATAAAATAAACAACAAAAGAAAGTTACAGATTTGGGATTATAAAATGAAATGAAATAAATTTGTGAGTTGGTGGGTGATGGAATGGGAGGTTGGTTAAGGGGGGGTGTTGACACAAATGTGCCCATAGCGGTTACACAATAATGATAAAGTGGCGCAGAGAACGGAAGTAAGAAAGAAATATTTCTTTCTTGCCTTTCCAAAAGTTCTTAAGCTATCTGGGAGTTGTGCCCCCAATCCGAAGACTGAGTTAATCTTAAACGCAGTCATATATTATGAGTCTAATGCTTTAGCTAAACAGAATATAAAGAACATGCTCGAACATGTCTAGGCATAAGAAATATTTAAGTTAAATGTAAAATAAGACGGTTGCGTAAATGCCAACCAACAAACTTTTAAGTAGAATTAATTTTATATTTTTAAGACACACGAACACATGTAACTGTGATAACTTTGCCTTCCTGCCACACATAAATCTAATTTATTCTATTATCTTTCACTATCTATAAATTCCGCAACATTTTTGTCGGACTTATCGTTAATACGATGAATTCATTGTTCAGCAGACTTGATATTATTTTTAGCTCATTTTTTATATCAAGCCAAATTAGTCTTTGGTAACAACAACTCAACGAACCAGCTTGCAAAGAAAGGCCTCGACTCTCGTAGTTAAATGTTGATCCGATATTATTCAGCGATGGCCTTGAGCAAGAAATTGATGCCCGCCCAGCTAAACTAGACACACTTATCAATAAGACAATGTTATCAAGCAAACAAATGCAAAATGCTCATCTAGTAAAAAAAAGTGTATATTCAAGGATCTCAGACACGCAGAAAAATATACATCCTTTAGGTGACATATATTTGCTGTGTCCACAATTGTCTATTTAAAATATAATAAATAATAAATCGGTTCGTGGAGTATGTAAGAAATACAGATCTTGAGGATCTTGAGTGGATCCTTAAAGTCCAACAATAATGATACTTGGGGTTAAGAAGCAGCAGCAGGACAAATTTAGCAGCACTCCAGACACACATTTGCGTAAAATTGTGTAGTCCGTTTGATAATTTATGCTGCTTAGAAGAGAGTCAGCGAAATATATATTAACCTGTTTTGCAGATCTTGTATCTTCTTAACTCTCTTAATTGAGCTTCACTGCGTGCCTCTCTTTTTTCAATTATGGGAATCTAAAGTTTTGTTGGTCCGGAATGGGAATACATTCACGCGGTCAATGCAACAAAATGCCAATTTTTATCGCTTGTTATAAGTCGGCATTCCCATTGCCAATATTCAGAGTTATCGACTATTGTTGGTATCTTTGAAGAAATGTGCCATCGATGTTGCCTCATATTGACTCTGATTTTGTTGTCAGCGTTTTTGGTGTTGACACAGATTTACTTTTTGTGCGTTTTTTTTTTTCATCATCATCAACATCAACATCAAAATCCGTCCTAATTTGCAACAAACAAAAGACTGAATTTAAATTCGAAAATAGTGTTTAATTTGGTCATTTGAAATGCTCTTCAATATCATAATAAAATTTATCTTTCATGATTAAATTTTATTGTAGATGCTGGTCTGCCTTAACTGAGTTCACAATCTTTATCCATCAACGCAACCAATTACAGCAGGTAAATCCAGAAAAGAAAAGCTTTAAGTTGCTTTCGGTTTATTGAAACTTGATCCATTGGGGGGCAACTTTCTGTACCAACATATCAAGCGTCTTAGATAGAATCTTGCATTCGACAGGCGGTGATAGTCCCAAATTGATATCGTTTCTATATGATAAAAATCGTAAAGTTGCTGTTGGTTTGGTGGTGATGTGACGTTGATGTTTTATAAAAAATTAGCGGCCGTTGGTTCATTTATTATGGATTAAAAGTAATTTTTCTTTTAAAAAGGTGTAGATTCGTTTAAAGCCTGCAAAAGGGATTCATTATTCAAAGAGAGTTGTGTGCAGACGCCCTTTAGATTGCAGTTCGTCAGAACTTTTAGAGTTGCCGAAATTTGTAGTTGTTAAGCAATTAGATGCAATCAAAATGTTTGCTTGTCAAGCCATTCCATTTACGTGTTCTTGTTATTTGAACAATCTCAGGCTTGACTAATCACCGAGCCTTCGTCTTAAATTTAATCCTGTAATGTTCGTATGGTAGAAAAATTGGCCACTAATCCCAAGAGAGTGAAATTTATGATAAAATTATGCTCGTGCGTGATGCTCCAACAGTATACACATATCAATGTGTGACAGCAAGCATGACACACATTCATTCATTGATCAATTTTCGCTTATGCTTTAAACTTGCTTGTTAAGCATTTTTTGATCGTTTGTGGCCGCGCTTAAACAACAACCGTCTGTCTGTTGCCTGATTGCCCTCGTGCAACCCCAAATCCAATCGAATATAGTTTTTATTTTAAATACAATAATTACTGATTGCTCTTTTCAATAACAAAATATTCTAGTGCCACTTGAAATCTATATTCAATTTTGTTTAATAATAAATAACAAAAAAAAAAAAAAAAACTATATACCATAATTAAATCAAATAACACCCACCTCATGAAGTTGCGCAACAAAAAATATTTACAATTTTTTACAACTTCCCTTCAAAAAAAAAAACAAAAAAAAAATAATGTCCAGGTGAGGGAAAAAACGCTTGAAATAAAATGCCGCATGAACGATTAATAGTGTGTTTGGCTGTGCGTGAAAATGCCAACCACAACCGCGCTGGCTTTAGTTATTGCGGCAAGAGTTTGTTGTAATGGCGCGACAGTAATTTCCGCACATTGAACAGGAAGTGATTTGATGCGTGTATTGCTGTAAGTGTTAGCAATTGGCCAACAATATGTTTGATATTAAAGTGCCGCCGAACACTTCTAAAGCCTCATTCTTCGCCTCATAAACACCACAGACACCATTTTCAAGCAAAAAAAAAATATGTGTCTCTTCAATCTTGTGCCTCCACGCCCTACAATTCCCACGCAATTTCATATTTATATTTTGTGGTTACCCTGACAAATGTTGGTGTTACTTCTTTTAGAGGAAAGCTGCTGCTGCTTGGCAGGAACAAAAAACTAAGCGAAAATTTTTATGGCCGCTATTTGTAGGCAATAAAATTTTTTAGATGCTGAGAATTTGCAATGAGATGAAAAGCAATTTATTTAAAACTATGGCTGGTAATTTTGCAGCCATTATCGTATTTCATGTTGTTTCTGAAAGGGTCGAATGCTGCTCGGCAGATTAATGCCTTTAACGAAATTCTACATCAAGGTTGGCTTGATAACTTGTTGTTCACGGTGTAGAGGGGTCCGATTGGCACTTCGCTAATGCAGGTTCTTCTGAAACCTTCACCGAAGGCCAATTAACACAACGGGGACCAACAAGCTCCAAGGATGCCTTTTGGGCACAGTGGTGTTGGTGTCAAAGGTTGAGGTGCCCACCTTGACTACAATGTTCGGGCTGTGCGTCACACCTAAAAACGAAGGCATCAAAATGTGCTTGTCTTGCAACAGAATTCTGTTCTTCGTAGGGACTTATATATGTAGTGGCAAATGTTGCCCTACGTGGGCAATTACTAGCGCTACGGACAAGATAGCGCTGAGTTGAAGTTGTCATGTGTCAACCATAAAGATTAGGCCATAATGGCAGATGCGAAATATAAATAAATTCCACAATCTGCATCTTGAAAACAAACCATTTGCAGGTTGTCACTTTTATTTAAAGCCATTCCAGCCATTCCAGCCATCCAGATCTGTTGCAATATTAAAGAATGGAATTTTCATTTTGATCGGAAATTACACTCTTCGCAAACCATTCGCAACTTTTCCATTTTGTATTGTCCACTATTGACAACAGTTTACAGCTCAAACAAGTGACAGACTATCAGACACAGTAACTAATCAGAACATGTTGTTGTTGTGCGTTGTTGTGCATTGTTGTAAGTGTATTAAACACTTAGAGTTCATTTTCCATAACGGACTTTGTTCTGCTTCTGACAAAAGAACGAACACAAAATAACAACTTGCAAAGAAATGAAACTTTTCATGTTTCGCATGACAATGACACAATTTTGCTTAAAGAAGCGAAATGAACGAGTGAAACGAGATGAGTTGAAAAGAAAATTGAATATGTCGTACATATCTCTAACATTAAGGAAATTGAATGTAATTGTTTTTTATAATAAAGAAAAGGAAAATGAAAGGGGCGGCTGGGGGCCAGTAAAGTTGGCTGAACTACTATTACAAAATCTTAGATGTTCGCTGTCCTAAACTGTTTGACAACTTTAAATATATGGAATACAGTGAGTGGCAGGAATAAAACGATGTTTTTAAAGTTGTAAAATATATATTTAACTTTAGCTTGCTGAGTGCCGGTTCACACACATCAACTGTTGTTGCTGTTTTTTGGCACTCTTCCTTCCATCGTTTGAGATTCCAGCCAGACAGCCAGGCTGTCTAGCAGCTTCTCAAGGTACGCTGCAATACACCAAAATATTATCAGAACCAGAACTTTGCAGATTCGTTTGTCAGCAGCAAATCGTTGTCATTCTATTCAAAATTTTGTCATTCTATAGGGCCTGGTTTTCAACCCTCCCAGATGTACACGAGCAATGTTCTTGTGTAGGTCCTGTCTTTAAAGAAATCACAAAGCATGTAATTTGTTTGTACCGCCCGCAAGTGGATGAGGCAGCTCTCACTGTGTTCTTTATATGGCAAAAACTAATTTGGAAACAGTCTAGAACCGTCTCTTAATCCAGAGAAAAGTTTAACTGCTGCCCTCATATCGACCAGTAACGTTTTTAAACATATGTATGTACCTACATCTATATATATATATATGTATGTATGTATAGTTTTTTCAACTTGTTTTTCAGTAGACATTCATAAGTGGTATTTAAAAACGTGCATAACTGGCTTTGACATTTGATTTCAATGCAAAGTTATATGTACGAGTATGTGGACATTTTATTCGCATTTAAATGACAGTCATTGTGAAATTTATAAAAATAAAACTTGTGCAGAGGCACCACTATAATTATTATTCTCAAGTTGTTCAAAACAAGTCTCAACTTCACTTACACTCATATTCATTTTATTTGGTTTTATTTTGACATTTCTGGAACACTGTTGGGTTATACACGATCAAAAAAAAAACACCAAATTAAAATAGCAAAACATTAAAATAACAAAAATGTTTGAAAAGGTTTTCCAAATGAGCTGTTAGTACAAAAATCAAATAGGGTTCTAACTTAAGGGTTTCAGTGACATTTTGTATGCTTTTGATAATTCCCAAGGATGTACAATGTGATCAGAATAGAATATCATTTAAATGGCAACGGTCGCGATATCTGCCATTTCTGCAAAATTCCATGATTCTGGTGCATAAATCAAGTTGAACACCTGACACTCCATCAAGCCAAAATATAATGGGCTCAAATCTGTATATCGCCGTGCATCAGTTTAAATTTCAATTTGATGGCTGCAGTGGCCTGTAGTCTGTTCAGGAAAACACTTGCGCTTGATACAATCCATAGAAGCAAAAATCTAATGCAATGAAACTTGGAAAATTCACCTCATCCTCGGGTGAAGTGCATATACTGAAATGGCCCTTCCGTGTATCTCATGTGGCCTACGAACTCCACAACAAACTCCGATTCTTTTCAGTGATGGCGTCCCAAACGTTATATCGTTCACGGTATTCTGGCTGAATATAAATGTTTGGGCAAAATTGGTGCAATTTTCAACTAACAGAGGACCCAGCCAGGATTACAGAATCGATTACATCGTATTGCTGCAGATTTTTAAGGGGATGGCAACGCTGTGCAATGCTGCGAATTTAATTCTCCTTTTTATTATATCTTTGCGGAGAGTGTTTTGACAAACCAGATTGAATAAATGACAGTGAATTGAAAAGCTAGAACTTTAGAAATGTGGCCGTCAACACATGCTTAGGGGAACGCCCTTTACTTGCAAAATTAATAGCCACAAACGATTTAATCCTCTCCTTCTCTCTCTCTCTCTCTCTCTCTCTCTGTTTATTCTCTTTTTATAAAATTTGAGAAAAAACACTAAGTGAATTATATAATTTAGAACAATCGATCATTTTCGACTCTGGAACAAATCAAATATGTTTTTTTTGTATTTTACTTTCGATCGGCAGATCTTAATACAAGTCGATTTATACAAATGCCCGCTTTTAGTGAATTTTTCCAGCTCTTTTTACAGACTTATGTTTTTTTTTTTTTTGACTTCGATCTTAATATTATGACTCCTGCAAAATGCTAATTTAGAAGTAATTTTCCTTCTTCATACGACTTAACATGTGGACGTCTTTTATGTAAATTACGAATATTATTGAGTCCTTGTGTCTTTAACAAGGTTCATAGTCCTGTTTTTTTTTAAGTGCCATCGATAGCAGCAGTTGACGTTTGGCTTTTTATGAGAATATATTATTAACTTAATTTCCTTCACTTATAAAAGATTATAAGGCATTCAAATAGTTGCTAGCATTAGTCACATACGTGACAAAGTAATTAGGCAGGAAACTATTAAACTTAAGTCAATTGCATCAGTATATAAAAATTAAAATAATTCTAAAAGAACATACTTGCGTTTTTATGTTTTCTTTATGACTGACTTGATAACCCCCCGGCAAAGGTTCTTGTATCTTTGCATACAGTTTTTCTTGTGTTTTTCTTTATTACCGTCTTATCGTGACACTTAATCATGTGTAAACTTCTTAAGTTTCGTTTCCATTAATACAGATTCCTTCCTACAGTTCTGTAGGAAATGTGCATGTTTTTCCACTTTTAAACAAATTGAATTCAAACAGTTAAGAAGGGCCCTGGAAGCACCTTGTGTGCATTTTGTAAATAAATAGAATCTGATTGTGTGTATAAAATCTTTTCCGTTTCCGGTTAAACAATACTTTTATCAAAAGCAAAAACAGTGCAGAGGGAACATAGAAGTGAAACGAAGAATACTCGTAACAGAAGAATTCGTATTTACAAGAGTGCGTTCTTGTAGTTGCACTCTCACGTCTAGCAGACTTAAGGTTGGGCCTGGTGTCATTTCGAGTAGAAATGCAACAATTTGTTGCTTACAATAAAGCAAATGTGACATTAAGTTGCAAGTTTGTTTGTTACCATAATTGTAACAAACAATAAAAAGACCTTTCAGCCTTGAAGGTGAGTTTTCTTCTAGTACTTTAAGCAATTGAAGTGCTAGAAATGACTTGATTTTTGTTATCAGTAAAAAATGGTGGCATTTAAAATATATAAAATTAATAATGAGAATAAATATATTAGATTTGGAGGCTTTTTACGAACATTTCTTTTTTGCCAAATTCATCTATCGTTCGAATTGTCGCTATATTTTATATTTTTAAAAATATTGGTGAATGTTAACTGGCGACATCGTGGCACTCAAGCAATCGTTTGATTACAAATTTACCACCGATTCGGTTAATGTTTTGCCTGCAAGCATCGGCCAGTTGGAAGTAGTTCTCTACCAGCTCAAACGATACTCAATGTGTGCTGGGCTAAGCCGTACATGTCTGCTCATATTGTTGTGCAGAATCAGCCAGATCTGTTTTCAGCCTAAAAACATGTTCAAACTAGCGATTACCCAAGCGACGAAGCGCTACAATATTCGGTACTTCGTACGCGAAGCCGATTCCAACATGTTGCAGCATTCAATCACAGTTCTTATGTTATAACATCAATAAATCTTTTAGGAGAAATAAATCCAATTTCAGCTTAAAACCGAGAATGGCTAAATTAAGGACTTTCGAACATGTTGCAGCATTCAATCGCAGTTCTTATGTTATAACATCAATAAATCTTTTAAGAGAAATAAATCGTATTTCAACTTTAACACAAGTGTGTCAAAGGGCTTAATCAATGCCAAGGACACCCGAACACGCCATATTTAGTTACATTTTTAATACAGACATCCTTATTTGCATACGAATGTACGATCCAGAAGGGATTTATGAAGCCAAAATTGTAATTTTTAACTTGTTGTGAGCATCGCAGGAAATCAATAATTGTTCTGGAACTCGAGCATAACATTTTTATTATTTGCGGCTAAAGTGAGGTTGTGTTGCTTAAAACAATAATGTTTAACTACTGCTGCTGCTGCATGTTAAAGTTAGAAACACTAAAATTAGGAAAGAGTTTTTGTTTCCGTGCACCTTCTACGAAAAAATATGTTTCATTTTCACAATATTCACAAATTTCAAACACATGTATTCCATACAAATAAGATGACACGACAGCTCACTGTGTGTGTGTGTCTGTATGTGTCTGCACAATTTATAATAAAGGCACCAAAAGCAAACGAGAAAAAAAGTCTAGCAGAACATGTGTTTTCGAATAGTCTTGCCTGCATACAAATTTCAATACAACGCCTTATAAAACACACGCTTGTAACTTCAGAAAGGACACATAATGAAAGGAGCATAAAAAATTATTTTGTAAAATGAATGAGAAATAAAATTAAACCTTAAACTTACGAAGACAGGGTGTCTTAAATGCAAGTTTATCATACGTTGCTAATGGACTTGCCAGCTCTAAGGAATATCGTTCCAGACCCTGATTTCAGAACAGGCTTCGAACAATCTGATTGATATTGAAAATACTGCAGTCTATGAAAACTTAAATATTTGTCAATTTGATAACATATATTTCTAGCCATTCATTAACTGTTTTGCTATATATAAAAGTATATAGTTTAGGCTTCAGTTGAGGAAACTGAATACCTTGCGCTTTGTGTGCTTTGGAGCAAGTGTAAACAAATAATTAATAAGATGGTTTCCTGAGCTTTGAACTTGGCGAATTATGTATGAATTGTGCTACAATTTGCTGTAACTCTTGTTGAGAGTATAACGAAATGCAGAGTATTTGGAACGCCTCATGGCCTGAAATAGGTTATTTTAGCATTCACATAATCTCGAGGAAGCTACAGGGGAGGGGTCCAATGATTCATTAAAACGAGGGCGTGGCGCACTGTGTATGACCTCCTCGATAGACGACTTGGTAAAGTATTCGTTCGTTCTCAGGGATTGTAGGTTCGATATCCACCGAAAACTCTAAATGTTTCGGCAGGCCAGCGAAAAGCATTGCCGTTTTGTATTCGTTGTCGGTATTAATTCTTGATTCTACGTTCGTATATTTGTTTAATAGTTTATTCTTTTTTGACCCCATTTTAGCTAAAGCCTGCAGTTCCATCATGGATCAACAACAGCTTAAGAATACCTAAACAATAAATATAAATTTTTTTACTATTGGGTATAGAAATTATCAAGTTTAAGAATACCTGCTCTTATACCTACACCAATACATTCTTACTTACTGGCGTTTCTTCGTGCATTAGTCTCTGTGCTAAGGACACTTTAGTCCTACACACATGTTTGTACACATGTGTACGGCCCCAAAGCAAACATGCTCCTGTGATCCTGGTTACATTAAACCGATGTTAATGTTAAAGTAAGGACCACTTAACTACTAACCTTGTCGTTTATGATTAACTTTGAAAGGAAATGGCAAAAGAATAACAAATTCCAGAATTAAGGCAAATCAAAGCAGAGGAATGTATAATTTTTCCTAAGCACAAGATGGTTTTGGAAAAAAAAAACACTAAATCCATTCTAACCATTTAAAATGCTTTCAACTTTCTGCCCTAAATTAAAGAAATAAAACCACATGGGCGGATGTAGCCACTAGGTTGGGGCAAAAGATGTGAAACCCATTTAAGATAATTACAGGCTGGAAAACAGCATAATATTTTGTATCGCTTAACGAAAATGCTTAGAAAAACAGTTCTATTTAAGAGGGCAGGCAAAATTAGACAGTTGCTGCTACACCTGTCAAATGGGCTGTCATTCAACACCGTTGACGTTTGTATGGGTGTACTGGTCGGACAAAACTCGGCATGCTTGTCTTATATTCTATGAGTGGTGGGATAAAGTTTAGTTCAGTCTCGTACAACAGGGAAATGCAAGAAATTTCCGAAAAGTCACTGCTGTTGGTGCGGATTTACTTAAGGCCACCAATTTCATGTCGCTGAAAAATCCTCGTTCCTTTTTATGGCCTACAATTTGGCGAATGTCAAGTCTTCAAGGACAAGGACTGGAGTCTTTAAACTGGTGTCAATAAATAAATTCAACGTATTCGGGATGGCATCAATCTATATGAGATACGACAACATTCAACGCGTCTCGAAATTTAATTTTGAAATCGTGAAATTTGATAAAGTTCATGACTACTTGCTGGGGCTGTATTCTTGTCCTGCTAAATACTAACAACTACTGACTTTCGCTATCGCGTGGCAGCCGTTATTAAAGAACCAACCAACAAAGAATTTTAACATAAAAAAGTTTAATGGAAAATATGCAAAAATATGTACAGGGACTGCATCGCATAAGCGGACACAATTAAGTTTCTTTTCTGACAAAGAACAGAAATCTGTTACAGGACATCAACAGCGTATAACACTGCCTCGTTACCCACCAAAACCCCTTCCTACGTTTTTAGGTTTAAGTGAAGATAAGCACCACAGTTTGGGCCCCACATTAGGATACCTCTTTCAGGATATTTCAGCGATTTGTTGCTCCCCCTTCTGCCAATTGAGCTTTGATGAAGGTTTCTGCAGGACCATCATAACCCAAGTCATACACAGAGTTCCTAGAGTTGTGTTGACCGTGCAGGAGGTTCCTCGTACACTCAGAAAGGCAAGAGACCAGAATTTGATATATGTAAGTCAGGGCAAAACCTGCTGCCCGGGCATATGGAAAATTAAATGCTTTTGTAATGTGTGTTTTTTAATTAAAAGTCATTAAAAAAGTTTTAAAAAAATCATATATTAAAAGTCGCCATACAGTCCTCCCTCTCACACAGACCCCCAGCTGCTGCTTTTTATTCAAATATACTCGAACTGTCAGTGACTGATTTTTTACAAATTCAAAAACTTTAAAGCTTTTTCCAACAACATTTGCTTTCTTTAAAGCTTTGCTTTTTTTAAAGTCATAATTAATTCAGAATTTCGATTTGAAAACGCCAAAAAAAATGTGTTTATATTCTTTTCAACATGCAAGCCCCTTAAAGTATGCAACACAAACCGCTTCAGGTTTTTGATTTCTTTATAACAGAGAATTCTACTAAATATTTATTATATTTTTCAATATGAAAGTTTAATTTATTTTTAACAATGGTTTTATTTGTTCTGCTCTCTGCTTACTTTTTACCAGCGCAAATATTTTCATCATAATACATCATCAATATTGGCATTTATAGTCGTTGGTTGTATTGCTGATGATATTACATTTCAATCGACATCATTAATATTTTAATACTCTGTCAACGCTGCAGCCCGTTCAGTGCCGGGCCATTTCATTTATTCCGGCTGCAAAATATTTGCTGTACATAAATGTCTAGTTTATTATTGTGTGTTTTTTTTTGTCTCCCTCTCCCTCTCTCTCTCGTTTTCTGTCCTATTTTTTAATATTGTTGGCTTCACGCACAGTGTAGCGCTCATAAAGTGGCTGCTATGGCAAATATAGGGAAACAAATTCAACAAGAAATTGTAATAAAACGTACAAATTGAAAAAATACACATTAATATTTAATAGATTTTAACAAGTTGTACTTTGTGCAGCTTTTTTCCTTCTTGTTTATGGTTGCTGCTGCTGCTGTTGTTGTTGTTGTTGTTTTCTTTATTGCGCCACTGAAGTATGTTTTATGGTTACTTTTCAACAGGTTTTAGAAAAATAATTCTTAATAATAAATGCTGGATTTTAGGGTAGGAACTAAATATTTTTTAATAAACTATTAAATAAAGAATTGTACGAACTTAAATCTTTATAAATTTATATGTCTTTAAAGAAAATTTGTTAGTTGCTGGGCAAATTTATGTTTGTTTGTTATTTTTTGTGTCTTCAAAAGTGCAATAGCCGACAAATATAGAAATTTTTTTACCATAAATTTTTATTGTAGTTTAAAAAAAAAAAAAAAAAATCACAACAAAAAAGTAAGTGATTTTCATTTTTGATGAATTTTTTTGGTGTTCGGTTGGCACAAAAACGGCCTATTCCAAAACCACCCAAACTTAAAACATAACTAACAAGTCGCTCCCACTAAATGAATAAATGGCCATAAAGTGAAAGAATGAAATATTGATACGCTGCTAAAATTTATTAAAAAACTAAAATTGTTCGAAAAAAATTAAGTCATCACTTTTCAAACGCTGTAGGCTGTCGAATTGCATTTTACATGGATCTGAATAGTTTGAAATGCGATTTCAATACGATGGCGTCGTTTTTAATATGCTGCAGTAGTGAGTTGAGGCCGACAAAATCGTGCGATTTAATTCCGTGTTTTTTTTTTAGACGTTTATCCTCAGTAACAAATTTAGGTAAGTATTTTGAATGAACAGCATTCAACGACTCCGCTGCAGCCACTCCCCGGATATTAAAATTCAGTGCCAAAGACATCGATAGATCTTGCCAAGAAATACAAATATTTCTATGACGTCTGTTTTTTTGAAATTCAAAGATCAGAAGAGGCGTGTAATGAATTCAGGAAATAGTTTTTGAAACTGTTGAATTTTCCGTACATTATCCGGAGTAGAATTAGTCGGGGCTTAAGGATAATTGATAGAGTTGATAATAGAACTAGAAGTGGGTCGTGTCAACTTGGCGAGTTTTATTTTTATCACAATAAATCATTTTTCAGATTATAAAGTTGTGCAAAATCGTTGGTTGCCAATTTACTTTAATCTATTACAAACTGCTTATTGCTGCAGTTGATTTTCTTTAGCCAACATTAATGTATGTGTGTAGGTGTGTATGTTTCGCAGAAAAGCAAAACCTTAGAAATTTAATTAATATTTAATTTGAATGCCTTTTGCTGCAAAATACGTGGCATTAGAAAACAGAATTTATACTTTTCCATCACCATAATTCAACTGTTTCCCTCTAAAATCAATTTCTCTTTGAACGTATGCAGGAATAAATTATAAATATTGCCAAATTTAATTACAATTTTCTAAATATAAAGCAAAATTTATAATTGAATTTCACAAAATCAGGTTGCTTTTTATCGACGTCCACAATCACAGAGCAGCAAAAAAAAAAAAAAAACAAAAAACATGAATAAAAATTCAATTACGAACTGCCACAAATCGATCATAAATTTGTTAATTTTATCACCAGTAAATGGCAACGCACCACCTGCGGTCAAGCCAGAGATAAATTTCATTTAACCAACAGAACAGACACATTCGAACATCTAACACAGAATGAATTTTTTATAAAATTTTAAAGCTTTAAAGTGAATTTCCAGTCCTGATCTTTTTCCATTTGCTTGCAGCCAAACTGGATGGTGTCAAAACGTATATGCGAATGCGACGTGTGCCGAATCATCTGCAGGTAAAAGTCATTAAATGGTTTGATTATCTGTGGCTGACGCAAAAATGTTCCGACGAGGAACGTGCCGTATCATGTCTTCCCGATAAATTAAAGGTAAGCAGTTCCTAAGAATCAAGATTGTAGGTCGACTTGCATCTACAAAAGCAAACATTTTGTTATACTCTTTTAGGACATATAAAAAATATAACTAAAATATGAACTTATTTATTTATGTACTTGAAAACTTCACAAAGTCTTGAACAAACAACATCGATTTTCAATTCTTCCATGGATATTGTTTATTAATGAGTCTTGCAAGTGATGCCAAAGCACCTTGACAAACTACACAAGTGACCATGAGGCCCAAGTGACAAAACTGATTGGGGACGAGGCATAATTTTCTATGAATTGCCTTATTAACGAGATTCACTAGGCGACAATGCATCCACGAAAAGTGACAGTTTGTTGTACCTCTTTGAAAAAGACATTGATGAGGATGATAACCGACTTTTTGTCAGGCCAAGGGGAACGATATAGACTTAAGCCATCTGCGGTTCTAGGAGAACGGCACTGCCGTCTGCATTCTGCATGAACGATTTTTTCTTATAGCGCTTTCGAAGTCGCATATTCGATACCAACAATACCGTCAGCAGAACCGAGCCTAATTGCTAAAAACTAAACAGATGTGTCTGTGCGGCCGTATATTATATTATAATTCGACCATAATGGCAGGCCTGAGTCTTGCAAATAAAGAAAGAATTTTGTTAATTTTACAACACATCTACCCCTCCCTATTGAGACGCCCTTTAGTTTGTTCTCATTTCACAGTCTTCATATTTTTACGGTTTTTTTTCATATTCAGGACATATTCAAATTGCCAGAGAAAAATTTTAAAAAATGTCTTACCAATTTTGTTACATATTTGTTTAAGTGGCCAATAAATAGGTTGTACTTTTGCTCACTTAATCGAGAGTTTTTGCCTTCTATTAGAGAATTTGCCAACACATCAAAGGCGCGCTATTCCGCTAAACCGACTGTTGCCTGTTATTGCTTTTAATTTTAGTTATTCCATTATTGCACTGTTTTTAACAAAAATTAAAATTATTTTAATTATAAATTAATTAATTTTACAATTCTTTTTTGATTTATTTAAAATAATTTTGACTTTTTTCTTAAAAAAAAATAACAGTTATTTTTAACTTATATATTTTTCTCCCCCCATTAATATTAATCTAGAATTTTTGCTTTAAAAAAATAAAAAGAAAGTGTTTCTCCAGAGCGGACTGAAACAGCCACTGGACTCATTATACTGTATTTTTTAATGCATTTTTAACACTTGCTGGGAACATACGAACTATTATGAGGGTGCCATTAGTTGGAACGCGTGTATGGAGCCACCAATTCTGATTTCCCCCCCCCCCCCCCCTCACCAACCGAATTGCAATTAAGGCAGATTTTTGGTTGTTAGATTTATTTTTATAATCGCATATTTTATTGTCTCTGTTATTTGAAATACTTGGACACCATGAGCTGAACGAATCAATAGCCGCCAGCGATGGAAAATTTAGTACTGATGTTTTTCTTTGGCAGGCAATTATTTTCAAGGTTTCTCCACCAAACAGACTTCTAACCATTTTTATTTAATTTTGCATATTCAGTAATTCTCAACAACATGTGACATTTCAAACCCTCTTTTTTGTTAAAAAAAATAAAGTTTGGTTAAAAATCTGTTTATGGGTTGAGACATGTTTAGACATGTTTAGTCCATAACAGCTGCTTTTAATGCAATTTGAAAGATTGAAGTATTACTCGTAAACGGGGATTATGTTGGAAACTACCTTTAATTATATTTTTTTAATCTAGTGGACCGGTTTTTTGTAGTTTTTGGTTAAAAGTGTCCAACTTTGTAAATTTTTTTTGTTTTTTCTACTTTATCTACTTTTAGGCTGAAATAGCGATTAACGTCCATTTAGATACACTTAAGAGAGTTGAGATTTTCCAGAATACCGAAGCTGGGTTTCTGTGCGAACTGGTACTACGATTGCGGCCCGTACTTTTTTCGCCCGGCGATTATATCTGTCGTAAAGGTGAGTCGGCACTTTAAAAACATTTTAGCTCCAGAGAATGCACCAAAAAAAAAACATTAAATTGATTTAATGTGTTTTTCATTTTGCAAATTTCTTCTTCTATATTTTCTCTGCTCTCTGTTTGTTTCCACCCTCTGTCGCTCTTGTACTTGAATACTGTATGTGGACCTATAAAAAAAAAATCTGCTGGGCCATTGGCGTATATGAAATGCAATAAATGGTGTTGTCCATCTGCAACAACGACAACAATAATGTGTGTCTATGGAAAACAACAAATTATGTCTGCTTCGACCCACCTTGTGCCCGCAATTTTGCTGACGTTGCTGCATTCCTGCTGAATTAACTGTATGTATTACTTGTTGATGTTTGTTGTTGGTCTTGTTTTTCTTTTGCAAATTCCATTTTTTTTTACGATTTTGCCTGCTGCCTGTCACTGACACATGGAACATTAAACATTCGTACAACTTAACACTCCACGGGTGTTGAATGTATGAAAATGTCTACACATCAATTTAAAAAACTTTTCCCCCCCCCTTTAATATTGACATATTTTTGCAATTCTTGTTTTCGTTTTCGTTTTCGTTTTTTTTTTTTTTTTTTGGTTCGCCCTCTTTGAACGATTTGCTGTGTAAATGATGAAAAATTAAAAATTTCCTTAATTTTTTGTGTCTACCGCTTGTCCGCGCCCACCACTATTCGTTGGAATGGGGCACAAAAATAAAAAAAAAAAAAATAAATAAATAAATCTACAAAACTGGAAACGAACTTTCATTTGGCATATTTTTCACACATACAAATCCTCCAACTTTATTATACGAACAACAAAAACAAAAATAAAAAAAAACCTTTTACAAATTGCTCAATAAATCACCTGTACATTGAACCGCAAACTGTTAAACCACTTAATAATTCATCTTACCAACATGCCTTTTAATGTAACACCATCGCTATATCCATCGTCATCTTTACTGTCCCGCCATCCACCATCGACCAACGACCACCGACACCGTCATCCACCTACAACAACCGGTCAACCGAACTTCAACCAAATGCAATTTACAAAAACAAAACAAAAAACAACGGCAAACAACTTGTTTTTTATCCCCCTCCACCCCCCCAACATCAATTTTTGAACAACACCCACAATCTGCCCTTTCATCTGTTTTCCAACGGCCATTAATTGATGGCAATTGAACCAACTGACGAACAAACAAACGAACTTAAAAAAAATCTCCGCCCTCCCTCCCGCCGTCCATCTACGGCTTTGGCGTTTGTGCATCTCGCGGTGTCCGTCCATTTTACTGTCTGGCTGGCCTCACATACTTTTAGGCGAAGTTGGCAAGGAAATGTACATTGTAAATCGCGGCCGTTTGCAAGTTGTGGCTGATAATGGAAAAACCGTCATGGCTTCATTAAAGGCAGGTTCCTACTTCGGAGAGATAAGCATTTTAAATATGGGCACAGCAGGTAAAGAACTTGGTAAATATCAGTTTTAAGATGCCAGGCGGAACAATGCAATAAAACATATGTACATATCTAGAGTACTTCAGGCAAATACCACCCCCAACATATTTATTTATAAGTATTTTCTTTCGTTTATTTTATAAAACAAACAAAATTTTACATACATATATAAAGTATCCTTTAAAGACGAATTTGCTTATCTCATATACTTCTAGTGAATATTTATCTGTCTTTTTCTATGTGTTTCCCCATTTCTCTCTACTCTACTCTTAATGTCTGTTACTCCTTTTGCCAACACAAACTTGTCCTGTGTGCGTGTGTGTGTGTGTGTGTGTGACATTTATCCGATTATTGATTGCAAGTGTTTATTTGTTCAATGTATTGGTTTTCTTTCAAGCAAAACTCTTCTATTCTTCCTTAAAGTTAGAAATCTAAAGTTTTCCAATTCCAAAAAAAAAAACACAAAAAAATATATAATTGATATTTTTTTTATAAAAACAAAAATAATACTAAAAAAAAATCTACTTGTAAAGTACGTATGTGTATGCCTTAGTGAACTTTATATTGCCATTTATTATATATAAATATATTTATATAGTAGTTGATTAGTGAAGCACATTTTGCAGCCGGAATGGCGTTTGAATGAATTAGTTTTTTCCACCCACAATTCCATACTTTATAGACTTAATATATTTTAAAACTGAACAACCTGTATATATTTTAAGTTTCCCATCATTTAAGAATATTTTCTGCTAGTTTTTTACACCCCACTGCAACTGGATTGGCTAAAACTGAACTCAATACTAAGTCGAAATCTGTTTTGTAAGGAATTTTTCAATTGGCCGCCATTAGCTGTGGGCGTTTGTTTATCTATTTTTTTATAATTCGTTGACTGAGGCCAAAGCAACGCGATAGGCAACAAGTTTAAGCAGCACAACCCGCACAGTCGATTCGCCAACAATTTCTGATGAAATTCGAGGCGAACGGTTCGCTAATAAAAATAAGAATCCAAGCGAACATTTAAGGGACGTCACGTCGCACGAAAATATTGTTGGCGGCTGGTGAAACTGTAGACGGGTACCGGACACAGTCAACTGCTTGTCCTGCACCAGAATTTGGCATTGCGCAGACTTTGATTTAGCGAATTTTGCATCATTAGGGCAGCCAACAACCGCACAAGATCCCCCCGCTGAATGTTAATGAACGCCGTCAAGCTGTATATTTGTTGACTTGGCTTCGAAGAGTTTAGAAGAGCAGCCCAAAATGCGGCTGAAACGTGACGTAAATCAGCTAACGAAATTTTGCGATTTGGGCCGGCCGCAAGTCCATACCAATAAACCGCAGTCGACCCTTAAAATCAACAATAGTTGAATTTGCATCTTTTTTAAGAGTGCCGCGCGTGACTGCAATGTTTTCACTTGATCCAAGCACAACAAAAAATCATTGGCGTTGATAAATAAGGCAGCGATCCAGCCACCACAAACCACTCGAATAAGCAGCGATATTGAAAAATTGCAAAGTGACTCAAAATTTATTCACTTAGTGATGACAGAGGGACACTTTTGTTGTCTAGAAATAGAATTTATTTCAAAAAATCTTTTACAAAAAGCACAAATCATAGCAATAATCCAGTGGACGTGAACTCACTGACAAAAACATATGCAGCCGCCCCTTTTCCGGCACAAAACCCCCCTTTCGATTTGATTAGAATTATGAAAAAACTCAACTGCAATATTTGGGGCTGCGGAAAAGACCAGTGCAATTGTAAAAAACAAGAACAGCTGCCTGCTGCGATGGAGAAATTCGTTTTACAATCCTTCTACCGTAATGAAGGCGTGGCCTGCAGCAAATCACACCATCACCGAAACAATTCATATATTATGATTTCCCACAGGCACTATTTACAACCAACCCTCCAGGGCCGTAGAAATTCATAATTGTTTTCGGCAGCTCCCACCGAAAGGAATGAAGCAACAAATTTGTGTATTACAATTTTGTTGTTGTTGTTGTTGCAACTAAAAGATGAAACTGAACTTAACACATTTCGACTCTTGTTCTGGAGCCTTTTTCAACATAAAACCAAACTACAGCCGTAGAACTCAAAGTCAATGAAGTGACTAACGAATTATGGTTTTGCATTATTTAATGGAAAACTTGGCTTGCAAGTGGGCGTGGTGAATAGTTTTTTTTAAGAATTGATCATTTTCAAAGCCGCTTCTTGTTCAGGCATTCAAAATGTTTAAGTTATTTTATGTTTGTTTTATTATGTTCTCAGCCGTAAAGTTCCTGTGACTTCAATGCAAAATTAAATTTTTATTCCTTTCATAATTTTTTTCTTTTAACATTTTTAAAATGATTACAGCACGATAATTACGAAATTTTGAAAAGAGTGCGACATTCTAATCACTGTTCAGATTTGTTTTTTTTTTTTTTTTGGTTTTGGTTTTGTACGATGGTAATCGATGGCCCTTCTGAATTGATGTATGTAAATTAAAACATAAAAACAGCCATTTCATTTACTGGTTTTCCCCGATTTTTTGTTGTTTTTTGTTTTTACCCGAATTAATTAAGCTTTTACAATTGATGATGATGTTTAAGCTCTCATTTTTATATTTGCAATTACAGTAAATTTAAATTATTTCATACACTGTAATCATTTAACCATTCTGTATGTCAGTGTATTATTATGTTTTATTTATCATATTTTTTTCTTTCGTTGTGTTTTCTGCGGCGCTCGTATTAATTTATATTTATTTGCATAAAATTATCGCTGGATACCAACCAGTTCATGTGCACAGAAATAATAAAGCAAACATTTATTACCACAAGCCTGCACAACGTGTCGGCGCCGTCAACATCAACGTCACGAAGCCATTGTTGGGCTCGGTGTCATCTTGCCAAACAGTTATATAATTTTAATAAAATTTTAATTGCCATTAATAGTACGTTGCAATTAAAGATATGGTGTTAAATATATAAAAACTGAAAAACGAAACGAAAAATAATTATGACAACAACAGCAACAAACAGGAAAATCCCCCCTATATAATAAAAGAATCGAACATATATATTAACGATTTCCTTTAATTGCATTTCGTATCACTGCCAGGCTGCTGAACATGCCGGTCCGCCAGTGCTTTAGGCCTTCGGCTGGTGGTTAATGAAATTTTATTGATCATTTTGTAATTAATTTGGGCCAAAAAAACACACACACACACACGCACAAGTCCATAAATATCAATTTCATGTCGGTAATTGTTCATGTTAAGAGATTTTTTTTTCTGTTTCCAATTATTGTTTTTGCCGCTTTAAAACAGAAAACTGCCAGCAGAGAGCAAGACGACACATCAACTGAACAATATGTTTGATTCTTTCTTTCCCCATACAGGCACTAAATAGGACTTTTTAAAATAACTATTCGATTTAATAATTTACACAATATATTAATATCGGTGTCGCTGTCGTTGTCGTTGTTGGCTGTGTTGTATATGTTTTGTTGTTGGCCACATGAATATTAACAAATTGTAAAATCGCTCATACGCAGCGCATTACAATCTTTAATAATGGATTAACGTTTTGCTTTTATGCGATAATCAGACGGTTTGTCAATATTATTTTGTATCTACTACAATACAAAAGGATTAAGAAACCCGTTTATATAACATGAACAATTTGCCGCAGGTTTCGTCTCAAACAGAAAATAGCAAGCAACAGTTAGAGGACATTGAAAGTTGTACTTTTCTCAACCTAATTGTTGGTACTAAAACACATTTTGTTTTGTTGTTGTTCATTATTAAGCCACCAGCCAAAACCTCCTCAAAATACAAACTGTTAAGGACATGTATTTAAAGAGACTTAACAATCGTGTAAGTCCTCTGGCTATTGTCTTGTGAGACAGTGTCGTCTAATGCTGATGAACTTCGAAGACTTAAAAGCTGCCATGTGTTCGATCTATTACAAATTTATTTACATATAATCTTTTTCTTTTGTTTAAATACATTTCTTTTTTTTTATTATTATTTCATTCTTTTTTTATTGTTTTAGGTCTGAATTAAAATGAAATTTTAAACCTGAAATTCATTTATTGTAAATATGGAATAGACTAAATCTTGGTTTTTTTTCCTCTTAAATTGGGAATTTATATTATTTTTATTACACAGATTTATTCAGAATATAACAAAAAAAATTTAATTTTTATATGCGATTGTTTTTTTTTTTTTTTTTTGTTTTTCACAAAAGTTGATAAAATTCTTGGTGTGCGTAAATAATTCTTATCTCTTTTAAAAAAAAATTTCGAAAAAAAATTAATTTTCAGTGCAGCTTTAAATATGTTAACACTTAAGTTGTTCTGCATTTGGGGAAGCCCCTTACAATTGTGTAGTAGAGAAATGTCGTTATAGATTAACCCCCTTTGTGCTCCATTTCTTTGGCTTCACTTTGTGATCAATAAAAATGATTTAAACTACACAATTAATAATATTTTAAACTTAATTTTCGTATTTATAAAGTTGAACAAAACTGATAAAAGTCGGCTGAAACGTCTTTAAAAAGCTGACGTTCGCCCGAATAACCTGGAATTAAAATAATAAAAAACGTTTAAATATAAATCACAAAAGAAACCCCACAGATTTCGCAATATATTTCCTGCCATAAGAGAAAAAGAGAGAGAGAGAGAGCGCGGCACTGGTTGCCTGTTTTGTTATTATTACAAATTCTCGATGATGATAACGACTACTTGTTATTCGACAAGTGTTCAATGGAAAGCGCTTAAATGGGCCTTAATGGAGCAATAATATCATTTTATTTGCGAAATGTTAAGTCTACATTAAATAAAATATTAAATAAATGCGATTGAGATCATATTGAAGGTCTCATTATGCGGAATCTAAAACGTATTACCACCGATAAGGCAATATTTTTCTTGTTTTTGCTTAGAAACGAAGACGCCATTAGTTTTAAGTTTAAGAAGATTTTACAAAAGGAAATATTTTTGCTGAAATAATTTTTAGTATAAATTAATTAAAAAAAAAAAAAAAAAACTATAACAACTCTTAATAAAACTCCCTTGATAAGAAATTATAAAGTTATGACTACAATAGTTTAAATAGGAAACCTCTATATATAACGAATTGCCGGCAGATTGCAAGTTTTATTGTACTTTAATTTCAAATAGACCTGAAATATTTGTGTTAAAATTTAAGCCAAAAGCTAAACAATTATACTTCCAGTTCTCTTAATCTATATAATATTTTATTTTTATTGATTGTATTGCTTTGCCTGGCCAAATCCGAAAACTGTTGTTTGTAAATGTTTAAAAAAGAAAAAACTCTTATATTTATTTAAATTTATGTTCTTTCTTAAATATGTTTTGTTTTGTGGATATTTTTAAATCATTTTTATATCACTGTGATTTCCCTCTCCTCATCTTTTCATATTCTAGAAAATACACATCAGTTTAGTTTTAGAAAAAACAACTCATGGCTTGAATAAAGATTTTTTTTTAATTAAGAAACAAACAAAAACTACAAAATATTTACACACAGTCCAATTGAAAGGAAAACCTGGATATTTCTGATTCAACAGGAGCAGGTTTTGTTTAAAGTGGCCTATAATATAATTTTTAGGCTCATCATCAAGTAGTGAAATGTGTGGCCTCATAGATTTTGTTGTCCTGCAGGTGGAAAAGGTGGGCAAGTTTTAAGGCTGACAAAAGTTTTGGACTAAAATCAGCGAAAAGCCTGACAAATACTTCAGCCAGTTACTCGTATTACACTAGACTTTTGGCTGGCTCTGATATCGTGTTTTTATGCCCTTCCACTTTTCCTTAATTAAGTTGTTTAGCGCCCAAATATCTCTTTACCCCGAAACATGTTACACAATTTCAAAAATCCTAATCCTCGACGTTTTGTTGTTTCCAATCGATGTCCATAAATTGTAAAAAAATATTTTATAATATCCAATAAATAATACAAATAATCGGAGGTTAACAAATAGATTATATTAGAGTAAAATTTAATTAAAAGTACACACACCAAAACATGTTTATGCATGTCTCGCATACGATTTTTATAATTTTCAATTAAATTTTTAATTCCCACAACAACAAGAACAACAAAAACCATACACAGTTTTAAATCGTCGTTCAGACAAGTGGAATACAATTTCACATTTAATGTGCATGAGTTTGTGTAGGTGATTAGCTGATTAAATAGTTGGCAATACAACACATTCTCAGCAAGAAGGGCATAACTCCAAAAATCAAATTTAAAATTAAAAAGTAAAAATTTATTTATATAATATTTTTGATTAAAATTTCTTTTTTCTTTTAATTATTAACAACCAAAAGTAAGAAAACAAAAAAAACTACTCTAAAGCGAAATTGTAACTATAATTTGGTTTGAGGTGGCCGAAAAATTACTTGTGGTGCGCAGTGTATTTGTCGCAAAATGTTGGAATGTTATTTGTAAGACGTAAAAATTCGATTGTCGACAGAATTGGCCGTCCTACAGCTCTGGCTATTCGAATCAATTGATTCAATTATTTATTTTCGTCCTGAAAATAGAGACGAACGATAACGTTCGTCATGGTGGCACCTGCAGCTAAATAACGTTACGCACAGTTTTACATCCAGCCGCTTATCACTTATCAACAGTTTTATTTGTTATTTTTCTCTATTTTCTCTCTTTCAAACATTCAAATTTCCAATAAAATCGAAATACTTTTCATCGTGATTATTGCGATTTGGAGTTGTGCCGGTGTTGCCCACAGTGTTGCCGGCTTAAATGATAAAACGACAACATAATACATTTGCATTTAATTTATTTACAGCAAAACATGAAACGCATGAAAGAACTTAAATTACATACATATTTATTATTTAATTATCATTTATCCTTATTTAATTAAGTCTCAATTAAACTTTAACTGAAATTAATTGCATTTACAACAGCAACAAACTAAAGTGCATTTTTTATCTTCTGATTTTGTGTTTTTGTTTTTTTTTTGGGTTGTTGTTTTTGCTCTCTGTTTATTATTACGTAAATGAATACGCCAACATCATCGTTGTCCTTGTCCTTGTCCTGGTCATCATCATCATCATGCTGGTGTCCGGTTTACTCAGGTAATCGGCGTACAGCGTCTGTGCGTTCGGTGGGCTATAGTGATTTGTTTGTGCTGAGCAAAAAGGACATGTGGGACGTTTTAAAGGAATATCCAACGGCCCGTGTCAGGCTGGAAGCAATTGCTGTAAAACGTCTGGAGAAATATAAAAAAGCGCCGCTGGAAAAAGGTAATTGCCAATCAAAGCACACACACCAACAACTCATTTCTGTTAATAGAGAAAAGGAAACAAAGAAAGCAACAAAAGCAAAAAAAAAAAAGAACATTCAATTCTCCACATCAAAATTTCAAATATTTCACTCGCATATTTCTTAAGTTGAACTGAATTCATTCATTAAATAACAAAAATAATTTGACAACCAAAAAAAGACCACAACCAAAGATTTTAAATTCCATTTATTTATTTGTATACGAAAAAATACAATACAGTACAATACTTTAATACAGTTGCCATGGGTCGGTGTCAGTCCACGCCGGGCTTGGTGGAAAGTTGTGGTCGTACAACCTTAGAAGATATGTACTTGCCACAGCCACCACTAGTGCCGCATTCGCTGCTGCTGCAGCAACAGCTGCGTCAAACGTCACAGGAGCAGGCACAACAACTGCAACAACAACAGCAACAACAGCAACAGCAACAGCAGCAGCAGCAGCAGCCACAACTACAAAACCCGAACTACAGGTATGCCAGCCGAGAGCCTTCATAAATACCTATATTTTAAAATAACTACATAAAAATCATATTCGTTTAATATTTTTAATTGCTTTTCAACCTTAAGTCGGGCCCCTAGTCCACGTTCCAGTCAAACGTATATTGAGCGCATACAACGCACCGCAGAATCGCCGGGCTCACTAAGTCCCAGTGTCCACAGCTCAGATGATCGGCCGCGCAGTCAAACAGCTTCACATCATTCCACAAGGCCGCACACACAGTCACAACCCAGCCGAACAGGTACAGGAACAATTTCTTCTAAATCTATTCCTTTTCAAGCGACACTCACGAGAAGCACATTTTCTAATCAACAGTTTAAACAAAAGAAAAACTATTTTTAAAGAACATTTTAAGGTTAAACTTTTGACGCCCCTAAAACGTCCTTTAACAATATTTTTGTAAACAGTAATTGTTGGTTTTGACGAGGTCTTTTCTTCAAAATGCTCTTTTAAAAAAAAATTTCGTAAAGTATTTTTTAAATAACTACTTTTTCGAAGGCACTTTTTTTTAACACAAAAACAATTTGTCGCAGGAATAGAAAACGTTCTTTACAGCATCCATTTTCAAATGCTTTTCAAAATGGCTTTTCTTAGTAACACCTTTTAAAAAGTTACTCTTTTAAAATGTACTATTTTATTGTAAAAGGGAATTTTTTGAAATGCAGTTTTTTAAAAGGTACTTTTTAAAAAAGTACTTCCCTTTTAAGTCAAGTTTTAGTACTTAAACTTTTTAAAATTTACCTTTTTAAAAGATACTTTCTTAAATGGCACTATTTTAAAAGATACTGTTTTAAATGGCACTATTTTAAAAGATACTGTTTTAAAAATTAGTTTTTTAAGCTGTACTTTTTCAAAGTTGTTTTCTTAAAACGTAGTCTTTAAAAAGTACTTTTATGAAATAATTGTTTTAATTTTATTTTTTTAAATTTACTATTTAAAAGATATTTTTTGAAAAAATACTTTTTTCAAACGGGACTCTCTTAAAATGAAGTTTTTAAAACGTACCTTTTTAGAGTTAATTTCTCAGCAGGTAGTTTTTGAAAAGGTACTTTTATAAAAGTTATAAGTACTTTTTAGTTTACATTTTTTAAAGTCGCCTTTTTTAAATGCCTTTTTTGAAATTTATTACTTTAAAATGTACTTTCTTAAAATATACTTTTTAAACAGATACTTTTTAAATGGTACTAAATATCTTAAAATATACTTTTTTAAGAGTCAGATTATTAAAACGTGCTTTTTTACCAGACACTTTAAATGTAGTTTTTAAGCGGAACTTTTTTAAATTATACTTTATTTAAAAATACTTTTGCAAAAGGTGTTCTTTTAAAAGATATTTTTGCAAAATGTACATTTTTAAAATTAATTTTTTAAAAGGTACTTTTTAAAAGGTACTTTTTTAAAAGGTACTTTTCTAAAAGGTACTTTTTTAAAAGGAACTGTTTTAAAAGATGTTCTTTTAAAAGATTTTTTACTTTTTTAAAATTAATTTTTTAAAAGGTACTTTTTTAAAAGGTACTTTTCTAAAAGGTACTTTTCTAAAAGGTACTTTTTTAAAGGGTACCTTTTTAAAAGGTACTGTTTTAAAAGGTGTTCTTTTAAAAGATATTTTACTTTTTTAAAAGGTACTTTTTTAAAAGGTACTTTTCTAAAAGTTACTTTTTTAAAGGGTACCTTTTTAAAAGGTGTTCTTTTAAAAAATATTTTACTCTTTTAAAATTAATTTTCTAAAACGTACTTTTCTGAAAGGCAATTTTCTAAAAGATACTTTTTTAAAGGCCACCTTTTTAAACGGTACTGTTTTAAAAGGTGTTCTTTTAAAAGATATTTTACTTTTTTAAAATGAATTTCTTAAAAGGTACTTTTTTAAAAGGTACTTTCTAAAAGGTACTTTTCTAAAAGTTACTTTTTTAAAAGGTACTTTTCTAAAAGTTACTTTTTTAAAGGGTACCTTTTTAAAAGGTACTGTTTTAAAAGGTGTTCTTTTAAAAGATATTTTAATTTTTTAAAATGAATTTTTTAAAAGGTACTTTTTTAAGCGATACTGAGGAACTCGTTTTAAAAGGTACTTTTTTATAAATATCCTTTTTGAAAAGTACTTTATTCAACAATACTATTTGGAAATCTACTTTTTGAACGGCTAATACGTACGAATTAAAATAAGAACTGATCGTGATATTTGCGAGCAACAGATGAACTCGGCAAAAGAAAGTTGAGAAATTGTACCTGAATCGCTAAAGTACGATCGAGTCGCACAGGCGAATAATGTGTTGTTTTCTTTGGACGAAGCCCATGCAGAGTATTCTTTAAAGAATTCTGTTCCATTAACTTGCACTTATATAATTTGTGTGTAAAACTGAATAAATTCTCATTGAAATGAAAAGTACTTTTCCATAATTTACGATGCATTTTAAGGCATTTCACTGTTTTCCTGTTTTTAGGTCACATCTGCGACTCGAGTTCGCACCTGGACTGCTATGGCACTGGCACGTCGGCTGCCAGTGTGGTGGGCGGTGGCACCACGCCACTGCTGGGCTCACACGAAGCCCTCGAGGATGAAATCAAACGTTTGCGCGAACGCCTTCATACAGTGGAGTCGGAAAATCAAGCTTTAAATATAAAATTGTCACAACAACAGTGGGATTTGGAAAATCGTTTGGCTGAAATTGAAATGCAAATATGCGGCGTCTCATCAACCTCCAGCTTAGATCCCGAACACGAAACGGAAGAAATGGAAAGAAATCGCGAAAGTATCATATAACACGGGAGCGAGCTGCCCCATCAGCCGATCGGTATGACGATGATGTACATATCATGTTATTCATGACCACCCAAAATACAAAATACTTTAACTTCAAATCTTATATCATCACTAACTGCATCATTAACTACTATTCGTACTACTACTACTGCTACTACTACTACTACTAATACTACTTACTACTAATACATATGCAGACATAAATATGTATATGTGTGTCGTCATCTCTTATTATCCACATACATACAAAAACACACACACATACATACCAACTTAATGTTTTGATATCGATTCGAAATTTATACACCGAATCGATTCCACATGAAATTTTCTCAATTTTATTCTTCTCTGTTAAATGTTAAATTGTTGAGATATTTTTCTTACAAATTGTTAGTTTTTTTTTCGTTAGTTTTTAACGATCATAAAATGTTATTGTCTTTATGGTTATTGTTTTTGTAATGAAAATACAAGACATGTTTTCGTTTCTGTTTTCTGTCAATAGAGAAATGTTAAATGTTAAGAAATTTATTCTTTTGGCCTTTTCAACATTTTCTTTTTCTGCCAACTGATAAGTTTTTCTAAGTGTTTGTAAAAATTTCGAATTTGCCAAAACCATGAATATAATTTTAGAAGCAACTGCAACATATGGAATAAAAATTATTGTTGGAAGGTGGTGCCGCCTTGTACTTGATTGATCCAAACCAGGCCACGGCCGAGTAATAAGACGGTGAACAAGTTTAAGGCCAATTAATCGTCACTACGACTGGAAACAAGAACTCTATTAAAACTGTTTTATATGAACGTGTTGTTTTTTTTTTTTTTTTGTTTTTTTGTTTTTTTGTTTTTTCATAAAAAAAATACGAAAACTAAAAGTTGCCTTTCGTCGAATTTAAAATGTTCGCCCAATGTATTTGCCACTTCTGTTAATAGCGATTCCAAGTGGAAGGCAGGAAATGTACAGAGTACAGATTTAGCTGGAGGGGGGACAGCCAGCTGTTTCATGGCCGTCACAGCAAACAATTGGTCTAAAAGTAGCTGCTTTTATCAAATAGCCAAACAATTAAGTAACGCTGGCCTAGTGGTGGAAAGCTTTGAACTTTGTAATTGCTACAACTTTAATGAGTCTGGCCAAAAAATTTGCAATTGCTGTTTTTGGCCGTTTTTAACTTCACTTTGAAAAACTAGAATAATTTGTGGCATTTTTTCTATCAACTGTTTTTAATAATTTGCTTTGCTTTGTGACTTGTAATTCAGGGACGACAGCGCTTTTTTATGAAAATCAATTATTCTTTAACTAGTTGAACAAAACTGTATAATAAATCTAGTGAATGTATGAATGTTTTATTTGTTTAATTTGTTTTTCTTGTTTTATTTTCTTGTATGTTAAAAATTAAAGTTTTTGTAATAAAATATATTTTGCATTTGCAAAAGAAAAAAACTCATTTAAAACTATAAAATAAAAGCATTTCCAAAAAAGCAAAAAAAAAAAAATAGCGCAAAAACTTAAACTAATCTCAGTCATCTATTGTTGAATGTATATACATATAAGAATATAATAAATGTTTTTTTTTCTATATATACAGACATAAATGTTTTGAGCAGAGAAAAGAAAAAAAAAACTTATTTGGTTTTTTTTTTTTTTTATTTTTTTTGTTAAATAAAATCTTAAAATATATTTGTATAATTGTTATAGATCGAACCAGCAACGTAATATTAACTCATTGCTATTTCATCATTTAATTCATTTGTGTTTAAATTCTAAATAAACGTAACAACAATATAAAACTTGAATAAAAAAAAAAATATATATATAAAAAAAACAAACATCGTATCAACATTTAGGAGCAGCAGCTGCAGCATCAATTATTTCTACAAGAAAACGAGCTTTAGGGGGCGTTGCCGCAACTTCGCCTCCAACAACGTTTAACAAGTACAGACGTTTCTCAAACATGGCCACCCAAACTCCAACATCATCGACGAAAAGATTTCACTTTAGCAACACGACACCGATACCGACACCGACAACAACAACAACACCAATAACAACCCAGTCAAACGATATGTCCAGCAGTGAGCATTTCAAATCTTATACACCCTCCTCGCGCCGAGGGCGAAAACTCATACTGTCATCAACCGTTAGGGATTCAACCAGAGATCGGCATTTAGATCTGGCAGCTAAATATTCTTCCATTTAAAACCAAATTTATTCACACTAAAACAAAATACTCCATCAAAAATTGTGTAAATAAATAACTAAATAAAACAAGACTAGATATAAGAGCAAGAACAGAAACAAAAGGGAAGAAAAACAAACTCTTTAAGTTAAAAACGAATGTAGAAATTAATTTAAAGTGTCTAAATTTACAAAAACCAAAAAAAAAAAAAAATAAAACAACTTTTATAAAATCAAATTAGAACAATTGAAACAAACAAAAAACCACAATTTGGCCAAATTTGTGGCGAAAATGTTGTTGGTAGTGTCCCACAGAAACATGTGTCGGGCAACATGTTTGTATGCAAATGCTGTGCGGCAACACACATTTGCGCCATAAAAGTGGTGATAACGAGCGGCTGAACAACAGCCAGCAACAATTATTTATTTATATATTTTTGTTTATATTTTATATATTTTTGCGATTTTCAAAAGCACTTCATTATAATTCATTTTATAGAGAAGACTCGGACAACTGCATATATTCCCAGAAGTCGTGTTGGTCGTCACCTCAAGTCAACATTAAAAAAGAAAAGAACACCCGCCTGCAGCAATAATTAGCTGTATCACGTTGCCTAGACGCAGGATATACGAGCGCTGTTTGGCTACTTTTATTTTTCAACGCTCCTCTCCTATTGGATCAATACATTAAGTTCAGCGTTTTTCCAATTTAGGAAATTTTCTCAAAGCACTCAATAAAAGCAGTTGGTTTTCCTTTACGACGTCAGCATTCGACTGAAATCTTTTACCGCCCAGCCTTCTCTTCAGGTCAGCAAAAGCAAGAAAATAGCGTCGCCGTTGGCTATATCTGTAGAATATGCTGGACAGGTTGGCCGTTAGCAGCCCAATTTATGTATTATGGCCATCTGAAAATCGCATTACTTTAAATCGTGTGATTTCGCAAAACGAATTATATCTTTAAGCTGGTCTTTTGCTATTTTGCTGAGATTAAGCGCGTTTAAGATGTTGTTTAGCATTTAGTTTACACATTTTATTTAGCCCAAGTTCAGAGTTAGCAAAAGTGTGGTTTGAAAACACGTGATTTGCACAACGTGCATGCTTTGTCTTGCTGGAACGGCACTTTATTTCGTCAAATGGGCTCGTTTTTGCTGTAAATTTTCGCCGATGATCGTTCCACCCTTTTCTAGATAGTCTGTCTGAATGACACCGCCTGCATCTTAAAAACACTTTGGCCATGACTTTGTGGGCTGACAGGCCCACTTTGGCTTTCTTTGCGACACGTTCACATTCACGTTTTAATTATTCATTTCGTCTCTGTGGTTTTGTGATAGAGAGGGGTTTCGTCTACGCTTTTATAGCGGCTTAAAAACTTGTGCGGTTGAAAATCGCCAAAAACTCCTCTGAAGTCGGCACACGGTTGATTTCGCTGATGGTCGCGTGTGAGCAATCACAGCACCCATCTCGCGGTTCCAAGCACTCACGTAAAATGTAATGAACTCGCTTAGTTGAGATGACTACAGCCTCAGCCATCTCTTTTAGTCTACGATTGCATGAATTTTAGCGACGATTTCTAACGTGATGACCTCGTTTGGGCAACCGGCCGGTATGCAGTCACTTGTGCTGCTACAATCACTAAAACAGCTGTATGTATGTGGTTTAAGTTAAAACTCCCTCAGTATTTAGACTAAAGATAATATGTGCCACAGGACGATCAGTTATTGTTGAAAGGACATGGCCGCATCCCAAACACAGTTTCGACTAAAACGTTGATCACATTCTTTTAGGCATTTAGGTCCCAATATAACCACGATTCGTCTCCAACCCAAATCTGGCGGCTCATCACTTTCTTTAACATTTTAGTTGTTTGGATTTTGTTATACTTTTAATTATTTTTTTTCCCCCACAAAAACTAAAAACAAATATTAAAAATATTAAATGTATAGTGGAAACGATTTACTTTATAATACAAATAAATATTTGAATTTAGAAATTAATAATAATAATAAAAACAACATTTTTTTAGGTAAGAAAAGAACTGCCAATATAGAAAAAACTAATTCTAAAAATAAAATCGTAAATAAAAAAACCAAAAAAAAAAAAAAATCAATATAAAACTCAAAAATATAATTTTACCGTTAAACGAAATGGTAATTTGTATTTATACAAGAAACAAAAAAAAAACAAACAAACAAATTTCACACTCGACACTGAGTAGACCAATTAAAACTCAAAAATTAAAAAGCCGAAAATACGAAAATATGAAAAAGTTTTTTGTTAAACTTGAAAAAAAAAATAGATATTCAAAGAAAAAAAATCTTATAAATAGGAAAACTTTAAGTAATAAAATACAATAAATTGAACTGGAAACAGAAATTGAAAACGGTCGCTTAACAAAGAAGGCCAAAAAGTTTGGTGATCATACAATAGCAGTGACATGACATTTCTGGCAACACCGGCCGGTGACTGGCCTGAAAATTCTCTATTGAATTCAGTACAAAAAATTACAAAGCCTGTTTCTCTATCTCGAATGCTACAACATGCGCCAGCAGTTGCATTAGTGAAACGCCCTTTTTAAGATTTAGACTAAAATAAACTGAAATTATTTCAAACGTTTGCGAACGCCAACGTCGTGGGTCAAGATCTGGCAACCGGCCCTGAGTTTGAGTAATGCCAGACCGGCTTGTGTTGCAGCAACGACTCATAAGTCTTCTGTATATTTCTTAACTTTATTTTTCTCTATAAAACAAAAACTAAATCAAATTTTTAACAAGATGTAGAACTTTGCTGGAGCTTAAGAAATCAATTGCTTTAATTATTGTATAACATTTTCTTTCTGAATATACAAGTTTCTCCCGGCCACGCAAATGAATTGAAGCAAAACCAGCGACCCCTAAACGGCTGATCATTTGCATATAAGACTGAAATTGTGCGCCTTCAACCAGTCCACAACACAGGGAATATTTTACCAGGCAATTTAAAAAAAAACCAATTTGTTTAGTCGTCATATATAATTTCTTGTCAAGTCGCCGGCTTGCGGTTTAGAAACCGCACGTTATCAGTACTGCAGAGAGTTTCTTCCGAGCTACAAATCCGAGACATCTTCAAAGATATACAGACATATATCTTTAATATCGATGATGACTTATGTACGAGTTGAAACCAAACTGGACCTCATGGCAGAACAAAAATTTTTAATTCTAGTCAATTCAAGATCAATATCGATTTGTGCTTCAGCCCAAATTCGCCAAATCGGCTCTACTGCAGACTTACACTGTAGCCAATAGGAAATGTCAAACCGAAGCGAATCAAAAGCACCGATCAGCTGTTAAATGGTTTGTCAAACACCCGCAGTGTTGCCAGCGCAAAGTTGTGAAACTCGAAAAATTAACATAAACACAGGAAAGTGGGCCGTGTGGTCAGCTATTTGTGGACGGTGAGACCTGGCGTGACTGGATCCCCTACGGCGCGGTATTTTTTTCGCATTGTTTTGTTTCAATTTCAGATCTGCGAGAACTTTTGTGTCACACAACTACAACTAACCTTGACTGTATTTAGGATGTGGTCCGGTATTTGGGTACAGTCAAACTTCGCATAAAACTGAACACCCGAATGTTGTGGTGCTCTTTCCGCTTATTAGAGCTGATCGCTAATGAAATAGTTTCAAATGCTGGTTCTAATTTTGGATCTTGTACAAAAAGTTGCCAGTTACAGCGGGGTCTGGTTATACTTCAAAGTTGTCCGGCTACGACAAGTGTTCGTGTATAGAGTGTCCGGTTAAAAGAAGTGTTCGCATATAGAAAATGGCCGGTTATAGAAAGTGTCTGGTTTTAGGCGGTGACCCTCTGTTTAGAGCGCTGTCCGTTCATAGAAGGTGTCGATTTTTAAGAGGTGTCCGGACGACAAGTGTCCGCTTTTAGCTGGTGTCCATTTATAGGAGTGTCTACTACAAGACATGTCCAGATGTGACAGGTGTCCGTTTATATACAGAATTTCAATAAAGATTTAAACTAATTGTTTGCTTGAAGCAGTTTTTGATACAGTTTTTGTGCTCAACTGTAAGCGCATAATTCTGGCCCACTGTATTTCAAGGATTACCTCTGATGATGATGAGCTTAAGTTCTTACTTCTTGTTAGCAACAATTCTTATCATTTATAGTTTTGTTTGTGCGCCCAAAGCACAAATCCTTAAACCCTTCAGGGCTGTTTGCCTTCTGCCTCTTTTCAAAAAGCTGCCCAGCAAAGTTGTACATCTCATTGCATTTGTAGGTCAACAGTTTTTGTTTCATTTACGCGCAATAAAACTAACAGCCGTTTGTGATTCTAGAGCAGACTTTAGAGTGGAGTCTGCTACAAGTCCTTGATAACTCAACACTCGTTTTGGCCAACGGCTGTCAGTCTGTAGCGTTAATGACTGTCATTTATTAACTGCTACCCTTAAGATGTATGAACTATTTGTTAATTTCATTTAAGTCAACAAAATAGTAATTAAGTAATTAATAAGTTAGAAATAAATTTTAGTTAAAAAAAAAAACCACAAACAAAACTAAAAGCCCCATTAAAGATATTTTTCAGCATAAAAATTTATAATTTTTTTCATTGTTTTTCTTTTTGTTCTATTTTGTTGTTGTTTTGTTTTTTTTTTGTAATTAAATTATATCATATTATAAAATAACAGAGAAAAAATTTATTAGCAAAAGGGGTTTCAATGTAATTGTAATGAAAAAGTTGAGCAAAAATGTTATTAAATGTTAAATAAAAAAGAAAAAAAAATTATTAAAAGGAAAACTTTAAAAGAGAAATGACAAATTTCTTTCCAGCAACGCAATTAGTTAGTTTAATAAATCTATTATTAATTATTATTAATATTCAAAACGATATAGTGTTCACACTATTTGAATACGAAGTATTATTATTAAAAGCTTTGCTCAAAAATTTAATTAGTTTTTTCCATTTTTCTTTTAGGAAACTTTAAATACAAAATTGAGAGGGAAAATATGCGAGACCTCATTTGAAACTCTTAATAATTATTGGCACAAATTATTTTGTTAAATTGAAAAAATTGATTTGATATTGAGTAGCACAAGTCTCTAATTAATATGTATTTAAGGCCACAAGATGGCAGCACTGCGGAAAAGCTGGCAATATTTCGCTCGGCTTAAGTTTTGTTCAGATTTTACAGTATGGTAAGATGTGACAATGTGCTCACCATTTAACTGACAATCAAAAATTGCCTCCCGCCCGCAACGTAAATTGTCTGTTACGGTGACTGTAAGAACATCTTACAGTTGTATTACTTGTCATGACTTTGCTGCCCATAAATTGTCTGTTCAGGTGATTGTAAAAAAACAATCATATAGTTTTATTACTCGACTGAAGGATTGTCTGTCAATAAATTTATCTAACAGTAGAAATGGCCAGCCAAAACGGTGGTAAGATCTTACAATACTGCACTGGGCTGACAATGTTGTGACAGTAGAAATTTTGCCACTGAACATAAAACTGTCTGTTATTTGACTTGACGATTGTCTGCCAATAAATTTGTCCAGCAACAGAAATTGTCAGTTGAAACAGTTGTCAGATCTTACAATTCTTTATGATCTGAAGAACTGACATCGGTCGTCAAATTATCTATTCAGATAATGATTCGATTACTGAACTTGACTTGTGTGATAATAAATTCATCTTACAACAAACAACAATTCGCCGTTCCGACAGTTGTCAGATCTTAATTGTCCGTTCAGCAAAGAGTGTCAGCAATCTTTTTACTTTCATTACTTGAATTTTCTTTATTTAGTTGCCAACAAAAGTTGTCAGCTCAGGCGTTTGTCAGTTTATTTCTATAATTTGTTATACGTGTGGCCAGTTCTGGCCATAAAACTATATAACAATGACAACTTGCTCTTGCAATTGCTGTCAGATGACGGGCAATACTGTTGTCTTACAACGATGATGCCAAATGATTGTTCTTACGCTGGTTGGATGACTGTTCAGACAGTTGTAAGATATTTTTAGGGCCGTCTCAACTGGCATATTGTAACATCTGACTATCGTTTGTACACAGTTTTGATCCTCACCTCCATTAATCGCTATATTGTTTCTTATATTTTTTGCGAAATAAAATCTTTGAGTGTCCAAAATCGTTTTCAGAAAAAAGGACATCTAATTTTTGTAACGAAAAACTGGAAAATAAAACTTTCTTATCGTCATACGGATAATGAAAGCCCGTTTTGGTTGTATTATTGTAATTTTGCTGTAGTGGTGTCGCCTTTTAGCCGTAAATACTCTTTGGCCTTAATGAAAAAGAAAGATATAAAAGTTCGATTTGAAAACACTGTGCAGATTCTGGATTTGCAGATCAATATGTTAACACAGAATTTTGTTATAACATTTTGTATGGGATCACTTAAATTAGCAATAAAGAGTTTCAAATAGCGAACCCCTAATATTTTTCCATTTATTTTTTGTTTATTATATCCAATTGGTTATAGCGGCCAAAAAGGGGCCGCTGAGCACTATTTTCTCACTTTTATTTCTATTAAATATGGAAGGCCTTATTTAATGAGGCGGACAAGCGTCTGGCAAGTGCGTGACCCACGTGCGCCAACAAACAACCCACTGACCAACTGTCAGAATAAAGGCCCTTCTAACGAGTCACATCAATTTGGTTGTGTTTTATTGTATTAAACAAAGAGAGAAAAAAAAACAGAAACAAAAAAGAAACTAAAATTAATTAAGTTACATATTTACTTTTAGCTTAAAGCGCTTAATTGAAGAATATATAAAAGTATATATTAAATATTTAAAAAAATTTAAACTTAAAAAACTTTTAATTCTTTATTGCACAGCTTTAATCGATCTCCTTTAATCCAGTGAACGAAAAACACATAAAAACCCTTAAATATTTTTTCCTTCTTGATCATACAAAAATATTGTATAAAAACAAAAATCATTTAAGTTTCACTTTAAAATAATTTAGAAACAATTTAAAATTTAATATTAAAAGAAAGGAAAAACTCTTAACACCGATATGTAATTTCTATGAAATAAATTATGTAAAAAATGACAACAACAACAACAACAACAGCAACCACAACCACTTGATAAACTAAAACAAATTCAAAAGAAAATAAACAGAACGGAAAATAATAAAGCAAATTTGAAACCAACTTGAAATAGTATTTAAAAATTATAAAGAAAATTAAAAGAAAAAAGAAAGAAATATTAATAAAACGATTAATAAAAAAAATATAGAAAAATTTTGTTGTTTCTATTTTTGTTTCTTAAATTACAAAATGTGGGCTTGTGAAAAAGTTGTGATCTTTGACAGCTATAAATTAATTTTTTTTTTCGCTTTGATTTGATTTAGATGTTCGTTTAAAAATAAAGATTTTATGTGCGTTCACAAAAAAGTGCTGATTGTGCCAACCAAAACGGTCGTGGCATTAAAAGGAGTTAGAAAAGGCGCTTTAGATCGCATGACGGCCTTTGCGGTTTTCAGTTCGGTTAAAGAAAAGTAAAAACCTTCATCAGAACAAAGTCTGAACACTACTATTATTGAACAGCTGTTAACCAGTGAAGGAGATAAATGTAATCCAAAGTAACAATTCATTACTGGCAGAACAACAGCTGAAACTCACTCTCCTTAAAGGGAATGTGACGCCTTAACAACAACAACAACAACACCACCACCACCAATTGCACTGTCAATTGCGGCGGTGATGAATTCGCCTTAGAACCGACGTGGCCGCACACATCCAACTGTTCGATCAAATCGATCATTTTCGGAAAACTGCAATTTCATCGCTCATTTCGGGCTTTAATATTTATATTGAAATTAAGAAAATTTACTGCGCAGCTGATTATGATTTTGCCATTGAGGCATTTTTAGAATATAGAGAAAAATTGAAATGTGTGTTTCAACCTCCAGCAATTCAACTAAAAACCCAAACGGCAACACTGACAGACAATCATATGAGCTAAAAACCAACGGCTAAAAGTGTTGGGCATCACAGCAGTTACAAACATAAACAAACCAACTTTAAGCCTCTCGTACGCGGGGTGAACGAATGACATCATGAGATCGTGCAGCAGATAAAATCAGATAAAAGCTTGACTGGTAAAGAGAAAAGCTTTACGCTGCAGCTCGTTGGGGCCCCACTGAATGGATGCGCTAAAACAGTTGACGATTGTTAATAAAACACTGAAGACGTTTTAGCTGTGGCCAAATAAATTGTGAGAAAGCCCCAGAGAAAGAACACAAGAGCGAGAGAGAGAGAGAGAGAGAGAGAGAGAGAGAAGAAAAACAGCAAATAAAGGAAATTTGCCAGAATCTTTGCAAAACACTGAAATTAACAAATAATTTATGAATATCCAGCGCATTAAATCAAATCCAACAAAATTTCAATTTCGTTTTAATTACAATAAAAATTATATATATAAAATCTGAATGCAGATCGTGTGAAAACGACTATATAATAATAGATTTGAAGTGAAACTTATGCAAATACGTGTGTGCGTGTGTGTGTGTGTGTGTGTGTGTGTCTATTTCCAACTGCGTCTTAAGTGAGTTTTTCATGCGTCAGAAAACTAAAACTTTGGCCTAAACAAGAGAACAGACTGGTGTGGAAAGTGGGGTGTGTGTTTGGGGGGGTCATTTTGCTCTCATTGGCGGGCACAGCAAAGAAAAGTAAAAGTACTGAGAAAATTAACTCTGCCAAGAAAATCTCAAATCGATCGAATTAAAGCCAAAAGTGAACTACAAATAAATCGAAGTGCAAGACTGGCTTTAAGAAACAACAAAAACATATAAAAGGGGAATATCAAAATTCACTAAAATTAAATATTATTATTAATAATTAAAAGCAATAAAAGAGGTATCGAAAAGAAAACCCAAACAGAGCATTTCCAGGCCTGGTTTCAATAACGTCAATTCAATTGTTCAACAAGAATATGATTTTGTATGAAAATTATTATTAACAAAAATGCAATATTATATAATTGACTGGCAATAAAACGCATTCCGGTGAATTGCACAAACATTATAAAACCGGTGTCGAAATCGACAGGAGTTTGTAAAAGATTAAAGAAACCTCAAGTATTTTGCTTTTAATCTATTACAAACATTCGAATGTTTCGCGAATCGCATGTTTATACCAAATTTTTATTAATTTGTACAAATAACGAGTATTTTTTAATTTTAAGTGATTTCGAGTCAAAAAATGTTGCCCTTCAAACGCGTTTTCTTGCGAAAAAAAATCGGATTTTTAATCTTGATTTTCAAATTTGTTCATTTATTAAAGGGAATAAATTTTCAGTTTGAAGGATGTCAAAATTAAAGCACTGGCCAAAAGCTATTGCACAGTTTTAACTGCAAATGTTGCCCTCTCGCTGAATTTCCATGAGTTTTTGATCCAAAATCTAAAAACAAAAACGGCCATTTACAGCCCATGATTTTTATACAATTTTAGCAGTTTTCTTAAACATTTTTACAAAAATTAAATTTATATCAATTTCTAAATTGTGTAAGAAAACAAATCGTATTATTATGATTGCGCCGTGAAAACGCCCAAATCACTTGTTTTATTTCACTATCGAAATTTGTTTTTGGAGATGGTTGTGGTACTTCCTCTGTTGCATTAGAAGGGGTTTGCGCCACTTTCGGATGATTAAACCTGTAAAACACATGATTTTTTTTAAAGTTCTGTTCAAAAAAAAAAAAAAACCAATTGGCTGCTCTTATTTTATTCCTCTATTCAATTAATCAATTTAATTAAATCAATTTTTATAGTTTTAATAGGAAAGTTTTTGTTTTTGTTTTTGTAAAGCATCGAATTGATTTGTATAATGGTTTTCTTTTTTTTTTTTTCTTCTTTTCTAATTCTTTTAGTTTTTCTTTGCAAACTTTTGCTTGTTACAGGTTTGTTGTTACCAAATCAAATTCATCAATTAATCAAATTAATATTTTTAGTTAATAAAAAAAAAAAATAATAATAATAATAATATTTTTAGCAGCAGCGAAGTAAGTTTTTCTCTGTGTGCATTTTCCAATATATAATAACTTTTGTACTTTTCATTTAGTTGTCAACATGACACTAGTCTAGTGCCCGTTACAAAGGCTGAGCTTTTTTTTCTGCTAACAACAACAATAATTACAACAACAAACCTCAACTAAATCTGAGTTTAAATAAAATTTTAAAATAAAAGCCAGCAAAACAAAACAAACAAACAAAAAATCAAGGTCGCTTGCAGGCTGTCAAGAGAGATGGAAAAAAATAATGCGCCTGTAATTAAAACTGTAGTCGTTGTTCCCATTATGCAATTTTCCAACTTAATGAGCTGAAATAGTCTTAAATTATTGTATAATGTTGGCGGTTATGGTATTTGTTCTCGTCTGCATTCAATTTATGATAATTAATGGCTTGAGTTCGTAGCGGTTTTGTATACATGTTTTTCTTGTATTCCCCCCCCCCCCCTCTTTCAAGATTTCTTTTTTCTCTCATTTATCTGGGCGTTCTACTTCTTTTTTACTGTTTCGTTTCTTTCGAAGCCACCAGTAATGACTTCTAATAGAATAATTATGTTGGGTTTGGTTGGAATAGGGCCCATAATTTTCACAAAAATATAATTAATGATTTGAAAACAAAAGACTTAAGACACATATTTTGTGGGAAATATTTTCGGTATTTTTTTTTTTTTTTTTTTTTTTTTTCTGTTAAAAATCATTAATTTATTCCAAGACACCCGACGAATTCTTAAACATTTAAACTTAAACATTTAAAATTCTGGCCGACTCAAAAAATTCTTTCAATTAATTAAACAAAAATTTAACTATTTTAACACTGAACAAATTGAAGGAAATCAGGATCACAATGTTTTGTAGCCTTTTACAGAGGCCAGTGATTTTAAAAAATAATTTGCACTTTTACTTTAGAGGGAAAGAACAACAAAACAAATCCATTGAAATGAAAACCGATAAAAAAATTGTTTAAAACATTTTCAATTTCAACACCAAGAACTGGAGAACAAAAAAAACCAAAGAAGCAGCACAACAATAACAACAAGAATTTAATTGCTGAATCGGCCGCTACTAGAGTGTTGTTGTTGTAGAAATAATTGTTCTCGGCTGGCGGTGGTGGCGGCTTGCAAAGTGCATTGAAAACAAAAGACTTAAGCAAGAAACTTGTTTGCGTCCAAGAATACCCCTAAGCAGCAACCAACAACAACTTTATTTAAACGTTATTTAGCCGTTTGTAGGTTGTTTATAATTAATGCAAACATTATGGAAGAAAAAAAAAAGTATTTCAGATTTTTAGCTTTTTTTTTTTTTTTTTTTTTGGTTGTTGAAGAATGAATGAAGTTTTATTTATAGTTTTCAAAGCACTCGCACACGTTTGCCTGAGATGTTTTTATCGCTTTTATAAATCATTTAACTCTGTGTTCTTGGCTTCAAGAGTATCTTATAAATAACTTGTTTCTTGTTTTGTTTTTTTGTTTTTTTTTTTTTTTTTTTTGATAAAAAGAAGAGAAAAAAACAACTGCTGAGTGGGTGTGAAATTTACAATTCAGTATTTCTTTCGGCTGTGGTTTAATTAAGTAGGTGTGAACTGAAGAATTGATTTAAACGTGATAATTTGATGCTGCAATAACAAACACTTTTTGGCAAAAATGTGAACACTTCAGGTTCGACTATAGAACACAACAACAAAACAACCATTTTGGCAAATATAAACGTTTCAGGTTATATGTCTTTCCTGTTTTTTTCTTCGCTTAAATACAGCCGAAAATTCGCTCACCCACCTGTTTGCTGAACAATTACGAGATGAAAAACTGTAACTGGCGGCTTGACTTGAGACTAATTTACATGAAATTATAGAAAAAAGTAAACCATAAAAATATGAAGCCACCATTCAAATCAAGTTGGTTTTTTTTTCATTACTGACTGAATTAGAAAGAACACAAAATCTCATGATATTTGGAATGTGTTTTTTTTTTTTCTTATTTCCTCCCCACGTTTTTGTAGCCACTGTTTGTCGTACTGTGCGGCCTAAAGAAACAGGATTTTGTAAACTGTTTAAAATTGTGTAGACTTTTCTTAGGGAAGGTCCGCTGATCCTGGCTGGATCTGCAACACTCTAAAAGCTGTACAGAACTTTCGCAGATAAGAACCTTCCTTTCATATTCAAAATATGGCGATCCGTACATCCATCCGTAGTCTTCGTCACTGCGGTGTAAAGAAAAACAAAATGGATTTCTAGCCAACCGGACATCTTGTGAAAAGAGAAAAACTATAACTTTGGACACAGAAGAAGATGATGGATGGTTCCTTTAAGTGTCCGCTGTGATTAAGTTTTTGTTTTTTTTTTTTTTTTTTTTTGTTAAACAATTACAAAATTTTTACTCTGAAAAACTTCAGAAACTATTCTCAAGTGTTCGACTACAGGCCAGGTTAAGAAAAATTTGCTTAGCAAAAATAAAAATGATGTTGAAAAGATTTCTATTCCAGCATTTTGAACAGGATTTGACAAGGCTTTTGCAAGCAGGATTTCGCCTTGATTTAGGACACCCTGTTTTCGGTGGTATAGAAGCGAAGAGTGGCTGTATTCATAAAATAATGTTTTTGTTCTAATTCAATTAATCTTTATTGTAATCTAAAGTTGTTCAGAATCAGGTCACATTCACTTAAACTCATTACAGCGTTACAGACAAGAGGATTAGATACATACTTGCCGAACCAGCCAGCCCACTGTGCACTTACACTACAGCCAAAACAGTCGCAGCTCGTGAAGTGATTTCATTTTAATAACAATAACTTTTCAAGCTCGTACCCGTCTGAGGCGTTGCCACTGAACGCTCCATAATGGCTCCCAATAACAATTTGTTTTTATTGAAAATAGTTTCGCAATAATTCATAGACAGTTTAGAAACACACAAAAAAAGTTCACTGTCAATGACAAATGCATTGAGATTGTTGTAGATGTGAGTACAAAAGCAATAAATGAAATTATTAAATCGGACCTAAATAACAACAAATTACACGTTTAATTCAGTTCGTATCTGTTTCGTTTTTTTTTTTACCAATTTTATGATTATTGTCATTATTGGCAGCTGGAATAATATAATGAGATCATAAAACAAAAACCTAAAATGACAAAAACCAAATATTTAAATTCGAAAGAAATGCGGTTTGTCGGGTAATGAATAAATTCCTTTTTATTATATATTTATTTATTAAAATCAGATTCGGAATTCATTAGGAATGAATGCGGTTGTTTAGATTCCATTTTCATTCTCTATAAACAGCAATTAATTTAATTTAAATATTTGTGTGGAGCAATTTTTTTTTAGCCGATAATATTTCATCTTGATTTTTATGTTTTTTTTTTTTCAAACTTTTTTCCAGCGTAAATTCCCCTTAAAAGTTTTAAGTGTTTTGCATAGTTTATGGTTTTATTGTTTAATTTTTTGTTTAATTTTTGTTTGCTTAGCAATTTAGCTCTAAAATGTTGTAAAATTTATGGACTTATTGGCTCAATACGAGGGTTGTTTCCTAACAAAAGTAACATGATCTCTCATAAGCTGTTCTCTTTTAATAATTTTGCAGTTGTTTTTTTATTTCTCCTGATTCTGTTTCTTACATCCTTTTTCATATCTCATTATATGTTTCGTTGCAAGACCAAAAATAATGGTCGCTGCTTGTCGTGTGAAGTAGTAAAAAACCCTGCGCATTTTGCCCTTTAATCTGTTTCATTTCAAATCATTTCAATTTTTTAATTCACAGAATTTCCTATGAAATAAATTGCAATTATGAAACAAATCACTTTTAAGTGCTTCGACTGAGATGAAGTAAATTATTATTCTCAAATTTTCGCCATTAAACTGACGTCCAAGAAATTATTGTTTTCAAAAGAAAAAAATGCAAAAATAAATGGACGATGAACCAACGATCGATTTATTTACTTTTCAAATGAGGAAAAGGCCAAATTGTTGGATTTTCGAAAAACTTATTCAAATTAAATGGCTAAAACAGGGTTGTACATTCAAATGCAGAGGAGGACTGGCAGATCCAGTCGCTATTTTAGTTTATTGTGAAAATAAAAACGAAGAATTTTGAGGTTGAAAAAATAAATAAAATGTCAAACTTTCGAAAAAAATTTTCAAATTGAACGTCTAAAACAGGGTTGTATATTTAAAATCCATAGTTGCCGGAACATTCTGTAACTTTTTTGCTTTATTATCGAATTAAAAGCGATGAACTAACGATCAGTTCATTTATATTTTAAGTTTTCAAGCCAAATTGTCAGATTTTCATAAACTTTATTCAAATTAAATGGCTAAAACAGGGTTGTATATTTAAAATACAGAGTTGCCGGAACATCCCTTCGCTTTTTTATTTTATTGTGAAAATGAAAACGAAGAGCTTTTAGGTTGAAAAAGTTAACAAAATATCAAATAAGCAAATTGGCTAAACCAGGGTTGTATATTTAAAATTCAGAGTTGCTTGGAAATATTTCATTCTTGGAATTATTTTAATAAATCTTATAAATTTGATATAATTTAGTTGTATAAAAATCTATGACAAATTACACCTGAATCAATGCAAATTGAGAAAATCTCCAGTGACAACATAAGAAATTGCTTGAACTTATTTCAAATATTCCAATAAAACATTCAATATAAAGAAACCTGCGTGTGTTTTGCTATTTCAAGAAGCACAACAAAGTTTTGCTCAAACAAAAAATGACTTAAAACAATCGTAACACGCAAATAACCTTCTCCATTAACTGACATTACAACTTCCTACATAATTTGTTATTTTATTTGGTTTTATTTGTTTGTTTAAAGTTTGACTTCAACAATTCCAATTCAACTTTAACGCACACACACACACACGCGCGCACACAAACAACTGTATTGAAGAACAAAACAACAAACTGAACACAAACAGCGATTGCGCAAAACCGCCTCAGCAAGCAAAAAGCACGAGAGCCAGAATTCAATTTCGTAGTCAAGAGAATAAGTTGAGTTACAACTGGGCTCAGTGGCTTGAGGCTCTCCGAAAGAGCACTACGACACATTAAGCTGATCGTGTTGTTCTGGCTTTTAAGCCAAATTTGAGTAAAAATGATTTAATATGGGAGCAAAAATATGATATATTTTATTTTTTATTTTAATATCTGCGCCGATAGAGAGCGAAAGAAAAAAATCTGGTACGAGAAAATATTTTCTGACGTCATTTTAATTTTTAAAAGTTAAACAATTTTGTTTATTTTAAGCGCGTTTTGAAGCAATTTTTTTCACTTCTTAGTTTTGTTTTCTTTCAATCTCAGTTCAATCACAAAAACTGTGACTGTTGTAGGCAGAATTTACTTGTGTGTGTGTGTGTGTGTGTGTGTGTGTGTGTGTGTGTAAGTTTTGTAAGAGATTCGAGGCGATTGCAAAACTGCAAACAAGACCCACCTGAACTTTTTCAGTCTGTATGAAACGATCGAGGCGCAAGCACGACACACAAAATCAACAACAGCAACAACAACCGAAACGCGCAACGAAACTGAAATTTGTGGGTTTGAGCAGCGGAAAGTGTCTTCAAACTTAAACCTAAAGAAATTATTTAACAAAAATTTGTCAAAAGAATTTTAATTTATTTGAAGAAAAATTTAGTTCGTTTTAGGCAAAAAAAAAAAAAAATTATGAGAAAAGTGTTTTCAAATTAATTAACGAACGGCTAAAAAGTGTTAATAACCACATAATAATAATAATATAAAACGAAATTAAAAATATTGAATTAAATATATAAAATATTGAATACAAAAAACAACAACAAAACAACCAGCCATGGTGGGTACCATGGAAGTCAAAGATTTGAAGGGCGCTAAAATAACTCATGCCGGCCTGCTGAAACACAACGTCGATGGCTCCGTGGAAACGCAAAAAATCACACATGCCGGCCTGGTGGCCCGCAGTCCGGAGGGCACCGCCGCCAAGGGCATGAACATACGCGGCAACGAGGACTTGTGGGTGGAAATTCAGGCCAATACATTCCGCAACTGGGTCAATGAGCACTTGAGAGGAACTGGCATGCAGGTAAGTCACAATAGAAAATTTCCCTCATTCGTTTCGAATTATTTTCATTCACGCAAGCCCACAAAGCAAAACGCATAATTCGCTTGTTGGTATTCAGATCTTAAGAAAACGACACAAACTGAGTTGTTTATATGCAAAACTTGTGCCCTATTCATGATATTCATAATAAATAGAAATCAAAAAATTCAAACCTAAACTTATTACTGTATGTACAGTGAAACTTCGCTATAATGAAAAACTCACCTTCAAAATGTCTTTATTGCAAAGTTTTTCATACAAAAATACAGTCTGTCTTTAAGGCAGAAACTCTGAGCCATAAAGTCGCCAGACGACTATAGCAAAATATTCGTTCCATACAATGAAATCAGACTCAAGCCAACAACAAATGGGCCAACAAGTTTATAAAGCCTCCATGTCTGGGGGCAGCGACCGGCCTCAATACCGCCGAATTTGAATATATTCGATTATTTAACTAGAGCATTATTGCCATGGGGCAAATTAGGCGGTGCAACTCTTTAGCCCAAGTCTTAAATTTGTAGATGTTAGAATGTGCAAAATCCAATGAAAAAAATTAACTGCTTGATGAAACTTGCAACGGCCATGGCTTGCAGTTCTGACACAGTTCCTCCTCACCAGTGTTCATGTGCAGGCAGTGTAATGAGCGGCATACAAAAAAACTCACACTAGCTGCGTTATTGATGAAAAACGCAATCTAAGTTTCCTCCCCCTTCTGTGTAGCATTTTCATACTGGCCGCCTTCCCATTTCATTGTTAAAACACACCAAATGGGTTTTTACTTTTCACATTCCGCTGTTTTTGAGGCTGGCGAACGTTTTCATATGAAACTTTTAGGTTTTTTTTTACCTGAATTCATGATTTTTGACACACTAGACGGGGTTTTCTGGTGCTGGATCACATGTTCTAGTGTAGGGGAACTAGAGACAAGCCATTCTTACAAGATTCATGGGCTGCAAAAGTGCAAATGTTTACCAATCAGCTGAAGGCAACTCAAACGATTGAACAGGCCACAAGCTCGGCCAAAATCGGGCCAGCAGTTTTCATGATTCGAGACAGGCTTTTTAATTTGCTTAAAATTTCCCAAAAAAAAAAAAAGAAGCAAAATTGATCAAAATCTTGAGCGCTAAATTAAATTCTTAACAAACAACCGACTGATTGAGAAACTTTTTTTCCATCCAACTATAATTTCCTATTAAAAAAGCAACCACATCACCAGCTTTTGATGTCTTAAATTTCTTAGAAAATCTCTCAAGGGCTTAACACTTGACTCGTAAAATATTATGAAAACAAAAAAAAAAAAAGCAAGAAAAAAAAAGTTCTATGAAAAGAATTCAATCAAGCATTTCATCGCCGAGAGTGATTCGAAACACACCTTCATTTTTTTTTTCTTTCTAATTTGTTTGGTCGGATGTTTTTTCCATTGAATTAAGTTTTCACAAAACACAAACACAGCCACATGCCAGCAATAAGATTGTCATGGCAATTGAAGCCATCCACTAGCACAAGTGAATCGAAATGATGATTTTGATGTGGCCGTGCGCCTGTTGTCCGTCCAACTGTCCAACTGTTCAACTGTCCGGCCGACCGTCTCTTTAAAACGTTCATTCAAACGTTTAAAACATCAATAAGTTGGCCGTACGTTCATTAATCTGTTGCTGCTTTGTTTTGTCTCAGCTGAGGAGGTACTATTTACTATTTTCTTATTGTTGTCGTTGTTGTTGTTTTTGCCAAGACAACAAAAAAAGTGTCATGACAATGGTTCATTAAATTTCTATTGAACAACAGAAAAATACTTAAACTATTAACAAATAATTTCGATTTACGAAACATTTTTCTGTTTTTTGTTTCTCTTTTTTTTTTTTTTTGTAATTTTGTACATTTGCCCGCTCCACTGTTTTTGTTAACAAGTCAAGCATTAAGTTTTAACAAAATTTATATTGCCTGAAAAACATTAAAACAGATAATTAAAATATATTGTTTTAAGTCTCGAGTGCAGCTAAATAATATTTGCCAAAGATTTGGGAAAGTTATTCAAATTGGGCTGTTTTTGCCAGACTTCATATTTATCGATATGCATTTTGCTTATATATCAACCTTAGCCAAAGCACAGTGTAACGGAATCGTTAAAAAAAAATAAAAAAATTTTTTTCATTTTAATTTTTTTCATTGACCTGAAAAATTACCACAAAAAGACGGCTAAAGAATGAATTTAATTGAAGAGCTTTTAGGTTTTACCAAATTATAAATAAAACAAAGAGATTTCAGAGAATTATCTGAATATTTTCCATTGCCCCAAAAAGCCACGTTACACGAAGTGCACGAAATGCATTTTGAAAGGCTTCAACAATCTTAAAGCGCTGCGCAATCGTGTACCTCTCCATGTCAAATACTGAAACGAAGAAATCTCGAATTAAGTTGGGCAAAAAACTGGACTCGCTCTCATTCTTAAAATAACTATTTGCAGTTATTGTACAAAAATTTATATACATATTTCATAAACAGGCACTTTCACTTTTAATCGCATTTAATGTTTGAGTTGTGGCAAAAGTGTTCTGGACTGATACTCATGCCCAGGTCCTGAACACAACGCACCGTTGTCTTCAGTTCTTGTAGCTGCTGTAGGCTTTCAACAAAGCCAGAATCTTGCAGGGCCAATTGTCCACAAAACGAATTATTTGTTGACAGCGGCGGCAAATGGCCGGTAGGGTACGAATTCTTCGCATACCGGTTGCTGGATTGATGACCATTAAAGTGACATTAATTTGGCTTGAATAGGCTGCGCGGTAGGTCTCTTATGTTGGCTGGAATTTACGAAACATATTTTGCCGCAACTGTTCGCTTATTAGGCTGTTCAGAAATTGAAATTGGCAAAGCTACTGAGCCTTTTTGGCACTGCCGCATGGCAGCTGGCACCACCCTTTCTTTCCACTGCCAGCGTTTACACTAACAGCCAAACATTTAACAGGAAACCACACAGCTTCGCAGAAGATCCGCCTAATTTGATAATATGAAACTAATAGTCGGGCAGGTTTTCAGCACATTGCCGCATAGACCATTTTTCGGAAAAGCATACAAATGTTTTATTTTTCAAATAACAACTACAAAACATGCGCTTGCGAAGCAAAATTCTTTATGCCATAATGAATATTATTTAGATTTGATGAACTTAATCAAATGCTTTTGTGACCCATATAACACAGTCTGGATACAAATTTTATTAAGCAAGAAAACAGCTGGGAAAATGGATTTAAAAACTAGTGTTTTGCATTTATTTGAGTAACGAAAAAAAATTTGGTTGCATAAATCCGCAATAAACCGAAACTAATTTTTCTCAATTAGAGTGTAACAACATAAAATCGATTAATATCTTTTTTCAGCACAATCGGTATTATTTCTAAACTGATTTCTACAGATTCATATTGTGCTTTCTGCACACTATAGGGTCATTTATTTAGCTTCAGTGGAGAGCAGGCATATGTTTTTATGCCGCATATAACACTTTTTATAGGTAACATTTTTAGGACTATTTTTAAAAACAATTAGATTCCATTAAAAATTCCAAAATCAGTGATAAGTCAAGAACTTGATCAGTTGGCGCAAATCCTTAAGCAAATTATCCTGAAGTTCTAGTTCTAAAATTTGCTTAAAACAAAAGTTTCTTCTGCTGAACTCCGTTTCTCTATTCACTGCGTAGATTTATTAAATAATTTATAACGTCGTTAATACAGACCCACATCATTCACACTTATTTCCTTCTAAATAAAACAAAAAATGCAACCTGTTTTTTTTTAAATTAATTTTCCGGTTTTTGCAAAAACAAAAGGCTGAACGGCAGACAAACCTTCAGCTGGTTTGACTATTTCTTTTATCTCTGCTTTTTTAATTAAAACTAAAACTAGATACCGCGTGGTAGATTCCTAATTGTTAGAATCTGATAGAAAAATAAATTAAATAACTTTCTGCAGCCCACTATTCACTTAAAAGGAAAAAGTCTAGTTTGTGATTTAAATAAAATTTTAGGGGCAGACAACGAGGCAGTCGAGAGAGCAGAACTAAAGCTGGATCTTAAATTAACAAATATTTGTAATAATCGTCATTATAAATAGTATCGTTTTAAGGCTCTGGTTCTGGCTGGAAGGTAAATATTTCAGGGAGGGGGAAAATTTAAACTTAAAAAACCTGCATGTTAGAACCAAATCAGACCTGCAATTCGCATTTGTATTCGCTCCACAGATCAAAACTATTTTTCAACGAAGAGTTTAAAGATCGTTTGAAACTCTTAAAAACAGATTTTTATTTCACCATCCTCAAATAAAAGTCTTGTAAGGATTTTTATTTGTTTGTTAACGTCTTGTTCCGTCTAATCGATAAACTTTGTGTACCAATTTATTCAATTAATTAAGGACAGGCACTGATCTTGTGACTCATATAATGATCTTGGATTCCTTTTTTTTAATAATTATTCTTTATGATTTTTTTATTATTTCTTTTTTTTTTTGGTTTTTTATATTATTTTTTATTTATTTTTTTATAAAATAAATTTTAAACATTTAATTCAATATTTCGTTTTCTTTTGGAAAACTTCTTCACAAAAATATTTCAACAATTGTTGTTTGTAAATTAAGTTTGAATTTAAAAAAAAAGAAGCTAAAAACCATCTCAAGCTTAAAGAAACTTAAGAAAAATATCTATAAATTTTTTTGTTTTGCTACAATAAAAAAAGGCCCTTTAAATGAGTTTTATTTTCTGCTGTGATAAATAAAACTTGAGAAATTATTTTTATTTTGTGACGGCGCCACTTATTATTTGATTGCAACAAATGGATCGAAACGCTCTTTTTCATGCGCCACCTTTGGGACTGAAAAATAAAATAATTTCTTTTCACAGCATTTCTTTTGTCTTTTTTTTGTCACGTTACGACTAATGATCAAAATTATTGTATAAAATTCATGGTCACTTATAATACAACAGCCGTCGAGCTCTTTAAATTGCTATCAAAAAAACAAAACAGTTTAGCTTAGATTTTAAGGCGAAATCATGTTAAATCAACATGAAATGTTAGTGAAGCCAAATCAAAGCCATAATGCTAATGATTGTGTGTAGTTTTTTTTAGTTGTTAATTGAAAACTAGGAAAAACTTTTTAAGCAGTTTACCAAAAAAAAAATCATGTTAAATCAACATTGTACAATGTTATAAGTTAATCTGTATTTAATTTGCACATGACAGAAGATGTCAATATTAACGGCTTCAAAAATCCTCTTTCTTAGAAACCCCTCCTAAAAGGCCTTCTTTTGTTCTTTTGTCTCCACTTATTTGGAATTTAACAAAAGTTTTCTTTTTATAATATTTTTGTAAATAAAAAAAAATAAAACAAAAACTAAAATTTTGTTAAATTCGTTTAATCATGACGCAATATTTAAACTATTTTATTTAAGCCGATTGCTGTAATTTAAATAAATTTTATCATTCAAATAGATCTGCTTTATGGTACGAGTATCGATCGAACGATGATTATTTAAATAATTAGTCGCTGAGAACAGAAGCAAAAACAAACAAACAAACAACACAGAAAAAAAGAAACAGAATGTAAATAAGTGCTTTCAATTATTGTACAAAACAGTGTTTATTTTTGTGTTGCGTCTTTTCAAGTTTTTGTCACACCTTGACCTTGGCATTCGCATCGCCATAAAAGGAAAGTTCACATTTTCAATGTAAACTTTTCCTTGCCTTTAATTTTATTGTTTTTTGTTTTTTGCTCGCCAAATTCATTAATTGTGTTTTTCTGTTGTGTTCTTCTCAGCAGACTCGCGTGTATGATTTAAGACGGCCAAAAGAAAAAAATCGCAATTATTTTTGTTGTCTGTCATTTTTGGTGGGGCGGCGGCTTGATGACAGACAAACGGTTGCCTGCGATCAAGTTTAAGTATAAAGTTTGAGCAATTTTAACTAATTGTCGGTTTCAAAAGTACGTGTGTAAATTTTCCATGAAATTTGTTATTGAATTGTTGTGTTAAGTTTTAGGTGACGACTTAGTGTCGGCTATTGTTAAACGGAATGCTAACAAAATACTTTTAATATGATTCATATGTTGTTGTTGTTATTTACTCAACAACCAAATGTTCCATATTCTAAACGTTTGGTTTGCAATAGTGCAAACAAATTGTTCACTATTCTTTATTTGCATAATTCGAAAATATTTTAATTTTATTTAAATAAACCCAAAAAAAAGTTTAAAAAATTGAAAAAAATTTGTAGGCGAAAAATTACAATTAAAAAAATGTAAGAATTTAAGAATAACATTATTTTGCAACTGATGACAGGAATCCTGCCGGCAGAAAAGCACAACCTCCAGAAATTTGTGCCCGCAAATCAGACGAAAAATTAATTAAGCAAAATATCGTTATAAAAGTTTAGTAACGCCGACACTTCAAAAGCCTATAAAGCGATGGGCTGATATTATTTATTTATAAATTGTAGTGGCTTGCCAGCACTGTAAGCTGGCAACACTGCCTGCCGTAGACGATTTTGTCACACGTACGATATGTCCCTACAGCCAGACTTTAAGTAAATTTTTATTTTAATGTGATTTTGCCATAACAAAATATTGAAAATTTTGAGAACGAATTTCAGCACCCTCTTCATCAGAGTTCTTGTAGTCGCCAACGTTTGCTCTATTTAAAAAGGAATTTAATTATGAAAGTTATTTGCTTTAATGACAACCACAAATATGTAACTACGGGGCTATATCTGTCGTTAAACGTTTGAAACAGTTCAGAACCACTTGTTCGCCTTAAGCGAAAATATGGAAAAAAAACTCAGCTCTTGTTTCCTCTTTCAGAATGTCAAATGTCAGCTTTTTAGCTCAAGCAAGACATAAGAACCTTAAGTGCCACCAACAACTGGTCATATTCTATTTAATGATTAATATAAAAATTTAAATCTTTTAGACAATAAAGACCGCACAGTAGAATGAAACTGGTTGCAATGTGCCAAATCGAAGGCACACAAATAGAACGAAACAATTGAAACTAGTTTATGCTGTTGTTACAACAACAGCAGCAACAACAACAATAACAACAACAAACATTAAACAACAATGTTTAAAAAATATATATAATTAGTTATGAAAAATTTGCCAAAGATATTTAAATAATTTAAATAATCATTAAAGTTAAGATTTTTTTAAACAAAATAATAGTTAAACTTTTAATGACGGGTTTATGTTAAAAACAATTAAAACTTAGCAGCTATTTTTTTAGGCAAAAATAACAACTACAACTTGATCGCTTTAATCTGTTTAAATCAAAAATAACAATTAAAAAAATTAAAAAAACAGATTTTTTATTCATTAAATTTATTAATGGCAAAATTAGACGATTCGCAAACTATTTGAATCAAAATCTTTATTTTAAGAGAAAAAAACCTTAAATGGCCACACTGAAAGTGGCCTTTTCAACAATTTGCTTACTTCCTTACCTAAAAACTTCGCTGTTAAAATGTATTTTGTAACACTTTCCGTATGACAACATTTGCAAAATTATATATTAACACATAAATATTTCTGGTTTGGGCGAATATATATATTTTTTTTTTTCTTTTTTGTGCTCGTTGATTATTTTTATTTGCCATTTTTTTTTTCGAGTTTCAAGATTGAAACTAAACGAGAGTAAAATGATTATTAATTGGGACCAACGCACTAAAAGCCACTAATAGCAACTACAATTCAAAAGACGGCTTCAACTTTTGGTCGCCATAATAACAGCCAACGACGAATGAAATTTTGTTATTTGTAATTATTTAAATTTTTGCCTTTTTTTTCTTGTAGTTGTTTCAAAAAGTTGCCTTTTTAAGACACAAGATATATTCGTGTACTCGTGTGTTTGTGTTTTTAAATAATATTTATATATTTTAATACAAAAAAAAAAAAAAAAGTATTCTGGCATTTTTGCCCCAGAATATACAGGAATGGCCGACCTGTGACCGAAATATAACCGGAATTTATTTTCAAATCATAATATGCGCAGAAAAAAAATATGTACTTGCAGCGGCGATGAGAAGAGCTGCAGACTGTTTGTGGCAGAACAAACATCGTGTAATTGTAGAATGACAATCATGCGACGATGATTGCAGTCAACAATAAATATTTTAAATAGACAATGAAACTTCTCCGGACGCTGGACGCCGAACGCTCAGGCATGCGGTCATTTTAAGTTTGAAACTATAAATTACTTTAATTTTGTGTTTATAAAAGTAGGACAGATGTTCGGTTATCGGACATCTCCCCTAAGAGTGGAAACTTTCCATAGCAGGACACTCCACGTTAAATTTGTTTTTGTACGGTTATTTGATCCGATAAATAACCAAGTCTTTTATTTTAATTTTGCATCTGTAAAACCGGTTATGACAGCTTTTACTGTCCTCATATTATATATTATTTTATTATAATGTTGTTTTTTTTTTTTAGTACTTCAAACTTTAAATATTTTTATTATATCCAAACATTTTATTGGCAAATTTAACATAAGAAATAACACAACTTGGGCAGTTTTTATCATTATCTATATCATTCCTTAGAATCTGGAATAAATATATCGTTTGAGTTGTCATAATATGCTAAAGAATATATTCGTAGTTGTGGTGGCTAAAGTCGTGCCTAAGACAATCGTACACTGCCTGCACCAACAATATATATGATTGCAGTAAACAAAGTAAGGCTGGCAAAACAATTATACAATTCACAGCTGTATTGTCGCCCAATTGTAGTTTTCGTTTTGGTAATTTTTTAGCCAAAAAGGTTTTGAATTTTATATGGTTTTGATAACTGTTGCCTACGCACCAGCCCTGGAAATGTTCTATTTGGTGTAAGTTATAATATTTCTGGATATATAATTCCTCTTACGAATTGGATTTTCATATATTGCATATATTAAAAACTGTTGTCTACCGACCAGCCCTGGATATTTTCTGTTTGGCAAAAATTTTATATTTCTGGAGGGTTATTTAATTCATTTCAATTCAATTTAAAAATAAGTTTAAATTACAAAATTTCAATTTAATTTAAAAATAAGTTTAATTTGATTAACAAAAAGCTTTATGAAATTATTTCAAATATTTCAAACTAAATTGCCGATTATGAAAAATCATTCCGCAACAAATTAAAATTTCCATACCTGACACTTTCCATTTTTTTAGATAAACAAACTATATACCGATTGGCCGGTTTACCAGCGTTAAACTGAAATGAGTATTTTTCTAGCAATCAAATTTAAAATAATGGCTTTCATCTTTGCGTGTACTTTCTTTTTATGCCCTCAGTTAAGGCAGGACTTTTTTACTTAGCGAAAACTTTAAGCTGGAACATTCAAGCATAAAAAATTAAAATTTTTTTATTTAAAATCAAATTTAAGAAAACATTTTTAATAAAAAGAAGAATAATTATTTCAAACTGATTTTAAACTTTCGAAAATTTCGCCTTTTTGGGGGGCCTTAAGTGCACCCAACCCTGCTGCCGACTACTAGTACGAGCAGACCACCGCTTTTGCTTCAGTTCAGCTAAACTTGTTTGCAAAAGTTTGCCAAGATTTTGATTTCAATTTGTGTCTCGGCACAAAGAAAATCAATGCAACTGATACAACAACAAGCAACCAAAAAACAACAACAAAAACCCTTTTTATAGCCACACATGAATGAAATATTATATCAGTTTTATGCAGTTTTTGTTCCTGCTGTAACTTTTGGCCATCGAATCTGTTAAAGTTGACTGTTTTCATGCCCAGAGCACAAATGCAGGCAGGGGTTTGAGAAAATCTAAGTTCATAAGACTTGATTAAAGGAAAAAAGAAAAATAAAGAAAATTTACTGGCTTCCAAATATCCCCAAAGTTGGCAACATTTCGTCTGGCTGCCTGGCACTGGCACAAAACACACCGACCAGACCAAAAAGACATGTAGAAATGGCCACACACACGAGCAGTTGCTCCTATTTAACTTTTATTTGAACAATTTTTTGTTTGTTTTTTCTCCGTTTTTTTTTTTTTAATAGAATTTTTGCTACAATATTATGGTATTATATAGTTTGAAGCCATAACAGCCGGTCACAGCTTGCGCTAATTTAGTCAAACAAACTTGACTCCCCCAAATAATATTGTTAAATTGTTTTAGTCACTCTCTTTTTGGGACTGTTTTTTTCTTTTTTGCTCAGACTTCATACAAGAATTTTTAGGTTTGCAAAACTGCAGGAATATCGATCTGGGAGCACAAAATTTACGTATTTGCCTTAAATCCTTATTTTATTGCGAGTATATTGTTGCGCCTGCCAGCAAGTAACACGTTCAAGTGAATAAACTAAACAAAATTTTACACATGTGAAGTAATTTATTAAATTGTTTAAAAGCTGAAGTTATTTATAGAACTTAGGCAGGGTGACGACGGATTTTTCCCATTGCCAGCAAAATTTTGTATGAATGATCCAAGAAGAACTTGTTACAGAATTGGAATTGGAATTGCTGTTATGCCAGCACTCCACTTGAGTGAACTGAGTGAGGGTTCACTAGCGCCCCCATGTGGCTTGCAAGGCTCACACAGGTGCCAATTTCTTATAACATACTGCACGACGCAAATCATAAAGCCCTTGCTAAAAAGCTCGGGCTATCTAATTCCTTCTTAAACCAGCTCGCTTGACATTCCACTCAATCTAGTTCCTTGCATAAAAACAGACCTGTCGCAAGGCAACAGCCTGCGTCCTTAAGTTTTAAACGCAAGCAGAACTTTTCAGCCAAGAATAGGCTGCTCAAACAATATGACAATTGATCTTTGGTGCAGGTTTCGGCAGAACATTGCATAACCAAAGTCATACATGAGCTTCCTAGAGCTTTAGTTGCCGAGCAGAGTGTCCTGACTGGGTGTAAGTCGTCAACGCTTAACCTGTCCCCCGGAGGAGGAGGAAATGTTTCTTACAATTACAAACCACAATATTATTTGTTAAAATATTTTCATAGAAAACCTTCCGCTAGTGTTGTTTGAGAAGGCCTGTGAAGTTTTGCGCCGCCAGTGTTCTTGCATATGCACTGCCTTACCGTCACTAAGCAGCTGCTTGTATTACAAAAATAACTTTTGCATACAACAAATTTGGTGAAAAAACGCCTAAACATTCTTGTTTTTATTGAACTTGAAACTAAATTAATATAATTAAGATTTTAATTATATCAATTAAACAAATTAATTGGTAATATAATTGTAGGCACATTCCCAACATATTTCTCTATTCGCATAAAAATTTTCAATAAAAAAATCAAACGAAAATTAATTTAACTTTTTCGACTTTGATTAATCTTAGGCAAAAATTTTGGTTTTGTCCCTTACGTGACTGAACGAGAAACTATTTCTAGTGTCGTAAACGTTTCGCTTCAAAATGTGCCGCTAATTTTATGTAGATAGCAATAGAAATGTAATAACCATCGTCAGATCTGGCAAAGGTGATGTCAACCAATCAACGCTGTCACGCATAAGACCCAGCCAGCCTAAAAACCAACCTAATTCTTACTATATGTCAAATGATTCCAGAGTCATGGCACCCTGCAAATTAAGCATGTAAGTCATGGTGCTAAGCCGTGGCAAAGCTTTGCTTGGTGCTATAAGGCCAACAAAACACTCTGTTCTATTTAAGTTCGAAGATAGAGAAATATTTAAGCAAAGATTCTGTATGCCAGGAACACAACTGAAGCGAAAACTGAATCTTTATCGCCTGCCTTTTATTGTCTAGGTATTATATTTTCTTTAATATGGCCACACTTTAATATGGCCAGAGATCATAATTTATTTATTACTTATTTAGGCGGTACTTAATTTATTTTTCATTTTCTCACTGAGGAAGGAGAGCTGGCTGTTTCGCGGCCTTTTTGCTGCATTCAAATGCCCTGCCACCAGCTTAAATCGTTACATTGTTTGACATGTTCTAGTTCAAGGGAGCTGTTTGTTTTCACTTTACGCCTTTTTAATATCATTAATCAGAAGATTTAGCGAAACTTTTTGGAAGTCAATACCTGCCTCTTACGAGTACTTTTAAAGGGGTTGCTAATTTTCAGCCCTTTTCGCCTGTTCATTTTGCCAGATTGATTTGTGTTTGTCTGACGTGAAATCTATTTAATATTAAAATTAAATATTATAAAATATTATTAAAAAAAAAGGAGTAGGGGAAGTCTGGCCGAATACTTTTCCCATGTGGTAATTTAACTGCTGGTGTTTTTCTGCGCTGCTCGTTTTGCCATTTTGGAGATAAAAAGTCGTCATAAAAATCTTTTGCCTGAAAAATCGCTGAAATGCATCGAATAGCAACTTAACGGCGAGGAATTTTAGACAAAAATAATAGGCCTAAAGTACCACACATACATAAGTGCAAATATTGTTGGCTTAATATAAAAAGGGCTTATCTCAATTTTTCTTTTTAACTTTAGTTTTTTAACTTTATCTGGTAGAGTCGCCACAAAAACGTTTTCTTAGGAAAATTCCTTGATTTATGTTGGAAAAAAGCATTTTTATAGCTTGCAAAAAAGTCTTAACCGATTAATATATAATCACCCGAACAGCTTTAAAATACAGTGTGGGCCATAAGTCCCCACGGGCCTGAAAAATTTAGTAACTTTTTCGTTTATAACTATTTTTTTTGTTGAAGACTATAAAATATACAAAATATTCACCCTTTCCTGTTTCTAGACCATCATTGACTCGAATTTTTTATAACATTTTTCAAAATTTTTGTGGCTGTAGGGCTCGCATTTCTAGTACCGGCACGATGGCTCAACCGTCCCATCAATAGGGCTCCTGTAAGTTGGTCTTGAGTTCAAAGATTCTGCCCGCCTTGTTCTCTTGTACTCGCCTCTACAAATAACCCCTGACAAAATAATGGGTGGCTGACAAGTCTGACGAACGCACTGACCAATTTATTTTCGAATTTCTGAAAATTATTCGTTCTTCAGAAATTTTACTTTGGAATAATTGATGGCTGATATAAATAATAAAATTCTATTATTGTGGTTCTTTGTTCAATTAATGAAGCTCGCCATTATTTATATGATCGGAAAGAAAATATATGTTTAATTTTTAAGCCCCGTTCGCTCTATATAAAGAAATTTATTGCTCGCTTTGCGCCAAAATTGTCGTAATTTTTTCCATTTTTTTCTAATCAACATTTTTAGTTTCCGCTCAATATTTCGTTTGTGATATAAACTAACAAAATAAGAACATATTAAGATACTAGATTTCTGCATTCAGCCATTGTCGTTTAATAAATATTATAATTTGAACAAAAACAACAAAATATTTAAAACTCTAAGCATGACTTCATACGCTTTTTGTATTAATGATTTTATTATTGAAAATTACAAGCATTTATTGATTCAACAACTTTTTCTATTATTCTTGTTGTTGTTGTTGTTGTCATTGTTTTTCGTTTGTTTTTTTCTTTCTAACTTGGAGAAACGCGGTCAACTGCACATGAACGTTTGTTCCGACATACAAATAAGTGACTGAAATACGTGGGTGTAATCAATTTTATTTATCAAATATAAATATTCTCTCAGCAGCACGAAATTATTTAAATTTTTCTATTCACCACTAAAATGTTAAATTAATAGAAAACTATAAAATTCAAAATTGCAGTTTAAAGAAATTATTTTAACTGCATAATAAAATCATATTTGCTTATGGAAATTCTCAGCGGGATTTGCAAATTATTTTAAATGTTTTCAAAAAACGTAAAAAAACAAAACATTAAATAATAATGATAAATGTGAAAAATTAATTTTTAATTAAAACAACAAATATAATAAAAACCATTTAGTTTAAATTTTACAAAGTTTAATTGCGATTTTATTTTATGTTGGAAAGCAATAAAAATTTATTTAAAATTAAATATGTTTTCCAGCTGTCTATCTGGCTGCCCTAGTCTTCAGTAGACATGACAGCTTTTGAAATATGTAGTCCAATATTCCATTTTGTATTCAATTGTGTTCAAAAACAAAAACGTTGTTAACAAAAAAATCAATATTGTGTTTTGAAATATTAACGAGCTGTCCCACGTTTGCAAACGTTAATGTTCGCCAATATTTTGGATAACCGAAAACACGTTAAAAACAAACTAACTGACCTAATCGCAATTACTGTGGGATCTACTTAATGCGAGGGAGAGCTCAACTTGACCAAAGAGTCTCTAAATCAGCTTTTTGCTTCCGCTTCAAGATACAGGCGAATGTTAACGTTCGCTCGTTTGGTACAGAAACAGTGTTAAAACTTCTGACAGTGACATGCCAGTTGCCGTTACACCTTTTTTTAAACTTTTCTGTTTAGGCAAATTATTTTTATTTTGTACAATTTTACAATTTACGAAAAAGAACAGCCCAAAAGGCTAGAAATCCAAACAAGCCCTTCAACAGCAGCGAATACTTTCACCTTTATCACCAAGGCTCCTTTTAAATCCCTGGTTTCAGTACTTATTTCTGGTTTCCTATTGTACTTTTTACCGTAATCAGTCTTATTTGCTTCAAAGTTGTTCGACTTTGGATATGGATGGATATGCAGCAAAAAATTTTAAAATTAGTTGAAATATGTCTTCTTTTAATCAACTCTGTCAACTACATACATGTTGTCTTACACAATTACAACATCGCAACATGTTGCCTTTCAAACTGTCACACTCGCTGTGGAAACATATCAGCAGTCTTATTTCTGCCTCTTAAAAATGAATATTATAATAAAAATTAAAAAGAAAATTATACAAATGGCAACAATTCATAATCGTTTCACACACCCAAACACACACACACACACACACACACACACACACACACACACACACACACACGCACATGTATTAATAAATTAATTTTATTGAAATGTGTCACGCCAACACCATGAAAACACATTCTCCTGCCTGACACCTCCTCATGCTTTTCAGTTGGTGGCAACTGCACACACACTGTCAGCGGAAAAGAAAGTCCATCCACAAACTCACAGCCAACATTTGTGCAATACCTTGTGGGTGTCACAAATGAAATTGTGTCACCAAATGAAATTTCTTTATTTGCACTAAATTAAATGATGATTAAATTCGTTTAAAGGACAAGAATTAAAATTAAAATGATTGTTAGCGACATTCTAAGCAGCCACTTAAAGTGGTGACTTCTTCTGATGACATGGCTTGAACTTCAGCCCTCCGTAGCTGGGCTCCCCTTTTCATTTCATTTTGCTGAAAGCTGTGGAGCTTCCAATTTGTCCTCACAATTGTACCTCTAAACTGTGACCGTTGCCAGCGGCCATACTGTTAAATTGACCGACTTTCATTCAGTCTGTTCTTTGAAATCTTCGCAGGCGAAAACACCGGCGATGCAGAAAATAGTTTTGTAAAACTGGACGCTCTTTTACCATTATACGCTCGCCATAATTGTGCCATCGAGATATTGCTGGATAAATGTGAGTCCTCTGGTCCAGCATAAAATATACGCTTTCCATTAAAGTCTGCCACAGAATCGGAGACAGCTGATAGCGGGTCGCTCCCAGCACTTTGGTCTTGGTATTTATAAAATTTGGTAGTTCACACAGCTGACACTTTATAGACATATTTTACTGACAAATGTTGTGAGATCTGACCACTTTCTGTATGTAGTTTAACACCTGCCTCTTCAATTAATAATATCCTTAATTGCAATATCACATGAGAGTCTGATACTCTTAATCATGAAAACTCACCAAATGTGTCAGGCAACATGTTGCTGCAATAAGCAACAAACAACATGTTGCTGGCAACATTTTTGTGATATTTTACTTGTGAACTAGAGTTCTTTTTTCGCAAAATATTCCCATGACTTGTGCATAATAACATTATAACCACTTTAGTTTTGAGTGGAGCGCACCGGCACTTTTATTAATTTATATCACTATTGTTTTCTTAATTTACTTTCATATTTTTTTTTTCGTTTGTTTTTGTTTGCAAAAATGTTAAATAATAAACATAATTATGGCAAAGGCATATCTAATGTGCTCCAAAGGCATATCTAATGGCACAGTGAAATATATTTTTTAAAATTGGCGAAAAGTATTTGTGGCAAATGATGTCTTATTTTGAGACTTTCCATTACAGCTAAATATGATTTCAACGATTTGAACAAGAGGGGAAAAAAATGTTTTTGCCTCAACATATATTTTTACAACAGCCCTGTTAAGGTGTGTGTTTGTTGTAGTGCTCAATGAATAAAACATTAATTTCTGGCTGTCTTGCACTCGTTATCAAAAAGAAAAAACAAACAAATAGTAGGGAGCAAAGGAAAAAAACTAAAAAAAAATATATATAATATATGGCAAAAAATAATTGTACATGTAAGTACAGTGCGCTCGAAATAATGTCAACTGATTGCAAGTCTGTGAATGTCGACATTTGAGAACAAAATAATACTGAGGGATATTGTAGTTTTTGGCAGTTTTATGATTTGTCCTTTAAAACCAAACAAGTGAACTGAAAAGGACTATATATTTTAGGCAGCTGCATTTCTTTGCCAAAGGAAACCCCCGCTGAAAACACATATACTTTTATTATTATAAAATTTAAGCTAAAATTTTATAATAATCTAGATTTGATGCTGTCGAGCAGACAATGACAGTAAAAAAAAGTGTTGACGTGCGGTGTTGACTTTACCTCCAGCTCACTGTACTTTTTATAAAGCCAAACCGGAATCACTTCCATAACAACCATAAATTGCATATAAAAATATATATAAAAAAAATACAAAAATTAATTTTTCTGTTTTTCTTCAATTGTTTGTTCAAAATTTTTTCCTTTCCGCCAACAATTTTCTCACATCTATTTGAAAATAAATGAGTCTTTTTTTTGTGTTTTTTTTTTAGTAAAACAACATTGATGATGTTGATTTCCTTGTACAAATATTGTCATTTATAAAAGTGTTTTATAATAATTTAAGCCTTAACATGCTGACTTAATTTATAATTAATTAAAACATTAAATGATTTTATGTCACTCTTTGTTTTATATTTTCGAAATAAGGAAATTAAAAACCACATTTCTTACCAACCAACAAATTGTACATATAGACTAAGATGTTAATTAGATGAATAATATTTATGGGCTAAAGAAAAGAAAAGAAAAGTCGTGGCCGAGAACCCAAAAGATTTTAATTAAACAATAGCAACAAAATATATATGTATATACGGTTGTTGCAACAACATTTAGTTTTTTAGTAAAAGAGATGGTTTTTCTTTCGTTTTTCAGGCAAGAAAAAATTGTTTTGCAAAGAAGACACGAAAAGTAAATTGCAAACTTTAAGATTTTTGGGGGGTGACAATTAGCTGTTTCGCGGCCGGCAGCGGCAGCACCAACTAAGTGGCTTGAGTCGCTACATTGTTGCGTTTGTTCCTTTTTATTGCACTTTATGTCAACATTTATTACAGTCTTTTTACACAATATATTTATTTTATTTGTTGCATAGAGAGTTGTAGATGGGACAAAATATTATTAGCATAAAGTCGTGGCCGCGTTCTAAGGAAGTCATGAGGTGCCAACATTTTTTGTTTTAAATTTTTTATATTAATTATATTAATCTAATTTGTTTTTCATAATTTTTAAAAATATAGAAAATTCGTAACTCTGATCTTTTCGTTTAAAAGAAAACAAGAAAAGATTTTACTGCTGTCGTTAGGGACTTTTGTTGAACATTTTATGATCCAAAACAGCAAATTTCTAAAATTTAATCTTTAAAAATAACACAACAACAGGAATACAACTCTGGCAGCCAACAGTTTCTCCCCTAAAAAAACGGCTGGCTCTCATGCCCGTAAGCGCTCTCAATGTAATTGCTCTTCAAATCACGCAAGTTTAACCCTTCGGGTTTGTCTGCCATCCAACAATTAAAAGTTTTAAATTATTTATTGGTTTTCATAAACTACTTTTCTCTTTCTCTGTGGACAACTTTAGTCTGATCGAGGTGTTAAATTAAATAGGAGATATAACGCGTTTTTTTTTTTGGAATTGGATTGATTCGTTTGTTTCTTTAAGGTGCATGACTGGGCTACCGACTTTTGTGATGGCACTTGTTTGTGTGCGCTGGTGGAAAGTCTTCAGACTCGACCGCTGAGGCCCTCCTGGAATCGCCGTCCGGCCAATCAACATCACTACCTGGAAAATGCCACCACTGCCTTAAATGCCATTGAAAAGGATCACATTAAACTGGTGAATATTGGCAACGTGGATATTGTGAACGGAAATGTTAAACTAATATTGGGTCTAATATGGTCGCTGATTGTGCGCTATCAAATTGGGCGCAGCAAATTCCCGCCGCGTAAATTAATGTTGGCCTGGCTGCAGGCGGCTTTGCCCGATTGCAAAATAACAAATTTGACCACAGACTGGAATAGTGGTGTGAACTTGGCGGCTTTATTGGATTACTGCCGGCCTGGTATATATTCCCATTGGCGTTCTATGGATCCTAGTCAGAGTGTGCGCAACTGTACGCACGCCATGAATTTGGCTCAAAGTGAGTTTGGTGTACCGAAAGTGTTGGAGCCCGAGTATTTGGCTTCGCCTTGGTTGGACGAGCTGTCGGGTATGACTTATTTGTCCTACTTTCTGAAGCCGGGTGGACCAGGTTACAATGCCACCATGAGATGGGTCAACACACAGGTTAGGGAATCCGTTAAGAACTTTACGGTAAGTGAAATGGGTATCTGTTACTGATGAATTTTGGAGCGTTAATGTTTTGGCTTTTCTTATCTAGACCGATTGGAATGATGGCCGTGTTATGTGCGAAATAATCAAGGGCTTGGGAGGTCCCGCCCCTGCCCCAGAAAAGCTGAGCACTGATCCTTTTCACTATGAAAACAATGTGCGCAAGGCCATAGACGCTGGTGCCAAATTGGGCGTCCAGCCTGTGTTGACCGCCAAAGACATGGCCAATCCAGAGGTCGAGCATTTGGGTATAATGGCCTATGCTGCCCATTTACAGTTTGTGCCGCCCCGGCCGCCTTTATCAGATATGATAAGTGTGTTCCTGGAAAGCACTTCGGGTAGAGTGGGGGAACAGGTGGGTCAAAGACTTGTGTTTTTCGTCATTCGAAATGCAACGAAATTAAATTGTGTTTGTAATATTCTTTCAACAGACCCATTTCCGTGTGGAGGTCTTGTCACGTGACATAAGTTTAAGCAGCGTCCGGGCCTTGGTGGTATCACCCTCTGGCAATGCCCAACACATCAAACTGAATGCCCATGGCGAGGGCGTTTATGTACCTGACAAATACGGTATGCACGAAATTGTGGTAGAAATTGGAGATGACAGTTTGGGTGGCCATTTCTTTAGGGTCCTGCCACGTTTCATACAAGTTGCACCACCCGGCATGGCTCCTTGTGCTTTGGGCAGTTTGGTAGAAGTGTTAGTTAATGCTACCGGTGCTCCCAAGACGGAAGATATACTGGTTACCGCTGTTTCGCCCACCGGCATATCCCACAATTGTCCCTTGAAGAAAGTCGAAGAGGGTCACAGTGCCATATTCAAACCGGACGAGGCGGGTATATGGGAAATTGCCATCACCTACCAGGGCCGACATATACAAGGTGGTCCCTTTACCTGTTCTGTGTTTGACGCCTCAGGCGTTTCCGTACACGGTCTGGATGGAGCCATGCCCTTAAGAGCGCATTCCTTTGAGGTGGATGCTCGCGGCGTGGGCGTTAATGGCGAACTGCATGTCGACATTGTGCACGACAAACGTTCTTTGGTCTGTTCGGTTGAGAAAATTGTCGACAACAAATATCGTGTCACATTCATGCCGCGTCAAAACGGCAAATATCGCGTTTATGTCTATTTCAATGGTTACGATGTCAAGGGTTCGCCGTTTATAATGCGTGTCGGCACTAAAGGGCGTTCGGGCAAGACACGCAGCAGTCCCTTACACGACAACAAACATCGCTCGGAAAGCCCTTCTATGCATTATACATCAACAACATCCACGAGACACAACGATTACCGCAATGCAGGCACCTCCTCGCTGTCGCGCAGAGATTTACTCCAGCACAATCACAACACAGCCACAACCGGTTCCACACAAACAACAACTACTAACATCGGCAGCCACGAACGTCAACGCTCCTATTCACCACAATATTCGCCCAAACCGGACACCACAGATTATCGCACCAGTTCCAGTTACTACAAGAGAGAAAGCGAGGTGAGTGTGACCATTTAAAGAGAAATATTTATGGTGAAGGAGATGTTTTACTAAAGCGGTTTACGGGGCAAATTTTTCACAAATGCACATAAAAAGTGATTCACTTGACGCCAAATTCTATATTTTACGGCAAACTTGTACTGCAATTTTTTTAAAAATCCTTCTGGCGCCATTTGAAGTAAATTTTGCTTTATTTCAATTAATTTTAATTGCCTGATGTCGTAGAAATCTATAGTATGATAATCATATTTATATGTATTAATTTGTTTGCTTTTTTCATTATCTTTGGCCGACTTTTTCTGCACTTGGAATTGAGGCTTAATTTGCCTATTGACTGCATACAATTTTTTTCCTTTTTAATTACCAATTATTCAATCATTTATTATTCTTTATATGGACTCCTATTATTTGTATGCGATTGATATTATTTTAATTCATAAAAGCAATAATAACAATAACAATAATAATATGGTGATAGTTTTTGTCTAACAAAAAGGTTATTAACATTTAAATTGATGACTCAACGAATGAAGACAAAGTGATGAATTTGCTTTACACTCTTTACACTTTTCCATACAAAATACTCGTATGTTTCTTTGTTAGAAAATGTTGTTTGAGCAAATGTTATATAATTTTTGTCATTTTCATGCCATAGTGATTCCGAAAAATTTTACATTTTCTCAAAATAAGTGCGAACTACATAAATTTTTGTTACATTTTTTTTACGCAAAAGAGAGGACTTGAGGTGGTTGTTTGTATTTTTAAAAATGTTCAAGACGGGATTATCAATTACCAGGAAACTTCCCAGAACCGCACACTTGAAGGGGGGGTATTTTTGGCCGAATTTTAGCACTATCCGGTTATGGGAATTGTATGCACAACTTTTGTTGTGCAGATTCTTTATATATTTTTATATTTATGAACCATATTGTCAAAAAAATATATTAATATATTATTATTATCTTATTATTATATTATTATAATATGACCTCAGGTCATGCGTTTAAGTATGACGAACTTTTAACGTTTCCAGAACGAATACAACCCCTTTTTATTCATATTTTCTATCTCAGCTTAAGCCAATGCTCGCAAGAGGTGTTGCCCATAAGTCTAGTGTAAACAGCTGTTTGCTATAATTATAGTTAAACTGTATTCCACACATTCTTTATTTTATTTCAAGCGTTACTATTACAAATTCATTTGACTTGGTTCTGGGTACGCATTTTCAACTGCCAAGCCGATTTTAGAAAGCCTGCCCACAAGTCGGCGAGTAATCGGCAAACACAGTACTCTAATAATATCAAAAGTAAATTTAAAATTTCACATAAATTTTGCCCATCGACTTCACTCCTTTGCCAGGTGGAATGAAAACGAACAAAGTTCTCTAATAATATCAGAAAGAAATTTAAAATTTCACATCAATTTTGCCCATTGATTTCATTCCTTTGCCAGGTGGAATGAAAACGAACAAAGTTCTCTAATAATATCAAAAGGAAATTTAAAATTTCACATAAATTTTGCCCATCGATTTCACTCCTTTGCCAGGTGGAATGAAAACGAACAAAGTTCTCTAATAATATCAGAAAGACATTTAAAATTTCACATCAATTTTGCCCATCGATTTCATTCCTTTGCCAGGTGGAATGAAAACGAAAGCCAGAGGCTTGAAAGTAATTTAGTATTCCACTGTAACATGGAACAAGCCAACCAGTTTTACTGATATTTTTAAACCTTTATTGCATTATTTTAAAGGTGCTGTTGAACCTTTATATGTACAATATATTAAAGAAAAATGTTAATTACTTACACAACTTATTTGCTTACATATAGAATGCCATTTATACGCTTTAAATCGAATAATATTAAGAAGGGAAGAAACACATTAAACCCGCACACTCTTTTCCAAAAGCAGCAAGCAAAATATCCAATGACACTTCTCACCAACGCAATCATTATTTCACGAATTCAGAACTGCTTTTTCTTTAACCACCAACAACAACACAAAAAAAAACCCCAAGAAACGAAAGAAACAGAAAAAAAACAAACCATATTCATCTACACATTTTAGGAAAAATTGGCAACATCTCCGCCGCCGCCAACGCTGCGTGAACGTGAATACAATGACTCACCGACAACAAAATATTTCAATTCAATCGACTTGTATAACGTCACTGCGGCGAGACGTGATTCGACAAACTCAATTGCCGCTTTGAACAGAAACGACCACTACTACAACAAAGAGAATGAATTGTACGGCACACGGAAAACCGAACGTGATCTTAATAAGTTGGCACCACCCCGCGATGATCACGAAGATCTGTATGAAGAACAAATCCAGCGACATTCGTACAATGGCCAGCATCAGCAGCAGCACTTCCAGCATCAGCAACAACAGACACGCACTAGTACCGCAACACGAGGCTCTGTCTCGTACGGTACTCGTTTGAGTCCCATTCTGTCCAGTCCCATACCTGATGTAACTAAAACTATATATATTTTTTAGTCTCCTACTCAGAGCAGATTATGTTTTGTCAGTTTTTATTTTTGTTATTAATTACGTTCGTTCGTTCGTTTGTTTGTTTGTTTGTTAATTACCACTAATACTGACTTTTACTAACAGTCCTTTTTGCGTTTTTCTGTGTGTGTGTGTATGTGTGTGTGTTGTTTGCAATGAGCATGTTACAGTTATAAACACAGAAACACATACCACTCGTACACAGTTCACTAACTTATTAACTTATCTTGGCTTAAATTCTATTTATTTGTTAAAAACTCAGATAAGATCTAGCGAAACACGCACTCACAGTCCTTTGACAATAAAAACTTCGGTACCGTGCGAAACCGCAACCAGAACGCTGAGTGCCAGCCCGAGGCATATGTCGGCCTCACCGGTACCCAGGTACTCTCCCAACAGTGCCTACATAACAACCGCCACGCATCGCATGAGCCCCAGCACGCCGCTGAACAAGGTCAGTAGCAATTTTACAACAACAATAAAGTAAATGAAACAAAACAGCAAAACTACCACTTTCTTTGTTGAACCTCTTTTAGAATGGCTACGAGTCACGTACGGTGGAAAAATCTTCCACCTACAAGTCGACTTCGAACTTTGTCACTGACACCAACATACGTGCCAGTCCTTCTCTTTACGGCACTGCAGAACGTTTGAGGCGTACGAATTCCCCGGAGCCCCGTATCGATCACTCATCGAATGTCAGAGTGTCTTCGATCAAGCCCGCTTCAGCCAGACGTGACAGCTGGGATGTCATAAACAAAACCAAACACATGCTGTCACACAATTCACTTGAATCGTTGGCCAACATGAGTGAGGCCCAGCTGAACACCGACTTGAGCTATGCCCGGCCCGACATCGATCACGAAACACATCGCAACACCCAGTATAATAAGTTTGCCTTAAACGAACAAAAGTATCACAGCGATAGAAGAGGTTCACGCGACTCAGTCGATGACACCGATCGTTACAAGTAATTCCTCTTTCCCTTCACATTCAGCACTTGAATATAGAAAAATTTCTCTTGCAGGCCCAGCGCCATCACTGTAAAGTCGCAATCGAATAACTCATACACCGACAAATCGGGTGGCTATACGCGCACTGTTAAAGAATCCAGCCAGCAGATTCTCACCGAAAGTTCTTCGTCTGCTGCTAATGGTGGCTATAGTTCACTTTCGCGATTTCGTCCCATCGAAAATAATCCGGCGGGCGTAACGGGTGCCCGTGCCATACGCGTACAAGATATACCGAATGGTGCCATTGGCCGTCCAGTTGAATTCGAAATTGACGGTTCCAAGGCCGGTTCGGGTAATTTGGAAATTTTGGTAAACGGTGGTCGTGTTACATCGTCGGTGCGCTCTCTGGGCGGCCAACGTTTCGTGGCCAGTTTTACACCGCACGAGCCCGGCATTCACACAGTGCAAATAACTTTCAATGGCGAAACGGTACCAGGTGAGTTTTCCAACTTATTCAAACAAAACTTGGCCGTAGTGCGATTTATATAATAGAGGACAACCACAGGGGGGTCTTCGGCTTTTCAAAAAGAGCTGCTTTCCAAATAAATATCTTAAAACCTACATTTTAAAAACAATATTTAAGAATTATTAAAATGTTCTTACAAAGAAAAAACAAAATATCTTTCGGTAAGAACAACTTTTAAAAGAATTACACTTTAATAAAGGAAAAAGTACGTTTTTGGCAAGAACTTTTTAGAAGAAAACATAGAGGTACCACTTTTTAAAAAAATTTACAAATAATAAACTAACTTTTAAAAACCGTACCTTTGAAAAAGTTCTGTTTCAAAAAAGATATATAGATATATATCAAATACATTTAAAAATAATCTTTTTAAAAAAGTACTTTTATGAGAAGTATTTTGAGAAAATACTTTGAAAAAATTTTTACAATATTACAAAAAAGTACAACAAATTTTATTCTCCAAAAGGACTTCAAAAAACGCTTTTTAGCAAGATACGATGAAAAAGTCTTGGGAAAAAACTTATTATTTGAAAAAAAAAACCTATTTCAACAAGAGTATTTAGTATAAATTATTGAAAAAGAAAATAAGTTTAAAAAAAGCCTTTTAATAAAATAAATGCCGCTTAAAATAAAAGTCTCTTAAACAAGTTGTAGATTATAAATTTTGAGAAAATGACGGCTTAAATAGTCCCTGTTCAAAAGATTTTTAAAAAGTTCTAGTTTTATAAAGGACTTTTACGGTAAAAGTATCAAATAGTGAAAAATATTTTTAAAAATGTTTCATATTATAGAGGACACCGAAGAAGTGCCAAAATGTTTATAAAAACTCACTTTCTAAAAATCAGCCATTTTTATACATTTTACTACACCAACAACAAAATTTTGTAAAATTTGATTTCTAAAATCTTATAAAGTAATAAAAAACAGGTGGAAAAATTTAATAAGTTGACTGTTTCCCTTAAGCAGGGCACGCAACCGTCACAGCGAAGATCAGCACCAAACAGTTTTCCAAAGAATTCCAAACTTTATCACATTTAAAAAAAGCCTAAAACTAAAAAGATATTAAACTGTTAAACACCATTGAATAGTGCATTAAGCCCCGGCGTGGAAAACCTCTCACGTGACATTGTAACGAACTAACGCTGGAGTTTTTTACTTAAAGATATTGTAGCGCAATAAAAGTAATGTAATTTTTTGACTTGAGTTGCAAGTTTGCGGTATTTGTTAATTATTTGTTGGTTTGGATTTTTCGATCTAAATGCCATTTCACTTTAAAAAATATTTGCATTATTTGAAATTTTAAGTCCAGTTATACAAACCAATAAAATTTATTTTAAATGATTTTCAAAAATTTTATTAAAGGAGGACATTTTAAAGTTTTATTGAATTAATTATATTATTCTTTAGCCGTTGGCCTCACATTATCCCAACGTTTGTTGACACTTTCAGCTTAAATCTAGGTTTTTTAAGGCCAGCAGCTTGATGGATCTCTTAAACAGAGAAATTGTATTCATTCTAAGTTTATATATGATGTTTAAAAATATGGTTTTTGTTCTGAATATGTATGTATGTGTCTGTACATACATATATCAGCATTTTTACATTTACAAATCCGGAACGACAGTAAAATGGATACCTATGAAGAGTCAACAAAGTTATCCAGCACAAATACTTTCTTTAATTTTTGTTTGTTTTGTGGCCTTAAAATACATTGATGAAAAATCTCTAATTGCAAATTTTGCACTGTTGTACAGACTATATAATATTATTTCTTCGAATTCCCAAAGATTATCTTTAAATTAAAATGAGCTTCAAAAATGATTTTCTGCATTAAAAATAAAATTCATTTGTATGTAGTAAAATGCGGGCATATTTAATCATTAAACAAACGAATTACAGTAACGTTGTAACATGGAAGGGTCGCACCCAGCAGAAACATAAATACAAGTGCGCAACATTTCCCAGTCCTGCTGGATCACAACTCGCCGGTTATCTTAATATGTACACATTTTAAACACGTTCTAATTATACAGCCAGAGCAAAGCCAAAGAAAAGAATGAAATAAATGGAGCTAGAAGCAACAACAATAACAACCAGACAGGAGCGAACTGGGAGTTTGATAAAGAAATCAATTTGGAAGTTACAGGTGGCAGGGAGAGTAAAAAGTTTTCATAGATATTCATTTGCATGCCGAAATCATAGTGCCAGATAAAATTGCGCTAAAATCGTCAAATTTTTTGGTAAAGGTTGTGAAAATCGTTAACATGTATTACACATATTTAATGATATATTCTGGTTTGTTTTCATACATGGAATTTCGTATTTGTATGTCAAATCTATTACTATATAATTTGCACATGGCCTACTAAAATCCAAAATATTAGCTCACACCTTCATGCACAAGTTCTTTGAAATAAAATATTTTGTCTAAGACAAATCTGATATTCCATAAAAAACTTTGTATGTATGTTAATTTTTTTTAAACAGCATTTTTTCCTCGGATTTGGCAAAACTACAGAGTTTACAACTCTAAAATATAGAAAACGAAACAGAGAAAGTTTTGCCGCATAACATTTATGTTGTAATGATGAATCAAGACACGCAATTTCTTTATAAAATTTTCCTTAAACTTAATACGAGCCCGTATATATGTATGTGTATGTACTTATACTAAATCCTCCAGACCCTGATTCGATGATGTTCTTGTTGTTTGACCTAAATATTTAGCCTCTCCTTCAAATTTGAAGACGATCAATAGTTGACAGCGACAAAATTTAAAGACTATTTTGAATTGTGTGTCAGTTCGTGGTAGAGATTTTCACCACAGAGCCCCTACACGGACTATGACTTTTCACTAAGCTGATAAAACACATTTTGTTCGTTTTTCCTTTTTGTTTGAAACTCTGTGATATTAAGAACACCAGAAAAAACTGTAATCCTGTGCACAGTCTTAAGTAAAAAATTTTTGTTTTGTTTGGACCCAAATATTAGATCGAGTGTTTATAATCAACAGCAAAATTTTTATAAATATATTGCCCTCACCCGATTTATTTATTTATAGTCGATATCATTTACTATTTCTGATATGGCAACCCCATTTGTTCAATCAGCACGTTTGGCGCCATTAATGGTCATACAATCACTTTTTAACCTGTCTAAGCTGGGACATTTTTTTTTCGTCCAGTTGTCGGTCTAGCCCGGTAAAACGACACCCATGGCAACAGTTTTCAACCAATGACGTGCATGTCTATTTTCATGTTTTGTTTTCTTCAAATGTTTTCCTTAGCGAAACCGCTGCTGAGGCATTACTGTGTGCTTACATTTCGATAAATTCACTCTCTCATCTTCTCTTTTTCTTAGGCCACAGATGAGAGTTGAGTTGAGTTTTCGTTTCATCGTTTTTCAACAATATTGGCCAACCAAACAAGGCTTAAAGCCAAGAGCCAGCCGGCAGTCTGAGTACGCGTTTTTAGCTAAACTGACACGTCAACGGAAAGTGAAGGAATATTTAAAAGACTGCAAACGATATCCAAATCAAATAAATTTTTCTGCCTAGATCTGGTTGTTGTTTCTGTGTTTAGTATCTCTTAACAAAGTGAAAATATACTTATCGTATGGAATTTACTACATTTTTGTGAAGTTTGAGTTGAAATCACAGGCAAGCAGTATGATCGCCGCATACCAAGTTTTAAATAAATAAAACAAGAAAGAAATTCACTTACAATAAAATAAATAAATATAATTTAAAAGGTTTCGAAATCTCAAAGAAAATAATGGACTGCAAATAAATAAAATAAGTAAATGATTCAACAGCACTGATGCCAACTGCCATAAAAATAGGAATGCAAAGCGATAAAAATAAAACAATAATAATAACCTATAAAATAACAATTGAATGAGAAATTATTTGTAATTCATAGAATAAATAATCAAATTAAATGAATTTTAGATTGTAAAATTCTTCAAGATTTTTGAATAATTCAAAACAAATTCTTTGATCATGAGCACATAATTAATTTTTTCAGTTTCAGCAAAATCGTAAATTTTATACGCCAACAAAATGGTAAAAAGCCAAAAATCTGTGTTACGACTCTTAGTTTCTTTTGATGTACTAAAACAAACAAAAAAAATTAAATAAATTGATAGTTATTTTTGTGAAACCAATAAATTTAAATGTTGCCAACTCGGACGGGGTTTCTTTAAGACATCTAAAACAAAAATGGTCTTCAAAACATTGAGTTTGTTTTGGTGTTTATTTTTTAATTTTTTTTTTTGTTTTTGCTTTGAAATTATAGTTGTTTTAGTTGTTTTTGTGTTTGTAGTCTTTGCCGTTGAAAACCAGTTTAATGAACTTTTCTTGTCTTTGTTTTCGTTTATTTTTGGCTTTAAAACTAAGTATTTTAGATTTTTTTTTTGTTTTTGTTTTAGTTTTCAAATACAAGTTTTGCCTTTTATTTTGTTATTTTATCATTTTTTCATAGCGATGGATTTTTAAGTTGGCGTGTTCAACCAGACAGACAGACAACAGTTGAGTTGCACATACATACATATAAATTTATTACAATATACATATATTTCGTATTTGTGCAATTAATTGGCTCTTGAACTTGATCAAACGGTGACAATTATAAAACAACAAAAGTTACTTAATTAAGATGACACAAATTATGTATGTCAACACATGATTAATTCATTTGACGAAAGATCGAAGATCATTTGGCTTTAACGTCTTTAATTAAATTTTTAGGTTAGATTTAGTAGTCAAGCTTTAAAAGCTAAATCTTTTGTACATACATATATATACATATATTATTTGCTTGTGTGTACTAATTTTCTAAATTTTATATATAACAGAGTGTTACGCAAACAAACCGCATGAGTTATTCGATTAAAAAATATGTTTATTACTGTCTACGAAATAGCGAAACGCTATTAAACTCGAATATATTTTCCCAACTCTTTTACCAACTCTCGGAGCTTTCGAGAGCCGTAATAAGCAGTAAATTAAATAAATTAATTAACAACGATTGGCGAAATTTTAAACAAATTCCAAAGCAATAGTTTTATTAAATATATTGATTTCGAAAGCAGCATTTAACATCATTTGATGACTGGATGAAGAGCTTAAATCAATTCGGAAGTATCAGCTCTAAAGCAGCACGTCATTAATTGTTTCTATACCGACTCGATATAATAATGAAAGAATGCAGTCGCTAAAATCCTCGGGAATTTAGAAAACTTCAAAGAAGTAATAACTAAAATGTTTTTTCAGGCTTTTACAAACTCTTGATTATGCAATATTCACTAAATGCTCGACAGATTGTAATAGATTAAAGAAAAGTCGAGTCGAGTCGAGTTCTGGTTTCAATCTTGTATAAAGGCTCGAAGATTTCGCGAACTGTAATTCACAAAAATATGCTTACAAATATCTTATAGGTATTTAAATGTGTAAATGTTTGTCTTTAAAAAACACTTGTCAACTTGTGTGTAAAACAACAACAGAGATCGTACAATCGTTAGAACAGTTTCAATTGTCAATTGACATTTCAACAGACATTTGTAAGATCATTCTTTTCTATACGCAGAAATGTTTCAATTAATGCAGCTGACAGTGACGTCAGTAGCAACACTGGCCATTCAAAAAAACATTTCGGAAATTTGGACAGGAATGGATGGACACATTTCCAACAACTTTATGAACTGATTGCTTTTTGGTGGCAGATGCATAGATATTTCCATAGTTACGCAAGTCTTATGTTTGTTGCTGTGAGAGGCAACATTTGAGTACTGACATGCTTGTACTTGGCAAGAGATCTGGCCCAATGTGAAAGCGCTCTTAGGCTTTCTTGCAATCTTCTTTATCTGACAATCTACCTTGTGGTGGCAATTTGTTATTTTCAGGGCTGGATATACACGTATTTTGCTATATATCTACATATGTATGTTATATTCTAAAATTTCCATTTAAAGGGGATTTCCATCGTCAGCTGAAATGCAAAACTGCATAACTGACATTTTAACTGTTTTACAATAGAAACAGAGTTAATAACATGTCGTGGAACTTACGCTTGCCTCTATATACTTGCGACTGTCGCTCATGGAAACTTGCGCTTGCAGTTATATACTTTCAACTTTTGTCCATAAATTGTCCAATCCTTATTATACGAGAGTAATAATTGGAGTGGACATGGACATAGTTAATATAATCCATTAAAAAATGGATTTGGCATATTTTGTTGAAGACTTTGTTTTGCATTTCGGCTGATGATCAGCATGTGTGAATAGTTTAACTCTCTAAACTACAACACTTGGGGTCCTGAAGTTGAAATCCATGAATATTTGTAAGATTTAACTAGAAACGTAAATTGTAAAAATTTTTCCCTACAGAAGTTTTCCAATGAAAGGCAAAGGGATCTCTTATATAACAAAAAATTAGGAATTGAAATGCCAAACAATTTTATTTAAATTATACTGTTCCAGCTTCATATATTATATTGGAAAAACGCTTTTGTTCTACACAGTAGTACGACTGCATGTGTAATTGTCTGGTTGGCACCCACCACCTTTAGAAGTTCGCAAAACTGAACTTCATCTCCAGCGGGAAGTGGAAACGGCCATTTAACAAATTCCATACACACACGATGGCAAGACAAATATTGTGGCTTGACAGTATAATCGCGGTGTTTTACATTCATTCCCAGACAATTTAGTTGTGATTGATGTGTGAATATCTTTTCATTATACTCGCTAACATTTTTCTTAATTACATGTTCAGGCAAACGGAGTCTTTTGGAAAATTTTAATAAAAACCGCTGTTCGTTTTCCAATCTCGAAGCGGAAAATATAAATTAAATAAAAATTTCCTTACAACACATTTTCCTGTGGTTAATGCGCAAAAACTAACAATATTCTCAGCGTCTGTTTTTTTTAGCAAAAAAAAATACATATAAAATGAATTTTAGGTCAAATATAGTTTTTTTGCATAATTAAAAAAATATAACGAAGGTTTAATAGGAACTGGGCGTAACTAAATTTTGTTTATTTTTCTTCTTCTGCGTGTTTTTTTTCTTGTTTGTTTTGCCAGAGAAATGTTCCAAATTATAAGAAAAAACTGGAAAAGTTTTACGGTTTTTATTAAGGCTTTTCCTTATCCTGCCAAATAACAGAAGCTCGAGTTGCGCCCGTTTTATATTAAGCCATCGATACCTATATTTTTAAGACATATCTGTTTTTCTTTAAATATCTTTGTTTTATTTGCCGCTTTGGGTTTTTATCAAAATACCTCATTCGATCTTCAGGTTTTGTACAGGTTTTCGAGATTGCAAATGCTTGTGGCGGCTGCAGGTAGTTTCTTTTTCGTCTTGTTGTTTGTGGCTTTTGGCATTTTTTCCTTTTTTGTACCTTGTGTTTTTCTCGTTTTTGGATTGTGCTCAATTGTCTGGAATTGCAAAGTCTGATTCATCTGACCATCAAAGGCACCAGCATTTTAAAACTAAATATATTTAATGTTACAAGTAAATGGCGGAGTATTTAATTGTTGAGGCAGGTTGGCATTTACACACACACGTGTGTGTGTGTGTGTGGTTGTGTGTGTGGGAGCGAGTGATTTGTTGTTGCTGCAGTGTTTGGGTTTGCAGTAACACGAACAGGCAGAAAAGGAATGTGTCAAAATAATAAATACAAATTAAATAATTAGGATTTTGCCTACTCATAAGCAGTTTATTGGCATGTAGAGAAAATAATTTCAAGAGCGGGTTGGGCCTTGTGGCTAGAGAAGAAGAATTGCTGCATTAGAGAAGGAAGCGGCACAAAAAAACAAATATCACCGGGATTTTTTCCGAACGATCTGTTTGTTTGCGGAAAATATTACAAAAAATTCATTTAAAATCTATTAATGATCCTTTATTGTTTGGAATAAAAATTTTTATGGCTTCAGTGAAATCTCTTTGATGGGAAGCTTTAAGTTGTATCTATTCTAGAGCCGCGTTTTTAAGCACTTCTTCCGAAGTTCATTCCCCTGTTACATCCCTTCACTAAAACGCTGGCCATACAAATTTAACTTATCGCACGTTTAACAAATATTTAATCTTAAAACTATTAACAAATGTATTTAAAAATTTTGCAAAACAATAACAATAATAAACTGTGTTTTTATATACGATATTATTTCGCATGTTTGGATGCTCAAACATGCAAAAAAAATTAATTAAAATACCTGGTCTTTGGCTACAAAATTTTGCATGGCTAAAAACTGTTTTCTTTTATCTTTTATTTCATTTGAAACTGATGATTAATATCGTTAACGAAACGAGAGTGAAATTTTGCGAAAGACTGAAAAACACGTTTGCTTTGCAAATAAATAAATAAAACAAAAATACTTTATAAAAGAACTGTTTGCATAGAAATTTCAATAAAAGAAAACAAAGAAAAGAATTTTCTGCTTTTTAATATATTTATATAACAGATGTTTTGAAAATAATATCAGAATTGTTGAATTGTTATCAAACACCGACAAAACAAAATGATATTCTGAAGATGATCTGTTTTATGGCCTAAGATAAGCAACTACTTGCACTTGACTCAGCCCACAATCACATTCATAATTATATTTTGTGGGTTATACACAGAAAGAAATTATAATCCAAGCCTAAGATTTTACATTTTATTACCTCTCTTTAGCAACTAAAGGGTTCCTTCCGTAGTCGAGCTCTAGGCTCTTGATACTTAACAAGCCAAATTGAATATTTTTCGAAACAAATTAGAAAGATTTGTAGGCTTAAATAAATGGTATTTTAATTATCAAATTTTACTGAAAACATGACGCACATTGTGCTGAGTCCTTAAGCTCGCCCAGTTCCTTAGACTTTACTATCTAAAGGTCTGTCAGCCGGATCAACAATTCGGTGGCGAATTGAACGAACGACATGTTTGTTATATGATAAATGACTTGTGACAAAAAGGCCTGCAAAGAATCGATTAGCAGGAAAAGCGACAGCCATTAAAGCGAACTAATTTTAATATACTGATATGTAAATTTTTATACGTAGGCACCATCTTCTAGAAGCTGGAAGTGTCGTTAACAAAACTGTGACGAAAACTTATAATACAACCATTGAAATATATATACATATATTAACTGTATTTTATTACAGTACGAACTCCGGTTTATAAAGTTGTCTTCAGATAGACTGGTGCAAGGGCTAGAGGAACTTCTTCGTTTGCCAATAGGGACATTGGGACAAAGTAAACTCCCACAGTCAGCTGCATGGCATGAGCCAAGAGTTGAAGCTACTCTAGCAGCTTTTTATAACAAGAATTAATTTATAATTGTTGTGAGTTTCTTTGTTTTTTGTCCTGCAGAAGTTTTCCCCGGAAGAATTAATTCTTAACTAACCGTATTTATATAAGAAAAGTAGCTAAAGCGTAGGAAAAGATTCAAGAATTAGAAGCATGGAAATTAATTTACATATCTATATGTATGCAAATATATATCTATTATAAATAATAAAAATAAAAATTGAAAAAGACAACAATTGAAAAGAAAAGCTACAATTTTGAACAAAATAATTTCGCTAATGTCTGCTTTACATACATATTTTGCGTGCACTAAAAATTCAATTATGTGGTTGCTATGATCAAACTTTTAAAATATTTTAAGCTATTAAAAAATATTATATTGAAATGTATACAATATAAAAATTTTTAACAAATAAATAATCACTTGTGTACATAAATCCTTTTAAAGCAGTATATTAAAATATATTACATGTTAAAATATATGTATGTGCATAAAAAAATAACAATTACTTCTGCGTTGCATAATAATTCAAATTAAAAATCTTAACCTTGCGGCGTACAAAAATAATATACAATATAACAAACAAACAAATCATTAAGTTACGTGTAATTAAAAAAAAATAAACCACTATAACGGATTTGTCAACCACAAAAATAATAATAAAAAAAAACCATTAAAATTCTTTAATTCAAGCTCAAAGTCGTTTTACCTTTAATAAAAAAAAAAATACAAAAAAATATATTGTTTTTTGTTGAGTTTTATACAAATTAATTACAAAACAAATTTAAAATATTTTCATGACATGCTTGCATGTGTAATTATCTTGCTTATGAAATAAAATAGATTTGTTTAAAAGTAATAGCTAAAACCAGCCCTACAGAAGCCGTTGTGATTGTGTTTAACAAAAGAATTTCTACTACTTCTGGCCGTCCCTTTCTTCAAAACGAACTCATTCGTTTAGTCTCATCAACACTATTAATCTCATCTTTCTAAGCCGTTATCTGTGTTACTTCTCCCCCCTCTCGCTGAACTCTAACTTGCAGTGTTGTTTTCCTGCATTCATTGTTTTTGCACCAGTGCAGCAAAAGCAAACAATAACCAAACCGGAAATACACAAACAAAACTCTCATACTCTTCAGCATAAATTACTGTAAAACTCGCATTGATTTTAAAGAGTACATTCAGTGGGTGTGAGTGTGTGTGTGTTGAAAACAACAGCTACAGCAAGAGTCTACTGCTTGTACAAAGGAGAAAAAGGTGTGTATGATTGTGTTAATTTTTTTTTTTTTCTACCGGTTAAAGAAAATTTTATTACTGTCTTGTCGACATACATATTTGCTTTTCCTCCCTCTCTTTATGGAAATCTAATGTAAAGAGATGCCGACGACTACGTGTTGTAAACTGTTAAAACATTTCTCTCAAACTTGTAAGTTTTCTGGTAGAAATATGTATGTTTGTTGTGTTTTAGATTTTTTCCTACTTCATTCATAAGGCCAGTTTATTATGACTTTTTTTTTTAATTCGTAATTCAAAAAAAGAAATCATTTCACAGCTTTACCATTTAAATTTTTGTATGAAACAGATTGAACTTTGAGGTGGCCATCTATCGTATTTCTACTATATATAACAAACAGCTTCTAGAAATCAAGTGAGAATTGTGCAAATTAACACAAGTTTTTATTGATTTCACATAAAAAAAAGAGTCTAAATACGCTTGAAATAATTAGCAAAATAAGTGATTTTAAAATTTGATCAATTTAAATCATACATATTTTGTGTGAGACAGACTATTTTTTCTTTGTCTCAATATTTTCAAAATTGATTAAATTTGAAACAAATATCATATATTATAAAGTAAAATGATGTATATAAATTTAACAATAACTATTGTTTTATGTATAAAATCATATCAAATTAATGTGAAAACACAAAAATCACAATCACAAATAGTTGGGGGTAATTTATGTTGATTTTATGATTGTTTTTACAGTTATCCTTGATAAAGAAATTTTTGCCGAAATTACATCAATATTTTTACTATTCATAACATTTGAATTCCAAAAATGTGTTCAGACTTAATGTCAACCGATCATAAGTTGATTTTCGTATATACATTTTTATTTAAAAAAAAAACTATTGTTTTTTATGCATTATTTAAGTGTAAAAAAAAAAAATTTAGGGATTTACTCGTACTGCTTGTCCTTAAGAATATCTAAAACTTGAGTTTTAGTCTAAAAATGAATTGCCAGTTATATATTAAAACCACACTAAAGCGTATTTTAGCTATAAATCACTTTAAATTGCTGTTCCACATAAATATTGCTGATAAAAAATAAATAACAGATAAAAAAAAAAGAGAAAAAAAATTATTAAAATTATAATAATTTCTTTTCTCTTGCATTATAAACAAAGTGGTGCTGTAGCAGAACTTCTGTTTATGGTCCAATAAGATTTTATTTTAATTTCATTTGTTTTAGGTCTATGAATTTATAAGTTCTTATGCGAATTTATACACATTAAAGTATAGCTTTTTAGTGACAGTTATTTTTTACAATAATTTGTAATAATAATGGGATTTCTGAAGCAAAAATTACAGATTTTCTATATACATACATACATACATATATAGCAAATCAAACGAATTGACTTACAGTTGACAGTTCTGACAGTTCTTTTTTATAGGTTAGCCACGATTGGATGTCAAAACTTCAAGAACAAAATTTTTGATTCTTGATCTATAACAATGATTTAACCAAGAGAAAAAGAAACACACTTGAAAGTTTCGCTGGATTTTGCTGATATTATTAATTTTCTATGCAAAAAAGCTATAATAAAGGAAATACCTTCAGAAAAAATACATAAAAAATATGTACAAAATGAATATAATTTGGCCGAGCTGACCAGATAAATATGAGGAGCGCTGAGCTAAAGTTCTGTAATAAGCAATTAATAACAAAATTGCAGTTAACTGCAGGAATACATTTAATTGCCACAACTGCTGGTCACTCTTCAAACATCGTGTGAGCAGCCACTGCAAAACATTTATCTCAGCAATTTTTGCAACCAGGTTTCTTCGTGTGTGTGTGTGTGCGCGCGTATTAACATATAATTTCTTGGCAATCTCTTAAATGTATCTACTACATTCCTTTAAAAAAAAAAATTCAAACGGTGCACTCGTTTCCAAATATGCCATAAAAGCGTAGGCTTTTTTCTTTTGAAACAACAACAACAACAACAACAACTTAGCGCATCCATCGCACACACAACTGTAACTGTGTTGCATTTCTAAGTCTCATTTGAAACACGTCAACAGATACATTTTGCGTACAGCGCGTAAAGAAATGATTGTTAATGATTCATTATGTGCCAGTTTTGTTTTGTACTTCTTTTATAATTTTTTTTTTCTTTTTGTTATAAAGTTTGTTTTGTCATGGCCTTAATACATACGTAAATATGTAAAGTAGTAGCAAGTAGTCTTTCACGATTTCAATTAAAAGCAATGAACTCCAACTTGATTCAAACGACTTGAGATGTTTCGATAAGATGAGACAGTTGAATGGCTGGGGTTTTGTTGGGCTAAAATGCATAAAGGAAATCTGGTTGACCTTTTTCCCACAGAGAAACAAATCTGTAAGATTTTATTGTCGGAAAACTGTTCTAGGGCGTGAAATGATTAAATGCAGGGTCTTCAAATAGAGTCTGTTAAGCTTTAGTAGTTGATGGCGGTTATAGTTTTGGAGCCCCCTCATTGAATGTCTTCAATTCAATGTGTTTGGCTTGAACTCCACAAGGACGAGCAACAATACCTTAAAATGATAAAATTATATAATCGAAATAGCTGTTTTATTCGCACCATTTTCCGCCCATTTCCTACACCTCAAAGTCGCCATGATGGTGCCACTGAGAGTTGGTTTGGTACGTGAAGTGTGTTGAATAAATTGGTGTCCATTTTTCCATTAAGTTCAAGGTTTATCGAAAATGTAGAGGAGAATCCGAATGAAGTCAATATCACCAGAAATGTTTGTATTTTGTCAACCACCAACCAAAATTGAGTAAGACACGAATGAAGCGAGCCCAACTTGGCGTCGCGCCTTGTGTCTGCCACTGGACAAAAAAAGAAAAACATCTGATCCGGAAACTCAAGCCCAAGGACTGTTGGCGGCATCACGACGAGTGTAAAGGAACCCAAATTTTCACCATTTCCAAAGGAACGACTATTGAACTTGCAACGAGGCCAGTTCTTACGAGATTCAAGAGTCTCCAATACATCCCGGAAAGTAACTATATTTTGGTCATTGATCTTCTTTGTACATGTGTGTCGTCAGTCCATTGCCCTCAAAGCCAAACGTCCGGGGTTTATTAATAACGATCACTTTTTGCCTGAATCGCATCACGTGAACATGTCACTAGTATGTTGCTACGACCCAACAAGTCTGCTTGATACATCATTATGATTATATTGGGTGTCCTACACGAGCGATTTTAACCATTTCGACCTTTTTCCATATGTCCGGTCTGTGAAAATAAATCACAAGTCACAGCGGCCCTTGAGCCATTGCTCAAATTCAGCCTGACCTGTGCTCCAGGGTCCTGGAATAATAATAAGTTGCTTTTGATAGGAAGTGCTTAACGAAAGACCCTTTTAAACTTGAATGACACGAGCGCTTAAGCCAAAAACAGCTTTTGCTATCGCCGTTGCCACCTTTTTTAAAATGCCGTTTTGTACATTAAATATTAAATTCTCATAATTTCATGTGTTTCTTTTCCATATTAAATAAAACAAAACCATAAATCAAATAAATCAAGAAACAATTAAACAATTAAACAAAAACCCAAAAAACGATGCCAACACTTTTTCTTTTTAACATTTTGAGTTTTTCCATTTTACTCTTTCTTCAAACAATTACACGATTTTTGTAAGTGGTTTAATAAAGTCTTAATGTAATTAACTGTCTGGTGTTGCAAAATAAAGCGACATCAGCAGTTTAATGAGCAATTATTTGTGGCGGCGCTGCCGTTTTTCTTTTTCTCAGTCCGGGTTTAAGCAATTTTAATTATATCTCAATGACAGGTTATTTTTTTATGTTGCAAATATTTATGCTTTTCTTTGTTTTGTTAAAAAAAAAAACAACAACAACAAAAAACAAAAGTGAAAAGAAGTAGACAAATATTTTAGTTTAGAAAGTGGAAAATAAACAATTAAGCGAAAAAGGTAAAGATTTTTTTCCCCACAAAACGTTTAACATAATGACAGAGATACGATTAAGAAATTTCTGCTATTGGAATAGGGACTTAAAGTTAATCACGTCTGCAGGGTATTTTCGTCAGAGAGAGAGAGAGAGAGAGAGAGAGACAAACGAAATTATTATCAGCAACTTTTTTGAGTTTTAAAAATGCTACCAAATTAACAAAATCAAACGATGTATAAGTTGAAGTTGAATTTTTGATCATCTGGCAACTGCAGTGTTGCCACCTTTTGGATTTATGCGAACTATGCTGCATGTGTGCCGATTGACGCTGATGCACCAAAAACCCAAATGTGATCTGCGAGAAAGATATTTTTTTCGGAACAACTGGCTGAATACCGCTTTACAGAAGAACGATGCCATGTGATTGCGTCACAGGTTGACATACCTTGTGTCAATGAATTCTTGCTGGAATCATTTCTGTTGCCTTCACATGTGAAGCTTTACTTGTAATTTGTTTGTAGAGCAAGTCTCAAGGGAGCTCCTTATACGAGTTCCTGTGTTGCTAAAAAGTCGCTGACAAATTGTTCGGTTTTGCTGGCAATCGTGCACATTTTTTTTTATCTTAAGGACGATTTTTAAATGTTTAGTTTGAAGAAAAGTGTAGCTGTACAAATTATGCGTATTTGCTACTCGCATGTGAAATGTGGTTCTGTTAAGGAATTGCTTAAATTTGAGCTATTGTTTTATCTTTATTGGCGTAAAGGGTTCCCAAGTGCTCACAACGTTCTAATGGCGGCAAAAGTTTGACAAGAATTTTGAATTTCAAACAAATTTTACCATGATGAAGCATAAAATTACGTCACGTCACGTCACGTCACGTCACGTCACGTCACGTCACTTCTATAAGCGCTTGCTTTTGCCGCTTACATATTGCCCGTTGAATATTGCCCAATGACTTGTGCCTGCTGACGGCCAATTGGGACCGATAGCGTTGCTTGTTCGTTGAATCATAAACGAAGCAGTTGGAATTCAAAAAAAAAGAAAAACCTTTTCAACGACAAGGCCCAGTTTTGACTCATTCAAACAAACAAAATGGGAAAATTTTTGGGGACGAAATAACAAGTTAGTGTTTAATGGGGATATTGGAGAGGGGGTTTGTTCGATGGCTACTTTCTTGAAAACGACATTGGCCAGTCTATTACAGTCCACGGTCCATGACTATGAACTTCTTCAGGTCTGAATTACCTATATCGGTATTATGGGCATAATGATGTCTTATTGAGGAACCTGCAGAGGCGACTTGAAGGCATGACCCGTTCACATGGCGATGAGGGAGCTTCTGGTGCAACTTTCCCCTAGTCGCTTGTCTGTATTAAAAAGCTGCAAGCGACAGCGATCTGCGTAGTCACAAAAGATTGGACACTTGAGCCCTGTACCACTTAAAGAGGACACTGTTACACGACGTTGTTAATGGCACTCATAAACCTGTTAATGCTGCTACTACATCCTTTTTTCTGATGGAATTTAAAGGATGCGAAAGTTTTATTGCATAAATTAAAATGTCAAAATGAAACGTTTTCGTTGTGGAAATGCCAACTGTTTATATTTCAAAATTCAGATCAATTTTTTTTTTTTGGTTTCGAATAGATTTCACATGTAACAAAAATTAAATCTTCATTTAATGTTTATGACGCTTAAGAGCACAATGTACTTAAAGATGATGGCAGATGATCCATTAATACGTAATCGGCTCAACACTTTATGAGTGTTGACATAACTTTGCAGCTTAAAGTTTATTGCACTGCAATACAATTACAATTTATGCCGCTCGAAACCAAAAACAATAAAACAACAACAAACTAAAGAATAGAGTAAAAGCCAGCAACACAAATTAAAACAGACACACCTGCCTGGCAAGACAGTTAAGCAGGTTTTGTCTGTCGATTTGGTTTTACTGAAGAGTGGCCAACGGTTCTGCTGCTGCTCACAATAAAAACAGACTCTGCCAAAAACTGGCTGCCAACGAATGAGTATTGAACCGAAAAACAAATGAACAGCTGAACGCGGCAAAAGCAAAAAATCAAGCTGAAGCTGTTACAACCGTTGTAACGGTTTTCTTTTTTTCAGGCCACCAACTTGCTTGCAAGTTGCTGGATAATGAACTTACACACATTCGTAATGTCTTGCATGGAAATTATCACATTTTGGATGTCGTTTCAGTTTTTAGTTTTCTCATGTCATCCAATACATTTAAATGCGACGTTTTGTTTCGGCTTTGCCAATTAATGGCCTGATTAAGTGGTCAATGCTCAGCGATGGAAAACTAAATTATGGCCAGTAGTTTTGTTCATGATTGTTGCACTGATGAAAACTTGCTGTAATAAATTTGTTTTGTTGCTGGCGAAAGGCAACTACTGCTGGAGAATGAAATTTATGGCCAATGGGCAGGGCAATAAGGAAGTTTGCTTTGGCCGGCAACAAATACATTTATAGATGCGAGCACAATAATATGTTGTATTTTTAAAGTTGATGGAAATTAAGGCCGTACATTAAATGCTTGAAGTTTAGAAAGTTGAAAAATCATAAAAAGAGTTGAAAAACTCTTACGCAACACTTAGAATGGTGAACATGACAAGTATGGGAATATGAAATCAAAGCTGGCAACTTTGTAAAGTATTGAAATTCATAACGGCAAGGCGACTTTATGACAGCTCGAATTGAGAGCGTGAGCCGATTGCTTACGTCGTCAGTTCCAGTGGAAGGTTTTGTTCTTGACTTTTCATAAATCTATTGTATAACAAAAACAAACATCATTATTTGGATTTACCTGCCATAAATTGGCCTTATTGACATTATGGAAATGGAAAGAATTTTAGACACAGACATTTTCCTAAAGTTTTCTTAAGACTCCACAATGAAATAGGTTTTTTTTTTTTGTTAACAATTTGTTTCTCTATGTGTATCTTAGGAGCTGGTGTTATCGCTCTACCTCAGCCAGCTGATTAGTTGGAAGAACAGCGCACACACAAGAACACCGACGAGAAGGCAGCTTGAAAGCCACAAAACTCTGTAATTTTTCCTTATTTCTTCAAGATTGTCTATGAACGTGAATATTTATTGCATTAAAACCTTCTCAGTCATGAGTCCAACAACAGCAGAAAAAGAAAAATTTGAAAAATTTTCCTTGCAACATGATTTGCAACAAAGTTTATCACAAATTTCGCTGAAATTTTTTTTCAGTTTGAAAAGTAAATTTAATATATTTATAAAAATTTAGAAATTTTCTAATACAAAAAAAAAAAATTTAGAAAAATACAAAAGAAATTGTAAATAAATGAATTTCTTGTGTTAAGAAAATTGCTGTTTTTGAATTAGTAATTTTTTGTTTTTGCTTAGAAATAAATAGGAGTTAGAAAAATAAATAATCTGGCTGTAATCTCTCTATTTTTTCTTGCAACTGCTTATTGAAAATTGTTGTTTGAATCGAAAATTTCCTTTACAACTTCGTTCTCTAACATTTATATATATATATAGAATATATGTATAATAATAATAATTTATATATTATAATAAACTTTGAAGAAAATATAAGACATCGATCGAATGATTCAGCGAAAATGTGTATATATGCAGCAGCATATAGTTACTTTTACGCCTCACTGTAGTCGACACACTTTATCGTCTAAAGAGCCGCCAAAATAAACACACACAACAAACAAAAACGACAAATAAGTATAAACTGAATGTTATAGGAAAAAAGCGTATTTATTTAAATGTCAAATTCATTTCTGTTCATTTAAAACCATAAATAAAGGAAATAAGCAAAACTTGTACGTTCCATTTTTATTCAATACCAAAAATGGCCAAAACTGAAGACGCAGCAGCTGTTGTTGTTGTGTGAAAGCCAACTATTATTGAAATATAACTAAAACTTAACAAAACTTCAGCTCAATAGCGACATTTTAAAGAAATAACTTTTGCCATTTGCGGAACACTTGGGCGGTCATTTAGGCAATTACATACATACATATTTATGTACATAGATTCATACATACATAAATAGAAAAGAATTATATCAAATTAAAATATGTTTTGTAATTGTTTGCTGATTCTTCTGTCATTGTTGTGTTCTGTTGGAGCTGACTCAGCCTTCGCTGTTGAATCGGATTTTTATTTTTCTGGCGCCTACACAAATCTTGCAATCGGCTGCTCCTCGCTTTTGTGCGCAAACAAACAACGTTTTGCATACTTCATTTCTAGCCTTATCATCATAAGAACCTTTTTTTCTCCTCCTACTTTCCTTTAAAATTCAACAACTCGGACAATATACAGGATTTCCTAATCATTTAAGTAACAAAAACTATAAAACAAATTGTACAAGAGCTTAATAAAATAAATTATGGACAGAAAGTGAAATAAAACCAAAGAGCTTAAAGGATTAAACAATTTAAGGGTCACCGTGTTATTGTAGTGATCGTAGTTGGCGGCCGCGAAACAGCCAGCTGTCCCCCCCTGCGTAAACCCTACATTTTACTACAATAATATTGTCTACTTTTGAAAATATTACAAAAGCAATTATGAGAGTTAAATCTAAATAAAATTTGTTATATATTAAATGACAGCTGAAATGCTGGAGTGCCCTCAATATGAAAAACAAAAATTTTCAACAATTTTTGCTCCCCACTCTTAGCGGGTTATCAAGCCAAAGAGTCTTCTTTGGATCAACTACACGAAATCAGTTTTATGTTTAACAATTTTGATGGCCAAAGCAATAAAGAAACTAGAATTTTTATAAACTTTTAAATATGTAAATAAAACGTAAGAATTTTCATAAAAGATAAGATTTAGCAGATTTTTTTCTAGATACTTTTTTTTTTTAAATACTTGCACGTGCCGGCCCTCTTTAAGATTAAACCTTGACTGCCTAAACTTGCACGTAAAAAGTTATAATTATGAGTTTAAAGACATCAAATTCCGAATTGCTTGAAAAGTTTCATGGCAACTTTTTTATTTACGTCCCAATTTAGGTTTTCCGTGTGACGGCTGTAGGGCCTTAAACTGCCAAGGCGAATAATCAGCGCAACTGAAAACGCAGCTGATTGATTTTTCATGTTCAAGCCACTGGAGGATGTAAAAATTGCATTTTTACAATAACATTTCAGGAATATTTAACAGAGACCAAAATATGTACAATAATACTCAGAATTTCGCTATTCAATGAATGAATGAAGTTTCTCTTGTCAGCATGTGACTCGTGATAACTTTGTTTGTTTTGCAATTTCACATAAACCACTTCAAAGAGTATTAATCACCCCTCCCTATTATGAATACGTTTTCTCTAGAAAATTATTACTTTTTCACTCAATTGAACATCGTTGAGCGTTTGTTCATTACAACCGGGATTAGAATTCATATACGGCGTTAGCATCCACCCCCCCAAAGAAACCTGTTTGAGCTTTTCTCTTTTATAGCCTCATTAATAGTTTTTGACAGAAACCTGTTTGATTTTGTCTAGTTCCTTCAAAGAAACCCCTCATATTTTCCCCGTCCCATTGAAATTTTATTTGCCAGCCTTCAGCATTATTGCAGTTAAAGATAAGAAAGATTTTATTCTTACAATAAAATGTCGACATTCAGTGGAAACTACAATAAAGCACAAAACAGGCTCTCGGTGTCAGCCAAGTCACCTTGTTCATTTGTGGTAAGACCAAGTCACCTTGTTCATTTCTTCCCCCCATGCAATCGCATGGTTTTTGTTTTGTTACTTAACGATACCAGTGTTGTATATTTGCTATAGTTTTTCCCAACTGCTAAATGCAAACTTTTGCACACTGCAAATTCGATAGTTTTCCAAACAAAATTTCACCAAAGAAGAATTTTTTTCTAGTTTTTGTCAAACATTATGAAATACTTGAAATCACATGCAACGGGGAAATAAGACAAAACATTTACAATATTAATACACATATCAATTACCACAGTCAGGTACTCGTACGAGTGGTTGTGGGAAACAGCACAGAAACAGATTCGAAATTATTTCCCAACAAATGCCAGTACTTGGGCAAAAAGACAATTGAAAGGCAAAGATGGGGCGAACAGTAGATTGGAAAAAAATGAAAATAATAGCGCGACTGCTCTCACAAAACGGGCACAAAAGCTGCAGAAAAAGCAACAGCAACAAAACACACACACACACACTCAATTGAAGGTATTCAAATTACATGAAGACCTTAAATATTTGAAATCTTTTCAAAGTGATTTCAATGTTATTATTGTTTTAATGTTTCCCCAGTTTTAAAGGCTAAATAGACCAGATCAAATCACTTGTAAACATAAAATAAAGTTAGAGGCAGATCGGCAAACAAGCGATCTTCATTATGTTGGGTTTCAGCATTTGACAAAGAAATTGCACGAAACCTGCATACACCTTAAGACACGTTCGGCAAGCGTTGAGGGATCAGTCACTACAACATGTCACGACACTAAACAAGCATTTATGTACTTTGCTATTTAGGAGTGCAGAAAATAATCGCTTTGAATGCCTGAATGCATTTTTGAAATAAGGGCGACTGTGAAAGAATTATCGTATGTTAAATGGCGCGGCTCGAGGACTTATTGTGCCGGTTAGTGGTTACTGCCGCAAAAAAGAATCTCCTCTCAACTAGAACGATGACAGCAACAAAACACGAACTTGTCTTTTCAACTTTTGTGCAGTTTTTGTTGAACTCTATGAAATGTAAACTTAGGCGAAAGACATCAATTCGCTGGCAGTCCAACGTGTATCAAGTTGCATCAACTCTGAGGAGCCTTCCCCAAAGAGCTTCCTGTCACTTTTAAGCGACAGATAGTTATCAAACTTTTTATTATTTTCAAAGGCCTATTGGTGCTATTCACTGCCTTCACAAACAATGTCGAATTTTCCATCACTATGGCGCATAAATCACAGCCGGTGCCCTTGAGAGCTGCCATTACTTGTAAGCCATTCGTCTAGGCCTACAACATATTATAATCCCACCAGAGTTCTAAGGGCATGCAATCGCCTAATCTCGGTGGCCGGCTCCCATCGCTTTAACGCAGCAGAATGCCAAATGTATCAACATGGGCGTCTATATAAACCATTAGCTATAACGCTCGTAGTTGGCCTTGATATCCTAAGCTAAAAAAATAACAGTTATTCTGCTAAGAGTTTAAACTTAAAGAAAAAATCGGTCAACGTTTTGAAACTTTTTCCTGTGCAAAGGCCCTACATCGATATCGATGTCGGTCGATATAGCAAAAGTACAAAGTTTTCGAAAGGAAAATCCAAACGAATTTAAAAATAATCGAAAAAAACAAAAGTCAAACATAACAGTTATTTCGGCCTCCCTGCCCTGTGTGGTAATAACCTTAAAGTGCTATCAAATGCCTCCATAAATCTTGCCACACATTTCTTTGTATCCGTTCAGATTATGAATTTATTCGTTTACGTTGTTTTTGTATTTTAGGTTCACCCTGGCACGTTGAAATCATGTCGACACCCGGTATGACTGCATTGGGCGAATCGACCCGTTTAGTACCCGCTAATACACCGGCGGTTTTTGATATACTGCCGCCTCCTGGTCAAAGCCTTGCAAAAGGCGAGTGCGTGGCAACAGTTTTGGGTCCCAACAAATCCAAACTGAATGCCAGAGTCACCCACGAGGCGGCAAATGGTGCCGCACGTATCGAGTTCGTACCCACTGAAGTGGGTACGCACATAATTGAGGCCTCCATTAACGGCACGAAAATCAGTGGTGGACCCTTGATAGCCAAGGTCTACGATTCGAGTCTGATACAGGTGACCGATGTCAACGGCGGCGTAGTCGGCCAGCCGTGTCAGTTTCGTGTGGATGCCAGTGCGGCCGGTGAGGGGCAATTGGAAATTTCCATCAACGAAGGCGAGGTGCCCAATCATGTTCAGGTTGTGGGCGGTGGACGCTGTTTGGTCTCATTTACACCTGAGCAGGCAAAACCGCACTTGATCGATATAAAATTTAACGGCGAAACTGTTAGAGGCTGTCCCTTTGTCTGCCAAGTGGCGGATACTTCGCGAGTAATGCTCAACTTGTCGAATTTGGAATTGATACCGGTCAGTAGGCCAGCCTCATTTCATATAACCGTTAGTGGAGGTGGCGCAGCAGAGCTGGCCGTGAGTGTACGTGGGCCCCATGGCGAGTTGCCGGTACGCGTCACCGGCGACATACATGCCGGCTTCACTGCCGAATTTACACCCACCGCTGTGGGCGGTCATTCCATAAATGTGGAATACAACGGCTTCCCCGTACAGGGTACACCATTCCTGGCCAAATCTTATGATGCCACCAAAGTCGTAGTGGGTAGTGTATCGCGCGGTACTGTCGGTCGTCCAGTGCAATTTACCGTAGATGCGGGCGATGCCGGCGAGGGCAATTTGGAGATAACCATATCGGCCAAGGGCCAAAACATACCAACACAAGTACATCCGCAGGGTAGTGCCAGGTAATGTCCATTAGAAATCATCGTTCTCGATCAAATAAATTCTAATGCCGAGTGTGTTTTATTATATTTCAGATTCTCCGTATCGTTCGTGCCCACCGAGGCTTGTGAACACACCATAAATGTATCGTTCAATAAAATGCCTGTTCCGGGCTGTCCCATTACGGTCAATATAAGCGGCGGCATGTCCGGCCCCCAGGTTTCCTTGGGCGGTCCCGGTCCCGTTCATCAATCCAATTCTTTTGTTATCAATCACATCGGCGGTCGCTTAGAAGACATTGAAGTGAATGTTGAAGGTAAAGTATTGCGTAAATATGTATTTAACTCTTAAGCCACTCTTTGATGTTTGTATGTGCATGTGTTATTTACATGTTTTTGTTTTTGTTTTTGGTTTTTTGTTTTTTGTTACTAATACCTTTAAAACAATTCACTGGTTTAAAAGTACTATTTTTAAGCGCATTTTTTTTAATTATTTTTTTATTTAATGGGGAAAAGAAAATTTGTCATGTCTTGGCATTATCTCATCTCCGCTTCAAGTGCAACGTTTGGTTTTGACTTTCAATCACTTTCGAACACCCCCCCCTATTTAAACACCTTTTCAATCATACCATTTCCTATGCAATTCTTCTTTTCTAACGTGCGGCACTCATTCGTAGGCATGAATTCTTTGCATTTCTTAACGTACATTCGTTTTTCAAAATCACCGCCGGGGCTTCCAATAAAACTTAATGGAGAAACATGTCAAGAAAAGTAGAAAAGTGCTGTGGCAGGAATATGTTTTGTCGATCAGTGTCGATCATAGTCGTACTTAGAGCGAAGAAGCGAAGTTGTGCGAAAACTTCTGAAAAATATTTCACCAGATCAATATTTTTATATATTCTGCAAAAATATTTCAAAATGATTTTCAAGTCACCGGTTAGAAATGCGTCTACAGTGATCCGAAATAGAAAATTCCTTTTTACAACAATTTTTAAATCGCCCAAAAATATGATTCAGAATTCAAAATGGATCACGGATTAGAAATGCGTCTACAGTGATCCGAAATAGAAAATTCCTTTTTACAACAATCCAATCCATCACATAAAATACTTGTACGCCTTTCTCAGAACTTGTGAGTTGGTGGATCAAAGCCACTTTGCTAAGCTGTCTCTCCCCAGGCACCTCACCGTCCTATTCTAAAGGCCACAGAGTTCACAAAGGCGGGTAGCTATTCTGTAAGATAACAGACGTTCGCATAACATTTAGAGGATACCCTCTAACATTTTTAAAACAGGCACAAAATTTCAATCAAGGCTTGAGTAGCTCTAGCAAGAAGGAGCCGCAAACGAAACATCCTGGCCACCAATTGATTTTCGTTCTGCCATTTAAATTTTGTTGAAGGATTCTAAAGTTTCTGGCTCTCATCCGGCTCAAAAAGAAATAAAGCGACGAGAAGTTTCAATGAGGCGTTCAGGACTGCGTGAATAACCAAAAAGTTTTGTACTCAAGTTAACCCTCCACCCCCAAAAGTTTGCCAGTCTGCAATTGATGAATTACAAGTTATTGGGCTTCAAAGGGGACAGGACAGGATTTTATATGCGTGAAACAGTCGATAAAAATCAATTGCCGGTCAATTAAGTACACAACAAATTTATGAAGAATTTGAAGTTCCTACAATTCTCATTCAGTCATTTCAAACATATTCACTGCGTCCAGCCCCATAGTTTCATAGTACTTTGCTTTCTGGCTTTTTTCACCAGCTAATAATATTTATTTTATAAATTTTTAAGGCTTTTTTTTAGATTTTTAAAGTTTCGTCCTTTTTGCCTCACGTTCAATGTAAAACTTAATCAAATGAATCAAAAAAAATATTTACGTTTGCAGGTACAACATATTATTTTATGATTCATTTGTTAGATATTGTAATAACTGTTTATTTGTATGTATATGTTTTTATTTTTTTTATTTTTTTTTTTTTTGTTAATTTTTAATTTATTATTGTATAATTTTTTTAAAAATCCAAATTTTTTATTTTCTCTTCTCTTTACATTTGTGTGATTATTGCAGGACGACGAAAGTTATTGTACTAAAAAAAACGACTTACAAATATTTTATATGCCCTAAAATGATTTCTATATACACATCTATATATAAACGAAGATTTCGTTGTTTTTCTTTTTATTATTATTATTATTATTATTATACCTAAACTAATGTTAATACATAAAAATATTAATAATTTGTATTCTTTATTAACAAACTTTATTTTGTATTTGTGTAAGTAATTTAAACAACCAGCCAACCAATAAAAATATTGACTAATACATGGACAGGAAGTTATCAAGAAAGATACGATATTCTTCTTCTTTCACATACATATACCCGTTCAGATAGACATACAAACCAAAGGGGGTAACAGATTTTCGATTTTATATAGTATATTTGGCGTCTTAAGCGTTTTATGAATCTACTTTCTTTTGACATGCGCTTGACGCACACCAGGCGTTTTATGGACTTCCAGCCTAACGAGAATATTGTCTTCGGTTGATGGCAACATGACGGCGGCAGCAAACAGATTGACAGTTTCATGACATTTGTTTATTAAAACTTAAGTATTATTAGGCTCAAGACTGGAGGGGACTTTAAAAAAAATTCTATCAATTGTTGCGGTAAAGGAAATAAATTGTACACATACTTTGGCAGGGCGTTCATCAGCACCCGAACTACATTGAAGGCGGCAACGCTTGCCACTTAAATGAAATAATATTTTCTCATAAAATAGACTGACAAACATGCTGGCAACTGTGCGTTTGTCCCCAAAAACAAAATGCACGAACATTAAAAAAGTCCTAAACATAAAAGGTTCGTTTAAGGTATTGGAGAGAGTTGAAGCGGGCTATTTACATATATAGAAAAATGCCTAATTTGCCGTTTATTCTGCAGCTGAACTTCAAAAGTCGCCAGCTCTTTCTCTCGCGTTCTACCTCTCACCCTGCTATCAGCTGACTTTTACAGTTTATGGATTTTCTTTAATACCAACATTTCTCATCATTAATGCAACTTTTCGTAATGACAACAGATTATTAAATTGATTTATGTGGCAGCCTGCCTGACAGTGGACCAACCACTCTGTAGTGAACTGGTTGGCGGCTCAGCAACGCCTCCACACAGTTGGCAGTTTTTTATAAAACATAAACTCATGAAACCCTTGCTCGAGAGCTTGGGCTGGCTACTTCCTTCCGGTTTCTAAATCGCCAAACAGTTAAGGGAGGTTCAAGGCTGCCGAGTTGGTAGCCCGAAATCCTCAACAAACATCCAGCTTTAACCAACTGGCCTGTACATGCCCCGCCATCTTAGTTCTATACATAAACAGAAGATTGCTAGCGTTTTAGCTGGATTTTTCCACGCTTAAACCACAGCCACAGCGTTGCAGACAAGGAAGGCTCCTCAGCCCACCATGACCTACATACGTCAGAATTCCAAACGGCGTTCTTTTCAACACACTTATTGTCTTAAGATATTTCCTTTGTTTTTAACTTTTGAATGAAGTTTATCACTTGTACATAAAAGGGTGTTGGCACTATCAGTTAAATGTTTTTGTTTGCAGGGAAATCCCCTGCCCTAAGAATTGAAGTCACTAACACAGGGTTTTATACGTTAAGCAATAATAAGATCACACATCCATTCGGGCCTTTTGACACACCACTCTACACTATCCTTACAACAAGCCCTCTATCGTGACACACCTGTCTTAAGTTCTGTTTTCTAAATTGAAGTTTTCCTTCCGAAACCAGCTAAAGCATAAATTTATTCATAGCACTGAAAACATTTTACATACTCATTTAATTAATAAAAGTAATTTATATGAAATCTTTTTTTCCAAATTTGCGCTACAAACTTTTACTAATAATTAAAACACTAAAACAAATTTAACTTGAAAACGAAACGAACATCTTGAAAACTTGCGAAACAAACAAAAATCAACAAAAAACAATATTCTTTTATTTAATAAAATATTTCGTAAACAAACAAAAAATCGGCAAACGTTGTATGGCGACAAACAATTAATGCAATAAAAAAATGGACTTTGAATAAAATGAATACAAACAACAACAAAAAATTGAACAAAACAAAATAACAAAAAAAAAAAAAAACATCAGGGCCCGCTGGACAATCTGTGCCAGCACAGGTTCATCAGTCAGCAGATGGTGTCTTCAAGGCGGAATTCGTACCGCGTGTGGTGGGTGAGCATCGTGTACATGTGACTGTTTGTGGCTTGGCAACAGCGGGTAGCCCCTACGCAGCTAAGGTAAGTCCTATGGAACTAGTTTAAGGCACCAGTTTCCGCTTGATTTTATAGCAGAGAATACGCTGAAGATGGGTGATTTAGTTCCACCACTTACCGCTTTAGACAATCGCAGATCATAAATGGTTAATGAGTATAAATAAATCAGGCACTTTTAGGAGCCGCTTTTAAATATTTTGAGGGCATTGTTTCAAATCAGGGATGTGGAGCGGCTCCCCCTCTCTCGCCAAAAAGAAAGTAAGCGTGAGTAAAAATGTCCTGAAATAACAATATGGTCTCGCAGAGTAAATTCGGTTCTCTTTTCTTTGGTTAATTTGAATTCGTTTGCAATAGCAAGTCCTATTTGCAATTCTGCAAAAATATTTCTCGTCCTGTCCATGAGACTATCAAAAAGGAGAATTTATTAAATACTACTATTAGTTGTACTAATTTGTCAGCTCTGGCGACAATGTACCAATCGTTCTGGTGCCTGTGTCGGCCAGCGTTAAGCTTAAGATCATCAAGCAACATATTATCAATTACCGATTATGCATTACAAAAAAATCAATGTCCTGCATCGTATCAGCTCTTATTGATCTTGCAATTCGTTCATTCATTAGGTCTATGATGTTGGCGCTATTAAGGTTAAGAATGTCAGCAATGGTACTGTCGGCAAACCGGTTACTTTTCTGGTGGAAACTTCGCAGGCTGGTCCCGGTAATCTGGAGGTAACCGTCAATGGTGGACGTGTACCAACATCAGCACAGGCTCAGGGCCAACACACTTATGCCATAAGTTTTACACCCAGAGAAGCCCAAAATCATACCGTGGAGTTGCGCTTCAATGGACAAGACGTACCCGGCTCGCCGTTCACCTGCCGAGTGTCGGCTGCTGCACGCATACAATCACCAGAGACTATGGACAAAGTTAGTGTTGGGCGTATGTTTGAGTTTGTGGTGGAATCGGATACCAAACCGACTGTGGAGGTTTTGGGCCCGGCTAGGCGCAGTGTTCCCGTTAAAGTAGATGCTATACATGTGGGCTACAATGTTAAGTTCGAGCCGGTGGAAGTAGGTGATCACTCGGTAGAAGTGCGCCTTCCGGGTGGCGGTCATGTTGAGGGCAGTCCTTTCCTGTTGAAAGCCTACTCAGCCGAAAAGGTCGTGGTAACTGACATACGGCCCGGTGTGGTTGGCAAAAGCGTTAGTTTCGGCATAAATGCCAGTCAAGCTGGAGCTGGTAATTTGGAAATTATAGTGGCCGTTAATGGTAAAAATGTACCGAATTTTGTGCAATCGGAGGGAAATGCTCGTTTTAAGGTAAATTTCAAGCCCACAGAAGCTGCCTCCCATTCATTGTCTGTTCGCTTCAATGGACATCCTGTACCGGGCTCACCATTTACTTGTCAAATAGGATCGGCCCCCATAAGTCTGCCCAGAGCGATGGCTTCAGGAGAAGCTTTAAAACAGGCCGCCATACGAGTAGACAACACATTCGATTTGGAAGGCTTTGAAGGCATAGAACCGCAAGTGTTTGTTACATCACCCTCGGGAGATAATGTACCCATACATGTTGAGGGCCATGGAGATTCTTTCACGACTACTTTCCGTCCATCCGTAGTGGGACGTCACTTGATAAGTGTCACTGCTTCAGATCAACACATTAATGGTTCTCCTTTCTCTTGCAATGTTTTTGATGTTTCACGTGTCACCATCAGCGGATTGGAACAACAGTATGGCCCAGCTGCTTTGGGCATACCGGTAACATTTAGTGTTGACGCTGCTGGTGCCGGCGAGGGAACTTTAGAGTTGGTTGTCTCTACCGATACAAGTACCGTTAAGGCTGAGGTGGTTGCCTGCGCTCGCGGTCTTTACGATGTCACTTTTATACCTCAATCCACCGAGTCCCACTATGTCAACATAACGTTTAATGAAGTGCCCGTGGACGGCAGTCCCTTCCGCGTTGAAATACAACAAACATCTCAGACTATACAAATTGGCAGCCTGGCCATGATTGACTTTCCTTCAGACGATCAAATCGCCGAAATTGTGGGACCCGATCACAAGCCTGTTCCCTACACCATCAACCGTCAGACCGCTGAGTTCCGTACGCACATGACAGGCAACTATTTAGTACGTTTCATAGATCGTGAAACCAGACAACACGTTGGCTCTAGAACCTTCACAGTTTTCGATCCCTCTCTAGTGAAAATAACAGAAGTGGGTGAAGCTTTCTGCCACCGTCCAGCCAGCATTTTCGTCTCTTTAAATGAGGCAGGTCAGGGAGATTTGACAGCCCTGGTCAAATGTGGGGCTATCGAAGTACCGCATCAAATTAGGGGACCATCCAAAGCTGGTATTTTTGAGATTGTTTATCACCCCACTAAAGTTGCACCTCATAAAATCACAATTCTCTTCAATGATGTACCCATATCACTGAAACCGTTAGAAATCAATGTCCTGCCCGCCGGAGGCGGTAAAGAAATAAGTGTCAGTGGATTAGGTTTGTACCAAGCAAGAGTTGGCAAGACTACCAGCTTCGCTATAGACACTATAAAACGTCCAGCCAGAGAATTTGATGTGGTTGTGTCAGGACCTGGCGGGCAGGCGCTGCCCGTCAGATGTTATCAGACCAAGAGTGGTCATTTACAGGCCGAATTCAACATAAATAAGCCGGGACAATGTATTATAGGTAAGCTGAACTTTTTTTATACGTTTTGCACCCTTCATACATTATCTTGTTGCTCTTACAGAGGTCTTACACCAATCCAAACCCCTACCAGGCAGTCCATTCACTTGCGAAGCCTTTGATATTAGCAAGGTGTCCGTGCAAGGTGTTCCAAAGGGTCCTATGGCCTTACACAGTCCCATTTCATTTTCGATACGTACCGAGAATGCTGGTCTAGCTGAGCTGGAAGCTTTCGCTGTCTCTCCCACAAATCAAAATGTGTCCGTCCACGTTAATCAACAAACTGAAGGCATTTACAGCGTTGAATTTGTACCCACACAACCAGGAACCTATAAGCTAACTTTGATGTATGGAGGTGAGACACTTCCCAGCTCTCCTTATACCTTTGCTGCCTCAACGACGGGTGCTAAGCATGATGGCCGGGCTTCCGGCAACGGTTTGGAGGTGTGCCACCGCAATAAGGAAGCTGCGTTTATTGTCTACTGTCCCGTGCAACCGAATGTGCAAATCGAACGTACCGACGAGTTTGGCGAACGCATAGAACCCAAGATTAAGGCTTTAGGTAACAACGAATGGCGTATTTCGTATACGATATTAACGGTGGGACGCTACGAAATACGAGCTAGTTGCCCGAACAGGGGCAATTTACCGGGCTCTCCCTGGCATATATCCTGCGTAGAGTCGTCGAAGGTAACGCCCGTAGGAGGTTGGGGTACTTTGTTGGATCATGAGGGACGCTTGATTTTACCAGCCCGCATAGTTTTCGATATTGAAAATGCCGGTCCTGGTGAACTGAATTGCACAATCGATGGCATCGAAATACCGGTGGACAAATTACCGGATGGTAAGTTAAGAGTATTCATTAGTGGCGAAAATTTGGCTGCGGGTGAACACGACTTAGACTTGACTTGGAGCAGCTTGACGATAGTGCAATGCCCTCGGAGTGCTTTTGTAACCGGCCAACAAGCAGCCGATAAAGTGGTTTTGACAGGACGTGGTTTGGCTGCAGCTCAAGCAGGAGAAGCTGCTCACTTCACCATAGACGCTACAGATGCTCCTGCTGGCAGACCGGAAGTAATTTTGGTGCATCAAGATAACACTTCAGTGCCAGTTAGTTTGGCCCAACCGCGACCCAATGAAGCCATTTGGCTGGCCTCCTATACCCCACAAAAATCATCTTCGGGCTCGTTGACCTTATCGGTTAAATGGAACGGGCGTTTGGTCAAAGGTTGTCCGCTCACAGTGGCCGTGGGCTCATCAATGGATGCCTCTAAAGTGATTTGTTCGGGCGAGGGTTTGCGTCACGGAATCGTTGGTAAGGATATTAAATCATGGATAGATACGAGACGTGCTGGCCCTGGTGAACTGACCGCTCACTGCGCTGGTCCACGCAAAGTAGCTTACTGTGAATTATACGACCATGGCGATGCTACGTTTACGCTAAACATTAAACCCCAAGAACCGGGACGTCATTTGTTGACTATTAAATATGGCGGACAAAATGTTCAGGGCTCACCCTTTTCCTTGAAAGTGGCCGGAGCTCCGGATGCCGGCAAGGTAAGTGGAAAGGCAAAATATAAAACACTTTTACAAAAATTAAACATTTTTTGTAACGATACAGGCTTTAAAATTGTCTGAAAGAGTTGCTAATAATTCGCTTTTTAAAGGTACGAGTTTATGGTCCCGGTATAGAACATGGTGTTCTGGCAACGTTTCAATCCCGTTTTATATGCGACACCCGTGGAGCTGGTGCTGGTCAATTAACGGTACGTGTTAGAGGGCCTAAGGGGGCGTTTCGGGTGGAAATGCAACGTGAATCGCAAAAGGATCGAACCATACTTTGCAAGGTTTGCTTTTTAAAATACAGAAAATCTAATAACAACAACAAATAATCTCTTATTCTTGTTATCCATAAAGTATGATCCCACTGAGCCTGGTGACTACAGGGTGGAAGTTAAATGGGCTGGTGAATTTGTACCCGGATCACCGTTCCCCGTTATGATTTTCGACACCGAAGAGGAGCTGCGAAGATTTTTGCAGGGCATATGAGGCCAAAGCAGCATTAGCACCATAATACTGCCAAGCCCTGCCCACAATCCCAATACCAATCATTATCATCATCTGCATCAACACCACCAACTCCACCAGCAGCAAGAGCAGGAATATCAGCAGCAGCAATTAGCCCACCAGCCAACAACAACTATTTTGCCACTCTTCTCCCACCATCAGCAAGGCACTCTCCTACGCTTGTCACCCATTTACATTAATAACAGCGGGGGTCTGGGTGGCGCCAACAGCAGTCGTACGCCCAGCCATCAATACATTAGCAATCCGGAACTGACCTTTGATTTGGGCTCACGTTCTTGTTTAGGTCGCCGTTGCCGGCGAGAATCAACATGTCATATACTTTGAATCAAATATGCATCTTAATATTGTTACGTTTATCCTTTTCGAACGTGCTGCTTAAGTCCCTCAAAGTAACGCCCAGCTTTGCTTATTTACCAACTCCAAGTCTTTATTTGTGGAACCAACGTCCCAATAGTCTCAACGCTTGTAACTTAATAGCACTATAACGTTTTAAGCGTTGTTGCGAATGTGCACAATCAACGCCTGAATGAGAAGACTGTTCTGCTGGCTGCCGCCTGCCGCCTGTGGCCCACGTACTGCTTTTATACTCATGAACAATGTCGTCTACAACGTTCATGAGGCGGCCAGCACAAACACTGTTGCGATACAAACACACACATGTACATTTTATGCTTTATAACCAACAACAACAAACATTGTCTGGCTAATTCTTAGAACCGCCCGCAAGTAAATAAGATAATTAAGTTGCCCAGTTCCGTTGAACATTTAATGTGGGTGTGTGTGCACGCACCGGAGATTGTTACAGTGGACTGAACGAATACATTCGCAACAGTGGGACTTAAAACTAAATTTGTAGCAATAATTGTTTTTTCCATCACTACGGCATTTTTTCTTTTTTTTTTTTTGAATTCATTACTTTTTTTACTAATTATTTAACGAGTTTTAAGATTTTTTATTGTTGAACTTGAAAAAAACAACTTAAAATTATAATGAACGATGCAATAATTTTGAACTATTTTATTGCTTTTTAAATTAATTGCAGCATTATTTTGGAATCATTTCAGCGGATTTCATTTGTAGTTCGCAGTGCTTCCGATTTAAGTACTTAAACAAGGAGACAAATTTTATATTACGCAAATACTTTTCTTAATTTTTTAATTTAGTACCATACGAGTATAATAACAATAATTTAGGCAATTTTTTAAAGTATTCTTTTACTAAAACTATGAAATGTAATTTTATTGCGATTAAATTAATAAAATTTTAATAAACCATTGAAATTATTATTAGCCTGGAAATAATATTTACTTTGATATCGAAGTGCTTGAAAGGGTCTCAATTCCGGAACTGATTCCTCTCAACAACAGAAATCTGTTGTGGCCCAAACTTCGCAATTTTTAATAGTTGTTGTTTGCTAAACAGATGTTCTAATGCCAGGGATGGCAAAATCGGCACTCGTGTAAAGCTCTGGCAAAAGCGACTTGTTGTTGTCTTTCAAAATAAATAATAGATTTGAAAAATGTATTTTTGCTACAATCAAGCGCAAAGTAAAATCCTAGGGCTGCCACCTTGTAGACGTGCGAATAAATACACTTTTTTTAATGATCAAATCAATCAAAAAATCCGAGATTGGCGACTCTATTTGATGTATGGCCATATAGTTTAACTTTATATTGAAAATCTTGCTTAAAAACGATTTCAATGGCTGTGCCTTTCATCAACTTTTTAGTTGCTGTAAAAATAAATATTCTAAAAGTTTCCCAAATGTTCGCTTTGCTTTGTTGAACTTCTTGAATTTTAACAATTAAACAACAGCGAAACAGCGAAACAGAGAACCGTGCAGCTTTTTTCGTGGCTGTAGAAATTGCAAAGAGATAAAGAAGAAGAAGAAGAGGATTTTGATAGCGATGACAGTTTCAGTGATGAGAATTGATGTACCACTGCAACGCATGAAAATAATTTCGAAAAAGAATTGGCGGCAGTCTTTGAAACTCCATGTTTACCAAAAAGCAATAAGCGCCGACAAATAAGCCCAATAGCAGCAGACCCAAAAAACAAGTGTAACTGGAATAACAATTCAGAAGCTGCTTCAATTAAGAAGAACAACGGTTGTGTACTTATTTTAATTTTCTTTAAGCTTGGAAGATTTTGTGTTGGTCTCAATGTGCAAACAATTTGTTATTTTAATTTGCATAGACACAAGTAACGCCCCCTATTATAAGGCACTTGTTCCGATTCGTTCCAGACGGTTAAAAAATTGCGTATCATTTGCCTACTTATAAAACGGAACGTCTACAGCACAGACTTACATGGGTTAATGTTTAAAACAAGTTTTACTATAAATTTAATTTGTATTTAATGGCTCGATTATGGCAACGCTGAACTGACACAAAAAAATTTGGCATTGAGAACGGCAACTTTTGTCAGTTGCCCAGGAGATATCGAAAATGGTATTTTGATACATTGGCAGCCCAAATAATGTACAACAATAAAATGTTTGCAGTTGAAAAGAAAATAACAATGACGAAAGAACAAAATATAAACAAAAACACAGCATCGATTAGAAAACAGTTCTAATCTGTCCTGTATCAGAGTGTCAAATTGCTGCCTGCTTGTTGTTTTAATCATTTTCAAAACAGAAAACAATAAATAATTAATTTCTTATGCTTAAAAGTAAATTAATTTTACTCACTCACTCAGTTTTTTTTCGCCATTGTATCACCCAAATTTGCCTTAAAAACTCACATGTCAATCGAAAATTCTCGGCCTCGAGGTTGCCAGCTGCTATCGGTAATACCTTTTTGGCAACTGGCCACGCAACTGTGGTTCGGTGGCTATCGATTAACGAGCCATAAATTGAAAATATGTATATGTATTTTTTTTTCTTCGCATTCGTATGTACAAATGTATGTATGTATGCAGCACATAAAGGCAATATTTATTTAGACAAGAACTTTATACATACTTAATATATGTATATATGTACGCATGTATGTATGTATGTTTGCATGAATCATAAAATTTGTTGTTCACATATACATACATTGTTCTTCTGTATTAAAGCTCATCCTTAATTTGGTTATTCTGTGAAACATTTTGATCGATATTTTTAATTTTGCCCGCAAACCAAATTAAGCCTGTGGCGGGCGTTGAGGGCGCTGATACAGCTCTGTGCAGAATCTTAAAAAGAAATGGATGTTCCACATTGAACTCTTTCGTTTCGGTTGAATCAATAAGAGCGCGCTTCTTGCGTATGAGCGTGCCTAAAAAAAAAGATGCGATGTTGGTAAGAAACACATAAAAATACAAATATTATTAAAGATACTGAATCAAACAAGAGCTGACAGCAGCAGAATGTTAGCAATAAGTAACGATAAATATCCATAAACATTCCAAATATTGCAAAAAATTTTAAAAATACAGCAAAAATGAATTGTAAAAACAATTTCGTGACAGCTGTATAACTGAACATGTATGTATGTATGTATGTATTATTTTTGTTTAATTTTTTCTCAATTACATCGGATATGCCCTTAATAAATAATGTACTAGTTGCAACCTACGCTGATGATACAGCGGTATTAGCTGCTGACACAGGCTCGGACGTTGCTTCACTATATCTTCAAAGAGAGCTTGATGAAATAGGAATTTGCTTAAATAAATGGAAGATAAAAGTCAACACTGAAAAATCTTTACACGTAACGTTTAGTTTGCGTCGTGGAAACTGCTCACGTGTATCAATTAACAACAGTGATATTCTGCAATCTGACACCGTTAAATATTTAGGTCTGCACAGCGATGGCAGGCTTACATGGAAAAACCACATTAAAGCTAAGAAGCAACATCTTAACTTGAAATTCAAGCGCCTATTTTGGTTACTAGGTCCCAAATCCAAACTAAGTCTCGAGAATAAGGTAATTTTGTATAAAGTAATGTTAAAACCAGTATGGAAATATGACATACAGTTGTGTGGAACGGCCAGCAATTCTAACATTGAAATTCTACAGAGGTTTCAGTCGAAAACATTGAGGTCCTTAGTTAACGCTCCATGGTTTGTATCAAACAAAACAATTCATGATGACTGATCAATTCCGATGATTAAAGAAGAAGTTAGAAAATATAGCGAAAATTACTTGGAGAGGCTGAGTTACCATTGTAACCCATTGGCTATAATGCTACTAGATGGCACAAACGAAGTAAGAAGACTGAAAAGGAACCACATATTAGACTTGCCATTTCGAACCTAATCAATTATACATAAATAAAATTCTGTGTACATACAACATATATGTAAATATTAGTATAGATAAAACTTTAAGATTTTGTATATAATGTATATATTGGGTGTTTTTTATTGAGGTATAGAACTTTAAGTTGGCATCACTTTTTTAACTGGCGGCCATTTTGTCAGCTGTCAAGTGATTAATATTTAGTTTGGTTTGCCATTTCATCATGAACAGGTTGACAAAAGAATAACGCTTGCAAATCGTGCAAATTTATTTCGAAAATAATGGTTCAGTTCGCGAAGTTTACCGCAAGCTCCGTCCATTTTATGGTCGACATAATCGTCCATCAGAGCAATTAATTCGGTTAAGGTCACTTGGCCACCAAGATCGTGTGATTTGACACCACTGGATTATTTTCTTTGGGGATATGTGAAGTCGCTCGTCTACGCCAACAAACCAGAAACGTTAGGGGACTTGGAAGCCAACATTCGTGGCGTTATTGCCAACATACGGCACCATATGCTCGAAAAAGTGGTTGAAAATTGGACCTGTAGAATTGGCTTTATTCGAGCCAGCCGCGGCGGCCACATGCCCGAAATCATATTTAAACATTAATGGCATAAAATTATCCTTCCAATAAAGCCAAATTGATGGACATTAAAACGATTTTCTTGTGTTTTATTTCAATTCGAAGTTCTATACCTCTAAAAAAAACAGCCTGTATTATGAATTCTTGAAATAACTTTAACAATTTTTGTTTTTAATATTGTTGTTCTTATTGGAGTTCAACAATGAATGTTACTTTCTTATTACTTATTTTATAAAATTTGCTTATTTTATCCTTATAGATAGATATATAGATATAGATATATAGATATAGATAGATTGTAAATAAAACGAAACAAAAAAAAACAAACAAAAAAAAAAAAAAACAAAAAAACATCCATTATAATTATTGTTTTCGTTGAAGCACCTTCGAGGAGAACCTAACCAATGAAATCAAATTGAATATCCAGAAGTTGGATATTGTATGTACAGTCGAACTTCCATAACTCGAATCACCATTATCCCAAAAAAAAACTTCGACTTACGGAGACTTCGAGTTACAGAATTTTTTGTCAAAATAGAATAAAAGGCATTTGTATTATATATTTTTATTAAAAATAGCTTCTAATGGAAAACTACATACTTAAGCATATAAAAGAAGAAGCATATGCACTCATATATGTATGTAATTAAAAAATTAGATTAATTGACATTTTACTTTTTTTTATTTTCAGTAAAAAATAACTCTAATATGCTTAAAGCTTTGTAGTGCTCATCAGTTGTTGCGACTTTGTCTGTAAATAATTATTTAATGTTCGGAAAGAACTTTCTACATCATTTTCTGTTGGCTTTTGAATAGTTCCTTCTACTGAACTCTGCCAACAAAATTAGTTCGAGTTAGAGAAAATTCGAGTTAAAGAAGTTCGAGTTATGGAAGTTCGACTGTATATAAAATAAAGAGGTATTTTTCCATTGTCGAAACATATTCTCGACACATTGTATATACACACATACATACATACATATATGGATATATAGACTGTGTGATAATCAGTTCAACAGATAACAACATTAACTTGGATGTTGGGTCTTAATTTGAGGCCTCACAGAACAGATTTAATGGCATTGGAATAAGTAGAACAGAAAGCAAAAAACAAAACCAAGCAAATATTTTGGTAAAGACTTTACACATGTGTGTATGTATGTATGTATGTGTATATGTATGTATGTATGTGTATGGATATATGCAAGAATGATTAAATAAAGATTACGCCATCATGCAGCGATAAAAAAAACATGTCTGCGCATGTTGGAACTTTGACGTCACTCAAGCTGTGTTCTCATTGGCCAATAAAATTCAGCTGTAGAACTATTATATTTGTGTAAAAACATGACAGTGGGACAAATTGTTATTTTTCTAACTAAATTTTTTGAAAGCCAACAAATTCTTTATTCTTTATAAGATTCCATATATAGATTTTCATTACTTTTATTACTATTTCAAATAAAATATAGTTTTCTAAAAAAAAATTTTTTTATAGAGATGGATAGAATTAAAAGACAAAACGTAATTTCAACGCTTGTTTTTAACTTGAAGATAAACCTAAAACTAATTAACTGTCCAGAATTCATTTTTGCTGTTTCAATATCACACAAAGTAGTGAATAGCATGTCTTCAATATCTTTCAAAATCCTCTTGCTTGCAATGTAAAGCACAATTTATTTCTTTATCCACATTTACGACGTGTTAGCAGCAATCAGTCTTTTAGATGATAGCAATGAAATCCAAAGACTTAAAAGACTTCATGTACTTGACCTTCCCTTCCGAAAATAGAAAAAGTTAAAATTCGTTACTCTGTATTTTAATTAAAATACAGTAAATTCTTCTTGTATTTATTTTATTTTTGGCTTTTAGGAAACTCAATATATGTTATGTTGTTATTTAAAAGTCATGAAATTTGCTTATTATTTCAGTTGTAAAATAGATCGTAAATAATATTAAATATTAAAATCCACAATTTACAGGCTTCACTCTTTTGCAAAATATTTCCCATAACTTCCTTCGAGCTTCATCTTTTGGAAAATTGTAAAATGCTACAGCTTTTTACAGTTTTATTAAAAATACGCAAAATATTCGGTTTTAACATAATTTCTCAGTTGTTTTTTTTTTGCTGTTACTTTGTTTGCATTTGCCCACTGCACATTTCATATTTGCTCTCTTTCTTATCTTTACACTCTATTTTGTTTTTTGTTTTTCTTAGTTTTGCAGTTTTTAAACAACCAAATTTAAATATTTATTATTATTTATATGTATTTCGTATAAAATATGACACGAAATTCGTTGTTTATTAAGCACCGATGAAATTCTCCGAGTAAATTAATTACAGGGCTGCCAACTATATACAAAATACATAAATTTTTTGTAAGAAATTATAAATTTCTCATATGATACAGACTTGGTAGCCTTTGCGAGGGGACCAAAACCTCATCAAACGGTAAATCATGCGCAAGGCGTAATCTTTATTTAATCATTCTTGAATATATGTATGTACATAAATATATTGTAGCAATTAAAAAATAGAATAAATACACTTGGATACAATTAAACGAAAAATTTAATACAACGAATAATTTATTGAGCCGCATTGAAAAATACCCTTTATCACAAATTAAAGCCTCTGTACACGGAAGTACTCACGCCAAAACCTCTACACAACGAAGTCGGATTAAGATTTTGCAGCGAACGATACGAGTTCCGTTCGATGGCTGCGCATCTGCCAAAAACTAAGTATATCGATTTATGTATGTATTCGCAAGCTGCCACAACAAACAAAAAACCCATATAATATTTTATTAAAACAGACAAAATTTTGTTTGGCTTTATACTAATCTCTTGAAAAGTACATTTTTCTATTGGCATTATTATATAAAATAGAAGAATTTTTGCGCATATCGTCAGGATTCGTTATAACAGGGCTTTACTAATACATACATACATACGTAGAACAACTCCCCTTCAGATGCTGAAGATCGAACTTTAACTGTAAAAGTTTATTAATAAAGTCGTATATTTATTATGAAGTCTTTAATATGAAGGCACGTTATTGCATAAAAAAAAATCATGCTGGTGGGGGACGCTTAGCTTTCAAATTTCTTTTGCGTCGTAGTAAAAGTCTGAGTTGCTTCTTTGATTTTCGTCAAACTCACATCAAGCTGCACGTGTAACTGAAGACGTTACGAACATTTACATACGCCTACAGAGTGGAAGGGGTAGAGAGAATTATTGTGGTGGTCAAAGAGTTACGAGTATAACAAGTATTGCTGCAGCAGAAAACTGTCAGCTTTTGATACAATACGAGTTTGATGAGGCTATTTGATGTATGGCCATGTAGTTTAACTTTATATTGAAAATCTTGCTTAAAAATAATGTGCCTTTCATCAACTTTTTAGTTGCTGTAAAAATAAATATTCTAAAAGTTTCCCAAATGTTCGGTTTGTTTTGTTGAACTTCTTGAATTTTAACAATAAAACAACAGCGAACAGCGAAACAGAGAACCGTGCAGCTTTTTTCGTGGCTGTAGAAATTGCAAAGAGATAAAGAAGAAGAAGAAGAGGATTTTGATAGCGATGACAGTTTCAGTGATGAGAATTGATGTACCACTGCAACGCATGAAAATAATTTCGAAAAAGAATTGGCCGCAGCCTTTGAAACTCCATGTTTACCAGAAAGCAATAAGCGCCGAAAAATAAGCCCAATAGCAGCAATTCCTGTAGCCTAAGGCAGACCCAAAAACAAGTGTAACTTTAGGCAAGAATGGCTACGTTTGGAATAACATTCCAGTGCGCGGCAAATGCGCCTCAGGAAATACTATAAATATCCGGCCAGATAAGAAAGTAATGAAAGCGTTTTTTGGTTTTATAAAGAACGAGACTGCTGATATATATGTATATGTATGTATATGTATGTACATAATACAAACATATATGATACATGAGATTCATCTCAAACATGAATTTTCAGTTTCCTTTACGAATTGTTTTTGTTTAACTTTCTATGAATTATAATTTATATTTTTATTATTTATTTAACGTTTTAAAATCACTCGTATAACATGTGATTTTCGGAACAGCAGCGTACGAGTACATGTGTCTCCTTTTGATCTGTGTTCGTAATTTTGTTTTAGAAAACTTTGTTATTTGTTAATGTCAGAAATTTTATTGTATAAAAAAGTCAGCATTTTTTAATATTTTTTTTCAGCTAAATTATAAATTATTTTTGAAATTTCCTATAAATAATGGCAATTTATTTGCATTAATTAGGACAAAACAAAATGGCCGGTCAGCTTTGAATACTGCAGGTAGATCTTCGTACATCATTGCTGACAAGGGTTTCACTACGACGGCTGTAAATTTGAAAAAAAAAACTCAAATGATTAAGAAATGCTCAAGATAAGATCTGAAACAATTGAATGGGATGGACGCAAAACGTTTTCTGACACTGAAATACATTCACATGACAACTCAACTATATAATTTAAGCTAAGATTTTTATATAAACGCTGTCAAATAATATAAATATAAATTATTATTATGTCAGTGGTGTCTCGTCAGTTTCAAAAACTGTACCACCAACACAAAATTGCAATAAGAATTTTAATTAAAAACAAAGTATTTGTATAAAATATTCCAAATAGCAGGAACTTCCCTGCTGGATACATTTCAAACCCTATAAGACTCAGAGATATTGCGTACAAAACCGAAATGAAACTAAACTTGTGCCGAAAGTAATAGAAGCATTTTCTAAAAATAAATTATACTCGTATATTAATTTCTTGGTAATTAATATAAAACCAGTCTACTACATACGAATGTTAATTACCCGTTAAATTTAATTTATTTTCAAAAACTTTTCTTTTTTAATATTTAATCAAACACATTAAACATGACAAAAGCTTTATGACTTGTATGAGGCTGTTATGATATGGAATCATATTGTTATGAAGTGTGTGCGGTAAAAATAAGAGTTGTTGACTAATAATAAATATATGTACGTACATTCATACAAACATACACCCAAATCCTAAATATATTAAATAGGTATAAGTTTAAAATATATTAGAAATAACAAAACTAGAACTTCTTCACAACTCCACCTCCAAAACAAAAACCAATGAAATACAATAATTCAGAACGAAAAGCCGATATATTTGAAGAAAAAAACTTACCGGTAGCAGCAGCAGCTTCAGTACCCCTTTCATTGACCTCGATAAAAGCCTTGTGTATGACCGAAGAAATATGCAAGCCTCCCTCTGATTCTAACATCTTACCAAGTTCAGCTTTAGGCGAAAACATGCGTTTCATGCCCATCTTTAAAATAAAAGTGAAAACAGAACGAAAAACAATTACTCGCAAATAATCTCACCTCAGACAAGGGTTCCGACAACTCTGCTTGAAATTCGGCTTTGAACTTCGGCACATCAACAATCACTTGGGAGAAAATCATTTGCTCGATTATATCGGTCAGCGAAGTATTTTTCAGTTTGCGTTGCAACTCATTTAGGCCGGTACGCTTGTTGGGCAAAATAAACATCATGGACAGTTCAAAAGCTTTGTAAGGCATTTCCAAAGCTGTAGCATCCAGATCAGGCAAGTCGGCGTACCGGAAGCTTCCCTCACCATGCATCATCTGAACTTTAGTTGTTCGGGTGGCATCCAGATAAAAATCAGCCTCACGAGTGAGTTCCTCTCTAAATTGATTTTGCCAAGTGCCCTTAAAGTATATGGCATTGACCAACACCAGACGCGTTGTGGCATCCAGTGAACTGGGGTCTATCAGATTTTTTATCAACTTATTAGTTTTCTCCTCCACCCAAGTATTGATGGTCTGCGCAGCTGTCACACTATTAGCAAAGTTTAGAGAATCCACCGACGAATGGAATTGGTTGGTCAACAATTCGTTGAATGTATCCCGTACTTTGTAACCGGCCATGACATATAATTTGTTGGCAATTTTAACAATAGGACTGTTTTTATATTGCGCCAGTATAGCGTGATAGTGATTAGCCAAATCTTCGGTTTTCTGAGCAGATAAACCCAAGCCCCGATCGAGTTCAAGAGCCGCCTTACCTTCGGCGCCCAAGCGAACCATGGCTAAACCGGTTTGTACGCAGAAGGGAGAAAACACAATATTTTCGTCTGGATGCTTTTCAGCCAACTTGACGAACAAATCAGTTCCAAACCTTTCCATACCTCTGCCAAATTGTTGGACATCTGCCGTATTGGCGGCCGTGAGGTGAGATGCGGCAAGATGCATGACCGAAATGTAAATTATATACGAAATTTTGTCTGCAAACATCGGACATTGTACAGAGAAATAACATTGAAACCATTTTAAGAAGCAAACAAGAAAATAAATATAATTAAAGTAAATAAATATAATTAAAATATCCAAACAATTAAGTTTATTGATTATAAATAAAACGTAACAACAAAACTACAATGTGTTTTTTCGAAACATTTTCCTATTAATTCTTGTTTTTTTTTTTTAACAAATTTCAATTTTTGCAAATACTTTTCAAAGTAATTTCGCCCTCGCAATGCCAACTTGTACGAGCAGAAAAATCTTCCTTATTTGCGTCGACCAAATAGGATTTTTTTTATATCTACTTAATGCATATTTAAGTATTTCTAAAAAATATTTTCTAAATGGCAGCATCTTAGGAAAAAACTCAGACCGAAGTGCGTTAAAGAACAGCTAATGAATTGTGAAATGATGTGTTTGACGATAATTTTGTTAATTTCTTCCACATTATGAAATAGTTTTCGTTGTTTTAATATTCTTCTTAATTTATTTATGTAGCTATTGGATTGTATATTTTAGTCTAGTCTTACCTGTAAATGCCATTTTTATTTTATTCAAAATTGCACCAGTGAAATTAGTTTTATTTTTTCTCTTTAGTCGCTTAAATACGTGTGAACCTCTTCCGGGTTGATTAAAACTGAATCAGATGAACGGCTCTTATGCGGGCCTCAAGCAGACTAATGCCTTTTTCAGTTTAGCTGATAACATTTATACATTTTGGACAATAGAATAGTAAAAAGTACTTTCTGGGATATAATAAATATTTAGTATTTGGTGAATAAATATTTACTCACGGTGCTTTTAAAGTTCAACACAGACACGAGTATAATATTTTTATTACTGTTTTTAAATTATGCGAACTATAAAATGTTTTCATGTTGTGGTTATAAAACCCCACCCCAAATTTATATCTTATGGAAAGAATAAAATAAAACAAGAATACAAATCTAAACTATATTTTTCACTTTTTTTTTTGGCAAGTGAAGTGTCTTTATTTGCTGTACTGTACAGAAATGTCCCAAATTCAACATCACGGCGAAAATCCACTTTAACCACGTGAGTGTGAAACAAAAAATTCGAAATGTACATATTTTAAAATTAGCTAGTTTGGAATACTCGTAGTGCTAATAGAATACAGGCTCATTAGACCGCATGGGCTGGCACTTATAAATAAGTATGTGATATACATACATGAGTATATAAAAGAAGGAGAAGGCGACATATGTATGTAATTGAAAAGGCGATAACAAATAGATAGTGCGCTGCCATCAAACAAATAGTTTTACCAATTGTTCTTCTAGTAAGCGAACAATATCAGACTGCTTTATACTTTGCAAAGTCTTGAGTAAGACTGTGACAAAGGAACAACTTTACGCTTTCTGGAATTTTTAACTTTTGACGTTAGAATCACTTAAATGAGTTAAGAAATTGTTGTGCCTAAATTGTTTTCGACTTTGTGTTAGGCCTTACCTGTGGCAAAAATAAGCTGCCACCTTCATTAGGTTTTCACTTAAACAAACATGTATCGCTTGCTTATAGATAAATAAACAAACATTTAATTTATATTGCCTGAAAGAAATTCCACTGAAAACGAAAACAAGAAGTTTCTTATATTGAACTAAATAAATATTATAAATTTTAGACGATAATCAAGTTTAAATAGTTTTTAACTCACACAGCGCAGTCAATACGAACCTCTTTTCAGTATGCTGACGAAAAGACCAGGCATTATGCAAGGACTCGCCAAAATATCGAAGGAAGACGTTTAGAACTTTTGTAGAGAAGTATCCGTAAAGGAATGTAAACCATTTATTAATGCAGCCCACAAATTCTGGAAAAATAATTTTTTCTTTATGCAAATCAGATGAGGAGCTCAATTACAACACAGTGTTAGATTATACCACATTGGAGGTTATGTTATAGCCATATAATCCACATCCACAATATTATTCGCTATTTCACAAATGTTCATGTTATACAGAATTTAAAAATTGGTTTTAATATTTCAAAATGTGTGAAAACTGCACCGTACTATAGTCAATTTGGGTTTTATTAACTTGGCTATTAGAACTTTTATTACTTTAACAAAACAAGTCATGGCCTAAATAATACTTTTGGTACGTACATAAATATGTACATACCTACATACATATGTAGATACATACATACGGACGTATTTTATGTTATAAAATTTACTGAAGTATTTTCTTATCAGGAACTCTTTGTTTTTATGTTACATATGCATGTACATAAGTATGTATGTATGTATGTATGTATGTATGTATGTATGTATGTATGTACGGGTTAAATTGAACGGATCATTCCAATGAACGGAGTGAGCCGGTCCTTTAACTGACCGCTTTTCGTTCAAGATTGATGTTTGCATCAGCTGTTTTCAGCAAATAACAAGACTAATAACAAACATCATAATAGTTGCTGTACTTAATCGTACTGTTTGTTCTGTTCCGATTGTGACCGATTGGCCGAAATGAACGAATCGATCAGTCTCGGATAATTGAACGAAAATGACCGGGCACAGCTCTACAAACAATAAAATACATATGTATCGGGTGTTTCAACAGGGACGCTACAAAAGTAGAGCGACAGGGACAGCAAACGACACCATATTTCTTGCCGCTCTTTTGGCATTTCTCTTCAGTAAGGTTTGCCATTTCGTGATGGAAAGATATACGAGCCAACAGCGAGTCGAAATTATTAAAATTTACTACCGAAATTCGGAGTCAGCGGCCTCAACGTTAAGAGTGCTGCGTCCAATTTATGGTCGTCATAATCGTCCTAGCAGATCAAGAATTGAGCGTCTAGTGGAAAAATTTGAATCCACAGGCACAGTACAAAATGTTCCGGTTCCAGTGAGACAAAGAAGTGCCCGTAGTGTCGAGAATATTGCTGCCGCTGAGGCTTCAGTTGAAGGAAGGCCAAATGTGTCTCTCACGCGTCGATCTCAAGCGTTACTGTGAATGGTAATCGCTACCGTTCAATGATCCCCGAATATTTTTGGCCCCCATTGGATGCTATGGACTTGGTGGACATGTGGTTCCAACAGGACGGCGCCGCAAGCCACACAGCGAATGTCACAATCAATTTATTGGAAACCAAGTTTGGAGAACGTGTTATCTCACGAAATGGTCCAGTCGATTGGCCACCTCGGTCGTACGACTTGACGCCGTTAGACTATTTCCGGTGGGGCTACATCAAGTCTATGGTCTATGCCAAAGTGAAATTGCAGCAGTATCGGCCGATTTATGCTTGAAAACCGTCGAAAATTGGGTTCGGCGTCTGGACTTCTGCAAGCGTGCCCGTAGTGGCCATGCTAAAGAAATCGAGTTCCATACATAATGGCATCGAACGTACTTTCACAGGAATAAATAATTTCATTGATATCCAAAAGCGTTTTTGTTTTATTTAAAAAAAAAAAACTTTTGTAGCGCTTTTATTGAAAAACCCTATAGATATATACATATGTATGTATATATAAACCGAAAATGTATTTTGAAGCAATTACACTCTTCTCTCCCCCATTCACCTTTGAAACAAATCAAGGGACGCAAATTCAGATTTTAAAAATTGTATTGATATTCAAAAATGTTTGTACTCTTTTTCAGGACGACGGCTACAATTCTTTTCTTTTAATATACATATTTTATAAAAAACAACTAAAAACCACTGCAATTAATAAGCAGACATTTTGAAATTAAACTACATTCAGTTACTTATTTATACATACGAGTACATACAGATGTAGATAAAATTGTTGATTAATATTTGGTTTGACAGGGTACACAAAGGTCTGTTATCAGTATTTGTTGCGATTAGAATAGAAAAACATATTTAGGAATATATATATATACGCCTTACAAAAAAAAAGAGAAAGCTAAATTGTAGAAACAATTATTGGATGATATGGTAAATTGAAATGTATAGGAGACAGTGGAGTATTTTGGTGCAAAAATTACACAGAATTCTTTCAAATACATACATTACAAGTTATTCGGGCTGGTATGGCGACTCAATATATACATATGTACATAAGTATGTATGTAGTTTAAAACAAAAAAAGTACTATTGCACCGACTTTTGCATCCCTGCCACACAATAATAAATACACTATAAATTCCAAACAGGCAATGACATCACCTAATGAAATTGTCAACAAAAATGTTTATGTTGGAAAATGCAACAAGTTAAACTAAATAATTGTTAGCATTTCTTAAAACTAGTTAAATTTGTCCAATACTCACATGTTTTACAAGACACACTTTGCATTTAATTAAGTTTTCTGTTCGTATTAAATATCTTCACAACTCAAAAACAGCCGGTGTTTTATCTTCTAGTTGGACAACTGAAATGAAATGCACGACTGTTTACATTCTTGTAGATGGAATATTTTGAAGCAGCGTTGCCAGAGGATACTGCTTAAAGACTTCAAAAGTCGCTTGATACACATTTGAAAGTTTTATTTACATACATACATACTTACATACATACATGTATGAATATGCCATTCATGGCACTCGTGTAAAGGTTTGGCAAAAGCGACTCGTTTGTCTTTTGTCCAACAAAGCAAAAGCGCTACTTAAGGTTTCATGATAAATAATACATTTGAAAAATGTATTTTTGCTACAATTAAGCTCAAAGAAATAAAATTTTAGGTGTTGAAGTTTCATAATTAATTTTGTAAGTCCATGCATTGGCGGCAATTGCCGTTTGTGATCATCGCTGAATTTCATTAACCGACATTCTGCACATTCAGCACAATTTTGGAACAGATTGTCACAGCCGTTATCTTTTCTCGTTTTATTCGATTTCAAATATAGTGTTGACATTAACATAAAAAAGACTTAATAAAACTTGTTTTATGTACTTAAATCGTTCGAGATAACGAAATCTCTCCAAACGTACTAAATATGTACATACATACATACATTTACAGCCCACAGTGATTACCCACAAATCTTACCTTAAATAAATGAAAGAAAACATTTGTTGTTTTTTATTTTGTGAATTTTGTTTAAAAAAAACTTATTTCATAAAACGTCCAAAGAAATACGATAAATTTTCTTTACTCTTAATAACGTAAACAAACTGGCGATTGGCTTTAAAACGTTTCCTTTTCACCAAACTTACGGCCATTATGCGTAACCCTGAAATTAAATTGGTTTTATAGACATATTTTTTTTTTTCATTTATGAATTTTCTGTTTTCCAATATGATTTTTACCCCAACGACGAAAAGTCATGCTGATGTACATACTATATATGTATGTATGTGGAGATGTTAGACCATAATGATGCTGTTATGAGGTACCCCATATGCGAGCTGTGCTGCATGCTTCAAGGCCTTAGACATAATAAAAGTAAATTAATTTTTTAGCGAAATTTTTAGTTTTACTTTTAGTTCAAACTGTTTGTAAACTTTTTCTTAGGCAAATTTTTTTTTTAAATATCCATATAATAATATGGTACGATTTTTCATATAACAATTTACATATTTCAAGAGGAGATCGACACCTGGCCGGAATAAATAGGTATTTCATTAACACGACCAATGTGTATTAGTTTTGCGGTAAGTTCATCTTTAGGTTAGCAGATATTCGCACATTCGTGCTCTTAAAAGCACGCGGTTGGTTTTGCCGTTGTTGTGTTTTTTAATTGCAGAAAACACAAGTTAACAGCCGTTTTCTTTATTTTCATTGTTTCTGAAATCATAACAGCAAATAATAAATATATGAATTTGTAGCAGAAAAGAATTGCGATTTTCAGAACAGCAGCGAATATCTCCTTTTAATTTCTGTTTGTAATTTTGTTTCAGAAAGCTTTTGGTCATTTTATTTTAATATCAGAAGTTTTATTTTATATTGTAAATAAAAATTTTTTTTTTTTTTTGCAGCTAAATTATAAAGTATTTTTGAAATTTCCTATAAATAATGGCAAATTATTTGCATTCTTTAGGGCATAATAGAATGGCCGGTCAGCTTTGAATAATTTGGGTGGAGCTTCATACAAACGGGATGACCGCATTTGCATTATGACGGCTGTAAATTTTAAAGAAAAGTCAAATGATTAAGAAATGCTCAAGATAAGACCTGGAACAATTGAATGTGAAGGACGCAAAACAATGTCTTTTTTTTTTTGTATTGAGAACAAACGAACTTAAACACTGAAATACATTCACGTGGCAACTGAATTATGTAATTTAAGGTAAGTTTTTTATATATGTATGTATACCAAAACTATTATGGCCCTTGTGCAACGCAACTTCCGTATCTCATCACATTCCAAGATTGTACGAGGAAAAAATGTACGAAGAGAAAGCCGAAAATAACTTTAAAACCCCATGAAGTGATCCCACCACTGTAACATTTGAAAGTGGCAGATCAAATTCTTGATGTCGTTAGACTTTTCTGAGGCAAATGACAATTAAATATCGTATCCACATACATACATACATACTTATATTGTATAATATATACATATGTATATTCTTTTACAGATATAAAAGCTTTATTACGACCCTGTTACGATATCGAACCACATCGTTATCAAGTTGTGCGTTAAATTTATGATTTGAGTGCGTTAAAAAATAAAAGGGTTATTAATTAACAATAAATACATACATACCAACATAAATCATTATATTTCATTATAAACTAATAAATATCAAGACTAGATTTATACTACGCATGTAATGGAAATTTTCCTCAAAAGTGTTGGACATTTCCTTTGAAGATAATAAGTGCTTGACTATCGATTACTGCATAGAAAAATGGTTTATTTGCATTGAAGTCTCTCGGAACTTCCTCGAACAGTGGCATTGAGCACAACATTATACCCATGGCTGTGTGAAAATGAAATTAGAAAATAAATTGCATAAGACAGTTTGGCAACTTAATGCTTTTGCAGCAAAATACACATAAAAAAATATAATTCAAAGATTTTAAAAGCTATTAATGAGCAACGAAATGTTCAGCTATGAAAAAGTGTGCAGTTGAAAACCAGAACTGATATGAATGCAGAACTATGCGAAAATCGTACATAAATAAAACTTGAAATAGTATCAAATTTCTTTTGCCACGTAGTAAAAGTCTGGAATGCTGTGATTCTCGCACGAGTAACTGAAGGCGTTACATGCGCCTACAGAGTGGAGGCAACAATATAGCAAAAAGTTATTCTGGTTGTCAAAAATGTATAGCAAGTACTGAAGCAGCAGAAACTTGCCAGCTGCTCTAATGCTACCACCTTGTAGACGTACGAGTAAATACACTTTTTTTAATGATCAAATCAATCAAAAAATCCGAGATTGGCGAGTCTATTTGATGTATGGCCATGTAGTTTAACTTTATATTGAAAAACTTGCTTAAAAACGATTTTAATGGCTGTGCCTTTCATCACCTTTTTAATTGCTGTAAAAAACCGGCAGCTTCATTTAAGAGCCTGCCTGGATGGTTTAGAAGTTTTTTGGAAACATAACAAAATTAGAACTTGTTCACAACACCATGAGCAATGAAATAAATAATCCACAAGCAAAAGCAATTTATTTGTAGAAACAAAACTTACCGGTAGCAGCAGCAGCTTCAGTACCCACTTCATTGACCTCGATAAAAGCCTTGTGTATGACCGAAGAAACTTGCAAGCCTCCCTCTGATTCTAACATCTTACCAAATTCAGCTTTAGGCGAAAACATGCGTTTCATGCCCATCTTTAAAATAAAAGTGAAAACAGAACGAAAAACAATTACTCGCAAATAATCTCACCTCAGACAAGGGTTCCGACAACTCTGCTTGAAATTCGGCTTTGAACTTCGGCATATCAACAATTACTTTGGAGAAAATCATTTGCTCGGTTATATCGGTCAGCGAAGTATTTTTCAGTTTGCGTTGCAACTCATTTAGGCCGGTACGCTTGTTGGGCAAAATAACCAACATGGACAGTTCAGAATTTTTGTAAGGCATTTCCAAAGCTGCAGCATCCAGATCGGGCAAGTCGGCGTACCGGAAGGTTTCCTTAATACGCATCATCTGAACTTTAGTTGTTCGGGTGTCATCCAGATAAAAATCAGCCTCACGAGTGAGTTCCTCTCTAAATTGATTTTCCCAAGTGCCCTTAAAGTATATGGCATTGACCAACACCAGACGCGTTGTGGCATCCAGTAAACTGGGGTCTATCAGATTTTTTATCAACTTATTGGTTTTGTCCTCCACCCAAGTATTGATGGTCTGCGCAGCTGCCTCACTATTAGCAAAGTTTAGAGAATCAACCGACGAATGGAATTGGTTGGTCAACAATTCGTTGAATGTATCCCGTACTTTGTAACCGGCCATGACATATAATTTGTTGGCAATTTTAACAATAGAACTGTTTTTATATTGCGCCAGTATAGCCTGATAGTGATTAGCCAAATCTTCGGGTTTCTGGACAGATAAACCCAAGCCCCGATCGATTTCAAGAGCAGTCTGACCTTCGGCACCCATGCGAGCCATGGCTATACAGGTTTGTACGCAGAAGGGAGAAAGCACAATATTTTCGTCTGGATGCTCTTCAGCCAACTTGGCGAACAAATCAATACCAAAACTTTCCATACCTCTGCCAAATTGTTGGACATCTGCCATATTGGCGGCCGTGAGGTGAGATGCGGCAAGAAGTATGGCCGAAATGTAAACTATACACGAAACTTTGTCTGCGAAAATAGGACATTTGTACAGAGAAATAATATTTAAAGATTTCAGTTAATCATATTAATATTTCGAAATAACGAAAAAAAAACGAATGCAAACGGAACGAGTAGTGAAGTATGTATGTATGTAATAGAGGGCAATCAAATACAAAGTTGAATGCTTATTTATTTAATTATTAACTTATAATTGGCAAAGTAAATTTACAATTTCTAACTATAGAAAACGGGCGGGTAAAGAAGACGATGGTTTAAACAGACTTGTATAAATGTCTCTGTGTCTAACTTATCCGATCGATTCCTTCACATGAGAAGTAGCAGCTTGGCTGGCATAAACTTCGTCAAATGAGTCAACCAGTGCAAATATAGACCCAAAACTCTCGAAAGACAAACAACATGTCAGACCGTACTTAAGAAATAATTACACCGACGCTATAGCTGTTCATCAGCATAGAGTTGCATTTATGACTGAATTTTAGAACATACATACATACATATGAGTAGGGGACCACCTTAGAAATGGCAGGCCAAAGGAAAACACACATAAAACAACTGCATACATACATATATATTTTCATTTTATGCTTGTCTGCAGAACAATCAAGAGTCTTCTGTAGGAATCGAACCCACAATCTCTGGACTGTTGGTCGAAACCTTTGGCAACTCGTCCATCCAGGCATTTTACTCCTTAAGCCGGCCACTCACGTACAGTTTTAACTGTCAGTTGCAACTGTTTCAACTGTCAGTTTCAACTGTCAGTTTCAACTGTGAGTTTCAACTGTTTCAACTATCAGTTTCAACTGTTTCAACTGTCAGTTTCAACTGTGAGTTTCAACTGTTTCAACTGTCAGTTTCGACTGTTTCACTCGGCTTGAATAAGGCCTCTCATAAAAGGTGAGTAAAATGTGGGCATTTGCATCATGAACATGGCGAAATCTCAAGTATGTTATATATGTATATATATTATATGTTTTGTGATATAATAGTGAAATGTCAGGAACAAAACTTTTACTCTGGAGCTGTTGCATGACTAAACACCGAAAAAAAGTTGCGAGTTGCGTCACCAATTTCAACTGTCATGCACTTTTTCAAAAGTATTATTATTATATTTCTTGGTAGTTTTTAAAGACGAGTTAAAATTGAGGGCGCAGCTAATAAGTTTTTTTTTTTTTGTTGTCAACAATTCAGGATACAAATTTTATTTTTTGACATTTTATAGCGCAAATTTATTTGCCATGAATTCAACACATTTTTTAAAGTCTACAGACGAGTAGGATAGAACCTACGAAATGTCAACAGGTGCGAGTAGACACATTGTGGACCTGCAATTATGGCCACACTTGTTGAACTTGACAACGGTTCATCACCGCTCCCATATAGATGGCAGCTTCCAGTGTTATCTACTTGGCAGCTGTAATTCTCCCGACAGTTATAGTAGTAGACAGCTAGAAAACGCCGAAAAATCTGCCTTTTATTTAACTACATACATACATGGATTAAATTAGGAATTTTATTATTTCTTATCAGGTTATTCCAAGGTTAAAGCTCAAATATATGTATGTATGTATGTATGTGCATACGTATGTATATTTATTAGTATTTTTATAATTTTCTTTCGAAGTCGAAGAGCAGCCTTCTTGGAAAAAAAACTCAGACCGAAGTGGGTTACAGAGCAGCTGATGAACAGATAAGGCAGATGTTTGACAATTTTGTTTTTATTTCTTCCGCATTATCAAATCATTTCCATTTTTCTTAATTTATTTATATCTATACATACATATTATTGTACATATATATGTGTATAGTATGTTCTATTTAGTCTTACCTTTAAAGGCCATTTTCATATTATTCAGAGTTGCACCAGTGAAATTGGTTTTATTTTTTTTTTTAGTTTTTTTTTTTTGCAACAACTTAAATATGTACGTCTGAAATTCTTTGCGGTTGGATTAAAACTAAATCGGATGAACAGCTCTGATGCGGTTCTCAGGCAGAAAAAAATAATGCCTCTATCCGTTTAGCTGATAACATTTATAATTTTTATATAATAGGTACTTTTTTGGATGTAAGAAGTAATTAATTTTATGCGGCCCTAAAGCCTTTTTCAGTTATCGAATGACATTTATACATTTTGGACAATAGAATAGTAAAAAGTACTTTCTTGTATATAATAAATATTTCATCAAATACTAGTATTTGGTGATTAAATACTTACTCGCGGTGTGTTTAAACTTCAACACAGATGTACGAGTATTATATATTTATTACTGTTTTTAAATTATGCGAACTATATGATGTTTTCTTATTTGGTTTTAAGGGAAAGTTTTTTCCACGTTTTTTTCCCAGTGAAGTGTCTCTACTTGCACAGAAGGCTCCCAACTGCAATATGATGGCCAAAATGTACCTTAACCCCAAGTGAGTGTCAAACAAAAAATCACATTTAAAATTAACTGGTGAGAAATACTCGTAGTGCTAAAAGAATATGGGCTCAATAGACCGCATGAGCTGGGCAAAAACAAAAGTGGTTTTAGCACTTACAAATACATTCATATGTATGTACGAGTATGTATGTATATATGTACATAAATTGTCAAATTTACAAGGCTTTGTAAGAGAGCGGGAGAATACGACATCATTGAAAAGGAGATAACAAATGGACTGTTTGCTGCATCTAAAAAAAAACATTTTAAAAATAATACATATATATTTTTAACAATTCTTATTCTAATAAACGGACAAAATTAGACGTCTTGAGTAAGATTGTGACAAAGAAACAACTATCAGCCAGGTTCTGCATATCACCACGAAATGAAAGTGAAATTGATTTTAATTCCACATAACCGATTTTATTGTTTTCTGAAAATCGTATGAAACAGTTTTATAGAGCGGTTTTTTGTGTTGATCAGTTATTTGAAACAAGTTAAGAAAAAACAAAATTTTGTTGTACTGCGAATGAATTTCATTAACAATAGAATTTTACAGTTACAAAAAATTAATAAACAAAATTTTAAACTTCTGTGCAAAATTATTTTTAGTAGCTTTAACGTGTTTTAAACTACTACTAATATGAACCAATCTGCGGTTATTTCTATTTACTTGTTGGAAAGAGAAAAAGAACGAATGTAAAGGATGCAGAGGAGAAGACTTCTGGATCGTTCCAATCCTTTTGACCTGCCAGAGAAATCGAAAGTTACCATTAAAATTGTAGTGAAAATTATCTTGAACGAAGAAAAAGATTTATAGAATATTTTAGATGAAATAAAGAAGGCCTTTTGATGCTGTTAAATGAAATGCTGTTAAATGAAAGATTTATAGAATAGTTTAGATTAAATGAAGAAGGCCTTTGATGCTGTTAAATGAAATGCTGTTAAATGAAAGATTTATAGAATAATTTAGATTAAATGAAGAAGGCCTTTTGATGCTGTTAAATGAAAGATTTATAGAATATTTTAGATTAAATGAAGAAGGCCTTTTGATGCTGTTAAATGAAATGCTGTTAAATGAAAGATTTATAGAATATTTTAGATTAAATGAAGAAGGCCTTTTGATGCTGTTAAATGAAATATCAACCAAAGTGGTCGAAGCGAGCATTCCACTGATTTTACAATTAGCTACGGCACTTCGTTACTTCGGAAAGGGGAGCGCACAACAAATGATTGGAAATGATGGTAATCTTGGAAAGGAGTACCGTGTCCAAAATTCTGGCCAACATGTTTGATGTATTATTTACTAATTACATTTATTATTTATTTAAATTATTTACAACAAACTATTTAATATATTTATTCAAAAAGTATTTTTTTCGTGCTCTCACAGGCCAACTGTTTTAAATACGTTTTTTTTTGTAGCAAAATTCATTTACAGAACATAAAACTATAACGGAAAAAACGGCAGAAACAATTTGAAAATGAAATTTAGTTTTATAAACCATTTAAGTGATTTCTAAAACACAAAATAGACGAAAATTACACTTTTGGCGATTTTTTGACAAAAAGTGATTTACAGAACCTGGGTGTATATGTTTTCTGGAAACTATAACTTTTGATGTTGGAATTACTCAACTGCGTTAAGAAGTTGATAAGTTGTTTTATAAATTGCTTTCGACTGGGTGTTAACCCTAATCTGTACCATAAATACGTTGTCGCCTTCATTATGTTTTCCCTTAAACGGAAAGTTATAGAGCAGTTATCGCTTATCTCTCAAATGGCGTTTGTAGATAATAAAAAAAAGGAAACATGCTTTTATATTATTTGATTTATATTTTCTGAAAGAAGGTGGACAAAAAAGAGGAGCACAAACAAAAGTTTCCTTAAATAACTTTAAACAAATAAAATATTATATGTACAATGTATAAGTTTTAAGCGAAAATCACATTGAAATAGTTTTGAATTTCTGAATGGATGAATACGACGGAAACAAGTGTCGTGCACCTGATTCATTTCTGATAACAGATTTTCATTTACTGTGCAACGAATTTAAGTTTTTAAATTGAAACTAAAACACTTAAAAAAGTTTTGATGATGTGTTCTTATTTAACTCAAAATATTGAAAACAAAAATAACAATAAAAAATTTGAGTGGTTGTCAGTGGAAAGAAAGTTGTGAGCTGCTGCAAATATTTAAAATATTTCTGTGTGTTTAATAATTCTGCTTATTAAAGAATATATGTACATAGATTGATAATTAGTTGTTTGAAGCGATCCGATCAGTGCGTTTGGACCGTTTTAAACTTATACCAAATATTCATTTTATAGTAAACAAAAATATAATTGAAAAATACTGTGATTTTATTAAATGAGAAAACAAAATCAAAGTCATCAGTATGAGCTCATTGTTAATTTATCTACACAGCAAATATATAGTAAAGCCTCGCATAACCGGACAAGTGCGAAATAAAAATATGGAAAATTAATTTTTAGACTGTCAACGTGTGCGTTGACAAGTCAAACTCAATTTGTTGGTTGCAAGGGAAAAGACGTACTCACAAGCAGCACTGCGCTGTCAGACTATAGGTCGCCACTCTTATCCTCGTGTAGAAATAATGACAAAGTTTGTGAGCAGTGGAACAACTTTTATTCAAATTTTCTATACATTCTATACATACATGCATAAGGAGTTGCATTTGCTGGCATTTTTCCCCGACTTTTGTTTTCTTTGAATACACAAAATAAATTTTTCGTGTCTGAAGAAAAGTTTAAAAGAAGTCTTTGTAAAAGTATAATTTGTGTCTCTAAAAAACGAAGTGTTTCCTAATATGATAGGTTTCACTGTATGTATAGACATTCTTTCATTTTTGTTTAGAATCTACCGCACTTGTCCGGTTGTAAGGGGTGATCGATTATAAAAAGGTTCCCTTTATGGGACGATTCAGTGTTTTATCAACTAATAACAAATTTTTTTAATTGTCTGAAATACATACAATACAGACATACATACTCTTATCACTTTTGTTATTGTCATTGTCGTATATGACTGCTAAACTTTAAGTCTCCACACATACACACATACATACATATTTGCCTTTAGTCTTTGAACTATTTAAAATAAATTTTATGACAAACAATTACAAAACAATATAGCATGACTCTTGCACACTCTCTCTCGCTCTCTCGTTCACTCTCTTGTGCGGTAAAGGTAGAACTTTGACTAAGGTGGTAGCGCTACGCCCCATGACAATTTTTTCGGTTTTTCGTTTTACAGGTCTGGTGTTATTAAACGTATTCCAATTCCAACAACCCCGCTCCTTCATAATGGCAAATTCGATGACAGCCTTTGACTCAAGGAGTCAACGTTTATTTGCCAGCAATTTGTTTTCTTTCATGTTGGAAAAAAGATCATCACAAAATATAATCTATTCACCGGCCTCCATACACGGTTGTTTGGCTTTAACGTATTTGGGTGCCAGCGGCCAGACTGCTGAAGAAATACGTAAAGTGTTAAGTTTGGAACAACAAAATAAATCGGCTTTTGCTGTCGAGTACGGCAATTTTTTAAAAACCACATTCTACAAAAATAGCAAAACTGATGACAACAAGCCCCAACTGAAAATGAGCACCCGTTTGTATGTCAATAATGACATAAGAATTTTGCAGCAATTCAATAGACTGGCCCAGGAAAGTTTTGGTTGTGAGGCCGAAAATATAGACTTCAGCCGATCCCTGACAGCGGTGCAAAAAATTAACAAATGGGTGGAGGATCAAACGGAAAAGAAAATTACAAATCTTTTACAAAAAGATGCAGTTGATGCTGGGACTACAAGCGTTTTGATAAATACGATATATTTTAAGGCGAAATGGTTGCGTCCATTTAGTGCTTATTCAACTAGTAAAAATGTGTTCCACGTAAGTCGCACTAAGCAAATTGAAGTGGATACCATGTACACAGATGATAGATTCCGTTATGCTGAGCTTAAAGCTATAAACGCCAAAGTTTTGGAACTGCCTTACGAAAATTCAGATATCTCCATGCTGGTCATAATGCCAAATAAAATAGACGGTCTGGAAGAATTGGAAAAGAATCTAAAGGGAAAAGATTTAAACGAGATTTCTAACAAGTTGGTGCCACAAAGTGTTGACGTATTTTTGCCTAAATTTCGCATAGAATTTGACATTGACTTAAAGGAAACTCTAGAAAACATGGGCTGTTCATCAATGTTCGCTACAAATGCCAATTTCAGTGATATTTTTGATAGCGCAACACCGCAAAGAATATCTGATATCAAGCATAAAGCATTTTTAGATTGCAACGAAGCCGGCTCCGAGGCGGCAGCAGCCACCTGTAAGTTGTAAATTCAATGTATCATATTGGAAAAGGAAGACATTTTTTTACTGCTTCTTTTTTTCAGATGTGAAAATTGTACCAATGAGTCTTAATTTGGATAAGAAGGTATTCCGTGCTGATCATCCGTTTATCTTCATAATATGTAGTAAGAATGCTATATATTTTGTTGGGCATGTGGCAACTTTTTTAAATTGATTAAAAATATATTATAAGAAAAATAAATTTTTTACATTTAAAATCAAAAATTCTAGACTATTCCTCCTTGTAACCTGTATCGTATTGAATGCGAATGTTTTAATTCTTGATGTTTCGTTATTGGTAAGACGTCAAGAAAAATAATACTAAAGTTAAGAGATTAATATTTGGTATTGTTACGATTTAAGAATATAAATACTTCTAACACAAAAAGAAAGCTAAATTTGAGAAGTACTTATTGAATGATATAGTAAATTGAAATGTATAGGAGGCAGTTGAGTATTTCTGTTCCTTATATTGCAAAAATTACACAGAATTCTTTCAAATACATTTGTGGCAAGTAACAACATAGAGAATTTTTTAAGGTTGCGCAAAACAAGTTATTCGGGCTGCGATATTGTAACTCAAATAGTTTTAAAAAGAAGTACTATTGCACCGACTTTTGCATCCCTGCCACACAATAATAAATACACTATAAATTCCAAACAGGCAATGACATCACCTAATGAAATTCTCAACAAAAATGTTTAGGTTGGAAAATGCAACAAAATGTTAAAATTAAATAATTGTTAGCATTTCCTAAAATTAGTTAAATTTGTCCAATACTCACATGTTTAAAAAGGCACACTTTTCATTTAATTAAGTTTTCTGTTGCTATTAAATATATTCACAACTCAAAATCAACCGTTGTTTTATCGTCTATTTTGACTTGTAGTAAATAGTTGGACAACTGAAAGGAAATGCAAGACTGTTTACATTCTTGTATATATGTAGAATATTTTGAAACAGCGTTGCCAGAGTAGCTGCTTCAAGAGTTAAAAAGCCGCTTGATACACATTTGAAAGTTTCAAGAATCAGATTATCTCATTTTGAAAATATATGAAATACACTGACGAGAGTTTATATGTATATTCATATGTTTGCATATGAATTTAGGCACCGGCAAAATATAGAGCTGGGCGCTAAATTATTATACATATTATAGATAGTAAAATGTTGACTAATAAACGTGAGATGGCGCTGCAACCTGTGAGTAAATAAAGAATTTGAAGTATAACAACAACATATAATTGCAAAAAATGTTGTATTTACATACACACATACATACATATATAGATACAAACATATATGTACGTGTATTATATGTATCGTCGTAAAGCAGCCTTTGGTCTTCGAGAGCATTGTATTGTTTTGAGCAATATCACGTTTGCCACGCTGCAGCTTCCGATCTGAAGGCATAGTTCCTATAACTATATTGTATATATATTCCATTGAGCAAATTTTTAGCTTGAAAGAGAATGATTTAAGTTAATAATTGGAAACATGATGAACATTTGCATTATTTTGTTTCAGGCACCATTTTTGTTGTTTACGGACGACTTCGGTCCTGTTTTTCTTATATGTACATACATAAATTAATAGGTTGATAAAGGAAGTTTTTTAGTTAAAAATTATTGCAGCATCTTAATTTTCCTTCTATTCTTAAATTAAGTCTTAACATGTTTTTATGACAAAACAATACGTCAAATACGAGTAAAAGCTTTCCAATTTTAACACATTTCACTTCCGCAGGTAGGTAGGTATGTACATATGTATGTAAGCGCCTGTAATATGTACATATGTCATACTAACAAATAATAAGATAAAGATACATTTTTTATTTGTATTTTTATGTTAAACTTTGGCACTACCAAAACTATTTTTTCATTACTTTTGCTTTTTATTATATTGAATATCTTTTTTTTAATTTAATGCCGTTGTATGTAATATATAAGGAATAAAAAACAGCTGATAAATAATAGGACTTATAATTTTATTGATAATCATTATAAAAACAACACAAATTTTTCTGGTGCGTAAACTTATTGTTGACTTACTGTATGTACTAAATAAAGTAACTGCTCCTATTAACTGTACTCTGCTTTCTGCTTCTACTAGTTGATTTAAGCACAAGTACAGCCATCGTTATTCTAGAGAGATTTTTTGTTTCTAAAAATAATTCATAATTTTATTTCATATAATAATAACATCGAATACAAACATACTTAAATTTAAAACAATTAAAACTAATTTAACAATCATTTTTTTTCAGGGCACTTCCAGTGTGGGCAACACTTTGGATACGATTTTGTAAGATCGACTGGCACAAAACTGCATTCTTTCGCTCCATAAGCATTTGGACAACTTAAAAAATATTGTTAAGAAAACAAATTCAATCACTGTGTTAAACATCGAATGTTTCAAAACAAATGCAAATTATAATAGAACGTGTTGTTTACCCTTCTATAGCGTATTCATCATAACGGTTGCCCTGACAAACCACCTGACTACATTTTCCGGGCACTGTTTTTGCTTCACCTTTTTTCAGCAACAAACCATAAACTTCACAATCTGAATGACAAATTTATGTTAAAATTTGAAAAACAAAATCGTGTTATGAAATTAAAAAGTCTCAATTTGGGCATAATCAATGACAACAGATACGCAAATATTCTGAAAAACTTAATTACCGGAATAACAAGTTGTTAGCAGCGAACAACAGATTAATAATATCAAACAAATTTTCATACTTATTTATTTATTAAGAATTTTGTAAAGTAACCAACAAATTTTGCCCGTTTCGAGAGATGATGATGAACTGATTCAAAACGTGATTGTCTGAAGCTTATTAAACTTGAACAGGTATTTGACTTAAAAGATAATGCTTTGATGTTTTTTGTTTGCCCATTGTATTAAAGGTACGAAGGTGGTATCAAAATTATACAAACAGACACGTACATACATACACATATATATAAATGAAGGGATAAGTTAATGTAAATGAATTTAAAAGAAAAATCTGTTAAAGTTTTTTTAAAGATTTTCACTGAAAAAAATCGATTCAAACGAAATTTATCCAATAAGAAATACTATAGTCGAGGCGAGTTCAGTAATTCGTTTAATAACGACAAAAATGAAATGTTTACAATTTAGGCGAATTTACAGCAGGTAAACTCGCTGGTACAACAACAAAACGCGCCGAAACCCCAATATTTTGTTTTTGTTAAAAAGTTCGCTAAATGTTCAAAAAAAAGTAACTACTGAAATGTTGAGTCTCTGGAAGCCGAATTCATAATAGGCGAACTGATGATCTTTTTATTTCCTACAAACGCCTGACGGAATGTCAAAATTTTAAAATCAAAATATTATTTTTCGATTTTTCCCACAACACTTAACAATAATTATATATTAACTTGCCACTTTCGACGAGATTTGTTGTACTGGTGCTGGCTCACTTCTTATGGGCTTTAGATCTAAGATATAGATTAATAATAAGACCTTTTCTGAAGCAAAATCTACCGGCTGGCAAAACATTCAACTTAAAAGTTTTTATAACAAAAATTCATAAAATTTTCTAAACAATTGAGATGACATTAATTTTTGGGAAATATTTAATTTGACAGTTTTTGCTGCTTGTTCAAACATTCAGCATCTGTACTCTTAATTTGGAACCACCCTCGTAAGCAACAGATTAAATTCGCTTGCCATGATTGATAACCTTTTTGTATTATACCCACTTACATGCTGGAAAAAATAAAATAATGTTTTAATATGCACTTCTGAGTTGGTCTTTTTCTTACTAAATGCTTTGCAATGCCAGCCACATTGAGAAAAGTTCAATTTCTACTTTCGATCTTAAATCATGATAACGATCAGCTTAGACAGAAACCTTAGCAGAGGCAATGCCACTACAACAAAATTAAGTGTTATCTTGTCTGCTTACACTCGAATGCCTGAAAATAAAAATGATTCACTAAAAATAGTTTCAAATGTTTGCCCAATTAATAATACAGTCGCGCCTATAAATATAGCACAATGCAAATAATTGGAGATTTTCCACATACTTCTTCTTCTTCTTTTGGCGCTACAGTCCGTGGTGAACCTGGGCCTCAACCAACAAAGTTATTCTTTGTTGTTGTGTCGAAACTAGTGTGTTTTTACACGGTAGGGAAGTTACCCCCACGCACAACCTCCGAAACCTGGAGGACCGGGTCCTGGTTTAGACCCCTGGACAGAGGGGATTCGCTGCACACTTTGGTTCACCTCTAAGCGGGTGCTGTAGGGGCTATCCAGGGGCGCCACGGGGAGGCAGTATGTCAGCTTGACCAGTCCATTTTCAGGGATCGCTGCTGGCTTCTCGCCAGGTTGAGAGCAATCAACAACTTTGCCCTGAGTGCACTGGCCCATCCCCCCCATTTTCCACATACACCTGCCTGTATTTCAACTTCTTTCTAGCTAAAATTATAATTCATTAAATTAAATGAATGTGTATGAATGGATTTTGGGGCTAAATTTTCTAACACATTCGATTTGGTTGATCAAGGAAGAGGGCGAATGTTCATAACGATCAGCGTTTAGAATCGCGGTCTTGTTGGTTACACTCTGCAGCCAGCGAAGACACAGACAAATTGGAGACTATTGAAACTATCGTAATCCATTATCACAGGCTACACGGAAGTTGTGTCTTTGATGGAGTCTGCGATGTCGTGCGAACACTCTCAGCATCGTCCTGGGAGTAACATAATTTGTCGTTGTGAACAGGAAGCGCAATGAGTTCAGGTGCTGAGTTACCTCGCACAAAACACCCCTTTGGCAAGACCGTAGCAACTTCGATTAATGTGGATTGTCGCCACAATATTTTTAGGATACAAAATGTTTATGTGGAAGAATTTTATAAAAAAAAACTTGATATTATTCCATTTTCGAATTTCTACTTTCTCTACGGATTATTATAAAATATAACCTGAAATTAAGTTCTTACAGTTGTCTGTCTGGTACTACGGACCGCAATATAAGCTGTTTTTTCGTATATTTTTAATAAAAATAATTTTAAATGTTAAAGCTCCCTGTATATAAACACTCAAATAATCGACCAAGCAAATCCGTCATATGTGAGACACAACAATTGCCATGTCCTTTTCTAAGAAAATTTGGACTTAAAAATATCCCGAAAAATCGTTGAAATTAAAAAAAAAAAAGAAAAACAACAAACAATGGTCCACAACAATTTGTCTATTTTAGAACGAAATTTTTGCGCCCACAGTTACAATATGTCGGTGTGATTTTAAAACGTTCTTTTCATTCGATCTGATCTAATCAGGAACTCGACACCGTGATGCTATAATTTCTGTCAGGTCTGCACTTTTTCGAATTTGTGCAAATACTTATTCACTAACTCGTTTGATAATTTATTTTTAAGTGCAAGCTTTTATTCGCAAAGCTCTTAATGTCTTAAGCTTTCAAATAAAATACAGATCTCGGTTTGTGGCACTAAAACGCAACAACAAATCGGAAAAATCGAGAAACAAAAACAAAAACAATTATAATAATAAATAAAAATATAAATGTATAAATTCAGAAACACAAAAACGGCAGACAAAATACTTGTTAAACAAGTATTTTGAAAGACATGAAATTTGTATTCAAGCTTCACCTCATACTTAAGCTGTTGTATTTCGTTTCTTTGATTTTTTTCCAGCAAATATGTGCGTCGTTAATAAACCTTTAAGACAGAGTTATTAGTTTTTCAAAAACAATCAAACAGTTAACACAAGTTAAAGCATGATGAAAACAATTGTAAGTGGCGAGGATTGCAGTTCAAAAAAAAAAAAAAATGGAAAAAGAACTTTCAGTTCCGCAACAACTCCGATAAATATTCAGAAACTGCTAAATTATATTATTCACTTTTTTGCTATATGGTTGCTTTTTAAGGTACTACTGACGGTCAGTGTGTGTTTTGTGGTGGCGGATGTTTCCCACTTAGTAGGCCATCATGAGACAACGACACCCAAGTCGGGACCTGCTAATCCCTATGTGTTCAGTTATCAGGCTGGCCGGGCCCCCGGTCATGTAGACCGTCAGCATACCGAGGTATCCGATGGCACCGGTGTCATACGTGGAGCCTTTTCTTATGTGGATCCCAAAAATCAGGTACGCACTGTTCAGTATGTGGCAGATGAGGATGGTTTCCACCCACAATTAAGCCATGAACTCGAAGACAGCGAGGCCGTCAAAAAAGCCAAACAAAAACACTTCAACTTATACAATCGCATTGCGCAAGAGCACGCTGCTGGCGCGCATCAACCAGCGGTAAGTGTTGCACACATACACATTTATTAAAGCTCTTTATTAAAAAGGAGGGCAAAAATGTTAAAGCTTTTAATTTACTCTTTTGTTTTTTCAACGATCTACACAGGCCCCTCTCACTGGTCCCCATCAAACTGAAGCTGTTGCTAGAGCCGCTCACAAGCATTTGAGTCTGTACGATCACATTGCTGCCGAACATGCGGCAATTGGTGCCCAACAGGAAGCCGAACGTTTGGCTCTTGCCGCCAACACAGAACACGGTCACGATGAAAACGGTCAATACCATCCCGAACGTTATTGATGATAAACGTGAATAGAAGTAGAAAAAAATTTAAATGTTTGTTTTTGTTGCCAAAAAAAAAAAAAAAAATCTGTAGTTGAAATTAAAAATGGGGTTTGTGTTCATGTTTTAAAACACAATCTAAATACACACACACGTATGTATGTACATAAATATATGTATGTAAATACTTAGAAATATGGAAATATACAAATACGATTTGCATTTTGATATAAATTCTATGGGAGTGCATTCGAAATAGAATTGAAGTAGAAAAATTTACAGTAAAGATTTTTTCAAGAGATTTCAATACCTTTCGAGTTTGTTTTCGAAATCACCCGATGCTGAAATATATGTAGATATGGTTTTTATTCTGCAAGTCGAGCCATAAAGCATGAAAATTGTAGGGATTAATACCTGCAACTGATTTGCTAAAAAATATAGTTGTTAGATGAAAGTCGGGCAAAGAACTCTTCCAAAATTTAAAGCTTGAAATATCAACTGTAAGTGGAACTGCAAGAATAGTTTTTCTGTTAACAGAACTTCGACTTTTTATCGCTAGTTTTCACATCTATCATATAATTAGCTAAAATCTTTCCAGCTGGCAAATTTTCCCACATTTCCCCACTACACAATTATGTTGAGAATTAAAATTTTCTGAACATAATCTAAAGATCTATTCACCGCGGACAAAGTATCAGTTACAAGCTGAGTAATTATTTCATTTCATGCACGAATCTTCAATGCAAAATTATACTTAAAATTATTTTATTTTTCGAATTATTATTCATATATACATATTTTCATATTGCCAGACTTATATTCTGGTTGTAGAAATAAATAAATATTGTTTAATTGATTTCACTTTTTTAGTTTTGCTTGTTTTGGATCTAAAAAATTACAAATGATGAAAGAAAACGAACCGCTTCAAAGCCGCTGCTTTAATAAACTCAATCAAAATCAGTCATTGAAAATGCGAAACTCTAACTATAGATATTTTAAAATTTTAAAAAGTTTAAAAATTTTCCCAACTTATGTGAATTTTAAATTAAATAAAAAAAAATAATCTAGCCACTATCTTAGAAATAAAGTATATAAAGTAAAAAATAATGTTACATATACTAGAAGAAAAATATTTGTTTCAAATTGTTTCAGTGTTATTTTTTAACCTCCAGTCACCTCTCCATTGCCGTCACCTGCTCTTTGAGATAATCCAAATGATTGACGCTGTCGTTCATGGCGTCATAATGATAACTGACATGTTGCAATATCAATGACATTTTATTCAAATTCTGAGCACTATAATCTGAAACAATATCAACTTGTGTGAAATTGCGAATAGCTTGATTTAAAATCTACAAAAGATATAAAATGTTATTTTGTTTTTCTTTGCTCTTGTTCATTTGAAGTACCTCATTTGACTTAGAACTTCGTACAACTTGACGAGCCACCGAGCCCATATTGTTAACATTGACTGCCACTCGGGCGCAAAGACGTTTCTTGCTTAAATTAAAAATAAAATCAATTTTGACATTATTTTTATTAGTATCGTTCGGTTAATACTTAATTTAAACAATTTAATTGCAAAATACCATTTCATTTTATTTTACCACGGCCTGAATATTAACCTAAATAATAAAATTTCTGTACCTACATAAGTCCATACATATGAGTAGATATTAAAAAAAAAATCTTTAAAATTAAATAGTTCCAATAAGCCTTGTTGTTTTTGTAGCAAAATGTTTACGAAGTGTAAACAGTTTCGTTTGCGCTAAAAGTTTATTTATAAATTTGAAAAAACTTGTACTTTTTTGTTGGTTTAACAGCCTGATTTCAATATTAAAAATATTTTCTTTTTTCGTGGTTGGCGGATTGAAAACTCGACCATGGTAGTTTGGTAATAGATTCGATATTAAGCCATTTTCAGGTCTTTAGTCCACTACAAAGCTGTCCTAAAGCATATATATAGCTATAGTTTAAACAAATCCTGTTTACATTAACCTGAACGGACAAACTGCTTACATGCTTTTTTAAACACAGCAGTCAATTAAATACTTTTAAGTCCTTGCATGCAGATCTGTTCTGTAAACCGAATTGTTTTGAAAAACGAAACATTTTTAAAAACAATCAAGTGGTTATTTGACGTTCTACAAACTGTTCGGTTTGTTAATATTTAAATTAAAGTTCGAATAAAACAATTAAACATCAAAGTCAGCTGTTAAAGTAAAGAAACTTTAAATTTAAGCACCATCATTCAGAATGCCTGCAACTGTTATTTTAAGTTACAGTTTAGTTAAATGTATTAAAAAAATAGATTCTTTAGCCTTAAAGTGAGACAAAAATTTATTTAAAAACAGAGCTTCTTTAGCGATTTATTAGAGACAGAGATATAGTTTTGGTGTTTACTCGAGTGGTTTGTATCTAACTGGCTCTTTATTTAAATCAAAAAGAGATACAATGTCTGTCTTACATGCTAAAAAATAGAATCAAGAATGTGTCGGAATTGTGCATGTTGCTTACGATGCAGATTCACACGCTTAGCAATCCAAAAGGGATGTTTCAAGTTACAATTTCAAGTCGCTGTGAATCTGCACGTCAACATTATTTATTACTGTTTGTAAAAAGAATGTAGTCATATTCCATTATATGACTATATGCATATTATTTTGCTATTAAAAACCTAGAACATTTGATTTACTTTCGATGTCGATTGAGTCGATTTAAAACCGAGTAAAACTATCTGTCCTCAGTTTACAGAACACGAAAACGAAACGTTTATTTACGATTCGGTTTAAAGATCTGCGCGGATACCTTAACTTTAATTTCGATTTGCGGACATAAAGCATTAGAATAATGTGGTAGATATTTCCTAATCGTGTCTGAGAAGTAGTAATTAAGAACATTCAGCCTCACAGTGACATTATAGGCACCATGTAGATTGCAAACTTTTGAAACCTTCCTTTATCTGGTCCTTCAGCACTTTTTCTTTGGCCATTCAGCCGTCCAACCAAAGAACTTTTACTCGATGTAGAGCAAAATCTTTGTACCAAACGGTGTCATTTTTGATGACAGGGGTCTAAATATTGCCGTGACCATGTAGTTTGATACACAGAACCATAATCAATCAAAACCTCGATTAATATTAATTAACACTGTTCTTGGCAAGAAATTTAACGCAAACATTTTATACTTACCTGTCATCAAACAAATGCCTAGCGCTGCTACTTGATGCGGAAGCCATCTGCAATGAAGAAATTACCAAATTTCTTATTCGAAGTGAAAAAGCTATAATCTTATTAATAATAAATCTGTTTCAATACTTAACGTTAGTAATCAAAGCGAATGAAAATGCAATTGCTTTCAATTTTATTCTATCAGCTATTTACACAATCAATAAAATTTTTTATTTATGGTATTCTCGCAAAATAAAGTATTATTAATAAAAGTTTTCTTTACGCTATTATGTGGTTGTAAACAAACACAGAATAAATAGATCGAGGTGGGAAGATGGTCAGATGTTGTTTGCGTCACTATTTTACAGTGAGTGTAAGTGCCAGGGATGGCAAGTTCACTGCAATTTTACTTTTATTTGTGCAATTCTAGGTATGCAGACTCCCAAAAACCTGTTTTTGAAAAATTTACGGTATGTCTTCATGTTGACATGTACACAATTTCAAACCCGGCAGCTAAAATGTTATTTTAAAAGGAATAAAGAATACAAATTTACTAAGTGATAGTTATCATCCTTGCAATGCATTTTGCTTTGATTGAAATCATCTCTGTCTTCAAAGGATTAAATCAAGGCGGATTGAATTCGCTTTGGCTGAACTTACAAAAGTCGCCAGACATCGTTATTAATGTTGTTTAAAAAAGCTAATAGGGGACTTCCATCGAAGCGAAGTGTTGTAAGGCAAATTGTTTATAAAAAAGACCTCAAATATTTAAAGAAAATTATTAGCAAGAAATATATCAAATTCAAGATAAACATATAGCAAAATGTTGCTGAGGTTATTGGCATACATTTTAAATTCATATGCTTGTTCTTAAAATATGTATGTATGTACATTGTACATTGTACACACATACGTACATATATGACTAAGTAACCAGAAAAGTTATTTATGGGCCCTGGATTTTTTTTCAAAAATGTTAATTTATTATATTTGTTGTATAAGAATATAAAAACCATACAAAATTTCATATTGTACTACATACATCTGTACAAAAATATTTTATCCATTATCGTTAAATTTTTACTTAATACAAATAAAACACTTAAAAACTCATTGTCATATTTAAATTCTATATCACGTCTGTTAAAACCTGCATTCACATAACAGATTACGCTTTGAGCTCTTCCTTTACTGGGTCCAAAGCAACAATCTGCTCTTTTGGTAACTGATAGCCAGATTTGGGTAAATATTGGTGTTTTTTTGAGAAGGGCCTGATAACAATGTGGGCAATGCAAGTACAAATGGCAAAAATAGAGAAATATTTGAAACTACGTCTACCACCGAAACGGTTAAAGGCTAAACCTCCAACTAAAGAGCCTATACTAAATCCCAAGCCATCATCCATGCCGGCCATAAGACCTTGCACCGTAGCTGAAGTACCAGGTGGAGCCACAGCCGAGGCGTACGCCACAATACAAGTGTAGCAGAGAGCATAAGTGCAACCCTGACAGAATAATTCGACACCAACTAAATACCAGGGATTTGGTATCCAGGATATCAGAGCCAAACGTATGGCATAAAAGAAAAAACACAAGCTCATACAGTGAATGTAACCCAGCTTTTTAATGATTTTACCGCTGTAAAAAAATATGGGAATTTCGCTGGCTAAACATTCAGCCGCCACCACACAGCCCTCAATTAATTTTATTTGCGAAATAAATCCGGTCTGTTCTGCTACTTCCTCCAGATGCCAAAACATGAAGTAGATGATAAAAGAATCTATTATGCCAGCTATAGTGGCAAATACTAAAAATATGGCAATCGCTGGCTGTCTTATCAAGTCCCAGACATCCTTAAATATGGACTCCGAAGAGCATAATTTCGGCAGTTGAAGCTTAGAAACACTCAACAAATCGAAACCACTAAATATTAGCATGATTATTAAGGCGGGAACAATGCTTTTGACTTCACCCAAAGTCCAATAATCGACCACAATACCGGAAATTAAGGCGGTGACACCGAATCCTATGGTACCCCAAACCCGTTGTCCACCATACTTGTGCTCTTGGCTCTCGCCCAACATATCGAAACAAATGGCATCCGATATGGAATTGGTGACATTAAAACCAATTGTTCCGGCACACATTAATATCACAAAAAGCCAAAATATCACAGACGTATAAAGGCATTGGGACTTGGGCGTTGCAGTTCGCAAGTAACAGGACCCATTGAATACAGTAACATTGTTGTGGACAGAGCTGTAGTCTTTAACACACACGTGCAATTGCAAAGAAGAGTTGCCAATCGTTGATGTTGTTAAATTTGCAAAATCGAGGGCTGGATCGAATGGATCTATGAACAAGGTTTCCAAGTTAGAGTGGTCATCGTGACATCGGGCGTTGTGGTGTGCAAATGTACATAGATTCGTTTTGCTCATGAGCTGGAAAGAAAAATAAAGTATCTATTGTAATAACTAATCGAGTTTTTATTTCAACATTTACATACATATATATATTCATATACAACAGATTTATATTGTATATAGAGCTTTCCATACACTTGTGATAATTATTTTAAAATTATATGTTCATATGTGAAGATACAACTATTATATAACTATTTGATGCCGTTCAATTATTTATTCAATTATTCGGGCCGATAATAAAACGTACGTTTGAAACTGTTACGTCTATCCGACGACACGGCATTCAACATCGACTTTCGCCAGTATCTACTTCCAAGGACACAATACAGAATTGTAAACTATTTAAGAACATAATTTTGCCCAGTTCAACTATCCCTCACACTAATGATATTCAACATCTCACGATTAAGTCACTGAAATAGTTGGCTGGTAAGCAGTTTTTTGCTTACGTGAAAAATTTATGTATAGAAATTAATTGTTTTTCCTATAAATTATCTGAAGAAGAGAATTCGAAAAGATCACATTATATTGAAATTCGAAAAATAATTCAGTTCTTATATGAAAATTTATTCGATTATTTGCTTAAATATTTAGTTGAATTGTCGTTCCCATTATTTGGAGAAAATACATTATGGCTTCTATTGTAGTAGCAGTTTCAAAACTGTCACCAGAGAAATATGTAACTACTTCAAGCTAAAAGTTATTCATAAAAGCCCGTTGATAGACATGGGACGGTACAAGACCGAAGTCAAATCAGATTTTTTGTAATGAAATAAAAGTCTTGCGGCTACAACCGGTAATACTTATTTTAGGAATGTAATTATTTTAGAAATCTGAATCTTGTTCTGATCGGTAAAAGCTGCTGTTTATATAGAAATAAGCTGAAGTATCGCCCTCGTCTATTTTATGTATTACTGCGAACTATAGATAAGTACAATTTCGATTAGAAATTGTTGCTGCATTTGTCGTATAATTTTTTATTTTTTTTCTTAAACAAATTTTGTCTATTGGAAGTTAATGTGGTAAGATAATGATACGAGTGCTATAACAAGTACTTAATAAACAACCTGCTATATTGTTAGTAAGCAAATAAAATAAAATTTATTTATATTAGGACTCCAGAAACTTTTATCAATACTCGTATTTGCAATGGTCACAAAAGAGCTGCCCACCTTTCAGTATTTGTTTTCGTTTCTCAAAATATTTTACTTGAATAATTGACTTTAAGAAAACCAAACATCAGCTGTTAAGTTTCGAACCAGTGATACCTTTTCAGTATTTTTGCGGTCAGCGTAAAAATTTTTTCTCTTGTCAAAATGCATTCGAAAAAACTAAAACTTCTGTTAGAAATGAAATTCTTATTCAAAAAATTAGGCAAAAGGACATACAATCTTTTGCGGTTTTAAGGAAAATTTAAATAAATAATAATTTTAAGAAAGAAAATCTTTTTTCTAATACCGACTATTGATGCCCAGAAATTGAACTGATTTCTATATTGAAGGCTCCCAATTAACTTCTTTCTTATACATTTTTTAAGCAAGGACTGATTATTAATTATACCAAGTTTCAACAAAGATTCAGGCTTCTGATGCAAAAAAGGGTATTGGGGATACCGCGACTAGATTAACGCAATAGATTTTTTATTTGTTATTAAACACTTTTTTTAAATTAGTTGATTTTTTTTAAGTGCATTGACTTAACAATTGTCATTGGAAGGTGTTAATTTGTTTTTTCTATAATTTCCAAATAGGTTTAGTATACACGTAAAAAAAAGAGAGTTATAAATCGAAACATTTAAAATATTCTTTTAAATTCTTCACTACAAAAAATACAATATTTGTTTGCGAAAACTTTCAAACAGCTGCTTTTGTGTGATTATAGTTAAAAGTTAGCGGAAAGATAATCCATCCCACCATTTGTCACCATATTTTCAACTCTAAGTCGGATTTTGGTAGCAGCCCGGTACTCAGCAATATCGAATAAGATAATCCATTACCCTAAACAATAGATATATAATAATTGATCGAAATCTATACTTATTTATTTATTAGGTCTACCCAGGGTTGTGTGAAGGCTTAACTTTATAAAGCATATTATTTTTGGTTGCAATTACGAGCTCTAACTCTGAATTCAGGTACCGAATTTTAAAGAACAGAAACTCATGCGTGATCTGTAAAACTATAGTTTAAAACTAACGCTATAAAAATACACGAATTTAAATAAAAATAACATCGGAATTAGCACTGATTTCGAATTCTAAAATAAAAGCGTTTAAGAGGGAAAATTGGCTTAAACTACTGGTATGTTTTCAATTTATTTTAAGGTAAAATACATAAAAATGCACATATTTGGCGTTCTATTAATGTACTGGCGCGTTCACCTGTTATGAATACGCCCGACAATCTTTAATTTATTGCCGCCTTATGATTGTGTGGTGCACTTACTTGTTCATTGCAAATCGGTAAATCCGTCAAATTCATTGTCACGTTCCAGACTTCGTTTGAGAGAAATGAAGAAGGAGTCGTTGGTTGTGGCAGAAAATAGAAGGCGGCATAGGCCAAGGTCATGGCCATAATTAAAGCAATAAAAATGAGTTTGCGAAAATACTGAAAGAGAAAAGCATTTTGAAATAAATTTTGTATGAAACTACAATTAGATAAAATAGTTCTTTGCAAGGTGGCAGCACTAGTGCAGCTGTCAAATTATAATTCTCATTATAAACATGTGATCCCGCATATGAACAGCCAAATTTCATGAATTTGTAGATACAAATTCAATGCAATTTTCATATAAAACTGTTCGCAAGTCTCACAGACATGGTGAAATAATTTAAGAATATTAGTTATTACATATATAAAACAGTAAAACCCCACTTAGTGTGTTTCAACAATGAAATGAGAACGTGCACGGCATGAAAATGCAACGCAGAGGGAGGACAACTTAAATTGCGTTTTGCTCCAAAACTTGTTGTGACACATACTTATTTGTATTTATTGTTATATTGTTGGCATATTGCTGCAACGTTGCCACCTGATAGACATACACAAGTATAGTTTGAAACTTACAGCAAAATAATCTGCCACAAAACCAAACAGAGGTTTAGCTAAAACATATATTATTGGTAGAATAGAGGTGATGTAACCCATTACCTCGGGCGCAATCCCCAGTTCTTTGCCCCAAACTGGCAACTGTGGTAAAATTGGACCCATAGCTGCATATATGCAAATGTAAAAGACAAACAAAAAGTATGTGTTTTATATAGAATTAAAATTTTAAAGTAAATAGTATATTAAAGCACAAAACACTTACCCGCCATGAAGCAGAAATAATGGGCCTTTATCGGTAGCAAATTCTTATTTATTTTCACCATTATTACTGGCGAAATAATAGTTCGAAATATTGGAAATTTTGCCGTAATTCAGTTGCCTTGACTTAGGGGTGAAATAGTTTTCTAAAAACAGCTGATTTTTATTTAATTAAAATTCTCTACATTGTTTTGCGCATTCAATCGCCTTCACAGCAGTACTCCTACACTTTTCTCATGTTACGCGTCCGACCAGCTCCAGCCAACTGTTGCAGGCATTCCGAAAACGATTTTTACTCACTCCTGACCGTGTTTCTGCAGTGTTTAGTGCGATTTTGTTGCTGTTCGCTTGTACTCCGCTCTGTAATCTTAAAAAAATAATATACGATAAGACGTTCTGCTTGTGTTTTTAATGGTTTGTGATCTTAACTTTAGTTTCTAGTTGTCGATAATATAGAATTCACTTTGCAAATATAAACAATTCATTTAAGTCTGCCCTTGAGGGGTGTCGCAAAGACAAAAATTAGTTTTTTCAAGTGCGGCGAGACTGGTGTTGTTGATAAGAGCAGTACAGGCTGTACGAAAGATAAACAATAAACCTTTATCAGGTTTTATTGTTGTTTTTGTGCTATTAAATTTGCGGCTAATTAAGAATCTAAAACAAGTTTTAGTGGCCACTCTGAGACAGTTGTGGTTACGACTTAAGCAGCTTAAGTGTTTACTAATGCCGGGCCTAGATCTTACAACAAGTCATACAACATACAACAATAGAATAAGTCTGGTGGTGTTAAACCCCAAAATTCCTGGTTTTTTGGTTTAATTTGGTCAGCGCAGTCGCAACGCAGCATTTTGTTGTCCGCCTGAATTTGTTTGCGCTATTTCACCTCTTTTACTATTTTACTAAATGAAATATTAAAAACGGAACAGCTTTTTATCCCTTCCTTATTTTTTTTTATTTTGTGTGTTTTGAAACTGAGAAGAAACTCAGATTTTCTATATTCTTGGAAATAGTTAAACATTTTTCTTATCTTGAAATCTAGAGGAACTGGACCCACGAGTACGAGTACTTTTGCTTTATCTAGCGAACAATTAACATTTCAAATTCGTGTAAATTTAGTCTCGTTTCGTTGATTTCATCAAGAATTTTGGTTTGTTGATTTAAATAGTTGTCAGATTAAACGCAAAATTAAAAATGAAATGTTTTTTAATAGCAAACAATGGATATTATGAATAAATTCAAAGCACACGGTGGGATTCAATTTTAGCAGAAAAACTTAAAATAATAATAATAATAATAACAATAATGCCAGCAAGTGAATAGAAACTAAATTCAACATCATTAAAAAATGCACTAAATTTAAATAAAGTTTTGTTTTGTTATTCTTGTTGTTTTTAAGATTTCGCAAAATTATTATTGTTTTTTTTTATTGCTGGGCCAGGAAGCTGCCAAAATTAGTGAATAAATAATAATATATTTTAAAATTTGATTGATGTTGTTTCAAATTAAATTACAATAATTGGGGTATTTTTGATTTTAAAAACTTATGCAAAAAGAGCCTCTTGAACAGAGTTCTTGTCCATGAACTATTTTGCTCCCATTAATAACGTTCGCAACTTAAACCACCACGAAGAACAAAATAAATAAATTTTGGGTGATTTATTATTTTTGAATAATAAAAGTAATTTATAACATAAAGATATTTATCAAAAAAAAAAAAAACTTTTTGAATGATTTTTTGCCGATTTATTATCATTATTTTTTGAGTAATAAAAGTAATTTATAAAATGGGGACATTTATAAAAACAAATACTTCCTAAATGATTTTTGCGATTTATTTTTATTACAATTTTTGAGTAATAAAAATAATTTATAAAATAGACACATTTATCAAATATATAAAATAATTTTGTAATTATTATTTGCCGATTTATTAATATTATTTTTCAGTAATAAAATAAAGACATTTATCAAAAAAAAACTTTTTGAATGATTTTTTGCCGATTTATTATCATTATTTTTTGAGTAACAAAAGTAATTTATAAAATGGGGACATTTATAAAAACAAATACTTCCTAAATGATTTTTGCGATTTATTTTTATTACAATTTTTGAGTAATAAAAATAATTTATAAAATAGACACATTTATCAAATATATAAAATAATTTTGTAATTATTATTTGCCGATTTATTAATATTATTTTTCACTAATAAAATAAAGACAGTTATCAAAAAAAAAACTTTTTGAATAATTTTTTGACGATTTATTATTATTTTTGAGTAATAAAAATATGTAGTTTATAAAATAAAAACAGTTTTTACAGCCTAATCTGCTTTATTTAAGAAAAATTTTTTTTGTTGCCATCAAATTAACAAATGGACTAAGTACGAGTACGAGCAACTCGTAGCCGGGGCGGACATATCACGGAAATGATACTTAAAATTGAATGTCATGAAATTATCTACCAGATTAAAATCACCAGAATCAATCCGAACGATTGTCAGGAGAAGTTACAAATTCATTCGCGATAGTAAATTTATCTGTCAACAAAAATTGGCGACTTATGACGTCAGATTATTGTATTGGCAGAAATCGCCAGCTCTATTGTCACACATCGCCAGCAGACTTAAGGCATTCATATGCTTGGCCAGTGCTGCCAATTGAATTATTTCTCCGATAATGACATCAGTGTCAGTTACATTATTTCAACCAAATGCCAATGAAGAATCAGTTTAAGCTGAAAGTCCATACCACGCGCCATACGCGTTAATGCGTTTTAATTGTATGTAGAAACAGAACAGTAGAAACATTGTAACAGCATAGAACGCCAAAATTAGGTTCATTTTGTACTTTTGAACGCGTCGCAGGCGTCATTAAAAGTGATCAGCTGTTTTTGCAAATTAATTATAAAAAATACAAATAGGAAAATAATTTTTGTTATACAAGTAAAACGGTTTTTAGTAACAAAACTTAATTTCTTACAAAAATCTCAATTTCATCCATTTTAGTGTTTAATATGTATTTCTTTTCTTTTTAGCTTAACAAATTTATAGAACAGCTGATTATTATTTTGAGGCGACAAGAGCGGCATGTAACTTGAATTTAGAGCTTTAAAATTATCTGATCATGGTTGCCAGCTGTCTGACAATATTGCTATCTTGCACTGGACTGACAATGTTATTGCTGACAACGTTTTGATTCCCAAAATTCATAGTTCATGTAGTTGTTGGACTTTTTGGGCATATCAGGACTTGACAATATTGTAAGATCTGGCAAATGTCTGTACTTACATACTTCATGGTTTTGAGTTCTCAAGCTTAAAAAAAACCCCCCAATAAATTTACACACTCACACAAATATTCAGATCTATTAACGACATATGATGGCATTCTTTTAGATATCTTATAACATAAACAACTTTGTAAATAAGTACATACATACATACATACACACACATATATAATAAACCACAAGGTAAATAAAATAAACTCTCAAGTACAAACATCAATAACCCACAGTTGTCCATCATTTTTCATACCTGTTTCTGAATGAACAGATTCCGATTCTCAAACAAAAACGACATCATAAACCAAATGAGAATATTTACCTACATTTTAAATAGGTTTTTTTTTCTGTGTTCTCTTGACGTCGCCTGTCGGTTATTAAAATGGGAATTCCCACCAGCAAAATTCTAAAAAATAAAATCACAGATTTAATGATATAAGAAAAACAAAAAATATGAACACACGTAAGATAAAAATTAAAAAAAAAAGTACAAGATAATTTTCAAAAATCCAGCAAATATTTTATCCGCATCAAATTACATTCAAACCAGAGACTGTCCACTAAGATTTGTGTAAGTGGGCATTTACATCAGGCAAATGCTTTCAGCTAAGCATAAACCTAAAAGACTTTTAGGCATTGTGGTGAGGGGAACAGAATTGGCGTACAGAACTTGCTTGTACTTTCAATTCGTTTTACTGTCTTATTTGTACTGGGCAAAAAGCAGGAGCGTATGCACTTGCAAATGTGTGTATACGATGCACAAGCAATAAGAATTGCTGCGTGTGAACAACAAAAGCAGTTCTCAACATTTGAATTTTAATTACCGGTTTTAATTTTTTATATTTTACATTTACCATACATATGTATGTATATGTATATGTATGTATATGTAAATTTCATTTGGTATTATTCCAATTTAATTCATAAATGATTAATAAATTTGCAACAAAAATAGCCAAAATGTTTTCCTTCATTTGTTTTATGTTCAAAACTGCTTTTTTTTTTTTTTTTTAATATAAAATATTTTTTTTAGTAAAATATAACGAAAATATATCATTTTTTTTTTGGTTTAGAAATTTGAAAATAGAGAATAGCGAAAAAATAAAAATAATGGATCAAACGTTTTTGACTAATTTTGGTTAGTACGTTTAAGCATGACACGGTGGTGATGCTTGAAAAATATTAATTAAATCTATGCAAAAAACACCTTTAAGCTTATCGAGGTAATTAATTTGGGCTAATTGACGGAACGGTAGAGAAGGCTAAGGAGCGGAGAAAACTGAAGGCAATTTCAGGAAAAAAAAACTTGTTTCTATCTAAATATACACAGTGTTGGTCAAAACTTGTTGAATACAGTCATGTGATGAAGAAAATCAAATAAGTAGAAGTACCATGACTTTGATGAAGCGCTTAAATTTAAATAGATCAAATTTTTATTCGCTCCAAAAGCCCATCGATGTCATTATGTATAAAATATATCATCGTAGAAATGCGCGCCGCTAATGCGCTTCACATCGTTCTTCTAAACTGTTCAATTTACCATGAATAAGTGAAATAAATCAAAATGAATGGGTCAGGCTTATGTTGGCTGGAAGAGTATCTGTGGTTGGTGGTCTGATCTGCAACAAAAGGATGCTCCATCGAGCATATGGCAGAGTCTAAATACCCAATTAAATGTGACCTTTTCTTGGAGTCTGGTAAGAAATGCTATGGACAATTTTCTGTTTTTTTTTTACGTATCCATTCTATTATAAATGGGACCTCTCCCGACAAAATAAGGTTTCCAAGACAAATTGAGATCAGCTTCGAACTGTCAGAGCTCCATCATCGAATACATTACAGTGTTTGCCTTCATCTCTGGGTTCAATTGAATTTTAAACGGGTTAAAGAAAGGCCCCACGTACAGCGGCGATATTATCGGCAGATCTTACTTTTCACTATCAGATGAGTGCTGGTTGATTATTAACTTTGCGCGACATCACCATTATGGCAGCTCTACGCGATTGATGTCGCTGCTACCATATAGAATATTTATGTGATTTCCCTTTCAAAGCGAATTGGCATCATGAAAACGTGTTGATGACATAAAAAAGAAATCAGCTGAGCTGTCAATTTCATCTGTTTTGAATGACAAAAGCTTACGGCAATAAATTCAAGTTTTAATTAAGAGAAAAGTTAGAATGAAAGTTTGGAAAAAATCTGGTTCGTTAAAAATGAGTCCGTCAGCAGACTCTCACTCAAGAAAAACTGCTGAAATTTCAAAACGTCCATGCGAATTTTAAGCAACACTGTATTTCTTTGCCAGAGAAGATGCGTTCGCATAAGCCACACACACACACACAATGGTTTATATCTCTGTAAATTAAGCTCCCTTTGAGTACAGATGCTTTTGACAATCTCGACTTAATACTTTGCTGTTAATTTTTTATATTTACGACAAAATAAAACTAAAAGTACAAAAGCAAAAAAAAAAAAAAAAGAATTGAATAAAACAAGAACTAAAAATCGAATGTACACATTTAACATTGAATTTAAGATTTCAGTTCAAGCTGAGCTTTCATTAGCAACGCAGGTCTTATTAGTATAAGTTTTAATGAGTGCGAATTGGGGGAAAAAATATGAGTTTCAATAAAAAATATTTATAAAATATGTTTTTTTTTTTTTTTTTGAAGGCGTAAACTAGTCGGCGTAGTTTTGAAGTGATTAAATAATAATAAAAAATAACTTGACTGAAATAAATATAATCAGCAATACAATTGAAAAAGTAAACAACTTTTTATACCAGAATAACAGAATTGCAAAAATTTTTGCAAAATAAAAAAAAAAAAAGAGAAAATGATTTTAAAAATATTGTGTTTAATAATTGTTTTATCAATTTCATTCAATATCAGTGCGGGGAAAATACCCAGCGATGGCAAACGTAAGTTCTAATTGTAAGCAATGAAATGTAAAAGAAAAATTATTAAAAAACTTCGCTATATGAGATTTGACGTTTGAAGGTTTCGCCTCAAGTAAAAACGAATATCTTAATTCTGTAATTCTTTAAATAATGGCAGAATAAAAATAGTTATTTGTTAAGACCAAGAGAACCTAGTAAAGAGTTAGTTGTCAAAATCTAAATGTTCTTCTGACATTTATGATCGCTTTCGTTCATGCAACTTATAGAAATCTTCGTGATTTTTTAAACAAAATCGTCGTATATGGAGTGAGACCAACCCATAACACAACCTACAGATATTATTACAAACTGTGTGGCGAAGCGTGGCACGCTGGTGGGTGGCATCGCTGGATTTTATGTCCTCAAAAACGAAGCCACATCATATTCAATGACTTTTTTCTTCAAATATTAATGACAGGGATTAGTTCGAGATGTGATGTCGGCCGAATGGCGCTGTTCATGCTACAACGATCGCAATCTACAACTTATTGAAAACAAAATTTGTTGATATATTCATCTGCCAAGTGTCTTTCAGGGTCGTGCTATTTGGTACCTGTGAATTTTTTCTTTGAGAGCTACTTGAAGTCACTGATTTAGGGTGATAAACCAGCAGTAGTTGTCGCGTTGGAGGCAAAACTTTGTTCTTGTTATACGTGACATACGCACAGAAGTACTCGAACAAGTGGCCCGAAATCATTTGCAAACATTCAAAGTTTCTTTTTTGATTAAAATTAATTTAAAGTCTACATGATGAAGATATTTTCTAAAAGAGGTTTACTTGAAATTTGTTCTCTGAGTGCTTTCGAAAAAAATAATATTGATTTGTATGAAATTTTTAGTCGGCACTTCAAATCTCTAAGCCAAGGAAAGTGTTGCCCTGATACAAAATTTATTTTTAGAAAATTAAAATTCTAAAACAAGTCGAAGACTTTCAATAAAATTTGCAAAAGAACAAAAACATGATTTTAAAACAAAAAGACAAAAGATAAAGTCAGTTAAACACAGTTAAATGATTTTTTGAAATTTTTATATTTTAAAACAAACAAAAAAAAAAAAAAAAAATCTTTTTTGAACTTAAAATTAATTGAATGCAAAAAAAAAGAAGAAGAAGAAAAGAAACCAGATTTTAAGCCAATAATAGATTTATCATCGAATTAAGATAAAATCAAATTTGCTAATTAATAGAAATAAAAAATAAAGAAATTTTAGTATTCATAAGGGGAAGAAAACATGTCTTTCTTTAATAGCACTAATTTCAGTGCTTAAAGGTTTTGGCGAACGAAAGCCATTTAACAGTGAACAATGTTGAATTAACATTTTTTGCAACGCTTGTTTTGTTTAGGTTTGCCGTGATTTTATTACTTGCAACCACATTAATAAATTAGGGGCATATTTAAAATAACGCTGTTGCCATTGCACACATAATTATTAACCTAAAAATATTATATTTTAACATGAAATTTTGTTAATTTAACCGCAAATATTAATAAGAGAATATCACTAATCATGTGGCTAGAATTTTGTTATGCGATATTTTCAGTTGAAAATCAATGAGTAGAATCAGATATATGTATGTATGTATATTTATGAAATTGAACGTATCGTTACCTCAATGTAGAAAGGCTGCAATTTGGTATTTCTCTTAAAAGTTGGCATTTTCTCGTATGTAAATATAAAATCCTTCAACTTTTCAAAATTTGCCAAAATAATCGACTTTGGCAAAAATTAGAAAAAGGGCATTTCCATATACAGGAAACGATATGTAAATATATACATTTTTATACTTTTAGGCGGTTTCATTTGTAGTTATTGCAGCTGAAAAGACGGTACAAATTTTAAAATAAACTGACTTGTTATTGTTGTATGGTTGGTTCCAAAATCATTGATGGCCAGTTCGATCTCCCTTAACACCAGTTGTGATTTTTTTATTCACTTAAAAATAACTACATGTCCCTTTTAAATAAAAATAAATTAATTAAAATTCAATTTTCATAAAATAAAAATTATTAATTTTAACAGAAAAAGAAACAACAAAAATAAACTCAAATAAATAGACATTAAATGGCTCAATTTGATTTACAAAAACAAAAAGTTATCAAAACTACAAACAAAAAAAAAAAAAAAATAAAAAGAAACGAAACAGGATTTCTATAGAAAACCAAAAATGATGGGAAATTGCCGTATTAAACTCAGTTACCAAGAAATTTTGTATTGCGTGCGGCAAAAAAAAAATAAAACTCGCTAATTGTAAACTTATACAGGTTTTAAATAAAACGTATTATGACGCGTTAGCACGAATTTATTTGCAACGACTGAATATGCAAAATTACTTTTATTGCCAACAAGTTAAACTAAAAACAATTTCTTGCTTATTTAATTATTATTATTATTATTGAATTATTTAAGAGTTAATTTATTTGTGGGGCACGAAATAGACGAGTTTATTCGCTACAGATGAAAATCATAAAGGGTGTTCTTTTTGTTCAATTTCTATGCTGCTTGGTGAACGTTGTCTTGGACCTACCGAGAGTTTTGTTTGTTTGTTCTGAACAGAGTGGTGTATAAATTTGAGTATCTCGCTTGCGTAAACATTGCACCAATATCATTGTGGTGAAATCCAAGGCAGTCCATTTCACGGACTTCTCGAAGGCCAAAACTTGGCATTGTGACCTATAACATAAAATTCAATAGATACCGGTGCTCTAAGTAAACGATCATAGACAACGACATGTGTTTTGTTGAATGGCACCCTGTAGCAGTTGGAAACTCATTCTTTTTTTTTTTTTTTTTTTTGATCTGAAAATTATATGTGGCAGAAAGCCAAAAGGCTGAATGAATGGCCATCTCAACAGTATATCGTAGATCCAAAAATATTTGGTATGGATTTTGGGTTGGCATTCATTGCCATTGAAGAACGTGGCAGTGGCCAGACCATCACCATTAACGACATGCCCTACAACTCAATCAATCCAATTATCCACTTCTTTTGCTGTGCATTGGATATCAATAGCCAGACATATGTGGAGTCAACTGATCACAGCCACACCCCCTCATACGATGTGGTATTTAAGAGGGTCACGTATAAGTGATGTCAACTCGCCACCGATATTGTATCATTGGCCCACTTTAGTGCGATCTAATCAGCCGGTCTATCGATACCCAAAATCTCTGTTCACAAAATTGTCGCAACTATTTCGGGTAAAAAGAGTTTTTTCTTGGTTTGCAATGAATTTGGTTGAGTTGTTCGCTTCCCTATAGCGCCTGTAACCTATTCAACATGAATTAATACATACATATATGTATGTTCTATTCAAAAGAAAATCAATGAAGGGATTTGAGGCTGTCATCGCAATTATGCAAATAATAAAAAAAAACATCTGTAGCTTTTTATGATAACAAAAAAACAAAAAAAAAAAAAAAACAATTTCATAAAACTTGTTGTCTTATTTGTAAATGCAATCGGAAACTTTAAAATTTATGCGATACAAATTCAAAAAAAAAAGGAAAAAAAAACTATTAAGTCTGGGTAATCGGGCATTTCCATTATTATTACATGTGTTTTCTTTTGTTTGCTTTGCCGCTAAAACCGATGATTCATATGACAAGACAAAACAATATTGCATTCATGTCTCTAAAACTAAACATTAGCAATAAAAAGAAAAATAAAAAACAATTTTAAAAGTTAATTTAATGTTTTTTCTTACCAAACTGCACAAATCAAGGTTAATATATTCCAAAATGTTTGAATGTTTGTGACCGAAATTGAAATACAAGTTCTGAGCAAACTGTTAAAAGACCTGACTCTACCGGCTGTATTTAATTAAAGCAAAAAATGATAATGGCCACTTTGCTTGAGTGTGTTGAAAATAATTTACAGGCTATAACCGGGTCTCTAAAGGCAGAGGACACAAAAGGCCAGAATAAAAATGCATCGAAACAGGTTAATAATTTATTAAATTAATGTTAATTGTTAATGTGGGTATGAGAATTCAATTTCTATATTTTCAAGCAAAACATCCATCAATTTTTGTTGTTTTTGCCACAGAATTATGAAACAGTTTCAGGCATCGCTGATATCGCGTCTGAAATAACTCGTTTACATTGGAAATATTTTGTTTCCACAGGTCTGAAGGAATCAAATTTATAATTGTCAAGATGAAAGAGATTCACAAATCAAGATGAGTTTTTTTTTTTTTTTTTTGAAATGCCGCCATAAAGAAAGAGAAATATAAAGACGGGTTTGCCAAAAGTGCACGTACCTTTTTTATTTTCATTTTAGTTTAAAATAAAAGTTAAGAAGTCTTTTATATTTATAAGTCTTTTATATTTTATATTAGTTATCTAAGACAGCTAAAACTTTTTGTGTTTTATTATGAAAAAAAAATTCCCCTTTTTGTTCCGGTCATAGTTCATTGATTTGCCTGGATTACAATTCAAGCAAGTTTCGTTTCTTTAATGAAAACAAAAAACAAATTGTGCGCAAAATTTCTTAGGAATGAATTTCATAGTTCGAGGAAAAGTCACATCTGAACTTATTAAACCACAACATAACGAGTACGTCTCTACTGCTCTGCTTTTAAAATTCTAATAGGATTTGAAATACAATATTTTCGCTTATTCGAAGAGTCGCACTGAAATATGTTGCCATTAAACGATTTCGATAACAATCTATTGATTTTGAATTAAATTAAATATATAAAAAATTTCAAATAAAAAAAAAATATAATAACATTTTTTATTAAGAGCGGGTATTTAAGCATCAATTTATCAGTGTCGACTGTATGTAATGATGATAATGACACTTGACATGAGGGGAATTGCGGCAGATTGTCGTGTAAAGGTCATGACTGGACTTCCCATGAAAGTAAAAATGAGAAAAAAGCCCAAAATTTTTGCTAACGGCCGCTCTATAAAACCAATGACAATCAATTGAACGGCAGTAGTGATAGAAATACTCATCATCAGGTTTTTTAGAAGGAAATATGAAAAATAAAAATGATGGAATCTTTTGTATTCATGTGTATTGGCTTCTAACAGCATCGCACTAATATGTATAATATTTCTTGCAGTGTCTGCACACATCTTTTGAATATGTTGGTAATATTCGGGCCATTGTCGGATGAAGGAAATTTAAAATCTATTGACCTGTCGATTTATTAATTTGTAGGACTCGTATATGTTTCAGATGTCAAATTTCCGTAACAAACTGAAACGATTTGCCGATTTGTCTTGTCAGAATTGCTTATTTCATAGATTTTACCGCTCTTTTCTTTCAGTGCGCGTTTGTGTTGTCGAGTCACGTGGTCACTACCGCAAGACTCCGCAATTTTGTCCAGTGCTCGAAGCCACCAGTAACATGGAGTGTGTAGTGGGCGTGGATCGGCTGGATTGTGTGCGCCGCATACACAAGGGTACTGCACATTTTGGAGTATTGTCGTCTGAAGATCTGGTGGCAGCCCGCTGGGCCAGCGTCGAAATATTGGTGACAAGTGAATTACGATCGCATGATTCTCACTTCGAATATGAAATTGTGGCGGTAGTGGATAATGAAGCCGACATACACACAGTGCATGATTTAAGAGGTGCTAAATTGTGTCATCCGGGTTATGGTTTGAAAAATCATTGGACCGATGTGTTGGCCAATGTGAGTTTGACGAACATTTAGTGCCAATGACAATGAGGCTTGAAATTTAATTTATTCTTTCTTCATTTTAGTACTTTGAATCAACTATGGTGGCCAAATCTTGTGATCCGGAAATATCTCTTTCGGAAGATCGCATTAGGGCTTCGGCGCACTTCTTTGGTGCCAGTTGTAAGGCGGGCCCTTGGGTGCCAAACGAAAAACAGGACCGTCAACTGAAAGAGCGCTATCCCTCATTATGTCAGATGTGTTATGATCCGTATAGATGTGATGTTGGCGACAAGCACTGGGGTAGAAGGGGCGCTTTGTACTGTTTAACCAGCGGAGGGGGCAGTGTGGCCTGGGCCCGTTTGGATGATGTTAAAAGTCACTTTGGTGTAAGTGTTCATTTATGAAATGAAAGGAAACCAACATTTTTAAAACAATTTCCTTTTTGGAACAGCTGTCCGGCTTGCCGGCTCAAGCGAATCCCAGCGAATACAGCTATTTGTGCGCCGACGGCCATTTGCAGCCCATTAACACCACTAGGCCTTGTGTTTGGGTGGCCAAACCCTGGCCAGTTATAGCGGCCAGAAGATCCCATGCTGCTCAGGTGCAGCATCTGGTGACAGGTATCAATCATGACAATCCTTCAAGTTGGCAAAATGCTTTGCTGAGTCTGTTGGAAAATTTCCATGTCGATATTAATCCCTTGGACAATGTCATACCCATCGATGACTATCTGGATCAGGCTACCGGTTTCCAAAGCGCTTACAGTTTTCCCGAATGTAATCCTCCGCGTTCGATTGTTTTTTGTACCACTTCCATAATAGAACATATAAAATGTTCTTGGCTGCAAGAGGCGTCACAAGTTTATGGCGTGCAACCAAATATTCAGTGCATTCGATCGGCTACTTTGGACACCTGTATGGATGACATAAAATATAAGGCCGCCGATGTGGTGGTGGTGGATAACGAACAGCGTTTGAAAGCCCAACGTGACTACAAATTAAAGCCCATACTTTTTGAATTTTCACAAAACATGCACGATCTTTATGCCACCGTTGCGGTGGTGCATAAAGATAGCAAGTTTAAAACCTTCACAGATCTGGAAGGCGCCAAAGCTTGCCTGCCCTCATATGAAGGACCGGCGTATCTTTCCGTGCTGGAAACTATAAGCAATCTTACCGGACAAATCATATCGCCACATAAATATTTCTCTCATGATTCTTGTATTTGGCAGCACGGAGAAAAATCTTGTTCTGATGTTTACAGGGGTGATGAGGGCGCTTTGCGATGCCTAGCCCAGGGAGGAGAAGTGGCCTTTATCAGTTCTGCCATCTATAAGCAATACATTGTGGGTAATATTACCTCGCCATGGGTCAAACAAACTGGCCATAAATCGTTTAGAATTCTCTGCCCTTATGGAAACAACGAAAGGCATTCGAAATTTGAGTTTTGCTACATGCACTGGACAACCCGCAATTACATTATGACCCACGACGGTCCAATGGCGCGACAAAATGAAATCTATAATTCTCTGCGAGAAATAGATGGCTTGTTTGGTAAAACCTACAAAGAGGACGTCAGGGCGTTCACCATGTACGGTGTATTCGACAAACAGAATAACATTATTTTCCGCGATCAAACCGACACGTTGCGCGGTCTAAGAGAAATGCAAGGCGACATCAATGGCCGTATAATGGAAGACATTTTTGAGAGTTATTTAACAGACAAATACAAAACTGCCATTGAGAGTGCCGTAAGCCGATTATCATTATCCTACTGTTGTCTGGCTTTAAGTTTAATTTTAATGTTGCATACTTTAAGGCAAGCTTTTGTTTATTAGTTTTAAATTTTGCATTTCTTTTTCTAAGACTTTTTTTTATTATTAATTTATTGTGATATTAAAGTTTAAGTTAAGCAGTTTCATGGCCTTGAAAAAGAAAAATCAATACGAGTAATAATAATAATTTTAATACAAAACTAAGTCACAAAATGTTAAATACCCACTGATCTTGCTGTAAGAAATAATGACATTAAGAAGGAAAAAAATAAACTATTCTTATTGATAATAATTTGCGAAAACTTTATTTATTGAAGAGAATGCCTTTCTAGGCTAAAAATCCCATATTCCTATTTTAAGGTCGTATTCCAATTTATGATTCTGCCCGAATTCAAACAATGGCATAGATCATGCCGTTGAGAGCCACTATGATTTGCAATTTACGTGCAATGACTTGCGGCTTAAGCAAATGCCAAAAGACAAAAGGAGGCCACCTCATTTCCCTGTAAAAGGGCCATGTTCTCGAATAGTGCGTGCAGAATGGCCCAGCTGTCTTATTGATTCACATTCCATCGGCGTTCACATCACCCAATTTAACCAAAAAAGAACTGCTTATCATTTCCCCGCTCAACGTTGAGGGGCATGGCCTGGCCAAAAGCTGTTCTCTAAATCCATTTCAGGCCAAAAGAAATTGGTAATAATTTGACGTTGACGGTGATGGCCTGGCCAAAAGCTGTTCTCTAAATCCATTTCAGGCCAAAAGAAATTGGTAATAATAGGACGTTGACGGGGATGGCCTGACAAAATGCATTTCTCTAAATCCATTTCAGGCCAAATGAAGCTGGTAATTATTTCACGTTGACGGGGATGGCCTGACAAAATGCATTTCTCTAAATCCATTTCAGGCCAAATGAAGCTGGTAATCATTTCACGTTGACGGGGATGGCCTGGCCAATGTTGTTCTCTCCATTTAAAGAAGCTGGTGATCACTTTCAACGCTTTCCGGTGACAGGCATGGCCTGGCAAATGCTGCTCTCTAAGTAAACGAACGGCCGTCATCAGTCCAGTATCCATAGTAAACATTCCATCCAGAAATGTGACTCATTTTGATTTCTGTGAACCATAGACAGCAACGAATTTCATAGTATGTGATCGTTTACTTTTAGCTCCTGGTTCGATGGAATTTATTATAGCTGCACATAGAATTCGGGCTGCAAATTAAAAGCGACTGTGTTAAATTTTACTGCCAGTTTCTGCGTTCTGTCGCCAAGCTATCGGTTTTTGGTTGCTTATTAAGCGGGTGAACTGAAATATATCCACCAAATTGCCGCTAATCTTCTTTTCAAGGCTATTTGGAAAATTGTAACATGATATTAATTTCGAGAGTAATTTCTTAATATGCACCTGTTGTTGAACGCTAGTTCCGTTCATTATGATTTGCCAAAACTAACTGAATACGACTGGTGTAACTTCAAAAAGGTGCGTGCATTCATTCGCTATTGGAACACACTGGTTTGTATGCGGTCTCAATACGCAAAATATGTAAATATGTAGTTGTCGGCTTTTGCTAAAAATTCCATTATAAAGTAGACTAGAGCAAAAACGCGACTCAAGTCTAAGAAAAGTATTTCGACTTTTGACCCATAGCAAACAAATCTCAAAAATTTCATTGATAAAATTAAAAAAATTTGCAACAATTTGAAAGTATTGACTCTTCATTGCGGGGTTTTTTTTCGGTAAGTACAATCACAAGAATTTCTTAACAGTCTTCATTTTGTTTATTGTTTTCACAAGTACTCACACATATTAGTCAGGTCAATAACAAGGAAAAACTAGAAGGAACCAACTTAGAAAAAAACCTATTTCTTTTAGTTCTAAGAAACTACAAAATACGTGATGAAGAAAAAACAACAATTGTCTTATTACTATATAAAATATCCGTGTTGAAGAAGAAAGCAGTTAGTATTGTTTAGGCAACCGCAAAGAGGACAATAAAGCAGTTGGACAAAAAATAATAAGAAAAAAAAAGAAAAAAGATTCAACAATAGTCTCTTCATTAAACAAAGTGGAGCTTGAACAAACAGTGACTCAGTGCTGAATATGAAGTCGTTTAAGAGAACAGGTAAGAAAACAAAACTAACAAAATAATCAGGCTTTACTTTAAGCATTTGTTTGCTCTAGCCTTATTTTTAAACATTTTGCTGGTGTTGAAATGTATCTGCACAACAACAACGAGGGCAAAAGCTGTCACAACTAGAGAAGCATCGAGTTACCATCTCTTTGCTGGCGACTTGTTTACTGTCATGGTTGAAGGCAGAGCGTCACAAAATATCGTCTATTCTCCGGCTTCTATCCAGACCTGTTTGACGTTAGCCTTTATGGGCGCTGAAGGAGAGACAGCCGACGAAATGCGCAGAGTTTTGCATCTGGGCCAAAATGATAAACTGCAAATTGCCGAGAAATTTGCTAAATTCCTAAAGACAAACAAAAGAACTAACAATCGGACAGAGGAATTGCCTGCTTTAAAAATTGCTAATCGGGTGTATGTAAATGATGAATTGGAAGTTGCTGCTGCATTCAATAGAATTGCTCTGGAATATTTTGAAACTGAAGCGGAGTCAGTAAATTTTACTGATAGCCAGTGGACAGTTGCAAACATCAATCACTGGATGTCGCAACAAACGGAAAATAAAATTAAGGATATTTTAAAGGAAGATGCTTTTGACAAAGACACAAATGCGCTGCTGATAAATGCAATTTATTTTAAGGCCGATTGGTTGAACGCTTTTAGTCAATTCACCACTACGCTGGAGACATTTTATGGGGCTGCTAAAGGCGCACAGGAAGCAGAAATCATGTATAATGAAGAATATTACGGTTATGCTGAGCTGCCGGAATTGGCTGCTACCGCTCTAGAAATGCCCTACAATAACAGTGATATTTCTATGCTGATCATACTGCCAAACGAAATAGATGGTTTGGAAAGTTTAGAATTGAAACTAAGAAATAGAGATTTAAACGACATAAACGATAGAATGATAGTGAAAAAGGTGCATGCGTATGTGCCCAAATTCAGAATCGAATTCGATGTTGATCTAAAACAACCTTTAGAAAAGGTAAGTTATATCGTAATTAAATGAGAATTAAAACTTTTAATATAATTATGCGTGTCGGCCATACAGTCATACATGAGTTAAACGCGGTTAGTTTCCATTCAAATGATTCATTCAAATTAGTTTTGTTTTCTTGCTGTTACGGCGAGAATATTAAATCAAAACTGTACATATTGATCCATAATAACCATAAAGCAAATGAATTAAATGCAATTGATTATTCCCAAGTATGGATTCAAAGAACAATTCTATTTTTTTAAAGGATAAATAAAATATAATCCTATGATTAAAATATATTTTTATATTAAGGCATTTTTAAAGTTCCCTACAAATTATAACTATAATTTTTATAGTATAAAACTTTTATTTTGCTTTAAGATGGGACTGAAAACTACTTTTACTTCAAGTGCCAACTTTAAAAGTCTGTTCACATCACCCGTCTTGCAAAGTATTTCCGACGTCAAACATAAAGCCTTTTTAGATATCAATGAAGCCGGTTCAGAGGCAGCGGCTGCATCATGTAAGTGTTTTCATTTAAATTTTTATCTCATTAATTAAAGTTTTCTTCCGTCATTTTAGTTGCCCAACTGACGGCACTAAGCGGCAGTTTTGATGAGCCGATATTCCGGGCTGATCATCCCTTCGTCTTTGCCATTCTGAACCAGTCAGCTGTTTATTTTGCTGGTCATGTGATCGCAGTTTAGATGAGATTTTTACATAGTACATATGTATTAAAATATTTACTACATTATATTATTTTATACCAATTCAATTAGGTTTAAGTCAAGCAAAAACTTACATATCTAATAGAAACAAAAAAGTTTTTATAAAATATTGCAATTTCACTGAGGAACAAAATGCGTTAAGTGTTTTATTAGGAACCACAAACTAATGTTTGTTTTGCCGAAAAAATAAAATTTAGCATGGGGCAATAAAGCGTGTGAAGATATAAAAATTCGAATTTGAAAAGAAGGACGGACAAAATCACTATTTTCAGAAAAGTATAGTAATTTTGTTCAGTTAATACAGCTCTATTCAATACTTAGTACCGATAGTATCTACTATATGTATGTATATGTATGTTGGGCAGTTTTAAAAATTGTAAATGCATGAATTAATACAATGGTGCCAACTTCTTCAGCCCTGATGGCACTAATTTCTACAGCTGTTGATTAAAATAACAGCTACCGCATATCTGCGGCAATAATTAGCATTGACTGTACATATACAAATATTTTTGATTTCCATTAAAAAACAAACCGCGATGAATTTGCAACCCTGACCGAAGTCAAAACAAAGAAAGAAAAAACAAACTGTTAACATCACACACACATTCATGCATTATGCTGAACAGCTGTTTTGTAGCTCTTCCTTTCAGTTGCGGGTAAGAAAAGGAACATAAAAACATGGGCTTTTTCTTCTTTCGGCACTCAGACAATTTCGTTAAGCATAAACAAAAACATTTTGGAGAACCACTTATAATCGTTAATTAATTTTTTTATCTAGTATATAACAATGTGTCTATATGTACATGTATACAAATGTACATATACATATATGTATGTATGTATGTATGTATGCCATTCAATATTTAGTGAATAGAATGTCATTTTATGATTTAAAGATTAAAACCCAAAATAGCACCAATTGCAATTTTTTAAGCATTTTTTTATATCAATATAAAAGCACTCTCTTTGGTACAGAGCTATAAAATTAATTAATTATTTATGAAAAATAATGTACCACTTACGACTGTCCCAAAATTGTAAAATTATTAACAGCGGTTAATAATTCACGAACAAAATTCTTAATTTGAAATTAATTTTAAGAGCTCATCACCAACAAAACACAAATCCAACTGATAATTGACTGAAGCACTGTTTGTATGGGTGGCGAACCCACAAAAGAATTAACAAAAGAAATGCTCAAGCCAGGGATGATAAATGGAAAATAAAGTTTTTAATAGAATACATGAGAATTTATTTTCATTAATCCAAAAATAAAAAGTTTTATATAGAACGCTTTTTTATATATAATTTTTGCAAGCGATTTAAGTCGCTCAGCTGGCTCCAAACACTTATTCCGCATTCTTGAGTAGTGCAGCGATTAATGACGTATATTTTGAGTTTTTTTGCTCGATATATATCCAACCTTCACTAACTTTTACAAATTATAGCATCTGCAGGTAGGGTGATTAATTTTGCAACACCCTGGCTTTGTGGGCAAATATGTATGTGTGGTGTTTGTGTGGAACCTAATATGCTAAAACGTTTAATTCAAGCTGTACTGAATTTATTGTCCCTGGAGCACTGGTTTTGTGAGTACAGAAACGCATATAATACTTACTAACATTTGTGCCAGTCTTACGTAAAAACAAATTCACCACTTGCATAGTTGCCAGACTTGGGTTCACGAAATCGCTAAGGTTTGCTCTTAATATTTGCTTTGGAGTGAGTGTTTAAGAATAGTTTTATATATTTTCTTTTTAAATGTTCTAATAGTTTGTATGACGTCAAACTCAAATAAAGTACAGAAATACGGTTTTAATAAAAATTTAAAAAATTAACTTTCTACGATAAAAATCTATGTATAAATATTTCAACAAAAGTCCTACACCAATTTTGAATAGAGCAGCTAGAATAAAAGCATACATACGTATGTATGTACATATACATACATACATACATATATGCATACATTGTGTTGTTTAGAAATATATACACATATACATACATATGTAGGTAAGTAGCTTTTACAAACAACACTTCATACTTATTGTACATACACATAGACATGAAAGTACATAGATATCTAAAAACGTATTTAGGGTGAAAAAATTGTTTCGCGGCCTTAAATGTTCATTTGTCCGTCCATGTACCTGTAAGAGTACATACATACATACAGATATATATACATACATATGTATACATATATAAAATTTTCACATTTTAAGGAGTGTATGTATGTACATGAAATTTAAATCAAACTGTCTATAAAACACACGGCAATTCATTCTTTACAAAATCACCCCTTACACCTCTTCAATTTATCTCTGCCGATAAATATTTAACAAGTTCGACATTGAGATATTTGCTGAAACTGTGTAATTCAACAGAGTCAGTGTCAACTATTTTTTTTGCTTTCATTTTCCCTCAATTGGTATCAATTGTTGGCCAAAAATCTAACTAATTAGTCTTATGAGAATTCCGGTGGAAAATGGGGTGACCATCATTTTTCGTTTTGTGGTGTAAAAATTCCACAAGAGGGAATTACAAAAAAAGCATTTTGAATGCAATTATTAGGGAAATTTTATTGTAAAGTAAATACATATGTTTCATTCGAGTACCTGTTAATACTGTCATCAGTTGGTGTTAAGCCCTACACTTCAAACAGCTGATTGTTTTACGAAAATTTTATCTCATTTGTTAAGCTGGTGCAAGAAAAAACGCGGCTATTGTTGTGCAAGAACCAGCAGAATAGTTTTTCTCTCAAATCCTGCAAGATAAAATAGTATTGAACACGGCATCATCCTTTTATAGTGCTTTTTCAGCAAAGCGAAATCTAGTTTATAAGAGATGTTACTCCAAATCCGGCACATTTCGAAAAGAAAATGATATATTTTGCATAACTAGATTTAGGCAAAATCTCTGTATCAAGCGATATAGCGGTGTTTTTCTAGTATGTACTAAAAAGTACAACACTGTGCAAATAAAACTTGACAATTTGCCAGAAAATATTAAAAGCGCAAAGTCTATTATATTTATTTTATTAATATATTTGCAAAAACAAAAGAGAAGTAGATGCGAATTTTTATTTATAACAGGTATGCGAGAGGTAACGAAAATAGTTGTGCACTTTTAGTCAGTTGCTTTTGTTATGAAATGAAATCTCGATAAATATCAGAAAACAAGTGTGAACGACGTAGACTTCCAGTTAGCTTTTAATTTAAATCTACTAAATAGATATCATACTATTAGATGTTATGGTCATTCAATTTAACTTGTCATTTGATATTCATTTGATATGATAATACGTAAATCACTTGGTCACCTTAAAAATTACAAACGCTGGGTATTTTTTTATCCACAAATTTTGTGCACCAAAAAGGTACACAAATATTCATGTTAAATATGAATGTGTGCTTTCAGTTTCCTTGGCAAATGATGTCATATTAAAAAACTCTTAATTGGAAGTTTCAGGGAAATGTTCATATACAAAGATATTGATTGTTGGCTTGACAAAAAGATGTTACTTTAACAGAACATGATTAAACTTGTGCTTTAGCATGCAAGTACATGCTCACACATTCATAAATACATACACACATATGTACATATGTATGTATGTAAATTTATATACACCTGAGTATAACCGATTTGATATTTGAATACGATGGAAAAAAAACTCAATTAAATCCTTCTTGCCGAAAGATGGTGCATCAAAAGTTCTATATCCAATGACAAGACTTCATATTCCCCTAATGGTAGAGTGATTTAAAGCCGTTCAGTCAATTCTGCAATAAAAAATTTATAATTTTTTCTTTTCTTTTTCATGCAAACAGAGTTCATGTAGATTTTTCACTACTTTTTTTTTTAACAAATGATTCAGTAAATTTGAAACATAATTGTCTGATAAATCGTTTAAACATATTAAAAGTGTTAATTTTAACTTAAACAAATGAGCTGTTAGCCCGTGATTTGAAACAATGAACATTTCTGAACTCTAAAAATCCTTCACATGATTTTCCAATTGTTTGTGATTTAAAATCACCGTAGTTATTGTACGTATAACATTATTGGTGAAAGTCTAAAGTTAATTGTACTAGAAAAATGTAAAAGTTTTCCCTAAGGTCCGCTTTTTAAATAGCGTCACAAAAGCTACTTTAATTTTTGTCCCGTTCGAGGCACTGCATTTTTTTTGCCGTTTTCTTCGATCCGGAATCAACAACTTTAATAATATATTAAGAGAGATTTTTCTTATCCGTCATAATATAAATTAACGATGAACCTGAAAATATTTTTTATTTTAAGTACATACAATCGTCACGTTTGACATCACTGAAGTACCCACATGTGCAAAAGATTTCTAAATAACTCATGAGCTAGAAAAATGATCGAAAACTACATACATACATATGTACATATATCGCAAAGCAAAAATTAAAAGGATATATGTACATACATTCGTTTTTTGTGTCGCACTTAAGATATTTCAAAAGCTAATAATTTACATATGGAAATACAATATTGTATTATAAGGGCCAGCCTACTGTCTTGAATGGCTTGAAGATTAAGTATCTTGTGCATTGGAATTTTGAATCCCGACTCTATTCTTTAAGTCCCGATGCGTTTCTTTGGCATGAAATTCAAAAGCAGTCGGAGAATTTTGTGACAAAATGGATTAATAATTTTTTTAATGTTTTCTTGCTGGTCATTTTTGTGCAATGAAAATGTTGTTTATTGCATATACATACATACATATAACTTTAACTGGAAGTGATTATTTTCATGTTCTTTTTACAAATTTCATTACCTGTAGAAAAGATTTATTGAATATCATTTCTTTTGAATACTCTTGAGACTTATAAATTGACACTTTTCTTTTGTTGTTAAAATTTATTTTTCTTTTGTTCATTAAGCAACAAATAAGCTGGTTTATTATTATTATTTTTCTTTTTTTCTAGAAATTTTTAACACACTGAGAAAATAACGTTCATTGCAAACATCATGTCCACCTAATTTTGAATGTTATTTATCAACTTTTAGATAATAAAACAATGTAAAATAATGAAAATATTAATAGAAATTATATGAGTGCGCAGCAGCCGTTTTTGATTTAATTATTTTTGAGAGTTTTCCAGCTGTTTATAACGTGGCGTTATTTCTCAGATGCCTCTCTACTCATTAGTGGAGTTGAAAATCAATAAAGTTTTACTTTCTTCTTATGAACAAAATTTTCAAAATGTTCTAATAATATTTTTCAAACTTTAAAACTTTTCATACTTTTGGCGCCTACTTTTCTTAGACAAATAAAACTCAAGTAATTAGATAAAAGGGCAAACTGGAGGAAAACGCACAAAACGTGCAGCATAAGTAGAGCACCCATTTTATTGAAACAAACTCAAAATTAGTCCCAGAAATTGAGTCCTCATTAGTTTTCACTTTCGTAATTACTTTCTGACAATCTATAGAATTTATTGAATATAGTTTTCTCCCAAAAATATTATAAGTTTTTCATCTTCTATTTGTCCTGTTTTTCCAAATATTGAATTCTTTTGTAAACATCTTTGAGAAGCACCAATTTTATAGTGTTTTTGTTGCACTCCCTTTTCTACAGGCTTGTCAGTGACAGGCAAAACGGAGAGGGCGAAAACAAATCATATGATAAAACTAATTCAATCTTTAGTCCAAAACATGAATTATTTTAAATGAAATTCATTTGCGATTTGCAATATAAATATTATTTTTACATTTTGCTTACAATTCTTTTTGTTCAGTGCAAACAAAGACATTTCTGTACTTTAATGATACTGTAAGTGCCAAAATTGCTTACATGCTGCAGTTGCAGCAATAAATTATTGTTGTCCTACGGAAAAATTGTTGGTATCAGACAGAAATATTTATTCTTGCAAAACTGCAGCACACAATAAGGAGCTGATGCACATCCGCCCATACATATGAACGGCTTTAAACGGTCTTTCATGTGCGTGCGAGTGAGTGTGAGTGAGTGTGTGTTTGTAAATGTTTGTAAAAATAACTTTAAATGTTGGCAAAAGTATTTGCAGAATTCCTTTGAAAGAAATACTTATTTATTACAGCAAGATGGTGTAACACCAACGAATGAGTGAATGAATGAATGAATGAATATATTGTTAAATTTACAATTTGAAAACATGTCATAAACATGTGATATTCATGTGGAAAACGGATATTATTCTATTATTTGTTAAAAACGTGTAAAACGTGTAAAAAAATTAAGAAGTTTTTGGTTTGGTGCATGTGATTTACTAAAATATACCCAAATAATTGTAAACGCTCGCCGTTGCGTTATAATGATATCAATTGTTAATCGCCAAAAAAAATTATTATAAACAAATTATTATTTTTAGTTATTTATAGTTTTGAATCAATTCATATTTTGTAAAATCGAACTATTTGCTATTCCAAGTCATTTCAATTGTTAGGCGCCAACAAATATGTAAGCAAACACTGTTTTCAGTTATTTAATATTATTTTTTAACATTCGAGGTTTTAAATTAATTAATTATTTGTAAATTATTTCATAAAGACCACGAATTAATAGCTATTTTATTACCACGCCATTTTTGCATTGATGATACATATGTACATCAACAACCCACCAAACAAATTCATATTAATACAAGATAGAACAAAAAACGCAGATCTGTGCAGTCAGTCAAAGACAGCCTCATCCCTGCAATATAGAAAACAAATAGCGAAACACTACTTCCTTGTTGCCTCCAAGTTCTGGTGCAATGGCTGGCCTGTGTGGGAACCATCCGCTGGGTACTGGTCAAAAAAGGAGACGGTGCAAGTATAAGCAGGGATGGCTTGATTTTTATTGTTTAATTTTTGTAATCTGTGTTATGCCTAAAAACTTTAAATATAGCTTTTTAGGCTGGATTTTATTTGTAGTGCTGCCAATTGCATAGATTTATCTGCATTTTGTCGTTTTTCGAAGCGTTGAACAAATTTGAAGTTTTTATTTTATTTGTTTTGAAAATTATTTTTTCTTTAACATTTTTTTTTTAGTATAAATTTTTTACTTTTGTATAAAGTTTTTTATTTGTAGCCCATTATTTGTGATATATGTAGTTGCAAGGCCAATTCATATATTTTTTATTACGTCCTTGCTTTTGCAACACTGATCAAAGGCAAAGAGGGACTTTCCAATTGTACCACTAATTTTTAACACTGAACTTAATTTTATGGTTCTTATATATGAAACATAAAACAATTGGGCTTTTGAAAAGTCGTCCAGCTCTTTTTTGATTTTCTACAAATGAAACTACCGACCTTTGGATTAGACTAAAAGAGATGCGGTAGCCAATTCTTAACGAAACGGTTGGACGCACCAGCAATGCCCATCGTGTGGCAGCTCTCAAAAAAGTCACGGCATGCTATTATTACATTTTGCTTAACATTAAGCCAAAGGGTGCGCGCCACGCAATGGCACAACGCCTTGAGTAAAGATATCCAAATTGAGTTTGTGAAATTAATGAAAGTGTAATTTTGGTCCTTCGTACGGCAGATGGTTGAGCACATTCCTGTGAATGAATTTAGTCACAACCAGCGTTGCCACATGGGCTGATTTTCAAATAGTTAAGCAGTATTATGGAAAAATTTCAGCGCCGATATCAAAATAATTTGTGTTTTTTTACGTCAAAAACTTTTATAATACCAGCACAACAACAACAAAGGTTTTGTAGAAAACCGCCAATAACAGCGTCAGGAAAAATACGGAATTTTTGTTTGCAAATTTATTTATTTTTGCCGTTTTACAACCTTTTCACATTTTGCTTCACAAAAACTGCCATAACACTCGTATCAGTTGTTTAATGTACCCTTAAACTACACAATCTTAAAGTAAATAATTTGAAATTTTTAACCTTTTTTTTGCCAACAATAAAACGTTTAAAAGTTTTGTTTAATAAACTTGTTTTTTGCTATTGTTTTCGTTACAGGTTAAATGGCTGTTGGCTGTTTGTTGTTGGTGGTTGGTCACTTTGGCTGTTACAACTGTTTGTTAGAGGTGCCACAATATCGTTTATTTTGTTTGCTTTATAAAGGCAAGATAACATGTTTAAACATGAGTTTGCATGCCATTATTAATTGAGCAAATAATTTTAAATTGTTTAACAAATTAAAATCACGCCTGTGCCAAACGGTCTGGCCGCAAATTTTTTGAAATTAGGTCAGTTATACAGAGTTTTTCAGATCAGCAAAAATTACTTGAATTAAATTGAATACTAACCCTTAGAGGGTATTAATAATCTCAATCTCTATATATGTACATAAAAATATATTGAACAAGGCGAGCCGCAGTTTTAAAAACGCCAGCGTAATTTTTAACAACGACAGTTTTGAACTCTAGCGTCGGTTTTAACAACGCGGGGGTCAGTTTTAAGCGCGAGCGTTAGTTTTTAACGTAAGTGGCAGTTTTTAAAACGCCAGCATCACTTTGAATGTGAGGGTCAGTTTTCAAAGAGAGCGTCATTTTAAACGTGAGCGTCAATTTTAAACGTGAGCGTCAGTTTTCAACGTGATAGTCAGTTTTCAACAAGAGCGTCAATTTTCAACACGAGCGTCGGTTTTAAACGTGAGCGTCAGTTTTTAACGTAAGTGACAGTTTTTAAGACGCCAGCATCACTTTGAATGTGCGGGTCAGTTTTCAAAGAGAGCGTCATTTTAAACGTGAGCGTCAATTTTAAACGTGAGCGTCAGTTTTCAACGTGATAGTCAGTTTTCAACAAGAGCATCAATTTTCAACAGGAGCGTCGGTTTTAAACGTGAGCGTTAGTTTTTAACGTAAGTGACAGTTTTTTAAACGCCAGCATCACTTTTCAACGCGAGCGTCAGTTTTAAGCTCGAGCGTCCGTTTCAATAACACAGGCGCCAATTTTAAAAAATCGGCGTCGCTTTTCAACGAGAGCGTCAGTTTTCAAAGACTATTATTTTCTTTTTTTTCCAGAAAATAAACAAAAATTCTGAAGTCTTACGTATCGCTACCGAAAATCCAAAAGGCCTTATTGACAGTTTTTACGTTTTCACAGCAAAAGGAAAATATTTTTATGGATTTTGGTTTTAAGAGTTTTGACCTTAATAGACTGTTAAAATTCAAATTTAAAGTTATTGCAATGTCGATATTTCGTCGACATATACGAATAAAATGTTCATTGAACATCAAAAATGTTGCCTGAAAAAAGTGTGCTTTGATTTTTTTGCGGTGTTTTTTCTGATCTTAGTGTGTTTGGCATTTCAGCTAACCACATGTATTTCGTTCTATCAAGCCAAAACATATTTATACAACCTGTATGATACTAACGACTGTGCCGCAAGGTTGTTCCAACAGGCTTGAAGGCCGGGCGAAGGTTGTGCTTGGACTTGTATGATATACAAAAGCCCGCTTCGTTATCCAGTTAGAAAAGACAAAACAAACGAAGTTGTTAGTAAATAATTCAGTATTAAAGTTGAAGTTAGCGCGCTAAAAAGCACACGGCGCATGAAGCGTTAAGTCGAATAAGCGGTGAAATGTTTTCCTAAACCGAAGTCAAAAATATTTTGATGGCAAGAATTTAAAGACTATAAAAATTCAGCTCCAGCTACAATTGGGAAAAAGAGTTCTTTGGAAAAAATTACACACTCCAACAAAACATATATTTTTTACACAATTGTATAATTTCGCTTAACATTCGATATCAAATTTGTTTAACTTTAATTGTTTTTTGCTTTTCCAAACTAATAGCTGAACTTACAAAGTTGTTTCCAATCTTTTTTTTTTGAGTGTAATTTATATCGGCACGTGGCGCCTCCATCGCCAGACTGCATTTCCTTTTTACTTCTTTTTTTTTTTTTGTTTTGCTGCTCTACTAAGATTTTTTTCTTTATTTTCCATTCGAATTTGCCACCAATAAAAGGAAAAGTTCAAACTGTTGGTTACACTCGTAACCCAGTGTGGTGAAGTTTTCCCTTCTTAAGATCTGCTTCAGGCGCAGAAGTGCATTTTGCTGGGTTACTGCACGTCTTGCTGGCAGCCTTCAGCATTTCGGCTGCAACACTTAGTTAGTGTTAATGACATTAGGAGCAGCTGCGTTGTTTGAATTCGAACAGCATAAAGTTTTCCTGCTGTGTAAATAAATTGCACTTTTTAATGGAATTTTAATGAAAATTAATTGTAAATCCAATCAGGACATTGAAAAGTTTATCGTTTCTAGCTAAAACAAATACTGAACTAAATCGTTAATAGACCTCAGTTACGGATTGTCGACATAGTTTCAGTTTGCTTCGATGGAGTGGTCGGGCATAAAACGAAAACAGTCAATATTTTGCCATGATCCTACCACGAGCGTAAAGGGAAGAGGGCAGGGATTTATTATTTAATGGATATAGAGATTTACAAGAATTTACAAGCGTCGTTGAGGTGCGAATGTAGTTATTTCTTGAACAACATATTTTAATATTAGTACCGATATCGTCTGTTGTACTAGAATTGGGCCGTTCACATCTGATATAGTTGAAATGAACGATTCGGTGAACTGCCCAATCTTAAGCCGTTATAGTTCACTGCCGCTCAGCTGTGATCCAGTTCAGCTCTAGGCGTTAATGTTGCGTAGTTCAACTAAACTGTACAGTGAAGTCAACAAAATGAGCCGGTATTGAAAGTAGTGATTTTAGGTCAGTGCTAAGCGCCACTGTCCAACGTAGTCGATTGCCATGCCGCTCGGCTCTGATATAGTTCAAATGAACGATTCTGATTATTACAATTAGTGAGATTAGTTTATCGTTAAGTGTTTTTGTTGTAGTGCCAAGCGTTTGTAATATTATCATCGTTTTATTTAAATTTTTTATGTAATTTAAGAAAATCACACAAATAAACTGAGTAACAGAAAATAAGAGCGCTCAGTTCTGTGATCTCAAATCAGGGATGATATTGAAAATGTTTGAATTGTATCAAATAGCTTGAAAGATTACACTTTTCTGACCTTATTTGTACTAAGACACATTTTTTCCCATTTAGATTATTTTTATTACGTAGATTTATTTGGAATGTAACAAAACAGTTACCTGAAATTTCATTTATACTATAATATGACGGAAGACAATTCAGTATTGAATATATACGAGCTATTTTTATAAACCTTTTTGTGGTCGTAACGAAACTAATGTGTTTTTACGCGGTAGGGAAGTTACCCCCACGCACAACCCCCGAAACCTGGAGGACCGGGTCCTAGTTCAGACCCCTGGACAGAGGGGATTCGCTGCACACTTTGGTTCACCTGTAAGCGGGTGCTGTAGGGGCTATCTAGGGGCGCCACGAGGAGGCAGTATGTCAGCTTGACCAGTCCATTTTCAGGGATCGCTGCTGGCTTCTCGCCAGCTTGAGAGCAATCAACAACTTTGCCCTGAGTGCACTGGCCCATCCTTTTACCTTGTTTTCGAGATCAAAATTACAATTTTAATAATAACAATTACAGTTTTCCGAATTCGACAAATCTTTTGTGTGGATTAAGCCGCAAAAAGTTGCAGTTTGTGGTCTGTTTCGCTCTTTCGTTTTAATTATATTTTTTTTTTTTTTTTTTTTGGCAAGAAAAGATTCCTTCCACATTTGCTGATGATAATCTGCCTCTGGCTATTTTCGGAAAATTCATGAAACATGAATTCATTTGCCTCATTTTGAATTAGTAAAACAGGCGAAATTCGTTAATTGTACAAAATATACCATTGGTGTGATATTGTACTCATCGCTCTTGAATAGTACCAGTTTTGCCATCTCTGGATCAAGCCAACAACAAGTTTATATTCTAACAGATTTTCTTTCCAATATGTTTTCTAAATATAAGAAACGTTTTTGCTTAATTTTAAAAGGCGGTTCCCGAACGAAAGACGAAAGTTCGACTTCTTGCCTGAAACGTCCAGAGTAAAATTAAAAGAAGTGTTTTTTTTTATCTGAGAGCCTTATTAAAGACATATCAAAGTCACGTCTGGGGGTAGCATTTCACCCCCCTTTAAGGCTTTGCTTCGCTACTGCTTGCGCTTTTATTGTGTAAACACTGCCTTTAAGTTTTAACACAAATGGGAAAAAAGTGTGTAAATAAACAAACAAACAAAAATAGATGAAATATTAAAGATCATTAATTTTTATTTAATATTCAGCAAAACTGTCTTGTTAATACGAGTACATAACAATCCCTCAAGCGGCCTTTAATTTTTATTGTCTCCTGTCGCGTCTCGCTGTATGCGAGTATCAAGTATCTCGAAATTACACACTCACTTTGCTGTCACAGTGTTTTTTTTTGTGTGTGTTTTGTCTACTCACCAAACCAGCTGAACATGAGTCACTTGTTTGTAGAGCTTTGACTTTCTTAAGAAACTTTAATAAGCAACTTGGGTATTTAAGCTGAAATTATTATGTTTTTGTTATTGTTGTTGGCTTACTACGATGTCAGTGTTAAGTGAATTTCGCCAGTAGTTGAAAGGCTTTCGCCTTAATGCTATTTACTGGACAGCTGCAATGTCGCCCAAATTGCTGCTAATCAGCTCTTATACTTCTTAAGCATATTTTAGGGGGCTCTTAAAACGTTAAGCAGCAATTTAGGCTTTTAAACGGCTCGTTAAACACAGTGAGGTCAACGTTGCCATAGTTTCGGCTATTTAGCCACCGTGTTCACCAGATTTGGCCACCTGCAACTGTTTGCTGTTCCCAAGATAGAAAAGACTCAGGAAAGGCTGGCGGTTTTGAAACGTTTAAGGACATAAAAACCGAAGCGATGACAGCACTCAAGTATTCACCACAAAGAACGTATAACAACTTCTTCCAGGAATGGAAAACTAGTGTATTATATCAGAGATGAAGTACATACATATTTTTTTAAGAAAAATAAAACAACATATTATTTGTCGAACCGACCGCGTATAAAGAAATTTTACGAGGTGCGTTCGTTTGACTGTAGTTAATTATTAACGAAAGAAGACGGGAAAGGTTGATTGATAAGTCTCAGGGGAGGAGCCAGTTCTTCCCCAGCTCCAATCACTAGTGTATCACTTAAGTTGTCCTTCTCTCCATCTCCTATAGATAAAAATTTCGGTTGGTTAAACGATTTAAAGCTGAAGTTTCTTTTTCTCATTGTCTGCCTGATTTGTTTTTATTAAGACATTGTTGCTATTGCCAGTTTTTTCTTTGTTACTTTTTCACTCCTTTTCGATAGTAATTCTAAAAAAAAAATCCTTAACATTAATAAAAAGTTAATTCTTATTTATATTCAGTTGATTAAAAGTGGCCTAAATGGTAACTGCAAACTGAATAAAAATCAAAACACAAATAGTGCTGCGTAACCTGGTCTTGCCCCCGACACACGTGACCCTATTAAATTGCTGCTTACAAGTAAAGTTCAACTGAATTAAGGATATTCCTGCACTGGCATTTTTTAATTCATTGAGCGTTAAAATTAGCTGTTTAGAATATTAAGTTCCTTTAATTGAAATCCCTGTTTGACACAGCAAATGAACGACATAAATTTGCCCGTAGCAGTTGAAAAGAGACAAAACTTTTGTATCTTTTAAGCGCTTAAAGTTTTACTTCGATTTATATATGTATATATTTTATGAAATTTCCCTGGATAATTTGAAATTGTATTTCGTGTTTATTTCTTTTGCTTGTAACGATTTCCCGTTTTGTAAATAAATGTGAGTGTGAATGAGTGCAACTGCCTTTCCACAGCCGCCAGCTTCCTTTCCTGAATGACGGAGGAAATACATGTTGGGTGTTTTATTTACTGACATGTTTAAATGTTATTTGTTCGGTTCTTTAGCTCTAAAGTACTGAACACTTTACGGGCTCTTTAAATTTGTTTTCTACTCTTATTTTTTGGTGTCGCTATTGAAAATGTTATTGTTTATAGATTTTCACGTATCGAACAACATTTTGGAAATGTGTTTTTAGTGCTTCATTTATTCTTTTATTTCTACTTTTGTTTGTAAATAATTGGTCCTTGAAACAGGTGTTGATAGTAAAAAAAAAACTTGAAGCTCGAAAAGCGTTTGAATTAATGGGCCAGGTTTGGTCGAGGTGAATTCTTTACTGTGCCAACATCAGGACACGAGGAAAAGCCACATGATTTCTAAAGAAAATGATTAATGTTCTTGAGAAACAGAAGTGATAAATTTGCTGGAGCAAATTTTTGAGAGTTAATAAATTTTTGTAAAGGCAATTTTTAATAACAAATTTTCCATGAATTTTTTTCGCCAGCGAAATCTTTAATTTTTTAAAGCTAATAAATTTTTCGTGTAAAAAATGTTAAAAACAATAAAATTCTATCAAATTTTTCCCAAACGGTCTACATATATCTGTTTGAAAAGCGTTATATTTTTCCTAAGGAAGTTTTTAAAAGCGACAAAATTTTTCTAAAAAAAAAAAATTAAAAACCATAAACTTTTTTGTGGAAAAATCGAACAGTTTTCTAAAGACAACTTTCAGAAGTGACAAATTTTCTTATAAAAATATTTAAAAAAAATAAACTGCAGCTTTTAATTATATATTTATTAGAAAAAGCGAACATTTTTCAAAAGTAATACATTTTTCTAAAGACAATTTTTAGGAGTGACAAATTTTCTCATACAAATATTTAAAAACCATAAATTTTCGCTTTTTATTATAGAAAAAGTGAAAATTTTTCAAAAGTGTCGAGTGGATAGACGAAGTTTTGTAAAAGGTATTAATTTGAAAAAAGAAATTCTTTTAAAATATTCTAGAAGCTATAAATTTTCTCTAAAAATGTTTATATTTTCTATGCAAAAGTCGAAGAATTTTTTAGTAACTATTTTTCACACAGAAAACGCCTTAAACACGATAAATTTTCTATCAATATCTTCTATAATAAAAGCGATAAATTCGCTATATATTTGATTGAAAGATGCACTTTTTTTTTATAAGCTATTTTTTCTATAGAAAATTAATTAAAAGCAAACATTTTTCAAAAGCAATAAATATTTTTAAGAAAAATTAATACATTTTAAAACAGAACATTTATTTTATTGAAAATGTTTTCAAAAGTGATACATTTTCCGTGAAAACTTCCCGATAAATTTTCTAAAAATCCGTTTTAATAACGTAAAATTTCTACAGAAAATATTTTCAAAGGAATAAATTTTCCATAAAAACTCTCGGAAATAGTGAGTTTTCTGTAAAACAAATTGCAAAACCCAATTTCTATGGAAAATTTTTCAAAAAATAAAAATTCTATACAAAGTTTTTCAAGAACTTTAAATTTGATACAAATAATTTTTTAAAATCCCTAAATTTTGTATGGAGAGGCTTATAAGCGAGCAGATTTTTGCAGGTTGTGTATGTAGGCGATACATTTTTTACAGAAAGTTTTTCTAAAGCAATAATTTGTCTACAGAATATTTTAAAGAACGATAAATTTTTCAAAGCTTTAAATCTTACATAAATGTTTGTATGAAACAAAGAAATTTTTTATAGATAAGCCTATAAGCGAGAATTCCGTTGCCAGTAAATACTCACAATACATTTTTTATAGCAAGTTTTTGTGTGGAAAATTTTAAAAAACCATAAATTTGCTTTAGAAAATTCTTCGGTATAAAAAGTTTTTAAAATCAATCAATTTTTTATAAAACTTTTTTTTTTCTAGCCATAAAGTTTTTATAGAAAATTTTAAGGAATAAGAATTTTTTTTTAGAAAACTTATAACAACGATAATTTTTTGTACAAAAGTAATGAATGATTTATCAAAAATTATTTATAAAATTTATTGTGAAAATTTGAAAGTGATGAATTCTTCTACAGCAAATTTTTAAAAGCCCTAAATTTTGATTTGCTCTTTTAAATGCAAAGTTGTTCGAAAAGATTTTTTTCCACAACAGTTTGAGTTTAAAGTTTCAACACAAAACTAAATAACACGATGAGAAAACACGACAACGTTGTCAGTGCCTGCGGCCACAACAAAAACAAAAAGCCCAGAGTTGGTGGCAGAAAGGAATAAAAGAAGAATCGAAATACAAAAAAGGAATATGACGACCTTCAAGTCAATAACACTTAAAGTAGAACAAACAATTTGATTATTTTCTTTTTTTTTCTTCTCTCAGCTTTTTGTTATTGTGTGTTGAGTGAAGTTTTAATGAAACGAAACATAATTTTACAACAACAACAACAACAACAACAACAATGAAGAAAGTAAATACTTCAAAGGCATATTTTAAGGTTTCTAAGAAGTTTTTGTTTATATTTTTCATGGCATTTAAACAATTTAAAACATTTTTTGTTTTATTTGCTTCACAGAAAATTATAATTTTTCTCTGTGTGTTTGGGAACTGTATGTGTGTGTGTGTGTGTGTGTCTTCAAATTTCGCACCGGTTTTATCAATATGTTGTCACATTAACGCAGAAAGCCGCCAACTCAGTTTTCTTTTTTCATATTTCAATACAGATTTTCGGCAAGAAATTTTCTTTCAGATTTTGTTTTGTTTAACTTAAATAAATTATTTGTGTATATTGAGCCATTGATTTTAGTAAAAACTAAAACGGCATAACTTAATAAACTCATGTTTTGTCTTAAATTATGGAATTGTGGTCATAAAGGTCCTGCGATGGGCAGTAAACCTAATTCAGCTTAATGCAACTGAATTATCTCTTAAGTTGCCTTCTCCTCGACTTATGCCACTGTGCTGGCGATGTTGCCAGCCAGAGAACCTAAACGAACGAAGCATCTTTAAGCTTTAGCGATTATTTGTTTGAAATTCTGATTCTTTTTCTACAAAACATGTAGAAGTTATGATTTTTACAAAACAGACAGATTTTTACGAAACAGACACGCGCACACGTGTTAAAATGTCAAGGCGATTTAGTAGCGTTTTTTCTTTCTCCACTCGAATTTGTTTTGAGCGCTAATTTGCCATACTTTGTTTTTTGTATGGTTGTTAATGTTGCCATGGAGTAGTTCTTGTTGTTATTGTTTTAAAAGCCACTTAAACTTTAATCCTTTTATACGATACATGTCGTTTTTCCTGCTGCAACGATATTTTGTTTGTTTTCGATATTTGTGAAAACCCAGTGAACCGACAAATTCGTTGCTGTTCGTATTGAATAGAAATGAACATGTTGCAGCTGACTGGTATTGCAGGGAAGTTGCGGCAAACATTACAGATCTGCAATGGAAAAAGTTTTCCTTTCTCCGGGGAACAGTTTCTGTTCTAAAGCGGATACGGCTTGGATAAGCTGTTTCGGAGGTGAACAAGAGATTTTCAAAAACAATTTCGTTTAAAATATTAAAGTTACTTGCACCAGCTTGAACTTTTCAATATTGTGGCCATGCCGCCTTGACGGTGTGACCATCCGTTATATAGTTTGCAGGTATGACCATTTGTTATGCAGTTTGTGAAGTTGGGAAAAGACTTAAAGGATGTTGAGGCTTTAAAATGGAAAAAGCAAATAAACAACTAGAGCAAAACAATTGAGACCTACCCAGCAACCAAGTAAAACTCCGGCCCTGTATCAATATCTGTGCAGCTCTGACATATGATATGTTTTTATTTTCACAAATTATAATATTAATTTATATGTAGTTTGTTTTGCATTTTTAAACAAATATGGATTTTTTTTTGTCTGTTATAAACAAGCAAATTAACCTCAACCTCAACCTCAGCCTCAATGTATTAATGGCAAAAATTCGGCCATTTTTTATGCATTTAATTTGCATGACTTTTGCAAAATTCCATTCTTCCTCTCTTTCCTCGTTTCATTAAATTTTTTTTCACACAAAAGCCCATCAAAATTATATGAAATTGAGCAGAAATTTTGTTCCCTAAAGTACACAAAACTCCTTTCTGCTGGGTATTATATTCCTGTCTAGTTATTAAATCAAACAGTTTCCTGCTGTCATCGAATTCCAACGTTTTAAAAGAATTTTGTAAACTTTAATTGGCGAAACAATAATTTGCATAATATCATTATTTGGGGCCTGTTTATTGCAATTAGCATTTTACAAGAGCATAAAATTCTCATTGTAAAATTAAAGGCCTTTCAAATGAATTTTGATATATATTTTTTTTTTGATAATTATAAATATAAAATTTTGTATGCAAGTCCGCTAAAAGCTTATGACGCTTAAAAATATCATAAATATAATACCGGCGAAAATGGTGTAAACATTTTAAGTGCAGAAATTTGTGCAAATTTTTCAAACTGGAAATTGTTAGGCCTTTTAAGAACGACTAAAATATTTGTTTAAAGTTGTTGGTGCCAAAAATGTTGTTTCTTGTCAGGTGACTTTTTTTCTTGATTTGGTGCCATAACTTTCCGTTTTTATTTACAGCCTTAAGCCGACCACCACAAACTGTTGTCCATTTCCAAGTTCTTTTTTTTTTTGACCAGAAAAAACGCACAATTTTTTCTTTAATTGTAGTCAAATATGCAGAGCAGTATATTCTGTACAATTCAGTATGACTGAGAAATATTTGAAAATTTTCTAAAATTTATATCCTTGATAGACATTTTATGTGTGAAATTTTAAGGACTAGTTGATACTGTACATCTGCTGCACTAGAAGCGAGTGATAATTAAGCGTCACAATCGACCGTAAATACAGCAACATCAAGAATATCAATTCCGTGCGAATTTTTACTTCTTTCTTATTGCTCCAGCCATGAATACAAATTCCCTTGTAAATTTCAGACAAATTTTTGGCTTTAAGAAAAAAACGTTAATATATTTTCAAATGCACTGGGAAGTTTATGCAGAAGTCAATTAATCTGGAACAAACTGTTGCCTACTGGACGAAAACTGAATCTCCACTTAAATAATACTTGGCCTGAAATGATTTAGTAGAGACGCATGAACCCCTGAAAGCTGCCACATCTTCCTATTGTACATGATTGCAATATGGTCATTAAGGGGGCCAAAGTAGGACCATCAAACCCCATGCGGCAACCCTTTACTGAACAGTCATGACTTGGAAAACTTTGCCTGCCGGCAAATATGTTTAAGAAAAAAATCATACAGCAAAGAAATAATATCCTTCGTATTAAATGAAACACTCTCACCACATGTTCATATGGAAAATGTTTGTGTGCAACATTTAGCCTGTTTGCCAGCTCTGTTCTGAGTATCGACCATAAAATGCCGTTTATGACATTAAGGTTATTATGAACACCAGTTTGCTATGAACTGAAATAAGTGAAGAAAACATAATAAAAAAATCACCCGGATGTAGAATCATTGCAGAATTGCTAAAGCAAATGAGTTGAAAACGGCAAAACAATCATTGAAGGCAAAACAACGTATTCGATTTTATTGAAAAATATTGCTACTTACTTTCATATGTTTTCAGATTCATAAATTCGAATTTGTTTCTTCTTACGTTGTTCTGTGTGTCAAATGCTGACGCCCACATCCAACAAAATTTATTTATTTTTCTGTTCAACTTTTTGCTATAACGCTCGGTGTTATACTTATGGAATCATGTGGAAGGAATCCTCTTTCTGGCCGCCCAAGTTTAGGGTTTTTCAAAAATTTTCAAGATTAACCACAACAATTTAATAAATAGCCGCAGTTCATGTAAATTCAATTATGCGAACAGGTTGTATATTCGCAAATTTGCATTAATGTTTATAGAAACAAAAACAAAAACAAAACAAAAACCCATTAATGCCAGAAAAGGTTTGGTAGTTTAAGGGAACTATTATATACGAGTACAAACATCAGATCAAATACAATATTCTAAAAGATTTTGACATGATTGGGGGTAAAGAAAGAAAGAAAAAATTTATGAAAGATGTATGAAGAAAAATGTATGAAAATTATTGCGTATAAAAACAAGTTGAAAAAGTATTAAAATACATTAAAATGAAAATATCAGTTCATGGCTTTGGACGTTACAATTTTCTAAAATCTTGGCATTCTTTAAATTTTCAACTTAGATTAATAATCTTAAAAAAAAAACTATCACGGAGTAGCCACTACAATTATAAATAAATAAATTTATATATATCTTTTGAAATCAAAACAACACTCCGACACTCCAACTGCCCAATTAGTTGAAATAAATCTGGTTAAATAAAAAAAAAAAAACAAAAAAAAAATACAATAATTGGAGGGCTGCTGCTTATGACCAGAATCTGACATTTCTGTTGCATCACTCTCATGTTTGCCACTTCGGCAGCGAAATAAACTGTTTTTTAAATCAACTACATATTTTTTTCAGCCATTTATTTTATTTTTAGGCACTTCTGTTTCTTTTCATTTCACAAGCATTTACATACTTGCATCTCATCGTTAAATAAAACAGTGTTTTTTTTTTATTTTATTAAAACTGCACTGAAAAATTGTTAATTTTGAAATATGGAAAAAAATGCACTTCTTCACAACATAAATTGAAAAAAAAACTTTTAAATCAAAGAAAATTTCTATTGAATTGCTGAAACCAATTTTCGATTTCTGTTAAATTTCAAATAATTAAACAGTATTCCCGAGAAAAGCAAAAATATTTTATTTATGAATTTCTGCTTTAAAGGTATTCCGCGTGAGCGCTTTCGCAATAACAACGATGTCAAATAATATGGCATAGAGCCACTTGTCACATGTAAATGGATTATCTGTTATTTATGAAATTATTTCGGCCATGAAATGCGGTTTTATTGAAAAGATAATCGTTTTTTTTGGGGGGTTCAGATTAAAGTAGTTGATTTGATTGTAATTGACATTTAAACTGGAAAATAAAACGAAGTTTGTGTAAAGTTTTCTTTAATATTAAAACTTAAACTTAATAATTTGTTTAAAACATGAAAACAAAAACGCAAATGTTTGACATTAGCCAGTAGTGGTGCCTTGGAAATTGCCGTTGTACGGCGGGCGGTGCTTAAATTCCCCCCGACCACTTAATGGTCGGTTGATTGCTTAACGCCAAACAGTATTTGATTCAGGCAAAGTCTTGTCAGTTATTAATTTTTACGTCGTATTTCAAGCCTTTACGGGGAAAGGGACAAACAACAATATACTGCAAGAACTGATACTTATTACTCATACGCAAAGTGTTGTGGATAGAATAGACAGGTACTAAGATAATTATTACTCATACGCAGCGGGCTGCGGATATACAGCAACAAATTCGTACTCTTAAAAATGGTAATTATTACTCATACGCAGGGCTATAAAAATGTTATGTTCCTGCTCATATGATTTCATAAAAGCCTACAGTTACATTGGAGAAATCTTTGTAGAGATTTGGATTCTACAGTGGAGTAGAAGCCAAAAAAACTCTAATATGAAAAACTCTAATATTTAAATCATAATTTCTTCTAACTCAAGCTTAATTTTTAATTAAAGAATTAATATTTGAAGCAAAATATGTGGTTTTTTTGGTATTACTGGTAGTTTTTTTTTTTTGGAGTTACGCCGGCTTAAATCATTAATAAAACAAAGAAGTAAATTTATTGTCAAAAACTTTGTATGATAATAATGCTAAAACATGAGTTAAGCCATGTGGCCGCAATCTGGAAAACCACAGTTTACCGTTGTTCCGACCGTCATGGTTTTGGGTGATGATGATGACTCGGCCACCCTCAAAAAGTGCACCAAACACTAAATTTCGACCATAGCATGTGCAAAGGCGACAATTCTGCTGATTTGTGTATCCATTTAACCAAAAACGGGCTTGATTGAACAGCACCAGTTTAAATGGCAGTTCATTGTCAATATCAATTATCGAACAGAACCATTATTTTGATAAAGATTTCAAAAATTTTTGTGCAGAGTATCCATAAGGAAATGTCCAGCAATCATCAGCTGTTAAATGGGTTGTCAAATAAGGCAGCGTGGCCAACTCAAACTTGCCCACCTCTAAATCGTCTAGCAAATAAGTTAAAATAACAAACGGTTCTTGTAATCGTAAGGCCATTAGATTTAAAAGTTTAACTGTAGCAGAGTAAAATTTGCCACAATCATACGCAAAATCGAACTTTGAACTTTTCGTAAGTTGAGGCTTTTTTCAACTCATCTGACGATACACAAGTCTAACTGAATGTAATATTTTGTTTCTTTTTGTATTTAATCTCGCACATAAATAACTTAAATTGTATATTTGCCTGTTTCTATATTCACATTTGCACATTCGTTACGGATGCTTGCACAGTGTTACGAACAATAGACTATTAAGCGACTGAATTGAGTAGGTTGCGTTAATTTTACTGGCAGCAATAAATACTGACATATTGTACAGTTTCTTTGGTTATCAAAAAAGAAAAATATGCGTCAGGAAAACAAGTCAGCCAGAAGAATTTGTTTTGTCATTTATAACAAATATCTACATATAGAGCTTTTATTTTCTTCTTCTTCTTCTTATAGTGGAAAAACTATAAATTTGACATTTTGCTGCTCTTTTATGGGCAATATAAATAAAATCTTTGGCTGAGAATGATGGTTTGTGTAACAAACTTGGACAACTTGTAGGGTCCTGATGACAGGTAAGGAAGGGTTCATTAGCCACGGCAATTTAAGACAAACTTCAAGTTTAGTAACAGACTTGGCAGGAACTGGCATAAAATTAGATATCCTGTTTTCATTGTACTTACGAATAGACAATCAATCTGGCATAAAAATATTATTAATAGAACTGCTTGTTCGTGTGAACGACAAATAAAATTCAATAACCTTAAATATTCCTTCTTTCTTCACCTTTATGACGGCGATTGCTTTTGGTCACATAAATAAATAATAAAGTTTAAATCCAGCTGTTTCAGTCTGTTCCAGCAAAAATATTTTCCGCTCGAGTAGCAATCAGTTCGCCTACACACGCGTACATCTTTACATTTTGGCGCAAATATTTTGAGGTTCACATGTGCCATAGAAACGGCACACAAAAGAACCTGTCATGCCTGAAGTCTAGACACATAAACAACGAAGTTCATTTGTCAAAAGCTCATAATAAGAATATTTCATTACTTCTTACCTACGAGCACATATTCTGCATAGATAAATATTACAAGTGCCGACTTGTTTTCTTCAAGACACATTTGCGGATGCATAAATGTCGATTCAATATTTTTCGCCACTTCAGTTGTTGCCGTCAATTTTGTATTATTATTTAAATTTTTTTCCAGCTTTTTGCTATTTAAAGTTTTATTTCATGACTTGTGGTTAAATAAAAGAAATTTTTTCTGCACTCGCAAATTTATTGCACAGAACATGCTCGAGCATGTTTCAAGGTCACTTCAGTTCGAAATTTTGTTTGCTTAAGCCTGCATTCAAGTATTAATTTTTATTAATTAATTACTGTCTTACGGCCAGTTGAAGCTAAAACTTGCCATGTAATAAAAATAAATATTATGGTGTAAAAGTTGTACATCAAAGTTTGTATTATATTTACAATTTATTACATTAAATTGATAATAACAATCGTAAAACAGCTCTGGGCTGAAGAAACACTTTGGCATAAACGTAAACGTAATCGTAATTATTTCTTGGGTTTGACCTTTGAAGGTCTTGTGCCACAGTTTTTACCGTTTTGCGGCAATTTAGTTGGCTTTGGTGTTGACTACGTTGCACACTGCGTTGCACGAGCTGGGCCAATATTGTTTGAAGTCGATGTGGAAAATGTTACTTATCTTTGAAATTAAAATATCTTCTTATTATAGAAAATACTGCTATTCTGTGTTATTCTAAGAGTCGTCATTGTCGTCACTATTGTAGCACCAGGTCGTTGTTGATACTTTAGCCAACTCATTAAATCTCAGTAAAAATTTCAGGTATTCTAAATCTTAGAAAACAGATAGAAACTTTCGCTAACATTAAATTTTTATCTACACTGACGACCCTCAGGATAAGTAAGAACATCGAGCTTAAAATAAATTTGTTGTGCTTGTTATGGCTAAAGTCCTGTGAAGGATTATGGCCGTAGTAGTAAGCAAATTAGGGGCTGAGGCGCGCTAAGTAAAGATTAATACATTTTCTATCAAAACTGAATTTTTAAATATTTTCACAAATGAAAGAAAATGTAATTTTGGTGCATCATATGGTTTCGATTCTCTGTGAGTGATAGCGGTCAAAAGGGGGCGCAGAGTAAAGAAGATAACATCAAATTCTAATAAAAGTAATAGTTTGTGCAATTGTTGGTGTTGCCGTTTTATTGCCACTTAAGAAATTATTGCCAATTAAAGATTCCCTATTAAACACACTTGAGTCTCTTTTTACCAGACCTACTCGCATAAAGTTTCCTATAGAAATAGAAAGTAAATTTCCAACTTTAAACGCTTTACGATTTTATTGAGAAAAACTTAATTTTAGTTCCAATGAAAACATTGATTTAATATTTCTTTAGCTGCACTTGTAAGCGAACAGCCAGCAAACAAGCAAAAGCGAAATGTTTCCTTAAATACTCTGGTGAGGAATGAAGGGACATCTAGTTCTATGGTGATAACAGCAAAGCTGTTCTTCTAAACAGATTAATAAAAGAAACCCGATTATATTGCATCTGTCAAATAATTCTTCTGAATACTTTTCATAACAATAAATTATCTTCTTTTTCTCCTATAAATAAATATCAAGTAAAAGACATAAATCTTTGTTATTGTTAAGCGCAGAACACACAGCAGAAAGTAGCTGGTGGCAATTGATACACATATCAGTGTCCTTAAATGGTTTCTTGTGCATGTTTTTTTCCTTCTTCTTCCTTCTTCTTAAATGGCTGCAAGGGCTGGAAATAAGTTCTACATAATGCATTCTATATAGTAGTCATATGAATATACATATATTCATTCTATATAATAGTGTATGAGTATTTAAAAGCAAGCAGTGTGGGTGTGTGTGTGGGTGTGCGTGGGCTCGTGTGTAGCAAAATCATTTACTGAAAACAAATACTTTGTTGAATTTCGATAAAGAAAAGAAAAAAAAAGAATTTAAGTGCCCAGCAGATACCATTTGCTAACACAAATTGTATTAGTTTTGACTATTTTTAAGTTTCAATTATTAAAAAACGTGCATATCTACTTATATGGACATATAAAAAGAAAAATTACTGCCTATAAAAAGTCATTGAGAAGACAGCGATTATCTGAGAAAATAATGCAAAAGAAAATAATATCTCAAAATGCCTAGAAATGAGTTTTGCGGTGTTTGGGACCTTCGAAGCTGTCTTTGCATGATGCTACAGGTATTAAGATATTGCAAACAATTTCGTGAAATGTGTTTTAGCTTGAAACAGGAATATTTCCGAGCCGTGACCAGCTCTTGCGGCCATCTGTGAAACGCTAATGAGCTGACGGCATTGGAATTGATTTTTATTACGTTTCGTAATGTCGCGCCAAAAGGACCTTCTCGAAATAATACATTTATGATCAATCTGGTTGTAGTGCTCTAAGCTTTCAAGTTACCAACGCGAGGAATACTACAAAGTTATATTTTCTTTATTTATCAAGTTAAATTGAAATATCTTTATTTTAATTATTTCTATAGAATGGGACAATTAAGTATGTCCGAGCACCTCGGCCTTACAAGAAACAAAGAAAGAAAGAAAGAAAGAAAGAATAAAAAGAAGTATAAGTATAACAAATGATAGTGACGGCATTTTTGTACATGGTTGTATATGTTGCGTAGCAGATTCCCATCCCCACAAAACTAGTGAAAATTTAAAGAGAAATATAAAATATAAAACTTTTCGAATATTTTTTAAGATTTTTTTTTGGCACTTTTTCTTTCCTTCGTTTGAAAATCGAGGTTCCATTTTTGTTTAGCTGGCGCGCTGTTTAGAAGCTTCTGAAGCTGCACATATTCACTGGTCCTTCGAACCGAATTAGAACCAGTGTAACACCGAAATGTATTTTGAAAAAGAGAATTACGATTAAATTGCATATATGTAAATCATATAAAACCTTCAAGGCGTCAACACCTCAAACACTGTCAGCAATATTCACTGGCAAAGTTAAGTCTTCTCCATATATATGTATATACGATGTGTTTGCGACGGATTAAATGGTTGAGACATCTATTACTTAAACAGACATAAACATATACTGAAATGTACGCACAACGTTACCTTGTAGCGAGTTGGAATACTAGTGATGGCGAATAAATATCGAGAAAGGGACAAACAAGTGTAAGCAAATTTTAAAAAAACACACATTTGGGAACGAATTATAAAACCACTAAAATTTCCTCGAATTGGATTATGCGTCTCTCTCTCTCTCTCTCTCTCTCTCTCCTGAAGGCGTGAGGAAACAGTTTTGGAAATCTTTTTCCTAAAAAGGCCAGCTAATGGTATTACGAAAACAATCTCTTCAAAGTTCAACTAAAAGTGTTGAGATCCCTCATCAGTTTGTGTAATATGAAGAAAATATTATCGTGTAAAAGCAACATATTTTGCAATGCAAACGATGTATGCTTATCACATCAGAGTTGTATTTTAGAGCACACAATGCCAGCATTACTATTTATACAATATATTAAAGACGGTTACATATTTATATGTATAACAATTACATACAAAAATAATAGCAAATAAATGTTGTAGAATTGTCATCATCAGCCGTTTCATTGGGCGTATTTCATGATTATTTTGCTGAAGTGTTAAATGATTTTACTTTGATTTCCATCCAACCTTTTTCACGCCACTTGGGCGAGTTAAATTTTTCGCCACAAAAAGAGATTTCGTTTAGGAAAGTTACTCCTATTTGAAACCCCATGAGTTTCTACACAACAGAAAGGAGATTCTCATGTTCGACTTACGAGCAGTAATAAAATTGGCCTTGTTATATTTTATTTTGTATTGTAAAAAGAAAAACACACACACACACAGCGACACACAATTTTTTGTTAAATCATTTAATTAAATTTTATATGCTTACGATTTGGAAATCGAAAGCAGCTTTATTTCTTGCTTGGCTTGTTTTCTGGGGCTTGCCAAGCAATTGTATGCGAGTACTCCTTGTTCACACGAAAAATTATGATGTGTCAAAACCGGATGGCGGCAAAACCTATAAAAGGTTCTTTCAACATTTTTGCCTACTCGCAATATCTTAGACTGAGTCAGTCGTATGAGTAGTTGAATTATTGTGCCTACGAATGTGTGTTTACTGTATACATTTGCTATAAATAAAGTTACAATAAATCCTAAAGCTAAACGCACTAGCAACAAGGGCTAACGGCTTAAATGTGTATTTTGTTATAAGTTTATTTAAAAATATTTATTATAATTTACTTCGCACCTTAAAAACTTTGGCTGTTTGTCAGTTTTTTTTTTTTTTAAATACCCATAAATCTAAATCTAAGTATCTTTATAAAGTTTTATCAGATATTAGAATATTGTCAATAAAATATGCCCAAGAATGTCACACAAGGCAATTGTGTGAACGGGCAAGTTGTGTTGAAAAACGTTGCCAAAAAACAATGGGTGCGTTCCCTAATCCTCTCTAAGTCTGCCAAAGTTAACCAAAATTGATGAAACACTAATGCTGCGCACAATTTATTTCAGTGATTTGAGACCTTTTAAACATTTAAAACATTATAAAAAGCAAACATTTCCATTTCTGGAAGCTGCAAAAATTAAAAGTAAATTCAATTTTTTCTTTAAATGTAAAAATGAAAAATTAATTTAAAATTATTTATTTTTTCATTATTTCAAGTGACGAAAATCACGGGTTTTCTTTTTTATTATGTGTGTGTCTAAAAGTCTGGTAACATTTGTTTTTGCAACAGTAATAATAACAGCTGGCAGTCTGAAATCGCTGATTTAAAATTTAAAGTAAATAAATGAAACCCTGAAACACAGCAGCTAAATAGAAGGAGTATATTTTTAAATTGGAGTTTTTTTTTTTAAATTAGAATCAATCAAAATCAAGAATTTTTTGAGACTATAAATAAAAACATTTCAAATTTTATTTGTACACTTCTATTTCCACTTAGAAGTCACTTTATTATTTGCTTGCGAGTTCAAATCAGCGAAACTTTTTGTAGTTATAATTCCGTGGCTGCAAATCGTAATCTCTTTTGTTTGTTTATTTTTGGCGAACAGTGAGTTTCGCCACATGGCTGGAGTGCCTTGTAATTTGGAAAGCCAGATGATTATTACGCGTGTTACTGTAACTTTTTATCGTGTTCACGGGCATCTAGTTAAACTTTCCAATTTTAAAGAAAAAGTTTTTTCTATACAAAATTTGAATGATTCTATGTAAATGAAAACAAAAAAAACAGCTGATTTTATCCAAAGAAACGATTTTTTCATAATAAACAAATTTTCTGATTACTTTTTCAGTTTTCCATGTAAATGAAAATAGAAAACCAGCTGATGATATCAATCTTGCCCGAATTTGTCTAAAGAAAAAGTTCGTAAAACTTTTTACAGCAAATTAGAAAGACTTCCGTAAAAATTGTACAAAAAAAGATCAGACTGGAACAGGGCTAATATTGTTCGAAATCGGAGCAATGTGAGAAGTTTTAGGTTTTTAAATTTTTCTTATACGAGTAGAAACTTATTCAATCGCTGGAAACTTTTTAAACATTTTTAAAAATCGAAGTAATTTTTTTTCCTATGGTTGTGGGCGGGGAAAAAACTTTTCTTGCATCCAGTATTTTGCCAAGCGGAAAAGAAAACTGAGTTGAAAACTATTTAAGAAAATTATTAAGACAAGTTCATGTAACGCTCATAATAATAAGTTTTGACATGTCGTTCTTATGCCAATTAATTTGCTTTTGATAAGTTTTCGGCTGTTCCAAATATTGCTGGCGAAAGTTAACTTTCGTCTTCGTTAGTCGTTTTTTTTTTCTTTTAATAATAATAATCTACTATTCACTTAATACTTTTGTGATGTCTTCTGGCATAAATTTAAGCTGAAGCAAAACAGCCCGCCAAAATTCATTGTTTTATAAAACCTGAATTAATTATATATCGTCTGGGCTGCATGAATGTTAGAAAAATATTATTGGCGCATTCTTCTATTATCCCATCATATAAAAAAGTTTTGCAACTTTCTTGTAGTCTCAAGTATGTTTTTGCTGAATTTAATTTTGCTTAACTTTTTAACTTGTGCCCGTTTATGTTTGCCCGTGTTTTGTTAAACTTTTCCATGGAACTGCGTCTCTCACAAACAAACCTGCAAAAAAAAAAAAAAATGTTTCATTATTGCAACATTTCACAATAGGGACTTATTTGAATTTTGTTGTTATCTTTCAATTCGATTTATGTTTAATAATTTTGTTTTTCTTTGTTTTAATCTAAAGCTCTTTTAATAAATTGAATGAAGTTCTAAAATTTAGGCAAATTACGGCTTCACGGTTGGAAGAAAAGAAGAAGACAAGTGATTTGAAACTTAATTTATTGCAGTAAAAACGCACTTGTTTCGGAATGTGCGTGTTCAAGTGGATTTTAGACTTCAAAGTTGTTCTGATCACCCTCAACGACAAACATCCATATGAAATCCAAACGAAAAAGAATCGTCATTGAAGTGTTTGGATGCCACATATATAAGTAATTGAATCTAGTGTTCTTTTTTCTTATATAATTTGGCTAAAGCTGAGCTAAACAAATTGTCGATTTAATATTGCCTACGTTTTGTTTCAAATCGATAACAAAAATTAATTTCTATTGAACTGGAGTTCGTATTCGTTAAAAGCTAATTTACAAGATTGTGTGAAAGGAAGGAAGGAGGGAGAACGGCAAATTTCAACTAATCAAATGCACAGAAGAGTTTTCCGAAGGCATCAAAGTTTCTCGTCATCAGTGTTCCTGTGTAAACACCAAGTTTTCCCCACTGATGGAAAGCCTAAGGCCAAATGTTAATTAATGTTCACCTACTCAAACTCCTTGGAACTTCTTCTCAATTAGAGCAGTAATAGTTTGTGACTTCTTGGTGACCGATGCATTGCCTTGAGGGACTACAGCTTGATGGCTCGAATAAGCCGGCAAAGTTTTTGATCCAGAGGACTGAGTCTGAGCGGATATGGAACAGCCAATTCTTATCGCTACTATCATAAATATTGCTCATATACGAATACGAAGTTCAGTCTTATTTATTGTATATAATTTTTTAGTATAAAATTTAGAAATTCCATTAACTTTACAAAAGCGCTGCTAATTTTTAAGTGCTTTAAAGAATAATGACATTGAAGAATATAATGAGAACTATAACTTTAAAAATATCTCTTCACTTTATTTTATCGAAATTCACTTGCTGAGATTCTTAAATTTTTATCATAAAGACCGCCTCCGCTTAATTAATCGTCATATAAATATATTTTTATTCTGCAAACGATTTCTTAAGCAACAAAACTGTCATTTTAAGAAATCCTTAAAAATGGCTTAAAAGAAGGCAGCCTTTTTTTATGCTTTTAAATACTTGGACAAATATTTTGTTGAAATTTGAAGTTCTTATTTGCTGGAATTATTCTTTTGCTTAACATTTTTATACATTTACTTTTTTTTTTTTTTTTGTAGGAAGACAACAAGTGGATGTTAATGTTTTTTCCTACAGCATAAAAATTATGTGGGTGGCCCTTTATTTTTTACAATCATCTGTGTCACAACCTCCCTTCCCCCCTTCCCGACCCAAATAAATATTACAATTTATTGCGAAATTAAGATGTTCTGTTGTGATTGAAGAGCCTGAAATATATATGAGAGAAAAAAAAGCGCGTACAAATTAAGTAAACAATTTATTTTTACTTGTATTAACAACAACTGCAACAACAAATAAAAGTTTTTTTTATTGTTAATAATAGAAAATATTCTTTGCCTACGGATGGCTTATTTTTACTTAAACGGCGGGTAATTCTTACTGCTTACTGGTAATAGGAAGGGCTGGGTGCTGGCTGGATTTCGGCGGCCAGATTTTCTTTATTAATATTTCAATTGAAACATAACAATAAAAACAACATTCACACCGTAGAATGTTTATTTATAATTAAATATTATATTAATAAAGTGTCTCAAAAGATGTTGACAGATATTTTAGTTTTAAATTGCAAATGGCCACAACGATAGGCAGGAGTTTTTATATATTCCTACCTACGAAACAGGGCTTGCCTTGGCATACTCCTAATTTGATAACGTCAGAGCGTGCAGGGGCTGGCGGCGCCAACTTAAAACTCTAGCGACTGCATGAAACCTTCACCAGTCTAATTGGGACAACGGGCATCAACATGCCACCGGGATGCTCTGCAAGAAGGATCACTGATTGACACATTTTCGTTTTGGTTTAAACATATAAAGTCGCAGAAAGAGATATTGGTAAGGCCTTAATGATAGTCTAGTGCCTGGCCTGTTTTCGGAAGCAGCTCTTTTTTTGGGGATCCAGACTAATACCGAGGTGCTACTTTGCTCCAACAGACAGTTGCACAAATCAAACGAGAATCTCAAAAGTAGAGTCAATATAAACTCGATGGTCCAGGAAAGTCTCAAATGTTGTGATCAGCTGCAGAAGTAATTCCGTCTGATTTATAAAATAAACACTCATTCTTGCCCAGACTACCGCATTATACGCAACAATCTCTTTCATTCTAAATACTTGTCCAGCCACATGTGTTAAAGACACATCAAAAATATACCAAAAAGAAGTAGAAAGCGAGAAACGAAAAACAAAACTCTTAACAAATATGAAGGATGTACAAACAGCAAATTTGTTGATACCTTTTCATTTAAGGTTAATTGAAGTTGTAATGAAAAGTAAAAATTATTCGGTCCAACAATTATGAATGCACGAAAAAAATAGCAAAATCAACTTAAAAAGGCATTAAAAAAAGTTATTTGTTTCTGCTTTCCTGGCATTTTTTCCAATTTTTAAACAGTTTATGCGTCCTTTTTTTTTTGCTGTAGAGAATTTATGGACAAGTTAGCGGGGAAATTTGGCTGCGTGTGTGCGAGCTTTAAATGGCGGCAAGTGGCTTAAAACATATGCCCTTGTCTCCCCCTTAAAATTTTTAAGAAAAGAAAATAACCTAAAGTTTAACTTGGCGGTACCCTTTCCACTTGAATGAATATCTACGAGGCAGTTTGACAAGTTCGTGAAAAAGCGTATTTTGCTCGTAATCCTGAAGGTGATCAACAGTTACGTGTGACATTTTGTGCACCCTAAAATCTCAAATTCCTCCATATTAACAATTAACTGTGCAAAAAGTCAAGTCCTTCGTTTATAGTCTGAATATTGGCAAACACTCCTCTAAAGTGGTCATCGGATTCCGTTTCTGGTCCAAAGTCGCCTGTGGACAGCATTTGGCAGAAAGTGATTACCGAAATATTTAGTATTTCATGGTAATTTCGACATACGTAAGACTTAAGAGCACGAAGTGTTAAATTCAGTACCACATTCAGCCTGTAAACAACCATTAATTACGATTAGAAGATTATCCAGAGGGCACGTAAAAATGATAGATATTTTTTAAATACCAAAACATCCGAATCTGTGTACTTTAATTGGAAATCCTTTCACTTTGTTAATAGTAAATTTTAGGGATTTCTGCTTAAAGCCATATTGAATAATACCTGGAATTACGAATTGATTTAATATTTCTAGTGTCATTCCGTTTGCGGAAATTTGTCTTTTGCTAAATCTTCAGTTTAAAGGGTAAGTTTTAAGAGTTAGTGTTTTCAGACACATGCACATTCATGTTTCAGTTTCAAATACATCGCTTAATGCGTGTTTACACTGTCATACAAAGTAATTAGATTCTGTTGAAGCAAAATTTTCTGAAATTCTCATCGTATTTAAAATGAAGAGAACAAAAGTCATTATTGTAAGTAATTTTCTGCTTCACACGATTCAACTAAGGCGCATTAAAGTGAAATTATTAAACAGTTGAAAGAAATAAAACAGCTGATGTTTACAATTCTACAACGCATAACATAAGATGTTTTATACTGTTTTTACGATTCCACAACCAACAACCCAATATCAGCTGTTTCATAATTTTTTTTACAGCCCTACAAGCCCCAACCAACATCAACTGTTTGATTCTTCTTTCTGTTTAATAATTTTTACTTTTAATTAAAAAAATAATTAAATAAAAATTCATAAAAATGTTAGGAAATTTTTTCTGTGGTAGGAAAAGTCTGTTGTAAGTATTTTTCTTGTTACCCGGATGTTATAAGTAAAATCAAGGCAAAAGCGAACTAAATAGCTGATAATTCAGTTTAACAATATTTACAAAAACAACATAAACATTCGTTGCGTTCAATTTGATTGATCTTGTAGTTGTTGTTAGGCCCTACAATATCTACCCTCTTAATAAATAATGTTGTATTATCGTAAAAAACCCAGTACTTTGGCTGTTTTTCTAAATTATTGTATTAAATTATAAACACCTTTTTGCTGAATTAATTTCTTTCAAACAAACCATTTTTCTATCAAACTTTTTGCTGAATCACTGAAATGTGATCAACAAAACGATGTTTTTCAAAACCCAAATTCGCCAAACGAAACAGCTGTTTCAATGTATGTAAGTACAGCTCGTTGCAAAAGTATTCCCACATATTTTTTATGTATGTAAATTCTGGCAAATGATGTTTTACCACAAGTGAATTATATAATTCAGAAATTATTCTCGTTAAATTAAATTAAATTAAATTAAATTAAATTAAATTAAATTAAATTAAATTAAATTAAATTAAATTAAATTAAATTAAATTAAATTAAATTAAATTAAATTAAATTCAATTAAATTAAATTAAATTAAATTAAATTAAATTAAATTAAATTCAATTAAATTAAATTAAATTAAATTAAATTAAATTAAATTAAATTAAATTAAATTAAATTAAATTAAATTAAATTAAATTAAATTAAATTAAATTAAATTAAATTAAATTAAATTAAATTAAATTAAATTAAATTAAATTAAATTAAATTAAATTAAATTAAATTAAATTAAATTAAATTAAATTAAATTAAATTAAATTAAATTAAATTAAATTAAATTAAATTAAATTAAATTAAATTAAATTAAATTAAATTAAATTAAATTAAACGCAATAAGGATTTTCAAACAAAAAAATTGCAAAACAAAGTTGAAAATAATTAATTCTTTAACAATTCAAAAGACTCATTTCAAATTAATTTCAATTGTTGTTCTTTCTTAGATATTTCAATTTAAAACTTGGTACAAACATATTGTTTGTTGTTGGTGTTTTCCATTTGCCCGCACAAAAAGTGGGTGGCTTTTTTGTTTTGTTGTTGCGACTATTTCTTTTCTGCGGATCAAAGAAGCAGGAAGAAATTAAATGGTTTTCAAAACACTTGAACAGAATTATTTAAGGCAAGTGGATTAGATTAGAATTGCAGCCGTAGAACACGGCAACCACTTTAAAATGTCTGCTTTTGCCAAAATTGATTTGAATTTCAATTATAAAAACTCGCTTTTAAATGTAAACAATTAAAATAGAAGACAGACCAGTTTGTTCGAGATGAGATAAGAAAATAAGGAAGCTTCTATTTGAGGATGTGCCCTTCAATAGCGCAGCAAGAAAATTGATTTTAAGACCTGATTATTAAAGCATTACGGTCCTATAAATATTTCATTGAAAACGTAAAACATAATCTTTTAATGCTCTTAAGGACGCCAGAGAATGTTGTGCATTAAAGTGGGTAAACTAATCGCTTTGAGTGGATTTTGAACATGAGAAAACTAATTCAAATCACATTATCTGACCCAATCGCAATATGTCGGAACTTGTGTTAAGTGCAGTATCGTCCCTAATGAGTTGATTTTGAAGAAGTTCAAGAAACTTTGAACTTGTTTCAAATAAAGTGTCTTATCTGTTTAGCTGATTTCTAATAAGAAAAAAAACCTTAAACTTATGTAAAATAAAGTATCGTTTCCACTCGTTTTAAACAAAGTGTCATTTCTAATCAGCCGACTTGCAGCAAGTAAAGAACTTAGTTAAGGTAAAGTGTCATCTCTAAACAGTTGCTTTTGAACACGCAAATAGCTTCAAACTGGCCTCTTGTCAGTTGATTTTAAACCTGTAAATATTTAAAATTTACTTAATGTCCGGCAATTTTAAGTTAAAAAAAGTTAAAAACGTTAAATTAAACTTATTTAAACTGCAGTATCAACTCTGGGCAGTTGATTTTGAATACACTTTTTTAAATTAAACTGACATCTCTAATCAGCTGATGTCGAACAGGTAAAAAACGCTAAACTTATTTGAACAGAAGTCTCATTTCTAATTAGTTAAAATGCAAAATCTTCAAACTCGTTTAAAGTGAAATATGATCTGGAAACTTTTATCAATTATCAAAGTTGTTGTTAAATAGACAAAAAGATACTTCAGCTGATTTCAAGTTCAATGCAGATTTTTGTTGTACTATTTTGATGACAAAAGTAATGGTGTCATGTGGATAACCAGCCAGGGTCAAAGGGATTGTAATTTATATAAAAAAATGTTGTAGTGCAGCACTTTTCTTGAGTTAAAACACTGGTCTTTTGGCTGAAATAGTTGCCTTGTTCAACTAAAATTAACTGCTTAAATTAAAAAAAAATTGATAAAATCCACAAAAACATTCTTCAAATGCAACTCTTCCTTCAACTCCTCAAGAAGTTGGTGCCATAAGGGAATCGCGCAAAACAAATCAAACTGAGGAAACGTTATTTAATGGCTGGCATAAATTTTGTCTATTAATCACAACGACTTGGAATTATAACGTATTTTCGCCATCGAGCCAAAATTCGTAAAACAAAAATCAAGGAATAGAAACTGTGCGCACAAAACCACAAATTACTGGAACACTGATTGTGTGAACAGCGGAAAGGCGTGTACCAGATGTGCCCGTCTGTCTATCACTGTTTTGTGATGTCAAGCAGTACCGGCCAAGTTTTCAGTTTAATGGCAATAGTCAACTTTTTAAGTCATAATTGGGAGCGCAGACACACACACACGCGCACACACACACACACACACAATGTGCCTTCATTCAACAAATATTTTGCTGGTTTTTGATTAATGAGGTTTTCGAACACGGAACAACGGAATCAATTTTGCTACAACATTTACGGATAGTCCATTGCGTGCCTCATGTACTGAAAGAAAAAATTTCTTCAATTGGCTAAATAACCATCAAAGTACAATTTCACCAAAAAAATATTTTTTAGGTTTTCAATTAGTTTTTCAGTTTATTTTGCAATAGAAACTTTAAAAGTTTGACAGCTTAAAATTTAGGCAAATACGTTTGCAAAATCTGTTGTTTTTGTGAAATAAAATAAAACACAAAATTGCACTAATATTGAAATAAAATAATATATTGTTTAGAGCTGTTACATAAACTCAAATATATGTAAATATTATTTAGCATTTATATTCATGTAGTCACAACATTTTTTAAATAAATAAATAATATATTGGCCGCGAAACAACCAGCTGTCCCCCCCAACTCCTTTAAAAATATTAACATATATCTTTGCAAACTTTCTTTACAAGCAAAACTTAGTCTATAGTACAAATAAAATCGGAAAAAATTGATATAACATAATTTATATATAAAACAATATAAAATAAAATAAAATTAGACAATTAAAGATAAAATGTAATATATAAAAATTATATATAAGAATATAAATCAAAAATTTCAAATGATTTGTATTTCAATTGGCGCGATTAGATGTCTAGATTAGATTGTCTGCCTAATCTGTCATGATGACAAGTTACACGCGATTAAGCAGCGCCTGGTCATGCACACGATAAAACTTTATTATCAAAACTATGTGCTATATGTATGTGTGGCATGAAGCCAAGAACCCGGAAGATTCCGCATGGTTATTGATTCGTAAAAAAGTTTAGTCAGCAGCGAAATTTACAGAATGTTGATAACTTATGTGTTGCGGGCCCAATGGAACGATATGAATGTAGACGGTACAGCGCACCAAATGAGACAAATTCTGTATAAACGATTTGAGCGCAGGGTTATATCTCGCCCAAGTAACGTGAAGTGGCCACCAAGATCGTGCGATTTGACACCACCAGATTATTTTGTTGTGGCTTGTCTTGAACTTGTCGCAGGTCCATGACAATATTCTATGGCTCGACTTCGGCCGAATCTGTACGGCATTATATAACTGATAATTGAGATCCCAGCCAATGACTTGCGGGGGGGATCTTTCAAATCAAACATCTACCAGTTCTTCTTAAAAACCCCCTTTCATTTTAGCCTTGAATTCTATTTTCTTTTGAAAAGAAACGTTCATTATAAGATAATACCATAATATGATTGTCACTTGCAATAGTACCAGTTTCCAGTATTTGGAGCTTTAAGAATTTTACGTTTGACCTGCAGAATATTATCCAGAAATGTTAGATCACACAGTAAAATATTCTTTTGTGAAAATGTTTTATTTTAAAAATAGTATTTATGTACTTTTGAATCGAACCATATTATATTGTATAGAAAATTATTAAACCCCAACGAGGTGGGAGATATGAGTGTTATAATATGATCGGCCCAACCATATATTGTCGCATGTTATATAAGAAAACCACAAATGATTTCAATGCAATTGTAAAACAATAGTTTGTAAAATTGACCGTAAAATCTTAAATTTTTCAAGAAAAGTTTAGAGCAGAGACTGCGAATAGAGTAGGAAAACTTTTCATGCCGTCAAACGAGTATATTTGTAGGTGTGTGTGTTTGTGTCGTTTTGCTGCCTGAAACGGGAAAAGAAATCGTTTCAATAACGCGCTCATTTGCCTACATATTTAATTAAACCGTTGCTGCTCCAATGACGACAATAATTCTCTCAAATAAATTTATTGCTTCATTATTTCAAAGAATGTGTATTAAATTCCAACGTCAGATTGTTTTTTTTTTTTTGTAATTTCTTGTTAATAAAGCAGAAAAATTAAATTATTTATGTTATTCAAATCGTTGTTTTTTGTTTGTTTGTTTGTTGGCGTGTTTTCATAATACGAGTGTTACACGTTTCCTTAAATCACAAGTATCACAATGATTTAAGTGGAGGCGATGGTGTGTAACAGTGATAAAACAAATTATTTTTCTAAATACTTGAAATGTTGCAAACAAGAAACAAAAAGCAAAAACTGACACTGAAATGAAATTATAAAATAGATCATTGCCGCAAGTGGCATGTGCGTTTCAGCGAAATTATTTTGCTGTGACACAGAAAAAGTCAAGTGTTGTTCGAGTGAAATTTAATTATTTTAATGACAGATTTGAGAGGAAGCATTCGATTATTTTCTTCATTTTCATTTCAATTTGCCAACAAAAAATGTCACTTTTTTTTATTTTTTTTTTTTGTAAAATAAAATATGAATTTACATACATTTATAAAAAAAAGAAGCAGAAAATTGATTGTAATTAAAAGCATTTCATAAAAAAGTGCCGTCACGGTTTATGTTTTAATTAAAACTATGATTTTTCTTCCATAATTTTACAACTGCCACAAGGTCTCCTTTTTTTAAGGACTCATGGTGGCTGATTACTGATGTATTTTTTACACTTTAATTAAAGAGCATTTTGTTGTAAAAACACTTAAAAAAAGTTAATATTGTTTTATTATTAGTTTTTGGGAAAACTGTTTATTTTGTTCAACACACAAGTTTTGCACTTCCTTTTCATTTTGAAATTGTTAAATTTGTAGTTATAACTTTAAGATTTATCTGGTGCTAAAAGTCGTGGCTTCAAGCCATAAATAATTTTTTATTGTTATTTTGCTGTTACCAGAGTTGGACTTAAAAAGGAAATGCCCAAAGACCACCAATTGCTTTAAGTTTAATTTTCTTTTCTACATCTATTATGTTGAAGTGACAAAGTGAAAACATTTGATATTTTAAAAATAAGTTGTTAAATTTGATGCAAATTCGTAAATTTTACAATTAAGGGTGACACACAGTGGGGAGTTGAAAGTGAAGCGGAGGCGGAGGCTGAGACTAAAGAACACAATTATAAGTTGTGATTTCATGGCAATCACAGCTTGATTTACAAATGTAATAAATGGCCTCTCTGTTATAACATAATAATGTTAACGCATCATATTAACATTCACTGTTAATATGGCTTGTGTTAAACTAAAAGTATTCTTATAAAAAATTAAAGTTATTATAAAAACGCATTGCAGGGTGAGAAAACTATCGTTTGTGCGGTAAATGTTGTTACATACATATTTTATTTACTCTGTAAAATAACATAATAAAGACGCTGTCAGCCATTGCCGTTAGCTTCAGCCTCAGATTTACACCACCATGTTGCCATATCTATGAAACAGTATCACAGCTGTTTGTTGAAAATCACTTTCTTTCAAATCATGTGATTTCTAAACACAAACTCTACCGAAAAGCCGACTTCTTGTTGTTCTTTTATTATTCATTTATTTATATATTATTCGTGATTTGAAAACACATGATTTTCAGAACAAGCCAGTATATTTTACTTTTAACTCACATTGCAATATATTTTACTTGTCTAACGCCATTGCACTGCACTTTGTGCTCCAGGTTTTATATGATGGCACTCGTGTTTAATTTTTTTTTTTAACAATTTCCTTGTTCATTCTCCTCCAGACTACAAACCATTACTGTGAAATTTTCCTTTTATTAAAGTCTGTGTTATGGCTTTCTCTCCCTCTTCTGTTCCTCTCTTTTTACTCCTTTTTCGACACATTTAACGAGTTATAAAATATTCTTTTGCGCTCCTCTGCCCGCTTCACTGGCAGGACGTGACACTAAATTGTTTTGTATAAAAAACTTTTATAAACATTTATAAGTCCGAAATAAATGAACTTCAAATAAAATCCTTAAATGAATCAATCAATCTTTTGCCTAAAAAAAAAGAAAAGAAAAAAACTTAATCTGGCAAATCTTAATAGTAAGTGGTAAATGTCATTAGAGAAAAACAGCATTTCCGGTTATACATTCAGTTACAATCAAAGTAATATAATTTTTAAAGCATTAAGTTTATAGTCGGCTGCGATATACCAACAATAAAACAAAGACATTTGCACCACAGAATGGGCATTTAGGTGGACAAATAGTCGGGTCGGACAAGGCAAATTAAACAGCGTGTGTGTGTGTGTGTGTGTGTGTGTGTGTGGGGGTCGAAGAGCGTTGCAGGACACTGAACTGAAATAAGCAAAAAACTAATGTTAAGTTTCCACTTTTTATCGCTGGCTCTTTTGAACATTTGTTGTTTCTTTCTATCAATTGATGCATCCACCACCAGCACCCCGCTCGATCGCTCGTCAGCATTTTGAAATATTTAATTCTTCTCTCGAGTTGAATTCTACGCAAATTTTCACACAAAACTCCAAATTGTGCACTGCACTGACTGACAGCTTTTCAATTAACCTTTAAAAGTTAAATACCTGCTTGTCTGTTCTACACCAACTTGTTGTCGGCTGGCAGCTACACAAACAACAAAATCATATTTCAAATAATCATTTGTTCATTGAAAAACAAAAAAAAACCGAAAACAAAAAGAAAAACTTTATGCAATATGTTACTGACAGGAAATCTCAAAAGGCAAAAAAAAAAAAAAAAGTGAACAAAAAGTATGACAAGCGGTTCGTAGTGTTTTGTAGGCCATTTTGTTCTCAACAGGTGATTTCAAACACATGTGGATGTATATTGAAAACAGCATCTTTTGTTCTCATTTGCAACGTAATTAGAAATATGTTCGAACGGCAACCGGCAGCGAGATACCTAAATATTTTTGCCACACAGTGTCATTGAAAACCAGATTTGGCTTTGGAGCACTTTTTCAATCAGTCAGTCTGTTCTGGCAGCTGGTTAATGAAAGCATTAAACTGATTGGTTGGCGGAACGTGAACATCGATCGGTACGCATCCGTGATATTGTTTTGCAGAAAATTTGATTTTGGTCTGGTCCATGGTCTGGTCTTAACTGAAAGCTTAGGACCACAATAATGCAGAGATAGTTTCCAATACTGTAAATTAAGCAGCAGCGGAATCCATATGCTACAAGAAAGATGGGACAAGGCAGTGGCCGACGATGGCCAGTACTTTGAATTATCCATTTAACTAATTTTATTATTATAATTAATGCAGTTTTCAAGCAAAAAAAAATAGACATTATTGACTTGTTGTTGTGGTGTTGGTGTCCTTGTTGTCAGATTTCCTGGTAAGAAATTCTGGACCGCGCTATGTGATAGTCGTAAAGAGTCTGCGCCACCACATGCCCTAAATTACGAGCTTTCTGCTCTGAAAGGGTTCGGTAGATTGATTGAAATAGTTCCAGCTGTTCAAGCAGCTGCTGTTTCTATGATTTGACACCGTTACATAACGGTATTTGTCACACGTGTGATTGCGATGAACCACACTCTTTTTCTCCGTGACTTTCCTGCATAGACAGTGCCAATAACTGGCAAAGCCCAGCCTATAAATTTTGAAGATTCAGCAGATTAATAATTGCTTCATACACGAAGAAGCCTCCGTCTCTGAAAAGCCCATTAAATTGTGCACTAACCCTTCCAAAGACTCTGTCCATGCTTGCGACTTTAAAGTCTACCAAGTCATGCTTGGTCGACAGACTGACGGCTGAGCTCTTTGTTTCTTTACATGGCTATTTGCTTAAATTGCAAGCAAATTCCTTTTGGCCTTCATGTACAAGTCTGATCAGGCAACATGATTATTTTTGTACAAAAACAATTTATTAACAACTCAAAATATCCCCTTTAAGCACCTTATGAGGCCTTGGCGAACTTAAATAATTTTTAATAAGTGACACTTTGTTGTTGTTGTTGTTGTTGTTGTTGATAAGTAAATTGTTTTTGTGCTTCTTCCTTTTTTTCCTGTATTTGGCACCGTAAAATATCCTTTTTGTGTTCAAGTCCCTAATTCATTTGTTTCGAAGTCATGCTTCACTCGTTTGCTGTTCAATTCTCCAAGTACTTGGATGTCCTTTTCTAAGTGGGTGATAAATTGTGCCTTTACCTTTTTTCTTTGTTTATCTAGAAAAAACAAAAACAAAAACAATAAAAAGTTTGCTTTGTCATTGTCTGTCAAGTCAATCAAGAAAAGTTTGATGCTTCTGTTTTAAGAGCAAAATAAAAGGCAATTTGAAAAATAAAATAATTGCTGGCCATTTAAGGGCGCAGCATTTGCAATATTGAATTGTAAAGACCTAAACTTTTATGGCTTTAAGCAGGGGTGCAGGTTTTGAGTTTTGTCGGCCCAAACTGAAATCTTTTACTAGCAGTCAAAAGGTACAGACATGCGGCAGCCTGAGAATTGATTTCTGCATAGAACAAAATAGAAATTATGATAAAGGATGTTCCCATCCAATACAATTTCTATGAAAATAAGTTTTGAACTTCAATAAAATAAGATTTTCAAATGTTTATAGGGTGCACTGTTCGTGCTATAGTTGCTCCGCTGGAACGCCTAAATGTTCTGAAAAAAACAAATTTTGTTTTGTTTTTTTTGGAACCGTAACAGACTCTGAACGCAGTTGCTGGAACCAAAGTAGAACTGCCCACGTACAAAAACTTAATGCAGATAAGCAGCCATGCGAATATATGATGAGTAGTCAATACCAGGTAGTTTATTTAATTTAATATAAAAGGCTGTCCCCATACAAGAATATGGGTGCGCTGTCGGAATGAAATTTAAAACCAAAGTAGTTTGTATGTCTGGGAAGTCAAAACGGGTTATTGTTTGCCAAAAACAACTGCCAGGGTGTAAAGTTTTGATGCCCCGAAAGGGGGCCACCACTGAGTTCGAAAATGATTAAAATACAGGTATATCTAAGAAAGAGTGAATCGGGACTAGAAGAATATTATATGGGCATTTGGGAGCTGAGTTAATTTTGAAATATTGTTTTTAATTTTTACCAGGGACGGAAAATTGATAATGTGTTTTTAAAAATGTTTGTTGTGGATTTTGCTGAAATGGATCCATCCACTGTTATAAACAAAAGAACACAACAAGTCAATGCACCAGAGATGGAAAACGCTTGAGAAATTTATGCATAAAAAAAACATATTCAGAAGTGTTAAGTTGGGCAATTTATGCTGTTCTGTAACGAATTAACCGATTTCAAGGCAATAAACAACATCAATGGAAATTTACCAGGAAAGGGAAGTTGCCTAACATTTCAGAGGCTGTTGAAAAAACATTGTTAAAAAGTCTGCAACTTACTGCTATTGTATGCTGTGACAAATAATCACAATAAAAATTTTATTTTCAAAATCGAACTTTATTTAAAGTTTTTGTTAAAAAAAAAAAAACTTCCATAATATTTTTGTAATAAACACCACAAATTCTTTGCTGGGTTTGCAGTCGAACTGCCGTTGAGAATAATTTCAAAACTGGTTCATGTCGGGACTCACAACACAGCACGATGCTTAGCGCCTGGCAGGCAACCTCGTTGCAAAAGTAATTGTGCTGTGTTACTTGTTGGATGTGCATGTTGTGTTTTGTTACAAGCGAAAGCATGTTTGGTTTTGTCGCTTGCTTTTTTTTATTCTTCGTTTCTTTTAATTTTCGCCTTGTCATACAACAAGTTTTACGGCTGGCGAATACAACTGATGCGAACGTGTTGGAAAGGATAAAATATGTGCTGGCTGGTGTTGGGCCAACGGAAAACAGCAAAACAGCAAAACATATAAACAAAAAAACCTCAAGTCAAGTTGTAAAATGAATCAGTGTTGAAAACGAAATCAGCGCGTTCAGAAGCCTTAAAGATTAAACGGTAAAGAAAAAAGGAACAAGTTGAATGATGGCGTTTAATATGAAATTATGTTTGATTTGAAATTAATTTAGTTAATGATTAAGCAAGACATAAACATATCCAAATGCCTGCATACATAAATATATAAAATTAAGTGTTTTCAAAAGAGCTTAACAAATAAGATTAGTTGAAAAAGTCATTAAAAAGAGTTTAACATAAAACCATCTGAGTGTTGAATACTGTACGAAGTCAAGCACGTGGAAGCAGCATTTCGAGATATCTACAATATCAAACAATTTTCTTGCTGCAGGCCTCCCATTACTGTGTGCTTGTTTGTGCGAGTAAGTGATTGTCTAAAAGTAAAAGTTTTAAAAAAATGTGAGAATGTTTGCCGCAACAAACGCGTGAATGTGTTTTGGCTCTTAAAGTGTTCGAAGTGCGAGCATGTGGAAATGTGTGCGTGTGTTCGTTATTTGTGCTTGCAACAAATCCTATTGACCTAAAAACGATCTGGAGGCAATACCATTGAAAAGGAAGACATAATGCTGTTGTAAAGTTGAGTTCCCTTTTTTTCTTACTATTTTATTAAGCGCCCTGATGTGACCGTCACTTATTCATTTCTATTTAACTCGTGATTATTGTGTGAGTTCATTGTGGTTCGGGTTTGTTTTGCTGCTGGGAAAGCATTAGGCATATTCGGCACGCATGTGGTATATACTAGTACTGTTTGCGATACTTGCTGAAAGGCCGCTTTATAAAAATATATAGTTTTTATATCAGTAATGCAGTTCTAAGGTTTGGCATTAATTAATTTATATATATTAATTATATATGTGTTTGTTTGTTCTTCAATCTTCCTGAAATTTTTCAACCACGCCCGCTTGTACGTTAATGTTTCCACTTCCTCATTTTAACAGACTTGATAATATAAAGGAGTTGTGGATCAATTTTAGAAATTCTTGTCACTTTAGGAAAAGGGTTTCTTTTGGAACTAATAATTGATTAACAAATAATTTCGTTAATTGTCAATCAATTTTTAAAATTATTTTCGCATATGGAAGAGGCCCCCCAAAAGTTTTTAAAGAATAGTGTGGTGTCGGGTGGAGGGGGGGGGGATAGCAAAACACACCCCTCCAATCAACTAATTATATGTGTAAATGTTGGGAATGAATTGTCTAGTTTGGCCGCGTCTCTGCTTAATTGGTGACCATAAGAAAGCGGTTTGTTAGCTGTCAACTAACCTTTATATCGTTAGCTGAAATGCAAGCCAACGCAATTAATAAAAGGCTATGAAATAGGTTTTCTGATTGATTGTCCTACATACATATCAATAGCATCGAAGTTCTTCAAAGCTGTTACTCTGACCTGGACGCAAGGTTTGGGAGCCGTATGACCGGGGGAAGGAGAGTCAACACGGGATCAACTGGGGCCTAGACGTAGGCAATATGGGCGAAGTGTGGACAAGGGCCCACTCTTAGGGGATTCACCTGGAAGTAATGCGATAGCGGTTCCCAGGTGGACTACACATGGCCAGCGCGCTTAAGGTGACTACACATGGCCAGCGTGCGAAGAGCATTTTCTCATCTTATACCCCCAAACAAAAATATTATTATTATTATTTTATTTGTACTGTAAAATAATAAAAAAAAAAAACATTAATTACTGGGTTTCTATACAGAATCCGTGGGGAACCTTCAAATAAATTTTGATTTCTCAAGATCTTTACAAATTTCCTTCTTTTTAATGATGACAAGTTCATTTTTTAAGCCAGAAAATAATCATAAGGCCTAAAATTTAGTGACAGTACGCTCCGGATAATGGTTACTTCAGCGTGTGTCAGTTCTTGTTGCTTTGTCTGAAATTCTTGTTGTTGTTTAAAGGCAACAAAATTATTTGAAAATAGAAGTACAACGACAGGAATAGAAACTTGAGTGCAACCAACTCAGTCAATTGAATAATTTTTAAAAGAAAATTCAACTTTTTGCCCAAAAATTTTATTTATTTGGTTTTCTTTTTAAGAAATGTTAAAACAAAAGTATTTGGATCAGCAATATTTTTGTTTGAAAATAAGTTGGAAGTTGGAAAAAAAAACATATTCTTGATCATATTTTCGTTTGATGCCAAAAATTGTCGTTCACGAAATGTTTTTGCGATAGTATTATTGGAACCAGCAAATTCTCCGTGAAGGTGTTTCTGCGATAGTGTTATTGGAACCCGCAAATTATCTGTGCAAGTGAGTCGTATATAGAGCAGAAATCATTCCATTCGGTTACAATCGGGGTACGAAAGCAGCTTTTGTCTGCTAAAAAAACAAAAAAATGTTTTAGTCCGTGCAATGGAATTTTTCGGTTGCTCCAATCAATGCCAATCAAAGTGCCAATGTTGGCAGCAACCGACCATATACTATTGGCCGCACATCAGCTTGTTGCCAAGAAGCTGTTTACTCTGCGCTTTTCTAAATTTTAAAATAGAATATCTAAAATTAAACCTCATTAACCGAATTAAACTTTACGAAGTTATTGATCTGTTTACTTAAATAGCAGTGACCTGGATAAAATACTTGAAAGCCTGCCAGCATCGGGTTGTTTGTGTACTAGTTTTTATTGTATTTAAGAACTACGACGCACTAAAGAAACTATTCTCCCAGCCACTGTCGTCGTCAATGTGTTGCACTCAACCAACACCGGCAGGCTTTTCTTTAAACATATTTTTCTTTATTTATTTTATTATTTTTTGTAGCGTAGACATTTCTTTAGGAGACCAACTTGATAAGCACGTGCTCTACTCACCAGCAAACTTACATTTCATTTATGTGAATAGCGTTCAAGTCAGAAATTGAGGATTCAAGGAGAAGAAGGAAGAAAAAGGAAATCTCCTTTAACATCTTTTTTTCTGCTTCAGCACATTTTGATTACTCATTGTATTACAATTGTTCCATTCACCAGCTCAGTCTTATGATTTATGATTTGGAAGAGGCAATTTTTGTTATTCCCTTATGAACAGATGAATTGTAAATCGTTATTTTTAAGGCGAAATACAGGTTGCGGCGAAAATCCAAGTTTTTATTTATTTTTTTTTTTTTTTTTTGAATGTGTTAAAGCGTTAAAATCCCAGGAGTGCTAAAGCATGAAAAAGCAATCAGCTGCGCTCTGAATTTTAGATGTCAAGAAGTTGCATTAATTATTATATTTCCAGGTGTGGAAACTGCACTTTAGCCACATATTTTATTATAGATAAATTAGTTCAAATAGTTTCAATATTACAATATATTAAAATGTATGTAAATAGATATTGTAATGATTTAAGTTGTCGTGTATCCATTATAACTAAATTTTTCTGAACTTTTCCAGGCCTGATCAATAAACAACTATTCTCTAAACATAAAATATTCAATCGTTTAACAGGTTCCTTGCTTTTGCATTTCACGCAACGCAATATTTTTCACATGACTCAAGGCAACCGATGTGAATTGAAATCGAAAAATGCCTTTTTACACATCTCTCAGTTGAGCTTCTTGTTCTTTTGAACGTAAATGATTGAAATTGTGGTAGTTAATGGAGAGATATTATCCACTTCAGCTGTCCGAGTATTGCAGAAAATAATTTTTTAAATTTATACTAAAAAAGCGGCAAATAAAATTTTAGTTTAATTAAACAAAAAATAATTTTAATATTTATTTCTCTCCTAAAATGTTTATTTATTCATCTATTTGATCTGTGTGAAAGTAGTTCCCCTCAGCTATAATAAATCCTCGATGCACTTCTGATGTTCTTGTTTTGGTCGGTCGACTGGGTTTCCATCTCTTCAATAGTCGCAAAATGCCGTCCTTCGATTCCGAGCCAGTGGGACAACGCATTAGAGGACGTACACGGAACCGATGGCGCACACAAGTGGAGAGGGACCTCAACCAACTTGGTGTGCGAAATTGGAGGCTGCTGGCTAAAGATCGGGCCAGCTGGAAAAGTTTGTTGGTTGCGGCCCAGGTTCACCACGGACTGTAGCGCCAAAAGAAGAAGAAGAAGAAAAAATGCCGTCCTTTTATGGATGCTTTTAATCTTAGAAACAGAAAAAACAGGCATGAGATCAAATCTGGCTGGTCCGCAAAAAATTGCTTGGCAAGAGCCAATGCCTACGCTGGCCTTCGCAGCAACTTCTATCATAGTGATTTGTCGATTTTCCATTGCAAAATTCTCCTCTTTCCCAACACGTTAAAGAACTGACTTTTATACGCAAAATTTAGACGCCCAGCATTTAGACGCGCTTGTGAATTGAATAAATATTTGCCCGCTAGATTTCTATCGAAAGTTACTATTGGAGTAGACAACAGAAAAACTTGAAAAACACAATTAATCATTAAGTCCAGTATCGCAAACTCTAATATTCTTCGTATTGTTGCCCAGCTTCAGTTTCTTCCACCATAAATTGTTCTCCGCGGTATTTGTAGGCCTGTTCTTTCCAGCTGTTTCTTCTATTTGCTGCGGAGAATATAATTGGCAACTTGTTGGAATTTGGGTAATTTCCGTTTATGGATTTAATTTCTTGTTAATGTTATGGCTTTGCTTGTTGTTTTTAATGAAATGTTTATTGCAAACTGTTTTTATAGCGTAATATAAACGTGTGGAATGCCCAAATGTGTGCAATTACACAAAACATAATTGTATTGCTTTTGTTGTAAAGCGTTACCGTCTAAATGCACAACGCCAGCCCTTGAGGAAAATTCTTGTAAATTATTTTAATTCTTGTTATCCGTTTACAGACAATCGAATAAAAAGTTAATGAATTGAATATATTTGTCTGAAAGTTTTCACGTCTACTCGGCAAGTGGATTGGCACTTCGGAAATATCAACATAGAGACAGCTGGAATACACACAAAAGCAATATATATACATTTATATAATGAATGGGAATAACAGCAGGAAAAGATGTTTGAAATTCGATATTGCCAGACTGAATGAAAGATGAACGAAAAGTAAAAACAGTCGGAAAGCCGGCAGTCTTACAAGTAATTGAATATTGTGATATATAAAATATAGTTTTTTTTTTGTCACGTTTGAAACTCTTAAAAAAAGAGCTAATAAAATAGCTCGAAAATCATTCTCTTCATCTGTGTCTAGTTGAAACTTTTGGGCATGCTTCAGGGATGGAAAAAATTTATATAGTTTTATAATTTAACAGTAGCCCGAAAATCATTCTCTCCATCTGTGTCACTGTGGATGCTTTGGGCATGCTTCAGGGATGGAAAAAATTTATATAGTTTTATAATTTAACAGTAGCCCGAAAATCATTCTCTCCATCTGTGTCACTGTGGATGCTTTGGGCATGCTTCAGGGATGGAAAAAATTTATATAGTTTTATAATTTAACAGTAGCCCGAAAATCATTCTATCTATTTCCCTTCACCCCGTGCGTCACTCTGGATATTTTTTGGTGTGAATCATAGTGGAAAATATTGGTATAGTTGTATTTTCCAGCACTAGCCCGAATATTATTCTCTCTATCCCTCGTATATATGGCTGTGCATCTTTCGGGCGTGAATCAGGGATGGAAAAATTGGTGTAGTTAGATTTCTTAGTACTTGTACATAGTACTATGTGTCCCTATGGATATTTCTGTTGTGATTCAGGGATGGAAAACTTGGTCTGATTGAATTTTTTTTTAGCACCCGCTCTGACAAACAAACGCATATTTATTGAGTTGGAATTTATTGAAAAATGCCTTCAATATAAAAGTAATTCTGTGGAGGGCGAATGTTTTCTACAAGAAGAGTTGGGCTGAGCTTTGCCTATAAAAAATATACTTTTTTGAATATCTCTACAAAAACTGAGTGTGTAACCAACCCCCCAGTATAAAACATATTATTGACAAAGAATTATGAAAAAATATTATTGTAATAGAATACGGATGTATTTATTATTTATTAACGAATAAGATCACAGATTCGCTTAAATCAAATGATAACAATATCGATTTTCCAGCATTAAACGTAAAAGTATATTTTTTAACGGGTCTTAGCATCAGTTAGTTAAAGCTTTTTAAAGCTCAAAGGAACCAAAAATATTCATATAAAAACACTACAAAGTAAAAAATGTAAAAAAAGTAACCAGAAAACCAGAAAAACCTTGAATGAATTAGAGCCCAGAAAGGCATTAAGAAAACACTCACGTACAAATTTTTGTTACTTTTTTATAGTGAAAAAAAAATAAATAAATATAGAAATCAAAAGGTTTTTATATCCCAAAATAGCAGAAAATGACAAAAATTGAGACTCATTATCTCCAAAGCAACTTTATTAGTATCGTATTACGGATCTATTTATAACGTTTATGGGTTATAAAGAAACAAAAAAAAAAGGTTGGCTAAAAGCAAATTTTTGTTTGATGGAATATTGGAAAATAAAACCCAGATTCCGTTACAGTTTTGAAAATGCGCAAATTCCGTAATGCCGAAATTGTGTTGTTTGTCGACAATCCAAGTGTCCATTGTTGCAAGGATTATGTGAACATGCTTTTGCCCAATATTGAGCAATCAAATTGTAAAAATATAACCACATTCTTATCCGCATTAATGAAGCGTGCCAGTGTGAACGCCTTGGCCGCCTGTACATTTTGCACCATCTAGTTCTTGACGACGAACTGAAATCAGTAGCAGGCACCTCAACAACATTTGTATCAGCGAGCACAGACCGGATATCCACCAAAGCTTCTTCCTGCCTTCTTTTAGGTCATCAGCGTCAGCGCCTCAACCTCTGACCAAAAGCAATTTGCCATATGACAAGCCAGGGGCAGGTTGGTCCCCCGTTTTGCCCATTGAACTTTGGTGAAGGGTTTGTAAGAACCTGCTGAGCTGAAGTCATACATGAAAATCCAATCGCGAAACCCCTTGAACTCTTTACCCGGCTCAGCTTGATACACGCCCAGTAAAAAAACCTACTCCCCCTGCAATTCTTTGCTTAAGTCTGAAACACAGTTTTTTCTCCTTTCTGACCAACACTTTTCTTGCAGACAAATAATGCGCCGAATCAGCCAAATGTTTGTCTGAAATCTGGATGCAAAAATCAAAACTTTTGCAAAAGGTTTAAACCTTTTGTACATTTTGAGAACATAAAAGTGCTTTTATGTTTTCCAAAAATTAAATATATTTTATGCAATTTTCCAGATAAGAATTATTAAAAAAAAAAAATACCCGTAGAACTGTAAAATTTTTTAAAACCTGGCGCTTTAGTTCCTGGTCTTGAGTTCGCGCATTAACAACTGAGTCCGGATAGTGTACGAGTATCTAGACTTTAAGCCGCCAAAATTTTGGCTATTGAGTTTTAAGTTGAAGACAACGTATTTTCAGCTTCGGTGCCCTGTGTCTTACTCGCATTTACCGCCAACTTCGAAGGGGTCAAAGCACCCAATTACGGTGGCCAATTGCACTCACTTCTATGTTGGTAAATAAAATTCCGATTTAGTGAAATATAATTCGTAATTTCAAAAGTCCTACCCCCCCTCCCCGCCGCCACCACCCACTGTGATCCAATTTTCAAAATTCTTGTCTTCTATTTAAAGTTTGGTGCCGGCAGGTGGTCCCAAACGAAGTTTTTTCGAAGCACCTTCAAACACAGTTTCCTTTTTTATTTCAAGAATTTTATTTTTATATTTGTTAATCTGTCATCTGAAGGTTTGTCCCAGTCACAGTCTGACAACAAGATTTGCTCGGCTTCTCCGGTTTATGAAGAAATTTCTTTTATACCCGTATCTTTTCAGAATTCTTTTTCATTTCACACGGGCAGTGTCTGGGATTTTTAGTTTTTCAAGTTTCTAGTTTGAAATCCAATTCTGTTCTGTCAGATTACAGCAAATATTTGTGGACTGGCCGAAATGGTCACCTTTTGAAATTGTCTCCAACTGAAGTTGTTCCGTTTGGCAAAAGTAGTAGTTGGTAGTTTGAAAAGCAATAAAACGTTTATAGATTTTAGGCTGAATTTTCTTTTGGGGAAGGGGGCGCCATTTGGTCATCCAAATGCCTAAAATGTAATTTTGTCAAGTTTGACACACACACACACACACACACAATTTACTAAACTTTATAATAACCTTTAATACCCCCCCAAAAAAAAACATTAGGATTGTATTATTTTACAATGAGGATTCCACCATCAGCGCTCCTTCAAACGTTTTGATGGTGATATAATTTTTTTTTAATTTATTCAAATTAGAAGTTAGTGGATGGCCAACAGGAGTAAGAGAAAGAAAGAATCGAAAAATTAAAGCAGGAACTTGAAAACGTGCGCTTTGAAATGTGCGTGTTAAAGTGGATTTTGTGTTTCCGTTTTGTCATCGCCGACCACCGACCACCGACCGCCGACTGCCGACTGCCACCCGCTTCCCACTCAGAAACAAAGAAAAATGGCAGACCATTAAAATGAATGATATTTGATATTAAACGGAATTAATATCTTTTCTTTTTTTTTTTTTTAGTACTCGTCGAAGCCAATTTGAAGAATCTTTAAAAATTTTCAATTCCTGTTGACAACAATGAAGGATATATTAATGTATGTGTGTGTGTGTGTGTGTGTGTGTGTGTGTGTGTGTATGTGCAATATATATTTTTGTAAAATATACTGTGTGTGCGGGTGTTGCCACGTAGTTCTCAGTTTCTTTTACTGTTGTTATTGTTGTTGTTGTTTTTCATTATTTTTATTTACTTGTCGCGGCCTGCTTAAAAGGAAACCCTTTCGATGTTTTTCATCACTCATTTGTAGTGACCAATAACATATTTATGAATAAAATAAACTTGGTGAAAATTTATTAATAATAATTTTATTTGACAAGAAAAACACAAGTAACTTTTAGCACGAAAACACAAATATTTATTGGCCACTATCCAGCTCTGAATGCCGCTCCGCTTGTCAGCTGAATTGAAATGTGCAAAGATTTAAAGGATTAATCCTTTAGGATGCACAAGGAAGATTTATTGAAAGCAAAATAATTTTTTATTTACAATTTTTCTGATTAATTTAAATTAATTTAAAGAATTTATCGATAACAATAAAAAAACTAATTTTATGTCAAAATTACAGCACGGTTTGAGGTTATGAATATTGATCGGAGAGATGCAGTGAAGGGGCCACCAAAATCGTGCGTTTTGAAACCACTAAACGTTTTTTGTAGAGTTTTTGATAGTTGTAGCAGGTGTATGGCAATAAAACGCAATCAAACGATGGCCTTAACTCAGGGGTCGACCCTACAAATGCAGTGCATTGTCCTGGAACTGGTTGGGGTCGGCAGCAAAGAAGGAACAGTGTTTCGCTGTTTGCAGGGATGAGTAAGCCAGAATTTAGACGACTGTTCAGTGGCCAGTGTACGTACTTTTGATAAAGCACATAATAATGACGTTGCGTGTTTTTTTTTGCTGTATTTTTGTTTTTTGTTATTGTTCTTATTTGGAAACATTTTTTGGCTTGTGGCTATTTGGTTGTAATAAAAGCAATTGCTCAAACTCCGCTGAATCTGTACGGCAGAATCATTTAAAATCAGACCACTTGCATCCATGTCACCCTATAAATATATATATATATATAATTATAATGATGTACTATATAGTGGGGTGCTTGGCTTTGTCAAAAAGGTATTTCATTAAACAAGACGTTGCAACATCTATCCGCCTTCGTTGAAAAATCCTTAACCAAACCCCGAAACAGGCATATTTTTTAACCGCCACTATTTCTGTTTGCCTTCTATCACTGTCACAACAATAACTTTTGCCTTTTTACCGTCTTTATTACCCCTCTTCGTGAGTCTTGGCAACTGCTTATGTTGCCAATAAATATTCAAATTTTTAACAGACCGCCAACTGCAGCAGCAGCAGCAGCAGCTCTGCTGGAAGTGGAGCCAGCCCTCGCAGGAAACACAAAATGAAATTAAGCAAATTATATATATTTTATTTTGCCGGCAGATGCCACTAACTGCCTCAATCGATACTTGTATATGTCTGTATGTCTGCCTGCATAAAACAATCCAATCGATAGTTTCTTTCTGTTTCATCCAATTTAATAAATCGTTCATTTTCTTTATATGTATATTTTTCGATTCCGGGCAAAAACAATCTGAATTTATGTAAAGGAATAAAATTTGCATAATCCATAATACGAGAATTTGTAAACAGCTGAGGTTTGTGTTTGTCTAACCGCTCGTGTCTCTCAAAGATGTTGATATGAATTTGTAATTTCTATTATAAAGAATAAAATAAAAACAAAAAAACCCACACAAAAATTTGAAAGCTGAAGTAGACAATTGCCAGATAATTGAACTTTTATTAGGAACAGCATTTTCATTTCTTTAATACAAACTGTTAACAAATGACAGGATTATTTCAAGAATTTGCTAGATTCGATTTTTGGTATTTTGGCATTTCGCTAATTTGTGATTTTCATTGCAACTCGGTCTCGGTCAGTTGTTTGAAATGCGTCTGGAGGCGATTGAAAAGGTTGAAAGGCTGCTTACAAGGTAAATAAAGGAAAACCCAACCCAGCTAAATTGGCAACCAAAGTTGTTAAGACAAACAACAACAACACAAACAGTTGCACAACAAGTCTGTTGTGTCCGTACCAGCTACTATTTGCCCAACACGAAATACTTTTTCTCAAGATTAATTGCAGGTTTTGCAATTTTCAGAGAATTACGATTTCCTGTTTTACAAAACCGTCATTGAAGAAACATTTGACTTGATGAGTTGCATGTCAGGGCTGTAATAATCACAATATGAAAACGATCTTTGCGATTTTGTAGCACTGAAAACAAATTAATATTCATCCGTTTATTAGAATTGTTTGCCCATAAAAATCTTACATATTCCTTTAGTTTGAATTTGAGTGCACAAAACTTGTTCCAGGTCCGTTATACGAGCTCTCACTGTACAGAAACATACACATGTTTTTTACTAAATAGTTTTAAATAAACAACAATTCAACATCTTTACATACAACAGCGCTAAATATAACAATTCCCTAAATATGTAGTCTAGATTAATATTAATCATACGCAACGTATGATTAATATAACGAGAAGGGATTTTGAACCATTATTGTCGCAACTTTAGCGTCTATTATCGTTTTCAGGCATATGTATCTTTTGCTTAGACGAGAATTTTAATAACTAAAATTGAATTTTAGAATATAATAAGAAGATGGCAAAGAATGGAGCTGGAAAAACGGCTTAAAGTCAGAGTCAGAGTAAAAAGTAGACACTGCGACTCCCAACAAAACAGAAGTGTAGGAATTTAAGTTTTGTAGGGACATTGAAAAAAGCCCTAAGCAGGAGCAAGAAAACACGATGAAGCTGAAAAGTAACAGAATTATCGAATTGAATTGAAAGAGAGATGAGCGACCTTGAACCTCAATTATGTCTCAGAGCCGTTTAATATATAGACCACAGCAGCTGGGGGCGAGCATTTGGATGGTATTTTCTTTCACACAAAATTGTCAGGGATCCTTCTAGCATGAAAAAAAAGATAATTCTTTGAAAACTTTTTGTGTTTTTTTTTTGTGTATTCACAATTAACATGGTGCCTTTTGGTTGGACCACCCATTAGTTGTCTTTCGGTTGTATTTGCTCAGTGGAGGCAGGCCAATGCCGTATGGGTTACTTGTGTTAACCTAATGGCATAGGAGGCTTCCGTTACTTGGACTCGCATCTGTAACTTGCCAGCAGACTCGCTGCTCATTATAAACATAATATTTCCTATTAAATACCTTAAATTGTGAGCAATAGTTCTAACCGTTCGTCGTTCCTATTACAAAAAGTCTATAACAATTACAACTATTGTATTGTACTAATTCGTTACTATGGCAATTATTTACACTTTCAGCTCTCATGATTGTATAAGAAACTTGAGTTCAAAAATCACGTACAAGGAAAACACAAAACGCTGTAAATTAAATATTGTGCGGCAGCCGCATTGTTCAAAGTGGCAGCAAAACGGTGCACTCAATTGACATTTCGTTAAGCCCCGTAATACCTTAAGACAACCACCGATAACGGGTGTTGCTGGTTTATTTATGGTCGAGAGCTGTTGCGGCGCAACACATGTTCGTAGCGTGATATTTAAAAGAAACGAGTTGGGCGAAAGTTTTTGTCGATAGAGCAATTTATCAACGTTGCAGTAGAATAAAATGTCAATATTTTTATGCACATACACACATGCCTATATATATATATATGTATGTATATGTATATACAAACTGTACAAACTGGGATAGGTGTGTATATGGCTGTGTATATGGCAGCCTTAATCAATATTTATAGTCCATTGAATGGCTGAACGCCGAGTTCGTGGTATCAAGAATACCATGTTGATGTTGATGTTGTTGTTGTTATTACTACTACTGTCTACTATCATCGGCTGCTGTTGAGGATAGCAGCTTTCATTTCCACCGGTTAATCTTCAATACAAAATGCCTTTTTCAACAGTTATAATGATGATGCATCAGCACCATGACACTAACGCAAACAAGGCAACAACAATAACAACAACAAAAAAAAAAGGAAAACGTTTTAAATAGTTTTTGAGCGATAATTGTTTTGGACCTTTTTCAGTTCATTAATGGCCAGGACCAGGAAATGTTGCAGCACAACTAATTTTAGTAAAACTAAAAACTTGATGTGGCTCAAATGCGGCAAATCTGTAACAAAACGAAATCCTAGAGAAACTATAAGTTAAAGCTTTTAGTTCAGTTTAATTTGCAGTAATAGATTAAAAGCCGCTGCCCACCAGCCAACCCTTGGCCCCCTAGATGGCGGCAAATCTGTAACAAAACGAAATCCTAGAGAAACTATAAGTTACAGATTTTAGTTCAGTTTAATTTGTAGTAATAGATTAAAAGCCGCTGCCCACCAGCCAACCCTTGGCCCCCTAGATGGCGGCAAATCTGTAACAGAACGAAATCCTAGAGAAACTATAAGTTAAAGCTTTTAGTTCAGTTTAATTTGCAGTAATAGATTAAAAGCCGCTGCCCACCAGCCAACCCTTGGCCCCCTAGATGGCGGCAAATCTGTAACAAAACGAAATCCTAGAGAAACTATAAGTTACAGATTTTAGTTCAGTTTAATTTGTAGTAATAGATTAAAAGCCGCTGCCCACCAGCCAACCCTTGGCCCCCTAGATGGCGGCAAATCTGTAACAAAACGAAATCCTAGAGAAACTATAAGTTAAAGCTTTTAGTTCAGTTTAATTTGTAGTAATAGATTAAAAGCCGCTGCCCACCTGCCAACCCTTGGCCCCCTAGATGGCGGACCTGCTACCACGCCCAAAATAATTGCAATACATATTTTTTTTTTTAAATTTGATAGTTTTAGTTGAGATAGAAGGGCCCGTGGTTTCTTATTCAAATGGTAATTTTGTGCCGCCCTACAGCAGTATCGAAAGGCTTTTGCCACTCTAGAATTTTATGGTGGTTTCGGCGCAACAGATTCCATCTTTCTCTACACAGGAAAACTTTTACTTAGTTTTCCATCAAAACCATTTGAAGACATTGATGAAACTGAATATATTGTTTTCAAATAACTTTTAATGATTTAAATTAATATCTTCTATTCACTCCCTAAAAACGTCTATAATTATAACAATAATTATTCGTACTATTGTTAAACTATATGATTGTGTGCAATAATAGTACATATTTGGTTTTAGACAACAACATAAATTGCTGGATATGACAATTTCATGCAACACAGTTTTATTAATACTCAACATACTATTATTGCTCGTAACCATATTAATTTCATGCCAAACTTTGTTATTGTCAATATTATTGGTTTAAAAATACTATTTTTTGGTTAAGTTTTGTCAAGACTTATTATTCCATTAATGCGCTTAACCAAAATAATGTCCTGATATACTTCATTATTAGTGTTTGCACAACAATATTATTGTCTCGCTAAACTATGTCATTGTTTAACGTTTATAACCTTCAAAAAGGCTTCATGATGTTGATGTTTATTGCAATAAATAAATTATTATATTATATAAAATTGTACTGCCAAAAAAAAATGAAACTGAATAAAAAACCTTTGTTTTCTTTAATACGTCAACGTCAACAAAATTATTTTGTAATAACGACAATAGTGTAAATTTTGCGGCAACTATATTGAGATTGCAGATAAGTGCGTTACTTAGTGCATATAAGGGCAATAGATATTATGAAATGTGTATGTCGATCGTACTTAAACTCTCGCAGATGTTAACAATTGAACTGATCGTAACACTTGCAGGCTGGAGGGTTAAGCGAAACTAAATCTTTGCCAGATATTTTAGGCGGGCGCACATGAACATGTTCCGCGTGAAATATATTGTGTCTCAAACAACTATATGATGTTTGTTGCAACTATAACATGATCAGTATTGCCGCAACAATATTTAGACCTGAGTTTTCTTCTGCCGTAAAAAATTGCCTATTTTCGCACTTAATTTTTAAAAGTCTAAATCGAAGAGGTCTTAAATTTAATGCTTCAAGATAACTTTTTGTTTATATGTATTTCGGGTCTTGATTAATATCAATCTTTGGTATTTTTCGCTTATGAAAAAAGAATTGGGTTGATAAATACAGATCAACAAATTGAGCGCTCATCACGTTTAGGTTTTGCTCTGCAACAAGCCACAAACACTTAAAATTACAACAACAAAAAATTCTTGTCATTCATTTTATCAAAACTCTTCAGCAAAGTTTGAACGACTTCAACACACACAACTGATCACTTTTCCTAAACAAACTTTACAGCTGCTGGTTAGGAACGGCCTGCTTGAGCCCTGCCGGCCAACGAATTCCCACAACAGGCTTTGAAACCATTTCACCGCTCTCTTTATCTATTTTTGTTTTCACTTCTTTAATACACACAACAATATATCACCTCGGTTTCAGTGCCATCATCAGACGAGCTGTTACCCAGAAATCATTTATTTTCGAATGCCACTTTAATTTGTATCTGTTTAAGAACATCCTTTTGTTGAAGTCTCGATGTTTTTTGTTTATAGGTATCTTTTTTGTTTTTGGCTTTTTGTGAAAACTCATTGAATCGGAAAATTCCTTGTTTCTCATTCAATTCATATTGAACAGGAATGAACATGTTACAGCTGAATAATTTTGTGTATTTCACAACCTACTGCGAACGTTTAAATTACAATTTAAATAGGGAGTTTTGAAGAAGGTAAACATTTTTATTTACGTATATGGAGCAAAAGAGGCGCGACTGTAATTTAGGTTGCTACGAAAAAAGAGTCCTTCGCCAAACTACTATATGGCACACTGGCAACTATTTTGCAACACATTATGTTCTTATAATGCCTCCAAGGACTTCAGATTATCAAATGCAATGATGTTTAAACTTTCGTCTGGCAAATAGTCTGGACTTACCCTCCACCTTTCACTCTTACAAAATATTTCCTTCTCTAAACTTTCTATTATAGTCAAGAATTTTTTAAGCAAATTCTAAATCAGTTAAACTAAATTTTTTTACTTTAGCATCGTCCCCTCTCACGCTTCCCCCGAAAAACAGTCTATCTGGGCCTGTGAGCTGTGAGAAATATTATGTTTTTTGCTGAACAAAAAAATTCTCTAGTTTCAGGCTGCAGTCCAAATATTAATGATGCCAGAATAACGAAATACGAGCTAAGCCCAAAAACTTCCAACTGACCAAATTTCCAAATCTAAAGCGGAAGGCATGTTCCGAGAGTTATTAAAGTTTCTAACATTCGATAGCCCCTAAGAATTTAGTGCTACTTCCTGGTGGGTTCCAAGGGCTTTTTCAATTTGGAAACTATTGACGCTGTTGGTTTGCTAATCAACAATTTTTTCCAGGGTTTTGCTTTCCAGTGTTTCGAAAATATTATTTAGGATTTAGTTTTACCTGTTTGCCTTTGTTGTTGTTGTTGTTGTTGTTGTTGTTGTTGTTTGTCTTTGTGTTTTGAGCAACAACAGTGCGCTTGAACGATTTCAAAATAACAACTGTTCATTTCAATTATGTCTATTTCATTAACTTTAACAACAACAGGAATAATAAACGGCAGCAATAATCATCGCCATCATCGTCGTCATCGTCGTCATCGTCGTCGTCATTGTAATTGCAATTATAGTGAATCATCCTGCTGCTGCATACAGTTCATTAGGTTGGCAATTAGGTCAATGCATTAAAACGAAAATTGCCAGTTACTTGATACATGTATGTAATTGTTCTGCATGTATGTATGTAAATGTAGTGAAAGAAAATGAAAATGTGCCACTAAATATTTGAGCAAACATCCTGCAAGTGGATAACGGATACAAACTACATGGCTGCCATCCGTTCTGCTGACCTTGTGTACAGTGGGCAACACTTTTATCTTTCTGTTGCCACATTCATTGTTTTGAAAATCATAAAATTATTTGTCAGTTAATAAATGATTTTAAAAATTTCGTGAAAGTTTATATGAAGGGGCTGGCAATTAGCGCCGGTAGTTGTAGGCGATGTATGGCCGCCATGTTGCCGCAATTGTGTCTGGCTCGACTGTTGGTTGTTGCTCGGTTGCTGATGACGAAAAACCGTTACAAGTTGCACCTGCAAATAATCAAACTTTATTATCAAAATGAGTGTTCGTGAGTTTATTTTAAGTATAGAAAATTGCACCCATGCGGTGGCTCTTGTCAATGGCCGTGTTAACAAATAAAATTTACGGTAGCAGGAAGCCGGCTGACGCAAAGTTCTCCAGTTATTATTCCAAATGCTGCTTCCTTCCCTCCTTAGCCAAATAAAGTTCTTAAATGCTCCGACGAACATTAACGTCTGAAATCATAGTACAAGCCACTGTTTCTAAATCGCTTCACTTTGATAGATATAAAAATATGGCGGAACTTATTATTGTAAGCGATATATAAATTTATCCAAATAGAGTTCTTAAATGACTTTGAAATCACTTGTTTCCTATTCCAAAGGCTGCGGCGAACATTAAAATTCATTATCAAGGGGCAGATGATTGATTTTAATTCTCTTCATGTCGAAACTATTAATATAAAAGCATCGCTGTAGGCAATATTTTTCAAATGCTTCCCATCTGCCGCAGAGGCCATGAAAAATATTCAACTGGTGAGTTATTTCGGAGCTCCCCCCAAATTTCAGCCAGCAACAATTGAAGAAAATACTTTAATGCATTTATTTCGTGCATTAGAATTTAATTTAAATTCTCAAAAACAAGATTAAAGATGAATTAATAAAAATCAAACACAACCCGCACTCTGGCGTGAGCGATACAAACAGTTAAAGATGTGAACAAAAATGTACTCAACTGCGCCAGCGAAATAAAGTTGTGCAAAACACGTATTTATTCGCAGCTTTAAGCAAAATATGTTCTACACACAAACGCGCGCACACACACACACATGCACACATGCACTTGGCATTTTTCTGTTTGGCTCTTAAGCAGTTTATAAATATAATTTTACGTTGTATTGATTTCTTTACGGCGTTCTTGTTTTCGCCTTTTTTTTTTTGCTTATTTGCTTAAAGCAAATATGATTTTGAGGATTTTACCTATTCTAGAATAGCAAAATGTGTTTCATACAAATACTCGTACAAGCCAAACAAAGCAAATTGTAATTTTTCTAAAACGCACTTTGAAAAGTAGAAAAAAACATCCGCCTAAAGCAATTACCGACGAAGTCCTTGAGACAAATTTAATTTAAAATGTTCAAAATTCAATTCAATGGAATTCAAATCAAACCTGCAGGCAATTCGAAAGGAAATGCTTGGCTTGTAAATAACGCGTTATAGCGCAAAAAGGTTTCCATTTTCTTTAGTTACGATTTGACGCCGCACATAAAAAAGAAATTAGAAAACAAAAACCACTAAAATCCTAATAATATTTCCTTTATGGGGGCCTCTTTTTTAAATTTGCATATTTCCATGAGATACATTTTGAATTAATATTGCACTTCCATGTCGAATCAATAACATTTTTATGTGGTATTAAACGAATAAAACCTTAATTCAAAATGACCACCTGTTTGCCCTGATGTGCCGTTAGTAATGAAAGAGTTCACAAACATATTTCTAAAAATAAATTTATATTTATATTGAATTATTGTAAAAAGGTAAAATATGTTGTAAGTCCATTAAAGTAATATAAAATTTCAAATTGCATTGAAGTAAATTCTAATTTTAAATTAAAATTCTTACAATAATCGCACACAAAAGCACTTCTTAAAATATAATTAAAACTACTTCAAATTGCGTATTAAATTAAAATAATATTGTTTTGAAATAAAACTTTTACACTCATCGGGCACAAAAGAAGTTCTGAAATAATTAAAATAACATCAAATTTCAAATTGCATTCTAATTTTGAAATAAAATTCTTACAATAATCGCACACAAAAGCACTTCTTAAAATATAATTAAAACAACTTCAAATTGCGTATTAAATTAAAATAATATTGTTTTAAAATAACATTTTGGCAATACACAAATATGTATATTTTATATGTATGTATGTATGTATGTATGTAGACATGTGAGACTAATATTGAATGTTGCGTTAATAACATACTCTGTTAATAATATATTCTATAATGTCACATGTTCTGCTAATAACATATTGTATTAATAATACAGTCTGCTATTATTACAATATTCTTTTAATAATTTGGTTTGCATTTTCATGTTGTTATTGTATAAAATATTTGGAAAAAAATTGTCCAAGGCCAAGTCCAAGTTGCACCATTTACTAAATATTCTTCTTCTTGTGGCATAAAAACTCTTTAATATTTCTTGTGTCTTAACATTTTCCATATAATTAATTTTAGAATAAGAGAACTGGAGGGGCAGCATTTGTACATTCCGTTTTTAATAAAACTTTTATTGGGACTTTGTGAATCGATGTGAATGAATGTATTCGCGGTATATTTTCTTAAACATATGAATTATGATTGTAAACCCCCCCACCCTCTTACCCACACCCTTGACTTTCAATTTAATACTTGTGACGACAGTTTTGCAACTCCTTTTGCGTTTTGCTTTTATTACGCTTTGCGATATAAAATTATTTTATTACAACACTGGCGATCACGAACACAATATCGAATCTTGAGGCATTCAGCCAACTTGTGCTTATTTCAATGTCCCAACTTAAATTTTATTATTTCGAAATTGTACAATTATTTTAATTGTGTATCAATTGCATTTAACATGATTCATTGTGGCCAAATATGAAAGTTCTGCTAGAAATAATTTTGAAAATCATGGCTGTGTTCGAAATACGTATGACGCACTATGTCCATTGTACGGTCAACATTAACCGTCCAACAGAGCAATTAAGTCGTTTAACTAAGAATGCCGCTGGACAATTTGGAGGGGTCGTAGGGGGGTCGCTAGTCTACACCGATAAACCCGAAACGATTGACCACTTGGAGGACAATATTCGTCGCGTTATTGCCGATATACGGCCTCAAATGCGGAAGAAAGTCATCGAAAATTGGGCCTCCAGATTAGACTGTAGACGAGCCCGCCGTGGCGCTTATATGCTAGAAGTGTCATATTTAAATTATAATACCCGAAGATTATATTTCGTGTAAAGGAAATTTCATGTCAATTTAAAAAATGCATCTTTGTTTTATTCTATTACAAAGTTTTGTATCTCTTTAAAAGACAGCCGTTCGAAGTACTTTTTCCATAGTACTTATATGCACTATTTGCACTAGTACTTATGCACTATTTTTTGAGCATAAGTATTTTAATAGGCGCTGGCGAATAGTTTCGTTTTATTTGTGATGTGACAGAATGCAGAGAAAACGTTATTTTACTTTTGATTTTTATGTCAATCCAAATGAATCTGTTGCCATTTCTGTCTAAGTAAATCTGATAAGATTCGTCCAGGATATAACGCGTTGATTGATGCAAAATGAACTATTTCTATTTTAAAAGTATTTTACAATTTTGAAATATACGAATATGTACAACAAAATAAATATTTTTGCTATCACTGGACAGTTTCTTTTCATTTCTCAGTAACGAAATATATTTAAATTAAATTAAAAAAAAATTATGAAAGGACAAGGAAAACATCTTAATCTGAAATTAGTGGTTTTAATGCTTTTGGAAGTTCAAAAGAACAATTTGAAAGGGTTTTGCACGAGGATGAAAAATAATCCAATTTCATTTTAAATTGATTTGTTTGCAGTAAGATTAAATAAAATTCTTGGAACTATTTTGTGTGTGTGCGGGGGGGTGTTGTTGTTGTGCAATTTTAACATTTTCGAAGTACTGAAGTATGTATTTACTTCCCATAGGAACAGTCAAACTGTGACAATTTTAATGTGTCATTGAGTCAGTCTTCAGTCTTGTTTCTTATTAGTATCATGTTTAATTGATAAATGGGTGGCGGCCGAATCGGTCTCCAGTAATTACTTTACCAGATAACTCAGAAATAAAATAAAATTGACAACAATATTGTCACTCTCTATGACGTGACTCTGGTGACGTGAAAAAATTCAATCGATTCCTGAAAGATTCTTAATGCGTTCGTTGAATGGGTCATTAAAGCGCTGGCACCATTGATCTTCATTTTCACTTTTAAAAAAGAGGTCATCAACAATGAGGCGCATTTCTAAGAAAATCGGTTGGCCGGCTAGAAAATGAATTGAGGTGTCGGGCATGCTCCAAAGGCACATGACGTCCTAAAGCCAATAATGGAACCCTATAAAAGATTGCTGATTATAATAAGTCCATATTTTTGGTTTGGGCCAACAGTGGGCGCAGTAGATCGACAACGACATTTGACTGCAACTGAATGACACAATTTGCCGCACAGAACATTACAGAACTTGCCCAAAATCGGGCGAAATTAATCCGGTTAGACGTTTTCGTTTTCGCAAATCCAAGTGACCTTTAAGGCCATTATAGCCATATGGCATCCATCAAACTGCTACTGATGTCGTTACTATTTTATTTAAAACTGAAATATACCGATGACTTGTTCATCTACTCTTTACTTTGATTTAAGTTTGAAAGTTGAAGGCTCTCAATGGAAAACTATTTGGATTTAAGCTTGAATGTAGAAGGCGCTTAATGAAAAACCCTTCGAAAAAATGTACCCCGTTTCAAAACAAAATATTTAACAAATCTCTGACATGATTTAAAATTTATAAATTAATTTTTATACAAGTTCATACAATTTTCAACAGAAATGCATCTTTTTTTTTGTTCTTTCTTTCACAGATTTGAAAATTTAACAAGCAAAAATTAAACAACAACAAAAATTATTTATTCCGAGACGAGCAACACTCTGTAGTAAGAATTTGGCAGCAGCAACTAAAAACATATTTAAAAATTCAACAAATATTCAAGTGCTCACAATTTGTTTTCAGTGCGACGCTGCGCTCTGCTGCTCCCGCCCGCCACTCCACACTAAACACTTGCATTGCACAGTTGTTGTTGCCGGTGCTTTCTTTGCATACATATATGCACTTAATTGAGTTGTTGTTGTTGCTTCTGTTGTTGTAAGCAAGTAATGGCAGACTTGGAACGCATAAGACTGGTGATACTTGGAGGCGCTGGGGTGGGTAAAAGCTGTATTCTGAAACGCTTCCTGCACAAAACCTACACAGACAAATACCGTGCCACCGTTGAAGACTTGTACAATCGGGAGTACGATTTGGGAGGTGTAACATTGAAGGTAAGCAAAAGCGGATTGGAAATAAAAAAAAGCAACTGAAATACAGAAAGACTTGAAATCTTTGCGAAAAGAAAGTGAATTTCTCACTGCGACACAAGAAATTATAGAATATTGTTTTGCGCTTAAGGACAAACAACACGACAACACAACAACAGAAAAAAAAACAGAACGGAAAAGAAACGAAGGATTATGTTACAAAAGGAACTTTCAAGAAATATTTTCTTTCGAAACTTTCACACTAAACTCACTTGATGAACTTTTGATGTACAAAATGTATTTGTGGTGGGATTATTGCAAAATAGAAAAAAAGAAATTAATCAGTCAAAAGAAATCCATCCATCCACAGAAGTCTGACAGGATACACTCAGAGGAGGGCCATTAACATTGATGAGTGTTGATTTTAGGCTGTTTGGTAAACAGCAGTTTCTTAATTCCATTGCCGCATTGATTTAATATTTGTAAACCAATAGAACAGAAAATTCCTGGGATTCTATAAAAACTTTATTTCTCGGCCAAACAATGATTTCTGTATAAATCGATACAACTTTTGAATTCTCTGGATATTTTATATTTCGAACAGTTTGTCGGGAAAACGTTTTCGAAAAAGTGAGTGTGAAATTCATTTACATCAGCACCCGCCCTGACGTTCTGCTATTTTAACTTTGGTAGAGGCTTCCCAGGAATCTGCACAACCGAAGTTTTAGAGAAATTTCCTAGAATTTATGTAGTTAGAGAGCAGAGTTCCCCCGTGTCTGGAAGAATTCAAAACAAACATCGCTAACCAGCGAAACATTCACTGAACAACAATCTATTTTTACCATTAGAGGTTTAAAGGCGTAGTATATTTACTAGGGTTTTATACTTAATTTCCACTTATTCGATTTACGATAACCCATACAAATTCATATGCACATAAATTTATGTAAACACAACCATTAGCATTTTTATATGGCATTCCCATTAAAGTGTGGGTTAGTTTCGGTAATATTTATAAATACAACAAATTCTTGCCAAGTCAATAACACTCATCAGTGCTTTGAAATTTTCCGCCTGCTCAGCTGACGACATCAAAAGAAATTTGTGCTGGGAATTCTAATGCGTCTAATGTGTGTGTCTGAAGCCGACACATGGAGAAACAAAACCGACAACTTTGTTGCCGAAATTAAAATAATATTAACAGGAAAATTTATAATTAAACTCGGGTGTGCTGGTGAAACACGACAGACGTGTGACAGGTCTTTAGTGGTGCTTGTTTGACAAACACTTGCAAGAAGATTGGTCGACTCTGTTGCCTTTTAATCATATGTTGGCCTACGACTACATATGCCTACATATGTAATTTTCTAGGCCAGAAAAAACTCCTCTAGAAGTGCTTGTGCGGTGGGTGCTGAAGTCTGCTCAATTCTCGGTTGGCAACTCTTTTGCGAAGACAGAAACGGAGTTGTTCGCTCGATGTGATTTAATGTGCTTATGCTACACAAAATCCGATTTAACCCCTTAGGCTGGTTGGTAAGAGTGTCAAAAGGGGTGGGGGGTGGGGAGAAGACAATTCAGTAAATTCAATAAGATTTATGAGACGCGTGGTTTGCTTTTTCCTGCAAAGCCTATAAAACAATTTCCTTTCTTTTGAGGGGGGCGTGGAACTGAAACTTTTCTGTCAATACGATTATTTTGTTGTTTTTTCATAAATAAGCCAAAAAAAAAGCAAATGTTTTATTCAATCCATCTGTGTGAAGTAGAATCCGTATACAAAAAAAAAAATACAAAAAAATTCTATTCAAAATTCATGTTAAATTTATAGTTTTCCTAAAACAGCCTATTGCGCATTTGTTTCGCGATTGACATGTACCATTCTAGGGACAGAAAAACTTTAATTATTCATATACAATAAAAGTTAGTGATACGAAAAAATATATGTAAGTTTGTTCAACACCAAATCATGTTCGATTAACATGAAATCTCTAATGAAATCAAGTTACAGTTTTTGCTTAATTAAACGCATTAAAAGTCCATATTTTTACATGAATACCGATTTTATATGATTAATGTAGAATTCAATATTCTTCAGCTTTAGAAAAGAAACTGATTTCCCGAAAATGTGAAACCAATTATTTGCTATAGTTATAATTTTCGGAAGACTTGGAAGGCTGGTGACAATGTATAAACTTTAGTAACAAATAGTTTGTTCTACATATTTAGCTGTCAAGTTCAGCTGATGTGTGATGCAAAAAAAAAAATTTTAAATTGTAATGATGACATAAATCAAAAATCTATAGCAATGGCAAAAATCAAAGCATCAAATTGTACAAAACTTATTTCGAAATAACTATTTATATACACCATCACACATACAAACGCTGAAAATTCGGTGTGTGAACAGGGTCTGTGGACTAAAAATTGCTTCATGCTGCATGAATTTCAGTGCCTGGCTTTTCTGCACAGGCTCATATACAAAAACTTTTCAAATTTGTTTATGAAACCAAAAAAAAAAAATAAACTCAAACATTACCATCATCTACTCGCTTGTGTTGCTTTTAATTCTTATCACAAGCACACTCGGGTGCCTCCATTCAACAAACTTTTGCTCAGATTTTGATTAATGATACAATTCTTATGAACAGACAACAAACAAAAAGAAAAATAAGACTGCCAAGAACTTTGTGTTATTGATTTAGATGGAATAAAATTTCAACTTAAAAGCTTTTGCAAAAATATTGAATTTTAAATAGTGGAAAAGCATTGGCCCAGAGCTTTTATACTATGATTGAAGTGAAAATGATAGTGCAGTCCATTAAAATGATAATGCCGATGGTTGTTCAGGTCGCCACAAATTTTTGGTTATCTGTCCATCAAACTTCTGTCCCTAAAAATCTTTAAAATTCTTAAATAATCAAAAATTTTTGTATGAGGTTGTGTCTTGTTTACGTTGCCAGCGATCTGCAACGTTTACTTTTTATTTAATTTTTTATCTTTAAATTTCCAAAATAAATAAAAAATTTTAAAATTCGAATTTGAAGCGTGCTGAAATCTCAAGTATATATATAGATATATATATTTTTTTGTTTTGTTAAATATTTACAAAATGTCAAAAACAAAAATTTTACATCAAGGAGACTAAAACTCATGTGTTCGCAGTTTGGTTTTAGCCACGACTTAAATCTTGTGACTTGGAAAACTCAATTTAAAGCTGGCTTTTGGTAGACAGGAAAATACGCTGGAAAATAAATTACAGTTTCAGTATATTCTACATTATGCCACACCCCCACACCCCTTAAAACACGGCCACCCCTTCCAAAACACACAACAGAAAACACTTAAATATTTTCTTTATTTCACATAAACAAAAGAATTACTCGTCGGCGATTATCTCAGTTGTGACTATATTTAATATGAATGGAGACGTTGCAGTATTTCAGTGGCATTTTAGTTCTGTTCACGTTTCAACTTCAACTTTCAACTACCCCCATTAAGTCGGGATATAGCCAATATAAGTATATATTGAAACTTATTTACAGCAACAGCAGACATTTTAATGAATAAAATAAGGAGTTAATCAAAATAAATATCATATTCCTGTTCTTTTATTTCATTTTATTTTGTTTTGTTTTAATTACAGGTAGACATATTGGATACATCAGGCGATATGCAATTTCCTGCCATGCGTCGTTTATCAATTGCCACAGCACATGCATTTCTGCTGGTATATGCCACAACATCCGGTGCCAGTTTTCAGTGTGTCAAACAAGTCTTTGAGGAAATACGAGAGCAAAGAGCAGACTTTCAAGTAAGCAAACCAATTAGCAAATTCAAAGGCGCATCATTCAACGAATATGTTAGAACTTAATTAGATCAGTTGCGGCACCGCAAACAAATGCCTTATCAAGTTTAACTTTGAAAAACCATAAATTTGGTTACCACTCAACTTTTTCTCATTTTATAAATTGGCTAGAAACGATTGTGTTTAGCTCTAATTTCGTTCTCCGCAGCTACAAGTTACTAATTGTCAAACGATTTCATAGAATATTCTGTGGCTGTGAAACAAATTTTGCTGTTACTTCATGTAAAATGAAATATTCAAAATGAAAAATTCAACAGCAAAAAAGTTACTATTTCCAGGAACAAACCAATTCGGTTTTTGTGCGTTTAACAAAAAAAAAAAAAAAAAAAAAGTACAACAGAAAAGACAACATGCGAGGAAACAAGTTCTAACATTCAATAAAACAATTGCAAAACAGCAACACTAACGTGTTTTCTCATAAACATCATACGTGCACACGCACATACATACATATGCAAGTGTGCATGCATGTACATGCATGTATTAAATTGCATGCATATGACACACACACACACACACACACACACACACTTGACAATTTTTTTTACACTGCAAATATTCATGTAAAGGTAATATTTTATCATTCACAACATTCACAACAAAACTAGATTTTTTTCTTTGTCGTTGTTGCCTTGTCATTGCTGCACACTTTTTCATGGCACTTTGGGGTTTTGTTTTTTCACAGGACATTCCCATGGTAATCGCTGGCAATAAATCCGACCTGGCCAAAACACACAGAGAGGTAAAGCTGGAAGAGGTTACAGACTGGATTTATTGTGAATTGCCCCGTTTAAGGTGAGTTGCTCATTGTGCCAACGTGAATTTAATTTCAATTTAGCTCTGACCTTCTCCTTAATTCTACCAAATATGTATGTATGTATCTATGTATGTATGTATGTGTGTATGTATGTTTCGTTGCCTGGTTTATTTGTTATTCCATGCCGGAGTGACACTTAATTAGTTTGCATTTGGCAATGGTTTGTCGAAAATTATTAAAATTCTAAAATCTAGAAAATGTTTTAAATAAATTAGTTTCGAAAAATTTACCACACAATAATAAAATTAGAATACATTTTGTACATACATATACATACATACATAGAACACATCTTGTTGTGATATTGATATTTTAATTGAGTTTAAGTGTGAATGTAAATATAATGAAATTCGTTAAAACGAAAAACACAGAATGTGTTCGAATTAATTGAATCTGACCACTCACAAACAAACAGCTGTAATTCAATAGAGCGATTTCGCTGATTGCGAGTGAGTGAGTGAGTGAGTGAGTATATGGCAGCAGTGGTTGTACAACAATAAGATTGTATGACTATATAGTGTATTATCATATGACTGGACGTACATATATGAATATATATTATAACATAACAGCTTCATAATATTATAATATGGCATTAGTAAAGGTAATATAATAATAAGCTGATATGACTATATGTCTATAAGGCTATAGGATAATATAAGTAGCTATTAAGTGTTTTTTAGCGAAGCACAACTTTGAGTTGGCAACACTGCTTTATTTGACAACCCTTTCAACAGCTGATAGTAGCTTTTTATTTAGTTTGGTGTGATGTTCATCCTCAACAGTCTTACACCAGACCAACTTTTGCAAATTGTTGAAATCTTTTTATTAAAATAATGGCTCCGTTCGTTAATAGAGATTGATATTAAACCCCCTGAAACCACTTCTTGGCTGAATCGGCACATAAATAAGCAGAATTCCTGCATTTGTAATGAGGATAATCCATAAGCTTGTGGCGAAAACTCCTCAGAAAATTACTGTTTGTGGCGCTTTATAATTTATAATGCAGAGTAATTGGTCCATTGGAAAATGGACTGGTCAAGCTGACATACTGCCTCCCCGTGGCGCCCCTGGATAGCCCCTACAGCACCCGCTTAGAGGTGAACCAAAGTGTGCAGCGAATCCCCTCTGTCCAGGGGTCTAAACCAGGACCCGGTCCTCCAGGTTTCGGGGGTTGTGCGTGGGGGTAACTTCCCTACCGTGTAAAAACACACTAGTTACGACACAACAACAAAGAATAACTTTGTTGGTTGAGGCCCAGGTTCACCACGGACTGTAGCGCCAAAAGAAGAAGAAGAAGAATTGGTCCATATGTCTGCAAAAACAATGATATTAATCATGTTTATGTCAATTGTTGTTTCAGATTGCGCCTTGTATGCGTCTGCCTGTATGGCCGATATCATAATTATAAATTAATGTCATAAAATTTTCTATCCAATGAATTGCGTCTCATTGATATTAAAACATATTTCTTTGTTTTATTATGATTTAAATTTTTGTAAATAAATTTTTTTTGTTTTTATAAATACATTACAAATCAAATTATCTGCAGGACCTAAAAATGATTACGATTACTTTTTTTTAGCGAAAAAATTAATACGCCATTCAATTGCAAACTGCTGGCGACCACAAACCAAGAATCAGACAACCGATAGTGGAGCCTATTCAAGATCTCGAAAATATGCGAAACGTTGAAAATAGGTAGTCCCAAATCAAGGGTCTTTACGACAACTGGTTACATCTTCTTTTGCTACATTTTTTTCATCATGTTTGGCGCATGAGTTTAAAACTGAAGCCCAAACAGGGAGTTACCTTGAGCAAAACACTCACGAAGGTGAACATTCGAGATCATAAAATAGACCGTTAGTTTAATTTAATTTTATAGAATTTATGTCATAAGATTTATGTTATAACAATTATGTTAAATAAAAAATTATTTTGTATGATTCTCTTCTTTGGTGCGGAAAAAATTCTAATATAAAATTAAATACACATTTAAAATTAAAAGGGAATAAAATATGTGAACAGCAGGAACAACAACAGTACTGAGATTTGGGGCTCAAGAGGCAATTGAGTAGTAGGGTCCTTTCTCGAAAGACCAACCTGACACTATACACCACTTTGATCACTCCTGTCCTTCTCTGTGGCGCGCAAGCCTGGACAATATCGAAGGCGGATGAGGAAGTCTTTGGTATTTTTGAGAGAAAAGTGTTGCATTCAATCTTTGGACCTGTAATTTCCCCCCCAAAAATATATTTGCTAATTATATTGCAAATAAGCATAAATCAGCCATTTAAAATTTCAACACTTCTACAACATACCAGTATTTAATAGTTAACAAAAAACACCAATAACAACAAACACTGAATACTTGTGATCCCATTTAGGTTTTCTCTAATTTCGTTCAAAGTTCGCATTCGTCACAGCCATTTGTGTGTAATTTATTTCCGAATGATTTATTGCGGGCTTAAAGGAATTTAATAAATATCTGAACGCAAAACTGTTACAGCAAAAGTGGTGAAATTATTTAAATTTGTTTATAAAATATATTTATGTAAATGATGCGGACTTTGAAGTTGTGCTTGTTATAATTGTGGAAAATAGAGATGACAATAAAAAGTTCATGCTTTTAGGGTTCACAACCATTTTTGTTTTGAACTTTTTGTTTGGTGCTCTGTCGAGAAACGTGACCCCAAGCAATAAAAACATTTTTGTTGCCATTTTGCTAGATTTCAGTAAAACTTGCAGGCACCAAAGAGGACAGAAACCGCACACCGCACAATTATATAAAGTTGGGTTTTTTTGTGATGCGACAAAACGGCACCATCCCGTTGAGTGTGAACAAAGTTCTGGAATGTTATTAAAATGAAGTCAAAGAACTCTTTTGAAATTTTGTTGCTTTCACACTTGGCGCTACTTGGTTGGTGAAAAAAGTACACAGGCCCAACAATAAACGAGAAACTTTCTTTACAAATACACTCACAAGCTTTTTGTAATTTAGGATGCTTTTGTCTCAGGCTGTTGGGTAAGAACACAATAACGCCATACGGTCATATAGTTGTAAGGCTTTGAACTAATATAATCATAAAGATGTGTGGCCGGCACATGTTGAAAAATACTCATATACTCGTATAAACTTACATGTAATTATGTATGTAGCAGCTAAAACATATTGTTCCTCTTACAGTCACACATTTCTATTGTTGTAGGCGGTGTGTTACTCCTGTCCTGTCATATCGCCTTAAGGGGTCAACGTTATGTGTTTGAAAACTCATTCATATGGCCGATTTGTGTACTAATTCAAAAATGTATTTCTTTTATAAAACATGTTAACAATTTATGTTGTCACAGCGTCTTATGTTATGACATTATAGAGCGAATATGTCAGATGCTCAGTTCAGCTGTTTGGCCCGGCTTAGCTACGTGACTGCTTAACTATATAAATATTAGTTGGGTTTTCAAAATGAAATCATTAGATGGGGTCAGAGGCTGGTGCTTACCAGGCCCTCACCAACTCAACACACTCATACAAATATATGTGATAACGAAAGTCATTTATTCAAATAACCACAATGTGAAATCATGTAATAACTTGAACATCATATCGACATATTATTTGGTGACCAGGTTATTTGCTTTTTTTTTTTTATCCATTCACAGTGTCACGAAGTCATACAGCTACTTTGCAGGCATTAAATAGTGTCACGTTGTTGTATAACAAAGCCCGGTAATTATTTGGTCTGGTTATCGTAACGCTTTAACATGATTTAGTCATATTATTGTATTATCATATGACAATGTCATTTGCCTATTTTTATAGTTAAAACACTATCGTTTATGCAAATAGTCATAGACGTACATATACCCTATAAAAGGCATTAAACAGTATAATCCTAAAGTCTTATTTTTATATAACAAAGACCTGCAATCAATTGGTCAGGTCATAGTCCCATGCCCTACGAAAAATGCATTTATATCACATAAATTCATATTATTGGTAGTTGTTGTGTATGGCATAAAAAAAGTTGTTATGTCACGGCTCGTTATCATACAGTCGCGTGACAATGTTATCGTACATCGTAACTTTATATTATAGCAGTAAAAGTGCAACGTTTTTAAGCCATATTATCCTATTGCCAGATAATTACAAATCTACTGCATTATATCCTTTTTTTCAAGACAAAATCAATCCAAAAGCTCTGAAACTTGCCAAACCGTAAATTTAATAAGTCAATCTCGTGACACAGTATTCGTACAAATTACAGAGCGTTGCCTAAAGTTTGAATTTTGGTGTTTTATGAAATTCCAAACATATTTTTTCATTGATACTCAGTACATAAATATGTCGACAATTATGGATTTTCTTGAGGAATTTCAAAGTATTTTACAGCGATTGAAGAATAAAATGCCAAAACGGTCTCTTCAATTTGACATGACGTCACAATAAATACAATAACAAAATCAGTAGCCCAGAAAAACTGACACCAAAGTCATTAAATACAATAGTTTTCATAACGGGACATTCAGCAAATACTATAATGAACAAAAATAAAACACACACACACACACACACAGGCAGCCACACATACGTGACAGTATGTATTGTATGCAAGTGAGTAAATGTGGTTGTAATTGTGACGTAATTCTAGGTTGTGTGTCAAAGAGCATTGAACGTTTCGAAACAATCAGGACACACACAAAAGGATTTACCATTGCAGGCAAATGAGTTAAAAAGCAATAAGCAGATGACAAAAAAAAGGAAAAAAAAACACATACATTCATATAAATTTGCAAAAATAAGATGCTTCCTTTTTACACACACACACACACACACACCACTCACTGCCTGGTACATACACACCCATGTGAGAAAGAAGGACTATGCCGGCCCTCAAAGAGTTAAATGACTACTAAATAACAGGTATTTGTGGTTACTTAAAATGTAGACTAGATGTAGCGGTTCCGTAGCGCCCCAATTCTTTTCAATTTAGTAAACAACCGCAGAGGGGGGTGTTCCAACACTTTCACTTTATTTCCTAACCTCGATCCAAATAGATTTAAGCAATTCAATTAGCGGCTGTAAGGAGTGATGTTGTCGCCTGTCAGCTCTACAAATAAGCGGCTGAGTTAGATAGAGATTTCCGGCAGGAACTGCCATGTTTTTTTCCCCCTTTATAAAATATTACAAGTTTTGAATATTTGACATAAATCAAATGCTTTAAGTAAATCTTTTCTTAAACTTTTTCGTAAGACGTGACAAGAAAAGAACATTAAAACAGAATGATTTTACTTTTTTAAAATGCGGTTCCAATAGATATAGATAATAATAAGGAAAATAAGAAGAAAAAGAAAACAAGGGAACAGATAGAACTATTACTTTTCAGCAGCATTTAAATATATCGTGGACAAGCTTTGCATATATTCTTTAAAAATAGATATAGTGTCAAATATTTGCCAGTTTTTGTCGGCTTTATTCAAATCTGTGCTATATATAAAAAACAATAAAGAGTTTTTTTTCTTGGAACTCCTTTAACGATTAAAACCAGTTATTCGAAATGAAAATATCTTAAAATAAAAAAACTTTTTAAAAAAAAACTATAAATTCTGCATGATTTTTCAACGTATAAAATGAGTGTTTCCAAAATCGTTGCCTGACAGACAAAAAATGTCCTTTTCTGTCAAATTCAAATTTATTTCGGCAGTTCCTGTACAACAATAGCCATGAATTCCGTTACCCTGTGTGTTGCAATACACATTTCACTGCTCTAAAAGTTGGTCGTAAAATACTATCGAGCACCAGCACATTAAAGATCATTACGAGCACTCGACTGTGACCAGCGAACGGAAAACAAATCGCCAGCCAGTTATTTAAGAGGAATGGCAAACAAAACAGGACATTAAATGCAAAACAGCGCAAACATGTACTCGTAGATGTTGTTATTAGAAATATGTTGAATGTTTTCAGTTGAATGGGGTTTATTGTTGTTCGTTGCATATCCAACACGAAACGGCAGCCAAATGTTTCGTCGCAGCCGCTGGACGAAAACTGCCAACAACCATCAGCACTTGTAATTAGTAGCGTTTAGAGAACGCGAATTAATGTCGCTGAAAGCAGGCGATGTATTTTACAACATGTTTGTTGTATTCTGTCTGTAGGTTTTATGTAGAAAATTTAATTTATCTGGGAAATTGCAGGCATTTGCATTTTTAAAAACATATTTAACTTTCGGTCGCAATTTATTTTTTAAAATCTTTAAACTTTTTTAACTTAAATATCAACGCTATTTTGTTTGTCATGACAACAACGATAAAATCTTATAGTGCAGCCAAAAAGTTTAGCCACAAATTAAATTTGATTTGTGTCTCTTTTTTACGCTGGTAATAAAAATACTTAATAATACGTTCGTAAACGTTTGTTTTAGAGATAATTAAGTCCGATCTGTGAAGTTTATTTTATTATTTTTAAAACCACATCTAATGTCAGAATCTCTGGCTTGGCCTTAAAGAAAACTCGGTGATATTTTTCGATCAGTTTTCATATTTCATTCGAATGATTCGCACTTCATTCACTTTTTCATTGACTTTCGAATCAGGCGCCTGCCAAATCATGGCAAAGCCTGGCAAGCAGGGGCCTTCTGCTTGCAGAACAAGTTAAGGGCCTCGATTGAGTTGGTGCTCTGCACTGGCACATATTTTTCCACAAACTGACGCACATAAATGCATACATTTGCTGGCATTTAAATTTTGAACCATTTTGTGTGTGTTTTTTTTGTTTGTTTTCCTATTTGGCGTCAGACTTGATGTGAATTTCGTTGTTTTGCCCCAGTTAAAGCGGGCAGAACATTAAATCAATTCCGTTTGATTATTCCAGTTTAAATTGTATAACTTTATTATTTCCCTTTTTCCCCCTCGTACAGTCATATTTATCAACCGTTTATAACTCTTTGATACAACTAACTTTTTGTTGGGCGGCAAAAGTTGTTCAAAAACATTTTTAATTTAAAATTTAGCTGAGTTGTAAAAACGTTGGAAGCAGAAAGATGTTTTCCGCGATTCTGTCTGTAACTCATTAAACGAAGTTAATGTGTTTATCATTTTAAAGATGATTTTCCACTATAAGACTGTTTTTTTTTTTGTTCGCCTCTTTTTATTGAGATACTTTATCGTCACCACTTGTTACTGGCAGCATCAAACTTTGTCTATTTGTGGCAGTTTGTAACTGCAAGTGTTTGTGTTCTTCCTCTTTTTTTATGGCCAATAACTTTATTTGCTTTTTGTATATGTTTTACTCTTTGGTTTATTTATCAAAGAGAATCTTGTCAAAGTTGTTGGAACTTGACCAAAATTGTTAGTTTTAGTATTCGCGGTTGTTTGACCCAAATTCACTTTAGAAACTGCAAACAAACTAAAAAAAAGGTTACGAAAAAATACTCGTAAATATGAATACAAAACTCTTTCCAGCTTAAAATTAATGAAAAAACCCCCTATTTTTATTCAGCATTTTTTCAATGCATCAGGCAAATAATCGAACAGGGATGATTGTATGGAGGCCACTGATAGATAACCCGTAAAATTTTGCTCAGACAATAATATATCTTTTTTAAGGTTGAGCGCGAATAAATAATTCTTGCAAAAGAATAAGCCGGTGAAAGAAACGTAAGTTTGTAGCCACGTCCCTCTAATCTAAATATAAAAAATACTAAAAGGCCAAACGAAAGCACTTTTTAATACAGTCATGTGGCGATCAAGTTTGCGGCAGGACATTCTTAGCAGGAAATAATTCAGCAACAGGAATTTAAAAATGTTCTCAAATTTGTATTCTCCTGATTTGTATCAATTGCGAAAGCCAAATGTTTACACTGTAAACCCGAATGTGTGCATTGACGCTGGCGATTAATGGAAAATCAAGAGTGTTTGAATTCTGTCATGCTTGCCGGCCCACTTTGATGTGTGTATAGTGCCAAGCCATCAAGCGCACACAAATTTCCATAACAAAACTTTTGAAACTTTTTATTTTCCTAACAAACGAACAGCATCAAAACCACATATCAACTGAAGGCTTGATGAACCATCAAGCCTACAGATTTGAAAACAACAAACACACAACTTGACAGCAGGCAGGCATTTGATGGCAAATCAAACAATTCTGGCAACAGGTATATAAATAGTTATATAAAAAAGATGTGGTCAAAAATGTTTCGCTGGGGAACTGGGACTAAACTAAACCCCACCGCGATTTGACAACAAGTAGTTTGCTCGTGTATATCCTGTTAAAAGGGAACTAAATGACGAATCAAATGGCAACCAAAATGCTGAATTAGCGTGCCAACACTATGAGTGAAAATTTGTCAGTGTGTGTGTGTGACACGGACGGTGCCTATTAAACACTGACAGTAAAAGAATGACGAGGCACCTGAGCCTAAAATTCTCAAAGAACATCAGGCTTTAAACAGACTCGTCTATATATTGCTCACAGTCTAGTTGCTTACGAAGAACATATGCCTGTTGCAAGACAGACTAATGTATCCTCGAGGACATTTGGATCACCGAACCTACATCATTACTTCAGTAGATACCACAAATGTCCAAAACCTGGATTCTCCTGTCAAAGCATTGCAGGGACAATTGCCCTTTGCTAGATCCTGCATAACCGCCGCCATACAGGATCTACCAGAGTTTTAGCTGCCGTGCCAACAGAGAAGCCCATTCTCTAGTACAGTCCACAAAGCAGAGTGGCGCCCAATGACAAATCCTGCTCCCAGGGGCGTATTTATAGCATACAGCCGGAAATCGCTGGTAATGCGCATATATGCATTTGTTAGTTTGTTCCACTGTAATATCAAAAGTGTAGGAATTTGGTAGAAGACTGGCACTTGACCCCATTTCAATTATAGACTATTTTTGCTATGGGAAAAAGGAGAAAAATTATTGTTTGTTATATTATTTTGGGTCCACATTAAGGGGGCCGTTATGGGAGATGTTCTTTAGGAAAGATTTTACTGTAAAATATTGGCTTAATTTAAATATATTATTTAGTGTTAAGTGATTAATCGACCACAACCAGATAAAAGTATGATTAACCTCAATCCTTATATCGCGTCTTAGGCCGTTCGTGGGGTGAAAACTTCATGGCAATCGGTAAACAGCAGCAAAATTGTTAAACAAGGAAGAAAAGACCAATCTGCTTGATGAGGATAACCATAATTCATTTCCATATACTACTAATTGTCTCCTTTAACATGGTTGTAGCTAAACAGTACTATTTGTTCCTCAATTAAAGCAACACTGAGCTATTTATTTCTGTTGCAATTTCAAGAGCCAATGATTAATGGGCTCATAAGTCCTGGAGATTTGACGGCAAAAACCAATTACCAAATATATGTCCATATACATTTCGAGCATAAAATATTTGTCATTTTAATAACAAAAGTAATTCTTTACAGTTAATTTTATTTTATGATGCGGTCATGCGAATAAAACTACATTTAACACGGATAGACGAGCACGACTCGCTCAGTTGCCGCCAGATCGTCGTAACTTACAAAATGACAGTTTTGAAAAAAACTCGAATAAAATTTGCAAAATTTTCTTACTCTAGCGAAGCGAGCAATAACATATTGAATGCAATAAAACCTGCATTTATGGAATGCAATTCTTTCCAAAAAATTTTGAGTTACCTGGGTGTTGCAGCAAGTGAGTAATATTTATATACAGACAAGTACTTGTGTTGCAGAAGCAAATGATAAAGCGAAAAGAAACATTAAAAAACAAAACTGAAAAAAGGAAATTGGCTTAAAACAACGCAAGTCAGTCGGTTCAAGTCGCCGGGGAAATGGCAAACACCAAAGTGGCCCACACAAAAAAACCTGACGTTTGACCAGAAGTGCTGTAATAATTAAAATATTTTGCGGTAACAAGATTTATTTAAACAAATTGCGGCATTTTGAGTGACAGTTGATTTATTTTACATTTCATTTTATAGACAGACGAGTAGTTGGGGTGTTTTTTTTTTTTTGCACAAAACATTAACACGACTCATACAAAGTTTATTAATTAATTCTTCTAATTAGACTAATTCTTTAAATAACATAATTTATTTTCTTCATTCGAACACAAAACTCGTTGCAATTCTGTGACATTTTATCATGAAAACCTAAATTGTACAATATTTTAAAATTGTGTCTAATTTGATTAAATTTTTCTTATTTTCCTATTATTAAAGAAGTTTTCGGTAAATTTTGATTTCTTTCCATTTGTTCCCAAGAGTAATTTTGTTTTACGGAAATAACGTCTAAAAACTTATTTTGATACTATCTCGACTTAAGCTGTTACCATGCAAAGCCACAGTTTTTATATTGAATTTGGATGTTACACAGAGAAAATAAAAACTTTTGCAAACTTTGCAAAAAAAAATATTCCAACCTTTATTCAACTAAATGTAAAGATGTCCTTAAAAAAATAGCTTTCCAGTTGTTTTAGTCGGCAAATTTTGTTGAATATGTAAAAGCTGTTACGAAAGTCCTTTTAAATTAACTCACCAAAACAAGATCAATGAAATAATTTGATAGGATTAAATAAAATTTTAATTGATTTCCTTTATGGTTACAATTTTGAATTAAATATTCTTAAATGCTACTTGTTATTTATCCATTGGAACTATGAAATGAAAATAAGACTAGTCTTTCAAGAAACATTAAATCAACATTGTTCAATGTTGATGGCATTCTTGTGCTTAGAATTGAAAAAAAAATAAAGCCACATGGTCCGTAACACACAACTTATATTGAAATTTTATGAAAATCTTGAAGTAATTTTCCCTGTTCGCCGACCAAACTCTCTGTGTTTGGCATACTCTTACATGCACCTTATGGACTCCAGTTCATAATCAAGTAAATTAAAACTGGCCCGTAATTATTTCACTATCCGATGAAGTGTTAAAATTAAACATGCAGTCGTCGGCAGTGAAAAGATTTTTCTCTCCAGTTTATTTTCAGTTTTGTTATTAATTTACACAAAATTAAATTACAGTTTTTCTGATTGATAAATAGTTTAGAGTAGAGAAACGATATCTTCGCACACTAAAGTCTGAAGTTAAATATAACTTTGCATAAATTAAGTTAAAGACTAGTATTTGTTTGTGTGTTGGTGTTGGTGTTGGTGTTAGTGCTGTCGCAAGGAAACTGCCAAGAACATTAACACTCTCTATCATAAGAATATTATATGTACAAGCATATACAAATTTTGTGTCAGTGTGAACACACTCAAATTCACTGGCAAACGCAATTTGCCAGTAAACTTTGCTGGCACGCAAAGTTGGTATAGGTCACGTACGTACTGTAAATATTGTCTAAATGTGCCACTTTATACTTCTAGTCATGCCGATAACAGAACTGACTCATATTTTTTGCCACAACTTTGTAAAGAAAACTTTCTTTGGATGTTTGACGTCAAACATTTCTAGACATGTAAAAATGAAGTAAAAGAAAAGTGTGTATCAAGACGTTTGTTTTTGTTTTAGTCCCAGTCTTTTGAGCCAAAAAGAATTTTTACAAAAAAAAACAAACAAACAAACACGCAATAGTATAAAAGCAACATGTAGTGACAATGGCAAGTCCAGTTATTAAAAACTAATCGAATAATTATTCGATTAATCTAGTTTTTTGAAATTTTTAGAATATTTGTTTTATTGAAATTTCTTAAAAAAAAAACTATTCCAAATACTATTCGATTACATTAACGACAATTTATACAAATAGTTATTCGAATATTATTGGATTTTTTGACGATTAAAATTTTCTATCTATTCGAATATTTATTCGCAAAAAATGTTTCAGAAAATTATTCGATTATTTTACAATTTAATTTTCTTTGGAAATTTGTTAGAATATTTGTTTTATTGAACATTCGTAAAAAAAATTATTCGAAAGACTATTCTAATATATTACAGACTAATTACGCGAGTAATTATTGGAAAAAAAATTTCGGTAAATTATTGGAATCTTTTAAGATTATTAGAAAACTATCAACATTTAATAATTCGAAATATTATTCGAATACATTCAACGAATCATTATTCGAGTAAATATTTCAATGCTTGGAATTTTTTTCGGAAAATTTTTGAATTATTCTACAATTAAATTTTCTTTTGAAGATTTAACAAAAAGTTATTCGAAATGCATAATTAGTTGAATAAGTGTTTTTATTTTAGAAAAATTATTCCATTATTAAATAACTCGATTGAATTTTGAATTTATGTTTATTTCCATATATTTTCTTTTGGACATTTTTGAAAACATTTTCAAATATTATAAAACTCCCAATTTTTATTCTTTCCCGTATTTTTTATTCTTTAACTTGTTTGGTTTTTTATATACAATAATAAATTTCATGTGTAATAAAAATAAATCACTGAAAAGTATGTATAAATAACGACTGAGATTAGCAAAATAGACATCCACATCAATTTAAAAACCATTAAACTTATCAGAGTTTATCAAAATAAGAACAAATACGCTCCATAAAACCTAAAAAAATGTCGTTTAGAAATTTGAAAAATTGTCGTGATTTATGGTTTTTCAGTCAACATAAATCATATAAAAGCCAGAACAGAAAAAAGGCCAGAAAAGCAATCAAAACTAAGTTCTTTTTACACAAAGACATTTTGCAGCAACCAAATAAATCATTTGCAGTTATTGAGGGACTGTTTCTTTTCAGTTTCTATATGAATCTTTTAGCATTATGGGACTCTGCGTGCAATAAAAAGGATGTTCTTGATGCAAGTGATTTAAGGAAATTACTCACAACAAAAATCAAAGTTTAACATTTTTATTTAAATTAATGTTGGTTTGGCGACTTTCATTTCGCGGAGGGAAAAGTTGGCAGTCAAATAAGTTGAAATACTGTCTGAGGAAATATCACTCAAAATATTACTTTACTCGTTTTATACGTTGTAGAACATTGCTGCCGGGTGTTTAACACATATTACGCTAAAAAAAATTGTTAAATAAAAAATTCAATAAACTTGTGGTTCTAAAACAGTACTTTTTTCCCCTCCTATGACTATTTTTGCTGATTCAAGAAAAGTTTTCTGGAATTGCACTAGTATTTGGGTCAGCAAATTTTTGTTTAAAAATAAATTGAAGTTCGAAAAATATCATTGATTTTCTCCTGATTTTATGAGACAGCAATGCGCACCAGCTTCCCCAGCTACTGCCGACATTTCATAATAAATCCGGTCATAAATCATACGTAACGCCATCATTATAATTATTCTCTTTTTTCTTTGACAACAAAGTTTTGATAGTCTTTAATAGGAATCTAACCTACGACCGCTGGACTACTGGTTGAATATTGTAAAAATTCAGCCATCGAGGCACTCAAAATAAAACTAATCTAAAAGTATGTGAGATTACTTTTTTATTTTATGGCAACTTAATCATAAAAAGCGCTCAATGACAGACTACCGTTTTCACTTTTTTATAGTCTTTGGCGTATCAGTCCAATTTTTAAGGGAAAATTAAAGAAATTTAAGATTTTACTTCAAGAGCCGGATTTCTTCTTTGAACCCTTTTTCGCCGCCATTAACGAAAGCATAATGATTGAACATCAAGCACAAAAAGATGAATTGATAACAACCTTAATTTAGGAAGTCCTTTGAAAAGAGTTGCCTAAATTGTTTGTTTCATTTTCTTCTGCTCTCATAAATTCAAAAGCAACTTAAATGTTTCCTGGTCGATATTATTGTATATTACAAAAAAAAAAAAACCAAATATACAAACTTTTTTCCAACTTATTTTAGCTGAAATTAAAAAAAAACTCTTTAAACTTAAATGATTGTTTAAAATTAAACTATTGTCCGGTAACTCAGCAGTATCCAGTGACAAAAGTAAACTTTTTCCTATAGTGAGTGTCTTAAACAAATTACTTAAAGTTCAAACTTTTCTTTTTCTTGGATCTATAAAAACTAAAAATTTAACTTTGCTTTATGGTAACACAATAACAGTGACTTGGATTTGTGTTTGTGTTTGTACCTGTAAGTTCGTTTTACATCTGTTTTTTTCTCCCCTCTCTCTCTCTCTCTTCCCTGCTTTTTGCTGAAGGTTTTAAGAATAACCGTATCTGTGCCAATAAATAAAGAAAAATTAAAAGAAAAGTGAAAAAATGTTGCACACTGTCTTGTTATAAGAAAAAAAAATACAGGGGAAAAAAGAGAAGAGAATCCGTTTACAATTTGTCGTAGAACTCTTTCTAAAATAGCCGACCAAAGGTAGTGGTTTTAAAGATTTTATTACGGGAATTTCTAGGAAACTTTGTGCAGAAGTTCGCTTAGTTTTTTTTTTTTTTTGCCTTAAAAATGCACTTTTATTACATAATTAATTGTTAATTATTGCCATACACAACATATTTAGATTTCGGTTTCCATTGTTGTACTCGTTTTGCAACATTTATTTTCGTAGCCTAGTCCCAGCTTAAGGCAGGTTTTCGGCAATTAGAAGCATATCCGGGTGCCAATTGGAAGTAAATTGATCAAAGAAGAAATAAAATGGAATGAGTCAAATTTTATTTTAAAGTAAATTTATTTACCTTCAGTTTGGATAAGATCTGGTATTATTTGAAATATTCAGTTTCGTTTTAAACAGCCAAATACATACAAAAGTTTAAGTACATGCGTATGTACTTTTAATCAATTCCACTAGCAAATGATGGAAAACAGGCTTGGGCCCCGTTCGCATGCTTCAATTATTATTAATTAACTTTTGAGTTTGAAGGAGAGAGACGAAATGAAGATGCAAAATTGCTACATAATTGCTTGTACTGGAGAATACAAGGCGACTTCATAACAAGGGAAATTGAGAACGCAGCTGATTAGATACTTCTTTGATGTGCGAGTCAACAGTTCAAGAGTAAAATTTATATTTTTGATATTTCACAAACATTTAACAAAAACCAAAATAAGTACGCAGCGTTTATTGTTAAACCGGCGAATTTACTTGCTAAAAATTCGCCCTAGAGCAACTCGTTCGTATTATATATACATATATATATATATGCGTGAAGTTAGCTGCAAGATAATATATTTGCGATATGTTTTATGATTAACACTGAATTTGGTCATAAAAATTGGCGATAATTAAAAACAAACATTTGAAAGAAATAACATTTTTCTATGTAGAAAACCAAATTATCTTAAAATATTTATGCACATATTAGAACAAATATATACGTGTATATAAAACCAGTTAACACAGCACCACCTACATACATATATAGTCGTACATAAAATGGACTGTTAAAAAAAGTACAATACAATTTGCCAGCAAAATAAAACGAGTATTTTTTTAAATGGATTTCGTTGTATGAACGTTAAACATTTAAAGAGAACTGCAAAGAAATTGATGAACATCAGCTGAAGTGTTTAAAGCAGGACTCAAGATTTTATAAGTAGAAGCATTTAGATTTTTTGCCAAATAATTCAAAACGCAACTATTGATGAGCAGAGAAAAGCTGATGTAAAAATATTAAAATGCCAGCACTGGAATAATGCAATTTATATGCCTGGGACAAAAATTTATTAAAGAAAATCTTTTTTTCAACATAAAATACTCATACACATTTGAGTGCTTTTTTATTTAATATTTTGCAGTGCTGCCACTGTGCAGTGCAGCAGTGCTGCCACTGTGCAGTGCTGCAGTGTTATAATAAAAAACGAAATGTTGGTAGCCGTGTTTTATTTTTGCCTCCCAACAACAACATAAAGAACTTTTCTTTATTATTTAATACTTATCTAATTCTTTAAAGTTTTTTATCGTGTAAACTTTTAACAAAACCGTATGGCCGTAAAATCTTTTTCTTATTCTTTAGTTTTTTGTTCTCTCTTTTTCAGAGCCAAAGTCCTAGAATGTTCTGCCAAAGAAGACAACAATGTAACGGACCTATTCAAGGCGCTTTTGTCTTTGTCTCGTTTCTTGCCCGTGGGTAGCAGTAATGAAGGTACCAGCGGTCTCAAGAGACGTTCATCAGCTTATGTTAGTGCATCCTCAAGTCGAAGTAAGTCGTAGCCAAAAATTCTTTTAAAAGTGCAAAAAAAAAAGAAGTCTTAAACGCTTAAGCTGCAGTCAAAAAGGGAATTTATACTTGGACAACTTATTTTACGGAATGTTTTACAATCTCTAAGTGAAAGTATAAGTTTATTTTTAAAAATGTTAATGTTTTTGTTTTTTTTTTCTTTCTTTTTTTTAAATAAAAGAAGGTTTTTAAGTCTTGTGGCTGACAATCAAATTATCTTTTCAATAATGTTCCTTCCCCCTTTTTTGTTTATTTTTGTTTGTTTTGTTTTTCCAAGACCAAGTTATTAGACACAACTGCGAGAAAAAATTCACCTTTGGTGTTTTTTTTAGTCTTGTGTTACTTCGTTAAAAAAAGAAGAACAATGTTTAAAAAAAAATTGTGGTTTCTCCTTTTGCCACATCGTTTGAGAGCCTGCAACGTTGGAATTTGTGTCTCGAGCCCTGAAACTTTAGTTTGTCTTTTTGTGTCTTTAAATGTTCTTCTTGGAAACACTTTTTGTAGAACATAAAATTGTCAGAAAATTTAATTTCCTTTTTTGCCTTCAACAAACAAACAAATTTTCTTTGATGAATGAAGAAAAAAGCAAAAGAAAAGCCCCATAAATAAAGATTTTGCTATAAAATATAAAATATTTTCTAATAAACTAAAAAAAAATGTTAACACTATAAACACACGCAAGAATCAAAAAGCTATAAAAAACCTATTTGCATTTAAATTCTTTTGGGAAAAATGTCTCTATATAAATGTTTAGTTTTTCCCCCTCCAGTAAATTACAGTACAGTGGAAGCACGATATAACAAATGTGGGAAAAAGTGTCTCTATATAAATGTTTAGTTTTTCTCCCTCCACTTAGTTGTTGTGCGTATTTTAAAGTACAGTGGGAGCTGGATATGGCAAATGTGTAACTCAATAGATGAGTTGGTGGAGTGTCGAACCGATAATTCCGATTCCTGGGTGCTTCTGCAGACAAACAAAAGCTTCTTAGTTTCATGTGTTCGTTATTACCAAGTAACTAATATTTTTACTATTTTACCTTAGAGATGAAATAATATCATATTCTGCTTGTCCCACGATATCGAACGTTAACTTTTGTCAGTATTTTGCTAGTTGCTAGGTTTTGCATTTCAGCTAACGATACATTATCAGGCTATTCGTTATAAAGAAAAATTTATTTTACTAAAAATTATATAAAATTCATCCAACTAAAACTCCTTAAATTCAAAAAGAATAAGTTTTATGTAGAAAAACTCCCTCTTAGAGGCCTACCACTTTAAGGCACAATATTTTAAGTCATTATGTATAAAAAGTTATTGTTTTATTTTTATTTTTTTTTAAGTTAAAAGCCTGAAAAAACTCACTTCTTTATATGTGTTCGTTAGACTGTGCCGTGTGTTTTGAAAAATATTATTATAACAATTTTCTCTTAAGTCTTATCGTCACCTTAAAGCCAATTGAACATAAAACTAAATGATGGAACATATTTTTCAAAGCTTTTCAAATTTACTTGTGACGCCATACAAGTTGACGCGACAGCTATAGACAGCTGGAAAACACACATACGAAAAACAACATTTACATCTCTTTTTTAGAATAATTATTTTATTCATAAATAAATTTTTAATTGCATGAAAAACATTTTATGTAATCTATAAACATAATACATTAGAGCTTTACAACTAAATAGATGAATACAGTGCGTTCGCTTTAACGTCAACCATTTAAAAACGCAAGTGTTGACGTTTGCCCAACTTTATGAATATGCAAATTAAGTGCAAAATATTATTGATATTGTAGTTTAAATAATAAAATAGAAGAGAAAAGAACAATATTAAAGGTAGTTACATATATTGTACATACATTCTTCTTCTTTTGGCGCTACAGTCCGTGGTGAACCTGGGCCTCAACTTGTCTCGTAACTAATGTGTTTTTACACGGTAGGGAAGTTACCCCCACGCACAACCCCCGAAACCTGGAGGACCGGGTCCTGGTTTAGACCCCTGGACAGAGGGTATTCGCTGCACACTTTGGTTCACCTCTAAGCGGGTGCTGTAGGGGCTATCCAGGGGCGCCACGAGGAGGCAGTATGTCAGCTTGACCAGTCCATTTTCAGGGATTGCTGCTGGCTTCTCGCCAGGTTGAGAGCAATCAACAACTTTGCCCTGAGTGCACTGGCCCATTTCCCCCATTGCATTACATACGTTATATGTGTACATACTTGTAAGGGGAACCCCTTAAGTAAGGAATTAACTCCATAAGATGAATATGTATTTTAATTGTTATTAAAACAACAATTTTGCCATATTTGGAGTTGAGGTATTAGTGTTGCGGGGATTGGTTGATGTTTTACAGTCGACAATGTGTACAAACAAAAACGTGTTGACGTTATCACGAATCCACTGTATGTTTTCGCCTCGTACCCAGTTCATAAGCGAACTCTAGTCATTGGGATTAACTGGTAAACATGTTCCATTTAAAATTGTGCGTGTATCATTGTTTTCTATTGTTTTTTATTATATTTTTGGCCAAGGCTTAAACTCTATTCAGTTATTTTGTTTTTACTTTACATCATCATTAATAAAAATAAAAAACAGACGTCCTCTAAAAACTACAAAATTCATTGGAAATTTAACAGTCTTTGGAAATCGTTAATTGCAAACTAAGAATTGAGAAAAAAAAATAGTAAAACATTTTTAATTTTGTTTGTATTTTATTAAAAAAAGAAATTAATTAAAAATCAAAGTCAATGGAAAAGTATGAACCAGCTGGCCAGCGCTGTTTATTTTGCAGTGTTTCTTTATTCGTGTTTTTAAGTTTTTTTTTTTCATTTATTTTTCTTTTTAACATTATTTACCACCAGCAACAACATCATCTTGCTGTAGCTGGAAGTTGTGGTCTACCATCGTTAACATGATGAAATTTTCCCAAAGAATTTATTGATACGCCACGCGACAATTATTTCATCATGGTTTTTGAGAGCGAAAAAAAACACTTCATCATGGTTTTTGTTTACTGCCGCCAAAGTGAACGTTATAGTTTTATTAAAAAATAAAAATAACATTGTTTCAATACAAAAGAATATATCGTTGGTTTACCGGGCAAATCTGCTGACTGCCTGTGCGTCACACACGGTATATTAATACATTTCTGAATAGGTTTAGCAAAGCTAGTTATTGCCCCCGGAAGAAGTTTCACGCTTGCATATTTCAAACCAGGGATCTGCCCTTCCGCTCCCTAACCCGCTCTTATTATTACCTGTTTTACAAAAATTCTTTCCCTCTATAAAGTCAAGATCTATCGGAATTGCTCTGAACAGCCATTCAGCTACACTTCCAGTTTTATTAAAACCCCGTCATAAAAATATTTAAGCTTTTAGCTACAATTGTTTGATTTAATAAAGGGTGTCACCATTCCGTTTACGAATTCGATTTTATTCAGTTTTTTTTTTTTTGTTATAATCGTTCCCATCAACAAGTGGAATCAATAATAATGATACATTTTTATGTGTTTGGAATCAAAGCTGGAGGTACTAACTGTTTATTGTATGAGTACACCTATTAAAAAAAATAAATTTTGGAAATTCTGCTAATATAGGTAATTAACCGGTTTTGTTGAGCATTTCTAAGCACTTTTTGGCTTTGTTATTAGTATTTGGGGCCATTAAGTTCCATGTTTCGTGGTAGTTCTAGCTTTCTAGCTGCAACAATTTCGTAGTAAGGGGCTTGTAACTGGCGGTTGAAGAATCATTACGGTAAACAGAGTCATTCCGTTGGATACTTTAGCGAAAATTGTATCGTTACTTTTTTACTGCTTAATTATTGTAAAAAACTACTATTTTCATTACGAGCGCGGAATGAATTCTTAAATAAAAACAAATATTGACTGTTTTATTTTGGCTTCTTGAATCTGGCTTTCTCATAGAGATAATCAAATCATCTTTGATATTGTTTTTCCACTCTTATACTCTATAGCTATTGTTGACACTTCAGCCATTTTATATAGTTTCATTAAAATGAAATTTATCTGTCATTTTTACTTAATAATTACATTTTTGTCATGTGTTTGGATTTTTTTTTTATTTGATTAAATTTTTCTACTTTAAGCTTCATGGACTAATCAAATTTGACAGTACATTAAAACAAAGAACCAGAGAGAAAATTGTTTCATTAAAACGTGAATTTGCATACTTGACAATTAACAAAATGAATATGTTTGACAAGAGTATTATACAATTTTTGAATAATATGTTAATTGATAACAATGTTGTATTGAAAACCTGGCTTTTAAGGGAATTATGTTATTGTCCAAGTCGCCAAACGATAATCATAAATGAAATTTTTTTATATGTGGTCCTAATAAGATTAATATTTTCAACTTAAGTAATTCTATTGTTGTTCTGTTAGCATATTATTGTCATAGCCAATCAAGTGGTTTTGATCAATTCAACACATTGTCTATAATAAAAGACAAAAATATTATGGTAATATATATCATGCAAACAAGCATAGTTTGGTCATAACCAACCATATTATTTACAAAGGGGCATTACAATTTGTTTGTCACCAAAACCACAAACGCAACAACCGTCCAAAATAACAATAAATATACACGATGAAAATCTGCCCACAACTAACAGAATAACGACCGAAAAAAATATTTTATTTTTTTGGCACTTTGGCAGCTTAATTTGAATAAATACTATTTTTTATAGGATCAAACTGCTAAAACTATTTTGCAACATCAGTTCACAATTGGCAGAGTTATGGGGCCTAAAATTTTTCAAATGCAAACTACGCTCAATTCTGTTCAATTTTTTCTGCCAAATACTTCACGGCTGTAGAAAAAAATTTAAAAACTGGTAAGTGATAAGATTTAAACTGTTTAGGCGCCCAATTGTTTCACTCAAAGAAGAAAAGCGAATAAAGAATTGCAAGCAAATATTTGGTTCTTGGTAGTCCTTCCGGTTACAAGGAATAAAAATTAATGAGTTAGCGTTTTTTCCAGGTCTATTGGCCTCTTTAATGATACTAGCTAATCATGTTGGGCCAAGAATGAACAAAAACTGGAACCACACACATTTTTGTTAAAATTCCAGAATGTCCAGGAGAAGAGGCTTGAAGATACGAAAAAAAACTCCCACTAAAATATTAAAAATAAGTTAAACAACATGTGGATTTTTCATTTTTACAAAAATGCTTTCCTTTCCAAACGCATTAAATGCATAAATTATGTAAGTGTGTACATGTGGACGCATATAAGTATCTGTGTGTGTATGTGTGCGTGTGCCTGTGCGTGTCTGTGTCTGTTATTTGGGTGAGCTGCTATAAATTGATTAATATCTTTTGTGAAATAACTGCAATTGACATTTTAATCAAATTGCAGTTTGTCTGCATCCGCCATGGCATGTAATGCGATAAACGAAAAATATCAGAAAAATGAGAAAACAAAATTAATTAATAAATAATTAACCACAACTACGAGCATTGCGCACAAAAAAAAACCCAACAAACCGTAAGTTGGTTGTGAGTGCTTTTTAACGAGCAAATTATATTAACAGAGATTCCGCCGCAAAAACAAAAAAAAATAAGAAAAGAAAACAGAAAGTAGCAAGTAGCAGGCAACAAGAAAATGAAATAAATAACTTAATATTATATATATATTATAATTATTTAATCAAATAATTTAAAGACAGTTTTAAACATTTCTTTAGCAGAACAAATTTTTTATAATAAATTTTTATCAAAAATGCTAAAAATAAACAGATTCAATCTCAGCTCGCGGTCTAAGGCAGGTGCCAAAAACTGCTCGCCCACAAAATGAACTCTTAATCATATCTCAAAATAATTAACTTTTCTGTACTTGCTTGTAGATAAGGACAAAATAAAGAAACTTGACTTCTCTAGTCGTGTTTAAAATAAATGTAGTTCAATTTTTCTTCTTTCTTAATTCCAGAAGTTTATTTAAAACTGTTCAACAACATGACATTAAATTCCACTGCTACTCATTAATGTAGTTTCTTTTTATAAATATTCTCATATTGTACAACTTATTTAAATAGTTCTACTTGTGTGCTACCAAGAAATTGTACAACTTCAACACATGGCAATAAGTACATGTCTATACAAGAACAAGCACGAACAAGAAAAAATTCTCACACACATTGAATAGTCGGGGATGCGAGCGCATACGAGAAGAAATAAATACAACAGCTCTCTCCGTTTACCGTTTAACATTAAAGACAATGGGAGAAACAACAAAAACAAAACAAAAAGGTTTTGGAGGGGATGAGAACAAAAAGTCAAATTGTGTGGGTGGTAGAAAACAATTCTTTTGAATTTGTTTTTGTAAGTCAATGTGTGAGAATGTGAGTGCATGTGTAATAACGGTTTATTTTTAACAATACACAAGCACTTACTTTGTGCTGAACATAAAGAAGTGCCAGTTTAAGCACTTCTTTCTGTTCACATGAATTGTAAAGTCTATGCGGAGCTTAAAATGCAGGGCAACTTTCACAGTGGAGCGAAAGATGTAATTTAGCCTTCAAGTCTTGATTCAGCAGATGTCGAAGTCTTGTAGTTTGCCACCAGACGCTTCTTTATGTTCCTCAATATTTATAATAAAGTAAATTTATATAGTATAATTAGTAGTAGTAATTTTCTTTTTTATTACCATTTTCTCTTCAAACACTTTTTTCTTTGCTCATTATCTTATATCCAGAATTTGTAGTTTTTTGGAATATAATTCTTGTAGAAATTATTTGTGATGCTTTAATATTGCCAAAACAAATTTATTTTCATAACTTTGGCAAATAAAAGTTATTTTGGCTGCAAATAAAAAAAAAATTAAAACCGCATTTATTTTGTGCTGCTTTTCTAGAAAGTAGAATATTTTAAATATTAGTTATTTTCTTTCCGAAATCAAATAAACAGTCAAATCGTTAGTATTTTTGCTCACAATAATAAGAATAAAAATAATTCATATGCTGTTTTAGTTTTAAACAATTTACCAGCTAAAAGTTATATTGTTGCGAAATAAAAAAAAAATATTTTCTGGTTACTGGTTTAGAAAATTAGAAATTTTAAATTTTCCAAAACAAAACTAAAACTCAAAGTGTTAGTAATTTATCTGACAATAATAAATGAAATAACTGTTATTCTATAACTGTTAAAATTAAAATCATGCCGATTGTAAGCACAACAAAACCTATTCGTTTTCAACCTTTTGTAATAAGTACCCCCCTTTACACTGGGAATTTTAGTTGTTGAAAATCAGGCTTCTTCTCGACAAAATAGTCTAGAGTTTCCTACCATGCAATACAAAACAAAAAACTCATGAATATGTACCGATGCACACACATATTTCCATATAAGCGTATTTTAGTATTCCGCTTAAATGATACAAGTGTTTCGTATCGTTGCAACGTATTGCTGCCACACTAAACATTAAGTGCATTGAATTATCCTTCAAGCCCCTTGAAATGGGAAAGACAGCCAGCCAGTGCTGTAGATAAGCACATGGCAGTAAACCTGTGTACTCTAAATCACCCACTTGAACACTCATTGTTTGTAAATAGTAATTTCTTTTTTTTTTTTGTTTTGTTTGTTTGTTTGTTTCATAGTGCAACGTATACGGGCACATTGTGTACAATTTACATAAATGTTTATTTGTTGCGGGATAAACCTTCTCGCAAACAACTTGATTGCATTTTGTGATGTTAAGCCATCGCAGCAAGAAATTAATATCGAAATGATATATTGGTTTATATTTAAGTAGCGTTGTTCATATTTGTAATGAATAAATTAACATGTAAAAATGCAAATACAACTAGATTCCTTTTAATATTCCGAAGCCATTTGTTTCTATTGGCGTACATACACATGTATAGTATAAGTTGGTAGTAATTTATATCTGTCTGCACAAGATTTTGATGTAAGGACTTTAAAATAGTGAAAACCTAAACCTAAAACTGATTTTCTTCAATTGTAACTATTGTTTTGTGCAAATTTTTTGATACAATACAATGATCAGGAGTACTACAATTACTTTTGCCTGTGGTTGCGGAAACATTATATTTAATTGGTTTAACAAAAACGCAGCTGAATCCCCTACAACAAACAGCTAAACAAAAATGGGATAAACAATTTTGCTTAATAGTGTATTTACACTAAAGCGTAATCCAAATTTCAATTAAATTGTGACTTAAAATCTACATATATCGTTACATTACACGATTATTTTTTTTTGACATATAGCAAGATTTCATTTCATAACGAAAACAGCTGACTAAAAAAGTACAGTTATTTTCGTTACATTTCGCATGCCTTTTATTTAAATTTGCATTCATATCTCCTCGTTTTTATAAATCTATTAAGCAATTAAATAAGTATAATAAATTATGCAGAAAGTAAAAGTCTCGTACTTTAACATTTTTTCGGACAAACTGTCAAGTTTTAATTGTGTAGTGCTGCATTTTTTGTGCTTTCCTTTGGCACAATCATCTTTTGCTGCAAAACATTTGCTCGACTGTTTCAATATAAACGTACCGAAATTAATCTGTGTGCGATAGTGTCATTCAAAAGAAAACTTACACAGAAAAAATTATGGCTGCTTTGTAACTGTAAATGGCATTTTTTTTTTGCCTTACATTATAATATTCTTAGTGGCAAAAACTTCAGCAACTTTTATTGAAACAGTGGCAATATTTACGGGGAAGCAATCCTTTTTGAAGGTAAATGACAGCACACATAGTTTATAAAAAGAAATTGTTTGCTTTCTCAAAGATTTTTAATTAAACAATTTGCTAAATCAGCGCAACTTTTGTTTAAACAGTTTTGAGTATTTTTTTCACACAGATATTGTTCGATGCAGCAGAAAATATTTTTACTTAAACTTTTTCAAACTCTACAACAAATACTTAGTCCGGAAATTTTTTTTTTATAATTTTTGTCTGTGTAGCAGCCGCCAGCTGTTGTGTTGCTTGATAAAATTTATAACTTGTCAATTCCCTTTATCAACAATTTTTGGACTGTGTGACCACGGCGAAAGTAACGTCCCGAAATTGTTTTGCTTATTGCTTTTATTGTACAAAAATTCTAAATTTAAAGAGTTGTGTCCAGACGTAATAATCCTGCCTTTATTATTTTAAATGTTTTCTCATTTTTTTCAATATCCTTTGTGGCAATGAAAATAACTGCTGCTGAGTCAAGCTTCATAATTTTTGATTATCCTTCAAGAATTCATGTGAATTTCAGCTCATTTTTGTTAGTTATTTATTTCTTATGAATTTATTCGCATTTGAATTTAAATAATATGCTGGAAGAAAGTATTTCTTGCATATTTAATCAATTATATTTCAAATAAACAAAATCGAGTTCCTTAACAGCTCTGGCTTACCTACTTATATTAAATACCTACTTTTATATTATTATAACATATATATTTGCATATTGGTAATAACTTCAAAAAATTATATATCTGTAATAGTTTAGTTGCGCGTATTTGGTTTTATGTTGCAGAGCTTGAAGCCTTAATGGTAATTGAGATTGGTAGCAATAACTGGCAAAATGAAATGGAGCACATCGTATGCATCGGGTTACTTAATTACTAAGCACTACGGAAACCAATTTGTGTTACTTTTTACGGAATTCGTTGCCAATCAAATTTTGCTTTAAAATAAAATAAATTTCATGTCAGGGATGAAAAACGATGAAAAATATATTTCTATTGTGATTTAACTTTTAAAACGGTTATATTTTTGTAATTATTTAAAGATAAACTACGATATCAGTCCATTGGAGAAATCGCCGTCTTGAATTGAAACGTTAAAGGAAATAATTTGTGGACTGTGCGCTTAATATATCCAGCAATTAGCCTCTTGGATTATCAAGTTGTGTCACTTGGCCAGCTTTTAACTTAATACTTAAATACGAAATTAGTTCATTTTTCCTTATATTTAAGTTGTATTTAAATATGGTTTCAGTTTTTCAGTCTCAAATTGCGTTTGGTATTTAATTATGATAAAAGTATGGCAGCACTATTAAATGTCCAAAAAATATAAACAACTTCTTCATTTAACAGCTGCTTACTATTTAGTTAACAAAATATTAAAATAAATTGTTTTAAAAATTTTGTGGTTTCGAAATGTTTGCCTGAATTTGCTATAATATTCTCGCTCCACATCCTTCCACACATTCACCTTTTGTTCTGCACCAACTCGGTCAGCCTTTTTGCACCGGATTATGCTGCTGTTTTTGATCAAATAATGTAAAAACTTCAATGCGCAATTTTCATAATTTGCAGAACTGTCAAAATCATATGGTAGTATAAAAAACTTAAGTTGTATTTAAATGGACGTGGTCAGTGATTTAAGTTGTATTTAAATATGATCTATAAAAATGAATTCGGTATTTAAACAGAACTTAAGTTTAAACACCGTTTAATTTTTAAGCTAAAAACTGGTCCTAATCCTCAAGATCCTAAGCCTTGAAATGAAACACCCCAGAAATATGGTTGCACTCTTCTTTCGCATATATCAATCATATATTGTCATGTGAAACAGTAACAAGAGCATTTGCTCTCGTGTAACAATTTTCTAAACGCAAATAGTGCAAATTAAGTCTGTCAAAACTATATCTTCACGATAAAAATTCGACATTATATTTTATATCTGTTTTCGGCCAAACTCCTCTTAACCTCGATAAGGAAAATATTCGTTACTCTTCTACGAAATTGTTTTAATGTTGCTGTATCAGACGGCAGGACAAAATATGTTTCAGCTGGCAAATTATAAATTTGTTGTTGTTGCACAGTGTAGTGATGTAAATGTCAAAAAACACATTTGGTTGTATAATATTTAACTGGTCCCTTAAAAAGGCTTAAATTTATTGCCAACAAAATGAAAGTTGAGAGAAGCTTAATAGCCAAATTTGCCGCCATTTTTTTTTTAATTTTATATTTGTTAAAACTTAATATTTAAAAACAAATGGTTAGAAGGGCTCAACAGTCTTCTTAAAAACGCACGATATAAAAGTATCTTAATGACTATCCACATCTGAAGCTATTATGCAAATTAAAATTTTTATAGCAACATAAAAAAGTCAACCCTTTTGATATACATATAAATAGGTGTGTATGTAAATATATAAAAACAAAACTAAAACAAAAACAATTTTTAATAAATGATAAACTAAATATATTGAAGGCTTTTATGTAAATTCAAGGAATGAAAACTGGATGGAAAATGGATGGAGAGAAAAGTAAAATAAAATAGAAACCAGCTGCTCAAGGGATCAAAAGGTACAACATGTGTGTCACTGTAATGTTCCAACTGCTGAAGAGCGGCCGCGAAACAGTTAGCTGCGCCCCCCTTTACTTCCTTTCCTTTAGCTTCTTAAAAAATATTTTACCACCGAAACAGTTTAAAACAGTTTGTTTTCTTTATTGCAAAAAGCCTTTAATTGACAACAAAACATATTTATTAAAGCTTAACTACAATCCAGTGTAAAACTGTAGACGACCATATTTGTCACTGTGTATTTTTAGGTGTTTCTTAATTATTTCCTTACACACTTTATTACTTATATTTAATATATTTGCATTTCCCACATCCTTTTTTTTTTTTTTTTTTTTAATACATTAAACTTGTGTATTCTTATGTTTAACATATTGTCTTTTTTGGCCAAAGTTATAAACTAGTTAGATGTGTAAATATGTTTAAACTATTTAAAGGTGTTTGTAGTAAATAAGGCTTTTCGCAGAGTCATTTGCGTTTTTTTTCTTCTTTTTATTTGAAAATGTTTACTGCACAAAAGTTGTTAAGATTAAGAAGAAATTAACCGAACTTTCACTTTATTGAAGGCAGCAGATGAAACTAAAAATCCTTTTGAGGAAAATTTTTGCAGTTCCTTAATTACTTTTACTTTCTTTGCAAAAGTTCGCGTACATTCGATTACACTTCTGTTAAGCTTTCAACATTCCGTTTTAATCATTTCACTCATGGCGAATTTGCCAATTATTTTTAACAAGATTATAATTGAAATTTATTTCTTACAATTTCGTTTTTTTTATTTTTTTGTATATTTTCATTTTAACTTTTGCCTATAACAGAGTACCTGTGTGTGTTAATTATAAAAATGTTTACTTATTTGCCACTTGTTCTGATATATAATTCACTGGAGCATAAAAGCTTTTATTCTATTTAAATTTGTGAATTATTTGTAAATGGAAATAAAAATTAATAATTTTAAGCAACGAATTATTAAATGCAATTAATTGTGAAATGAAATACATCTCTTGAATACAAGTATCTGGCAAGCAGTTGCAGCCCACTTTGTCAACAGTTTTTTGAAAAGTCTCTTCACCAAGAACTTCTCACAATTCCTGTCACACAAGACTTTACTGCAGGCTTGTACCAAGAGTCGGATAATTGTTGCAGTATACGATATCGGCGTGATGTGACAATGATGACAACGCTGCTTATAAGGGATCTTATTTAACAAAAATCATTGTTTCTGTGTAGTATTCAAGCAATTAATGTCTAAAAAATATTTAGAATTTGTGGGCGGGTAGTTTGTGATGTCGACGTGATGTGACAATGATAACAACTTCTGTTATGCAGAAGATTATCTTTCTTTAAAGAGAAATACTTGTAATACTTAAAACGAAAACATAAAATTTTTTTGAACTTTTTTTTAGAAAACATATAATACAGAGTTGGCGCAGATGTTCAAAGCCATATTTTCTAGATTATAATTACAAATAACCCGTTTAACTAATCAGCATTTCAAAAGTTATTGATACGGCTGTATCTGGAGCGGCCGTGGAGCTATTTCAGCTTGTGAATAGGCAAGATGTGATAATATTCCAACATAAATTTAACTTTCTTAATCAATTGTCGAGGCCATATACAGCTTCATTAATAATGATTCCAAATTTATAAAAAAAAGCTTCTACTACTTTTTATAAAAAAAAAAACATCTCTGTAAACGATTGACCGTTAAGGTTCAATTAGTCGTGCCATACTATATTGCCGTAGCTGTTGCTCTAACCACAGTCACAATAATAAATATGTTAATTATCAGCATTTAATGGTGTCATAACCACAAACAGCTGTTTATGTAACAATGTCCCAGTCCAGCAATCAGCTGTTTATGGTTTTGACAAGATGCAACATTTTATTGGGTATGGTTGCAAATACAGAAATAAACCTTCCACAAATAAACAAATAGTTTTGTAGCGTATGAAGCATATTCAACTACAATGTTGAATATTTAATCATACCATCCAAAAAGTTTTAAGCCTAGAGGGGCAACAGGGTGACACCTACGAACTGTTGACATATAGCAAAACGGTTTTTTTTTTTAAATTTATTATAACAAATTAACATAATCAATGAAAATAAAATGATTTATAAATTAATGAATACTTTTAATAAACAGCCCCTTTTAAAATTTTAAAATGCTAACGCTGCAAATAATGACAGCGAAACGTTAAATTGCACACCCGCTACCGGCAGAGGCCGGCGAATTTAGACTATAACTTGTTTATAGACACTAAAACTTTGCGTGTTATACACACCGTTTTTATACTAATAGTGCGTTAATATACCAAAATGCTGTTTCTTTACGCTTAGCGAATATAAATCAAAACGATTTAAACAAAAATATGCCCGACACATTCAATCATTCTTAAAGACCGTAACAACATATTAATTTTGTGTAGAAAAAAACAAACTCTTCCACTTAACACTTGTACACTTTCACCTATTTTTATTATTCTCTTTGTGCGGCTACTTAAGTGCAAAGATCTTTGGCCGCAGCATGAAAAACAACTCTTAAATAAAAATTACAACAAAATCAATTGTTGTTTTCACTTGTTACGGACGTCGCTAAAAAGGGTCGCTTATTTAAGTGGCTGCACAATAGAGACAACAACAAAAATATATTACCTCTACTTTTTGCTTTCTTTATTATTGCTTTCACATTTTTTCTATGTCTCCTCTTAAACATATTTTCCTGCTTTTTTCTTTTCTTTTTTTTTTGTTAAATATATTGGGGCAAAACTAAGAAAATGTCGGAGAATTTATTTTGAAAGGAAACAAAAGGTGGAAAGAAAATAATTTCCATTCATGATTTTTCTCAAAGTCTTTTTAGAAGGTCAGGCCAGGCCAGGCCAAGTAGTAATAATTTATGTCGGTCCGGCGGCTTTAAACAATTTGCGGGTTTTTTTAAATAACCGAAATGAAAAGCCTTTAATTTTGAGGCAAGTGAATTATTGAAAAGAAAAATTAGTTTTTCCATGATAACTTTTTTTTATTTTCGTATCCATGTTTTAGTTTTAATATCTCACAAAAACTGTATTTTGTCCATATGGCGTCAGTAGACTTGTTGAAAATGTTGCAACTTTAACTTTACATTCATATTACCAATTTGTGTTGTACAGCAAAATTTGTTAATAATTTGTTTGAACACACCCACATTTTGTTTTTTTTTTATGAACGTACATCCATGACTTAAATGGCGATTGGTATTTTGGAGACGTATCAGAAAGTAAAAGTAAAGAAATGTTTAAAGGAATAATTCAAATATTTGCTTTCAAGGTCATAAAACATCAAAGGAGAACTATTGCGTATTTATGGGGTACGAACGCACGCATCCAACGCCTTAAATTTCTTTGAAGAAAATCCAAATGTGTGGCGTGTGCCCAAGTTTTTATTTAATTTAATATTTGATTTACTTGATGAGGACTCATATTCGAACGAGCTGTTATTATCATTCCAGGACTTAAGAGTTACAATATCCTTATCAAAAACTCACTGTTATTAAGGGTCCAGGCGCCAAAAACAACAATGAAAATGGTTTAGTTTTTAAGCAATTTTTATCCTATCCGCATATACGAGCGAATTTTATTACGATTTTTCGAAGAATCTTATAAAAGAATTCAGTCAGCCTTCTCTTCTTTTTTGCAAAAAAAAAGAGCTGAGCGTTGAAATATATTGGAACAAACGGAATACTATTGAAACAAACGTTTATTTTGATGGTGTTGAGATAAAACTCGATAAAAGAGTTGGCAGAGGGTTCTATCAACAGTTTAGAGATTATAGAGTCCATGCCTGCCAAAGACTCGGGGTGTTGCTCTGCTCAATTTTTGGAAAACTTTCGAAACTGTTGTATGGCGTTAAAAATACTTTGAACGAAATATATGGAGCTGAAGATTTTTTGCGAAATTAAGAGACTTGTTTTTACGGAAATAATTTTATTCCTTCTCGTCGAATTTTGCTTTCTGGTCTTGTCACACATTTTGTACGAACCACTTTAATTACCGGCCCACAAAATTTTAAAACAAGACAAAACTTTTTCCAATTTCGTAAGAGCCATCTGTTGAAAAATCACCGCATTTCTACCGTAACTAATAGAATCATTAAAAGTCAACTTTTAACAAGTTCTTAGTTGAACTTTTAAGTTGCCAAGTCAATTTTTATTAAACGAAATGTAAAACAAAGTCTTTTCACACTATTCTGCACCAAAACCGGCAAAGAAATTTATTAATTTAATTTGCTGAATTTTATTATAATCACAAGTACAAGTAATAAAATGGCAGGTACTGCCGTTCCCCAGAAAAAGTTTGCAAGTTTTTTCTCACTGATTGTTTCGCTGAAAACAACAAACGCAAACAACAAACACCGATTGTTTCAACATCTTGCATAAAATTTTAATTAGAATATTTTACAAGTTTATAAAAATGTTATTGTTGTTCTTGTTTTCTTTGCGTTCTTTGGTAAATTTTTGTTTTTATTTTTTGGTTGTATTGTGTTAAAGTTAAAGGAATTGTTGAGAAAAACTCCTAGATTTGTTTGCAAGTGCTGGCTGGAGCCAGAACGCTTTTGATCCTGGCTGGAAGCCAAACAAATTTATTTCTTGTACAAATAAAAACGAAATTTTCAAAGTTGGCTGGTAAAGGAATTTCAATGGCAATTAAAAGAAATGTCATGGCAATGCGTACAATAAATGTACAATTTAAAACATATATGTATGTATGTAGATTGTTTTTTTTTTTTTTTTGGTTTACTTTATAAAGTAACTTAATGTGGTTTTTAATCTGGGTTGGAAAAGGAAAAAAAAATATTATGCACAATTTTTGTGTTTTTCTAAATTGAAATTTTCAGGTATTTTTATAGCTTCAAAGATGAAATTTTGTTGTAATGATTTGCCATAAGTTTTTAGAAATTTCTATGCATCCGCAAGGGTTTTTATTACTCAAAACTTGTTTGTTCATCATGTTCGAACAATGAAATCATAAGATTTGTCACAAATTCGTAGAAAAGCCAGCACATCCTCAGACGTTTGTTCTTATAAGTTTTCAAAAACTTAAAATTCGTGGAAATTTCATGACAGACAGAAATGTTTTTTTCTGCTGCTTCTTAAAACTGCAACATGTGACAAGTTCAATAGTCAAATAATAAGATTTGTCGAAATGCCATCACGTTCTGACTCTTTGGTGAGTCCAAATTCGTAGAAATTTCTATACATTCTGAAATGCTTTTCTATTTCAATAGAAATGTCCAAAATGTTGTACATATTTGTAGAGAAAAGTTTCTGGAATTCAATTGCAATTTTTGTTGTACACAAATTTGGCACATTCAACAAATTTTTTGTCTTTTATTAAAAAAAATTAATGTATATCAACAAAACTTGTTTATTGAAATAACAAAAATTTAATATATTTATTTATAATTTACTGGAATTAAAATTACAATAAATCCTAATAGCTAAAGCAAAAATATTTCCAATAAAGTAAATAAATTTTTTTTGGAAGAAACAAAAAAAAATTATGTTGTTCTTGAACAAAAACCTTCACTCAAATATTTCAAATAAAAAGAATTCAACAAATCAGTGAAATTTTTGTTCGAATGCGTACAAAATACGTTGTTGCAAAAGACAATGATTCGTTTGTTTAATTTCGTTGCACATAATCGCATAATATTATTTGTTGGATATTGAAATATTTTTGGTGAAACCTTTTGAAATTCTGCATTGAAAAATTTGTGTGGAAAAATCGGTGTGATGATTTTTCCCCGTTTGTGTTTTGAATCATTTTTCAATTTTCTTTTTCCCATCTGTTCCCCCCTCTTACACTTGGCTCAACATATTACGTACAAATAACATTCGTGCAACAATCTGTTCTCTCTCCACCATTTCGTACGCATAAAATTTTTAATTAGACAATTTCAACGGTGGAAATGATGATTTAAAAAACAATTTGCGTGTCTTCTCCAATTTATGTTCAATCAATTGAATCGGAATATAATCTAGAAATTTGAATTACAAAATAAACAAACAAACAAAAGCTTAAGAAAATGATATCAAAAGGTCATTGTGGTTGCCGGGGCAAAGGTCCCCGGGTATACTTAATACTGTAGACTTTCAATTTATTACTCATACGTTCAGGGTTGTTGATGTGCAGACGCGTTCATTATTTGGTTTTATATTTTACATTCGCTTTTCACTATTCGTGATTTTTTATGGTTTAATTTGTTTTTCTTTGTCGGTTCGAAAAGTAATTCAAAGATTTCAAAGACTTCGTTTTTTATTTGTTTGCGGAACAGAAAAAGTTTATATTAATTACTTGTGCCTGTTTCGTTGCTACCCACATAACCTTAACATATGGGGCATTTAAAAGAGAAAAAAATATGTAGCCCGCCTAAGAAAACCCACCTAGCATTCCCATTTCATTGTTAAAACACACTAAGTGGGTTTTGGCTGTCTAAAATAATTACATTTTTATAATATTTTAAAATGTTTTTTAAACTTGCGAACAGTTTCCTATGAAAGGTATTCCTTGAGGTTTTTTAAAGTGAGTTCATGCCACATATTTATGTTTTATATTATTTGGTGCAATTTTTGCTCTAAACTGTTCATCCAGCTCGACTTGAAACTTTTTAAGCTGATAAATGCCCAAAGTGAAAATGTTCCAGGTTTGCCATATTTTTGAGAAAATCTAAGGTTTTTTTCTAACAAATCCAGAAATAAGTGAATACAATAAATTTTACACACTACAATGCAAACTCTCATAAACTGGCACTCACTTTCATTTTTCGGCATTTTTGTCCGTTTTTTATAAGAGGTATCCGCTTAAAACAATTTTTTAAATATTTCCATTTATAATGCCACATTTTGTGGAAGCTCTGCCAGACTAGTCTATTGCGATTGAAAAAATTTATTCAGATTTAATTGCTTTAATTTAGACCAGTTCGATTTGAGCTGTTGAGTTTCACAATGACTTTCACTGTTTTGGATCTGTTGGAACGTGACAAAGTCGTCTCTTGCAAAGTGCTTCGTCACACGAATTTATGGAACCAGGTATATATTTGCAAGCCTTAAACTGATAAACGCCCAAAGTGAAAATTTCCCAACTGTTTTAAAAGCAGTTGAATGAATTTTCATTTCCTTTTAGCTTTTATTCGTGCTATGAAAAATGTTCTGTTCCAGGAACTAAATAAAAATTAAAAACAAACAAATCTAAATCATATTGCTGACAACTCGTTTTGTTGTGTGTTGTTTTCTGGGGCTGTTTTTTTTCTTCTTCTTCTTCTTCTTCTGCGAACTTGCATTTTGCAAATTAAACAAACAAAAGCTAACTTGATAAGCAAACAATTAAAAAACTTTATAACTGGTGTAATACTTTTAAGCGCGTTTACATTCATGCTCGTTCATGTTCTAACATACGAGTATATATTTACATACATACATACATACATACACACATGTATACATGTATACAGCTGCTGGTATGTACACGTGTATATGTGATGGCTTATGGCAGCGTTGAATAATTTTTTGTTTTCCATTTTGCTTAAAAAGCTAAAAACAAAAAATTATTGTCATATGAGTGCCAGTAATAAAATGTGGAAAAAAGCAAAATGAGTTTTTCACAGTCAACATTTGTTCAGATAAAATGCTGGTGCTGCACTTATGCGGCACTTAATTAAGAATACAAGTATAAAAATTTCCATTTCTGCCAACATGCATGCGTCGATAAGTCAAAGCGTATTGTAGTATCCCAGCAAACCAAAGCACCTACATAATGATGCTTTGCAGACAATGAGGCCAGAAAAATGTCGCATATGACAAAATTTGTTTCCAGTGCATAAAACCAACTAAACTTGTATCAATTTGTATCAATAGTTTAAGTTTCTTTTAAGGGATTGCTTTAAAGAAAAAAATTTATAAAATCCTAGTCAGTCATGGTCAATGTGGCACCAGCTGTGAGTCATGTGGAAATTGGCACCTCAATGCGTTAATGTCACTTCATGCCATCATTAATGGCGACTACCGCACTAGCGTTGCTCTCAACAAAAATATAGACCGATGATGCCGACAGCCCAAAATTTCAATTAATTTATTTTGGGATATATTAAACGCATGAAAAACGCATCTCATGAAAATAATTATTACGAAAATTCATCGTATTCCAATCGCCGTCGGGCCAAATTGTACCATCCAATCCAATTCCATCCAAGTTCCAATCCAGTAGGTGCAGGATCAATTGAAAGTCTCAGTCATCACGCAAAATTCTGTCAAGTTATGGTCTTGTGAAGAATGCAAAGTGGACTGCCGGGCATAGTGTTAAATGCCGCCCGCCAGCTGGATTTGAACCATCCTCTTTCTCTACTTCCTAGGGGAGTCTTAAACAAGAATAGGACGAAATACATTTTCAGGTGCTTTTCGAACTGGTTTGTTTTAAGGTAAAGCTGCTCACTGTCTTAGCAGTCCTGCCGCCCTCTGTGATAGTGTTGCAACTCCTCTACGCCGTGAACATGATAGAACACTTTTTCCGACCGTAAAATATGCAAAGCACGCGGGATGTTGTACTAGAGCACAATGTTATCATTTGCGAGTACTATTAAAGCGTTTTGGCAAAATTCACTCATTAAATGACAGCCAAATTGACAGATACATACATTTTAGACAATATGGCCGCTATCAACTGTCAAAGTAGTGAAGTCCTTTACAGAAGGCCTTGTGCAACATCAGAGCTCTTTGTGTTAATAGCTAAAATTGTACTCGCAGTCCTCGTTTTCCTTTCATTCATTCATTTGCAGCCAACATTGCCACCCCACCTTTAATCTTGTATTTGGGGAAAACAGAGAACAGACGGCATCGCTAACAAACTTGTTCCACTGTCAAAAAAGATTATAATCAATTTATTCAATCTATTTAACACCAGTCTTATATAAAATGTTTCTATAAAATCTTGCAACCAATCAGCTGTGACAGGCAACAAGGAAATTTATTTACTTACAAAAAAAAAATATGGATTAAAAATTCCTGTTCTTTAATTTTTCATAAATTTAAATAAATTTTACAAAAATGTTCATTGATTCTTTTTAGATAAAAACCGCAATGCCAGTCCATCCATTTCGAGTGATAAAAAATCCAGCCTGGTAGATGCTGTGGATCCAGCCTCTAACAGCGATGCGAAACTAAAACCCCGATCCAGGTGAGACAAACATACATTCTAATTCTCGCTCACACACCCATTCGGCGCTTCAATATGAGCAAAAGAAAATTTATTCATCTATTATTTTATGAAAAAAAACCAATAAACAAGAGATCCTAATATTCTATGACTTTTTGGGCTGAAGCATAAGAATAATTCCCTATCATAAAATATTACAACAACAATGTAAATTGCAATATTGCAAAATAATTGAATGAATTATTTGTATTATTTTTGTTGTTTTTATATTAAACTGATTCATTTAAACGCTCAATTTTAGATCTCTGATAAGACGGGCATCACGCAAAACCAAACAACAAATAAATAATGCTTCCGAGGATTGCAATTTACAGTAAAATTTAATACCGCAACTGCAACAACAACAAGCAAACAACCAAAAAAAAAAGCAACAATTTATTATTATTAAAACGTTGTTTTATAAAAAAATAAAACTAAAACAATTTAGCTAAATATAAAATATTAAATCTACTTTAAATTTATGATACTCCACACCAACAAATAATTAAAACACTATTTACAGTAATAAAACCAATAACAAATCAAAAACAAAAAGTATTAAAAAAAAACTAATAAATTTGACTTTAAATAAAAATAAAAATTAAACTAAAGCAAATTCAGAACACGTAAATGTATTTGTTAATATTTAATAAATGTTTTAAAGATTTACATATATATTAAAATTACTTGAGGCAGGCAAAAAACCATTAAAATATTTTAATTGTAATAATAAAACAAAAATAAGAATTTTTTTATATATTATTAAATTGAGCAAGAAAAATAAACAAACAAAAAAACATTTACATATATTGATATTTCATTGACAATGAAATTAAAACTTAAACATAAAAAAAACTATTCATCAAAAGTTTATACTAAAACAAAAAATTAATTTAAAAACAAACTGATTCTGTAGTTATTAAATTTATTTAAAATTAAAATAATTCCGGTTTAAGGAAAATAAAATCCAAAATTTAATCTGCTTAGATTTTGAATATCATAAAATTCTGAATTCATATTTATATTTATAGCAGAACAGGGAAGGACTTTCAATTGATTTTTTGAGTAAGAAATCTAATGAGAATTCTTGATCACATCATTTCATTGCGTTGTCAGCAGAAAATAAACGGCTTGATAAAACCTCGAACAGCGACCGGCCTTTGCAAATAATAAATAATAATAATAAAGTCTTTGCCACATAGAAAAGAGAGCGTAATTAACACCAAATGACATCAAGTTTTTGGCATAGCCAAACATGCCATCAGCGATAGCACGATCGACTAATCCATTTTTACAAAATGCAACCCTGATGCAATGAATTATTACAAATTTGTAAAAACCCTGAAGTCTTATGCAATGTCGAGTCATCAGATGCGATTTTGCGATTTGAAGCTGGTTTGGAAGTTGTTTATCCAATAAATGAAAAACAATTTATTCGTCTCACAAACACAATATGAACAGAATTGGCACAAGCGATGCCATATTGCGAAAATGCTCTCTCTTTTGACAAATGCCAGTAGACTGGCAGGGCAGTAATACCGGCCTGTCGATTGAAAAACAGTTTGTTTGCACTTTATTTTGGGTTATGGCAAATAAATAATTTACAAGGCCAACAACAATTGAGTTTAAATTTTTACTGCCACTGTTTTATATGTATAATCGCTGGAATTTTTCTTGCAATTATTCATTTACATTTTCAGCTTCTTTATTAAAATATTATAAAAAAACTAAAATGTTAAAACTTTCATTTGTATACGCCACAATTTCGGGCTGCCACAATTGGCTGTCCTGCTGCTGACTGACAAATGGCTATTTGACAGACATCAATGTTGCCAAAGCTGAGTATAACTGGGCTTTTAACCAACACCCAGTTGTAATAGGGGCCTTAAGTGTTAAGCGGCACGTTATTGAGAACTGTTGCTTATGCTTATGGGGCGGTTGCGATTAGCTGTCGTTCTGCTTATCTTTAATAATTGGCTACTTGTAAACATATCTGTTGCGATGTTGCCACCCTGTTGAGTTTTTTTTTTGTGTTTCCTCTTTAAACAATCTCTATTAAGTGATCAAATCATTTTGCAATTTAAAATTTTTAACATCTACAAAGCGGCCCAATCATGAGACTGCAAAATATTATTAAATTAATAAACTTTTTCTACACTTCCGTTAATTAAACCCTATAACTTTTCGGGTTATATATTTCGTTTCTGCTGTGTGAAAATTTTATGCTGCCACAAAAATGCTTTGGGGATTACCAGCTCGTGTATTTAAAAACTAAAACAACTACTAATAGAATATGAAAATAATAGTATAATAAAAATAATTTTGCCATAAACAGAACAATTCAAAAACTTGTGTAAAGGAAGTTCCGGAAGCCAGAAGCAAAAGAAACAAAATAAACTTTTATGTCTGATGATGCCCAGCAAAGAAAAATCTAAGCAGATTTCAGTTTCAAGTATCCAGTTTTTCTCATCAAATCAAATCCTTATTAATTTAAAAGAATATTAATGATTCTTATTTTTGTCCTTTTTTTTCTTTTTTTTTTTGCACCCAAACATACACGAGTATTAATTAAATTTGCATACAATGGGGACCATAAAACACACACACAAGCACACGCACACACGCACACACACTGACTTATTTATAATTTTCATTGAAACCACTTCTGATGGCAGGCAAGAAAAAAAAAACAAACAAATAAACCATTAGCAAAATTTTGCTTAAGAATATTTTTCTTTTCTTTTTTGTACATATTTTCATCAAAATTCAATTCGAAATTGTATTTTTAAATAAGTTTTGTTCTTAGTATCAGAAACCAAAAGAGCTCATGATGAATATTCTTTAGTTCAGGGTCATTAACAAAATGTCTTATCTATTTAAACTACATGTTTTATATCAAACGTTGTTGTCATGTTGTCATTTTGGACAATTTTCGGGTTTTCAATTTTCCTTTATGAAAAATCTGTTTTATGCTCGAATGATTTTAAAACAACACAATAATGGAAAAACAACAGCACGCAACAAATTCGAAAACTTTAATGACAAACAAATTTTGTAAAGAAAACTTTTGTTTTTAAGTGTATTTTTCTATTTTTAATGTCTGTTTTTTGCAACATCATCAAGGTGTTCTCAACTTCCAAAGAAGGCCAATAGATTTCAACAATATTTCTGGTTGTCATATAAAAACAACAAAACAAAAAGTGTTTTTTTTTTTACAAAAAGGCAAGACCAAACGTGTCTATTTGGTCATGATCTCGAATGTGTTTTTATAGTGTTTACAAAAGATTAAAATAAACTATAAACCTTAAAATCCTTTTTATTAACTTGAGTGGAAAGATATGCTGTGTTTTAGGACAAAAATTTCTTCTCTACAATTTCCAACAGCCCAGTTCTAGTGACAGCTCCGTAATCGCAACATATCGGCACTTCCATGGTGGCAAACGTGACGGTCATATGTGTTTGAATTTAAATAAAAACATAAATATGTATATTTTCAACATTTTCAATTTAAATTAAAGCCCATTAGAGACACGGAAAGACGGAATTGAGAATGAAAGGAAAAAAGAAATTAGCAAACAAAAGTAACGCTACGAACGTGACAAAAACTATATATAAAAGCGGAAAAACTAACGAAATTTGCCAACACTGGGAACATGTGATTTTTAAGATTTCCAGAACTTCTAATTCATTGAAGGGAAAAATATAGAACCAGACTATATCGATTGCCACGCACAGCGGCATCGAATAAGTAACAAAGACCATGAGTCCAGTATTTCTGTAGTTGTCTGTATAACTAACTGCAAACGATGTGCTTGCGTAACGCGACCTGCGTAGTTGACATTGAATTTCCCCAAAAGAACTGACAAACAATACAACCGTAGGCAAATCACTTAATCAGAGCGAGTGTGACGCCCAACTCTCTGCAAAAACCTGGCCAACCTTTAAGAAATAACTACAAAGACGCGCGAACTGTTCTTTAGCCCAGAGCACTACAATTTATGGGTTGTTGTGTTGACTTAGTCTGCTGGTCTCGTTTGGCTCATCAAGTAGCGCACTGAACTTGCCAACTGTCATTGTGTGTGGACAGTGCTGTTTGACACGCAGCATTAACAATTGATTGAAGCCTCTTTGGCCGTTATCTTTGCCGAATTTCTGGACTAGAGTTGCTGTCTGTACCCCGGATATGGGTTTGCAACTGATGATTTTGTTAACTTAACAAATTGTTTTGTGTTAGAAAAACCTGATAAAAGAAAATATTTGTGAGAGAGAAAAAAAGAAAATTCAGTACTTCATTTTTGAAAACGTTCAACAATTTTCACGCTTTTCGCGTCCAATTTTATTGTTGTTTAGAATTTGATATAAAAAAAGAAAATATTCGCAAAACGGCCGTTTGACTTGAACGCTCGCTTTGAACGGGCAAATAGTTCTTCTTAAGCTGTTGGTGTTGTCTTTAAAAACATTCGAAAATCTTTAAAATCTTTTTCCTTCTATTTAAAAAGGTTTCAAGAAAACTAATTACAGCTATAAAAAAAAATTGTAAAAATGTTTTGCCACAAATTAAATACAATAAATATTTTATATATTAAAAAATTAAATGGTTTTCAATAGTAGTTTTCGAAGGCACTTGAGCTGATTGCCCAAATGTCTGTTAGTTTTTTAACAAATTCTCGTTTGGACTTAACCAAAACAAACAAAAACTCTAGAGCTTTTAACCCGTTACAGTCAAAGGTCAAATCTAATGCAGGCAATATTTTACACATTTTATTTATATAGATTTTTTTCAAGAGGTTTTGCGGTTATTTAACAATTTATATTGTATTGTTTAGCATTTCATTTATGCGAACTTATTTTACCATAAACAAAAGCCAAATAATGATTACATTAAATATTTAAGCTAAAGTTTTGAAACACTAAAACCCGTAATTTAAATTATAAACAACATTTAATATCAACAATTTTATTAAGACTTAAACCGCCTATTAATTATTTTAGATATTAATAAATATTTGTAAAACTAATTGTAATTCTTAAGCTCAACACAAACAAACTGCACCTCTCGGTAGTGTGTGATTTTATCAATTTCAGTGTTATTGCAGTGCAGGATACGTATAATTTAATCAATTCAATTAATATTATTATATGAAATAGTGGCAAAAGTTTCGCTACAGGCAGCGCCATTTTTTTTTTTTGTTTTGACTGTTAATCGAAAATTAGAGGCCACAGTTAAGCAATTCATGTTATTTCAATAAGATCAATTTTAAAAGGTTTTTTATTTAGTTATTTGCGTTTAAAAACAGATCTCTTTTGACGTGCAGCACGGCTTGCAAGGCTCTTATAAGCGTCAACTTTTTGTAGTGTGTGAAAGCAACTCTTTCGCTCCGGAGTTCAAGCAATTTCAGGTTGCTGAGTTGACAGCCCAAAATCCCAAAGAAACCTCACTATACCGCTGTCCAGTTCTTACGAAAACCAGATATCCGTAGGACAATTGGATCTCCCGAAAATAGGGCCGTGCACCACACGTTTATCATAAGGACTTAACAAAGCCCCTTACTGCAGTTTTAGGTTGCAATTACAGCCCTTTGGTTTAGGTAGGCACTTCGTCCCACAAATAATCCACATCACAACGCCCCTTTCAGGGCATTCCAGAGGCGTATTGCTCTCCGTTCTGACATTTAACCTTTGACAAAAGCTTTGGCACCAGCTTCACAGCCGAAGTCATACAAAAACTTCCACTGAAAAGAATAAGAATAACTACCAGATCCACTCGCTACGTTTTTCGCTTTAAGCCACAGTTAGAACGTTTCGGCAGCATGTAGGTCCGTCCCATTCTGCCAATTGATCAAAAGGTGAAGGATTCCGCGGAACCTGCACAACCAACTGCAGGCGTACAGGCATTTCCTAGAGCTGTGAAGTTGGAGTGTCAAACCCCTGGAAACTTCTTCTTCTTCTTCTTTTGGCGCTACAGTCCGTGGTGAACCTGGGCCTCAACCAACAAAGTTTTCCAGCTGGCACGGTCTTTAGCCAGCGTTCTCCAATTTTGCACACCAAGTTGGTTGAGGTCCCTCTCCACTTGTGTGCGCCATCGGTCCCGTGGGCGTCCTCTACTGCGTTGTCCCACAGGTTCGGAATCGAAGATTCTACGGGTCGGAGCAGTATTATCCATGTGCTCTACATGGCCCAACCATCTTAGCCGTTGGAAACCCCTGGAAACCGCTTCTCACAAAAATGTGAACCTGCTACCCAGCGGCAGTCCGGTGCTCAATTGGCATCAATCCAGTCTTTAAAGAGTATTTTTGAATTGTTGTAATTTTGCTCCATTTGCGCTGCTGCCTGATGGATGCAAATTCCGCTTGATTTCACTAATTTTTCGGTTTAAACTTTTTTCTTTTTCTTTTTATTTGTGAAATTGATGGCAGCAGTTTTTTAATCCGCCAAAAAAAAAAAGAAAAACAAATAATATGAATGTGTTTTTACAAAAATTATTAACTATTAAAGACAAAAATAAAAAATAGATTAAAATAGAATAGAATTAAAAAAGAAGATGTAGATCAATGAGTAAATTGAAGACACGTTTTATATTTATATAATTTAATTAAATTATTGTTTAGCGGCATTAAAATTCAAAATATAATGAAGAAGGAAAACAATGCAAAAGTGAATTGTGATGTAAATTAGTAGTGAAAATTATTTAATTGAAACAACTCTTTCCATAAATTAATTTGTAGTTAATGTTTGTGTATTTTGCAAGCACCACATAACAATTAAACAAACACACACAATAAAGTTGGTTTATTTGTTATATAATGAAATTTTATAAAACCTAAATGGATTTTAGTTTAAGGTATTAAAACCAAACAAACGATTTAAGCAAAATTAATGTCATAAATAAATTAAGGCGACTTAACAAACGGCAAAACTTAATATCATGTTTTAATTTCTATTTGTATTTGTATTTTTGTTTTTGTTTTTTTTTTTCTTTTATATACAATAAGTTTATGTACAAATATTTGCTTAAACCTGACTTTGTGCACAGCGCTATTTATTTATGCAGTGCGTATACTTAATATTTACATATAACATATTAAGTATACGCTTGTGTAATTTTTTTTAAACCCTTCACGAACGAAAGTTACAGTGGCTGACAACAGCTGGTCGACGGCACTACTATACAGAAAAATGTTTAGCACAAAATTTATAGATATTAAAATGGACAAATTTCGCTGAAATTACAGTTTGCGCGCAACTGTGTAACTGGGTGTTATGCGTAAATCCCGCCCTTTATTCAGCGCTTGGGATACAAAAGGCAAGAGCCTTTTAGCTCCAGATAGGAAAAACCAAAATAAAGTACAAGTAAATGAATTTTCTTACACACTAAACGTAAGAATAAAAAAGTCCAAGTCCCCAGTTCTTTCTTCAAAGGCGTGAAAAGCGTTGGTTGCTTCCGCAAACAATCACGTTACATTAAGAACTCTAATCTTCACGGATTGAAAAACATTTTTCCAGCCATTTTAAGGCCAAACAAATTGTATCTTAATGGTGATGTTATTACAATCTATTAGAACTTCCTTTACAGAAATTAAAAATTTTCTCTTTGTAGTAATTGCTGGTGCTCGTTCTGGTGCTTAAACAACCTTTCCAGGCAACAGATTAGTTATTCATTTAATTAAGTTTAATCAAATATTTACATTATTACAATTATTGGTTATTTAATTAGAGCAAATTGTTTATTTCCTTTGAATATTTCTATACTAATTGGCAAAATATATATAAGAAATAAATTTACAGTTGCCTTTGCAAACAGTAGCAAAAATTTTAATATTGATTGCCGGCAACGGCGTAGAGTGGACGATTCGAGGGGCAGAGTGGCAGAGTGACAACTCCTCACTACCGTCGGAAATATCTTAGCACCAGTTTAATATTAAATTCAAACTACAAAACTAAGATTTTGTAGCAAGAAGTTTTATAGAAACTCACTAACCCTCCCTACCCCTCCTCCCAATCTCTACTTAGCTACGCCAGTGATGGCAGAAACGAAAAGAAACCTGGACTAAACAATATTAATTTGTATTTCGTTCATTCGTGCGCACAACATTTCACCGATTGCCAACTAGAAATGGCCAACATTAAATGAAAAGTTCAAAACGAAAATGTACAATTCAGAGTTTCAGGATTCAGCATTTATGAATGTTTGCAGGAACAAACTGGTTTGGGTGAGGTGGAAAGAAAAGAAATTAATCCAGAACTGTGTAATTAGTATTTGTTATGGGTTTGTTTTGTTGTGCAAAAACTCCCAAAGCAAATAATTAGACTTCCTTTCGTATCTGTATCTGTTTGTATTTTCGTTTTGCCAATTTCGTTTTTGTCAATTTAAATACCAATAGTGTTTCCGACCACAGGCCACATGCATTTAGGAAACAACCGAATTTGTCATACTTATCGCAAATGGGAGTGAATTAGATTTTTGGGGACTTTGAAGCCCATCCTTTCGCTGGACTAGCGACCATTTTTCTGAAAGAAAAGAAAAAGAAAATTCTGTTCTCAAACAGCTGTTTTTTTTCATAATTTTTAAACATGCAAAATTAATTTATTTAAAAGAAAAAAATTTGTTTTGCCAACCACCCCAGAGATGGTAGCAATAGGCTTCCACACATTAAGAGTGTGTCTTTGCTCTACTTTGGGATGCTGTGGGATTCGTATTGGCACAAAACTTATTTCCGTGCTGGAAAATTGTTTAAATGTGAGCGGCTAAAGTGTTCAACCAACCGTTCCGAGCTCGTAGGTTCGATTCCCCGCAAAGACTCTGAGTTTTGCTGCGTTCCTTTTGTTGCCAAAAATAGATCTTCTTCTTGCACAAAACGACCAAAAATTAATTTAAACAATTCTTGGTTTTATTCCCCTTAAAAATTCGGAATATCTCTATAAAAAGAAAAACACCCTATATTTAAAAATACAAAGCTGTAGTTACAGTTACTAACTAATTATTTACTGATTCCCAACTATTGCCAAAACATTCAAAACTTGTGGTTAACGCAACGCATCCCTTTCAAAACTGATTTATAGCGCCTGTCTGAGCAAAAAAGAACCCCTTTACCAAAATAACCTTAAGGTCGTGTCACATACATAATAATAATATGAGCTTCTCATATTTAACACTTTATTGTTATTTATTAATACATTAATACAGTTGAAATTAATTCAGTTGATATTTATAGCAAAAATAAGCGTGAAAACAGTTATTTTAAGAAAATATGTAGTTAATTATTATTGAGCAAATAAACGTTTATTATTATAACACAAAAACACCTTCAAAAATACAGTGCCAACTCGATGTTCATAACTTGAAAAAATCTGAACTTAAGCAGTTTACGAACAGTTGCAATTATTGAACATTATTTTGTATTGGTGAAAATATAGTGCGGACTGGACTATCCGTGATTCGATTAACCGGATTAATTCGATTGAATTATATTTCGTTTGTGGTATCGGTTAGTCGTGATTACTTGGCTTATTGGGAATCACAAGCACAGCTTTTGACAATTAAATGCAATTCAAATCTTATACATTAAATTTAAATTCAGTTTAAATTTGAAATTTAAGGCGTGGCCACGAATATAGAATATACCAAAAGCTAAATAACGTGTAATGATTTTTATCGTGATTTTGCGGACGATTAATTTTCTAGCATCCACATTATCGTTGCAAATTGTGATAATACTTTTCGTGTCATATCGGCCAAATTGAAAATTTTGAATATAATCTTGACTTTATGTATGAACGGGCATTTTTTGTTGGCCAACAAATTTACTGTCAGACAATTATTTGGTCACGAATTTGCTAGGATTTCTTACAATCCTCTAAGAGGCAATTTATCACTGCTAAGAGACTGACAATACATTGTCAGATCTAAGAATATTGTAAGATCTGTCACAACCATCTGTACATACATACGTACATATGTGTGTAGATTCATTGGCTAAATACAATGACGGCGGTTAAAGCCACGTTTCTGAACTCGATATACAAAAAGAAAAGAGAAGAGAAACTTGTAGAGACTCATTTTTGAAAATAGTTGCACTTATGAAGACAGATGGTTGCGGCTATCGAGCTTCCACTGTATTAATACATATATGTAGACACACATTTAATTACACAAATACACTAGATGCGAATTTGTAAATTATACAGCGAGTGAGTATTTGTTTAATTGTATTTTATGATCATAATTATTATAATGATAAAATGATACAAAATGAACCACAATTGTTGTAAAATTATTTATAGTATATTTAATAATTCATTGTTATTTAATGTATGTAAGTTGAAACCCATTTACACACACCAAGACACACACACACACATTTTTAAGAAATTTATGGTTATGATGGCAACAACTACAGAAATACAAATATTAATAGATGTCAGTTCAAAAGAGACATTAAAATAAAGCAAAAAAAAATTTTAAAAATTATAAGCGGAAAAAGGCAACAAATAAAAAAGAATGTGTGAATTGAAAAAAAATGTTAACAGATTGTTTTATTTAATTTGATTTGATTTGATTTGATGTCTTCACATGGGAAGTAGCCTTCCTCATCCATCCGTGGCCCAAACAACAACAAGCCCAACCGCACTTAAGACATACATACATAATTGCGATGACGTGAGAGCTGTTCTCCAGCCCAGAGTTGCTTTACTGTACATTTAGTTACAGTTGACTCCTGTACATTTAGTCTCCTTTGGATGTCGATTTTTTGCTTTTGATCTTTCACGATTATTTCACAAAAGCAAAGTACACACGGCGCATCAGATGTTTTCGTATTGTTGGAAAATTCGTATTATTGGATTATATTTTTTTTGTTTCTCTTTTTAACTGCCTATTTCTTACTGAAGTATAAGATTCTTTTTGCATAAAAATCACCTTAATTTCTTCTGACCTATACAGTCCACCTTTTGTAGTGGGATGTCAGAGTATCTGTGGCAGCTAAAAGTTGTGCCTTCTGTTTTCTTATAGTCCAAATGGTGGATTTAGATAATTCATCTAGTAAATAATTTTGATTCGTTTGGAATTTTGTTGACCGCAAACAAGATACAGTCATCATATTTAGAGCACGCGACACAAGACACTTGTTGTCACAAAAGTGCATGCCAACTGATTTAATAGCCATCAGTGGGTATGAACTACGGCAAACCAAAATTCCTTTGTTCAAAACTACCGCTATTTGTACTACTATGGAATAGCAAACAATTTTTAGTTCGTACTACATATAACAAAGCAATAGTGGCAATTCATGGAAACGAAGGTGGACGTCTCCTGTAGCTGGGATTACGCCGCCTTTGCTTTTCTTTTGTAGTAGAGTTAGTTATGAACTTATATTGGACCTGTCGAAGCTTTTATATGGAGCATTAGATCGCGTATTTGAATTGTCAAGCTCTTTGTGGCATAATCCCAGGCGGTGGAATTTGTCCGATGTCATGCTGTTACATTCTAAGGCTGTTTTCCACCAAACTTGAGTTGTCACATAATCAACTTTTCTTTCAAATTTTAAATTCTTCTATTTAGTTCTTTGCCAATACAATCAGACTTTTTTCATTCCATTGAGAATTGCAAATCCCCGTTAAGGAAACAGCTGACTGTAGGTTTTGCCGCCAAATTTTTTAGGTTAAAATCGTAATCGAAAAGACAAGTTATGAATCAGGGATCTATTTAATGTTGATGCTAACAGTAAGATGGGAGCACGAATCGCATCGTTACTCTCTTATAAAAACCACCGAAACTGATCAAATGCTGTTTTTAGCAGTTTGTCATTCTGGTATCGATATGTTGCTTTTGAATGACTATCGATAAAGATGTTTATTTAATTATTTGTCTTTTCATCTCTTATTGATTTTCACCTTCATTCGTTTTACAAATTTATTTATACAGTCTTCATAATCGAATTAACTTTATGCTTTATTAGTAAATTCATTGTATAAGTTATTATCAGTTCCACGTTTTTGCAACCAAATCTGATGTATTCGCGATTTGTTGTTTTTGTAGCTTTTCTATCATTGCACAAGCTAAAAAGTGTTGACTGTTTTTGATTTCAAAAACTTTTGGTCTGTTGTAAGTTTGATAAGAAAAACAAAAAATACAATAGAAAATCGCAACATGTTGTAAAGGTTGTGCAGTTCTTTATGGTTACAAGAAATAAGAGCCAATGAAATAAAGGCCAAAAAGAGAACTCCAATGAAAATAAGGCGCAATAGACAAAGGAGGAAAATAATATAATACTTAAAGTTGGGGCTTTTTACTCATTACTAAAGAAAACAAGGAAAAGTCATGAAACATTCGAACTGATAAACTTTCTAATTTTCAATCAATTCAAAAGAGAACAATTCAAAAATAGTGATAATTGTGGGCCTCCAAAGAAAACCATAAAGCCCTCTTCAAAAATTAAGACAAACATTTTCGTATTCAAGTTTTTTATGAAACAATAAACATGAGTAAAGTTTAATAATTAAGTTATATATATAATGATTTAATTTAAAGGAGTGCATTTCAACATAAAGTTTTACGGTCCCTACTTGTCAACCTTTCAAAGATTATCCGTTCTATTCGATTTCGAATTACGCATTACTCCCATTTGCGAAATTCACAACCTTCGGGGGGTTTAACACCTACATTGTCTTTGCTAACTTCACTCCAATTTGTACTCAGAACTGTACCGCCAGATTCGGAAAATGACTTGTTCATGGCTTTTTGTACTTCGGGTGAGGAAGAGCTGTAGATTTTCTTAAACAAACGCTGCAAGGCTTCTTCGGATTGTGCCTCCTTCTCTTCAGACTCTTCTACTTCTTTAGCTAAACTGTCCCAGTTCTTTTTGTGTATAGGAGGAGGTGGCGCCATAACCGGTTTCGTTTCCAATTTCTCCTCTAAACAGTCCCAACGCACACCAACTTCCTTGGCCAATGTAATTTCCACTTTGGACGGAAAATCTTTATAAGAAGAACGTTCAACAATAATGGGTGCAAACAGTTTGACATTCAGTTCATAACCCTCGGCTGTCAGAACGATTCGTTGCTTCTCAATTGCAACTTTATACATTTTCTCCTTTGCATTTTTAAGCATTACGCTGATCACCACCTTCGTCTCAGATTGATACCAGTCATGACGAACAGACATCTTATTTGGTGCTTTTGTTTAAATTGGAAATTCCTACACTTTAAACAGATCAGTTCTTCTAAATAAATTGTGGTTTTCTTTTCTTCAATTTGCAATGAAATTCTTCTGGTCTTTGTTTTGATTGACAGCTTCTGGAAAATCGAAAGTGTTTGGAAAATTAACATCATCACAGGGTGGTACCTTAAATAAAAACTACACAATAGCAATTTTGTTCATGTAAAATAAATCAAAAACAAAGCGTTTTAATTTTACATATAAGGTAACTGCAATGACAAAGTCATTTTAGGAGAATTATTAAAAAAAATGGTTTCAATTAGTTTTGCCCCAATATATTGTGTTTGGCTTTTACAAACTAATAAAACATTTGTCCTGATTTTGAAAAAATGAAAGCGAACTGAAAAATTTATTTATTTGGTGTAGTCTTGCAAACATCTGGTTTAATTCGTTGTGAGCAGCACACATATGGCCCTGGTGATTATTGCAGAGTGCTCTTGCAGATCTCTGGCTTACAAACTGTTGCTTGGTTACTTTTAGTAAGAATATAGTACATATTTTACTGAATGCAGGACAGAATACTGTGGTATGCAAAGGAAACTTACAGTTTTAAAAATGGCTTTTAAATTTATTGGTAAAAAAACAATGTTTAACTTCTCATTTATAAGAAATATGAATAATTGTACATTGTATGCAGATATTGGTGCTAATTTAACGGATCCCATGTTTCGTGGTCTGTATGGCGGCTCGCGAAAGCATCCGGATGACTTACAAGTGGTTTTAAACAGATCTTGGCTGCAAGGTGTGCAGAAAATGATCATAACTGTGGGCACATTAAATGAAGCTGAGGAGGCTTTGACAATGGCAGCTGCCGATGGTATGGACTTTATGCATGTTAGAAAAATACTTGATCAATAGTAAATAAATTTCTCAACGAAATTACTATATGGTGTCTTTCTGATCAATGCTACAAGTTGCCGAATATCTGATGAAAATTTGCTTATTCTATACACTTTACAGAGCGTTTATATACAACCATGGGCTGCCATCCCACAAGATGTGGAGATTTTCTCAATGATCCAGAGGAGTATTATCAGGGTCTGCGTACAAAGATTTCTTCAAATCTTGATAAAATCATTGCAGTCGGAGAATGTGGCCTGGACTACGACCGTTTGCATTTCTGTGAAAAGGATACGCAAAAACTTTATTTTGAAAAACAATTACAATTAGCGCAGGAATTCAAATTGCCACTGTTTTTACATTGTCGCAACTCACACGAAGACTTTGTAGAGATTCTTAGTAGAAACCGTTCCGTATTAGACGAGTGTGGCGGCGGTGTGGTGCATAGTTTTACCGGAACTCTGGCAGAGGCGCAACAAATTCTGGACTTTCATCCTAACCTATATATAGGCATAAATGGTTGTTCTTTAAAAACCCCAGATAATTTAGGTGTCGCTGCGAAAATTCCAAATGACCGTATATTGCTTGAAACCGATTGCCCATGGTGTGGAATACGTCCATCCCATGCTGGCCATAAATTTGTCCAAACAAAGTTTTCCGCCGTTAAGAAAAAGGACAAATGGCATGAGGATAGTTTGATAGATGGCCGTAGCGAACCTTGTCAGATAATGTGTGTAATACGAATCAAATCTCTTATAAATGTGTGTACATTTGTATGTATTTATTTATACTTTATTTTTCTTACAGTCAAGTTTTGGAAGTTATAGCAGGAGTAAAGGAGCAAGCCGGCGACAAATTGGCTGAAATAATTTTTGATAATACAATTAAATTGTTCTTTAGCAAAAGAAAATAAAATCGAAACCACGAAAGTGATTTAAATTCATAATATTACTTAATTGCAGCTATAAAATGTAAGTCAATTGTAAGAACGGATAGGATTTGGTGCCAAATAAGAGTTTTAAAATTCAATTCAATTCCTTAAATAGGCAAAAATTTTATTTTTCTATAAAGAAAGAACTTTATTGTAACAAAAATGAAGGTAATTTAAATTATTTACAAACAGAAAGGTGTACGCATTTTTTGCTTCACTAGTTATTGTGCTGAATAGATGTGCACAGTCTTGTCCGATTCTAAAAGACTGGTTGCGTTTTCGGTTCCCAATATGCCATTTAATTGCAAGCAATCGTATTTTGTATACAGCACCATAATACTCATTGAATCTTCCAAGCCATCCCGGGAATTCTGATTCGATGTATGCATTAAATTTATCATTTCAGAGTAGAAATGTGGCCATTGCGGAGGTTGGTACATAATAAGATGACGTATGCCCTTGATACGAGTACGCTTAAAGAAATGTGATCTTTCTGAATAAAGCATAAAATGGGCACCACTGTGAAAGAACATGTCTCTAGCACGAGCCACTTTCTCCTTCTTGGTATATTCACAAATTTGCACAAAACTTAAATTTTCTGCTTTAAAATAGTTACGCAGTTGTACGTAGTCAAAGTAGTTGGGAATATAAATCATTGTATGGGCAAATATAGTGCTTTTGTATTGCGGCAATATCTTGTTAACGAAATAATCAAACCGCGTCTGGAAAACTTGTTCAATATCAGCACAAGCGATGCGGTGAAAAACTTGCGATATGTGCACAATAACGTTGCGTATATCACCATTAATAATTGGATTTGAGACCCGTACACTTCCTTCGTAGTTAAAGCATTTGTTGTTAAAAATCCCTCGGAACTCGGGCAAATCATGCGAAGCGAATAGCAACGTTTGTCGATAAAATTTTGATAAACCATTTAAGCACCACGAACGCACTCGATTTATATTAGTTGTTCTTAAAGTTTTCGGCTGCAAATGTAAATGATCTAATATATGCAATAAGTTTTCCCAGTTTTGCGCCAAAAACAGCTCAGCTTGATCTATTATCAGCAATTCAATTGAGGATAAGAAGTCATATTCTACATCCGAATCGCTGCTGCCGCCCATTGTTACACGTAGACCCAGAGGCGAGGCAATTAAAATATCGGAAGAATAAAAATCAGTGAACAGCTTTAGCGTCTTTTTAGTTAGAGACATGCCAATACGGAAATTATCATCAGTATTGCCACTAAAAGTCTTTTCATAGTCCTCAGGTTTTGGATTCGTTTTGGGAAAGTATATTGTATCACCCGAAAATTCATTTTGGAATCTTTCAAAATTCATTATCGATTTTTGGTCGTTGTCTAAATTAAGATTGAAATATAATGAGAGCTTTATTTAATAAGTTGTTTTTTTTTTTTAACTTTCTTACCTTTATCCTTCCTCTTTATAATTTCTGCCATTATATTAACTATTCGGTAAACTGAATCTCGAAAGGGTGTTACAATTAAGACCTTTGGTCTAGCCAAGCCTTGGTCTCTATACGCATCATCCAACACAATTCCATTATTTTTATTTTCTTCTTCCTCTAGTTTCTTGGAATTTAGCATAACACAGGCTCTGGTTTTGAAAATATAGTTCAAGACATGAATTGTATACACCTGACGAATTTGCTCAGCATTATCAAACGTTCTATAGGGATAATAAACATCTTTGTAGGTGTTTAGCAGAGTTAAGAGTTCACTTTGTAGTTCTGTTAAGGGCAGCGAAATCCTATTGGCTAAAGAAGGCTGCACTCCTATGGATTCCAAACTACTATTAGACGCAAATGCTGGTGGAGGTTGCTTTTGAATAAAAGTTCTGTTTTCGTTTATTGCTATGTCAGGAGTATTTAAGTATAAGTTTCCAACTTCCGGCCAATCCAACGTTACTCTCAGTTTCTCCACTGTACCATTGATAAGTTTTTCCATATCTTCGGCGCTTAATTCGTTTTGTAAATGTTCTTTAAAATGGTTAAATGTTGGTACCATATAATTAACATGGCGTGTCTTAGGTTGTGTTTTTGGCTTAAGTTCTAGTTTAGATTTTTTAGAACTCAACAATTGCAGAGGGTTTTGCTTGAAAGCTGGTTTTTTCTTCACTATTGTGAATATTGGGTTATTAATGGTTCAACAAAGAGTTTAAATAATTACTTGCAAGCTTACCATTTAAGTTTAAATCTTCTACTAAATTTTGAAAGTGATTCACGGTTTCTTCTACTTCGACCTGTTCCACAAAATCCTCAACAAAATCAAGTTTCTTCTTACGATTCTTCTCCAAATCAATTTGTTTCTTTAACAGCTCTACTGTGGCACTGCCACGATGTTTAAACTTACTGTTCAAATGTTTTTTATTTATGGTTGTTTTTTTGTATTGCTTTTTATGGGGATTGAATTTTTTATTTTTTTGCTTCATAGTTAACTTTTATTTATGTATATCGAAAATTAATACATAAAAATTTCAATGTAAAACGTAAACAAAGTAAACAACGTGCAAAATATATTATGTCGTTAACAATAACAAAGTTGGTTGCCATGCTTTGTTCAGAGCAACCAAAACACAGGGTGGCTAAAATAAAATATTAAAATGACAGCCTAGCAAAATGTATCACAAACGACCTAATCATCAATTAAGCCCGGCAATTTTCTATTAAATCGATTGCCAGCATTAAGTATGGCGTTCTTTCTTCTGATATTTAATTACGCAACTTGCTCTGAAGGCAGCGCATTGCTTAGTTCATGTATATGTTCAAGTTGTGTATTGCTTAAGTAAAATACTTTTTCTGTCATTATAAAATTACTATTCTCTTTTTAGATCATAAATAAAAAAGCGAAGATTCAAGTTAAAAAATCCCTTCCTCAACACTACTACCTTTTGCCTCCCCTCTATTGTATATAGTCTTAGATTAATACAATGTTGCGCATATCCGTCCACTGAGTACTGGTCCAAATAAAAAAAAGAGATCTATTTCATTTACTCGAAAAATAAAACAATAATTATCGTTATTAAAAATTATGTTTGATTTTATAATTCATATATTTAGTATTTTTATTAATTAATTCAAGCATATTTGTTGTTTATTGTAGATAGAGAGGTTTGTTTTTAAGCATAGTTTTTCTTTTTTGTTTAAATAATAATTTAATAAAAATTATAGTTAATTCAATAAATTATTATATACAAAATTCCCTTTTATTACGATAAAAAAAAAATAAATAAATAAAACAATAACAAATAAAGGCGAATTATAGGGGGAACTAAAATAGACGGAAAGCAAAAAAAAAGCGCTCTTATACAACTTTTTGAAGAAAATTCCCCCATTCCATTAGGAATTAAGAGATGCAAAAATCAATTGAATATGAAAATAGTCGGAAAATTTGAATTAAAAATGTTTTGGTATACAGGAGCGCCACAATTAATTAGTAATAAATTCGAGTTGAAGACACATTAACTAAAGAAAAAAAACTCGTTTTGTAACAACGTAAATAAATTATTAATAAAACTGTAGCTTATTTTAATTATTAAGTTTTTTGTTTCTTTTAAATATTAAAATCAATATTATTTGTTTATAGGTATGTATGTTGTATGTATGTAAATATTAAAGTATAGACAAGTAAATTGTGTTTTTTTTCTTTTTCTTCGCAAATTTAGCGGATTAATATAAGATCTTTTCAATTTTTTTTTTATTAATTAGCTTTAAATACATACATATAAAAAAAAACTTTAATTCATTAATCGATTGGAGTTTAATTGTAAAATAGTTTTAAACTTCGTTAACTCCCAGTTGATAATAATATGTTTAAGATACACGAAAACACGGTTATTGTAAAATATTAAATCTAAAAAAACCGCATGGCGGTTTGAAATCGAGGACTTTTTTTTCTTCTGTAGACAATGATTATGTTTGAATAATGATGTATATGTATTTGGATATAGTTTTCTATTAATAGATTTTTGGAGCACTGCGATCATTGATCTTTTGGTTGCGCTTTAGTGTAGCCCCACGTTTAATTTGATCCATCAAGGACTCATGACAGATACGAGGATCGGGCTGCAAAAGAAAACCAAATTGTTAAAGAATTTCTTTTAGTTTAGAACCAATTAACAATTAGTTATTATTGGAAAAATTATGTTCTACGAATTTGAGTTTTTACAAATGGATTTTATTTATTTAGCTGCAAAACAAATTTACAAACGAAAAAACTCACAGGCAAACATATTAAGGATTTTATACAAAATTAGTATTTACAAAATATTTTTTGTTTGTTTGTTTGTTTGATGACGCATGACGAAAATAGTTTAATATTTTTAATTTTTATATGTACATAAAGTAACAAATGTATGTAAGCATGTTATGTAGTACATATCGCACCCTAAATACAAAAGGTGCGAGCACAACTCAAAATACTAAAATTTTCAGGAGAGACAAAAAAACTGTTTATGTTTAGTTCATCGTGCAGAAGCAACACACTTAACATAACTGTATTTTTCCAGTTAAAGAAGATAGTGATGTGAAAGAAATTTTTGCAGTAGTTACATCTCTATGTGTATTCTGAATTAATTTATGGAAAAAAGTCAGTTTTGGAAAATTTTGAGTTGTGCCCCTTTTGTGTTTAGGGTGCGATATGTGTGTGTGTGATGGCTAAAGTTAGAAAACGCAAGTTTAATAAATGGAAAGTTGTTTAATAATAACAGAAATTAAATCTTAATTTATTTTAACTTGGATCACAAAAATATTTTAAAGAGAGAGAGACAGAAAAGAAGACAATAATAACAACGCAAGAAGACCACACGAAGCTTTAGGTCTTAATTCAAGCCCTGACATCTGGCGACCGAGGGTGCAACATGAGTTGGTAGGGAATAAGACTGTAACTATAGTACGTGATGGCATTGTGCGAAGTTGTGTCTCGGTTGTACGAAAGATTTAAAGCTTTTTATTTTAGGAGTATTTCGTGCAACTTTTATTTCAATTAGTTTTTATTTTCGCGAATTTAGAATTCGGAAATTTGGAACTGCCAAAAATAGACTCCAACACACGCAACGTCATCTTTAAACAAACAAATTTATTATGGCATTAGGCAGTGCCCTAACGTGGCACACAGAGTTGTACAGATCCTGTGCAAAACACACAACTTGGTAAGCGAATGTGTTGCAAACAACGCACTATAGGAAAGCTGTAGTTACCAGCAACATTTTCACTTTTGTTTTTAGTACAACGTGTGAGGAGCGTTTGATCAGGTTGGGACAAAACACAAAAACACCGTATCGAATATTATTCGCCTTTATCCAAAATTAATTACTTTTTTTTTGCATCTTAAATAAATAATTTCTTCTCCACACGATAGAGAGTGGCAAACCGAAGGACGGCAGGATCGTGCGATGCTATTTCTTTGATCAATTTGCGATAATAATCTCAAATTACAATCCGCCCTGTTTCGAGAGGGGACAGACATCGTAGTCTGACATTTGCTCGACTTTAGAGCCGTGCCTCTAGTAGACGTTGTCAACAGGCACATTTACATTTCATTTTAATTTTTCAATTTCATTTTAATGTGACCATTTTTAGATATCGGCTGAATGTGATGACGCTGACGACTCTTCGAATATGGGCAAAATACACTTCAAATGACAACGAGTGCCACGACAGCAAAATAAAATATTTCAATGAATTTTTGTGTTAAATCGTGTGCGGTGGATTAGACTCCAGTAATTGCAATTGTTGTAATTAAATAATTAATTCAAAGGACTGTAATTATGGCTTTTAAGTTTTAACATTTAAAGTTTCTTGGCACTGCATACAGCGTTAGTTATTTGATTTTCGATCACTACATACATATGTATGTATGTTTGTATTAGGATTAAGCGCGATCGCGAGATCAACTACGAAAACAGATTATAAATAGTCTGTTTTAATTTGTTTCTTATTTGGAAAGTTAGTAAACAGCACAATGTAATTTCATGTTTTCGGGATATTCCCAATCGTTTAAGGCTTAGCTTTAAGCTTAGAACATGGCTCGTGCGCGTGATATCTATTAAAGAGAAATTACATATATATGTATGTATGATTAACATACGTAAAGTATGCATTTATAAAAATATTTTATAATTTAACGGTTAAAAATTAACAAAAAAAAAAGCTGGTTAACGATATTGTATTAGGAATTAATTGCCATCGAATTGAGTTATGAATGAAATTAAGTATAAGAATGCAACTTAAATACCTTTGACGTTCTTACAAGTTTATAGTGCTTCGTCGGTGATAGAAGAAGAAGTGGAATTGGTGTCAAACAAAGGAAGATTGCGATATTGTGCACTAGGACGTTTAAGATTTTGCAAATTTTGATACATCTAAACACGGGGGTAGGGGTGGCAATTTCAAAAGCCATACAAATTTTATTTATATGTACATATATAAATTTATTTAAATTTTTCACCAAAAATACACAACAGTTGAAGAGGGGAAGTACATACAAAATACCCAAAAAATAAAAAAAAACAAAGATATTAAAATATTTTCAAATAACAGACAATAATAATAGAAACTACAACTAAAAAGGGGGAAATTGAAAATAAATCGTAAAAACAAAATATCGTGCAGGCTGGCCGGCTGGCCGGCCGGCTTTCTTTTCAGGCCAGTACTAACAATGTGGTTCATAAATTTTTATTTAACAACAATCTACTTACCAACGCCTTGCTATTAATTAAATTACGCACAGCAAAGGCTCGACCTGACAGACTTTGTTTAGCCAATTTTGCATTGAGGTTTTCTAAGAATTCGGCTTTTGCTTTCGATCGCAAGCTAGTTGTTTTATCGACATTTGTGCTGGTGTAGTCTAAAATTTGTGGTTTATGGAGAGAGAAAAACAAATGTGAAGAGAAAAAATTATGAAAATTGTTGAATGGTGGTGGTGACACAAAAGCATTAAAACAAATTTTGCGTGTCGCAAAGCACCTGCGTGTAAACATCACAAAATCACAAAATATAAACAAACAAAACTCAAAACTATAAAAAAAACTTACACATTCTCTAAATTAAACAAGACGTTAAAATAAAATATAAAGATTAGTGATTTCGATTTTATTCGCGAGATGTTCAGATAGTCCAGAAATCCTAAGCCGTACGATGGAGATTCTGCAGGATGGGCCAGAAGTCACCACTTGAGGTTTAAAAACTTTGTCGTTTATTTTATTACATACATACATACATATTGCATGCAAAATGGAAACTTCTTGACTCTAAGTATGTTACCCAGTGTCACCTAAATGAGTACCGTTTTTAGCTTCGCAATAGTGGACTCGTTTTTGACAATGTAGTAGTTTGAAGTCAAATTTTTGCAAAGCGATTAATTTGCCGAAATTCCGAAACTAATTGTCAGTACCCGACTATTTGATTTGAGGTCATTTGAAGTAGTGCGTATATGCGAACAAGCCCCAGACAATTATTAAACTCTGCTCAATATTGTTGGCAGAAATTCGAGTGCTACAGCCACAAATTTTAGAAGATATTATGGAAACGAGCACGTCATTGCGAAGTTGTTGACTTTTCGCCCCTCCTGTGTTATACAAAATTTTTAGTTTCTTTGGAACTGTCTTTTAGTCTAACAGCTTATAAATGGCATTTCTAGCTCTTAAATTATCGCTAGATATAGGGCTGACAATTTCTGCTTGGTGAAGCAAGACTTTTTTACGAACATAAAAAGAAATAAAATTCCATCCATGTTCTAAAAATGTGACTAAAACTCTCAATACGGATTTATTGCCTTTGATTTGAACAAAGTAAAATGAAAGCAGTTATTTAAAATAGAACAACTCGTGTATAGATGTTTTATTGCTGTTTTTGGATTTATCTTCCTGATCTAATGGTGTGATAGTTTTTCAAGAGTTTCAAAATGACAAAGAGAGCCGCAAGAATGTCAAATTTTCTTTACCGCATTTATCATAATTAGTTTACAAGACGGTGGAACTCTTCTAAGCAAAAAATTTAACATGTCGTGTGACACTCGCTTATTATTCAAGCACCGTTAATTGATAATGGTTGTGCAGAAACTAAAAGTAATCGGGATTTTTTTTATATTAGGAAAAATCAGTATGAAATTTAGCATTCAGTAGATCCAGAAGGGGGAATGGGCCAGTGCACTCAGGGCAAAGTTGTTGATTGCTCTCAACCTGGCGAGAAGCCAGCAGCGATCCCTGAAAATGGACTGGTCAAGCTGACATACTGCCTCCCCGTGGCGCCCCTGGATAGCCCCTACAGCACCCGCTTAGAGGTGAACCAAAGTGTGCAGCGAATCCCCTCTGTCCGGGGGTCTAAACCAGGACCCGGTCCTCCAGGTTTCGGGGGTTGTGCGTGGGGGTAACTTCCCTACCGTGTAAAAACACACTAGTTTCGACACAACAACAAAGAATAACTTTGTTGGTTGAGGCCCAGGTTCACCACGGACTGTAGCGCCAAAAGAAGAAGAAGAAGAAGAAGAAGATCCAGAAGAACACTTAAATATTTTTAATAAACAAATGAAACTTTATTCAGTTCCGTGCTTATAGTCCCTTAACTTAATTTTTTATTTAAATTTCAGGCTAATTTATCTTTTTGGTACTTGGCTATGAGAGTAAATTAGATACGTTAGCGTGAACGAAATGTCAAAATAAAACTCAAAAACAGCCATTAATCTGCTTCAAATGGAACAGAACTCAAAAAGAAAGAGGAAAAATGTTTGGCAAACTCTTGATATTATGTAATATTTTATAGCACATTAAAAAACATTTAATTCATTTAATTCATTTAAAAGTGCAATGATGTTCAAGATGATTTTAAAGTACAAAACACAAAACAAAAAACGATGAAAGGATTTCTAAATGACAGGAGAAGTTTACAATTATAGAACCACCTTAAGAAAATGTTTTATTGTATTTCTTTTTTTAAGTTCAAAAGTTGGAGCGACAAAATGCAGCAGCATTCAATGATGTTGGTTGGTTTGTTTTTTTCTCCCACGGTATACAAGTCGCCGTGAAGATGCAAATTAAAAGTTTAATTAAAAACAAAAGGAAGCAACATGCAAAAACAAAGAACGTAAAAACATTCGTTTTATCTCCATGGGGAAACAAAACAAACAAAAAAAAAAGGAATTCTCTTCTAAAACGGTTTGAAGAGAAAGTTCCAAAGAAAAAAAAAAAAACAAAGAAAACAACTCATAAAACAGGCATAAGGAAAACGCGTTCTCACTTGTGTTTGAGGCAGTATTTTGTAATTGATGATTGTAATACATTGAGCCAGCATTGCCGCCACCGCCACCGCCAACGCCATCATAATGAGCCATGCCACCACTGCCGCTACTGCGCCGGCTACTAGTACCGTAAATGCTGGCCACTGACGACGGTGTAGGTGAACTACAAATCGGTGAGGCTGGCTGTGAATGGACGGATGATGCACTGGGCGAATGGCAGTGTATGGTAGTTGTTTGTATGAAAGGATTTGTGGCTACAAATATTTTCTGCTGTACGCTGGAATGGCGTGAGGGCACAGGTGGCTGTTTAATAGTTACCGGGACCGCTTTTTGCTTATTGCCAATCGAGACGGATTGCTGGTGGAGTTGGTGCTGCTGCTGCTGCTGCTGTTGATGTTGTGGCTGCTGGTTATGGGGTAGTGGCATGGGCGGACGTTGACTAATGTGAGCAGTCTGCTGTTGATGGCCGCCTGTGATGGCGGTTGGGCCGTGATATGGTTGCTGTTGGCTCTGATGCGTGCCATATATGCCCTGTTGCTGCTGCTGTTGTTGCTGTTGTTGTAAACGCTGTTGCTGCATCATGTTCTTGGGTAAAGTAGAGGCAGAATTAGCTGCCGCATAAGTAGCCAAATTTGCTGCCTGATGCTGCAGCAGCAGCTGCTGTTGCTGCTGCTGTTGCTGCAGCATCTGTTGCTGATGGTGATGATGATGCTGATTATGATGGTGGCTACTAGAGCTGCGTTTAGGCATAGTTGCTGAGTTATTATTGCTGTGTATGGGTGGCGGTGGAGGGTCTTCAAGCGGTGGCGGACAAGTGTAGTGCTGGGCTGAATGATGTATTTGTTCGCGCTGCGATTGCGGATGATTGTGACCCGTTTGATAGTGAGTTTGGTGAGTGGCGGCAGCCTGTTCAGGCGGCGGCATGTGACACTGGGACATAGCCGCCTGACGCGTTTGCTGGCTGTTTGTAACGTTTGCTACCTTTTGAATATGTTGCTGATGTTGTTGTTGTTGTTGCTGGTGAGCAGCTGCTGTTAAATGTTTGGGCGCATAATATTGATTTTGGTTTGTATTAAAAGTGGCATTAGCGTTCGCTTCAGCAGCTGCATTTTGCGTTTTATTTGAGGAAGGATGATAGTGAGAGACAGTAGTAGAAGAAGAAGAAGTTGTAGAGTTGACAGTATTTAGAGAATTATGAGCTGTATGAATAGAATTGGAAGTCGAAGTCGAAGAACTAGTGGCATTTGTAGTGGTGGTGGTAGGGGTAGTAGAAATATTGTGGGATGTAAAATTGTGCGAGGTTTTGCTTGAACCCACTGATGCTTTATGGTTAACATTAGAAGGTGATTCTTTTGTAAATGAAGTCACTTTTGAGAGTAACGATGATGTGGACGACGAGAGTGGAAAATGTGGCAATGCGTTAAAACTAGCGGTAGCTGTAAGCTGTGTATTTGTTGTATGATTGCCTACGGCTGAGGACGATTTCGTGGATGTTTGGTATGATGGTGGTGTATTGGTTGAGGTGGTTAATGAAGATGATTGTGAGACGTTTTGTAATGATGATGACGATGATGAAGTGCTAAAACTACCATAAATTTTAGATTTAATAGTTTCAAAAAATTTACCGTCGTAGGTTTGCTGCTGCTGCTGCGGCAGTTGTTGTGGTTGTTGATGTATTGGTGGCGGCTGTGATTGGTGTGGCGACATTTGTGAATGTTGCTGCTGCTGCTGCTGCTGCTGATAGTTTCGCATATATATTTCGTCCCTCTGTTGCTGATGGTTTACCGTTGAAACACCATATATTGCTTCGTTCGAGTTTTGTTGTTTGGTATTTAAGCGTGCATTTAGCTGAGCTATCAAATTGGGATTAGTTTTTGGTTGAGCTGGCACATGTGATTGTGTGGGTGTTTGATGGCCATTCGGACCAGGGCTACTGGTACGAAAGCTAGACATATTATTTAGAATCTTGGGCTGTGCATAGATGCCACCGCTGGGCGATGAAGTGCGAAATGACTGTAACAGATAAATGAGAAATAAGTTATACATACATACATATGTAAAGATATATGAATAATTGCAACATTTTCATTGCTTATGAAAATAGGTGCTCCCTTGTTAGAGATTTAGTACAAAGATGATTAGTATCATCGTCATAAACATTTTAAAAGATTTTCTGTATTTTTGATATTCGCTAAATGTTGTTAATTTTACGGCGTTTTCTGTTGTTGTTGTAAATTAAATAGGATTACGCAGATCAATGTTGGGTGTCAAGTTTCAATCGCTAAATATTTATGCTCTTTTGAAAAGAAATCAAAGAATGTTGTCATGTGTTGGTCAGGCCATCAGTATGGAGTCAGGAAGATTCACACCTTCTCATTTATGTTTTCTGACACCACAAAATTCAATTCAGAAAATAGAACTATTCTCATTTATATATCTGCAGTCCCATAAATTTTATCAGACTTCAAGTTTTTAACAAAATGACTAATTCATTAGAGTTGTGGTGGTATTAACCTTCGAGCATTATTTTCACCTTTTAAACAATAAAAATTGTTTATTCTGTTATAGACTGCAGCAACACAACAACTATAAGGACTTTTTGTACTTTTATCACTCACTTGATTTAATTTCACATTTTGCAAATTTAATTGTATTTAAATAAAAAGTTGTAATTTAAGATCCCTAGATGAAGTCCATTCGGCCTGTTGATAATTGTATTGCACATTTCAATATACAGATGATTTGCTAAAAGCACTTACGATTATAGGGATGGCTTGTAAAGTGTGTTGTGATGTAGAAAAGTCAGTGGCTTTTTACACCGACATTCACTTTTAGGCAGAGTCTTTATAAAGCGTGAAGGTGCATGTTAAAAATAAAGGTGTGAGTAAAAAGTTTTGAAAGATTTTATAAAATCATATTTTTCAGGCGACGAGAGCTGTAAATAGGCTTTAAATAAAATGTACATTATTTGGCTCGTGCTACTATAAAAACAGTCCTAATATAATTTTTTGTTTGTTTTGTAGTTTAGCGGATCAGAACCCAATCAGATTTTGCCAAGAATGAATCGCATGTTTTATGCACGATAAGATCTTTTTTATTTCGAGCGATGCTTTGGACTGGCGTCTGCCTTTTTTTTACAACATACGAAGTTCGTTTCTAAGGGTATTGCGATCTTGTCTGTTTAATTTAGAATCACTTATGGCAATTTTCCAAACTACCGGTTATCGTAATCTAAATGCAGTAATATTCAGTATATTCGTAAAGCGTTCTTTTTATACACGTAATTTGGTTCCCAAAGTTTTCCAAAATTCTTTTGCGGTATTTTTTTTTTCCCAAAAAAAAAAAAAAAAAAAAGACAAATGAAAAATTTGCCAAAACTAACAATTGAAAATCCAAAGAATTTATGGTAAATTTTCATATGAGAACTTCCCCATTTCTTTCTATATATAGTATTTTATATATGTATACTTCCACTTTTTTCAAATTTATTGTGCACACAAGCAATATTGTTAGTTGGGTTAGTTTCTCAACATGTCGCAAATTTTGAAACTCATTTCACTTACAGTTGGCGAATTTATGCCATAAATAGCATCACCATTATTTAAGTTTAAATGAGGCTGGTCTTGAAAATGATGTTGCTGTTGCTGTTGTGATTGTGATTGCTGCTGCTGGTAGCTGTGAAACTGCTGCTGCGGCATGTGATTAGTGGTGCATTCAGCAGCCATAGGGGGAGCCGTCAACTGTTGCTGATAACGTAACGGTGGCAAAGATAATTGATGTTGATGATGGTTGGTGGCATGTGCAAGATTGGGATTTATTAGCGGCAGCGGAGGGGGTATATCATGATCAAGATCAGTTTCGGAAAAGGTTTGCGACGGAAGGGGTGTGGGTAGTGGTGGTGTAGGCATTGTACGTTTAATTGTAGGTGGCGATAATAGAACGGGGGAGGATTTCGTATATTGATGTTGATATTGTTGGGTTGGCTGTTGACAAAGTGGTGATATTATTTTATTAGAAACACTATTAGGCACTAAAGCAATATTTGCATTATTTCTGATAGACGTTTTAAAATGTTCTTTGTCAGCAAATGATTGTACTTTAGCATAATTATTATAAGAAGCATCACATTCGTGTGCCTCGTGCATGGCGGCGGTGGTGGTGGTGGTGGGTATATTTGGGGGGGATGTTGAAGTGGTTACATTGTGGGAATATATATTATTGTTTAATTGATGATTATGCACAGTATTCTAGGTTTATTTACATAAGTAGAGCGATGAGGTTGTGGTATAAGAAAGGTTGCGAAAGTTTAAAGGTGTGGTAAAAAAAAATAAAAGTGGAATAAGTATTAAATTCCGACATACTACGTATAAATAAAGCAATTTCAATAAAAGAATAAAAGAAATGATTAGAACAAATAGAACTTAAAACAAATAAAGCGTTGTAATAAAATATTATAGCACATACATATACAAATATAGCATTGAAAGCTTGTCAATACATCGACGCCTTTAAGCTCAACTACTTATATAACGAGCAGTAGCCCGGCATTAGAGGGAATGAGTTTGCTTCCTTACATAGAATTAAAGATGGAGGAAAGGTTTTTAAAAATTCTCCATTTTGAGTACCCTGTAGGTAGTTAATGTGATGGGAACTGAATTTATAGAATATTCATATGGATTCCTTAAGCGACATTCGCAATCTAATTAGGACAATGGGGGACAAGTATATAACAAGAAAAAGGGCACATAGAAGAACAAATATTGATATGAAAAATAAGATTCGTGTCGATTTTTTTTTTTTGTAAATATTAATAGTTTTTACAGAAATTTATGGGGTCTGTCGCATGATATCGGGCGTTAAATTAATCCTCGTTCGACTTGTTGGGCCCTAACTAAATTCCCAACTTAGTTTAAAGACATTGAAGCGTATTTACAAAACAATGCTATACCATTTCAAGCGTTTCAGAAAGCGTATTCAAGAACGCTGTACAACACAAACCAACATTACAAGTTTCTGACAAAAATAAAAACGTTAAAAGTTTTAAAGGTTCACGGGTATGGTCACTGTAGCAAACGGATGCATCGATGTCGGAAACAAAAACAAGGAGTTGTTTTCTATGCCACCTGAGTCAAACGAGTACAAAACTATTTTCAGTAACGCAATAAGATTTTTCAGATAAATTGGCTCTCAAAAAAGTTTAAGATTTTTTCTGAAAATGGTTCACAAATGAGTATTTCATGTTTGCCATTGTCGTTATTGGCGAATTACAAAAACGCTTCTGACTGCTTTAGAACAGAATAATGGATGAGGAAACATGTTCTCATTTTCATCATATCATCCATCTACATAAATGTCAATGAAAATAGTATTGACATCAAGAAACAGTACAAGTTTTAGAAAAAGGCCATAAATTAAGAAGCCAACTAGAATTCCTATTGGACACATTAAGTTGTTTTTAGGTCTGACATAAACTGTCTTTAGGTCTGACATAAACTGTCCCTTGTCAGAGTCTTGCTTGGAGAATTTTTTAAAAGCTGTTAGTTGTACAGCGTAATTGACTTTAGTGATATTTACAAAAATTAATCGCAACTATTTTCCTGCACAGAAACTCATGTTAATGTTGGAAAGGCCTTATGCGATATATCCGTGATGTCGCACATGTTTGATTATGATCTTTTCCTCATCTCACCTGTAAAATAGTTTGCTGCTGTTGTTGCTGTTGCTGCTGCTGCTGCTGTTGCAGACGTCGAAGGGTATGCGGGGAAGCTGGTTGGTGACGCAAACCCGATAAAGCTTTAACCGTTTCCGAGACTTTTTGTGAAGAGCTCGGCATAACCGATGCAGAAGGGGCGCTAATTGTTTGCTTTGCATCCAATAGAAAAGCCGGTGGGGGAGGCAAATTTTCGGTGGAAGTATTTAAAGAATGGGCCTGCTGATGCGACATATTTGAGTTGAGGCTGGTTGGCTAAATACAGTAATGATTTATTTTTCAAATAAAAAAAAAAAACAATTAAATAATAAAAGTGATATTAAAAAATCAACAAAATAAATAAATTAAAATGTTGCGTGTAATTGGTTCTAAGTGTTAATGTTGGTTAGTAGTTAGATTTTATTTAGATAACAAGCTCTCCATATACCCAATTATTTTCAGTTTTTGAGGACCTTTTCTATCATTTTCAAAACTTTACCACTTTATAGCTTCATAAAAAATCAAAATCCTTCGAAAGGAATTAAAAAAATGTATTAATTTTAAAGCGTTTTTTTTTTAATCAAAATCTGGAGTCCAATGTAAATGGAGACATTTCATTTTATGGTTTCAATGATTCACATACACACATGTTTCTTGAAAACTTACCGTTGTCGGGGTATTTGGACTAGGTGTTACTGAAGAGCTGCGCCTGACTGGTGGTGGCGGTTTGGCAGTATTAACTGAAGATCGTCTGGCAATACGTGTTGATCCTAAAGGTATATAAAACATAATTAATTTTATATGTTTATGCAAGTGAATTATTTGATATCTGGTAGAATAGAGTTTTGAATTATTTGATTGGAACAGCTGATGACTGCTAAGGTTATGCACATGTTATAAAAGACACCATAATACAGCATTCCAAGTTGAAATTATTTGAAGTGATTCATTACATTTTTTTTTTTCTTTTTTGTTATGAACAACTATTAAGCAATTGAAATAATTTAAGAAAACGCTTGTGTACTTTGTATTTAAAATGTTTATAAGTCAAACAGTAAAAAAATATGAAGAATTATTTTATGAATTTTTTAAAATTTTATTAATTTGACAATTTTAAGATGTATTTATTTGTGTGGGCTGTTTTAAGGCTTCTAAAAATTTAGCTTCCGTAAGGTTAGTTATCCGTAAGTGAGATTAATACAACAAGTAATTGCCATCCATGACATCGCCATATTAATATAAATAATTACTGAAGTATATCAATAATATGTCAATAACTGATGATGGCTGGAACGGAATTCAATTAAAAGGCGTAAAGAAAATTATAAATTTAAAAAGAAATGTAAAGCTTCATTTTAGGGTGGCTGTTCAGTTCAGAGCTTAATACTGAGTACCACAATCTGGGGGAAAAAATGTAGTTATAATGTTGTGCAAAAGCGTTATCATCTCAGTTTCGTATTTTGCATATAAAAATATATCTAAGATAATGCGGCTACAATTTTGTAACGGACTTTATCTCAGTTATTAAGTGTGGCATTAATTTTAAAAACAAAACGTATTCGCAATGCGCATTCATAACAGGTAGACTCGCTGGTACAAAAACTGTGCGAATTCCCAAGTAAATATGTATTTAGTTTTTGTTAAATGTTTGTGAAATGTCCCAGACTTTTGTCAGCTGCGCTTGAAGTCAAGTTTCACCTGCTATTGAAGTCAACTTGAATATACTTTTTTTCCTTTTAATTCTCATATGCCTTTTTGTTATATATATTTTCAAAATGGAATATAAACAATTAAAATAAAACAAAACGCATGGCTGAAGGGGGGAAAAAAACTATTAAAATATGTAATTAAAATCAATTGCTTATTATAATAAGTAAATAGTTCTGCTGTCGTTCTTAAATTATTTCAATTGAATAACTTTCGTATTGATCATTAATGGAATTGTTAATTTTAGTTTATCAATGTACATATATTGATTTTATTCAAAAATTTTTTTTATCAAAAGGGTTGGTTGGTTATTGATTAATTTTAATATGCAGCGAGTGCAACTATTTGCATACATCATCACATACATACATATACAGAATAATTACAACAAAACACTTATCGTTGTTATTATATATTTGTTATATGTGCAAACGTGTCATGTATGTTGGTTGATTAATTGGAATTGTTTCTAAACGTTATTTATTAAAATTTATGTACGTATGTATGTATATGTATAGTTTTGTTTTATAGTAATTATTATAAATTGTGTAAAAAGATGTTGATGGCGATGAGAGTTTTACAATAATTCTTAATGTTATAGAATGATTTGAACTACTAAAACAAAGGAAAACACAAATACGATATATTGAATGAAACTGGGCAAAGTTTAACATATAGAATAAGGAAAATACTGGAGAAGGGAATGTTAGATTAGGCGGTAAGACGAGCACCAAATACCGAAAAATATTTTTTTTTTGAAGCAGCAAACTGAGCTGCTTTAAGCCCTTCAGAATATTAGTAAAGAATAAGGCATTTCGTTGAGGAAAGAAAAAGCAAGTTCCTTTCTTTTAGGCTTGACAAAGTCGCCCCCAAAAAACCATTGTTAGTTAATAATAGTTTCTGCACAAACATTTGAACCTTAACCGAATGAGAGTTAGTAAAACACAAATGTTAAACGAGAAGAAACAGAAAACAAATAAATGAATAAATGATAAACACAAACCCGACAATGAAGCTGGTCTTGGCGTAATGCTCGGTTTGGCGACATTTAATAACAGAGGAGCAGGGGATGATGTATTACACAACATAGAACCAACACTATTACAATTATTTTGATTGTTGGTGTTGGCAGGCGGTAATGGAGGTGGTAAAGGTGGCGTAACAACATTTAATGGATTTGCAGGCGAGTTTGAATTCAATGCAGGTGATGATGTTGTTGGTGATGGTGATGGTGATAATAATGATGTAGACGACAATGTCTTATACGCATGAGCTGTCAAATGTGTTTTAGAATTATTATGGGAATTAAAATGCTGGCTATTTAAAGTATGTTTCAATGTTTCATGACTACTGGGAGTTGTAAATGACGATGATGTTGATGTTGATGATGATGATGATGATGATGAGAATGATGACGATGATGCAATATGTGCATTTTGGCTACTATTATTTATATTGTTGTTATGGCTAGCCACTGATGAAGATGACAATGAGGATGTTGATGATGCTGATGATAATGATGTTTCCAGTGGTTTTATTATTTTATTGTTTATAGAGGAGGAATTACAATTAATACTGTTGTTTATATTGTGATGTTGATGTTGTTGTTGTTGTTGTTGTTGCTGTCTTAAAGTTGTGTTAGAGTTTATATGTTTTTGTTTTTCTAAGTCTTGTTGCTTTTTGAGCTTTTCCTTTTGTTTTAATATTTTAGCTTCTAAATCACTTTTAAAATCTAATCTTGCTGAAGTTTGTAATAACTTGCTACTTTTTATATTGCTGCCGTTGTTGGTGCTGTTGTTGTTATTGTTGTGGTTGTTAAGTTCCATTTGATGTGTCGCTATTCCCTGAAATACCGTAAGACTTGGCGGCTTCGGTGGTAACTTTTTACGTATTATGCTCTCACTATTACTAATACTAGAACTTTTTGCTGATGGTGTAAACGAGGTCGATGAACTTGTCGCTACTGTTGCTGCTGCAACATTAACATTATCACCAATATTTTATTTATTTAATTTTATTTTTTACTTTATGTCAATTGATTACTGACAGTGGAACTTGAGCAAAACAAAAAATTATAACAATATTTTCCCAGCTAATTAGTAAACGAAATTTATAATCCGCTTAAGAAAGTTTTGTAATGCAATAGATCGAAGAAAACAACTTTTCTTGTTCATTAATCTATTACAAAACTATCGTAGGCGATTCGTTTTCTGAAGAGTTATAAATTGTCATGTTTTTTTATGCCACACAAAAATATATCAATAACAAGAATATAAAGTTCAAAGTTATTTATTATTAAAAGCCAAAATTTTGCTACACACATAAATATATATGTATGTATGTAGATGATAAGTAAATTGTAATGAATAGCGAATAGCTATTTAATATCTGTACTATCACAAACATTGCTCGTTGAGTTGCCATTTGGCGCAAAAGAAGCGATACGCAGCTAAATTTCGCATTTATTTTATTTGGAGCACGAAAACAAAAACAGAAATTAAATCCTTTTTTAATATTTCTTATATATTTTTGTCTTGCTTTAGTCCCACTGTAAATCCATTAAATTTTTTTTCAGTTCAACTTTTGTTTTATGTATAAGCATACCTTTTGTTGATGCTGCTGCTGCTGCTACTGCCGTTGTGGAACAATTCAACAACTGTAATTGCTCACTGGAAGCTCGGAATGATGAAAGTCTCTGTTTTGCAGGTGCTACTGTTGCAATATGCTGATGCATGGAATGATCTGCTGTGCCATTGGGGGAATTTGGTGAGGAATTTTCCGTCAGATTATCGGGTAATTGTTTTAATTCTCTCATTTCTTGGGTATATTGAGACGCCTGGGCAGGTTTGGTTCGTAACATAACAATTTCGGAATTTTGTTTACAATAGTCTATGTCCGGTGTGATGGGAGGCTGATGATCATAGATTACAACTACATTACTGCCACTATCACTCAAATTATCACCATAGATATGTTGTCTTTGCAAAGACAAGGTATCAGATCTATTGTCATCGAAGCACTGCGAAGCAGACGACGAGGCTGCAAAATGTGCAAAAGTGGGATTTTCGTAACCATCTCCAGCACAGCCACCCATTATGGAACTGGTTTCACTTATATAACAGCGACTTAGCTCAGAGTCACTGTTAAATGCGCCGCCAGATAAAGCTTTTAAATTGGTTTTTATTAAGCCGCCAACAAGTTGATTACCACCAGCGATTCCACCTATCCCAACCAGACCAGTTTGACTGGTCAGGGAGCGGGTGTCAGCATTACAATCTTCCGAAGTGGTATCCGAAATATCGGTGCCACAGCCACTACTGTTCGTTTGATTGCTGGCCGTACAAAAATCCTTTTCTGGCGGTGGCTGCTGTAAATGCTGCTGTTGGGTGGTCTCGCAAATGATTGTGGTGGTGGTGTCATCTGTGATTATTGTCATCGTTTCATTCGTAATGTAGGAATCGATACCATCATATAAATTTTTAACATTTTTCTGATGTTCCTTTAGTTGTTTGGATGCATCGATTTCGCGTTGAAAAGAATCTAATTCGCCAATTAAATTATTTAATTCTTGTAAAGAATCTTCGAAAACTTTGTCTAAAAATTAATTTTTGTTTTGTTTTTTTTTTTTTTTTTGTATTAAAGTTGTGTGAACGGGGGGAGTTTTTATATTTTTTTTTTCAAAGAAAAAATAACAAAAAATTGTAGGCGGTGCATTTAAAAAAAGGGGGGGTTGATTGATTTGTTGTAGTTGTTGTTTCAATATGGTGCCATTTTTATATACATTGGTGTAAAGTGGAGTAAATAATTTCGTTTTTACACGTAATTGTGGGTTTTAAAGATTCATTTTTTTAGGCGTAAAAGATTTTGTTGTTGTTGTTTTTCATAATTTTTGGTTTTGTTTAGTTATTTTAAACATTTTGTTTTTTTTGTTTATGACAAAAATATAACAATTTTTTTGGACGGGGATGGAAGAAATAAAAGAACAAAAAGAAACGAAAAAAAGTTTTAGTAAAAAAAAACATAAAAAGAACAGAAAATAGACAAAATTTCAAATCAAAGACGACACAAAACTGGGACAAATAAGATTAAGATAAAACAAACGCAACAGCTTTTGGGTTGCAAAAGTCGACAATAGGTGGTTGTTGTTGTTGTTGCAGTTGCAATGTTTAGCAACAAAGCAAATACAGTTGAAAGCCTAAAGCAATCGACATTCTTTTAATGCTTTGTTAGATATAAATATTAAGGACATGTAAATTGTGGAAACAAACACCAAGAATTTTGAACATGCTATTCTGTAACTCGAAGCGCCTTCTGTTTGAAGAACTGAAAAACAAAACACTGGATTGGAAACGCAGTTAATTAGGAACTATTTTCACGTTCAAACAAAAGTTGTGACACCTTAACCATAGGAAAAGCAGTACAGTCACTTGAACACTTATAAGGGATAAGGGATAGGTTTTCTGTGCATCTTGCTGTTCTATCAAGTCTGTGGTAATTGGTGGGCATATTGCCTATTCCTTGACTTAAATTTCACATGACAGACTAAGAGAGCATTCAGATTACAAAGTAACTTTTAATTTACATATAGATTTCAGATCAAACTTTTTGAGTTCACAACCCTGTTGTCGACTTAAGTCAAAATTTAAAAAATATAGAAATAATTCGAAATTTGTATGCATTATTAAGCCTTAACTCTAGTGATAGTCATGTTTAAAATATATAAAAAAAAACTATTTGATGCCATTCAAATCTGTCTGTTCAATCTGATCATCATAAGTCTGTTTCACGATATCGGTCGTTAACTTTTATTGTATTTTGAAGAGTAAGAAGTTGATTTGAAGACTACTTACTTTGGCAAGTTTATTTAGCAATCATATATATGATTTCCGAAATGTCGGGATTATGTGAGTTAATTTGCTTTTAATCTATTTTGCTAACAATCGGTATCGTGAGATAATTCTTTAATCTTGCTTTAAAAGATATTTAATGTAAATTCAAAACGACTTATTAGATAAAACGACAATTAGATAAAATTGGTATATATTAAAATCTTTGAGGAAAAATTGCACGTACAAGCGTCACACCCAGGACGAGACAACGAGAACGTACTCGCTAGCAAGTGGTCCCAGGTGGAGGTAGGAACGCGGAAATCTTATAAAATAATACTTTTGAACTCCAATTACTGAAACCAAATGATAACTTATGCGGGAAAGGACGTAATTTCTATCTTCTTAAATATCTTTTAGACTTATTTTTTTTTTCTGCATAAATATTATAAAAAAACTACTACTTGTCAAGATACTCGAAATAAACTTCTGCTTCGTTTGCCTCTCATCTCTCAGCACTGTCTTTTACCCAGTTGAATGTGAGTCACTCAGCGTTGAAATCAAGGCCCGATTAGTTGACCTTTGGTGAACAAAGCACTGGAATATCTGAAATCTATTTAGCCTCTATGATCAAATGGCATCAAATAGACTCTTAAAATGGTCGTAATTTTTACAAGATGAGAAATGGATGAATGGATGAATGCGTGACCATAATAGATATTCAATGATTTCCTTACTTAATTAAGAGACAAATGCATCAAACATAACCCTAAAATACTTAAAAATGAAAGCATGTCGACTTACCAACTTCCTGAGGATCTATAGACTGTGATTGTTGCTGTTGCGTCTGCGGCTGATGCTGTTGGTGCTGATTATTCGTGGTGCGTGTACCATAAATGGCTGAATTAGTGCCGTTATCAATATTTGCTGCCGCTACGGCACTGTGACGTGTCATGCCAGTGGAAACAGCAGCCGGTGGGGTCGGTGTACTTTTAACGGCAGCAGCTTGTTTCTCAAACATGGAGGCTTTTTGCAAAACTGAAGCTCGCGAACGTTCATCATTCTCCACCACATTGCCGGAAGAATCTGCATCGGTATTTGAATTAGAAATTTCTTGGTTATTGGCAGAGGATGGTGAACAAGAAGCATTTGTATCGTTAGTCTGAGAGGGTAAGTATGATGATGACGGTGCCATATCAATACCATTGTTACCTTCCGGTTCGGTTATTTTTAAAATATCACTAGCTTGTGAGGAATTGGCGCTTTGGGGAGGTGTAGGTGAGCAAATGTTGTACATGAAATTATTACCCGAATTGTTGCCACCGGCTGCTCCACTTGTTGTCATACCACCGCTAGTTATACTAGCACCACTTGGTGTACCGGCAGCAGTAGAAGATGGTGAGTTAGTCAACAGTGGTGAGTAATGATTTTGTGGTGTTGAACTGCCACTGGAGGCAGAAGGAGTTTGACCTATTGGCGGTGTGGCCACAGTCGAATCAATGGATGGATGTGAGTATAAAGATGGGGTATTTGAGTTGGAGGAGTGAGGGCGTGTTGGTGGCTGTTGTGCCTGTTGTTGATGTGATGGAGGTGTTGTTTGTGTGTGGTGTTGGTTTTGCGGCTGTTGTTGTGGAAATTGATTTTGTGGCATTGATGCAGTTGAATCATTCGAGTGTATGGATGATATGGAATCTATAGAATGTTGCTGTTGCAAGATTTGTTGATTTTGATGTTGATGAACTGTTGGTGACTGTTGTTGTTGTTGTTGGTGTTGTTGGTATTGTTGTTGCTGCTGCTGCAGTTGTTGTTGATTAGTAATTTTCATAGCCGCCATATTGGCTAATTCGGACATATTAACATATGTAGGCGGGGAAGTTTGTTGTTGTTGCTGATTTTGCTGTTGTTGCTGCTGTAGCAAAAGCTGCTGTTGTTGCTGATGCTGTTGCTGAGCAAGATGTGCTGATAGCTCTGCTTGCATTTATATTTAATTTTATGTATGTGTTCAATTTTTTTTTTTTTTTAGTTTATTTTAATAATGTATTGTAGGCATGCATTTTTTATTTTATTTTATTTTATTTTTTAATTAAAACAAAGACAACACAGATGTTTATACATATATTTAAATAATTAAAAGGAAAATATATGATACAGTGTGTAATTTATCAGCAGCAACAGGTGTGAAAGGAAAAAAGCATATAAAAATAAATTGCTGTAATTAGTTGTCGGGAATATCAATATGTTTTAGAAATATTTCCAAAAAAAAAACGTTGTTCATTTAAGAATGTTAAAAGCCTGTTATTTACTAAATAATAAAAAAAAGGAAATTAACATACATACCTTTAGTGACATGAGCTGGAATTGGTGATGGGCATTGACGCTGCATTAAATTTGTGCCATTGGCACGACTGTTGTTGGCCGACAGAGGGCGCTCCAACGAAGAGCAGCGCTGGAAGATAAACAAACTTTGAAGTCAGCGATATAAATTTAAAACAAATTTTGTTATTCGACAAATAAAAAGTTATAGAGTTGCAAATTGGGATGGTATTAATTATTTCAATTGATAATGAAATAGGTCAATAACAATTTTTTATCATAAAATCTTACATGAATAAATGAAATGTGATAAAATGGATTTTATAGTGATATTATAAAGTATTTAATTATAAACAATTGTCATTGCCTTATAAACAAAAATGTACGAAACTGAAATGGTGGCGTTTTTCAGTTTTTGTTGGTCTTAAATAATTTAAATATTTCTCATCTTGGCTTCAAGACAACAATTTCTCTTACACTTCGTCTAACGATGAACAGTTTGTTTCATGACTTTTCTACTTTAAAAGTTGTCGTTGAAGACGTTCTGAAAACAAATAATTGTGTTATTTTTCCTTATTTAGGTTGTTTTCATATCTAAGAAGCAGGCGTCATAGGCAGTTTTTCATTTAGTCTAAAATTTATTCGGTGATTTAACGGAGTAAGACGACTAAGGATAGATTTAGTAAATATCGAGTTGAGATTCTGCATGGTTGGCTTAATGCAATAATAATTATGGTCGTCACTAAACGACGTCGAAGCAAAATTTCACTGACTCGCGTTTCATACTCTACAGTACGTGTGTACTACGCGCCAACAAGGATATAGATTTCCCAAGAGAACTTTATACAGTTCTAAGCGTTTGTTTCTCTAAGTTTTTATAACTTTATAACCGTGTAAAGACATCTTCCCAGAAAACTTAAAAATATTTAAGTTTGCAGAAAGTGAAATTAGAATTTCCCTTTAGGTAGAAAAATTTAATTAAAGTATTTGTATTTATGAATCTATTAACATACAGTTGAATGAAAACAATTTACAATGAAATAATTTCGTAGGGGATTTCAAAGATCTAGTAGTAGAGAAACCAGGGTAATTAGAAGAAATAAACTTACCACATGAGCTGGTTTCTTTTTTTGGTTTTTGGGTATTTAGAGTTCAAAAGATTATTTCAAGTCAAAAAAAAAGCAAAGCAAGTAACAGAAAAACAGTGTTTGTTTTGTTTAGAAAACATTCAAATAAATTGGAAAAGGCTGAAATAAAACTTACCACTGGTAAAGGTGGTCTGGCTAAAGCACCAGCTGGTGATTTTTGGGTCGAAGGTGTATTTTGGCCAGATGAACTGCCACCACAATTATTTGACGTAACAGAGTTAACACCACCTTCGTGTATAGTTTCGGGATTTTGAAATGTGTAAACAGTTAAAGGAGGCCTTTGATGGCCTTTTTCATAAGCTGAAGAAATAGTGTGAGGACGCTCAGAGGCATTTGAAGGTATATCGACGGTGTCTTGGGAATGTGTTGGCCAAGTGGTAACAGCGTGCGAAGGATTATTGATAGAAGAAGCCTTAAAGAAGAATTAGAGAAATTCAGACATGTTGGTTGGCCAGAAGAGTAAATAAAAATTATATAAAGACAAACAAGAGAAAGATGATAAAAGCATGAAGAACAATGTACATATGTATAAAAATAAAAAGTATAAAAAATAAAAAAACCTGTGTTGTTAAAGCTGGCGATGAGCAAAAGCCACTATCACTGGATTCGCCGGGCTTTAAGCGTATGGAAGGCGAAATCAACTAAAAAAATACAACATCATATATGAAAATAACACAAAACAACGAAAAAAAAACTGTGTCACACAAGAAATAAAACTTAAAAGTTTTAAATTAGGACAAACATTTTTGTCTATACCTGTGATAAGGATCTGGGATAATGCGGATGGCCTGGAGAGTTACTAGAACCACTGCTATTCATGGAGCTGATAGAACACACTGATGATTTGCGAGAGCCTAAAGAGTTTGAACAACCACCCTGAGATAATGATCCGCCGCCACCGGCACTGGCATTAGGCGATTCCGGATACAAAGTTATAGCAGCTTTAGCATCGTGTATCAATTCCTCACTGGCAGCTGGCAAAACTTGCGGTTCCTTTGTTACCAAAGCAATGGACTGCATGGCTTCCTTTAAATTAAAAAAAAAATATATATTTAATTAATTAATTAAATTAATTAAGTATATAAACGATATCGAAAAACAAACAAAAAATGTTAGTATTTCGTATTAATTTAGATCTTTTGGGAGCGACGAATTCATCATTATAACGTTAAAAACGAAATTTCGAAAATTAGGGAATAGAATAGCTATCGTATAAATTATATTTTTAATTGATGCGAATGAGTTCATTTAAGTTGGCCGATTTAAGCAGGACCAATATAGGTCATTAAACATTTTAGTTCAGAACAACTCTTACAAATAGGATTTAAACTTCAATATAATAGATTGACAATCTTGTTAGTTCTTTTAGAAGGACCTCAATGAAAAGCGCTATAGGTTGATGATTTCCAACCACTTTTGGTCTGCACTGTGGCTCAAAAGGGCTACATGTCAGACAACTTATTTCGTATTGGAGCCACGAATATTCGGTTTTTGAACGCGTTAAATTTTTTTGGCGGAACTTTCTAAATTTCCAGGTCCATCTATGCGAATAAGCCACAATGATTCTCCGATTCATTATGTAACCCCTGCCGTGGGTCAAATTTAGCCTGATATATGTATGTGGTGGTGATGGTAAATTGGAAATTATTAGATACACGCCACCAATAGAAGATAGGAAGCACTTCTAACAAAACGTCTTTTTATCGCACAAAGTTTTTTTTTTTTTTTTGAGTTGAAAATGTCAGAGTTATCAAACTATGCTACGATTTCATTACGGCTGCCAATCTTTTATAAAATGAAAAAAAAAAATTGCTGGCGCAAGAAAAATAATGGATTTTCTTCGTGAACGAAATGTGACTGAAAGAAATGAATCAACAAAAGTTCGCACTTAGTGTCAATTAAATTAAATGAAATACGATATACTCGTGATATGAACTCACCTGCAAATGACCCAGTTCTGACATAACCTCACATTCTTCTTTGACAACCGGCTGTAGCATGTGCACAAAACTACAGTAGCGCATACGTTCCTCGATCATGGCCGATCTGAGAGATTTCTTTTCCACTTCTTCCAACTCGGCGCGCCTTAAGGTCACATCCTGCATATGTGAGTCCATTAATGACTGCAGTGTATCCGATTGTCCTTTACGTGCTTTTTTCTGCAAACGCAACGTATCCGTAGAACGTTTCTTCAATTCGGTACGACAACGTTTGTATTCTTTGGCATGTTCTTTATCTATAGCGGCTACAGAGCGTTTCCAGTCTTCTAGTTTGTCCTAAGACAACATAATAACAAGATTAAGTATTAATAAACATCAACGTCTAACACCAACAGAAGAAAGTTATTTTATAACGACTCACTTGTAATGGTTGTACCAGATAGTCCATTATAGCAGCTGTGAACGTTTTAAGACGTGTTTCAACCGCCTTGTGTCTCAAACAAACTCTTGTTAAAGCAGTTCCAATCTCTTTCGAAGCTCCTGTAATTAATATAGGAAAAATAAGGAAAATTTCTAATTAAACATTTAAAGAGGCAGTTTGAAGTGGAGTTGTATGTATCTGCTTGTTAAAAAATTAAAATAAAAAGTTTTTGATAAATAATTTCCTTTTTTAAAGTCTCATCGGCATACGAGTACATACATATGTACATACATACATACATACATACATACATACATACATACATACATTTGTATATGTTATCTTTGTTGTCTTAAATATACCGTGTGAAAGTAGGAAAGTGTGCACGTTTGTAGGCATATATTTTGTATGTATGTACGGATGTGCATACGTTGAAAGGAAAGACAGCTAGAAAAATGAAATGTGTAGTCAATTTAATATGCATGCTCTTGGGACTGGGTCAAGAACCAGTCTACCATATACATACATACATACATATGTATGTATGTGCGAGTATATTGTATAAAATGAGAGCAATAGGTCTGTCTGGTTGTCTTGTTTTTAGCAACAAGTTATTGCCTCTATTTTTAAACTTTTCTTGTTATTCTTCTTTAAAAGATGTTGCTGTTGATGTTCTAGGATTTTAATTATTTTGTTTAGCAGACAATTGCATATAATGAAGTTGACTTTATGCAGAAATCGTTCTGAATATTTTTCGAACGCATAGAAAAACTAAAAACTTAAACCGGGTTCATTGAAAGTGTGTTTTATTTGATGGTGTTTTTTAGAGTTACATTTAGTTTTCAAAGCCAACAGGATCATTGGATATATAACATTATTTATGTAATTTTCTTGAAACTATTAATAGAGAAAAGACCAACTCAGATGGTTGGCATCGCGTATAAATCGAATGGTGAAATTGATTGCCATTTTGGCATTATCTGCCGGGAACAAACTGTACTTGATGAACTTAGACAACGGTTCACCACCGTCCCCATGCGCCTTATCAAAATTCCTCGAAACCTCAGACTATCTAACGCCTTCCGATAGTAATTTTCCAGACAGTAAAAGGAAGACGAGGTACCTCCTCAAGGGACATCAAGCCTCAACAAAACCGCCTGCACATTTCCCATCATCTAGTTCCTTATGAAGAACAAAAAATCTAATCTTGAAGAAATTTTAATAACTGAGATCAGATGACTACTAGTGGCGAAGCAATCAAAATTATTACACAGGCGCAGACTGTCTGTCAACTGTTTCAAAAGCTCTGAAAGAAAAATCGCTTAGTTGAACAGTCCCCGTACCTTAAACACTAATTGCGTTTATTTCACAATAAACAGAGAAGAAAAAAATTCCGCTGATGTGAAATCAGGTCACAGACAAAATCAATTTTTAATCACCTGTCTTGAGTTTTAACTAAACAAGTGTCTATACTCGTATCTCTGTGCCTCTGCTACAAACAAAACTACTTACAACATTTTCTATTTCTTTTAAATATGTAATTTTCAGTTTGTTTATCTAATTAACGTTGTGTTCTTATCACTTCAAAAAATAGGAAATGTTTTAAAAATTTACTAATGGAACAAAAAAAAAGTTCAAATAAATACAAACCAACACCAAAAATTATAGTTTGGAAACCGAAACAAAACTAGAAAACAAACCAAAGAAGAAAAATATAAAAAAATATGTGGCATTAGCGTTAACGAATTTTGCAACAGCACAGCTGCCTCAAAACAAGCCTGAAAACCAAATTTAATTTGCGTTTTTTATATTTTAAACATAAACAAATAAAACAGAAACAAACAAAATTATATGTTTTATAAAAAAACAAACAAAAAATTGTTATATTTAAAATCAAAGTCGGCGTTAAAGTGATAAAGTAGTTTTTTAATGGTTGCTTTTGCTTACAAGAAGATTGTATTTATCTCCTTGTTAGTCGATTTGACTAATAATCAAACACTATGGCAAAGGAAAACTTTTCAGTGTATCTTATTCTTACGATTTTGCCAACTTTCCTTTCAGTCCGATATAATCCTTATATTACGGAAAGTTCACTTCTGATTTCACTCATGAAATAACTGAAGTTAAGACAAATATGAATATAATATGGAATGGGGCAGAACGAGAACGAGGGAGACAGATAATTCTTCTAGTTTTGCACTAGACTACAGTTTTGCCAGCAGCTGCAGGGCCGCATATATTTATCGCTTTTTCAGGGCTAAAACGATCAGTGAAAATCCGGTTTCCTAAAAAATAACAAGTGACAACTTATTTCAATTTATTGCAGTAATTAATTTCTTAAATAATCTTGAATTTATATGTGCATGTAAATATGAGCTTCTTCCTTTTTCTCAAAGTTATTCTTAAACCAACTGTTGATTTATAAGTTTTCCAACGACTGAGAATTGCCTAAAAATACACGTTAGATAAATTTTGCGCACAACTTTCTCAGCATTTTCATATCGGCAAATGCCCAGTACATATCATGAGAAATTAGTGCCGCGGGGAATCCCGAATGTTTGTTGAGCATTCGAAAAACAGTTGCATATATGTAGTTGTTCCATCAACAGCAGAACCATTTCAGCAACAAAAAGTTGTAATGAAAATGTTAAAATATAAACAACAAATGCATAAACTACTAACAGCAAAAATGTGAAAATTGTTTCTTTGATTTACAACAAAAAAAAAAAAAAAATGATTTGATTTGAATCACGGAAAACTAACAAATCGCACAAAAAGAAAACTGAAACATAAATTTTATCTGTAAAGAAAAATGTAGAAGCAGCCGTTAAAGACGAATAATGAAAGAACAAAAAACAACATGTAGAACCAAATCAGATCACTGACCGCAAATGACTTATGTAAATAAAGAGGAAGAAATCACAACAATAACAAAAATAATACTTGAACAAAAAAAAAAAAAAACAATAAAAACTGCATTTGCTATACACATGTATTACAAAACTTTTGAATTTGTGGATGTGTAGATGTCTAGATGTATACACGAGGTAAGTGTTTGAAGTCATTCGATGTATCAACGATAAAAATTGAATATTGCTTTATTTTCTTGTGCAAATATTTTGCTTTATTTGATTGGCATTTAGTATTTTTTAATTAAAAAAGAATGTATATGTCCAAAATTTTAGTCATTCTAAGTCTGCTAAAAATGAACGCAATATATTGGGTGTTGCAACACAAGATATCATGTACTAAGTCCCACTGACGGGTATAGCGATTCAACAACTCAAACTGATGATGGTCTTTTCGGTGAATGTTTCGCACGTTTCGTCCATGTTACGCTCACCATAATCGTCCAACCGAGAGTGAGTGCTATTCGCAGTGTGTTTCATGAATCGGACGAGGCCACTTGTTCAGTAACCAATAAACTAACATTGTGTCAAAGATAAAACGGAAGACATGCTTGGGCAGTTGGAAACTGATACCGATTTTCATTATAAAATCAGCATCTACGATTATAGCCATTACTGGATGAAAGTGCAGGTTAAAAAATGGTTGGATGGTTTCCGCAGATGGCGCATAAGCGGTTTGAAGGCAAAGGAGATAATTTTTTTGTTTAATTTGGAACTTTGATAATTGTTAACATTATAGAAAAACGGGGTATGGAAAAATGGTTATATGTATACGATATTGCACTCTTCGCCTGTGCCGACCTACATACATACATTGATTTGAATAATTTTATATTTTCAATCGAATTTATGCTAAAATCTTTCCAATATGTAAATATTTTGAAAGCATTCATTAAACAGCTTATGCAGCAAAAAAAAAATCTTTTGGGAGTGGAGAAGAAAAAGCTGGCAACCTTGGCAAAATACCACAACGTATTCTACCCCTTATCGATCAATTTCAATCAATATGAGCAAACAAATTTCAGACAACACCATTCGTGTGTTTCGAATTGTTTGATAGATTAATGCTTAATTTAACACATAATAAAAAATCTCACACCACCCGCGTCTTCTGCCAGGCAGGGCAACATATTAAAAAAAACATTTCAAATAATTTAAGAATAAACTTTTCAACTTTAGTACTCGTACGAGTTGTATAATTCACGAATACTCTTAAAAAGTTTGAAATTCTTTTAGCGATTTTTGTTTTTGTTGGGATTTTTTTTTTTTTTTGGTTGTTTTTGTTTGTGTTACAATTTGAACTTACCTCTTGAATTTGTTGCTGCGTCTGCGATTTTTTGGAAAGCATCCAAATATGCTGCTATTGCTTGTATGGCCGCTCTGAAAGAGAAAAAACAAACAAACATATAAATTAGAAGAATTAAAAAAGAAGGCATCATACAGCAAAAACTAAATTTTAAGAAAACAAAAATTATATCTAAAAATTAACACATGCGGCTAAAACACATTTGAACTTCGTTAAACATTTTTTCTGGTGGCTTTTAAGGTTGGTTTTCATAATTTTCGTGAAAATTAACTGAGTTGAGCAGAAGGCAAATAATGCTGCATTTGCTGGCTTATGATGGCGCATTTTTTCTTACAATTATGATTTTCTTGTTTGTTAAATCAGACGTCAAACTGTATAATATATTTTAAAGTTTGTACAAGAATTTTAATTAAGTTCTGTTGTTGGCTTTTTTCGTACAGGGAATGAACAATTAAAATTTTCTTTCACCACCCACAGTTTTTTATATTGACTTTTTAAACGTTTTACGAGTCTAAAGTGAAAACTAATGATTAATGAATGTGACTTCGTTTCTAATCTACGAACAACTCATATTCCCAAGAAACGTTTAGCAATTTGAAACTTAAATTTATGACGATAATTGAGATTTTTTAATAAAGGACATTTATATGGCTTAAAGACTTTTTTAAAGTTTAAAGAATTCCCCGCCTCGAACATGCCTTGAAATTAAAGCTCTAACCAACCTGCGATATCGTGGGACAGGTGTTTGTTTATATAGTTGGTTCTTTTTACATCTTGTGTGACTTACCGTAAACAGGCATGTAATTTACTGGCCTTGGCAACGAAATCCTCCCACAACGGTGAAGTATTCTGTAAATAAATTGAAAAAAGGGAAAGAAGAATAAGTATAAAAGAAATCATATTAATAACTAAAGTTAAATGATGTTTTATTTAATTCATGAATGCAAAACTTAAGTAGACACATTGTAATATTATCAGATTCTTTTTAAGGAAAAAGGAAATTAAATTTTTTTATTTACAATTATCAAAAAAATTTTATTTCTGAAACTTAAAAAATGCTTAACTTTGAGTTTAAAACTCATTATAGACAAAAATGTCTTGATAACACCGTGATAGAGATATATCTTTTAGTGCCGACAAGGGATGCTAAATCTAGTGAATACGGTGACTAAAACATAAGAAAGGTGTTGTTTTTGGCCAAAAAAATACGGGTTCGTACGACTTCATGCCAAAAATTCTAACCAATTAACAGTTTAGTCTTGTTGAAATTAGACTGCCGCCAGCGCACTGACAAAATTTAAACTATTCACAATACTGTCATTTACAAAGAATTATATGTATGTAGGAAATGTGCGAATTCTCATTCCAGCTGTTCTACAAAACAACAAAATATCACTGAAAAACGTACTGATTTATTTCCAGATGAGTTGCTCGCTGGATTTATGACAACAGCGTAGAAAATCAGCGATTTTTTTTATTAATTAATTTTAGTAACAACAAATGACCACTTGTCACATTTGTTTTTTTTTTTTATTGACATGTAAAGTGGCTTATGAAAATAAAAAATGAAATATGCAACCAAAACAGCAAATAAAATATATAAATTTTAAAGTCTTGATGATAAAAATAATGATGCTTGTCACATTATTTTAGAAATGATATGTAAATATGTATGCAGTTTGCCACTGATGTTGCAGCTGAAGGAAAGAAAAAAAAAACTGTTGTGTTGCTGCTGCTGCTGCTGCTGTGCCCAATTGCGCAATGAATCACGATAGGCTGACACCAATTTCAACAACAGCACAAGAAAGAAGAGTAAAACATTTTATCATAAAAACATAAAAAGAAACGAAAGCAAATAAAAAAATAACAAGAAAGAAACTTTAGAAAAAAAGCGGCTGCATAAAGTCGGTGAATCTTAATAAATTGAAAATGTTGCATGACAAGCCACGGTTGCAACAATTCACAAGACAACATTTGCATTCACACATAACAACAGTTTATACGAGTATATGGATACCTCTTTCATTCTTTTTTTTTCCACCGTACAAAATTGCATTGACAATTCATCACGTTTTAGAGTGGTTTAGCGAAAGAAGGAAAAGGGGCATAATATAAATAATGAATAATCTTTTTCTGCGATCACAAATAAAAATTTATTTTTTTTATAATGCGGTGACATAAACAAGTGTTAAATACAAATTGGTATTAAGCCATATGAAATGCAAATTAAACAGCCATAATGATAAGAGATTGAGAATAAATTTTCCTTTTCAAAAACTATAAAGAGATGGAGTCCTAAAAGCAGGCAATAGTTGTTGAAATAAAAACATTTTTGAGGTTTCAATTTTACATGGGAAGAATACAAGATTGTAAAAGCACCGGTGGAAAAGTTTGTGCTTTAGCTAAATTGTTACTTAACTGAGAAGGTCTTTAAAACAATTTAAAATGAGTCGTGCTTAGAAATTTCCTTAAACTGGAATTAACAAATCGTAAGTAAAAGTATGCAGCAAGAGACAAAAAATTAACAAAACCCCAGGGTCCACCGAATAGTTACTTTTTCTTCAACAAAAATTCAAACGTGAAAAAATGTCAGCGTCTACTGTAGAAGACTCTATTCGAAGACCCCGTAGATTTTAATGCAAATGTGCAAGTAAACAAATTATATTTCATACACATACATATATAGATATACTTTTCAAAATAACTACTTCGATTGCAATCTGTAAATTTTTTTAACAAAATCACTTTGGACAAGTTTCCCAAAGAAAAACTTTTATTTACATTTATATTATTATTCTGTCCAAGATATAAAACATGGCAAAATCAAGACTCCCTTTTAAGCTGAAATTAAACAAATAAGAGTAAATTTAATTATGCTTGAATTCAAAACTTGTTTTTACTGCTGCTGTTTTTGACATTTGACCAAATTTTAAGATTAGAAACGAGCGCACGAGTGTTTTCGCAATCTTTTGTTTGGAAAAACTATTCATTTACTGCTTAAAAACAATAGATTTTTTTTTATTTTGTGATTTATGAACGAACGTTGAAAAGCTGTTGAATGGAAAAAATGCTCAAGTTCGTGAAACACCAAAAGCAGCGCACAATGAGATGGCCTGCTGGCTGTTTTCATTCTTAAATCGTTATTCATTGCTTTATTTGGCCTAAACCACTTTTGAAATGAAATTAATGAGTGTTTTTTTTTTAATGCATCTTGCTCAAATGTTATATAAGATGTGACAAAAGTTGCAATATACGAAACGAACTGTTTAAATGACATAATGAATAATACTCTTTTGCAGCGAAGGACACTGTGTGGTCATATACAAGTTTCGCTGATGAACATAAAATTAAGATAAAGTAACTTTCTCTGCAAACCTTATTTGGCAACCGCTAATATTGCAATTTATTTTGTCAGGCTCTTCTAGCGCTCACACAATTAATATTTTCTGACAAGTCGCAATTGGGTCAGTTCAAAAAAAAAAACGTTTAGAACTCATAATAAAAGCCAATTGCCCGTGATACATAAAACTTGATTATTATGGTAATTGAAGCATAAATAAATTTTATATTGTATTTTTCAAAAATTATTCACCCGTATTCCAAAAGTCGTCTGGACGTTGTCAGCTCAAATCGACTTCAAAATAATCTCGCCTTTGCACTCGCTTTCTAGCCTTAAGAGTTGGAGTCGGACAATAATATAAAATTTTTGTCGAATATTACAGTTTTTTTAAGTCGACTCAAAGTGACTACTATGATAACGCTTAGCGTAAGGGGCTTTATTGTCATAAAATAAATAATAACACAAAAAAGCAAGAAATTCATATAAAAAAATTTAAATTATTAAATTTTTTTATAAATCTACAATTAATATTTTTTTTCCCCTGTAATTTAAACATTTTTCTCTTTTGTCACAAATACAAAGAAAGATCGCAGAGCTCGTTGTAAATAAAAATTTTTGAAAATATTTAAATAATTTGGTGTTCTTACTGGAGGCAAAAAAGTTATTCATAAAAATACTTTGCTTTTAAAGTGAAATCATGTTAAGTTGACATGAAATGCCCCATCAACCAAAATGCAAGACGTAAATGTTAACGATTTTTCAGCATTCACGTATATATTTGATGTTTAATCAATAAAATTTCATGTCAAAATTTAATATTTTTGTTGAATATTGACACTAAAACTGAACAAAAAAAGCCAGTGCTTTTTTGACAAATGTGAGAATAATGAATAATGTCTTTTTAATGTCAAATGTAAACTTTTTCTGTGCATACAAATTGTTGCTAGAAATGAAAACCATATACAGGTATAACATGAATGCGGCATATACCCTTTAAACTCGGATTGCCGCATTTGCATAATTAGTTAACAGGTCAGAAAGCAATAATTGCCTTTAGATAAAAGCCTTTAAACAACGTTTTTTTTTTATTCATACAATCATACCAATAAACCACCAAACAAACAACAACAAAAACCTATTCAAAACCATTCAAAACAAAACTTGTTTAAACGGGTTAAATGTAATACAAACGTTTTATGGGTCAACAAAATCATAAAATTGCAATTATTGTTTAAGCCAACTGCAAAAATGCTAAAAAAAAAAACCAGCTAAGCCCTCAAAGGCGAAATTTTGACACACAACAACAAAAACATACAATAAATCGTGGTGGTCTCTCTCCATAGCGGTTACAACAACAACAACAGCAGCAATGCAAATCGTTTGCTGGTTCGTTTGTTTATTTGCTTAATACTTTCCTAAAATGAAAATTATTTATGCCACCATAAATGGCAATTTTTTTTTTCTTAAATTTTATTACGTTCAAAACAACATTATAACCGTGTTGACATTTAAATGCAAAATTCGAAAACATTATTTTACATTAAATAATCGTCAACACTTTTTAAAACGTCCCATTATAAATGACGTGCTTGGCATGAACAAACACAACGCAGCACCAAACCAACGCTTATTAAACCCGTTTCTGAACAGCTTTTCAAATCATACTTGGTTTAAATAAAATTCCTGATAAGAACAGCTTGAAAATATTATTATTGTTCTTATTTTGACAAGTGTTTGGTTATGGTAATCACTGCCTTGTAAATATTTAAATGTTTCGGGTCTGATAGACCAAAGAATGGCAACAAACCATTAATCACGTGCCATGTCTTCCTCTGATTCTTCACTTTGTCTGTTGTGTGTACAAAATGTATACTGACCTCAGACAATATTTAATATTACAATGTATTTATGTGACAAGAAAAACTCGCCAAGAACTCATTAAAAATATTTATGAGATTTCTAAGGGAAATCAAATAAATAAAATTCCAAAAGAAAACACTTTTGAGTTAAAATTATTTTACCACCAGGTTTTGCATATCAGGAATGAAATATATGAATACACATACATACGTGAGTGAGTGCTTTAAGTTTGAAAAAAAATATCGCGTGCACTGCTCACAAAAAGTTTGAAAATTTCTCGATTTCTTAGACGGTGTTCTTCATGTTAAGGAAAACTTAAATCAAACGCTTCAAAATGATACACGCGACAAACAATGTAAATTTTCTTCTGCCCTATTCCAAGAACCGCTCGCTTACAATCGTCGTTCGTTGAATGACAGCAATGATTAAAGGTGCAACTCCCTGTCAGTGATTTATGCATGCAGAGGCAAGTAGAGACGTGCAAGGTCGCCATATGCAGCGTAAGGATTCTACTAATAAACAAATTATTGGCTATACAATTTTAGTCAATCGTAATTCCAAATTCCTGTCGGCCTTAGCAGCCACTCGAATGAGCTGGTTCGTGCAATTTTGATCATTCGTAAGACATACGAGCACATAATATCCCTATATCCAAAATAAAGACTACGCCATATTATACCGAAACGTATGCACGTCAGCCATCGAAGCTATAACGAGCAGTGACTTACATAATGCGCCTATACAGTCTTTCAAACAAAAGAAAGTGCTTAGTGAAAGACCTTTCAGTAACATTTACCCTAATCGAAACTGTTTCATTTGCAGACATTTTTTAAATCGTCTAATAGCCAGCCTTCTAATAGAAGTTAGTGCCAATTACTCATATTTTAATTAAAAAATTGTTTCATATTGACTATACAACTAATTGACTGGTTGGCAAAATTAACTAACACAAGTTTCAGTCTGTTCATTTTAATTTAGTCTTGCTGTTAAATGTTAATGAAACTTCCTGTTCGCAGTTTTAAATGTCATACAACATTTAATTATCTTGACATTTGAAAAGGCCACCTTTGTTTTGTGTGCCCTCCTATTGATTCAAAAAGAAAAGTGCATGAACAAAATCGAAAACCAAAAATCAATGTTAAAGCAAGTTGAAGATGCTCTATTTGAAAATTTAGTTTTCAGGGATAATCTGAAACAAAATAAATCACAACATTTGGACACACTGACGAGTCAAAGTCAAAGAAATTCTCCGGCATTGTTCGATATGATTTACAGACGGCGCAGTCAATCAATCAATAATGACCAAAAACTTTGTTTCTTTGGTTTCAGCAAAACGACGCCAGAACACATTGAATGCGGTACGGTACAGACCACCAATTTCGCTTTTTAATCCTGTCGAACTGTTCACTTTTTTGGATCTTATCAATATAACAACATTTTAGCAATATAGCGAAAAAGTAACACAAAGTCAGTTTCTGAGGCGATTTGTTTTTAGAAATCACGTGGTTTTCAAAAACATACCAGATAAGCAATTGCTCGTTTCATTTTTAAATGAAAACTTTGGGCATATTGGAATAATATCGCACGTTTAATACTCAACATGACGGCCCATGAGTATCAGCAGTGGAAGCGTCAATAATTGTTGCAATGAATTCAATTTCACTAGAAAATCGCTAGAATTCTTTCATACAACTCATCTTTCGTTAACGGCTTTCGACTTTGATATGCTCAAGACGTGTTCGACTGTATCGCTCAAATAAAAACATCGTAAGTGTGAGCCGTAAGCCAACACCCGCACGTTATAGAAATTGAAGATATTCAAAACACAGCAAACAATCAGGTGACGAACTTCATCTTTGGATGTGGGTTTATGTACGCATTGGGACATTATTCACCCAAATTATCAAGCTGTAGTCTTTCCAATGGAGTAAAAGTAAACTAAATTTGAATTATTGTTGTTGTTAAGTATCACTTTAGTAGTTTTAAAAGGGAAAATGGGCTTGATTTGAAATGGCCTCAACACTTGCGGTCATTGCTTAGGACGGCAGTGAGTAATTTTTCTTTTTTCGTCTGGTATTTTCAATTGACATTAACACCTTTTACACAGGATAACAAATAAAGTTTACACTCTTCAAACATTTTATTAACATTGAATACTTTTCAAAAGCATTGATACAACAACAATTATACGTATGAATGTTAATGGAGTGACCGCCGGCTGGACGGTCGGTCACATTCTTCCATTAAAAGTAATCAAGTATGTCAATTAATAATTCAACAATTTGAATCAATCAAAATTGAATGTTTTTAATAAAAATTCTGCAATAAATAAAATACTTATTATTATAAAAAAGAAAGCAATCGAAATGCTGATGATGATGTTGCTGATAATAATTCTGTTCGAAATTGATAACTCAACTTGAAAGAAAAGGAAACAAAATATTCAAATAAAACGGCAATAAAAAACGTATTCTCTTTGTAGCAGGCAGCAATTGAAATATATTGGAATCGTTTTAAGTTCGAATAAGAAGTGTTTTTTAGGTTTCTTTCATTTTTTCCTTTATTATTTATTAAATTGGCAATGAACGAGAACGTACGGCAAACAGCTACAATTTAGGCTCGGTTCTTTTTTTTAATTATTTAATTTTCCTTTTATTATTTTATTTATTAATTTTACTATCACTTTAAGATGTTTTTTTTTTTCAAGGTTATACTTAAAATTGAGCAGCTAATGAATGTAAAATTAGTAATTGTTTTGTATTAATCAGTTAAAAAGTTTTTTAAAATAAATTGTAATAAACAAATGATTATTGTACATGTTGGGTCTGAATTGTTTATTTATAAAGAAAAACGCACCCGAAATGCTGAAAAAAATTCAAGCGAAATTGTAGGAAAATCAATTTTAAATTTAAGTTTGAGCATTACGTAAAAAGAAGCCTTTCGATTGGCGCAAAATTAATGTTGACGACTTGAGAATCTGTTGTTTATTATTCGGTTACTGATGCACTAAAGAAGTGCGTTCCAGTGATACAATTTTATTAAAATGAGTGCCCGTTAGTGCAAATTTTGCGAGCATTCTGCTAATTTTATGCCAGACGCGGTGTCGCCATTCACAGTCGACTCTCCAGCGTTTGGTAATCAAAATCGGTAACAAGGGCCATAAATATCGTGTGATTTAACCTCACCAGACTTTCACTTATTGTATTGTATTTCCTGAAGTAGTGCTGCCCAATAAGCCGCAATACAGCGGTGCTCTTAAAATCAACAAAACCGAGGCCATTGCTAAAATTCAGCTGAATCTGTGCAGCAGAGTTATTCAAAAACGCACCAATCGGATTCGTGTAACTGTAAGGAGCCGCGCCAAACATTTGAGTGTTGAGAAACATACATATATTGTATTATTTTAAATAATAATTCATTTTTGTTGCTAACCATTTAAAAATTCCTTTCGATCGAAAATAATATTGTTGTTGGTTTACAAATGTGTCATCTCTTTAATGTTTATAAGCAATTATATAAACATGTATGTAAACATGGTCATGTTTATATCTGCTTTCAACAAGTTGCATCAAGCCTATCAATGCCATTAAAAATGTTGTCCACGGTCAAGTAAAATAATTAACTTAACACAAACAAATATAAACAATAGTTGTTTCAAAGTCAACGGCACTGCTTTATACAGACTAATCCACTTGGCCATGTCTTTAGAGGTTATGACAAGATGACATTTTTGTTTCTTGCTATTTATGCTATTTAGGAAAATTGTTCGCTGAACCAGCAAAACCTTACCGCAGGTGATAATTTGCAAGCATGACAATCCACATTTAAATCGCCCTAAATTCTGAGAATGAAAAATTGCCACCAGAAGATAAATTATGTACAAAATGTTAAGCGCTGGCATTTATATTGAGAAAGCCTGGTTTACAACAGCTTACCAGACGCGCAAACATTATCGCCGCCTGCTTGGTCAATTGGGATATTGCATATAATACATGAACACTACAATTGCACACGTAAATATATTTTCTTAAAAATGTATCCGAACTCCTTGTGATTGTTTGAAAACATCGAAATATAATTTAAAGCCATCGGATACTTACATAAATGCCATTTAAGCGTTTAAGATTCTTGTTAAACTGCACTGTTGCTTTAGATGTTGTTGTTATGGTTGCAGTTGTCGTTGTTGTTGCGGTGATGATCATTGTTATCGACTACTTGAAGCACTTCTTAATGCATTTTCTTAAAATGCATCTTTGTTACACAACATCTGACATTGAAATACGAACAAACTCAATGAAAGAATATAATAAAAAAAAAACAACACAAAAGAAATCTTGAAAGTAGAAACATGTGATGAGAGGACAAACATGATAATAAATAACTATTGAAATTGTTGGCATTTAATGCAGAAAAATCCAATTAGGTGCTCTTAAGAAAGTTAAGTTCAAAAGAGAGGTGTGCGTACAGGGTGGGCAAACAGCCGCTTGGGGGCTTAAAAATTAACAACTTTTTCTTTTATTTATATAAATTTTTTTCAGTTACAATAATACAAATAACACCTAAAATAGAAATAATGGAGAGATTCATAAGTGAATAAAGAAGTAGAATAATTGAATTTTATTATTCAAACCAGCAATCAATTATTTGAAACCAGTTTTTGGAAATTGGCAAATTAATTGACCAACGCGTTCGCCAGATTTGTCAGAACCCGACTCTTTCTATGGGGCTATGCGAATAATCCTTGAACTCAAGGCCAACATTGCTCCAGAAATTCGAGCGCTAAGGCCACAAAATGTTGTAAGATGTTATGGAAAATGGTCTAAAACGAGTCCGCCATTGCGACGTTGAAAACGGGGCTCATTTAAAGTGACATTAATTTCCATACTTGGTGTAAAAAAAGTTCATAATATATATGTTATATAAGCTGAGAAAAGAAAAGTAAGAAAAGATATGTACATATATGAGTGAAAAAATTATTAATAGCGTGACGCACGATTTCGAACGTTAAGGTCCAGCAGTATTGTGAAGGACACGAACCTGATTTGTAAACTATATATGAACTGTAATTATTATGACCGAAACATCATAGTCAGTTCAGTTAGTCTGCTGTTACTCAAAATGTAGGCGCACGTTAGTGTTCGACATCGTGCGACAGACCCTAAATCTTTAAACCCATATTTCAAAATCTAATACAAAAAAAAAAATCTGCAATTTATGGCTACTTGAGAAATGCTTTTAATTTAACTTATATTTACAAAGTTAAAGGAAAATTTAGAGCAAAATCAAACTCCAAATGTCAGCCATCGAGTTAAATGTCCTCCTTAAAAACAAGTGTGACGAAAGCCTAAAATTTTTGAATTTAAATTAAAGTGAAATCAGTGAAATTTTTCTCTGAATAGTAACCGTCAAAGAGATTTCATTGCGCCAACAAGCACAATTTTTTTTTTACTGACTAATCTTTGTGATAATTCTTTCAGTGTAGTGGAACAAAGTGAAACGTAACCAATCCCACATAAAGGTAGCATATTTATCAACATTTCAGTTGTTCCCAGCGAAATAAAAAATAGTTGAAAAAGAGGCTGGCTGGCATAGGCCAATAAAATGGTAAAACTAACAGTTGACAAAATCTAGAAAAACTAAAAAATTTATGCAGCCAAAATCGAAATAGATCTTGTTAGTAAAAATAAAAGATTGTCTTAAAAAAATACATTATCAAAAACAACAAAAATAAAAAAGGTGTTTTAAATGCTGCAATAGTTCAACCAAACAGATTTTGCGTAGGTTCTGCTAGATTTTTTTCTACACTTATACAATAATAAAAATAAAAGAACAATCAGGAAGGAAAAAAAGCTGCACCATGAAAAACAAATGAAACAGTGGCCACGCAGTTTGAAGGAAAAAACAATTTGATATACATATAACAAGATATTTTTTTTTTTAGTTTTTTACTTCAATGAATTTTAAAATAAAGTGTATTTGGTTGTTTAATAAATAAAAGCAGAAACATTTTGCCAAGATAAGTTTTCAGCTGTTAAACTAGAAATAGTTGTCTTAAAACAGCTCCAGCTCACATTTAAATAGCGTAAATTAATTTTTGGAATAATATTATTTCCCAATAGCGGCTGTTATGTGCCAGTATTTTCGATATGCTAATGCTGTTTTCGGAATACTTAAGCCTCGAGATTAGTTGGGTTCGGCCAGCTAAATAATTCTTATGCAAATTAGCGGTATATGGATTCAGGTGTTGGCTGCACTTACACACGTAATTCTTAAGTTGTTTAGAAAAACCAAAGTTCAAATACTTCGTAATTGTATAAAAAAAAATATACGTATGATTGAGGTTAAGAAAACAACATGATAAAGTAATTAGTGATGATAAATGCCTGATAAAAGAGTTACCTTGATAGGTTAAATTATATAATAAAAAATTATATTCATTGTATTTAAGAGCATCACGCACTATTTCTAAAAGTATCAAAAACACTAAAATATAAGAATTAAGAAATGAACTCGCGCGGTATTGTGAAAAAAAACTAGAATTTTGGAGATTCCTAAGTTTCTAATAAACATAGTAAATTTGTTGTTGTTTGTTTGTAAAATTTAATGGCGATTTTGGCAAACCACAATTTTGCTAATTAATGCGGCGTTTACACGAAAGCGAAATCTATTTCATTTATGATTCACGAGTCAAAACTTGTACATTTTGGCAAGATTTCCCATCCAAAAAAATTAATAGATTTTCACAAAATCTCCTCAAATGTAGTCGATACCAAGCGATGCAACTCTGATTTGCTTTAGTATGTGTACTAAAAAGTATACCACTGCACAAATGAAAGGTGAGAGTTTGTCAGAAAATGCATTTATCAAAAGAAGAAGAAAAGTTGTATAAACTAAGGAAAATAGCTGTATTTTTTCTAAAAACTAATATAGACATGATAATTTTGCCAATAATCTGATTCTTAACCATATAGTTTATATTCTAAATAGCGCACCAATAACACTGAGCTCTTAGATTATTGTCACCTCAACTATACAAACATTTTACTGTAAAAGATGGGGAACCTCGCCTATAGTGAGTGATGCCAGTGAATTCGTAATTCAGGTCTGCGGTAGACTTTTTATTTTAGTTTTAAGATCTGTTTTGGAAGATTTTAAATTTTCAAGTTCTTCTTTGTTTAATTTGATGTTACGTTGTTGTGAAAGGAGCACTTGTCGATACTTTTGATTTATTTAGTTTTTATTTTTATTTTCCATATTAAAGGCAGCCAGATTTGCTACTCACGCAAAAATGTGATTACAAAACAAATACCAAAACGGCAGAAAAAAATTGTTTTAAAAAACGTAATTTAGTTAAAAGTAATCTTCAATAAAAACCATTTCCCTTATATTTTTGTTTCTGTCACATGTAATTGATAATATTTTTTTAGCGAACCACGCAATTTTAAAAGTTTAATGACAGTGTAAAAATATTTTTCGTTTAAAACATGTTTTGCGTGAATTTCATGTTTATGGCGATTAGTTATAATTTTTCCGCAAAAAATAGCAAAGACAAATTCAGTTTATTACGATTGAGATTAAGTGATATTAAAAAAAAAAAAAAAATGTAAATTTCTGATAATAATTTCTGGCGAAATTTATTTATTTTGGGAATTTGGAATGCTGGAATCGAGGTAAATTTAATCTGTAGCAGTATCAGTAGATGTCAACATTTTGATACAATATTTGCGAGCTTAAGAGAATTGGAAAAAGTCGGCAGCACATATTCAACGCAGATTGTTTTCTGCAACAACAAAAGTATTTGCTGGAATTTTTTTTGTTTTCTTCTTTTCTTTAAATATTTTCAATCAAATTATTCACTGAATCAGAGCAACCTATTTCTAAAAACGGACCTTATAAACAGGTTTTCACTGACTCAACCAGCAGTTTTGCTGTGAAAAAGAATAATTTTTAGATTTTGTTTCCCGCAGGTATTGCAATTTTCGGAAATTCTGTAAAAAACAGCTTGTCTGAGAAAAAAAAAACTTTGTAATAATAGTTTTGTTATATGTATTCTAAGGCAATAGTACGTCAGCACGTTACGATTGTAACGCGTGCGAAGCCCGCTAATTGTGCTTTAAATTTCGAATCTGCTGCAACACAATTATTAATCATTTAAATGTCTGAATTAGTGCCTAAATCGCTTCCCAGTCCGGCGTGTTTATCATCACATCACGCTTTCAAAAATATATTTGCAAATTATTCAGTAACAAGCATGTTAAACATATGTGCATAGTATCAATTTTGAAACAAATAAAACACAACAAATTGATTATCTAGTAGTACTTTTTACAAACAATCAGAAAACAATGTTGCCGGAAAAAACAAATAATGAGACTTTTAAAAACACGAATACGAGTATAAAATAAAAAATGCATACTTTAAATAAATAGTTTGTTCCATCAACTGCACAATCATGCAATTGAACTGCATTTTGAATTCAAATGGATTTTGTATTGAAATTTTGGTTAAATATCCTTTGGATATTTTTACATCAAAAATTCTCCGCCAGAGCTGCATTATACGTATTTTTGATCGAAGATCCGGAAATATTTCAGGACTGTAAAAATGTTGCAGGTTATTTGGGCGTAGCCGATATGTTGGATTTTTCTAATTTAAAAATTGAATTTGTGGATGACGCAGTCCATATTGAAGGTTCGTTTACGATGCAGTGGGATGCCGATCCCAATGATCGGGTTGAAATGAGAACGGAAGTTTTAAAATATGAACGTGGCAGCTGGCAACCGACTATCTTTACAATGATACACAAAGATTTCTGCCGATCCATGTTCGATCACAACGATATTTGGTATCAGACATGGGCTCGATTTGTTTACGCTGATGATTTGAAATGTATAACAAATAAAGGGGTATGACAAAGAAAAACTTCTTTTAGATACACGTTTAATATTATATATATATATATTTTTCAAGCACACGTACCATCATCAACCTTTTGACCTGGAGACCGTATTTAGTGTACAGGGTCTAGACTTTTCGGGAAAGCACAAAGTTGTTATTAAGATCGATGCTTTCAATCGGAACAATAAGAAGCAGCCGTATTCGGTTTGTTTAGAGGTTGTCGGAGATATTCTAAAGAAATAATTTCAAATGTCTTTTAAAAACGTTTATTATTTCTAATTTTGCAAAACTTAAATATATTTGGTATGAAAATAGATGCTATAATAAGATCTAGTGTATTACACATTTAGGATCCTTTTAGTGGATTCAAAGAAATATTTCGTTGAAAAAACAGGATGCACGTAAATTTTAAAAAGTTTGTGTGTTCTTCCTAAACAAAAACCCTTTTTTTTAAAATAATTTCGTTAAATTAACAAACACTTTTGTTGGAAACTTTTGCGCAGATTTAACATTGAAAAGCAAAAAAACACTATTGGTTGGATGAATGCATATAATTTTAAAGGAAATTTTTAAACATTCTGGTTTTGTCAAATTCTCTATATAATGGCGTCTTTGGGTCACTCAAATGTTCGATAATTGCTCACATACAGCTTATTTTGTTTCATTTCAGCATTTACCAGCTCTAATTAAAGAACTATTTGAATAGGTAAATTTTCTATTAAAAAAAAAAGATCGTTACCAAAAAAATTTAAAAACGAGGATCAATTATTATAATACAGCTCGTTTGTTGTTAATTTCGTTGACATGAAAAAGAGAAGCGTTCAACAAATTTCCGAACGCGAACACAATCCTTGTTATTAGCACTGCTTTAACAAGAACTTTGGGCAATGGTACCCCAAATACCGACCAAATGTTTGCTTTTGTAATGTTTCTATTAATTGTTTTTTCACTTTTTTTTATTGCAAAACAAAGCAAAAAAAAAAAAGAAATATATAACTCTTTTACTGCAATTTCAACTTTGGACTTTTTGTGGTCTCAGCACGCGTCAAATGTAAAATAATATGCGTTGAAGAGGACTGGGTAAGTTTCTTTCATTTTGCAATGGTTTGAGAGAAAAGAAACTCTTGTTTTTTTTTAAATGGTTGTAGAGGAAATACAATAAAAAAAAAGGTTATAATAAGTACGACATTTCGTTGGTAACACACCCAGAGTTAAACCAAATAATTTGCAACAATTTATCAATAAAAAAAATTAACTCTTTTAAAACTTTTATTAAAAAATTTAGGCTGTTGAAATGGAAAAAAAAAATTCATAGAAAATAAAATTTTTCTTTAGAATACTTTGGATTTATAAAACATTTTTCCCAGAAAATTTCTCGTTTTTTTGTAATTTTTTTCCTGTAGAAAAATTGTATAGAAAAGAAATTTGCTTTATCGTCTGTTAAAATTTTTCTTAGAAAACTTGACGCCAATAAATTTTTTTTCCATTTTTTTTTCATTTTTATTTTTTCTATAGAAATTCTTTTCTTTTTAAAATTTAAATTTAAAAATTTTCTTTTTAAAATTTAATAATTTTTTTAGGAAATTTTTCTGTAAAATTTGTTATTTTTAATTTTCTTCCTTTTATAATTTCCTTCAAAAATTTGTCAAAGAAAATTTTAATTTTTTTAAAAGGCAAAAGTAAAGCCTGTAGAAAATTTTTCTTTCAATAAAAAAAAGTTTCACAAATATATTTTTCAAGCAAGAAAAATTTTGAAAGCAAAAAATTCTCTATACAAATATATATGTTACAACAAAACTATTTTCAAACAAAACAATTTTCATTAAACATTTTGTTCATTTGCATGAAGTTTTTAAAAAAAAACTCTGTGTTAATGAAATATTTTTAGTAAAAATACAAATTCGTCTTTAGCTATTTAAACTTAATTTTATGCAAAACAAAACCAAACAAGAAAAAAAATTATAAAAACCAGAAGAGAGATAAAAACTAAGTAAAAAGAAACTTTAATGGTTTTGAAAATTTGCTATAACACAACTACACAATATACAATAATTATTACTATAAAAGCAAAAACAAAGCAACGTGTATCAAAACACAAGCGAAAAGCTTAACGTTGTTGCATTTAACCAGGTTGAAAGACCTCCTGTATTGATAACTAAACTGAAAAAGCCAACCCCATAAATTGTTAATTAAAGAAATAAATACATTTAATTTGAACAAAAAACTAAATTACCAAAATGACAATAAAAACACCAGAAGCATGACAAAATTTTTATTAAAAATAAAAAAGTGCTACGGGAGACGACACAATGTCTGCTAGTTTTACCTTTAAAATGAATTAGACCCCAAAAATTTTTCCACATTGTGATAGCAATTCAATTTAAATTTATTTATATAAAAATAGACTGCAAATTTTATATTATTTAACAAACAAACAAACAAACAATGGCCAAAAAACTGTCAAACGGAAAAAAATAAATTTGGCAATTTATGGCTTAAAAGATTATGTTTGGAAAACGGAATGAAAATGCAAAATAATAAAAGAAAATAAACGGCCACCAACTCCAAACGCTTAGAAACCTATTTTTGGCAAGTACTTTAAGCCTTTAGAAACAGCTGAAACACCAAACAGTCATTTAAAACAGTTCAAACCAGTTGTCAACTAATTGAAGAAACGGCAACAAAATATTTAAGTCATATACGAGTGTGACAGAAGCACGCAATATTTTTTTGAAAACCGAAGTGTTCGAGGGAAAATATGAAAATATTTTTTAAAAGGAGTTTTATTAAAGCATTTTTTTTAAAAAAAAGTCACAAATCGAATTTTAACACAATTTAATAAAGATATGTTTATATATTACGATAAATTCCCGTTTTAGATCTTGCTACGATTTTAACTACAAAACATTTTCAAACGTCAAAAAGATGGGCAAACATTTACACTTTTTAAAATTTTAACAATTTCCACTAAAAATTTCTTCTTTTTGGAAATTTTTTATGGAAAGTTTCTCACGAATGCAGGGAAAATTTTTCATTATGAAAATTAATTACAGAAAATTTCTCGGTTTTAAAGTTTTTGTATACAAAGTTTCTTTTTTTTTTTTTAATTTCTCTTTTTTGAAAATGGTAAACAGAAATTTTGTCGCTTTTAAACTGTTTCTATAAAAAGTTTCTGGTTGTCAAGAAATTCTGTATAGAAGAAAAATTGTATATAGAAAATTTCTCGCTATCAAAATTGTATGAATATTTTCTATAGAAAATTTCTCACTTTTGAAATTTTTCTTTACAACAAAGTTTCTTGCTTATACAAATTTTAAATAAAAAATTCTGCTGCTGTGAAATGTTTGTACAGAAAATTTTTCACTTTGGAAAACTTTCTACAAAAAAAATTTCAGTTTACAAAATTTTTCAAAGAAATTTCTTGCTTATAAAAATTTCATATTTCTGAAATTTTTCTACAGAAAGTTTCTCACCTATAACATTTTCTATTTTTGTTAGTATTATCGCCTACAAAACTTGTTGCCGGAAAATTTATCGCTTGTGAAATTTCTTTCACTTGAAAATCGATATTTTAGCGTTAAACACAAAATCTAAAAAAAGTTTCTTCAACCCACCAATTTGAGAAATTCTGATCCAAACTTAAGTGCAAAAAATACAAACAAACAAAAAATTACGTTAAATTATTACGATTTAATTCGGCTCTGTTTTTCATTGCATTTTTCCACACCAAATTTTAAAGGAATGTTGCAATCGCGTATTATGAATTAATAATTCAAAAATTTTTCATTTGTGCTGAAATCATTGGAAAACAAACTTGATAATTAAAACAATAAAATACAACCGAAATCGTGCATTCGTTTTTAACTATTGTTTTTTAATTGATCGTTTTGGAAAAGAAGAAAAAAAATACGACTATTTCTCAAACACAACGTTTAATCATGATTAAGGTGTGCGGCGTCGTTTAGATTTTCGAAATTGAATTTTAAACAGTTTATTAAATTTATTTGAAAGATAAAAATCATGTTTTAAATTATCCACGATTAACGCATTTATTATTGAACAAGGAAAATTAACAATGGGTTGCACAATGGTGCCCAGATGGACAGTCAGCGTAAAAATACCCCAGAGACGGCCAAAAAAGGTTGCGCACCGCTTTGGGCACGATTGGAATCGTCATCTAAAAGCTTCGTTTTATCCTTCTCCTAGTGCTTTGGCATCCGTAACTGAATAATAATAATCATAACAGATTAGACAAATGCCGCCAAAACAACATGGCGGTGAGATGGCGCCGACATCTAAACACGCCAACTGCAAACCTCTTTTAGAAACATCTGTCAATTTCTGTCTTTATTCTTTTTTCTTTAAATACATTTAAATTCAAATGTTTTTTTAGAAAAGTTTATAAATACTTTGAAAGAAATTGTTGGCTTTTAATAATAATAAACACAAAATTAAAGGGTTCATTAATTGAAAACTAACACATACATGCATATATGTACATATAGTACACAGAAAAAAAATTGTGTTTAGTAATGGAATTCACTGAATCGGTTAATAAATTGTTTGAGCACGGATCGGTAAAAGAATTGTCGAGGAATCAAACATCAGTGGGTTTAAAACACTTTTTTTTAAATTAATTTTAAATATTTATTGGAACTATATTGATAACAATTTATTCAGGGAATTTTAATTTGATTTTTTCTGTGTATGAGGACAGTTGTATGAAATTGCCTGCTTTAGAGCGGCAGAGCAATTAAGTAATTAATAAAACTGTCACAATGCTTAGTACGCAAAACGAGAAAAATTGTGTTTATTATTTATATACTTTCCTTTTATGAAATTAATTAGTTTGTGTGATTATATAAATTTAAATGTTGCTGGTACAACAAACAAGTTGATGGTCGTGTGGCATTAAAAATTAAAATAAACATTCAAGCAGCAGCACGAGAACTTTAAAACGAAACGAAACGAAACGAAACAAAATGAAAAAAGAAAAGTATTATGAATAAATAAATCGCACGATTCTTCTTTGAATGAGCAGCAAGTGGTTTTAATAACGATTTCTGTTTTTGTTGTTGCTGTAAGTTTCAAAGCAGTTTAGAACAAAATCTGGCCGTCTGGTCTGTCTGCCTCAGCAACAGTCTATTCATCTGTATGCTTGTCTGTCTGTCCCTCTGTCTTTCTAGCTGTCTATTTATTTTAATAATTGAAACAATTACACTCACTTGACAGGCGACATTAAGAGAATATAAATTTAAAAATGAACAACTTTTTTCTACATCAGTAAAGATTCTATTTTCAACATTATTATTATTATTATTATTACTACTACGAGTAATAAAAAAAAACAGAAAAGGAAAACTAAATTACAATAACTGCTGTAAGAAACAAATTTAAATAAATATGGGAGTGTTTAAATTAAACAATTTCTGATGACATTAAGTGTTTGCGTTAGTTGTTAAAAATAAAGGTGATTTTTTTCTAATTTCTTTAAGTCTGATTTAACAAAATGACTGCGAATTGCATATTTTTATTAAACTGAAGCTGGACTGACGCCAGCCCATTTTGTGAGCTATTTTACAAAATCTAGTCAAATTTAAAAGCATCTTCTGAAGCCATTGAACATTTTCTACTGGGTTACTTTTCTCTCGCTGTTGATTTTGTTTTAGATCAAGGTTGAAATATAGAGACAACACAAATTGCTTTAATTTTCTACACAATAGATTGATATTTCCTTTTCAGTTTTCTTTTCTTTAGTGTTGTTATTTCGAAATTGTTACAAACAAACTTTAGTTCTCAGATCGTTGAGTGCGTTTTTCTTTTTCCATTTTGTCCACTTAATACTTTCATTTGAAATCTCCTCACGCAATTTAATGTTAATGTTTGTTTCACTTTGACACTTTGTGACTGAAACGAGTCGAGTTTGTTGCATGATTGTGGTGTCGAGCATAAAATGTTTTGTTCAGCTCGTTAAATGGGAAATGTAAAATTAAACGATGATGAATTTTAATAAATTGAAGATTTTTATCGCATTTATTTAATTGTGTGGACGGAACAAGTACATACGATAAAATCGTAGTACCTGAAAAACGCAGACTTCAGTTTTGACTTTGTACAGGGAATCCATGAAAGTGAAAATATCAAAGTGTACGTTGCAAGAATTTTAGTTGCAAAGAGAATATAAAAAAAGTTGTTCAACCAAATTTGCGCTATTAAAATTTTTATAAAAAATTGTTGTATTAAGTTTTTTTTTGTATAATTTTTGTATAAAAATATTTTTCTACAAATGTATGTGTGTATTTCTGCATACAAAATAAATGACCAACTTTTTGTAGAAAAAGTTGCACTTATAAATTTTAGTTTGTAGAAAAAACTTTATTTATGAAAATTTTCATTGAAAAATTTTAAATAATTTTTTATAGAAATAAAAAAAATTTACTAATAAGAAAAATTTTCAATGATAAAAAATTTTATACAAAGTTTTTCATTCATGAAAACATTTAACAAAATTTTTAATTATCTGTATTAATAAGAAAAATTATAGAAAAAATTTGTAATTTTTTTATAAAAAAAAATTGTTAATGATAAAATTTTTAACAGGAAAATTTTCACTAAGGGAATTAAAAAGAAAAATATTTATAAAATTTAAAAAAAGATTTATTAATGTTTTTTTTTAGAAAAACTTTTATTGATGACTTCATTTTAATAGTTTTTTTTTATTATAGAAGTTTAATTCCTAACATTTTTTTATACAAAATTTTTTATTAATTCAATTCTCTTATACAGCAAAATGTTTATTAAAATTTTTTATGGAGAAATGTTCGTTAAAATTAATTATTTCATAGAAAACTTTCGTTACAACAATTTTAATAACGGAAATTATTTAAAAAAATTTTATTATATATAAATAAATTTTCATTAAACCACACAGTTTTTAATTATAAAATTTAATTATAAAAATTTTGTTGAAAGCATTCATGAATGAAACACTTTCTATCAAATTTTTTATTATTGAAAATTGCAAATTATTGAAATGAAGCAAATTTTAATGATATGAAAATTTTTTTATTAAATGAAAAAAAAAAATGTTAACGAAATAAATAAAACAGTTATTAATTAAATGAAACAATTCTTAATTAAATGAAATATCTTTCAACTGTGCGAGGGAAATCTTTTGTAGTAAACAGTTTTCATTGATGAAAATTTCCCAGCAAAATAACTAATTTATTTCTTTTTATCAAAAAGTAACATATATATATTTTTTAAAGGCTTTTTTTTCTTACTTTTATTTAAAATTGTTTATTTCGGCTGCGTGCATGTTTTTATATCATTGCGGTTCAAGTTTTATTTCCTGTTGTTGGTTGCTATTTTCAATTCAATACTTCTTTCGTAAACGAAAATCTTATTCTTGTCAGATTTTTTTTTTAATAAATGTTAAAGAGGTAAAATTAATTTCGTCATACACCAGTGATTTATTTAATTGGCATTTACGGTGTTTTCCATTCAATTATTTAATTTTTTTTTTCTGTTTCTAATTTTATGTATATTAACAGCAACAACAACCAACAACAACAAAAACTTGCAATCTTATGCAGTCATCCATGGATTTTTAACTCAGTTTAGACAAGTGTTTTGGATTGAAGCTCTGTGAAATAGGAGGAAACTTATGAAGGTACTAAACTTTATTCAACATAAAAACATAATTGAGTTTTATATATGAAACAGTGAGTAATTAGCATAAAGCTAATAAAGAAAACATGTCTTAATACAAGAGACAACTCCCCCTTTGCTTACTAACTTTCTGAAAGTTATGATTTTAAAGATTATGTAAATTTCTTTCTTTGGTTATATGATGTAATCTATTCGCATTTACATGGGGAGATGTAAATAATGATGTAATTTGAAACAAAGATTTGCTGCATGAAATGATTTTTAAAGTTATTGAAAGCTGCAAGAAATGAGTTCAGATTTATTTATAAAGATTATTTGTCTCGAAAGGTGCAAAAAAAAAAAGATTTACTTATCTTATTACTCATGAGATCATTTTGCTTACAACGAAGGAATTAATGTGAGTTTTACTTCTTACCTGTAATAAAATAAGAAGAAAAACGAAATCATTACATTATAACAGACAGTTCGCTTAGGAAATTAGGAATAAATTAGTGGGCGATTTATATGATATTAATGAGGTTTATGTTTATGGCGTTTATCAGCCTGTGTGTAAGATGTGTTAATTGCTTCAACAGCTGTTGTTGGGTGATAGGTTTTCAACAGACGTTCAGGTAATAGCATCAAACTAAATTTAAATATCTTTTATCGGACAACATGTTGCTTCTTCTTCTTCTTTTTTAGAAGTATCCGAAGCAGTCGATTTTGCATCGATTTTAAACAGTCTTTAAGGGGTAATAGACTGCGGTAACACATTTATTCAACTGCCCCTGGAGCAGGAGATTAGTGACTATCGGTAGCGACGCGTGTTCGCTGAATGTGCTCGTCTGTAATGCGTGCGTCCGCAACAAAAATTTGTGGAACTCGGTGCTATACCAATTCATATTGTTATGGGCTTTTGGATTTTTATAACACCATTGGCAGTTCATCGCCTTCCTCAGAATTTCTTAATATGGACGTGCTGATTTAACAGGCTGAGCCTCACAGCTCATGCTCATACATTATAGCCGCACTGCTGCGGCTGCATTTACACGATATTACGTTCAACACGCGATGTTACATTCCACATATTATGGCATCGATAAAAAACCTTAAAGAAAGAATCAAAATTTCTATATCTCACACAAACTTTATTTAATTTAAATTTAAATATAGCAGATGCACTTAATGATGGACCCTTTAGCTAGATGTACATGTGCATGTGCACACATGAATATTTGTCCCATTATATTTTGCTGCAGGCAACGAAAAACATACACGACTACGAAATATTAAGCGAACACACAGAAAACGCACATCTAACCTTGTAACAAATATTATATCCTTTTTGGCGAAAAGAAAAGAACTGAGAGAGTAAAATATTTTCCATATACACAGCAACATAAACAAACAACGCAAAAATAAATGCTCTTAAAGCCTCAAACCAACAATAAAAAGCAACAGCAACAATGTTAAAAAGGGAACATTTATTGTTGTTGTGACTCTTCCAACCACCCAAGTTGGCATCATTTCGTTTCCATTTGTTTTGTTGTTGTTGTTGTTTTTTTTTGCATCGTTTGCAACTGATTTCAGCTAAAAGTAGTGCAATGTTGCCTCTGAACAAGTTGTCATATTTAAAAGGAAGTATAAAAATCGACAATAATAAGCAGCACAAGAAAGAAACTATTCAAACCGAACTCATTTAGATGTCAAAAGGATGACATACTTTTTTTCTGCGCTGCGAGAATGAATGCGCGTTTGTATGGAAATCTCATCTAAAAAATTTTTAAATCATTTAAATTTTCCATAATTTATAGCAAAATAGTTTGAAGCAACCAGACGTTTGAGCAATATTGCATCTATACATAATACCGTATATGATATTTCAAATAGGAACTACGAGCACTATGATTGCTGATGGATATATCGGTCATGTGATTGAACAAAGTTTTTATTACTTTTTTGTAAGCAAATGATAAACTAGGTTTTGGTTTTTACTTATTGGAACACTTACAAGCACTCTCATTGCTGATGGATATATCGATCATGTCATTGAGCAAAGTTGTATATCAGCTTTATTTTCTTTCTTTAAGTAAATAATAAACTAGGTTTAGTTTTTACTCATTGGACCACATATATACATGTATATATATATATGCAGGGTGTTTTTTTTAGAGGTATAGAACTTCGAATTGAAATAAAACACAAGAAAATCGTTTTAATGTCCATCAATTTGGCTTTATTGGAAGGATAATTTTATGCCATTAATGTTTAAATATGATTTCGGGCATGTGGCCGCCGCGGCTGGCTCGAATAAAGCCAATTCTACAGGTCCAATTTTTGATGGACAAAAGTTGATGGACAAAGCTCCAATTGCTGTGCACGGTGGCGAATCGATTCATCTATGGTTAACCGAATTAATTGCTCTGATGACCATAAAATGGACGGAGCTTGCGGTAAACTTCGCGAACTGAACCATTATTTTCGAAATAAATTTGCACGATTTGCAAGCGTTATTCTTTTGTCAACCTGTTCATGATGAAATGGCAAACCAAACTAAATATTAATCACTTGACAGCTGACAAAATGGCCGCCAGTTAAAAAAGTGATGCCAACTTAAAGTTCTATAACTCAATAAAAAACACCCTATATATATATATGTATATGTTCTACTAGTGCTGATGTGTTATCGCTCCTATTACACTATTACACATTACACTAAATGATAAACCAGTTTCACGTCTCATCAAATAAAACAATTTATTTTAGTGGGTGACCTTGAGCCCCAAATAATTAAAACAAATTTTATAATATTAAAAAGCTGTAGCCAGGGTCACAAGTATTTCAAACAGAGACAAAACACCTTTTTAATTATTCGAAGAATGCAGATATGTAGCTTTTAAAACGCATTCAAATGTTTATACATAAATTTCTTCAAACCGTGTTGTGCGGCCTTACTGTCACACCAACCAACCCTCGTACTAATAAACTCAAATTGTTCAAACATATTATTCATCGTTTAATTAAAAATGTTTTGTTTGTTGTTTAGGGTGAGAGAAAAAAATATTTGACAAACATTTATTCAATAATTTATTCTGGCAAGTTTTTAGCCAATAAATTAAATTATCTCACCTCATAAAAAAAACGCTGTCACAAATGGAATTAAGCAAATATAAATTATAAATGCAAAAAATTTGGATTTAACAGGTTTTTAAGAAAGTATAAATTAAATTTTTCTGAATTTTTCTAACATTTTTGGCGCCACTTGGTTGTTGAAACCTAATTTTTTGCTTTTAATACGATATACAATAAAAAAAAATAATACTTTTAAGTTTATATCAATAAAAAATAAAACTTTTCGAGTTAATAAATAAAGTTTATCAAACGATTTAATAAGCAAAAAAGGTTTTTTATGAACAAGCCCTTTATTTTTCTATGGCAAAAAATTCTGTTTTAAACACAAGTTGAGAAAAAGCCAACATTGGATTATTATTTTTTTTATGCTGCTAATTAAAAACAAACATGTTTTTGATTGACGTGGAATGGAAAAAGATGTTTGTTTGTCAAGGCCAAGACATTTCAATTCTTTAAACAGGTGTTGCGAATTCTGTGCTCAAAACAAAATATAGGTTTTTGATGACGATGATCAAATGAGTTTGAACACTAAAAGAAATTTACAATGAACGATTTCAATGCAATATGTTTGCGGTCTTTCGAACCTTGTTCAGCAACCACTAAAAACGAATAACATGTAAGTTGGTCCACGCGGCGAATATTTATGTCTTTTTATAAACTTACTGACAAGGATTTAGGATTTTGACATGTGCACATGTGTTGCACCAGAGATTTTACCTACTATGAATGCGCTTTGCTTGCTTTAGACAGAAGTACATAAGTACATCAACATACATATATGTATGTATATGTATTTGATTTTAGGAATTGCATTCTTATTTTGTTACGACATTGAAATTCTAAAGCCAACCCTTAATGGATAATTTTTACAATATCTATCTACATTTTACACGCTTCTTGCATGTTTATTCTAAGTTATCAAATATAAAATGCATGCTCAAACATGTTTATAATTGTAATGCATGTATGTATGTATGTCGTTGTCTTAATTTATCCTGATTTGCAACCAAAAGAATTACCAAGCAGTAACAATAAAAAGCACTTAAATAGTTTAACAACAAAATTAGTGTCATCCCTGCCACAAAAAAGAGGACACCTTTTCACATTCAAATTCCATTAAAACAACAGACTATTGCTGTTACATGTTTCAGTTGAATTTTAGTTGTCTTCAAGCAACTGCAATGAATTGCAAACAATATTGCCACAAAACTTTGGCAGAGTCTAGCATTCATGGATTCCCCTATTTGGTGCGCCGGGAACTGCACTGGTTTGAAAAGGTCTTCTGGATGCTTGTTATCATATTGGCCGCTTATTTGTCCCTCGATATTTGTCTCAACCAATGGAAACGTTTTCGGGACAATCCAATTGTTTACGCCATGGAATTGGCGTGGGGAAAATCCGATTTTCCTTTTGTCGGCATAACTTTGTGTTCGGAGTCGTCAAGTGCGGAGGAAATGAATCGTATTATCGAGAAAAACTGGCACGTAACGGCGGCCGCAAATAATACTCAGTATAATTATTTCATGAACTTTTTGAAAGTTTTGAATTCTTTAAATATCTTGAATTTAAACAATTTAAACCCTTATGAAAATGACTCACATTTTAATCATTTAAAACTGGCGGACACTCTGCTGCATGTGAGTAAGATACACACAAAGAAAAGAGAATATTTGGTTCAGATTTATGTTTCATCATAATTATTAGATGCGACGTCCGTTTATAACCGGCAAAGAGCGCACCGATGTAAATCAGCGGTCTGAAACAGATTCATTACCTGCATTTGACATGGCTGGTAGAGAGCAAATTTATGCTCCTGCCATGACAGAGATGGGTATTTGTCGCACCACTTCGCAACTGACACGCTACACAAACCCCTTTGGAGAATTGTAAGTTTTGTTTTTTAAAATCAGAACTTCATCAGCAAAAACGAGGAGAAAACTGCAACTACAAAATTTAATTTTTGAAAACAAAAACAGTAGAAAAGCATCATAAGCATTTCCCTTAAACAAACTGATTAAGTTAAGTTTTAAAAATATCTGAATTAGCAAATATTCGCTGAATTAACGAAACTCCCTTACAGATTCGACAAAACCGTAGCTCTTGTACCTTGCAGTTCTTTTTCGTAGAGATCTGTAAGGTCAAGTTCGAAGTCATTGCAAAATAACCAAAACAATATCGTGTGGAATTCAAAACACCAAATCAAAACTGCTTCCATTATAATTTATTTTATGGTTTTTTTTTGTTTTGCAAAAAGTTTTAAATACGCACAAAATTTTTTTTGTCTTACTTTTCAGAAAATCTCTCAAAGTATCTGATGTCTATTTCTGTGACACAATGAACGAATGCAATACGAAAATTTTCCCTAAAGTGCATGATGCTGCGGGTCTTTCAATTGTAAGTAAAATAATATTCATGAAATGTTAAACTGTAGTTAAAAGTATTTTCACATCTCTCGCACAAAGTTTCTTCACAATGTGGAAGACATTGTGGCACCTAACGACAAGGGCACTACAAACCGACACGCCACCGCTGATGGTTCCTTGACCATTGAGCTATTATTGGATTTGACAACTGCTGAAGCGGAAGTCAGAAACTTGCCGATTGCCTATAGAAAATGTCGCTACAAAGATGAAAACAATTTAAAGTATTTTGAGGTAAAATTTGTGTAGGTTATTTAAATGAATTTATTGTAACAAACAAACATTATTTCGAAAGATTTATCGTCCTGGCTTGTGTCGCATTGAGCGCCGCATAAATTTGGCCATGCAAAAATGTGGTTGCAAGCCATATTTCTATGTTGTGGCACCCCATTTGCCGGTGTGCAATGTTAAGGGGATGGTGTGTTTGGTAAAAGCCAACTGGAACAAGCTGACAATCCACAATTGTCCCAATTTGTGTGAAGAGGAAACGTATGTAAGCATGCAAACGACAATGCAAATAGATGTATGTATGCTTTTAGCTAAACATAAAGTTTGCTATTAGGAGACATAAATAACCATGTTCTTAACATACTTCTAGGACTCGACTAAGTTCGAAAGCACTGTCATTGTGAAACTGTTTCTGCCGCGCATGGCTGTCAAGCGCCGTGTAGTGTTTAGCACAGATCAATTAATCATGTCATTCGGTGGAGCAATTGGCCTCTTTCTGGGTGCCAGTTTTATAAGTTTGTATGGTCTTTTGTATGACTTAAGTGAGTATATCTTTGGAAATCTTTGCTCGTGCTTGAGAAACAAAAGAAAGAAGAAGGAACTGTGATTGCAAGCCAAAAAGCGTATTGCTTTTGCCAGAGAAGTGTATTAAATTACAAAAAATTAATTAATGGAATTGCCCGTAAGCAGCTATAAGGCTAAGCATACTTTAAGGGTTAAACAAAAAATTGTTCCATAAAGGGCAAAAATATACTTTATGGCTTGACTTAAAAATGCAAATAATTGCATTCTTAAAGTGAAGCAAGAAATGTGGAACTAAGTACAAAACAAAAGATTAAAAGAGTTTTTTAATGGTTTCTTTTATTCTTAATATATTATACATACATACATATGTCAAATGTGAAGGCATATTTTAGTTAAATTTGGAAAAGAAAGAATTTAGCTATAAAACTAAAGTCTATAAATTATAGAACAACTAAAACTCAAAAACTATTAAGCCTTAAACGCTATTAAAATGTTTTTGTCTTTAATTTAGGACATGAAATTTGCAGCACATCGAGTCGTGGCGGTAAATTTTACAGCTTTTAAAATGTTTATAAATAAAAAAATAGATATATCATTAGTTTAATGTACAAAAAGCGCATGTAATAATTTTTTTTAACTTTTTTGCTTTGAGAATTTCAGAATATTGTAGCGAAATAAACACAATCCGTGTGAGCAATTAACAAAATTCGTTTTTTATTTGAAAAACTCATGGATGCCCTTATGTAGGGAATATGACTGCATTTTTCAATGACTATTGCACAGATCCGGTTCAAATTGAGCAATGGCATCTATCGTTTATGTTGAGCCGCTGGCGCAAAACTCTCATCCAAATGTGACATTTTGTGCATGCATAGTCACCTGCTGAACTTCATGCGGGCTGCCTGGTTGTTCCATATACGACAATTCTGTTACTCAACGTGGTTAGTGATTTCTAAAATGAAAGGATGATTTTCGGCCAAAAGTGAGGTCGTCAACATCTACTTGTCCAGATTTGTCGGTGTTACTTGATTTATTAATCTCCCGAAGAGAAGATGAAGCATAATGGCAGTGAAAAGAATCCTTCTAGGCCAGAGCCCCACTATTATTCATTCCTGCAACACTTGTTTTAATGAATTTAATTAGCAATTTTTTTGGTGATTTTAAAATTATTTAATTCAATAATTTGGTTAATAATAATTAAGGTTAACAAACTAAAAACCAAATACTAAATTTGTTGAATTTAAGCTGTAACGAAAATGCATTTCTAAAACGAAAAATAACCCTGTTTGGACTGCAAAACTGCAAAAAAGAACAATTTATATACAATACAACAGCACCCATTGCAGAGGGTTGCAATTATTGATTTTATGTTTGCAACACATGGACTGCCTCTACTCCACTTGAGTGTTTCAAAGACATGTGATCTCGAAATCGCAGCAACAATTGCAACTGACAGACCAAACAGTTGATTTCGTTTTATTCATTTCATCATTGAAAAATTAAAAATGAATTGACTTGTATTAGAGCATAAATAAAAAAGATGCATGACAATTTAAATAAAATGTGTTCATTTTATTTTAATCAATGCAATTTAAAACATCTTAAAACGTCTACAGCGCATAAAAGAAGTGCTTAATGAAATGAAATTGAGGCCTAAATAATTTGCTTCATTTTTATGACAATATACGTACGTACATAGTAAAATTTATTGTTCTTGTGTCGGTCTAAAATAGGGTAATTGAAGAAAATGGAAAAGTTGTACTCGTTTCGTTTTGGGGAAGGAATAAGGGTGGAAAAGGCGTAATTCAATGAAAGTTCGTTGTTACGGGCGGTTGTGTTTTTCTTCTTTCAGGAAACAAATTAAAAAAATGTACTTTCAACTTGAATAAGATTGGCGTACAAACACGTACATATTCAATAGGTTTTCTGCACCACATTTAGTAGAATATTATTTACTAAAATTTTGAAAAAATTTTACGCCTAGGAAAGTTTTATTTAAAAGCTTTTACTTACAATCATTTTATAAAAGTTTTACATAAAATTTATTTTTCCATAAAAGTGAATTTTACCTCAAATTTATTTTTTCCATAAAATTTATTATACGAAACCTTTTAATAGTTTAATGCCAATGATTTAGTATAAAAATCTTTTCCTATTTTGCAAAATAATAGAATAAATTTGATGTAAAAAATGTTAAAGAAAGTTATTTTTACAGTCTTCTTTTAAATAAATTTGATTATAAAAAAATATTCCCCTCAAGGAAAATGTTTAATAGTTAGACAAAATAATAAACTTTATGTGAAATATGTATTTAAAAGGCAAATTTCTTATTTAAAAGCTTTGCAATAGTTTTATAAAATATTTGATAAAATTGTAAATACAAACTATTATTAATAGATTTTAAGCAAAAAAATGTACGAAACCAAAATTTTCCAGGGAGGGAAACTTTAATTTTAACAGACAAAATAATAAACTTTATGTAAAACATGTACTATTTAAAAGAAAGTTTATTTTACAAGCTTTCGATTAAATAAATTGGATTATAAAAAATTTCCCATCAAATCTAAAAGCTGTGCCAATATCTTCGGACATTGAAATTTGCATACATTTGAAGCGTCAAAAAACAAATTCGCAGCTCAAAATTGAGTTCTTTTTTTTTAACAATTTGGTATATCAGTTTCCACATTTTCTTGCAGTAGTTTACACTGAAATTTAAAACTGTATCGCAAATAAGAATTTTCGTTTTTCAAAATGCTTGCAAACGTCAACTTTCGATATTAAGAAACATCACATATAAAATACCGGTATATATACATCTATATATATATATATATAAATATAAAATTAACAATATTTTTTTTGTATTTTTTTCCCCTCTTTTAAATTTCAACTCTTAGGAAATTATTATTATTTTTTTTTAATCTAGCTCAAGTTAAACTTATTATTCACAACTTAAAAAGACTTTCAAAGTATTCCTTTCAAAACCGCAATGGAAGTGGAAAAATAGTTAGTTTTCTTTTTGAGTGATAAGAAAAACCGTTTTCAAGGGGGTAGGCTAAGAGGAAAACTATTTAGAGAAAAAGTGAAAAGTATAAGTACGTTTAAGATGAAACAACTTAAAATTTTACTTGGAGTCATCGTTACAGGCCGCGCTGCCAGCCTTCAAACGATTTATTTTCATGTGGTGAATAAAAAATATTTTTTGTTTCTCTTTAATCTGTATTAATTTAACATGTGCCAAGTTGGTGGTTGGTTGTTGGTTGTTGTGCTGATAGGACACAGGAGGGGGAGAACAAATGCGAAGACTGACTTAACTGGCAGGCATTTAGTTCAGCCAGTCATTCAATGAGTGAAGTTAGTCAACAACTTAAATTGTAAATTGGTGTTTTGTGCAACACAATAAAGGCTTCTTTACTGCTACGACTTTGTTGAGGGATTAAAATTGAAAAGAAAGAAACATTTAAATGTCGCGTGCTAAATCTTAGCAAATACCAAGATATAATATAGCAAAAATAAGTTTTTCATATTCGTAGAACAAGCCATCAATTTGCCAAAAAGCGATTTTTCCAAAACTCCGATTTTATCTTGAATCAACGCGGCAAATACGGTGATTTGATTTCAAATGGAAAACTTTTTATACGAATGTCATACCTTCTTGATTACAATGACTAATAATAATATCATCAGTTTTGATATTAACCGATTAACTTTAAAGCAGATTATTACTATTTGTTGTTACAACATTAATGAATTTAGAACAAAATATAGTTGTTTATAGCCTTCTTTTATAAAACTGTGATGTGACAAATAGTAATATTTGAAATCATATTATGCTACAGCTATGCAATTCAGCAACATTTGTTTTGCCACTATTGTCACCCCAAACAAATATGGTTCTTAAATTTGATTTTGATTCAAATCTGTGTCAGTCTGTGCGCCAGTTTTGTTTTTACACACAATTTTCATTTCTCGATCGGTAGCTTTTCGGCTCTTCTGTGTCCAAGCTGGTTTTTATTAATCCTTTCATTTTCCATTTCTTCCATAATTTTCATTATTCGATGTTATTTGGCGCAGTGCCAACTCCAGCAGCAACATTTAAAGTAATTTAAATATTTTATTACCATTTAAAAAATAAATTTTGATTAAACATCTAGACGGGTGCAATTTTCTGGTGATGCATTCGCTCGTCTTTTGTCCTAATGTTAAAATTTCTAAAAGTTTTATTTAAATCATTTAACAATAAAAAAAAATTAAATAAAAACGAAACAAATTGTTGCTGTTGTTGATTTTTTTTTTCTTTTTCAAAACTGAACACACAAACACCAACAACTGAGCAAATATTTTGTTCAGCTTCTTTTTTCATACGCCTGTTTAAATTTTTGTGTTGATGTCTGATTTTGTTTTTCCACTTTTTGTGCAGCACGAAAATCTTTTATTGTGGTAACAATACAAGTTGAATAAACACTAAAAATAACGAACCCAACCATTTCTGTACTTAGACCAACAAACTCTAGAATTTAAAAAGTATAAAAATAAACGCGAAAAAAGAAAAAAAGTTCATTGAAGTCTTGTATACACACACAACTTGGCCTGAGTGCGAATCAGAGCAGAGCGCTGCGCAAAATATAAAAAGGAATTACTTCAATGGAAATATATGTATGTGTGCATTTATATAAATATTTATATGTATTTATATATGTATGTATATATATGTGTATATGTAGGAAAAAGAAGCACTAAACATAAAAGTGGCAGTAGAAAAAAACAGAATTGGTTTTCTTTGCTTAATTCTTTCCACTTTGGTATCTTAAAGATATAGATTCTATTTTCGAACGCTTAAAGCCATTCAAAAGCAAACAAACTCAACAGTTTTTAGGCGATTGTTCAATGATCCTAATGATGACGATGATGATGGAGCCAAAATACTTAAAAGCAATAAACAAAAATGCTAAATAAATCGTTTATTTTTTATTTCTTTGCTACCAGGAAAAAACCGCTTGAATATTAGAAAATCATTCTTAAATTGTTTACGTTTACTTTTGTATCAGAAATAATTTAGTTGGCTGCTGTTACCAGACCATAAAAAATAAAGTTTTTGTTCCCCCTCTCCTTCTCTCTCTCACTCCCTCTATTCATATATAATTTCTAGGAAGTTCTGCTAAAGCAATTAAAAGTTCGAATACGAATATTTTACATAAAATATCATTTTTTTCTTAATATAATTTTGTTTTAAGCTTGAGTTCACTTCAAAAAAAGAGGTTTGGACTATAACGGAGTATTCTTTTTTTTTTCTTTGCTCAAAAAATAAATCACGATTTTAATGTTTTCATTATTATTTATGAAATTAATGTTATTAAATGATAATTTTTATGATAAAAATCTTGAAAATTTTAAACAGTTGGCCAGCTGGAGCTTCAAGTCAGATAGACAGACAGACAGACAGGCAGGCAGAAATATTTCAAAGCATCAGTGAACTTGTACGAAAATTAAGGCAAAATATTTTATTAATTTAAGAAAAGTGAGGTAATGTGGACAGAAAATAATAATATAATAAATAACTTTTGCATTTGATTGCAAGAATTTAACTGGTATAATTAAAGCTGTAATTATATTAATTAAAAATTTAGTTGGCATCATTTATGGCGGTAAATATTTATATAATAATGTCGATATTCATTCTTTCTGTATATTAATCTACAGATTAACAGCGAATACTTTTATTACGGAAAATAAAATACAACTACAAAAGATTCTTTCATTGCGGAAAATAGAATACTATTACAGTAGAATCTCGCATATTAGAACACTCATTAATTGAAATTTAAAGAAATTAAATACATTTAATGCTTTGAAATTGGAAATAAAAACTTAAATTTGCGAAAATTTAATTGCAAACAACTCAATTCTTTGAGTGATTTTTTTGGGCATTTTTTACAGACAAATCGCCTGCTGGTGTTATGGCAACATCACATTAAAAGGGGATTCGCACGGTGAGAATAAAAATCTTATGACAGATTTTTTTAGGTTTACCCCATTGGAAAATTTCCTCAAAAAGTTAATTTTATCTTCTTTAGTTTCAGTTGTTCACAGATGCTATTCTTTGTTTGCTTTATTTGTTTACATAAAAATACATCCCTGATCTAATGATGTGTGAAGGAATTTGAAAAATTAAAAAGAAAAAACGATGAAAGCCGTACGACTGTAATATTTTCATCCGTATTTTCTTTGTATGTGGTATGGTTTCAGTACATATTAAGTTTAGGAGATACCCTGCGTGCTCTTCTACTCAAAAATTTTACTTATCGTACGAGTTGTATTATCGTGTAAATCCCCTTTAAGGTGTAAGGGCAATGTAGGCGGCAATCGCCGAACGCCGACGGTGGCAGTATTAAACGTGAATCAAAGATTTCTTTGTTTACAAAATTATTCATGTAAAGAGTTTGACGTATCACATGTCCTTTTCTTTACTACGAATATGACTGTTATACAGGCCCTATTGAAGTGCTAAAGTGACTTAATCACCAGAATCGTTACGTACGATTTGCTTTTTAATTTTAACTTAAAATGAAAATGATTAAATCTTCTTTATCCACTTTATTTTTATATACATATTTATAAGAAAAGAGTCCAGAAATTTGCAAATTTCGAATATTCGAGTTGTCTTAAGAGCAAAGTCCTTGTAATTCCCTGGCCTCTAATTGTGGTCAATGTATTCATGATAACGAAGAAAGAGAAAAGAGAAGAGAACGCAATAGAGAAAACATGATAATAATTCAACTCAAATACTTTGTAAGGCAATACGCATCAACTATAGAATTACAATTTCCAAATACGAACAATAATCACAGTAAATAATTGTTGCAACAATAAAGTTTTGCAAACAAAATAACCAACTATCTCATGTGCCACTAAAAATATGCAGATACACACATACATGGATACATACATACATACACGTCATTACTCGTATCTGAAACTATTTTCAGTGGAAAATTTAAACAACGAGTGCGAGTGTCTCCGAAAGACTATCGTTGTATATTTAGAGTAGTGCTCGCATCTCAGTTACAGTAGTCGTATACAGTTGCATGATTTATTACAATTTCCTAATATTTTGTTGACTTCAAAATAGCAGCAACAACAACTTGGGTATCTGTTTGTAAGCTTCAACCACACAATGTAAGTAGTACAGCATGAGTAACAATTACAACAAGTATCGAGAGCGATCAAGCTTTTGAAAAGTGCTGTTATGATGGAGAATTTTTGCTTTTCTTGTTTATATCTTTAATTAACTGCTTTAAGTGCCTGGTTGGGACTTTTTCACTTCTAGCTGAGTTTTTAACTTAAACTTAAAAGAAAACATTAGTTTCAATGAATAATTAATAAGTGCAATAATAATAGTAGCCGCTACTGTAAACAAGCCCTAAATAAAAGCAAATTCAGAACAAAAATATTTCGAATTTTTAAAATTAATTGAATGCATTGAAATTGAAAAATCAACGGACCGAAAGACAAAGCAAACACAGCTACTCGAGCACCTGCGCATTTCACTTTAATCGAATTATTCGATTCTATCCCACTGCAAAAACAGACGAAAATAGCATGAAACTTTGATATGTATCGAAACAGGCGGAAAATCTCATACTTCCATCAGAAACAAATAGATATATAAATATGTATGTAACTAAAGGCAGGCGATGCCTTAATGGGGCACAAAATGAGAACAAAAAACTGATTTTGCTCACATCCAGGATTCGCAATTAGGAAAACTGGTTTGCTTTTAGGCTGTTTTCTGTTGTTCAAACAAATGGTGAACGTTAACCTCGTTGTCGCGTAACATCTTTAAATTTTAAAACTTTTAAATATTACAATAGCCGAAGCCATGGCAAAAATTTGGCAATTGTCAATTTTAACGAATTTTTATTTTGAAAAATTCTTTATATCAAGAAATCTTTTTCCTCACCAAGACTTTCTAGTTTAATGATTCTATATTTTATTTTTTTTACGATTTTTTATATTTCGACGATTTTTTATTTTGACCAAGTTTTTATCTTTATGTTTGCTGACCTTTTATTTTGATAATGTCTTTTTCTTGGACACTCTCATTTTCATAATTTTTTATCTTGACGATTTTTTAATTTTTGGTAGTTTTTATTTAACGATTTTTTTCATAACGAATGTCTAATTAGTCCTTCTATGTCTATTAAGTCCTTCTTCTTCTTCTTCTTCTTTTGGCGCTACAGTCCGGGGTGAACCTGGGCCTCAACCAACAAGCTTTTCCAGCTGGCAAGGTCTTTAGCCAGCGTTTGCGCCATCGATTCCGTGGGCGTCCTCTAATGCGTTGTCCCACAGGTTCGGAATCGAAGTCCTTCTACTTGATATTTATGCCTTTCCCCCTTTCTCAAAGCTTAAGGGCAACGCATTTGTATTTTGTTTTAACCATTTTTGCCCCTATTTTACAATTTTTCATTACGATGATTTAACCCATTTAGTTTATAAATTTATTTTTGAAAAATATGGTATTTTACATCTTTGTGCAGAAGCAAACACAAATTGTTTCTAAGATTTTTCAAACAACGCAACTGAAATGTAAGAGCATTCTATACGCTTTGAACCCCTCCTCAGTGTACGCTCCTATTTGACAATTTGAATAATTACATTGTTTTATTCCAACTTTGTTCTCATTTGATTTAATCGTGACAGCTGTTAGAATGGAAGGAAGTTTTGTTTTGCAGATAATTCGCCGTTTGATTGGTTCAAAAATTTCATTGTTGGTTTTCTTGCCCACAAACCCACTGTAGCGGAGCACCATATACTTGTATACCAGCCGAAACCAATCTATCGCTTATTTTATGTTGTTGACATTTTGTGCTTTTTGCAGGTAGTAAGTTTATCGATGCTGCTGTTGTTGTTTTTGCTGAAAGCTGTCATTACAGACTATTGTTGTCGTTGTTGAAAGGAGCCAATAAAAACCCGCACCGACAGCACCACCACCGCCACCAACAACAACAGACTGCTGGCAGCTCTACCACGCGGCAATGGCATCGTACACTTCTTACCGCCAGCATCGATGTCGTTGCTTAAAAACGTTGGCGGCATTTTAGACAAATTATTGTTGTTGCCTCATTTTTATCTTAAATTGTTCATTTCAAAGCTTTTCGTATAGACAAAAAAAAAATTCTGAATAATTTTTTGTGCGCGTGTTTTTGTACTTGAATCAGTGTTGGTGCAAAGACAACGAAAAAAAAATCTGTCTGAATTTGAGTGAATGTTGGTCGTAATTTTGTTGGTTATCGATAATTTATGTGAGCAGGAAAAACGCGATAAATATTGTTTTTATTTAATGTTGCAATCTGTAAAAATTTAGTTTGTGTCTCGAATCCTTTTTAAATAAAAATGCATATATGTATGCATGTATGTAAACCTTATCCCTGTCATGATTTTAGTTAACTAAAAATCAGTTCATGGCTGATACAAGATGAGCTATAGGTGGCTCAAAAACCAACTAATTTTCTATGCTATCAGTTTTTACATGGAATATCCTAGGAATGAGCCAGTACTACTCACTCGCTCTGCATTAGTTTCGACTAACCACTAACCAGCTCACTGTTAGTTAGTTTATGGCACATGCGATTTTTTTTTAACGAGCATCAGAATAGCCGAGTTCATTTTATTTGTAACTTTAATGTATCAAAAGACGGCGACAACTCGCTCATCATCTACGCATCAGCTTTTAGTTAGTCCATCAGTCAGTCGCAAGTGCGTTGGAAAAATAGTAACTTTATTACGATGTAGCTCACAAAATCGCGTCAGGGATATATCCTATTGTTAATGTTCGACACTTTGTGAGATAGACCCTAAATTTTGTTTTCGTTGTTTTTCAATTTGATTGGCTTGAGTTTCGTTTTTAATTTGCAAATATTTTATGTATGTTTTTTATCTATGTATATTATTTGCATTTTAGCAATTGTTAAATTTGCAGTTGCACACACAAACACAAATCAAACACAAAATCTTTTAGACTTTTTTTCTAATAAATTTTCTTCAGAAATCTTTAGAGATAAATTCGTCTATTTCACCTTTAAGTTTTTGTCTGTAAATTATTTTAGCTTTTTGTACTCATTTATATCTATTTTCGAATCTCTGTTGCATTTGTATTATTTTGGCATTTGAACAAATGCAGGTAATTCGGTTGCTGCGTTGCGTTTCGTTTCACTTTGTGCTTGTTGTTTTTGTTTAGCATTTTGCCGGCAATAGAGAAAAAAAAAGAAAACGATTTTTTACTATTTTTATTTCAGTTTAGTTGTTAACATTTAAACATTTTCAAACTTATTGTGCTGAATGATGGGTTACAGAATTTGCAAAATAAAAAAATATTCTTCAATTTCATTAAATTTATTTGTTTAAGACCGTAAACAAGCAAAAAATGGAAAAGAAAAGAAAACAGCATCATGCAGATTTTTTTTTTAACGGCAAGAGAACTTTTGCAGAGCGAATGAAATTAAAAATTAAACAGCAAATATTAATGCGCTTTGTTTTATATCAAAATGTAATTATTGAAAAAAATGAGCAACAGTTTTTTATATACGAGGGCATTTTGATAATTTGCAGAACAGAACGCGGCACTGTTGCCAGTCGACTTTTAAGGAAATTAGCATTTGAAAGCCATTGAAAATAAATACGCAACGCCAAATGAAACTGGAATAAAGCGAATTTCATGTACTGAAAAAAATAGAAAAACCATGAGGACTCAGCAGCACCATTAAAATATATTTTACTAAATCACGCTGTAATAAAGACATCAAATGTTCCGATCCCATGAAAGAAGTTGTCACTAAAAAGAAATCAATAATCTTTTTGTCTAAAATATTATTTATTTTCATTAAACATTTTTACGGATTCAATAAAAGTTTTCCTTCTTTTATTTCGATGTTTGTTTAAAGAAACGATAAGGGAAGTGGTATTTGCGTGAAGAAGGTGTACAGAGGGAAGAATATATCGTCAAAAAATTACATATTAAAAATGGTTACACAGAAACTAATTTAAGAGTTAAAAAAAAGTTGAAAAAACTGCTCTTTTTCAAGACACAAAAAAATTGCCTAAGATATTCCCAGTCTTCTTAAAATTAATTATTTTGTTTAATTTGTTTGAAGCACCACAAAAAACACGCACTCAGAATCTTCGTTCATCGCTACATTTTCTCTCATCATCGACTTGCACTTAATTGGAAGGTTAATTAAGCATGAAAAAAACAAGCGAAACACTAAACAAAAGAAACTTGTAGATGTGAAAAAAATCTATTGAAATGATAAAGTATCAGAACAGAATAATAACTCAGTAAATAAGTGTTTAAAAACAAATGTAATGAGTTTGTATTGAAGACTATTAATAGAAAGTACAAAGATTCTATGTATTTATGTTCTACAACGCTGATACTGGGTGCCAAAAAGCTGTATTTACATTCAAATGGAATTGCCAGAACGAAATACACAATAAATTGGTGTGTGGATCAGTTCACGATATGTTAGAATTAAAATGTGTAAATCTTGCGTTTAAAACAAATTAACAAACGAATTAACACACGCACTTCACCAAAAAGCAAACGATTCAATCACTCACTCAGTCAGTCAGTCAGTCAGTCAGTGAGTCGGCCAGTCATTTAACGAGAAGCCACAGAAAAATAAAATTCACTACACGCAGGAGGTGGAATAAGCCCAGATTATTGTGCAGCACAATCTTTATGAGTTTCAATTTGTAGTAACATTAAAGGTTACAAAAACTTGAAAGATATCTAGAGAAATGTAGACCGTTTGGCAGCAGTTTGAACGATGAAAAGACTTATACACAAATTTTGAACTAGAGTGGAATATAATGTACTAATACGTAGAAAAAGATATCACAACTCATTAAAAAAAATTTGTTTGTCTATAGATCCGTTTTTTTTTTGTGTACTTTTTAGAAATTTAGAACGCTAACGATCGAGTTCCTGAAACAGCTGGTGAATGTTTAACTATATAATCACTAAAAAAAATTACATCATCTTTGAAAGACATTCTGTAATAAACTGACCAACTTTTCATTTTAAGTGCTTGTTCTGTAGAAATTACACAGCCCTCTAATAATAATTTATGGACAATTATTAAAAATGGTAATTTTCGTGGTCAGTGCATTTATGGGTGGTTGTGAAGCAACATCTTCTCGTCCACAAATTACGAAGCTGTTGGAAAAACCTGGGCTTTTGGAACTCGTGCACGTCGCTTAGTAACAAGTGAGACCATTGCTGTTGTAGTCCAGAGTAGAAATTCCACGTTTAGTCATTTTATATCAAATTTTGGAATTAATCAATTCACAAACGACCTACAAGTAGACTTAGATCTTAAAGGTTCTAAAATTAGACTTATATATGTACGTGTTAAAAAGAATCAGCCCATAAGACTATTAAATTAAGTTATTATATGTTAAAAGGACTTAGGGCTTAAAAATACAGGTCTTATGAAGACTTAGGTCTCACAAAGTCTTAAAAAACAGTTTGACCTAAATAAACTTAGATGTAAGAAGACTTAAATATGTCTTCGGAAGTCTGAGGTGTTAAAAACACGTAGGTCTTAGGTCCTAAGAGTATTACAGTTCGGTGGACACAACAACTTACTCTCAGCGACCTTCAACAATTTCGTGTCTTTCTATTATATTGTACTGCATATGTAAGCAAATTTTATACTTCAATTGATTGATTGATTTGTAAGAGCAAAAATAACCAATTAATGCATTAATAAATTCAATTAAATTGAATGTTGGGGTCAAAATCCACGACACAAATAATAACAAAACAACTTTTCTTTTTTTTCTGCATTCAATCCGCTTATAACGGATGTTACCGTTTTAAAATCATTTAAATTTACTACCAGTATAATTCTCTTTATACGTCTCAAACAAAAAAAAAAAAAACTGCATAAAATTATAAGAAAAAAACCGTATCATAAACAAAAACCTAGTGGCAAATTAAAACAATTATGCTGGTTGTCTAGAGAGAATTTTTTCAAATGAAATATATTCGTCCGTAGGTTTTTATAGCCGACCTTGTGTACAAACACATTTATTTCAATTTTTATTTAGATATTTTTTGGTTTTTGAATTTTTTTTTGTAGTCGACAGTTTTCACATGGCCAATTTGCATTGGGCTCTTTTTTTTGCATTTTTTTTTTTTTTGGTATAAACTAAATTTATTTAGAGTAAGTTCTTGACATACTCAGAATAAACGTGAGCAGCACAACAACAACAAAAAAAGCTAAAAAAAAAATATTTCATTATAAACAAAAATAATACTTTTAATTACAATTTGTAATTTGATAGTTTTTGTTATTTTTTTATTTTACGACAACGATTCATATGACAGATTTTGAGAGCTTGGGAGTGTGTGTGTGTTATTAAAATCATACGCATGCGCACACTGGTATTGGCATGTTTGTCCCGGTTCAGATAGTTCAACTTGTTTTGAGCAATTCCTTTATCATTTTCCCTTAAAGCTGCAAACAAACAATATATCTACATATGTATGTGGCTGTTTTTTGTGTGTTACCTACCTGTAGACTAACGCCTACGAAATTTCGGCATATAGACAGCTGGAAAACACACACAAAAATCAGCTATATTATATTTTCTTTTAGAGCTGCCTTGAAATTCTACACTTCGTGACGGTTCATTTTATTACATTTTTAGGAAAAAGAATTTACTATCGTTTGGAATGGAAAAATTCAAGTACGGAAAACTAGAAAGTCATAGAAAAAAATGTATCCCCAATCTATAACTGTGTCATAAAATTCAGTCTTAATTAAACTGCAACAAAGAATGCAGAGATCTTGCAAATATATGTATTAACCTGCTCCAGTACAAACAACTCAGTCGTACTAATTACCACTTGTCTTTCCCCTCCACAAAAATGTCAGTGTCTGAACAGGAACTTTTTTAACGTGACAGTTTTCAACAAAACTTTACATGAATAAATAACGTATGTTTATGTGTGCACATATTTTTTATATGAACAGGTGTTTTTATATTTAAAAAAAAAATCAGTTTTTATAACATAAATTTATAAATGAAATTTAAGTCAAGTATAAAATTATAATTTTTTTTTTTATACATACAGCATTGTTTAGTTTGTACTTTGGTTCATGATTTATTTTTATTTCGTAGTAAGAAAATCTTTCAAATTTAAATCTTATGGGGTTCGCTTTAACAATTAAAGTTTAGTTTGAAAGTTTTTGCGCAGCAATAAAAAGTTCTTTCTGCTGTTTATTTTCTTTTTTTTTATCAAAATAAAACTTGTAGATGACTTAATGTTTGAATTTTTAGCAGGCCTTCAAGTTCATTATACTTCAATAGAGATCTGGCATATCAGAGCACATGCCTTGTCTTGTCATAAATATGGCTGCAAAAACAAGAATTTAATTGTTGGTAATTGATGAGATTGAAGGAAAGGCCTTTCATTAAGCGCTTTTTATGATTGAAATTTTTAAGTCCAGCTAGTGACTCATATGAATGTTGTATGAATACAGGTCCAAGTCACTAGGAAAATATTGTCAAGCTGAATTTTTGGCGAACAAGCATATTTCTTGTGTGCAGTAAAATAGAGGAAGAATGCAGAAAAAAAACTATATTAATAAAATAGTGCTGTTGCTGAATGACAGCCAATTCGAAACATGAAATTGGAAAAATATGAACCCTGTTGAACGCTTTATCACGGTTCGTGGCCATTTATCAAACTAGGCTGAGTAAATAACAGCCAATTCGACTGAAGAAGTTTTAACAATACGAGTCCGCTGTCAGTGAGCAAAGATCGTACCTCCTTATTAGAAAACGGAAATTCTCTTATTATTCTTCCCTTTAAGGTACAGTTTTTTTTTACTGCATTGAAAGCAGAATTCAGAGATACATATTTTGTGGGAATATGATTGGGCATCACAAAAACTTTAATTAATTCAGTAATTGGAATCTATCATTTTATTTTGGAATTTATCATTTTATTTTTCAACTATTCATATTTTTCTAATTAAATATGATTAATAATAATGATGCAGTCAATAAGAAATTACAAAAAATTACAAAAAAAAATTCATTAATTCAGTAAAAGAATTTATTGGTTTTGTGCAAAAAAAAAAACGGGGAATGAAAATTTCTAAAAAAAAAAATGATTAATTCAGTTAAAGAGTTCATTGGAATTGTTAAAAAAAAAATTAAGTTGATCAAGTGTTTTATGAATTTAATCAAAAGAAACAACAATAGATTTGCGCCCTAATGCTTAAGTGTTACCCTAATATTTTCCATAAATCTGTTTTGACTCTACTACAGTGGTTGGCGTTTAAAAAAAAATATTAAATTTAATGTGAGAGTGTACAAATTTAAATATGCTGTTTTCATACAAGAATTAAAACGTATGTCAATGACTTACAAAATTCAATTAAAGCGTGGGTATCCTCTTGTTATTCAAAACAATTTATTTATAAACTTATTAATTGAAAACGATCTGTATTTATTCAATTAGATTCGTTATAAAAAATTGGAAATAAAAAAAAAACAAAAACTTTAAAATCTTGTACTAAGACAGATATATATTGACAAACAAATAGGGTAATTAATACAAAAACAAACTTATGTGTGTCGGCGGTAAAAAACGATGTTTGTTTTAAGAAAACTAAAAGGCTAATAAGACAGTGCCACGGCTTTACGAAAAAACTTGTCCGGAAACTGAATCACATTGTGTTCCATTCAATTTTGCTTTCTAGTAATAATTTTTAAATGACATTCATATTGTCATTAAAATTAAGGACATTTGCTTTTTTTTATTGATTTTGAAATCGTAGAAATAAACTTTTTGACTAAAAAAATAAATTTTTTCACTAAAAACAATTTTTATGTTTGACGTTTGTTTAATGAAATGGGTAAAAAATGTAGTTAATTTAGCAAATTTTTTGTTCGAAAATAAGTTGAAAATAATCTTGGATTTCATATTTCTTTGATTGGAAACCTTGGCTGGTTTTTTTTTTTTTTTTTTGTAAATAACAGTTTTTGCAAAATGTTTACTTTTCAAATTTATATTCACACAATTTGTTAAATCATTCAAAGAAAAAGCGCTTCGATAATATAGTAGTTCGCCAACGTGTAGAAGCACAAAAAAAATATCACTAAGCCAACCAGCAGATTGTATTCCTGATATCTCGGAACTTAAATAAAAAAAAAATTAAGTTTTGCAATCTCAAAAATATTAGCAAACGTTAACGTTGAGTATCGAGGTTGACTGTTCCTCGATACATTTTTAGAATTTTAATTTTGAGTTTTACTTTATAATTTCGCAGGAATAGCAAATATTGCTGCTACTCACCTTCATGTCATTGATTATCTGCTGAAATAGACTCCCCAAAACGGAGCTATCCCTTTCCATGCTCATTTCCATTTTGATGATTTTATTTTACTGGTTTGTTTGTAAATCGTTTGATTGCTTTTTAAATCGGATTAATTGACATTTAATTTAATATCCAAAACTAGTCTTTGAATTGCCAAAAGAAATATAAAAAATAAAGAAAATTTTAAATGAAAACACTATGATTTTTTTTTTTTTGAGTTTTACAAATTAACCGAAAAACACACTTATTTTTAAATATAATTGTAGATTTTTTTTTTGCAGTTGCAGAAGTAAAACCTTCTTAAGTCGTTTGGTTGCTGTAAAAGCTATACATAAATTGACGAGACATTTTTGTAAGTCTTTTGTAAAAAAGTCGATTTAATTACGATGGATTGGTGTTTGGTTTAACTTTGATGCGATCTGAAAATAAAAAGAGAAAATAATAGCAATTAGGGAAAAATTACAACAACAACAAAAATAATTAAATAAGTCTAAGGTATTGGCATTAAAAAAATAAAAACAAAATCCATCCAGTAACCAAGAGAATTAAAAGAAGACGCCTTAAAGAAATACAACTTCAAGGAATTTAAAATTTATTATTATTTAAAATTGCATATTTATTACTATTTTGTTTTTATCTTTTTCTTAAACTATTACACTCAATCATTATTCTTTCTGTAGCAATCTCAGCCCCTCAGCGAGAAAATACATGATATAAATTTTAGGTCATGCAAAGAAGAAGCGCGAACAAGTGCGGACAGACGGCAGAATGTCAGCAGAACGGAAAAGCGCTACAAAAAAAAACATGTATATGAATGTGTTACAAATCATACTTTTTATTTAATTTCTTTTTATTATATTATATTTAATTTTTTTATGCAAGTATTCACTCATATGTTGGAAAACAAAAAAAAAATAAACTCAGATTGGATGTATGAATATTTTATGAAAACTGCGTGACTTTATCACACACAAAAAAAAAACAAGAAACTAATTTGAATGCGTTATTTTGCGATAATAATAAAAATGTCTATATTGTGTCAGTTTTATGTTTTCAAAATGATAAATTCTTGTAAACAACAGAATCGACTTCAGGCAGTTTCATCACAAACAATCAAGTCGCAGTCATTTAATATTCATACATTGATTTAAACATGTCAGTCCACCATAGACAATAGAAAAATTTGCTTTTATTTAGAAATTTAGAAATATATTTTTTTTTATTAAAAATTCACTTAATTAAGGCTGATATGAAAAATCAGGATAATAGAGGATGTTTCGACAAGAACTTTGTGGGGTGCATGCATTTAGTGCATGTTCGGCCAGCATGAAAGTAAAAAATACAATGCAATTTCGATCATTTCAAGTCCCCAGCTGATTGCAGGGATGAAAAATTGTGTTCCTTTTCATTTGTTATTTCGCTTTAATCAATCAATCAATCGTTTGCTTTGGGTTTTTAAGCCCCAAATAGGAATATTTAAATAACACATGCCACTTAAAAAATTAAGTATAAAAAAACGAATTTTTTAAACCCTAAAATGGGTCACACGTAACAAACAAATTGTTCACAAACGGACTGCATTTCTGCATAAGAAATACTCGTGGTGAACCAGCCAGCCACCAGTTCATGTTTGCTCTAACAGTTCGCTTTCGACTGACAAAGAAGAAATATGTTTTGGCAGCTCTTTCACTCAGTTCAACACGACAGCGACAAAACAAAGCAAAAAAAATAAATAAAGAAAGCAAATGGCAAGTGAATGTCTGTCTGTCTGCCTGGGTAGATGTTAGAAAAATATTTTCCCAGTTGTAGTTTAAAATATTCCAAAGGCATACATGAACTTCCCCCAAGAACTATCAATGAAGTCTTTTGTTTGTTGCTATTTTTGTACGTAAATACAAATTGCTTTTATTTAAACAATTTAATTTATTGAATTTACTGGTAATTCCAGAGTTTCCGTAAAACAGAAGAAGAAGCAATAATACAATTTGCATTAAATGCTTTATTGAAATAAAATTAGAATTGTCTCTAAGCAGAAATAGTCTTCGTAATACTCGTATATTGTAAAAGTTAGTTGGACTTGACTGGAAGACTTCCTCAATCGTTGCATTTTTTTCTTTTCTTCTTCTTTTTAAAGGCCATAGAATGTGCTGCAGCCACTGTACGACTCTTTAAATAAGGAAATAATTAATTTTGAGCTGTTGAGTGTTTTTTCTTGAAGTTGGGGGCTTTATTTAGAAAGTTCGTGTTATTTTTAATACGATTTTAAAACTTTACTTAACTTTGTAATGATGTCATGTAATATGAACTTTTTTGAAATAAACTTTTGAAATATGGCCACAATTAAAGCAAATGTGATTGGTTAATCCTACAAAGTATTTCAAAATACAAAAATTCATTAATTCGTTTTTGTTAGCAACAAAATTAATAACAAAAGCCTCTAAAATTAATGAAAGATGAATGCAGTTTGTAAAAGAAAAAAAAAAACACCGACATTTCTTATAAAAATCTGTTGATGTCACTGGGTATGCCGCCATACAGCATTTGCCGCTGCTTTGCTCCATGGCGGGGAATTAAAATTTCGAATTTTCGATGAATCAGGTTTATTTTGGCCAATTTGAGACGTGGGTAATGTTATTCGCATCCACCAACATCTTGAGAAATCTCCACAAGAAGAAGTCTAACCGAGCAAACCGCACAGCCACTTCTCCCATCACCTCCACCTGAGATGATTATGCCCATCAGCTTTGTGACATACATAGAACACACCATGTTGAGACTACATGTCGTTTGTGGCTATATTATCCCGTTCAGGACAAAATATTGATGGTCTGGCCAACGTCCTTCTGAAAAGATATATAGACCGCCAACCTAAAACCTAAAATAAAAGACTGTCTTTTTCAGGACGCTCTCGGATCTCATATACCTACATATGTAGTATTGGGTGTTTTTTATTGAGGTATAGAACTTTAAGTTGGCATCACTTTTTTAACTGGCGGCCATTTTGTCAGCTGTCAAGTGATTAATATTTATTTTGGTTTGCCATTTCATCATGAACAGGTTGACAAAAGAACAACGCTTGCAAATCGTGCAAATTTATTTCGAAAATAATGGTTCAGTTCGCGAAGTTTATGAAAATGAGATTGATCTCGATGCTGATTTTCATCGCAAAATTTTGTTCAGTGATGAGGCTCATTTTTGGTTGAATGGCTACGTCAACAAGCAAAATTGCCGCATTTGGAGTGAAGAGAATCCACATGAGACCCTTGAGACGCCATTACATCCACAAAAACTGACTGTTTGGTGTGCTCTATGGGCTGGTGGAGTCATTAAGCCATACTTCTTCCGAAATAATGCTGGAGAGTCAGTTACCGTTAATGGAGACCGGTATAGAGCCATGATAACCGACTATTTTGTTCCCGAATTGGATGGCATGAATGTGGATGAGTTGTGGTCCCAACAAGACGGCGCTACATGCCACACAGCGCACGTCACAATCGATTTATTGAAGGAAACATTCGATGAGCGCATAATTTTGCGGAATGGACCTGTCAATTGGCCACCAAGATCGTGTGATTTGACACCATTGGATTATTTTCTTTGGGGATATGTGAAGTCGCTCGTCTACGCCAACAAACCAGAAAGGTTAGGGGACTTGGAAGCCAACATTCGTGGCGTTATTGCCAACATACGGCCCCATATGCTCGAAAAAGTGGTTGAAAATTGGACCTGTAGAATTGGCTTTATTCGAGCCAGCCGCGGCGGCCACATGCCCGAAATCATATTTAAACATTAATGGCATAAAATTATCCTTCCAATAAAGCCAAATTGATGGACACTAAAACGATTTTCTTGTGTTTTATTTCAATTCGAAGTTCTATACCTCTAAAAAAAACACCCTGTATATGAAAGTAAATTTACAAACGTTTTATTGTTAAAAGGCATATTTTTAATAATTTGCTTTCATATTTTGCCTCTTCTGTTTATAATTTCTTAACGAAAATGTAAGAGGGGAAAGTGTTTTGATCTCATCTTGTAAAACATATATTTCCGTATTTAGTAAATTAAAATTGAATTTGTATGTGCAAAAACATGCTGAATTATTCCACAAATAATAGTTAACAGTTTAAATATAATACATATAGTGTGTATATCGCTACCAGAGTTTATTCGACTTTTAAATAAATTCATTTTATAATTCTTTGTTTCATTCAAATGCACAACTTTAACAACATTTTCTTATCATCGTTCGAAAAAAGAAAAACAACATGTTATAGTTGCTGCTGAAAATACAATAGTAAAGTTAGATAATTTAAAAGTTCAACAAACTTTTTTTCTTCTTTCATTTAATATCAATAAACGTTGGCATTTAAAATAACAAAAGTTTTTCTCTTTTTCCTCGATATCAGTTGTTTTTCAAGCTAAAAGCTTTGAAAGGCAGACATTTTGTAAGAAGAATAAGTCGAATTAGAAAAGTTTGGGTTTTTTTTTTGTTGCCTTGCATTTAAGCATATTTTTGCTTTTGAGTTTGTGTAGTTTGTTTTTGTGTGGTGGTTTTCATTAAAGTTTTATTAAGAATTTATATATTTAAATATAATCAAATTACTTGAAAATAGCCAATTTAATGTTTTAAGCAAATAATTTTGCAAATGAAAAGTATAGAAACGTTTGGTTGGATAAATTTAATAAATTTTATAATGCTGCAATTGCTTAGTAGTTGCACTTTTGCAATACCATAAGCACTTTGCAATATCATAAAAACTTTTGCTTCACTAATTCCACTTTTGCAATAATTATTGCAATATTTCTATGCAACTTGCACTTTTGCACTAACATTTGCACTTTTGCACTAACATTTGCACTTTTGCAATGCTATTTGCACCATATGCAGAAGTAGTTTGTGTATTCAATTTCCTTTTTTATAAATACTGAAACTTTAAGTTCATAGATTTTTATAAAAATAAGCGCTTTAAAAATGTGCGTAACTAAAAACGACCAATACTCACTCACTCGTACAGGAAAATGTATCAAAAATTAATATAATTTCAGACATACGGAGACATCACACAACCAACATTCAAAGCTATAAGTCAACAACTCTACAGCACATTTCGAACAAAATTTTTAAAAGCTGAAACGTCATCAAGCATCGAAAGCTGAATTTTTTTAAATAAAACTGAACTGAATGCAATCGAACATAAAATTTTTTCCAAAAAAAAGAACTGAACATGTTGAAAAAAATGTTCAAATACGGCTTTAAATTGCTGAAAAACGTACGTATGTATATATGTATGTAATGCAGGCCGTCCCTTTAATCAGCGTCGTTCCGTCTGGCCGTTCAAACTTTTACCATTTACTTTTACGGCACTAATTTCTATTTGGTACATTATATAATGTTCGACAACTTCCTACACAACTACATATGTATGTATATATACATATATAAATACATATTTACATTTTTAAATAAATACTTTTCCATTTCACATTTTTATTAATTGCTACATATTTTGTAATATAAAAACAATCAAGCGAACTATTGTTTTTTTTTGACAAACGCGTGTTTTGTTTAGAAATCATTCGGAAATGTTGTTTATTAAATGCAAAAAAACTCTTTGGACTTTGGACAAAATTTTACAGCTGATAGCGGTTTAATTATTGATGCCACATCTGTTGAGTTATCGCGTTATTAACTTAATACATTTTGCCAAACTACCATGGAAGGTAACAGAATAGTTTTATCAATGTGGGTGTTAAGTTTCAGAAACGTTCGGCATGAGTCGTCCATTTTACCGTCACCACAAATTGCCCTACCCAGATGATTAATCGCCGTGTGGTGTATAAATTGGAGTTCATTTGTTTAGAAAACCGTTCACCACAATGCCTGTAGGACGGCGAAAAACGAGCGGGCACTCTATTTTCTAATGTCTTTTATTTAAGCTTGCATTGATTTTGCATATTTCTTTGCAACACAAACAAATTATTAAAATAAATATAATTACATACATATATATAATTTTACGTTCAAACTCAAAATCTCAAACTGTGAATTTTTTATGTCAAGCTGTCAAATTTCATTTGTGTAGTGTTGTATTTTGTAGTCGCAAACTGAAGACAGTCATAGTTAAATCGTTTGGTGCATTTGACGATATTTCGTCAAAATCTACTCGGAAAGTTGACTGAATTTTAGAGGGGGTGAATCTCTTTAAAATCTACTAGAATTGACATAGAAATCTCGTATGAATTAGATTTCACTTTGGTCTAAAAATACACTGCAAAAGGAAAGACAGCATATTATTACCACTCATGCAAAAGAAAAATATAATGACTCAGTATATTTCTGGTTGCCCTGCTACAACTTTAAATATTTACATACATACATACATATGTGTGTACATGCATGTATGTGTGTATCTATATACATACGTATACGAAGATATGTGCCTATGAATGAATTAGATTGTGTATAATAGTTCTTGGGAAAAACAGCAGAGCCATCGATCTAATAAGAAAAATCACAAGAAATTCAAGCAGAAACAAACATACATACATATGTATGTATGTATGTCTGTACATGCATACTATGTACATACATACATATAAGCTTATAGGTACATACATACTTGCACACACACAAACTTGCAACACTACAAATGTTCCAAAAAAAAGTCAAAAGTGCCTTGACTATAGAAAAAAAAAATTTAGATTTCTTTTTAAATCACTCAGGGAAGGAAAACTATTTTTAAACATTTGCAGTTACACACAAACACAAACTAATCCCTGAATCTTTACAACAACAAAAGAAAAAACTAGAAAAAAAAAACAACAAACAACTACAGAACAGAAATGAAACGTAAAAACCAACCAGTTCATTTCGCCAAACGCCAAAATATGAAAAAAAGAAGAAGAAACAATGAAAATTAAAGAAAAATGAAAAGATGTGCGTGAACACATGAATGGTTGAATAACAGAAACTTAAACATGTCTGCAACATTAATGAACAACAGCTAAACAACACAGCAGAACAAATTAATATACAGGGGGCCTGTTAGAGGGCTCATCATAACAATGCTTAAAATAATAACAAATATTTTAAAAAAGATTGCCCTTATAAATTGTGAAAACTTTTATATTTTATATTCGGTAATAGGGCAATAGAGTAAAAGTGTACTTATTCATTAATCTATTACAAAACTATCGTAGGCTTATCGCCAATCACAATAAAAACTTTTACCTGACTACGTAAAAGTTTTAGGCAATACTTTACATTTTAAATTTTCGTAATTGTTTGGAAAAATATACAATAAGTTTACACATTCATTGATTTAGTACAAAACTGTCGTGAACGTTTTCCCAACTGCCCAACGACAGACGTCGGCATATAAATGCTATTAGATAACAGATGTTTGCAGATTAACATAAAACCTTTTATTTATTTATTTATCGTATTTATTTTATCTGGCAGACACATATAGACAGTTTCATGTTATCGAAAGTAACGAGTTGTTTATGTACTTATAACAGAGAAGAAAAAACAAAGTATGTTATCAGATTCAGTTTCTAATTAATTTGTAAGTCATAGGAAGAAATTTGCTTTAATCTGTTACAAAAGCTGTCGCAAACGCCTTTCAAACTGGCCAACCTGGCGAACATCCGCCTATAAGGGATACTATTTAAATGATCAACAAATGTTTGCACATGAAAACAAAAGTATTCATAATTCAAATATCTAACATTAAGCAAATCCTCTGCAAATTTGTGGACTCAGGCAGCAGCGCCAGACACTCTACAGTTTAGATATTTCTATTTGAAAAAGCATTCTTGCTTGTTCTACGACATCTTAATTAAATGACTTTCTTAAAACAAAAAAAACGGCTTAAAAGTGCACAAGTTTATTCATGCCTGCACTAAGCAAAACCAACCGTAATGACGATGCACAAGATTCAAAAAAAGAAACATGATGTTTAAGCGCAGAAAAAATACAACAACAGCAACAAAATTAACAACAAAATACAAGTAAAAGTAGGTTATTTAGCTAAAGTTAACATTTAAAGTTTGATGAACGGACGGACGGACGGACAGACAGACAGACAGACAGACAGACAGCCAGCCAGACAGACCGAAGAACTGAAAAGTGCATAGACATGGAAAAAAACTAAAACCTGAAGAAAAATTGCTGGTTTTATATGTAAAATTCAAGTTAAAAAAAAAACTGAAAACATTATGTTTGTCTATAAACCTAATAATTTAAACTTTCCAACAACAAAAATCGGCACAAAATGCCACAAAAAGAGAAGACCTTTATTAGTTTCCTCAAGACATAGAAAATATCAGCAAAGAAAAGAAAAACTTAAAGAATATGACAATGATGACCTCAAAAGATCAGGATTTCAACATAATTCTATTTTTTCCCTGTATAAATGGAAAATAATAACGATAATTATGCAGACAGGAAAAGACAAAATAGTTTTGCAAAAGCGGCAACAACAAAAATATATGAGAAAAAAAAAGACATAAGCATCAATATGTAAAACAAAAACATTGAACAATAATCATAAACATCCGCATAAAAAAAATCAGAACATATATTATTATTATCGTTGTTTTGTTGGCATTTTTCAAACAGTGACAGGCAGGCAGACAGACAAACAGACAGTTGGATGGACAACCACATCAGGCATCTAATTTAACTCAAATTCAAATTCAAAGATGGCAGAAACTTTAACATCAAGAGCAGCGGAAAAACAAAACCATCAGCAACTGTAACCAACAAGTACGAGTAATAAGACAATTATTTTATTTATTGTCGTTTTTCTTCCATTTTGCTTATCTTCTCCATCTTCTTACTTCCACCGGAAATTTATTTAACAATATCAAGCTATTATTTCTCAATATCAATAAAACAAGCAAGAAGAAAAAAAAGTTGACACAAATACGAGGACAATTTAGAAAACATTTTAAGGGGATGTCAAATTTATAATCCTAGACACAAACCAACTAATTAAACAGAGCTCTGTAACACTTAACAAAATTTGAAAGTCTAGTGGTTCCAAAAATATGTTCACGACTTGGTTTGCTACACATGGTCCAAGATGTCATATGTTTAACAGCGATCCGTTAATTTATTTGGTTTTTTCAACGAACGTGTATGGAAAAAACTGTCAATGCCAGGCGATTGGATTTCAATTACTATTGCTTTGTGATGTACAATAATTGCAGTAGAATAAATGGCGCTAGAATTATTTCATAGTAAATGCGATATTTTCAGTAATCCATTACAGGGTCTTCCAATACAACTTTTAAACTTTAGCAGTTGCTAGTGGTTATATCGTTGAAGCCACAACTGTCAAATTGGCTGGCCTTTATTTTTGTCACATCAAATCATAGGCCGCGATAAAATTGTTTTGTTATAAGATTGCCTTTATTCTGGCAACGATACATTCGCTTTGCAATTTTTGCTGATCACTGGTTTAAACCAAAACAGCAAATTTTCAACCTTTATATACTTATTAATAACATAACGTTTCAAAAAGCCTTTCTAGTCGGCTTTCGGCAGTTCTTTTTTATTTTTTTGTACTAAAACAAAATCATTTATATACAAACATTTACCTTTAAGTATCGTATGCGTGAGTGAAGTCTAAAGAGTTGGAAACAAATTAAAGGAAAAGAGGTTATTGTTATGTAGTGCCGCGTCCCCTCCCAAGAAACGCAGTTTCAATATGGTCGAATGTGTTAGAAAAACAATAGCAATAACATCAATAGGAGAACTTTGATTTTATAAAAGAACACATCCATTAAATACTCTAAAATAGGAAAATAAATTTGCAACAATTTTCCAAAATTGAAACGTAAATTATAATTTCCAGGTAAAGAATATTTGTTTAGCAAAAGGGATCATTAGCGCAGTGACACATTAAAGTCGGTGCCTTTTAAATGCAACTTAAAACTTAACATCTGTTGTTGACTTTCTCTAATCAGCTGATTTTCAAAAATCGCAAATCAAAACATGCTAAACTGCACATTTTTGAAGAAACATTTTTTTTAAATTTCAAGTCATTTAACTTTTTAGTTAAATTTGTGCTTTTAGATGTTATTTTAATTTAACCAAAAAGGTTGTTAAATAATGGCTGATAATTACCTTTTGTTTAGTTTAGTCTGACATGGGATATACCTACAAATTGTTGAACTTTTTTTTTTACCAAAATAATGGTTCTGTTCGTCAATTAATATTGATATTAAATTTTCATTCAAAATTATATTGTCCGATTTAATCGCGTTTTTATTGAATGCATACATCGTAAATGGGCAGAATTGTCGCCTTTGGAGTTAGGACAATCGTCATTAAGTCGACAGAAAATTATTACTTAATTCTGGGACAGTCATTGATCCATATGTATTAAAAATTGTGATTCTCAGAATGTTGCTATCAATGATGAACGCTCGCCTTGCCAGCCACATGGCCAAAAACATATTTAAACAATAATGTCATAAAATTTCCTATCCAATAAAGTCTGTTGCATTGATATTAAAAATTTATTTCTTAGTTTAATTAAGATTGAAACGTGTTTAAGTAAAATAAAACCACAAGTAGATCGAAAGCCATTTCAACATGATAAAACTTTAGAGGATGTACTTTCTCTTTTAGAGAGGACATAAAGAGCTCACTTTTAATTAAAAGCAACTCTAAAGTTCTTAAAGTACCACACTTTTTATTAAATAATGTGGTTCCCTAACGTTTAAAGATAAATATGAAAGACAAGGTTTAAATTGTTTTTTTTTTGCAGAAAACATGTGATTTGAATAGGAATTTAACATGATTTCCATAATTTTTTATGGATAACACAGTTCCAACAAAGACAATTTAAATATTCCTAAACAATATTTGGCTATTGATTTTTGGGACTTTAGAAAGAACCGAGTAATTTCACAGCAGCTGGCCTGTTAAATTAACATTATTTATTGTTAAACGTATTTTCTTTATGGTTGTAGTTTGAAAAAATTCTTTTGTGTCTCATTTCAAACCCTCTTCATAAAAACTATAACTCCAAACAACATATTTCTTTTATTTTTTGATTTGCTGCAACTCAAAAGTTACCATTTTACTTTTGTCCACAAACGACATCACGTCGTAAATTTTTCTTCACTCTGGAATGTTTTTTGTTTGTTTGCTTTTCTTACGTCTGGCGATTTTCTTTGCTTAAGCCTTCGGGTACAAAAAATGTTGTTTGTTATTGATTTCAGTAATAATGATGTTCCAAATAAGAGGAAAAGCACGTAATAATGTGTAAGACCGTAACAAAATATAATAATATTTTATAACTTTACGACAGTCATTGAAAGAGAAGAAATAATACATATTTAGCATACCTTTTGATATGCCTGTATATAATATATTGTTCTCTTCTATATGACTAAAACTAGGATTTGTGTTTAATGTCAACTGAAAAAGGTAGTGTGACTTCGAATTAGTTTCAATATTTAGTGTATTTAAGAGAAACTTTGAAAAGAAAAGTAAATGTTATATTACGATTTTTTTTCTCACAAGCCGAAGAAAAACATATTCTAATGTAAAAAAACACTGTAGAAAACATACTCTTAAAAAATATTAATTAATTTTTTAATTTAATTAAATCAATTAAGAAATTATGAGCGCAAATTGGAAAAAAAATTATCTAATATAAAAAATGTTCAATTGTTATTATAATAATTTTTTACCACGCACAGTGATGATGTTTCCGAAGGATGTGTCATTATTTGGACATTCAGAGGACTAAAATTTATCCATCTTCTTGACAGAACGGCTATGATGACAAAGAAAGTGAAGGAAGCACCAGGCAGGCCAGCCAAACAGAACATCCAGTTTTATGAAACAATTTGATTATGATACTCGAAGATTTGGCAAAACTTAACTGAAGAGATGACATCTAATACCACAAATATACTCGTATCTTAAGCCTTTAACTGGCCACAGTTCCGAAGCTTCAATTAGAAACAGAATAACTTAATTTGTTTACGCACCTTAATGATAAAATATAATGGTAGGTATAAGTCCCTAAAGATTACAAAATTTAAAACTTTTCTTTTGTGGAAATCCCAGCAGGGTCTGCCTGTCACAGCTCCAGACGTTTGTCTAATTTTAGCATTATGTGTATAAAATCAAATCAATTGCAGCAAATATTGTGCCCACAGCCAAACGTCAAGAACTCTTATGTCTTCAAAGGGTATAAGGAAGAAAAAAGAGGGCCGCCCCCCTTTAGAATAGCCTGCTGCTGTCGGTAGAGTTTGAACAACAAGTACAAAATTTGCTGTAAATCAATTGCAAAACAAAAGCATTTATTCGGCAGTAGGAAAAAAGTTCATTAAGCACAATTGTCATTTCATGAAAAATGGTTCCGGAGCGATATTTTCTCTCCCCCTTTTTTTTTTTTTTTTTTGTTGTCACAATGAATTTGATTGAAAATTATATGATGAAAACACAAGTGACAAAGATGCTTTGTATTGCCCACCCCAACTTATGACGATTGTTTTGTTTTTCAAGTATAAAATCATTTCTATAGAAAAATTATGATTTAAAAAATATTAAATAAACAACAATTTAATGGAGAGAAAATGAGTTGTATTCGCAACTCAAACTCACAGAAAAGTATTTAATAACATTTAAAAAACGCATTTTAACAGACACTTGGAAGAAACAAAATGTTTGAAAATGAATAAAATAATTTCCATTGTAGCATCTTGACAAAGACAATTAAGTAGAAGAGAAAAAAAGTGGAAATAAAAGCTGAGGAGAAAAAAAGAGGAAGAAGAGAAGTGCCGCACTTAAAATGCAACAGCTCGCTAAACAGTATGTTGCCACTTCAAGTGTCAATGGCAGTCACACAGTCGCACATACATACACATATAAATAAATTTATTATTTGGCTTAAAATTTTGTAGAAGAAAAAATATGATTTTATATAAATAGCTTTTATTTGTTCGAAAACGTAAAAAAAGAAATATGTTCAAGTACTGATTTTTTTCATTTTTGTTTTGTTCATTCTGAAGGCGGTCTTTCTTCTTTCATGGCTTGAAAGACTGTGTCGTCAGCATGTCTTTTTTTTCCAAAACTTTTCAAAAGAAAAGCAAACATTATCGTAAACAAAGTGTGTCATTTATGTTTATTTTAGGCTGTCATTTATAGTTTTTGTTTCTTGGAAGAAAAATAGCTAAAATTGTTTAAATCTCTCTCTCTGTTTTTCTCTTTTTCCAGCTCCGTTTGGCATAATTTACTTAGTTTAACACCTGTTTGCTACGACAAATTTATTTATAGGAAAATTAAAATTTATTTTAAAGCGATTTAGCTGATAATCCTTTCACTTTTGCAGCAGTTTGTCAGACAGAAGATTTAAAGCAAAAAAGCTTAACCAGGGAATGTAATAGACGTTTTATACAAACAAAAACTGTTTTGTAAATTAAAGTTAAATTGTGTGTGTTTTTTTTTTTAAATTTAAGAGAAAGTAGAATTAGTATTTGTGCCAACATATTCCTTGCTGTTGCCAAGGAAATAGATTCTCCCATTAAGATTTTTTTTTGCTCACAAGGACTGCAACAGCTTTCCAATTGAAAAGTGCTCATAAACTTTATAAAAAATCGTTAAAGACATTTTTTTAAGAAATTAATAACAAAAATTTCATTATTAGGGAGTTTTTGCTGTTTCCCAATATGCATTTAAATACAGTAGACGCTCGGAAATTAGTACCAGCGAAATTCGAATCTTTTGGAAATTAGTATTTTACATACATTTTTTATTGTTCCTTAGTTGTTAACACTGGAAAATTGTCTTTTTAGCTTTTTTGTGCCTTCTACATGGCCAAATAATAGGGGAATCCCATGTTATTTATGTTATTTTTATATATTTCTTTAAACATACATATATAGCATTTTTCGTGTTACTTTATTTAAAAAAAAAAATCTATGCAGAAGTGTTTTGTTTTTGTATAGTTTCTAATCCAAGATGTACTCTTATGTACATATGTATGTTTTTTTTATTAAGAAAAAATAACCTTTGGAAATTAGAACTTTTCGTGAATTACAACCAACCCAGCTACAAAAGTGGTTCTAATTGCCTAGCGTCTACTGTAACAAATTTATGGTTACACTTGTAATTTCTTAAGGTAGATAAATAAAAAAAAAGTCAATAAAAATTTCTCTCGCCAGGACATTTTGATTTAAGCAAAATTTTCAAAAAAAAATTTAACACACAACGAAAACGAAAATTTTCAAATATAAAAATCGACTAATTTTTTTAGGGCAAGGTCTTTATACCTTCCAATATTACAAGTGCAAGCAAGTACTTTTGTATAAAACCCTCATTACAGCCCAGTTAATTTTGTTTGCATTACTTTTTGCCAATTATTCTCAATTTTTTCATATTTTTTCAGTCATCGTAATTAAAATTTTGCTTTTAAGCTTTTATCTTTTAAATGCGTTTTTCAAGATTTCCAAGTGAAATCTTTGAAACTATTTTCAACATTTCTACTGCACAGTAATATCACAATTTTACACTCTAGTTAACACAACGCGTTTGGCAGCGTTGTGTGGTTTTCTGTAACTCTGCCTCAAACACTACAACAAGCCCCAAATCATCACAGCACATCACATCACTTCGCTTAGTGTTGTTTTGTTGAAAGAAAGGTAAGTAAATCTTATTTATGTATTTCTGTTGGCATCAAAGAAACAACATAGATTTTTTTTCTTTCTGAGACTCCAAAATGCAGGCAACGCCAGCCAAGCAAGGGCACATTTTACACAGCCACGCACATAGAAAGCGTTGTTGCGTTGTTTTCGTACACGTATTTAAAGGAAGAATGGTAATAAGAAAAACCATAAGCGAAGAAGGCAAAGAAGCAGCAAAAGAAAACACAGTGTATGCAGAAGTGACGCAACGCAATGTAAGGTCGTTTGAAATTACAGGAAGTATCATGACAGGCAGCCAAGCAGCGTAAAAAATATGCTCGTCGTATCTCCTGCAATGGCTAAAAATGATGAACTATTAAAAGCAGCACTTTTGCAACTGTCAGCAAAGCAGCAGAGGCAGAAATGGAAGAAGAAAAAATGCCAATTACAGCAAATATGGTGATAGTACTTATTTGTTTTTGTACATTATTAAAAAACTCCATCCACTGCAGATGGCTGGTTGGGTGGTGATTGTGGGCATTGCCAACAAATAAGGTAAAGTGTTCTAAACTTTGTTTGCATGTACATACAATCGTATCTATGTATGTATGTATGTATGTATGTAGTCGACTGGATTGAACAAAAATAGAATTTCTATACCTACACTTGCCTTAAAAAAAAAAACAAAAAAACCAAAACACAACGTAAACTTTTCTTTGTTTACGCCCTTTTATTTGCCTCAAGTGCAGCACATTGTTGGGTGTTTTAGAGCAAACATTGTAGCGTTTGCTGCTTGTTTGAGATACGCTCGCTGTTCCTGCTTGCAAACATACTGTGACATACACAAACATGTATCACAGCATATGGCCCGTCATTCGTTCATTTCCATGGAAAAAATCATATTTTTAAACGAGTATTGTGTACCGTTATCTGTCTAAATGCACCAAGAAAAGTTTGTTGACATTTTATTTAAGGGTCTATCACCTCATAATTGTAGTGCAGAAGAACAATTTTTTTTTATCGACATCCAGCTTTACCAAAAACTACTTATGATTATTAGTGGCTTACAATATGCATACATGTGTAGATATTACACTGCCACAAATAGCTATAGCTGCTTCTTTTGCACAGTATATGTCGAAGAGCTAAATTTTCAACTGTTATACATGTTTGTCAAATAATTGTACCGCACGCTCGAGATAATGTCAACTAATTAAAACCAGAAGTATAGACGTTCATCAATTTCTTGATGTTTTTCAGTGTGTGAATCAAGTTTGTAGTTTGAAATAATTTACAAGCAGAAGGGAGCAGGAAATCAGCTGAACAGAAAAGAATTAATATCCGACTTTATATACATATATACAGTGCACTCGCGGTAACGTGAACTAATTAAAATCAAGGGAGTTCATGTTAGTGAAAATGTTCACGTTAGCGATTGTCGAATTTTATAAAAAAAATGTATGTGTTTTACACGCTTGAACGTGAAATTCTTTTATTATTACGGTTTGCAGGCTTAAATCGCTCAAGCCATCCGTCCCTAGCATTGAACCCGCCCTCGTTTTCTTTAAGTTGGGAATGTAATTCCTTAGCTCTTTCTTTTAGCATTAGCGCACTTACAGGACAATTCCTTTCACGCATTCGGATGAACCAACGGTAAAGATTTCTTTCCATAACTGGAAGCTCTGATGATTTTAAAGTTTTTCTTTTTCCCGGTCCGTGGTATGTGTGGTTTACACCTTTTAAAATTGCTTCTTTTTTCTTTTTAATACTGCATATTGTTGACTTAGCGACATTATACTTTTTTGCTAAACTAGTCACACTTGTTCCTTTTTGCAAACTATCTAAAATGTCTGCCTTTTCTTTTAACTCCAAGCATTTAGATTTTTTAACACTAATGCCGACTGATTCACCACCTTGCATAAGAAAGAGACTTAAGCTAAAATTGCGTTGCCAAACAAAAACATAATTTAGAGGATACACTCAACTTTTATATAAGGGGATTCCCTAAATTTTAAAAACTTTGTGTGCATATTTCAATGTTGTCTACAAGCTTAGAAAACATATGCAGTGAAAAAAATTTGTTCACGTTATAGAGATTTCTGAGTTTGTTCACGTTACAGAGTAGTCAAGGTAAACAAAAGCTCGTTCATGTTAGGCGGTGTTCACGTTAGACGGTGTTCACGTTACCGCGAGTGCACTGTATATATATATGTGTACTTTAATTGTTATTAAAGCCAAAGTTTTGCTTTATTTAGAGGTTGAGATTTCACAGCTTTTGTGGTTTGGTTGATATTTTAGAGTAGACTGACTACGAGTATATCTATAAAAAATTAAATGCGAAATGAAGTGTGGACTATATGCCGACGGCACTGTGGCTTTTTTGAGGTCTTCCAAAGCGTTATAGTTCGTTGAATTCTATCATTTTACTACTTCTCTCATCATGTGGTACAAGCTAGCAAAACATTTTGGAACTCTATAATATATTCCAACCGCACTGATTCCGAACTCAATCGCAAGGAAAAGGGAAACAATGAAAATATTTATTTGTGGCGAAATTCGCTTATATTTCCCAATAAAATCAACATTTTTAAACCTATAGACATGTATTATAATAATTTGATATATATATCGAGATTTGTTAAGGATTATGACAATTTTTGTCTGCCAATCTTACAAAATATTTCTAGTTATGTTTTTCTTTTGTGGAATAGTTTCACTTTTTGTCAATGGAAAAATAATTTTTCTTCAATTTTTGTTTGTTAATTTTATTAACTTACAACACTAATGGGGAGAAAATAAAGGTATATGAATGACAAAATCCCTATGAGTAGCCAAATGGACGTAGAATAAAGACGCAGAATAAAGATTCTAGTAAAAATTACATTTTCTAACAAAAATGTGTACATGAAGGCTCTATTTTACTCATTCATATGGCGTACGCCTGTATGGGACGAACATCTTTAGTGCCACTATATCCAGCCAATTCGAATCATTAGTAGGGTATATGAATAACCACATTCCTGTTAGGCATGCAAAGCGTCTATATCCAAAATAAAGATCACATATCACTTATTCTACTAAAAATGATAAAGCAAACACGCCAATTTAGTTTATGAAAATTTGCAAAAAGGAATGAAAGTGCAATTTTAGTCATTTGTATGTTATAGGAGTAACCAAATGCCTGCAGCAGAGGCGTACAATGCTCATTATATTCGGAAAAGAGATTATAACTAAATATAAGAAACAGAATATTATAATTAAGTTTGTGAAAATGGATTATAATTAAATACAAAAAACAGAATATTATAATTAAGTTTTTGAAAATTTCATAAATGAGGGTGAAAGTGTAATTTTGATTTTCACAGCTTTTTTTCATCTGAAACCCGCCAAACTTACAGAATTTGTACAGGGTGTTTTTTTTAGAGGTATAGAACTTCGAATTGAAATAAAACACAAGAAAATCGTTTTAATGTCCATCAATTTGGCTTTATTGGAAGTATAATTTTATGCCATTAAGGTTTAAATATGATTTCGGGCATGTGGCCGCCGCGGCTGGCTCGAATAAAGCCAATTCTACAGGTCCAATTTTCAACCACTTTTTCGAGCATATGGGGCCGTATGTTGGCCCAATGACTCCACCAGCCCATAGAGCACACCAAACAGTCAGTTTTTGTGGATGTAATGGCGTCTCAAGTGTCTCATGTGGATTCTCTTCACTCCAAATGCGGCAATTTTGCTTGTTGACGTAGCCATTCAACCAAAAATGAGCCTCAATAAAATGGACGGAGCTTGCGGTAAACTTCGCGAACTGAACCATTATTTTCGAAATAAATTTTGCACGATTTGCAAGCGTTGTTCTTTTGTCAACCTGTTCATGATGAAATGGCAAACCAAACTAAATATTAATCACTTGACAGCTGACAAAATGGCCGCCAGTTAAAAAAGTGATGCCAACTTAAAGTTCTATACCTCAATAAAAAACACCCTATACATACGTAAGCAGTTGTATAAACATCTCGTTAAACACACTTGGCCACCCTTAAAAACACACACTTTGTATTTCTGTGCCCCTTTAATCGAACCAACGCTCACATTCCTAAATTCCTTATTGAAAAATAAGTATTAAAAAAAAAGCATATTTTTTACATCGTATTTTCAAAGTAATTGTAATGTCATTAACCTAAATTTATTCCGAAACTAAAGACCTGCACAAACATAAATTTTTTCCCCGGCCAAAATCCACCACACCAAATTTTCTTATCGACTATCAAAAAATAAGCTCTCCGCCATATTGAATTGAGTTGAAATCAAATGTGGCAATCGTACTCTAGATACCGGTGGTCGTTTAGCGGTAGCAGAAGATGGCGAACGGCTGCCTGCCACAAAAGATACAATTAAATTTTTTGCCTGAGATTGTTAACACGATTGATTACAACCGAGTGTAAATATTAATGTTCTGGCGTTTTTTCTATTTTACTCTTGCCACTTTTTGTGGCAAAACACGAAAAAAAAAAACAAAAGCAGAGAAATCAAAGAAATCATTGTAGTTGTAGCTGCTGTTTATTTTGCGGCCGTTTAGTGTTAAAAAATAATTTATTTTTTGTGTAGTTTCTTTTTTGTTTGTTTTGTTTTTTGAGGTTTTTCTTTAGTGTTTTTGATTTCTATTTTCAAAATTTGTGGTCGATAATCGATTTTATGTTGTGCCACATCGAAACATTTAAATTTTGTAGGTGAATAATTTTATTTTTAGCACATTTTTTTGTGTGTGAGCACGAACGTACAACGACTGCGAACGAACCCTGTACAAACATATTAGTTTATACTGTCGTATGTTTTTCTTCTATGTATTTCATTTGATATTTCTATTGTATTTTACGATGAATATGTAGTATTTCTCAATTTGGTGTTGTAACAAAAATAGAACAAACACACATTTCGCAATTCTCTTTCTTTGCCCCTGATAATTTTAATGGATATTTGATTTTATTTGGATTAAATTTTGTAATTTAATATTGAAATAAAATGAATGAACGTTTAGCAACCGGTCTTGTTTTCTGTATGTAAATTTTTTTTATGTAATATTTAACACATATTTTGGAAGTAATAAATTTTTATTCTTTCAAGTTTGAGCGTTTAATATGAACGTCATATGGGTCGAGCCAAAATAAACGTAGGAGTCTTTTAACTGCCTTAATGAAATTTGAGTTTCTTTTATTTTTCACATGGTGATGAAACAAGACTTATGCGCATATCGTCAGCTGGAATGCAAAAGTTCAAGAGTAACATATTTACTAATTTTTGATAGTCGATTCAAATTGACAACGTATTGTGGAACTTTTTTTTTTATTTATATCGTGAAGCCAAAGTGATTTCATAGGGGCACTTGTGAATACATATGTACGTACTTTCGATTTTCGCTTATAAATTGTTTAATTTTTGTTATTTCTATTAGAGTAAAAATTATAGAGAACGTGCTTGTTCTTGTTATGCATCATAATCAATCAATAAATCATTTGCGAATCTTATTACATTTGCTTCACACAAAATACATTGAAAATCTGAAAATTTTGCCTTGTAAGTCAGGAATGGCAAAGTTTGAACAATTGCATTTTTTTTAGTACTATTCAAACTCGATAAGCACAATGGTACCAATGGCATATTTAGTGTAATTAAGGCGGTACGGCTTTACCAGTTTTAGGTAATTTTGTATGGCAATTCATCATTGCAGATTTCTAGAATTCACAAAATTTCAATTATTGTATCAAAATTTAATTTTACTTTAATTTTCATTGTATGTAAATAGTACTCAATTGGTTTTTTTATACAATATTATAGTACAAATGAAATATAATTCACCTTTTTTTTGTTATATTTTTAATAATAAAAATAATATATATTAAAAAAATGGGTCTTTGTACAATTAAGCTCAGAAAAGTACAATCTTTTAACAATTTAAAAATGTTCCATGCTATCCCTGTTGTAAGTATTTACTGTCTTTAGATGTACTAATATTTCAGGTTCGTGTCTAAGTTAAAAAATTATGTCAAATTAAGGGATTTGTAAGCTTCTATTTGATTTAGTGCCGACTCATTCACACGCCCAACTTTTTGTTTTTTTGTAAGATCGAAAGACTTTGTTTCATCACACTCTCTCTCTCTCTCTTTCTTTTATATAACCCAAACTTAAGTAATAAAAATTGATGTGTGTGAGCCGGTATTTAGCATAACAATTAAGCGTATATTAAAAATTCCCTTGCCCTGTGTTACCAAACGTATAGATGCATGTCTGCTATTTTCATGCATTGAAGAAGGTTGATGTTGCTTCATGCAAAATTAATTTTTGTTGCAGGTTTAAATTTTCCTCCTTTTTTATTCTCACCCACTTAATTTTTTGTTTATCTTTTTTCTTCACATCAAAAGTCATTCATTCATTCATTTATTCGTTCCTTCATCAGTGCACCGAAAGAATAGACACTCTGCTTGTAAGAGGCCTGCTTGAAAGGTTTTCCTTCGTTCGTGTTTTCGCGCTCTCTTAAGCCGTGCCAGCACCTGCTGTCAATGCTTTCGCATTCACTATTTTCTTTAAGGTGTTGCGACGCACATACATTTACAATATGTGCATTTTCTTTAATCATTCTTTTGGTTTGTTTTTTTTTTGGAAATTTAGCATTTATCTTAAGAAGTTTTTCAAAAAAAAAAAAAAGCCGACAAACAAAAACTCAAGTATTTGTAAGACAACAACTTTGTTGTTTTATTTTGTATTTGAATTTTCCAGAAAAACCAAAACACAAGTACAAACTTTTAAAAAGTCATAAATTCTAAGTGAAAATAGTCCAAACATTTCAAGCAACTTAAACAGGTAAAGCAAATAAATGGGTATTTATGTGCTCGTTTTTGACAGATTTGTTGAAAAACATTTGCGTATTTTTGGTCTGAGTTAATGAAATTTGTGCTGCTGTTTTTTTGGATTTTTGTTATTCTTTACAATTTACACAATCATATTTTTCGTTTTGTGTTTTTTTTTTGTTGTTGTTGTTTTTCTCTGTAGAAATTGTATAAAATTAGTATGGATTTGTTCGTTTGTTCTACTTTAAAGGCCTTAAAATCACCCACGTCTTAAGGTGTAAAAATTTAAAAAAAAAGAAAACCAAAATAAATAAGGAAAACGCAACAACACAACAGCTGCATGATGGCGTGAGACTGATGAATCGCAGACAGACATGGCAACACAACGACAAACTGACTACTTTCAGAGCGTTGAAAAAGTCAACTCCTTAAAAAGGCAAAACACTACGATTATAGTTCATCAAGAAGCTTTCGTAAATAATAAAATTAGGATTTCTTATGTGAATGATTCTGGGTCAACAAGTTTTGATGGCGTTGCCAATACCTCACATCCATCACTTTTACATGAAATCGATACATTTCACATGACTATTGGCACGTCAGTTTAGCACTAATCGAAGAATAGTTTTAAAGTTTTTCTTTAAATAGAAGATGATCTGTCAATTTGATGGGAATGCAATGGGCAATTCGGTGATAGATTATTCGGTGATATTGATTATTAATCGAAAGATGCACCAAACATCACTGCATCTATATCGCATCTATAGATTGCCAAGCATTTCGATTTTCTGCACTTCTTCTCCAATTTCTGACACCAAGTTTCAAGATGTCCTCCTCCACCTGGTCTTTCCATCGGAGCTTTGGTCTTCCTCTTCTGCGTGCGCCGCCACCCTACTACTATTTTCACAAAATTGTTGTGCGTTTATTTAGCACTTAATCAGGGAGCAGATTTGGCCATGGCATCCTTCAGGGTACTTTCCTTTCTGACATAAAGTGTGGCACTGGGTGTGTAAAACCGAACCGCAATACAGGAATTTCCAAACTCTTCATCATAGAAATAGAAGAACAGTTGTGGATCCCAATGCACAGGAAGAAAGCGCTGTTAAATACTGATGATTTAATTTAATTTAATCAGCATTCTTAATATTTAAAACCGTCTTCTATATTTTAAATGTTTAATTCTGTTATTTTATCTCGTATATTTTTGCGAGTACAATAAATATTTTTGCAAAAATGTTCTTCCTTTCCGAAATAATTGTAATGTCCACAATGTTCGACAGCATTTCGTTATAAATCTTCGTAGCTATTATTCTTAGTTGCGATTTTTAGTCGGTCTTCGGAACAAAGGCGAGTGTTATATTGAGGAGTGATGGATTGTAAAAGTTGAGGCGAACTGTTTAAAGACTTATAGTATGTATGTATATGTCCGTAAGGACATTTGTGCCGGTTTTTCAGCTATCTAGGGAGTGGTTCTGATGGGACCCATCCCAGAACGATTCCGTGGGTCTTAAAATTCGCTTTTTCCTTATAAAAGAATTCATTCCTTTTGAGTGCTTTTTCTTTTCTTGATTATTTTCTTATAAATTTAATATATTCTTGGCTTAATCGAACAACAGTTACTGAATTAGACTTTCAAACTGTTAATTTTGCATAATGGTTTAAATGTACAATAATTGTTTTTGTTGTTATTCTTCAAGCCGAGAAAATCGGGTCGTTTATTCAACACATGCTTGCATACATTTGCATAGAAACCGACGAGGCAGGCAGGCAGGCAGCCAGCCACGAAACCGAATAGATAAGACAGCGTTTGAACAGCGTCATTTTATAGTATTTCCGTCCAATAATTATAGCTTGCTTGTTTGTTGCTCTTTCTTATGCTGTTGTTTACGCTTTAAAGTTGATGCTGTTCGCTTTTTAACACCCACCAACAATTTGTAGTAAATAAATTTTTTTTGCGTCTGCAACATTTTCGTGTATTTTGCTTTTTTTCTTTTTTTTTTTTTTGAATGCTGGGGCTTGAAATGAAAAGTTATGAATGAAATCATAAAACTTATTTAGATGAAGGCGTCTAATGTCGCTGCTTGCAAGAGTTAACCAGTTTTGTTAGTGAGGCCAGTGTTGGTGTGTATGTGTTTTTTATTGAAGAGTTTCGTCAGTTTTCAGAAAATAAAATAGATAGAAATACCCGCTTCTTTATATTATTTTAATGTTTGTTGCTGTTGTTGTGTTTTTTGTGTGTGTTTCAAATGTATTTTAAATCTCTGTGCGATTGAATTTCATTTAGTTTTTTATGGAGATTTTTATCGGTTGTTTTATTAACACTTTCGTTTTTGTTTTAAACTTTAAAAGTTTTTATTTATGACTTCTGTAATGTTAACAACAAAAGACGCCAGCTAAAAGAAAACACTTTTTAAACATTTCTTTTTTGCTTGATTTCTCATTTCCTCTTTTGTTGTTGACATTTCTTGAATACGACGAAATGATTAAGTTCTTTTTAGTCGTATGACATATTCATCACGTATTTATTTTGTTACATGTAAGATAAATTTATATGAACTACTGATTTAATCAGTTTTGTCAATTAGACACGGTTTTACAATAAATACTTCCTATTCTTAAATGAAATGAAACAGGTTTTAGATATCGTCGACAATTTATTGTTCGTTCGAAAAGCCTACGGTTACTTAGTGCAAATCTGCATCGCGTACATCCGTTATTTCGAAATGTTACGTTTTCCATGACTCTGGCGCAAAAATCTGACTGAACTTGACCGATAATAATTGTTAATGTTGGCTTTGATCTGTGCTTTATTCGCTTAAAACAGCGACTAAGAAACCCTCACAAAAAATAAAATCCAAAAGCGCCAAATCGTACGATCTTGTTGGCATCGCTTTCAGGGTGAAACCAGTACTTTCTAATTATCGGCCTATAGAACTCTTCGTTGATGTCGAACCCTCTTGGGCCTCAAGCCCATTATAATTGTTCCAAATTCAACAATATTGCTTGTTAACGCACACCTTCATCTAGAGATGGGTCTCAAACAAGCGAGCTATGATTTTGATGGTATTCCACATTGGGAATGGACTAATTTCCGAGCAAATTCCGTCGAAAACATTGTATATGGCACCTACAAGAAGTTGGCTTTTACTTTAAAATAAGCAGCTCTTAGTGAAGAGTCCCCTGATAAACACATTTTCTAATTTCGTAAAATGAAACAAGAAGAAAAAAGCTCTTTCTGAGTAGCAAGTATTTAACCAGGCCGGAGATTTTAAAGCGAAAACAAATTACAAGGTCTCATTCTATGCGGTACAACATTTCATCAGACTTAAATATAATTAATATAATTTAGGTCTTTATTATCACATTCCCATCATTATTTTCCTTCTTTCTTAGACATTTTTCATCAGCATAATTTTTATACAGAAATTATTTAAATTATTTATTTAAATGCTTTATTTATTATAAAACATGTTTTCGTCAGAATTTAAAAGCAAACAAATGTGTATTTACAAAGTTGTAAAACTAAAACAAGGAACGGCAAAATATTCCTTGATGTGTTTAAAGGAAGAAAACTGCAGACACTTTAATGTTGTCATGCCTTTTTAGAAGATTTTCTGCTTTCATTTCCATAATAATAAATTTTGCCCAAAAAAAAAAACAAAAAAAAAAAACAAAGAAAAAAATTAAAAAAAGGTGTTCCCCACCACATTCAATCGGCCTATTTTTGTCATAAAAGTAATTAAGATCTTGTTTAAACTATTTTTACTCCAGTCCTGCTGCTTCTATTTTTTGTATTTGTTTCTGCCTTTTCAACAAAAATTAAAAAGACACACACAGTTTTATTTATAGGAAAGGTTTTGTTTTCTTTGATAAAGTTTTTCTTTCCGTGTTTGTGTGATAAAAGCTGTTGTTGTTGTTTTCTCCTCAACGCATGTCTATATGTATATGTATTTAGCATATATTATCAGACCACACAGTGTCATAAAGGAAACTAATTTAATTATACACATGTACATACCTACATATTTCATTATATTCTACATATATATTTATAACAATATATTAAACTTAAATGCTTAAGGGCAAACCTTATCTTTTTCATTCAATAGTTGAGGGTGCAAATATTTGCCCGATTATTAACGTTCTACTAATTTATGCCGTTTTTTTTTTTTTTTGTAATTTCTTATCATAAAAGCCAGCAATATTTGTTGATTGCAATAATAACATTAACTTTTATTACAAAAAAAATTAGTAATAAATTGCATTAACAAAACTTTTTTAAAAGCAAAATATAGCTTTAATTTTTATATTATTAAGATGAAAAGTATCGGAAAAACAAGACAGAATAGCAGAAAAATACTTTAAAACTAATTTTAACCATTTTAAATCAAATTTATTCATCATAAAAACAACATTTATTATCATTAGATTAATATTAATTGAAGTTAAAGCAAAGCTTTGCAAGCCGAAGTCGCATTAAAATTGCTCAATGTCCTGAAAGTAAGATTGCTCGTAATACTGGGGGAATATCCTTATAATTTAAGCACATATTCTAAGTGGTACTAAGCTGACGGCATGTTTTAGTTTTCTAACCTGTAATTAAACCTGAATAGTTTCTAAATGTGCATATTTGTAATCACTGTAATCATTTTTTTGTTTTTACCAATTTCGAAAACTATTTTCGATCATTATATTGAAGTGCTACACACTGTTATTTCAAATTCAACACTAGTCTAGGATAACTGTCATTTAAAGTAACTTTCCAATACCATCTACAGTCATACATCCCCCCCCCCGCTCCGCCACCCACTGACCGTTTCATCACAATAATGCTTTTCTGTTGGATAATATATTTATGATGTTTATTTTTTTGGCTTTTGGTTATTTTTGTGAGGACTTTGCTATAATTAAGCACATTCTATTGGATGCTCTAAGCAAAGATTATTTTCTCCTCGAAATTTTGTTATTTTAGCTGCTCTTCGTAATCTGTCTGATCTGAAAATGCTGGTAGTTTTGTGACTTCTAAATATCCTCTTTGAATCCACCGCACTTTCTTTTGAATATGCTCTCGGTTCGATCAACGCTTTTACAATATAAGGTCAATCACATCCCAGATTATTAGTATAATTATCTACATAATTTTCTTAACAAAATCATGAACTAATTGCTTCCCTTCCTTAAATTTTGCAAATATTATGCATCTGGTCTACACGAAAATTTGAAAGGAATATCGTCTCAATGCGTATTTTTAAATGCCTGAAAGCAAAACAAACACACATGTACACTCACCAAAACATTTAAAAAAAAGAAAGAAACCAACATAAAAAATAAGGATACAAGGGCGTTGTTGCCATAAACTGGATTAAGAACTCTTTTACTGGATTGCAAAGCATGTTTCGTTTTTGTCATAAATAATTTTCTAGGGCGTTAATGAAAACTACATACAAACGTGCACGCGTGTTAACCAAAATTATAGTGAAATTAACAAGACACATTAATTTTACATAATGGTTTTCGTATTGTGCGTCCGAAAAGATGTGTTGCTGCAAAATGGAGACAGAAGAGCTGCTTAAACTCTTTTTGTGTGTAAAGAAGTTTGCAACAGGATTTTTGGAGTGTGACCTGCGCAAGTACCGAAATATCGTACTCCAGATAACAACAGTTTCAAAAAAGGAATACATAAGTACTCGTATATTCTTTGTTGTGTGTTTCCATGGCTGGGATTTTACTGATATCAGAATAAGTAATCGTCTTAGGTATCGGCTACTCCAACATTCGCATATACCACAATTTCTCAACTTCAAGAAAAAAAAAGAGAAAAACAAAAGTACCAGGCCTCTGGACCGATCTCTGGAATAACTTGTTGGCTACTTTTTTCGACCGCTCCCACTTTTTTTGAATTAGTTTACTCTTTCCACATAGTTTTTAAAGAAAGGTGGTCGGAAATTAGCCCTCCCCAAATGGACTACAAAATTACTTTGTTGTTTGTGGACTAATTTTCAAAATTCTTGTTTCATATGGAAAACGTTCAGCAATTTTTTGATTATCAAATAACTTCGTCATTTGTGGACCAATTTTTAGATTGCTTTCTGCTTAGTTTTTTTTTTTGAAATGGAAGGAGTGTGAGAGTGTGGATGGGTTAATCTAGGTATTCTATATTTAGCAATTTTAAAGTTTTGATTTATTGTATTATGTACTTTTGAACGAATGTCTCAGCTCTGATCTTTACGTTTTATCCAACTGCACACAGTTAACAATATACATACATGCGTACATACATACATACATATGTATGTTATTTACAACTTTTAAATAATTATCTGATTTTTAATTTATTAAATTTTTACAAAAATTGCGCTAAAAGAGTTCTTTGTTTTTTTTTTTTTTTATTACGTATCCTTGCATGGGCACAAATACACATGTACATTTGCCCCTTTAAAAATGCTATTCAACCTTGTTTTTTCAGTAATTAGCTCACTTTACACAAAATCCTTACAACCCTTGCTCGCACATCGCAATCCTTATGAGTAGGTACTACATACAATAAATAAATTGCATTCATTGAAAATAATGAAGCATATTTAATTGAAGGAATATTGAAATTTGCAATTTCGCAACAACAAAAAAACATCAAGGGTACTTACATGCACTTTTTGACAGTTGCTGTCAAATACTTGATAACAAATATAAAGTGTATATTTGCCGATTTAACAGGCCATTAAAAGGAAGGAATCCAGAAAAATTATAAAGTTGCAGTAAAAATGTTTTGGCTGAGAACCAGGACAAGGTTGATCAATGTTTATAATAATGATGAAGAAGAAGACGTTGGCGGCGGCAGAGATGCAAAACTTCAACCAACTATGGCGTGCGTTTTATAAAATAAAATGTATTAAATAAACGTTTCCTCCCTTGCTGCAAGAGTGTTCATGTGCTTACATTTCAAAACACAAGGCGGCAAATACGAACGATATAAAAGACCATAAAATGTTAAATCCTGGTGTTGGGTTGTCTTATTTGTCGTGTTTTTTTACTTGGTTTTGCGGCATTTTTAAGACAAGGGAAGCTACTTTATCAAGAGCAAATACAAAATTTTCGTTCTGTGATTATTTTTGTTTCAAAGGTTTTCTTTTTCTTTTCACTTTGAATGCAGATAATTTGAAATGCTTATTTGTCAGCTTTTCTTATTTGTTTTATTGTTGTTGAAATGGAAGTTTTTGTTGCTGTTGCTGTGGTTGTTGTGTTGTATCTGTTAACAACAAAAACTACCCTGACAATTGCGTAGACTATACGACACAGAGAGAGACCGAGGGAGCGAGAGTATTATGAAAGATTCGGTCGTAAACAAATTTCTATTGTTTTAATTTTAATTTCTGTTAAAGAAACAAAACACACCGATCACACATCCAATTCAAACAGCCCAAGATATATGCACATACATATATTTAAAAATATTTAATTTAATTTTTTATATGTCCATTTACATATGTATGTAAGTTACTTTAAAAATTTCCCTTTAATGTCTGCCTGATAATTTGTGTAGTTGTTGTTGTTGTATACATTAAAAATCCGCACTCATGTGTGTATGTGTATGTATGATTTTATTCTCACCAAATATTTGCTGCACTTTTCTGTATTTAACAAAACACAATCAGTTATCTATATGTACAGACACACGCACACTACAGCTTTTATATGAAAACTTTTGCAGGATGAAAGGAATATACAACACTGCTTTATATATGTATTTTGTTAGTATGTTTTTGTTTTGTTGTGTTGTTGTTGTCGCTTTTTATAGTTGTTGTAGCTATTGTACATAAAAACAGGATTTCAATGTCTGGATTGCCAGCATTTATTTTCGCAACTAATTTCTAACAAGAATTTTAAATGTATTTTCAAATTACTCTTGTATTGTATTTTTTTTTCTTTTGTATTGCTTCTTTTTTTATTTTTTGCACACAAGCCGAAAGTTATACACACGATAATTTACTGTTATTATATACATGTATATAGAACGGCGTTTACATTTTGGCCGACCTTCTTTTTACATTCACCGATATTATTGAATAATTTTACAAATTTTAAATTTATTACTATTAAAAACTTTGTGTTCTGTTTTTCTTTATAAATAATTAAACCGATTACCGTAAAGTCGCACAAATAAAACCACTGAAAAAAGTTTGCATTTAAACGAACCACTTCGAACAACTGTCATTTTTCGACTGCATAAGAGTAAATCTAAACAGATGTCTGCAAAACACTAAACATTTTTAACGAAACTTTTATCATTGTGCAGAAGTTTACAAAGTGTTGTAAAATTTAGTAGTAGGAGAAGTAGTGCCTGGTTAATTTAATCGAAACGATATCATGTCGTTTTGAAAAATTTTAATTACCACATTCTATTTCTTGCCTAGAACGACCTGAAAATTAGTTGCTCTTACAAACGATTCTATCCCAGGATTTTATGCACATTTTCTGTTCAGTACTTGTTATACTCATGCGCTATACTGACATAAGTGAAAAGGGCTAACTCCACGCATAACAAAAACCGAAGCTGATGTGCTTCAGTAGTGTTTAAATTGTGGCTTGAAGAAGTGTACAAAATATCACAATTGTTAGCATGATCGATTTTGTTTGATTTCTTCAGGTTGGTTAATTTCAAATTTTTCACTGTTATCTGCCAAATCAATTAACTCTAACTCAGGATTTCTTTCTATGTAACCAATAACCAAACAAATCTTTAGTGTACCATAGACATATATATGTATACTTTTTTGAGGCACTGTAGTAATCTCAAATATACGTTATATTCGAGTTTTGTTATTAATGTAATGGCAAGAATCCAATATTTTGAAGCACCCAGTCTTTGTAATACCGTTTTATACCACTCTGCAAAAAATGTATTATTTTTGTTGTTGTCAAAAGTTGTTAATTGTCTTGACATTTTATACTTCACGAAAACAACAAGCACTCAAAAGAGAAGTTTTGGAATTTTTTTAGATTTTTGCGAATTTTTAAATATATTTAGTGATTTTCTGGTTAAAAAGTAACGTTAAACAGCATGAGTGGCGCACATCGTGAAGCGGTCCAAAAGCAAATACATCAAGACTGGGCCAATCGTGAATATATTGAAGTTATTACGGCCAGTATTAAACGCATAACCGATTTCCTCAACTCATTTGATATGTCTTGTCGTTCACGCCTTGCAGTTCTCAACGAAAAACTGACCACTTTGGAGAGACGAATTGATTATTTGGAGGCCTGTGTAACAACCGGCGAAACTCTGACATAGAGAAAGGATCTGACAACAGCCTATCAATCACTGAGTAAATGTTGGGCGGTGGAGAATTTGTTGTGTTGACGAGTCAATGTGAGTGCAGTTATAAAAATGATGACGCTAATATTGTAATAAGGAACCTAAATGATATCATGTAGTCGTCAGCTTATATATAGTTTTCTCTCTCTTTAAGCAATTTTATAATATTATTAATTAAAATTTTCCGTTTACCAAAAGTAATTCCCTAAAAATGCATTTTTTTTCTTTATTAAATAAATTTATAAATTATATTTGAAAAAACTTAAAAATTCTTGTGTCCCTGTGTTCACAATATTTTAAAATTAAATCGTTTTGATTTTCAGCTCTTCGAAATTTATTGTAGTCTTAAAGCATACAACATTTTTGATGCCGAATTTGTTTTCTATCTGATCATTTTAAATTTAAGTCTAAAATCCAAGTGTGGTTTTGTTATATGCTGTTCTACATTTTATACATCTTCACGTCTGTAAATACTTTATACTTTTTCAAATAAGGGTCTCCCCAAAAAATAACCACAACCCAAGCTAATTTTTAGCAAATAAAACGCTTCCATTTAAAATGTTTCCTGATATTTGTCTTTATTCATATAAAATATAAACCTTTATTCGTAAAATCTTTTTAATCCGCTCCTTTACAATAGAGAAATAATATTATTTATCACAAGCAACATCATATTAAATAACTAAGAACTAGATTGGAGGCAAATAAAAACCAACGAGTTTAAAATTGCTAAAAGTTTAATACAAAATGAAATATTAAGCTCAACCACCAATTGCAACATGCGCACAAAAAAAGAGTTTAAAACGTACAGCAATTAAACATTCAATAAATCATGAAAATCATGATTCGATAAGAAAACAAATCCTAATTAAAACTTATTCTATCCTTTAAACTAGCAACAATTTTTTCTCAACGACATATACAAGTTTTGCCAAATCTATAGCTTCTTCATCATAAGTTTGATATCTTTTTTTGGCTTTCGGAGAATTTTTTTATTATCATAGGTCAGCGGTATAACTGTTTGCTGACAGGGCGCAAAGGAGTATCTATTAAGTAGCGTCGCTAAACAAACTAATATTTGCTGCTGTACGAAATGTTGGACTATACAAGAACGTGGCCCCAAGCCAAACGGTAAAAATGCACACAGGGGTCTACTTTGTACTTTGGTGGAATGGAAATGATCGGGATAAAACTTTTCTGGATGCTCATAGTAGGAGACATCGTTATGTATTGCTGCTGTCGGTATAATCAAATGATTGCCCTTTTTAAGCATGAAAATCGAATTTGGTAGTTCGTAGTCTTTGGTGGTCAAGCGCAAAAGACATGGATAGGGCGAATGCTTGCGAAGCGTTTCTGAAAAGGAAGATATGCATGTATGTGTAATTGAATTTTTTTATTTTAACATAAAACTTAAGGCTTTAAAAAAGTTGTTAACAGAAATTTTTTGTCATCAATAAATTTTCTATATAAAACTTTTTGGCCATTGATAAATTTTCTATAGAAAATTTTTTGTCATCGATAGAAAATTCTATAGAAATTTTTTATAGAATCGATAAATTTTCTATACAAAATTGTGCATCGCCTATAGAAAATTATTTGCTTGATTCAATAAAGGGACATTTTTTTCATCGCTTAAAATTAAGTGCAACATTTTTACGTTGCTCTAAAATATTGAAGAAAAGTTTTGTTATTGGAGAAAATTTTTGTTGTATTATTTTTATAGTTTTATTGGATCACTGAAAATACACAAATATTTTCTTTTTCTCAGGCTTACGAACACTACTCGTTTCGTACATTTTAATTCATATACTATTATTCCATCGGATTTGACTTACCGCATAGCACCTGCTTCAAGTACACCATTTCCTTAAGGGCGTCCTCGTTTAGTTTATTCTGATATTTGCATTTGCTTAGCACTGCACGTATTTCGCGTCTCGCTTTTTGCTGTATTTCTGGTTGCAGAGCCAATTCGTATAGGCAACATGTTACAGTTGTGGTACAAGACTCGAGGCCAGCTGGTATAAAACTAAAGGCTTGAGCAGCAATCTCTGCGTTATCGATTTCCTTAAAAGATTGACTATTGGCGCAGGTCTTGCGGTAATCATGACAAATTTGCAAGAAGTCATACGGCAGCTGCTGTGGTGAACGTTGGTATTCGTGTTCATGTAATTTATCGTTAATAAGTTTCTGAAAGTAACTAGTGGCTTCGGGCGAATACCAGCGGTATTGCAAAAGCCGGGCTAATCTGGGATAACAGAATGCAAGATAAACTTTATAGATGTTATTATTCTGTTGTGTGTAATTTTTGCACATGCTACGAAATTGTGTATCTTTATAGCGCAAGGAATCGCCTTCCAAACCAAATGCCAAAGTGGAAATAACATCGATGTTGAAACCTTCTACCAGCTCACTGACATTGTAGACAAACTCTTGTTGCTTCAGAGTCTCCTGCAGAGATGATTCAAAAACTTGTTGCACTTTAAACAAGCCGGCAGTATACATTTTTGCCACTTTTTTCGCTTGATATAAAGCTTTGGTTTTGCTGCTTAAGTGCTGCCATTCAATGCCATCAGTTTGCAGAAGATTTTGTGTAAGGGGATCGATTGTTATGTTGAAATATAAACCTCTGTCTTGGAAGTTTTTCGAATCTTTATTTAGGATATTGTGTATAGCATCCATGTCCAGAATTAAAAGCATGGGCTTCAGCCAAGCATAAAAACCTATGAAAGGTGCTTGACCCTTGTATTTTTGATACAGAGTTTGTAGAGCTTCTGCCAAATGTCGTTTACCGCCAACACCTTTTAAATGGCCCCAGGGCATTTTGGGTTTTTCATGTAAAATGCCACGATCCTTCCAATAGCTTAGAACTACTTTCAGCACAAAGTAAAAGAAAGCAGCAGCACCAACGAAAGTATAAAACAAGCGATTCAAAAGATCCATTATGTGTTAAGAAATTTATTTGTGGTTTTTTACAGCTGATATTAAATCATAAGGCTGCAGTGCATTGATGTCAATTAGCTGAAGGTTGTTTAATCTCCTTTATTTGCAAGCCACTTTTTCGGCCATGTCTTTTTGAAGGTTTATGTCAAACTACTTATTGATTGCAAACTGTGCGTTAAAACAATATTCTTCAAATACTACATTCTTATCTTATTCACAGGTCTTGTGTGTAGCTCTTCTGTATTGCATACTTTTATTGCTGACAGTATTGTTTTTTATAATCAAAGCTGCTAATCAATTTCTAATATGATTTGCTGCCATTTGTTTTGTGTATCGTTTTATTCGTTTAATGATTGCTAGAAAGTTTCGTTAAGGTAGCGCGAGCAAATCTATAAAAAATTTAAATAATTATTAAAAATGTATTCAGAGATATCCTTCTATTCTGACAAAAAGAGTTTGCAAATAGTTCCTTTATTAATTCAAAATCAATGTCATAAGATCGTGCTATTATAATCATATTTTATTTCAGGTATGGTAAGCAGAGATTATAAAAGGAACTATGCACAAATTCTTTGACATTTTGCCATCTTAAAAAGCCCTCTGCAATAAGATCGTGTACAGATGCCGGCACTCCAGGGTAATGGGGATCCTGAAAAACATAAAGAGAAAACCCCAACTAAAGTGTTTGTGGCGTTTGCAAAATAATTTAGAAAATATCTTTAATTTCGTCTTATCTTGCCTTAAGCTGTTATGATAAAACTCCACATGATTTATGAAATGAACATAGAAAAAGGGATTAAGACACAGCTTTTGCCTAACGTCAGTAAATACAAAAATACTTACCACTACCAATAAATATGTTTCTTTTCGGGTAGTGTGCACTCCAGCTATACCCTTAGAGGCGGCATCCATATCACCACCCATCATAACAAAGCCACCATAAGCATTAAAATATGATATCAATGTGTCCACGCAATCGGACAAATTCTCATCACGTGTTACATGCACGATTTTACAAGGTACATCATAAAGAGAATCGACCACGTAAAACACTTCCAAAGCACCAATCCAATCGCGCGAGCCAACAAATTGTTTAGGTTTATCTTCGAGATGTACCAACGTCTCTTGAATTTCCCTTAAGCTGGGAATGTTCAACACACTGCAATAGTTACGTTTGTTCAAAATCCATGAGATCATTGTTTGCAACGTGCGATAGGCGCAACCCCAACCCTGATCTTGATGGCCATCACATCCGTAATGGTAATAAGTGAAATTACCACGCGTTAAGTACGTTCTGCTGGAATGATCGTCGTCATTGGCATGATTGGGAAACGGTAGCAGTGGTATTTGTCCCATTAAATCATTTAACAAATCGTACTTGTACGATTTTGACACAATGGCCTTGGCTTCATCTTTTGCTGTTTGTTGATGCATTCAAGGTGTTTGTTGTTGTTGTCGTTTGATATAATAAATACGAATGCAAATTCTCTTTCGATGATTACTTTAGCTAACCTTTATTCGATTCTTATCTTTGGACTTTATAAGCCCCTATACGCTTACTTGGTTTTGTGTTACGCAAACTTCTTGTTATTCGCTTTATAGACCTGAACTTAATTAAGCTGGTAACTCGTTAAATTGTTGAAATATCTACAAACACACACATTTGTATGTATGTAGAAATTGTCTGTGTTTTGTAGCTTAAACAAAATTCAAGCGGAATTACAAAACAATATGTGTCTGCTACTTTCAAATCTTTATTTAATTTTATTGTTTTTTCTTTCTATTTTTGTATTTCGTTTTGCTTTGGTATTTTTGTAATGTTAAGTATTTTTGTTTTTGTCTGGTTATTCTGCTACCTGTCTGTCATTGGTATTGTTGTTGCTGTTCTGGATTGTTTTACAGTGTTGTGTAAACAGTTGAACGAGTGAGTACTCGTTTGTTTCGGTCAGTTGTTTGACTGTTAATTTATTAATTCCAGATATCAGTTGAAGTTTGTTTATCATTCCGCGTTGTCATGCCTAAAAGTGAGTTTCTTTTTTATCATTTATTTGGCGATTCAAAATCATATTTGAGTGTGTTAAGCTTAAAGAGAAATTTAACGAATGAAGTGTTAAAAACGTGTATCCATCAAGCTCGTGTCCTACGACATACCTCACTTGGAAACAAATAGGTTGTTATTTCAGTTGACATCAAGATTTATATAAAATATATCCGTTTTTCTTGCTTTCAATATTTTTACCAGCATTTAAATTTTCAGATAATATGGCAGCACTATGATATTGCATGCAAATACTTGGCTGATGTAATATTTTCAAACATGGTTAGCATCACTTTCAAGCTCGTGACTTGACAATTCCACAGGGTGTTTCATCTATTAATATGACTTGAAAAAACTAAACAGCTACATATTCAATTTTAAACATTTCTTAAAAAAAAATATACGTATGTCGTCAGCTGAAATGCAAAACCACGTAACGATTATTAGTTGCTATTTTAAAGCAAAAACCCCATTATAACCTATTATGAACCTTGTACTTGTAGTGGTGTTCTTTAAATTTTCGTTTGTAGAATGATAAATTTTTATTATGAGCATAAATATTGCAGAGGGTATGCATATACATACTTACATACATATGTATGTATGTATGTACATCGTAATCAATCAAAAACTCCATTTCGCATTTGCTGTTCATTTTGCGGTTTTGCATTTCAGTTAAGGATATACATAAATATTTTTTTGATAATTTGACGCCGCATTAAATAATTTGGAATACGGCGGATTGCCGGGAATGTGTCAATTGTTCAAATAGTTGTTGTCGGCGCAATGTAACGACGATGACAACTGTTGTAATATGGAGACATAGTACACATAACAATATCGAGCCCTTGGTGCAATACCGTAGTAATTCAAAAAATCGCGAACTGAGAAAAATGCATTTGAAGTTTTGAGCCATCTTTTTTAATACTATTTTCGTTTACTAAAGTTATTTTTTTTTTACAAGTTTTTAAATAAAGAGGAATGTTTTGTAATTAAAAAAAGATCAAAAATTATTAAAAATATGAAATATTTATTTATATTTAAGTATTTGGATCAACCTATCAATGATGTATCGTTATTGTCACAAAATCAATAACAAATTTATTAATTAATTCGGATTATATCGTTATAACGAATTAGCATAAGAAGAAATCATAACTAATTTTTTTTTCAACAAAGATGAAATGTGAAATAATACGAATAAGTAGAAACGAAAACAAATTATGCAGTTGTGTTTTTGTGCCTAAAACGTAGCAAAAAAAAAAATAATGCTTTATTCTTTTTTCGCAATTTGTTTTCTGGTTGTAAATTTCTTGTCATAAGGGAGATATTTCATTATTGCAATTAAATATTGTTGGAAATAGCTAGAGGCAATAAAGACATTTTTAGCTGTAGAATCTGAACAGTTAGAGATGGAACCATAATATTTTTTCTTCTTCTAGATAGATATTTCCCCAAAGATCATTTCTGCATACCCAGCTAAAAAAATTCAAATTTTGAGTTACTACGGTATTGCACCAAAGGCTCGATATGATTTTGCAGATTTCGCTTCTTGAATATAAGCCCTCGATATATTTTAATTTTTTACGAATATTCCCCCAAGTCTGATTTTAATAAATTTACTTTTGTTTTATGATATTGCAAACACAATTTTGCATTTTCTTTAGTTTCATTTATATGCATCTTTTAATTTTTCATTATTTTTACCTTAATGTTTAATTCATTAACATTAGTTTTCATTATTATTATTGTATTATTTCCAATCCTATTAGCAGTATTTTTATTTATTTTAAAGGTGGCAAAATATGTTTCTTAAATAGCACGGTGTACATAATTAGATTAATTTATTTGCAAAAAGATTTTATAATAATTTGTGTTATTATATTTTTGTTTTACTTAAAGATTTTTGTTAATAGAAAGTATGTAAAGCACTTTAAATAGTTTTTATTTGTAGATTAGAATAAATAATACAAAGATGTTGAAATAAAGCCCACAAAATTATTTATAAAATTACAAACGTACACACAGACAAAAACACAAAAAACAACAGTTTAAGTCATTTGTATAACAAGAAAATGTTTGCCAAATTTTATTTAGTGAATTTAAAAACTAGAGCTAATTAACAATTGTTCTGAAAATCAGAAAATATATTAATATTCTTTTTAATTTAAAATGACTTTTGTTGTACAAAAAACAAAAAAAAAATAGGGTTTTTGTTTAATTAATACTTAAAAAGTTGTGTTTTGTAAAGGAAATGCTGCACGATTTTAGTGAAATAAACTTGTGCTGTTAAAAATTGCTTTTAGATTATTTTCCATTTAATTTGTTTTTTTTATAAAATTAAAATTAGAAACATTGTGGTAATTTGATTTCTTTTTTCTATGCCAATTTAAACATTAATATTTCCTTTTATTCTTAAAAGTGAACAAATTTTTAACTAGTATTTTTTTTACAGATTTATTATTTTTATCACACGCACATTTCGAACGATTTAAAAAATTTTTTGTATTTTTTAATACTGCGTATTAAACGCACTAAAAATATTTCCTAAGCCAATGGATGATAGAGCTTAAGTTTTAAACGATTGCCAATCTAAATCCATAATAAAACCTGTTGTCGTGGTTGGCGCCGACTACAATTTTGTAAACGATTGAAGAGAACAACATTAATATTTCAATAATCTATTGCAAAACTGTCGTGGGAGGTATTTTTTTCCAATTTGAGAACCACGACAAGGGGGATTATTTAATATTTAATCCATTTTTTAATCTGAGAAAGTAGAGGAGATATTACAACCTCAAAGCTTTTCACTTTTCTTTCGGTAAATCTTTAGCAAAATGTATATTTGTCGAAAATAAAATAAATTTTTAAAATTTCGGCAATCTAAACAGATTGCAACTGTGCAACAAAACGTATCAACTTAAAATTTCTGTTTCTTTCAAAAGTTTGTACCAGATTAAAGCATTTTCTTTTAATCTATTAAAACGCAGTTTTTGTCTTTTTTTATGGTGGACGTCGTAATAAGGTAATGGAAATAAGTTAGTCAATAATGTGTAGTTAGTTTATAAATTTTTTTTATGTAATTGGTTGTTTTACTTAAAATAAATATATACTTTGAAATGAAAAACATTTCCAGATATCTTTTCTGCTACAAAAATACGAATTGCTTTTTGATGTTTCAAAACCATCCAATAAGAAGAAAACAGAAACCATTGAAAAACAACAAAACGGTTGATATTTGCAGAGGCGCACAAAATTCGACATGCGTTTATAAAAGCACATAAGATTTGAAATTATGTGATTTTCAGAACAGGCCGGTATATATAATTATATATATGATTTGCAGACAATTTCGAAATTTTGTTGCAACAGAACGAAATTTTATTCAAAGAGAAAAAAGAAAATTATAATAAAGTTTCATGTATGAATTGCTCTAAAAAGTATTGTGTCTTTTTTTTTTAAATATTATCTTCCCCTTTGCTTCCCCTTTGCTTTATCATACATACAAAGTATTCCTAATATTTTGAAATTGTCTTTTGCTTCGCATTTTCATTTTGTTGATTTGTTTTCCATATGAAAAAATAGTTTTCGGTTTTTTCTCTATTGTTAATATTAAATGATGCCAATCGTGCGATTATTTTCTGTAGTTCTTATTTTATATGTATGTATGTATGTAGTCGTATATGTTATTTTGTATAATTTTAAATTTCCTTTATTTATGCCAAGAAGGCTCAACAGATTAATAGTGTTTTTGTTGGTATAAGAGTGTGTTTACGGCTGTGTTGTTTTGTTGTTTTAGATTTTTGGTTTTAATTAAATTAAATTGTTTCTAAGTGTACAGTTTTGGTTTTGTCGATTGTGGTTATTTTGCTAGCAAATATGTTGTAGGTATGTGTGTAGTTGAGTTTTTATAGAATGTTGTTTAATTTAATAATTTTATAAGGAGTTTGTGTTGATTGTAAAGATTTTACTTTACATACATATATTATTACTCTTATTGATTGCTAAATTGCCCTTAATAAAAATAGAAGGGTAAAGTTCTTACTGATTTGTTGTTAATATTATTATTTGTTCTTCTAGTTTATTATTGGTTAATATACATACATATTTGTCCATGTATGTATGTAAATAACAATAATAATGAACAAATGTTTTATGAAGTTTGTCTTTTTCGTTCAAAATTTTGTTAGTGGTTGATTTCCTTTCCTACAATTAGTTTGAGATTTGGCGGCTTTCGTTTATAGTTTTCTAGTTGTTTGTTTCATTTAGTGATATGAGAGATAGACGATTTCTTAACCTTTCCACAGCATTCAATTAAGAAAATCTAGCACTTGGCTTTATTATCTTTTGCTTTCTTTTTCTTGTAAATAAACACGTTGACTTAAGGGTTTTGTATAAATCCAATTTTCGCCCACCGGCTTGAAGTACTAAAAAGTGGAAAATATTGTAGAAAGGAGTATTTTTTGCAAAGATTATTTGTCTATTTTCGTTTCACTCTTACCTTGTGCTCCCAGGAAGTCTCGGTTTCTTTTCTAGCCTTGGCTTCTTCTCTCTGAAATTGTTCTACTTTGCATTTAGCGTTTGTGGCCTTTTCAATGTCATTGAATCTTTTACGAAAACAAAAACAATATTTAAAAATAATGATATGTAATTCATATATTCAAATAACATGTAACATGTTTAAAAAAAAAAAAAACGGAACACAAATATTTTTAATTTAATAGCGAAGTTATTTTTGTTTGATTCTAGTCCATCTAAAGAGTGGAATTATTAAAAGCTGCAAATATGACCGATCAAATTTTGTGAGTTTTGTTGCCATTAAATTAAATTTCCTCCAGGTTCTAAGACTAGGAAAACCTAAGAAATGCCTCCTCCTTGATTGTGATCTTTGATCTAAGAACTTTGACAGTTAAAAGCCGCCATATTGTTGAAGCTGCGCCTGGCGAATTGGCTATAATTTTGTCGGTCTCTTTTGGTCAAATCATCATGGGCGGACATATTCGTCAATACAGTGTACAAATAGGTGTTTTATTCAGGTAAAGCTTTGGCCATTTTGCGGTGCTCATAATTGTTCTACCGGGCGGACTTTTCGTAGTGCATAAATTTGAGTCCACTGGTTTTGTAAACACTGAACGACAACCAAATTCAAGTTGTGCACAAAACAATGCCACTGCGCTTGAGAGTTTGCAGGAGAATCCGCAGCAGACGGTTTTCCATCGCGCACAAAAATTCAGGAGCTAAGGAAAATGATATTTGCTCGCTATATAGGCCCTGAGGCGCTTGCAAAATGACACTTATTTCTATATAAATAGAAACGTCAATAAATAAAATTGTTGAATTGGGAGCAACATAAGATCCAAGAGCGCATATTGCACGCCCACAAAATGGATATGAACTTTGGACAGGCCATCACTACCTACGGCGAGCCCTATAAGTCGATGATTACTAACGATCTTTTAAGTGAATTAGATGGTTCCAACACGATAGATTGAACGTTCTGTAGGAGAGTTTTGAAATCATGCTCTTTTCAGGTTTGTTTTTTTTTTTATAGATTAATAATATATATATTTTTTAAATAATGGAATACACGTCTGTTTTCAAAATCAGTTTGTGCAAGTGATTTAAAATCATGAAAATAGTGTTCGGTGTGATTTGAAATCGGGAAAACATTGTTCGCTGTGATTTCGAATCGGCCAGCTAAATGGCAATGGACTAGTTACCACTGGGTGCTTTTGAAAATAGTTTATATTTGGCAAGGAAAAAGTAAATATCCAGGCTTGTGATTTTCAGAACCGACCTGCTTTGGGCTCGAGCAAACTTAAGACTGAAAAGTTTTAAACAAGCGTCAAACAAAATATATGTTATTGAAATCATTAAAATGGAAGAACCATCAACGTTCTTGAAGCCATTTTCATCTGGCAGAATCTTAAAAATAACTTCGCAATATTATATAAGTTTTGTTTAATAATCATAAATTATAAAAATTGAAGAGAAAAATGCATTACTTGAGTCCGGCGGTCACTTCTTTCCAAACGCGTCTTGATTCATACTCTTCCTGTTCAACGATTGGTCGAACTTGTTTCTTAAATATTGGTATACGATTTACATCGACAAATACTTCAGTTTTCTAGAAAATTAAAAATTTCGCACAAAAAAGACAAAACAAATTTTTCGATTCAACAAACATTTCTTTTCAAATTTTGTTTTTTTGTTTTCTTCTAATACACGCACAACACAACCAACACTCATACGGTTTATGAATAGATTTAAGGTATTTAAAGTGTTAAACATGAGAGTACAGTACAAGCACACAAACAGGTTTTAGTTTAAATATGTATTTAATCATAAACATTTAATTTTCTAGATAAACATAGAAATTTAGACCAGAATATTTAAGAGAGAAGTACAAGTAATCGACAGTTGTTGTTAGTGTGGGAGTTGGTGGGAGTTTTGGGTATTCAATTTAGATTGAAAATCTTACATTTCAAATGAGCTTCAATACTTGTTGTCAACATAAATTAATGCGTGGGAAAAATGGGGAAAGTAGGCGAAATTTTTGGATAAAGGAAAAGTACAATAGGTGATGGTGATGTAGAAATGTGTTTGCATAGAAAAATAAAAATGAAAAAGAAAATAATTAGTTCGAATTTAAAAGCATTAAGAAATGTTGCAAAAGAAGTTCTTTTATTATTTCAAAACCAATATTGTTTAAATAAAACAGATCAAATCGGCCAAAACACTAGTGCAACTTGGCGAAAACTGCAATTATGAGCAACAAAAGTTGATATGGTAATTTTTAGCGCATAAAAAAGTCACTCGCGTTGGTGTGGTAAAATATCATAGTAAACAGAACAGAATCTTTATTTATTTTTACATTTTTTTGGTAACATATTAACAGTTTTCTGTTCGATTTTGGCAAATTTGCAAACATATTTAAGGGGTTCTGATGATTTCAGTTAAAACTTTTCAGTTGTTCTTGTATATTTTCTTAAATATTTGATATCTTTCGTAAATTTAAGATTGAAAATATCTTATCAACAGAATCGAGCTGAAATCTGAAAAATTCGTACATGTTGTGAATTCAAATTATATTTTAAATAATAGCAAATTAAGTCTAATTAAAATTTGTTATTGTAGTTTTTTCAATCCAGCCGTAAGTGTCAAAACTCTTCAGCTTTAGAAATTGTTCGACACAATTTTAATTAATTTATTTATTCATAGAACCGATCGGATGCCATAGATAAATTGAACAACCGTTTCAACCGTTTTGAATATTCTATAAATTGCAAATTGGTTTTGAAATAAGTTTATTTCCTATAAATAAATTAAGTCTACTTAAGCAGCATACAAAATTTAGATGGCAAATTCTTACATAAATTCATTTATTATATGCGGCCAAGAAAAATATGAATTTAGATTTTTATATTTCATTTTCAAATAATAATAATAATAATATATTTATTTCTCTTTCTATAGTGCAGCAAATCAAGGCAAAAATCTGTGGTTTTTTGAACTGTTTTTGGACGTTGACAGACTGACGCGAAAGCATATCGTTGAAACGACTTATATCTGAATTTGAAGTAAGAAATTTTCAGACAAGTTTTTCTGAGTGATTCAAACTTTTTCGTAATTGCTGATTTTTTTTCTCTTGATTTTTTGAAAACAATTTGAACGTTTCAACGGCCACAACCAGACTGCGGATATCTTCGATGTGCCGAAAGAAAGGAAGCCAATTAGTTGGCTGAGCAAAACGGATAAACTCAGCCAATATATTTTCAAAATTAGTTTGCCATTAATCAGTTGGGTGTGACTCTAAGAATTCAGAGCCACCATTTACTGTACGAGTCTTATTATCTTGGATGCATATAACATGAATGTTTGTTTTTATGTTTAATAAATTTTATATATGTAAATTCAATTAGTATCAGGCATAAAAGAAATTTAAAGCTTGAACGAAAATTAAAAACCAAATAAAGAAATACATTACATGTGTATCATGCCATTTGGCTTCCATTAAGCCACTCCATTCGCCAGCAATTGAAACAAACGGCTTCTTTTCATTGGGCGAATAAATCTAAATCAAGTTAAAATAAAAATTAAATTAGAATTTTAGAAAGAAAAACGGAGAACAACCTCAAAGCCGCTTTGAAACTAGTAATCGTTTAAAAAATTCTCTTACCTCACAAGTCACTTTATTACGTTTGCCACCATAAAATGGTTTTGTCAAAAATTCAACATGAGCGTAGTAACCAGTTTGAGGACATTTTATTTCAACCGAACCACCCAATTCAATCCAAGGTACCGTTAAAATTGAGCTAAACCAGTTTAAAAGGTAATTAAAAAAAGTGTCGCATTTACTTATATAAAACTCCTGCCTTACCGGCCATAACCATTCGGAAATGTTACTATATACTCCTCACCCCGATCAACCAGAGTGACAACACCTTCGCCGATATTGTGCACGCCCACTGATAGACCCAGAAATTTTGATTTTGTCCAGACATGAGCAGAAAATGTTATTTTCTTATTAAAATGTTCAGCATAAAACGCAGAAACTATCGAGAGATTTTGGTATAAAAAAAAAAATTCGGGTTTGGTTAAATAGAGGGCAACATACTTGGTGGATGATGTGAAACCTGTTCGGCCAAAAATGTTAAGTGATCTCTTCTGCACCAGGGTACAGGACCATCCTGTACATTATTTTCATCAGGATTTTCGCCTAAGATATTTATTGACGAATTAGTTACAGAGAATAAATACAAAAAAGGATCACTCTACTTACCAGGAATATCCCAATAGCATTGGAAAACTTCACCTAGAATAGGATTATAGGGTTTCTTGGCAACAGCACTTTTACGACCAGCATGATAAGCACTTAAATACCAACGACAAACCTGGACAATACGGTCACGTGGACTATCTAAATCGGCAATCCTTAAATTAAATGAATATATTAAAGGAAAACCTGCATTATTTTTAAACCTTTTCATTGACGTACTTTAGAAATAAATCCGGATGGGCAAAATAGTCAGCGTACATTTCCAACAGGGAACGTCTCTCTAATATGAATGTGGGCAGTACAACTTTTGTCAAGTCCATGCCAATTTTAACTTGTGACAATAAATGTGATATCATTGATCCATGGGCCTCCATGCTTATACTAGTATCTTCCTCCTCTTCGTATAAGGCATCATAGTCGATGGATTCTTGGGGCGACAGTGGATTTCTGTTCGCAACAGCAGTTGAACTCTTGCCACCACAATCGATCTGCGAATTTATGCCAACGTCACCAGCGATGTCACTAACCGTACTTGAGGCTGTTTGGTATTCATCAATTTCAGGCACAGCGGGTGGAGGTGTTGTTTCAGTTTTATTATTCTGCGGTAATTCGATTTCAGGTGGTTTTTCATTTGTCGGTGATGTGTCCACGGAAAATCCACGAGTTGCACTACAATGAAAACCGAAAATTTATACTACATATGTGAATGAAAAACCAAATGTAAAATTAACATGGGTGAGCCTATTGCAATAAATAGATATTGATTGACTGAAACAAAATTTTGCTATATAAATAATTCGTAGTGACAAATTTCATATTGCAATTTTTTTTTTTTTTTATTAATTTATTGATAAAAAATATGTATTATTAGAATAGTGATAAAGTTGTGAAATATCAAAAAACAAAGATTGCTTAAAAATATTTCCTAATCAATGATTGTAAAATTTGACGTTGCAATCACTTAATGATTGCAAAATTTTACGTTGCAATCACTTAATGATTGTAAAATTTTACGTTGCAATCACTCAATTATTGAAAAATCAACCATCAAATTAGTGTTAATGAAACTCTTGAGGTTGAACATAAACATTTTAAAAATATATCGTCAGTTAAAATGCAGGCTCATGTAACTAAATTAATAATTGTAAACACATATTAATGATCGATAATAGTACATGAATCGAAAATTTCGATTTTTCATATTTTTAGTTTTTTTTCCCACTCTAAATAGCCGTCAAGTCGTTTGTTCCTTCAAAAACATGTGTTGCATACAACTACTGATTTACTTGGTGTGGCAAAATGTCAATTAAACGGTGTTTTCGTTATTCGCAAATCTGTGCCTGGCGCAAAACAACGAGCAGCGGTTGTAAACATTTTACGGCGGCAAATACTTAAACATATTTTAAATTAATATTTTTTATTAATAATATTAATATTTAACAACTATTCTTTAAGCCGTTTGTAAATGTTTGATATTAGTGTAATATTTTCGAACTGGGAACAGAAAAATACTTAAAAATCTGCTGTCGCAGATGAACAGCGACGCCAGCAAATCTTGATCTTGTCTTTGATATTGATATGCTGAGCCCTAAATGTACATGTATATTTGCCACCACCTTTTAACACTCTGCTGTAAAAGTAACATTTCTGACAGACGTTACACAATTACACGTGATTCACCAAATTAAACAAAAACTAACAGACGCACAAACATGTCCTCTATGACTTCTTTTTATTTCAATTTTGGAGGCATTTTTAATTATAAAGACTTTTTTCTCAGCAACAATTTCTACCATTTAGTGTGCAGCAATTTTATGTACCATTTACTTGTGAAAGAATTTAGTCGAATGGCAGCTGTAGTGCCCATTTACACACTTGTGTTTGTGTGTTCGTCATGAGGTTTTGTTTTATCTTAAAACTGGCCTTCATACAAATTATTAATAAACACAAATATGCAAGGAAATAAAATAGTTATTTTAATGATAAATAAAAAGGATTTTGATAATAAACAAGAAAGAATCTCAAGCTTTCGAAAAAGTAATAATTTGACGTGTCTAAATGTGGGGGGTAGAGAACATACTAAAATCAGTTTGAAGCGCTTCTGACATCATGCGACAGACAATTGTACTTCAAAAATAAATTTAAAAAATGTGCTAATAAGGAATTCGGCAATAGGCAGCCATTTAGTCAGTCTGTTTGGCCAAATAACAGTGGACGAATACACATCCAGCGCAAATAATTGTTTTATCAAATAAGTTTAACGATTGTCATACTTGTTCTACCGCAGCCTAGTGGAATAATTTGAGTCAGTAAAGTCAACAAATGCTTACACGAAGGCGTAACGTAGGACAATTAATTTTGCATCTTTAAGAAGAACTCTGTGTTTGGCAGACCCCAACATGGCGAAATATAGGTCGATGACTACTAACTTCATGTGATTGCAACAGGACGGCGTTATGTACCAAACCGATCATGCCACATTGAATATTCGGCACAAAAAATTTCAGAGCACGTTCTCATGTGGAGGTGGTGTCAACTGACCGCCAAGATTACCCGCCAGGGGCAGCTTAAGCGCTGACGATTTGAAGCTAGTCAGAGCAGTCTGCTTTTCCTCGGTTGGCACGGCCACCAAAACTCTAGGAAGTTTATGTTTGTCTTCGGTTATGCATGTTCTTCCCAAACCTTCTCCAAAGGTCAAGTGGCAGAACGGGGAAGCCTTTTAGCTGTCTGGGTCGGTCATTGGTTGAGGAGCCTCTCCTTGGCTGACACGTTCTGTACGGCTGTGGTTTAAACCTAAAATCGCAGGAAGAAGAGAATCTTCGAGGTGCTGTTGCCTTGCGACAGGCCAGTTTTGGGCAAGTAACTAGATTGGGGTGAGCTGGTTAAGGCCTGGTGTTCCTTTGTGTATTTCGGGCTACCAACTCAGGAGTCTAGTCATTTCTCTCCTTCTAGTGAAAAGTATAAAACAAAGGGCCCGAGCTCTTAAGCAAGGGGATTATGATTTGTGCCGTGCAGCACATTATAAGAATGAGCCAGAAAATTTCAATAAAATATATTTTATTGAAATTTAAAGTGGCCAGCGCTTAATGACAGATCGTTTCAATAATAGTCCAACTTCAACAGGCCATAGAAATGAGTCCCGAAATAATTTTCCAAACCCCGTTTGTTGTCTTCTTTTTAGCCAACAGCTCATCATTCTCATTTCACATTGGAACCGTTTAAGGCAAAATATATTAATCAAATACTAGTTCCAGACAAAAAAGACGATTAGTACTTTCCATTATTATTTGTCTGCATAAGAACAACCGGAAACATTAGTTTCGTTTGTTTCATCATTTAAAACGGATGACTCCATAAATGTCAATAGGAAAATATGTTTGAATGTTTAATTATCATTAAACATTTTGTTGTCAAACACTTTATTTGCTCGCACTGTGTACAAAACAAGACAAAACTGGCAAATTAGAAGCAATAAAAATTCCAAGGATATTTATCAAATGAGGATACAAAATAGCACGGATTTAGAGAAAGACGGCAAGACATAACGACACATTTTTGAGTGCTGCCTTTTTAAAAGAAAATATAATAAGAAATATTATTTATATTCTTGATTACACTAAAGCAGTCGCAAAATTACTTGAAAGGATTCCGTTATGCTAAAATAGTACTGCACGGAATAGCTTGTCTTGTCTTGATTTTAAGTTTTTGTAAAAATAAATAAATAAATTTTATTTAATCAGGCATGTTCTGAGAACCACGTGTTTTCAAAACACCAAATTTCTAAAATAAAAAATATTATTATTTCAGCTGGATGTAAACTTTTTATTCTAAATTAGGTGCTCAGCATCATATTGAACGTCTTAATGTTAGAAAAATCATGAAAGTAGAACAAGAAGTGTGATTTTTTTATGCAATTTGTTTTTAGAAACCCGATGATTGCATATAAAGCGATCTTCAGAACAGACTTGAATACTTCGTTTGCTTCAGCAACACGGTAAACTGTGATAGCAGCCGATCTTATAGATCAATAGAAAGTGATGTTTCGAACGTGACAAACTGGAAAGTGGTTTTTGTGTGGCGCCGTCTAGCAAGGAGAAATTTTAGCGAAACTTTTATTAACCACCGTAATTTGAATTATCTTTGGCTTACTGATGGTTGTGTGTGTATGTTTTTCAAAGCCATTAACTGGCTCGAAACGCCACCTATCGAACGTCTCACTCATTACTTGCACAACAACTCAATTGGCTAATGATTAAGAACTTTTCAATCCATTTATTCTTAAAAGTAAGATTATTAATGTAAATTAAATTAATAGCTTGAGCAGAAGAACATGCAGTTGTAGGTGCTTTTATTCCATTTGATGATGCCATAAAAATGAGAATTGGACACTGTTTTCGAACAGTCGTTCGACAGTCTGTTTGTTCATGCTGGGCGGCATGAGTTTGTGTTTAAAATTGCTAAAATCTGTAACATCTAAATACTTCTCTATAATAATATCATAGTTTGTTTTATTAATTTCTTAAAATTCTATAAAAATTGTTTTCTACAGTGAAAGAAATAGAGTTCTTGTCTTTTTAAATATATTAAAAATTCGTACTGAAAAGCCGGGTGGGTGTCTTACAAGATGCCCTCGTACTGTCATAACAACTGCGAACATGTTATAGTATTGAATCTTTGACAACGTTATTTTGTGTTTTGTTTTGTTGTTGTTGCTTACCTTATGCTAACGCGTTTAACCCACTTTTTAAACATGTTTGTTTTTGTTGGAGTGCTATATTTTTTTTCTCAGTTATTGAATAGATTTTTATGGAGATTGCAATTCTTAGCACGTACATATGTCAAATATTTTGTTCATTTGTTGTATTTGTGTTTGTAGTTTGGTTTTTACTATTGAAATTGATTTTTTATAGCATACTTTAAGGATGAGCACACTATAATACTCAGTAATAGTATAAAACTAGGCTGTGTTCCATAAACAAAGTATTTTTTCGTTAGAAATCAATTTTATGATTGATTGTGAGCAGAGAGGTGTAGGCAATGGTTTTATTATTACTATTATTTTTGTTTGTTTTAGTTCATTGCAGCAGAGTCTATTAGAATTTTTATGATTTTATTCATTTTTATGTAAAAAATTTAAGAACATAATTTAACTGCGTCACTATCATAATTTTTTTTTTTGGGTTTTTTTACCCGCACGTCACTTTGAAACGAATTTAATGCTGATTGAATTGTTTAGTTTTTCTTATAACATCATATTTTATTATCATCATTTTCTGTTACATTAATAATTTATGGGCATTATATTATTTTACATTGACATCATTTTTGAGAATATTTCATAAGAAGAAAAAAATTTAATTTCGGACTATTGATATTATTTTTGTATTTTTTTTATTTGCCTCTTAAGATGATGAACTTTACACGAGTATGACTGTTTTCATACAATGTTTTGTAAATGATTTGTGGTACTAAATCTTACGTTCTCAAATTATATGGATTTTTGTTTGTTTGTTATTTAATGCATTCTTTTATATTATCCAACGTTGCCAGACATCCAAGTTTGTGTAGGGAATAAGGTAACAGAAAAGTAACCACAATTCGTTTTCTAAAACACTACAGCCAACTTTTATGCCAACAGATCAACAAAAGAACATTCAAATTATTCTTCTTTAATATTTTGGATGGAATATTTGGCGAAAAAAACTACATTTTCTCAATATTATTTTCTCCAAAATACGGCTGGTTATCAAAATGTGGCCTACGAACTTTTAACAGCTGATAGCGGCCATATTGTTGAAATACATCTGCCTATTTTATCAACAATACCATGGCTTAAATATATCTATGTAGAAATGGTGAAATAGTTTTTGTGATCGCCCCAATCGCGTAATGGATAAATTTGAGTCCGTAAACAATGAACGCAAAACGAGCGCAAGATTTGAGGAAAACATTGCCACTGTCCGTGAGAATGTATAGCAAAATCCGAGCTAATAGATATCGCGTTCCTCCTAAGAAATCTATTTCGATTTGCAGGCCAGAATTTCATGACTTTAGCCTGAACAGGTACAAAATCCAACAACGGTCATGGAAAACGACGTGTATAATCATAATATTTTACCAAAAAAAAAATTATATTCAGTGAAGAGGCGCATTTCTCAATTCAAATGGGCAGGTCAACAAACAAGATTGTAGGATTTGCCACAATAGCAAACTGCATCAGCTGCAGCAGAGTTCAATGCAATGTTAAGGATTTTGCACTAACGGCGTCTTCGATTACTACGCATATATTTCTACCGTCAACGCCGAACTCTATAGGTCGAATTTCAGGTCGCCTTTGGTCCTGAATGCATCATCAAAGCCAATATAAATAACTCATGGATTTGTCAGAATCAGGGGAAATGGGACATTACGGATGCGTTTCATTCCAGCTGAGAGCAAAACTGTTAATAGCACCTTTCACTCACTTTATTTGAATTAAGTTGAAAGAAAGGAATCGCCTTAGAATATTTTTTAGGTTTTCAGGTATTTCTAATTCGCGAAACCTGGTCAAAACAAATAAAGTTGGTCTTACACTTCCTACAAACATCAAAAAATGCGATATATGAATTTGTGAGCAGTGCTGGAACAAAACTGGAACTTAAACTACGACACGTTTGTGTGGATACCTGGGGAAAAGGAATCAATCAAAACCATTATTGTGGCAACACTGCCTAAACAGAAAACAAAAAGAGAGTATTTGATTTCAAGAGAGTTCCGTTTAAATCTGAGCCTTTTGGAGAGGAACATTTTCCTTGAACGCATGCTCAAGGAGAGGCAATTAATGCCAAAAAGGTTTAAGAGTTAAATGCCGTACTTTTTTCTTTTAAACAAAAACAAAAAATTTACTTTAATAATATGATTTGGTCGCGTTCGACAACCAACTTTTGTGGAGTGGAGAAGTGTGCAAAGCATTAAAGCATCCTGTAAAAAAGTTAAATGTCAGGAAAATGTTCAAAGCAACCGGCAAAGCCATTTGATATTACGGTAGTCCTTTAAGGATTTGTGTGTATTCTACTCCTGCAAATAGAAATTATGTTCATTTGATAGTCATAACAGGATTAAAAATATCCCTACATACATAAAGTCATGTTATTTTGTGTGCACGGACATAAATATTTATTTTGTATGTTAATTTAATTAGTGATAATGGCTGAGATATTTCCTTCATACTTGTGCAATTTGTTTGAATATAAAATAGTGGGGTGGGGAGTTGAAAAGAGAACAAATTACAGAATTTGAAATGTCCACATGAGGATAAAATATGAATTGATAGTTGGTTTTAACATTCTAATTTGGTACATAATGAAGGGCGGGGGCGAAGATTTTTATACGCAGAATAATATATAATTTTTTGTGCAGAATATCAATCAAGTTCGGTAAAAGTATTTGAACAATGATTTATTTTAATGTGAAATAAAAACTATTTTTCTAACAAAAGTGTTTATTGATGCAGCGATACTCTGTAATAGGCCAATAAATTCGCTGATTCGGCAAATCATTTGATCGAAACTATTTAAGGAAAGTGATTTTAACAGATTTCAAGAAACAAAGAAATGATTGATTCGTGTATAGAATAATAGGATTTCTCCTAGAAGTTTGGTCGGCGGAAGAAATGACCATCCGTAATAGGGAAAAGGATCTTAAACAGTTTTGTAAATTGTATTCACATCCACCGGCACTCGTACAACGATTTCTAGACACCCATCAATAGTGCAAGTATCTGTATTGAAGTCGATTTACCTAATGCAAGACTTTTTGTATTATCCATTTACATGGCATTTCTTACAATATACTTTTATCACGTAAGGACTTAAGGCTCGCTAGGATACAGAAACAAGATGCTTAAATCATGACCAAGACCTTACCATGCCATCGGCGAGCTTCCAAGACTTGTAAATGTATCATCATTTGCATCATAGAAATCGTCTTCGCCTTCACTGCTGGAATAGGATGTTTCCGGAACAATCATTGTTATGGGTGCTGTCGTCACTGCAATGAAAAATATACCCAAAAGCAATCAAATATGTGAAATGAGAAATAAAAAATTCTCATATGGTTTAAATAAAAAGAAGATAGTCCTAATAAAACATTTTTTCAACAGAAAATTCCTCACTTCCTTTCAAGCTCCTGTATAAGATCTGCTCCAGAGCCTCAATTACAGTTTGTAATAAATTACGAGTACATGTAAAATTATCACTTAATATATTTCAGAATTCTAATTTCTGATTCGAATTCGGTTGCTGTTTTTTCTCATGGAAAGTTTCGCAGCAACTTCTATTTTTGGTTTGGGCCATTTTTCCTGGACTTTTCCTTTTTGTATTTACATGCAGATTGTTTTAGAAAATTGTGGTGCAAGTTTTGTAAATTTAAACATTCCATATATCACCTGTTTGTTGACACATCGTAAGCAAGTGCGCAAACAGTTTAATAAAAAGGAGTCTTAAGAAAAGAAAACTTAAAAATATGATTATGAAATTAACATTAAACAATGTTGATTTAAAATGTTTGTAAAATAGCACGTTTGTTTAGTTTCATTATGAATTAATTTGCAATGCACGGTTTGAGTAATCAAAACTAAATTTAACATGTTTTCCATTAGAAGGTACAAATTCATAAACAAAATATTTATTTTTAACATGAAATCACTTTGAATTAACATGAAATGGCTATAAAACATAATCATCAGATCATTATGGCTGTAATTTTGCTGCGATTTTATGGCAATAATTTTTATATTTTTTTTATATACAACTTTGTTTAACACAATAATTAAATTCATTTAATGACAATAACTGTATATTGCAAAATAAAAGAAGCAGGCAAGTTGTTTAGAAATATGTCAATTTAAATTGATTTTCATAGTCGTTTGTTTTCTGTATGACGAATTTCGGGCGTTTTAAAGTGATTGACAATGGAATAATGCGACTGCTATAATTAACAATGTCACATGTCTAGAAGATCGAACCGTTGTTGCCAAAGCTGTAATACAAGCAGGCTTCGGAACATTGATAAACAACATGGGGAAGAGGAACGATAAGAGCATCGTGTTAGTAGCTATTGTAATATTTTTTCTTTAACAACAAACACAAAACTGCAAAGCCTTTCACTGGCCTGCAAAATCACGCAGAGGTCTTTGGTAGGAATCGTACCGACGACTGCTGGACTGTTGGACGAACACTCTACCGAGTCTACCATCGAAGCACAGCAGAAATAGTTGAGAAATTGTTGTATAGCCGAGTTTTCTATGAATTCAGTGTTTTGCGTTTTGTTTGTTGTATGATGCCAGATCCTAACGAATGCCATTTCGCCACTTGTGTGGGGGACAGTAAACGTTGGTTTATTTACCTTTTGCTGACACCGCCACCTACCGTTCACCCCTGGTTCTGATCAACACCATCAACTGAAACCCACACGACAGCCACTCATGCAAATCAAAGATCACTTTTCCCGAATGAATAGCGTATTTACTCGTAACGCCAGTTAATTAATATTTGCAAGTATTTACATATGTACATACTTGTTGTTTGGTAACAATTAATAAATATATAAAATAAATAAATATTTTTTTGAATTTGCTTATATTGTCCTGAATTTAAAGCAGTTCGTATACGAGAACAATGCGGGCTATAAAAATATTTGCATTCACACGCACACAGTCGAGCTATAAAAATTTGTTTATCGTTAATCTTTAAAGACATGCCTTTAGTATTTTGCTACATTTATTTGTTCTTTTCTTTCTTACTGAACTGTGACACACATACATACATACATATATAGTATATGCACATTTGTACATACGCATGCATGTATGTATTTGCATTTGCTTTTCTTATTTTTTCAGTGTGACATTTAAGAAGACAGTCCGTAGTAAAAACTAAAGATTTCGTTCAAATTACTTGTCCTATTCATATTATGTTTTATATAATAATCATTCTCGTCATTGCACATTATTGTTACAGACAGTGCAGATGATGATGATGATGACCTTAAATTTGTGGCCACAACATTCATACACATTCAATCACGTGACATTCAATTCATTACAATATTTCTTAACAGAAAGTAGAAAAAAAAATAGAAGCAAACAATGACAATTTCCCACTCATATCCATATCCCTCCCCATGGCTCAGCTGTGATGTGATGAACATTTTCCTATAATGAAAACTTTCTTTTCTTCGTTACACTCATTAAGCTTTTTCGCAACAGATTAAGTTTTTTTCTTTTCTTGGCGTTTTTTTTTTTGTTATGTGAAACTATCCACATGAGCCTTTTGTGCAGGATGTTGGAAAAAATTTCCTAAATTAAACTGTTTTGAGAATTGACAGTAATAAAGGAACCCACCACTTAACAATATCACCAACTTAACAACACTAACTGGTGTGTGTCGGTGAAAACAAAATATTTTCAAGAAATACGTATGTGTGTACACATGGTGTGTGTGTGTTTGTGTGTGTATGTAGAGTTTTGGTAAATTTTTATGTATAGTATGTGCTGGCATGTATTTGTGTGCTTTCTGTTTCTGTTTCGAGACAATACGTGTCTGTGTGTGGTTGTATGGAAAATTATGCCGGCCAAGCGCATGTTTTTTATTTGCCGAAGAGTGCAATTGTTTAATACAAGCACATTTGAACACACATACAACTAAAACTACACATACACATGTATTGTCGTGTAATTTGTTATGTACGCTGGCACGTGTGTAGGTATGCGTATTGCCGTATTAAAGTGGTATGTATTGTTTGCGGTTTACTTTGCCGGAAGCGGATATGGCTGAAATATAGAAAAAAAAACAAAGAAATAGCAAAGAATATGGCTAAAATTATAACATGCATTTGCCAAATGTAATCATGTGCAAACAAAAAAGAAATGGATAAAAGAAAAATTAAAAGAGGACATGTTTGTACAGATTTTGATAAAAAAAAAAATCATAGATATGTTTCTGGGGCCCGAGTGCTACATTCGCAGTGTTCCCAGATCACTTGAGAACGTGCAAGAATAGCAATTTAAATTAAATCTTGCTCGATCATACGTACATATGAAAAGGTGGTGTAGCAGGGATGGCAAAATTGCTACAATTGGTACTTTGTTTGGTACAATGGTACTCCGATGGCATCATATTTAGTATAATTGAGGAATTATGAAAGAGGCAATTGCATTCATGTTTCAAAAACTTTCAAAAATTATCACAGGAATATTATCCGTTCCACATGTATTAAACTATAATTAGTACCAAAGAGCGTGACTTAATCCAAACATACAATTTACTGAATTCACAATTTAATGCCATATACATAAATATATCAACCACGTTATCATCAAAATTATAGTTAATTTCCTTTATATGTAAACAGTTTATATACATACATACATACATACATATATTCAATACTGAATTGCTTCTTGTTATATTATGGTACAAATAACCTTTTTATTTTATTCTTAATAGATCTAAACATATGCTGTAAAAATAATGTATGTCTTAGTACGATTAAGGTCAGAAGAATACAATCTTTCAATCTATTTGGTCCCTAGACCACGTTAAAAAATGTTTAATGAAGACGATTAAATTTCTTAAGTGGTAATTATGGTTTTTTTTTTGCACGAAAACCAGTACTAAATCATATCGGACTTATGCAAGTTTTTCTTTAACTTTGCATGCAATTCTATCATATATTTATAATAAGTTTCAAATATGCTGACACTGGTGCTAAGAGAATATTAATTATGATCAAAAACGAGCAAAAATGTATAGGTTTGGCGATCTCTAATGTAAGTCATGCTATTGCTTCATATATAATATAATAGAAAATCAGAAAATTGATTTTATTTGCCGCGCTGCCTGAAAGATGGATGAGGTGCACTTCTGGAAGAATGGCACGATTTCTATCCACAATGTTTGAAAAACAACTTGGCCTATTTTATAGTTGTTTTCAATTCATAAGCACATACATATATTGGAAAAAGGAATTTGTTTTGAAATTTTTATATTTTGAAAATTCAAGATTAAAGATAAATATTGCAAACAAATAACTATTAATCATTATTTGGTTTGCATAGTTCAAAATATTGTATTTGTAAATTAAAAATTTCTCTCTAAAGAAAATCGTACATTTGTTTGAATAGTCTCTATGCACTTACCATTGTCAGTTGTTGAGCCCTCTTCATCGTCGCCGGATATTTCCGGCTTTAACAAAATGTTTGGTAGCATTATCGAAGTGGGTGTGTCTGCAGCAGGCATATCTGTAGTAATTTTATTTATAGGACTACTGGTTGGACCATTGTAAATGCCATTTATAGGATGCGCCATATTTTTAGCAATTTGCAAGCTGACAATTGAATGCTTTATATGATCCAGCATGGCCTGCACAGAAAATAAATACAAACACAAGAAAAACTTTAATAAAATGTGAGAATGATTTAAAACATGAATAGATGTAATAAAAACGTTTAAAACAACACTAAAGAAACGTGCAAATACAGCTACTTAAAACCATGTGCATAAGGCCTCATTAATTCCCATGACCCACGGCAAGGCCGTTCTCCATTCATTCCATTGTTTATGTTGGAACGCACACTCATTCCAACACACATTTTATTCTTATCGGGTTTTTTCTATATGTATACAAATATGTTCTTTGTTTCTTAACTCTCTTGCATCAGTTTCGAGTGGCATTTTCTATGTAGTATCTTTTTTCAGGTGGAATTGCTACAAAAGGAACGGTCAATTAACAGGTGTCAGCTGTTTATAGGTTTAGGTTTTATGTAAGTCTCAGCGCACGAGAAAAGAAAATAAAAACACTTTTTCCTATGTATGAATAATAATGATGTTTTGATAAACACATGTCGGAATTGTAAAGTAGGAGCAGTCTTAATGTATACAGAAGTATGTATGTAATTTAATGAGCTTCCTATTGTTTTACAATACAAATGCCGAAGGAAAATTTCACATTTCCTTGGTACACAGAATTTTACCAATCATTGTTGAAACAAATTTTAAAACTATCATACTCAAATACATACATATTTACATACGTATGTAGTTGTACATTTGCTCTACATATGCATATGAAACAACGATTTTAAAACAATTTTCTTTTTTGGCCCACTATCAAACAGCAAGCAATTACCTGACAAAGTTTCGCGATTTTAAACATGCATAATACTCATTTGTCACACTGTAACACATCTTAGCAGTTGTGATCTATTGTAGTGAAAAATGTGAGCCTTATTCTTAATACATGTTATAAAAGAAAACTCAATAAAGATTTGTTATCAATTGCAGCAGAAAACACGTTTGCCAGAACTTGATTGAGGAATTTCTGTGAATTTTCAACAATAAAGAAATATTGCTAAATAGAAACATCCGCAAAGCCAAAAACTTTTTAAACATTTAAAAAAGAATAATAAATTAATTGTTAACCGTTTCGAAACTGGTTTCAGAAACGCCAACACTACTTGCAAATGGGGAAAATCTATATATTGGTTAACAAGCCACGGAAATTTTGTCCCCAGAATGTTTTTATTCATGAGTATTTCTTTTTTTAAATTTTTTGAAACAAAAATATACTATTTTACAAGGTGAAGAATATGTAAGTGAAAGTTTTGTTTTTAACATTTTACAAACATTAAAAAGAACCACATGTATGTACATACATACATACATACATATTTAAGATTTGCGAGTTTACTTGCTATGAATTCTACTTGCTATATACATAAATACGTATTTATATTACTTATTATAAACGTCTTTAAGGCTCCATCGGTTGAAATGATTTAGGGCCCGGAACAAATTGCTTATTTTGGATTTGATTTTTCATTTTGTTTGCCGTTCTTTTCATTTTAACGATTATAAAACTAACACAAATGTCAGCCAATCTACTGCAGGTTTCAGCACAGAGCGTTCTTTAATATGTGCCAGAGCTCAGAAGAAAAAAAAACAGCTGGAGAGAGAAAGCTGATATTTTTACAGTTAGAGAGCTGAAGAACTTACTTCAAATTTACATACATATATTATTATGTTCTTGTTTGTTTTAATTTTCTTATTCCTTGTTTATTTAATGCAAAAAAAAAACAACAAATTAAAATGCAAATTTTTTTTCATTTATACATTAAATAAATGCATTTCATAAGAAAATTAAAAAAAAAATTGCACTCGATTTTCAGTAAAATTGTTGCATTCATTTTCATTTTAAAAGTCAGCCAACAGCGAAACTATTTTCTACAGCATTTATACAACTAATATTTAATATTCTTCAAACACGCGTATGTACATACATACATACATAGTATGTATGTAGAAATTAAACATATAGTAGGCAAACATAAGAATTACATAACGTTTGAAAATGTAACTAAAATCATCGTTTTAATTTTGAAATCAAAAATGTTGACTATTGAAAAATTATTCATTGTTTTGTTTCGAATCGTTGTTATTAGAAAAATGCAATATCATTTTATTTATTTCAATTCTTCACATATTAATCTTTAAAAAATCCGATTGCGTTGTTCGCCAAGAAAGAAAGCAAAAATATTGAAACGTAAAAATATTGAAAATATTCTCGTCAGTCAAGAAATGTAAGCAAATTGTCAGTGTTCAACATATGTACATTAAAGTAAAACATAGTTCTGTCCGGCCAAAGGTTAAGTCTGTAGGAAGATTAAGGTCAAGGGGCACCTCAGTTTTCTAGCGTTATATGGTAATAAAATTATAAGAAAGCCATATAATGTGTTCTATAAGGGATTGAAATAAGAATCACATGCAAAACGTTTTATACAAATCAAATTGACATCTCACACACACACACGTTTTGAATATTGGAAACTTAAAATGTTAAATTTAAGTGGAAAATTTTTACATTTCTTTTCGCTAAACTTAATTTTTGCCTTGTCGATAGATACTTTAATAAGCGATTTCACATTTCGGTATTTATCTTAAGGAGTTGCTGCTTAATTTTGCCAAAACATTATATTTGCAATTGTACATTGAGTCGAGCTCGTAATTCGGCTATTAACTACGAGTATGTGGTGCGCGGAGGAGTTTTTAATTCTATGATAAATTGAATTCTAGTTTTCTAATGACGGAGTTGCTGAGACATTCTTTTGGCAACATTATCATGTTTTCTGTGATAATATACGAGCATATTATTGTTGTAAATATTGTATTATGGATTTAAACATATGTACATATATATACTCGTATTTGGTCTATCCGAATATGACCCCTTTTGTCTTTTAACAACCGTGTGAAATTTGAAACAAATTTATGAAAATGTTTAGATCTGGTTAAAGTCCTAGTATATACAAGATTGGTTTGGTGGTGCACTGGCCGAGCCGACCGACTTGGCATTAAAAGCCAACACTTTAACATTTTAAAAATAGATAGTTGAATGAATTTTCCACCGTGGGCATGTTTCGGGAATTTACTCTACTCTACGTACACATTTTTAGATTACAATTTCGTTATATTAATATCACTTACACTGGCATTGTCTTGTAGAACTTTACATTTTGCTTTTTCATTAGGATCTGCGATATCATTGATGCGTCTTTCAATAGTCTAAATTTGGCAAAAGAAAAACAAAAAATATATATAGCAAAAAAATAAAATAAAAACTCAACAACAATTTGCGACTTACATTTGTTTGTTCTATCATCAATTGCAAATAGGCATCGGCTTCAGAAACGCGACGTCCAAAAATTTCTAAATAGTTTGCACGTTTGTTTGTCAAATCCTTGTTGTAACCACCAAGATAGAAAGCACTCTGACTTTCCCACATGCGACTACGATTTGCATGACGTCTTATTGTATCCTCCAAGCGACGCACCCATTTTTCGCGTTCCTCACTGTGTTGGGCCTACAATGAACAAGAAATAAAATGTTGTACTTATGAAATTCATAGTCCATATTAATTTGTTAGGGATGTATGTGTGTATGTATGTATGTACATAAATCAAGTTGGTAGACAGACGAGTTAAAAAAGGAAATTGGGTTAAAAATAAAATAAAATCAAGCAACAAAGTCAAGTTTTTCGTTTCATTTTGTTTATTTCTATTTACATACATACATATGTATGTATGTATGTATGTATGAACATAAGAATGTTTGCTTTATGGTGGAAATTGTTTGTTAAAAATGCATTTTTGAATCATTTCCCACGACAATTGAAAATCAAATGTGACCTATTCAAACCACATTTGAAAAAGCATGAATCCTCTTTCGGTATATGCATTTTTATTCCGCATTTTGCCTGAATTGTTAGGATATGAAGTAATAGTGAGTTTTATAACACTAATTAGCCACTTAAATGATATGACAGTCGTGGTTTATAAACAAATAAAGACCAAAGTATGACTGTAATTTTCTTTAGCTTTTGTTTTGTTTATTGTTTCCATTGAGCACGACCCACTTACTTGATCTGCCCTTCTATTGGTCTGCAACACCAGATACAGATACTTGTTTTTTTAATTTTGAATAAAAAAACACATTTGAAAAGAAAATAATTTCCAGTATTTGGGAATTTAAAGCCAAAATATGAAATAATTTCCAATACAAAAATGCCCAAAAAAAAATTAAATACTTCCTAAAAGTTCGTTCAAAAACTCGACTACCGCACGCACATATTTTTGCAATACTTTTGATTCAGTTTTTTTAAAAGAATTCATATGTATGTACATATATGTACATATGTCTCTGTCACTGGATTTATTTTCTTAATTTCTGCCTCGTCGTCGGTCTTTGACACGTTTAGTTTTCTCTCAGACCGACCGGCTGACCCGTATTGCACAGAAAACACAACCATCGTACATGCATAAGTATGTATGTATGTACATACATACGTACATATTAATTTTATTACTTACTTGAAAATGAAACGTCTTATGATCTACCGTAATAGTAAATGTATTGTCTTCCTGATCATCAATGCCAATGACGGCATCTTTTAAACGAACACAACCGCGACGGACGCCTTTCATCATTTTTTCTTTTGACTAAATTGCGAAAGAGAGAGAGAGAGAGAAATGAAACGTACAATTAGTTGATATTAATTACAATAAATTTAAAGTAAGTCTTAATTTCTAATAAATAGAACTAATTGCTTAGCAAATAGTTTTAAGTAGAACATAAATTTGCATTTGTAATCAATAAACAACGACGCATGAACAGCGTATAGAGTGCGTTAATATAGACTATATACTTGTTATATCTGCGAGATAGGATTAGACTACACTAGTGTTTGTTGGGTCGAACATTTTCTAGAGGTTAGGCGTCAGAAATCTTCGGCGAATGGCAAAATATGAGAGCCAACTGCCGGCCCGAATAGTGAATAGAAAAATGCTCTATTTGTTTTTTAGTCTGGTGGTTAAACAAATTATTTCAATCAATGGCAAGGAAGGCTACACAAAAGTAAAACTGAATTTTTGTTGATTTAAGTCCGACGGTTATGGTGTATGTGACGCGCCAATTAATAGATTTTTCGCTCACTATTTATGATGATGGGTACCAACAAACCACAATTAATAAAATTGATAAATTTTGCATAAAAGCGAATACAAATTAGCGGTTCGCACGCTTCGTATCAAAGTACTATTGTAGAGCTGGTACATATTGTAGATTTAGTAAATCTTGATAAATTTAAAACTTGACAACAACAAAATTTATAAGATTTTAATTTACGAAATTAACAACCTCTACATTACCAAAAACAATAGTAGATTTAGTAAACGTAGTAAGTTCATTTATTTACATATTTAAGTATGAAACAGCTGGCAGATTTATTTGATCAACAACTTCGCTTTGATCAATTGCATTTTGAACCAGATGGTTAATAAGTTTTTGTTTTGCTGTTTCTTAGGGGATTTTTCTAAGATTTTATTTCTTTACACGAAACACCGACTGAAAAACTCTTTTGTTTATTTGTGGCGGTAAAAATATCCAAACAAAAGTCAGCTGTTTCGGTTTGTTTATATTTATATATAATAATATATAAATACATACATATATGAAATATATAGCTCTTCTGGTACATAACCAAATAAGAATTGATACAAAACCGAAGTCTATATGGTTTAGCCTTTAATGACCTGTTTTCATAGTTTTTTTTGGGGGGTAATTATTTGTTCTGTAATATTTTTTTTTAATTACATTCTCCTTGTATTTAAACCAAATTCCGAAAAAATATGTAAAAGTTGAAGTTGATTTATGCCGCCGTATGTTAATCGAATTCAAATTTAATGTATTTTGTATTTGTTTTTTATACATTTTAATGGAATTTGTTTACAAATTAAATTAAAAGGAAAATCCCTTTAAAAAACAATTCCCTGTAAATCAAAGGCTTTAGTTTACATTCTAAAGCACTTGCTTTAACAACTGACTGGTGCTAAATTTTATTTTATTTTCGTCGAGTACGTTATCGGAAAAGTGTTAAACAAACAGAAAATTGCCTTAAAATGAATTTGATAGATGAAACACATTGTGAGTTTCGAATTACATAATAGTGTAAATTAAAAAAAATATATATCTTTAATTTCGTAATTTCGTAGATGAACCAACATATGAACGTATCGAGTCTTTTATGCCAACGATTATTGTCGTGCTTATAGTATCATATCTATTATTTGTGATTCAGATGGGACCAAAGTAAGTTATTTGTTAAATTTTTAATGTTCATCCAAGATTTTAATTAAAAAACTAAAGCTATTCGAGCAAATAAGGCGATAAATCAGTACAGTACAAAAAAATATGTTAAAATCAAAAAATCGTTTACGACATCTGTTGGCCTTATTTATACACAAAATCGCATAAAATTCTGTTTTATAATTTGATTGTAATTTTATTACGAAAATATTTATAAGCAAAAACATTTTTTTTACTTTCAAACTTTAATTAGTTTTTGGAGCTTCAATTTATCGGGTCATTTACATACCCTATAGTAGGTATTCAAGTACATACATATGTACATATGTATTAATTTATTTAATTTTTCCAAGACAACTCTGTATATGTAATTGAAAATATAATTTGTTTTCAATACTTTGTAGTTCTCTGCTTGCATGGCAAATATGTATGTATGTAAGTCTGCAGAAATAAATAAACAAAAATGTTTTATAAGTGAATGAACTTAAGCTTGTTTAACATAAACAATTAAACGATTTCATTAAATTACATTTACATTTTTTTTTAATTTTATAAGCAAAAATTGCAATTCGTAATTTTAATATTATGTAATCATGAGTTATTCAATAGAGCATAAAATTCTTTTCTTTTCGAAAGACAACGCTATATAATTAAGAAAGCGATTTCACGTTTTTATTCAAATTATTTGCCATCAAGGGCTTTACGATATTATCAAAAAAAAATGTTTCCCTCAATTAAAAATTTTTTAAATTTAAAATACTATTTTTTTTAACCAAACCGCCGAAAAAGCTACAGAGCTGCTAGAAAGCTATAATGAACGAGCAATTTATTGCGACAAATACCGATAAATATATGGTGTCTTAGTTCTATATAATTAGAAACTCACACACATTAGATATACCAAGTAAACTTTACACAAAATTAATATTGAAAACAGCTCGCTTGAATAAATTCAGTGAGAAATTTTTTTCACAAACTTATCAAAATTCGTACGTAACTTAACTTTTACGAAGAAGTTATTTAATTAGAACTCTCTTTTTTCTAAACTTTTCAAATAGTAATAACATATAGTTTAAGGTTCTATGGGAACTATTTTAGAAAATTGAAAAAACGTAGTTTCAACGGTTTTTAGTATTTAAGTTATTTTTAAAATGATTTTTACCACAAAAAAAAAAAAAAAAGAAAAACAAAGAGATACTTTTTTATGTGTTGAAAGTTAAAAAATTTGATTAATCTTTTGCCAAACTGAATGTTATTGTAATTTTTCTCTACACGAGTGTAATTTCACGATTTTTTTTCCATATTGTAGATATTTACGTATATGTAAAAGTATAAAAAATTAAATCAAGTAGCCTTCTCGTTAAAAGGATGAACTCTATTCTGATGCATTTAACACAAGTATTTACTAGAGTTTTTTATGCAATACATTCAGTACAATTTGTTTTATCTTATTTCTAACCATATTTCGATATCGGCAGAACATCCGTGAAGTGAATTTTAATTAGTTAACAAAGTATTTAGAAACTTAAACGATTTCTTGCCATGGCATGCCAAAGCAAAATTCAGAATTAGATGTGCCTGTTACCATATCAACCCAAATTTAAAATTTTCAGGTTTTTCAATTACTTCTAACTGATGGGACTGTACTGAATTAATATTATTATAATAGATTTTTATTAAAAGCTTAAAGGGTTAAATAAGTTTACCATTAACAGAAATTTTCAACTGTTCAAAATCATTTGACCATTTTTTTATTACTTATATCTATTTTGTACTAAACTCATTTCATAATTTAATTGTATTTTTTTCTTGTTTGTTTTACAGATTTATGAAAAATAGACCTGCTTATAAACTCAAGACTTTTATGTGCCTTTATAACATATTTCAGGTGGTAGCCTGCGTGTATATAATTAATCGCGTGAGTTGAAAGTCGATAGGGAAAAAATAAGAAACCAAATACATAAATAACATTTATTTCTTGTTCTGCTCTAGGTTTGGAGCTTGGCCTCTTGGAGTATTTTGGATGTCAAAAACTGTGTACACTATGATAAAAATACACCGCAGCGTGAAGCATTCGACGATGTTTCATTCAAAATATTATTACTAAAAGTTGTTGAATTAACTGACACAATAATATTCGTTTTAAGAAAGAAACAAAATCAAATATCCTATTTACACGTATTCCACCATTCGTCTACCATAACACTATGTTATTTGATTTGTAGATATGCAAAAGGTACGAAAAGATGTGATTTCAATTTAGTGTTTTTATTTATAATGTTTATTTTTTTGTTACAGTCAGTGGGGGTTTGTTTCCAATTTTATGTAACAGTTTCGTCCATATTATCATGTACTCGTATTACTTTTTCGCCAATATTTGTAGTGTTGAGACAATGAAGAAGTTTATCTATATTAAAAAATCCATAACTGTAATACAAATGATACAATTCTGTATGATATTGGCTCAAGCTACTATCATGTGGACGTCTTGCAAAGTTCCTACTATAATTAAATACTATTATTATTTGGTAGTTGCCGTGATATTTTATGGTTTTTATGATTTCTACAAAAAGACTTATTTAGGTAAACAAGCCAAAGCAAATCAATAAAATTATATGAAATGATATAGCTTTAAGATTGCAAGAAAATTATTTCTTTTCAATTATATGCTAATTATATAATTAATATACTATTGTTACAAAATTTAATTTGTTTTTTTTTGTAATAAAAAATGTAAATTGTAAAAGAAAAAAATTCTGAATATTCTTAAAATTTTTGAAAATAAAACGTAGATATGTAGTATGTACATACATATAAATATGCATATTTGAAACTGTTTGAACATATTTTTGGTCTTCATAGGGTAAGCAGGCTTCAACATTTTATCAAATTTTGTAGCAGAAAACAGTGTTGCAACTCTAGAATAACTATTTAAATGCTTTCGAACAGTATTTCAATCAAAATAGTTAAAGAATCGAACATTAACTCAAATCTTAAATTCGTTAATGCGGCGAAATGTAAAATATATTCTTTTTAGTTATATGTTTGAGAAATGAATAATTAAAACACATTTTATTCTTCAACTGTTAAGAAGTAGCCTTGAATGAATCTATATATATCTGTTTGGGATCTATATTCGAATATGTCGTATTTGATAGTACCAAAGCAGATGAAAGATCTAACTGCCAGTAATAAATTCACTGCTTTTTTGATGCAATTCAACAACACGAAGAAAACAAATTGTCCAATTAGATAAGAAGAATTATCATATCCATACAGCAACAAATTTAAATAAATTTAAAACGTTTTGTGTACCAATGTGTTATCTGAGTTATGACTAAGAGTTATGAAAACCTTCATCGTTTCTTTTATACACATGAAAGTAAAGAATGGAAAAGATAACATATTACTAAATGTATACATATGAACACCTAAATAACTTAACATACCGTGTAGTAAGAAAGAAGTCCAGCGTTCTCATCCAAAACAAAGAAACGATATTGCCAGCCTTTCATTACATTCGTCCATTTGCTTAATGTGCCTTCCATGGTACCGGCACCTATGCTAACGGTGGTTGCAGTTGAGGAAGCTGAAGTGGCCATGACAGAATTTCTTTATATGGAAATATATAGTATGTGTATAAAAATAACCGCTGCAAAAGTAGCCTAGACACACTATATAAATATCTACTAGTGGCTCTGCTTCCTTCTTTACGTTTTATTTAAAGATATATAATAGAGAACTGAATTCTTTTGCAATTTTGTGCTGCAAACTAGTGTGACGCAATTGTTCGTGGTAAATATTAGCCAGGTATTTGTTTTTTGAATTAATCACCTTTTCAATCAATATGTTCCAATTGTTTGTTTCTTACATTTAAAAGTTTACTTGACGGAAGTAATTTTTTCATACTAAATTAATCACTTTTTCAACCAAAGGATTTAATGAACGTACACAGTTAAGAAAACGTTTTTTTTTTGTTTTCACTTCCAAGCGATTATATTTGTGGTATACAATAGTTATGTAATTTTTCCAACATTTTTAATTTTGCGTTTATTTTAATATTTAAAACAATAAAATAAAATTTTTTCCAAAAGTGCGAACCAAAAAAAAAAATTTAATAGAATTTTGACAGCTGACAGTATGTAATTTAGAGGTTGGCATATTGCCGTACTTCACTATTATATAAGTGGCCAGACTACACTGTTTCGAAGTAAATCTATACTTCCTATTTACGAATAGAAATCACTAAAAATAAACTTAAAAATTGATAACAAAAATATATTGTAATATTAATATGTTTATATTAATATAGAAACGATATGTATAATTTGATTACAAAATATTCAAATTGATGGTAAGGAAAACTTAACTCATATATCAAAAATCTACTTAAACAGACTTTCTATGAATAGTTTGCAATTTTTCAACGTAATTTCTGAATGTATAATTTCGTTAAAGCTATTTTTATTTTGGCATGTGATATAACTTTATTCATTTCTCTAAGTCATCAGATTATATATTAGTTATGGTGGTTCTTAGCCGTGCTAACTGCAATCTGTAGTTCATAAGGCTGCCAGAAATTTGGTTAAGCGATTTTATTAACAAAACCGTCAAATATAAATAAAGTGCTGAAAGATTAATCTGGTAGCAAGAGATGTAACGGTTGTTTAAAATGCTTAACTTCAGTTTGACTTGTGGGTTTCTGTGCAATTAATTAATATTTTTATAACACAATACGCAATTAAAACTCTGAAAGTCTTGTACAATTCAGTGTTAAAAATATAAATAAATAACAAATCAAAGAACTTTTATATACATGTTTAAAAAAACAAAACAAAATTTTATAATTAATTTATTTTGACACTATCTTTTCAAATTTATTTGACACCAATAATTTGCTTATACAACTATCTTTTTACATAAATTTTTATTCATTTGTATTCATACATACATATATATGTATGCATGTACATATGTGTATTTTTTACATGTAAGGATGTTAGACTTATATTCATACATACATATGTACATATTTTTTATAAAATGTTTTTTTTATATTCTTAAAACTAACAAATACAAAAATCTCATTTAAACTAGAAATCATTTCAAATTATTATTTGGCTAATGGTTGATACTTAAAGTTAAAAACTAACTAATAAAATGTACTAGTTTTGAATATTTACAATGATTCTAAAGACTGGGTTACTGTTGTGCTGGTAAAGTAATCGGATAAAAAGCACCGATATATTATATAGCAAATACCGAACAGCCACAGGCCTTTGACAAACTTATCAACGCACCACATACTAAAAGAAAAAGAAAAATAATTTAGAAATACATTCAATTATAATTTTGTTTTCATAAAATATTTACACTTTCATGTGTCTCCTGGCGGCCGGTATAGTTTCATCCGGTTCTTTAAGTATCAAACGTCTGGCACAGAGCACACAATTAGTAAAGTATTCGACCAAATCTAAATCGATTTTTTCTATAACATACGTCAGGCGTTCCTTTTTGTTCATAAGATTTCGTAGTTTTATCGCTTCTGTATTATCGAAATTCCAGACATTGTTCGCATAATATTCGAATACTTCAAATCCCTTGCAAATACGATCTTGAACTCTCATTAAACTGTTTGAACAAGAAATAAAGTGAGAACAAAGATAAATAAATGTACTACATACAAATAATAGTCTTAAAAAAAGTTTAACGCTAAGTCTTATTTTGAAAAAAACAATCGATTAAATAAATTGGCTACATTATTTTACTTAAAACCCAACCATAATTATGGATTACCATTTGCAAACTTTTGCTGCTCGTATTAATTTATAAAAAAAAAATAGTCGAAAACCTGAACAATGCGTTTAATGATTTCATCCGCAACTTTAATTTTTCATAGAAGTTGACAGAATGCGTCTAATTGCTAGAAAGCATTAGTCTATAACTTTACATACTGCTAATTCCATAAAATCTGTGAATTTGTCAAAAAATTTAGAACTATGGAAATTACTTACACTGGCGGATAACCAAATATTCTAAGCAATATGTCTGCAAATATAGCCGGTAACCAATGGAACAGCATCATACAAATCCAATGTATTATATAGTTTGATTTCATCGAACCGCCCGGATACCAGGCTACACCATTTAGAGGAACACGATTTTCAATGACCCAACGCCCCAGCTCTATTATTTCAGCCCACGAAACTTTAATATCATTGGAACTGGTCATGTGAGCGACGCGATTTGTTTCCTCAGATCGTCTGGTCAGAAAACGCCAACTTGCTACTAATATCGCATTAACAGCCACATCGACTGGTAGAAAATCTCCAAAACCGGATGAATTGCAGTACATGGTACGTATAACACCTTTACCAGCGCCAATTAAAAGACCTGTCGGCCCATTGATATTATCTGTCCAACCGGGTATAGGTTCACGCCATATCGGTATAACAATAGATGGCCGCAGTATAACAGCTGGTAGCTCATCGAATTTCTCAACAACTAAAGCCTCCGCGAGTGATTTTGTATAGGCGTATGTATTTGGTATGTCACCTAAAATTTTCTTTTCGATCATGCTCACTTGTTCGTCTGTCAACCACTCACAAGCATTCATGACCTTGTGAGGATCTGCTGGTGGATCGTAAGGCTTTTCGTATAATGTCTTGACATGTAGATGGCAATAAGCAGTGGAGACGTATGCAAATAAAGATAAATTTTTTAATTTAGCGGCCACATCTAACATGTATTTGGTACCGCGGGTATTCATGAAAACAGCACGACGCAGAGGTTCATCAAATCTGTTATTAAATTTATTAAACATTATTAAAAATTTAAATTTGAATAGAAGTTTTAATCTTCACCTAATGGTAGCCGCACAGTGATAAACTATTGACACTTCACTGCATAGAAGGGATAAGTCTTCTTCGGATATTCCCAGGCCAGGCAGTAAAACATCACCATAAATCGCCTGAACTTTACTGAGAACTACATCTTCACCTCTTTGTTCTTTGACCATATCGAAAAGCTGCAAACAGGCGTATTAATACATCAATAAGTACATGAAAATCATAGTCAAGGACAATAAAATTGAAGTATTAAAAATTTAAAGCTAAAAATTCAATATAATGCAGTTAAATAAATCCCTACAAATTCCGTCAGTTAAAGTTCTGCGATTTCGTTTTTTAGTTTGTCCAGAGTTAAGTTAAATGTGCAGTTTATATTGCCCATATTGGGGATAAGAGAAACTGCTAGTTTTGAGAAATCAGAATATAGTCATATTATAATCCGAAATGTGCAACAATATCAAAACTGGATCACATGTATGTATATTGGTTTTGGCTGTTGATGTATCCATTCATCCCAGAAACGGACCTCAATGCTAAAGATGGTTTTTCGATGAAAATATCGTCGTCGGCTAACTTGTATCCACCATTCCCTGAACAAGTCCTCTTCCTCATGGCAACCGTAAGTAGATGTACGAGTATGTACATACGTACTTTCAATAACATTTGCGTTACTATTTGCAGGAAGTTCAGCAGTCCTATTCCGTTAGTTATGACGGTTAAAATTCTCATGTATTTACATATATATTCTAAGTTAATTCATATGTGTTGGTTTTCACTTGCCACAAATAAACTTTCCTTTAAATTATATTGCTTTGCAGACAATTTCATAGTATTTGCTGCACAATTTTTCCATTTATTTTCAGGCTCATAACAAAAACGTTGTTGTTAATAGTTGTTATGCGTAGTACAAAATACCAATATTATTATGATTAGGTTGCAGAATAACAGTATAAGTAATAATTTTTAATTAACAAATTAAATATGTACGTACAACGTTGTTGAACATATCCTTAATACGTTCGTTTGGCTGTTTGCCCTTCTTGGGTCGCACAAGCAAATAGATTTTTTTCAATTCACCACATGACCTTTCAGGCGGCATATTATAGAGATCGCATGGAAAAAGGCAAAAGAAAAACAAGTTACATATGAATCATTTTGTCAAAACGCAAAACATACATATATAAATATAAATATTAAAGTTGGCAACGTTAAGTGTTAAATACTGTTATGACAAACAATTTTATACCTTAATAATTTCTCTACAAAAACTTTGCCCAAGAAACCTGTTCCTCCGGTTATAAAGAGACAACGATCTTTAAAACTTTTGGCAATGCGATCTTCTTCACTTTCATCCACATTGTCAATATGGACCAGAGGATCTTTTTCAAATGCGAATTTGGGTTTCGCCGTCATAATCTGGAAAGATGTTAAAACTTTATTATTAATTGACTAAAAGAAAAAATATTAGTGAAACGCATAGTTAAATAAATGTATTAATAATAATAATCATAACATATTTAATTCCGATTAACACGTGCTTTATATGTTCTTTAGGCATTTATTTTATTATTATATTTTATATTTTGATATGTGAAATGTAGAAAACCCAAGTTACATATGCACATACATAAATATATGACGGAAATTTTCATCATTATGGTAGAAAAGGTGAACACTGCAAACTACTGTTGAGATTTCAGCCAACTTTGGTTCGTTTGGGGCCACTTGCTCCATGCCATTGACACGTCAGATTGAAGGTAAGCAAAGTCGAATTTGACATGCGTACAGATCATACTCCGGTGTGGATAACATTTCCAAAGCAGGCAAGATGGTGTTTCAGTCGATATATGTATGTATGTAGTTGCTAATCATGACTTACAACGGCTGGTGACGAACACGCTAAATACGTTATGGAATTCGCTTCGTTTATTTCGTTCATTTCATTATTTTATTGATTTTATATTCCGTGACGTGACAGCAACTTAGTTTTCTTTCCCAGTTTAAATAAAAGAAACACCCTTTGAATTTGTTTCATATGTAGTTTGAAATTATTCGAATCGTGTAATTAGTTCCAAGTTGAACTAAACACCCAAAAACAATTATCAACAATATTTTGAGCAAGCAAATTTAGTTTTCGGAAGCCTTGCACTAGTTTATTTCAACATTTGCCAAAATTTCATTGTGTAAATTTAATATTTAATAAAAAAAACCTTGCTGCCATTTACTTTTGGTCGGCTGCTGAAAATACTTGTTTAAAGTGGAATTATCATTTGTAATTGTAAACTGTTTCAAAAAACTAAAAAAAAAAACAACTTTTAAATAGTTTATGGTTTAAATTGTGTTACTTTTATGCATGAGTGATTGTCTTAATTACGATATTTTTTTCATAATATAATTAGAACAATAGAGTTGAAAAATTTAAAAGTTTTATGCTTAGTAATTTATAAAGAACTGGCGAACAAAACTTGATCAATTTTGCTACACGTGTTTGGTAGCAAATTACAGTCACCCTTGATGAACTCACTCACTCACAAGTTGTTATCAACAAAATTTGTTTCAAATAGACAAGTTAAGCGTAGTTATTAAGAGCAGATAAGCCAGATTGTAGTGGGTCATCTTTTGTGCCGCACTTGTTTGAAGTAAACAAGTATTGAGAGAGTTTCATGTCATTTTGCAGTCATTTTGAAGGCAACTATATCACAGCTACACCAGATAGTGTATATATAGATATAGAGATACAGTGGCGAGAAAAATTAATGTCTTGCTCAGCTGGGAGCACACAAATTTTTTTTCGTTGCCGCTGATATCGTGAAGAGGATTATCGTAAATGAAGGTCGGTGAATAATGTTAAAAATTTCTGTGGAAAAATTGACCCGGCTAGATGTCAGATTGAAGGGAAACAAATTCGAAGCTTACATGCGGGCAGATGATACCGTTGTCATGCTCATTTCTGGAGAAAAAAAGGTGTGGAGTAACTGAGGACTACCTCAGCCGGCGACGACTTTTTTAGATACATTAAGGAATTGACTTTCTTTGCTTCGTTACTTTTTATATCTATTGCTAATTTAGTAATTTTAAATGTAATTTTAAATATTGTATGTACATACATATGTTCATAGTTCAGAACTATTTATTGAATATTGTTGTTTGATTTCGACAGCCATTGAACAAAAAATTAATTTCCAAGTTATATTGCTTGAAAAAAATGACTTTAATTTTGGTTCTTACCATTACTTTTCCCAACAAAATCATTCTGATAATAGGTTGATGCAGTCTTAGAAAATCCGCATGTTTGTGAATACAAGGACATTTTTCATCATCGGTTTTATTTCTTTTTGGAAAATTACAAACGACGATCATAAATGTACATTTTATAAATGCATTTAAATATAAAAATAATAAGTCTTTCTGCAACCATCACTAACAAATATTATATCATTTAGTTGGTTTTTTCCCTTCATCATATTGATCATATTAATAAAATGTAGTCTGTGCAATTGATGTCAATGATCTTATGACTTTTGTGCTAATTAATGAAATTTTTTTTAAATATTATTATGAACTGGCATTTTTCTAAGAATATAGAGGCTTCAAAAAAATCATGTATGTAAATAGTTTATTTAAATTTGTATAGCCAAAATCAAGGGGGCTTCATAACAGCGGAAACTGAGAGCACAGCTCATTACTTTTTTTCTGTTTTAGACTCTCTGGAATGTCAACAGTTCAGCAGTAAAATTTTTGTTTTTGACATTTCAGAAAGGTTTAACAAAAGCAAAATACATACATATATGCTTGAAATTTCTCCACGTTTTGTAGTTGTATTAGCAAGTTTACCTGCTAATAACGCGCCTTGGCTGAAATATGTATGTAGATATGTTAATAGTTGTGATACATATGTATGTATATGTTTGGCCAATTTGATTGGCCAAAATAGATCGTTTATCACAATGTATCTGTGTGCGGCGCATGTTCCAGTGTTTGGAATGTATTCATAATAAAATCTGTTATTAAATTTGACATTCGTTGACCTCAATTTCCTTTCAGCCTTAATGCCATTTAAGTTTTAATTAACAACCGAGTAAAACAAACAAAAAAAAAACTTAACTAAAACCGTTTAACTGTTAATACAACAAATACAATAATAATAGTTTGAGCTTGATCTCACAAATCCGTCAAAATTGTCACAGTGATTATAATGGCCATAAAAGGCATTAGAGGATAAATAATTTGCAGCATTTCACGTTACTAAACACATACGCGTACGCGTAATGAATAAGACTTGCAGTTCGATGGTCGGACAGGTGAACTGATTTATTTGTCTGCAAGTCACAGAAAACTATACAATGATTTAATTATGAATGTTGCTGTTTCTACTTCAATTAATTTACAAGCTCACTATCATGGAACTAGGTCAAATATTGGGCAATAATACCGACTCATAATCCTAAAGTTGGCCACTAGAAAACCATAAAAATAAAACAAGAAAAAGCAAAAAAAAAAACACATAATAATAAAATTAATTTTAATGAACATTTACGATCATATAATATTTTTGTATGTATGTTGCAACTTTTACTCGTAGTTGGTAGAGTATGATTTTCTTCTTGTTGTTGTTAGTTTTTGCTTTTGTTTATGTTCGTTTCATGACGGTAGTTCAGTCGAATGATTGAATGTTTTTTTTTTTTGGTATAACGGAAAAACCAGCAAAGTTGGCGGTCATTTGTTTTATTACAAAGAAAACTCAAACGTGAAAAATCAACTCGAATACCAACCACAATTAGAGGCACCAACAAGTGGCATGCAGTGGGCAACAATTTAACAGCAACACGAGTTTTTAAGTGAATGTTTGTTTCAGACCTCAAAATCGAACAAAGTGTTGTTTTTATTGTTGGCTATTGTATGACACCATCACACAAAAGTTGGAGCAGAAGTTCTTAAGTCTTTGGCCCGAAGGGGTCAGTTTTTTGTGCCAGTCACTTTTTAACCAGACTCTGTTTCACATACTGTAAACTTTTATATTGAAAATGTGAACAATTATGTTGCACCACAGTTTCTAAATTAGGGATTTTTGTACCAAGCAGTTTCGCATATATATGGGCCTGGCAAGTAAATATGAAATTCTATCGCCACCACCCCAAAATCCATACCAAACAGTGAAGTTTTTGGCATTAATAGGACGCTGTTGGATCTCATGTGAATTGGTAGCCTCCTAAATTCGACAGTTTTCATTGACGACCATACTTTTCGGTATGAATTAAGTTGAGCTACCAATTGTTCCATGATCTAGTCATAAGGTTCATAAGGTAGTAAGTTCGTAGGTCCTAGATCAGTTCAGGTGCAGGCCCACTTACACGACACTGAACTGAGTTCGGCTACTTCGGGTTTTTTGTACATTCTTAGGGAGGGAGTGATGTTTTCGACGGATCTTCGCTTGGTTGGCAGAATATATTTGGCTACTAAAACCTTATTCTGAATCAAATTTATCCACCACATTTGGAACGTGAAATGGTCACAGCGACGGGAAACGTTTCCCAAACAGAACATCCCCTTTAAAAAACAGAATTTTACTGAAAGCAGCTCATTAATCAGAACAACAGAAACATGCAAAAATTATTTGTTGAAAAAGTTTTTTATTTATATTTGGAAAATATTTTTGTAGAATAATAAAATATTCTTGTTTTTTGATTTACAGGTCTGTGTGTCACAGATGTTGTCATCATACAATAAAAAAAAAACCTCAATATGACTTTCAGTTTGGGAACCACTTTATTTTGGAAAGAACTTATTGAAATTTGTTTTACTCGTGGAATTATCGGTCTGTCGGTCATATTACAAGCAACAATTTAATATTTGTTGCGGTAAAGTAACACTTTTATTTTTACTTCATTTGTGTTTTTTTGTTTCTTTGTTGCAACCGCTGCTGGGGCGAGTCATTTTGCAACATGCAAATGCATGCAGCTTAGTTTAGGTTTGATTATTAGGAATGGTGGCCAAGATCGCAATTAAATAATTAAATTAAACTTGAGTTGTAAGCGACTACTAAATTTAAGTGTTAAACTAATTTTTCCAAAAGACAAAATGATGGGTTATTATTAATTATTTAGAGAAGGGAAAATAGTATTGTTTTCGTTTTCATTTATTAAACAGCTGGAATATTTTAAGGAAATGTCTTAATGTAAGTTTTTACTAAAATCTTTTAAAAACCAACTTCAATATGTATTTAAGAACATTTTTCAAAATTTACTCACAGACTGCAAACAAAAATTGTACCTTCCTGCATCTGATTGTTTTGTGGGGAAGGGGGGGGGGAGACAATCAACTCTCCCGCTAAACATTTTCCTGAGTGAGTTATTGGGATTTTAATTTTTAGCCAGTTTAATAATTTTATTTTTAGAATTCTAATTAAGTGATCAAATATATTGTATGTATTAAGTTTTTTTCCATTTGCCATATAATTAATTGTTAACAAAGTGTTCTTTTCCGCTTCAAATTTTTCCATAGAACTTGATATAAATTTCATATCATTTAACGCCTCTTTAAAACATAATATTTTTTAAACAAATAGTTTAATGAGCGACAAACTTTTATGAATGCAATTTTTGAAACTATGAATGAAATTGCAATGTTTAACGACTTGTTCGAGTGTCAATAAACAATAGTTCAAACAAAACAGCAAAAATGTTAATTGAAATTAAGTTTTTTTCTTCACGGCAGTAAAATGTTTTGAAACTGCAAAGTCACGACTTAGAAAAAAAAAAACAAAAACAAACAACAATTAACAATCATTAATAGTTAAAAGCGGTTTAATCATCTACCCCAAGTGCAAAGTGGCCAACTTATAATTTAAATTCACACTATGATTTTAGTTTTCAGCGTTGCGCCGGTTTTAATTTAAAATTTGAGTGACAAACATATATAAAGCCGCAGACTTACTGCCAGGACACGAGGGGCGTAAAGGACACTAGATAGCGCTGAATGCTAAGTCTCCTTAAAGTACAGACAGGTAATTGAATAACAACCACCCTGAAGATATATTGGAACGATACTGATGAACTTGTTTATTCGAAAAAGGGCCTGAGGGAGGATCCAATTTCTTGATGTATTAAAGCCTTGAGAGGACGGGGAAGCCCCTTTTGATTTAGTATAATTCGCTTGTAAGTGTCGCACATACATATAATATATTGTATGAAAATAGTACTCGTATCTGATTAAAGTTGTTTATAAATTATTTTATTTTATTTACATACATACATACACGCATATATTATAGTAATTTTCGTATTAATTACAAAATGTAATAAATGTATGTGCTTGCATAATAATTCAGATACTAATTTAATTACTTAAATGCAAATAAAAAACACATTAAAAATCGCAACTTGCCGTCCGAGGTCAATTTTTCTTACATCTTACAAAAACTATTGAGGTTAAGTTGAAATTTTGATTTCATAGTTATAAAATAGTTTAATTGTGCTGTATCGAAATTTAAAAAAAATATTTAACTTCAATTGTTTTAGTTACGGGGTTTCTATTAAAGTGTGTGTAGATCGTTTTAAAGGGTTTTTTTTGGACTACATATTCAAACAAGATTAGGTTTATAATTAATTTTTATTGTTTAACAATTATTGTAACACGCCTTACATCTTACTGTTCTCAGGGCAAATACAACTCTAAAATGTTGTAAGAAGAGAACAAATTGATATCGAATTGACCCCAAAACGTAATTGAATCTCTGAAAATTTGTCTTTGAGAGTTGTAATTTACTATTAAAAATAATTTATTTATATTAAAGCGTTTGTTTTTTTTAAAAAATTATCTTAATGAATTTGTTTTTATGTGAGAACAGGTTTGAGAAATAATTGTAAAAAGCTGTTATTATGACGCAAATTTAATTGAGTTGCCCTTTTCGCAGATCTCAATTAGAGGCTTAAAAACGGTAAATCACTATAATGATCTGCTATTTAATGAGGAAGTATTTACATTTTAATTACTAGAAACTACCACATATTTTATATATAACAAATTTTATTCCCTAAAGCAGGAAATAAGTATATTTATGGCTGCGTCAAAACAGTGAACTTTGGAGCATAAAAAAAGGAGAAACATGCGTAAAATATTCTAGAAAATTTTGCAGATAATAAATATTAACAACTTTCATATAGATGAGAATTTAATTTATGTGAGTACCTGCCATAAAGGCCTAACCTTACATTAGGCCAAACCCATGGGTGAATTAGGACAATGGGCTATCAATGTGCCGCTATGGCTGGGAAGGCACACACATGTGCCAATTTCTTGGGATACATTTCACAACCCCTGGCTCGGGAGCTCGGCAGCTTGGGCAGTCTAATCGCTTCTGTCAGCCATTCCCTGAACAGTTGAGACAGCCGAGATACTTGAATCCTTAACCAGAGCCAACCGATGCCCTCTGTCATCCAGTTACTTAATAAAATAAGACAACAGCACCGGGGAAATACCGATAACAAAAACGTGAATTTAGGCTAAAAGCTCTGCCAGGCACCACCATTAGCATCCCCAAAGAATTTCGGGGGTGCAGCCTTCTGCAAATTAACCAATTGGTAGAAGTGTCGCGATTCCCCAAGTTACGAATATGCAGAGACAAAACCGGCCTTTTGGAGGAATTTGTGCCACGCAAAAATATTAATCTATTGTATAAAAAATTAAGATGATAATAAAAAACTCAGGCGCTGTTTTAGGGAAAACAGGTGAAAAATAAAACAAAATTTCGTTTCTTAAAATAAAATGAGACAATTACTGTGGTCTTCATGAATAAAAGGCTGAGTTTAAGTTACTGCCTTCTAGTATAGGGGAACTCCCCGAAATTTTAAGCCTTTTTCAATTTACTAGTTTCTAGTATAGGCGAACTCTCCGAAACTTAAAATCTTATTTGTTTTTGAAGGAAATTCAAATTTTAAGCCACTTAATTTTTGAAAAAGGAAAAAAAAAAAAATACGCAATTGATAGTTTTAAAATTAAAACTAACAAATATGTTAAGAAAATGGAGACCGTAAAATAATTTAGATGGTGAACCTGTTAAAATAAGACGTTTTCAACGATTTTAATATCCAAAATATAAAAAAAATCACTGGCAAACACTTAAACTTGAAACACTTACACTGCGACTAAAATATTGTATATATATGTACATACATTCTTATATCGTTAGCTGAAATGCAAAACCCAAATTAAACATTTTATATGTGCAAGTCGAAAGTAAAGACGATTAACTGCAAGTCTATTTTATTGCTGTGTCCTGACTAATATTTTTCGAAAATCATTGTTTTCGCTGGCACATTTTAGATCCTTCCTTTGAAAAATATACGAGTTGCAGCGTTTTTACATCAAGGTAACGATATATTTGTATATAATAGTTAAATATTGTTTGAATATTTTTATTTTTTTGATTTTGTAGTTCAATTTTTTCAAACTGGTCAAGCATCTTTTCCAACTGTCCAGATAAGATCCGCCACTACTACCAACTATTTTAACAGCAGCACAAGTGATTTCGTTTCTTTCCAATTGATTGCATTCATACATAAGTTTTCATTTTATTTTTTTGTCACTCAGTAAAATAAAAACCATTATTTTCTTTCAACCTTAAAACTCACTTAATAATTTGTTTTTAGTCCTGCTGGAAATTCTTTTATGCCTATTAAATTTAAATATTTTTTAAAAGGCTTCTATTTTATTATATAAGTTTTATTTTCTGTGTGGAAAAAAAGAAACTTTAAACTGCACTCGTTGAGTGTTAAACACGTACTGGTTTTTTAAAATTATTCAATTTTGGAAATTTAGTTAGTGCTGCGTCTACGAGTATGTAGTTGCCTACTAAATGATATTAAAATTTAATTTAATAAAATACAAAATTTGACTTCAACCAAAACAAATAAAAAGTCTTCAAAGTTTTTGTTGTCTCAACTACGAAGTCGGTTTAAAGTTTTCTTTTTAGCCAGTCGTGTAGATTTGATGATATTTTTTTAATTTTTTTTTTTTTTGGGTTTTTTCTAAGACAAGTTTTAGTGCTGCGTTCAGTCAGCACAGTGGAGGCGAAAGAAATAGCGTAATAGTGTAGTCTATCGAAACATATGTATATCTACCTACAATTTATGGCAGGAGTAAAAAAGTCTGGTCAAAGGATATTCGCAGTCATCGATTATCCGCCTCTCACTCATCTTTAATATGAGTAGTCCGTTGAAAGTTGTGGAAAATGTTGGATAATTGTGTTAATGAAAGTTTAAATTTTAAGTAATTAAAATTAATAAAATTGTAAAATGTTTTTATTTACCAAAAATTGTCAGCTGCTGCAGTGCTGCCAACTTGTACAATAAGTTCACTAGTCAGTTGATATGTATTTAAGGTAACACATGAAAAATTCATATAAATTTGTTTGACACGTATTTTGACAGCAATTTGAGTGCAATTATAATCAGATGAGAGTATGAGGCTTAAATAGTAGCAAACCTGGATCCAATAACAATATTATATTATAATCGATATCGTTTCAGAGCTGGCGTCCGACAGATGGTTTCTAGTAGGCGAAGTTTTTAAAATATTTTTGGAATACCGACTAAAAGTTTACATTTGTATTATCGGCTAGATTTTGAAAGCAGTTGCTTCCAAAGCATTGCAAATTGAAATATGTTTCGATAGCGTTTAACATTAAGCAGCCAAAAATCTTTAAAATAAGAAATTATTTACTTATTATAATTTCGAAGTGGTTACCGTTGCAGCTTCTGAGCCACTGCTAAATAATTGGCCGTCTCTGCCAGCCCGTTGAACTTTGGTGTGTTTTCAAACCACCTGCCTTCGCAAATGCTTGCAACGTAAATACTCAAATCCGCTTGAAAACGACTTCCATGTTCCAGTATTGAATGAAATAACTCTCGTATCAACACGTGTGTGATAGCAGCGTTCGAACAAAACTTTAGCCGATTGAGTGGCTCTCTTTTACTACAGTCTTCACTTTTGACACTTGTGACAAAAAACATTTTACAGCTTAACTGAGCGCAGAATATTTAACATTCTAGCGCTTAATAGCTAATTGTTTGAGAGTCAGGCAATTTCAAAAATTAGCAAAATAACAATTGCATTTTGTTGCAAGCCTGCGCTGACTGACATTTAGACAATTTAATGAAATGATTTTGGAAAAATAACAAGTAAAAACACGAAGACTCGTGAAATTGTTTTATAAGATCTTGTTTTATTCTAGAATTACTTAATTCTCAGCTCAATTGTTTTAACAATTTAAAAGCTTTTGAAAAAAGCTCTCTTTTTTTTAGCTGCAAGTGCAAAACATTTCAATTCTAATTCTATTTCGCAACGGAATCGCAATAATGTTGTGTTGCATAATCGTTTCAAAAACCGCATTTTAACCAAAAATATTCGAATAAACCTTGAATGTTTCTGCAAATGAGTTTTGCTTTTAGATTTTTGTGCATAGTGTGCCACTTTGTGCAGCTGTGTTCAACAACAACATAACTCAAAAAACAGAAACTGCAATCAATAACATTTGGTCTAAAAAATTATTGTTATTCTCATTAATATTTTGGCCCATTTCAAGCAAAGTTTTCCTTCGCTTTCTTTTATTAAGGAAATGTTGATAAATGTGTTGGGATTGTAATTTTATGCTTTTAAAATAAATGGAAGTTAGAAAAGTAGTTAATATATTAGGCTCTATTTATAGTCTTAGATCTAGCTTACGCCGCATGTCTATTATGATTAGATCACATTTGCGATGAGCGTAAAAGAGATCCTGTTTTGATGTGACGACGATGACGATTCTTAGAGTAGGGAGAAATATTTGGCACATCGTATTTCCAGAAAAATTGCTCACAATTGCTGGCAAAATTGTTAATTAGGTCCACGAATTCCTTTACAGCTCCCGTATGCAAAGAATTTATTAACTGATTCAACCAATTCTGTTGCTGAATAAAAAAAACAAATTTGTTCTGACGTTTTTTTTTTTTTGTAGTACCCAGAAATAAAATAATTATAATAATTGTTGATACGATTTGATACAATGAACCAGCTCGAATGAATTGGTATGTCAACTAAAAAAATTTGTTGTTGTTGAGGCGATACCAGCCCACATGAGGCCTCAGAGCGTCCAATACATGACGCAAAAGTCGCTATTGCTTGTGGTTTGAACTCACGACTGACAGCCTGATGGCTGCATATTTCTCAGTGAACAGTTCAGCGTCAACAATGGCGAACGCTATAGGAAGAGGACAAAGTTGCTTCCGTTCTGGAGCAGCACTTTGAGGTGATCTGAACAGATCAGGGAGCTCTGGCGGTGTGACCCCGATATGTGAAAAAGTCACAAACCGTGTCCTTGGCAAGGCATGGTATCGGCAAAATTTAGCATGATTTATGCGTCATGCGTCGTAGAAACTTGGGCATCCAGTCAAGTCCTTGTATATATTTTATTCATACATACATATGTACGTAATAACAACGATAGAGCCTTCAAACGTTTAAAAATCTGCTTGGAAGTGCCGCACGCACTTTGTTTTAAATTTTTTGGCCACTGCAAGTAGAGAAATATCTTCCCCGAGTCTTCGCCGGTTTTTAAATTTTTTCTTGCCTGTCCTATTTTACTAACGAGAGCTTTAAGCAAATAAACTGGTTTAACTGTGATTGTTCTTCTTAAAGTTTTAAATTCACTATTTATTATCTTATTCTCATTAAATTCTTAAGCTGAGCACAATTTGCTCGTATTTTAATCAATCAGCCAACATGAACTAATGAAAGATGTGAACAAAAACTTGAATTTTTATTTTTTGTTTATTTGCATTTTAACTTGAACTTGCAATGTTTTTTTTTGTTTTGGTTGTTGTTGTTTTTCTTTTGAGAATCGCACAAGAGACCACCTGCAATAAGAGCCAAGATACATTTTAAACAGCGCTCATTGTCAAATTTATGTTAACAGACTGTTCTCTAAAATTAAACTTAATTTGAAAGCAAAAAAAAAATTAAAGTTGGTACTCGTAGTCTAAGATTTGTTTGTTTGTTTCTTGGTGACTTTTGTATGCAAATGAGATTGTAGAAAATACAATAAAAATTGTTGAACGACTGCAAACCAGCGGGCAAATACCGTTTTTATTTCTTTCGGTACTAGTTTGTTTGCACAATAAGTTGTTTATTATGATTTATGCAAAATTGAGTTAAATAAATAAATTCTAGTGCAAAATTTTATACAGTTATTGCATAAGCGCACATGTCTATGCATGTCTGCAACGAAAGTAGTTTCAGGGATGAGTGTTTCTATGGGCATGAGCAAATAATAAGATGATGGCCACCTCTAACTCATTTCAACGGGATGTGCAAATAAAAAACTAAAATTTATGCTTCTAACCATTTAAAGGGCCTTTTTAGCAGCCTAGTACATAGTAATCAAAATGAAAGTCCAGGCTTTCTTTGTTTAGGTGGGTGTTACTGTAAGCCCAGCAAACATTTTCTCACGGGATTTATGCCAATAATGTTTTAAGCTGTAAAATTAGTTTCGAAATTATTCTGAAACTATTGTCATGTCATGTGAACATTAATGTCAAAATGACAAATGTCAGGCATGGAAGTTTTAATTTGATGCCAAATGACAATGAATTATGATAAGCAAATTTTTACTTCAGACAATAAAAAAATTTACTAAAATTTATTAATTAAAACACTTAAGTAACATTTATACTATTTTACAGTAGAAACAATATAATGCCATGACGTGGCACTTGCACTAGCAGTTACGTATAATTTTTATTATTTGATGAGCTAAGAATGGGAGACGACATGGATGGATACAGTTGATATGTTACTTAATCAGTGAAAAAATCGATTTCGTAATTGTTGCTTAGTGACATGGTTTTGCATATCAGCTAACGAATTATATTAGTCTATTTAGAAGAACTAAATTTCATATATTATTTATCACTGACTAAAAACAGATTTTTACAAATTTCTCAAACAAACAGAACTTTTCCAAGCCTGGTCTTTATATAAAAATGTTTCCAAAACCTATAAAATTCAATCCTTTAACAATAAAGGAATCTTTAGAGAAACGTCCAGTGCTATATATGCACATATGTATGTATAAGTAGATATAATGATAATTTAAAGTGTATGATATTAATTGGGATTTGAATAATAAAAATTGAGAATATTGTAAAAAAAAATCATTCATTGCAAAACCAAAAATTGGCAAAAATATTTTAAATTTAAAATTAAACTTATAGGGGAAATTTTTCCTTTTGGGAAAATCGTTCAAAGACATCGCAATAAAAACTCCAAAATCCAGTTTAAAGGTAAATATCCCAAAAAAAAAGGAAAAGATGCTGATGCCAGACCAATTTAACTTATTGGTGTCGAGTCCATACCATAAAAATTCACCTTTTTGACATGGCATTAGCAATAACAATTACTGGCCTCTGTTGAGAGGGCCCCTTCCGTCCTTATTATGTAAGAGTAACTTCTTTACATTTATTAAGTTAATTAAAAAGTATAACATCCTTATTTTGTCTTCTCGTTTGCATTAAAGAACAAAAGACAAATTTCAATTATCCCAGCAAAGAAAAAAAGATTAGATTCACGCCTGCCCAGACATCGGGTAATTTAGAGAAATGCCAAAGAATTGTACAATACTAAATATAAAATATTTTATACTTGTTTATTATAAAAACAAATAAAAAAAACTATTAAACGGCGTCATGGTTCATCCAATTACAATATTTACCAAAGTTAACAGTCTTTTATCACACATTTTAAAGCAGAGCAAAGCAAAAAGTAGCTGTGGAAACGATGGAGGCACACAAACATGTAACAATGATAAACCCCACCAGCATCCGATAATAGTGATGATGATGATGCTGTAAATACTGTTTGTTGGCTACTTGTTTTAGATGATAATTCGAGAGCCAACATAACTGCAAATTATATGGACACATACAGACAGACAGACAGACAGATAAACTTTGCTGGCGCAAAAGTATTCGTGTGTATGGGAGAGAGAGGGAGAGAGAACAGCCCATAAATAATAAGGAGTTGGATGGATGATTTAATAGCTAATTTAAAGTGCCACTAGAGTAACACTCTATTGTTTACTCGTATTTACTGTTTGTCGTTTGTTTAAGCTGTAAAAATTAACACATTTAAGGCGTGCAACGATTTCTGTTACTTCCTCCTCAAGCAGCCTTTGCATTATCCACAGGGTATTTAATATACATGAAGACGTTTTTCAATAGACATGTTTGAGTTCTTGTAGCTGACAGCGGCTTCAACATTGTAGGTGTTCTATGTGTTGAACTGGCTGGCATTTATTTACTGTTGGTATGGCCAAATATCCCCACGGAACTTGACGACCTTAAATAATAAAATTATGTCACAAAATGATCTTTCAGCTCAGCTGGCAGGCAGGTAGTTGATAACTTGGCCTTTTGCCATAGCCATATCACATCATTCAACTGATCAGGGAGACCGTGGTAAACGACCATAAACAATGCCCTGAAAAGACCCCGAAGCGTTTGGAAATCGACTCTAATTTTAAAAACCTCAGCTTCAAATAAAATGATCGTACTTTATATCCAAGCGCGTCAACACGTGGTTTGTGTGTAAAGTGACATCCTTTTGGATTCGTATTTCTTGTAGAGCAACCAGACGAAAGGTGGCAACACAACAGGGCACCGTGTCTCACTGTTCAGGCCACATTGGCCATTTCGAGAGAACCATTTAATCCAGTGAGGTATACTCAAGTTAAATTCAGAGACCATAAGCCGAAAACCAAGGTGATCCACATACACTCTTCAGTTTTACGGAAAATTTATGCTTTTTGGGACATCCAAAAATCGTACAGTGGGCATGAGTCACATGATGGATTTGGCAGTGATTTCAACTGATTAAAAATTACACTCTTTTAATTTTATTTAAATGTAAAGATTGGCTGCTCCTACTGCAATACCCTTTACCCTGTGCATTTGTTTAGTTTTCTAACAACAAACTGCTAAATTCACAACTTAATTTAAAGCGGGTATTGTTATTAAAAAAATAAAATATTTAAATATTGTAGAACGGGATACATAAATAAAAGTATAAAAATAATAAAAAGAAAAAAAAAAACTTGTAAGCAACAAACTGCAAAGGAAGACAACAATTCTGGGCGCATCCTTAACAACATGTAGCTAAACATTGTTGTTGATAAGAAAAGCATTTGCTTACGCCTGTTGATATGCTGTGCAGTTTGCAGGTGTGTGTGCGTATGTGTGTGTGTTTTAACATTTTGTGGTCTATTTTTTGGTTTATAAGGATATTATTTGTTGTTTCTACAAACACACTTCCATATATGTATGTAGATGTAGACGCACACCCAAACACCAGTTTAGCCTCTAATGTTTGTTTTGATATAAAAACACTTGTTTGCTCAAATCCTGTCCACAGACGTTCTTACGTTAAAACACTGTCAACAAGTGCGTTTCCTGTTGAACTAAAATAATAAACCGGAATTAAGTTTATAAGTAACGGATTTACTTAGTTTGAATTACAATAGAAAATAAAATTAATACTTCAATACGAAATTATTATATTGAACGGCGGCCAATGATTTTCTAAGTTATTAAATTATAGTTATTGGTTTTTTTTTTGTAAACAAGTCAAGTCGAACTTTCAGGTGAGTTGGTTCAACCAGTTTTTATTGGTAATTATTTTAAAATAACAAAAACAAAAACAATAAAAAGTATTGGAAACTACTGGCATAAAGTGTGGAAAAAAACTTGCACTTTTTTTAATATTTTTTTAAAAAAGAAGACCTGCGAACTTTAAATTCCCCTATATCGTTTTTCGTTTTCAATGCGTTTTCAAAAACATCTAAAAAAATTTCGCTTTATTTTATGCTCAGTGAGATTTGGGATTTTTAGTTTTTTAGCTAGAATTTTATTTCATGAAATTTTTACACAAATTAATTTTACATTTGTGAGAATTTATAAAATTTCACGATTAATATAAACAAAATTTATACATATAAATGCTGTCCGCTGTAAGCGGCCCACTAAAGCGGAGCAGCTTAAATTACTCTGTTGGTATCGATATCGTTCCAATTACGTCGGCAAACGCTAGAGCAGATTAGGTAATTGATTTACATGAGCGCCTGCCATTATGGTGCATCAATTCCATTTGGTGAACTTATTAGCAGTTCTCCAACGCCGCCATGCGGCTTACATGTAGATGGCCATCCCCTTGCGGTACACAACTCAAACTCCTTGCTCGTGAGCTCGGACTTTGGACTTCCTCCTGCCAGTAATTTGTCCACACAGTGAAGCAAGTCGATGCATATGAGTTGGTAGGCCCAAATAAAAAGGAACATCGAGCCTGGACCGCACTCGCCTAGTTCTTACAAAGAACAGGAATTTATTGCATGACAGCAGCACCTCGGAGAAAACGTCAGAGCAGTGATGTCCTACCAATAAGGCGTCCAATTGACACATTCGAAACGCAAACAAAGCAGCTCGCCAAATTAATTTTTGACGTGTTTCTGAAAGTGTCGCTGATATCGTTGGCTTAACAGCTTAAAGAAAATTATTATTAGTTTCGTTAAATTTTAAACTTATCGTCTGAAACTTATTATCGGCTCGCCTGCATTGATCCAGTTCATATTGTCAAGTTCATTTACCGTTCACATTTATTATTAGCGACATGTCACAAAATGTCAATTAGTTCGATTTGAGCCAATTTTGTATTAAAGCCCTTGGCGAACGTTAACATCATCGTCTTCGTGGAACAGTTTCTTATTTTGAGTATTGAAAGAATTATGGAATTTAAAAATAAAAAAAATTAATTATGATAACAAAAATAAACAATTTTGACGATTTTTAAAGTTATCGTTTTTCCAAAGAAACTTATATTTTGAGAACTGTCTTATGACAGACACTTACAACGTTTGATCGATTTTGCTATTTTGATTAAATGTTTCTTTCGTTTTATATTACGCACAAAATCTGGAAGTTTCGTATCAAAAAAGACTTTTAATAAATTATTAGAGAATTAGAGAATTCCTTCGATGTTTGTGTGAATTTTTTTATTTTACATTTGCCTAGAAAAACAAAGAAATTTAAACAAATTTTCAAATTGCAAAATTGCAAAATTTCTGCGAAATTTATTTTAAATATTTTTTTCTTATCTTTCAAAACTAAATATAAACTATTTTATTTGTTGTATTGTAAATGCCACAATTTGTTACATGCTCACGCTCCTTTATAAAAGGTGAAATTAGAAGCATCCTGAAATCTACGTTTCTACTTGTGGATAATTTTTCATTTATACTCGTAATTTCTATTCACAATGTCTGGTGTTTGGGCCGCAGATTTTCACAAACAGATGAACAAAAAAACTATAATGATGATGAGTGATGACAATGTCCAACAATATTTGGGAGCAAATAGTAAAAAAACACACACACATACACGCACAGCCACAGCCACAGTCACCGTCACACACGTTTATTTATGATAGTGAGAATTTCCATGAAGGCTAAAAGCCAACAAAAGTTGCAACATTCCCACATTTGGTCGTTTCTAATAATAAAAAAATATCAAAATATGAGTGCCAGTGGCCAGCCAGAACTACATACATTGCAACATTGAAGAACCACATGTCTGCAGTGACTTGCAGAGAAATTAGAAAATAAGGATAAATGTAACACTATTCTGGACATATGAATGTATGTATGTGTTTATATACTATATGACCCAGAAAGGTCATGTTCAAAGTTTTCAGGATTTATAAAACCGTTATAAAAGTAACTTTTTCTGAAATTTCCGAAATATTAACAAAATCCAAAATGGTGATGCTATTCCGTAAAAATAGTTTTCATAAATACAATAGTTTGATTTTGATCAATAATTTTATTTCTTTTGAAAAAGTTTGTAAAAATTTGGCATTTTATATGGCGATATATTGAAAGAAAGAAAGTGTTTCTATGTATACCTGGTATATTATACCTGGTATGTTATACCTGGTATGTTATACCTGGTATGTTATATCTGGTATGTTATAACTGGTATAGTATACCTGGTATGTTATACCTGGTATGTTATAACTGGTATGTTTTTATGCCAGTGTGTTTGTCGGTTTCTCTGTCAGCTGTGCACTATTTTTGTTTGTTTCTTTTTTATAAAATACATCATTGTTTTCTATCCAATGATGGTTTCTATATGTCGATGGTTTCTATACGTCGATGTCTTCTATATATCGTGGGCTTTTCATAACATAGACAAAAATAAACAAATTTATTTTCAAAACAGATCAATTAACTGCTTCACTACCACGAACGTTATACTCGTAGTAGTCCAAGCATAGCGAATTTTCGACTGGATCATCTTAACAAAAATAAAATTGTACTACAATTCTGTTTTTTTTTCTGCTGCTCAAACATTTGCGCTCGTCAACGTTTGAGTTCGTGAAACGTACGTAAAGCACTTTACATATTCCCCTACTTTTTAACCACACTTTTTATTTTATCAAATAGAAGTTAATTTAGTCTGCTAGCCCTGAATCGGTTTCTTTGTTGAGCCAACCATCAGCTTAGTTCAAAAAATCGGCTACAGTAATATTAGCGACTTTGTCCCAGACAAGCATTTAGGCGAATGAGAGCGAACGAATGAGAAAAACAACTGCTGAACTATTGACATTGCGGCGCGGCAAAAATATGAAAAGAAAGCTTATCAGTTGCACTGTCAATTTCACCTTCATTTTGGACAGGTGCTTGTGTAAACTTGCCACCACTGGTGACAGTGTTGTACAAAAGTAGCAGCTTGTGCAATTAAACGAAGAAAATTAAGGCACATTTTATTTTAGGGATATACATTTTCAAACAATTACCAGCAGTAGGCAGGCATTTAAAGGCTGAGTTAATTGAGCCTGGATTTTTGTAAGTAAAGAATTATTAAAAAAGAAAAACAATGAGAATTTCCCATTAGAGATAAATGAATGTAAAAACATTTTAAGTCTGGGAAATTGATTCGTGGATTACTGCATTTGTTTAAGAAATAAACTGCATAATTAAATAAATGGTAACTAATACAAAATATCCGTGTTCCTTGGAAGCAGAAAAAACCCCAAACACTTGTTTATAATTTTATTTTTCTCACAATTTATGAACGTTATTGCTCCTACAAAGGACCACACAAATTATGTTTAATAATGAGCTTGTTCTGTCATGTTTGTGTAGTATGAGTTCAGGCGTATTACGTTACGCACACCCACATCGGGACACACGTACGAGTACCATTGCGACCTTTAAATAATGTCCTGCACGTAAACAAACATACGAGTACGTTCAGTTTCATTGAGATTCGTCCGCAATAGGTGTTAGAATTTAGTCAAACTAATTGTTGCACAGGATGCAACAATTTATCATACAAAAACCATTAATTTTAGAATAAAACCAGATTAACTGAAACTCATGCACGCCGCATCAGCAGCGCCTCTGCCAGAACAACAGCATTAAAATTAACTATTTGGGATTTATTTGGCAATAATGGAGCATAAAGTTAGATGCTTAAAACCACAACTAAAAAGCCAAATGGCGAAAAAGAAAAGTTTCGAAATACGCTGGCCAACTATTACAATGGACCCGTACATACTTACAGTGCACTCGCGATAATCTGAACTATCCAAAATATGAAAATTTTTGCGGTGTCACCGTTGAGATTTCAGCCAAGATATTCATCTCAATCAGTGGCCAACACCAGGATTCCTCCTTCAAAGCATCTCAGGTGTGTTGCGCTCTGCCCATTGAATGTGTGAAGCAAAAAGAACACTGTAATGTGTTGCAAACGACCTGAAAATATGCATCCTTCGGGGTGTTAATAAAACGGATTCTGCCTCTGAGAGACAAAAACATCACATCGAACATCGACAAGTAAAAAGAAGTTCTAACGCTATAAAAACTCTGCGGGTTAAAAAATGTGTTAAAAACGCATTATGCACCCTTTGGAGTGGCCTTAAACGGGGTTTCTGCATACAAGAGCCAAAAACATTCCCGCCTCGACAAGTCAAACGAAGTCCATTATGAAATTCCATTTCGTAAGTGCACGATTTATTGCTTAACATGCCATGTGTTTGCAAACACAACTGTCTAGATTATAAATACTGCATATTATCGCGAGTTCACTGTACTTACATGTGTTACAAAATTGCTGGATTCGATTCAAAGCAAAATCATTAAAACATGTGGAAATTCAGTCTTGTTAGTAATCGATATGATTTTGTTCCATATAATTATTTTTAAAAATAAGTTTTTGTACCGTTGTTGTTCCTCGTGTCATGACAGCTGTAAGAAGATGTAAGTTGTTGTTTGTGTGCCGAATTTGATCTGTATTTGTGTGTGCCAAAATTGTTGTTTGCAACAATTCAATGTTTATTTCCAGTATTTGATATTTAATATCACTTCAATGGCCTGTTTAATATTTTTAAGAAACAAAGTGTTGGCTATTAAATAAATGTTCCTTCTTTTCGATAACCCAGCAAACAATGAGGTTTAAGGATTTACACTTGTCGCAAATTCTTACTTAATAAATAGCAACTTCAGTCCAAGGGAAATTAACTAACAACAAAGTGTAAAATTATTTTCGCTTCGGCCCAGTGACAGTGACTGGCATGCGAATCGAATGACAGATCGAGTGATACTATTTTTTCGATTATACGGTGTGAAATGCCGCCATCTCAAATTACGATGCATTTTACATCCGATATCGAGTGGCAACTAAAACTTGCGATTCAAACCGCCAGCTGTATTTAAACTCCAGCAAGCCGTCGAGAGTGAAATTTTAGTCCTGCAAGTGTGTGTGACGAAGTCCGGTTGCTTTGGAAGAATAAAGAAGTTTCATTATTTTACAATTATTATTTTTTATTTCGATTTAGCCACAACATTTATTAATTTAAATTAAAGCTTTAAATTAATGAATATGTAGTGCTTTTAATAAAGTTACCAACTAAAGTTTGCATTTCTTCTTTCTAAGCCGTTACTAACAAAATGATTAACATAAATGATAATGGGTGGGTGTATTTGTGTGTTTCAGAAGAGCTGGTGGTAAATGACAGGCCCAGAAGGCCCTAGGCGATGCCGTTACATTTAGGCCATCATATACATACATACACATGTATATTGCCATTGCCACTGATTAACATGCGATTTGTATAATTTGCAGCCGACCCTCTTTCATTCTTCGTCCGTTCCTGTACGCCGTCAAGTAATTGAAAAACTGTCTTTAAATACCGGTGGTCCATACACGGTAGTTGCAGTCGTGGTACAATATAAATAATAACAAGGCTAGAGGTAGTGAAGTATATTCCACACGGAGACACTTAAATGTTTATTTGGCGATACCTAGAGTATGTTAAGCCCAGCAAATATTGCTATGAACTTTTATGCTGCGGACATCAAGATCTTCATACTATGAATAGCAGTCATGTGAACCGGTACTAGTAGTTGAACATCGATGTTTGAAATATATTCGTAGATTTTATGTGCAATAAAATCGACCCTGTTGGCACAATCCATTTCAGAGTTCTTAACGACAGCTGGTTCATAATATCAGTCATGTTTTGTTGAATCGTAGCCCTAAATAGGCTAAGAAAATATGTTTATAATAAAAAGGAAACAGCTAATATAAAAGTAAGAAGGCTTGACATTGTAAAGCCTAATAAGGTTCACTGCTGCTGCTCATATTTCTCTTTGACAAAAGAAAGTTTGCGGCTGCGATAATAAGATTGAACACTAACCACCCCCCTCCCCATCTTGACCATTTAGTTAAGCAACTGTATGAGTTTTTAATAACATTTATGTGAAATTATGCATTTTTTCACAAACTTCTAGTTGAACGTAGAAACCGGAGGAAAAAAATTGCGCACAAATTACAATTTTTTTGCACTCAGCTGCAAATGAGAACTTATAGATTTTGCTATGGGACAATTGCACTTTCTCCGTACGTATTTCACAAAGTATGAATGTACTGGCATAAAAAACGAGCCTTGTAGTCATGTGCTTAACGCGATTGGAAAAACTCCATTTGGGAGTTGGGAGGCAACTTCTAAAATTTTGCGATTACGAAATACTTGATGCGGTTTTTTCGAATCAATTTGTTTTAGACTTTTTTCCTGGACTTGTTCCATACCTACAATAATGCTGCAGACAGAGAAACTAAATGCCAATTTTATTATTCTAAACATTTACCTTATTTTCTATTCAAACTTTTTTTTAATAAATTCTAAAACTAAAGTCTAACTTATGATCACACATTTATTTCAATAATTTGTAGATAAATAAACCAAAGTCTGTTTGCTTCGGAGGGCTAAAGTGCCCGCGCAAAATATTCGGGAGCCCTGAGAAATATTACATATTTTTGTTTGTAATAATACACTCAAAATAAAGTTTTAGGGAAAATATTAACGGTGCTTAAACGGTGTTTTGCCGGTTGCTATTAGCATTTTCAGCAACTGCAGCCAATAATAGAGTGCACGTTGTATGCGCTGCACTGTGTAGTTGGTGTGTTTCTGTAGCCAAATGTCGCAACATTTTTCAAATACACACTTATATATGTATGTATGTATGTGTGTATGTGCCTATGTATTTGTTAATTGTTTTCTTTTCTAAAATTTAAGCAACAGTTTTGATCATTCAATCAATACAGAAAAAAAAATATTGCACAAATTGCCTAAATTATTGTTGCACAATTCTCAAACACAAATAAATAACAATTTTATTAATTGACTAACGTTCTGCCATCTCCAACACTCGAATAAAATGATCAAATACACACACACGCGCATTTATGTATCTAATTGTTTTGTTTTATCCATCAGCGCCAGCGAGTGGAAGTGACAAAGTTGTTGCGCCTGTCATCACGTGTGTTATTGCCTTTTCATGACCGTTTGTTTGATTTATTTATATTTGCACAAATATGTTGGCAAACACACAACTCTTTTCATTTGTTGCATAAATAATGATTTTTTTTCCTTTGCCTATTTTGTTAGTTGCTTCTTTTTGTGTACTTTGTTTAGTGTTTGAGAAAATAAAGAAAAAAGCTGACAGTTTATGATGATTGTCATCTTTGCGTACAAGTTTGAAACAGTACAAATATTTGCTGTGGTTTATCTTTCATAAAATGATTTATTTACCTGCCCAAGATAAACTGGGCTCGCTCAAAGAAAATATGAAATTTTTAAAAAGTGCACCTAGAAAATATGATGAAGACGCATGCACATGCATGCATATGCATTAGTGCGGGCTGTCTCACTGTGCAAATATGTACTTGCGGAAATTTTTATTAAAAACCTAAAGTTTTCTGTTATTGTACAAAATATTTTATTGCTTTTTATACATACCTACATATGCAAGTATAAGCCATTGCACAATGGCACTTTCAAAGCAAACATTTAGCCAAATGTTCGTTTACAATTTATGCCATGTTTATTAAAATCCATAAAGGTTTTTCTTAAATCAAACACATTTAAGCCATTGCAAATATTTTTTAATCCAACTTCAATTAGGAGTTCAAAGTCTTCAAGCTTTTAATTCTTTTGATAAATCGTTGAATTTTTTTTTAATTTCAGAACGCCATCATTTTGTATTTCGTTGCGATGGGACCTTTTTTAATACCCTTATTAGCCCTACAACTGTTTTATTCCACCACATTCAGCAAAGTTTTAAATGCTCCACTAAATGCCGTCAATTCGATAAGCGATAAATTAAACGATTATCCTGTTCTCTTGTCGCCAGAATCAACGAATGGCAACAACAACGATTTGTCCGAAGCTGCAGACGATTTAGCTGATTTGTTTGATTCGAATGATGTGAATGAGGATGTGCCCATAGTGCAGACTTTTGAAGATAAAACTGAGTTGATATTTCGCCTGCCGATTGAATCCGTGAATATTGATTATTTGCGCAATGCAGTTGTACTGAAGTTTCACACACATAATGCGAAATCCTTTGTAAAATTGGGTAACGATAACAAGAAGACGGTACAAGACAATTTTATGCGTTTTGGCAAAAGATCTTATGAAGAATATCCCTCGACTAATAGTTTGGATGAAGGGTTCGGTGATGGAAATCATGGCTTGCGCTTAGAGCGCAGTCATCAAACTGCTAGAGATGCTCGAGGGGATAATTTTATGCGTTTCGGACGGGCTAGTGATACAAAAAGTGATTTCATGCGCTTTGGTCGTTCAGTTGGTAAAGATTTTATGCGTTTCGGTCGAACATCCACAAAAGATTTCATGCGCTTCGGCCGCACACCCACACAAGATTTCATGAGATTTGGCCGCACACCCTCACCAGATTTTATGCGCTTTGGACGCACTCCCAGTCAGGATTTCATGAGATTTGGCCGCTCGCCTACACAAGATTTTATGCGTTTTGGCCGTTCGGGTCAAGATGACTTTATGCGTTTCGGTCGCAGCCCCAATAACAATTTTATGAGATTCGGACGCCACGGCTTCAAAACACCAAAACCCGAAAACTTTATGCGCTTCAGCAGACCAGATAATTTTATGCGTTTCGGCCGTACGCCACCACAAGACAACGATAACTTTATGCGTTTCGGCAAAAGTGTGGAGAACTCCAGCAATAAAAATGCGAATACTTCTCAAGCTACAATGAATAAAAACGAATTGAAACAAGCGGTCAAACTGATACACGAAGCCGATAAAAATGCCGACAACGAAAATCCTGTGGACAGGGCTATTAAAGTGCTGTTCGATAAACACCAGCAACAAGACGCTACAACCCGCAGTTATGAACTCAACGATGAGGACAATACACAACGCACTGAAAACAATGACTTGGACTCCGACCAGGACTACTTTCTTTCTGCATAAAAAATGCGACACTTCAAACGGCTGAATCTCTCTTCGACACTGTAAATATAAAAGACCTGAACTTGCAACAACTTGTATATGTATATGTAAAATAAATAACTATTTATAGCGACCTAAACTACAGGTAGAAACAAAAACAGTTTGATGCCATAATTACAATATAAAAAAATATTAAAGGTTCTACAATGATAGTGAATTTTTTAACAGGGCTGGATATAAAATTCACAAAAAAAAAGTATTTTATTTTTAAGCAACAGTTTTAGACAATTAATGTAGTTTTATGTTCAAAATAATCTTGTGGAATTAACAAAAAGAAAAAATTAATCTAAATATTTTTAAAATAAATATGAAACATGTAAAGGAAAAGAGTAAAAAAATAACTATTATATTGTTTCTTTTTTATGGAAATTTATGAAGGAACGCAGAGGCTGTTTTAAATATATTAAATTATTTATTTATTTGTATTAAGAAATGCAAAACCAAGTAAATTACAAATAATTCGGAAATTACTTATTTTGATTTTTATAAGCGAAAATCGATAGTAGGTCGCTGCATAATACATAATACAAAATGATAAAAAATGTTAGTTACGTTGTTTTGTATTTCAGCCGACCATATAATGGCGGCTTTTTTTGGCCAAAAGGATTTTAAAGGCATTTTTTTGAATGAAGAAAAAACTAAATTTTTTATTTTTCATTTAATTTGGGGAGCCATCTATTGCCTAGTAGTGTTGTTGATAGTGTTGGCATACGCAACAAGTTATTAACACAACATTAGAGCTAAACAGCTGCTCGAGTGGCCTGCCTAATAAGTTGTAATTCGGTTCTCACATGTTCTCTCAGCAGAAACCATTGATTTCATATGGAAAAAAGACTTCATGTTTATTGTTGCAACTAAAAGAAAGAGGAAGACGTGCTGGCAAAATACTGAAAAACTAGACAAATAAAAGTGGGATCTTTATTAAAGGTAGTGGAAATGTATACCAAGGAAGTAATTCATTGTTAAAAAAATAAATGAGCAAATAGTTTTTGCATAAACGAAAACAACAAATAAATGTGGAAATAACAATATTGCATTAACGAAGCAATAAAACAAGTCTAAAGTTCAATTTGATTGTGTTTTATTTTGTTGATGCTTTTGCTTTTGCCCACCAACTGTGTGTGCAGTGGCTGCATTTTGTGCTCTTGTATTTTTTCATTATTTTATTTGAATTTCATTAAATTGTACAAAAAATATTCAGAACAAATTGTTTTAAGAATCTATTTGTTGTAGTTAGGAAATTGTTGTGTCCAGATAAACAGGGGTGCAAAACATAACATTTTGATAAGAAACTTCTTGAGACAGTAGAGAAAGCAATGTCTTCTGGTTTGCTGAAATTTGCCCGAGGTAAGTGAATATTCGTTTAATTTTTATATGTATGTATATGTTGGTACATTTTATAAATCTTTATTACATAATTATTGTTTAATTCATAAATATTGATAACGTTTTAATCTAACAAAATTTTCTCTCTCTCTGTCAATTAATTTTTAAAATAAATCCCACATAATGTACGTACGTATGTGCGTATGTATGTACGTACGTATGTATGTAGTCATGATGCGTTTTATTATCTTGAATCTTCGCTGGTATTAATCGAAAATATAAATTAATAACACAAGTTATCTATATTTGTGACCACAAACAGTGAAACCCCAACTCGATATAAAAATGGAATTTATTTTTAACAAAACCAACCGCCATCATAAGGACATGTAATTACTATTAATTTTAAAAATTATATTCATAAATAAATCCACTGATTTTTAATCAGTGAGTGAGATTTTTAAACTCATATTCATAAAATTTAAAACGAGTTTGTATATCAAATTTTCCATATCAAATTTTTTTTGGGGGCTATTTAGAAAAAAATAATATATATTTGAAATCAGTTTTAAGAACTTTTTTTTTTGAACTAGATATTTGAATGAAAACTCATTTCAAACTCATTAACCTTTAATTTGATTTCATTATTAACTACTTTTCTATTCATTCCGTGATCTGCTTCTGTTTATTAATTGTAAAGTTAAGGAAAGCGATATTCTTCCGAAGGCGACGCCCACCAGCTAAACCATTTTGGCCACAGATTAAGCTAAACTTTAGGCAAATGGAAGATAGTCGTATTTCTTACTGATATTATTAATACATTTTTTAAGTTTTTTTTAAAATTCCCTGCATGATGATTAAAATTCTAAAATGTTGAAAAATAAACTTCATAAATTGCTGAAATCTTAATCATCAACATTTATCACGATATTTCTGGGACAATTTTATAATATTAATGGCAGGCTTCGTTAATAATTAAAAGAATAAAAAGTATCCTTCTAGCACTTGAAAGAAAATCGATTTTCACCTTCTTAACAAAGTGCTAAAAGCTCCCTAATGTATTAATTTGGCTTTTGCCCTCTTCGGTTCTGTCAGATGATAAGAAAAAGAACAGCACATTTTTCTTCAAATACTGAGTCTTAAGTTTTTTATATAAAATTAAATTTAAATTAATCTTCAATTACAAAAACAAAAATTTGATTTATGTAGTTTTTCAAATTTGAGTTTTTTTTTTTGCTGCTGCAGAATTTTTACAACTCACCGAATCCTCTGATGGGCCCGTTATACATAAGTCATATATTGTACGAGTCCATATGTTGGCTCTGGTTCCGGCCAAAGTTGCCAAATGAAAAGAAAAGGAGTGTAACTCTTCAAGAGTTTGATGTTTATTTTGAAATGACAGTTTCTTAATGGTTTTCAATTCTATTTATAAATTGTCTATTGAACGCAAAATGAAAATCTAAAGTGTTTTCATTTTCTGTCCAACATTGAACGGAAAAATGAAAAACCGAAAATACCGGTTGTACTCTAGAATCCGAATCCACTTGATAATGGATTACTTTAGCATTTTTGGTGATCTGAGTTTCACCTCTACATGTTTGTTTTCTTTGGCGAACGTAAAACGAAAGTAAATTCACGTATAATGAATTGTTCTCACCGAATTATATTTCTTGCAGTTAACCAGCTCATTAGGCCGCTGGCGGCCCGCAGCGTTTCAGATGCTGCCAAATATCCCAAAATAACCACCCACTACACGGTGTGGCCGCGGGAAAACGACGACAGATGGAAAGGTGAAGTGCATAATGAATTTTCCACGGGAATTATATTGTTTTTATCAGCCAACTACTTGCAGATGTGGATATGGAGCGTTTTGTGGATGAGGTAGATATTGTTGTTGTTGGCGGTGGTCCTGCCGGCATGTCAGCTGCTATTCGGGCCAAACAGTTGGCAGCTGAACAGGGGAGAGAAATTCGCGTTTGTGTGGTGGAGAAGGCAGCTGAAGTTGGGGGCCATATATTGTCTGGCGCCGTCATTGACCCTATTTCCCTGAATGAACTATTTCCGGATTGGAAGGAATTGGGTGCTCCCTTAAACACGCCCGTGTCTAAGGATAGATTTTCATATCTCACTCAGTCTGGACGTATTTCCATACCCGTCTTTAAGGGCTGGCCCATGGACAATCATGGCAATTATGTTGTTCGTCTGGGCCACTTGGTCAAGTGGTTGGGCGAACAGGCTGAAGCAATGGGCGTGGAAATCTACCCCGGGTGTGCAGCTTCGGAAGTACTTTTCCATGAAGATGGCAGCGTTAAGGGTATTGCGACCAACGATGTGGGCATAGCAAAGGATGGTGCGCCCAAGGATACGTTCGCCCGCGGCATGGAACTGCATGCTAAGACAACTATTTTTGCTGAAGGCTGCCGTGGCCACTTGAGCAAACAAATCATGACACAGTTCAAACTAAATGAGGGCAGTTCACCCCAAACTTATGGCATCGGCTTAAAGGAAATTTGGGAAATTGAACCCGAGAAACATCAGTAAGTCTTTTGGTTGCAGCAAACATTAAAATTTGAAATAACAAACCGTTTGTTTGTATGTTTGTTTGCTTGTTTCTTTAGACCTGGTTTGGTGGAGCATACAATTGGTTGGCCTTTGGACAAGTGCACTTACGGCGGCTCCTTTTTGTATCATTTGAATGAGCCTACGCCGACGGTGGCTGTGGGTTTTGTAGTTGGCTTGGACTACAAAAATCCCTGGATCAGTCCCTTTCAAGAGTTTCAACGCTTCAAAACCCACCCCAAAGTGAGGGACACGTTTGAAGGTGCCACACGTATTGCCTACGGCGCTAGAGCTATTAACGAGGGTGGTCTGCAGAGTTTGCCCAGCAAACTGACTTTCCCTGGTGGCTGTTTGATTGGCTGCAGTGCCGGTTTCTTGAATGTGCCCAGAATAAAAGGTTCCCACTACGCCATGAAGAGTGGTAAGTAGTGCCCAGTCTGAATTGCCAAATAAATATATTTTCCTCAATTCCGAAATACCCGCTGTTTAAGGTATGCTGGCTGCCGAAAGTGCCTTTGAGGCGATTGTGGGGGAAAGCCAAGAAACTGCCGGTCTAACACCCAAATCATATCCTGACAAGTAGGCCTGGAAAGACATACTTTTGCGCCAAGTGCATTAACTTTTGTCCTCTCTTTTAAGAATTAAAAACTCTTTTATATGGAAGGATCTGTATAGCGTGCGCAATGTGCGTCCTAGTTTTCATAATCCGCTGGGTGTGTACGGTGGCCTGGTGTTAAGTGGTTTCTCTATTGTCATGGGCGGCCGTGAGCCTTGGACTCTGAAACATGGACCTCCCGACAACGAAACTCTAAAGCCTGCCAGCCAAAGCCAACAGATTGTGTATCCAAAACCCGACAACAAAATCTCCTTCGATTTGTTGTCTTCGGTTGCTCTGACGGGCACAAATCATGAAGGCGATCAACCCGCTCATTTGACTCTGAAAAATGATCGCATACCAGTTGATCACAATTTGGCTGTTTATGAGGGTCCCGAACAGCGCTTCTGTCCGGCCGGTGTTTACGAATATGTGGCCAACGAAGAGGCCGGCAACATGAGACTACAGATTAATGCTCAAAACTGCATTCATTGCAAGACCTGTGATATAAAAGATCCTAAACAAAATATTAACTGGGTGGTACCGGAAGGCGGTGGTGGCCCAGCCTATAATGGCATGTGAATCTATAAAACTTATCTACATACATACATATATTTTCATCTTATGTATAAAATTTACATACTGCATATTTTGTATGCGGAAAAAACATCCTTTTGCATTTCGAAAGTTTTTCTACAAAATGTTTCCCTAGACTTTTTAGTTTTAACTTTTTGCTACTGAAAACTGCTTAAGAAAACAACAACAATCATCATGTTAAAAACTATTTTGTAGGCTAAAGTTGTATTTTAATAAAAAATTAAGCAAAAAAAAAATCAAATTTTTCTTTTCAATAACGGAATGTGTTTTGAGGCAGTGATTCGTCACCTAAATTCCTCAACTAAAGTTTATAACTATTTGATATTTGTCAAGTCAGTGTGAAACATGACAATCATTTCCACGTGGCGATTTTATCAAATAGACTGAAGAGGAAAATGGCGGCCAATTCGAGCCTCAGCCGTGCGACCGCTTTCAACTGTCAAAGTTCGGCAGTACCCGTTTGTTGAGCCTTCTTTTTATTTTAAAGCTAAATACGAGCGAGTTACCTGTGTGTTTGATCTCGCATCAGCCTTTCAGACTTCATAATAAATCACCGCTTTAATACAATCGTTTTAATTTTATTTATTTTATTTCTTCTTCTTTAAAACATAAAACTTAAAGTTAAAATCAAATATCATTCATTTTGTTTTAAAATTCAGTGCTGTCAACAATTAAAATGTTTTAAGATTTTTTATGTTTACATTTAATATAGATTTGTAGTTAAAATAATTTTTAATTGTGCTAATTTTTTTTTTTTTTATATGATTTAAATCATTAATATTTTAGGTTTTCCAACAAACATTTACATTTATTTTGTCTGCTTTTAACATATGCATATAAAACATTTAATTAAACAATTATAGAAAATTTACAATTACATACTTGCTATTTTATCAAATTATTTAGTTTAATTTAGTTTATGCAATAGATAAAATATTAAAAATATTTTCTAAAATCTAAGTCATCTTATGAGTTGAGCTTAAGCATTTTTCATTGATTTATAGTTTAATTAGTTTTAATTTAAATGAAAAAATTAGGCAAATGCCAGCAAACAGAACGCGAATTTTATTTTATTTTGCTTAAAAAGCCGACTTAGGACAAAAGGCTATTTACACGGTTAAAGCCCATTTACAGCTGACTGGTTGCAAATAGGAAATGAACAAATTAAAAGAGGGAGGGAGAGTTTCACGCTTCAACGGCAACTCCTTTTACAAAACACCATTAAAATCTTGCACCAGCAGATCGCAACTACAAATTATTTATTATCTGCTGAAATCACACAGCGGTTCCTCAATTTGTCCTGTTATGCTAAAGCAGTGACTGATCAATAAATGTGTAAATTTGATTGATTCTTCCTATTAAAACCTTGATGAAGACGTTTTCTTTGTCAAGCATGAAAGGTTTTATCGCTAAAGGATACGTCCAGTAACCAGTGCTGTGTTGTAGATTTTGTTTCCCTTGTTTCGTTTTTAATGCGTTTTTTTTTTTTTTTTTTTTTTTGTGAATTTTTGTTTAAAGAACAACAAACATTTGCCTGTTAAAGAAATAATTATGCCAAATGAAATTGAATTTAAAAACTTTAAACAAAAATAATTATATTTATTCTACGAAACGAATGCTGAAGAAAGCAATTTTCACTTTTTGTCTTAAAAAGTGTGCAAAAGGTGAAAATACTTTATCTTCTTCTTATTATTATTAATATTATTATTATTATTATTATTATTATTATTATTCTTGTTGTTTTTTTTTTCCAATAAAAACCTTTGTAAACATATATTTTTCATTTGCTTATATCTCGTATATTATATTGTGATTTCATCTTATCATTTTATGATTTCTTTTGAGTTTTTGTTTAGTATTTGTATATTTTAAAACTATCTATTTGCATAAGTGTAGTTGAGATACTTTTATATCCTTTATTTAATTATTTGTTTGTTTGAATTGAATTGAATTGAAAACACAGTTTATTTTTATTTGAAATTGTTTTCTTCTTCTTCTTCTTATTGTTATTCTTCAATATTCATACTGGTCCCGTGACCGAACTATGGCAAATCTGCTCTTTTAAAGATTAGATTTACGTTTTGGTTTTACGGAAATTATAATTTCTTTTCTAAAGTTCTTAATTGTTTATTATATCAAACTTAAACACATTTACAATATTATTCCGTAATAGGCATATTTTGTAACAAACATTCAACATTAATAATTTTTTTTTTTTTTTTTTGCTTAATTCCTTTTTATACGATGTTTAACAGTTGTGTATTTTCTTTAACAGTATTTAGATATTTTATGGATTTGGATTTGGAGAGGTCCTTTGAACTGGAACGTAATTTATGTTGGCAACATTCGGGGTGGCAACATTGGTTGTTCAGGGGAAGTTGTCTGAAACAAAGTTTTGTTAATCGACTATTACGCAAATAATCTAAGTTAAACAGCCAGCTGCAAGATTTACAGTTAAATTACTTTCCCGCTGGCAGTTGTTTTTATTTAAGTCTATTATAGTTTTATTTGGATCAATTAAAAAAGTTTTAGACAACACAAAAAATTCAAATTTCTAGGCCCAAAGACAACGCCAAAGTGACGTTGACATTTTAAAACAACAAAAGAAAAAAGAGCAACAGCAGGGTAGCAAAATCTCATCATCTTCCGAATCGCTGCGCAACTATTGCCTCAGATTCATTACCAGCTGCTATTTTTATTCCTTATAAATGAAATATGACATGTGTCCAAGTAAAAAGAAAATATATTCTAAAATTCAAGCACTTAAGCTTAAATTTCTTGTTATTCCTATACAACAAAACTTACATATACTATAGGAGGATCAGTTCGTTACAATTATACATGACGAATATGTCATACAAAAAGATTATAATATTTAAAATAAAATTAAAAAAAATCAAGCAAAACAATTTTCAATAAAATGAAACTAAACATTAGGACTGTCTTACTAACGATTAGTAAAGATGAAGGTATTGAGTGCCATAGACGAGTAGCGTGGGCGATAAACTGTCATTCCGATATCGGCTTTCTAAATCTTATCTGGAGCAGGTTGTTCACGTCTAGACGGTGTGAAAGAGACAAATACTATATAAAATAATTGTAGATTTTACAGTCCAAATAAATAGAATAGGTGCTTTTGTTTTCGCTTCTTGTTGCCTAAATTTATATTTAAAAAAAAAAAAAAAAAAAAAACACACACAAGAAAACTGATTTTTTGCAGTCCGTTGAGTTTTGAGCCAGTTTAAATTGTGTTTTATGTGTTTTAATTGATCCAATTAAAAGTTTCATCAACTCTACTTATTTATTTGCATTTTTAACTCTTTTCTAGCGCTCATAAAATCTAATACTTTCGAATAAAATATTTGTTATCTATGAATTTCCAATTACTCTTCTGTTTTTTTTTTCTTAAATTCCATTTTTTATTTGTTACAGCCTATTTGTTAATCAATTGAAATTTCTTCAAAAATTTTTTTTTAATACATATTTTGTTTTTTTAAAAATGTTTTGTTTTTTCCACAGCATTTTATTAAATTGTTAATTTGTACATTCCAATTGTTTCATTTGGGGGTTTTAAAGCCAGTTACGTTTCCTGCTTAATTTTTATATGTATGTAATTGTAAGAGCTTTTGTTGGGTTTTTCTGGGTTAGAAAAAAACGCCGGCTTAAAATTTTCATAAAATTATTTTTAACTTCTAGATTTTATATAGATATACATAAATACATCTGTTATACTATATGCATGTTCATTTTGTTTACATACATACATACATAAATATATATATATATATGTATTATTTTTTGTTGTTTTAGGAATTTCGTGTTTACATTTAAACATTTTATGAACTTATTTTTGTTTAGATGTATGTATAAAAAGAGGCACTGTTTTTAAGGCATCTACAAAGTGGAGTTTTTTTCTGCTTTCGAAAAAAAAAACACACAAAAGGTTACACATTCTGTAAGGAATTCAAATATTTACAAGACCTGGTAAAATGCTATTTGCGACACCAAATTGCCAAACGAATTCGTATAAATGTTCCGAAAAAGCCAATTACTTGCAGCCGCAAACTGCATTTCCAATTTACTCTAGTTTGGAGGCTGGAGTTTTTGTGAAATTTGCTCAAGCCCAAAACCCAGCAGGTACTGACGTTCGCTCAATAAGATGTCCCACTAATAAACTGTGTAGATCTGCTTTGAGACAGATTAAGGGCCACCTTTTTTAATTTTGAGATTTTCTGCCGCAAAAATTGGTGAAAGTTGCATTTAAGCATAAATTAAGAAACAGCAGATAAAACGTGTTTAAGGTATAAAAAGAAACCCGTAGGAAAAAACTCTACAAAATGTGAAAAGCAAGAAAACAAGGTCTTGGGGTTTCACTTTTGCTTTTTGTAAATTAGTTTCTGCTACTTTAGCGGTCGTTTTGTGCGAATTGGCATCAAAAGTCCCTCAAAAAATATGATGTGAAATAGTTGAATAAACAAAGCGTCTGCATAAGGAGTGAAATTGACAGCTGAGCTGATCAACCAGGCGAATTCATAGCAGGCAAGATGACTTCCTGAACAAGTGAAATTGAGAGTGCAGCTTTTTTTTATTTTCACGAACATTTAACAAACAAATCGGAAATCGCCTTGTCCGCTGGTATCTGACATCACAGCAGGAAGCTAAAAGCAATATTCTGCTGCGCTCTAAATTTCACTTGTTATAAAGTCGCTTTAATGCTAGTTTTTTTGATCTTCCTTGGCTGCCAGCAGTTCCACAGTAAAATTTTTATTCTTTACATTTCAAGAACATCAACCCGAACAGCGAACTGGATGCTGGTGAATTCACTGCATTTTTTGTTGTTGTACCAGCGAGCTCAGCAGCTTCGAATGCGTCTTGTAAGCAACAGTGCTGCTGACGTTTTATTGTGCTTACAGCAAAGCACAGCAACATGTTTCCGGCAACATTTCGTACTCTACAGCGATGGGACTTGCACTAATTCCGCAGCCGTGCGTTTTTTAACTGTCGTTGCTTAATTAAATCAAAATTTGGTTACATTAAAACCTGTCCAGGACACAACTAAATAGGACAATTTTATGCAGTTAAATTTGATTTCATTATCATAATTTGTTTTCCTTTCTTTTACCAATTGGTGTCCTGATTCAGATGTTCAAGAGAAAAACGAAGGTTTTTCAATGAAAATGTTTGTTGGAACTCTTTGTCAGATTGCGAATCCGTTGGTGCAATCAGGTGTCTATATTTTTATCAACTTAAATTGGAAATTGGTTGTATGGGAAGTTTGGACATGGATCTTAATGCAAATCATATAAAAACATAAAGTTTTAACTTAAAATGTGTACATTTTTTTTTAATTATTAGCCTTTTTTGCTTTCTTTTTTTTTGGGGGGGGGGGGGGGACGAGGAGTTGGCAGGGAGGAGGACATTTAACATTTAATCTAATGAATCGTTTTTTTTTATGTGCAGTCATTTATAAGAAACCATATGAGTATTTTTGTTGTTCTTCGATGAATAATGAGTTGAATTTTTACAATGATAATAAACGACTAAAATTTGTACACAATTGATTTAAAGTTTTCTTATTTATTTCCTGTTGGCAAAACACATTCAAAATATACAAAATTGTCCAGATGATTTCATAATCATTGGATGAAATCGCAGGCCCACCCGATTACTTTGAATAGTAAAATTTTAACGTTTGACGTTTGAAATATGTAACAAAAACTAAATACATACATAAATATGAAAATACTTGGGAGAAAGTTTTGCTGGTTGTAAGTTTCAAATGAGTTGTTTCTTAAAACCATCATCATCAGCAACATTCCAATCCAAGAGTAGGCATCGTCATCACATGCAAGTCCACATCAAACTTAAACAAACAGTCAATTGTGATTGCGATGTCAACTCTGTGTCAAATTTTTAGTCGTTTATGCATATTTGGACGAAGAATGTGTGATTTATGTGTGTAAATAAGATTATCTATATAGATACATATATAAGCAAATATATAAAGTATATTTTTCATATAATTGAAATTAGCAATTCTCATACTTTGTACAACTTATTCAAAATACATACAACAATATACTCTCAAGGTCTCAAAATAAGGCAAAGAAAAACAGATTAAAGTTTTTTCTAATAAAAATTATTATTTATTAAAAAAATAATATTAATTAAAACTTAAAATAAGCAAATTTGAAAACTAAAATTTATAACATAGTTTAAGGAAAATAACAAACAAAAAATATATATTTGTATATAATTATTTGTAATTAAAATAATTATTGTTTTGACACTTGTTTTTTCCATCCAAATTTTCTTTAACTGGAAAAAAATCTTTTTTTTATATATATTTATATATATAATAATTTAAAATTATTGTACACAAGTTTTGAAAAAAAAAATCAGCAAGTAAAATATTAAAATTAATGACTTTAAAACAATAATAATTAACTTAATTTAGAACTTAAATAAGTATAAAATTTTTTATATGGTTTTCTGTTTAGGCTTGAAAAGCAGAATGATTTTTTTTAAATTTGAAAACTGTTGATATGAGGAGAGAAAAGAACTAGTGGCTGGCTAACGAACATCAACAAAGTATTTCCGGCTGCCGGAAGTGCAATACGACACAGCATTACCATTTAACGGGACTGCTTTATCATTTTCAGTATCTGGCAACTCAATTGCAGTTCATATGGCTGCCAGCCATAAAGTTGAGTTGAGTTAAATATTTCTTAAAAGTTAAAAAGAAATAAAAGCGCAGATTTCCAGGAAACTGTTTTTTTTTTTTTTTTTTTTTTTGTTTTATAGTTAAATAGTTTTTAAAAACTATTTAAAAACTTTAAACTTTACTTAAGATTAATGTAAAACAAAACATTGCAAAAACGACAAAACAAAAAATACTTTAAACTAATTATTGCATTTGAAAAGAATTAAAAAAAAAAAAAATTGCACAAGCTGAGAAATTGTTTACATTTTTGTTTTGGGAAAACAGAAAACTTTTCATGCATTTATCTTCCTAATTAATATTTTTTAAGTGGCATTTTTGTTTTTGTGTTTAAAAACTCTTTTAGAGCGTTTTGTGGTTTAAAAGTTCTGGTACAATTTCTTAAAATGTTTATTCTTAAGGGCATTTGTTTTCTTTTGTTAATGTCACATTTCCATAATCTTATTGTTTAAAGAGGTTTGATGACTATTTTTTCTTAAATTTGTTTTAAATTTACGTACATATGTATTTTATTTTTTAATTTTTTTTTGTTTGTTTATTATATTAAATAAAATAATAATATTTAAAATTCTATATTTACAAAAATTGTTAAAGTTTTATATTAAATTTCTGTACTTTTTAGCTACAAATAAGAAAGTTTCTTTTAAAGAAAATATTAAAAAAAAAAAATAATTAAAATTAAAACTATTTCTAAATTAATGCTTGCAATGGAAAAATCGGTTTCGGTTTCAGTTTCGGTTTCGATTTCAGATATTTTAAAATTATTGTGGTTCCGTAAAGTTTTCCTTGTAGGGGTTTAAAGGTGGTTTTTGTTGGCTTTCCATTGCAGGTGACTTGTATTTAAAAGAGTTTCTGTTCTTTCTGTTTAAATGTTGTTTCATTTGTAGTTTTCTTTTTTCTCTGTAGTTTCTAACAATATATTTAAACATATTACTAAAGTGGTTGCTGAAAAAGTGATGTTATTTCTAAGTATTTATAACTAAATTGCATGTATGTATGTATTTATGTAGGTAAGTATGACACAATTTATGAATGGTTTTGTTTTAAATAGAGATACTTTTATAATTTCAAATTACACTGGTCAGCAGTAAACATTCTAATCAAGAGTTTTAATATGTAGGTGAAATCCTCAGCATTAGGATTTCGTTTGACTTCTTAAATGTGTGTTTTCTGTTTTCGTTTTCATTACACCTGTTTAAATGAGCGGGAGATTCGCTTTAAGGGTGAGTTATAAAAGCAACTTTTTCTTTATTCGATAGAGCCGTGAATGTCATTATGTTGGGATTACAACATGGTTTCCTTAATTCTCGGATTTATTAACAGCTGATAGAAATCGGCGCTTTTTGGCGATCTGAGTTAAAAGTTTAAAGAAAGAAAGAAAATGCTAAAAAATTTTTACTTTTAAATAATAGACTTTTGAATAATAAAATACCAAATTTGGAAATTCGATTCGGATTGCAGAACAGGCGCGTGCTTGTGCATGATTCTGCAAAATTAAGGAAATAACGATGGCGAAACCTAAACTGTTGTTAGTTTCCTTTTACTATCTTGATATGTATGTATGTGCGTATCTCGGGCATGTCCGCCCGTATTTTTGTTGCTCAGCAAATGAAATCATTTTTAACTTCAATAAAAAATAGCAAAAACCATTTTATGCCCGAAAACCATTTAGTTTCTTATTTTCTGACAAACAAAAATAGTGTTTGAATTCTGTTTGGGAATGAAATTAAACTCCGCAATATGCCCGCGTTTCAACAGATCCATCGTTGTGGTTAATTAAGCGTTATCGACTAGTTAGAGGGGGAACACATTTGCGTTGACCAGCGCTCTTCAAAATTATGTTTAAGAGAACTATTTGTTATCCAAAAAAAAAAAAAAAAAACAAGATAAAAACTTAAATATTAAATGACTTTTTTTCTCCGTTGTGGTTTTTAATGTCTTAAAAGAAGAATATTGTACCGTCTGGTCTGCACAGCACAAGCGAGCGACTTGTCAAGGAAATTTTGTTTAACCAGCGCACAATTTTCAGAGTGACTGTTACGCTGTGGACACAGCACTTGCGATTGGGGAGTCGTATTCTCTATGATTTGCATTTTTCCCCTAGAACATTTTGTTCACGGACCACTCAGCTCGTGCTTTGCTCAGTTGTTCTCTATTCCTCTCTGTTCTTGGAAGTGGTCACCGATCGCTGTACAAACTATTGTTGATGTTTTAAAACTGTTTTAATTGTTGCTGACACACAAACATATTTTCCAGACCAGTTGGACTGCTGCTGGCGCCATTTGTGGTTGGCAGGGGGCTGTTGCCGCCACTAACAGCAGTTGCTGCAGCTGCTGCTGTTGCAGGCGGCGTTAAAAAATTTGAACAATTTTTAGCAGCTGTGGTATGCAACTGTTGTTGTTGTTGCTGCTGTTGTTGTAGATTTTGTTGGTGGGTGGTATTCGAATTAAGGTGGTTTTGCACAAATTGCTTTGTATTGTGGCGTGCTAAATTGTGGCCGCAACTTACACTATTTGTTGTCATGTAGGTGTGGCCGAAACGCTCTTGTTGTTGTTCATTTATTGTATTGGTATTGGAGTTGTCGCGCTGTTGTTGTTTACCAGCAGTTGCTATTAGTTGTTGCTGATATTGACTAAATTGTGATGTTTGTCTGGTTGTGATGCTGTTGCTGTTATTATTTCTAAAAGAAGTATTTCTACTATTACTGAGATGATGAAGCTGTTGTTGTTGCTGCTGCTGCTGTTGCTGTTGCTGTTGTGACCGCTGATGGGGATGATAAATTTCTACTATAGTTTTATTATTATAACTATTATTATTGTTATTGTTGTTATTAACATTTTCATTTGGCTATGTTGTCCAGCCTCCCGATATTCTGGGACGTTTATGCGCCTGATTCGGTCCATCAAAGTCATTTATTTGCTGCTGCTGCTGCTGCTGTTGTTGTTGCTGGTGGTGTTGCTGCTGTTGATGTTGCTGCTGCTGCTGCTGCTGCTGCTGCTGGTTTACCGCTTTTTGTATGTCATTTAAACGCATGTCAGGCGATGGTATATTGCTCGGCGTCACCGAACCTGCTTGAACAAAAGTGAAATCTAATTAAAGGAAAATTAGTTGTTTTAATAAAATACATTTGAATTTGTTTTTATATTGAACTATTTATTATTGGTTTCAGTTTGGCAGTTTTTATTTTAGTTTAAGTTTTAGTTTTAGTTTTAAAAAGGATGCATTTCAACTTAACAGTGAATATAAAAGATGGCTGTTATGATAATTTTGGCATTAGAATGACAACATTTACAAATATTATTGTTTTGCTTGATCTTAAACGCTAAAAAGAAGGGTTTTTGCAATAAAAATCTAATATCAACATGTATGTATATATATATATATATTTGTGCATGATCATGGCTCGCTTATGGCTGACAATCGTACTGCAGTCATTGAAAAGTGGCAGCGCAGTCACTGAAGAGTGATAGCGCAGTCACTTAAAACGATAGCACATACTGCCCAAAATGGTAATGCCAATCGCATTGCCAATTTTTTATCTGTGCCTCGTTGGCACACTGAACTTTAGTTTAGTTTTCATAATTGAGCCATTCAATTACATACATATATTTCGCTTGAGTGGCTGTTGTTTGTTAGTTATTATGCGCAAGAAGAGGGGCAAGACAGTGTTAGTTAAATTTTACATAAAAAGGATTATTATACTTAACAATTTTACATACATACATATAGTGACTATGAGCAAGAGTTTCACTAGCAAATTTTACTAGTGTATTTGAAATCTATTTTAAAATATTGTAATTTTTTATGAAAAATTTGAAATAAAATAAATTTAAAAAAAAATTTTAAATTTAACAAATACGAGACCGGGGAAATTGTAAGAAGCAAATAAAAATTTCCAAAAACAAATTCAATTCAATTTCAGAGTAGAGAAAATTTTTAAATTTTGCAATATAGTGGAGTAAAAATCCTACAAGATTTGTATGAAACATAAAAGATTTATGTGGGATCTAAAAGATTTATATGAAATGTACAAGATTTATATGAAATATAAAATATTTATGTATATGAAACATAATGTGAGACGTAAAAGATTCATATGAAACATAAAAGACTTATGTATTTATCAGAGAGATGGAGAAGAAAGAAATCTAACGAGAAATGAATGAGAATAAACGATGTCGAATGAACAGTGAGTTAAAAAAAAAAACAATAATAATAACAAGGGAAAAGAAAAACCGCCAGTTTACTGCCCTTCATTAAAAATGTTCAATATAACCGGCTCTAAATGCATTTTATTAATTGGTGATTTTAAAGTGCACTCAATTTACCGAAATTCCATAACCTAGAATTCTGACCCGGTTGCGTTCGATACGGGTAACCATCATATTTATCTATGCCTAAAAAAATAATTACATACTTTTTATTGTTTGTTTTAAGAGGAAAGAAAAATAATTGTGGAAAATAATTTCGGACTGTCCTTAAAATCACGCGTTTCGTCACCATTAAACGATAATTCGAAATCTCTTGGTTAAAAAAAAAAAGTTAATTTGGAATAGAAATAAAGCTCATGCAGCATTTTGTGGAAGCTTTAATTGTCAGATAAGTTTCATGCTAGAAATATATTTTGCTTGGTCTTTTTTTCAATCAAAATCTTTTTAGATTTTTCTTAGAATATTATTAAGAAGGGTCAACAAATTAGACTAAAGATGAAATGAATTAAAAAGAAACTGCTACAAATGTGAGTGTTTTCGCCATTTCGAAACTGTTTTACCATTTCAAAACTCTAGTATCATTTGAAACGACATCAGTCGGCAACTCCACAGAATTCTAGTTGCCATTTTATAAATTAGCAGAAGTCGGCTGTGAAAAGTTCTATTTAACTAGTGTTGGATAAATTGTTGCAGCTATTCATTCATATGAACTTATTCATGAACTACAACAACAAAATTATGATAATTTGTTTCGATATTCTTACAAAAAGTTTGCTTTCCCACAAATATGTTCGTTGTTTCAATAAACAATTTTTGTTGAATATGTAAAAGCTGTTGTCGAAGTTTCTTTTTTCAAAAAGATATTATGGCATAAAACAAAATATTCGTTGAATCTGTGAAATTCGCGTTCAACAAAGCTGGTAATTGAACAAAAAAAAAAAAAAATGGCCGCAGTCTTTTCTGTTTATGCTGTGGCCAATATTTGAGATTAGCGACCTGTACACCAGAATCGCTGTCACGTGGCATCTATCGGATTGCTTTCATTTCCATAACAATTTCTTGCCGACAAATAAAAGCTGGCGGAATCAATTTTTGAACTGAATATTTTCTCATTTCTTAGATTGGTATTTGCCGAGTAACAGCCGTACGCCAGCTAAGCAGGAGGTCGGCGATGTGAATTTAACGTTATTAGCAAGAACTCGGCCATAATCGTGTGAATCGTGCTGCTGACACAAAATTCAACTGACGCAAGAGTGGAAAATTTCGAAGTTGCACGACCACGTACTTTGTTTAATTTTAAATTTAAACCCACAAATCGTTTGATGGTTCTTCAAGAGTTGCCCCCCCATTAGGTGCTTCAAACATTTTTCTAGCATAAAACGATCTTTCGTTTTCATTCAAGAAGAAAACAAAATAATACAAAAAATTTTTAAGCCAAATATTAGTAAAATTAATAATAAAGAAAAAGTATTAGAAATGAGAAATACATACCGGATGTCGGTGTTAAGTGGCCCGTTGACGACGGCCGTGAAACAGTCATGCCCAGATGTTGTTGGGTGTGATTTAAAACACTTAAGTTGGTCGCCTGATCGTTTGCCGAGCCGTTCGAAGTCGAGGAAGAGTTAGAAGCACCGCCACTTGTTAAGCCATTGCCTCCTCCTCCGCCACCACCACCACCAGCCCCGCCAGGACTTGTGCCCGCTATAACACCCAGCGAACTGGCTCCGACCCCTAAACCATGCGTGCTAATAGACAGTGAATTGTTCAGACTGTTTGAACTCAAACTGCCGTGATTGTTGCTGCCGCCATTGGCAGCGTTCGCAGCGGTGTGTGGGGGGCCGTTACTGCTCTGTTGATGGCTACCGGAGAGATCACGCGGCGGAGACTGTGGCTCGGATTTGACTTTTATGTTGACGGGTGAGGTGGCAGGAGGTGGTGTCGTATTCGATACTGACAAATGGGATGATACTCTAAAGTATTCGCTTTAATTAAGACACATGCTGAGATATACAACCACTATGATAACAAAATATATTTACCCCGTTTGATGCACTAGGCCCTGATGCGTACTCCAAGTTGGCAGACTCATGGCATCGGAGGTACTCATCGAGAAATCTTGCGGTACGAACGGATAACCCTGCAGCGCCGATATGGGCGTTTGCAGTGTCATCACAGGAGTATTTAACGATGTTTGATTGTGACGCTGTTTCAATACAGACAAATAAATTAACAGAATTTTTAGGCAAATTCTAAGGAAATGGAAGTACTTACGTCCCCATATGCTAAGTCATCTGCGGTGGACATGTTTTGAGCAATTGATGGCGTTGGTATGGCTACACGCAGGTTGGCAACTCTGCCATTTTGACTACCCGGCGATTCCTGTTTATGACTCAATTGATGTGCTGAATTAAAAATTAACAAACAAAAACCATTTGTTTTACTTTCTTGTTTCTTTTATTATTAAACATTTTTAATGAAATAAAAAGAATCACATGCTCAACTAATTCTATGTCTAACACTTAGAACCAATTTTAGAGTTATTATTGTATAATATAATTTAAATGAAGAACAAGCAAGAATGTGTGAGAAACCTGAGAAAATAAACTATTTACAAGCGATAAATTGAATTAAAAGAACTCGCAGCTAATTATTTATTTCTCGGAAACCTATACAACTTAAATAACTTGTCGCAGGGTAATATAGATATCCATTGTTTCCTTTTTACTTTCAAATACCTACACAGTGGAGCAAACAGGCTCTAAGACTGACAATGGCCGAACAAAAATACTGCAAATGAGAGTATCTGGTTATATAATAAAACTTCATTACGTATCAATTACAAGACAGAAAAAATAAACCTATTCATCAGTGTTTATGTGTATGCAATGTTTTTCCTTGTTGAGATGACTGTTGGAAGAAAAAAAAAATTTTTTTCTTAACATTTACTCCGTTGCGGTCGACCCACAGGCAGATTTTTCTTATACCTCTCAAGCAGGCGTTTGTTAAACGATGCCCTCCCTGACTTTCTTTTTAACTGAAACTTACGATATTTCTTTAAACTTGGAAACAGGAAATATTCGCAATTATTTAATGATCTGACAAATTTGTCTGCAGCCACACATCGATAATGCAAAGAATCAGGTATTTCGGGTTTGTTGGTGATTTATATTATTTATAATTGTGATAGACTTTCGTCTACTTGAAAAAAAAACTAATGAAATTCGTATAGTTTTCTGAACAATAGTGGCAATGTTTGCTGGAATCCTGAAGGTTCCATTTCGTTTCCTTTTATGTGATACAGAGCAGCGGCTCGGAATCAGATTAAACTAATCTGAGTTGCATGTGGCGGTGCACAGGATATTTACTAAATCCACTCCACTCTTCAGCTTCAACAGAAGTCTCCTTAAAAGACAGACAGACGAATGAGTAACAACCATCGCGGGAAAATACCGAAACGATACTGAGAGACTGTTACATTCCAAAAAAATGTCTGAGCTTTGAAGCTGTGAAAAGTGGCGGAACTCCCGCTGAGAAAAGCCGAAGAATTCTGTGTGGGGGGCACTTACAGATACATCCAGCTTCTGAGCTGAAGAGAAGGAGTCAATGCAACACTGGATTACCAACTCCGTGGCACTGGTATACAGAATATACGAATATGCTGAATGAACAAAATTTGCTAACATTCCAATTGAAGGTGCCGGTTCGGTTTTTTAATCTATTAAAACCTTCAGAGAAATCACAATAGAGAAACGATGGTCGCACCGCGCAGGGCCTCTACTAATACTCATTGACTCGTTTATCGGATGATAAAATGAGGAGTTTAAGTTTCCCTGCCCCTTGTTAGTTCAGTAATAAGGTTTGGAGTTATTTATGTTGGCCAGCCAGCTAATGATGATTATTCTACAATACAGGGGGTTAAGGCTTAAAAACATGCTTTAACGTTTTTTTTTTTGTTTGTTTGTTTAGTTTTCTGTATTAAAAGCTAATATTTATGTATGGACATATAAAAAAACAAACTTTATTCACAATGAAAATTATAGATATTGTCAGTTTTGTCACAGAATGAAATGTTTTGTGAATTGAAGAGTTTTCGACAGGATTCTAAATCGTTTTTATTATAATTTAACAAATACTTTAAGGAGAAACTCGAAATTATAATTAATAATTAATTTTATTGGTTCTCTCTCTCTTCTGCAACCGACTTTTAAGTCCACTTTTTCAAGGCCTTAGGAAACGACATAAGAAATATTGGCAGTTTTACTTTTAAGGTATAATTATATTGATCTGTCTTATGTTAAACTATGGGGAGAAGTTTTGTTGCAATATTTTGACGCTTGAACTATCTCACTAAGGGCTCTTTTTCGATTCGCTTTAAGGATGGGAAGCTTTTAGCTTAAGTCGCTGAAAACATTTAGGAGCAGAACTCAAACAGCAAGAAAAGCCAACGTTTTGGGAATATGACCTGAATCATCTACTGGCTGGAAAAAGCCAATGCCATCTATTAGGCAGCAAGATGTGGTGATGGCACTCTGCTGTACGGTTTAAGCCGGCGTTGAGTGTCAATTCAATACTTGAAAACCAATATTTTTCGTCTAAATTTTGCTAATATTTTGTAGTGTGTAGCAAAATAGGACTGACTTCTCTGGTCTATTGTATATGTTCAGCATTTCGTTTTTATAACAACTTCATTTTAAACTTTTGAAACCAAGTTTTTTGTGCTGTTCAAAAGTTTTTATGTTTCTGTTTCGAAAATATTTCGAAAATCTCCTTTTATGTTGTACAACATAATTCGAAATTTCAATTTCAATTCAAAACCATTTTAAACGGCAGCACAAAACTGACCAAATGATCTGCACTCATTTTGTAAATGTAATTTTTTTTTTTCTTCGAAAATTTGAAATTGAAAAACTTTCATTTCGTCAGACGTTTAATATTCGAGTTCAGTGTATAAAATATTACTTGATATTGTTTCTGCACATCCTTCAATGTTTGGCGACTGACAGAATCAGAATCTTGTCACGATTTCAATTTGAATTCCGAAATTTAAATTCTAAAAATTTTCATTAAGAACAAAGTTTGTTTCGATTTTAGTATTAAAAAAGAAATAGATGTGTTAGTTAAAGTCAATACAAAATGTTTTCAGAAAGAGAAGAAAAAAATGTTAACGCCCACCTATACCAGGACTTGGACCCGGACTCGGAGAACCAACAAGCGGCGAATGTGAATTAGGATAACCATTCGACATCTCCAACATGGAACCAGGTGGATAAACTATATAAGTACGTATCAGTATGTATGTATGCATGTATGTGTGTTTGTGTGTTTATTATTATTTTTTTAATTGTTTATGACAGATGTCAGTTTGTAATGTTATTTTATTTTGTTTTTGGTTTGTTTTTAAAATATTTATTTATTATTTATTGAGATGTTAGAAAAAAATCGTTATAATTATGGTGTTAAACCATGTTCATGATATCGTTCAGAATGCATATAGATGTAGATTTAGATGGTGATGACGATGGCGATGGCGATGGCGATGATGATGGTATTGTTTGTTGCAGGCACATGTTGTTTAACAAAATCGTTTGAGTTTGTTGAAGTAGTGATGACGTTTCGTTTAAGAAAAAAAGAGAAAAATATATAGAAATAAAATTAAATAAATAACTTAAAATAATTTAAATATCTTATCGTAACATAACGACAACTACAACAATCATGCAAATGTGAGGTGAGATAAATTAAAACTAAGTCAAAACTGAAATAATTAATTTAAAAAAGAACATAAAATAATTAATAACAAGGAACATAAAAAGTAAAATTCATTTATAAAGTGTTTAACCAAATTGAGTTCATTTAATCTCAATTTAAAAAACAAAATATAACTGTTTAGTTTTTTTGGTTTTCCAGCTGTCTGTCTATATGCCGACATTTCTTAGGGTGATGTTCTACTCATCAGTAGATTCAAACTTTTAACTTAATATTCAATTGCCTTTCAAAATACTAATAAACAAAACCTAACTAATGGCGGCGTATAGACAGCTGGAAAACAAAAAAAATTAAATCAAAAGCTTCACTTTTCAAATTGTAAATATCAAAAATATTATTGAATTAAAATTCGTTCATTTTTTTTACAGCAAACAATTTGTACTGCCATGATACCGAACATTGGGGAGGCCGGCAAAATTTTGAAGGGCAACAACTGATTTGGACAGTATTTGCGAATATTTTTGTTTGTTTCACAAGTTCACGCCCGCCCACCACACATTTTAATGGAGTCAGTCAGTTGTTGTTTAAAATTTTGGCAATCGTTGAGGTTTGATTTCGCATTGCAGGCCCTTAATTTATTCTTCCATTAATCTATATTGACTTTTTATTTAATAGTTTTATTTTGTGTGTGTGTGTGTGTAGACAGTTTGGGCGCTCCAAAAGGAACGAAAACCTACTGTTTTCTGCGCCAAGAGTTTTTTTTTTAAAAGATTTAGCTCTAAATTTTTCATGATAAAAATAATTGAAAATAGCATAATTTTGCTACAAAATTACATTAATTGTGCAATAAAAATAAATTTTACTCAACTTTAAGTTCGTTTTTATTTCTAACAAGGAATAAACAAATTCTCAGGGAAAAAAGTGAATAAAAATATGTTTGCAAGTTGGCAATGCCGTTAAAGTGCGTTGGCAGCGCTGTTGTTTTCGGGCTGTGACAACAAACTAACGTAAAAAAAGGTTAGAATAATATTTGAAAGAGTCGCTGTAAACAGTTTCACTGAAAACGAAACAACCCGGTACCGAAACGATGTTAATAAAATATAAAAGAGTTTTTTAGTGAAAACAAAATCGTAAAAAACATCAAAAATTAGAAAGCAGACAAAAACATAAAAATATTTTAAAGAAAACAGAATAAAATCATAAATAAACCAAAATACAATAATAAAAACTTAAAAATAATTAACAAAAAACCAACAACAACAACAACAAAATGAAATAAAAATAAAAAGTGCTGTGTTTGTGTTCGCCAACACTTCTACTAACTTATCAATGGCATCCCACCTGAATCCGTTTCCGAACTCGAGGGTCGTGGACTTATGTTTGTGTGGGACATTTGTGGACTTGTTTGCAGCATGTTGTCGCCGTACGCACCGGCCACTGGCACCGATACGGGCAACGTGTAGTTGGCATTTGTCATGTTGCGGGCTGATGTAGCGCCGCTGGCCATTTGTGTACGATGCATCATCAGCTGAAATTCTTCATCGATTTTGTTGTATTTGGCTTCGGTGCGCGGCGTCAGCGTGTAGTCGGCTTCGGGTTCCGGAGAATCGGGTGACATGACACCGTTTTTGTTCTCCTTCTGAAATGGACAAGATAAGATCTATAAATTTTACAAAAAAAAAAGTTTTATATTAAAATTAGAATTTTATTATGATTTTCATTTTAATGATAAAATTTACAGAACAAATACATACATATGCATGTATGTATGTATTATATATTTTTAATATAAACGCAAATTATTTGCCTTTTGAATAAAATTTGTTTTGTTCTGTCGGTTTTTGTTCTTAGAGCCATTTTCTGCAATATTGGAATGTTGTTGCAATCACATTTTTATGTACAATATTTTGAAATACGTCATGTTGTTGGTGTTGTTATCACTTTTACAATAACCTCAATGCCAATGTCACTAAATATAACTGTTAATAGTGTCGTAAGAGAAATACTTTTGTCATCGACTGTGTGTAATTACTGATGTACTTAAAGGGATTTTTCAATTGGAGCGAGTCGATGTTGGCGGCCTTCGACCGCTATATTGTTGTGGTGGCGTGTGTGCTAATCTAATCTGGTTTATTATTCCGTTGCTGATGCACCAAAGCACCAAGTGGCAAGTTGCACGACTGAAGTGCACGTTCAAATGGCAACCGGTTAACATCAAAGTCAGTGTTCGTTAGTACAAACTTTATGTGCGCTGGCTTTTGTGATGCCAGTCCAAGTCAAAGCATCTATAAAAATATACTCATGGGAGCAGATTTTGTGGCGGCTTCGCCATACGTTTTCAAAAACGACGTTGGTAAGGCCATCCATCTCCGTCAACGACGAGCGCTGCAGAGTGACGCCAACCGATTTCTTTTGGCTACAAATTTCAATGATATGAACGTAGACGACATGTACTTCCAGCGGAATGGCACTTTATGCCACACAACGGACACCACAATTTATATTCTGTGTGCCAGGTTTGAGGTTATGGTTGTCTCTCGCTGAAACGTTGTGAATTGATCACCAAAATCGTGTGATTTGACGTATATGGTATATATGTATTTTGTTAATACCTCAGGCATAGCTGGCCTTATTACTTTTCAACATCTACTGGCTCATATTGAAAACCCCTTTGTAAGGTGTTCTTAAAGATTATATTGAAAATATAAAAATAACCTCAAAAAAACTGTTTTGTATAACTACGAATAAACAGATAAATATGAGTATATATGTAGTTCAACAGAGCCATCCATCCCTAGGCTTTTCAGATCTTTTAGAAACCCCCTGGGTAAGCACATATTGATGAGCTCTCATGTTAATAAGATCTTAACGGCCATATGTTGATTACGCGGACAATTTGCAGAAACTTGTTCGTCTTTGTAATAAAGTTTAGCAATTATTTACATTAAATAAATAAGTTTATTCTTGTAGAAAATCGTCGCTTATGTATGTATGTATATGTGTGTGTATTAACCAAAATAATAGCAACCTGTCAGAACTGTCAGAATCGCTTTATTTTGTGTATGTGATAGTGTGTTCATTTCCTACATTATTTTTCATACATGCGGGATTTGCTCTGCAAGAATATGTATTTGTGTATGAACAAGTATGTACATACATACATATGTATGTATGTATGTATGTATGTATGAGTATAGATAATATTTTCCTAAAGCCAAAGATAACATTCATTTTACATAATAATAACAAGCAGCTGAACTATACGAAATATGTCCATAAATGAGAACAAAACACAAAAAAAAAAAAACGAGAAGAAATTGAACTCGAAAGGGCGATAAAACGCTTTTTATGCAAATGAAAAGTTTTTTTACACACTCAAGTTCAAGTTTCTTCTTACAACAATAGATGCCGAAAGTAAAATGTGAGCAGCTAAATTATTTAATTATGAACAATTATTATGAATTATTTAAAATCATTCACAATAGATGGGATGGGGTTTAGGATTCTGTGGAGCCGAAAATCATTGAAATGAAATAATTTCAAATACAGAATTTCTTATTCCAGCTTGAGGTCACGAATTTGATTATATTTCGCCAATATTTTGTTACAACTGTGAATATCTCAAATCAAATATTTTCTATTTACGAGTCTATCTTTTTATTAAACAAGACAAGAAATGAATTCTACCCATGTTATTTTTTAGCTGAAGTACATCCATCTGTTTCGTAGTCGCCGCCGGTGGGACTTAAACTCAGGAGCATATCAATAAACTTAATTTGTTTTGCAAAAATATTTGAAACATTCTGTGTTTGGAAATCAAAAAAGTGACGAACAAAAATTAGAAAGCCCCAAAACAATTTTTTTCGAAATAAAAAAGAAATATGTATATTTACGCAGAACCCCCCTTTCATCGACATGCCAAGAGATCACATTTTTTACTGACATTGTCTACTCTAAAATGTCAAGCAACGCACAAAGCTGTAAAGCGTCAAACTAAGTTGGCAGCCCATAATCTTCCCAACTCGCCTGATCATTATCCATCATCTAGTAGTTCCTGAAACCTGTTGCAAGAGACGACAGCATTGCGAGCACATTTGTATCAGTGATCGCAGACCACTACCAGGAATTCTCTTTCGGGGCACGTTAGTTCCCGTTCTGCCAATTGATGTCTGCTGAAGGTTTCGGCAGTCAGACATGCACTCCGCAGAGTTGTGGTTCCCATGCCAAACGAGAGATTCTTCCTTCCCCTCTATACCCCGAAAAGCAGAGTCCTACAGTTTGATAAATATCGAAACAAAAACTAGTGCGCGAAGAGGTTTCAAAATACAGTTTTATATATTAGTTTTCTGTGCAGTTGATGTCTTCTTCTCTTTTTGTTTGATTTTTTTATTTATGAGCCATAAAAACGCTTTAAGCTGCTTTATGAGTAATATTTTCAACAATTATAAACGTCAATTCTAGCGGCTTTAATTAGTGGACGTTGTCCTGAGCGCACCATATACACATGTAAAGGAGTAGATTTTCAGGTCAAAAAGAATATATTTGCAGTGTATTTAAAATACGTACATATATTCATAAAGTTTAATTAAATGCCTGTAGTTTTTGCCTTAGAAAATCACCTTCAACTGAGGGGGGATTTTAGGTGGTTTAACTTAAAACCACTGTTGAAAACTTTTAGCCAAAAAATATGGTTGTCATGAACATACATACATACATATGTACGTACGTAAGTAGTTAAGAAAGTTTTGAGCCCTAAATTCGAATTGCATTCAGCCCACAGTTGTTGTCACACATCAACAATTTGAATCTTTTATAGTGGACTGGGCAGTAGAAGATAGTTTCTCCCAAGTTTTTGCTACTTAATAATAGTCACTTGTCTACAAACTTCTCTACTCACCTCAATTATGTTTTTGTTAGTTAATGACTCGTGCGGTTCATTGTACTCTGTGTATTTGAGTAAAACTTTATCCATATCGGTGCTGGCATATTGATATAATTTGTTGCTGGACGAAAATATGATGAGGGCTATTTCACAATCACACAAAACCGACAATTCGTAGGCTTTTTTCATGACGCCAAACTTTCGTTTGTTGAATGTCACCTGCAAGGAAGACACAATTAACCAACATTTACTTTTAGATCATTATTTAGGTCATTATTTTCCAATTACAATATAATATTTTTATAAAACATATTTTTGTTATTTTTAAAAACTTAGTAAAGATATAATTTAAAGAGTTTAATTTTTTTAAGCATATTTTTTTAAAAATGCACTTTTATTAAAGAGTTGGTTTTTTTCCAAAAAGGAACTTTTTAAAAGTGTACTATTTTCTAAAAAGTTAAAGTAATTTTTTAAAAAAGAAATATTTTTTAAAGTCATATTTTTTAAGGGGATACTTTTTTTCAACAGGTGTTTTTTAAAAGTTAAATCCGAAATGACATAATTTTCGAACTGATTTATTTTTTAAAAATTATTTTTATTATTTTTGCAAAACAAACCATTTTTTTTCAAGCCTCTAGTTGATCTAGTTGAAATAATCGCTTTTCAAAATATCTTCACTTTGGATATGAAATTTTGTAGATATTGTTTGACTATTTGTTTATATTTCAATCTATTGATGAGGCGGTTAATTAATTATCTATATAGTATTTATATGCTACATATTTTTTTATAAAAACAGGTCTTTAAAATTTAAAAAAAAAATATATTCTTGTTTTAAAGCCACACTTAAAAAAAATCAGCATGATTAAAAAGTTAAAGACACATTTTGGAATACGAATTGTAAAACCCGTTTTTCTCTCCTTAAATATGTGTTTTAATAAATATATTCTTTTTTTTTTTTTTTGAGGTACTAAAATACTAAGTAATTGATTTTAAAACGTTTAGCAAGAGTTTTCCTAAAGGACTTCTTTTCCTTACAGAGTTTTTCAAAAAAACAGTTGATACTTTGTAAATCGAGCTGTTTCTTCTCACCTGTCTATTCCGTTCATCTGTAATCCGTGATATTTGAATTTTCTTTCGTCCCATGTTGTCAATGCTGCGTTTCAAGCGATTCTTTTTTCAAGTGATGGTTTCCTTTTCGATAACTTTTCTTACGCTTTCAAACTTTTATTTAATTTATTTTCTTGCACTGGCTTAAGAATTAGATTGTTTTGTAATTAAGCCACAATTGAGGCGGGGGCGATGATTATTCTTGAAGGAATAACTTTTTTGTGGAATCTTGAAATTACAATTTTATTATTTGCTTTAAGGGCGTTTCTTAAAAAATTTCAGATCATTTTGCAGCATCGTTAGTTTCTTTGTCTCCCAACGGGTGTTTACGGTGATTAGAGGGAGATTTCTGGCCAAAGCCCCAAAACTGGTGGTGAGTGTTGTTTGTAGTGCCTGTTGCTGAGTTCAGGTAATGATGTGGACGGTATTGATATGTTTTCCTAACTGGCCATAAGTTCAATTTTACCCATTATTTCCCAAGGTAAATTTAGTTTTTAAAACTGAAAATACAGAAAGAGAAAGAAAGAGAGAGAGAGAGAGAGAGAAATCAAAAAATGTTTTAAAATTAATTTCAAGCAAAATTCAATTATTTTCAAGCAAAACAGAGATTTTCTGCCCATTGACTGAATAACTGGCATAAAATGACACCTGGTAAAAAAAGAGTACATACGCCAGCATTTGACAGAATAATCTGATTTGATTAGAAGACGAGTTCATTGATGTCTTTGTGTTTCCCCGAAAAGCTTTTTACAAGTTTGACGACGTGCCAAGTGCTTTTGAATTGGCCGTAAAATAAAAAATGAACACAATCCTGAGAGATGGTTTTATTTTCAAGGTTTTTATGCTTATAAAAATCCATACGTTCAATGAACTCGGTTTTTTGTTTCCGCTATCCATTGATTGTGTCTATCACTTTTTTTAAATTTTGTCAATTCGTCTAACTTATTTATAAGGATATAATCAGGATAAAACATAAAAAGACAAAAACATGATATCGAATTATTCATTGATTCTGACAAGAAAAAAATTTACATACATACATATGTCTGTTTTTGAAGTTTCTTATTGTTTGGGGGGAATTTATTGAACATTTTGTTGAAATACTAAAAGTGAAGTTCAACAAGCTGGAGTGTAGGCAAAAACTGATTCTAAAAATATATGCCATTCCCCGCCCATAATGAGCAACAGTTTTGTTTATGGCTTGCCAAGAAGTTTAAGGTCTTTTAATTTGCTGTTTTGGACGTTGACAGCGGATATCGACCGTATTATGGCATTAACAGTAGTCGATATGACTGTTTGTCATCAGGGATGGGGTTTTTCCTTCGAGCGAGTGGCATGTCATACACTTCGCTCTGGCGATACCATTAAATTAGAGTCCATTGGTTCAGCACGCCATAAAACAACTGCTATAATAGGATGACGAAAAAAAATTATCACTGAAATGTTGGACAATAACCAGACGACTCAGAGGTGGACAATTTCGTGTTGCTCACAAGAATTACTTTTGCCACAGACAACGACTGGGCAGATTATGTGTCATGACGAGGGCCGGCGGCATTCGTTCAGGACGGAAATACTGAAAACTGTAATGAAGCCCATTTCTGGTTGAAGAAAAATCACAATTCTTGAATTTGATACGATAATAAACCACATGTGATCCCAAAACGTGCAATGCATTTTGAAGAACTCGCTGATCGGTGTATGGAGGAATTATGGGCTGGCGGCATCACTGGACCGTTGTTGTTGTTTTCATTTTAGAGCCGTCCTAGGCTCAACGTGCAGTGAGCATTTTGACCGTCACTTTTACAATGGCAGCGATGCTGCCTACCTCTTCACACTCATTTTATTTAATTCAAGTTCAAAAAAAAAAAGGAAATGCTTAATGAATTATTATAATTAATATTTTGACCAAAAGATTTGCTTTATTAACAAAACGCTTTGCTGCATTAATTAAACTCTGTTTTAAAATATGTACTACAAAGACAATTGAACAATTAATTTTGTTTGTTTTGGGTCTGCAGCATTCCTAATGCTTAAGCACCTTCGTGACAGACGTCCTGGAGACTATTGTCATAGAACTGAAAAATTGCTTTTTTTGTTGTTCTTGAAGGTGAGTGTAAGAATTCATATTAAAAACAAAACAAATATTTTAATCATCTCTTAAGAATGGTGTGAATCGGAAAACGTGTTGAAAATGTTTTCATTTTGATGGCACTTTGATAAACAAAAAAGAGATAACACGACATTTAATTCGTATTGTATTTACCAATAACTTTTGTATTTAAGTGTATACGAGGTATGTTTATAAAATAAAATTAACTTTAGTTTTTCTTAAAAAAAATACAATATTTATTTATTCATCAATTTCCTTTTTGTCCTCTTCAAAATAGTCAGCCTCCAGGCAGTTTTTGCCATCCCACATATTGTACGTAGACCGAATTTTAAAATTCATTTATTTTTTGAACAGACCTCGTACATACATGCATGGAAAACAAACCAAAGAATTATGCAAGACGAAAATTTTGTTAGACAGCCAATCGTTAGCTGAAATGCAAAACCGGCGTAATTAACAAAAAAAAAAATGTAGCATTTATTTCCTTAACATCCAAGTCATCTCGAATTTTTACTTTTATATCAAAGAAATTAGACATTTTATAAGAGAAAATTGAAAGTACGCCATATTTTGTTTCTGCCGTAAAATAGTTCAAAAGCCAGTTATGTGATTTTGCATTTCTGCTGACGATATGTAATATGTACACGTTTACATAGGTACGCATAAGCATTAGAAACGGTTTGGCGTTTTATTGCGACTGTTTTTTTTTAATAGTGCTTTTACACGATAAGGAAGCAGCAAAGCAACAACGTTTCATTCCCTTCAGACTTGTGTTTGTATTGTTTGTTGTTGGAGTTTTGTTGGGTTCTCTCCAAAACACGTGCTGAAGTAATAAACAAAAACATATACATACATACATCCGCTTTTCGTTTTCTACGCGAGACACATACATACATACATACATACATACATACATATATAATTGTTTTAAGATGCCTGCTGTGTATCTGTTTCAGTCATTCATTCATAGATATTGTACGCGTAAGCAGATATTAAATTTGATATTGGGAAAATATACCAGTTGGCCATACTATTAAAGCAGATATAGGAGCTTTTCCATTCATTTAGAAACTCAATTTTGAAAAACAGGTTTGTAATACATCCAATTTAAAAAAAAAAAACTAATCGAATCTTATTTATTTTTCTTAAAGTCCTCCTCCAGATTATGCAACTTTTGACAGGAAATTTTCTTAAATTCTCGTTTAAAGCTGTCCACAATGAAACTCTTGTTTTACTAATTTATTTTTTGTTCTTTCCAATATCTTTCTTTTCTCGCTGGCTATTTCAGCTGGCTTGTCCCCATCATGCTCAGCATTAACGTTCGCCATTATTTTGAGCAATAAAAACGTGTAATTAAATCTACTCCCCAGAGGAGATTATAAAGATATTTTTAATGCAGCAGTTTTGAATTTTTATGTACATACAATAGATTGGGAGAAAGTTTGCAGAAAACTATGTGGGAAATATTTTCATAGGCCATTAAGATAGAAAACTTTTTGATAAAATTTTGCGGGAAATTCAAAGCCTTGAATGAAAAATTCGGCAAAGTAAAAAAAAAGTTTGTTTTTAGTTCTGAACATTTTAAAGTTTAATTAAAAGAAAAGTTTCATCGTGTTGCTACAAAGTTTTTAGCTGCCTGCCCCTTTTCAAAAGTTTACCTTAATTTTCAAGACAAATATTTTTGTTGAGTACTCTGTGATTTAGGGAAACTGTTAAAAACTTCCCAAAACAGCGTTTACCGAAATGAGTACTTTGACGAGTGATTATAGTTTATGATTTAACATGTGAAAATAAAAACTGATTTCCTATATTGATAAAAAATTGAATTTCAAATATATTTAAAAATCTGAACACATTTCAGATTATTATTAAATTATTGCATAATAGGAAAGCTTTTAAATATTATTGTGTGTTTTTTCTGCGGCATTTGGCCAACTGGGACATCATTCCTATTTATAATAATAAGCAAAAATATCTTAAAGTGAATGAAGAATTTTTTTTTTTTTTGATTAATTTAATTTTCCAGCAGGAAAGTCTTCATTTACACAGAAAATCAAATTAAAAGAAAATGCGTACGATAATCAGGACAAAGATAGACACACATACACACATACATACATATTTGCTATAAAACAAGTTTGTTGATAAAATGCGCAACAATCGGACTTATGTTATTTGCATGATTGTGCATGCATAATTTGAAACTTTATGTTTTCTTACTGGCCGCTGGTCGCGTTACGGACAATATTTGTATACCTTTCAGAGGCAGTTACCTTATATTTAGTCTATAGTTTTGTGTTTATAAATAAAAATTACATAAAATGCATGAGAATTCCAACTCCAAATCAAATGTGTTGCTAAATAGAATTTGGAAAAAAACAACCTATAGAAGAACACGCACGCATGTAAGTGTTTCTGCTTCTAGCCAAAGTGAATTCATAACAATATAATACGAGGCAAGTCCCTAATTTGTTCAAGACAAACTCGTAGACCAGCCTCAATTCGCTTGGCAAAAACTTCTTGTATGTATGTACGTCAAATTCAGGTGGCACATAAACACAAAACTAGTTTATTGTTATGACCATTTAAATGTTATAGTTTATTTTTGTTCACTTTGCAAACGAAACTAACAAGATCATAATGTAAGCGGCAAAAAATGTTAAGATACTATTTTATTTATATCATTGTTAAATATTAAAAAGTTAAGAATAAAATTAACGCCATTTCACCTGTTACGAATTCGCCTCTATGTTATTAATTGCCATATTAAAAAAGCATTCGGAAATTATCGTTTTTCTATTGTTATGCATTTACCATATAATTGACATTTGATATTTTATTAATTATAAATTATTGTGGCAAGCGACAAAATTGCTGGTGCTGCTTTTGTGGTCAAAATAGTGCCGCATAATGAAAAAGTTTTTTATACACAGAAAAAACCTGCATAGAATTTTAAATAAGAAGCTAATTAAAATTAATAATAACTTCATTCACCCTCCCTCCCCCCCCCCCCTATCCCCTTACTGTGCCTTCATATAACAATGAAAAACTCTTAATTTCTATTATTGATTTCTTAAACATACATAAAGGGTTTCGCAAATGGTGCATGTAGAAGTTGGAAAGTTGAAGACCTGTGACTTAGCAAAATATTTCAACGAAATTGCGTTGACTTTTTCTTAGGTAATTTTCTGTCCTTTAGCGAATAGAAATGCTTTAACAATAAAGTTAAGCTTCGTACAATTGCTCTGTGATATTATTAACATATTTTGAGTTTTTCAGCTTTCATTTTCTAGAGCCATAAAAATGTTGTAAAGTCAATAAAAGTTTGATTTAAAAGTCAAGCGTTTTGACATGAAAAAGCTGGTCTGTTTTGTTTCACATTTAGTTACTGATTGCAGAAGCCCAAATTTAGAAATTTTGATTAACTTCTGTTAAAGAAAAGAATGTTAAACAACATTCTGTTATACACGGCACGCCACATAAATAGGGGATACACTTGAAACTTTTGTTTTTGCATTCTCTTAAGTGAGCGAGCGAGTAAACAGCTCGTAGAGTGTTTTTTGTTTTGATATTTAAACCATCACCGGCACATTAATACAATTTATATACATATGTTATTAGCTAACGAAGCGATAGTTGAAACGACAACGCCAACAGGAATAGGACTGGAAATATTTCTAACACCAATTGTTGTTTTTTGGAGATCTCTCAAACTGAGGTACTGCCACTAACTCCCACTTCTTTTAAGAAACATCTCTCTTCCAATTATTGTCATACGGATAAAACTTGAAATCTTTTCTTTTTAACATACATACATACATAATATCTGTGTCACACGGCACATGACTTAAGATCCGAAGTGTTTGCACAGATCACTGGTACACTAAAACGAAAATCATGACAAGAGCTTTAATTACAAAAATATTTGTTCTGCTACCAAAGGAAACAAGAAAAGTGTAAAAACAATGAGTTTCCTCTAATCGTGTGAAATGACAACCGAAACGCAAAAAGAGTTTTTCAGGCTTACGGTCATAACTTGACTTGGTTTCTATGCGTCATTAAGGCGAGCAAGTGCTTATGGTAACCAGAACAACGTTCATCTCTCATGCATTAAGAAAACAAATGGTACGAACGCATGCCATTCCTGCTGACAATCAAGAGCACCTTCGTGCACACAAACCAACAAGAATAGAATGAAATTTTTATGAAAAAAAAAAATGATTACAAAAGAAAAAACAGTTGATAAAATTTTTAAAGAAATCTTAATGGAGCCTACGTTTTTCTACAGTATTTTCCAAAGTGTTTTAAAACGGCGAACACAACTTGTTTTAGTTGTGTTGTTACTGTTACATCTCAGCTTTTGGCCACTTAAGCACATGTTCGCCAGCAAAACAACAATTCTTCAACCGAACCAACTCTTAAATAGTCGCAACACAAACAAACAAACAAACGAACAGACCAACAAGCACTCTCTTTTTGCTGTACAAATAACCCAAAACGGAAGGAAACTTTTTTGTTGTTTTTATTACAATATTTGAGTACGTGCGTGTGTGTGAGAGTCAGTGAGTGGGTGTCGTGTGGTTGCACGGCGTGTGTGTGTCTGTGCTTAGATTTTATTTGCTCGTTTGTATGCGTTTAGTTGAGCAGATAATGTTTGTGAGAATGTTAATTTGTGAGAGTGTAACTGCTTGTTTGTGTTTAAAACTACATGGGGTTTTGTTGTTCTGGTTGTTGTTGTGTTTTCTGTTGTTTGTAAGTGTAGCCAAAGGATATGTTTTGATTATCCTTTTAAAATGAAATTTAGGTAAAGGAAATAAATATTAACAATAACAACCGTGGCAAGAAAATTTCACAATTAGTGTTCTGATTTTTCATTTGTTTTCGAATACTTCAAAAGAAAATTTTAAAAAATTTAACTGGCCACACGTGGACTAGAAAGCAAACACGAAAACAAAACACTTTATCAAATAGGACAGTGTACGTCGACGTATTAAAGTCATTGTATTATGTAAGGAAGAGCGGCTTAACATACTGAGTCCAACTGATTTGAAGGATTTTTCCAAACGGGTCCTTCGGACTTTGGCCGCTGATAGCAGTCGCCATATTATAGCCAAATTTGGTAAATCGCCCTAGATGGATAAAGCTTTCAACAATGAATTCAAATGAGAGCATTTTGGGGCACGACCTGTGCCTGTGGCGAGACTAAAATAAACATAATTTCTATTAAAAACCAATTTCTAAATAAAATAATATTATCGAAGTTTTAATTTCGCAGCTATTTCTAATGGACAACCAATTGTTTGGTTTCTGCAAAAAGTTATTGTGTTTTTTTATTGTTTAATAATATGAAGAGAATTTTTTTATAAGTTTTATATTCTCGCTTTAATCGAAACACATGAAAAATTAAATTTACAAATGCTAAAATGGTCACACTAATTTATTTAAATGTCAACTAAATTTTGAACTCAGTTTGTTTTTAATCGTGTGTATGTACATATTTTTACTAGGCACGCCATTAAGAGGCAAAAGCTAAAATGGCCACAAATGATTTTAATATATCTACATACATACATATCTACTAATTTCAACTAGTTTAAAAAATACTCTATCATCCATCTGTAATTCAAATCGTTGTTACATAGGCTTTAGTTAAACTTACCTTTTTATATGTTGCAGGTTAAAATTTTATTTCAACTTAAAAGTCTGTAAAGAAAAACAAAACACTCAATTAAAATTCATTAAAATACTGGTATTTAATTCTTCCACATAAAAACAAAAATTCCTAAAAGTATTATTTAATCGATAATTTATTATTAATTTAAAAGTTTAAGTAATTTAAAACAAAATCATTTCCTGTTTGGAAAAAAAACAAAATTCTGTCTGGTTTAATGAACTTTTTGTTTTGGTAAAACTTTCAACTGAAAGAAAAACGGGGGGAAAAATACTTAAACCAGTTCAAATTTGTTTGATTGCTTTCCGCGTGTAAGTGATAACAAATATTTAAATTTCAAGTTAAAATATTGTTTTTGATCCGATGCTGTTGAAATAAATTGAAAAGGTAAATCATTTGCACTGACAAAGGCATTGATTCGCTTTCTACCGAATTTCTGTACGTCAGAATAACCGGTAAGAAACGATTGATTTTAAATTTATAGCTAAAACATTCCAATAAGGAAGAAAATTCCAATTGATAGTATTTGAATTTTATAAAACAAATTATAAAATAAATAAATAAATTCACATATTACAATAATAAATGTAAACTGTCAATAATATGGCTGGGAAATTAAAACTTTTTAATTCACAAATTATGCAGATTTTTAATATGTATGTACTATATTTAAATGAAATCTTTTGAAACTTAAAGTTCTTTTGACACTTTAAGTTATTAAATGCTGAACAAAATATCCTCTTTAGTAATTTCTGCAGGTATGCCGGCTGTACCCACTTGATATGCTTTGAAATTTTCGCAAACTTATGAAATTTTAGACAATATATTATGGTTTTCTGTGACTTCCCCAATGGGTTAATGATCTCACTTTTGTACTTCGTATGTTTTAAATCTTCGCTGAGGGACATTTTACCGTTTTTACTATTTTCTTCATTTCAAGCAGACCCTACTTTTGTAAACTCTATATATTAGACCCTGAGAAATAACTTTTGTTCGTTCTAGATTCTTCTGCTGTTTAAAAATACACGATCTTTCGGATTTTTATACTAAGAATGCTAAAAGTTAGTTAAAAAGAAGCTTTTTAAAAAGTTGTTCTTTTTTATTAAATATAAAAACTTGTAAGTTTTTTAAGCCTTTCAAATTAACTGCTAGGGTAGAAAAATGTTCTTTCTTGAATTTATATATAATGAAACATGACAATTTGTTTTAGGTTGCAATATACCTACATACACACATACATAAATTTAGGAAAAACAAATTCTGTAAGTTTTAGAATAACGGGCAGCAAATCTATAGCCTTCTTTAAAGAAAACTTTCGCGAAGGAACTTTTTAAGAAATATGATTATTTTTTATCTGGACTGTATTTGACGTAATTGTACTTTTTGTTTGAATTTAAACTTGTAAATAAGAGAATAAAATAATTATTAACAGTAATTCATTATAAAATCTCTAATTAGAACAAAAGAGAACAGCATACGAACACACGAATGAGCCAAAAGGTGTAGGAATGAAAGAGTATTTGTGGTGATTTGTATGGAATATTTGTTTTTGAAATTAATACCGTTTTGTTTTCCATTTTTTTTGCAATAATTGTCTTGATATTATTTGCATAAATAATAATATGCGATTTTGTTGCTGTTTTTTCAAACAATGTACAGAAAGCACATTTGTGTGTGTGTGTGTGTGTACATGATGTTCGAGTGCTCTCGCACTTCCCGTCGTTTTTTTGTTTGCGTTCATAAACAAGCAATCGAACAATCGCCGTATGAAATGTTTGTGCAAGTATGTATGTATGTATGTATGTATGTATGTATGTATGCGAGTGTTGATGGCAGGAACATTATTATATCATTTTAGTCGTACAGAAAAAAGATGAACTTGATGATTAAGCAGTGTTTAAGTTTTGTTGGTTTTTGTACCCTTCACCTTGAACGGAAGGTGTGTTTCAGTAAATACAACTACATACACACATACCTACTCGTACACATGTTTGATATACATATGTATTTGAACATTTGTCGACTCTTCTGCTAATTTTCTTAATACATAAGTACATTCATATGTACATATGTATGTATGTATTTATTTATTTTTTCTTATAACAAAAGAAACAAAATCGTTATTACAACAAGTATCTTTAACAAATGAATACAGTGTTGCCATTATGAGAAATGAGGTTTGCATACGCACACAAGTAAGTTTATTCAAATGAAGAAATTACCGAACATTGTTTGGAATTATGTACATGCAAAGTTAATTAAAAATCTATTTATGTGTATTTTTTACACGACGCAGCACTAAGAAAAAAGTCCCAGCGGAAGAAATGTATCAAGTTGGAAATTCGTTATATTTTGTAGCAAATTATTTATGAAATTTGTCTAAATATTAGTGACTAATATAAAATTCCAAAATAATGCACAATTTATTAAAGTATTAATATAAAAATCTAACAGTTTCAATTGAAATGTAGTAATAAGAGAAATTTTGCAAATTGAAAACTATTTATAACAGTATTTTCAAAAATATTTTCCATTATACTTTAAATAACTTATTTCTATAAATTTGGCATCTAATGGAAATATTCCTAAGAGGACATTTTTGACTTTTTGATTTTGTGTAGAATTAAAGAGAATTTACTTTGGATTTAGGATTTAGGAAAATCTTCCCAACGAAGTAAGTTTGAAAATTGAAGAACTATTTCTTAAAATAATTTCGGCATTATAATCATTTTAAATGTTCTGTTAAAATTTTACATTTAATCAAAATTTCCCTAAATGTAAATTGTTGTACAAACCAAAAACCTATTCTATAGTCTTACACAAGTTATGATTTTTAAAGTTTTAAATTGAGATTTAGCAGGTTATACAAAATTCCCATATTTTATTTCCAGGAAAAATGGACATGATAAAACATTTTAAAAACTAAGTTAAAATATTTTTGTTATACATTACATTTGAAGATACAAAAAAAGTCCTTAAAAGGTAAATTTGCAATTTGAATGCCATTACAGTTCTTTTTTTAAATTTTCAATCAGAACAAATTTCCCAAGCTTTCTTCTCAAAACTTATACAAGATTTTTTTAAGATTTCCATAGATTTTTTTAAACAATAACAGTTGCCAGCCGCGGCAATCACTTGTTGCTTATAATCTCAAACGTTAAGCCCTACTTGTTTAAGTAATAAAATGATCAATAAACGAGGCAGAGTTTTCTTTTATTTTTATATCTGCTACTGGAGAAATAATTTACTTTTTCATATTTACAATAAACTTTTGGAAATTTTTTGCCAATTTAAATTAAAGCAATATTTTTCTTTTGTAAATTTGTTGCCAGTGATAAAAAATTAGTTTGTAACAAAACGAGTCTTACGATCACAGTTCGTTGAACTTTTTTTTTGTTATGGTTTTTGTCAAAAAAAAAAGTGCAAAGGTGTTAATGAAACAAGAAACAATAAATGCGACAAAAAAATTAATGTTTCTTTTTCTGGTTACAAAATGCTCGCGATCAGGAACCATACAGTGATTAACAGGTGTTTGATAAACCAGACTGACTGTATTTCGAGTTGTAAATAATTTTTTAAAAGGAAAACTTTGAGGTTATAAAAAATGAGAGTTCATTCGTGAATCAAACAAAAATAAACTTATCAAAATATTTGTTTTATTGTCATTCATTAACGAAATTCTACGTTGCTTGACTAGTTATTATTTAAAAAAAATTATTTGATTTAACGAGGGTGGATTTCAAGTTGTTTGGCCAGATTTTTAAAGAATAAATTGCCTGTCTGGAACATGCGTGTTACCAGGGATGAGAAATTTAAAATTTGCTTATATTATTATTTTGTTGCCATAAAAACTTTCGAACCAGGCACAAATTTAAGTATCTACATAAAAAGAAATAATTAAATACTTAATTCTGTATATAAAAATTACCCATAGCTGACTCAAGATAATTGTTAATAGAATTTTGGATGACAGCATTCTGTCTATCAAAGTGTCACTGATAAATGCTGAGTCGATTATTATTTTTTAACACACCTGTCCCCCCATTTTATATGGGGCTTGCCCTATTTTGGTTTATTTGTCGTCCGCAAATACATTTTTTTGAAGCCATGATTGAAGGCGTGCGTTGAAGTTGTAATCGCCATAATTAGAAAATTAATCGAATAGATTCAATTACCAGACCGGCATATTCTCATATTCATCATAATTATAAAACTTAAATGAAAAATAAATCAAGTGAATTCGAAACACCAATGAAATTGCACTAACCTTCCCAGCCCTGTGTGAGGCCGTAATCACCATAATTACAAAACTTGAAACACTGAATTAATAACTAAACAAGTGACTCCAACCACATGAAAAATTAAATTTTAAGGATTTTAGCAAACCCCAGCTTATTTAAGCTCTACAAAGCCACAAGTATTGCAGCTTCTATTTTAATCTAAGACTCGCTGGCCAAAAAAGCTAAATAATTAATATAAATTTTTTTGAATAAAAAACATATGTACATACATATATCTAATCATAAGTTCAGATGGCGTAAGAAAAAACCTATAAAATTTCTTACACAGTATAACTTAAGTTGTTCATTTTAATCGCAGATTCAGGCTTGAAAAAACTGTTCTTTTCCATGGCCACCCTCGTATCTTTTATGACCTCAAAAATGTGCAATAAAAATATAAAGCCTTAATAGATATGATATTCTACGCCAAAAACAAAATAGATAAGGCGTATGATTTTAACAATTTTTTTTTTGTTCGAAGGCAAATCAGACAAAATATGTATATGCCGCATTTTCTAATCTTATCAAAAAAGTTTTACTTTCTAATACAATTTAAAATCGTACAGCCGTATACAGGCATGTGTATGTATGTATGTATAGTACATGTACATACATATTTACTGTGGGCATATAGTACATATGTATGTATGTACATATGCAAAACTTTTCATAAATACTATAAAAAAAATGTTCGCTTACATGCATACATACATACATTCATATGTACATACATACATACATACGTATGTATGTACATTATGTGTTATTTTAATTTTTTGCAGGAATTTTTCGATAGTTTGTCGCTGGCACCGAATTAAGACGATGTGGCCGCAAGCTAAACAGAGAATATTGATAGCACTGTCTAATGGCAAGAAAAACACAAAAATCAGATACAATAACAATCCGTACAGTGGGCTGGGCCGACCAAGCAGTTAAAAAAAAAGTTAAAAAAAGTTAAAAATACATTTCAGAAGGGAATTTTTTCATTAAGATTTTTTATTTATTTTAATGAAGAGAAGAGAGTCTCTGAAATAATCTGGTGTTTAAAGCATAAATTTGAATTCTAAATTTGCTTATTTATGTAGCTGAGAATGCCAAAAATTTCATTCTCTTTTATTGTACTTAATTTAAAGTGGCTTCAATGTTATCAATTTCATGAAGATTTGGAGTGCAGCACAACAAATACATATAATGAAAAGAAAATAATAACAATAACAATAATGATAAAAGTAAATATTCCCGCTATGCAAATATTAAAAATCGATGGGCGAAAAGAAACAAAACAAAAATAAAAGAAGCAAACTTTTGCGATAGTGAGTGCCAAAGAGAGAAGAGTGAAGTTATTCAACAGTTATCATTTTTGTATTGCTTTTACTGTTTTATTGATAAGAAATCGTCAAAGAGTATAGAAGTTCATGGTATTAATCGTAAATGAGAGGAAACAATAAGAACTGTAAACAAACAATATAGTAGTTATGTATGTATGTACATATGAATGTGTGTGCATACTACAAGAGACTACACAGAACGAAAATTAAAGTATCAGTGTTTTCGTGGTATACGTAAATTGGGTTCATTTTAATCGCCACATTGCCATGTTACTACTTGGATATCATTAATAATACAAGTACACTGAAAGAAAAACTTATTGAAAATTAAAAATAAAATACTATGACTCTTTTCATCGGATACGATATCCGCCAAAATGGATCCGTTTTAAGGGTTAAAATGTCTGTAGTATAATAACATGAAATTTCCTAAACCAGTTTTATCATGTCAAGGGAAAACTTTCGTTCATTATAAACTTCCATAATTAAAATGCTGATTTGCGTACATAGTATTTTAACAAAATTCTGTATGTATGGACGAAATTCTTAATTTTTTTAGAATTTTCTTCACCATAAACCTCAGAAATGAATTTATTATTTTGAGATAAATAAGCCATTAAGATTTGAACTTGAACTTTATGAACTGAGATAAGAGACTAAGGTAAACTTTACCATAGAAAGGCCCCAGCTCAGATTTTTGCATGTTTCAAAAAAATATCACTTTTGAAAAACCTGAGAGCAGAAAGACCTGCGTACAATGTACATTAAGGTAACGATATACATATACATAGATACATACTACATATACTATGTACATATGTATTAATTTGAGGCAAAATTTGAGTTTGAGGTGCAGAAAAAACAGTTTTTAAGATATTTTTCAAAAAGAATTGATTTAAGTTTTAAATAAAAACAGCTCAGACAATCAAGGAAATTCTCTTCGAAGGCCTTGTTATATTTCTTATAATTACAAAAATAATATTTGAATCCCAACGAATAAGAAAAATACTTTTAAAGCATTCACATTGAAAATACTATATTTCTCGCCGGGCGATTTTTTTATTTCATTTAATATTTGAGAAAATTCAAAAAAATTATTAAAAAAAATTCTAAATTCATAAATTTCTGTTGGCGTAAAATCCTTAAAATTTGCTTTGAGGGAAATTCTTAATTAAAAGTAATTTTATCTAACAAATTAGAAACATAATTTTCCCTGAGACAATATTTGATTCAAAATAATGGATAATCTATTGTGTTTTCCATTTAAGATGAAAACCTTAAAAAAAAATATTGTGAAAATTGTAGAGTGGAACATTTTTTTCTAGGTTTAAATGTTTGACAAAACACTCTTACAACTATTTCTCTATCATCTCCAAATTTCCCTTTAAGGGCAATTTTTTTACCGTCTAACTTTGCATGAAACCCATCAGATTTACTTTGCATTTAAGATAATTGAATAATACTCTTAAAAAAAACTCTATCCCCGAGAAATTTAGGCTTAAAATTGTGTAATAAATTTGTTTTATATTCGAGTATATAGAGCAATCTTTTAAGTGGAAAATTTCCGTAATGGGGAAATTTCTATTAATTCCAATACACTCCTGTGTTATAGTGATGATTGAAAGACGTTTTTCATTTATTATGACGTAAAACTATTTAAAAATAAAATTTTACCTTTAAAGTAGTTTTAATGCAGCTTAAGTTTTAAAGTAAAAATTCTTTTAGATCATGAATTATGTATTATTTTATAATGTTTTATTGAAAATATTTTATGGTTTTAGGTTGAAACGTGAAATTTTGTTGGGTGTTAAAAAAATGTTATATGTTTTGTAGTGATTTCATTTAATTTCAACATGAAATACGTTAAAAAGGGACCGGCCGTCACATTTGTGATTGTGCAAAGTGCTCTAAAAGAGTTTTAAAAATTCAGACATATGTATGTACGTACATGAATTGCACACAATAAAATTAATACAATGATTGTTACTTTTTAATCAAATTTTAAGTTGCAGGATTCTTTTCATAAGACAGAAATAAAGTGAGTGTCTCCACATTGAACAAAATGCATACAAACATACATACATATATATTTAAGTGGACAGATATGTATGTATGTTATGGATTGGAAAGAAAAAACAATGATTAGAATACAAGAGGTCTTCGTATAAATTTCTTTTTGTCCAAAGTGCAGATCAACTGATAAGACATTTGATAGTGTTATCGGCGCAGTCGTCATAAGCGAACAACTTATAAGTTTAAAAGCTTATTCGACACCAGACTCCAGCACGCACCATCACAATTTTGTTCAGATTTTGATACAATAGATTCGAAAATAAATCTAATCAAGGTCACATGTATTTTACAGTGGGAAAAATTAAGGCGCTGTTAATGCAAACGGAAAAGTAAACGTTTATCGCGAACAACTTTGTAAATAAAATTTAAGGAATGTTATAAAACAGCAAAAACCTTTTGATATATTTTGAGATATTTTGTATCAATAGATTTTAAAACAAACCAAAAACACTAAAAAACAATCCTTTAAAATCAAAAGGAAAACTAGAATTATAAGCAAAACTTGTCAAAAAAATTTTCAATTTAGAACTTTGCCACCAAAAAACAAAATAAGATTCCAAATTTACATTCCATTCTTATCTTGTCTTGGCCTAAGAGCCTAGGCTTGTGTTTTTAGCTACTTTTTTAAAACGTACTTTTTTAAAACGTACTTTTTTAAAAAAGCTATTCTTTTAAAAAATGTATAAAGCATGTTTTCAAAGGTACTTTTAAAAGGATTGTTTTCTTAACAGATACTTTTCCAAAAGATACATTTTTAGAAGGCACTTTTTTTTTAAACATGTACTTTTTGAAAAGTTTTGTTTTTAAAATATACTTTTAATAAAAGGTACTATTTTAGAAGTTATGTTTTCGCATATGTCCTTTTTCAATAAGGTACGAATTTTAAAAGTTACCTTTTCCTTTCTTTAAAGATGCCTTGTTCAGAAGGCCCATTTTTGAAAACTTATTATTCATCAATGGAAAGACCCATGTATTTCTTAAGATCGAGTTATTCAGAAAACAATTTCGAAGTTCAGATTGATATAAAATATTTTTATCACAGTTTATATTTCAAATTCTCAAAAATAAGATCCGACGGCATCCGGTTATTTTTAATTTTTTTACACATTTTTGTTTAAAAATTTTTGTGAAATGAATTTAGTTTTGCACGAATTAAAAATTATATAGTTGTCAAGGTGAATTTAATATTAAAAAATAAAATGTATATATGGCTTAAAAAAATAATTGTAATCATCAGATTAAATATATTTTGGATTTTAGTTCTTGTCAGTCAAATAATCCATTAGTATTTTTTATTGCCGACTTTCGAATTATTTCTACTAAAAGTGGAAAAGATATACAGCTGTCAGGAGTAACGAAATAATTTTATTTTTCAAACAAACTTTTGCAAATCTTTTCTTTATCTTTATAAGAAACAAAAAAAAAACAAAAATATTTCGTTCGAATAAAGAGCAAAAATGCCAAAAATTACACTATGGCGAAAAAATATATTTTTTGTAAATATATTTTTAAATAACTACGTTTTCATTACAAAATTTTGTTCATTTATTTTCCTTAAAAAAAAGTTATTCAAGTTTTTAAGTTTAAGTTATTTCCTTAAAATTTTTTTTTTAATTAAATATTTCTTATTTTATTTTCTACAGCAAAAAAACTACCAAACTTACACTTTTTTAATTCCATGATTTTCTTAAAAAATCCCATTGATTGCACATAAAATTCCAAAAATATGTATATGTTGATATGTTGTTTGGAAATATTTTTAATTGTTTAAAAATTTGTTGATTTCCTTTTATTACAAAATAAATGCTCTTGTTGTTTTAAAAGATTTCTTGTAATTTTTTACTTATTTACTCAGTTGCAAAAAAAGTGAAATAATTGTTTCAGTTATAATTTTAATTTTATTTTACATTCATTTTTTATTGTTGTTGTTTTTTATTTGTTATTAAACAGAGTAAAAAAATTTCTTTGAAAATGTTTGCACTTGAATTTATGTGTTAAAATTTATTCATGAAGTTTGTTTTTTATCTTTCAAAAACAAAACTTTTGCTTATTATTAAGCAAAACAAATTTTATCTGTTAATATTGTTTTCTTTGCAATTGTTATTTCTGTTTTTTTTTTTTTTTGTTAAATAAAAAATTTCTACTTTTTAAATAAAAACCTTAAAAGTCTAGATTTTCTTTTCTTTCCTTTTATCAGATTACAATTTTGTTTGTTTGTAGTTTGTTTTTAATTTGTTTTGTAGTTAAATATAATTTAATTTTTTTCTTTTACAAGCAATTTGTTTGACTATATTTATTTATAATTTGAAATTTTTTCGTTAGTTTTATTTTGGTATGAAAACTCAATTGTGAAAATTATTTTTAAAACCAACACGCGTCGAAATCACAAAATCAAAGAAAAAACTAGATACAAAATTAAAAATAACTGAGTTTATTTATTTTATTATGTATATTTTTAATTTTTCGTGTGATTTTTTTTTTTATTTTTTATTATTATTGCTGTTTTTGCTGCTATTCTTATGTTTTTGTTCTGTTATTTTTGTGAATATGTATTATCAAACAAATCAAATAAAAAAAATTTTGCGCGTCACGTCTCGAAAAGAGTTCTGTTCTCGAATGAAACCGTTTTGTTGTGTTACGAAAATTTTTATAAATTTAACTCAACATGTACAGATTTTTCTTGTTCCTTTCAGCTAATCATTGTTGTTGTTGTATTTGGATGCAGTTTGTTCAAATACAGCCAGTCAGTCCCACACATACACTCCAGCAAACACACAGTGACACGAAATTCTGTGCTCTCACACACGAAGAACAAATAAACCGCAAATAAGAAACAAAAACAAAAGAAAAGAAACACCAAAAAACAATTTCGGCCTTCTAACGAACGAACGTACGAACGAACGAGCGAACGAACGAACAGTAGAGAGTGTGTCTCGCGGTTTAGGAAACAACAGCTAAAAGCTTAAGCACAAGAACTAACGGAAAAAATCATACACTGAAAACTTTTAGCGGCAAATACCGTTACTCATACACACACAAGCCAGCGACGCACACAGTCAACACTATCACATGCACCAACACTCTGAAGAAAATTCCGTATCGTAACAGAAAGCCTCAATAAAGAAAGAAAAAAAAAGCATACTGACGAACATAACATTTTTTGTTGCCCACTAAAACACACAACAACAATAACGTAAGTCCATAAACACCGATAGTGCGTGCATTGTTTGGGTGTTCAGCACGGCAAAATCCAACCAGACCTCAATCACTACACACAAGCATATACACACACACACACACAAACACAAACACACACATGTCTAACGCATTCGTATAAGAAAATAAAAACAACGGTGAATGTAAGACTGCCAGACTGGCAAACTTTAATACCTTGACGCAATATTTGCGTGAAACAGAAAACTTCCTCTTCGAAACTAACTTTAACATACAAAAAGGTGTTTTATTGCCAAAGAATATGCAGTAATTTTTGGATACAACGACCATTCGATTCGCCGAACAGCGCTTTTAACGACTAGCTTCGATTTTTGTTCCATTGCAAATTTCATATGTGTATTAAAACGAACGAAATACATATATTGTTTAGTGCCCACTTTAACGAACAGAATATCATTATATGTAATTTTTGATTTAATATAACAAAATAAATTCCTACATGATTTTAAGAAACTTTTAACACAAAATAGAAAAACGAAGCGGCTATAAAAATAATGTGCCGCTATTTGAAGAGCCGTTCGTATACTTTTCTTGATTGTGCTACCCCATCAGATTTGAGAGTTTAGCTGCTTTATAGGAAAAAGAGTGTTGCCGATAGCTTGTCCATAGAAAAAGAAAGCTTGCGATAACTAGAAAGAGGTAAAGCTGAAATTATCGCTTTATACTTATATATATTTATACTATTACCGACTTTATTTGTGTAAAGTTGTTGTTAATTTTTCAAAAACAAAAAACAATATTAATAATTTTTTTGGAAATAAAAGTGAACTTCTCGTCAGTATTTTTATAGATGCGTAAAGTTGTCGATATTGTACTTTACAAAAAAATAAAGTTATCGATAGCTTTCAATAAATAGTTGTAAAGTTGTATTTATTTATTATTTTTTATTGAACATTTTTCTATAAAAACAAGTATTTTTTTTTATAAAAAGACATTATTAGCTTTTCAATAAAACTGAAAATATATGTATGTACATATGTAGTTGGCGAAATTTTGGTTGATTGCTGAAAATCTTTCACAATATTGTCTACAAAAAAAGCATAACTCTTCATATGAATTTTGTACAGAGAAATCAAAGCAATCGATAAATTTGCTTTAAAAAAGTTATCGACAGCTGTGATAAAAAAAATACATATGTATATACATATGTATGTAAATGTGTGTATATATGTACATACATACATACATACATACATATAAACAATTTTAAAATGTTAAAAGAAAATATCAAATGAGAGAATTTTATAAGCAAATCATAATGAAATCAAATATCTTTAGGAAAAATATTCTCTCAAAAATTTCTCACTCAACCTAATATGAATTATAAATGAAAAAGGAATCGCTTTTATAACACCTACTATACATACATGTGTAGATTCTTTTGCATTTTAACCCACTATACAGGCAAGAGTTTTTCTTAGCGATTTACAATTTCACTTCAGTTTTTACACACAAATCTCACTTTTGCGCAGTCCAATCGCACTCAATTTAAATTTTTACTACTCAATTTGTGCCAGTGGATAGATAGATACCAGCACACACACACACACACACATACACACACGTGTTGCACATGTATAGGCGTTCATATTGAAATGTGCTGTCAGTACTGTTTGTGTGTGTGTGTCTTCATTTGTTGTTCTGTTGGTGGAATATTTGGAAAAACGCAGAAGCCGTCGAAGCATTAATGAAAATGACAACCATATGATTTTTGTTATTGTCACTCAACGAAGAAAATAAACATTTTATGGTTTTTTCGTGTTTTGAAACACACACCCACACACACACACCACACACATACACTCACTCAATGAGCCTTAAGTTTGAGTTCGTCTTGCATTCCCGACCCCTACGCACTGTGTCCGCCCGACATCCCCCCTCCCCCGTAACAACAGCTTTTTTCGGCTTTTCTTTTCTCAATATTGTAACACCTACGCAAAACATCAGTTGCTTAACAATTGAATTCCCACGTTTATTTACATACGTGTGTATGTATGTATGTATGTATGGACGAGTACCAGCGTGTACATGAAACTTTTTCTTTCAATGTTGCTTTTGGGCCGCTCCTTCAAGGAAATTCCTACACCCCACCCGACCCCACCTCCGCCAACACCTTAATACACACACAAAAAAAAAATAATATTGTTGTACGTATTTATTTACACGTGTGTATATATATGTACATGTGCGAGCGTGCCTGCTGCCAAACTTCATTGTACGTTTTTAACTTTCACCAACACACACTGTTTTGTAAGTTGTTTTCCTTTGCCTTTCTCTTTCATGCGTTCGTTTCCTGGCGCTTTTGTAGACGTCATTTAAAAGCAAGCAACAGTTTGTTGGGGGCAAAATTAAACAAATCATATCTTTTGCAGTGGATCTATAAAGTATATATACATATGTATATATATGTGTGTATGTGTGTGTATGTATATACATATTTTTAATACTTAAGCATTGTTTTGTAGGATTCTTTTTTTTTCTCGCAATTTTCAGCTTAAAAGCCTTTTTACAATATGTGATTATATTTTTGTTTAAGTTTTTTTTTTTTAAATAAAGTCATAAACATTTGGCAGCTGTTTGTCTTCTGCATTGCTTATGGTCCTTTTGAAGGCATCATAAGCAATTTTATTTATATAAAGTTTATGGACCAAAAACAAAAAGGTATAATAATTATCATAGATTTGACGTCACAACATTTACAGGCTACTTAAAAATCAGCAACGCGTAGAGGAAACGAAATAATAATGAGAAAAATCTGGTTAAATTCTACAAAACAGGAGATTTATAAATATACAAAATATAAAATGTTTAAATAAACGTTACACTTACGGTCATACTTATGTACATACATACATATATGGTTGTGTGTAGGAAGCTTTAAAAAGGAACAAATGTAGCACTGCAACCACTTCAGTTCAGATAGATCATTAGACGCTCATAAGTGGCGGGGTAGACACAGAACCGCTGCTCCCCAATTTATGGTCATTAATTATTTAATGTTTAGTGTAAGTTTAGTGGGTTTTGGAATAAAACAAGCCGCGTGTAAGGCATCGACCAAAGTCCTCTTTTATTTGAAACATCCGATATATAACAGCATTCGAATGTCCAGTACGACGACGGCACGAAACCGTGTAGTTTAATTTTCTGCCGCCCAGCTGTGGCTGACCTCGGCAAAGTTGGCTTTAAGGGCACCATTCGATTGCATAGACCTGCGACTGCAGTAAACACCACAAGAAAAACTCTAGTGGCCTCTAATTGTTCTCGTACAACAAGTAACCGAACACCAAAGGCTTTGTCTTTGGTCATTAGCAGGCACTGTGCGCATATATTTATGGAAATTTTCGGTCACAATTATTTGTATGTACATGAGGTCTGAAACGGTCAGTCCGGTCATTAATGAAAACTTTTTAAAAGCTTGTTATTTACTTTTTTCATGGCACTCTGTTGCCATGTGGGCTCCTGTAAATGCATGCACTCGCATCTCTGGACTCCTCAACGTACGTGTTACAACGGGTTTTGAGCTTTTGATTGACTGAGTACCGGACAATTAACATATCAACTGGTCATTAGTCATAAAGTAATAAGTTTTTGGTTTTTTTTTCAGTTTGTTAGTAAAAGAAAGAGGTACATACGTTTGTCGGCTGTCGTACAGCAGGTCCGTTTTAGGCAAGAAATATTTCCTTGTTGCTATGTGCCTCCCACTGGCTAATCATTTATTTCTTTTGGAAAATTTCCTTAAACATACGCCGGTTTTACACGTGCTAATTAAACGCTAAAGGTCAACACGTCTGTATGTATGTATGTGCGTGTGTATGTTTTTGGGCAGTTTAAATGTAAACGTTATAGAAATTTTGTTAGTATGTAAGTATTTATAATTAACACTGACACTCGCACACACTCACAGTTGCTTGCCAGATTATCTAGTCCATGTCATTTCTTAAAGACGCTTTTAGACCATATAAAATATTAATGTCCAATAAATCATTGAGCCACTCAAAATGCGTGTTTCGTGTTTCAATTTTCTTAATTAATTTGATGAACAAAACTTTTTCATTCGATTCAAAATTTGTGGCGAATAGAAATATGTAGATAAGTAAAACTTATAATAACAATCTTGGGAAAAAATGCATTTTCATGTCAAAGAAACAGCATGCACAGGCCTGCCACATGTACATCTCACTCGGTTTTTGTATGCACTTAGCAAAGACGCACACCAGCATTGTAGTGAACATTTTGAACTTGTTTTGCTGTCCCTCCAACACATTCGAGTGGTTTGCTTCGATGAAAAACTAACAGGAACAGCATACGTTTGAGGCATTGCTACCTGCGTTTTACAGTAAAACAGCAGTTTTAGTTTTGGCAAAATTAATATTCCAATGGTGTGCTTTTTTTCTTTTTTTTCCGGAGATGCGTAACGGAATTATTGGCACCCAATAATGCCACCCCCTTAGACTTTAGCTTTAGATATTTTTCTTTTATTTTGCCAGCCCTTTCGGGGCATATTTAGAATATTAAATTGGAACTTCTGTTTTTATTGTGCTGATTTCGACATTCTGCTGTTCATTTCGAATCGTTATACCAAACTTTTTTGCGGCTTAAGTCCGCTTGTTTCAGAATCTTGTGGTAGAAATGAGCAACATTAAAAAAATTTGTTTTTATAAAGAAAATAAAGATGTTGGTATTTCTGTTATATTGACTATAAACCACAATTGAATAAACATGTTGTTGTTGTTGTTGTTGTTTGCAATTTTGCTTAAATGAATAATATAACGTGGTTTTGGAATATGTTTTTTCCATGAGCAATGAATTTTAATATACATTTTCAAGACACTGGGTGATTTATTGTGGTCGGCTAAACTAAACTCAACTGATTTAATAAGAACTTAAAAAGAAAATATCCATTCACAGTCCACATTACAGTTTCGCCTCTCCAAAACTGTATCAGGTGTTTTTCTTTTTTTAAAGAGCTGGAAGACTTAAAACGATATTTTTGAAATGATTTTTTTTTTTTTTAATCTAAATCTAGTTTCATAGTTTCAGGGCATTTATTTTTTAAATATGATTTCCGGCATATGTCCCAGTCATGTGATCCCCTTCGATCAGTCAAATTTTTGATAATTTTTTCTTTGAAATCTTGATTATTGGCTTGCAGTGCTTCCAGCCAATGACTTAACACAGTCAGTCCCAGAAAAAAGAGGCACAGGACCACTTCGGGAAAGAAAGTAGTCGCGCAACGTTTCCCTTACTCTATCTCTCTCTCTCTCTCTCTCTCTCTCTTTCTGTGAACGCTCTTATGATTACACATGATATATACGAGTAGACAGCTGGCAAGTACACAAAACACTCCTTTATACATATTTTATTATTTGAATTGCAAAACTCTGCTTTACTACTGGAGTTTAGTGATTTCGTTTATTATTTCCATTGCTTAGCTGCGCCCAACTTAATGCCCAACTTGCCTGGCTGCTAACTATTTCCTTGAAATGCTATTATTTTTCTTTTTATTCATATTTAAATCCTCCTCGAAATTCTCTATAATTTATTTACATAAAACGAGGGCTAAACAAACATTTGAGAACATAAATAACTCAATAAGAGAACAACAAATCCTCAGGCTTGTTCGTTAAATCAATGACTTTTGGCATCAATAATTCTTCTTCGCACTTTTACGCATGTGCCACCGAAACATGTAACGAGAAACAGTAACGAAACGCCTGCAGAAATGTTTATGCTCAATGCCATCCATATAAAACAACAAGAACAAAAAACAAATAATCCATACAAAATTATATGTATGTATGTTAAACATTATTTCGAAATGTTTAAGGGAAATTATAGCAAAAGAAAGACAAAGTAGACCAGTGAACGAGCGTCGTGTACTTGTGCGCCAGACAGGCTTCTGCTTAACTGCTGCATTGAAAAATTATTTGCTTGCAGTATGTTGCACATGTGTGCAATATTGCTGCAGCCGTTTAAGAAAAGAAAAAAAAATTAAAAACAACAACAACAACAACAACAACAAATTAAAAATAAAAACTGTTCTTTGCACATGCGCAACAAAAATGTTTGTAACTATTTGCCTCAAGTGAGTGTGAGCAATTTCAACGGTGCGGTGCGTTAACAAAACTCAACAACAAAAACAACAATTATATTTATTCTTAATTTAAATTCTGAAACGTATTTTAAGTAGCGAATGTTTCACGTTACAAGGACAGTTAGTTATGCACATGTGCTTGGCCTGGCACTGAACTGGCCATCGATGAGTAAGAAATTGTCGCTTTTGGTAAAGAAAGAGAAAACAAAAACGGCAATCGACCCCCGGGGGATGACAAATCTTTCCTTTTCTTTCGTTGAAGTGTTACATTTTATATCTTGGCTGGCCAGCGATATTGTTTTTAAAATAAAACACATGTTTTCAAGTGTAAAATCCAGTTGTTTCAACCAAAACGGAGGTAGTGAATGCAACTAAGAAGTGGACTTTGGCGCCATCTACAGTTGTCTTTTATAAAAACCAAAATAATAAAATAACTGGGGGTTGAAGAATGCACACACTTGGTGTGAACTTCTTCAAGCGTCGAATAAAGCGTATTTAAAAATAGTTACAGTGGGCAGCAAAACCGGCACAGGATAGACAGACTTAAAGCTTAAATTTCTCCAATTTGTGCCGATATCATTTGATAATAAAAAGTTGGAATTATTAAAAGACTTTAAAATTGTTTAAATTGAACAAAAAAAAGTTATAATAAAAAATGTTAGTGCTGCTTAACATGAAATCAAGTTAATTTAACATGAAACGCAAAATCACCAACATAAAAACGTTCTGAATTTACATATTTACTTTATCGAACGCTGCATTTCAGTTCAATGTCATTTTCAAATGTTTGTTGTTTAACAGCTGATAGCGGCTATATTGTGGAAGCTGGCCCTAACGACTTAGCCCTCAATTTATCAGTCAGACCGTTCTGCGTTCAATAACACACGCCAAATACAAAGATGTTTTATCCAAAGAGGTTTTCAGTTTGGGCAAAGTGTGGCACACGCCGCCCATCCCGGTGACTAGGTGGGTTTTCATGTGCCGGCTCACATAACCGTAACAAAACCAACAACGACGAATTCCCTTTGGTCTGACCAACCATCTTTGGCTATGACTTCCTTTTTAAGGCCTTCCTTTTGTAGGTTATGGTTTATTATTAACTCGTATTCAGTTGGGCCATTAATGTCGCAAGCATTTCAACATCCATTTCTAATTCTTGTCAAATGCACTGGCAAGTTAAATGAAACAATTATAAACCATCATTTTTAATTAGTCTGCATTAAATTAGAATTGACACTTTTTAAGCTCAACAAATAAGTAACAGCAGCGATACTGCTGCCATATTTTTCACAACTCTCATGCACTTTTGCATGTGTGTGTGTGTGTGTGTGTGTGTACGTGTGTGTGCACGTGTGTGTTGGTGTGCTTGTGCCCATTTTTCACATCGTATAAAAAGGAAAAACACAAAATTCAGGTAATAATATATATTTTCTGTTTGCTTGTATCAGGAAAGCGGAAATGGCTGCAAATGTCAATACTAATACACGTGCACGTACCCAAACACAAACACACATACACACATTTTAATTTCATTGAGAAAAACTTGGCAAACACCAACAACAAAAACAAGAACAAATTGAATTTTATTGTAGCAATAAACTAAAAGAAGGCAACATGTTGAATGAAAGTGTTGAACTTTTTTCCTCAACGTGGGTTGTAAACTGAAACTTTTTTTTAACCAAATTGATTAATTTTTTTTTTCTTTTTTTTTAGGAACTTATTGAAAAATCAAGAAAAAAAGCAAAATATTGCTGGCAACTTTAAGTAGTTTAGGATTCAAAATCATAATTTAAGGAGAGAAAGCTGCAAAAAAAAAAGGAATTTTTCCATCATAAAAAGAAGTTTGCCGCAATCAAAAGTTTATTAGTGTTGGAAAGCATAAAGAAGCCTTGTAAAAAGCACTAAATTGGCAACACTGTAAAGGTTATATAAAATAAATTGCCAGTTCGTGGACAATTTCAAGCAATTAAATATTAGCAACACGAATTTTTTTTGCTGCCAGCATTTAATATACATAAATACATAAATATGTATGTATAAATCGGAATAGTTTTCCAAAAAAAATTTATAAAGTTTATAAAAATAACTAAAGCCTCGTTAATGCGAAAGCAATAAGCAACGAGCACAAAGCGGAAACAAAAGGAAGAAAACACAATTTTGCCCTTAAGACATAAATTCTAAGAAAGCCAGTTGTTGAGTTCAATCGCAGGCGTAATTGCCTGAACTCAACTTTCGTTTGAAATTTTTTGTTAAAATTTCTCTTTTATTTACAAGTCTGTCAAATCACAACAATTGTGAAACAGTTTCTGATAATAACACGAGTTGTTGTAGAATCTATGACTGAAGTGTGAAATCGTTTCTGTTTCGAATCGGTGTCGTAAAATCGTCTTGATTTCGCCAGCACTTATACAAATACAAATCAGCTGCACATTTTGACTACAAGTGAAACAGTTAAATGAAAATTGTAACAAAAATTTTATTTCAAAAATAAAACCAAAGTAAATGTTTTAATGAATTCGTTGCTGTTTTACAAAGCCATCACATTTCAGTGTATAATAATTTTGTATAAATTTACATTTACTGATCCCTATTCATTTCGTTTTGGGTTTTTACATTTTCGGTGAAATTCTTCATTTTTTTTTTTATTGTGTTTCAGAAAGTTTAAGATACTTTATCGAAATACTTTTTTGAAATTCATACCGGCTTTTCAATATTTTTCTTTATTTTTTAAAAATATTTTCAACCGGGTACAGTTTTTTGAAGAGCAAAAGAAAACGACAGCGTTTAGAATATCCTTAAAAGGGCAAACGAGTACATTTGCCATGCGGTTGTAAAGAATTTAATTTAATTTTATTATTAATAGCAATAAGAAAAAGTTCAAAACAAACTTTCATAATGTTAAACAAGAAAAATATTAGAATATGCCAAACAAGTTCCACACATCGTCAGTCTTAGGGCTATAATATAATAAGTAAATTATAAACGTTGATTTCAGCTGTTCAAAATAGTAATTAAATGTTTATGAAACGTAACGATTTGGCCCAGAGTCAAAGATTTGTTGGCATGCGTCTAGTGTCGTTCACTTCGATAATTTTTGGAAGAAAACTGTGTCATTCCAACAACACAGGCTTTAATGTGGATTCCTGATACACGAAAAGGGGGCCTTAGGGGATTTTCACTGGATTCACTGCATCCCTTAACTCCACCAGCAGTCGCCATTAAGAGGGAGATAAACAAATTGGGCGTAAATATTGGAACGATACGCCTTTGGGTATCCAGTGCAGGCAATATGAAGATATTGTTTCAAGATAAGGAAATGCACATCATTTTATTTCTTTTTATAATTAATAGTTAAATGTTTAGATGAGCCATAGGAAAAAATTTAAAGTTTGTGGAAAATTTTCACCTTAGAAAAACCAAAACTTTTTTTTATTGTAATTGGGAATTATTCCAGCGTCCTCGTCCTCGCCCTTATTACATTATAAAATTTGTTGACAATACTTAAATCATTTGATGGCAAAAGTTTGCCACCCGGAAACCCACTTACATACTGTGCCTTATTGCAATAGTCGTCGTCGTCGTCGTCACACCAAGTTGCTATCGGAATAAATCTCGCTTTTTCACTGGTCATTAACAAAAATTTAGCTAACCCTATTATTTATATAGGAGAGGTATATATATTATAGGAGAGGTTTTATTTTTACCTCAAATTAATATGACTGCGATGACAATTGTTGGGCATATAAAGTGCAAATTAATATAAACTTGATTCAAGTTTTTTGGAAAACAAATCGTTGAAGCCGTGATGTTGGCCAGCCACTGCTCGTATTATGATATGATGACTATGACTGATGAAACTGAGCACACAGGACAATGTGGGCCTTACTATACTGTCACATTGTCAATTAAGATTTTGATGTTGGATTGTCATGCCACGAACTGTCATGTCATGATGTGTGAACGATATTTAAGAGACTCGTATAAACTTTTCTAAAACAAAAACTATTCTTTACTTACACTTAAAGTAATAACTTGTAAATATCATTCACACAGCCAGACAGACACTTTTTCATTCACTCCATTCATCTCTACATTCGTTCCAAATATAATTTATTACATTCTCAAAACTTTTACATTTCATCTTGTACATCATATGCAACTTAACCCCCTTAAGGCCAAGAAATGGATTTCGAAAGTACCTGATTTTATGTTATGATCGTGACGGAGGAGGCCAATCGTAACTATCGTATCGGGCGGTTTTTTCGAATTTATTTTATTAATTTAGTTGGTATTATTTTGCAGGCTTTAGATCTGCAACTAAATAAGTGAAACCATCCTTTTTTATAAGAATATTATTTATTTTATTGTTCTTTCAATATTTTTTTTTAATGTTGGCGTTAAAAATATAATAAAATTAATTAATTAATTTTATTTTTAGTTTATTCATTATATTGGCAATTGGCATTGGCGTTGTGCGGTTTTGTTTATCTCCACCTATTTCGTATTGAAAAATTGTTTTCAAATTCATATTTTTAAAATTCTTTGCAGTACAATTTAAACCGAAACGCCTGAGCACTCATGGGTTAAGCAGTATGAGCGCTATACATAACGAATGGGATTTCAAGTTACGAATATGATGCCACTGCAAAGTTGTGGACTCACGCAATGTTTTTCTGTTTTCACTAACCAATTCGTAAGACTTCCGAAGTCTTAAATGTCACACAATGTTTCTGTGTGTCTGTGTGTCTGTGTGTCTGTGTTTTGTTTTTTCTTTATGGAGTATTTTATGGTTGGCTAAATTCTTGTATTCTTCTGTTTCACTGTCAGTTCAAATGAAATTTCAATACTTTTTATCTTGTTTGTGTTCCTTTTACGTAAAACAGAAATTGTTATGAATTATTTGTTGGGCTAAGGGGGAGATAGAAATAATGTTTGTGCATTTTTTTTTTTTTTAATTTTTATTATTTTTTACTTTCAATTAAAGGGAGGCATACGATGGCTGGGCAAGGCCTGTGTTTTTGACACTTTATTCTTAACAGCATCTGTGGTTTCAACTTTAACATTTTGAAACTCTTGAAATGATTTTGAAAACGACACATGTTTTAGAGTAAGTCAGCAGCCAGACTTTGGCAAAAAAAAACATAACAAATATTCTTATTCCACCAGATAAAACATTGCAGGAGGTCAGGGTTTTTGGTTTTTGCGTTGGTTTAAAAATAAAAACTAAAAAAAAAAAATAAATGGATTTTGTCACATGTTTAAGTTTATTTAGAATTGAACTGCAAACCAAAATTGAACTTTAGAGTTGTCGAGTGTGTACAGTGCAATTAAAAATTATGCAATCAGTTAATAAAATCTGATAGTATCTTCACTTGGTATTTATGTTTCCAGGTTTGAATATAAAGCGATCTCAAAGATACAGATAAGCGGGGAAACGGTTACTAAAAGCTGTTCTTCATTCTCTGCCATAGGGCCAAAGTACAAAAACCCTCCTAAATCATTTGGCCCTTCTGGTTCTGTTTACAAATGGTGGTGGCCCAATTTGTAGTTGTTTTTGAAGGGGGCCTGCCTGCCATCAGGTATTGCTGTGCGATTCGTTCTTTTTCTGTAAGATTTTCTAGAAGTAGGTTTCTCATTTACCCGAAAAAACGGAATCGATAACCATTAAAAACGAATAAAATGATATCTTACACACACCTATTGTGCTTATATTATTCTAAGGAAAGCGAACGCTTAATGAAGTACCCTTGACAGACAAAGTATTCAAAATTAAGTAAATACTTATGTTTATATGTATGTACATAAATCCTATACCGAACAAGAATTCCATTGCATGAATTCTGTCATAAGGTTTCGATAAAGTTTCCATATGTCGTATATATATTTTTCTGTTGCTGTTATCCTGGTCTCTTATCAGAAGCTTTTCTTTTCTTTCCCGGTTTATTAAGACTTTTGTTAAAATCGAACATTTGTATGTTTTTCTTACTTTAATATTTTTTTTGTTTTTTTGGCATTGTTGTTCATAAAGCTTTCACTTTTAATATGTGTGTACACACACATGCACACAAGTTTATGTTCTTGCCGAGAGCACCGCATGAGCCTCTGTGTGATTATCAAAGTAAATAAAATTGAAAGTATACACATGTAAGAGCCTAAAACATTATTATAGTTATTAATGTTTTTCATTCACCTCGTGTATTTTATGACGTAACAATATTTGACTTCCAATTGACTCCATTTTATGGCACATACGTTATATATAGATACATATAGATATAAAAACACACACGTACCTGATTGCTGTATGATGTATGTACACGGGTTGAAGTGGAAGAAAATTTCGCCCCTCATATCATTTCCTGCCTACAGTTTTCATTGCCTAATACTACTAATAACCCTGCCTATGCACCAAGCAACAGTGTGCCCAAGTTGGGAAATACGCCAGGACTTGTTTGCCTGCCTGCTCTTCAGGTGGAATAATTTTTGAATAAAGCATATCCCACTGATAACTCAGTTTAACCAATAATACAAAGTAAACATACAAAAAAAAATTTATACAAGATTTCTGCAGCCTTTAAACTGAAAATTATCCAAAATTTATTTATTTTTTATTTTGATTGAGATTGAATTTTTGTCCTTAATTATCTAATAGGAATTTTAACTGACAAAATAAAAAAAAAGTTAGCGCGGCAACTGTTAGTAAAAACGCTTTTGAATCTTGCATACTTTATGTAAATAAAATTATGGATAGAATGAGAATTATACGAATTATACTTGATGGTTGAAGTTGTTGTATAATTAAATTAGGAAAAGTTTTTTTTGTTAATTATTCCAAAGTAAAATAGTATAATGAAGGTGTTTTAACTCAAAGTTTTTGACTTTTTGTTTCTTGGGTTAAATATGTCAATATTAAAAGAACAATTTGAAATTGTTTAAGTAGTTTTCTAAAAATAAACAAGTTTCGTTTTGCATGAGTTGGAAACGAGGAGAAAAAACTACTCTGTCTAAACAAAACAAGACAATAGACACAAAAGTTAAGTCACAGCTTTCCCTGTTGTCATTAACGGAAAATATATTAAATACCAGATCAAAACTGAAATTCTGTTTAAAAATTTGTTCAGCCTTAAACAGAACAGAAGCCATTAAATGGGCACATGTTTTTCGGGAGAGTCACGATTTCTACTACTACTGGTCTAGAGTTATTCATATTGCAGTCATTATGGAGTAATAAAACTTATTGTAATAACGAGGACGGTTCTACAAATTTAATTTTCGTCGGCAATGAAAGTTTTTTAGTTGGAAAAGTTTCTGTATTAAAAGTTGTTCTATATTAAGTGGGGTACCAAAGAATTATATACATACATAAAATAAGGAACATTTTTCGGCATTTCATAACTATGGCCGATCCTTTAAAAGGCTGTAATTGATCAATTTTCCCACAAGAGAATTTTTTTATATAATATTTGCTTCTGTTTTAATAATCTTGTAATCCTTGAAATGAACAGATAAATTTTCTTCAAAGGGAAATTTTTAATTCAATAACTGCCGAAGTATTTCACATAAAACCTAAAAATGAAGCATTTTACATAAAATGTAAAAAAAAAATTGTTTTAATAAATATTTTTTCCAAATCTAAATTTAAGAAAAAAATTCTCAACTAAGGAAATTTTCATACTCAGAAATATTTGCAAAAAAAATAATGATCAAAAGCATTAAAGAAATGCTATTTTAAAGGATTGAAGAAAAAAATCAGCAAAATTTTCAAGGAAAGAAAATTACAAACTCAAAACTAAGGCAAAATAATAGTTAATAAAAAAAAACCTTAAATCCACTATAAAATTCCCATCAAGGGAATTTTTTAATTTCATAAATGCAAAATTTCCACAACAAGGAAAATGTTCAAATTCAAATCTATTGCAAAAGATTCTTAATAAAAACCCTTTAAACTTATTTATTTTTATAGATTAAGAAAACGAATTTACTTATACTCAACTTGAATTTCCCAGATGGGGAAGTTTTTATACAATTTTAACTACTCGCAAATAAAAACGCTTAAATACAAATTTCCCAGAGCCGGAAATTTTTAACTAAAACAAACAATCATACGAGTATGTGTTTGTTGTTTAACTATTTATTGTTTAATTTATTATATAATCTTCAAATGAGATTAAATAGTACCCCTCGCATAACAATGCATTGTTCATGTGTTAATTACCAAGCACATGTCTGGGAGGAAAACGAAACTAATTGTAGGTTTGACTTTTCATAATCACACCACATTTACCTTTGCCAGTACATAAGTACAAACTCTGCAATCTCCCTTCACTGTAACGAGAAAAACAAATTTTTTATCGCCATTTTGTTTTGTATACATTTTTTGAACAACATCAAAAACGAAAATGTTAAGTGGGCCGGCCTGGCCTGTTAAAGTGTGCGTAGGTATGTGCTCGTATTCTCTAATGCTCTTTAAGACGAAAAACACAACAAAACAACAAGAAAGCACATCATGAGTTTTATTTTACCGTTACAGTAACAAAAAACTACTATATTTTGAAGATGAATACACCATAAGCATTACAACAGCAACAGTTTTCTCAACAGCACCACCAACAACAACAACAACAACAACAGCAGAACAGCATGGAAACCACAACGTATGAATGTACATATTCGTATATTTTCCTCTTAATTTGCCAGGTTTTTGTTCCGCGAAGAAAATATCTCTTTGAGCAGCAAAATGGCTTCTAATTTTTTCAACTTATTCTGTAACTTATTTTCTTTGGCGGCTTTAAAGTCGTTTTTGGTTTCCCTTATCAAGTATTTGTAATTGATGTAAATTTATTAATAGCATGTTTCAGCTGGGAAGAGTACTTATGAAATTTAATTTTTTTTATAAAAGTATTTTTTTTTTAAAACGTCCGTTTTCAAAAGCTACGAGTACACCTTTTTAAACACCTTTTATAAAACTTACTTTTATAAGAGGTTGTTCACTTATGAGGCAATAAGTAAAAGTTAAAAGATCTATTTAAAGAGTTACTTTATTTTTTCGCTATTCTTTTTTTTACTGGAGCTTTGTGAAGGTGAACTTTTAAAGCGGTTTTTCTGTTTTTTTTTAACGAATATAAATTGTTTAAGAGGTCTACATACATATGTACATATGAATGTATTTAAGGAGGTACATACTTCCTTTATTTAAAACGTTCGTTTTTGAAAAAATTAAATTTTCGAAAGCCTCTTTAAAAAACACAATTTTCTTAATATTCCTTTCTTTAAAGATACGTACTTTTTAAAAGCTACTTTTCAAAGAGGTACTTCTTTGAGAACATGTTGATTTTTAAAACGTAATTTTTGAAAAAGTTACGTTTTTCGAGAACAGGTTTTTTTTGAAAGCTACTTTTTTAAAATTTTGTTTTTAGGATACTTATTTTGGAAGGGTACTTTTTAAGGATGCCTTTGTAAAAGGTACTTTTTTAAAAGGCCATTTCTTTAAACACTTTTTTGAGGTAATAAAAAATGTTTTGTCAAAAGATACTTTCTTAAAAGGTACTTTTTGTGAAAATGTACTTTTTTCAAACGGCACTATTTGTGAACATATACTTATTCAAAAGATTATTTGCTAAAATATAACTTTTTAAAAAGGTACTATTTGTGAAAATGTACTTTTTTAAAAGGTTATTTTTTAAAATATAATTTTTTAAAAAGGTAACTATTGTGAAAATGTACTTTTTTAAAAGGTTACTTTTTTTGAAAACGTCCTTTTTTAACAGGTAGTTTTTTAAAATATACTTTTTAAAACATATAATACTTTTTTAAGAGGTAATTTTTTAAAAGATAGTCTGTTAAACGTAGTTTTTAACGGGTACTTTTTTTTAAAAGTATTTTTTTTAAAGGTGAGTTTGCGTAAGTCTCGTTTTTAAAATGAACTTTTTAAAACGTACTTCTTTAAAAAGGTAGTTTTTTTCAATGTATTTTTTTTCCAAAGACTATTATTTTAAAAGCTAATTTTTGTAAGAACTTTTCGTAAGATGTCTCTTTAAAATATTTTTTTCAAGAAATATTTTTAAATAGTAGTTTTTTAAATGCGTACCTTGTTTAAAGGGTGCACATGTTTCTAAAAAAGTTTTTGTTAAAGGCAACATTTTTTTCTTCATCTAATCTGAAAATTTAATTTCTTTTACATACAGATGTACATATTCATGTATGTACACAAGTTATAAAATATAGTATGTAAGTAAATTTGTGTACTGGTTCATTTGTATTTGTACCTAAAATTCATTTAATGGCAGATTACAAGACCAACGTAGGAACGTGCAGACGCCTTGTTTTCGGTAGTATTTTCTAATTGTATTTAAGTACTTTTATGTGTTTTTCTTCATTGGGAACTCATTATAGACTTTAATGGTAGGCAGAAGTATTTGTTTGTGTTTCTGTGTTTGGCGGGGGACACTTGAGAAGGGATTTCCTTTTCAAAAGTGATGTTTTTTTTTATTTTATGTTGTGAAGAGGCTTCTGCGTTTGTTCTTATAAAACAAATAATCAAATATGTAAGAAATATGGAATAAGATTTTAAAATACATACATTTATATTATTCGATATTTTCGATATTTTGATTTTGACTTTCTAAGTCGTTATTGAGACTATTTTGTTAATTTAATATAGAAAGGCCTGAATTCTTTTTTTTCATCCAAAGTAGTCGTAATTTGGCAAAAACTTGGCCTTGGTAAATAAAGCGGGTTTGGGGGGGGGGGGGGGGGCCTTTCTATATTAAAATAACAATTTGAGTTTTCTTGCAGTTCGAGGTTTTTATTTTAAGACATCACAACCTATCAGAAAATATTTCTTATGCTATTTTTTAGGTCCTGCAGTCGTTCTCATGAAACATTTTATTCACAATTCAGTGCTTTTTAACTTTAAGGCGATGAGTGAAAATTCGACTTGAAAGTTGTCAGTCCAAGATTTGAAGCGACGGGCTGTTTTACAAGAAAATGTTGCCACCAAGTCACAGATGCATTTTCACTTTATGCAAATTTTATATGTATGTGGGCTGGTGTGTTTGTGTGTGCATGAATGCCTGTGGATGTGTGTTGTTTGTTCTAATTCATATGCACATCTTCACTTCATTGAATTTCTCAAGAAGAACAAAGAACCAACTAAAATTTTTCCTTCTCACAAACATTGTTTGTAGTCCTGCTTTGTACAGTTTTTAATTGTATCTGTTTTTATAATTTTTATGCGGGCATTAGATGGTGTCCTTGTTGTTTTTCTCATATTCCAGTTAAATGGAACGGAAGCAATTAGTGAGCTGAGATTAGCGTAGTGTGCGTGCGTGCATGTGCCAGAAATAGGCCGGCTGGTTGTGTCCCCTTCTATGCATTCTTCTTCACATTCACTTTTATTTTTAATTATGCGCCGTTTTATGTGTAGACGAGTATTAAAGGTTTTCCATTTTGCTTTCTTGGCAACTAATTAAAAGGAAAGCGCAAAGCTACTTAACCATTTGTTTTAGGACAAACAAAACAAACAGTTTAATACTTGGCCGTTTAAATTTGGGACATATTCTCATAAACATATAAATAGTTTTAAAGCAACTGCGCTCTAACAACATTTTAAAAAATATATAAAACAAATCAATGGAAGTTCCTTTTATGCACAGAAAACTTATAATAAATAACAAGAGTCTGTTAAAATATATTGTTCAGCAGTAAAACCTACAAAATATATCTTTTTGATGCAACACCTTTGGACACAATGCCTTAATCATGTTCTAAAAATGATCATGCTGTAAAAAGTATCCTGTTCTAAAAGATATCCTATTATGAAAAGCACGATGTTATAAAAAATATTCTGTTTCGAAAAATACCATGCTGTAGAAAGTGACATGTTGTAAAGAGTACCACATTATAGAAAGTACCATGTTATAAAAAATGCAATTTTATAAAAAGTAGCCTGTGCTAAAAAAAACATGTCATGTCAGATAAGGTGCTATAAGAAGTACTCGTACCGTGTTATAAAAAGTACTCGTTCAAAAAGGAGCTTTTTTAATAGTAAGTGTTTTTTATACAAGTTTTTATTTTGTAAAAAAGTAACTTTTAATTCAAAGCGCAATTGTTTTTCATAAAATATATATCTACAAAAAATTTATTTTTTATATAAGGAATTTTTTTATAGAAAAAAGTTTATTTTTTTAAAAACAAATTCCTATTCATAAGAAGTACTTTTTCTCTCTTCGAAAAAGTTTTTTTTAAGTATTTTTTTAAAAAGTATCTTTTTTAAAAAGGATCTCCTTTAAAAAGTATATTTTTAAAAAGTATCTTTTTTAAAAAGTATCTCTTTTAAAAAGTATATTTTTTAAAAAGTAGGTTTTTTAAAGAGTAGCTTTTTCAAATAGTAGCTTTTTTAAAAATTATCTTTTTTAAAAAGCATTTTTTTCAAAAGTACTTTTTTTAAAAGTATCGGTTTTAATAAACATTTTTATAAAAAAAAGAGGTTTTTTATACATTCGCAAATAAGTAACTTTTTAAAAAGTACATTTTTATGCAACAGTACTTTCTATGTTAAACTAATACTTTTTTTTATAATGTCTACAAAATATATTTTTTAAAACACAAACTTTTTATGGAAATATGTAAGTTATTTTTCCTGAAACAACACAAATAAAAAGTACCTTTTTAAAAAGGGATATTTTCTGTATACATATGTATATATGTATGTACATATATCTATAACTAAATGCAAAGAAATACAATTTTAGAAACAAATTTACAAAAATTTACCCTGTTATAAAAAAGTACCTTTTAATAAAAAAGGAAAGAAATACGATTTTAGAAAGAAGTACGTTTGAAAAAAGAGTTTTTATTAAAATAAAAGTACACTTTTGTAAAAAGTACCTTTTTATAAAAATGTACCCTTTTAAAAAAAGTAACTTTTTATAAAAAGGACCTTTTATAAAAAAGTAAGAGAAGAGTTTTTATAAAAAAAGTACACTTTCGCAAAAAGTGCCTTTTTATAAAAATTTACCCTTTTATAAAAAAGTAACTTTTAATAAAAATCATCTTTTTTTTAAAGAGGACCTTTTATAACAAAGTATATTTTTTATAAAAAGTACTGTTTTATAAAAAGTACTGTTCTATAAAAAGTACTGTTTTATAAAAAAAGAACATTTAATTTTAAAAAAGTAACTGTTAATAAAAACCATCTTTTTTATTAAGATGACCTTTTATAAAAAAGTATATTTTTTATAAAAAGTACTGTTTTATAAAAAGTACTGTTTTATAAAAAAAGAACATTTAATTTTAAAAAAGTAACTGTTAATAAAAACCATCTTTTTTATTAAGAGGACCTTTTATAAAAAAGTATATTTTTTATAAAAAGTACTGTTTTATAAAAAAGTAACGTTTTATAAAAAAAGAACATTTAATAAATTAACTTTCATAAAAAGGGAAACATGACTTTTTTTATGTAAAAGAAACTTTCAAATTTCTTTTTCCAAAATAAAAATACTACCATCCATGAAACACATTCTATTTAGAAGAAGGTCCTTTACATTTATTTGACTAAATGTGTATTTGTGTCCATGAATAAAAACCTACATACACACTTACATTCGTTTAAAAAGTAAAAGTAAAAAAAATATTTAATTCTAAAAGGAAAATCCCAACTCAAGTGCCGCACGGTGCACGTTTAATTACAAACAAATATGTATGTATGCGCATCGCTGAAAATAAAATGGGGAAATCCTTTCGCAAACAATCTGTCTAAAATGTTGGCCGTCTATTCTAAACAAACAGCGGCCAAAGGAAATATTAATAGAATCTCAGAAAAGAAAAAAAAAAGGAATCTTAAAATAATTTCTATAAATTATTTCAAGTTCAAATCGCTAAAATAGAAACAAAAACAGCAACATTTGTTTATTGTTATAAAAATAAAAATCAATAAAATTATATTTTTATAAAAACGAAACAAAATGTATTTTTAATTTCAAAATAAAAAAGTGGTTGTCTGTGAACTAAATATAAATTTTGATTTTAAAACAAAAAAAAAAAACAAAACAAATTTATTCGCAGACAAGAGTACAAAAGAAGTATTACAAGAATTATTTTAAGAAAATATACAAAATTAAGAAACAAAATAATTCAAAAATAAAATAGAAAGTTGTTGTATGAAAAACTAAAAAAAAAAAAGAAAAACAAGAAACATCACATGTAACATGTAACATCATGAACATCATTATATACAGAATTATCCTGTTCGTTACTGAATAAAATTTATTTATAACATCCGTTTATTGAAATGAAAATATAAAAAAAAAAAATTAAAATAAAAACAGATTTTCATAAATAAGACATTTTTGAAAAAACTACTCTACAAAAGATTTGTAAATATTTTTAGTGCAGTGCGTCTGAGACTGGCAACCGAATGTACGCGGTCCACTCTCTACGTCAGATTTACTAAATTCAGTTCCCTCTTGTTTTCTTGTCAGTAAGACAGATACTTAAAGGAATAACATTTTTGAAGGGGCTTCTTTACAGTTAGTTTTTAAATAAACTTCTTCAAAAAAGTTTATTGTTTGTAAATTGTTTGTTATTTACACTGTATAAAATTGTGACTGATTGTGAAATAATCATTTTTGAAAAAGGTACTGATATTTGTATACCAGCATCTTTTTTGTTAAAACACAAAAAGGTTGTTTTCGTTTTATAAACATTATGGTTTTTTTTATTAAAATTTTTCGTTTCCAATGATTTTCGATTCTAGTGATGATCAAATTCTTTTTTTCCGCTGTCAAGAGGTGAAAAAATTTCACAATACACGAAAAATGTCTGCCTTCCCTTAACACGAATAAAAACTTTAGTTTTAATTTTTTTTTTTTAAACATTTATCAAAAGATATATGTATGTATGTACATACTTTCATGCCTGTATATACATATATGCATATGTGCGGATGTGTGTATGCAGGTGTGTGTGTGTGTGTGTGTGTGTGTGTGTGTGTGTAATGTACAAACAATATGATAAACGAAAGATACAAATAAAATAAACAAACCGAAGAAGAATTGCTCACAAAAACAAAAACAGGAGGGCAGGAAAAAACAAAATGGCTGATTTGTTTCTGCTGCCATCTTTTTTACCCTTCGAGAGACATTTTCTCTACGATTTATGTATTTCTTATGAATTTTCTTCTATGCAATCAATGCGATCGTCCGCAGTACGCAGACGCTGCTCTCTTCCGCTGCTGCTGCTGCTGCTGCTGCAAAAAGTGCAATTGTTCGTTGACTCACCTCATGCCGACAACAATATAATCGGATCGTTGATCGGTCTAAATATAGAATTGTTTCGATGCAAGCAACCAACGCCTGTGATGTTGCTCACAAACTCACTCATACGTTTGGGCGAGTGAATGAGAGTCCGTACGTAAAACAGAGCTGATCTCTCGACGGCAGATTTGGCTGAAAGTCAAACCTGTATGGGGTATATGTGTACATACATATGTAAATACTCGTAAATGGTGTGTGTAGGTTTTCAGTTCCTTTGGCAGACATTTAGAAATTTCTTAAAACTCACACACACACATACATACATACATACATATATACAGACTAGATGCGAGTATATCCGTATAGACGCACTGTTACCGTTGGCAGGGCACACACAGCGTGACATGATTGCAACGATTGTATGCGTCTTTGCAGTGTGCCTGTGCGTGTGCGTGTGCGTGCGTGTGTGAGTGCCTGTCCATATGTATGTTTATTACACTCATCTGTTAATGTCTGTCAATTGGTTACGTTTGATTATTTGTTTTTTATTTTGTTTTACTTTTTAGTTTGATTTTTGTTTATGTCTTGGTTTTGAAGTGATTAAATTACATTGTTTTGTACTGCTCTTTGCCGTTCATTTGCTGTTGGTTATTTCCTTTTACTTGTTTCACTTGTTTATATTGTAGTATATACCTACATATGTATGTATGTATGTATGTATGTATGTATGTATGTATGTATGTATGTATGTATGTATGTATGTATGTATCTGTTTTTATTTCTTTGCTGTTTTGTTTAAACAAATTTTATATATTTTTTTTTTTTCGTAAACATTCAGTTGTTCTTTTTGGTTTTTGGGCAAGAATGTTAAAAGATTCTGCCTGTTGAGAAGACAGATGATTTTTTCCACAACGCACAGTATTTTGTGGCCCTATAACTATTTGGTGAAATCAGAAAATCCGTTGTCGAAAAATAATTTTTTTTTTTTTCATCCTGATGCTAATTTTTTGAGCTTGCCTGAGGTTCTTGATAGTTTTTTATGAAAACTTTAGTAATATTTAGCTCTATTTTTCGTTTTCCTAAGTAAGTTTTCGCAAACAAAACAAAATACCCAATAAATGCAAATAGTTTTTAATGAAAAACTGACAAGGGAACTTTAAGCTTGAAAAAAAAACTATTTATGAGCTTTATTTTGGTCACATTAATGATTTTCAACTGTTTGAGATCCTTCTTAGTTTTCTTATGAGACGGGGACTTCAAGCTTGAAAAAAAAACTATTTATGAACTTTATTTTGGTCACATTAATGATTTTTGATTGGACACGACGAGGTCAATTGATTTAAATCAATTTTCTTTTTGGCGAACTTTTATTCTGATGAAAATGCTTGTGCTGTACATCCGTATAGTGAGTAAAATTGCACTTTTAAAAATTTATTTTTCTATTGAAATAAACTTTCGGGCAATCAAAACAATTAATAATGCAGCATCAAACGCCTAACTTTCCCTTCATTAGAGTGCCTGTACAGGCCTGCTTATGAATAATTGTTATCTGTATAACCCTGGATCGATCTTGAAAACTCTTTTCGCTTTTTACACCAATAAGCGGGCAATTTCCTCAAAACAATTAATTATGCTGAGCATCAAGCGTCACACCCTCCCTTCATTAGAGTTCCTGTATATGCCGCGCTACCACCACTAGTGCCCTGCTGTGACTTAAAATTTATTTAAATGAATTTGTGTTTTCTTCAATAAAACAGTAGTTTTATTTAAGAACATAATAACAATAATTATCAGTTAAAACAACTAGTTGTAGCCTCTTCCACATTTCTTTGCACATAAATACATACATATGTATTTAAGTATGAGAAAAATGGCAGGGTGTTTGTAGAAAAAAAGGAAAAAAAACACTAAAAGTTCAGACGCAAACATTTAACGCTTTATTAAAGCTCGAAAGTGAATAATTTCTGTTTCATTTCGAAACGAACCATAAATAATGTATGATTTACAAAAATGCACTTAATATTAAAAAGCAAAAAAAAACCAGCAGAAGAAGAATTATTACAACAAGACCACAAAAAAAAGTTACACAGCCATACACACGTACATACATGCACATGTTTGTGTGGCTATAATATATGTAAATACCTTAAGACAGGCGGTTTTCATACGTCTTAAAGATTGTGGTTGAATTGGGTCACCTTATAGCGACTTCTGGAAGATACTTGCCCAACTGGAATAAAGCGACAAACTACCGGCGACAATGCGACAGCTAATGTTTGGCGCTCTTCTTTGCCAACAATTAAAAATTCTGAGAAAAGTTGACAGTTTTATAAACCCTCTTATGGGCAAAAATTTTAACTCGACCTAAAAAAAAAAGCTGGAAAATGTTGCCAATGAAAATGGCTGATCTGGAAAATCCATCTCCAATTTGTGCAATTCATGCTTTTCATCGATTAACAATAGTTCTTCTAAGATGGCTTTTAAAAATGGGATCAATCAATTTGAGTTGAGTTGATCTGGTTCGGCAGTTTGTCAATATCCATGGACTCGTGGTCGACTGCTACGAATTCCAGTTGAAATATTGAGCGGTGGAAAGTATACGGCATGTCAAATTTTGGCAGCTGAATGAAAGCTCTGGCTTAGACACCTATGAGCAATATGTGGCTTTGAGGCTGAATGGCAGATCTTATTCAGCCCAGTTACCAGAACTTATTGCAACAAGGGGAATATATTTAACATTTTTTAGCCAACTATCGCTGGGAAAAGTATTGGATTAAGATTGGCTGGGAAAATGTTACTGGTAGGTGATGATATTTTAACCACAGAATGAGTTTTGGCTGAGAAATCGGTTTCGAAGCTGAATGGCTGAAGCACTTGCTCGTGGCAAGCTTAACATTTCTATGTTGGCTATAGCTTGGAAAAGTGTTGGTTGGGTTAAGTTTTGCAACGATGATGCTGTTAGTAAATGATGATGATGATGATGATGATGATGATGATGATGATGACGATGACGATATTCAAATTGATGATGAATAAGAAAGAATATTTATATTTGTGGTAGAAGAATAATTAAAACAAATTCCAATCACTATAGACACACACACACACACACACGCCTTATACGAAGAAACTCTTTGCCAAGAAATGTTTACCAGAACAGAAAAAAAAACCATAAATGAAATGAAATGAAAAAGAACACGGATTTTCAGCCACAGTGGGTGAGTGAGTGGTTGCATACAAAATAATGACTGTGTTTTTTTTTTCCAAAACTTTTGTGTTGTTTTCTTTTTTTTCTTATTAAGTTTTTCATCACGAAAGCCTATTTTAAAATACAGAACCAGAAAGTGTGCCCACAATTCGTATTTACCTTAGAAATTTTCCATGTTTTATGAATTCCGAAGATAAGAAATAAAACGCCGAAAGTATCATTAAAAAGATGAAAATATTTCAAACGACGTTTTTTCTTGCTGAAAGAAAACAAAATTATAGTTTCTTTCTCAAAAACGTACAAACAAACAACCAAACAAACGAAGCAACCGGCATGACAACCAACAGGCCGTGTCCGCCGCAGCACATCAGCCTACGTGAACATTACTCTGTCCCCTCAGCCGCCAAAAGTGTTCTTAGCGGATTACGATGTGATGCGCTTTCTGTTGTTTCTTTATTTACACGCTTAATTATTATTGTCCAAGCATTGTCGCGCATCACCAAATATAATTTGTTGTTTTCTGTTGGCTTGTTTTCGTATTTTCTTTGGCGTGCTGCCAAATAATTTGCGCGCAACTCACTCGCTCACTCAGCGTTTGCATGTGTGTGTTGGCGTTTGTGTTTGTTGGGATGCCAGTTGCTGTGAAGAGGCATTATTTAATTTTTTTTTGTGAAAGCTAAACTCCTTTGCGAAGCAGGATCCTGTTGCCGTCTTGCGGGACACCAGCTAATGTTCTCTCTCCTCGATCTAGATAAAAATCGAAAATTAAGAAATCGATTGGCGTAGTGCACTTTATGGACCTGTAAATTTAGTGAATAGCCAGTTGCTGTAAAGAAAGCGCACACACTGGCCGGTGGAACCAACATTTTGCAAATATTGAATGAAATAATGGCAATGCGCAAATCCGCAGTTGTGACTGCATTTCAAAACAGTTCGTTTTTGGTGTTCTCCACGTGAGATCACGTGGCCCTTAAAACGTATTTGTGTAGAGTGTCCAGTGCGAGACAGTTATCCATACAATTCATTTCCAGCCAAAAGAAACTGATAGTCAGTGACCTATAGCTGATGCTATAGATGATGGTGATGGCCGTCGCCCTCGCGGGAAGTTAGACTGATGCCGCTGCCGCAACAAGCAAAGAGTTTTTCGGGATGTATTCGATGCTCTGTAAATCTAATGTAAAATTCTTTGTTTGTTCATTTATCCAGAAATTTACAATATTTATGAGAACTACAAGCAGTTCTCATGTGGTTCTAGATCCATTCAGCAATTGTTGTTGTTGTTGTTGTTGCTGTTTATGATACTTTATCATTTGGTTGTGGATCAACTGAATGCTACACGGACACAACGAGATAGGTTGAGTTTCTGCTGTACAGACGATTTGTTGCGGTGCATTCAATAGTGAACCACTGGATTCCCAAAATTTATCGGCATAATTATGCTCTCGATAGGATAATTATGGCAACCGTAAAGTCGGCTGAACGAGGAGTCTGTCGACAGAATTTGGTTCGTACAGCTGGGTGGTGACATTCTTTACTAAGCCGGTGGACCAGCATACAGTAGTCGCTCCTACGAATCCTACTTCCGTTTACGACAATTATGGCAAACGTCAAATCCGCCCAAACCCCTAAACTTTACATACCTATTTTCAATAAAGCAATTTTTATAATAATAAAAACAAAACTGGCAAAACAGAGTCAATAACCGATCGCCAAGACGACTGATGTAGTTTCCCCTATATGGCGGCTAGATTGCCTACAAGAAGATCTTATGATATGAACAAATTGATGTTACATTTCTTCCTCAGCAACCTGTGGTAATGAAACTAATAATTTTCGATTTCTCTGACATAAATTTCCTTAACACTTTCGTTTATGCAGGGAATCTGCCATAAGAGAAAAGAAAGGGGGAGCCCTCCATCGTTAGAAATAGAACTCACATGACTCCAATGCCGATTTACAATTATTGGCGTGTCGGCCCGTCCCCTGCCACCCCATGGATTTTCAAATATATTTATTTATTTTTTGTAAATTTAAGAAATAAAAAACAAACGGTTCACGGTTCACAAGACATCTCATTAAGCAGAGTTGAAATATGGAGGGAAACTTAAAACAAAACAAACTGATTTTATTACGGTCATAATTACACGTAAACAATTTTCTATATATCTTTTTCTTTCTTTTTTATGGGGATTTGATTATTGCTGCAGCAACAGCGGCTCCTTGAAAACTCTCTGACTCGGCAACAGAGTCATAAATTCAAAAACTTTAATTCGCTCACTCAAACACACGCGTCAGTCATGTTTTTTATGTCTTTCGTTTTTTGTTTTTTTTGTTTTCTTTTTTTTTGCTTTTGAAGTTGTTGCTGTACCGGGGGGATACATTTTTCTGTTCTGCTGCTCGTTAGTTTAATCGCCTCCCGAGCGGATTAAAGGAGGGAGAAAAACCGTATGAAAATTTATGAGTTTCAAATGTATTCGTAGTTTGTTCAGTTGATGCGTCATTTTCTAGCACACCAACAGAGAGCCAGATAGACGAACATGCAGAACAACTGACTGACAGACGGTCACACTCGATCACAAATTCACACATACACGTACGAGTACATACACATGTCGCGTACTTGGAACATGTTGCTATTGCTAGAAGCATTCAAAAATGTCTATTTGAGTTTGAATATCGAACGGAAAAAAACCAAACACTGATTTCATAACACCCTACAATGTTTCAAGGTGAATAAAATAAGAAATTTAAGAAAAATTTCAGGATTTTGCTTTACTTTTTGTTGTTTCTTTCAAGACAAATCGCCAACACAAAATCAAGAATGACAAAATCACTGAAAAACTTTCTAATGAATATGCAAAATATGTTGGAAGGACATCGAAAATCCAAACTTGCGCAAAACACATTCCCAGTACATGTTTTAAATAGTAAATTTTTGTATCAAATGTTTTGTACAAAATAAAGAGATTTTAATGCTAGAGTTGAGCCACCGCTCAGCTCTGACCTAGTTCAATTGAACGAATAGTGAAGTGAGCGAAATAAACGGTCATTAGAATTGGACTGTTTTTATTTCAGTGCTGTTTGCACAACAGAAGAGTTTGTATCAACACAACTTTATAATAAACCAAATGTAACGGCATGAACATGTCAACAGCCCACCACCACCAGCACCATAATGTGGCTAATAAGGGAATTACTCGCACTATGTCGGACACGCCATACATTACAAATCCCTGGCTCTGAAACTCGGGCCATCTCATCTCCACTGTCGGCAATGGCCCAGACTGTTCGAGTTCTTTATAAGAACACTGAAATAGGTATCTTTTGCAAGACAATAGCACCTCGAGGATCATCTAACGATCCTTATCACATGGAGATTACCAATCTCTCTCTCTCTCTTCCTGTGACTTTAGTTTCATACCAATCAATCGATTCTGTGACTTTAGGACTTCAGCTAAGGTAGGAACCTCAACGCGGGAGACGTGTTTGTTCACGTTGTTCGCTTTGATACTTGGTGAAGGTTTTGGAAGTCCCCGAACAACCATCGTCACGCCTACTCTGCTTACGGTTTTGGTTGCCATGTAAAACATATAACCGTTATCCTGTTGTGCCACGAAAATCCACCAAAGCAAAACCTGTTCTACCTAGAGACATCAGAGCAGATTTCGATTTCCGTTCTTTCATCAGAAATTACTAGCGCTATTTTCTTTCAATTTAGGTTTTGATTTAAGCTTTAAGGAAATCTAGTCAAACGGCAGCTACCTCAACCACAATTACGCCAATTTCATCAACAAAATACCCTAAAGGTATTGCAATACCTGCCCTGCCAATTTATCTTTGGTGAAATGTTCATTATGCGTCGAATATTAAAACTCTGTAAGAATTTTTTAAATCTGTCAGCCGATATGGAGCTGTGAGATAATACATTTTCCAGATAATATACATATACTTAAGAATATATATGTATATATGTACATATATCCAAAATCAAATTGCAGACAAATCTTTTGCAATGCCACAGGAATCATGAGGATGGCTGTACACCTGAAAAAGTTATCAAGGAACAAACTCACAAGAATTGCTGATGTGTTTTTATTAAATATTTAATATAATATAAAAAGGCAATTTATGTCCAATACAAAATATGCCAAATGGCGAGACAAGTATACCAAAATGTTAAAATTATCCTCATATTTTAAACATACCTCGTATATGTGTATAAGAAAGAGTCTTTACTTACACGCAGAGTAAATTATCAAGATTTTTTCAGAATTTCGGAGAAATTTCCAAAAAAAAAGAGGAAAACCTTTTATATAACTGTGTGGGTCTTATCCCTCAAGAGAAATAATTTATAAAAAAAAAAAAAAAAAAACGCCCAACAAGAAGTGTAATTGATTCCGCGAAAATGAGCCTTCATTATTCCATTCCTGAATCAAAAAATAAATTTCTTGCCAGCTAAAATTTACGGAATTATTTAAAGTTTTATTTTCCATTCAGTTTTTTCCTTTAAATCTATCTGTTCTCTTATGGCATTAAAACATAAGATTTTCATGCATCTTTTGGCATTAAAGAGTTGCCAAAGGAGTACTCGTATCTAGTGAATGCATTTATATCCTCTATAATCCGCAACATTTACGCCAACATTGTAGTAAAACTCTAAGCAGATGTATATGTGTGTGCGCTTAAATACTTAAGCTTAATGTCTGGGGATCTACAATATTGTGCATCTAAAATTAGTTTAGAGATTTTGCTTTAAATTGACTTTCGTTGCATTTAAATCCTAAAATGTTGTTTTGTTTCAACAAAGTTGTTGGAAACCTGAAGTACAAAATCAAGGGATCACAATTGTTTAATATGGCAAGTGTTTGTAAATTCTTTTCAAGTAACATGAAAATGTTTCTTGTATCAGAGAAATTCTCTAGAAAGCTTGTAGGAACGGTAGAGCAAGGTTCTTTAAGGGGCATCAGTTCTTTATCAATTTGCCCCAGCAATTTGCCACTCAGTTTCTCACTAAACAGTCATTCGTTACTACAAAAAGCAGATCTAGACTTGATTTGCATCAGCACCTACCATTACAACCCAACTTGAAATAATGTTACCTGCAAGGAACACATACGAGTTGTTACATTAACAGGGTCTGCTGAAGAGCCTGGGCTATCTGATACCTACTGGCTAGCAATTTTCTAAGCAATTCAGAGCCAAGTATGTGAAATTGTTAGACCAAAGGCCATTAAGGACATCAGCTCAGCAGGCAACACGTCATGGCTTTCAATTTCCACTTGCTTATGAAACCAGTTATACATATGTTTCAAGACAGTAATACCTGGGCGATATTGGGAGACCCAAAAATGGTGCCATACAACTCAGCTATATTATCAACGTATACTTTCCTTTCCTGAGATCTTAGAGTCAACGAAAATAGGGCCGTAGACCTCATCTATATCATCCAGGATTAGCAAAGCCTCTTTCTAAGATTTTAAGTTTAAGCCACAGCCAGAAGGTTTCAGCCAGGGAGAGACTCTTTAATTGAACGACCAACAACATGGCCCCAACTAACAAATTTGCACAGTCCCTCGCTATATATTTGATTGCCAAGACATTCATGGAATTCTAAAGAAAACATAGTAACAAGGTTTCAGATGTACGCCAAAGCTTTCTGCTTTCCGGGAAAACCTTGATTATCATTCGGATTTCCAGAAACGAGGTCACTAAGTCCTTTCATCAGAAGTTACTAACACTTTTTGTATGCGATTTGTGTTTCAAGCGTGCCAACAAATAAATGGCTGTAGATTAAAACTTATTTTCTGTTCTTTATTCCAACAACATCTGCCTCTTTCAGCATCCGTTGTGCTGTACAGCAGTCGTACAGAATTAAAGACCCTTCTTTCTATTTCCTTTTTCATAATTTATGCTTTTTTATGCGTTTCTTGTTCAATTAAAAGCTGAAAAACAAAATTACACCACAATTGCATTAAATCTGCCTTTTTTTCTGTACGCAAATTGGCAGATTTCTTTTCGCAATTAAAAACACATGAGTTTTTTTCTTTTTCTTACAAACAGAAAAAATTTATTAAAAAACGAAACAAACAAAAATGGCGACAGAAGAATGACAGGTGCCGCCATGAACCAACACGCATTCATTTGACTGAAGCAAAGAGTCGTTCAGTGGTGTAACAGAACTTCAGAGAATTGTTAATACCTCCCACAAGAACATCTGTGGTGAACAAGTTTTGTTTTTTGCTTTTTTTTTTTTTTTTTTGAATGTAAATTTCATGGGATTCGTGTGGAACCTGATCTGGCAACTGCACAGAGTGTTCATTCTGCACTGTTTTTCATGAATGCTGAAAATTAGTTCACAAATAAAAGGGTGTTTCCATACTAATAAAACACACTATTGTTTAGAAATGCCGTAAGTCATAGCACTCTGATTGCAGAATCTCATACGCTACAGTCCCGGAAACATCCTTGTAAGCGTCAGTTCAGCTCGTAGTTAATTGATTTCTTTAGTTGATCTTGAAAGATGACATGTGAATAGAATGAGAGTTTGTTTTAGAAAATTCGGTTGTTCCCAATATCTGTGTGGCAGCCAACTGGGCTGTGGTATCCTGTCAAAAAAACAACCTAAGGGCAGTTAACTTTTGCTGAAGAGATCAGGCAAGTTCCTGCACAACAAAATAATCTTCTCCTTCTCCCTCACCACCGTGAGGGCCCATCTATTGCCAATAGTTATTCGTAACAACTTGGATCTGACTATCGGTTGCACTTCTTTCAACATAAAATTTGAGTAGAAATGGTCGATTGTAGTAAAATTTAAAGCACAACTTCAAACATTCATAAGAAACATACTCGTCCGTATGTTTACAAAATGTACACAGAAAGAAAATCTCTTTGCCCAATTTGTTTAATATCCGTTAAAAATCCATTAAATTAATTACAATTTGTTTAATTTGGCTGTAATAAGAAATTGCAATTAATTGCCATTTGCCATAATTAAAAATTTAATTATATTAATTAAACATTTTGTTATACCAATTAAATGTTTTATTTAATCAATTACAAAGCTCAATTAAGTTATTATCTTTTCTGTGTACAGGTATTAATTTTTTTGGTATTTTGTTTTATTTCCCATTTTGTTTTTGTTGTTATTGTATTGCTATTAATGAACACGCGACCATGCGTCCTGTTTTAACAAATATTTATTTCATCTTCTATGAACTACATTTCCTTCCCTTGTTCAGGATTTGTTCATCATCGTTTGTCGATTGGCTGGCTGGGATGGCTGATTTGTTGCGTTGTGGTGATGACTACTGCCACTGAATGCAGCAAAACGATGATGGTTATTTAATCATCTTACTTAATGTTAGGAAATGTATTTCATTATTTATTAATCCAATTATCTCTTTTGCATTTCATCATAAAAGAAACTAAATGAAATAAAATAATGAATTAAATGCGAAAAAACAAAAGAAAGGAAAAGGAAAGACAAGTATTTGAAAGAAAATTAAATGTGAATGTAAAACAACAATAACAACACAACAATCGCACAAAAATCTATTAATTGGAAATGAAAGAGATCAACAACAGTTTTCATCGAAAGTTTGAAAGTTTAAAGTAGAGATGAAAATACTATATGATGACATTTAGTCAGATGAACACTTAAACAGAAGAAATATCATGGAAAGAAAATATTTACACTCAAATCGAAAATTTGCCAAATCTTATCAATGACGTCATCTAGATATTAAGTAAAAAATAATGTAAATGTGAAGAATAACAATATTTATTGGCTGATATAGTTTTTGTCAGGCAAAAGTCAGGCAATAAAATTGTACGATCGATTGTATGATCATCGGAACTGACAGTACAATGCCAGCACATACAATATTGTAATACCCGGCCGCCGTTTCTGCAAAATTTAAGATTTTTCCAAAAAAAAAAGTTTAATGACTCATCAAAAATATTGTTCTAAACAGAAAATCAAAAAAAAATTTTCCAATATTATTTCTGAACAGAAATGCTCTAAAATGTAAAAATTTTATCAAAAAATCTTTAACAACTTATCAGCATGAAATTTCCCTTAGAGAGGAATTTTTTCCAATTGTATATTTTCATAGGAAAATCATTTAAAATTTATTTATTTAAAACTTAAGAAATAAATTTGCTAAAAAAATAGCGCAAAATTTTAGAAGCAAAATTCTCTGGTTAAAAAATTTCCCTAAAGGGGAAATTTTTATTTTTAGGAGCGATTTTTTTTTAAATGAAAACAATTTTTATTTATGATTGAAAGGGGAATACAAATTAGAAAAACTAAGAAAAAATTCCCAAATTTAAATATTTTTTTATTTAAAAAAAATTGTACACAATTTTATGTAGTGGCAACTATTGTATAAAATTACTAAAAGCAGTCCTAAGTTTCCCATTAGGCAATTTTTTTATCTTGCAAGATTTTAAATATATTTAAAAATATTTTTAATAAAATATAAAATTATAAAAAATATTTATTCAAAATTCAGATTTTTAGCATGAAATTTCCTATGGCAAGAAAATTAATTAATCAAGCATATGGTTTCTTTATTAATGGGAAATTTTTGCCGGTAAAACATTTTTTGTACAAAAAATCCATTTCGATAATTCTACCAGAACAGCTGCCAAGCTGATAATTTTCCGGACTGGAAAGTTTTTTAGCATAAAATTACATAAGAAGTAGGTAAAACTTTTATTATAGTTGGGTTTTTCTTTATTTAAATAACTTTTCACTTAAGATAATGCTGAAAATTACAAACTTTGTTGCGCTTAAATGAATTTTTTTTTTATTGATTTCACTGAAAATTTGCTCAAAAGTGTTGTTTAAATTTTAAACTTCCCCAGGCGGGATATATGTATGTATGTTGTTCAGTACAAATAGCCAATTTTAGTGCTAAAAATTTACTATTTATACGTATTTGATATATATTTCTCAAAAACAATAAAAAAACACGAATGAAATTTCCCCTATTGGGCAATTTGTATTTTAGATTAAAAAAGATAAGAACTTACCATAAGTTAGTCCCTTAATTTATCACGAGTTGTAGTTTTCTGTCACGTAATTTCAGTTTAGAGTCCATGAAATTTTTATTATGCTTCAGACTTCAATTGACTTTGTATTCACATGGTTGAGTTTTTCAAAAAATTCTACAATAATTGTTTTCGACTGTAATCTGTAAAGAAAATAGTTTTAAAAAATATTTTAAGTGAAAAAGAAAACAACTTGAACAAATATTTTAAATACAGAAATAACAACAATTGAAGAAAAACTTGATTTATGTGCGAGAAAGTGCTTTAGGAAAAATGCACCTCGACCAACAGCCCACTCGATTTTTTTCTTTTCAAATTCTAATAAACGATTATGAGCGGCCAGAAATTAAAGAATTTTCAAAACAAATAAATCAAACGGACATTTAACCTACGAAAGAATTTCTGTTTACAAAAATAAAAAGACTTTTGGATATTCGATATTGTTCCGATTTGATCAAATTTAAAATGAAAGTTGGCCAAAAAGTTTAAACAAAATGATGACAACAGTCTTATCGGACAAACTGGTTATTAGGGAATTTCAGAAAATATGTCTATCAAATATTCGCCAACTCAATGAACAACGTTTTATTGCTATTTAAAACAAAAGAGCTTAACAACTTTTCTAACAAAAATGTTTGTTGATTCAAAGCAATTATTTTCTAGCTGCGCGCTCATACTGAAAATTCATTGATTTAGCGAATTTTTTCAAGTTGTTTAAAAAAAGCATTTCTTTAGGGGAATATCTTTTGCGCCTTATGACTATCGGAAATCGAAACATACAACACAACGAAAATGCCATCTAAAAGATGTATTAACTCAACAGATCAAACATTTCGGTCTAACCTCTTGATGGACCAAAAGTACCTCAGCCTACAACCAATACGATGATGCCTGTTACAAGGAGGCGCGCCTAGGCTTGTTGGTTCCCGTGGTGTTGACTCAACAACATTTATGCATTTGCTTACTATAATTTTGGCGACGAGGACAAGCGAGACTCCCCTAACCAAAAAGCAGAGCATAGCTTACAAAATGGTATCACTCTGACGGAATTTAATTCCACATCTACTGGACAAATCATGGACAGAGTTAGAAACGAGAACATAAAATCAAGTGTGGCAATCGAGCCGCTAATTAATAGGATCAAGTGAAATAACCTAAAAAGATTTAAATGTGTCTATAGTATGACAGAACCACAAGGCTTTTAATGGCTGGTTTATGAATTATTTGACGGCGCGGTTCAAAATAGAGCAAACAGAAGACCACGAAAAAACTAAAGTTGAATGCTGGGGCTTAGAATTTGTCTAGACCGAATTTCAGCATTCTCATAACTGCGATATTTGTGGATCCAATAATGGTGATGTGACAGAGTTCAGCTTTGTTTTTGCGAAACCGAAAATAACACTTCGTCTACTTGAGAGATTTTTATACATACCACGTACACAAGAACACTTGTGAGGAGGCAGTTTGTCAATGCTTTCTGATTGAAGTGTTCCTTTTCCATTATTCTCAATGAACTTTTCATTATATCTGCTTATAAATATTATTCCATGCGCCTGACTTGAGATCCTGTTTGGCAACAAAAATTTATGGGTTTTATTGATCAAAAGCCCCCATCTCTGCATATTCATTTATTATCTCTTTTATTTCCTCTTTTCTGTCTATTTTTGGGGGTTTTTTTATGTTTTTTGTTGGTATATTTTTTATTAACAAAATCATTAGGATTATTTTCTACCCACACAATATTTTTATAGTTTCTTTTCTTCCAATATCTGGTGATTTATTTCGCTGTTGCTATAAAATATATACATATGTTTGTATATTTGTAGGTAGGCAGAGTACGGACGGTATTTATATGTATGTTTATAAAATTTATATTGTATATAATATCCAATTAAGGTTAAAAGTTACGAATTTCAGTTTCGAAAATGTCACCAAAAACAGGAAATCGGTTCAGAATCGCCACATAAACGAACGCATATGACAATTCAGCGATGGCTTATCTCCTGCCGTAATAAATAATATACCAATTTAGTGCAAAGTTTTAGCTCATTGTGCTCATTGTTCGGCAGATAAAGTGCCTCTTCACAGTTAATTCTCCCTCGTTTGGTGGCCAATTACGAGATGACCCATTCAATAAACTGCCATCCATACGATAAAATAACACCAGATCGTCCGGGAACACGAGACGCGCAATTCCTCGCTGGAAATGAAATTCAACATTAAAAGTAGCTGATTTTGTATGAACAAATTGAATATAATAAACTTTTTGAAGAGTTTGGCGTATAGTTCGCTCAGCTGTAGCAGGTGGAAGGCCAACATGCTTGGCTGGATGTTGAAACAGTCTTCAGTTGCCCCCAAACCAAAATATTTTCCTCGCCTAGAGTCCATTTCTGGCGACCTTTCTTTAGAAATGGAAAAGGAAAGCTTAGGCAAAAATTCAGTTTTCGCTTAAATTTGCCCGCAACGAAATGCCTTTTTCCGTTTCCCGCATAAGAGGCTGGCAACCGACCAATTCAGTCAGATTCATTTGCATACAGAAAATTTTGATTACATCTGTAGAAGAGCCATTTAGTCTTGTTTCAAAATCTGTAGAAATTATTCAAAAAAAATTCAAACACACACACACACAAACACACACATACATACATATATAAATACATACACATGTACATCATCAGAAAAATCTTTGTATGTACAATATATATATAAAATACATAATAACATGAATCAGTCACGCGCCTCATTATTTAAAATTTCGGATACCATTTTCTATATGCGAGTGCTCTTTTATCGTCTTGAAAATAATGAACGAAGAAACAAGAAGTCGACGAACACGAAAAACAAACACAAAAACAACATGAACATGAACACTAAGAGAAGAAAGAACACAACCAAAGAATATAGAATGTCTTATGATGTTTTCATTTCATGTTGGTTTTTCATACTTTTCAAATAAAACAAGAAAAAAAGGAGATAAAAAGCCAAGAGAAAAACTTTGGCCACTTTTTGGCAAGAAGCCAAAATATCTGAAGAGACCAGCAAGAACCCAAAAATCGTAAAAAAGTGATCGCTCGAAAACGTTTGTTCGTATAAAAGAAAAACACACACACATACATACATGCATACATATGTACATATTTAAGGTGATTTTTAATGGCCGTTGGGCTCATATTTCAAATCTTATAGTTTCCCCGAAACATGAAAACGATCTGCATCAGCGTTATTCAATATCTGTTCTGGAAGAGCCCTGTTGGCAAATGGTTTTTCTATATAGAGATTTCAATTAAAATATTTCTTTCGAATCGGCTTGAAGGAAAGAAAGAAAAAAACATTCGACAGCTGAAACTATAAAAGTCTGTTGACATTTTCCACTTTGCGTCGTGTTTAATGTTTCACTTTTTTGTCTTTTTGGACGCCATTTACATTTTTCTTTGTGCAACAAAAACAGATGCATACTAGTATACAAATAATTGCAAAGATATTCATGGCACAGTGGTTCGTAACAGATAAAATTTGTTAAATAAAAAAAATTTATAGAAATGTTTTATTATATAAATTTGTTATTAAAATTTGAAAAAAAATTGTTATGTAAATGTTTCATTTCTCGCACAGTGTTCCGCAATAAAAAAAAGATTTTGCAAAAAGAATTATGAAAATTTTTCAATAAAAAAAAAATTTAAAATTATTTAAACAAAATTGTTCATTCACTGCACAATGGTCCGTAATATACAATTTTTTTTAAATAAACATTTTTTTATTGAAATTTTGCAATAAAAAATTTTCTAAATATAAAAATTTGGTATATAAATGTTTCTTTCGTGGCACAATGGTCTGTAGTAGGCAAATTTATCATAAAAAAATGTTTTACAAAAATTTTTGAATAAAACATTTCTAGAAAAGAATATCCATGGTACTGTGGTACGTAATAGATGCTTTTTTTAATACGAAAAATTTTTATTGAAATTTTGCGATGTAAAAATATTTGCCAAAAAAAAATGTATGGCACTGTGGTCTAAACAAAAGCATTGTATAAGAAAATTGTCAAAGAAAAAACTTTAAATATTTAAAGAAAATTTATATATTTTTAAGAAATATTCATGGTAAAAAACTTCTAATAGGAAAATTTTCAAGAGTATAATTTCTTCATTAAAAATTTCCTTTTATTTTATGATTTTATAGATATTTTACCAAAAAATCTTTTGAAGAAAATATTTTTTTATAGAATTTTTTTTTTTTCATTAAAAAATTTAATTGTTTTATTTGCTATTCAAAGTTGGATGGAAATTCGAGAAAAATTTCAACTTGGGCCACTGTGTTTGCAGATTCAGTTAATTTCGTAGCACCGCAAAGGAACACAATCCCATCGATGCTGCATCCAAACACTTGAATCGAAGAAGAGCGAGCCGCTGCCTCGCCGACATCAGTTCGTGTCTTTCTGTCGGTGTTTATCTGGTGTCGTATAGACAACAACTACAACAGGGGAAGCCATTAGTTGCAGGTATACATACACATGTATATGTGTGTGTGTGAAAGTGGTGCATCATCATCGCCAGCGGCAGCAGCAGCAGCGGAAAGAATTTTGTGGCAGCTGATTTTTCTACAATCGTTTTCAAATTCTTTCGTCTTCTTGTTTTGAAAATTGTTTTCAAAAACTATTTCATGTCGTTTAGTGTATTTTTTTTCTTGGCTTCGGGCCAAGTTTATACATATTTTTCTGAAAACTTATTGGCCTTTTTTATTTTTTAAATGAACAAATATTAAGCAAGAAAACAAGAACTTATTTCGTTTTTGTACTGCATTTTTATCTTTTGAGGCGAACAAAAAAAGTTTCAACAACAAAATTAAAACGTTTTTTGTTTCAAAACTTCAGACTCTGGCAGACTCCGCAGAAGTTTATACGCTACGAAAACTCTAGTGGTTTTCAGTTTTTAAGTATAAATAAAATTAATTTTTTTTTAATTTGAACTACGAATCGTTTAAAAGTTTTTTTGTACGATTTTTTATGGCAAACATTTTCTTTGATTTTTTTCCATAAAATATTATTTTATGGAAATTTCATAGTAAAATTAGCTGTTAAGGCTTAAGATCTACAATATTATAAATTTTTTTTTTAATATTAATCGAAATAACTCTAATTAGAAATATTAGAAATATTTTCAACAAAGCTTTTGTTTATTGGAAAACTATTTCATTAAATATTTTCTATCAAAAATTGCTAATAAAAACTACCAATCAAACATGTTAAATTAAATATTTTTTATAGAAATACATTCTATAAAAATATAAAATTAAAAATCAAAAAACATGGATAAAAAATTGATTAAGTCATAAATATTTCTTTTAAAATTTTTGTTATTAAAATTTTTCCGCAGAAGTTTTTTAATTAAATTGTTTGTAAATAATTTTAAAATTATTTTTAATAAAAAAATATTTTATTAATAACTTTTTAATTAAAACTTGTTTTGTTAATAATTGTTAATAAAAAGGTCTTTATTAATAATTTGCATACAAAAAAAATATTCAACAATTTTTATTTAAAACTTTTGATTAATAATATTTAATAAACATTTTTTTTTTCTTAAGAATGAATTTTTTTAATTCATAATTTTTATTTAAGAAATTTTAAATCAAAACAAAATTTTCCCCCCAACATTTTTATTAAAATGTATCTATAGAAATATTTAATAATTTTTTGTTTTAAATATATTTATTTATGTTTTTTTCTTTTCTCATTTTTTCATTATACATACATATGTATGTATGTACGTAGATACATAAAATGTTAATTTTTTTTTTTTTTGTACAATATAAAATTTTAATTTGTTTTATATAAAACTAGCTGAACCCGGTGTGCTTCGCTACCACCGTCGTTATAAAATAAAATTAAAAGTATTTATGCTTTAGGATATCCCACGCCCCTTTGTCCAATCAAAACTATTACCTATTATTCCTTCCAGAGTCACAGTAACATCCTGTGAAAATTTCAGGAAGATCGGTCCAAAGGTTTGGCCGGCCTACTTTTCATTTTCATATACATACATACATATATATGTAGATATAGAAGAAGATAGATGGATAGATAGATATTTTATACAAAAATCTTTATTTGTTTTTATATAGAATGTTTTCCATAGAAAGTTTTTCGTAACGAACAATAAAACAAACAGATTTTCAATGCAACCATTTTTTTTCCAGAGAAACACAAACAAGAGAAATCTGCAGATGAAGGTACGTGGTAATGAATTTTTTTCTTTTTTAGAAATTGGATTCAAATGTGTTTGCTGGGGTCATGATGAAGTTGTGAAAATGTTAATTTAGTCCATAAAAATTTATGTATTTTGATTTGCACTTGAATGTTGCAGCTGGCCACCTTGATACTTACTCTGTTTTATGGCGTCCTCTGTGAAAACACCGCTGCAACCAGCAACGATCTCGTGAGCAAAGCATCCTGCCTGTGGTTCGTAACTGTACTAACCGATTTGAACACATTTCACGATTAGATGGCGCTTTTCAGTCACAAAAAGGAAATTTTTTCCAACCCAACACTAAAATATTTTTTCTACTTTAAATTCATTTGCTAAATTAAACAGATGTTAAAAATATTTTGGGAAATTTTTTTTTGTTTACATTTGTCAGTCGTATGAAGAGCGGGAGAATGAAACGCTCGATATCAATGATGCTCATTTAATATAAACAAAATAATTGGTTGAAGCAGACTGCAAATTGTAGCACAATACTCTAAAAACAAATCAGTGGCATTTGAAGCTGATTCAGCCCGCCAAGTGAGGTTTTCAAATCGAATCGTTACAATTCAGCTACAAAAATTGTTGTGCAGAATAAAAATAAAATCTGAAATGCAAGGCACTTACTGACAATTTCTTGGCATTTTTTCAAGAGAAATTAAAAATTAAATTTTAATGCAATAAAACAACAAAATTTCGCAATTCAGCAATTGAAATTAAATTTTAGTGGAGCATCACATTTCGTTCTGTTAGCAATCTCGCCATTGTATTGATAAGTTTTCAATGTTTAGTTGTTAAAATTGTTAATAAACTGCAAAATTCAGCAATTCAGCTGGCTAGATTTTTCTCCTTAGTCAATAGCGGCATTATCTCGATAAATTGTTAATGTTTAGTTCTTAAAATTACTTATTAAGTAATATTGATGAGTTCAGCAAATGGGAAGAGATTTCATTCCATAATTTCATATTCAGCTTGCTGAATACCTTCTTTTAAGCATTGACAACATGAACTCAACCATTCAGCTAACTGCATAATACTATGCATTCGATTTAAGCAGATTTTAAACAGGAAAGTAATACTAAAAGACATATTAAATTTTTTACAGCTGAATATACGTATTTTCGCATTAAAAAATTTGTCGCACAAATGAATGTGAAAGAAAAAAAGAGTTGGGAGTTCTGGTTTTGAGACGAATTTAAACGAATGATTTCAATGAAAATGAAGCACTCTACGCCATCTGTGAACCCCTAAAGGACTCTCTTTTTTATAAAAAAAAATGCTGAATAGAATTGTAATGAATTAATAGATTTGTAATAAGTTGTGTGTGTATATTTTTATATTAATTCTTTTTATATATATATTTTTTTTATTAATAATTTTCCCATTTTTCATTTAAACATATTTCGCTTTCTTTTTTACACCAACAGAAATCACTTAAGAGCAAATTAATTGGTATCACTTGGCTTGATTTGTTAAACACACACACACACACACACTCACTCACACAATTCAAGAGAAATTTTCTCGCAGAAAACTTTTGTTGATCATGTGGCTATTTTAAACAATTTTCATTTTAACTTATTTTTTTGCAAACTATTTTTGCAGATTTTTTAATATTTTATTTATATAAAAAAAAACTGCAATTTTTCATCGATTTTATATATATGTACACAAAATTTATATTCATATAAATCGAAATGAACTGATTTTTTTTTATTTTTATTAATTTTTGTTTCTTTTGTTTTCAATATTGACGTCCTTCGTGGATATTTTTAAACCATATTTATAAATAAACATTTTCATACTCAGTTGTGTTGTTTTGCATCACTGTAAAAATATGTTTACACATTTCTTTTGCTTCAAAAGCATAATTTAATTATTCGCGATTATTGAAATTGGCTGGTTTCTTCTTACGATTTGAAGATTTTTAACGCGCGCGTTTTTTCAAACATTTTTGCTGAATTTGTTGCACTCAACTAGACTTTTGCCTTATGAATTTGTGTTACGAATACTTCAGCTTGTACTGCTGCTGATGATTGCGATGGTGCTCAGGATGATGCTGTTTGGTCGTGGTGGTGTTAGTGTTGGTGATGGTGGTGGTAGCGATGATGAAGATGAAGATGACGATGACGATGATGGTTGTTGCCGCTCTGTGCTTCTGTTCTGTGCGCGTATCGTTTTATTTCATTGTACTGTCTTGTATTGTTTTGGGCCATTTTTAATTTTAGAGGTAACCCCAAAATACCCACCAACCACAATTAAATGTTCTATAAAAAAAAATCACTTTCAAATTTTAAACAATTTTTTCTTGTGCTTTTTTTCTTGTTTGCTTCTCATTTTGTTTGATTATTTATAAAAATAACAAAAAGAAAATCGGCAAAACGATGGATGAATTCAAGTAGTAAGAATATAAATTTTTATTTTTAAACCTGTTAAAATACACGTTCGAGAAAAAGCAAACAAAAAACACATTCCCAGCTTAAGAGATAAAACTTATAAAAGAGAAAAGTTGATTGTTTTTTTTTTAATTAAAAGAGATAAGAATAAAAAAAATATTACGATTCACAGAGAAAACCGTGCAAAGCATTAAAATTCAACTGGCTGAATAAGGCTTTCAGCAATTTAAGGCTAAATTTTAGAAAAGTCAGTTGGTGAAGTGAAGAGAAAATACAATTCAGCTATTTAATATAACAATTCAGCAAATTCAAAATATGGTGTGAAAATTCTTTGACTTAAGTAAAAGTTAGTTTTTACAGAGAAATTAGTACTCAGCTGGCGAAGTTTTTTCTTGCGATTTACAAGGAAAGTTATGCCAAATATTAATATTCAGCTGAATAAGATTCTCAAGAGTCTCAGAATAAATGAGCAGCAACATTTTACCCCGCTGAATAGACAACATATCATATTCAGCGGGAAGAATTTGCCATTTATATTAGGAGAAAGCCCGCTGAATAAGTTAAGCACTATTCAGCGGGCTGAATTTAGAGTATTTCTCAAATAAATTAATATTTGCAAACAACTGAAACAACTGAAAAAGAAACTGAAATTTTTTTGCAATTGTAATTCCCATAAAAATTGTGCGAAATTTTGCGGGTGTATGTTTTAGTCTTGTTTAATAAATTGTCCATCAGTTCCTTAAACCCACTTTAAAAAAAAATATTTTTATGCACATGTTTACATACATTTAAATGCATGCAAATATTTTAATAGATATAGAATTAATTACAATTTAAATGTGTCTTATCACAAAATGAGACACCCAACAAAATTATCTATAACTCAATATCATAAAGTGCAAAGCCAAAATTATTTAAATTATCAGCAGCATCACATTAACAACAACCACATTAACAACAAAAAAAATTTGTTTAAATCAAATCGTATGATTGCAAACGCTTTTACTTATTAATGGAAAATATTAATTATGATTTTCAAAATTCGGCACTTTGTTAATTTTTTTGTTTTCAATTTTAAAATGTTTATATTTTATTCAGTTTTTTCAATTTTCAAATATTTTAAGCACCAGTTAAACTATTTTTTTTATTAAAGGATTCCTTGCGAAGCCTCCGTATTTTTTGTCCTTAAAGTTTGATTGCCAATTTGATGGGAACCTTTTGATCGTCTTGTTTGTTTTACACTGAACAATTTTGCTTGTCTTTAATCTCTGTTTGTGGCATGAAGATCATGTGTATATTTAGTATAACGATCGGAAATTATGATGTTGATCATCTCTTTTTCTTTTCTTAAAATAGTCGTCTTTCGAAAAAAAAAAATACAGAAACAGCGACGAACGAATTGTATTTTTAAACTAAAACCATCAAAACGCTTGGTAGTTTAACATGAAATGAAAACCGAATGTTTTACAAATTGTTGGCGATATTTAAGAATTTTTTTTATTTTAATAATAACAAGTTTATTGTTTCATGCCTGCAATATACTCAATTCAGCCAGCTGAATTAACTGTTCTTATAAAAATGTTTCTCAGCAAAGAGCATTTAGCTGCAATAACCTTTATTCAGCCAGCTGAATCTAAGATTTAAAGCGAAACTTATAAGAAAAATTAAGCATAGAAGTTTTGTTGCGTTTCTGCATCAAATCAGCCTCGCTGATTTTAGTTTTAAATCGAAATTTTCATTGTTTTTATACAAAATGTATCTCATTAAAAGAGCATGTAGATGGAATAACCTCTATTCAGGTAACGGAATTCGGTTTTTAAAGCAAACCCCATCATAAAAAGTAATATTTGAAGTTTTACTGTATTTCTTCATCAATTCAGCCCAGCTGAATTTGATTTGATTGTAACTCAGACGAGAGCATTTAGCCAGCTGAATCTAGATTTTAAAGCGAAACTCATAAGAAAAATTAAGCATCGAAGTTTTTAAGACTTTCTGCATCAATTCAGCCCAGCTGAAGTTGACTTCAAATCGAAATTTTCAATTTTCTTATAAAAATTTATCTCAGAAAAGATCATTTAGTTATAAAAACCCCTATTCAGCCAGCTGAATCTAGGTCTTAAAGCAAAATTCATAGCAAAAATTAAGAAGAGAAGTTTAGCTGCATCAATTCAGCATTTTCATTTAGTTTGCATGGTTTTGAATACAATTCAGCAAAGCGAACTTTTATACATATTGATTTATTTTCCATAAGTTTTTGAGCTGAATATAATCCGAGTTTATAGTCCTGCAATTGTTTGCTTCGTTCTTTCCTGCGTAGTAGCGACTTTTATGGGCAGATCCTTGTGTTTAGCAATTTCTTTCTTTCTTTCAGATACTTTAAGTCATATTTTTCTCAACATAATAATTGCTTACGGTCAGCTGAATTGCTTTGCAAACTTGTTGATAATGTGGGCAAAAGAAGAAACAAATGTATTTCAGTGCACCACCACAATCAAGCGCTCAAGAAAATTTCGTTTAAATGAATGTGTGCGTTTCTTTATAGATTTTTAAATTTCCATTACACCATCTGGTTATTTTAATTTTCCAAATCGGGCATGTTATGGGCGGCGATACGTTTTCTTCGTCTCTGGCAAAGCAACAATACGAGTATTTTCGCATTTTCTTAGAACAGAATGCGAATAAAAAAAATAACGAAAATAAGAAGTAATCGTGTACTTTATTTTTATCCACCCTCAATGCTAAAGATATTTATAATTTAAAATTCATAGCAATTGAAAAGAATTGAATAAAATAAAAATTGGCTCTGTGCATTTGGAAAATTAGCACCCATCATCATCATCAACAGCAACACTTTTACTTAAAGGAAAAAAAAAATCGCTCCAGAGTTTTGGCTGTAGAACAACTCAGGAACATGTTTGTTGCTCGCCAACAACTCAAGGCAGATATAAAAAGAAATATCTCGTACATAAGGATTTATTTTTGGAACAAAATACAATTTTATTTTTATTAAATTTTTTACTTTGAGACTAAATAAATTTATAAATTGCTGTTTTGTTAACAATAAGACGGACAGAGAGTCGAAGGAAGAAATGAAAAACAAAATAACAAACAACATTTTAAACAAGAAACAGGAAACTTATTTTTAAAATTAAAAAAAAAAAATAATCATAAATTCTCACATACATAAAAAACAAATTGTTTTATTTTGATTGAAAAAAAGCAATCAATACAACTGGCTGGATATAATTTATTTATTTATTTTATTTTATTCATATTTATATTACAATTAAAATTATAATAAACTAAATTAAAAAAGAAAAGCACCAGCAGTTAATGTCTATGGGCTGGTGGCTGAATATAAAACACACACAGTGTGGCTTGGATTTTCAGCTTTTTTTTTTTAATTCCCAGAGAAGTTGCTGTCAAATGATCATAAATCTTACTTTAAAAATAAATGCTGGCTACATATTATTCACTCATTCAAAGCGAATAACGCGCTAAGCACTGGAAACGTTGCTGCAACACCAAAACCATTTCGATGAGGCAATAATATCGTTTGTACTTGTTGTTGAATGCCACACCTGTCCGCAGCTACTGAATAAATGCCAGCCGATTTGGCAAATATAGCTTAACACTATGGCCACCATCAATTATCAAAGGACGGTAGTGGATTTTGGCAGACTCTGTACAGAGCAGTGATCTAAAGCCCCACCAGCGCCCAGTTACGGATTAGTTCACATCACAGCAAAGAGGGACCGATAAACAGAGTTGTGGTTAATAATATACCAACGCTGTCAACTGTCAAGCTATAAACGTACTCGTTTGACAGACTTTCTCGTCAAACCGACTAGAAAAAAGCGCTAAGACGCTTAATTTAGCCATAAATCACGCATTAATCAACACTTTTAGGGTTTCAAACTGAAAATATCAATTTTAGTTTGCAAAACTTAAATTTTTTTCTTTCTGTTTTGACAAAACCTAATTTCTTATTAGTAATTTATTATTACTAAATTTTAGACAGTTTGCTAATTTTTTTAAATAACTGAACTCCTTGCACTTGATAAATTTTCCTATTACACTATATTCGTACTGTTCGCCAAAAATATTTACAACAATAAATAAAAAATTTAGTGTCATAAGATCTGAAGCCAACAATCATATCCATATACAACATGGAACGTCATGTTGGCAATGTTGGGTTTATTGATGTTTGGCTGTGCATTTGTCGACGGTATGTACAGCGTACCCTGAACCGTTAAATTCTGATATACTCATCCCTGCAATATAGAGTAAGAACAAACAAACGAAACACTACTCCGTCTTTTCTCTTTGCTACATCCCATCTCATCTGGTACAAGGCACTGCATATGTAGGAATCGACCACCGAAATAAAAAAAAAGTCCCTTTTGGAACCACTGAGTTACGGATTGCAAACAGATTTCTGTAAAAGAATCATCTAAAGCTGATAACAATGGGCGGCAAGTCTCCCTAAAATCAAACCAGAATTTTTTACCCTATAAGTTACATATATTTTTAAAGCTTTTCTTGTTATTGTATTTTAACTCAAAAGTCAATGCTTTGAAGCTAATTAAGCTCTGAGGATTTTAAAAGCTGGCATTATTCATTATGGCAACTTACAACACAACTGAGTAACGAGCTCAGTATGATTCTACCACCATCCTGATAAACATTAGATGACCCCAGAGAACTTCATTTTATGACAATATCCACCATCTATCGACTATATCCAGTTGTAGCCAAGTTTCTAACACGTTTACAGTGTACGAGTATGTATGAGATTAATATAACCCCAGCAACAAAAAGAAACTCCACCAAACTGCGGCATAGAAAATAAAAAGAAATCAATGGCGTCACAGCAGCACATACATACATACAATGTGCAACATTTTTTAGTTGTTTATTATTTTTTTCTTCGCTTTTTTTCTTTTTTGCTGATATAAAAGTATCACATGCTTAAGAAACGTGCATGAAATTATGATTATGTTAAGCAAAAGTGTTAAGGGGGGACCATCAAAAAGAGGACCTCAGAGTGATTGAAAGAACAGCTTAAAGCAAATTTTTATTCAAAAAAAATTAATTTAATTTACGGCTTTAATACTGAATACAATACAATTTTTATATACTTTTTTTTAGTATATATATAGGCCATATTTCAAGACATCTCATCATTGTCACACGGAGCCGACATGAAAAACCTCTGCATCTTTATACTGTTTTTTTTTTTTTTTTTTTGGTGTTAATAGACAATTATCCTTTTCCAGACATAAGACAATAAACGGAGCTCATGAATATCAATCGACAAGGAGTATATAATTTGTTTACAACGAGTTAATCAGATTACGATGACGACTCTTCGAATAGGAAGGGGGGACTTACTCGTTGTACACATGTATCAGTAAATCTGTGTGGTTTTCCGGCTTCCAAGATTGAAGAGACCGCTGAAAGAACGAGGTTTTGCCACAATTGAGGAATTAGAAGAAGAATAGCTAAGGAAGCTGAAGGATATAGCAAACATCAGAGCTGCTGGTACAAGTGCATTATATCTGAGGGAAACTAATGAATGGAGAAATATTTCTGGAGAAAAATTTAAGTTCATCTAATTTTTTGAACAGACCTTCACAATAAATTATTCAATTAATTTGATTAGTTTCCAATAAAAATATCTATGTATTTTAGATGATGTCTAAAAAGCTGGGCAACTTTTCGACCGATTGCTGGTAGCATTTTCACATTAGATGATGTAGGCAACTTAGTTGCGCAAGTCTCTTGCCAAGTACGCGCATATCTGTACTTAAAAATCAGCAATTCTTCACCTTTTATGTGTCACAATTATAAACACAAGGCTTCGGCAAGAGACTGGCACAGCTAAGTTGCCCCCTTGCGAAAGCGCTCTAAGCATACGAACGCAGTCGTATCTGGCAGGTGTTGAATCCTGTGCCCCACGAACCGTTAGAGGCTGTTTTGTGTGTGTGCTGTGACTTTGCAAGCACATGAAGAACTCGGTGTTTCTGGAACGATACTTTACCAGTTTGGCTTGATACTGATTTCGTTAAATGAATTTTTCGCCATATAGAAACTTTATGGCTTAGAATGTCTTCATTATGGCTCTAGTGTATTTTTGTATGAACAACAAAGTTCGTTATATCGGAGTTTCTCTGTATATGGACTATACGATCAAGTTGTCATAAATATACATAATTTATTTTTAGACATCATTTAACACACACGGCCGCAGTTAATCTTAAAACAATATGTGCGTAATTATTCATTAACACATTTGAACGCGTTAAAACAGAAGGAAATAATCAAAAGCATTCTAACGATTAAACATCATTAAATTTTATATTAACTTGTGGGTGGCACTTAAATGCGGCAGCCTGTGTTGTGTTGGAGCCAAACTGAGCCTGTCTTGGCACGACAGATGACCACCCACAGAGCTGCCGATGGTCAAAACAAAAGCATTAATTCCCATTTTTATTGTCTCACTTAATAAGTACAAAATGTAAATATGCCGTTTTGTAGTTACTTAAATACTAAATCTAAAATCTAGAAGCACAGCTGTGCATAATGGAAACAAACGAAGCAATCTCCATGTTTATTGTTTCAAATCAGTACAAATATGCCAGTTTGTAGTTATTTAAATACTAGTCTATGTTAAGTTTCTAAAAAAAGTATTGGATAAAGTCTAGAAACAGACATGTGCATGGTGGAAACAAAACCAGCAATCTCCATTTTCATCATCTCAAGTAAATCCAAATACGCCACTTTGTGGTTTTTCGAAAACTAATCCAAAGTAACTTCCTAAAAGATTTATTGGGTGAAGTCTAGAAACGGACATGTTCAAGGTGGAAACAAAAGCAACAAACTCCATTTTTATCGTCGCAAATAATAAGTAAGTGTAGAAATTTAAATCCTATTCAGAATTCAGTGGCTGAATTCTAAAAACACATAAAGAGGATTTATTATATTTTTGTTAATAAATAAAAAAAAAATGGAGTCGGCAGCCTGTTTTTACAAAACACAACCTGATCTCATTTTTCCACCAGATAAAACAACAATAAATTGTAAATATCTTTATAAAGATGCCGTCGAAGTTGTTGTTGCAGCTACAAGTATCGAATATAACAAATCAAATTGCCAGGGACGGAAATAATATTCAATGGCAGATGCGAGTTACTGACACATCTGTGTAGCATTAAAAATCGTCTAAAACTAAGGCAGTCTTGATTGTGATCTTCTATGGGTCTGCTTCCCTATCTCGTACATTAACGTTCGCATACATTTTTAGCTAAACATTAAAATTTTGGCCTCTTTTACTCGTACAGATCAGATTTGTTATTTTTTGGTTTATTTTTCCACCTCAAATACATATATTTTGATATCACGATTGTTGGCGAGCATTAACGTTCGAGATAATGAAACGGCCTGTTAAGGCAATTATAAAAAAGGCCAGCAAAGAATGTACCAACAACCTGGCGAATACATTATCACAGCCGTGGACAGTACGATGCATCGATTCTGAAGCTTTCAATAACTTCGCGCATTTTGCATTCTGACTGGGACGGACGGCCGAACAAAATTTAACTACATGCCGGTACTCAACCATAATACGAGTATAGCCATAAGTAGCCTGTGGCCCGCCTCTTCAGCTCAGAATGGTTATATCTGTTTTGCATAGGCTTTTGGACCCGCTTCAAGCCTTCAATTTAATGGGACATCATATTAAGAAAATTATCGTGTGAATTATTTTTAAAATTCGCTTAACTTTAAGAACTACAAGAAAAATATTAATTCATCAAGACACATAGTTAAATTTTTAGTTGATTTTATTCAGTTCGCACGCACTGAAGTGAGACTTTGATAAAACCAGTGCTTGGTAAAACAAGGATTTTATTGAAGTCCTTAAGCTCGAAACGTATTAAGGGAAAAAACTTCAACATTTTAAAGGAGGAAAGCAAATTGGATGCTTTAAATTTATGTTTTTCTCTTCTTCTTTTTTTTTTCTTTATGCTGGAAAATTATTAAGGCTGTAAAAATTCTACCCACACTCCTGCACCAGCCAACTTCAAACAAACAATCAACTCCCCAATTATCCAGTCTTTGGTTGTGGACCATTTTTTTTTTTTAATCAAACGAGCAATAAATTTATTTTTATTGAGTTGTTTAATTATTGAAGTGTTATGCATCACTTTACGCCCACGTCATCACCACAACAACCCAGTTGACCAAGTTGGCATTCAAGAAAAAAATTCGGGGGGGTCGTTAAGTTGGTGCAAGATGTTTCTAAAAATCAAATTGTTGTTGTTGCGCAAAAATTGAATTGATTTATTAACTGGTTTTCGTAATTATTAAGTATTTGCCTATTAGCCAACTTTAGACACAATTGGAGATCTGTAACTACTAGTTTTTCTAGAGCTACTACTTAACACAAAATCGATATATAGACAGCTGGAAAGTCTGCAACAAACATCTAATTTGATTTCTTTTAACTCGCGAAAATTAACAGGTTTCAAATTGTTGTCAAGGCAGAGCTCAAGATTTTATATTTCGTTATTTTTGCCACAAGAAAAAAAAATAGAGACGAAAATATAAAGAGAATAGAAACGTTTACGGTCCTGTATGACCATCTGGTTTAAGAAAACGAAAAAAATCTTAAGTACTAGGCGTGAAAGCAGCACCAATTACATAAATATGTAACTAATAAGGTGGGGCTGTTTGGTAAAATATTTCTCCAGAATGGTCAACTGGTATATTCCCATACACACACACACACACACACAAGCACATACTCACTCACCTGTGCATTATTTTATACACAAGTTTGCGATTAATTGTGTACATTAACGTTTGTAATTGTATTTATCACTGTTTTACGATGGTTTTTTTTTCCTTTTTCTTTTGCTTTTTTTCTAAAATTCGATTTTCATCCAGCATCAACCATTCGTTCATTCATTCAAGCATCCTTTTCGAAACACCTACACACACTTTCTTGCAGCTTCGCTAATGAGAGCTTTCACATGAAAAAGAGGAGCCAGTAATCATTAACCTGTGTACAAGATTATAACTGTAGATGTGTGTGCTGGTGTGCGTTGGTATATTTGTGTGGCTTGGTCTTGTTGTGTACTCAAGTCTACACACACTATTGAGCTGGAAATATGTGTTGAACCATGAAAAAATTATTAGGTGAAAAGGAAACTTTATGCTGTCAAATTAAACTTTAATCAAATTCACTTAGTACTTATCAAAGGGGCAAGGGTAACGTGCGGAACTGTAAGCCTTTTGTACGTGTAAGCGTGTTTGTGTGACTGTGTTTGTAACTGTGGGCGTTATTATTTGTTTGTGTGCCATTAAAACATGCACACACAAATCCATACATACATACTCGTATATAAATTAGAAGGATATTAAAGAATTTTTAAATTTCTTACAATATTAATTTCTTTATCAAAGCGAAATTTTAAAATTTAGGGCCTTTTCTACGGTATCGAACGTTAACGTTCTCTAAGTCGTGGAACAACCGAAAACTGGTTTAAACTCAAACCAATTGATCTGGGTTACAGGATACCAGGAGCGAAAATGAAAACGCAATCGCCAAAAGTGCAGACTAAGGCGATTTTCACTGTGTAATAGTGTATTGCAATATTATGGGCAAGTTTTGTTATCCATTGTATAACTGCAAGTATGACTCTACCTCTCTTTCAGAGTCGATTGCATATTGAATTGATTGGTTAAATAATGACTCTGATATATCATTTGCTTAGAATGTATCCAGTTGTTTTGGACTAAGTATATACCCATTCCCTACTTGGTCGTCAACAGAAGACTCTTTTGAGGGGGACATGCACAAATGGTTAAATATTGAAACGATATTGAAGAACTTGTCAATTCCAAAATGTTTGTGAGTTTTGATGTGAGTGTTGAACGAAATCGATGCTAAAACTGTCTGGGAAAAAGCCTAAGAATATTGTCGGATGTACTGACTGGACATTATGGCTGTCATAAGCAGCCAAACAAAACGGGCATATCCGACTCGACCATTGGCAGATTCTGCTCTTGAGAGGAGAGAAGTCAAATGGACATAAACTGCTCCTTTGACCATCTCTGGATGATACCCTTCGTTTCTTCTAATGTCTTAAAATCTATCTACTTTCATAGAATCTAGAATCACGAATCAGAATAACTCCTGCTGAACACATCATTTTATTGCATAAACTGAAACAAAACTATTTTCTAAGCCAATCAACAATATTTTAATGATTCAGCACAAATTCTGTGATAGGTTCGCCATCAAATAAAGAAGTTCTATGATTCAGCGAATTATTTGACTGAAAACTTTTACAATAAATGTTCGTTAAGAAGGCAAAAAAAAAGAAGCTTCTTTTTAACATTATTGCTTTAAGGCAACATATTTTTCTTGGATTATTGGTTGCTGCAAGAAAAATTTTATATTATTAATATGAAAATATTACATGTATTCGTGAAGTTCAACAAGAAGCGTTCGTTATTGAATCCACAAAGAACAGTCATTATTTTGAATGTCAAAACAATAAAATAAATTAGTGTTAAAAGAAGTAAAAAAGAAATCACAATTAATTATGATTAATGAGCTTCCAACTATTTGCTAATTCAAATGTTTACGTGGCAACAATTTAAAAAGCATAAATAGAAAAAAAAACAGAACTAAAACACACACACACACACACACACACCGCATTTTAAAATCTGATTACCAGTTTGAAACTGAATGACTGAAATTAATTCTACAACAATTTACCGCAGCTACCGGTAACTCATACTCCGAACAGCAAGTGGCAAATATGGAAAACAGAACAACAACAACAACAACAAAAACTTTTTGCTGACTACCTGACTAACTGGCAGGATAGATGCGGCACTGGTTGGATAGATGGATGGATGGATGGATGGATACAAGGCTGGATAGATGAATATTTAGTTGGTTGGCTAATTGTTAAGCAACAAACATGACAACGAGCCTCACAGCGAACGTAGCCAGCCAAGTGCCTGCCTGCCTGCCTGCCTGCCTGTACTTGCCAATGCAGTGAAATGCATAATGAACAATAAAAACAAAAAAGAACTGAAAAACGAACGTATGTACTCGTACAACAAACCACCAGACCAACCAACTTATTTATCATGATGTTTGTGATTGTTGCAGCACGATGGAGTGAGTGAGTGGTGGTCAACAACATGAGGGCAATAAAGAAAACCAAAAAAAAACAAAAACAAAAATAACATATTTTAATATTTGCAACTTACATGTTGGTTGTAGTTGTTGGTTTTTTTTTTTTCTGCAAGAAAAAAATATTCAAGGACATCCGTTTCAAATGCGACATCAACTGACTTTAAATGACAATCAACATGCGGTGTATGACCTTAAGGCACCAGGTACGAGTTACAACAACGTTAATTTTATTACGGGATAGAAGTTTGCGGTGTAGTTTTGCATGAGTGTAGGACAGAGTGTGAAACAGGGCTGTACAATTGCCTACCAATTAAAAGGCCATAACAGTGTTGACAGAGTGTTTGCACAGTGGGACTGGAAGGTATTTAAGGAATTGCTTTGTAGTTCCTTTTACCACACAGTGGATCTGTTTTTGTATTTCAAACACTAAGTTTTATGCCATTAAAAAAAACTTTAATTGTCTTAATAATTCAAAACAAACAATTAAGATTTTTAAAGTTTCAGTATTCGTTTTATTTTATAGACAATATTTTATTTCATTTCAATTCAATGTATGTAAAAATTTTAAACTTCGTTACTACTAAAATGGTTGCAATTTTCTTTTGTTTTATTTCTGTGCTTGTAAAAACAAAAACAACAACAAAAAATATGTTTGCTGGCCACAAGGAGTGTTTATCTTTGTGTTTGCAAAATCGTTTTCAACAAAACGAATGCAACAACAAATATAATTAAAGTAGCAAAAATAACTGCTAAAGGAAAGCGAAATTAAACGTGAATACAACCAACAGTGTAACCAACTGACTGTCATTTCTACTCGTGACTGCTTTTTTTTTATTAAAAATATTTGCAGGTTTTTTTTGTTTCTTTTTGCTGGCAATAAATGCTGTCGTTAATATTTTGTTCTTACTATAACTTTTAGGAAAAGAGACGGAGAAAGAGCGAAGGGAAAATTTTGTATAAAATTTATGACAACTGCCTCTTATATTGTTTTATGCGGATTTTAATTTTACTATTTCTTACGACACAACAAAAATACGTGTAACTTAAAGTAAGAAAAATATTTTTAGTCACGATTTTCCTCGCAGAGCTTTCAAAGAGTTCATTCGTTTCAAAAACAAACAATTGAACTTTTCACTAAGAAATATATGTACATTTAAAAGTGCTAAAAAGTACATTTGTCAAATTTTGCTAAAATTCACTTTATTGATAATTAACATTTTTTAAGGCACATTTTCAAAGGTACCAATTTAAAAGGTAGGTTGTTTAAAAGCTAGTTTTCCAATAAGTACTTTTTTAAAATGTATATTTTTAAAAGATAGTCATTCAAAAACTAGTTTTTCAATAAGTACTTTTTTAAAAAAATATTGTACTTTTTTAAAATGTTTTTCAATAAGTAATTTTTTAATATGTACTTTTTTAATAGATAGTTCGACTAGTTAGCTGGTTTTTCAAAAAGTACCTTTTTAAAAGAAAGCCTTTCAAAAGGTACTTTTTTTAAAGAGTTGCTTTTTTAAAAAGTATTTTGTTGAAAAAATACTTTTCTAAAAGATATTGTTTTAAAAATAAATTATTTTAAAATGGTGCTTTTGTAGAAGCTGCATTTCTCAAAAAAGTACTTTTTAAAGGTACTTTTTTAAAAAGTACTTTTATAAAAAGGAAGTTTTTTTTAAAGCAAGTTTCGTTTGCAAGGTGACTTTTTAAGAGGCAACTTTTTTAAGCCACCTTTTCAAGAGGCACCTTTCTTTTAAAAAAGTACTTTCTTTAAAAGGAATTTTTTATATGGAACATGACTAAAACGTTTTTCTTAGGTTTTTTTTTTTTTACTTCAGAATAATTTTCACACTACGCTTCTGGTGACTCATTGAAACTCTTTAGCTTCAGCGAAATAGCGAGTTATGGCATTTTAACAGCTAACTCGCAATTACAACTCGGACGTGCACAACAAACACATTATTATGCCGGCACGCACACACTCGCGCTACTACATATTAATGGCACATTCATAAAATTTTTCGCAAGACGTATTTTACAAGGGCAAAGGTTTTTCTTGCTAAAAAATGTTCTTTGTTGATTTTGTTGTTGTTGCTGTTGTTGGATTGCTTTTTGTTTGAAAAGCGGAAATACCCATGTTCTTTAAACGAACAACATTTATTGAATTTATAATGCGGAGTGTAACGATTTGAATATTTTTCTTTTTCTTCAGACATTGTTTTGGTGTTAACGTGGATTTCTTTTATGTGCGTGTGATGGTAAAACTTTGTTTAAATTTATGGACGAATAGAAAAGTTCTTCTTCAATTTTTGTTAAAACCGTTGCTCAAAGAAAGGCAAAATGAACTTTGAACAGAATAAACAAGCGGATAATCGATGATGAGTCAAGGTTTGGAAGCCGAGTGGTGTCAATATCAATAAACTTGTGGAATTTCACAGAGTTATTAATTTTGTCATATACAAATTATTTGTGCTCTGACTTCAAGCTTGAAAAAACACTTAAGCTTGGAATTAGCAATGTAGCTGCATACGTCAAACTATAAACTGATCATATCAGATCTACATATATACATATATGTATGTATATGGTTGAGGTGACAATATTCTAACATCTTCATAGTATTGTGCATCTATCTATATATAATATTATTATGAAACTAGTGCACTTGAAAGAATTATGCTTTTGCTAAATTTACTGTGTCCAGAATATGACTCACCGCATTGGATATAAAAATAATATAAATAAATATATATATATAATTTTTTTGTTCAACAATTTTACGACATTACTTTCAGTGAACAGCCATAATATTGTCCTCAACAGCCATATAACTGTCGTATTATTCTCATGATCGTAGCCAACCACTTTAATGTTGTATTCAATCATATTGCATGATCTCGTGGTAACGATATGATGATATTATCATCGTAACAAATTATATAGAAACTGATTCCGTGGGTAAAATAGGGTAATAATTTGTGGCAAGGAGAAAAACATACTTTCGTCTATGATTGCATTTTCAAAAAGTCATACGTAATTGCAATGGTTGGCCACAATAATAGTCTATAGCTCAGTTTCAGTCAATTATCATTACAAATACCTCAACCATTTTTCATCTCCGATAAAGTTTTACCTGAGTTCTCAATTCCATTAAATCAATAAGCACATTCAAGAAGGGCATTTAGCAAAGTACAATTATCACGCATTTTTCATCCCTGTCAAGGCTTTGTCTGAGTTGGAAGTTTAATTAAATCAAGACATATATTCAAAAAAGACATTCAACATATACTTGATTTTCACAGGTAAATGAGTTCCATTTCAGGCAAAAAACTTTTTGCTCCCTCCGAATACCATAAAAGCTGTTTGGAAAATTTCATCTACCTGATATATGTACATACATGGATGGTAGTTTTGAAACTCTGAAGCTATAATTCGCTAATTTTTATTCTCTTCAACTTTAATGATATTTTCTTTTTGCTTAACAACTGATGATGGTATGAGGTTTTGGTAGTAGAGTGGTTGCTTGCATGAATTTATGCATATAAACTTTAAAGTTTATAGTTTATAGTTGTTCTTGGAATATGCTTAAGAAGGTCATACGTTAACAGTTCTGTTTCCGCTTATTGCATTTGTTGTTGTTTGTATTTGACTTTAAAGACTTTTTATTTTTTAACAAAACAGCGTTAAAGTGTTTTACATTTTAAATTTCTACTCTAAAGGGCACAAATCCATCATAAATGAACGCTTTAAGTGCAGATGTTGTGTTTGTATTGCGTCTAACCTTTAAGCTGAACCTTTTTGTGACGAAACTGAATGTTAATTTTAGAAAAAAGCATCTGTACGTATGAGTTATATGCAATATTTTGTTTTGTACATACAACAAAACGTATACGTAATACATAAATTCGCATTCAAATAGCTCATACGTAAATGCTTTAGTTTGTTTGTCGTAAATTGGACTTGGTTAAAGATTTATTATCAAATTAAACATGCAACAATACCAGCAATGCCACAAGAACAAACTGAACCATGAAGTGCATTTCGGAAAACACACACACACACACACAAGCACAGTATTAATTTATGCAACAAATTCACAGGCAGCACAATGGCATTGAAGAAATCAAAATTTCATGTGTGTATATTTTTGTTAAAATAATGCAAGTTTAATTTGTTTCTATATTTGGTCACCAAATTTAACATTTCCGTAGAAATTATTCTGCCTAAAAGAAAATTAAAAGTATTAAAACTAAAAACAGAAATAATAAGTTCAAAAATTTAAATACTTCAAACTCTGTCATATAACATACAGAAACCTAAAAAAAAGTAAATAATGCAATTAATTAATTAATAAAAGTAATAGCAGTGCATTCTACAACAATATTTCCCAGTTAAAAAATTAACAAATATTCATTAATTCGCATCTCCCAATATTAAAAACCTCAACAATCAAGAAGAGGCCTTTAATTCACAAAGGAGTGAAAGAGTGCAACAGTGCAAGAGTGAGTCGTCAGTCACATGAGTGTGAGTTATTGCAGTGCCATCCTCAACCTCAAGAACGAAGAAGACGATTTTGAGTCGAAAATCATAATGAATGACAAGCCGCAGTTCCATTTAAGCGGTTACTTACTTCAGTTAACAAAATCCGTGGTGTCTGAGCCACAGAAAATCTACGCGTGACACACGAAAACCCCTTGCAACTACTTAAAACCACCACGTGTTGCGGCATACATGCGTTATGTATATATGTATGTACCTACATACATACTTACATACATATGTACATAAGTACTATGCGTGTATATACATACATATGTGTGTATGTACAGACATATGTAAGTACATATTTATAGCTGTTGTTATTTTTTCGTATTATTGAAATATGTGTGCATATGTATGTATGTATGTATGTACATACATATGTACATATATCGTAGGTATAGGTTATTTTAAGAACTTATTTCGGTCTTATTTCATACATGTATGTACATGTACATACATACATACATACATACATATGTAAGTTCGTACGTATAAGCTAATAACTACTTGAGTAAAATAATTGTGTACTTGTTATGTTTTTTCTCATATCATAAATGGCAACGTCATGATTGATATGCGAGAGGGAGAGAAAGAGGGAGTGAGGTCAATATTTAAAAAGCGCTCATTTGCGACGATATTTTTTTGTTTTGCTTTAATTTGCATAAATACTGCTTTCAAAAACACAAAAACCAAATCAATACGAAATTCCAAGCAAACAAATTCTGTTTAACGGTAGAAAGAACAACAACCAGATTTTGTTTGGTTTTGTTTTGTTTTTTTGTTTTTTTCCAAATGTTTTTTGTAACTGAAACTTGCAGTTTTTCTTTTGCAAGATTAAGACTACCAGATAAACGTAACACTTGATTTTATTAACACATACTTACATGTATGTATGTACATATGTATGTATATGAACTTTAAAATAATTTGTGTTTATACATCCATACATACATACATATGTACATGAACATGTATGTATGTACATACATAAATACATACATATATAAATATGTAAGTACATACATACATATGTACATACATACATAAATACGTAAGCAATTTTTTAAATGACATCATCGGCTTTATGGAAAATTATTAACAGCTTAATTTTTCAATACTTTGTATTGAAAACGATATTAAAATACAAATATTAAATTTTCTTCACATATATGTATGTATGTATGTATGTATGTACGTACATACGTGTGTATATTAATTTAAGAAGAAGATAATCAGTAGGTTATGTGTAAAAATCTGCAGTCCAAAATATTTAAGTTTCCTTTAAAAATATCAATATTATAAAATAACATTATAAATTTTACAATTTTTGTGAATAATTTTTATGTGTATGTACATACATACATACATACATATGTATTTCGTATTTATGACATAGTAAAATTACATTTTGACACCCATCATGATTTTTGTTTGCTCGTATCTCATGTTTAGTCATGTCTAAAGTCATTTCATAGATGTCATGACTGTCTTGTCATAACTTTGTCATTAGTTATGAAAAAGTAATTTTAAATGTAATGAAGCAATCACTTTATTGCCGTTGCTTGGTCTTAATTTTTTTATATCCCTGTTACATTTTTGGCGTACCATAATTACATCTTTAACACATTTCGGTGTCTAACGATGCTCTTCTTCCCAAAACTCCAAAAACAGATTTGACAAACTTTATTTAAACATCATACGCAATATGTAATTTCCTATTCGGTTTCTTTTCTAAGGCTGAATTATTATTTTAGCTCAAAAGGTTGGTGGATGGCGCTCAATATTTTTCAACAAATATTTTAAATGTTTCTTTTAAGAGCCTAATAAAGAAAATGTCAATGAAATATATGTAACTATTATACTTCCGTTTTACGTTTTTCTAAGCAAATAGATTGTTCTCCCCCACAACAAAACTATTGATTGATACAAAAATATTTCCCAAGCTTTCCACTTTTAATTCTTTGCCTTAAATAATTTATATACTTGCGTTATGTTGGCTTTCAAGTCCCTTCCTTAAAACTATTAAAAAACACAATATTCAAATATAGCGAAATTCGTTTTATTTTTAGCTGCCATTAAATTGTTGAAACCATTACAAGTACTTGCGATGACACTAAAATCTATTTCCTTTACATTTCCTTTCGAAAGGGTAGACAAGAGCAGAAGCAATAATAACGAATGCATTCATCAAAAGCAAGTACAGTTCAAGGATTTGTTTAATAGAAAAATCAATAATCGAAATTGTGTACAAATGCAGAACAAGTTGAAGTAAATCAAACCAAATTTCCTGAAAATGACCATTTTGAATTGACAGAAAGGAATGGAAAAACTTATCTGTGTAAATTCAAAATGAAAAACATATATCATTAGCTGAAATGCGAAACCATTTAACTAACAAAATATTGAAGGTCGCTGGTTTGATCAATTATGTTGCATATTAACAACATCAATGTCTTTCTCCAATTGTTACTCTCATATAACAAAAAAATCGATTTTTTATGTATAAAAATCAAAAGAACGTCACTATAAGTGCCCGTTCCATAATACTGCAAAATAATAAATATATTAGTTAAATAGTTTGGCATTTCAAACAAGATTATGTTTACGCCTATACGAAAAACTTTATTTGAAAACTCGAATTATATTAATTAAGTTTATACTTCACTCAATTAAAATGTTTAATTAATATAATATTTACTTTTTCCGCTTAACTTTGTTATTTTGAAAAGGGTTTTCTTTTTATTTGTAAAAATTGCCAATTAATTTTTTTTTTTGTTGAAACTATATATAAATTTAATTATATCAATTAAATTGATAATTCATTCAATCAAAAAATTTAACTTTTTCTGTCAAGATCTGCTACAGTGAAAACGATTTTCTTTTTGCTTGTAAACTCAACTAATTTTTTTTAACGATCAAAACTTTAGTTACAGCAATTAAATGTATAATTCATTCGATTAAAATTTAATTAGCATTACATTTTTTTCCGTGTAATTCTGTTAATGTTTTTTTTTTAATATTTTCATCAAGTCCTCTGCAGCACAAGAACAAACAATTTGAATACGTCATGCATATTAATCATATTCGTCATAAAAATAATTTTATGACTAAAAACAACTAATTGTTGTTTTAAGAATCTTATAATTAGTGTGTTTAAATCTTCATGACTTTAAAAACAATTTAATCAATGTTAAGCAGCCACAAGAAATAATCATGACACTGACAATCAAGCCACCGCTGGAGGATCGCACCACCTGGCAGTAATTAGGGTCACACGAGCCACTAAAAAATGTATAAATATGCAAAGCCGCCAACTTGCATACAAACACAGCTGATTATGCAATTACATTTCTACAATATATTGAATTAAAATGACTTCGTTTCTTCAAGTCGGAATAGATTGGGATTTGAATGAACGTATTTTGTTGAAAAAGATTTTAATTAATTTGGATTTCGATATGCAGGACTTGGCTGCCTGTGTTTCTGATTTCTATTGCCAACACAAATTCATATTTTCATATATGAACAATTTCCTGTAATACTTTTCGTTAATAAGAAAAGAAACTTTCAAAATGCAGCCAGTTTCTTAAGCCAAATAACCAAACACAACTTGAAGGAAATAAAATCGATGGCCAAGAAGTAAAGTAAGTACGGCAATAAATAAATACAAAGAAACTAGTTTGCCCAAAAGAACATTGAAATTAAAAGTGGCCACAACTTCCCAGCCGATCAACAGTAGCAGCAGCAATAAGAATTTTTCAAAAACTTTTATACTTGACATGAATTTAAAATATCGAAAAAAAAACCATATTAAAGAGGCAACATCTACCATAAAAATCCAAGAAAAAATTTGAAGCTGCTACTGAAATAATATACGTTTTTTTCCAAAGGAGTAGTAAAACCAGCAATCGCTGTTATATGAGAATGAAAGCCTACAACCGCAAATGGAATTTTGTCTAAATGAATATTTCAACTTACCAAGAATGTTGCAGAAGTGGATGGGAAAACATCTGAAAATAAAAGTTTAAAAAATATTATTAAATAAATAAAACTAAATTAAAACTGACATTAACAACAGAATGAAAAATTCACAATTTTTGGTGCGAGTTCGTCTCATTCCTGCCACATTGAAAACGTATGAAAACACACTTACACGCACACAATGTGTCTTAAGATGTTTAAACTTCAGTAACTTTTTAGAGTCCATTGCTAACACTGAAGCTGATAAAACCCAGCAAACCTTAAGATGTCTAATTGAAGACCACAGTAAAGAAATCATCATTTTCAAGTTTATATGTCAGATGTTCTTTGTTGGAATTAAATTATGAACTTTCATTAACAAAAATAATTACATTCTTCCCATAACAAACAACTTTTCTATGGAGGGTTTGCCATGATCTTCATGATCCTGCCACATTTTTATTTACAATTACTAGTTTTTATCAAGTTCAATTACTTGGAATCTTGCTTGAAAGTTGTCCGTACAGAACTTCACCGTTCGTCTAAAGATTCATACAAATTCGTTCTACAGAAAAGAAACAGAATTTGCAACAAAAACAGCTGTGAAAAGATTGCTTTGTTGAACAAAAAACTGTATAATCAAACATAAGAACTAATAAAAAATGTTAATCACAATAGTAAAAGAATTTTATTACAAAATATAATATAAAAAAGTGTCAAGGTTCGTGTAAATTACAAGAAAAAGCATTAAAAATCAAAAATCAGACTAATCTGTAAAATTACGAAATATTTTTACACTAGAGAAAAATATCGTAGGAAAAGTTTGAGTCCTAAAATGTTTGATTGGTCTTTATTTATATATATATATATATATATATATATATATATATATATATATATGTATGCATGTATATATGTATATATATTATATATATTTTCCAAAAGTACTATGCTAAAGTACTTTTTTACTTTTTTTTAAAATTTGCCTCAAACAAAATTTTTTAACGGTTTTTTTTAACTGCACTTTTAAAAACCAATTTTTATTAACTCTCATTTTTAATTGGCTTTTTTTATACTACAAATTATATGTGTAGTTTTTCTCAACATTTCTTAAAACATTTTAGCCCAACTTGAAGCGTTTTGTTAACTGGGTTATGATAAATAATCAGATGAACTGTTGCGCTTGTGCCTGAAAATAAATTGTGCGTTCTTCTGGTGCTTGTGTCCGTAATGAAAGCAAAGCTATTTTTTTTAAGTGCACTGTACCCGATTTACCCATCTCCTCCTACTTACAACGATTTCGATGTCATTTTTGTTGTTGTTATTGTTTGTTGTTGCTGTTTCGATGAACAAAGTAGATGGAAAATATGAAGATGATGATCATCATTGTTGATGATGATTTTATTGCAAATGATTGTAATATTGGGTTTATTACTATTTTTATGTATCACTGAATTCTTCGTTAACTTTGCGATGAACGTTCACTGTTAAAAAAAAAGAACCAAACAAGCGCCTTTTTGAAGAACAAGTTGCAAAAAAACTTGATACGAATAAAAGTATTTTTTGAGCTCCATTTTTTTACTGCTTCATGCAACAACTTGCATTTGGCTAAAGCCTATTTTTAGACTCAACTATCAGTTTTTTTCTAATAATAAGCAGTTACTATTTTTAGTTTTAATGAAGTTCGTAAAATTGCTGGATTTTACAGCAAGTGAACTGAATTGATGGGCTCCGTCATCAAAAGGGACAAGTACTTTTACAAAAACAACAACAGCAATAAAATATAAACATAATTTGAAAACTTTAATAAAATATATGTCTCTATTTACAAAACAAGGGACTTTTATCAACGCCCTTTTTACATTTTTTTTTTTTGTAATTTTGAACTTTTAGAAAAAAGTATTTTTTGAAAAAGGTATTTTTTTAAAAAGGTACTTTTTGAAAAGGCTACTTTCTAAAATGCATCCTTTTTTAAAAAGGTACTTTCTATTTTTTAGGTGTATTTTTTAATACATTTTTTTATTGTATTTTTTTGTATATACATATATTTAAAATATTTTAGTTTATTTATTTAGTTTATATTTATTTAAAAACATTTTTCTAAAAAGGTATTTTTTTAATGTGCCTTTTCATAAGGCATAACTTTAAAAACGCACTAGTTTTAAAATGTAACATTTTTAAAAAGCTACTTCTTTCAAAAAGTACTTCTTAAAATACATTTTATTGTTTAAAAAACATTTGTCAAAAGATACGTATCAAAAGGTCTTTTTTTCTAAAACCTACTTTTTTTGCAAATGCTAATTTTTCAAAAGCTTCTTCTTACGTTCTTCTCTAAGAAGTACTTTTTTCAAATAATACTTTTCTGAAAAGAAACATTTTTAAAAGGTACTTTTTTCAAAGGTACTAAGCACTGCATACATTCCTAAAAAGTTTTTTTTTAACACATATTTTTAAGAAACACTTTTGAAAAGGTACTTTTTTGAAAGGCGATTTTTAAAAACGTACTTTTTTATTACTTACTATATACTTAAATAGGTATTTTTGAATGAGTACTTTTTAAAAGTTACTTTTCTACAAGACTTTTTAAAAGAAAACTTTTTCCATGGCTACTTTTTTAAAATGTGCATTTTATAAAAAATATTTTTTTAAGAGATTATCAAAAGCTATTTTTTTTTTAAATATTCTCTATTTAAATCCTCAGACTTATTGCTAGTTCGAAAACATCTACTGCTTTTAGTATTTTTACTAACTTGCAACGACTGCGACTGCTCGTCCAGTAACTACTTTGTTATTGATGGTATTTGGAGCCAGTTTGGAACATGATAAAGAAAAGCAAATTGTATCTGCCAACAACTACCAAAGCATTTCTTGGTCTTTTAATAGTTGGTAAACTATTTTTAATAATCGTAAAAGCTATCAACTAAAAAAACGAATGCTTTTTCATACATTATTGACTTTTTGAGCCACTTTGTTTTTATTGTTGTCGGAGGGGTATGCGAGCGTACACTTTTTTTCAAAATTCTTTTATAGTTTCTTTTTAGTGGTTTTATTGCAGCTCTTCTGCAAAAGCATTTTAATGGTAGTGACGTCAAAACCTTGAACTTGTTCGATGTAAATTTGCAAAGTGAAAGCTATTTGGTTTTTAACTGCAGTTGTCGAAAAAAATCTAAATAAAAGAATCTGAAAAAAGTGGCGTATTGCATTGCAAGAATGTTTTTGTGTATGAATAAGTGTTGTGTGTGTGTATATGCGTGACTGTATGTTTTTGGAGGGGAGACAAGCCGGGTGAACTTGGTTAAAACGTGTATTTTTTTCCGCATTTTAGCAGTGTAATAAGATAAATTTAACGTTTTTAAAAAGTTTCCATTTGAATTTGTTTGATTTGCTCCTAAGAATGCTGAAACATTCCAAAAAAGTTTCTGAGCTTCGATGCTATAAAGGCAGAACTGGCGCTAAAACTGGTTGGGAAAAGCTTGATAGCCGTGTCGGTGGCACTCAGAGAACATTATCGCCGTTATAATCAGCTAAACAAAACGGGCGTTTACAACACAGGCACTTGCAGAGAAGGAGCCACTAGGATCACTTGATTACCAACTGCGTGGCACTGGGTCAGGAACAGAAGAAACGAAGAACGTTCTATGACTTTATTAGAAAATATTGTTGCACTATCTAAAAACTGAACCAAAAACAATCAATATATGTACATACATATATATGTACACATGTATGTATATACATATACATATATAGTTTATTAGTCCATTTTAACTATGACGATGAGTTCGATGACTGCAAGTGCTATAGCTGTTGGCCAACGGCATGTTTAACAGCAGTTGTGGAGAGTCAACATGGCGCAGTAGCGCATACCATAAAAATATATTCCGTGAACAAATTAAAGGCTATTCAAATATGTCCGTTCGACTCGACCAACCATTTTTAAAAGGCGTTTTTAATACTTTCATCTTAATGTATTGTTGTTGGTATCTCGTATTTAAGAAAGTATGAAATACATACTTATAAAGGTATGTAGTAATAGGTACTTTTTTGAAAGGCACTTTTTTAAAAGGTACTTTTTAGAAATACTTTTTTATGAAGCTTTTTTTTTTGAAAAGTATGAACCTTTTTATAAGATACTACGTACATAAAAGGCTATTATTTTGTTATGTTCTTTTTTAAAGGTACTTTTTTAAAATGGTATTTTCCAAAATGTTTTCATGTAGCACTTTTTTAGGAGATACTTTTTTAAACGGTATTTCTCAAAAGATAATATTTTATAAGGTACTTTTTTGTATTTATTTTATAGGATATTAAAAAGATATTTGTTAATAGGTACATTTTTAAAACGCAGTTTTTTAAAAGGTACATTTTTAAACGGTACTTTTTTAAAGTACATACTTTTTATAATGCTTTTCTAAAAGGTACTTGTTTAAAAGGTAATATGTATTTTATAAAATATTCTTCTCCCAAAATTTCATATTTAAAACTGTTACTGTACTTAAAATTTTTTAAAAAATAAAAGAGACGTGCTATTTTAAGGTTAAGTATTTTTTTACTTACGTACCTTCAAAGAAATTTTTATTTTCTTAAGAGTTATTTTGCTAAAGTTTTCTACTTACAAACATATTAAAGGAGCTTAAAGTACAATTACTTTTAGAATTTGTTTTTGAACTTCTCTTTGTTTATAAAGTAAACACTTTTTGTTCAACAATTTTGATCAAAAGTTTACAAACGTGCATACACACATACATACATAAATACATACATACTTATTTATCTACAGCTTAAGAATATTCTTAACATTCTTTATCATCGAGAAAATTGTATAATTTTTAAAATATAATTTTTTTTTTTTGCTAAACAAAAAATTGGATGGAACAATTTACAGAAAAATAAATACATACTAGAATACCTGCATAAAATTATGTTTACAAACAACAGCAAAACATTAAATACGTACAAACAAAGCAACACTGTCTTTGCTGCCGCAAACAAAAACAAATACTAGAGGAGTATTAAAAATGAAATACAACAACAAAACAAAACGAAAGAAAACAAAAAAAAACATAAAATTAACAATTAATGTGGCAACATCATCATCGTCATTGACGCCAAACAACGACCTTGATAAAGAACCCAACACTAATCGAACAAGAAGCTCTAAAGCAACAACAGAAATATGTAGAATAAAACAACAAAACCATGGACAAAAAACCAAAACTGGAGAGAAACAAATTCGAACAAAAGAACAAATACCCATACAAGTATGTACATACATACATGTGCACATATGTAGATACATACATATGTTATAATGTACACGTGTACATATGTAGTACGTACTAAAATATTTTTAAAGCAAGTAATCTGGTGGGTTTTTTAATAATTTTCTTTGCACTGAGCATTCGTCGTCATATAAAACCAAAACATAAGAACAAGAACGACGCAGAAAAAAGCCCATTTAAGAACCCACAACATAAACAGGGTTGAGTTAGTACGACCTGACCAAACAACGTCATTCATTGGGTGGTTAGTTAGTTAAATTGGAAAAAGGAAAGCTTTACAAATTTAAGCAAATATGTACCCACATACAGGCATACAAATATATTTACTGCAACTTATGTATATGTGTTTATTCTTTTAAAAGGCAGGCAAAACAACTTGATTTTCACGCAACAATTTATATATGTAGATGGTACATACATACATACATATGTATGTATGTGTGTATATACAAAATGTAGTTTTTGTGGTAAGCCAAATTGCCAGAGATGTTTGAAAAATTATTTTTTTATATATGAAATTCTTATCAAATTTATATTAGAGAAACGTTTATATTTTGCTTATATTTCTGATTTTGCTTTCCTTGAAAGATTTTTCAAAAAAGCGTTCCATGAAAATCTGTATATAAATATGTTATCATCAATTTTAAAGTTTCACTAAACTGTGTATAAAAACGAATCATCCAAGTTTTTCCTATAATTTTTGGCGTTTCACGAAAGTGCTATTCAGTATTTCAACATGAAACTTACAAAATTAAAAAGTTTGGAATAGTACGGAAGCAGTTTCATAAGCTAGTATAAAAAGTAATATATAATTTTTTATTGGTCACTTCTTGTAGTAGAAGGGAATTTTATTCTGAGCTATGAAGAATTTTTGGTTTGCAGAAACTTTTTCATATCTGAAGATATAACAAACATATGTATGTATATGTATGTATGTATGTCTAACACGAGCCGATATATACTTTCCTCTCGTGCTCTCCAGGTGTAAAATTTTGCTAAAAATACATTAGCCGTTCTTCATAAACGGGGAACAGTTATCGATCTTCCAAATTGCATTTCAATTTTTCAGTTTTAGAGGGCCACGCTTTCCTCAAGTAGTTTGCTGTTTTAGCTCCATAGCGAAGCACTATAAGAACCGAGAAAACTTATTTCTTATGGCGACTGTTTAGTGTTTTTTTTTATGATTTGTCTAAAACCTACAGACTGGCAACACTTTAAACGCAGACTTGGCCATAAAATCGATTTATATTATACAAGTACTACAATAGTTTTAAACTATTATTTTGCTTATTCTCTTTAAAGTAAAACAAATCCTTTTATTACAAAGCGAGAAATACTCTCTCCAATGTGTATGGTGAATTTCAAGAACTATATGCTTGTGCGTGTGTGTTTCTTCGTTGTTGTTAATTTTTCATATTTGTTTTGCTTAATTTTATTAGGCTTTTTCTCTCGTAAGCAACAAGTGTTTCTTTTTCATTTCATTGTCTTTTCTTTTCCGGTTTTTCTTTACCTTTACATTTGTCATATTTCTGTATCTCAGAGTTAGATTTGTGTTTCTCTTCAAGTTTGGAGTATTTTGATTATGAAATTGTGTCTGTGTGTCACTAAATTACACATTTGTAAATATTGACGTTGTTCTTAAGATTGTGGTGAGTTTCATATTGAATATGTTCAGTTTTTTTGTTTGTTTACTTTTTGTTTATTGTACCAACGGCCAATTATAATTTGGTTTGGAATTTGTATAGATAATTGAAATAAAATGGTAAAATATACATATGTAAAATATGCACGCTGGCATAATAAAATCCGCCACATACATAATGTTATTATATTTAACATTAAAATGACGGCAAAAATTTAGCAGTCAGCTGATTTATTCCAAACCAAATTAACCTCAATCTACTTATACAATTATTTTGCATTTCTAAGAGCAGTAAATTGCCTAATTTTATTTCCTTCTAATATTTTATTTTTTTTTTTTTTTTTGTTTTGATTAATTTACTTTACTTTATTATTTTAGTTGCTTAATTTCACTTTTGATTATTTTGATTTGTTTAATTTATTTCTTCTTTCTTATTTTATTACACTTTTTATTACAACCAACAAGTGTTTAGCCAGCAGCCTCCAATATCGCACACCAAGTTGGTTGAGGTCCCTGTCCACTTGCGTGCGCCATCGATTCCGTGGGCGTCCTCTATTGCGTTGTCCCACTGGTTCGGTGTCGATTTAAAACAATATTTTATTTATTTTAATTAACTTAATTTTTTTTATATTTATGTATATACATAATTGTTTTATTCTACTTCATGTTATATTAATTTAATCCTTTTTATTTTAATTTATTTTAATTTCACTTGTTTATTTAATTTTAATGTATTTTACTTGTTTTGTTTGTTTATTTATTTTTTTTTTTTTAATTGAATATTTTGGTTTATTTAAGTTTAGTTTATTTTATTTATTTTCTTTACTTTATTTTTTATTTCATTTACTTAATTTCAATTTATTTAATTTACACTTACTTTTATTTCATTTTAATTAATTTATTTTATTATAATTTAGTTTCTTATTTTATTTATTTTATCACCTTTTTTCTATTTTTTATTTTTGTTGCATATTTTTTTAACATATTTACGTGTTTATTTATTTAATTTTAATTTATTTTATTTTGTTTCTTATTATTTCGTTTTTCTTTTTCGTGTAATTTTATTATATTTGAATATATTTTCTATTCTTTTTTAATTTCATTTATTTTACAACATGTTTTTAATTCAATTTATTTGATATTATTGTCTTTAATCAATTTATTTATTACAATTACAAATTCCGCTACTGCATGTTTTATTAATTTTTTGTTTTTATGCAGATGTCCATTTATTTTCTATTTACATAAAATTTTTGTTTTCTTCCATTTTGCTTCAGCTTTGTTTTAGTTTTATGTTTTCCATTTTAATTTATTTCATTTATGTATAATTTTATTTTCCGTAATAAAATAATTCGCCAAAAAATTCTGAATTTATTATAACAATTATGATTCAATAAATAATAGTGAGCTTCGTCGTCTACTTGGAACTTTGTAATACAAAAATTCCACAAATTATTACCAGATTTTACTGGTTTGTTTTTATTAACTTTTAACACCTTAAAAAAAGAAACAAACCTCAGCAATTGAAAAAATTGATGAAGGAGAGTTTGTGCTTGATTTTACTGGAAAAAATTTGTGCCGCAATTGAAACTCGTTCTCTTTATTGGTTTGAAGTTTTCAAATCAAATATGAAAAAAATACAATTTCAAATGCACATAAAACCGAGCAACAAGAAAATGAAAACTTGCCCTCGTATACGGTTATTTCGAGTAGAACGAAACACTGACACACGAACAACAATTGCATGTATACGACGTTAGAATCTCACAAAAGCCTGCGAACTTCCAATAGTATCATATTGTGGAAGCAGCATTTAAGTTGGCGACTTCATCCGCCCATAATTATTTGAAAACGATGTGGACCAGATCATATCGACATCAGCGTCTTGCATTCTAATTGGAAGATGATCAACGTCCTTTGACCTGAATTGAATGCTATGGATGTATGTGAACGATTTGGTGTTTTAAAAAGCCCGTGCGGTCGATGAAAGTCAGCCTGATTTATGCGCCGATGTGGCTCAAAATTGGACTCCGAACTGTACATCACGTCTAGCATTTGCATGGCGTTAAAATTGAAAAATAAGAAGTTCTTACTGAAACACCCTTTATATTTTGCATATGCGGCATTGAAAATTTATTATTTCTAGTTTTCTAACGACTATATGAGACACAACAGCACAAATAGATCGGTCTGGAGAGGGAAAAGTCTCCAAAGTCTTTTGGCCCACAATATATAACGAGTTATTAAACTACAGCAACAAGAACAAATAGATTTTGCCAACTTATTATGTTTGCCCTAAATACGATTCAACTGTTAATTTATTTGGCAAATAAATTCATTAGAAAATAATTAAGCAATTTTTTTCTCATTTTTTTTCAATCAGCAAAATGTTCTAATATTTAATTTATATTCAATTTGTTAATAGATTTAACAAATAAAAAAAAGTACTTGATTGATTTCATACGTTGTGACAATTGTCATTGTAAAGCTTCGCTTAGAGGCCTTATTTGCCTCCATTCGGGACAAGAGGATTAAACGTTCGGTTTAAGTGCATGTTACATATTTTTCTTTCAAATTTCGATTAATTACAGAATCTTGTATTGATATAAATATGTAAGAAAACTTGTGTTAGCAACTTTCTATATTAAAACAAGAATAAAAGGTTTTGTCTAGTTTTTGCAGTAAAGATTTTATACTTATCATAGAACTTGCAGATCTTGTAGACAATTCGTGGTTCACTTTCTTTAAAATGGGACATTTACTTTGCCATGGAATTTCTTACAAGGCAGCAAAATTATTTACATTTTTCTGGATTATTTTTCAAATCGCTGTCCATTTTGTGTTGTTCGTGGTGATTTCCAATTGCAGCAAACAGCTGTTTTTTTTTTCTTTTGATGTTTTCGAAATCACAAGAGCAAATAACCTTTTTGTAGGAGAAAAAGCGTCTTAAAATTTTCTTAATTTTAAAGTATTTGTTTTAAATAAAGTAGCAAATTACATAGGAAAAAAGTAAACAACAAGTTCTAGACGGATCTGAACATTTTAAAATCACAAAATTGTTTTTTTTTTCTGGACCAATATCCAGGGTTTAAACAACGACTACATGTGCAGTGCATTATACCAGAACTAGGTTATGGGGAGCAGGAAAGAAGCCATAGTGTTTCAAATTATTATTGTAAATATTTCAAAGCAGATTTTCAGAATAGCCCCAAAAGTGATTTTTTAGTACGAGTGACAGACAGTAGCAGGCAGCATTGGTTTGGAAAATATTGCATTGCATTTTGATTAAACAGATCACTTCTCGAAACGACAAACTTTAATTAAAATGTATGTGCACAAAGTATTTATTTCTTTCCCAATTACACATACTAGTACTGGAAAAACTCTATACGCTTGAGCCTGCTTTTGAAAGGTGAACATCTCCATACAAGTCGGCAACACTGATTTCATAATGTGGAATAAATTTAAATGGGCAAAAAAGAATATCAATACAATAATTCGTTGTTTTTTATTTGGCGGACTTATTTATGTTTACATGCCCCCTCACGGGTTGTTTGCTACAAAATTGACGCAAGATTCTGGTATTTTACCAGTAGTTTATGCGGCTGCACTAAATTGTTATCATGTGCCATAATATCACATGACAATTTTGAAGTCTTGTGGGAAACTGACAAATTTCCAACATTTTATTAGTTATTTAATATTGTTTAATGCTTTGTATGAGTTGATTAGCTCTTATGTTAATGATGCTGGTAAAATAGACAATGTCAAGGAAATCAAAAAGCATTTTTATTTAACTACAAAGAAAACATCCATTTTATTACAGTGTACCGCCAATATTATGTACATTCGTTTGCACTAATTTGCTTTAAAACGAAAGGCAAATTGTTTTGCATTGGCTATTCTATAGCCTGAGTAAAAAAAATATTTTGCTTTTCCACAACACGAACAAAATACTGACCAAAATTCCTAACTTTCTATAATTCATGCTATTGGAAATCCACTGTATTTATTGTATATTTAGCAAGAAATTAAAAGTCTACAAATATTAGTGCTAAAAAATTATTCCAGCCGGTGCGAAACAAAAAGTTTAAAACAAAAAACTGCGAATAAGAAATTAAATTTGAATTAAAATAAAAACATTTTTTATAGGTTTAAGAAAATTCGCCCAAATTCGGCTAGTGAAAAGCTGAAGTCGCAGGTTTGGTCCAATAAGATTCAATCTGCCGTTTGCCCTAAAAATCAACTCAAACTCAAATCTAAGCAGCGAGCAATTGAAAATTTTAGCCTCTTATCTGCGTTATTGTAAAAAGCGTAACGTAACATATATGTATGTACGTATACGTAATAATATGTATTGGGAACTTGAAATAAAAATAAACGAGTTTCAAGATCTGGCCACTCTTATTGAAACCCCCTTTACAATATGCAAATGCCGGTGTTAACTTTGAAAACTATTTTTTTCTTCGCAAATAACGCAAACGAAATATATGCGCTTTATTCTTACTAAGCCATCGGCTTGTCCAACGTTTGTGAAACGCCATGTGAAACATTTTCACATTATGTCCTCTTTGAAGTGCATTAAAATGGCGTTTACAAGATAAGTTTGTTTTCTACTTCTTCTTTTTTTACAGACTTGCATACTTTTTAGTTTCTTTCCCCTTTTTTTTCTACGAGTTGTTTGTTGTTGTTTTTTTTTTAATTTTACTTGTCGTAGTGTATTACAAAATTAACTGACAGTTTGACAGAAGCATAGGAAAAGAATACAAATATTGCAAAATAAAGAGGAAAGTATTCTCTAGTTTGTGATAACAACCAGCAAGCATATTATTCCAACGTCATGTGTTCGACCCGCCAGCCGGCCATCCATCTTACAGAGGCATTCGCTTTCAAGAATATTAAGTAGACGAAAAAAAAACAAACTTAAGGACAGACAGTTTTTGTACATGTACTCACTCATTCATCGTACACATGCACATCATTGTAATGAGTTTATTTTGTGATTTTTAAAAATTTATTGCAATAAATTAACAACAATACAAATTACAAATTACAAAATGAGATATTAACGAAATATTAACGAAATCGCGAGATATTAACGAAAATAAGATTTTCAGTAAATGTTAAACCCAGCAAATAATCGATTGTTGATGGCAATTGAAATGTAAGGGAAACTGTTTTCGCTTGAAAATCGAAATCGAAATCGTTTTCAATTTCTAATTTGTTGTATGAAAATGTTAGGGCACATTTAACACATGTGATGGAAAACGAAATTTATGCTGTTTTAAAATCGCATGGTGGTGGTTGAGGCATTAAAAATTTGTATAGGTTTAAGAAAAATGTTTGGAAATAATTTATCTTAAGATAAAACTAAAATGTTTCAAGATTAAAATTTAGAGGTTTAAATCATGTTTGTCTACAGATCACTATGCAACTTTGGCAAATTTTTCTTTCAGTGTTTTGAGCAGTTTGGAAGATTTTTTTAATTTTTAGAGAATAAAGAAACTTCCAAAATCGCAAAGTGTTTTTTAAAAACGGAGCTCAGAACTGCTTGCACACTTATCACTTATCGCAGATAAAAAAAAATAACTTGAACTTCAAAATCTCAAAACGCACCAAAATAAAAAAAACAATTTTGAGGCAAAAAAATATTAAAATTTTTCTTTTTATTTAAATTTTTTTTTTATTAATTTTTAATAGTACTCATATTAAAATACATTATTTGTTGTGTCAAACTTTATAAATTAGTGTACAGTACAGTTTTTAAACCGAAAATCATGGTAAAAGAGTTTTCATTTCGAATTCTAAAGTTTTAAAAACATTAATGGCATTGATGTGAAGTAGGTAAATATTACAACAAAAATGTTTTGCTTTCGGCCTTTTTTACTAGGAAGTGTGCGAACAGGTATGTTTAACTGTACAAACACTATTTTATTACAAGGAAACCAACGCACATTCCCTCTGCGCCGAAACAAGCAGTTTAACAATTTTCCCAACTCTGGATATTAATGAATATGTGTGATCGAATATGTAATATAACATTAAAAATGATAGATAAACGCTTTTCAAATATTTTGTATTCTTTTATAAAATTATCTTTTTATAATTTTGTTTGTTTTTTTTTTTTGTTGTAGCATAAATGTTTTTTGTTTGCTTGTTTAAAATCAATGGAAAGGACCCATCCAAGCAGAAAATGACCAAGCTGGCAACCAGACATTCAACTCTGTTCAAAGTTGTTGGTATTTCCTACTTTGTTGTGTCAGGCCAGATTCACCACACAAGAAAAAAAAGCTAAAGGAATTTTCTCGACTTCAAGGTCGTTTATAACAAGAACATTAAAAAAGCACTAAAGAATATGGCTAAAAGACAAGGACGGTAACTACGTCAAAAAAAAAACAAAGTCGTACTCTTATGTTTAACGAAAAGAAAAATATGTGAAAAAAATACGTTAAACTTACCTTTAAAATATATTTCAGAAAGAAACAAGGCCTTTATTTGTAGTTTTTTCTTTTTTTTGTTTGTTCACTCGTAGATCAATTCGTTGATATTTATTTCATGTTAAAATTTAAACTTGTCATAATTATTAACTTAGATAGATATAAATTTTAATTTTGTTTTTCATTTCGAAAATAAAAAACTTTGTTTTGCATAAAAATCTTTTAACTTTACATATTTTTTTTTTCTTTTTTCTATCTTTCTTTTTTTATTCTCTCTATTTTGTATTCTTAGTTAAAAACAATTTAAATACAACCGACCAAAAGCACAATCACAATTTACTGAGCGTAAACAAATGATAAGAAAATAGAGGAGACAATGACGATTTTATATTAAGAAAAGAGCCGGAGTGTTTTTTGCGCCAGGCTTCTGTTGTATTTAATCCTATAATTTTATGATTCTTGATTATAATTTTAATATTTATGTTTTTTTTAAATAAGAAGTATTTTTTTTTCTTATTTCCAACTTGTTTTTTGGCAAGAGAATAAAAATAAGTATTTAACGATTGAGAGAGTGTATTGGTATTTAACTCAACACTGTGTGGTGTATAAAATAACCGTTTGTTGTTTGTTTCCCCCAAAGTGTACAACGTAAGCGCACGTTTTCTTTTTTATTTTATTATTTTTCTTCACTTACGTACATACATATATATCTACTATATTCTTTTATTGTTTTGCAAATTTTCGCTCACACTTTTATTTGTACAACAATTTAGTAAGTGGTGAATTTATTGTTATGCTTTTTTACACAAAAAAGAAACACTTAATCAATGATTTTCTTTTCAATTAGGTGTTTACTAATTTCCGCAAACAATACGTACATATTTTTATACAATTGGCATTTAATTTGAAACACGTTTTATTTACAATATTCTTAGCTTTAACGATGTTGTCACTTTTTAGATAAGCGCGATATCAAACGTCGTCATGAATATGCCCACGAAAAATTCTAATTGACTTTACCCGACTCATTGTAACATACGTATGTATGTATGTATGTATTTATACGTACATATGTATGTATGTATGTATGTATGTATGTACATCTGTGTATCTAAGTATGTGTATATGTATGTATGTACACACATGCAACTTTTGATCTTTTTAATCCGTTTTATTGAAACCCGCAAAACATAACTTGTTGCAAACGATAAATACATTTAACACTAAAATCCGAAATTTTAAAACCAAACTTAATGCCCTCGTAGAGTTATAATAGAAAAATGGCAATTGTGAACGTATGAATAATATCGTTTTTGTTTTAGCAAATAGTCAACACACTTGTCTTTTGCAAAGTTTGACAAACGACTAGATTGAAAATATTTTCTTAATTTACGCCAAGCAAAATAAATTTGTGTTATTTAATTGTATACGTGTGTGTTGCTTACAAAAAATATAAAAAAAAAGTCTAGTTAAACGAGGAGTCAACAATCAACCTCAAACGACTGCAAGCACGATTCAAGTTTTTTCGTGTTGTTATTTTTTTTTTTTTTTTGGTTCTCCAATTGTTGTCTTTCTTTTGTTCTTTAATTTTGCCTGTTTATTTCTATTCTGTATTGAGTCTGAATGGACGTAACGTCAAATAAGAAATAATTTTAAAAAATGGCAAATGAGAGAAACCAACTAACTTTTATAAGCAATTTTGTTTCCTTAAAGAAATATTATAATTAAGGTATAATTTGCTGAGAGAGTTATTAATTATTCGCTATTATGTAGGATCGTCATTTAGATTTGTTGTTGGCAGCAAACAGGAAAATAGCAAAGCATGCAATATATGAGGTGAAAAAGATTTTAAAGCGTTACCAACCTTTTGCGCGAAATAAGTTAAAAACAATTTGTAAAAGAAAAATGTAAATGTATGATGGGAATTGTTGCAGAAATCATATGTACATACATACATACATATGTATATATGGATATGTTAACATAAGAATACGTTTGTACAAAAAATGCAATCCCTGTAGAAAAATGTATATGTATGTACATATGTATATTAACTGACATTTGGGAAATAAAATGAAATAAATGTATGTGCGCTACAGACTAGTATTCAGACATTTTTAACTGTAGATAATGTGTTTCATTCTGGAACGAGATCTCTACTTCCTTATTTTATTTTATATATGTATGTATATTTTTTGCCAAATCACAATAACGATCAAGAATTTATAATTCAACCATTCAAAGTAATTTGCTACAAATGTATGTATGTATATGGTTTGATCTCAAAATATAACTTTTTTTCAAACAATCAATTTGCGCATTCTTGTTTAATTAAAAAATTGTATTACAATTATTTATTTATATTTTAACTTAAAATAGAATTTTACAACATGGGTAAATTAGCCTTTAAAGCGCTAAACTCCTTACGATCTAATGGTTTTATATTTGTTCCGGAATATGGCGAAAAGTGTTCCAGGTCGCGAAGTTTATTTACCAAAATCTTTTGTTCTGAATGCAAAATGTTAATTTCACGCTCAATTTGTGTTTGATCTGCAATAATATAATAAAGCTTATTGGAAATAAAGAAACTAAGAAAAAATCTGCACCTTTCTTTAAAAGTTCTAAAGCTTTCTTGCGATCCAGTTTCACTAGCATACTGCCAATTGTTGTCCACACTTTGTTCTCTTGGTTTTCGCGGATTTTTTCTAGCTCTCTTATAGCTTCACGATTTTGCTGACGTCTGCGATCAAGATTTACAAGTTCTTGTTTATTGACTAGAACTTTGTCGGCAACTTCTTCTGTGGATTTCAAAATCTCCATGCATTTTTGCTCTGATGTTTTAGCCATTATTATTTACTAGGCAAATTAAATTAAAGAAATCGAATTTAATAAATATTTTATTTTGGTGTTACAGGCCAACAAAAACATGCGAATACTTTGCGACGATTAGTTAAGTTCATTTCTTAAACGTCTATCTCGCTTCCATTCTCGCACCTTCTCCCTTTTAATGTCATTACGATTTCTTGTCTTTTTCTTTAAATAATCTGGACAGTGCCTTTGTACGGCTTTATAATCGTATGATCCAAAATGGGTTACACGAGCTGGCGGTTGTTCTATGCCTAGACCAGTTTTCTGTTTTCTTATGACAGTCTTGACTGGGTATAAGCGTCCTGATTGGGAAGGGCCTAAGCCACTTTCTTTATCCCAACCCTGTTTAACCATCAATTGCAAACCCTTGTTGCGAGTAGAAATATTAAACTTTTGTAATTTATTAATTGGCAAGTCAGATTTCATACTGAACTGATGCAACGTCGAAGTGTGATGTTGATTTTTCGAAGTTTCTTTAAAAGTTTGTTTGCAGATTTCACAATAAAAAGTTTGATTGTTTTCTATTTTTTCTTCTTCCTTATATTCTTTCTTATCTATACGACTTTTCTCCAAAAGGCCTACTATGTTTCGGTGACCTTTTCTTAAAGCCCAATCTTTGGCTGTTTTACCAGTCTTATCTTTCATAAGCCTATCCACTCCAATTTGTAATAAAAATTCTACCGCTTCATATGCTCCTTCGCAACTGGCCATCATTAAAGCTGACCATCCATACTGATCACATATATTTATATTTTTACCTTCAAAATTAATCTTCTTTAACTCCTCCACTTTGTTTGCCATGGCAAATTTAAAATATTGGTTGCTTTTAAATTCTGTTTTTGTAAGTGGATTCTTAGCACAACTTTTATTAATTATTTTAGTGTCAGCTTCTATAATTAAATGTCTCTTTTGTTCTTTGCTTTCTCGTGTAAATAGTTCTTGATAAAATTGTTTGACTTCATCACCATTTATTCCCGAAATTTTGTATTGTTCCCGTGGGTCACGAATTTCATACTGGGCTTTCGCAGTTCCTTCTTTGATAAAACGTTTAAGTGGCACATGTACTGTAGCTAAGGCCCGCCAATTGGGATGTAGTTGTTCGCCTGTAACATCCATTTCACAGGCAGACTAAACAAATTTCTTACAGAGCCAAAAACGTTTCCGAACTTCCTCTCCTTGATGATTTTACTGAACAGCTGTTTCATAACTTGCATTGTATTATTTGGTAATGCGGTGATGGTCAAATTAAATATTGCCAGATCGTTTATAGTAATAATAATATATTACGCATTAATAAACAATTACCTGCTCAAAACAAGAAAATTTTATTTACAGTAAAATTAATAATAACTACATATGCCATAAATCGTTCCTAAGGCGGTTAGTCTGCGTTAAAACAAGAAAACGTTTGCGAGCGAACTATTTAATTTGGTAGTTTTCTTTTGAACTTAAAATAAAACTTGACATCATTTAAACTAACCTCAAAATTCTTTTGATATAAATAGTCCGAATAATTTTTATAACAAAAACATTTTTTAAAATTGGGAAGTAATGGAAATTTATGACATCAATTTGTTTAATCAGTTCGTGGAGCTGCATAAGCCTCAATTGCTGGCGTCAAGAGTGCCACAACATTTCTGGCCAACAATTTATCATAAAATACTAGTTACAGAAACTTTTGATGCCGGTGAAGTCTTACAACTAATGTTAATCGAATACGATGAAGTGGAAGAAAACCTTAGCGAAGAGGAAGTAGATACTAGACCTGTGTTTGCTTTATCTGTTGCAATAGAGGAAGGGCTGCAGGCAGACGATTCAAACAATATATTTTTAGTTGATCACTGTTGGACATTTCGTCTAAATCAGGTCCGTCAGCAACTAGAAGATTATGATCATTTGTGCAATAGAATTTGTGCTATAACTGGTGTAGATTTAGAGGATAATGATCGTGTTAATAAGGTGATGAAGCAAATGTGGAAATACTGTCAGGCATATACATTAAACAGTGATCAGTTATCCGAAGATGACAGGCAGCCTATATGGTATATTATGGATGAGGTGGGTTCCGCAGTCGGTCATTCGGACGAGCCCAATTTTAGATTGGTTCCATTTTTGCATTTATACAACCAAACAACATTTTGTTTATTGTTCCCTATTAAAGATGTTGAATGTGGCGATCTAGTAACAAGGGATTATGTGGAGTATGTTCACAAAGACGCTGAAGAAAGAAAAGCTTTGCTTTTACCATGGAATCATTTAGATCTCTCAAAAGAAAGTTTCTTGCAATGTGAACCTTCAGGAGACTATTTTTCAACTGGCCATATACCAGAAATATATGCTTCGGAGGATGAATCATTACCCAAACCTCAAATTGATAGAAATGAACCTTTAAAAGTTTATAGTGAATACGACTTTGTAACACACTACTTAAATTCACCTTGCTTTACTCATGTTGAAGACCCTCAGTCAGCAGATATTCTTTGGTTAACAACACATTTCAAAAATTTTTCAAAATTATCACTGGAAACACCCAACAAATTCATTAATCAATTTCCGTTGGAATACATCATAACTGTTAAAGATTTACTTAGTATAATATGCAGAAGAGCTGCTGTGGAACATCATAATGAAGAAAGCTTGGAGACGTACCCTCTTTGGCTACCGACTACTTATAACTTGAAGACAGAACTGGTGCAGTTTGCTTCCTACTATCAGAACAGAGCTAACAAAGGTCTGGATAATCATTGGATTATAAAACCATGGAATTTAGCACGAGGGCTAGATACCCATATTACTAGCAATTTAAAACAAATTTTGGTGCTACCCAGTACAGGACCAAAAATCGCCCAAAAATATATTGAAAACCCGGTACTTTTTTATCGTTCATCATTAGATGCCAAAGTCAAATTTGATATTCGCTATGTGATACTGCTCAAAAGTATACGTCCCTTAGAGGTTTTCGTACACCGCAAATTCTATTTACGCTTTGCAAATAAACCATTTTCGTTAGACCACTTCGATGATTATGAAAAACATTTTACAGTCATGAACTATCAGGAGGATGCGGATCTGCATCACGTTAAGTGTGAAGAGTTTCTGGACCTATGGCAGGAACAGTATCCCAAAAATGAATGGTCGAAGGTGGAAGATCAGATTTGCGCTGTTCTTTATGAAATGCTAGAATGTGCCATCAAGGGTTGCGCCCCAAGTGCTATACAACCTTGCGCGCAGTCTAGGGCTCTATATGCTGCTGATTTAATGCTAGCTTGGCAACCAAGCACTAACAACTCTGACGATTTGAGAATCCAACCAAAACTATTAGAAGTAAATTGGACTCCGGACTGTCAAAGAGCTTGTGAATACTATCCGGAATTCTACAATGATATTTTTAAGTTGTTATTTTTAAATGAGTATAACGACGAGGTATTTCGTTTATTACAATGATTTTTATGTTCAATTATTTAAACATTTAAATACATAAGTATGTATGTATGTATATTTATATACATAGTACGCATTAAAGTGGTTAAGTATATAACTATTGTGTTAAATCTATTTAATAAAATGTTTTCTTCAATAAATTTTGATCAATTTGTTGATTGTTAAGCGTTAAACCTTTGCCCTAAATAGGCGAAAGCTAAATTATCCCGAAAAGGTGCACAAAGGTGACGGCCTGTTTTTTTTTAGATAACGACTACAGAAATTAAAACTAACAAATAGTGTGCCACGATTTTCCTACACATGCATGTGTGTGTAGAAGTAATACTGTTTTAAATAAAAAAGCACACAATATTTAACTGCAAATATAACAACAACATATCACAATAAAAACGGATTTAAATATAGAACGTTCCTAAACATATAAAACTCGGCAGCTTAATTTTGTCTTTACATGCAAAGATACTATTTCTGACAACAATGATAAATTTGAGTACAAATTATATCAACTGTTACTTGACAAAAACAATTTCCTTTTCAAAATACAAAGAAAAAAATAGAAAAATTATTCGTCATATTAAAAAAGAGTTAATCTAACTAAAGCGGAATAAATATGCAGGAAACATCAGCTGAACTTTACGAGGAAGTTAAATTATTTCGAAATGCCCGTGAACGTGAAAAGTACGATAACATGGCGGACTTGTACGCAATAATTAACACACTACAACAATTGGAAAAAGCCTACATCAGGGATTGCATTACACCACAGGAATATACGGCTGCCTGCTCAAAGTATTTGGTACAATATAAAGTGGCATTTAAACAGGTTCAATGCGACGAATACCCAAGTGTTGATACTTTTGTTAAAAAATTTCGCCTAGATTGTCCAGCTGCCCTGGAACGTATACGGGAAGATCGTCCCATCACCATCAAAGATGATAAGGGTAACACATCCAAGTGTATCGCTGAAATTGTTTCATTATTTATAACCATTATGGATAAATTGCGCCTGAAAATGAACACAATGGATGCACTGCATTTCGATGTTAAAGATTTAGTTGACAATATGAATCGTTTATCATTGATACCTAAAGACTTCGAAGCAAAACAAAAGGTGGAGGCTTGGCTATCAACTTTAAATGACATGCAGGCTTCAGACGAGTTAAACGACAATCAAGTACGCCAATTTTTGTTTGATTTGGAATCCGCATACGCTGACTTTACGAAACTACTCCATAATCAGTAATTGGCGTGGAAGATTGCCGCATGTATCCAAAGTATTTTTAAGCATTATCAATAAAAAACAAATAATATTAAAATAAACGAATTCATGTATTTCAACAGAAACTAATCGACGGTATTTCGGGGTCTATTACAGGGATGAAAAATTTTTTTAAATTGAATTTTAACATATTTATGCGAAACTACTTTTCCAGTGCCATTTCAAAAATATGCGATGTTGAAAAACATTTTGACTTGATTGCTATTGGGAATGGGATGGGAATTCAAGGCAGACAGTAGATGGGGAATTCTTAATTGAGCGCAACGTCCATCCATTGTTTGTATCTCCTTGAGTATCTTTTATATTCAAACAAATCTGAATATAAAATTTGTTCAATATTAAATCGGGTGCGTTTATTTAATCGTTTTAAAACTACACAATTTAAAAATAAGATATATACATATATAAATTCTGTATTCGTTCAATGCAAACGATTATTATATGTAGTGGCTATTTGCCAATTTGTTGTCAGGTGACATTATTTTTCCATGACAATCAGAATCTTAGTGAGCGAATTTATGCAATTCGCATTACGAAGGAACGAGCTAGTTCAATGGCATGATCCAGTTAACGGCAATTATATGCACAAAAGCTTACATTAAAAAGTCTTACATTATTCAAGTAATATAAATAGTCTAGGGCGCACTTATCTCCGACATTTAAGATTTCGTTTTTGTTTTTTTTTTATTTAATTAAACGCGGAAATTGTTCTTATGCTTTATGTACATTGTGGAATGAAGTCAAATATCGTTAAGAAAAACTTATGCTTTCTATTTAAACCCCATGCATTCCTGGACTGAAGAATAACTCTCCCGTCGTACGGTCCGTAGAATTGTGCTTGGTTGGTTCACTTAAGGAATTTCTTGTCAGCCCTGCTGCTACTTCCTGGTCTGTTAACACCATCATGTTTATATGGTCTTCGTCACTCCGCTCTTGCTTTGCAAGTTATGAACTAATAAATATTTAAAAATAATGAAAATCATGTCTAAAATCGTCTTTAATTCTTCACTATAAACTATTTTTATTTTAAATAAAAAATGTATGATCTTTATTTGGATTCAATCATATTTTTTGTTTGTTGTATTTAATTTAAATATTAAGATTATAATTATACATATAAGTTTAAACCGATTACAATATTTCTTTTGTTTGTTTTTTTTTTTGTTTTATTTTTATAATTTCATTTTTTACTCCTTTTTTCTTTTCATTTACTCCTTTTTGTAATTAATAAATATTTTTTTCTTTTCTTTGTTTATTTTGTTTTTTTAATATTAAGAATGTGGTTTTATTAAAACTTATTACTTTTTGTTGCTTTGCAATACGACAATTTGCTACGCATATATTAATATACATAAATGTGTATATATTTATAAGTATGTGTTTATTTTGAGAGGGAGATAAGGAGAGAATAAAGGATTAAGTCAATTAAAAAAATAATCTATAATCCTTGTTTTGTTATTTATAAAATATGTATTTATATGTAAAATTTTTGTGTATGTGTAGAAATACGTACAATACAGTATAGTAATTAATGGTTTTGTTTATATTTTATTAATTAAATTTTTTGTTTATAATATTATTATTTTAATTAAATTATTTGATAATTGCTATCATATATTTTTATTTTCATTGTTTGCAATAAAAAATGTGTTAATGTTCGAATGCGGTATGGGTGGAAGGTGTGGGGTGTAAATAAGTATGCATTTGATAAAGAGAAGGGGATAGGGAGGTGGGCGGTATTCGTGGTGGCAAAAGGATGAAGTCGGGTTTTATTTAAAAAAAAAATAAATTTTCTATAATGAAAATTTCCTTCTTTTTTTTTTGTATTAATTCAAATATGTATAAATATATATTTTGTTTTTGGTAGGGAAAACTAGTCTCTACAGTTAATTTTGTTTAAAATCTTAAAAACAAAAAATATTATGAACGTTGTTAATAAAATGATAAAGTAATTAAAGAAATAAACGTACTCGTTATATATAAAAACCTTAAAATGTGAAGTGTTTCACATGTTTTTAATTATGCATTTATATATAAAAAATACCAAAATAAGTGTTTAATCATTTTTTTTATACTGTGTGTTAAGAGATGAAGGAAATCAGCATTCATTCGTCCTTGCAATGGTTCGAAGACTATTTGAGGAGTTAATTCTTTGTTTATATGAGGGTATGAGAAGGACATGTTCTCAATAACTTGTTAAGGTCTAGTTGTTAATTAATATTAAGCATAATTATTATTTAATATTAGCAGGCGGTATAGCGAACAGTTCATCATTTCCTGATAATTTTACCAAAACAAAACTAATTATATTTTTCTTCTTTTTCCATCATACTATCTTTTCTTTTCAAGGAGTTTTATGTCGCCTGCTGTTGTTTTATAGGTCGTTTAGCAAACAAATTGTAAAGCCTTCTAATTTTGTCCAGTCCAATAGGAAGGTGAGTATCCTTGCTTAGTGGCTGATTTTGATTGACTGCTATTAGCTTGACGTTGGCCAGTACTATTTGAATCCTGGAAAAAACATAAATAAAAATGTAAATGTCAATTTGAGTGAATAAGAAATCAAATGAGAAATTTTATTTAAACAAATCAATAACAAAACTATGGCTAAGACAAACTTAATTGGAAATGAATATTAATTCTTTTCAATGTAATGAATTGATGATGATTTAAATAAAGAAAACATGCCTAGATGGATGTTAACAAAAAGAATATCGGTGATGCCTGAAATAGCGCTCGGGGCCAACCAGCAATTGTTCATTTTGTTATACTATATACTAAAAACTCAAACATGCGCCCAGTTGATGTATGTACATATGTAAATAACCTGGCAAATAATCAGTTTTACAATTTGTAATTGTAATAAATATTTTTATAAAAACTCTCGCATTAAATTGTTTAACTTTCGGGAAACCACCACTCTTGTCAGGCAGTCCAGGCTAAAACGAAAGTATTACAAGTAAGTGCGATGTGTTACGAAATTGACAAATAATGCAAAATAAAAAGTTAACATATCATAAGAGCTAATTCAAACAACTCAGGTTGTTATTCTCTTTAAAGCTATAAAAATTATGTTAAATAAAAAAAAATTGCTTGTAAAAATAAATTGCTGTGGTTTTTGTTCATATATTTGAAATATGGACATATATACATACATATATTATTAAAACATTTTCCGTTTTAAATCTCATTGACAAAATTAAATGTTTGAAAATATCTTTATATTTTTAAAAGGTTTTCGCGTCTTCTGATATATAATAGACAGCTGGAAAACACACAGAAAACCGCCATATATATAATATATTTTTTGATTTAATAAGAGCTAGTTTTTGATATATATATATAGTATGTAAGTACATATAGCCATTTTTTCAAATTTCTATATAACCCCCACAGAGATCATAAAGGTGTTTTCTGAGAGCAATTTTCCTTAATGTTGTATTATATTTCTTATTAGTTCTGTAAATTAGACTTTTCTGTAGATTAGGCTCCTATTGTTGTAATACTTTTAGTAAAATCTCATAACTTTGTACCTGTATATTTTAAAAACTTGTTATTAATAATAAAAAAAAGATACCCATTTTACATTATTTCAAAATTCACGGTTATTACGAAATATAAATTCTTTTTTGTCAAATTTTGACTCATAATATTTAACTCTCTATTTCATTGAAAAACAAAGACGGCACATCTACATCTACAAATATTTATTATTTTTTAGTTAACTCCGTTCAGGGTAAACCCTAAGGTGGTTTATTTTTAACTTTATGTGACCTGTGAGGGCGTGAACATTTAACACATTATTATATTAAATTTTTGAATAACTTAAAAAAAATTTCCTTTATCACAAATTTACTTTAATGTGAGCGAAACAAGCATTTGCACATTGAGGCAAACATGATTTACTCAAATTTATAATCATATAAAAAAAGAGACCGCGAAAACAAATTCAAACTCTCTTTTAACATGATCTGCTTGGTTTGCCTCTTGTAAAATAATCATGATATTTTACATGATTGTGGCTATTGGAATCCTTCTGGTGGTGTCCATACATGTATGTAAGTTGGTATATGTGTTTTGATTACTTGATACTATTTCAGAGACGTACAAATGAAGTTCTCAATCAGCGGTTTAATTTTGAGCCCATTTACAGTTACAAATGCTGGCATGTATATAAGTATATTGTTATCGAATAATGACAGCATGAGGCCAGCAAATAAAAACATGCATCAAATGAAATTGTTTTTATTATTATCGAAGTTGACCGATCGCAGATACATACATACATACATACTAATAAGCACGACAGCAACAAGATACATACAAGATTTATGGTCTATTTGATTTGATCGTCTCGTCGCCATGGCACTTTATAATGCCATTAACAAAAATTGTGGATTTAAGCCAATTTTTCTGACAGATTGCTTCGATTTTTCGAGGTATTGGTCATTTTCATTATAAATTCCTATAAATTCGTTAAAAGATAAATAATTTTTTCCTTCTTGCACGAAGAGAAAACACGTTTTTTTTTCTTCTCGTAAGAGATGCGGTAATTGGAAATCAATTAGTTTTTTTTTGAAATATTAACAATAACAAATTATCGTAATTAAGTTTTTTGCTATTTAGCGTCAGAAACGAAATAATAACATATTATGTTATTAATTGAAGAGTAAATATAAGTTTAGTAAATAAAATATTTCAGTAAATAAGAGTAAGAATTGAGAAAAGAGAGATGTTTTTGATAATATGTACAGGGTGTTTTTTTTAGAGGTATAGAACTTCGAATTGAAATAAAACACAAGAAAATCGTTTTAATGTCCATCAATTTGGCTTTATTGGAAGGATAATTTTATGCCATTAATGTTTAAATATGATTTCGAGCATGTGGCCGCCGCGGCTGGCTCGAATAAAGCCAATTCTACAGGTCCAATTTTCGCCACGCCACGAATGTTGGCTTCCAAGTCCCCTAACGTTTCTGGTTTGTTGGCGTAGACGAGCGACTTCACATATCCCCAAAGAAAATAATCCAATGGTGTCAAATCAAACGATCTTGGTGGCCAATTGACAGGACAGGCCGCCAGTTAAAAATGTGATGCCAACTTAAAGTTCTATACCTCAATAAAAAACACCCAATATATTATAAGTGTTTTTACGTTCATATTAATTTTAAAAAAATATGTGCAAAAATCCTATAATATATTATATTTTATTTTTTTATTTTATTTATTTAAAATCGGCTTTCTGCTTTTCCATATTTCTGAATAAATGTCATTCCTTTTTGAGAGTAGCTTATTTTTGTTCATATTGCATAAAATTTTATAAAAAAAAAAAAATTACTCTGTCTTAAACATTTTTGCACACAAACTTTTGGTTGCAGGACGACTACAGCTTAATAAAAAATTACTTTTATAATTTTATGTGCATGTCATTATTTAAAATGACGCTTGTAAGATTTCTTTTTCTATTTAAAATTTGTTCTGTTCAGGCATTAATTAGTGAAGAGATAAAAAAAAAAACAAAGATAATAGAATGTTTATACAGAACGTCGTATCAAACGTAAGCTCTAGAAAGATGTATATTATAATTACATGTACAATATATACATATATTGTTAATCGGAAGTTTCGTGTAAAAGAGTTCAAGGCGATCTGCACCATAATGAAAACTGAAAAAACTTTAAATGATTATCTAAAAACATGGAACATTCACTGAAGAAGTGTTGTGAAGCGGAAACGTTTGTAATTAGTAAAATGGTAGTTTGCAAACTCTGTTCTTTTAAAAGAAATATATATGTATGTCTATACATATATATTTTAAATTGTTTTAGTTCTTTCTATTCAATACTATTGTTTGAAAATATAGCCATGTTAAATGTATGTATGCGTGTGTGTAATGGTATATGTATATGTGTGTGAATATTTATATAAAAAAAACAAATAAATCGTATATATGATTTGAATTTTTGTAGTTTTGGCTATTAGAAAATAATAGGTATGACTTTAAATTTTCGTCGATTTATTATTGAAACTTACCCGGCGGGATGAACTGTGAATCCTGCCGTCCATCTATTTGATGTCCAATAAAAACCAAAAGAAATAATAACAATAAATCAAACAGGAAAATATTTCATGCATTGTGTACTTTTTTGTTTAATATGTATAATTATTTATCTGTAAGTTTAAATAAGTTGTAATATTACGGCATATGTATGTATGTATGTATGTATGTATATTTCTTGTTTTCACTTTTTAATTGTTTAATTTTAATTTAAATTTGTGAGCTGTATATGTTTTAAACTACTTCTGCTTATTAGAACATATAATGAATTAATGAAGAGAATCAGACATTTATAGAATTTCAAAGGCTCAATCAACTATTAGGGAATGAAGCGAAGCGCATTTAGAAGATTTGTTTTGCATTAAGTTGCGTATTAAATTATGTATGAGAAAAATGTGTTTAAATATATGTATGTACAGAAATAATGAACGTTTTAATTAATTTTCAAATAGATTATCACAAACAAAAAAATCGATGGCAGTGGAGCGAAAAATTATTAAAACGTTGTTATTTATTAATACGTTTGTATGAATTATTATATTAATACGTATGTATGAACCACGCCTAGGTAAGAATCGAAGCCTTGAAACTAACACAACATAATTTTACCACGTTGAAAGCTTTTGGGAATGCAAGTTTTGGAGTTTATTGAAGGCAAGTTAAAAGACTTGCATGTACTCAAACAGTTTCAATTTCTTTGGATTCATTGGACATATGCAATGAATTTTGTTGCGTTGGTCCCCAAATAAGATAAGTAAGAAAAAGGTTTATTAATAAATTTTGTGTATGTAAAAGCGGTGTTTGCATGAGTTTTTATAGAAGAAAAGAAAAATAAAGTGCACGAATAACGAAGCATAAGTTTTTCATAAGAAATTGATGGAAACTTTTAATGGATATTTCCATCGACACCATGAACCAGATGAATGGTCAATTGACTGTCACTGCACTTGTAGGGCTTGTATTATTAAAAAAAAAAAAGTATTATTTTCAATTTTCTTGCATTTATAACAATAGAATGCTAAAAAAGTGTCAAGTGTTAAGAGTCAAAATTTAGGTACGTATGTAATGTACTCTTAAAAGGACTATTTCTGCTCAACTTAAAATTGTTAAACGGTCATGAACAGAGATATTAATGCGATTTTTTTTAGCTGTACCTGTATAATACCCCGTACTCGTTTAATATTTAGCACCATTAAACTTAACTTTGATCGCTATGTCCGTAGTTTCTCAGACGAGAATGATAACAGCTCTTAATTTTTTTTACAATTTTTTCCATTGTCACTCGCACAAATTTCAAATCATATTGATACAGATAAACAACATTTTATATGCATTTGTAATTTACTAAGAAATTATTCCAAGTAATTATAGACTTATAGTTAAATTTTACCCTAAACATTCTCCTATAACATTAGGAACCTAAAAACATTTGTCAAGCTCATTTTGTTTGGCTCAGACGATTATTGTATTTATGTATATGAGAGAGTGAGAGAATAGTTTTGTTTTGTGGCTAATTTTTGTTGTTTGTTCATGGATGTTTTTATTATTTGTGTTGGAGTTGGTTTTCAAAACTCCACTTTCAGCTTTTTCTCTCTTTCTGGCAAATGTATTGACCTGAATTGCTTAGCTAGACTCGTATTTTGCGAACTTCGTAAGCAAAAATTAGTTCACTCAAATAAAAGCACTGTCGAAATCCTAAATAAAACTAATTTTTAGATATGTTAATTACGATTACTATTTGCAACCAATGGTTTGTTTTAAATTTCTATTTTCACACTTAAAATAATGATGAGATATTTTGAATAGATTTTCTCTGCATAAAGAAATCAACTCTTGCTGTAAAACGTTTCGAAGTTTTTAATTGAAACTGATGGGAAAGAAGTTAATTTAATAGTTTTTAAATCGAGTCATAATATTTGCGTCGGTTTGCACTTACTCCGTTTTTTAGATATATTTTCTAAAACTTGACAGCTGTTAAGTGTTAAGCAAAAAAGGTTTTCTCGAAAGCGAAATTTTTCCGCCTCAAAAACCCATAATTTTTACATACAAAAATTATTTACACATATATCAATATACAGATCCTAAAGTAGATATCAGAAATTGCAAATATCTAATATTGGTATTTGCGATAATAATGACACGTTTTACAGGGCGAAACCTAAACAACAAGTGTTTATTTTTGGCTAATACTTCGTAAAGCCAATAGTAATTTCGAGATTGTACAGCTGTATCCTTTATCCTTTGCAATGTACTTACTTGGTATGTGTAATTCACAAACAAACAAACAAAAAACCCGAAATCACTTTTTATTCGCTAGAACGCGAAATTACGATGAACAATGATCTATGAATGCAATGGTTAGCTTGTGCTTTCCGAAGCCTTTGTAGCAACTGGTTTGAGAAAATGTTTAGTTATGATATGATTCCTTGCATAACTACAATATGTTTGTTAACTATAGTATCCAATATAAAGTTTTAATGAGCAGAACGAAAGAATGTTAAGATGAATTTATTTCTATGAAATAAATATTTTGTCATATTTCCCCTGTTGTTATTCGATGAGTTCTTTTTTGTTAAAATTAATTAAGGCGACAAAAGTAATCAACTTACCTGATGAATTGGTGGATGAATCATATGGTGACCAGCAGCTGGCATTGTTGGTAAATACATGCCATAAGGTTGAGCTGATGTACCGCCAGCAGTTTGCGTATTTGCCATATTAAATGGTGGAGGTGTGCCAGAATGGAAATTTTGTTTTTCGTATGACTGAGAAGGAAAGGAATACAGTGTAAAAAACATTAGGGTAAAGATATTTCAAGTAATATTGTAAGAAATGAAAAAAAATTAGGGCGTATGCAGAACTAACATTGACTTTGTTTAGCGCCACGTGTCCTTTGCCATACATGGAGGATGTTATATCCGAAGCTGTGCCAGCTTGTGGGGGATTCGTTACGTTTTGTGATTTTGTTTGTTGATTAACGCTTGTTGGATACGTCCCCTTTGTATAGTCTTGTGAAGCCTGTGAAAGCGCGTCGTAATTGGTTGATCCGTAGCCCGTATTGTACGATGGTTTTGGAAATTGCCCACCAGAAGCTGTATTAGCAGCTGGAATTTGCTGTAAGATATACATTCATTTTTAAGATGTTTACGTATAAGCTCTCATATATATACATATATGAATACAAAAAGAAAATATTGATTTAAAATAAAAATAAAAATTGATGTGTATATTAATTTCAAAACGTGTTTCTTAAACTAAAAAGAAAATTTGACAATAGTTTAATCAAATGCAGAAATTTTGTCTTAATAAATTCACTAATTTCACATTCTAGATTGAACATTTTTTAATGTGTTAAACAAAGAATCCTTCCACTTATTAAAAAATTAGTTTACACATTTATATCTATTATATTTACTACGATTTTTGCCACAGATTGTGGGTGACTTCTCTATATATTGAACATTATTATGTATTAAGCTTTTTGTTCGGCACCACAGTATTTACTACCAAGAAAAAGTACCACTAATAATATTGGCTTTTAATGATTTGACGAGTTGTTAACTACGCTAATTCGTTGTTGTCGGTAAATCAGATTGAAGGGCTGACAAATAATTACTCCCATCGATGATATAAATATTATCTTTCGAAATCGAAATTAAAAAATAACATATTGAATATAAATATGGCGGCCTTCGTGTAAGTATTTAGCATTTATTCGTAGAACAACAAGTGAGACCGAACAACTTCAAATTTTACAAGTCTGTTTTTCGTGCAGTTTTTTTCTTTACAACGCAATTTATAGTTTAAAAGCAAAAAATCCATAACTGAACAACTTTAAATTCTTGTCATTTATTTTCATATCAAACTTACTGGATAAATAGTTGGGGTTCCATACTGAAAGCCACCGGGCATAACATTGCCACCATAGAAGTAAGCGTAAGGAAGATTTAGCATGGGTCCACTAGAACCAGCTTGTTGCGACATAGTACTTGAAACCTGCAATAAATAAATATTAATGATAAACAACTCTACTCTTTGCGCAACTAAAACTAACTATAAATCAATATCTGTTTTCTCTAAGTAAAACAAAAAAACTTACGTTACTAACAGGGCTGGAATTATTGTCAGTTCTGGCAAAACGACCATCAGTCATTGTTGAATATGCCACTGAGCCCAAGTTATCACGACCTGCTCCCAGACTTGTTGGCGTGTAATTCAGATCGTAATAACCTTGCTGCAATGATTAGGCAAAAATAAATTTAAAATATATCATTAGAATGGAACGAGTGGATTTGCAAATATCATGAAACATGAAATAATTCGATGCAATAGGGAGATGGTGAATGAGAGGACAAAACTATTATTAAACGAAGTTATATGTGAAGTAGGTTCAATGCAATACATACAATTAAACATTTTTCGGCTTTTTAGTTTAAACAAATATATATGTATGTATATTAAATTATGAGTTTAAATAAAGTAAAACCCAGCTTCGTTAAGCAACTGGGAAAAAAGATATCACAATGTACAGATTTGATAGAATTCCGAGTCCGAACGCAATTCAATTAAGTCATTAATATGGCTAATAATGTAGTTCCAGTTCATGTAAACGTTTTCATTACAAAGTTTTAAACCTCAATAATAACACGAGGGAACAGTTTTTTTTTGTGCTTGATTAATCATTTTAATTTACATTTTTAGAACCTTCCATATAAATTAAAGCAGAAAAACTTAAGGCTTCCTGTAACAAGATTTCATTTGTAGTCCACGACAACATCTTTAGGAAAATAAAAAAAATCTCTCTTTATAAATACACTGTATTAAAAATTAAATTTAGATCAACAAAAACATTCTATTTAGAATGCCTATATGTTGAATGAATGTTTTAAATTCCGGATAAAATCAACAGAAGTATTGTAAGAACACAACGCTTATTTTTATTTATTGCAGCGTATTTGGCCAACGTATTCCTAAGCCAAAAACTGATTAATAAATCTAGAAGTGCGTTAAATACACAGTAAAAGTAATGAGGTCATGATTCTAGCAAATGTTTAAACTGAAAAGCGAAAAATCTCGGTTCGGAGTAATTATTCTTCTAAAAAAGGACTTAAAACTACCACCAATATAAACTTAATGATTACATAAATATGTAGTTGAATACTACTATAGCCTTGTCGTCCTCAACACTTGTTAAATTTCATTTATGGTTTGCAGGACAATAGAATAATTTAATGTGAACTTAATGATGCCATTTAGTGATTAATTAAAAGAAAAGTATAAAAAACAACAAAATAAAACACAAAAAACATATAAAGCATTAGGTGCTTTTAAATGCTTGTTATAATGATATGTATGTATGTATCTTTGATTGTATTGTGTTGCATTTCTCCATGAACTCACCACATGTGGCACTCTTTGTTGCATCATTTGTAAATCCTCGTAAGAATAGACATGTTGCTGATAATAGGGTAACGACGTTTGTATATATTGACTAACCATTTGGATGTTGGGTACCATTCCACCGGCACTACTACCAGCACTGCCGCCGCCACTTCCAGCACTATTAGCACCAGTCGGTGCACCACTTGCCGACACACCACTACCAGTCTTATTCGATGCTGATGAAACGCCCGATGAGGCGGCCACCGCAGAAGATGAACTAACTGCACCAACACCACCAGCCGATACAACACTACTGCTATTTGTATTATTACTATTGCTACTGCTATTGCCACTGGCATTACCCGCACCGCCAGCTGTCTGCGACACCACGTTTGAGCCGGAATTGTTAACAACACCGCTGTTGCTATTTATATTCGAACTACTGTTGCTGCTGTTGTTAGCTAAAGAAGAAGATGGAGTGACATTTGAATTGCTTGTTAATGCACCTATATGTGAGGATGAGATCATACTATTTGTTGCAGCACTGTTGGAGTTAACACCGCTCGAAACGGAATTTACAGCTGTTCCACTATTACTTATAGCGCTGCTTGAAGAAACGCTAAGAGGAGAAAAAAAAATGATAAACCAAAATACACCATTTAATTTGATAAAAGGTTTGATATTAAAATAAACAAAAAATTTAGTTAATATTGTTAAAGACAGCAAAAAAAAAAAAAAAACAAATTAATGTCTGAGCAAATTGATCGCAATAGTTTACCTTTCGTAATGAGAAGCATTTGATGAGGCGGACGATTCCTTCAGTTTACCACTACTAAAGTTACTGTATTGAGAGGATGCCGTACTAGTGCTGCCAGCAAATCTAAATTAAATTTTAGTGTAAATGTTAAACGTGTTTACCTTTCTTTTGACATAAGATTAAAAAAGTCTATAAACTTAAAAGTTGAAAATTTACTGCAATTTACTTTATTATACAGCCTCTGAAAGCTCTCTCTGTTTGTACCTAAAATGTTTTAAACTCATTGAAATTCCTATTAAGCTCAGCTTTACAACTTTTTGCGAAATTATAAAAAACTTAAGAGTTCAGTCCCACTTTCAATTTACTATTGGAGCCAAATGAATAAAGTTAATTTGTATTTAAGAGCAGGACTTTAAGACTCATAAAGTTATAAATTGATGTCGATGGTAAGAAAATCGCAGTCCTGAACAACATCCTAAAAATGCTACATACTTATTGTCTTGTTATTGTGGTTACATAAGAAAACGTTGAGAGTCTGAAAAGCCAATGGCATTAAATTCATGACATCCAGGTATTCTATGTTGTTTCATGTGTTGATGTTTTGCCGAACAATTGCAGTATAATTCTCTTTATGTTAAAATTCTTTTAGTGTAATATTCTCCGTTTATGTGTGTTTTTCTAGGTGAGTATCACTGTTCTAGTAGCATTGAAATATAATTTATACATGATTTAACCTGGAGTATTCAAAGATTAAAAAGAACAACATATATGCATGTTCAATAAGCTTAAAAGAATTAGTAGATTGTAGCTTATAGAACTGTCTGTATTTTAGTGTAAAGTTATTTAGTCATGTCCTGATGATGGATGGTTATTGCAGAATAGCTACTGTGTTAAAATATTGCAATCGAAGCCATTTAATATTGTAAAAATGAAATGCCTCAAAATATATAAAACCTTAAGATGGTTCTTAAAATTTTATATAGAAATCAAAATTACATAATTTTGGAAACAGGTTTTTTTTCGTTGGGGGTTAATCTTTAATGCCGGTACACACATATAAACGTTGACTGCTCAGGTTTATATCATGCAGAGTGATGACAGAGCAATGCATACATACAACTTATAGTTCTTCTTCCTTCTTTCTTGCAAAAAAAAAACATATATGTATGTAGTTGGTAAATAAATGTGGGATGTGTATGAACCGGCATTAATTTTTAAAACATGTAGCAAATTTTTTATGCTGAGAACATTTTCGAAATGCCTAACTGTTGTTCGAAAAATCGAAATGGTCGTACCGGAAAAGTCCTTCAAGCATTCAGTTGGTTGAAGGTGGGCGCAAAGAAAATACGTAAGAAAAGTTTACTCTATGAGCTTCAATATCAGCAGCACAAGGTTTTGTATTTATTACTGTGCGGTATGACGAGTTCCAGTGTGGCTTATGTTGGTCCAGCTTAGCCCTCGCCAGAGAAGCACGATTTTTTTACTCTATGGTAGATACGAAGGAGTATGTCGAGTTCCGGTTACACTTGCTATGGCATATTATCTAACATTTTATGCCGACTTATAGTTTTGATGTTTTTTACGCCACTTGTAATTTTTAAGATGTGGGCATATCTTTTTTGTTTTTCCCATATTTACTTTGGTAGGAAAAATGGCTCAGAGATAGCAAACTACAAACAAAAATGTCGAGCCGCTTTGGTTTTCGCTAAAGCAATTGTTTTGTGTCATAGTCGATAAGAAATAAGTTCACAAATATGTACCTACACAGCAGTAATTTTGTTTTATACCAGACACATTAATATTATATTTAAATGTTTGCTAAAATTTCAGCCAATTCCAAGTTATTTTTTAATTTTTATTTATTGAAAGGGCTCAAGTATTTTTGTTTTAAATTTGAAAATATTTATTTTACTATAACAAATCACACTCTAAATTGGCTAAAAGTTTTAGCTTATATTTTAATAAAGTTTAGCAGATACAACAAACAATAAAAAAATATCATAAATATACATACCCTGAATTATTTGATAAACCAGCACTACCATAAACGCTTTGGCTAGACTGGTAAGCACTTTGTTGTGATCCATAAGCAGACGTCAAGTAGTTTGAGTTAGAATTTGCTCTGTACTCATACATATAATTCATAGAAAACGCAATAGATTTTGTTTTTTAAGATAGGAGAACAAAACGTATCAAAATATACCAACATAAAATCAGGCAAATTTAAACATTCAGTTAAACAGGACGCATTGTTTTTTTTTTTTTTTTGAAGTTTTGGTAGTAGATTTTAATTGTAAAGCAGGTGTAAGGATGAAGAAAAGAGAAAACAAAAATAACAAAAAACATCCACAATGTTAATTAATTTTCAACTAAATTACTTTCATGTTTAGTATGAAATAATTTAAAATTTTGTTTTGCAAAAAACCGAAACAAAAAAGAAAACTTACGTTGCTGAATTGCTGCTGTTGCCACCTACAGAAGGAATGTTTTGCGTTGGGTTAGAGCCGCCACCCACACTGCTCGAGCCTGCAACATTCGAAGAGCTTTGCGTCCCAGTGCTAGATTGCTGCTGCTGTTGTTGCTGTTGGTATGAGGACATGGAATTCTGCTGGTATGATCCGTATGCTTGAGGTTGGTACGAGTTTGCCACCGATGACTATGCATCAAGCAGTTTTGATTAGTTTAAGCAGTTAGAAAAACACATAGCAGAAGCGGATTTAATTACCTGAACGTTTCCATAGGCCGAATTGTTGTAGCCTTGTGAAGCTACCGATTGCTGGTACGCGTTCGAAACACCTTTGTTTGTAACAACATTGTTATTGCTTTGATACGAATTTTGGTAGGGCGTAGCCGAACTTGTGTTCTGATTGTAGGGATCATTTTTCGTTAGTTGATCTAAAGCATTGCTGCCCGTAGAACCCACACCCGAATTGCCACCCGTTACATTATTGCTAAGCTGTGTTTGGGGCTGCTGCTGTTGTTGAGCTGCAGCTCTCTGTGAGTAACTGGCGGTTAGAGAATCAGTCTGTTAAAGAGGAATACATTTTTTAAAATTACTATTAACTCAAATATTATAGCATTTTAACATTCGTACTAAATGTGAAGTTTGCAAACCGGTAGCCGTTAAAGCAGATTGTTGTTGCTGCTGTTGCTGATGTGCCGATTTACTTTGCTCGTATGATAAATTTGTGTCCGGTGCCGACTGCGTCAAATTCTTTTGCTGTTGTTGCTGCTGTTGTTGTTGGCTTTGTGGCTGACCATCCCCAAGATTGACGGAATTATTTAATTTTTCCGACAAATTTTCAAAAGATTCATCGGTACCAAAATCTAAGGCACCGAATTGCACATCCAAATAACCAATATTATTCAAGGTATCGCCCGGCATTTCAACTGCACTTGAAGGAATCTGCAAAACAAATTACACTTCTCTATTAGCTGTTCATTTTTAATAAAGTCAACTGTATTACATTTACCTTAGAAGGTGGTGGCAATTTAGCACGAGCCCGCCGTACTTGTGGTTGTTGTCCACTGGCTAACTGAGACGCGGCATCTGCATTCATTGATGCCGGTGATCCACTTCCAGCAGCACTACCAAAAACATTGGCGTATGATGTTTGATATTGAACGTTAGCCGGATTCTGGGCATAAGCGGGCATTTGTTGAATATTGTTAGCAGCTGCTGCGGCGGCGGCTGCAGCGGCAGCTGCTTGGGCTTGAGCTGCGGCATTTTGCGTGGCTAGCGAATTGAAATACTGTGATTGCTCCGCTGATAAAGTGGTTGAGGACTTTAACTGTGGAGCCATGTGTTGTTGCTGTTGTTGCTGCTGAACTTGTTGCACCAAATTTGCAGCGGCTGTTGCAGCATTCGAGAAGGTATCTACTACAGGATTCCCGTACGGCGAACTACCCAATGCCGAAGACCCACTCAAATTCGTACCAGTATTAAGAATGGCGCCTGTACCAGCCACAACAGCGGATTGCTGTTGCTGCTGCTGTTGAAGCTGCGGCGTACTACTTACTGCAGCACTATACTGCATCATAGGCGTAGTTTTGGGTGTAATTAAATTACTACTGCTACTATTGTCATCAACCAGGGAGTTCAAATGGGATACTTGAGACTGTGACCCAGATGTGCTTCCAATCACTGAAGTGCCAAGATGGTGCTCTAGTCCCGGCGGTGCAGAGATTTCATTAGTTACACCCGCACTACTGACGTTTTCACTCCCACCGGACAGACCACTACTCAGTACACTGGCTGCCGTTTGATTAGGTAAATTGCTTGTCGTAAACACTTTACTGTCCTTAAGGGAACCAACGTATTCTTCATTATCCCAATCTCCCCATGCATCGTCCTGTGTCTGTTGCTGTTGTTTCTCAGTACTTTGAGCAATACTATTATCCCACAACTCTACCTCTTGGTGGTCATCGTTGGAGTTGTTGTAGCGTGACCTATAACCTCCTCCATCATTACCATTTCTCTCACCACGACCACTGGTACCACGGCCACCACCCATGCGCCCACCGCCGCGGCCTCCTCGCCCAACATAACCACCGCCACGACCGCCACCACCACGACGGGAATCCCCACCACTACGTGGACCACTGCGATAGTTGTCGTTAGCCCGATCATCTCGATCACCGCCTCCACCACCACCTCCTCTTGAATTGCGTTCATTTTCCCGAGCCTCTCTGCCGCGCCCTAGGGACATTATTTTAGGAGATTTAAACATTATGAGACCTTAGTTTAATTTAAAAGAACATTTAACAACACTTACAACCGCGACTGTCCGAGCCTCCGCGACCGCCCCGGTTACTGCTATTGCGGTTGCGTGATTTTTCACGCCTATCCGCATTGGCATTTGCGTCAGTCCACTCACCGTCGCCAACGCAACCACCATTATTATCTTGTGCAGCATTTGCAGCTTTATTTTTTTTCTTTTTTGAAGATGTCTCAAATGCTCCCTAAATGAAGACGCGAACCTGTTTTTAGCGATACATACTTTTACCGAAAGAAAATTTTACTTACCACCGGCAGGGTCTCCAGAAGAAATACAACAGCACGTTCTAAATTGTTATCACACTCATTTAAAGCACAGCAAACTTCCTCTTCGGAGCGCTGAGTCATTTCTATTAGTGTGGCGACTTTTTCCCGCATCTGTGGATCTTCCGATGTATTGCTGTTGGTGATCTGAGCAATACGTAACTGTTCAGCAGTGGGCTAAAACAACATTTAAAAGAAATTTTTAAAATAATTTTAATTTTTTTGCAATTTTCTTATTTTGTGGCAGACATACCTTTGGATGAGACTTTTCCTTTTCTGTTTTTGTACCTTCGGTCTTTTTAAGTGAAGTCTGTGTGATTGTTGACGAATCGCCCCCTCCACCTCCACCACTGCCGGTATTTGATTTTTTCTGACTGCGACTACCGCCGCTATTACGATTTTGTGTGCTCATATTCTATGTACACTGTATTTACAAAGTAAGCTGAAGATGAAAAAACGACAAGTTCATATTAATCATTTAGTTTTAATAATTATTTGTTCCTGCATTGAACAATAGCAGATTAAAAAGCCGAGAGTAGAACTTAAAGTGGTTCTGTTCTTTTTGTAGTTCGCAGTCTGTTAACGTTTTTAGCAAGAAGCTTTTGCTGAAAAAGTTTTGAAAATTAATTTAGCAAGACAACTTTTAGTGAAAGTTGTGCTAAAGAAAAGCCACAAATTTCAAAATCATTCGACGAGAACTTCATAATTAACTTAAATTAATTAATAATCATACAGAGTAGTACTTTTTTTTAGAACATTTCTAAATTTAATGTACACCGGGCATGAAATAGATTATGGTTATAGTGATTTAAGCGGCGTCTACAATATATCCTTTTTCTATGACATGGTGTTGATCCAAATTATGGGAATCCAACTTCATAACTAGCAATTAAATGCATGCTTTTTTAATTTACAGATTTGGGATTTGATAAAAGTAATTGATTCAATGATTAGTTTACTAAAAAATATTTTTGAAGCGAAATAAAACGCGTTATCGGTTAGATTTTTTCACCTTTCTATTGCGTTATACGAAATACAAGAAAAAACAAACTTTAATTAAAAATAAGACATCAAATTAACATAATTTCTGCCTTAAAGGATTAATTTATCGACGTCCTTTATAGTTTTGCCATTTTGAAACTATTGCTGGCGTTGGGTTAAATTTGAAAAATTTGGGATTAGTGGAGTTTCGCCTTAAACATTCGTTTGTAGAGAAATTTACTTTGTTTACAATTTCTTATTGTAAAAATAAATATAACTAAAGAATTGGGCGTAATACATTAAATTAATGCAAAACTATATTGCCTTATTATAAAAAATTATAGAACGACTCCCGGTTGCTAATTTCGGTAGCGACCAAATAAGCATATTTAACTTTTGTTATTTGCCTAATTAGAAACTAAATTAGAAACGGATTTATCCATGTCATTTCACATGCCGCCGCTATTTCGCAAAAATTAAAATATGGTCTGGTTTTTATTTACTTCTCTTTGTGCTTTGGCTATTTCGAACCTGCAAAACTTGATTTTCATAGGAGATCATACGTAAAAGCTTTATTTTTCTTCATGCAGTCAGCAAATCGTTATGTGTATTTACTACGAGATTCCTGCCAAGAGTGGCTCAATCTTGGAATGCTTTGCGTTTAGAGGTTTTCAGTCATGTGAATGAGTAAACATTTTAAATGCACAATCGGTGCAAGTGGTAAAAGATATAGACAAATCGTTATGCAAGTCACAAATGTGGTTTTTGTTTTGCTGCCCCTAACAATGAGTTCGTGGTTTCTGACCGGTTAATAGAACGGAAATTCCTTTATTGTCTATACCTTTAGACTTACATACATATATGGCATGTATGTATGTACATTGCTTTCCTTCGTTTCTTAGATAGTATATAGTTAAAATGCTATCATTTCCCAGATTAATTATCCACAAATATTTGTGTATCTAGAGCTACATACATACATACATATGTATGTACATTGTTTATTTAAATTTGCGTGATGAATAGGCGTACACTTAAATTATGTAAGCGAACCATTAGGATTTTACGGCTAAATTTATTCCACTAGTTTAGTTTGGAAAGTTAGCTTGCCTTTTTTTATAGGTAGTCAAAATTTTTCCTCTAACGAAATGTTAATTTCATTACTATAAGAATGTATTTAAAAATAATTACATATATTACAAACCCCATGGCAAAACCAACAACATACCTACATACATATGCACCTATTACATACAATAAAAAAAACAAAAAGTTCTTTCTACACAAGTTATCGTATAGGCAATATTTTTGTTACGCACTGTCACACGTACTCAGACGTTAAGTTTGGTGATGGCTATACGATATAAAGAAGAGTTCATTGAGCCTTCCCCTGAAAAGCAATAATGATCATGATCATTGCATGATATTAAATATAAGAAGAAAAAGGGACGAACATTGAAAACGGAAATATTTTAAATGTTAGATTTAAAGAACAATCCCGCAGTTTAAGAAATGACCAGCTCTAATATTAAATTAATTTCGAACTTATCAATCAAAATTTAATATATGTATGTATGTATGTAAATGAAGTAAATTTTCTTTTTAGACAAAGTGAAAATAATATACACAGACGAAAGACATAAAAACACATTTTCTTTTCTGCAACACTAGCCAAGATTCCTTCGGCAATTATATTTCTTTTTTCATCAACTTCAATAGATTTTCAAACACTTTTCTCATAAGTATTTACGTTTAGAATTTGTCTAACATTAATAAAATATATTTTTCATTTATTTAAACCATAAATTTTACCTTTTCAAGCTTTAATACACTAATTGCATACACAAAAAATTGATTTACAACAATTTGAAAAAATGTCAGACACAACTCGCTTCGGTTTTTCAAAATTTCTTTTGTGATCGGCTTTCGTTATCTCGCTGTCTCTCACACTCTCACAAAACGGCTATATGCAGGGGACTCATTCGAACCTTTAAATGTCAAAACACAGCAACACGAGTCAACAACAATAGAAAGAAATCTCTATAGCCTTCTCCGTTGCTCCCACACAATTTTACTCAACTATTCTACGAACTTACCAACACTAAAGGTAATAAAAAAATTTGGAAATCAAAACAAAGAGAATAAAGAAGGACCACTCTACTACTAAAAAAAATAATGAGAACTTACAAGACAAAATACCGGACAAAATGGAGTTGGTTAATTGAGCTTTCAATTTTAAAAATTGTTTTCTTTAAATTTATAATGCACAAAAATTTCTGTATAATCTGATTTAAAGATGAAGGGACATTATTCGGGGATTCTGCCGTTCAATACAATTTTTCTCTCTTAATTTTCTTTGCACACACAAAACTTCATTTGACATTATTCTGAAATTATACATTTCTTCTTCTCACACTACCAATACCCATAGACAAAATCATCGTTCTTTTCCACGCTGAACGACTTTTTTCTTTCTTGTAAGTGAAAAATGCTAAATGACTACTTTTTACAAAATTTTGAACACTTTTAAACTAGATTAAAACACTTTTCCAAGTTGTTCTTCACTTATTTTAGAACACACTTAAAGAGCCCTCTGTAGATTTAATATTTCCGTAAATTACTTTTAGAAATTCACTTACTTTTCTTTAATATCTAATAAAGTAAACGGAGAAAATTAACAAACCTGCAAAATGCGCTGAGAAAACGCACTTCAATATGGATGTTCTAGTGTTGTAAAATTAAAGGTTACTTTTTTAAAGAAAGAGAAATATATATTACTATATTAAAATAATCTATTTCTCTCGTTCTATAGAAATTAGTTGCCGTCTTGGTGGAATTTGTTAGGTAATTGAAATCAAGAATGTGTTGATTTGTGTTTTATTGCACAAAAGCTGTTATTTATATGTAACTAAGTTTGTATGGTTTTATGTTCTGACATATTTTTTGCTTTGTATAGCACATATTGTATAACATAAATTTGAAAAAATATGAAAATAATATCTAATAAATGTACATAATTTCTTACAAAAAGAGTTTAGCGCTATCTTAAGAAACCATATGCCACATTTATGTTGATATAAGAGCTTGGAGCCTTTTATTCGTAATTTGCCCGATAAAAAAAGTCAAATGCGAAATCAAATAAAATTTACTTAATCAACTTAAAAAGGATGGATGAGACAATATTTTAGCATAGGCAATAATTTGATAGCAAAATAGAACGACAAATTGTAATATATTGGCTACAGTGTGCTTTGAGTCAACACAGTACTGCCAGATGTAATGTTCCTAACGATGTCAGTGTTAGGCAGCACTGTTTTATTCAAATATAAGTAGATGTGTTTATTGAACATTGAGCTGAATTCGCCTCATACTAAAAACAGATTTTAAGACCACAAATCAAGGCAAATTTCAACATATGATTTCAGTCACAGTTTTTCATAACAGCCGAAATTTTTTTACCGTAAAGGAATATGGGAATTTTGTGCAGATTTAATTAGATTTTCCTTCAAGACTCCTTCGAAACTATTTAATCAATACAATGAGTACTGCAAATTTATTCCCGGCTAGTGGTATTGGCCGATTTTATAAAAGGTCGGCCAAAATAATACGTTTTGTGAGATATGGCTGCACAAACAGGCCGTTTTATCACATTGTGGTTATGGAGGTAGAATTAATCAAATAACATTATATTATGCTATTAATACATTCCAATATTATTTTTGTATTTGTCAGCGTCGTAAAAATCAGCATCAGCCCGTCATCGAACAAGTTGGCAGTTACGATCCCATGCCAAATGAACATAATGAACGATTGGTATCATTCAATTTTGAACGTATTCGCTTCTGGTTAGGCAAGGGAGCACATACTTCGACACCCGCCGCTGAGTTGTTAGGTATAGCAGGTTTGCTACCCATACATCCACGAACTTATATGACAGCCTGGCGTAACCGTCAAAATGCGACCAATAATCAAGAGTGTGTGGAAAGCATAGATGGTCCAATTAAAATGTAGAACTAATGCTTAAGTCAAATAGTTTGGATAGATTTTTATTATAATTGTTTTTATATGACAAATAAATCCTATGTTAAATTAAGGAGGATCGATTATTGAGTATTTGGTGTCAATTCGAACCTGCTCTGATTAAAATCGATTTTCCCACAAAGAGATAATTCGAAACTTATTGTGGACAAGTATTTGAGAATCTAACCTGATGCAATTTATATAAATTGAACTTAAAAGAGAAAACGAAAAGATGCCCGACTGAACTTAATATTTTGTAAAAATTTTACAGATTTAATATAAGTTGCAATTTCAAAATTTTCTTAAAAGTTGATCAATTGTGAATTTGTGCAAATACGCGATAAACTTGATCTTCGAAAAGAAGTGTAATTGTAACTTTTATTCATAAAATTGCTAAGTAAATTATAACTGCACAGAATGCACGTGCAGCGAAGACCATATGCCCATGACGGATTTAGCAGGCTTTATAAATAAATGCCTTTACATAGGAAGCAAGCAGCAGCGCTCAAATAAACCGTATAACACTTATCTGCTACAAATCAGTCAACCAGTGCGAGTGAGACGGAAAGCCTTCGATGGCCAAACAATAACAGCAAACACGACAGCACTTAAAAAATAATTACCATAACGCGAGAGCTGTTTTACGACAGGAAATTGTAGCTTTTTTAAATCCCGCTTAGAAAGTTAGGGAGCTGTAGACATTTTAATTTAAAATTTATTCGTTTTTTTAAGTTTTTTATTGTTCAAATTGTATACGGCTTATAAGTGTTGCGTTTTTCAGAGCATATACTGTCGGCCTAAGCCCGAATATACACATACATACAAGTTTTTTTTATAAACAAAAAATATTTGTACTTTGCGCTGTCCTAATCATTGATGTTGTCGCTAGTGACAAATGGAAAACACAAAAAAATTAATTTTCTAATGAATAACAAATACATTTACTGTTGTATGGTTTTTATTATATGCAAGTTTCTTTGTTCCAAAAATATTTAAAAGTTGTATGATGTTTTTCGCGTTTAAGCGAATTTTATTTGAATAAATCATAATGCTTTTTTTTTAAATTCTTTATTTTAATACAATCTAAGAATAGTTCTATTTTTAACGCTGATAAACAAATATTTAAAAAATAAAATACAAGCAGACAGAATAAGAGTTAAAAAAATTTATTATTTTTGTTTTTTAACAGAGTTCTAAAATATACATTATTATGCAGAATATTTTTATAATTAGTGAGGTTTGTTTGCGAAGACACATACTTTTATTAAAAAATAAATAACACTTATAATGTTTGCCTTGAATTTTTTGCTTGTTTGTTTATTTCTCGAACAACGCCACCGTTACCGGGATCGTAAAAAAAAAGACCAATAATTATATGTACCATCCAAAAGTCAATGAATTATTCTCGCTATAGATTTTGTTTGGGAAGTGAGTGCTTCTTTAAAATGATCATTCATAAGTTTTGATAGATGCTGGAGTATGATAGATGCGCTTAAGGTGTTTGCTCCAAATATTTAATCATTTTTCAAAACTGAGCTAATGTTCTTCTTGGCTTGACCAATAACATTATCTATCGCGCTGTCGACAGCTTTAGAAAGAAAAAATATTAACAACGTAAACATATAGTATGTACACATGTATATTGCAGTTTAATTTCGTTAACACTATATATAAAAAGAACATACATGTGTATATAATTAAATAATTTATAAGTTTTGTGCCTGCCTAGAACGAGACTGGATCAAGAAAACTGCAATAGAAGCCAACGCATTATTTACTTCATCAAAGTTATTTTACGTTTAAAAACGTTTCAATTTATGTGAAAATGTTGATAAGAAAGAACTTTGAATCCAACCATTTTATTAAAACATTGTTCAATATTTAAAAAGTTCAAACGATTTAATTTTAAATATAAATTCGCAAAACAGTTGCACAAATTGCCCTTACAAGTAAAACGTTTTAATGAATTTAATAAAGGTTTTTATATTTATTCTATTACTTATTTACATTCATCACAAAAAGTTCAAAAACTAACGATAAATTTTAAAAAGTGAATTCGAAAATGTGAAAGAAAACAAATAGATAAATCATATAAAAAAGCCTTTGCGTAGCAACATAAATACGGAAATAACTGTTATTTTGGAAGCACAAAAAAAAATACATTCAAAATAAAATTTAAAAGAAATTGTTACTGTGTAATCTGGGACAGTCTAAATCCCACATTTCCGGCCTTTTACGCATCTAATATAATAATTTTTAACATTTTCTCGAGACTTGAATATTAAATTAGTCTTAATTTAATATTAATAAATTTTCCTTTTAATACAACGACATCGCAGAACTCAAAGTCTAGTTGGAATTCTACAGGATACAAGCGATACTTAAAAAAGGGAGAACTAAACTATGCCAAACGTGTCGTAATTTCAACTTTCAGTCGTGTTGAAGAACAAAAAAAAATTGTCTATGTCCCACTAAAGTCAAACGATTATATATATCAACATCTTTCTTACCTATTCTTTGATTTTGTACTTGATATTTTGCTTGAATTTGAAAGGCTTGAACAAATTTCCTTTGATTTGCAATGGGGCATCTTATATGTAAACATCTCTTTAGTCTAAATTAATGGCCTTTAGTCGAATCATGTACACATGCATGTATCCCTACATAAAAATAACATTTGATAATATGCGAACCACTTACCTTGATGATGTTTCAAAAAATAAGGACGTATTACACGATTGTAAATGACATAAGAACCGTTTTGTTCCAAGGGCAACATGCACCAGACCAGGAAAATGCACTAAACATGGTTGAATAAATATAAAACCAGATCAAAACAAAAAATAAAAGGAAAAGAAATAATTACGACTCTTACTTTTAATAGCCAGTAGAAGGGTATAATGGAGGTTAAAATTCCAGAGAAATACTCAATGACAGACATAATGCCGTAAGTCACCCAATAGGTAAGCCATTTAGTGTCATCCAATTTGGTGCTGGATTCAATAGCATGTATAGAAATGTAGGCTGGATATATAACGCCAATAATGTTACATAAAAGTTGAGCTCCATAACCAAAGACCAAATATAGAGCGCAGAAAGCGGCTGCCCCTACAAAATAATTAATCAAATAAAAAATAATATATTTATATTAAGAAATCCTTTATTCAATATGTTTAGAAAATTTTCGATCAAGTTTTTTCATTGATAGGCCCAAGCTTTTTCACTTTAGTTGAAAAACATTTTGCCTATTATTACGTGAAGTTTCGCCAAGATATCATGAAACGTTCTCTTTAAAAACATATGTATACGCTTCTCGAAATCCTTGAAAGCTGCTAAAAGATTACGAACTAAAATTGTGATTTCCTTTAAACCATTACATTCTGACAAATATTTCGTGATTGTTAAAAACTTACGAGTTATTCGTGCTATTGTAATTACGGTTCTGGAAATCTTCCAAAGTTTGTGAAAGCTTAAAGACACGAAACTCTGAATTTCGTTTAATCTATTACAATCTTGCGAATATTTCGACTATCGCAACAAATATGATTTATTAACAACAACAACAACAACAACAAAATGGAAAAGAGCAGTCAGTAGATTTCTAACAAAATGGATCACATGATGGAGAAACTTTTTGGGGCAACGCCCGGATTTTTTTTCGTTTCATAATTACATTCACAAATAATTGCCGTCTTACGAATGGCTGGGTGGGATTCTAATTGTTTTTTATTTGTACAAATGCAAACTCTTTTTAGCATATTAATTTATTGTGAAATATATACATATGTATTAATTTTTAGACACTTCTTTATTTTGTGTTTGAACTAAAGACAATTTTTCGATTTGATTTACCATATTGTGCTGCCGGATATTCTTTGAAAATTTGAACTAATTTTGCTGTTAATTGTTCAAACATAATTGAATTTTTCTTCTTTAGTTTTTTTATATTAATCTTGTATTTATTTTTGTTTTATTTTAATCAATATGTTACACCACAAATTTTATTGTAATTTGAAGACAAGTACATCAAAAAATATTCAATAATATGTATGTACAACATGTGATTATATATTGTTCTATATATGACTGTTTATGCACTAGTTTTGTTCACAGTCGTTTTCGTTTTGCAAAGAACCCTTAATAATTGCGGTTTTAATTGAGTACAAATAAAATTCTAAATATAAAATTTAGCTCTTGGTCGACTAGTTCACATACTTTAAGTACAAGAGTACAGTGAAGTAAAAAACTGCTGCCCAATCGCTCATGCAAAATGTCGAAAGCGTATTTTCACTTCCTTTCTAGCTTGTTACAATAGACACAAGTTTTCTACTGGAATTCTAGCATTGATGACTGGACAGGACAAGATTTCATATAGCGAGTTTTGCAAACATTGACAGTTGATGATGAAATTGTTTTATGAAAACGGGTGTTTTGATCGCCCAATTCGACCATAAAACGTAAAATCTAACCAATAAATATCATCGCAAAGCGAAAAAAAAGTGTGAAGTCGATGTAGCAACGCTCGCAAGAACTCGGCCATAATCTGGCTGGTTTTGCTTCGTGACTTGAGGCTGTACTGTACCCCAATCAAATTCCACTAGCCTGGGGCAGCTGAAGGCAAACGGTGAAAAACATCGTTATTAGATGAATGATTTTTTGTTGTTGTCAAAAATCACTTTCAGCAGCGAGCCTACAGCAAGAGCAAGAGGAAAGACATCAATTCCCATGCGAAACAACCGTATCCTAACCAATCAGAGAAAAAGTCAGTGTTTGGTGTGCATCTGGTCACATCAGGGACGTGCACTATAAGGCGATGATTATGGACCTCTTTTGGTGTGAATTGGTTATGGATAGCAACGGCATGTCGTTTCACCAGCTAATGAGACTGTACATGTGATTTGAGGACGCTTTTTTCTGAACCATTATTAAGTCGCAGATCTATGTGAATAGGCCGTCAACTACAGTCAGCCTTAACGCCGCCAACATAACTCATGCTATTGATGAAATACAATGTGTGCGCTCCATCCAGATGCTATCTTATATTAATAGGTTTTTCAAATCAGTAAAAACAACCCTATGATATATCGCAAACACTTATTTTTCTTTTTAACTACAGATAAGAAGCATGTAATAAAAAGATATCTCACGATATTGTTGGAGCTCATCAAATATCATGTATGTTTTACCTAAATCGAACTGGTTCTTCAGCACTGGCACCAATGACGGCACGCCGTACTTGCTACGTTAGTTTTTAATGGATGGTTAGATACATATTTAATATATTTGTTGCATATCGCGCAGCAAATTATTCCCAAACTTGTTGGACCCATTTTTCAGACACTGTAGCCACAACTACAGTTGTCAAGAGAATTTTAAAGAAAAGACTTGAAATTGTTTAAAAAAGATGTTATAAATTGTTATCATTTTGTTTTTAAAATGTTCACACTATCAGCACAATATGGTTTCCTTGGCTTTTGTTAAATAGTCCCGGTTTAGGCACTTCAAATTTTGTTTATCAATTTCCTTCTAGTTCTCTTTTAAAGTTGTTTATACAACGAATTGTATTTCAATCTTTTTGGGTTTTAGTTTTTAAATTTTTTCGGCAGTTCATTTTATTTATGTATGCGAATTTATTATCATAGCTGGAAAGCGAAAATTTCAGGGCCGGGAAGCAGTGGAGAAGCTGTTAATTTGAATTCTGGCCATAGCAGAGAGGAGGGCATATCAAATGGTTTGGCTGGGGAAGTAAACAATGAAAAATATTTAACCTGCAGCCAACTTCGTGGCACTCCTTACTAATTGCCCGCTTTTCTTTTCTCTCTCTCCAGCAAACTCCAAAGTTCCTCAACAGATATGGTAGACGCTTCAGATCGGGTGATAGAGGAAAATATTTTATAGTGAAAGCATAAAGCATGTAAACAATTTTACATATGGATGTATTTATTCTAACACTGTTTAGCTGTGCATTAATGTACGGAATTGAAACACAGAATTGTTTTACATATTACCAAGTATCAGCGGCGCGTGACTGTGTGTGTTTTTGTGGATTTAGCCCGTGCAGGTGAATTGTTTTTGAGAAATGTTATTAATTAAGTATCACTGTCACATTAAATGTGTTTTTAACAAGATTGTTTAATATAATTGATTATGATAGAGTGCAAATAGCCAAGAAAATGTGCTAAAAATATACAAATTTTATTAACAATGCATAAAAATATAATTAATAAAAAAAAAATTCAGTAAAATAAATTAGGAAAAAAACGGATGGAAAAACGATGCAGAACGAAAGGCTACTATTTGGTAAGTTATTGTATAAAAAGAAAAAAGTAGTTGATCACTACTTCGTTGCTTCGTTGCAAGAATGAGGGCAGGCAGGTTCATGCCTTAAGATATTAAATTTGTTTGCTGTCACGCGTGCATTACGCTGCTTTACCGTGAGTGCATGTAAAACGATGTTTGACTGCGTGATTTTGAATTAAAGCGTCGTGCGTGATTACAAACCTACTCTCACGTAAATAAATGTATTTTAATAGTGCTGTTTTAAAGCATTTTAGAATAAAAAACTTGTATTTGAATTTTTTCTTTGGGAGGAGCTTTTCAACACGTTTTTTTTATATATGATCTAAGACGGTATTATGAAAGAATTTTGGTCTTGGCGTAATCCAAGCTGGAGCGCTCTGTTTTCTGAGGTGCAGAAGAAAAGGCGTTGCTGGGTTAACACGGCAAACAAAACTCTTGGAAGGTCCTGTATGATTTACGAAAGGTATTATAACTTGCCCTGTTTCCGGGCATCCAAATGTCGCCGATGTGCTCCCCACGTGGGCAAGTTAAACGTTGGCGTTTTACACCCAGTCAGGGCACTCTGGTTTTCGGGTGGACAGAGGGAAAGGGTTCCCGCGGTTGGCACGGCAACCAAACCAAAAAAATGGTATCCCTTAACAACTATATACAATGTTTACTTTAACTAAACAATGTTGTGTTCGTCACATGTCAAACTTCCCAAAAATTATATACAATTATCACGTATACAAACATATGTATGTACATACATATAAGAAATTTATTAAATTTTGAAGTGAAATTCTAAATTAAGAGAATCTCTGAGAATCGCGTTAAAATGGAAAAGCCAAGTATGAATTAAAATTAAATCTTGAACAGATTTTTAAAACTTATTATCATTTTTCGTAACCAAAAATAGTTCAAATATCCAATGAACTGGAAAAACGAATATCTGATGCATTTTGCATTTTTGACCATCTCGGCGATAAGACAATTGACGTGAGGGAAGTGGGCACGGTGTTGCGTTTTTTGGGCTGCGTGCCTACTGAACAAGAGATAAATGAAATAATCACAGCAACCGAAGCGGAAGATTCAAGTGGGGAGGTGCATTTGACCAAATTTCTACCTCATGTATCGCAATTATTAGCTGAACATAAGTGAGTCATTAAGAGAAGTTGACAATTGTTTAGATATCTGAACTATTCGGACTTTGGAGCCATTGAGAAGTTTATGAATTTTTAGTTCGCCCAATTTTTCAAACAAGACCGAGCGTTTGGCTAGCACGGCTTTCCTAAATTTGATCTCAGTTCATGTGCATTTATTTATACAAACATTTTAGAATGGAACCAGCTGAGCCCGAAGAGCTTTTGGAAGCTTTTCATGTCTTGGATCCTGAAAATCGTGGCACTCTTACCAAAGACTATTTTGCCAAACTGATGATGGAAGAGGGTGAACCATTCACACAAGAAGAAGTTGACGAAATGATGGCTGTCGCTGTTGATCCCTTAACGGGTCTTATCCCTTATGAATACTATTTAAATCAATTAATGGTACAAAAGCATTTACATTTTATTATTTATGCAATAATTTAAAAAGCACACAAATTATTCTTCATTTGCCAAATTAGCACCAACCTAGCAACTCAATTTATGATATTGCACAGAAAGTTGTAGCAGAAGCACAATCTAAAAGGGCTGCACCTAAAAGAAAATCTTTAAAAAGTATTTTGCAATAAAAATCTCTTGTATTTGTAGGTCTATCTCTAAAACTAAAACAAAAGGAAGGTAAATCGAATAAATTTCGGAGAAAAAGAAACATCTCTTGTCTTGTTATTATTATATTTCATATATTTTCGTATTTTTATATTTCGTATTGAACTTAAAACGAATTTGGATTTACAATAGCTAATTTCTCTTTATTTCCCAACTTTTTGGGTAAATGTGGTAAAATTAAAGTAAGCAGAAATTTCCCTCCCTAATAAGCAAAAATGTAAAAAAGAAACAGCAGTTTCTCACTAATATATCGCACCCTAAATACAAATGAGTCACAACTCACAATTTTCTAAAACTGACTTTTTTCCATAAATTAGTTCAGGGTACACATCTCTAACTACTGCAAAAATTTCTTTCACATCACTATCTTCTTTAACTGGAAAAATACAGTTATGTCTAGTGTGTTGCTTCTGCACGATGAACTAAACATAAACAGATTTTGTCTCTCCTGAAAATTTTAGTATTTTGAGTTGTGACTACATTTCTATTCCAAATGAAACATTAGGGCAAGTTTACAAAGAAAGGCAGTAAGAAATTGTATTTATTTCATTGATTCTGATGTAAATCAACAACATCCATGTACATACATATGTACATACTACATACGTGTCTGGTAAGACTTCTGTTTTTTTGAACGGGTATAATAACAGATATCACTCCGAAGTCGCTAAAGTAAAGAAATGAAGCACAATAATCAAATAAACGGAGTATATTTTTAGATTGGAGTTTTTTTTTATTAAAATATTGTGAGCTATTTATAAAAATTTTCGTGTTCTGTAAACAGCATATAAAAAGTAATGATATTTTGAAACGCCTTGTTATTATTTTCAATGTAGTAATGAAACTATTTGTTTTTAATACATAAACTGAAATTTATGTCACTATTGTTTTGCCGTGTTAAATGATTAAAAATTTTGCTATAACAAAGTTTTTTTAATATTCCTGTTGTTCGTGCTAATTTATTTAATGATTAAAAAAATTGACAAAGCCCAGTGTTGGACGTTCTTTTAAAAACTACATACATACATATACTTCTCCAACACGCTTTCAATGTTTAATGCACTTAAAAAATTAAAACATGTACTTTAGACCACAATTTTAATGATTTCGTGAAATAAAGTACAACAATATAAACGTACCATAATATTTATACATGTTTGCGACTTTGCTTCAACACGATTTTAAACAAACAATTTAACTAAGACTGAGTTACAATTTTTCTATGTACTTACAAGTAGCATTTAGAAAAATATTAATAAAGTCTTACTCTCATTTGTGAAACAATGCATTTGCAGTAAAAACAAAATGTATAAAAAGCGAAATTGTTGAGGTTTTAAAATATTGCGGGCCCTTTTATCATATGAGAATAATTATCTTACCAACACCAAGTTTAATTATGGCCACGTAACGTTGATGTTCTCGTTCTCTGAGCTCTTTTCTGTGCCATATATAATCCCAAATCCACATTTGATGTTAACAATTATTTTGAGTAAAACAAGATAAATGATATAGAAAAGCTGTTTTCAGTTCTTGAAATACGTTTGCCAAATTGTCTGAGCTTCAATGGTTAAACGCAAATATTGACAACACATCAGCTGTAACTTTTGCTCATGCTGTGTATATAAATATGTATATGCATACATACACACATACATATGTACATATGTGCATACGTATGAATGACTGAGTAAACCACTCGCACTAAAATATGGTTTCTACGAATGAGTAAGCAAAAATGTATTGAAGGTAATAAGCCAATATACCCCCAAAGAGAAATTCACGCTGTATAGATATTATAAAAAATTAAAAGTTTTGGTACTTTTCCTTCTTATTTATTCGTAAAAAAGCATTTAAATAAGCTAAATATTCAGACTTTTTAAATTAATAGATGATATTTTAAGCGTTGTGTTTTTTAGAATCTATGATCTACTAAAATTTTGTGTTGTTATAATAAAATCTAAAAAACAATAATAACAAAGAACAATGATAAAAATACATACGTATATGAATGTATCTATATACATACATACATATGTACATATGTATATAAGAATAGCTACACTGTCTGTAGTGTTATTAATGAACTGTGGACAGTTAAAAACAGTGACGAGACGTACACTGAGAAATGAAGAAAGCACTCATTTTAAACACTAGGTGATAAAAATATGCATATGTACATATATAGTAGGTCAAAAACTAACTTTAAAATTGATAATTGGATTAAAAATGGGTAAAAAGAGATATGTACATATGTATATACCTAATTTTCAGCTTAAAATGTAAATGGTTATACATAATTAAATTTCTTTTAATCAGTTAGTACATAAAACCGATAACGCTGAATATATCTAAGTATATTGTCTTTTTGATACATAATTTCAAAAATGGCAAAGTACATACTATGTCTATAATGTTTTCCGAGCCCATTTTCCAAGTTCCTAATATTTTCTTTTAGGTTGCAGTTAATCACACAAAATGTATTATTTCTATTTGATGTGTTTTCAAGATGTTACCATATTTTAAATCAATCATTTTTATTTTTAAAGTTTATAAATACATACAATATGTATATATATAATTATTAGAAATAAATGACAAAAAAATGTATATACACACGTATGTATATATGTATGTGTATACCGTGAATATGTACCTGTTTGATGGTCAAACAAACAAGAAATTCATAGGTATATTAAAATTTAATCAAATCAAAATTTTGTATGTATAAACTTGCTGATAAGCCGGCATGACTATCGTCTTATAGGCGAAAAAACATATGCATAAGTCCAGTGAAGAAAAAACAATAAATAAGTATAATTCTAAAGATATTTGTAGAAACTGATCTCAAAATTTTCACGAGCAGGTCATTTTGTTACCGAGGTTAAAATATGTACATATTAATAAATAATCGATGCACTACTTTATATACATAAATAAAATCCGCCACGTACATATGTATGTATGTGTATTGTGCGTGGCAATACTAAGTTGTCAAAAGGAAAATTAATGTTTGTTGGCCTGGCTGGCTGGCTGACAACGTAGTTGTAATAATTATACATACATACATACGTATGTATGTTCATGTCTATGTGTCGTTTTCTTCCCTTGTGACTAAACTGAAATATACTTGAGACACATTGTACATACTTATACACTTTGGAATTAAATGACGTAAATTTTATGAGACTCCTAAAATTCTATTTTTCTTCTATTGCAAACGCTTACCTAAAAACAAGTATAGTCTGGGAACATTAGTTTTTTCTTCAATCATATTGAATCCTTTGTACCACGGCTTGGATTTGTCGTTTAATGACTTCTTCAGTGAAACCTTGTAGTTATCCAGTTGTTGCTGAACATTAGCTAAATATGCTGCCATTTTTTATGTGTCTGTAAAGAAACAAGAGTTTAATTAATTTTAGTTATTCACTATTATTTAAAAAAATCTTACTTTTTATGGGTGACTGTTTAAAATTGGCATATGATGAAAAGAAATCACAATAAATTTATATTCGTTTTGCCTGAGAGTCTGAGTTCCAGTAAAAAATGAGCTGAAAAGTCAATCTGACATATGAAATTAATTTTCTGACAAATGCTGCTACTTCAGCGGTTTTTCTTAATTAGTTTCACTTGACTATATTTTTATGCTTAAGCTTCTCTTGGATATCAACAGTACAGATGTAAGAATATTAAACGTTACACGAGCAATTAAAATAAACAATATATATACATATATGTATATACCTTGAAGTTCGCCCAATGTTTTTTTTTTAGCTTACCTGTTACCAATTCACCTGGTATGTATTTTGTTTTTTGTTAAGAGTCAAACACTAAAATCTTACATAACAGAATTAGAATGTATAAAGTTATATTGCAAGATTTAATAATATACACTCAAAGCGAATTCATAACAGTTAAATTCGTTAGTATAAGCGAAAACTGGGAAAACTCCAAAGTATGTATTTTGTTTGCTAAATGTTACGGATATATAAAAAAATCAGTTCTCAGTTTCATTTCTCATTATGTGAATTCGCCTTAGTCACGATTATCCGGATGTATAGAAAATAATAATATAAAAAAATAATGTATCTTTTTTGCAAGTATATAAAATGATTCTAAAGTTTTGGACAAATGATCCGAACGTCTTAAACGTGTTGGTAGGTAGAAGTTGCATATCAAAACCCGATATTTATTAAACATATGTACATTCATATGTATATGTGTACACATTAAAATGACTGTCAGTGTATTTATAAATTGCGAATAAATAAGAAAGCTATTTGAACTTCTCTAAGAGAACAATTTGATCTTAAAAAAGTTCATGATCAATTTTTATTATAAATCTAAAACTAGAAACAACACATACATATGTATGTAAACATGTAACCATGTATGCATATGCATATGCACATGCATGTATGTATGTATGTATGTACGTACGTTCATGCTATAAACGCAAAATAAATTAAATTGTTTTGTGTCTGTTGAAGCGTTAATATTTTACATGCCAATTTATTAAACATAGATTTAATTTAAAGTTTTTAATCTTTAAAAAAAGGTGTTTAATATTAAGTTAAACGTCAAAACTACAGTATTTGTTTACATATCGGGAACAATATGCGAATCCTTGTTGTTGTTTTTGTTATTTTTTATTTAATATGCTTTCTTGAAGTGTCAACCATAAAAGCAGAATTGAATAGTGAGTATAATAAAATAAATAAATATTTACATGCAAGAAGGAAACAAGAACGTTTTTATTTTACTTTTAGTGACAATTTACCGCAATTTACCACCCCTTCATAGTTTCGATAACTACGATTACTGCTTATCACCAAAAGATTCAGCATATTGTATAGTTTTTGCTAAAATAGAGAAGAACAATAACAGTAATGTTTGGTTATATATTGAAGAGCTTTCAAAAGATTTGTTACATCATTTTAAGCATGAAAATCTATTTTTTGGCGTTTGTGTTGAACAGTGTAAGAAATTGTTTAGTAATATGTCATCTCCAGAAAAACACAACTACTTAACAAAAAAACCGTTAGAAAATGAGGTATGTAATTTTGATTCGATAATTTTTCATTAACGTTCATACTTTGAAATTTTACCCATAAAATTTAAAAAATTACCCATAAAAAAAAACATACTATGTACGTATGTATGTATATTCTTCAAAGGTAACAAGATACTACAGCGAGGTTTACAGACGTGATAATGATTATCAGAACCATTTACTTTATCAAAATATTTTAAATGCATGCCTTAATTATAAATTCCAACAACAATATGGTTTATCAGTATCAACAAGTATTGAATATTGCGAAGAGTCACAAAAAACTAGCAAATTAGGTAAGGTTTATAAATATGCACACATACATATATTATAAATTGATTTAATTCCATTTTAATACATACATAGATACATACATACCTACATACTATATATATATATGTATATGTACATATGTGTTAAGTAAGCAGCAGTAAGGATTTTTTCATAAAAACTAATGTATTACACAGTATTATTAAATTTTTCGCTATATATCACGTATTTGGCCTTTTTTAATAAACAAATTGTTTAAAATGTTTGCATTTATACCATTTTCCAAATGAAATACTATAGAAGGTGGGCGTAACTACAGATTCACATGCATAAACTTTTGCTTCTCAAGTTTTTATTGCGAAAATTATGAAAGCTGGTATATGAAATTGACCAACAAATACTGATGAAAATATGAAAGGAAAAATTTTACATATCATAGAATTTTTAGCCCTGATATAATAAGTTTTCGAAAGTAGTTTAAACTCTGTGTAAAGTTTCGGTTTGGCTTAAAATAATTCTTAAAATTATCGTTACCAGGATTTAGCAGCTGGTATTTTACACCGTTCGTTAATAGTAGGAAATATTGTGAAATCTCGGATATAATGTTTTTAAAATTTACCGTTTTATTTAAATTTAGTAAAATTTCATTTTCGTCTTTTAACGTTTTATTAACTTTATACGATTATTGTTTATACACACATATGTACATATGTATGTATGTCTACACATACTACATACACACACACACATATATATATACTTATATACATACATATACTACATATATGGGCATAATTATTCCTTCTTTTTGCATTTATTTAGATATGTTGGATATTTCATTCTGCGCCCTTCTAGTGATAATTCTATCCCTTAATATTTTATCATCTATATACGATTACCGCTTAAAAGACGTTTGTTTGGAAAATAGAGATTTTTATAAACGCAAACAAACGGGTATGTATTAAAAATTTAGTGCATCCTGAATTTTTTATTAAAAATCAATTTTTGTTTAAAGCTAATAATAATTTTTTGACATCGTTTTCTATCTGCCGAAACTACTATCGCATTGTCAGCGTGCCAGCAAAGACTTCGAACGAATCGAATTTGAATTTTACGTATGCATTTCGTGTCTTTGCTTTATTTATTGTAATACTGGGTCACAGCATGATGATATTAATGTCAATACAAATACAAAATCCTGATTTTATAGAAAAATATTATTATAAAACCGAAACGATGTTGTTCCAAAATGGGTCAGCAATAATACAAATATTTTTTGTTTTGGCTGGTTTTCTATTAAAATTAAATTTTGCTGAAAATAGTTTCATAACAAAGGAGTCGAATTTTAAAACTGGACTCTATGTTTATGTACAAGGATTTTTAAGTCGTTATTTAAGGTTGCCAGTTGCTTAGAAATTAAATGTTGAAATAATTACGGTGACACCATTTTTCATTTTTCAGACTACTTCCTTCACTAGTAATCGTTATATTATTTAACGCAACTTTATTTGTGCGCTTAGGCGATGGTCCTTTTTGGCGACATATAACCGAGTCAGAATATACCTTTTGTCGAGAATATTGGTGGGAAAACGTTCTGATGATCAATAATTTTATGATCGAACAAAGTGTAAGAATAAAAAAAATACGGAAAACTGCATACTTACAAATATGTATGTATATGTACACATGTATGTATGTATTTTTTTGAAGAAAAAAGTAACAAAATTGCATTATTTCTCATTAAGGATAATAAAATATGCAAATAATGTTTTGTGTTGGGCCAAGACGAATTCATAACAGATATAGATAGCTATCGATTTGGTTTATAATTTATTTAAACAAATCTTTGCTTTTAACAGTTGATGGCTTCGATAAGTTTTGTTGTTCTATTCTGAATCTATTATGAATTCTCCTTTTAAATTGTAAATATGTATGTATGTTGTTCATAAATTTCATGGATCCACAATTCTATACATTATGATTCACTCAAAAGCAAATCTGATTGAAACAAAAACATTATTTCGTCATTGTTGTATATATACATATATAAAACTGGGAAAATTTCAATTATCTGGCCATAAAAGTTTTGTATATGGATCATTACCAAAAAAAATAATAAAAATAAACATAGGAAAGAAAGTTAGCGGCGTGCGCCAAATTTTAGCTTTTATTTTTAAATAATATTGAGGCATTTTGATGGAAAGGATTTACTATCCACACTAGTACAATTAATCAGTATTTTTCAATTTCAGTGCGCCCAACATACTTGGTTCTTAGCAGCTGACATGCAGTTATATGAACTCTTCTTAATTACTGTTATTTTAACATCCAAGTAAGTAAAGAATAATTTAATAAGTGGACTTAGGTAATTTTTCAAAATTATTTGCGATGCCTTAACAATAATTTATGAAAATTGCTAAACAAATTATCTATATTTTATTGACTTAAATACATATGTTTATGAATCCAGTTGTTTTTGTTATAAATATGTAAAATATTTATTGATAACCAGACTTTTACTTCGAGCTCAGCATGTTTAAATACATTTAGCCACCACGACTACAGAAAAAGTTTAACTCTTCCATCCAAAAATTCACCGAAATCGATGAAAGTATCTAAACTAAATTTTAATAAAAAATACAATAACAAAAAAATTATACATATTTATTTAAACATTAATCTTTGCTATCTATTGCTTAAATTATTATAAAAATAAACTCAATAAAATTTCTACGTTGGGTTATTTAACAAAGTTTTTCAAGAAAGCACTGATAAAATTTTACAGACAAGGTGCTACAAGCTTAAGCAAAATATATTCAGACATGCTTAATCGTTAGCAAACAACTCTGTGTATATAACTAAGGGACCTCATGATTAATATATCCAACATTTTCAAAAGTTACCAACAAGTTGTATTCTTGTACTGGAGTCTTGTCACATCAATTTGAAGTTCAACTAACTTTGACAAATAATTAGTGTACCCAACTTGAAAACAAATATAATGAACGATTAACGGCAGCGTTCCAATTTTAATATTGTAGATTTCAAGCGCTAAAAACACCTATTTATATTTTTTATGGACTACTTGCATTCCTTGTGCCAGCTTGTTTAACATATTTCTATAAACTGGATGCCATACATTATCTAAAACCGGAGTAAGTGGAATTTGTCCGATTTTAAATATAGATATAACAATTTTAGGATTTTTTCAGGAGTTACCGTTATCTATATTTCAAAGATGTCGACACATTTTATTTAACTTATCCTCAATCATATTGCAATATTGGCGGTTATTTAATTGGCTTTCTGTGTGCAGAGATCTATTTAAAGCAAAAAAAATCGCAGAAAAACTATTTCTCAAAATATATTGGTGTTGTAAAATATGAGATCACTGTATTAGTTTCGTTGATTGTATTCGGCATAGGTTTGCTGCTGTCCGGAAACTTAGTGATGCATGCGGATATTGAAAAACCTTCCTTGTTGTTAAGTTTTTATGCCGGTATGTATCGTAATATGTGGTCTATTATTGGTGGTTTCTTCTTATTGTTAATGCTGATGAAAATGGGCTGTAAGTAAAAATATAGTCTCGGCTGAAAATGATTCCTGACTTGAGCTTCAATATTTTAAGGGATTGCTTATGAATTGGCCTGCTTGCCTATTTTTCGTATACTGGGTAAAATTTCCTTCCAGTCATTTTTGTGGCACGTTACCGTATTGAAACTATTGTGTGGATACTACCGCCAGCCAGTTTACCTTAACGAATTTTATGCGGCAAGTTTATAATTTTTTATTCATAATAATAAGAAAATTAGCCAGGCAGAAAAAATCAATTTAATTAATTATAACATTAACAAAAACTTATTTAATTTTACAAAATTAATAATTTAATTTAAAAATCTTTCATTTGATTTTTTTTTTGAATAATTTTTTCGGTAAATTTAAATGAAGAAAAATAATTACGAAAAGTATAGACATCATATTAGAAGACTGCAAATTCAAATCGGATTTTAAAATTTAATAACGGTATTCTTTTAATTAATTCCTACAAGCAAATTTTTCGTTTTCACAACAGGGCTGTGTCTGAATATATAAATTTCATGTTCCCAAGACAAAAAATCAAATTTGGTTGCACTTTTCAGAATCTAAAGATAAATATAATGTACTTGATCTGTCAGGCAAATGAAGGGGGGTAGTTGACGTTATGAAGTTAAGCAAATTGAAATTTTATAAAAAGACATTACAACTGAAATTTGTTGCAAGGCACACGTACATACATGCGTGTGTACATATACATACGTACATATAATTGTTTTTATATCTATTTATACGCATGAATGTTAATATAAATATTTAAAAAAATTAATATTTCTTTTTCACAGGTATGTCAGATACTATTGGCATTTGTCCTAACAAATTGTGTAGCATTTTTTATGGCTTTGTTCGTTGAGTATCCAGTAACTGAAATCGTTCATACTTTATTTAATCGGAGTAAGTATTTTACTGCTTTGAATTTACACATACATACATACAAACATACGTATATGTACCAGATATTAAAATTTATTTTTTAGAAAGACAACAAAATCAAAATTCTGATTATGGCAACGAGATGAAACCCCGTTTGGCCCAGATACACATATAACATAAAGTATTTATTTGTACATATACTTATATGTATCTACATGTATTTCTCATAAATTATGGTATAACATATTTTAACAAGGGTTACTTTATATTATGTTCTAAAAAATAAGTTAATTCTTTCAGTGATTCCAACAGAAAGAAAAAGGCTTTCGTAAACATTCACTTTGTCGAATACGAAAGAAAATGAAAAATAAATATGTAAATATAAAAAAAATTGTAAAAGGTACAACTACTGATTAAGCTGTCCATATTTGTCACACTTATATTCAAGGTCATTTATGAAATAAATAAGTGAAATATTAAGTGAGAAAATACGGATGAAAATTTTACAGTCGGACGGTTCTCATTGTTTTTAACATTTTTTCAAATTCCATCACACATCATTAGAGCTGGGATGTATTTCTATGTAAAAAAATAAGGCAAATAAAAATAACATCTGTAAAGAACTGAAATAAAAACAAGGCGCAAACAATAGAAAATAAAAATAATTATTTTTGGTCTCTTTAACAATGCATCGAATCTACTTGTATTTTGCAAACTAACTTGTGAAATGAATCTGTCTAACTTCAAAGCTCTCTTCTGGATCTTCTTTATTTTTTTCGGTGTATGAATTCCTATAAATTTGGCAATCCTATTTATCGGGCAAAATGGCCACGTTTTCAGTTATACACGAAATGTCAAACTTTGTTGACGTTGACATTTAAGAGCATTTAACACTTGGACGTCGGTAATATCGGTTGTGTGCGGCGTTTGTTATTGCATTGATTAAAGAAAAATTAAGAATTTTTTTGAATAATTTTAGTTAAACACAATAATTATATTGTAAAAGTGGATACTACATAAATATTCATGGTTGTGGTAACAAATTAATAAACAAAATCGCAAAAAGTGCTGAAGAGAAAGATTAAATGAAAAAAAATTCAGGTCGTAACGCGACGTTGCAGAACAGACAGAAGAAATAAGAGCAGCGAAAAAGGCGACAAATGATACAATAACGCAAATGAACTGAGGCTTTTTAAATTTTAAATAATTAATTGATTAAATTCTTGCAAATATTAAAACATAATAATTACATAACAAAAAAATTTGGTTAACTTTATGCAATAGAAATTTATGTTAAATATTTTTGGGAAAATCTGCTGTCATTGACTGATTATCTTTTTTTCTTCTTGGTGCTCTCTGCCAACGTAGCAGTCGGTCCTAAGCAAATGTATGAAAGTGTATTTTCTCGACTTTATGAAAGTCCAATTATGTTAAATAAGAAAACACGTTTTTTCTAGTTCATATTTTTCATTTGCTTTTCTTCTCTTTTTTTAGAAAAAACAAAAATACATTTAGCATAAGCAAATTGCATATGCTAAATTTCGTGAAAATGTGTCTGTGTCAGGTGTTAAATAGTTACGAAAATAAATTTAGGTTTTTTTGTTCAATTTTAATCAAACATCAATATGTTAAAAACTTCTTTGTTGCTGTAGGCCATCTTATTATTTTTTTGCCACAAACGCTAATAGTGAGCTTTAAACGTGTATTTTCCACTTTCATCAATGGCCGCATTTTTCTTGTATTTTTTATTTATTTGTGGCATTTCCTATTTATTTTTTTGTACTCGTCTTTCTCTCTATGCACACATTTTCTGCTTTTTAAGTCAAAGAGTCTCCATTCACAACCACTCAATGATCGTGGTGCCAATTTACTTTGTTTTGCTCAATTTTTGGATCTATAAACGATCACATGAAACAGTAAAATTAAGCTCATGGAATTATATTTGAAATGTCAGAAATTGAAAGAACGAACGATAAGCCGGATCAACTGAATTTAAGTATTGGTATTTAGTACCTGTGCGAATACATATGTATGTAATTCCTATGGCTCATAATTACGAAAGCTGAAGTGCATTATTTTCGGAAAAAAAGATGTTTAATATATTATTTATGTTGGTTGTTAGCTTTTCCACACAATTTTTAATTCGGAAAAACAATTGAATTTGAAATTCGCAAGAATGCCATGTTCAAATTTCGGATCTGAACTAAAAAAAAGTCCCAATATTCTTAGAACAAATCGCGTGAACATGATAATAACATTTGAAAGCTACTTATACTAAGTTCCATATAAAGAGAGCAAAAAATGTTTTCCATAGTTGAAAAATGCTAACAATCATGTTTTGTAATCAAATTTTAGAAAAAAAGCCAAAATAATAAATTGTGCTAATTTTTGAAATATCGAACCTGTTTGTTAGCGTAATTGCATTTAAAATAAGTTTTAAATGTAAATATGCGTTTAAATATCCGTAAATTGGTACATAGTTTTTTCTAATAACTTTTCCTTTTGATTACGTTATACGACGATTAAAGTACATATGTATAAAATAATATAGTCTTATTGTTTTGCAGAAATGATGTATTATAATTTTTTAACACTATGTGAATTTAAAATACGTCAACAATATTGTTCATTTTGAACTATAGAGAGATAATTTAAAAAAGAACTTTTTATATAAATTTTCTTGCCAAACCACTTGCTTGTGTTATGGAAACATCAAATTAAATTTAAAAGAAAATTATTTTTCAAAAAATGCCTACTGTAGTAGTCGCTACAGCACTCTTTATCATACAATTTATACGTTTGACGTTTAAGAGTAACGTAACGTAAGTTCAATTGCTTAATATAGTCGGCTGATTATCACAAGTTTCAAAATTTTTGTACCGAGTTCGAATCCTGCTTACGGTATTAATATGTATTTTTTCCATGGGAAATTTTTGTTATTTGTATTGATCTTTCATAAATTTAAAATCTTTTGTTATGTTATTGCGTTTCTCAAGTATACATATATTTAAAATGTACTAAGCAAAAAAATGTCTTATCAATAATATGCAATAACAAACTGTCAAAAGCACCAAAAAATATTTTTATATATTTGGTTGAACTTAAAGAATTTTTACTGACATTTTTTTGTTTTCTTAATTTTTTTTTACAGAAAATACGCCAAGTTATCAAACTGGATTTTACTACGGTAGAAAATAAATAGGCCGGACTTCTTGGATTTTACAGTACAGTAAGTTTTCTTTAAAATAAAATTGTATAATTAAAAATATATGTATGACTGATGCACATTATTTAACAAAAAATACTGGTATGTGAAATATGTACACATGATGATGTTCAGAACTAAAAAGCTTTTTCTCATTGAAACTGTCTGTGGATCATTACTTTCGTCGTGATTACTGGGTTACCAGGCCATGCCCATTGATTCCGAATAAAATTTTTGGCCAAACAAATTTTTTATATATATGTACATATGTATATGCTATTTTTGACGCTGCTCTTATGAGAAAGAGAGAGACAACTGAATAAATGGAAAGAAATTATTATGTTGAGAGCATTTTATCTTGAAAATGATATTAAAAGCACGACCCTACTTTCTAAAATCTTAATTCACTACTTGTTTTGACACCAAGAATGCAGCTAAATGTACATATGTAATTAATCGATTAGCAATCAGTTGTCACCTCGAAAAATTAGTACGGCTTTCTTATATGTATGTACATGTACTTGTATGTCATATGCTAGCTTTGATTTTGCAGGCAAATTGTTGGAAATGAGTGAACCAAAATGCAAAAAACTGTAAGCAAAAAAAAATATCCCCACAAAAACTTTGCTCGGAACAAATGGGTAAATCTACATTTATTTTTGGTTCATTAGGCAGGTAACATGAAATAGCTTTAAGTAATTTTCAAACACCAATAAACAACAGTTAGATACAACATTCACGACTTTAACCAATTTCAATATAAAAGGATCCTTGAATGTTACAAAAGAAAATGATATTTATTATTAGTTTCGAAGCCTGGCTTGCGGTGACTTCCTAAAAGCAACAAGTTTTTTTATACAATATTTCTATAATTTTAACAATTTTTTATATACATACATACATGTACAAATACGTTTGTGTTGTGTGCGCATACCTTCATATATGAAGTTAATCTGCACATGAAATCTTTTATACATACATACATATGCATGTACATCTGAATGTGTGTGCATAATATTTCTTTAAGTATAAGTATTCGAGTACATACATACATATGTTTGCACTATCTATTAATTGTATGATCATTCATTCTAATATGAGTAAAACATGTTTTTCTTTGCTGTTAATTTGTTGTTATTCCGATCAGTTTATTCAACCGACAGTGAACGAAAACTTGGGCATTTTTAAAATCACACTTGCATTGTTATGCGCAACAACAGCAAAGTTTGCAGTGACAGCGGCAGCAAAAACAATATTTATAAAAGAAAAAAAAAATCGAATTTATTTCAACCAGTTCCTTGTTAAAGAACTTGCTTGGACTGCTCTGCTTTATTTTTTTTTGAGCTCGTTGCTTAATGGTTTTAGTTGTTGGTAGGTCTTATAATTTTTATTATATAGATACATATGTATGTATGTACATATACGAGTACATACTGCATACATAGATATTGTTTTTGATTCAAAGACACGAATTTTGAAAGCACAAATAAAATAAATAAATGTATGTCACACATACGATAACAATTGTGAGTACCTGATGAATTCCACTATGAAAAATGAGTATTGTGGTGGTACAATGTTTTTAAAACGTGCTTTCTCTGCCTTAGTTATGAAATAAAGTACATATGCACATACATACATATATATATATGTATTTATATAGTTAGTATTCACTTTTATAGTTTCACGAAAAGATCTTGTGTAAAAAAATCCGACAAATTCCTCCGTTTTCGAACAAGATTCAGTAAAGCAATGTCTTGCTGGTAGATAATAAAATAAGATATACAGGCATGTTTTGAAAGTCATTTTTTGTGAAAGTGATTTGAAATCAAGAAAAGTGTCAGCTAAATATTTGCCGTTTTAAAGCCTATGTAATCACTTCTCTTTGAACTTTAATAATAAGTTGATCAAATGAATTCATTTTTGTTTTTTATTGACTGTAATAGTAAATTGAGTGAAATTGTTAGACTTATTTAAATCAAAATTTAAATGCAGTTAATTATAAGGAGTTAAAAGTTTAATTTAGTAACATCTACATATGTACATACATATGAATTTTCATTTGACAATGAACGTTTTATACTCACGTTCGTTTGAATTTTCTTTTTTCGAGAAATTATTTCACGTTAAACAATTTGCTTGTTGTAATTTTAAACTCTCTCATTCTCTAACTTCTAGTAAGGAATTTAATATTTTTCTGCAAAGTAAAACAATTATTTCTTTCAACAAATTCTCTAACTGACAATAAATGTAGTTGTCATATTTTATATAGGAACCTTATTACAGTATTTCTTTAATAACAATAAGTTGAGGATTTCATCAGCTGCCCTATTTTTCAAGTATTTCTTACAGCTTGTCCAACGATGCTGATCGTTAACGTTCACCAACGTTTTTAAATACAGAACACTAAATTCAAAGTAAACTATTTCCACATATAGTGGAAATCGCTAACGTGAGCGGCAGATTTTCATAAACAACCGTTCAAAATTAGTTAATTAGTGTTAATAAACTGTTTATGAAAACAGGTTTGTGGCATTACTTTTTTAAATACCGTAATTTGTATTCTAATTTTATAATTTATTTAACTCATCGTCTTATCACTTATTTGAGTAGAACTTTGTTTTAACTATTAGAATTTTTGGAACAAGACAAAGAAAGTCTATGGTAGACGTAGCGCAAGATCTAATTTCTTTTAAAAAATTGATATACATAAATAAACATACACTGGTTGACAGCTAATTAGAAACGCAGTTTTTATATTAGAGCTTGGTAATCATTATTGAAGTTTTTGCAAATTTACCGTAATACTTTTTGTTTAAAATTATTGTATTTTATTCATCACTCTTTTTGTCATCATATGAACTCAGTTTTCTTGTTTTTAATTTTAAAATACGTTAAATTTTCACAAAGTTGTTTACATATCGTTTAGTAAAATCATAAATACGTGCGACACCTAATTAGAAACGCAAACGCAAACGCAATTTTTTATACAAATTTTATTTGTTTAAAGCTTTTTAAATAAATGTTATATATTTTTACGGTAAGTAAATTTATTTTAAAGCTTTTCGGATAAATAAGGAATTATAATTCTTAAGATTTATGATGAAAAAAGCAAAAAGTTGTAGTCCTGAAAAACGGAGCGCAATTTTTGAACTTTGTAAGTCTGGAGTGTTCCAAAAAATGGTATTTAATGCCCTCCATCATATTAAAAAAATTAGACTATAGCCAACTTTCCACGCAAGAAGAGACCCAGAAAAACATCAGCGCATACCGACCGACTAATAACACGAATCTCCAAATCTGAATCAAAAAAGACATCAGCTGACATTTAACGGGATATTCAGGGAAATTTAAATGTCACGGTGTCTAAGCGGACTATTGCACGTCGTTTGGTGGAAGCAGAGCTACATGGAAGAGCATCACGAAAGAAGCCACTTCTGACCAAAATTCAAAGAAAACGACATATGGATTTTGCCAAGTCCCATTGGAACTGGAGTGCCAGCGAATGGAAATATGTGGTCTGAAGCAATGAAAAAAACATTAATCGCCTTGGTCTTGATGCTCAGAGGTATGTTAGACCAATAATGTAATCCTCGCTACGTTTCACGAGTAGTGAAGCATGGCGGAGGATCAATTATAGTGTGGGCATGTTTTTCATGGAATGGCGTTGGCCCAATTCACAAAATTGATGGGATTTCAAACAAGGAATAATATGTACAAATCTTAAATAATGTGATACTCCCATGGGCTGACGAAAATTAGCCTGTAACATGGCAATTTCAGCAGGATAACGATCCGAAGCACACGGCAAGGTTGACAAAAAATTCTTTCATGGTAATTCTATCAATGTTGTGGAGGGGCCATCGTCCAGTCTCGACTTAAACGCTATAGAACATATATGGGGGGACGCAAAAAGAGCCATTAGTGACAAAAATATCACAAATATGGCGGCTCTTTTTGATGAAGTAAAAAAAGCGTATGGGGCAATACCTGTAGAGCGATATCGACGTCTAATAGTGTCAATGCGGAACAGATGTGAGGCAGTTATAAAGCAAAAGGGCTTTGCAACAAAGTATTGACAAAAAATAAGTAAAATAGCTTAAAATAATTCTTTTTTATCTAATAATGCGAAATCGTTTCTAATTAGGTGTCGCAGATATAATTAACAAAATAACATAAGTTCGCAAAATATTTTTAAGAGTGAAAAGTATTTCAAGTTTTACTTTATATTTGTTTAATATTGACTATATTTAGTTAAAATATTATGAAATAAATGAATATTTACTTTGTTTTATAAAAAAAAATTGAGCATGTTTTTTTCAATAGAAGCGTTTCTAATTAGCTGTCAACCAGTGTATATATAAATAAATATATATATACATAAATAAATATATATATACATATATGTATACTTTTACACATACATATGCATATAAATATGTACGTATGTACATATCTGCAATACAACAATGTACAATCGATTTCTTATCATCAACTTTCAGTTTTAATTGCTCTGTATATCAGTAGTACTAGATTTCACCAAGAAAATAAAACATAAGTAAATTATAATCTATATAATGAAATGTTTCATAATGCATGAAATACATACATACATACATACTACACACATATATGTTTTTTTAATGAAATAAACATGTACATACATAGATATTGCGTTTGAATATATGTACATACATATATAATTATTTTATGCATAATAACTACAACACAAATATTTAAAAATTATCAGCAATACATACCTTGTTGTTTAGGCAAATTTAAAAGCACGTTTTTTTATTAAACTTAAAATTCTATTTTTCGACATTTTTATGGACTTTAAAAGTAAAAACTGCTGTCCGACATTTTTACAGATCAAATTTAGACTTTTATGGATTAATTTGTACAACTGCTTTTTAACAGCATACATGTACATACATACATATATTCTAATTTTCAAAGCATACATGCATATACACACATACATAAATATATCGTATTGGCTATAGATACTAAGATTGTAGGCAATTGTTCCCCTTCTTGGTTTGGCTCTATTCAAAAAAGAGTGTTAATAATATTTCTTGTATTTGATTGTTTTTCCTTTCAGTGTTACTGTAACGACTTGGAACGAAAAGGACTCTTCTCTCTCTTTTTTTTAAGTGACGCAAGCTGCAGTAATGGAAGACTCAAACGGTAAATAATAATAATAGTGCCTGAACACTCTTTCCTATATGATGTTTAATAATAATATTTTAGTCAACGTTGAACAACAACAAACAAATACCACGATCAACACCACCAATTATCAAGACCTCATGGATCAACAACAACAATTAGCTTCTCCAACTCCCGTTGCTACACCTACTAGCACTACTAGTGGTGGCACCGCAAACAATGTTACCCCAGCATTTAGCTATGATGATCTTTTCCCAGCTTTGCCTGCAAACAGTGCTGCTCCACTGAGTGCTACGTGTGGTCCACCAGTTGTACGTGTTAGTACCACCCAAAAGACTCAGGTAAGCGTAACAGCAAAAAGCAAAATTTGGAAGGAAGAAAAGATGTAAAAACAATTGGAGAGATCTTTTTAATTAAATTGGGTGAATTTTTTTATTCCTTAGGTTTTACATTTGACTGGAGAAGAACGCAAATCGACCGATTCCGAAAAATTCGGTGAAGGTGAATCGAAACGTATTTGTCAGCAAGTCTCCAAAGAAACTGGTGCTCAAATTGAAATCGCAAGTGGTAAAAATCAATCGCTCACATTTCTAATTAAGGGTAAACAACACGAATTGTTTGATGCTCGTCGCAAAATTCTTATGTACTTTTCCGGCCAAGTCAATCGTTCAATCAGCATTCCTAAGGAACATCATGGCATGATTTTGGGCAAGGCTGGCAAGCGTTTACATGATTTGGAACAATCGACCGGAACAAAAATTAAAATGCCCAACCAGAACGAAGACAGTGACATTATCACCATTACCGGCACCAAGGAAGATGTTGAAAAGGCAGAAGATGAAATACGCAAATTATCGGCTGATCAATATAAAAAATTTGCCGATCGCATTTCGGTGCCTAAAATCTATCATCCCTTTATTTTTGGCCCTTACAACGAAAACTTGAATAAAATTCAAGAAGAGACCGGTGCCAAGGTGAATGTGCCACCACAATCCACACAAAAGGATGAAATTGTGATTATTGGAGAGAAAGATGCTGTTGCTGTGGCTAAGGACAAGGTTGAGGCAATCTACAAGGAAATGGAAAAGAAATGTTCTACTGTCAGTGTTGAAGTGGCAAAAGCTCAACATCGTTACGTTATAGGACCCAAAGGCTCAACAATCGCTGAAATTCTCCAACTCACTGGTGTGTCTGTAGAAATGCCGCCTTCAGATTCTCCTTTAGAAACCATTACTTTGCGTGGCCCTCAAGTTGTTTTAGGCCATGCCTTAACTGTGGTTTATCAAAAGGCTAATTCAGTTAAGTCGGTTGAAATCGATGCTCCACGTTGGATTCACAAGTATGTCATTGGTCGGAAGGGAGTCAACATGAAAAAGCTGGAAGAAAATTGCCCCAACGTAAATGTTAACTGTCTAGATGACAAGATTAAACTCGAAGGGGACCCGGAAAATGTTGACAGGGCCACAACCTATCTGCATGGCATTATACGTGACTATCAAGACAACTACGCTTTTGTAGATATGACCGTCAATCCAGCCTACCATAAGCATATCATTGGCAAAGCTGGTGCCAACTTCAATCGTCTTAAGGATGAATTAAATGTAAAAATTAACATTAAAGAACAAAATGAAATACATATTGAAGGGCCCAAGGAAGGTGTTAAGAAAGCTCATCTTGAAATATTAGAGAAAATCGATAAACTAGAAAATGAAAAATCAAAGGATGTTATAATTGATCGTCGTTTGCATCGTCAAATTATTGGCGCCAAAGGTGAAACAATTCGTGAAATCAAGGATCGGTACCGTCAAGTAATGATCGTCATACCTACGGTTCAAGAAAATACCGATATTATAAAGTTACGTGGTCCCAAGGAAGATGTCGATAATTGTCACAAAGATCTTTTGAAATTGGTGAAGGAAATACAGGAATCAACGCATATTGCTAAGGTGCCTATCTTTAAACAATTCCACAAATTTGTTATTGGCAAGGGCGGGGCGAATATTAAAAAGATTCGTGACGAAACCCAAACCAAAATCGATCTTCCTGCCGAGGGTGATACTAATGAGGTCATTGTAATTACCGGAAAAAAAGAAAACGTACTTGATGCTAAAGAACGCATTAAAAAGATTCAAGAGGAATTAACTGATATTGTTACTGAAGAAGTTCAAATTTCCCCCAAGTACTACAACTCCATCATTGGCGCAGGCGGCAAATTGATTTCCTCTATCATGGAGGAGTGTGGTGGAGTTTCAATTAAATTTCCAACCAGTGAATCAAAAAGTGACAAAGTTGCCATTCGTGGTCCTAAGGATGATGTGTTCAAGGCAATAAATCAGTTGTTGGAATTGGCTAATGAACGCGAAGCTGCGTCCTACACAGCCGAAGTTCGTGCTAAACAACAGCACCACAAGTTCCTTATTGGCAAAAACGGAGCTTCCATCAGAAAAATGCGTGATGCCACCGGGACACGTATAATTTTCCCCGGCAACGATGATGCCGATAAGGAAGTTATTACCATTATTGGTAAAGAAGAAAATGTCAAACAGGCCAAGGAACAATTGGAAGCGATCATTCAAGATATCGACCAAGTTACTGAAGGTGAAATTTCGGTTGATCCCAAGTATCACAAACACTTTGTGGCCAAACGTGGCGAGATTTGTCATCGTATCACCGAAGAATATGGTGGTGTAATCATTTCCTTCCCCCGAGCAGGTGTAGACTCCGATAAGGTGACTTTGAAGGGCGCAAAAGATTGTATTGAAGCTGCAAAATTGCGTATTGCGGAAATCGTTGCAAACTTAGATGCGCAAGTAACTATCGAAGTGGTCATTCCCCAACGCTTGCATCGTACTATTATGGGAGCTCGTGGATTTAAAGTACAAAAAGTAACCCAAGAACATGATGTCAACGTCAAGTTTCCCGATCGTGATGCCACAGATCCCGTCGAAGGTCTCGAAAACGGGACCAATGGTACAATCGACGGCATAGCTACTGACGAGCCCATTCGTTATTGTGATATCATTCGTATTACGGGGCACATTGATAACTGCAACGCTGCCAAACAGGCTCTAATTGATCTTGTGCCCATTACTGAAGAACTAATCGTACCATATGATCATCATCGTACCATAATCGGTCCTAAAGGTGCAAATGTACGTGAATTTATGTCCACGCACGATGTACACATCGAATTACCACCCAGCGAATCTAAATCGGACATCATTAAGGTAACTGGCACACCAGCTCATGTTGCCGAAGCTAAAAAGGCCTTAGAAAAAATGATTGACGAATTTGAAGTCAGTCGTGCTGATCGTGAATTGCGAGCATATAACTTGCAAATCGAAGTCGATCCAGAGTACCATTCAAAGTTGATTGGCAAACGTGGCGTAGTCATTAACAAATTACGTGCTGATCATGATGTTAACATTTCGCTACCTAAACGTGGTGATCCAAATCAAAGCATCATCACCATTACCGGCTATCAAGCCAAGGCTGAAGCAGCACGTGATGCTATAATGGAAATTGTTGGTGAAATGCAAAATTTATGTCGTGAAGTCATAGATATTGACAATCGTGTTCACTCGCATATTATTGGTCAACGTGGCAGAACAATACGCAAACTTATTGAAGACTACAAGGTAAGTTTTTGAGATAGATACTCGTAATTTCAAAGCGTAGCACAAATAACCGGTGTGATTACAGAGAAAGCGATCCCAAAGTTATTTATTTCTGAGAGTTCATATTTGAAATATTTTCTACAAAATACTCGTATCCAAAACTTACAATTTTATTTTGTTTATAAAAAATTTCAGGTCGACATAAAATTCCCCTCGTCTGAAGAAGCCAAAAACAATCCTGATGCCGTCACCATCATTGGGAAAGAAGATGATGTGGAAAATGCTAAGGAAGCCATACTTAATATGGCTGAAGACTACACCCGAGAATACTTGGAAAACTTGCCAGCGTCTCCTCAAGCTCAAACTGTGGGAGCTTTCATGTCTGTGGGAGCTTTCATGTCTGTGGGAGGCGATAGCACCAATGAAAACGGTTTCGTTATCAAAGATGCGCCTTGGGAGAGGGCCGACAAGAAACAAGGAAAATCAGCACCTAATACTCAATCGCAAGAAGATTTTCCTGCTGTAGGTGGAGCACCTATTACCGCCGCCCCTGTCACCTCTGTCTGGGGTCCCAGAAACTAAAAGTAACTTAAATTTATTAACAACTGTAAATGAGTGAAACATCATTGATAAAAAAAAAATTACACGAAGTAGGTGTCAAAATCTTGAAGGTTGTCAAAAGTAATAAAAACAATATTAAAAATAATAACAGCAATGAAAAACATAAGCATGATGTATAAAAACAACTATGTATAACGAAAATGTAATTTAAAAACTCCCTAAAAAAACAAACAAACAAAAAGACATTTAATTTTTTTCATTCTTGAATTTGAGTTTCTAAAAACAAAGCTTCAACGAACTCAAACCCCCTTTAACAATTAACACGAAAACAAAAAAAGTAAAATTAGAAGTCAAATTTTATTTAAACAGAACATAACATATTTGAATTTAATTCGAATACATGTCTATAAACTGACACTTGTTTCGTGCGCTTCCTTTAAATATAAAAAATACAATAGTTTTATTAAGGTGAAAACCGTACACACACACATACACGGAAACCAACTCAAAATAACAAAATCTATAACAAAAAAATGATAATTTTTTTTATTTAATTAACAAATATTATCGAAAACAAAGACTTCAAAAAATGCAACAGAAAAATATCCTTCTAAACCTTAAAATATAAAGTTTAGCTTGAAATCTAAAATAAAAGTTTTTTTTAGAGAGTTGAGTTTTGAAACTTTATAAAAATAAAACAATGATGCCAAGTTTACACTTAAAACAAGTACATACATACATACGCATACATACAAAATATAACAAGATATCATAATGATAAAAATAAAAATAAAAAAAGTAAAAAACAAAATTAAAAAAAAAAAATTAAAAATAAACATAATTTTTTATATATACATATATAAAAATAGTAAAAAAAAAATATTAATTACGTATAAAAAATTTATTTTTTAAAATATTTAAAATTTTATAATATTTTGTCATCATTTATTTTTATTCTTTATTAATGATTTAATAATCATTTTAAATTAAAAAAAGAAAAACTTACATGCCTTTCTAAAAGTCATCCTCCTTCTCTAAAAAACTAAACGAATTTGTTTTGAAAATTCTAAATATTTTGTTTTCGTAAAAAATAGAAAATTTACTACATACATATATTAAAAAATATATTAAAAAATCATGCTTTTATTAGTTTAATGTGTGCAATTTTTTATAATTTTCAAATAATGTTTTTTGTCTAATAAAAAATTGTACTTTAATTTGTTTATTATTTTCTTGAAAAAAGCAATTAAAACTTTTAAACCATTATGTTTATATTTACACATACATATATCTTTTGTGTTTGAAACTATCATTTATAATTAAAAATTTAAAAAAGAAAACATAATTGCATAATTTTTTAAAAGGAATTTTTACTATTTTTTCAAAAACTAAAATAAAAAAATGTAAAATGAAATTGTTGTTTGGTTTCTGAAAGGTTTTAGGGTATTAAAATTTAATGCGCTTCAATGTATTTAACACGTTTTTTACGTTAAAATTTTCTGTTCGATTATACTAAATAGATCTTTTTTATGCCAACTCGATAGTACAAAAGATATTTGTTTTTATGCACATCTTGATTGGCTCCCACAAAGAAATAAAGTGCTACCTGCTTGGCGGGTCATTATTTTTATGAATTAATAAAAAGCGCATGTTATACTTTCCTAGTAAAATACCTTAATCTTGCCATTTATCATGAACTTGCAAATAAACCTGAAGTTTTAATTACAATCCATTATATTTCCAATATATTAATCAGGACTATAAAGGACATTTTTACATTTTTGCTAAACATATATTGCACATAGAGCTTATTTAGTTTCAGAAAAATTCTATGCAAAAGCCCTAAGTAACTCAACTCTTCATGTAGTATATATTGCACGTATTCAGAAAGTTGGAAAAACTCGTGTTGAAAGTCTTAATATTTTTCGTTTTAGCATTTTATATATTTCTTCCGTAAAATTATTGCAGCTTTAGTTAAGGCGTTTTGCGTTTCAGGTAATCATATCAAGTTTATTTTGCACGTGCGATTTGATATAACATTAATAACTGCATAAATAAATAGTACGTTAGACATTTTTCAAGTTCAGAAATCTTTTCAAAAAAGTGTATATTTTTTATATATACATTTTTTTAATTTAAAAAATTCGAAATAACAGTTTAGGGCTCTAACTATGTATGTGTACTACTTTTTTTCAACTTATTGTGTCGTTGCGTTTAAGTGTGCTATCGATAAATAGTACTTTAAAAAATCAACTGAAGAAATAAACTGTCATCTCTACTTTTTCCAACAACAGTGAGATTCATTTTGTGAAATTTAAGAAATTCTAATTAGCTGCAAATTTAACATTAAAATACATAAAGCTGCAAAAAAAAAATTTAACTTCAAATAAAATACTGTCCGCGAAAAAACTCTTGAGAAAAGTATATTTTTTATCGGAATTTTCTAACAAAAAAGATAAAACGCTAAATGGAGACCTGTAAGTTCATTTTAATTTTTTATCTCTTTAATTATGAGATCTTTGTTTTGCTGATGATAACGATTTGCCTAATATCAATATTCGGAACCTAATCAGAATAAATAAATATATATGTATTAAATAAAGTTTATGATATTATTCTCGAATATAAGAAAAATGTGACTCATTTAATGTGTATAATATGGTTAAATTGATTGTACATTTTTGACACTCAAAGGATATTAATTGCACTTCTTTTGGGTGCGTGTTTTTAATTTTTGGCATATTTAGTAGTTTTGTTACCTACGAAGTAAAAGTAAGTTTTCAAAGCTTAAAATAAATTATGTTCGACGTGGCAGTTTTAATTTACATCCATTAAGTAAAATGTTAAAATATTGTTTGCTTAATTCTGTCAAATTGGCATCAAACGCGGGGAAGAATGCTCATTGAATGATTCCAGTTGGTTCATAAGAACAAAAGCGCATATATAAGTATATAATATTAATAATTAAGCATTCCCGATTGTTATTTGCACTTTTGCTTGATTGGTACGCAAAATTACTAATATTCCGCAGTTCTTGTATACATACATATGTATGTATATGAGGACAAATTTATTTCGCCAGGTAAAATTCTTCAACAATACTTGTGACTAACTTTTCTTTTTTTAATTAATTTTTCGAAGCATTGTGACCACCTAGTTCACAATATTTAAGTAGTGTATTAAAATATTGAAATATCACAGAATAACTCAATAAAATGAAATAAAAATAAAGAAATTCCTCGTTCGTAATATACACGGGAGTTAATGTTGAAGAATCCAGTGTACTTTTGAAGACTAAAACTTGCTCCTCTTGTTTTCTTGCTTGAATCAGATAACTTCTAATTATACATTAATGCATATACAGGCGCATATTTGGTGTATTCGTTGTAGGTTTCCTTACCAAGCAGTACATGACATAAGTCAACAAATTAATGGAAAAGCTTTGGAAATTAACGAATTCATTATTGTGGCAAAAGAGTCATGCATTTGTATGCAAAAATATTTGTGTACATGTAAATTTGAAGTAAGTTGCCATAAAATGGGCGTATCATATAGATAATTATAAATATAAATAGAGAATCTGGTTCTCTTAAGTAGATTTCGTTGTTATTTTTCAACTTTTTGGAATGTTTTTTGTCATGCTTCTTTCTATTTACATTGGTATGACGATGTTGCAGAAAATGTGCCAGATACATATGTATATACATACATACCTATTAAGCATTTAGGATGTGCGTTCTGTACAAATTCCAAAGTAGTATATAACTTTCAAGTATAATTTTTAGAAAATATTTTAAATTAAGTGTTTTGAGATTACAACGCGATCACTAAACCAAATTCGGAATACGGTTCAAAAATTGTGTACTCCAACTACATTGCTCAACAACTTATAAGACTACAAAAACTACACAATAAGGTAATATTAAAATGTAACCGTATTACATTAATCAATCATATCCTAAATACGTTAGAATGGTTAAATACTTTTAATAAAACTTCATCGAAACGAAAGCTGATAATGTGAGATGTACCAGACTACTTAATAGAACAGACGAGATCGTAGAAAAAGTTCTGTCTACGCCTTGCGTAGAACATTATTTCGCAAGAAGTTGAGGCTGTATAACACGTTGCCAAATGAAATTAAAAAAAAAAACAAAATGTAAAATTGTTTGAGGAGATTGTAAATTTTAACAAAAATAATTTAGTTCAAAATACATAAAACTTTCTTATATTTAAATTCAATGAAATGCAAATTTTCAAAGTATTCAAAAAACTACTACTAACAACTACCTAAAAATACCCTATTCAGAAAATGAAGAAAACCAAACTGGGCCTTATTTCACCTCATTTAAACATCTTCATAAACTGCCCACTTAAACTCTTTTTTTAAATCATAACAACGCCAATAAAATCCATAACTAACATTATTATGATCACATTCGCATGCATTTGAGCTAATAAAGAAACAATACAATCTTTACTGGTGGCTGTTGTATTGCTGTGGGTTTTGGAGTTTTGTTTGCTGAGACTGCTACTACAATATGAAAAAAAAAAATACAGAACCAGCAGACAGTTTTGAGTCCAACAAAATATGTGTATGAGCTTGTGCTTGTGTTTACTTGTGTGCGTGTGCGTGTGTGTTAATGTTAGTGATTTTGGTACTTGTAGAGTAAGTTTTCAGTCTTTTTAAGTTGATGTTGTTTCTTCTATATACTACCAAGCAATCTGCTTACCATAAAAACGACTGTGTACATGAATGAGTATTTTCTCAAACGTACTACCAAATATGCTTTTAGCTTTTAGTGTGATGTTGGCTACGAAGAAACCAAGAACGTGGAATAAAAGTAGAAAAAAAGAAAGAAACTTTTCAATAATACAGATCAAATTTAATATTTCACAATTTGTCAAAAGCATAAAGAGAACAAGAAATGGTTTAAAAAATATCGAAAAGAATTATATAGACACATATGTACGTACATACACACGTGTGTATGTATGTATGTAAGTTATCCTAAAAATATAATAAATATTTAGATGTATGAAAAAAACTGTAAAACAATTACTTGTACTGATGCTGCAGAAAATACAAAATATTATAATTATTACAAAGCATGATCAAATTAGAAAGTTGGATTTGGTAAATTTTCCGCTTCACAGAAGATTAAGAAAAACATCATAACTCCAACAATCGTACAACAAAGCAAACTGAAATAAAACGAGAACAAAAACAAAAAAACAAAAATCAACTCACTTGCCAAAAATACTTTCCAACTAAATTTCAAATATGAAACTTCAAATACTAATTGATAATAACTTATAACAAAACATCATGTCTGATTCTGAGCCAGTGAGTTTAGAATTTATCGAAGATCCATATTTACCAAAATTTGATGATAATACGACACCTTCATTGGATTCATGTGGCCTAGATTGGAACGATGAAACTGATTTATATTTGCGCAATTTAACACTGGATCAAATTTTCTATGACACTGATTCCGATTATAGCAACCAGTTGGAATTGCAGGCGGTTGAAACCGAATTTATTATTTCTAAATTAGCAAACCAGACGCCGTCAATGTCAATAGCAAAACGATTTCGTTTGAAATTCTTTGCGAAACGTACCATGCACGATGTTAAGGTAACATTTGTGGATTTTTCCAAACCGTACATAGCAAAAATATCGAGTAGCGAAAACTATAAAAAATTTCTTAATATTGGATCTACGGGAAATGCAACAACAACCAATACCAAGAACTTAACCAAAGGTAATAGACGATAAGGAATCCCGTTTTACTGCGATATTCTCAGCTTTACAAATGTTATTTCCGGAAGAATGCAAAGTCTGAACGTTGATAATTACAGTAAAAATTAACTCACTTGCTAAAAATACTACAGTTCAAATATTTTCAAACAATTTCGAACTTCCAACAATTCATAAATGTTGTAGTCGATACCAGTATTTTTCCCTAAACCAACAACAATCTATAGCTAAAATTAGAGTAATCTGTAACTTATATATGCATTTATATATGTATGTACATAATTGGGAAATTACGAATTAGGGCGTCCGCATGAGAAGAATACAAACAAAGCAGCTACAATTTTTAAATCCGCAAAACATATTTCTATAGTCGTCGTCGTAGTCACATTCAGTCGAAGTAAAAAAATTACTCCTGGTATCCTCGCTGTCTTTAATAATGGATTATTATTTTGCATGGATCTCGGTATTGCCTGATGTCTATTATATGGATACAGACGTTTAGCAACGGTGTGTCTAGAAACGAGCTTTTTTTCTTGTCGATTTCGTGTGGGCGATGATGACATTGACGTCTTTAGGAATATGACCGAAAAAATAAGAAATCACATCTTGAACTTGGAATTGAAATAGTTTAAATATATTTATTGTGTTATTTTTATAATTTGTTTTCCTTTCAAATATTCATACTATAAACTAAAACAAGGCTTTTCACTAAGGCGATGGTTGAAGGCGAGTTTTGAAAATATAGCAAGCAAACAGCGTAGATTTTATGCAATTTCTTAATAACAAAATTATAATTTGAGGTGATCTTTAAAGATCTTGTTGAACGATAGTTTTAACAAAAAGTAAAAAAATTTGGGTAGAAGAGAGTTTTTAAAGCAGACAAGAAACGTAATTTTAGCACATTTTTCATGACCGTAATAAATAAATACAAATATTCCGACTTAGTTCAGGAAAGAATAAAAACGAACTTGTGACAAAAGCTCAAGTAGAAGACAACAACAACAATCATATTACGTTGCAAAACTCGTTCCAAAAAATGGAAAACCAAATACACTTTTGAGTTTCTGCGTTTCCGTGTTTTTGATCAATTTTTATTTTTGTTCATGTACGTGAAGGCTCTTAATAATTAAAATTTTGAGATTAACAAAACGAAATTATGTGAAACGAAAGACAGCATTAAAATATCTTAAAACGTGCTCGTAATAATGTGGGTATGGCGCTGTGTTCGTATCTATAATACACTGTTATTTATTCAGCTGAAGAAGACGTTTATTTTTTAGCAGTTTTCGGCAAATTGAAAATTATGTTGTGTATAATTTTCGGGTTTGCAATTTTCATTGCTACCAAATTATATACTACACAAAGTGTTATTGAATATCGAATTTAATTTATACTAATTACGATATATTTTTCTTATTAATGCATTCCCATGATGTTAATTAGTGTGTAACTACACTGACATCATCTAAATGACATACTTACATCTTATTTTAATTTTTCAATATGTAATCATAACATGTTTCTAAATTTATTTTAAAGATAATACTGGAAATTCTTCACCTGCTGCATCTGTAGCTTCAGCTGATATTGCTGCTGAATTTGCTTCATTGACTCTCGAAGAACAAGAGAGGCAAAGTGCTGAATGGAGCCGAGTAAGTTGAAAACTGTCCCGCGTATGTTATCAAATGTTTTAAATAGTGGAACAATATTTTGATAGGAACTTGCTCGCGTGGAAGAAGAAATAAATACTTTACGTACTGTACTGGCATCTAAAACACGCCATGCTTCTGATTTGAAGCGAAAATTGGGAATAACAGTATGGAAAGAAATCACCGATGATATGAATCAGGGCCTTAAAAACGTTAAAGAGAGTTCAGTGTAAGTATTTCTTAAAAAAATTATGCATAACATAAGGAAAGCCAATACGTTTAACTTATATTTTTCTGTAATCTTTAAGAACTTATATGTATGTATAAATATATAGTTTCCAAAAGTGATTTGTAAACCACTTATGAACTTTATTTTGCCATTGCATCTTTGGCCGACCTCAATTATTTATGGCAAATTGCACTTTTGGTTTCTTTTCAATCAGTTTTCTGTGGTTCTAAATGTAATTTGTGAAAGCAACGCGAATGATTTATGTTTTATCTTATTCTTTTACGTACACATGTATATACATATGTGTATATTCTTAGAGATCGGACGGCATATTTAAAGTCTATTTTGATGGAAATGAAGTGCAAAACGTCTTCCTTCGATACTATAGCTTTGTTTTTAAATTGCATAGCTTTATATCGATTAAATAAACTCAGTTTATCGGGCAACTCAGCACCAAATCACAACAGTCGAACCATACATACCCCCATATGTTTATCCATTCTAAGTTTCTTATTAATACCGCTCATGGTGCAAGCTGTGGAAGGAGTTATTTCAGATATACTAATTGGAAAAATAGTTCGAGACCATGGAAGAGGAGCGAAATAATGAAAAATAAATTTAGATTAACAGAATTTCTTCGAATTTAACGCCAGCACTTGCATCAGTCTCTCATTAAATGTTGCATTTGATATTTTCTTTAAATTTCTGATCTTTAAAAAAATGTTTAAACTATTTCTAAAAATATCTTTTAGTTATACACGCACGTTTTAATAATGCTGAGAAATGGAGAAATTTAGTTATTATTACAACTCTGATAAAAGCTTTATTTTTTGGTGGTCATATAATTTTGTTCAAGTTTTAAACTCCGTGCTTGTAATAATTTTAAAAATTTCCTACTCATTTAGGGAAATTCCCTCCCTAACTTTATTAAGACTTTGTTTAATAAACAGTTTTTATCCAAAATTAATTTTGTTTAAGAGACACATAATTAAAAAATTTTGCAAAATATTTAGACTTGTTGATAAATTAAATACAATAATTGTATCTGAAAATCACATGAATTTTGCAAACGAAAAACACATTAAAGAACAGAATGGCGCCTTAAAATGTTTAATAATGGAAGATTGTGCACATGTCTTAATTACGTGACCACCAACCACATGCTTTATATTAGTTTTTAGTTTTCATTTATTTTTTTTTATAATTTTCTTGTAATTTATTTTACTTTTAAGTTTTCAAACCGTTGAACAAAGTGTTGGTAATTTTACAAAAGCTGTTCATGACGCTCCAATGTAAGTAATTGTGTTAAAAAGGACAAAACCCCGAATATTAAAAAACTAACATATTAACAATTTCAATGCACATTAATTTTCACACAATAACTAACCTAAAAACGACTATATGTGTATAAAAATTAAAAATCTCGCTTAACAATATTTTAACACTTTTCTGGTTTATTGCAAAATTTTGTTTAGTAAAAGAAAAAACAACCTTTCAAACATTTTCAGATTTCAACGTACCGAGTCCGTCTTAAAATCAACCAGTGAAAAAACAGCTTCTGTTTTCAACAGTATTACAGGTGGCATTTCATCAAAATTTTCTCAAATGAAAAGTTCCGAATCGATGAAATCTATAGAGGAAAAAGTTGGCTCTGCCTATGAGAACGTTAAAGTAAGCTATGAACACAACAATTTTATGTGCCAATCTCATGCGGTAACTACAACTTTATGTTAAAAATTTACTATTTACTTTTTTAAAACTCAGTTAAAACTCAAAGAATTTTAATTTTCAAATAATAAACTTTCAACACGCACTCAAACATAAAAACACGTTTGCCTTCAGCCATGTATAAGTTTTTTTTTAGTAATATTAGATATCGAATAGGAAAACATGCTCTCTTTATGGCCCTTCATACATACATGCACATACATAAATATATGCATATGTTGAACAAACGAAATGTATAGGCCCACAAATTATCGTAAATAGAGTTCGCTCTTATAGACCTTTTAACTGTATAAAATACTCAGGCACATACGAGTAATTTACATGCGAATGTAAGTAGTTTAACACACTGATTTAAACTTACAAGATAAAGAAGATATTCTGCTGAAGGGATTTTATACCATAATGGTTTCACATATAGTGGACGTGACTTCTTTAGACATTTCCTTGTGGAATTCTCTAGATTCGAATCCAAGATTTCGTTGATATCTTACACACACCTCTCTTATTTAAAGAAAAACATTTTATATCTAAAGTTAACCTCGAAATGAACAAAGCAATTCGTGCTATTTTTAGTTTTCGTTATGACTTTTGTTTAGGATTTTAGATCTTTAAGCCTTTTAACTTATTCTAAATATATATGTATGTATTTCTGAATACTGAAGGGCTGTATAAAGAACATGTGTTAAATGACAAGTAGAATGCAATTTTCAAAAATATTTGTAATTACTTTTTGAACTAAATATATTTTCTTTCTATTTCAGACAAAAGTCTCCACTTCACGCTCTGGCTCTGTTAGCAGTTTTCCCGATGAAATGCGCGAAAACAACTCATCTTCTTTAAATTCACCTTAAAACAACTACAAAGCTGATTTAGCAGAAACAAGAGAAAAGCTTTGTTTAAAAAAATGTATCGGTTTAGTGAATTAAAAAAATTCTTTAAAATAATAACAGCATTGTTTTGCTTTTGAATACACGAACACAAAAAACTTTAACACGCACTCAGGCGCGCTAAGCAGAAAAAGCAAACGGAAAATAATAGAAAATGAAAGTTGCTGTTCAATACAATTACAACTGCAATAATTCTTTGCAATTTTAATACACACTATAATCATTAAACCATCTTTTACTGCATTATTATTAAATTTACATACATTTATATAAAATATTCAACGAGAGTTTCTAAAGCTTAAATAGCTTAACATCTGGCATATTTTTATTGTTACAATTTTCTATATTTTTTTTTTATTACGTTAATAAGCAAATGTTTCTGTAATTTTTGATTGACTACGGCTTGCCTAATTTACATGCATACATACATACGTACACTTAAACTCGAAAAAATTCTTAGAATTAAAGAAACTAATATATTTAAAAGGTTATAAATAATTAGTTATGGCTATGTTCGTAAAAAATTAAATAAATACATAATATGAATTTCAATATCAATTTGCATGGAAAATTTGAAATCAAAAAAATCACTGCAAATTGTTTTTTATTTTTATAAATGTAGCCATTAAACTACAAAAACGGAAAGGTTGAATACGAAAAAAAAGAAAAATTCATTCCATTCATTAATCTGTTAGTGATAAAAATCGTTTTCTTTAATTGTTACAAACGCATTATTTTGAGTAAATATTTTCAAATTTAACACTTTAAAATGCCTTTAAAAACTTCACAATAAAATACAAATTATGCTTATTTATATTAATAATGATGTTTGTATGTCTACTTCTATTATCAACAAAAATAAAGTCTATTTATATGTAAAAAGCAATTTGATTCTCTATATGTGTATTGAAAATTTGTTTTGTGTGTGATGAAAACTTCATTACAAGCTTTATCAAAAACACGGCACTGACAAATCCGTGACACTGATTAGTACTGAAACTAAGTTCTAACTGAAAATTTAATACTTTAAATTTAAAGAAAATGTCAATATCAGAGTGTTTGCATTTAGTGTTGAATGTAGACTACAGCTTCAATCTTAATAAGCCGAAAACTTATTAATAATATTTTTGGTCTTTGTGAAACTCTTTTGAGTTGTGTAGCAAATTTTAATTATTTTGAAATTGGAAAAAATTGGGCGTCTGAAAGTTTGAGTTAAGAAATGTATTTCTACAGATATATTTAATCAAGTTCGGAATAGCACTTGATTTTCAGGGGTTTTTATTTTATTTATTAGACAGAAACTAAACTAAAAAAAATGGAATTTAAAAGTATATATGTAAATTCTAAAACGGCCAGTTCACTTAAATTGAAACTGACATAAGAAAAACGTATGAATTCTTAATTAAGAAGAAAAAACTTTCCAAACTTAAGTTTTGATCTATCTTTTTCACTGTTAATTGTTTGCTGGGAACTGAAATAAGGGAAACGAAGATTAGTATATCTAGACATACTCGTGTTTTAGTTTTGTTACACATTTGCAAAATGTCAAAATTAAAAATCAGTTGAGCTCTTATTTCCACCATTTATAAAGTCTGAGTTTTCTGTTTATTACAGCTGCGATTTGAACGCCATCTGGATGTTAATTCGCCTTGGGTAAGCAGCTGTGTTGTTGTTTTTGTTCTGATAACGAAAAATTTGTTTTCTTTGTTTTTGGTAACAATTCATAAAAAGACAATATTTACTACACGTAATTGTTGAAAAATAATAATTTGCCAACACACACAAACTAAGTTGCAACAAGTAAAATTGGAATAACTTTTTTACCAAATACTACAAGTTCAAAGGTCATTATTATCTGATTTGTAAAACACTAATATCTGCCTTCGTAATCCCCACCCGCGATAACTTTCTTTGTGCAACTGATTAAAAAAAGCGTATACTTTTTCGGTGGACGTCATGTCTCCAATAAACTACAAATACATATGGTCTATAGAACCGTCACCAACTGCTACCTTACGCTCTAGTCCTGTCGCACCGACGCAAATAAACGCTTTAAGTTCTGTTAAAAATACCAAAGAGGAATATTTAGAAGCAGTGCGTATTTTGCTTCTACTATTAGACAATATCCTTAAATATCCCAACGAACTAAAATATCGTTCCATACGAATTGAAAATAAATTAATTAAAGAAAAGTTATTGCCCTTGGAGGGGGTAAGCGAGCTGTTAATAGCAATTGGCTTTAAACGAACTACAAATGAATACAAGTTGCCTATTGAAACATCTTCAGATGTTTTGCGGGCATATCGGGATGCATTAATTACACGGCGGGATTATTGGGCAAATCATAAGCAGGAAGTATTAGCAAAAGGTAAGTTCATATGACATTTTACTTTGAAGTATTTCTTATATTCTACATCATATACATATGTGTACGCTTTTAGATGCGAGTATATCCAGGCTAGTAACTGATAATCAAAATGTTACAGAAATAGTAACACCCATAGATGCTTCCAGATCATATAAACAACGTATAACATTTCCCAGGGTGCTGGTGAGTTAAAAACTGTTACGTTACGTGCCCTAGCTGCTATATATACACAGTTATTATAACTGTTCTTTAAAGCATTTAATAAAGTTGAGCAACGTATTTTTGAGATAAAACGTTACAATTGCAAATGGCCACAGAATTTATTTTAGTTGGATGTTGAAGTCTTTTGAAAATATGATTTTATTTGGCCAATAATTCCTTATAACTATTGGTAACTTATAATAGTTGCTTCATTATTTCATATTGCAGGGGCCTTCAAACTGGGATCTCTGATGGTGACGGTATATGAGCAAATAAATGCATATTTTCAAAAGACTTATGTAATTCCGAATAAAAAGTTCGATAATTTAAAAAATTTAAATAATAAAACATTACCTAATGTTAATGTAGCCAGTTATTTGTTTCAGCGGACTTCCAATAGTTTTCTACAGTCGTTGGAGCTTTTTTCCGATGCTGTAATGCAGTACGAGGATGAAAAACTCTTGGCAGCCGGTCGCGAACTGATACCTATTGATAGCTTAACTCAAGCAGCTAGCGAAAAACTTATGGCCATGCAAGAACATCAAGCCAACAGCAAATCTCTTACAAAAAACGAGTGTTGTATACGTGATTTGATATTAGTGGAATTAGTGAATTGGTTTAATACGGAATTTTTTGAATGGGTGAATAATTTGCCATGCAAATTTTGTGGTAGCGAGGAAAGCAAACTTAAACGTTCACAAACTGAGGGAGAATACCGTGTCGAGATTGGTATGTGTTGTGGCCAAGAGACGAAATTCTATCGCTATAATGACATAGCCCAACTTTTGGTATCGCGAAAAGGTCGTTGTGGCGAATATGCCAACTGTTTTACCTTCCTTTGTCGTTGCCTGGACTATGATGCACGTATTGTACATTCTTTATTTGATCACGTTTGGACAGAGGTAAAAAGAATTCAAAATTCTTAAGCAAAAGGAATATGTATATACATACATACATACGTTTTGTTTCCTTTTTTATTTTAGGTGTATTCAGAAGCTCAGCTACGTTGGTTACATGTTGATCCCTCCGACAATGTAGTTGATGCGCCCTTAATGTACCAACATGGCTGGAAGCGAAATATTGATTATGTGTTTGCCTACTCATGTGATGACGTTCAGGATGTTACATGGCGCTACTGTAATAATCATAAGGATACTTTGTTGAAAAGAAATTTTTGTTCAGAAAATGAATTGGTTGAGTCGATAATAACTATACGTAAGAAGAGACAAAGTAATTTAAGCGATGAGCGCAAAAAGGTGTTGAGTCAACGTTGTATGCTGGAATTGATTGAATTAACCATTGAGCGGTAAGTTCACAAATCTCAACTGTAATAATTATTTTAAAAATTCGAGTAACCTTTTAATTCGTTACTTAATTATAGTAATGCGTTAGTTTTACTATAAGGAATAAAAATCTCCGAAGACGTTTTGAAATCATTACAAAAAACTTGAAATTTTACAAAAAAAAGTATTTAGATATAAAATTTGCTGTTAAAACATAACGTTACTTTTTCTTAGAAGACTTTTTGTAAAATTTTAGTAAAAAATTATAGTTTGAGCCATAAAAAAATGGATCATAACACGGAAAATGAAATTGATCAAAATTCGTTACGCCCTCAACATTTAAAAACATTTTGGAAAATTTTTGCATATGTAGTTAAAAAAAAACTTTCAAAATTTTATCGTATATTTTCCTTCAATTTTTTTCTTTTTAAGCCAAACATTTTAAAACTGTTAAAACAAAAATATCGGCGATAATCAGAATATTTTTCTACTTTTTATTAACTGAGAAAACTTCCAGTTTAGACTAAAAATATATACATATGGTTGTACTTATATAAAATAAATGTTTTAAATTTTTCAACAAAATGTAGTTGAAACTTAAAACTTAAAACTTTTTGTAGGCAAAAGTTCTGTTTAAATTTGTACTGTACTATGAAAATTTTCTTAAATTTGCGTTTTTTTATATTTTATCCAAATCATATATTCTATATTAGTCCACCCACTGAAAATGAATTGAAAGGACGCAGTTCAGGTAGTCTCACTTGGCGCCAGTCACGTGGCGAAAATACTTTTACTGATGTAAGTGCTCTTTTATTATGACAACTAATTTTATTCCCAGTGGTTATAAACCCGACTCTTCAAAAATATAGATATTTGTTTTCACTTTAACTGATGAAGAGATAGAGAAAAAACAATTCAATTTGCGCTACTCATGCACATCTGATACATACGAACGTTATTTCAAAGGTTTGTTTAAATGCTTTAATACTTTTATAACTTAAGTTTTTATTTGCTTATTTATTTTTTCGGCAGATGTATCTGGTATGTGTTCTCCCGTGTCCTTTCACAAAACTTGGCAAAGTTGTCAATTCTCTTCAGCCAATATTCAACGCAAAGTTGAACGGGATTGGAAAATGGTGTATTTAGCACGACAAGAGGACAGTGATAGTGCAGAAATTGTATGGAAATTTAATTTTTCACGTGCTAATTTAAAAGTTAAAAGTTATAAACTAAATTTGGAAAGCAAAACATTTGGAGAAGGTAAAATTGAAGTGCTTCTAAGGGAGGGTAAAAGTGGCCAGGTTGTCAGCACATTGGAAAATTGCCAGCAATTTGAAATATGTGCCAAACTAATGGGCGGTAAAGGAGATGTGGCATGGCAACATACACAACTCTTTCGTCAGTCACTAAACTCAACCCAGTATCCTTTCGACTTGCAAATTGATTTGGTGTAAATAAAGAAAAACATTTGAAATAATTATATTCACCAAACTTGCTTAGTTTATACATACTTACATATATTGTAAATAACACACTTTTTCCTCGAAAATATTCCGAGTTACATATACATACATACATGTGTAAATTAAATTTTTATATCAATTTTACATTTGATATGCTTCTGCTCTTGCAAAAAAAAAACTAGAATTCCAGTGCAATGTAACAAAAACTTTTTAATAAAAAGTATATTTTGTATTATTAGTCGTGTAATTTTTCCATAATTTTGTAGCAGTTTTTCTTTGTAAAAATCAGAAAACAGTTGTGGTTTGTATTACATTTTAGTTTAAACAAATTAATTTATTGTACTCATAGAGCTCTTTTTACAGAAGATGCTTATAAAACAATTTTAGAGGAATTATAGTATACAGTTATCGCCAAGCCGGTTTAACTAATTAAACTTTAAAATACAGAAATCTGTAGTATCCGCAATTGTCAGGAATGGGAGCATTTTGGATTATACAGTGACAAATTGCCGTAGTTTCTTGTATTACATTCTTTATTCCTTTTCACTCTTAAGTTTCAAAATTAAACTAAATTTAAAATGTATTATATGCATACATTTAATTGTTCAATCAGCAATCAAAAAATACGCCTGTAGTGCCAAATAATACGAAGTAGATACGATTAACCGATACAAGAAAACACTGGAATCGGTTAATCAAATCATACATAGCCGAGGGCCCACTGTATTAGAACCTTATTAAACTATTATTGTATAAAAATTTTACTTACTAAACTTTAATACAAAAAAAAATATTTCCTATGAATAAAACTTTATATTACAAAAAACTATACTTTACCAGATTTATAAGTTCATTAATAAACCTATTATTCCATATTAAGAACCACTGACTACTCCATTTCAATTTCAATCTAATTTTTGTTATATTGTATTGGGTGGGAACTTCATTATATAATAAACACAATTGTAAAATAAATATTTTAAATTTATTGTACGACCGTTGTTATATTTTGAATTTATTGCAGCATCGCTCAAGCTGATTAAACAATAATAAGCTGCAATGTAACAAGGTTTTTATAAGCAAGTGAATTATTGTATTGTATAAGGAACGGATATGAAGCCAAGCAAAAGTTCTCTAAGGCTAATGAGCTGTATTCGCTCGCTAATGCTGCCATCACACCATCAATTCCTTTTTTCAATTCTCTTTCAAGAGTTTCACCACGAACTGTGTAAAATTAAAAGCTGTGTCATTAAATTTTAAAACTGTGAGTGTATTGGTAGAAAAAAAAGTGGGAGAAAATTTAAAATTTGTAAATGAAACGAAATAAATAGAATTAGCGATTTTTTTGGCCAGATTAAGTTCAATAAGCTGGCAACTTCACGATTATGTTAGTTTTTGTCGCGCAAATTTACAATCCACAATTAATATCAGTGATAAATTGTTGAATTTAAAACACAACTAACAAAAATGTTGACAAATCTGGAACACCATAAGAAGTATGAATATTGCACCACACGATTAAAATACAGACAGGGCCGCCAACTTAAAGCCGTGAAAGTAAGTTTTTTTTTGGTATAGTACATACATACATATGTGTGTACATATGTATGTGCTTTGGCCTCAAGTAAGAACTTTTTTTCCAGACCTACACAGTGGCAAATGAATCACAACATTTACTTATATTTGGTGTACCGAAAATCAATCTCTTACAAGAGTTGAAACAGCGGCTCTTAAGATTTGGTAAGTTAAATCATATACGTAGTGTAACTACTGAAATGTTGGACAAAAAGTTGGAACTTGAACAGTTTACGGAAGTTTATTGGGTAAAATTTTCCAAAATTTATGATGCACGTAAATGTAAACGACTTTTGGACGCCAAAGAGTTTTATGGCAGTATTTTGCACATATCGTATGCTCCCGAATACGAGGATGCAGAGGAACTTCAAAAGAAATTGGACAACAGAAAGTTGGAAGTAGAAAATGCTTTAAAAAGAAATCAATGTTCAAGTGATAAAAATAACTAAATACCGGCTCATTTAAATATAATGATTTTATTGTATACAATTCTTTTTTGACAACACAAGAAAAATATTTTATTTATTTGTCGTGTTTAGCAGGTATCATTTTGACTACAACTATTTAGTTTTGCGCCAGTCATGGTATAGTGTTAAGAATGGTACACGTTTTTGCCACAAATCCATGCCATAAAAGGCCCAGAACCTGCAACGAAAAAATATTTATCCTTTTCTTTTACTTTTGCATATTAAACAAGCTTACAGGCCAAATATGGCTCCGCCTAAATGGGCTGCATGATCGAAGAACTTCCAACCCATTAAACAGCCAACAAAATCTAAACCCATTATTACTTTTATGGCCGAACCGGCTGAGAAAGTTACCATAGGTAAAAATAATATACTCAATTGTGTATCCGGATATTGTGCACAAACATAAGCCAAAACAGCCATAATAGCTCCAGACTAAAAAAATTGTTATATCATTTCCAACTTTTAAACTTATGGGTAAACATTTTATACCGCTCCTAAGGACAGCCCTGCCTGATGGGTAAGTGCTTTATATAATACACTTGTTAGACTAGCTATCACACCAGCGCTCAAGTATACGGCCAAAAATTGTTCTTTTCCTAATGAAATTACAGCAGCATTGGAGAAACTGTGCAGGACGTACATGTTAGCCAACAAGTGAAACGCTGAATAATGACTAAATGTCGATAAAAACATGGGCCAACAAATGGCGCCTATAAATAAAACTTGTTAGCATAAATATACAACCGTAATATATTTTCCATTACTTACGGGCAGCTGGATTTGAACAAAACATTTTCATCATTACTCCTTTTAATGCTGGTACTCTCCAAAGACCGAATACTAGCACATTAAAAGCACAAATGGGCACAAAAACTTTTTCTCCTGGATGAAGTTCTTCCCAAAGACGGCAAATGTCACGTTTTATATTCTCCCACGAATCCTCTTTTCGATCTTTCCTTTTCCACCAGCCAAGTTTTGCTTGTCGAACTTTCTCCAGCATCATGTTACGGGTATTTTCATACTCCAAAACTGTAGCACCTAAGAATGTACCTATACTAAACTGAAGAACCAAAAATATTTTGTTTGTAGTCAATAAAGTGAACTTTTTTGAAACCTACTGCTCCAGTAAAGGCTAGTGCTTTAAAGACATTAATAGATGGTACCATTCCATTGGGCGTTTCAAACGGCTGTAGGACAGGTCGCGAAGCGTTATTGGAACGTGCTGGGCTGCGTATGGAGCGTAGCAGCAAACGATGGCTCAATGATGTCTGTGTATTTGTTGAGTTTCGGCCATGATGCAATAACATGCGATTTGTTGATTGTCCAATTTGTGATGACGATTCTCTGTTCATCGGATGAGCTCGATTAGTTAATCATGTTTTCGTTTTTATTAAGCCTGCTTACCTTACATGTGTTTGCCAGGCACATCTTATCCCCAGGCGTAGTAACATTTTTATATTTGCTTTTAATATTTTTTATTTTTAAAACAAAATTCACTTACGCATTCACATATGTACATATATATGTATGTATATATTTATATAAATATATGCATGCAAATGTTAAGTTTTGAGAACTGAGTTTTTCACAGCTGTTAAAAGTGGCCTTGCCACATCACATATTTTTAAAGTTGTTATTCTTAAAATCTCGTATATACATATAAATTAAGTAGACATTTTTGGTTAACCCTTGACGCACGTTTTTACAGAAACTTCTAACTTTTCGGTAAAACCGTTTGAAAAGCAAATAAAATGATCAATCAAAAATCACTAGTACTACAGAATAATGCGACAAAATACCTTGAGATATTCGTAAATCTCAATCTCAATTTTTATGAAGTCAAGTTGGTGGCAGTCAAAAACTAATGATTTACAAAACGGAAAAACATATTGATCCCACAGATTTTCTTCTTTTCATAAAATGATTGGGTTTCAATATTAGTTTTTTCTACAAAACTGTGTGGCACTAACATTTATTTAGAAGAAATTTGATTAATACGACCAGTACTACCAATATATAAGAAATCCGGTTGACTACACCACCGGCATTTTTAATTGCCTGCAACTGTCTTGGCATCGAATCAGAATATTTATTTTATAGATTAATTATGATTTTAATTTGACTTTGATTAACGTCAATTGAAGCATTAGCAATATACATATGTATATACAACCCTCAATTAATACTTACTTTCCTACTTCTGGAGCAGCAACAGCACGCCAGTTTTTCAAAATATATACAAATGCTAACACCATAGATTTGGAAATCGTAATGAAAAAAGAAATTATTACGACTCGCAAAAAAAAAATATGTCACTTCTACAGATTACACAAACCGAGTATCAAAAAGTAGAAATGGAAGATTCTAAATACAATTTAAGGGGGTGCTTTCAATTGTTATTTTGATAAGAATGACATATTAATCGAAACGTCTTTATGAGCAGCCAATTACTATATTCATTTATTTGAATATGTTAGAATTACAAAAATAAACAATCCCAAATTAGTACTAGTTTTTAAGAACAAAAGGCAGTGAGTGTAGCTGGTCCTGTGTTTAAAATCCTTCCATATTTATATGTACATATTGAAATATGTGTGAGTGAATAGACTTGACTCAAAACTCATACTATTGCCGTCTTGTAAAATTACCACAATTGTGTGTGCTGTAGTTAAACTAACTTGTGTGTGTCACTGTGTTTGAAACGAAACGTTAATTTTCAGTTCCAGTATTATTTGTTCATTTAGAATTTGGATCTTCAAATTAGACTCATTCCTCTCCTTCCTGCAATTGCCTATAGGGTATCACTTTATTTGTTTGTGAATAATAAACTTGTAAAAGTTTAATCATTTGTTTTCATTACGGCGCTCAAAGAACATAAGGGTCTGGTCCACGATGTCGACAGTTCACGTTGTACTCTTTATCTTATCTTTATATTTGTAACTTTCAATAGTTTGCTTTCACTATATGTACATTGCCTTCGCTACTGTGTGGAGTGTGTGAGTTGAATTCTTTGCATATTCTGATATACAGAAAAAAATTCAAAAACTTTTGTAGAAGGCGGACGTGTTTTAATCAATAAAATAATAAAAAAAAAAAAAGAATATAAAAAAATAAAAATTTATAAAACATTTTCGTGTATATCAATATACATATGTACATACATACTCGTACATATATGTATGTATAAATATTTCTTACCTAAAAATAAAAGCAAATTTATTCTTGTGACAAAGAAAAAAACCAATATACATTTATTAGATTCCAAAATCAATTTAGTGCGGGAATGCACACAAAAAGTGCATTCTTAAGTACAATAACAATGGTAAACCTAAGTGATAATATGGATGATGATGATATAAATAAAACTAAAGAAAACACTAACAATAATGAACAAACTTGGCAATGTGTAACAACAAATAAACGCAAATGGATTGAGTCACCGAAAAAAGCTAAAAGAATAAATTCAGATGATATTCCAACTACATCATTCAATAGCAACAAGTTTGCTGTGCTTGATACTCATGACGATGAAGAAAATTGTGATCAAATTGCAACACCAAAACCTCCACCAATTTACATTCCCAATGTAGCAAGTATAAATCTTATGATAAGAAAATTAAGTGAAATTGTACCTAATACTGATTTTAATTATAAGTCTTTAAGGGAAGGTCAAGTAAGATTGATGATAAAGTCCGTTGATTCGTACAGAAAAGTCGTTAAGTATTTAGAGAGTTCAAGCATCTTATTTCATACTTATCAGCTAAAACAAGAAAGAGCGTACAGAGTTGTTGTTAAAGGACTACATCCGTCAATCCCCGCTGAGGATATTAAAGCTGAACTTGTTAGTTTAGGTCACTCCGTTAGATCTGTTACAAATGTGAGAAGTCTTGTAACAAAAGACCCACTTTCAATGTTTTTTGTAGATTTGGAACCAGGACCCAGTAATAAAACAATTTATAATATTAAACACATAAATCATGCTGTCGTCAAAGTTGAACCACCACTGAGAACCAACGAACTGGTACAATGTCATCGATGTCAGCAGTTTGGACATACGAAAGCGTACTGCAAAAAACCGTACAGATGTGTTAAGTGCGGGATGGACCACCCAACTTTAGAGTGTAAGAAAACTGCTGATACTCCACCTCGTTGTTTACATTGTATGCTAAATCATACTGCAAATTACAAAGGCTGTAGAGTTTATCAAGATTTAGTGTCTAGCAGAAGTAATAAGCAAAGCAGCCAAAAAAATCACGTCAATTCTTCGAGTCATATTGATTTCCCTCAGTTAAATAATTATACTGGCACCAATAGTGAAGCAAATAATGGATTGTCTTATGCAGATGCTGTTAAAGGGTCTAATATAAATGAAAATAGTCGTTTGGAAAGACTTGAAAGAATGATGGAAAATTTGATGAATATGATGTCAATGTTAATGGCCAAAGTATGCAAATAAATTTAAGAATAGCAATTTGGAATGCAAATGGAATATATAGTCACATAAATGAAGTAGAAATTTTCGTTAAAACTAATTATATTGATATATTTTTAATATCAGAAACTCATTTTACGAACAGAACATTTTTCAAAATAAAAGACTACGATTTGGTTATTGCTAACCACCCCGATAATAGAGCTCATGGCGGTGCTGCTATTTTGATAAAATCGAATATTAAATATGAAATGCTTTCTCCAGTTGAAGAAACTTTTTTGCAAGCTGCTGGTGTAAAAATTACATGCGATAATAATGAAATTAGTATATATTCTATTTATTTTCCCCCCAGACATAGCGTTACATGTATGGAATATGAAAACTTTTTTAAACAACTCGGTTCAAGGTTTATTGTTGGAGGCGATTTTAATGCGAAACATCCCTGGTGGGGATCTCGCTTGATAAATCCAAAAGGAAGGGAATTATATAAATGCATTTGCAGAAATAATTATTCTGCACTATCGGCAGGTGGTCCCACATACTGGCCCAGTGATCCACAGAAAATACCCGATCTTCTGGATTTCTTCGTTTTTAAAGGGATAGCAAGGACATCTATGGACATAACGGACTGTGCGGACCTAAGCTCTGATCACAGTCCTGTAGTTTTGACACTTAACTTAGCTATTCAAACCTTAACAAAGAATCGTAAAGTACTTACTTCAAAAACTGATATGCAACAGTTTACATCGTGGATAGAAGAGCATTTAAATCTAAATTTACAAATTAATGATGGGGATCAGTTGGAAGATATCGTTGAAACTTTCACCAATTTGATTCATGAAGCAGCTTTTATAGCTACTCCACAGCAGCAGCAAACAAACGGTTATAATGTTCGTCTATCGGCTGAAATAAGGGGGCTAATTGCAAATAGGAGGAGATTAAGGAGGATATATCAAAACACTAGAAGCATAGTTGATAAAACTAATTTTAACAGAGCATCTCAACAACTAAAAAAGCGTATAAAGGATTATAAAAACGATTTGTTAAGCAATTATTTGCAGAATTTGGATGCGGTAACTATTGATAATGATCATAAGCTGTGGAATGCAACTAAATATTTAAAGCGGCCAATAAAAAGAAACATACCAGTAAAAAATTTAAACGGTGTCTGGTGTAGGTCACACGCCAGCAAAGGTAATGCTTTTAAGGAACACTTAGAGTCAACATTCAACCCATTTATTTTAAACAGCCCCATTGTAAGGGCTGATGTTGAGAACTTTTTAGATGTTTCTTGTCAAATGGATCGCCCCATTAAATCGATATCCCCAGGAGAAGTAGAAAAAGCCATTGATAAATTGAATAATACCAAAACTCCTGGCTACGATAATATTGATTCCAAGGTTTTAAAATCTTTGCCAAAAAAAGGAATTGTTTTTCTCACAACAATTTATAATTCTATTTTAAGGCTGAACCATTTTCCGTCGCAGTGGAAATATGCAAAAATAATAATGGTACTAAAACCAAATAAGCCCGAAAATAACGTTGCTTCCTATAGACCAATCAGTTTGTTGTCAAGTTTTTCAAAAATTTTTGAAAGGCTATTTTTAAAGAGATTAACGCCAATCTTAGAAGAGCAAAATATTATACCAGACTACCAATTCGGTTTTAGGCATAAGCATGGCACGCCAGAACAATGTCATAGGATTGTCAATAAGATCTCATACGCCTTAGAAAGAAAATTGTATTGTTCTGCAGTGTTTTTAGATGTGCAACAAGCTTTTGACAGAGTCTGGCACAATGGACTTTTATATAAATTGAAAACCCTTATCCCAGCGCCATTTTATTTGCTTCTTAAAGCATATATACAGGGAAGATCCTTTTTTGTGAGCATAAATGAAAATTATTCAAGTTTCGGCTGCATTAATGCAGGTATTCCACAAGGCAGTGTTCTGGGTCCAGTATTGTACACAATTTTTACAGCAGATATGCCTACAATTGAAAATATAACTACTGCTACATACGCAGATGATACTGCTTTATTAGCCGCCAATGAATCACCGGTAATAGCTTCCGAGTTGCTGCAAAATCAATTGAATCTTCTTCAAGATTGGCTTCAAAAATGGAACATTAAAGTTAATAATTCAAAGTCTGTCCATGTTACATTCACCCTCAGAAAAAATGATTGCTCGCCTGTTTACCTAAATGGTACAATTATACCAAGTTGCATAACTGTAAAATATTTAGGGCTTCATCTCGATCGAAGACTAACTTGGAAGGAGCATGTCAAAAAGAAACGTGAGCAACTTAATTTAAAAACAAGAAAAATGTTTTGGTTATTGGGCCCAAGATCAAGCTTAAGCTTAGAAAACAAGATTCTGCTTTACAAAACAATACTTAAACCGATATGGACATATGGCATCCAGCTATGGGGAACTACAAGTAATTCTAACGTTGAGATACTACAGAGGTACCAGTCAAAAACCCTAAGACTTTTAGCAAATGCGCCTTGGTTTATGACCAACAAAAATATACACAAAGATCTTCGAATTTTATTGGTCAAAGACGAAATAAATAACTTCAGCGAGAGATACCTAAATAGACTAAGCAATCATTCCAACGTGTTAGCAATCAGTCTTTTAGATGATAGCAATGAAATCCAAAGACTTAAAAGACTTCATGTACTTGACCTTCCCTTCCGAAAATAGAAAAAGTTAGAATTCGTTACTCTGTATTTTAATTAAAAAGTAAATTCTTCTTGTATTTATTTTGTTTTTGGGTTTTAGGAAACTCAATACATGTTATGTTGTTATTTAAGAGTCATGAAATTTGCTTATTATTTTAATTGTAAAATAGATCGTAAATAAAACAGTATTAAAAAAAAAAAAAAAAAAAAAAAAAAAAAAATTCTGATATACACATGTACTACTATTCAGGGGATGGTAATAGTTCTGTCAATATTTTTTAAATTGACATCATACCTTGCTGAGATCTTAACGGATTATACAATGTCTATATAATTTAATATATTCAGTAAAGAAAACAAACTAAAAAATTGAAAGTATTGCATCTCAAAACGTAATTGCTGTAGTTTAGCTTAATATAGAATCGTTCTACCTGGAATTTAATTCAAAACCTAGATCTTAGTATATTCTGATAAATTAAAATACATTTTTCAATGCGAGAAATGCAGAAACGGCAGAAAAGCCAATAGTATGCAGCAGCTAACCGATTTAAAAGCGCATCATCGACTTTTGTTTGCTTCATCGCAACTGTCATCCTCTGTTTCCGATAATTCTACTTGCCGATCATTGATTTCTAAAATAAATCGCAAGACTTGAGAAACTACCGTCATTTACCGTTAATACTTCTTATGCTGAGACAAGGCAACAGGCGAAGAAAAAATAGTTCATGACTATATACGACTACATATGTAGGTTTTTTTTAACAAACTGCCGCGATTCAGAACCTGCAATGCGTGCGTGCACAGTATTAAAATATGCCCTCCTCGGGAGGCAAGGTTTAGCCTTCGTGTGTATCAAACTGGTGCACTCCGCTTTTCGTGGTAGAGAGTGCGGCAACCCCAAACTCTAGCAATTTCAAACCTGAAACGTGAATTGCATTTCCACCAGCTCATACTTACTTTTCATTTGCTTTTTATAACAAAATTTGTTCATTTTTTTCTTTAGTTTATTGTTTTTTTTTTTTTTTTTTGATAATTAAGAAACTGTAATTTCAATAAACTTAAATAATTTATCAATCTTCTCCTCCAATTAGCTTTTGTTATGCAATTTATGAAAAATTATTTTTAATTCACAATTAAGTGAAATAGATTTGTTATTTTATACATTTATCATTTTTGTTAGAATTATAATAAAATATGATTCCATTTTCATTTATTTTTTTTTATTATTATTATGTAATATCATGCGATTTGCGGTAGTATGGACAATTATAATTTTTCTTGTCTAAAAATTATACGCATTATAAATTTTTGAACTCTTTTTTGAATTTTTTTTTTATTCAAAAAAATAAAAAATTACGAGTTGCGGCGTGAAAAGTAAATTCTTTTTATGTTTCATTTCTCACATAAAAATGTTAATGATTTACAAGCAATTTATGTATGTATATATATTTTTTTTAGTTAAAGATTTACTTCTTTTATCTGGTTTGTTTTTGATTTAATGGCATTATTTCCGTTTATTTATGCAGTGTAAAAATTTTAGTCTACAAAATTTGTTCAATGAAAGGAAGTAATGTTTGCTGGGTTGTGGTTAATGAACACAAAACTGAATTGATTAAAAACACACACGTATTACATACATATTTGTGATGATTGACAGTAAAAAAGAAACTGAAAACAAATTTGTGCAACATTTAGAAAAGTGAAATTTAAATATTAAATCTTTTACGAATTAAAAACATAAAAATACATTCAATTTGAATATACCAATTATATAAATACAGTAGACGCTCGAAAATTGGGACTCGCGAAATTCGTATCTTGCGGAAATTAGAACCAACCCAACGTTCTTAATACATTGCAGGCTCCGAAATTGGAACTGAAGGCTGAAGTTTTTAACACTGGAAAATTGTCTTCATAGCTTTGGTTTGCCTTTAACGTGGCCAAATAGGGGGATCCCATGTTATTTATGTAATTTTTATTGTCCGGGCAGATTTGTTCATTGGTGAATAAATATATAAATCTATGCAGAAGTGTTTTTTGTGTATTTTCTAATCTAAGATGTACTTTTGTGTTGTTTTCATTAAGACAGAAAAAAAACCCATTGGAAATTAGAACTTCTCGTGGTACAAAGTGGTGCTAATTCCCGAGCCTCTACTGTGTATAATAAGTATATATAAAATTTACTTACCGTGTAACGAAAATAGTTAAATCTTAATCGTTTGACTTGTGTTAAAATAACCGCTTGTTATTTTAAAAGTAAATTTTTTAAATATTGTATATCATTGGAAACCTGTACTTTAGCTTTTTGTTAATTTAAAATTAGATTTTGGTGGCTTTCATTAATCATAAACATTTAGTTATTTTTAATACACTTAACATTGATGATTAATTATATATTTAAAAAATAAGTTTTGCGAAGAGACATTCAATTAATATACACCAAGAATTCAATTAATCCCACATTTATAAATTTGTTTTTGGTCGGTCTTGTTGTTCCAGTTGTTGATATGCAAAACCTTTTTTGTTAATGTCAAGCTTTGTGTGTTTGCTTTAGAAATCGTTTTCTTAGGTCAGTCCTTTTTTTTTTTTTTTTTTTTGGTTTCGTCACTATTTGTAGGGAAACGCTTTAAACATAAAAACTATACTGTTCTCAAAAATGTTTATTTTTCAAAACTTTTTTTTGCCGACAGCAAATTGTGGACCCATCTAATGAAGAAGATAAAAAACGTTTTTGGCAACACTAGAGTTACGTTGTTGCCGCCACTTTAATGTCGCAGACTGATCAACGTTTTTTCCCCACCCTTTCAAGAATATTTATCAAAATGCTGCACTAGTATTAAGTTGTTTTTTTAACCTTTATGGGTTTATAGTTATTTAATAATAACGAACAAAACTAGAATTTTGTGGCGCTCTAAAAAGCAATTAAAATTGAATGGTTCAAAAACCGAATTTGCCTTCATTGCAATTGTATAAATTAATTCGGTATAAAAATTAAATGTACAGAATTCGTTTTTCGTATTTTCATGCTGTTTATGTTGGTGGTGGACTGATCCATTGCTTGTTGCCGAACAAAATTTTGTCTGCACAATTTTTTTCGAGGACACTTTTAAGGAGCGAAATAAAATATTTTTTAAGAACAATTATCAGCTTGAATTGGTTTAAATTTAATTTTTTTTTACATATACTATAAAATTTATATAGTTATTTTGTTTGTTAAATTAAATTGCGCCATTTGTTCGAAAATTTTAAGATTTAAATTTAGAGCTCCATTTTTAAATGAATCGATTTTTGTAGGGACACAAATTTTTTAAAACAACGATGGGTGAATCCAGCACCATAATGCGCAAGACAAAACATCAAAACACGTGTAATTTTTTCACAAATATGAAATACTTTTTCTTTAACAACCGGATGTCATTTTAAGTTCTCTTTTTGACTGGCATAAGAGACCTGTGAAACAAATAAAACCTGTTTTTACAGTGAGACTTCGATAGTCCGAAAAGAAAACAGAAATTTATTTTCTATCCGTTTAATTTTTTGTTCGTTTGCATCCTTCATCGCGATTAAGCCGGGTTCACAAGCGTTATTTGTTCAATTGCTTTGCAGCATATACGAGTGTAAACAAAGATGTCTTAGATCTACAAATTTGGCAAGTGTGAATATGAATAAAAGAAATATAAAAAATGCTTAAAATTAATACTATATTAAGCGGGAAGATCGATTAACGATTAGAATGCTGCCTTTCCCGATAATTGAGGTCGCTCTGTTTATTTAGCATTTTCTTTTGATTCAAGAGCTGTTTTTGTTTGTGTGTCTTTCCTAGCCAGGCAAAAATCATTTATTTTGTTCCCTTTGTTGGGGTTTGTGCACATCTGAATGCCTCAAATGACAGCGGGTTTAATACTCTTAACAATATTTCCAATTGAACAGAAATTTTGATTCGATTCAGTCATGTAACATGAGACATACAACCAGACCAATATATGTATGTATGTATGTCGGCTTGAAAACTGCCTGTCTGAAATTGCAGGTTAGAAAAACAAATTAAAAATTTTCCACAAGGCATCACTTTGATTGAAATATTAAACAAAAGCCAGACAAGTTACAGGGCATGCATTCGCAACTTTAGAGGTGTTCCAAAAATACGTATGTACATACATCTTGTTCCATCGTCCCTGGCTTTTCGTTCGTTACTTCAGTGAGTAATTTGCAAGAATCTTCTAAATGTGTTTTTTTTTTTAATTAATTAATATTTCAAAATGGATAAGAGAAAAACAAGTCTTTAACATACATTACTAACATATCAAACAAAAATAAAAAGGACATTAATGTTTTTTATAGTTTTTTTTTTATGTTTTAACATAGTTTATTTAAGGATTTAGCGGATTTGTTTTTTCATTATTATTGAATAATCATAATAAACGTTAATAGAATAGGATGTGGTTTGATGAGATAATGAATTTAAAGAATGTATGATTTGATTTTATTCTTACTATACGCTTTTCTTCTTCTTCTTCTTCTCTTGTTATGATAAATATAACAAAGACAACAACAAAAAAAGAAAGAAAGGTTACACCCAGAAAATGAAAAAGGATAGTTTTAACGAAAACACATTCAAAAGTGAAAACAATGCATTTGTAGTATGTCTATGAAAAAAGAAAAATTATAAAAAATATATGTATATAGTTTACGTATAAAAATATTTAACACGTAAATAACTTTAGATTTTTTTTCATTTTATTCTTTTATTTTTTTTTTAATTTTGCCATACAAAAAGTATTTGAAAAATATGGTCAATCCAAAAGAAAAAAAATGAAATAAAAACGAAAGGAGAAAAAAAAACAGTTCTTGTTTTTGGGTTTTTTTTTTGTTTTGTTTTTTGGTTATTATAAAAAACAAAATTGAAATTATTTATTAAAAAAAAAATAATAAATAATATAATGTTCTGCCTAACAAAACATAAAATATTTATAAAGATTTTTTTATTTTTCACAAAATGTTCTTGGTTTTTAATATATAAAGAATTCTTTTTTTTTTTTGATGCAAACAAAGAAGAATAGAAAAAAATTAATGTTTGTTTATGGTTAAAATATACATTAATGAAATATATTTAATATATAGATCATAAAAACTGTACTTTTTTGTTTGTTTTTTACTGTTGGTTGTTTGTTGTTTTTGCACTCGGTTAATTATTTTTTTTTATTGCTAAAAATTGGTTGCAGCTGTTGTTGTTGTTGTTGTTATTGTAACATTTTATTAGTAGAAAAATTAACATAATAACTCTAGTGGCTCTATTAATTAAGCTGGTGGGGGGGTTGGAACAGAAAGATCAAGCAGTAGTTGTATAAAAAAGTAAAGAAAGAACTATATTGTATATAGCAATTGGTAAAGTGTATTGTAAAACACAGTTCAGGTAATATTTCAAATGAACATTTTTAGCGTTTCCTCCTGTCGCACATCCCCCCCTCTCCTTACTTTTTTATGGTACATTGCTTTTTCTTTCTCCTTGTCCTTGCGCCCCCAGCTTTTTAGGCCTTTGGTTGACACAATTTTTCATTTGAAAACCCTTTTAAAACAACCTGTTCTTTGTTTGCTTGACAAGATATTTTATAATTTTTTTTTAGCTACAAAAAACGTTGTTGCTGCTTGTTATTACTGGTAATAAATATTGACCATGTAATTTTGTTATTACTGTTGTTGTTGCTGTTGGTGTAGAAGATTATTTCAGAATTTTTTATTTCATTTCTTTTCTGTTTCTGTTGATTTGATCTAAAAGTTCCTTATGCTTTTTCTTCCATAATAAATTGAGTTTTGTTTAATTAAAATATTATTTTTTTGCTTCACTGCTGAATTTTTGGATTTTCCGGTTTGTTTAAAAATATTTTTGTTTTGAATTTTGCTGTTGGTTTTATTATTATTAAAATTTTATAGTCACTAAAAAGGAAACAGTTTAGTTTGGTTGTTAGTTATCACCACCTTCTTGTGGTTCATCGCCATCGCCTTGGGTATCTGAAGTCCAGAGTGTGAGGTTGTCTCTCAACAATTGCATAATGAGTGTTGAATCCTTGTAAGAGTCCTCGTTAAGGGTGTCGAGTTCAGCTATCGCATCATCGAAAGCCTAACAGTTTTGAAAAGAAATCAAAATTAGAATATAAATTTCTTTAAACGAAAAAGCAAAACCAAAATTTCGATGACACAAGAAAAAAAAGAAATATTTCGAAAAAAACAAGCTTTTTTTTTGGTTCAATTGTATTTAACCATACATTGTAGCAAAACACATCTAATAAAAATTATTTATTAGTATATATTGTTTAAAAAAAATATGTACGACAAAAAAAATAAATGGGTTTTCTAAAAGTACAAGTACAAAGTAAGAGAAGAGGAGCTTTTGTTTCAAAAAACTGGAAGTATCCCACAATCAAATTAAACGCATCAAATCTTTGCAGCTCAGATTGATAAAGAAACGAAACAATCATCTGCCTTGTAAGGAATCGTTACGAGCAATGATCTCCAGCTGTTTTACAAACTACAATACAAACTTGCGCAAGTTGCATTCGAACAATAAAAATAGATGTTTTTATGCAAAAACAAAAGTAGCAATATTTGTATAAAAATACCAGCAGCAACTGCAACTAGAGGCTTTAAAAGAGTTGGGGTTTGCATGTTTTCCTTTTACACGGCTCTCAATATTTATTAAGTCATTGATGACCAGAGACCAGCTGTGATGGAGCTAATTATTTTGCCCGGTTCAAATCTGGGATGCTACGATTCTTGCAAAACCTCTATACAGTTCAATTTAATGGTTAAAACGAAGATGAAAATGAACAAGAACAAAACTAAATCCAGCGCATTATTTGCAAAAACTCTGGCTGTCTTCGCAGACAAGCAAAAAGTTTAGCACTTGTGTGTGTTCGTCCGTCGTTGAAGACAAAATAAAAAAAGCCAATAGGACCACTTTTTTTGAAGGCGCACACACACAACACAATAATTTTTTTCAATATAAAGTCAAAATAGATAATTTGTTTATATTTATATTTGAAAAATCTCTGTTAAAACTCGGGGAAGGCTATTCAAAAATATGCCATCGCTCATGCACATACATAAATGTGAGGAAATACAAAAGGCTAAATTGTTTCCGCCAACCTTTAATATTCATTAAGAGGCCTTTTGTCGCCCTGCACACACAAATCTTTTGACTAGAACTAGGAAAACGCCGACTTTTCATCTAAACAAGTCACCACACCAGCCACTAGAACAACGTATTAGTTCCCGTATTCCTTAAGCCGTTCCACTCCCTGCGTTTCTCAACTGCCTTTATTTTTTTTTTTTTACCTTTTTAATATATTTGTACGTTTTTATCGCGGCCATTTTAATCATAAGATTTCCTGCATTTTTCTCTTTTGAATTCACCAAAAGTAAATTCTAGTTAAGATTGAGGCGAGTCCTTAAAAATATATAGTCGTATGCCAAAATGGCAATACCTAAAGAAGATTCAGTAGAGAAACTGCTCATCACTGTTTAATTTAATATTCTATTTAATAACTTTCCTACTTTATACTTTTTCGCTAAATGTTTTGCCCACACGGAACACAATTTCTGCTTTCCCTCTAGACAGATAGAGTCAACGTTGAAGTAGAATACGTCGCATTTATTTCTGGGGAAATGCAGGCAGGCCGCCTCTGCTCCATTTGAACGCTATGATGATAATGCCTCACAGAGATTTGGTCATTCAATGACAAAACTGGCACTTTCATTCTTTTGTGAAATTTTTCACAATTTCAATCAGGAAATCCCCCTCACACCTTCGTAATATATGAACATTTTAACATTCTCGTTTCGCTTCTGTGTTGCCAAACAAAACATGTTTTTGCTAAGACCAAAATTAGTTTTTAACATTTTATCATGTTGAATTTTATTCTAACGGCGAAGAAAATCAATTAGCAAATTAAAACACGAAACAAAACTTTCAATCAAGGAAGGCAAATTCCATAGCAATTAATTCGCTATTACGAATACAAAATTTTTGCAGCACAGGCCGCAAAATCCCACAAATAAGTATTTTATTTATTAATAATAAATCCTAAATCCTAATTACTAAACACCCAGCTACTGAAACTAATGGCTGTACAAGTATGTAGTTTGTTTAAGTTAAATGTTCGTATAATGTAAAAACAATTTACTCTAGAGCTGTTGACTGAAACATAAAAATAGGGATTCAGCTGCAGTCTTAGTTTCACCTGTTATGAAGAAGGCGTCTGGCTTTCAATAGAAAACAGAGTTCTTAATTGACTTCAAACAGAAAATAGGGGGCTTCTGCTTATAAAAATGAATTCATATCGAAAAGAAAATTGCTCAGTTTTCCTTTTCCGACTAACGGGGAAATCAGTGGCGTTTGAAATAGATTTGTGTGACGGTTTCGAGTGTGAGCAGCTTAGACACACACGTTCTGCGAAATATATTTAGTTATCGACATTAAAGTTTAACAAAAAAAAAAAAAACCTTGGCGGAATTTAAAAATACGTGTCCTAAAAAGTATCCTTTTACAAAAATGAATTAAGTTTTCTTTTATTAACAATTAGGGCAGTAACAAAAAGCATACCAATAAAAAAGAAATTAACACCAGAGCTTTATAGCATAAAAAACACACTTGTTTCAAAACAGTTTAAATAAGTTTGAAAGTTAAAAGAAAATAAAAACATGCTTTTGTTAGAGACCGGTTTAAAGAATATTATATAGCAAAGGATAACAATGATACGGGGGCGGCAGGTTGGTTATTTTATAACTTTGTTACTTTTGCAAAGCAGGAAGATCATATTAACAAAATATTTGCAATGTTAAGAGAATGGAGGGGGGGAGGCCCAAAGAGGTTGAATTCATAAATTAGTTCAAGCCTAACAAAGGAGAAAGCGTTTGTTTATTTTAATTTTATGCTTTCAGTACAATCATTCAATAATTAAGAAGAAGAAAAAACAACATTTCAGCAGAATTTAGAAAGGAGTAGTAGTAGAAATTGTGTTGAAACCTGTTTAGCTAAATGACAAGCCCGCGCTGGTGAATTGATAATTTCATAATAGAAGACGGAAAAGTTGAGTGCAAGCCCTAATCTGATGGGATGTGTGGGCTGCATTTTGTTTTTGGCTATATCGAAAGCCTCCTGATAAGCCTTTTTCGAATCCTCAACCACAGCTACAAGTATTAAAATAAAAAAAAATAAAATAGAAGAAAACAAAACAAAAACAAACAAGTTCAGACTTTTATAAAGAAAAATGTATGTAGTATATCCTATTAACTATGTATGTATGTGTGTATGTATGTAAGTATATCCCATTAAAGCTAAAGTAAAGAAAAATAAACCCGGAAGATGATGTTTTGCTTTTGGTTTTTTTTTTCTCTTGATTTTGTGAAATATTTCTTTTTTCAGTTCATCAGAAGTGGAACTAAAGTTTAACCTGTTTGGCCAACTGGCAAGCTTTATCTGGAGAGTTCAGAATCTCGTAGTAGAAGACTGAAAAGTTAAGTGCTAGACCCAATCTGATGGGATGTGTTGGTTGCATTTTGCCCTTGCTAATTTCAAATGCATCCTGGTAAGCGGTTTGGGAGTCGTCAACAACGGCTATTTAATTTTTTTGTAATTAAATTTTTATATCATTAAATTCTTATATTTAGTATAAATGTAAATGTTCAAAAAGGTTTTATGACAGAAATGGAGGATAATCTACATGAACTAAGACAAGTGAAAATAGTTGGAAAGCAAAACCAGTACTTACTGTTGCGCGCATCTCCTGTGGCCACCTCAGCTAAATACCTGTAATAATCTCCCTTCATTTTCAGGTAGAAAACCTTACTTTCTGGATTGCTGGCTTTAGGGATAAGGTATTTGTCGAGAAGACCCTGAAAACAAAAAAAAAAAAATATTAGTTAATCATTTAATCAAGCGGCTAAAAAATAGAAGAATTATTTAAGCGTTAAATATTGATTTTGTTGGGCGCCTGCTGCTGCACACAACAATGGATAATAACACAGAAAAAGAACTAATACGAGCATGAAGGAACATCGTCGTACACGGAGGTGGCAAGAACAGATATTAAAACGTTATTGTTGTGCTTGTTTAAGGACTAATCATCATTTCAAAAGCGTGAGCATGAGCGCGCACAAGGGGTGGTGGTAATTGCTTCTACGTGTGCATTAAGGTCAGGGCATCCATTTTTTTTCTTAGTTTTCCTCTTTGTAAAGACAACTACGGGAATATTAAAGAGTTGTTAATTATGAACGTAATAACACAAAATGGTTGTCGTTATTTATAATAAACAAGACAAAACCACATAGTTTGCCTTTTTTTGTTACACGTGTGTGTGTGTGTGTGTGTGTGTGTGTGTGTCTTAATTACAATTTTTATTTTTATTTTCACAGAATAATTTGAGATCTACATTATTTCAGCCGCTATAATCAGAAGCTTGATGATTATAATTATGGCTGTTATATAACTGTACGAATTATTTGAAAACGGTTGTAAAAAATGATGAAAAAATTGAAACCAATCAAAAGTTAGATCGGATATGATTAAGGCTAAAATGGAGCTTTAGTGGTGTCAGGTGTTTTCGTAATGCTGAAACATTCGTTCTAGTAGATTACAAATTCCATCTTAAAATTTAACTGCCTAATTCTTACTTCTCCCCCGGGAGCAGGGGTTAAACGCTGACGATTTTACACCCAGTCAGGGCAGTCTGCTTTCCGGAGAATAGAAGTTGGCACGGCAACCAAAACTCTAGGAAGTTCATGCCTGACTTCGGTTATACATGTTCTTCTGAAACCCTCACCAAAAGTCAATTGACAGAACGGGCAACGACACGATTTTCTCAACAGCCCTTGTATTTGTACTTGAGCTGAATTTAATAAAACATGTTCTTTAAAATTAAATCTGAACAACTTCTGTAATCTTTAACAAAAAAAAAAAAAACTGCGTATTAGAATAATATTTAATAATTGTAAAAAAAACTATGGGCTTTATGATTGCCTTGGTTTTTATTCAGCCCCTTATAGTAGTTATCTTAACATCTAAGTTTGTATTTTGTGGACGAGGGCTAACACTGCTTACAGCTTTTTTTTTTTCTTCAAGCAGCTTTTACTAGAATACACATATGAAAAGTATTTAACAGATTTAACCTGCTTAGAGATAAACAAACAAAAATTATAATCTAAAAATATAAACTTCAATAACTCAGCCAATAAATAAATGTACATGTAAAAAAATTACATTCAAGAAAAAAATATTTAATAGATACTTCATTATTGTACATAATTTAATATAGATTTATTGATTAAAAACTTATCATTGTGACATTATTCAAGGGAAATTCAATACCGGAGGCAAAAAAGAATTATTTTTGCACAAAACAAATTAGAAACCAACTCCCATATTAATTTACAAACAACTATAACTATAAGAAAAATTTCCAGCGGAACGAAACTTTTTTTATATGTACACAATCAGAAATGTATATTCCAACACAAAGTAGGAGAATTCGTACAGCCACCAAGCACGTTACACAAAAGCCTTACGCATAAACAAGCACAAATTCCATTTATTTATACAATTGGGTTGGTGGTATTCTTTTGATGTCAGTCCTCTCTTAACTCATGGCTGACCACAAAAAAGAAGATTTAATGGTCAAATGGGAGTAGTAAATAAAATATTTAGACCTAAAAAATATTCTGTTTTCAAAGTGATAAAACCTTTTATTGATACGGGGCATTAAGACTTAAGATAAAGAATTTGTATTCAGTATTTGTATTTTCAGCGGTTTTATTCAAAGAGTAGTACTTGAACAACTTGAAACGGAAAAATGTTTCTAAAAAAATATTTGTTATTTTAGTATTAAAAAAATTAAAAGCATTTCATAGAAATAAAGGCGAGAGGCATAACGAGGACTTAATTTTAACTCACAACAATTGAATTCAGCTTTATAAATTCTAGCGTTTCCAAAAATTGGTCTTAAAGGTCCTTTGAAGTTAAAGAATATTTAACACAATTTTATTTATCACAATATTCCGTTTGTATTTAGCGACTTCATCAGGAAATTTTTATAACATTAAAGATATTATTTATACGAAAATTTCACGGAATAGCATATTCGTTTGGTTACGTTTTTGTATAAACATGAAAAGCTTTCTTACTTGTTCGAAGAAGTTTTAAGAAAAATCTACTGGCAAACGATTGTAAAATATTGGGCATATTTTTAAACTCGTGTTTACCCAGCCCTGCATTTATGTAAGTTTGTGGCTTGAAGGAAACGCGAACTAAACTTCAATGTCAAGAATATGAGCGAGTTCAAATCGCAAGCAAATAGTTTTCTTTAATTTTTCTAAAATATTATTGATACTCTTAGTTTTGGAAAATTTTAAAAATTCACGCAGAAGCAACACACTTTTGAACTATAACAAACAAAATGATAATGAGGCAATAGGTGGGGTGGCATTGTTAGCCAAATCATTTTTACACTTACCAAGACTTCGTAACAGATTTCCCTAAGTTCCTTTTCTACACGCTCTCTGTACTCGCGGGCGAGCTGTTGTTTTCTGACGGAGGCTTCGGTTTTTTGCTCAATGGAAGAAATTACTCTCCACGATGATCTAGAAAACAACGGAAAACACCCAATAAATAAAATTATACAAAAAAATAAAAATAAAAAACTGTAAATTAAGTGCCTTAAAATATCGAAAGTTAACATTCGCCAACTAGTAAACAAAATACAACTGATCCAAATACTGACTGGCGAGCATTAAAGTTCGATAACAAGTGATCAAATTCTACACCACGAAACCGTCGAGTACTATTTGAGCCACTCACTCTAATAAACAATTTTAAAATCAAACTTCTATTTTCTCTCCACATTGAAGTTGAGGGAATAACTTCTTATAAGAAAATAAATCTAAGCCATTTATATTGCACAAATAATATTGCGTAATTTTTTATAGAGTCGGTTGGTTTCGGTCAAACTTTACGCCACGTTAAGCGTCGGCCTAAAAATGTTCGACCCGATGGCATTTAATGAATTCCAAACAAATTGTTAAAAAAAAAACCAAGATTTATCTTCAATTATAGTTTGTCTCGAATGAGACGTATTTAACCTATTCATTTTCAACGAAAACATACCTGCGGGCACCAACAACATTTTTGTATGCTACTGATAGTAAATTTCTTTCCTCGTTTGACAGTTCAACACCGGTTTCTGTGACTGATTTCATGGCTTGAGCCATGTCATCGTATCTGTAAATGCACATAAAAATAACACATATTTTAAAATTTAGAATAAATATATTAGAATATTATTGAAAAACACATACCTTTCGGATTGTTCGGCCAATTTTGCTTTTTGGACCAATTCCTCTTTATCGACTGTTGACATTTTGATGTGTTTTGTTTGTTTTTACTTAGAGTTTACAAAAAATTAAAACAACGTTTGTTTTTACTGGGTAAACGGTTGCCCCACACAACTTTTTAAATACAATACGAGCCTAAAGAGAAATTATTTTTTAAGGAATCTGAAACTGAATGCGTCGCTCACAGTATGACTCTAATCTGCAATGAAATTGGAAGCAAACAAATCAATTTTATTATTAAAATGTTTAAAATAATTATTATATTATATTTATATATCTATTATGTTTTAATGCTTAAAATTGTGTCACTTTGGCTTTAACAAAGTATAGAACGAATTCTTTGAATTATTACATTATATTATTAAAACATTTCATTCATTCAAAGTTATGAGTATTTTAAAATAATAAAAAAAAAAGAAACTGCAATTAGCGGACAATTAAAAACATCATATGGAAGAAGTAATAAAAAATAAATTAATTTCAGTACGTAGCGATGACTCACATTAATATGTACATATGTATGTACATATGTACGGAATACGTATTTACGTTTCGCAAAATATCATACATTACATATCACATTTTTGCTGTATAAAAAGATTTAACTTTAAGAGGTTTCACAATAGATTGAAAAAAATTAAAATATTGCCTTAATTATATTAAATTTATTTATGATTATTGCCATTTTATGGTCGCAAGTGTGCTGGCTACTCGTCGAATTGTTGAAAAGTTTGGAGATTCGATTATTTCAAAAAATTGTGTTATTGAATGGCCTCCACCAAGAAGTTGTGATTTAACACCATTACACTATTTCCTGTGGGATTATTTGAAGTCATTGGTCTTTCGAAATAAGCCAGATTCTCTTCAAGCTGTACAAGTCAATATTGAACGTGCCATTCTTGACATACGACTTGATTTAGTGGAAAAAGTGCTCGAAAATTGCGTTCATCGAATTCCTTCCTGCAGAAGAAGTCGTGAAGGCCATTTGAATGACGTTTTATTTAGAACTTAATTGTATCCATTGTATGTACTTCACACTATATAAAAAACTTTTGAATGTCTTTAACAATAAGTGTGTTTTTTTAAAGAAATCATATCACTCTTATTGGAAAACCCTTTATATTCGCCTTTATTTTAAGACTCGTGGTCTTACACACGAAGATATGCCGGTTGTTTACTCGTTGGCAACAACCATTCAGTGCGATTATCTATTTCTTAGGTCCAGAAAGTGGTCAAATGTCCATATCTATATATATACATACATCTGACAATGTTGATTCTGAATTTCTGCTTAATCGACTAAACTTCAACGTTCCTGTAAGACATAACCGCAATTTTGAACTTTTGACATTAATATGCTAATAATGATTCCTTTCGTCGCGCATGTGTCAACTTCAATAAATGTTACTGCATTATTAACCTGATCTGAAAGTAAGCACGTACTTAAACTAAATCTTACTTTATTTCTAAATTGCTGAAACAACTATTTCCATACAATACTGTTTTATTATTCATATTTAGTCAGTAAGGATGTAAAAATCTATTGACCTGACAAATAAATAAATAAATAGAATAACGTGTACAAGTTGATATTGACTAGTTTTGAGGACGATCACGACACTTGAAATAAGGTATTGTAGATTATTTCTTATTGAAAGCAATTGTAATATTGTTAATTTTTTCCTCAAATAAAAGTGTAGGATTAGCGTTGGCGCGTCTTGGTGCTGCAATCAAATTCGAAAACTTATGTGATCTCCTTTTTGTACGAATTGTGCAGTTTCGAGTAGAAATAAAATATATACACACAATATGTTCACCCCAGAAGGGCCAGAAAAAAACGTAAAAATCGGTAATCGGTCTAATACACTGAAAGCCTTTCGTATACTTTTACAAAATAAGAAACACGTTTTGTATGTTTACACACACGTATGTATATGTGTATGCACACACACACTCGTAGGTATGTATACACATACCCATCCATACATATCTATATAGTATATTGCTTTTTAATGTCATTATTACTCCTAATAGGGTTAAGTGAGTTTAGTAATAACGAAATAAATTTGTTGGGGAAAAATAGACATCAATGAATTAATAATGCGGTGCTTTAATAAATTGCTTAAATTTATTGAAACGCAAATCACGCACGCATGAAAGCAAAAAAGGCATTAAACTATTATTATTATTATTAAAAAATTTGCATTTTTTTACATTATATTTATAGAAATTTGATATCAAAATCGATAGACGGACGACATAAGAAATTTATACTACTGCGGGTTTTAAGCGACGAAATAAAAAAATCGTTTTAAAATTGATTTTCAGTGTTAAAAATTTCAACAGTGACGTAATTTCATTGATTAAATGGAAACTTTGTGTTTTTCCCAAGAATTCCTTAACATGATTTTTGATTATCAGTTGTGTTTTGAATATCACATTATTTGACATCACTTGTGGTTTCTAAAAACAAATTGCATCAAAAAGCTGACTTCTGGTTGTCCTTTCATTATTATTTTTTAATCATTAAGACGTTCGTTCAACAATGATGCAAAAAGCTCGCACATAATTTAGAATAAAAACTTTTAATCTATTTGAAGTAATACTATTTTTGTTTTAAGAAATTTCGTGATTTGAAAACATGTGGTTTTCAGAACATATTTGTATATACATACATACATACGTGATATCCTTAGCTGAAATGCAAAACTACGTAACTAACAGAAAAGAATTTAAAATCGTTGTTTTGATTGATTAACAATATCGATGATGTCCTTGTCATGTGCTCTCAAAATCTTATTCTCATATAATAAAAATTGTATTTGCTGTTGAACGAATAATACAGTACAAGCTCGATTTAGCGCAACAGGCAACTTTTGTACATTACAGTATTTATAAGTTCAAATGTTTCCAAAAAATTGTGCTGATAAGCGCAAGTTCTTTTTCTCCCTGACTTTATTTGTTCAGAACTGTTTTCTTAACGCATCACATTAACTAAAATTATTTGTTATTGGGAAACGTGAAAATCCACGCACGTACATACATACATACATATGTATATATAAGAACTTCAATAACAGGACAGTCCATATCTGAGGCAACAAAAATGGATGGATGGATGAATTGCGGTCATATTCGGCGATTGCTTTAAAAATATGTTTGTGCTTGAAGTTTGTATTTTAATCGGTTATATTCGAAATAACGTTTTATATTAATATTTTATTTCCCTCGTTGATTCCATTCGTTTAATATTAGGTAACTCTGCATGGGACAAAGTTTCTGCCGTTGTCATTAAGAAATATTGCAGCGTTTTAATATCAAAAATGCATGAATTTGAGTTAAATACTGATATATTCTTAAATTAAGTTTTTAGCAATCGATTATTGCAGCTTTTCGGATAAAAGCAACAAACAAACCCGATTTCCTTTCGGATGCCCAAATCGAGTGCGAACTATACGTCATTTTTTTCGTTTCTAATGTAAAATAGTAAGGAATGTTAGATACGTTGTTTTGCGTCTCTGCTTACGATATACTATATGCATATTTATTGTACAATACAATTTGTTATTAAAATTTGTTATTAGTATGTTTTATGCTTGTTTTTCTTTTCTTTTTGTTTTTTTTTATTAAAAGCTTTGCAGTATTTTCAATTATTTTTCTTTGTATTACATTTTGCGTATAAGCAGTCAGTCGTCTGCTACAAAAGAACATCATCATATCCTAAACTTAAAAAAGTTCAAGGTTATGTCTTTCAGTTGCATCATGTGCGTATAATATTCATGCCTTCATTTACATACATACCCCTGAACGTTCAACACGCTTTTGATAATTACAAAAAACTATATACGAATGAATACAAATGAAGGAAAAAGTTTGTGACCTTAAATAATTTTGAGGGAAAAACATTTCAAGAGAAAAACATTGGAAATTGATTGCTAAAGTAACCGCTCCCAACCACAGACGATAAACACAGAGACTTTTACGTTTTTTACAGTGGTTTCTATACTCCCAAATCCGCGATTTCAAAATTGAGTTGATTGGATTATTGTCATCTAAATTGTAAAACTGAATTACAAGCTTATTTAGGTTGATACAACCAAACTTCAATGAGCATAAACAAAGTCATTAAAAAACTGAAAATTGTCTTTTTTGCCAACGTTTTATCGTATGACTAAGTTCAGCTTATAGACATACGGCTAAAAAAATGTTTAAATTTTTAATAATATGCGTTATTTAAAATGTTCAAACGTATTATTCAATTAAAACACACACACAAACACACTGGCAGAAATTTGTTCATGAAGGTTAACTTTGCAGTTACAGATTATATAGTCATTAAATGATGTTTGAATAGCAGTCACACTAAATGCAATTCAATTATTTTATTTGTAGAAACATAATTCGTACAAAACGTATGCAAAATATTAAATTCAAATTTGCAGAGATGAAGAACATCATCGTACAAAAATTATGCACTGCACAAGCGTGTAGGCGGCATGTTGATATGCCTAAGAAATTTCTAAGGAAAAACAGCACACACATTTAAGAGAGACTATTAAAACATTTTGGAACAAAGCGGAAATAATTATTACAAAAAGTATCGCTAATACAATTGTTAAATGTTAAAAGCAAAATTTGTATTCCTACTTTATTCAAATGGAAAAATCCTTTTCTCTACCAACGCTTTAAATTACCTTAAATCCTATAAAAAAATATCCGTACAAAATAGACAGTGTAGTAAAATTTAGACGGCGCACATGCCAGCCGTTGCTGATATGTCTACGAGTACTCGGTATACAAAATAGCGAAAATTATACAATATAACACATTCACTCTTTTGGTATGGCGTAAACGAAACATACTTGTATCCGGTAATCTATAACCTAACATTTTTGAGCATATATTTATGTACGACAAAGAAGTACTAGCAATTTGCATTTCTTAATAATGCAACTCTGATCAAATGAAAAATCTTATAGAAATTTTGAAAAATAAGTCTTAAGGGATGTCAAATCAATTTATTATGAAAAGGTTTCCCTGGTTTTGAAGGTGCACAACTTTCTTTAATTTAGCAAAAACAAAATTGAGTAATCTTTCGCTTCAACACCTTAGAATTGATTATAGAAAATAAATAAATACATATATATGTACATTCTTCAGCAAAAAGACTCTTTTGGGCGAACAAATTATGCACTTATACTTAGTATTAATAAAAAAAAAAAAAATTATAAAAATGCACAATAGGGTGCAGTCTTCTCGTTTTAATTTCGCTCGTTTTGATAACGCTTTCTAAAAGTATCGATTTCATAACACGAGTGAGTACTTAAAAGTATTGCCAACATAATTTTTTTTTGTCATAAGAAAAACTACATGTATCTTGCCGCCATTATATGGGATAATACTCGTGCATATTCGATGTTTGTCTATGTGGTGTTGCCGTGTTGTTATTGTCACGTACGTGCTTACATAAACATAAATACGTTCATACATATGGATGTACATGCATAAAACAAAATGACATTTGCAGTCGTCTTATTTTAATCTTTATTATTATTAAAACTTTTCTTATTTTTGTTTTCTCATTTCCCTCATCTAAAACAGTTTTTTTAATTCTTTTTCTTCTAAATAGTTGTATGACTATGAAGATGACAATGAATCATAAAATTCTTCATCACAGTGTTGTCATACATATATGTATGTATGTACATGGATATACATACATATATACATATATATGCATGTGTACTTAGTTTTTCGCCCATATGAATTCTGTTTAATCTGAATAAACAACCCACTTGTTGTTTTTCTTCTTCAGACCTTAATCATTAAATTAAATTATTCGTTTAAAATTACGAATTTACAGGGTTTTTATTCAAGGAATCTTAATGCCACTTTTATTTATTTGTGTTCATTTCTTTCGCGCCTAGAGAAACGACAAACTCGTGAAAATAAAAGTGTAGAATTTGAAATTCTTAAGCAAAATTCATGCATAAATTATGTTAAAAAAAGTTGTATTATTAAACGAAAAATTAGTTTTGTTCGATTTTTCCACCTGTATACGTTTTTTTTCTTCTTGTTCCATGTTTTTTAATGAACTTTTATAAAATAAAATAACCTATTTTAGCAAAAATTTATCAATTGTAAAAACAAACATTTCATTGATCTTGTTATAACTTTGTTTCAATTATTTTTTCTTTTTTAACATTTTGTATTTTTTTTTTTTTTTTTTTTTTTTTTTATTCAAACGATATTTTTTCTATTGGTTTGTTTTGCATTAATAGAACCCAACCCGATGTATGTGAAGAAATAGTAAATTTTATATATTAGTTGTTGCCAAATTTAAGATGAAAAAAAAATCTATTAAAATATTTGCGGAACCAACGCATATGGAAAAGAAAAAAATACTACTCTCGTAGTAGTTACTATGCTTTAATTCGAGCACAAAAATTCATACTGCAACTTCATTAAAAAATTAATACATACATATATTTATGTAAGTATACAATATGAAAATATAATATACACATGTATGTATATTATATGTATGTTTATCTTTAAATTATATATAAGGTAATTCAACGCAAGGCACTGGAGCTTCTTGCATGCACTTTAGATAGTAAAAAAACGCCAAATTATCAACACCTAATTAAAAATTCTGATGTTTTAATGGGTTATTCTCAGTTCATTTCTTTTTCTGCCAATTGTTTGTCATTGTGCCAAAAGTGGGCGTACATGCGTTTCTTTTAATTTTAATGCAATACACACACATATACAAATTAATGTATACAGCTATATTCATACATACTTACTTACATACATGGTTAAAATGTTTGAGCACACAAATAAATACGAATGGCTTTTACTTGGCAACAACTTTTTAATTAAGAAAAAAAAAATCGAAAAGGAAACCACTAAATATTGTGTAAACTGTCATTGCTTTGCAACAAAGAAGTAAGGGCCATAAGTCTCGTAAAATATGTTATTTATTTGAAAATTTTTTTACATATGTATGTATGTATGTCTATGTACATACATACATACATATGTACGCATAATTGCATTAACACAGTAGTAAATATGGTCACTTTTAATGAATTTATAGTTGTTTATATTATAACTGCAACATGTTGCATGAACATTAAAAACTTTTGTCATAAAATAATTATTTACGGCAACAGAAAAAAATAGAAAACTGAAATTTTGTCCTAAATATTCGTGAGTTACAAAAAAAAAATTCCAAATAGATTTTTTAGACCGTATCAAACTACACATTCCTGGAAAATTTTACACTTCTACAGTTAGAACTACGATTATTATATACAAAAAACCGAAAAAACGGTTTGCTAAAAAAATATATGTATTTGTGTATAAATCGTTAATATATTCTAATTTATGATGGTACTTTTCAATTCAAACGTGATATATTTAAAAAGTGTTGTGTCCTGATTGTCACATGATACCAGCATCGGTACCACGATTTAATCCAATCACAAAATATTATATGGCAACTTATTTTGGTATGAAATTAAAGTAAAAAACAAGGTGTTTTCACGTCAGCAAGATGGCAGCGCTGGAGAAAAGTTAAAACATATTTGTTATATTTGCGGTTTTTCTTTGCTTTTTTTATTTTTTAGCTTATACATAAATATTTATATGTATGTATGTACATACATATGTATATAATGTAGCTCACGCAAAACGCGTATTGCTGCAGGTTGTTATTCAACTTTCACATTCGACATTTTGCCCCAAAATTACTTGTCATGATTATTGTCTGATGGTCTGTCCGTAATATAAAAGCGATTATCGGCTTTTTCGACAACTAATACATATTATTTATTGACATTACAGCATTGTCAGGTGTTGTAAAAGCAGGCTAAACATTTAAAAAGGTAAAAAATACAAAAAAAAAGCTTTATTTATTTATATTAAGTTTGCAGTTGCACACTTTAAGTAAAAAGACTGAGAAGGAAGTGAAAAAGCAAATACGCACTTTAAATGAAATTCGTTATCTATATACATATATTTTAATTAATTTATAAAAGATTACCGGATATATAAAATAGACTATAGCACAGTTGTGTGTTGTGTTGCAAGGGCGTTTTTGTGTTGCAAGGGTTTATTTGCAATAAAAGTACTTTCACGTACGTATTCCCGTGAATTCAACCTGCAAATTTTTATGGTTTTCTTATTGAGAGCAGCGTTGTAATTTAACAGACATTTTACCATAATCGACTGAATTTTATCAAAATCAAATGCTGTGCTAGATTTTATATTATTTGGGAAATAATTATTTTTTTAAATCAGAGTTTAACCTGCACATATTTTGTTATAGCCTTCGGCTAAATATGTAAATGCATGTCTGTGCTTTTTGCAAGAAGTAAAATAATCGGTTTACTGATTTTGTTTTACGGAACCGATGGCGCACACAAGTGGAGAGGGACCTCAACCAACTTGGTTGAAAATTGGAGAACGCTGGCTAAAGACCGTGCCAGCTGGAAAACTTTGTTGGTTGAGGCCCAGGTTCACCACGGACTGTAGCGCCAAAAGAAGAAGAAGATTTTGTTTTATATAAACAAATGAACTATTTTATAACTATATTTTAATTGAATTGAATTCCTATAACAAGATTTTTTTTAACTGATAAATTAATTTGTAAGTATTTTTTAATCAATGCAATCAAACTTTTATTTAAATATCTTCTTTCCACATTTATTTCTTGTGTTTGGTTTGCCTACATTTTTTTATTAAAAAAAATATTATGAATTTTATACTGATCAACAATTTTTTAAATCATTTTTATTCAACACAAACAATATTTTTTAATGAAATACAATATATTGTCCCCCTATTTATTTTTCTTGTTCATTTCTTACTACAACTTTTTGCAAAGAAATTGATGTTTCATAAGTTAAACTGATCAATTAATTTGTAAGTAATTTCTTAATCAACACAAACCAATTTCTAATTATCTTGACCCTAACTTATTGACCTTTTTAAGTAATTAGTTCTGTAATATTCTTGAGAAAATGAAATATCGAATTAAAATCATTAAAAATTTTTATAAAAAACAAAAGACCTCAAACTAAAAGAATATTAGAAATGTAATTAAACAAATTTCTATTTAAATATTTTGGATGTTTCATTTTAAGCTGGTCATTATTTAAGTATTTTTCCCAGTATTTATTTTTATTTTAAATTTTTTCCTATAAATTACATGTTTTGTTGCTCTACTTTGAATTGAATAGTTTAAATCATTTTTTATCGTTACCGATAAATAAAAGTTTCGATATACAATAAATTACCACCGATTCGATAAACTCCAATTGTGGCCTGTGTAATATTTTGGCATGCAGGCCAATTTATAACTAAATAGTTTATTCTTTCCACTCCACAGGGAAAAACAAGACTTTTAGGAACCAACAATAAAACTTTAAAATACTACGTAAAAGTTCCAAACTTATCGAAAAAAAAGTTTAAATGATTGTAATTAAGAAATCTTTAAAGAAATGGGTGTGTAATAAAATTAACACAAGTGAAAAATTAAAACGAACAAAAAAAGTGTAAAAGTAAAAAGGCGTGGTATGATAAATAAACTTTTGTCAGTATAAAAAAGATAAGTATGTATATATTTTTTTAATTTACATTAAGTACATACATACACACATACATATGTATGTATGAATATGCATGTATGTTTATACATATACATACATATGTACATTATGCATGTATACATACATTTTATTCACCTGATAAGATGTGCAATTTTTTTCTTTCTTCTTTTTAATTCTTAAACACCATTAAGAAGAAAACAAGTTTTTTAATTTACTTTGCTTCACTAGATTTATTTATTTGCGAGTTATTTGTTTGTTTTTAATTTGTTTAAACTAATATGTATATTTTAGCTAACTAACATTTTTAACTGAAAAACTATTTGTTTTTAATTTTTTATTGAAAGACGGAATGTAATTGCGATTTATTTGGTAAGTAATTATTATTTACTCGATTTAGAAAATCTCTTATTTGGTAATAAATTTTTTCATTAATGTCTGGATATACAGTATGTATGTGTGTGGTTCTTCTTTCTTTTTCTTTTAATTAGTTTTGCTTTTAGTGCGAGAATTTCGTGTTAATAGACCAACGTTACCGACAAGACTTGTCAGTGCTTTTAAAAATTTTTTTCACTACCCATAGCGAAGCAGCTACTCGTTTTAGCCATAACCTTAACTCGAGAAAAAAAAACATGATATTATTGCACTATCCGAGTCATAGAGAAAGATTCTAACGAATGAGAGCAATTGCTTTTCCTGTGCCAACATGGAAAACGAAGAGAGAGCGACAGAGAGAGAAAGAGTGAGAGTTCAAATCTTTTCTAAGGGTATTTTGCGTATTGAAACGACGCGCGCACAAAATTTTTGGCCAAAAACGCGAACATTCTATAGTATACAAACGGAGTCGTTTCGCTGAACAAACAAAGGAACACAAAAATCTGTTGGCGTGTTTTCTTCTTCTTGTTCCGCTTTTTAGGAACCAGCCAGTGTAATAAAACTCTGCTGAATTTTAGGTTGGCAACATAATTTTAGTTACAAAATTACAACAAAAATTGTGAGGAAGAAAAAACCCATCAATTTGGAAAGGGTAAAGTTCTTTTTAAAGTAAAAAAGGATTTTTTTTAACTTAAGGACAACAACTCGAGAATTTGTTTCATGAAATCGCTAAAGCACGACGCTGAAACAAGGGTTGTCGGATAGTAGTGGAGACGGAGGGTTGGTTGGTAGGCTACTTTAAACCATCATTATGAAGTCTTAATGCCGCACAGCATTGCCAAAATTTATCATTCTATTTTTCTTTTATTTTATATATTACACTTGCACAAATTTGTTTTTTGTAATTGCCTTTCATATGCTTAAGTACATACATACATATGTATGTACACATCCATATACATAAATACACATATATATTAATATTATATAATGATATTTAGTACAACTAAACATACCAAAATTTCCAATCTGGGCATATCGTATACTATTTCAAAAATATTTTATAGGCGCTAGAAAATCTGTAATATGCTCCAAAAAAAATATACAAATAAAATATGTATGTATGTATGTATTTACGTCTCTTTATTGTGATTTATTTAAAAAAAGGATGTTGAAAAAAAAACAATTTTCGCATTAACTAAAAATGTTTTATTATATGAATTGCCCATTGCTGCAACATTGTGTCGTCAGGACGCCAAAAATATGGATTTTGTGCAGAAATGTTTATTATTAAGGCGTCTTTTTTCGATGGTAAATGTGTTGCATTTCTGTAAAATAGTTAAAATGTTTTGGATTTCAGCCGCACTAAGCACTTTTCTGTATCGTTTGTATTTAAAAGAAGGTTGTCGAAATTGACTAATTGCTTGTTCGTTTTTATTGTGCTTTAGACGCCCCAAATTGACTCACGACATTAATTTTTAATGCAAATTTGCGATTTTTAATCTCAAATCTGGTAAAATAGATATTTTATAAGAGAAAGACGAAAGTATGTAACTACTGGTTTTGCATTTCAGCTAACCATATGTACATACAGAGAGATGTATGTAAGTCTGATCAGAAATGTAGAAGAAGTCTTAATGGCATGTTGTCCGGCTATTCAGGCTGATAACAGAAATCGATCGTTTTTAAAATTTATATCTAATTCTTATTCAGTTGAAAAATATTTTAAGTACGAAATATATTATCTGCGGTTGCCGAAATAATTTCTCCTCAAGTTTTGCTCTATTTTGTTGCGTGCACATGCATACACTGTGATTTATGTATACATATGTATGTACACATATATCATGTACATCTATATATACTACTGTATGTATGTACATACTGATGTCTTTGCAGGCATCAATAAACACGTTTTTTGATTGAAGCAAAATTTAGCCTCAAATTACGAAGGTGGTAGGCGCCTTGTCGATTGAATTGTACATATTTACAAAAAAAATTCTCATTTGCAAGTACGTGTATGGGGATGCTGCCAGCCAAACAACCCTTTCTTAATTTTTGAATCAGGTTACACTAACCCAAACAAGCTGGTGTAAAGTTGTTACTTACGAGTGAAAAGGTATGAAACGAAGGAAATGTGTATTGATCAAAGTTAAATTAAATTTGTTTATTTTCTTGTTTTTCTCCGTTTAATATTTAAATCCGCTTAGTATCAATTAGCAGAAAAATTTGGTGAGATATTCGTTTTTATTATTTTTGATTTTTTTACATGTACATTTACATAAATATTATGTAGAGTATATACATATGTATATGTATGTATGTATTTTAATTCACAAAAGGCGTATCTGACCATTTTTTATTACAACTTTTAACACTATATTCATCTTCATTTTTTATTTGAAACGGCGCTAAAACCTAATGGTTCGAATTTATCAAGGCGGAAATGAAAACACAGCTGTTAACGTTTTTTTTTTGTGTCAACAGTTTAGGAGTGAAATTAAATTTTTTTGGCATTTCCCAAAAATTTTACAAAACCAAAATATGTATAAAATTGTGCTTTAATCGCGCTTTGTTATTGTTGTGCTAGTAGCAAATTTATCTTTCATATGTCAAAATTACATATATACAAAAAACATATTTATGAAACTGAAATATTGCAAAGTATCAAGAAATATTAGTGTAAATTTGTATGTCTAGGATTTTGTTATATCTTCTAAATTTTGATTCGTATTCAGCTATTTTTCAATGTATTTTATGTACATTTTTCATTACCCAAAATAAACTTTTTAACTCTACAGGCGTAATTTTTTACAAACTCAACTACATATGTATACATGTACATAAAAAGCTTTTCCAAAATAGAAAAAACTAAATTTGAAATTGGTCGAAAGAAATGTTTGTTAGGAACAACAGGACGAATATCTACAAAATTTGTGGGCAGAGGGCAATTCTAAAGGTTTATAAAAATATTAAATAAGCAAAAGAAATACTTATACACATAAAAACCTTTACAGATTTTTTTTTTCAAATCCTTGATGATAATGGTTTAGTAACAAACAAAAAGCAAGAAAATGAACAATATGAATCATAATCCTACGAATAGTAGACTAGTAATATAATTTTATTTTATTCGGCAAAGTAAAATAAAGCAGGCTGAGTCCAATTTGCCGTCGCTCATAAAAACAAGCAAATACATACATAAGTCTTTTTAAGGGTTTTTAGATATTTGCACAGTTGTTACTTATTTTTGTTGAAACAAAAGGACGATAAATGTGTGTACGAGGTACATTATTTTAAGAACCAATTCTAACCATATGTACGTACATACACCCATACATACGTTATGTCATACATATGTACATATATATTTATGTATGCGTATGTACATCAATGCACTGGGTTTGTAGTCGTTCTTCCTAAATGTGTATGTGGAGTTCGCGTGAATGTATGTATGTGTTAGTTACGAGAGATTTGAGTAGCTGGGAAAACTAGTAATTGCGCAAGGACAACTTATTGATTTTCTTTCATTATTATCAAAATGGTCGTGCTATCCATGCAGTAGAAGCAACAATTTCTCAAAATGAAAAATATACACACACACAAATGTAATACAAAAAATTCCGCATTAAGCCAATAAAAATTAAAGTTGCAAAAAAATGTCTAAATTGTGACTAATTTAAGATTTTTCCTTCAAAAGAAAACAACTAACTAAGAATAGTTGTTGTTAAGCCGGCTATTAAGAAAAAAAAGTATTGGAATGGCAACCTTTTTTTTTAATTTACGTTTTTGCTTGGATATTCTTCAATTATTAATTGGTCATAAAACAAATTACTTAATGCCCTTGAATTTTAAAAATTACTAATTCTAATCTGTCAAAACGTGGTGGCTGGCCATTCCTAGAACATCATCATCATTTTCTGCAGTTGGTCCAATTATTTGGATAGATGGAAAGGAAACAGGAATGCTGTGTATTATTCTGCATAGTTTGCAAAAACAGATGACGCAAAATTTAGGTATCAAGAAGGAAAAATTTCCCTTCTCTCAATTTACGGACTTAGATTGAGAGAGCATCTGTATGGAATACTATAAAGAAAATAGGTGACAAATCCTAAAATAAAGATGATATGAAGGAAACAATCCAGATTGAAAAGTTATTCCATACCTCAGGAAATATACGCAACTCTGTTGGGAAGCCTACTAACGTAGATACAAAGAAGTTATAGACATGAAAGAAGCTTCAACTAAGCATTAAAGTGTTTAAATGCAAATGTAACAGCTTAGAAAAATTATTTTAACTTAAAAAAATTCAGCGTTCTTATTATTTTGTCCATGTAAAAAAAAAGAAAGCAGTTTTACAGCCAATATTTTTTAACCAATACTAAAGACTCAAGTTTACGCAGTTACTTGTTTTATGAATTAAAACAAAAAAATTAATCGTTCTTATTTGTGTACATAGACAAATATTCATATATAGGATTTCTACATACATAAATTACTGTCCATCAAATACTGCAAAGAATCTATAAAATAACAGCAAAATAAATTTAGGGGAGGTTTTGGTTTGTTTTCTATGTTCATAAAGGTGGTGTAAGGGCATTCCAGGTGTTTGCCAATAAGCTGGTAAACTGTTGCCATATATTTTATTCACTTTCTTCCATTCAATAAAAAAAAAAAAAATTACCTAAAAAGAATACCTGCTGTATGTAAAGATGTAATTATGTATAAATGTGAGCAAAAATACTAAAAATACTACATACTTATGCTTTTAGAAAATGTAATAAAAAATTAATGAATGTAATACAAGACGAGTCCAAATTTAAAAAACTCATTCAACGTTTTAAACATTTTCTAAAATTATTATTATGTACATACATATATTTTTCTGAATAAAAGTACATGTATGCATTTATACACTCATACTTATATATCTATTAGTCATGTTATTTCATAAAAGCCCCAAGTTACAGGGAACGATTTTTCAGGAGAAGCAATAAACTCTAGTAAAATATAAAATTGACTTGAAATAAACAGAAATGTGTTCTGTGTATAAAACTTTGGGATTTTAAAACGTCCACCACTTAAAAAGCACAGAAAATAATTGTTTTCTGCAATTGAAATTCACCAAAAAGGTGTGCTTTGAAATTATGTAATTTTGAGAATAGGCCTGTATAGCGCAAGTAAAAGTCTATTTTTAATTTTAATCATCTTAGTTTTATCCCAAAACTCCATTTTCCCACACACTTTTCATATTATTTGTGCTTTCATTAATTTTATGACACAATTTTCTTTTTCTTAAAACTAAATGCGAGAAGATGGAATTTCCAACAAAGTTGTATCTCTTCCGCCTCGTGGGCACATATGCATGTATGTACTATTTTCATAAATGTCTGTATCTAAATATATATGTATGTATGTATACTATTTAAAGATTTTCTTTTGGGTTAAGCATTTGTATGTCTATGTGTAAACCACTCCTTTTATTTTATTTTTTAATTTCAAATGCATTGATGATTTTTTTCTACGCATAACATACATACATATCGTTACCTTAATATAGAAGGGCTCTAAGTAACGTTTTCCCAACTTTTCAGGAGAGAAAAAACCTTAATAAAAATTAAAGTTTTGTAGTTGCGAAACTTTTTTCAACTGCTTATATTTTTGTTATTTTTAGTCGGATCACGTCAATTTTTTTTAACAATAATGTGTTGGAAGACCATCTTTCGAAATTTACAAAATGGATTTGAGAAAACAACAAGTTAGGCGCTTGCTATATTAAGGTAACGATATGTTCATAAAAGTTTCTTATGTATTTCATTTGAAAATTTTCTACCGAGAATTGGTGTTGTTCATTTTGATTTCATAAGCAAAATTAAATCGAAAAACACAAAGAATTTAAATTTAGCATTTCCGCCTTTTTGTTATGGTAGCCGTATGTTATCATTCCAGCTGCCTGCGTAAAATTGATCTGAACTCGTCGTATATTCAAAAATATAATCTTAGATTTTCTGTTCTTATTTCGTTTAAATTGCCCTCACGGCAATAGAGCAATAAACAAGAAGAAAATGCAAAGAACAATTATTTCTTAATTTAAAAAAAAATCTGATACGTGTGTACATAATACATATGTACACGTGTACACGTGTACATGTTCTTGATTTCAACATAAAAAAATTCAAGTGAGCGAATTTATAACGAAGAAAGAAAAATCATTGATTTTCAAAGATAGTTTTTTTTTTTGTTATTCTGTAGTACGCACTGTTTTTTCCAATTACGCCAACTTTTCTTTTATTGTTGACAGTTTTCGAAAGTGCCGACAATTTATATGACGATTAGTCCCAAAGGAAACAAAAATTAGATTTGCGATAAAACACAAATTATAAATACAATGTACATATGTAAGTATGTATATTGCTGCCCATACACATATGCATATGTATGTATATACATATGTACAAATTTGAACTTTCAAAACGCATCATAATCACTCAAAATGAGTTCAAAGTGAATCAATTCGGTGTTTTTGAAATCTCATTGATTTCTTCTATAATGCAAAGCTAAATGAACCGATTTTTTCACAACAAAGAGAGCAAATGAAATGCGTAAATATAATGATCTTTATTTAATTTTACGTTTTTATATGACATTCATTGTGTGGATCTTTCAGTGTTGAAAGGAAAAAAATGCCAACCGCTAAATAAACAATTTTGCCAAAAAAAAATTTATTGAATAACGGTTTAAATGCAATTCAATCTTATCGCTGAATTAATTTTTTTAAAGATTTATTCATCTATGCGAAATTTTGTGTGAAGGGAACTAATGGGTTGGACGTTCATTTCATTTTCAAATTAACTTAAATTAAAACATGTTTGTTTTTAAAAGTGCAATGCAGCTCAAAAATATGTTCCAAAAATACGCGGTAGTTTCAAAATGATTCACTTTTTTGACGAAAACTAAAGTGTACATTTTGTTCTTAATTATTCTCCTTGTTAAAGTCATGTGTTTTATAAAATAATATTAATTCATGATCAAGGTTTTATCATGTTTATATGAATGTACAAACGTTTTGAATCACTCATTAAATAATGCACAACGGAAAAATAATAAAAAAACAACAAAATAAAACAGAAAGGAAAATAAATACATTAACAATATTTGTTACAAATACTACATGTACTCAGCCACACATATGACAATGAAACGCAATTCGTGCCCGACAGACAAAAAGCAACAAATATGTACAAATGTATGTTAAAAATAAGTAAAAGCAAAAACAGAGTGCCCAAATATACAAAAAAAAAAGCTTTTGCAACAGAGTAAACGTTTTAAAAAACATATAAAAAAATACACCATGCAGCAAAAGTTTCAAGCTTCACAAGTACATCAATATTGCAGACTTGTTTTATATACATATTTATTTAAAGAAAATACCTTATACATTAATTTATAAAATATATACAAAGACAAGCGCAGGGTATCTAGACCATATTGCGCGCATTATACTGTTAGACTTGTTTTATATTTCCATTTTTTCATACCAAATTACTTTCTAATGTAAATTTTAACTTCAAGAGACAAACAACATCTCCACGAAAAATAGCACATAAAAACCCATAAAAAAAGTTACAAAACTTAAATTAAAATTATGAAAAAATGTTTTGCAACATATTAACAGAATCCGAAATTTGACATATAAAAAAAAGTGTTGAAACTTCTTTTAATACGACCAGCTGCCAGAATCGTTAATACGCTTTAGCGTCGAAAGTTTCAACCTAACGAAAACACTCGCTGTAAAATCAGGAAACATTTGTATAATATTGTTTGGGTGATATTTTATGGAAGCCTAAAAAAAGTTAACAGTGTTTATGGGCACATGTACATGTTACATATACATACATATGTAACGCGCATTTAAATTTTTTAAAGGGCTGTTTTTCCATGACTGTCACACCCACAGATTTGCTTTTGACATACTTTACTTAAAAGGCAATAAATAAAATTAAGTGACCAGCATATGCATGAATACTTCCGTGCAAACACACACGCCTGCATGTATGTTTTCATGTTTTATTTAAATATGTACTTATGTAGTTTTAAGGGACATTTTGGTGCATACAGACATACACACATATACACGTTCATATGTATGTATGTTTATAATTGTTTATTATGGGAAATAATTTTTTTTATTTAGTCCTGCCATGATCAAAGACTAGTGTATTTATATTTTCATTAAAATTGATTCCCAAATGACGCAACGATGTCATAAAAACTATCAAACGGATATCTGTGACTTCAGATAAAAATGACGTCAAGAATGACGACAAAATGACCTACAAAACAACAGTAAACTATATTTAATTTAGTTTATCACAAAAAAAAAACAACAAAACGAATATCAATGAAAACCAAAAAGCTTAGACTCGCAGTTAAAAAGTGCTACTAAAACAGTGATTTTGGAGTTAAATTGTTTGTGCAAATTTTGCTCATCACTGAACGTCCTGGCAAACTATTCCAAGTTATGCAAAACATTTACATATACACATGTATTTTAAATATATTCATATAGGAGAGAAAATTAGTCTACATAAATTAGTACATATCTAGGTTTTTTTGAGAAGAAACTGATTTGAGAACATACATATTTTCTTTAGAAATTAATTATTATTAAAGTAGCCAACTGGGTGTGAAAAATTGGAGGGTGCTGGCTAAAGACCGTGCCAGCTGGAAAAGCTTGTTGGTTGAGGGCCAGGTTCACCCCGGTCTGTAACGTCAAAGGAAGAAGTTATTTTCGTTAGCACAAACTTTGTTCCGGATACTTCTTCAAAATTTGAAGTTTAGAGTATGCAAGTTACAAGTTATTTCATCTATTGAATGCTTTTGCACTGAGCAATTCTACTCTAACTTCAGCTTAGTTATGCGATTTTCATTCAACATTAATGTTTTAGGTGGGCATATTAATAGTTAGCAATGAACTTTTGCTCGTAAAATTTTCACAATTGTATTTATCCCGACAGAAACTCGAAATTATTTCACCTCAGAAATGTTTTGTTTTACAATAAATTAAAAATTATAAGCTAAAGTTACTTGTTCATGTTCAATATTATTAAAAAGAGACTGTGCCGAAATTCGGAATTTTTTAATATTTTAAGTGGCAACACTGAGAGGGCATGCAACGAACATTTTGAAGGTAAATAACTTAAACTAGTAGTTCAAAAGAGTGTGTTATTTAGTACATTTAAAATTTTCAGCGATAGATGCTGTAGCACATACATATGTATGTACATACTCTCACATGCATATGTATATAAATCCTTAATATATAAAAAAATAGAAATTTTTAAAGCAAAATAATAGCAAACAACTTAAAGATTTTCTCATAAACAAATTCAAATGAAAAGCCGGCTAATTCAACATACATACATACATACATACATGCATACATATGGATAAATATTTAAAGGTGTTAGTGTATTTTTGCGCAAAAGAAAAAAAAACTGTGAATCATAAAAATGTTCTCTGAACAACAAACAGCTATTATGAAGGTACTTGTGTGGTTTTGTAGCGCAAAGATGGAACAAAGCGTGCTTTTATTCAACATAAAACGCGTGTGCGTTAAGAGATATCCACACATACCGACAATGCTAATTTTGGTAAATTAATTTAAGGTTTATAAGAGAAAAAAACCTCGATGAATATAATACTTAAGACAACAAAATGAAGAATCATCAAAAACCAGGTTTTCCCCCTAAAATTTGTACTCTCTTTACAGGCGCTTTTCCATATTTCTGGACTGAATTCTTTTGTGTGTAAACTTTTTTATGTCAAATTCATAAATGAATTTATAAAACTCCACACAATGAATCCGCATTGCATTGCAATTTTTTATCATTTTCATTTCAGTTACATATACATACATACATACATACATACATACATACATACATACATACGTATGTACATATGTACGTATGCATTCCAATATTTACTTTTATTTCAATGAGAATGACATCAGAGATATTTTGGCGCCGTTTAGTTTTTAGGTCAATTGGCAACAATCACATACCAAAGTAATGTGTAGAAGTAAGATAAAAACTGACAAATAAATTTGAAAAGTAAAACACTTTAGCTAAAATTATTAAATTAGTTTTAAACTGAAATTTATATTAGCTTTCAAATAAGCAAATGCTATTTTCGGCAAAAGAGGCCATATATCAAAGTTAGGAATAGAAAAACAGCCGGGTCACATTTCTGCATCCAGCGATTGTAATTAAAGCAAACTAAAGAAAATCAACAAAAATTCAATACTAATTCTTCCATCGGGGTTCCGAGAAGGCGTTGAAGTTGAAATCAGTGTTGTAATAAAATACATGATTAAAATTAATGTGTGGCAAAAATTTCGTTCTCAATCAAATCAACTAAACTGAATCCTTTGAAAATTGCTTCATATGGTATACGAACGAACAAGAACTTTGTTTCATCAGTTTAATATCTCTTATAGCATAAACAAATTTTGTGTTAATGTGTTTTAGCCACAAGAAATAAAAAATTTAACACCATGAATTTCTGTAGTTTTTTATGTACATACATACATACATACATACATATATGCACACATATGTTTATACTTGTGTACATATAAATATATATGCTAGGAACAAAATTTTAATTTTCTGATACATAAGTATGTATGTATGTTGATATTTCATAATATCGTCATACAATCAGCACTCTTTTTCTGGCAACACTGACCAAAGATACCCACATTTGAAGAGAATTAAATGAGTGATTCTGAAGTCCCAAATTTATAATGAATGTATGTATGTATGTCTGTACTGTTGTAGTATGTATGTACATACATATTGCTACGATTCAAAACATTCATAAACACATAGCTTTTAAATAAGTGTTGAAAAAATCGATAGAAAATAGCGTTAATTCCTCAAAAGTTAATCAACTTTGAAAATTTCTAATAATTAAAAAGTTTTTAGATATCACCCCTAGGAACTACACCCAATATAGAAATTAAAGAAGATAAGTTTGTATGTAGTGTTTACATACATATGCACACACATAAATAATGAAAAGCATGCGCAAAAACCGTTGAAATCTTAGTATAAAAAAAAACTCACACAATCATGCAAACATATTACTTTAAATGCCTACAGTAGAAGTAGATGGTAATATTCTTAAAGACAGGGATACCATATCTACAGTATTTCGAAATACGCACTGCTCTCCTTAAAATATTTTAAATTTACCGGATGTTTAAAACCTTTGATAAGTGTAGATTTTTGTAAAAACTTTTTGCTGATTTTGCATACGTTCGTAAACAAACTTGGCATACAAAGTACACTACTGTCATGCAAGTTTAAGTTCAGTAAGATTCAAATTTTGAAACACAATATTACGACAACACGTATTTAAACGCATTAATTTCTTTACAGACTATTTCACCTGTTTGTACATACATACAAATATGTATGTATGCAAGTAATGATTGTAAAATAATATATGTATATACAAGAAGTTTGTGGTCATAATCAAATAAAATATTTCTTGATTTTTACTACTTGTATTTACAGCTTCTTTTGTTGTTGTTTTGTCATATTATTTGTCAAACGTTAAAAAATTTTACGATTGAAATTCATAAACTTTTCATTCATGTTTATAGACACATGTTTGCTACGATTTTCAAAATTTGAAATTGATTTGAAGATTTATAATTTGCTTCTATTAACATAGTCTGATCATTTTATGCTCCATGTACATACATATGTACATCATGTAATTAATTACAATTGGCATCTTTTTACCTTTGGTTCATATTCTATGAATTAGAATTGCAAATGTTGCTCTGTGACTAGAACCATTGAATCTTATGTCGTATGAACAGACACTTGGATTATTGTCAATACAGATTTTCTTTCATTTATTAATCTTTTCATTTAATAATCTTAATAATCAATTAATTGTTTTATGAAAACATAAAGTTATTTTTTAAATGCTTTGGAATTAAAGAGGCATTTTATAACCAAAAATTGGTGACAAACAGTATTCACATTATCTTTTCATCGTAACTAACCGAAGCGTTTAGAAAATTAGTTTATTTTCTATTCCGCAAACAGAGATATTTCGCACAAATCTCCACGCTATTGCTACAGACATTCCGTCTCCAATATACATACATATTATTTGCCTGACAAATAATAAAGGTGGAGGTTGGCAACCAAGTTGAAAGTACAGCATAGAATTGCAGCAGCAAATTGGATGAATAGTTGGATCAAACGAAAAAATCATACATACATACATATGTATGGTCATACAAACGCACACACACGCAAATAAATTCAAGCACTCATTATTGAGAGTAAAAAACGCAAAAGTTTAACCAATACACTTGTGGAAAAATAAAACACAGATACTTATACTCATATCAACGTATAGATGAATGAGCAGATATGAAACTACACAGTGACAAATTTATATCTCCTCATACATATATTATTTTAGACATATGTACATACATATGTACCTATACATATACATACATACATATATACATACATATGTATGTAGGTATTTTCTTTTTTTATTTAATTCAAAGAAGTCACATTTTTAGCTGATAAAATTGAATTAATAAAAAATCATTAATTTTCCCTAAAAATACCGTTATACATTTTTTTTATTGAAAATCCTTTCTTCAAACAAACACTGTTTTAGTTAAATTCAATCCTATTTGAAAACTTTTTACATCAAGTAAAAATCTTTTTGCGTAGTATTTTTATCGATCGGCCGACGTAAACGAATCACTAGGAGGCTCAGGTCGTGTGGCAAGAATATTTTTTTATAGACTATACATACATATATTTTTATATTTAAATTTTTCTTTGCACTTCTTTTTAAGTTTTATTTTTAAACTATCACTGTACTTTATGAAAAAATATTTTCATAATTGCAATTTTTTGCCATTTATTTGTGAGCGCTTGTTCTTATTATAATAGTTTTTAAGCATTTAATTATTTCCACATTTTTCTTCTTTTTTAAGTCAAAGTGAGTAAAAAAAATTTTAGTTGGGAATTTTTTTACTTACTTTTGCTTCAATTGAAATGACGACGACGACTACAACCAATACAACGAAGGCAAACGACTAAAAGCGACAATAAGAACTCAGTAATTTATTTTTTTATTTTCTAAAACAACATTTAAAAATGTTCAACCAAAATACACATGAGCGGCTCTCATGCGGCAAAAACTATATGGAGGCATTCTCAGCTGGAGAAGCGGCTGACTCTTGAAATTTACTCGCAAATATAGAGCATTGATGTCCAAAAATAAAAATATAGGTGTATTTGTGAGAGAGCTACCCAACAAACATAACATAATATCGATGTTGTCTACGTTGCGTTAGCAGAAACAATTTCTAACTTTGCTTCTGTATTTTCAAATTTCAAATGCTACACTCATGTTTGGTGGCTAAGAATATCTGAAAAAAAAAAACTTACAGTCATCCGCCGCATGTGCTTTCATCGCTATTTGGAAGATGACTAAATGAAAGAGCATAAGAAATACGTGTGTGAGTTGTTTAGCACAATTGTGCTATAAAGTGGATATCAACAGTGTAGAGACATTAAAATATCTGCAATGGGAAAACAGTATCTAAACCGTATGGTTAGCAACAAAAAAACTTTAGATAATTGGGCAAGCTTAACGGATTCTCTGTCTGCCTCGTTTTTAGAGTAAAAACTTGGAGAACATTTAAAAACGTGCGCTTTTAATATTTTAAGCTGGTAATACTATCTATTACCGCTACAGGAATGTCGGCAGCAATTAAAGCATTCTTGAATGATTTTTCTTTTCCTGACAACAACATATTCGGAATTACATATAGCAGTGTAATAAATATTTATTACAAGATTTAATAGAAAATCAATTTTGCAACTGTTACAAGCGAACATGAATTTTAAAAATTTATTGAATAAGTTAGTTCTTAAAATAATTGATTGGACTTCCAGTAAATTTTGTATTTTCTGATCTTATAATAAAGCACAAATATCATAAAGATACAATATATGTAATCGGAAACACCGGTTAAACCAAATTACATTGCCAACAAGTTAAAACCAATATATGGACTGTAGCCAATTAACGACACTGTGGCTCGTGGGCTTTAGCACCTTATTACATAGCAAATAATCTTAAAATTTAAAGACATTATTAAAAAGCCTTAAATGCATATTTTGTGATGTATTCAAAATAAAATTTACAGAATTCTTCAGAGCTCTGTTCTCTCGTTTTACCAAATTACTTCCAATACAAAGAGCTTTTATTTAATTCATCCCATTCCACAACTTAACTTCTGTTTGATACTCTTGTTTTTTATCTTAAAAAAAAAGTTGCCATTAGTAATTATCCTTTACGAAATATGGCTGCAAAAATAAGCACCGTTCCTCACAAGAAATTTTTAGTCTACAACCGATTGTCCTTGGAACGTAAGGGGAATGTTTAACCATTTTCTTTTTCAAGAAAAAAAAAAGAAAATGCACAGTAAAAATGTTACAAAATATACATAAATCGATTTAATAACAAATACATAAGCATGTACATACATACATACATATGCATATTTTTTCTTCTTTTCATTTGCTTGTTTTGTGTAATGGAAACAGTTGTTAAGGAATAAAAACCTTTTGAAATAGTATTCGTAAAAGAGAAATAACACGTGACATTGGAAATTTACAATGCATCATAGCACTTGGTAACGGCAAAATTGACACAAACACCAGTACACAAAAATGTTTGAATGTGTGTATGTTGATTCATATCCACAAATGTTTATCTACGAGTGCCTCTTTGAGCTACGACTGATGATAATGGTGGCTTAAAGAAGCAGATTGCTTTTATTGCAATTATTAGCTGGTAGTTTTAATAGTATTAGTCGTAATTACAACAGTAGATCCAACTTGCTTATATTCAGTCTGCCAGCCACCAGATCCAGTGTTAGCGATTGTATTCACACAGTTAGAATTGCATTTCCCACAAAAACCACGAAGGGTTCATGGAAAACCCGAATAAATGTATAATACATACGCTATATACATACATACATACATGCTAAATAACACAAACTGCGTTCATATTCGCATACAAATAAATGAGAAAGATGGGTAAAAGAATCAAAAAGAAAATTGTGTGTAAAAATTTAATGGATTCTCTTTAGATAGGAAAACAAACAAAAATAAATGCTAAAAATAGAAGTAATAGAATAAATTAAAAACAATCAAATGATAAAAGAAAAACCAAAAAGCGAAAGAGATTGCTTTAAGAAAAAATATTAGAGTAAATAATGTGATAAAGATTAGGTATAATGAAGAGTATTTTATTTTAATATAAAAAATGATTAATATGCCTACATACAGATGTATGTACATACATATATGTATATGTATGTGGATTTAAAAAACATTTTAGTTATTGCCTTCACGTTTCACATTGGTTTGTTTTATAAGAGAGTTACAAAATAAGTTGGGGCCTAGAGATGACCTCGAGTGGGTGCTATCGGTAAAACAATATGTATCGACATAAAAAACTTTATACAATTTTAAAGACTTGCTTAAAGCTACTCCAAAGGTTACACTTTTTTTACATTAAAAACTTTCAAAACAAATATCACAAGTTAATTTAACAAACAAAAAATACTTAGAATCAAATTTAATGCCACAAAAAGGTCATTGTCTTATAGAAGCTGCTAAAAAGGGACAAAATATTTTTTCTTGGCATCATTAGTTAAGTAAGGTAAGAAGTTGCTGACAAATTTTGGCAAGTAGGAACACAGTACTTATGATTAAAACTGTTATTCATTTATGAACCCATTTTTAACCAAAAGGATTGAACTGTTTTACAAATTCACATACTTACATATGTTGATGTTAGCTTAAATATAAACATGTTTCTAAAGAAATTTTACATACACATGTACATAGAAATTACCATACATATGTATGCCAAGGCCGAAAGAATTTGGCCAAATTATTACATATGTATGTATTTTGTTTTTTAATGCGGTATATTTAGGCGCACAAACAGCTGGAAAGCAAATAAAGGTATTTTTGGTTCTTTCCAATGAGGTTTTTGTTATGTACTCATGCTATTGAAATTCAATTAAATGCTTTATAAAGTACTAGGCCATTGTAATTACTTTAAGTGTTGGTTAACAAAGTTTGCTTCTATTATTTTAACATACATACAGATATAAATACTGTTTTAATCGTCGAACTTGATATACATATGTATGTACATATTTTAAGCAGTGCACAAAAATAAAATTGCTAGAATGCTAAACCCAGATCCAGTAAGAATCTTATGTATTTTGTGTGTGTACCGTGTTAGATGAAACGAACTCCTCCAATTCATAAATGGGAATGGTTAATTAGCAGTCACCACCTAAATTTAATTGTAGCCGAATGTGTTAAATTTTCAAGAGATGACTAACTACTATTCGGCAGCAATTTTTAGCAATTTTGAACATGAGTTCCACAAAAATGTGTACTATATTCTAATGACGGAAAAAGTATATATTTTAACTTTCCGCAAATATTCGTTTTCCTATAAAATAATAATAAATATAATAATTGATTATTAAAACAACTCAGTGCATTCATCTTATAATGCAAGGTTTTAATAAAGAAAGTTAAAAGTTATATTAACAAATTTAAATTGAACATATGTATGTACAATCTTATGTAGTTTTGAATGCAAATGATTTGGGTACGGATGTATGTATGTGTGCAAGTATTTATGTATATTATTCATTACGAATAAAAAGTACTAGATTAACTTTCTTTTTACTTGTTTTGCTTTTTCCCACATCAGTGTAGTTAATTAGTGAACATATATGTATATGTGCATACTTATGTATCCAATTAGATATTTGCAAATTTTTATAAACTAAAGGATATGTATCTACATATAGATTGCGAGGAAAATATGTAACTAAGTCAACAGCCACAATCATAAATTCATGTGTTATTCTACATTTAAAGTAGAGTAGAAGGTATGTATGTATGTATATTATATGTACTATGTATACTAAACAAAGTTGTTCATTAATAATTTTCAAAGATTTTTGTTTAATAATGAATAGTAAATATGTAGTAGGTTTTTGAATACGGCCGTTAGTTGTTTCGGTCTAGATTTAGCCCTTAGAAAAAAAGGAATAAAGTATCAACTTCTTATCCTTTTTCGTCGTTTTTACTTTTGTTCGTTTTCCCAGCAAGTGTTATTAACGTTACTCAAAGCTATAGTTACGCCTTAATTCAGTTTTGTTTATCTAAAGGTTAATAACTGACATCAGTCGTTTTTCATAAGATTACACGTTGAGTATCACAAGAGTTGGCTTCTCTAACACAAAATTTCTGCAAGCACGCAGTGTATACCCATCATCATTCATCTTAGTATCTAAAGTCGAACTTTAAAATGGCAAGTGTCTACTGAGTAGAAATTACATTCTTATTTGCTAATGTCTTTTATTATTATTGGCGAAATTTTCTTCTACATACTTTTGATCTGATTTCATTTATTCTTATGCATTTCTACATACATACATACATATGTATGTGTATAGTTTTTCAATGAAATATCCTTAAAACACTTATTTTAGGCTTATCTCGACATAAGCTGTTATGATAAAGCACCAGAGATATTCACACACATAAACACGCAGAAATACTTTGACAGAAATGGCAGCGTACTAAAAGTAAAATTTAATAAACAAAGATGGCAACACCGCTCTCAAGAATAAGTCATCGGCAAACTTGCATAGAAAATTACGTCATCGCGTCTTCAATATACGAAAAATTATTTCGGTGAATGAAAAATCTGAGATATAATTTAATTCGACAAAATCTTGTTCACAATTAAACTGAATTACATGTTTGCAACATGTATTCCAATTCCATACTACATTTATTAAGAAATAAGTGATACAATATTTTGCACAAATTCCGGTATTCTAACACTTTTTCTTAATACAGCATTCTTTTTTAGTAATCGTTTATCTCTTTCTAGACGCTATTCCATTTTGTGTAAGAACGAAATAGTAAATTTTTCTACGATTTTAATTATAATTTGCAATTTCTTCTTTCGCATCTACGCTTAATATTTTTACAATATTTTTCTTATTAATTCTGTACTCACCCAGTTATAATTTCCTAAAAGCACAACTATATTAATATACTTTTGAATAACTCTCTAAAATAATTGTTTTCACACGCAAAATTATTCCTCAGCACAGACGTAATTACTGCAAAAAAGAAGACGATATACAAATCACTATTGCCAATTCGCGGGTTTTCGCTTAATCTAGCGGTTTTTGAGGGACAATCATGGTAAAACCTGAATTTGAGTAGTAAGCGGCGATTTTGTATACATTTAACGGGATGTTTTTTTCATATGTACGATATACTGACATACACATAACTCATTCCAATTTTAGAGCTGAGTGGTAATATTCATTTAACTAAATATATACCGATAATCATCATATAGTTTTAAATAACAGCTGATTGTTATTAGCATGTCCTTTTTCTCTACAAATATTTTACAGTCACAATTTTTAATTTTTGTGAACTTTGACAATCAGTATGCGTTAAACTCTTGAAATAAAAATTTTGTCGAGTAAATAGAAAGTGCTTTGAATTTGTATTTTAAACTATTTTTCCATGTTTCCCGGTATTAATAAATTTTAAGTTTTGGTGCTTACATTTTGAGGGATTTCTCTGTATAGAGTTGGCAACAGTTATGCGAGCACACCTTTTTGAACAGTGCTGTTAAGCTTCTGAAAAATATGCACAAAATGTCGATTTTGTTTTTCAATAAAAAATATTTTAGGTTATCAATATCTAAGTATTTATTTAACTAAATTCAATATAAGAACAATTACGTAAATACATATATACTAATACATATTAAGTAAGAAGCAAAAATTCCTAAATTAGATATTAAGAATATTAAATAAATTTTGTAGAGTAGAAATATTTTTTTTTATATTGTCCCAACATTTCTGGGTCGTGAAGGGCACTTTTAACATTTTACTTCATGCATTAGTATCAGTTAAAAATCGTGAAATATCTGTTAGATAATATAACTAGTTTAAATTTTCCCTCGTAGAATAATTCAATTGTGAAAGCTGTCTAGTAAAATACGTATATCAGAGTTGTTAAAAATTCATTGCGCACGTTCAGTCTTCTATTGCTAACATAATTGTAAGATTTTTCTCACAAGTTTTATTTTCTAACACAATAGTTTTGCAAATATTATGAGATTTAAGTAGTGAAAATTTCCATAAAAAATATATTTTTAAATAAAAAAAATTTTGCTTATAAATGCAACTCTCTAAAATTAGCAGAGACATGTGTATGCATGTAGTAGCAACGATCCCGCCAAAATTGACGTTAACTATTCCGCCACTTCTAAGTACATGTATTAAGTGCAGTGCAGTGACTGCGCCATTCAATTGGAAAACGCTGAGCTGAAAGCATATAACGAAATTATTAAAATAGATACCATATATTTATGTACATATAAATAAAAATAATACAATTATAAAATGATGGCTGGCAAAGAAAACATTGTTGACAATATGGATAAATTTTCCTTAAAGGTATTTGTCTCTTATTTTTATTTTAATAGCAATGGATGTTAAATTATTGTTGATTGCATTTAGAGTCCTCGTAAAATCCTCACTGCCGTTAATACGGCTAATGTACGAAAAATGTCGATTGGTGATGACATACAAACGATTGGAAAAAACCAAGATATTATTAAAGAGTCAAATGTCGAGTCTAACCAAAATGGTGCAGGCACTTCATTGGCAAATAAAGCGCCGGTGCGATTTGACCCTAGTATAGAACCATTGCTAAAAGAAAACCCAAGGCGTTTTGTAATATTTCCCATACAATATCTGGATGTTTGGCAAATGTACAAAAAGGTAATTGATAAAAAATTCTAAATCTCAGTCGTGTTACATTATTTCTGCGGTCGCGTGCTGACGTACATAGTATTTCTTGTGTTAAGAAACAAGAAAAACGCGGGAAATGTTGACTTTTAATAAAAGAGTTAGTACGGTGTTAGTCATTCGCAAACAATATTTTAATTTTTTAAGTAAACTGCTCGTTGATTTTGGCGGTTCTTTTAATCTTAATTAACTTGTGACGCCCATTTAAGAATTTTTATGAATCAAAGTTTTGAAGTGAAATTTATTTTACTGTAATTTTGTTAAACATTTCGTTACATTCTTACGGAATATTGTGTGAGTGAAGAGGTACCATTTGATAGGAGTTTAAGGTTGTAAAAGGACGTTGTTCCTTATCAAGTAAAAAAATATTTTTTATTTAAAATTTTTTTAATTCCTTGCTTTATGTAGTACTAAGTAGATAAACCCAAATTTTACAAGAAAGATCCTGTTGGGAGAAACTAATATATACATATTTATGTATGCGTGGATACACATGCTAAGACTCCCAGCTATTGGTAAAGAAACCCAAATTAAAAAACGTTTTTGTTATTTATTAGTGCCAGTTTGTAATAAAATAAAAAACTCGTTGAACATTCCTCTTTGGTAAATACCGCCGCCCTATAAACAGCAGGTGGTTAAAATGCCCATAATAGAACATGTTTTGCAATAGCTCTGCATGAATAATTGATAACACGCAGGTAGGTTCGTCTCGTATCGCTCTGCACATTCGGTAATGCTTTAGGTAATATTTACTCTCGATTTATTCTACAGTTAAATGAATACTTTTTAAAACAATCGACAATATTGGCTCAAACATACTTTATTCCTATGAATATACGTATACTCCTATGAATGTATGTATAAATTATATAATTTGCAACCTATGTAAATATATTTTTGAAATACATATAAGGAGAATTTTCTCAGACTTCTTAAAAACAATTTAATAATTTGTATTAAATTCTCAGGCTGAAGCATCTTTCTGGACGGTTGAAGAGGTGGATTTGTCGAAAGATAATTCCGACTGGGAAAAACTCACCGACAATGAACGGCATTTCATCTCACATGTGTTGGCATTCTTTGCTGCCTCCGATGGCATTGTTAACGAAAATCTCGTTGAGCGTTTCTCCCAAGAAGTACAAATTACAGAGGCTCGTTGTTTCTATGGCTTCCAAATTGCTATGGAAAATGTACACTCAGAAATGTATAGTATTTTAATTGACAGTTATATTAAAGATCGCGATCAACGTGATTACCTTTTCAATGCTATTGAGACTATGCCAGCAGTTAAGCGTAAAGCAGATTGGGCTCTGTCATGGATTTCCTCAAAGTCGGCTAATTTTGGTGAACGTATTATTGCTTTTGCTGCCGTGGAGGGCATCTTTTTCAGTGGCAGTTTTGCTTCGATATTTTGGCTTAAGAAACGGGGTCTTATGCCGGGTCTTACTTTCTCCAATGAACTAATTTCCCGCGATGAAGGTTTGCATTGCGATTTTGCTGTGTTGATGTTTAAGCATTTAGTACAACGGCCCAGTCGTGAAAGGATTGTAGAAATAATATCGGAAGCTGTTAAAATAGAACAAGAGTTTTTGACAGACGCTTTGCCAGTTAATTTAATCGGTATGAATTGTAAATTGATGTCGGAATATATTGAGTTTGTAGCTGACCGTTTGCTGGTAGAACTGGAAGTGGGCAAAGTAAGCTGCTGTATTTCGCAAAATTTTTACAACAATTTCGCTTATTTCTTTTTTTTTTTTAGATTTACAACACCAAAAATCCTTTCCCCTTCATGGAAATGATATCTTTAGATGGTAAAACAAATTTCTTTGAACGTAAAGTTGGTGAATACCAGAAAATGGGTGTTACTTCACAACGATTAGACAATGTCTTTACGTTGGATGCTGATTTTTGATTGAACCGCTACAGAATAACATAAATCTCCAGCAGCTGCAAAAGCCTTAACTGTTTTCAAAGCATTCGTTTACTAGTTTAGTTGTATATTTTCTCTATTTTAAGATCACTTGTCATGACTCATTTGTTTTATTTTTCATATATTAATATTCAATAACTTTATTTCTACACTTTTCCTATTGAAGAAATGTTTTGTTTTTCGTTCAAACTAATAACAAAGCATTCAAATTGTTATTGATTTCAAACCAAATTTCAGAACGAAAATGTTTAATCCCTCAATTCCAAATTATTTACATTTATAATTATATATATATTTTTTTGAAGCGCAAAAGACATTTTCTGTTCGTTTGCTTGACTTGACTAATGTTTTTTATTTTAATTTTCATTGTATATTCATACATATTTTACTTCTCTGTGAAATTTTTTCAACAAATAGTATATAAATATATTGTACCTTCAATTAATATTTTACAAAAATGATTTATTGAGTTTCTATTTACTATCTTTCCGAAACAAAAAAGCCTAACCTTCAACACAATGTGTTGAATAAGTAACAGCATCGAACGAAAACAGTGTGAAGGAAACGAGCTTATTACACCTGCCGAAAATTCCAAGAGTTTGCAATAATTAAAAATATAACATTTTTTTATACATGATCAGATTTGGGAATTTAGCAGTCAAGAGTTACATCTCACTAACGTGCCCAAAGCTCGATGGAGTTTTCCTTGCTTTTAGAATAGAATGGTTTTTCTTTCGCATACGATTGTTCGAAAAGCCATTTTCTCTCTGAAATCGCAAACAAAAATCTCTATGGATAAAATTTTTTCGTTTCAACCATTTCCTTTGCGCTTCAGCCACAAAATCTTGTACAATACATTTCGGTTCTTAAATCGCCAAGTTGCGCCAAATTACGGAAAAGGTTTTATGATTTTTGCTGTTAGCCTGGTTGTGTCTTATAAAAAAAGTCGAAGTTGTTATCACTCCCAATTTTCATTTCTTAATGGACTGAAGATGGAATGCACGCAGTATGCAGTCAATTAGCAGTACCGTGTTACCTGATGCTGAATAGAACTTAACGCTTCGTTGCAAAAAGTGTGGGTGCGTCTACACCAAAACGCCTAAAATTGGTCGTAGCTTAAAGCCTATCACATGTAATATTAAATTACATTATTGGCACCTTTCAAACGCCCATTAGTCTGCATAAAACCATAAGATGGTAAAAATAATATTTTATGTTTTCTTGGTTTTAATATATTGAAAAGTAGATTTTGGAAGAGACGGGGGTTTCGATCGTTAAACTATTAAATTTTGTACTGTTTTTGCGGGCAAATTATGAGAAAATTACCTAAGTATTACCTATTTATACATTCTGTAACTCTCTGGATATCGATAACTTTTTGCGTCTTAGCTATACTTGATATTTGTATGTATGTATGTACATAGTATATACAAAACGAATAAATTATGCTGAAATCTTTTATTAGTAATAAAGATTTGCATTATTTTTTCTTAGAAATTAAAAACAAATAGATTTTAGTTTTTTAAGAGAATAAAAGCTAAATTTTTCTCTTAACGAAATAAGCTTCAAAATGTGCCACATTAAAATGACATTGAAAAAGCCCTTAAAACGTGCCTAAAAATAAGCACGTGAATACAAGTTTCGTTTGCGTTATCAGCAATACGCACAACACTATTGGCATTTGCAGTACAAATTTGCCAATTTTGTTGGTGGACTATTTACGATGCACAATTACAGAAAGTACAATTTAGCACGCTTTGATATTTTAAGCTAAACATGTACATACATACATACATATACAATTAACATGCTGCTCTTTACAGCCCCCCATTTTTTGCACTTTAAAGCGTTTTTTGCGTTGGTGAATTGTTTTGGTGTAATTGAAACCGAATCGAACTGTTTTCATTTACATATATTCTTTTTTATTTGTGCAAATTTTAGTGGTTTTGCCCGATTTAGGTAATTTTAAATTGTACACTATAGACTGATATAATACTTCGTGTTTGCTATTTTTAAAATTCTAATGCTACTGACTTTGGTTTAAGCTGCCAGGTTTGCTCCCCAACTTTAGGAACGTGCTCTTTTTTCTGCAGTGTCCGTTTGCCACTAATTTTACTTTACAATGTACTGAGTTTAATTTCGGCAAGAATATATTTCTTACAATTATAATTCTATAATTGTATTGAATGACATTTTGGTTTGTTTTTTTTTTAGTTTTAGTTTTTATTGTATTCCACAACAGAGACGTCCTATAAATGGACGGCTCCATAATAGTAAAAATGTCCATAACTGGACATCTGCACTAAACCGGTTAAGTTTTGTACATCCAATACAGAAATTAAAATAAAAAAATGTATAACTCTCTTCTAAGCGTTCACCGCTAATAACCGGACAAAACTACGTTTACGGTGAGGGGAGGTTTCTGTGATATGCAGCACACAATTTGTCAAACTTTGCAAAACAAAACTTAAAAGAAAATTGAAAACACTCTTTCAAAGTAAACGTTGCCTGTTTATGAACTAAGGACAAGGAAATTTTTTATTTACAAGGAATGGTACAAAATAAATTTTAGTAATAAAATTTTGAAAATTTTATATAAAATACCGTTTTTTAGGGTATGAGTATAGTTTTCTGCATAACTGTATATATAGTTTTTAGACCGTTATAACCATAAATGCTTAAAAAAGGTTGGAAACAGGTCTTTTACGAAACGAGAGAAATAAAATTTGAAATCAGTAAATCAACGAGAACAAGAATATATGAAGCGTAAGAACCGTTTCAAATCAAAATTGTAACATTGGTAGAACTCTATTTAATTTGTTATATTTTATTTTTGCCTATGTATGTACATATGTATGTATGTATTTGTAATTTTCGATTGTACTTTTGAGGTGCCGAATGTACGTACCAATCGATTACAACTGCCACAAGGCTTATCATTTCTGTTACCATTACGAGTATAAGCAAATACAAAAATGCCGGCTATTAACATTATTATAACACATACAGACATACATACATACATAGATACAGTCATGTGCACATGTGTGCATGCAAAAGCTTAATATTTGATAAGAGATACCGACCCACCACTTACGAATTTACTTTTTTTTCGCTCTTAAAACTATTCACATGAAACAACAAAGTATTTGTGTGTTGGTGTTTCCACTTAAAACAAGAGGACATATTCCAAACGTCAGTTTATTAAATGCAGTGAAACAGAGCAAAGGTATTACAGAAAACTTGTGAACACAGAAATTTTACAAAATAAATGTAGAAACAAACCACAACACAATAGTAAAAAATAAATAAAATTAGACACAACAACGTGCTGCGCAAACTTCAACAATAAATTAAATAAAAAGTGTTCCTGCTTTTTAGTAACCAATAATTGTTTTTGAATAAAATAAAACTTATGTAACAGTTGTATAATTGCATACAAATATTAGCTAATTCAGGTAATTTCAAAATGGACTTGATGATTAATGGCTATTTGAAAGTAGAACATACATATGTATCTACATATGTACATATGTGTGTGTGTGTGTGGGTACATACATATGTATGTAGTACGTATAAAAATGTTTTCGTTTCGAGTTTATAACATGCAAGCAAAGTGAGTTATTGTTTTAAAGTAGATAAAAAAAAGTAATACATACACACATACATATGTATGTATGTACACATGTATTTATTTGGATAAAAAATGTATTAAAAAAATACTTCTTAATTACAAAAGCACCGTAAAGTAGTTAAAACAGTTTTTAATTGGTTGTAGTATTGCAAGATTGTCGCACTTGATTTAAGAATTTTAAGTGCTGACATTATGCTTAAGTAATTGTTTACCAACAGCCCTCAAAAGTATGCATTGATTTTTTGTATCTTTGATAACCTCGAAGTATGCAAGGCCTGCCAGCCAGCCTATTTTTCTCAAAGTTTATTATATGAGACGTAGTTGTGGTTGTGCATGTGTGTGCCAGTGTTAATGCTGCTTGTGAGTGGTGCTATACCAAAACAAATTCACTTGCTCAGGTTAACATGAGGCAAACATGTATGTAATTTAATGTTTCGTTTGCAGGCAAAAACCAACTATTTTATGAAATTTTTTTTTTGATTCTCCACCCTTTTAAATAGTCAAGTTTTTTTTCTACTTTGAAAACACATATGGACATACATAATAGTTTTTTAAGGAGGGCTGTGTGTACACTTTTTTCAATCAATACTCAAGACAAGAAAATGCTGCCAAAAAACACTATCAAGACGACTTCACAATAGATGAAATTTAGAGCGCAGCTGAGTGATATTTTTATGTTTTACGAATATTTAACAAAAACAAAATACGTACCTGAGATTTTGCTGAGTTTTGTTGTGGTTATTCTGGCGACTTTTTACCTGCTGTGAATTCTTGTAGAACACTGGTTTTTTTATTATCTTTTGTAAGCAAAAGTCACAAGTATTATGTATTTTTTGGAATTACATTATACCAGGTGGGGTTTAAAACGGATATTTACTGCGTTAGAGTTGTAAACCACCATGTTTTAAATGTGCTTTATTGTGTAAGGAGAACGTGTTGTGTCAAACCCGTTCTTGTATTTTGATTTTCCCCTGGTTTTTGCGGGTTGACATATCTGGCGTACTTTAAGAACAGCACTGCTCGTTTTTTTTTGCGGAATGGTTTTTGGACTTATAGTAAAATATAGTGCCTGATTGGGCATTTTGTACAGCACCAAAGGGGTTTCTTTGCTAAAGCTGATCGTCGGTGCTCCGTCTGTTGGTTCTTTTTTTCCAAACTAAAGCGTTTGCCAGCTTTTGTCCAGAATACTTCCGAATATTTTAAGTTTCTTTGTCGCATTTTAGTAAGACACCTTGATGTGCGTATCGTTTTTTCATATACAGAGATACATAAGTTTGTACTAATTGTACTGTTTACTAATATTGTCTCAAATCGAAATAAAAGTATGAAGGTGAAACAGAACTCGTCCAGCCAAGCACCATAAAAGAATATGAAGAACACCCGGTGCCTATATTCATACGCTTGTATGTACATATGTATGTCTTTCTGCTGTATTTATCTTGCTGTTTTCTAGTGAGGTAAGGATTGTGACTATAGGCATTTAGTATATAGTATGTACATACATATATACATTCATTTGTCATATTTTTGTTCATTTTTTACAAATCATTAAATCAAATAATGACACGTATTGTCTATTGGCGCATTTTGTTTCGCAATTGTGTTTCTTGTGTATTATTAAAAGACACCTGCCTAATACATACTATACTATGGTTATTTCTTTTGTAACTTGAAAGCATGATTTGTCACACCTATAGAAGTTTTAGGAATTCCAAGTTGGAAATTTCTAAAATCGCTTTGTAACGTCTTCCAGGAACTACAGTTTGCCTCTAAGAGCATACGTTTCTGTTTCCACGAATTTCCAGCCAGTGCGAAAGGCAAATTTTTTTTGCATTGTCTATTCTACGAATTAATAAGTGTTTACTTTTCCGTAACACAAATGGCGATATTTTGAAACAGATCTGTAGTGAACTGCCCAAACGCGCACTAATCGTGGTAAAATATTTCAATCTAAAATACACAATATTAAAATTTTAAGTAAAATGTGTTAAGTAAAAATTATTTATTTTCATGATATTATTGAGGCTTTGGGGCACATCCTTCCTTATACAATTGTAGTGTCTCTTCGTCCATTTTGTCGTTTTCTTTGGGCGGTTTATAGTCCTTAACATGATCTACCCGCAGGCTGCGGCCCAATATTTTAATACCATTGAGATTGTCAACAGCTAAAATTGTTGAACGTTGATCTTCGTAACATATGAAACAAAATCCTTTGGACTTTCCAGAATCTTTATCGCGTATTAAGTTTATGTTCACAATTTCGCCGTATTGTGAAAATACGCAAACAATATCACCTTCGGTCAAATTATATGGAAAACCGCCAACAAATATCCAGGCTGAGTCTCGGTACATATCATGCCATGAACCCTTGCCCTTTGTGCCCTTCAGCTCCAGTTCGCTCAGCTTTAGGACATTTTTCATATTCGTTAATGGATTCATTGTTAAGAACAGTAAATTTTATTTATACCAGGTCTTAGGAAATGTGCGTCTAATATTTTGGCTAAAAAGATCTAGATAAAAAGCAAAAAAAAAAATAACTAAATTATGTTTAATTTAATTTCGTTAGGAAAAATGTCTGACAGTGTTGCCGATATTCCCAAAATATCTAAAGAAATGATATTGTATTAATTTGACATTGATTTGGGTAGATTAAATAATTTTATAAACCATCGGCTTAATTTCCGCGACAAATTGCAAAGTTACAGGAATATAATATTTTGCGTTATCCAGTGTTTTTTGTATTTATTTTATTTTATATATTATAATAACTTTAATAACTTCACATTACGATTATAATCGTTAATTCAAATTGAAAATATTTGTAACACAAAATTCCTTTTCTATTTGTCGAAATGAATTTACGCCCATTGACGTTCAGAAAAAACACAAAACAAAAACATAAAACTGAATTGTTTGAAACAAAATAAACAATTGGCAAAACTCACGATAGTTTTTATTCTATATAAAATTAAGTGACATACTTACAGACAATCATATCGTCATATAAAGTATCAAAGACCATTTAGGTAATTTTTACGGCAAAAGCAAAATACCTTAAAAATTAAAATTTATTTCATTTTTTATAGCCTTTCGAATTTTGTTAATAAAGTCGGCATTTTTGAACATACAAATACGTACAAATAAAATTTTCTGCTTGCGTATCTATAGCGTTTTGGCTTTTAGCTGGCGATATGCATTTACATTGTGTACGATTTTTTGTTTTTCGAATGCAGTATCTATTTATTACAAAATTCCCCAGTCGGAAATTAATTCGTATACAAATATGTGACAGAGGTAAACACATCAGACAGCAGCGCCACTTACACATAAATCTTATTGCATCAACTTTAAAGAAGTTATTTTTAAATATGTAGTATGTAGATTAGGTAAATGTTATAACTAATTTTTGGGTGCACGCGGAAATTTCCAACAGCAAGATTTGTAGTGAGTGTGAAATCTCAAATATGTATATATTTTGTTGTTGTTAAATATTTATAAAACGTCGAAAAAAATGTTAACCCTTCGTCCGTTGACCACTAAAAACGTCAGCAAAAAAACCTTCACTTCACTAAAAATGTTAGTATGTTAAAAAAAAAATTGGCATTTTAGTGATACGGAGGCCATAGTCGAGTGTAAAAGCCAAATATTTTGCTAAAGAGCTTTAGCGAAAGTAAGTAGAGACTGTGCACAGAGCACACAGACGTGAAAATGTCATGTTTAAATTTGGATTAAGGATTTTTCAGTCTCAGTAAGATCGCACCAGAACTTTTTGTCTGAGAAAGATTTGCACAACTACACAATTACGTTTACTATCACTTTTACGTAACGTTTCACTTCGCAACATTGTTTTAAGTCAATCAAAGCCAAACCTAAAGAGAAAATAGAATTCTCTTTAGTGTGCGAGTATGTTTTGAATTATTTAAAATAAATTGCTATAAAGTTTTCATGCGAATAATGCAAGAATAAGCATCTGTCTATTCTTATTACACAGTATAAATGTATGTATGTATGTGGTTAATTGTTATTGCACAGCACATTCTACATATCGCCATCTTAAAAGCAAATAACTGTTTAGATTATTTCATAATGCACTTGATGACACTTCATTTCTAGACCAGAAATGAAAATAGAATATGAAAATAGATTTTTTTAAATTAAATTATTTATGTTGATATTAAATTTATATAAATATAAAATTAGTGTTGATTGGGATTGATGTGGAGAGAATGTGGCTTACGTTGTTGGAAAGAGTTTTGTTGCGTAGTTGACTATGTGTTAGGACAGTGTGTCCCATTCTCAGTATCGAAAAATGTAAATTAGTTTGTGAAAAGTCTGCACGATGAAATTCTTTAGGCTTGTTGTTTTTATTTCAGGTTTAAGCTTATTTATTATTGTACATTGGATGTCACTTTTGTTAAATAGATGGATCAGTAATTATGGGTGAAAGGCAGCCGAAGTCATTTAATTAAATTATACCTTAATATATTATCAATACTTATGTATATGTACATACATGCTTACATACACACATAGTGTATACATATGTACTTATGTACATACACACATATGTATGTATAGACGGGTATATTTCATATTTGTTGAAGTTTATTTTCTAAACTTTTGACAAGTAAAGCTGGTTTTTTGTATCTTCAGCAACGATATCAATGTATGTATGTATGTATGTATGTATGTCTGTAAGTTGTTCTTTTTAATAGCAAAAAAAACCAATAAAGTTAAATCAGCCTTGTTTTAGCCCATTAGTCATTTGTTTACTGTGTGTTTTTTTTCATAAAACTATAGTCTATCAAATGTTAATGTTATCCGTACACACATACATACATACATACGAAAACATTTGAATGCGTTCGTAGATGAGTGCTGTCGTTATCAAATAACACTTCTGCAACTGTAGACTTTGTAAAATTTATTTAGCCATTTATTTTTCTTCAATTTTTTTCTGTGTTAAATTAAGATTGTTATTATTTACAACAAACTTGTGCTCATATTTCAAAAAAAAAAAGTGTTCAAAAAACAGAAACTAAAGTAAAAGAAAGTTTATTGAAAAAGTTTTGAAAAATAGTAGATAAATATAAAAAAAAAAATTATGATCTTTCATATTTCATTGCACACAAAAATCGTTAAGAATTTAACGATTCTTTCACTGGAGAATCTATTAAAATTGGCTTAGGCTTTGAAAAATCGTATCACACAAAATGGTTACAAGAACATGCACGAGTATTTCTTAAATTGGAGTTGGATTTATTGTAGCAGGTTTTTAGCAGACATTCCAAAATATTTATATTTACATACATATAACAAATTTAGATAATACAATATAATAACTGGAAGAATACATTATTTCATTCTCCGTTACTTGCTGAAAAATGCATCTCTAGAAAAATGCATCCATAAAAAAACATACATAATCAAAAAATAGCACAAATATGTAAAAACATCTAACATCATACATTACATCTCTAAAACGAATTCAAAGCGCCGTTAACACAAGCGAATTCAACGAAATCCCAGCTGTGTATTTTGTTTGTGTTAAATATATGTACATATGTATGTGAAATGTCACAATTCCAAAATTTTTCTGTTGAAATTTTGGAATTTGAGGAAAACCTCAATTCCACATGTTGTGAGACATATTTAACAGATCTCAGGATTTTGTGTGACGGTAGTTTCGTACCTTGACGCTGTTATGAGATTTTGCGAAATGCCAATTTACACAAAAACCGTTACCCTACTATGGAATTGTGTAACTGAGGGCCGTTATGAGAAAATAAAGTTTTTCCTTTTCTTGTCCCTTGTTTATTTTATAATTGACAATAAAGGTACATTACATTCGCATAGAACGTCCACTTAGGCTAACGTACTTACGTGCGTTTTTCAGCATACCAGAACAATGCAAACGCTTACCGAAATTAACTCTCACGTTGCCGGAACGCTGCAATCTGTATAAAATAGATTTCTACGGCGCCGTTAAGTGACACACGTAAGCCAGTGCTGGCCCTCATATGAATTAAATACCAATGCGGCACATTTGCTCATTTTCGGTAGTTTTGAATTGTTATCATTTTGGTTCATAAAAGTAATAATTGACTAATTATAATACTAGTTTTAATAATAAAAATGATAATAATAAAAATAATGATAACAATAAAAATAATTATAATAATAATAAAAACAACAATTATAATAATTTTAATAAGAAAAATAATATAAGCGTAAGTGTACGTTCGCCTAAATGTACCTTTACACGGAGAAAGTAAAAAAAACAGAGCTGGTGCATCATGAGCTTAAAGAAAATATTTTATTACTTTTTATTGACATCATCATCATCATTAATCATTCTCCTTAATTGCCTGAATTTTACACAGAGAAAGTAAAAAAACAGAGCTGGTGCATCATGAGCTTAAAGAAAATATTTTATTACTTTTTACTGACATCACAAAATGTTATTAAATTTCAGAATTTTGTTTAATTAAGAGAGAATCGCAAAAACCTGTTTGACATACTATATATAAAATATTTAAAACTTCTATTTTTACACAGACACACAGACCCATATTCATATTTAAAGTATCAAATTAATTTAAACTTAATTTACTCTTTTCAGGCGCCGTAGAAACAAAGACGTTCTAACAAAAGTTTTAACTAAATCATGTTATATTCTTTAATGTTTTATTTAACAAATATTCCGCGTTTACATTTATGGGCTTACGCCACCTTAGGATACGTTATATATTATTTACTACAAGTTGTGAAGGTACATACGAATGTGATGCGTTTTATTTAGACAAGCATAAAACCCAACTAATTTCATCATTTATTTCCAGCGTCCCGTGGTGGCATGTGCAGATGGCCCGTTTAAGAATTTTTTATACAACAACATACCGACCCTAGAAATGAAATACTGGCCAACATTTTGGTGTTTTGAAAGTCGGGCGCAAACAGTATTTGCCAGTATTATAAGATCAAAGGCTTTGCCAAAAATTAACTACAGAAGGTAATAAAAGTGAAAAGAAATTTTACTAACATTGTTTACACTGGTGCCAAATTGAGCCGATACAATTAATTCGCTGGCCTTGTTTAAGCCAACACTCGTTGCCGGCATAGAACGCGATGTTCAAAATTGTCAACTCTGCTTTTAGAAGAAGTAACACTTTATAGATAAAAATTAAATGATACTCGTATAAAAAATGTTTTGAGATTATTGGAAATACTTGTAGTTGAAATATATATTTATTATCTTGAACAATTTTCATAGCATGTTTAAGGAATTAAAATCAAGACTTAGTAAAATGGCAAGGAAACTCAATACTCTCAGAGAAGAATCTCGGTATTCTAAGTTCTAAAATGTCTATTTTAAGTACCTACTTTACCCTGTAGTTTGAATATTCTTGGGCTTCTTAAAATATTTAAGTTAAAATTCTTTTATAAACAAATATTTTAAATGTTATTAAATCTATTTACATACACACACATACAATATGTATATTGAGTTTAAATTTATGCTTTTAAATTTTATAAATAGAGAAATTTTTGTTTTGCCGGATGGCGGTGAAGTAGCATTAGATTGGATGGAGGATGGCTGTAGTAAAGATGGACCTTGTGTTATTTTACTGCCCGGTTTAACGGGCGAATCACAAGCGGAATATGTTAAATGTTTAGTATTCGCTGCCCAGCAATCTGGTTTACGTGTTGTGGTCTTCAATAATCGTGGATTGGGCGGCATTGAATTGAAAACGCCGCGTTTGTATTGTGCCTCCAATTGTGAAGATCTTTCGGAGGTTGTACGGCATGTGGCAAAAATGGTGCCCAAAGAAAGATTGGGAGCGGCTGGAATATCAATGGGGGGTTTGATATTAGGCAACTATTTGGTTCGTAAAAGCTTAGAGGCACGCACTTATTTGGCAGCAGCTAAAATTATTTCAGCCCCCTGGGATGTTCACAAGGGTAAGCAAATTAAATTCTCTTTTGTTTAGAACGCAAACAGTTTTGTATAAAACAAATTTAAATTTTCAGGTACTGCCAGTATTGAAAAGCCTATATTAAATAATTTATTGGGTAGACATTTGACCAACAGCCTGTGCAAAACTTTGAAAAGCTGTGAAATTTTTAAGGATGCCGATATCGATATGGAGAAAATTTTAATGGTAAGAAAACACAATTGACACATTCATCCAGAAAATTTGAGTCACGCAAAACTCGCCAATTTTATTTTGCGAAACGCCGATATCTTTAAAAACATTATGAAACTAATTTGAAATTTATTTTTTTTGCAGTGCAAAACTATTAAAGAATTCGATGCTTTATTTACCTCCAAGCAATTCGGTTATGCTCACGTTGATGACTATTATTCAGATGCTACATTGCACAACAAATTGCACTATATTACGGTGCCGTTGTTATGCCTGAGTGCTGCTGATGATCCATTCCAGCCGCTCGAAGCAATACCCATAAAACCAGCCGAAGAAAGTACACATGTGGCCATTGTAGTGACGGCACGCGGCGGTCACATTGGTTTCCTGCAGGGCTGGTGGCCATCATCGAAAGAGGAATATATGGGCCGTTTGTTTGTACAATTTTTCACCACAGCCTTAAGTGATAAAACGGAAGAATTTAAAAAAATAACTAACGAAATGTTTGAAAAATATGATGAACAAAAAAACTTGTTTCCAAGCGTAGAACTTGGCAAAAAGATCGACATGAAAATATCATCGTCCTTTTTAAATTCAGAACAATTAGAGGAGTTGTGTAAGGAAACATAGTTTGTAGATATTTATGTACTTTGTGATAATCAAGATTATGTTATGCCTGTAGTGTTAAAAGTTATTTGTTTCTTGCGATAGTTTCTATTGGAGATCTCAACACAGAAATACATGTGTAGATTAAACAGTTCAATCAATTCTTTGTTGTTACAGAATTGGAAATCTTTTCTAAAACTATTTACAACAGTCCTACCGTTTTGTTGTCATCTATACTAGTAAAATTCAATTAGACATCGAAATATCTACAAGAACAAACCAATTGCGGGAATGTGTTGAGCCGGATTTTTTCTTTTGATTGGATGTAATGTTTTACATAACAAATTTGCATTCTAATAGTATGTCGCTAAAACTAGAAGCGGAAAAAAGAAACGCGTATCCAAAACTCATTATTTCAGAAATGACTTTCAAATCTCGAAAAGCAAAAGTCGTATTGAATTGTATTATCCTTGAAATACTCGTCCAGTTAATAATACAAAGCAATAATTAAAACCTTAATTCCTCTTAAAAATACCTTTTTTAATAATAAGTATGTAAAACATTCTAACAAGTTTTCGATAGTAATTAGTGGTTTTTCCACAACAATGTTCAGAAAAACATTGTATAGGAAGCAAAAAAACCTCTTCAGAATTCATCTATGATTTTGTTTTACAAATATAAGTTTTTACCAATATTTTAAGCACATTTTTAAAATGTTAGAAAATGCGTACACCCTTTATCATAACATAAGTCTCTATATGTAACACTATAAACGTTTTCACGACTCAACTGATATTTATTTAAGTTTGCAGTTCAAATAGGTCATGTCTCTATCTAGAGTAGAAAAACAAAGCGATTTTTAGAAAAAATAACAAAAATTAGACAGTGAAATGTTTAATGTGTCTTAAAACTAATCAACCGATTTTATGGAAATTTTCAACATCTGGGAAGAGCCTTTTTTTATTGTTCATCATTTTTCCCCAGAATCAACTAATCGGCCTACTCATGTATATTTCTATGTATACTACTGCATACATATGTTTTCACCCGTTTTTTAAATATTATAATACTGCCATGGCAATAGCAATGCAACCTTATTTTACATTTTAAATGTTTTTTATTGTCTAACTGATTGTCATTGGGACTTTTGAGGAGACATCGATTTGACAAGTGACGACAATAACGGTTTAAGCACAAGTTCCAAGACCTGCTTGAAATGTACGAAATTATCGGAAACTAACAAAACAATTAACTATTTTTCTAACGCTCTTCTACGTATTCAATACAAGATATTGCGGATGAGAACAAAATATCGACAGAAAATTTATTTTAGATTGCAAAAATCATACATAAATAATTGCCAATTTCTCTTAAAAAAAAACGCAACCAAGCTGTTATTTCTGTGGTTTTCATGAATGAAATTTTGTTTGTTACAAATTTAAAAGATTTTCAAAAGAATTTTTGCAAAATATGTACAAAATGTGATTTTCAGAACCGCACCGCATAATAATTATTTTGGTTTTGCTTTATATTTCTTTGGTATCTGATCATTTAAAGAAATTTTACTAAAAATTTATTGGAATATTGTAAAAAAAAAACTGTTGAAAATTTTTAATGCAGAGACTATAGCTTACAAAATATAACTCTATTTTAGCTTTCCTAAAAATTGTGATTTTAGAACATACGCTATTATTCACGAGAACCGCAGATTTTTAGCATCAATGGGGTAGATGTGTATGCAAACAAGTGAATATCTAGCGATATATACAAGCAAAAATTGATTTTTTACAAACAAAATTGATTTTTAGGCAAGATAAAACGTTTTCTATTCTCTTTCCCTTTTTTTTTAATAATGCAAGATTGATCATACACACATACATATATAGTAATATGTACGTACATATACATACATATATAGACATTTATGAAATTATTTTTAGGCACAGACAAATTATTTATTTATTTTCTTTATTTATACACATACATACATATGTATGTTCGTATGTTTATAAACATATGACTTGTTAAATCAATTGCCCGAAGGAAAATACTTGATTAATAATAAAAATCAAACAAATAAATCAAAGCAAATATACATACATGCATACATATGTTTGGCTGTATGTTTTATTAGTTTTAAATTTGTAAGTAGTTTTAGTAAATATGAATACTTTTGATATTAGACAAATAGTTAAGTTGTTGCCTTTCTTATGCACATATCATTAACAACAAAACTAAGAACATACAAAAATATTATGTGATTTATAAATTTAAGCTTTAAATACTTTTTTTTGTTAACAATGACGCTATTAAAAATGTGTTGATTGTAAAATTTGTGTAAGTTTTAGAACTCCATCCAACAAATTAAACGTTATTTTATAAATAATTAAGTTATTGAGTAGTATGTTACACGTCTGTATGTATGAATCAAACAAAATAAATAGCTTTCTCTTTATAAACATTTAAATGAGTTTTTATATTTCCATTTTTTTCTTATATACAACAAAACATAAAAATATCACCGAATAAGGAAGGGCACGTTTTGTTTTTCGAAAAGGTGCGTAATATGAAAATATTTTTGTAAGCACAACGTAGATCTGAACTTTTCGCATTTCTAGTCAATATTGATGTAAATATTAGTCACAGTTAATTAATTGAGCTTGATGAAAAAAGCAATTTAAAAAAATGTAACTGTGATTGAAACAAATCTAAGTACTACGATGGGATGCTTCTTGTTGGGTAGAAATACACAAATTCTTGCACAAACTGCATTACAGTCAACGAGTGAAATCAAAATGAAGATCTCGTGTGCCTAACCGGAATGAGCTTTATTACAACGATAAAAAGTTAACATTTGGTTTTCTGAACTCTGAAAGTAAAGCATGTGCTTTAATTGGGACTACGAAGTAGCAATTTGGATGCCCTGTGTGTCCATAGTCTTAGAATTTTGTAACCCAGGTAGAAGATGATTCCTTTTGCTCATTCCTCTGCTTTTTTACAAAAAATAAGTCATAGAATTAAAATGCAGACAAAAAAATTTATCGTTTTCTTATTTGTATTAATTTGTAATCAGATGTCTGAGAATTTGTATGAATATGAAATTTATATTTACATAGTACATATGTACATATGTATGTATGCAACGATTCACACGTATTCGAAACGATTTTTTCGTTTTTGATTGTCAGCCTTCATACGTTCCCAAGTATAAAAAAATTACATGTTCTTATTTGTATTTTTTTCTTTGTTTTAAAGCTAAATAAAAAGCAGAAAAAAATTTATTGAAGCAATTAATGGAATATTGACTCCTATGAAATGTCGACATATAGACAGCTGGAAAATACCCAAAAAACAACTACATACATACATATATTTTTTATTAAAAAAAACTTGTTTTAAAAATGTATTTTGCTCTCAAAAGTTATTGCCCCTTTGTGTCTATTTTTTATGTAGTATGTATGCACATATGTATGCATTTCTTGTTGAATTGGCAAACTTAAAAACGACTCTGCCTAGTTTTTTGAACGTTATTTTATTAAAATACAGACTATCATATTAAAGTTTACTATTTTTAAACGAATTAAAAACCAAAAATGTTTGCTATTATCGCCACAACAAATTAATATAATATCATCATTAGCAGATATCCTTATGGATTTGTTAAAACTTTCTTTTAATACTCACTTTGTTTTCTTTTTTTTAAATCCAGTTAAATTGGTTATTTACCAGAGATTGGTGTTTATGTACATACATATGTATGTTTAATTGGAGTTGGGCTGATTAAATTTGCTTAGGCCATACAAAAAGTAGGTGCCGTCTTCTACTGAAAACCGTACTCGAATTCCATTTTTGAGGTAGACTTGGAAAGAAAACAAAAATGTAATTCGGAGTGGCTACAGATTTTTAAATTAATTCATATGTTGAATATGCATTAAATCAATACATAACAATAAAATAAACTAAATTATTACCTTAATAACATTCCCAACGTCTAAACAAATTAACCAACTTACAGCTGTAATTAAATTTGACATTCAGTGCGAATTGATATCTTCAGGTATGAAAAACGTAAATTTTAAAGACAGCAATACATTTTGCATGATGTTTGGGCGCAAATGCATTTACTTTTTCATACTGTACGTATTTTTTAAAATTATTCTTAGAACGTTGATTTTATGAACTTTTAAATGGCTGGACCCCAATTAGATAAAGCACTTTTAAAAACAATTTCAAACAAAAACACAAAAAAAAAATTTTAAATTTGATAAATTTTCCAAAGAAAAGGACTAATTTAAACTACGTATGTATGTATGTACCTAAACTTTGTGTAATGCGTTTTTCTTTAAATACGTATGTATGTACATAAGTGCCTGTTATTGACTTAATTGCCCTACCCCAACATTATTAAGCATTAAAGGATTGACGGTTATGGTAAAAATGTTCCAAAAGAATCTAACGGTTTTAGCCATCATGGAATCGTTAGTTTTCATATGAAACTGTGACAAAAGTCAATGAAGCTGTCCTCAAACGTTTGCTAAACATTTAATTGCCTATTTTATTCAAATCAAGGAAATAACTGCATATCTATGTGTGTATAATATAGCAATTTTAATTATTTATTATTCCAAATAAATATGTATGTATAAATAACAAATGGAGAAAATGTTTTTAATTACACTGGAAAACTTAATAGAAAAATTTCAGAAAGGATTTATATAAATATTATGAAATTTTTATACAAAATTTATAAAAGTGCAGATCGCACTAAATTTGGCATATGTTCATTATTAAGTGCAAACAAACGTACAGAGAACTAAATCAAAATATTGCAGTCTTGAAGGTTTATTTGCAAACCACACATTGCTAAAAACTTACACCTTTCTGGCGAAACTGCATCTGAATTGTGCTCTTGTTGCCTTCAGCTTTAAAACTTTAATAATAAACACAACTCAAAACAAGTAAATATTTTGATTTAGTTTTTATTATATTTTGCAAAATATATCTACTATGTATTTAAATTGGTTTGTATAATAAAGTTGTAACATATTTCTTGCGATAACGATGCGTAGCACTAAGAACCATGACACCGTCTTTAATGGATAAGGCATATAAATGATTTAACATAACATGATTTGGTTCGGGTAACAAAGTTGGTTCACACTGTTGCAAATCAGAGAATATTAGATTAAATTCTTTAAAAAATTAAAAAAAATTAAAGCTTACCGACAAAGGAGTATCTTTATTTAAAATAACTTGCAAGAGATGAGGTGGAAGAATGGGTGGACCGGATTGTTTTTCCCATGGTTTAGATTGTGGTACATCTTGTGAATATTCCTTATCAGCGTTGTTAACACAGTTTTCACTATCTTTTGCTAAAGCTTGAAATACCTCAAAGTCCGATTGACGTACGGACACCAAATTTGCTTTTTCACCAGAATCGTTTTCCACGCTTTTCTAAAATTAAATTAACAAAACAAAGATCTTATGAAACGAAAGATATTTATCACGCTAGCTATCTAAATACTGTAAATGCATATGTATATATATGTATGTAGGTATGTATGTATGTATGTATGTATATGCTTGAAATGAAATGATAAAGAAAAGTTAAAATTGTTTTTGTTGTTATCGTTTTGCCGTGGCATTTTAATTGTTTGAATAACAAATAAAAAAATAAAGACAAATTGAAGGCAATGTTTATTTTGTTTAATACCTCCCTTTTTTATCCGCTTGCTTATTAAAGTTATTTTCTTAAACAATTAGCAGTAGATGGCTGAATTGAACCCTGCCAGAACACAGTGGTTAAATTTGATTAATATTGCAACAACACAAACAGGCGAATGTTTGTTTCCGAGATTTAAGTTATCGAAATTTTACGACTTGAACCCTTAAACTAAAAGCAGTGCTTGATTGTTCTTGGTGGTACGTTAAGTTTTAAAAATCTCTAACTGATTTTAATATTCAATATCCATGAAGCAGTTTAGGCGTGACAAGAAAACGAAATAAATATGAATACATATTGTATATCAAATGGCGAAAGACTTTAATGTTTATTATAAAATTAATAATGTATCGTGTACTTAAAATTATGAGGATATATTTTAATACATAATTGAAAACGTTTAATGAATTATGTCAATATATTTTAAAGATTAACACTTTTAATTTAAATTTATCCATTTTTTTTCTTTCTTTCGTAGTTTAAGGTGTAGAAAAACATAAATATGTATGTATGTATTTCACTAAAATTTATTGCTTTTAAGGGGAAAAAATATATTATCAGTTTCATCGGTTCTTCATTATTCTTCAAAGTGTCAATTTAATCAAACGAACGAAGTCACATTCAAAGAATCTGTTACATTCAAATAAACACTACAGTGTAATTAATTAGAAGCATTCTAAAAATTGCATTCCTATAAGAACGAAACGTACTGCCAAACATAATTGTTCAAGAGCAAAATTTGTATTCAACTAAACCACTGTTAATTAATGATATGTTATCATTAGTTGCTCCCATTTTTCCTTGTCTACATGTCAAATTTCTTGTTCTACAGTTAATAGTACTCATCAATTGTTTAGTATGATTGCACAACAAACAAACATTAAAAACTTCATCATCATAAAGACTCGAGCGATTTACATTATAGATGGCAAACAAAATTTTAAATTTGAAAACAAACTCTTCAGAACTGCGTAATAACATACGTAAATATATACATACATATGTATGAATATGAGTAAACAAACTCTACAATTGATTTCGTATAGACACTGAGAACCTCGATTTTCATAAACAATGTTCGAAAAATTTTATGTTATAAATTTATTGGTCAATTAGATGAAACTTTGTTTTCAAATTTAAGATTTTTTTATATATTACTTAAGAGTTTTCCTCTGACACTTTAAAATCCAGATACCCATTTTCTGTATTTAACCATTGCACAGCCACTGTTGAAATACATACTCGTACATACATACATGCATACGTACATTTATCGTATTCATAACAATGAAAATATTTAAACTCGCACTTTGATACTTTTATCGATTTTTTACTATTAAAGAACAATATTTAAGAAAATTGCAGATAAGGCTATTCGTTTTAATTATAAAAGCCAAAAAAAAACTTACCAGTTTTGGATCATGTCTCCATTCGCCATCAACACAAAACTTGTATTGATGATCTCCTTCGGGCAAATCAATTATGGTTACAAAATTGCCATGACTGCGAACCATTGGTATTGGCTTCCATTTGGTAAATGTTCCGGAAATCATTACATTTTGTCCACCACCATCCCAACGCAAAACGGTAGGTAAAGCAGGGTTATGCAAATCCTCGTCATCTTGCAAGTGGTTGTTTTCATTTCCTTCTTTAGCATTAGAATCTTTTCGTTGTGACATTATTTGTCCTGTAATTGATAATGATGATGTTGTAGTACCCTCCGATATAGTACTCGAGCGTTTGCGCGGTTCATTCGAACTAAACTCAGGGTCGACAGCGGTAGTAGTTGTTTGTTGTTGCTGCTGTTCGTTTGTTGTTTTTCCTATTGGCTTCGTATAATAGGGTTCGGATGTTGTTTCGTCGTCTTCTTGTGACGAACCGCCGTGTATAACTGATTCACGCTTTTTATCAAATGTGAATGCCTGGCCACCACTGACAGCTGCAATTCCTTGGGCCGTAGAACCTCCCTCACCTCTAAGGGGTAATTCGCGAAATGGAGAATTTGGTGTAGAGATATCACTTGACTTGTGACGTTCCCTATGCATGCTATTACTGCCAGCATTACCCATTATAATTTATTTTAGTGTTGCAAATTTCTTGTAGATCTTGTTGAACAGAATTATTTATCACAAAGTATTACATATGGACGTTTAAGTTTTTTCAGTAGCAAACTTTTTTGGCACTTTTGATATTCTCTTGGCAGTTTGTATTTCTTAGCACTCCATTAAATTTCTAAAATTATTGTCGTTTTTTAGTGAATTTTCTTAATTACGTTTTGCATTTCAATGTCACTGAGAAAGAAAATTTCTTTTTGTTAAAATTTTACATGGTTTTCTTTTGTCTACCAGTTTTATTATTCAGCACGTTGTTTTCTTTTAATTTTTCTGTATGTAATTACATTATTTACCTTTATTTCTTTTATGACCAACAAAGAAAAGTCAGAAAACAGAACAAAAAAAAAACACGAAATGCAAACAGCTGATGGGGCAATGGGGAAAACAACTATTAATCCTTAGAACATGCGCTAAAAAGAAGAGGAATTTATTTATATAAATAAACGTGCTTTAAGAATTGAAAATATTACTTATTGCACTTAAAAATGCCTATAAATTGCAAGTCAAACTGTGGCAATATAGCTGTATTAAAGGTAATTTTGTGTTAGAAATTCTGATATAATATAATGCATGTAATTTTATATAGCGACCCAAAACAGCGGATGCCTTGTGCAAGGACTGTTTCTTTGCAGCTTTCGAGGCCGAAATTCATCATACCATAACATCTAGCAACTTATTTCGACGTGGGGAAAAGGTTGCTGTTGCTGCCAGTGGAGGCAAAGACTCCACAGTGCTGGCTCACGTGTAAGTAAATGAATGACTTAAACATGCTGCTTCTGTTATAAGACTTTCTTTAGTACTTATATATATACACTACTTATGTACATAATATACAAATATTACATTGGCAAAAATTCAACATTCGCACTCTTGGATAATTTCAGTTTTAATTAATCCATTAAACGCACTTGCAACTTCACCCATAAGGAGGATAATAATATTACAATTTTACTTCTCTTAACAGCTTAAAACTTCTAAACGAACGTCATGATTACGGTTTAGATCTTGTACTTCTCTCTATAGACGAAGGCATAACGGGATATCGTGACGATAGCTTAGAAACGGTTAAACAAAACCGTGATGATTATCAAATACCTTTGAAAATACTTTCGTATGAAGAACTTTATGGTTGGACGATGGATCGCATTGTAGCTCAAATAGGTCGTTCTAATAACTGCACCTTTTGCGGAGTTTTTCGCAGACAAGCCCTGGATCGGGGAGCCAAACTTCTGGAAGTGGATAGCATAGCTACAGGACATAATGCCGACGATATAGCCGAAACGGTATTAATGAATATTTTGCGCGGCGACACAGCACGTTTAAGGAGATGTACCGACATTAAGACTGGAGGCAGCGAAGACTCTATTCCTAGAGTAAAGCCACTGAAATATACCTACGAAAAAGAGATAGTAATGTATGCACATTACAAAAAACTTGTATACTTTTCAACAGAGTGCGTTTTCGCTCCTAATGCATATCGGGGTCATGCACGGGCATTTCTCAAAGATTTAGAAAAAGTCCGACCTTCAGTTATAATGGACATTATTCACTCTGGCGAACAATTGAGATTTAAAGATACTGTTAAGAAACCTGTGAGGGGTGTTTGTGAACGTTGCAGTTTTGTGTCTTCGCAGCAGCCGTGCAAGGCATGCGTGTTGCTAGAAGGTCTTAATCGGGGTTTGCCCAAACTAGGTATAGGTAAAAAATCCAAAGGCGATCGTATGATAGCAAAGCAAGAAAAAGAGTTAGCATTAAGAGAAAAAGCAAATTTAGTAAAAAATGATTTCTAATAAAAATCCAATTATTATTTGTGTTGCTTTTATTTAATTTTGTATTGAATTGCTTTTAAACATTTGTTGTAACATATGGCATGGTTCGTGTTATTTTTTTTCTCTTCCGTAATCCTGTAGCCCCTTCCTTACACAGCACTGCTGCTTATTTAACCTGGTACTTTACAGATAAAACGGTAATGGTAATGCCAGGAACTTTTAGTTTCTGTAATTAAAAAATTAAGAATTAATTTAATAGCTCTTTTTCAAATTTTATATTTGGAAATAATTTTTGAAGTCAGTGCCAACATCTAACCATAATCCAAAACAGATTTAAACAAGACCCCCTAATTTCAAAAAAATATTGAAACAGATTGTCAGCGTTTTAATCATTATTTGGAGTCTGTGAATGGTTTATATAATCATCATTGAATGTTCAAAGTGCAAGCTAATGTTAAAAATATTAGTATAGTGATAAAATTAAAGCTTTAAAATCCATTTGCCTGCACTTCGACAACTTTCAATATATAAAATTGCATTAATTACCTTGCAGCAAATGTTCCTTTATATAACTGGTCAAGTCAGCTGTTAAATGCTGAAAAAAAGAAAATAACCATAAATTCGCAGATCATTTGTTTAATTTTAAATTAACTTCTAAATAATATTAAATTTGTAAATTTTGCAAATGAATATGCTCCGTAAATCTGGACAGCGATTTGGGATTTGCTTGGACAAAATTATATTTGTCTGCGACTTTTTTTTTGTAGCACTTAAAGCAGTTAAATTTCTGTTTATAAGCGACTCAAAATTCGCTTGTGTTGTGTTTAATAAAATATATAAGATATAAATATACTACTTACGCACCACCTCAGCTTACAGGGAAAATGCAACAGCACGTGAGCCATAGAAATCAGGGCTCTGTAAATGAATTTGGCATTAGAACTTTTATGAATTTAATAGTTATGTAACATTAATTTAAGCAAATTTCAGTAAATGTTTTATTAAATCAATAAGAGACTTCATAAGAGATGTCAGAAAATATATTTAACCAATCATCAGTTTAAAAAATTTAAAGCAAGAGTAAAAAAGAAACTTAGTTTTCATGTTATTAAATGTATTACCTTTTAGCTAATTTTTCCTTAAATCATTGGTCTGGCCACTTCTATAACTCTAAAAAAAAAAAAACAATACCAGACATAAGTATGCATTCCTTATTTTTATTTCTAGCTAAAATTATTCAAGTATTGTCAATTTTGCAAATTAATAAATATGCTCCGCAAATCTGTACATCGATTTGGGATTTGCTTGAACAAAATTAAATTTTTCTGCGATTTTTTTTTGTAGCACTTTAAAGCAGTTAAATTTCTGCCTAAAAGCGACTCAAAATTCGCTTGAATTATGTTTAAAATATAATACTAATAAGAGACTGTACTCACCATCTCTGATTACAGGAATGTTGTACCAGTGGGTGTTGCATAGCGAACTCAGGAATTTTCCTGTAAATAAGCATGCCATTAGAATTTTTATAAATTAAAGTTACGCAAAACTGACTAAATCAATTAATAAATACTGTTTCCTAACAGTAAGTGTGTTAGCCATACTCCATTTCCCACGTATGTATGTAAATGCATTTAAATATAGCGAAAGTCTCTAGACCACATAGCCTTAAGATTTTTACGTTAACTAGCAGCCATATGGCGATAAATTACGCTAAATTATTCTAGCAGTAAAGAGTTCCATAACTTAAGGTGGTAACATCCAAAAACAATGTTTATATACTACTGCATATTTGATTAAACAAGAGAAGTTGCGTATAGCACATGGCTATCTATTAGCAATACGTTAAAAACTGAAGAAGAAAAGCTACAATTTAATCTGGCGGAACGTTTGTCTTGTGCCAAACTTGATCAAAAATGTTAACAAAAGTATAAAATTCCGCCACTCTTGTCAACATTATTAACATAATATATTAAAATATATAACGCTTACCATAATATTTAAGATCGTGCACCATCCCTCGCTTTTAATTATTTTAAAATTTAAATTATGCGACGATTGCATTGTAAATTGCAGATTTTAAAAACCCCTTACGCTATCAAAAGACCTTCTTGGTTGAAGAAAGAATAGTAAAGTGAGCGATGGTTTTCGTATACGGAAGTAATAAAGCCAACCGGTAGTAGTGTTGCTTACGTGAACTCGACAGACAGATGGCACAATTGTATTACCCAATCAATGATGCCAGCTTACGTTACACTTTTACTTGCCATCGGTTTGTATTTGATATAAATATGGCGATAACGTGCAGAAATTCATGTTACAACTAAGCAAAACTTTTAATTTGTCAAATTTTTCGCTTTGTATACAAAACACAATACATATTTACTAAAACTAATTATGATGTATTTTCAATGGTAGATGGGGACCCACTGAGTGGCTTGAAAGATTTTTTTTAAACCGTCTGGCATCTCTTTCAAATCAAACGGTAAATTTGAAAATTTGTAAAAGAATAATTTGTATTAAATTTCAATTACGTTTGCTTTTTAAGATCCAAAGAGAAATAAACTCGTCAGAATGGCATTAAAAATAGATGAAATATTGGACTTGTCCTTGGGTAAGTTTTTGCACACACTGCTGGCGAAATAGAATTTTTAATATTTTAATCATAAAAACAAAATATTGCACTTAGATGAATATATTGCCATTTGTAAGAAATCTACAAACAATGCAGTTGTCAGTAACAATTATGAAACAAATACATTCAAGGAAAGTAGCACGAAAACTAAATTCGGACGTCGTAAAGACAATATAGAAGATGACGATGAAGATGAATTTCCGATTCAAACTCCTAAAGGAGAATTGGAAGTGGCAACGCACATTAAAGAAACTAATACAGGTATCTGGGAAGGACCTGATTCATCCATCGCTTATTTGGACTGTCAAATAGATAGCCGAAATGATCTACGAGAAAAACTAAATCAAAGCAACAAAAACTGTTCTCCACCAAAAAGTGCCGTACAATATCGCCTAATGGCTCCCAATAACAACGCAAGCAGACCACGAGGCATTCCGACTTTACTCCCATTGGATTTTCAAATGAACAATCAAAATGTGTTACATAAACAAAGACACCGACGTTATCGCGGAAATCATGGCTATAATAACGTTCAGCGCATCTCTAATAATGTTGGAAATAACCAAAACAGTACTAGTGTGGGTGGCGTTAATAATGGGCGTGTGCAAAAATATCGTAATCAGGACTTTGAAAGGTTCGAATATTGAAATTTACAATTTTTATATTTAAGATCAAAATGTCTACAATTATATGTTTTTCTTTTTGTATATTTTCTAGTAAAAATCTTCGCTTTTCTGTTGCAACAAACGCTCTTAACAAAAATAATCTGTGTAATACAGCTAATTCCCAACTGGGAGCTCGAAACATGATAATTGAAACCCCCAGCCGTTCTATTAACTTGGTCCCCAGTGCACCATTAAATTCTAGTTTTCATTTCCCTTCCCATACAGTGCCTGAACGTTGTCATAACAGCGGCGCCCAGGTACTTCCGGTTGGCAGTCTAACACCTCAGGCCGAAGCTGTTTTAAATTTAAATTCTATGAGTAACCAGCCTAGCAGTAGTAATGAAAGTCTGAAGAGCCTGTTGGGGTTTCAAGGGAATGTTTCAGGTGAAATGATGCCAATTTTTGCTTCTCGATTATTGGAATATATTCAAAGTGGTTTGCAGAATCCATTAGTACACAAACCCGTTTATGATATGAAAATACAAAAGGATATACACGAAATACAGGTATATAATTTTCTTTGTCCGACCCTTAAACATCACATCATTATTATTGTATTTTATTAAAATAAGTTTTTTGTATTGCAACTTAGAAAAAACCTTTACTATATAAATGCCCTGGCGGCGAGGTTGTCAGTGCCGATGGAGCTGGTGTAAATTGTAAAATTATACCACGAACTAGTGGAGTATCATTGAATTGTCGCTTTGCTTAAAAGTGGTTTAGATGCGGAATTTATCCTTAAGAAATTATTTATATCTAAAATGAATTTCTTTATTTTTATACTGTTAGTAACATATACATACATTAATACATACATATCTATAAAATAGTTTTTATAATTGAAATCCAATTTTTTTTAACATAATTTTTAAGTTTTTAGGCGACAACAAAAGTGCCATTAAAAGTAAAATTGGATATACATGTGTATGCAATGAAATTTGATTGGTTTAATTAATTTTTTTCTGTAATTGTTTCAAGTATTACTGAACTGAATAAAAACGGCATTTGACTAAAAATTCTAGGATGCTTATACTCACCGATTAATACTAAAAGTGTTCTTAATTAAAACTATAATATTAAATTTAAGCAGAACCACAATAACTTAAATTGTTTTAAGCATAATAAAAAGTTCGAATTGCTTTCGCATTTATGTTTCGCATCACAATTGCACCTTCACATATAAACAATAACAAACGGTGGATACAGAAGTTTACGGCTAGTACAGCTAAATGCTAAGAAAACAATGATAAGTAAATTTCCAAGGGCGTCTTCTTATATTGTATCTGCAAGCCATTTCGTTCTATTAACCCATCATTAAGTGTGTGCAAAATTTCAGCTCAAGCGATGTATTTCAAAAACTTGCAAAAAATATGATAAGTTTAATCACTAAACACTTCAAAGAAACTTCTTGTTTTACATATGGGCTTAAGAACAAATATCTTCTTGGTTTTTTATATTTTCTTTTATTGTATTTGAATCTCTTTTTTGATCGAACCACTTAATAAACAATTCTGTATTAAGACCTTCTCATGCTCAGCATAGTGTTTATTTCCCAAACAATTATACGAGTACGATCAATAATCTCTCTAAGTTGACGATTTTTTAATTTCACCGTATCAATAAGCTCCTGATTTTCTTGCAATGCCTTGCGATATTCTTCACATTGTGTTCCCTCCAAGTTTCGGTGTTCACTTTCATCTTTATAGGGTATCAGGCTTTCTACATGTGTATATTCCATACCTTCGAAAATTAAAAGAAAAAAATTAGTTTTTTTTTCAATTTGGTATAAGTAAAACAGCTTACCCTGTGGGTAACCATCACTACATCGTTCATAAATTAGACGCATACGCTTGAATAGCAAACGGATAGTTCGAAAATGCTCTTGTACTTTTTTAACTGTCCCGTTGTCCCGACTTGCTGTTGGTTGAATAACCTTAAGCGCTGTAAATATCTCCTGAAATCTGGAAGTTATGTCTTGTACAGTTTCTTGCCCAACTCTTGATAGAGTAACAATATTAATTTCCTTGTGGGGCTGTTGAGATATGGCTAAGACATTATTGGATGAGGACTGGGGCTGTTGTTGTTGATGCAATTGACTTGTCGATTGTGCCATTTGCTGTTGTTGCATAGGTTGTTGTTGCTGTTGGGCAGCAGGGCTCTGCTGCGACTGTTGATGCATAGTCTGCTGTTGTGCCAAAATTGCTCCTATGCTGGGACCATTAGGACCAGTTTGCATTTGGTGAGATTGTTGCATGCTCATATTTTGCTGCATTTGTGTGGACATTTGCTGTTGTTGAGGTATTATATTACTTACTTGAGGATTGCCTCCTGCAGCACCGCTGCCACCACTCATTCCAACATGCCCACCCAAACCTAATCCCATCTGTGCTCCCATCGAACCCATTTGCTGCTGTTGCATTTGTTGCTGCTGCATTAGTTGTTGTTGAACATGTGATGGTGATTGCATACCAACTGGGTTCATGACACCAGGCCCCATGCCCCCCGCACCAGATGCACCCATTCCTTGCATGCTCTGTTGCATGGGATTTCCTTGTTGGGGCATCATATTACCTTGACCATAAGCACCGCCACCCATAGACATCATTCCACCACCAGGACCCCCACTACTCATCAGACCTGCTGGTCCGGCGGATCCCATCTGCATTTGATTCATCATCTGTTGTTGCTGGGGATTAAACTGGCCCCTATGGCCAGCCAAGGGATTATAGCCGCCAGGATATTGACCAGACATAGCTTCCTCCTCTAAATATTTGACGAAAAAAATTTATATTAACAGTCAGCGAAAAACATTTTAGTGATATTTTTTCTACATTAACCTTTTTTAATTATTATTTCTTATAGAAATTTATATTAAAAGTGCACAAAACATAAACACCGACCACAAAATTTCAGCCTATGTTTATTAATAATTATTTTACACAGAATAAATTGTCGAAATATACAGTGATTGCTTGACACTAGTGCAACTAAGCAGCTGTTACGTTTCCATGCCTGGTTTGTTTATCTTTGAAGCAGAGCTGTAAAGTACTAATTTTCTTTTTAAATAGATATTCCATCAAATAAACATAAACAGCTGTAGGAAGGTTTGCAAAATTTTTGACGTTAGCTTAAATATATTTTATACAAAATATGACCATTCCAAGAAAATTTATAATTGATATTACATTTTTTTAGCTATTTATTTGTAAAGTTAGAATATCTAATTTCGAAATTTAACAGTTTTGTTTAGTAGCTTATACAATATTATATATAGTAAATACCATATTAACGTCAAACAAATTTAAAACAATATTATAACATTTCTTTAATTTGTTTTTTTTTATTAATACGGTTGAATAAATATAATATATATTTTTCTTTTTATTTGAATGTTAATGTCAATCAAAGCAGTCTTTTAGGGCCCATCATTAAATTAAGTATTGTCTTTTTTATTCAAGATTATGGTATTTAGTTTTTAACAGCCTCATTTGTTTTTGTTGTGCCCTCCGTTTTGGTTTTGAGATTCTTTAACTGTTCTTTTTGTTGCTTATAAAAGAATTCTTCCTCACGGGCAGCTTCCATTTTACCAAAACTACCGCCAGCCTCTCGAATAGAACCACCACCACCACCGCCTTTGCCGGCACCACTACCTAGTTCACCAACTTGAGACATTTTGCGGTGTCTAAAACATAGATTAAATAAAACATTATGTAATTTTTATTTTTGGAAAATTTTCGCTTTTAATTTTTCTTTTAACTTACTGTAGTTGTTTTGGATAGAATCGTTGTGTTATACGTCTAACTGTTAATAACATACTGGAATTAATGTTAACGCTTGTTTTGTTTTTATATTTAGAAAATGTAAAATTTTGTTAATTTCACAAAGTTTTTCTATATTGCATTTACCGTAAATATGTACTGTTTATATATTACTTTCATTCACAATAATGTTCATCTTTCATCATGAATTTATTTTTATATCCGAGCTACCAGAATATTTTTTTTCGTGCGAATCGACGAATCCCGCTTTTTTTAAATACAATTAGTTATTCAATTGTTAATCAAAATAAAATTTTTTAACGATTCTATAATGTGGTCCACATCTTTAGTGTTCACATATTTTAAATTTGCTTTATAAGATATATAAATCCTTAATTTAAAATTAATAACTCCTTGACGATAAATTCAGATTTTTCATACAAGTATTCCCTGTCAAATTGAAAAAACAAAACATGAAGATTTAAAACATTATTAATTTTGATTTCTTTTTAACATTTAATTTAAAAATTGCTGTGTGGATTTCTTTCCCCTTTATCCGTTTTAGTTTGCTCTTTCATTTCAACTTTATTAATACGGTCCAGTTTGTAAAGTTTGGCACAACACTCGTTTTGCTGAAAAAAATTTTAAAACGCCACGTTCAGTTAATTTTAAATTCAAAACTCGCATTTACCTCATTTAAGAAAAATGCTTCTTCCAAACAATTTTTCTGCATATTTTTAGAACATGAGTCTCTTAATGCAGTCCGTCCATTACAAGTAGCGGAAATATCTAGATTGAAATTGCCAATAGAACTTTCTTTTTTAGATTTTGTGCCACGATCGCGTATTTTCAACATTAAATTGTTATTTTGTTCAGAGAAATATGTTTCTTCCTTGAGACCACCTTGAGGTTTTTCCAAGCCACCACCAATTATATTTTCATTTTTATAGCTCATAAGCCGATATCTTAGAGCATGACTGAAAAATTCAAAATATTCCCTTTATATTTCGTTTAATATAATGCTATTTATATATTCACCTTAAATCCTTTTTAATATGTTGTTCTTGGACAATTTTTGATAAAAAATTAAACATGTTAAATAAGTAATAAAAAATATGTGCATGTGTAGAAAACTTAATTTGATTTAAAGCCAAAATGTATGATACTTATGTATGTAGTATGTGTGTATGGATATTCAAACTCGTAGAAAAAATATTCAATATTTTTAAAAAGTAAATTGTTTTGAAAATTTTAAATAGGGTGTTACTTAAGACGTGAATAATCACGCGAACGGACAAAACTGTTTAATGTTCAGAAGCTTTTTTTCGTGTTTTTTTTACAGAATGGTGTGAAGACAATAATGTTCAAAATCAAATAATTTTAGGACTATTCTTTTACAAGGCTTTTAATCGACAAGCTTCCTTATGTGGTATTTTTAAATATCATTATTAAAATGTTGGACAAAGAGATGATGGGTTTTGTAACGGAAATATTCCAGATTAATATATGTATCTACAATTTGAAAACGTTTATACGAATAATACTTAAATATGTAGATATAAATTAGTACATATTCATGTATGTAATGTGAACTTGTCTAAATTATTTATGTATGTATGTAGTATAATTCACTTGGCATCTCCCTGTTAGAAATAATTTTCTGTATTTTTTATTATAAAAAAAAATCTAATTAATTTTTTTGATTTCATAACTCGAACAAATTAATGTTTACTGCCACGATGGTAAATGATTTTATCGGCAATATGTAAGGAATTGAATTAAGTAAAAAAATTATGTTTGCAATCGCGTTTCCTTGCAATTTCAGAAGCAAACAAAACCCGTCAGATGAAAAGCAGCATTGCACATCGGAATCAAATATTAAACCATGTAAAAGACAAAGCAAAAAATCTCGAATCAAAAGCTGTGCTCATGTTGAGGGGTTTGAACAAATGCCGGACACACCGTTCAATAGGACAAGCAATTCAAATGGGCAGCGCAAAACAAACAACAAAACGGTAGCACCGACGAAAGTCAAATCAGCAAGTTGGAAAAGATCCGAAAAATCTACAGCTCCATTCAATACTGTAGCGAGCAAAAAACACAAAATGTCTTCAAACTGGCTAAAATTTTCTAATAGTAAAATAAAAAAGTCCGATACGGAACAACCGCATAGCCGCAGTGAATCGTTGTCTGCCTGTATACCGGGCACAACATATTCAGATGTTTTGTTTGGTGCTGGATGTTCGAACTTAGTAAAAATTAAAAATTGTATAACACCAAGATTCTACAGCAATCAATCCACTGGTACGGCTCAGAAAAAGTTTAATAAAAGTTTATTTAAATTTAATGGAAAATCTGATAATAAAATCTCGGCAGATAGTGAAGCTGATGAAAAGAAGCCCCTATTTCCAGCTTTACAAACTTTTAAAAATAAATTCTTTTCAGCCTCTTTAAAAATTGGTAGCAACAACTGCAACAAAGATGCCGAAAAAACTCAAATGTATTTAACTACTTCCTCGACTTCTCCCCTAAACCAAAACGTCGAAGCTGAAACTCTTATACTATCCGACATGGCAGATTTGACTTTAAAAGAGAATAGAAAAACGCATGGTAGTTATTTGGAACAACAATTAGAACATGTAGCCGCCGCTTTAGAGACCAACACTGCAACTTTCGCTAATGACAATAAATATATATTGAATTCTATAACAAAAATGCCAAAATGGAATTTTACCTGTGTTGAAACCGGCACAAGTGATGGGTTTCCTAAATTTTTATACCAATTTGAAGACGAAAACTATCTGAAAGCAGAAAAAATGGCATTGCTTGGATTGAAATTAGCATTGGGCAATTCTATCCCAAAAAACAAATAAGATACAAATACATTCGGATGTAAAATGCATACCTTCTTTCTTAACATTGTAGTTATACACGAATTCTCAAATACACATTTATTAGCAATAACAAATATTTCCACTATTTATGGAATACGATGTAATTTATTTGATTGCTGCGTCTGGTTTGTTTGTAGGTTATTATTTCAGTCCGAATTTCTGAAACTTTGTTCAATAACTTATTTGAACGATAATCGCGTTTCTCCAGCCCCATTATGGGATCTTGGTTGATTGGCTTTTTTCCCGTTTTTCCTGTCCCTTATTCTTGGACTCGTGTGGCTTTTCAAATCTTTGCACACTCTAACGTAAGTGTAAAAAAATTGCAGAATTTCATTAATACATACATATGTATGTACATGCATATATACATACATATATGTATGTATATCCATTTATCTTACCGTCTGCCATTGTTGAAGACATTTCGCTCCACATTTTACTTGGAGCTTCTGAAACTTGCCAGTACCGAGTTGTTGAGCATGAAATCAGCCACTTAGTAGTTGTTCTTTTGGCAGCAGCGGTACTTAATATTCTACAATAACAAATGTTAGCAAGTATACACATACATACATACATAAGTATGTATTATATCCAAATTTTAAACACATTTTACTTACCCGCGCAAAATAAAAGGAGTGGAAATTTTTGTGGTTTGTTTTTGTATTCTTTCTTGTTTTTTGCAAAGTTTTTACGTACAACCAGAAGTGTTAAAAAAATGTTAGTAAATCACACAGCGATTCTTTAAAATCATTAAAAGTTATAGAATCGCACTACAGGTCCAAACTTTTCAGTCATATGAAACTGATGTACAATTTTTTCACATGACACACTTCCCATTTGTTTATCGATAAAAACTTTATGTAACATCTCTACACTAGAGATGCTTGACAACAATTCAAATGTCACCTCTATATTGGCGGCCAAATAATAAAACAAACAATTTGGAATTTTCATAAAAGTAATCAGAAACTAATAAATACGAATCAAAATGCCAGAACATAAGTATGAAAACTTATCCAAAAAGTTTTTAATAAAAGAATTTAACTATCAAAAGCAATTTTCACATTTATATGCTCATCGTTTGGCCGAAATGTCTACATTAATGCAAAATCGAGCCATTGGACATTGGGGCACATCTCTACCCATAAGAAAGCTGTGTGATTTACGCGAAGACTCTGAGGAGAAATGTATTATAATTGGCACGATCTACAAGCATCAATCACATAAACCCAGCATACTAAAGGAAATATCTGAAGAAAATCAATTGGCACCACAGCCACCACGATCAAATTATTCTGATCCGGAAGATAAAATTATACTAGAGGATGCACTCCAACGGGTGCGGCTACATGGTAATGTTAAGGGCAATGAAATTGCTACAGGTGTGGTGTGTGCTGCCATGGGCTTAATAGAGGAGGATGGACGTTTCGATGTACAGGAGTTAATTTTTTATGAAAGCGGCATTCAAAGACCGCTTACCATTAAAAGCGATGGAAAACATCTATTGGTTTTGATTTCAGGTTTAGACTGTGTAGAATCGCATAACTATGTCGACTCTTTGAACCTTTTCCAACACTGGTTAAGAGGCAATTTACCGGGACATCAAAAGTCTACTAGCTTACGTTTAATTATTGCTGGTAATTCAGTAAAAAGTTGTGAAGAAAAGCGTGTTCCACCCCTACAAACAAAAAGCTCCGATTCGAAAGACACCATCGATGCCATGAAAGCATTAGATTCTTGGTTCACGGCATGGTCGAGCTCGATTGCAATGGACGTCATGCCAGGGCCTTATGATCCCGCAAATTTTATGTTGCCTCAACAACCTTTTCACAGGTGTATGTTTCCCAATGCTGGTAAAAATGAAAATTTTCAGAGTGTTCCTAATCCATATGCTTGTACGGTGGATGAAGCTTTAGTTGTGGGTACCTCCGGTCAAAACATTAAAGACATAATGCGCTGTACTTTAATCGAAAGTCCCATAATAGCTTTGCGTTGTACGCTGCAATGGGGTCATCTTGCCCCCACGGCTCCTGATACTTTACCATGTTATCCCTATATTGATTCTGATCCGTTTATAATGAAAGAACGTCCCCACGTTTATTTTGCTGGCAACTGTGATAAGTACTATTCTTCAATGATAGTTGACTCGAAGGGACAAAAAACACGTTTAGTCTGTGTGCCAAGTTTCGCCAGAACAAAAAGCGTCGCTGTAATAAACTTGTCGGATTTAGATAGTTATGAAGTTTCTTTTAATTGTAGCCAAAGTGACCAATAAAAACAACAACATATGAATGTCTGAATGGAATAAAATCACAATGTTTTCATTTAAAATTAAATATTTTAATTTCCAAACTTAATAAATAAATCAATGTACAACTGGTCCCAAGGGCTCTCCTCTTATATTTGGAAAATCCAGCCTCGAATCAACAGCTTCGTCAATTTGCCCTATTACAGCAATGTTATCTCCTCGTATTATGTGTAAGCCCAATACAATTTGTTCAATGCCGGCGGTTGTTGAAAAGACGCGTTCATGGGACTCATCTAAAATGACGTTTATCGTTTGATCAAATCCTTTCAAAGTTCCAATGAAATTACGGCCGTCTGCAGTTATAATTGATACTGTGTGGTTAATATACTGTTCCAGTGCAGATGCCATTTTCAAGAAAGTTTTGTTCGCGTTTTGTCTTCAATAATATTGTATTGCTCTTCTGTTTGTTAAAAAACAAAATAAAAAAGGTTAGTTGACTTAGCAGGAATGCTGTGAACTGAAACATATAAACAAATATAAACGTTTTAGTTATGCGTGCTGATCAGAGACGGAAAAGTTGGATTGAAACGTTTAAAGTATAGTGTATATCGAATAAGATAAATTAATATGAAATTTTTATGAGTCAGTGTATTTTAACGAATACGAAAACAAAACGAATTTAATATTCATGCAAGTGCTTACTCCACTTGAATTACAAAAACTCTGTCTTCAAAATAAGAATTGATGGAAGGAAAATTGAATAATATAAACGATAAGATTTTACCAAGAGTTATCAATTTTGTCGATTTCTCGGCAACAATATGGCAATTTATGATATAACTGCCAATTTGATTGCTTATTTGCAAAAAAATATTTTGCTTCTTATATACATATGTCAGAACTCATATTTTACAATTTTTTTTATTTATTTATTACTATTTATAATACTTTTAATTCATTAATATATGAAATTGTTTTGTTTAATTTATTAAATGCATAGTACTTCAAAAACAAATGGCACAAGTTAAAACGGGGAAGTTACATAACCGTGAATATTGCCTCAGTATAGCGTTCGTAGTGTGTTTGGTGTCACAATTGACAGCTTTTTTCTGACATGCGCATTTGAATGTGGCCAACCAATATATTAACGCTCCTATCAAACTGAGAAGTTCCTATTGATTTTTGTTTGCACTCTCAGAACATCTGTGTGTCACTAAATATTGAATAGAATAAAAGAAAAATTGTTACACACAACGAAATCAGAATAGAGTGGGAAAGGACTAATCAGTTACGGTTAAAAATCCAATAGTATACATTTGTTGTACGAACATAAAAAACGCATAAAAGGGATTGTATTTGTGTTATTTTTACTGTAGGTGTTAAAAAGAAGAAAATGGAATGAACATTTGCACAGTATAGAGTAAAAAATATTTTTCTTCAGTATCCTGGCGTTCAGTGAAAAATCAAGTAGAAACGTAAATACGCTTTTAGTTTTAAAAAAATACAAAATTATAATAATAAATACCTACTTTAAAGACAATTTTTTATGAAATTATTGAAAAAACTTCAAAACAATAATACATATTGATAACTATTAGATCTTTCCAATAAAACAGTTTAAAAAAGTTAACGTATGTTTAAAAGTGAAAAAAGTATAGCAATTACAAAAAGAAACAAAGTTACACACATAACCGAAAAAACTATGATCACATTTAAACTCTAATAATAACAAAATAAGTTTTTATTTTTTAACTACGTATATGTAATAACAAAAATTGATTAGCTTTATTAAGTTTTGTTCAATAAGTACACTAAAACGGAATAGATAAATTTTTTTCTAACTTTTTTTCATTCGTATTGCGTTAGTTATCGATTTATGTACATATGGGTGTACATATATATATATATGTATATACATATATATGTGGATATAATATGAACGTACATATGTATGTATGTGTATATATGTGGAAAAAGTAACAGTAATAACAAAACAGAGACAGAGAATTAAGAAGCAGAATCCATTGCAATGTGTCTTTCTAAAAATATGTATTTCTAAAAGAGGGCTCAAAGAATGCAATCATTTGTTTTTGTCTGCAGATGTTGCAAGAAATTATTAAACATATTTTGTAATTGGCTTAATACAATAATTAATGTAATAACTAAATTTAATGGAAAATTTTGTTTTCATTTGCCTGCCAAAACATTTCGCTTTAAAATTCTTTGCATTTGGTTTATTATTATTTATTGGTTTGTTTCAGAAAACTGAATAATTAATATATTTATAATATAAAATTAAAAAGCGAAGAAGGTTAAAAATAGAAGTATACATACGTACAGAAATACCTCATCGTTGCGTAACTTAATCTTTAATTATGTTTATATGTTTGATATCCTCGTTGGATTTTTAAAACATTTGATATACATATGTATTTATGTATGTATGTATGTATATAGTAACCTAAAAAATTTCTAGTATATAAAAAAGTTTTATTTAAATATTATAAACTAAGCTAATTCAAGTTTTCCATACTATTTTCAATCTGAAATGTACTAATAGTTGATTTTTTGCATAATTACTTCAGTAGTGGCGTTATCAGTCGGGGCTATTTGAAGCTATTAAACGTTTTGACTTGCGCAAATGCTTACGACCAATGGCTTACAAATAAGCCGTAAACGATGCACAAAATTTAATAGTGGCCAAAAATCGTCAACCGAGACACAAACAATTGCCTTAGTGCTATCAATTACCACTTATGTACATATCTCGATGTGTTACATTAATAAAATCGCAAGATGCATTTACATTTATAAGTTGGCAGCGTTGAGCCAAATTATAGCCATACAACAAAAAGTTATACTGTTTGTTAAACATTTGTAAATACTCGTTTCATAAATAGGCATTGTGTTGATATAGTTTTTCTTTAATATAAATTTGCACGTTGAGGCTGTTTGTAATTGATTGTTTTCCTTTAAGGTTCTGTAAGTAAACTTTTTGTGCCATTTTTGGTTTTTGTGTTTATGTGTCCATATTGACGTGAAGATTTTCTTCGCATCAGTTGTAACATTAACATCAGTGGCAGGAGTGTACAGCAACTAAAGCAGAATAAGGCGCTGCGACAGCAATAACGCAATCAAATGTCAGCGCAGGAGTTGTAGAACAAGAAAAGAAATTACACTAATAATACATTGAATATTTTCGCAGGAAAGAAAGACCAAACTTGATATTGAGTCAAAAAAAAAACCAATTGATAACAAGATTGCTTTGACTTTATTAAAAGTAAAAGTTTATATAAGCACATTCATGTACATATACACACATATGTACTTACATATGTAATAACATTTAGTTAATTATTTACTACAATTTAAAAAGAAATCAAATAAGTGTCTTGTCAAATAAATTGCTGAATTTTTGTCTATTCTTTGCAATATAAAAGAAAAGAAAACTATTTTAACTATTTGCTTCTGTCTCATAGTGCGTGCCTAATTAAAATAAAATATTGTTGTAGTTAATTAAAAATATAAAAAACTTAAATCGAATGTGTATGAATTAAATGTATCCACCTTAGCAACTGCTTTATCTATTATTGTGTAAAAAAACCGAAAAAAAATTAGCCAAGAAAAATTTAAGAAGTAAAAATATCAACGTTGCCAAATTAATAAACTACAATTTTTTATACAAATAATCACAGATTACAGTCGCTTTTGTCTCTAAAGAAGTTTCTGCAGCAAAATTTCACAAATGGTAAGTAATATAGAAAACATATTTCAACATATGTATGTACATATATAGCTATTTATTAAACCGTGAATTCAAAATAGTTTTTATTTCATCAACAGATTTTTTTTTTAATAATAATTAACTTTTTCGTCTTGTTTATATAAAATTATTTTTGCCAGCTTAACAGTTTTTAAGCGCCGAACACAAACCTTGAGAGATTTTTGTTTGTCTGTCAAACAAATCAAATCATCTATCCAGGCACGTAATATCCAAATGTACGCCTTTATATGTACTCCCTCACCTTAAACTCAAAAGTATATAATTTTTAGAAGTTTCATATAAACAAAACTTTGTTAAGTCTACGCACTTACTTCAATAGCCGTCTAATATAAGTTAATCAGGTGTATTAATTTTCTGTACAAGAAACTAATAAATGGTGTTAACATTTGCAATTTTATATTTGTTGCATATTATAAATAATTGATGAACAAACTTCTCTTTATACATATGCCTGATTTTAAATGCTTTTTTTCAATATACCCTTCAAATGTCAATCACAAAATTGCCATTAAAACTGCTATACGCACATTTTCATATAATATTGTTGTATAGATATGCAGCAAAATGCCACAAGAGTTGAAGGAATTAATTTAAGTTAAGGTCATAAGGAGATTTAATAAAAAAAACATACACATTTTATTGTTCTCTGCCTTGCCAAATAAATTGCATACCATTATTTTTTTGTCTGTGTACGCTTCAAATGTATATTTTAAATAAAAGCTTTTGAATTAAACTAGCAATAGTTACTTTTAAACATCGTTTTATTAATTTAAAGTTTTATTCCAGCATATTCTCTAAAGATCTTCGGAACGTATACGTTATAAAATCCATATGTTTAACTTGTTGTTGCAACTACTCATACGCTATGTTTATTGTCGAATTATCCAATTTGAGAGTAAATAATAAAGAAACCAGAATCGTTGTAGAAACTGAATCCAATGTTTTGCTGGCATCGTACAATTAATTTGCGGTATTGGAAAAAAATTGGTTAAATAAAATCATGTTTTTTTTTAAACTTTTATCAACAAATTTTGTATTTCCGCTAATTTTCTTATAAGGTGTAAATTGTTTACTGAAATCATGCTTATGGGAAAAAAAAAAATATAACGGTAATATCCAGTTTGCAATAACAATACGCATTCTTGTAGTAGAAATAATAACAATCACTATCTGTTGTTCTTGTGTAAAAGAGGTAGCAAGAGAGAGATATAGAGATTGACGTTTAAAATTTATATGGGAATCACTTATCAAGCACAGGGATGTCAGGCATTCTCCAATAACTATGTGAAACAATTTTTCAACGACTAATTTCAGAGTTGAATACGAATACGGACTAAATTTTATTATATTTTGATTGAGTATTTTTTGAGTATGCAACCCGTAAAGGATTTTTCTTGAACTAGTCTTGTATTAAATCAAATGCAAAATGTGTAATCGTTTGTATGTATGTTATCTTTTAATATTAACTTTCGCTCATTTTAAAGTTACGGGTACGTTACTTGTGGTCATAATTAAATAGTTTAAGACTTCCTTTAAGGTTGAGTTATATTGCATTATTTTGCGCTTAAAATAAAGTTTAGACAAATTTTTATAATCTACAAATATTGCAAAATTAAATACAACACTGCCCTCACTAATATATTCTTAGTTAAAGGGAAAATTATAAAATTTATATTTAATTCATTTAGTCTAATGTTTCCTGCACGATAGTCTGATACAAAATAATCTTTATTACTATATTGTAATAAATGAAAAACTGAGCTCATTAAGCTGTCACAGTTTATCTAAAAATATTAACGGAAATATTAAAAAAACAGTATTTTGCCATTAAAAGCATATTCAATACTAAGATCTAGTTTCAGATAAAAAAAGAAAACACACAGCTACACACACCTACATACGAGTATATACATACACACGTATACCTTAAAGCAGATGCCATACACACGCGTTTCATTATTATGAGTATTTAATCCGCTCAACTTGTGAGATTTTTTTGCCACTTGGTAGTGTCTCCTTCGATACTTCAAGCATCGTTGACCTCCTAGAACAACGTTTTGTTTTTAACGGCTGTTAATGGTTAATTTTTAACCTAAAAACAGTCTTGCTAAAGCAAATGATATGGATTAAATATTTAAGTAATAACACACGTGAGCCGAAATATCAAAAAAATATATATCACTGTTCAAAAGTTATAAGGAAAACTAGCAAAATATTGGACCAAATGGGCTTAATCTAACAGCAGGGTTAATGGTTATTTTGTTTTAAATATTCCCAGAAGTGCTTTCAGTAGCAAATTGTTCTTTTATTTATTTTGTTGTTGTTGTATGTATTTGTTTTGTTAAAAGTTTTAAATTTCTTCCTCCCTGCTTGCACCATGACAGATTTTCTGCCCTTGTACTAAATATAGTTTATTTAAACTAAACAAAAACTCTTGGATGTAACTGTAATTGAGATTTATAGGAGTGACTGCACTTAATTTTAAGTCTGATCTGCATATAAAAAAGTATTTAGCATTTGCTTATTTAAATCTTAAAATTGTTAAACGGAATTAATGTCGTGAATTTATAAATTCTTGATTATGATAAGTTTAATATTATTGTGAAAGATATTAAGTTAAACAAGTACTCGTACATGGTATCCAGCTTAAACTTTTTGTCCTTGTCACAAATTCACTTGCATTCAATTTATTCATTTGTTTACACACATTCGCGTACACTAATTCACTCACTCACACGCACGTACATTTTAACACTTCTTTATTTAGTGAGCAGATACGTACACTGCAACAGGTTGTCTGACAGGCATATTAACGTGCGTTTAAAAAAGAACAAATAATTTTAAAATCTACGCTTACATATTGTATTAGTTGAGGTGCATTTAGATTGCAATCGTGCACTCAAAAGAAACTTTAGGTGCTATAAAATATTTTCTATGTGATGTCTGTCATTTTTAACAACATTGAAGAGAATTTTCTTAATTAAATGTTTTGTTTCTTTCCATTACAAAAAGTTTATACATAATATTTTGCCACCATACGTACTAAAACTTTATTATATATTACAATTTTTTTGAGTGTTCAACTCGTAATGGAATTTTTCTTGATATTAAATCAAATGCAAAATGTTATAAGCGTTGGTCTGTTATATTTTAAAATTAACATTGCTGTAATACCACAGCTTCCAATGTTAACCAACAGCTATGAATATCAGCCGTGACACAAGAGACATCGATAGCGCACTCACAAAATTGCCTTCACCAATATTGACAATGTGTTTTTAAAACTGTTTTAATTTAAAAACTAGTTGAGCCAAGTACACATACATACATACATACATACGTTCATAAATTTGTAAATAAAAAACACACATTTCACAATATTCGGCAAAAACAAATCAAAATTACTGACAAAATATTGTATATGGGATTTTCTTTAAAATTTTATTGAATAATATCGGCAAACAAAATTGATTTTGCTAAATATTCTTGAAATGCCAAAAAAAACAAGCTGTATCCAACCAACGTTACGAAGATCTTCTTGAAATGCAAAAAAAAAAAAAACAAGCTGTATATAAGCAACGTTACGAAGATAATTAGATGGTCTAACTATTTAACAATAGTAGAAAAATAAAGAAATATTTTTATTTCGTATGGCGATTGTAACTGGCATACCCACCTTCATTTTCTTCTAGGCATATAATTTAAAACAGTGTGATTTAATGTTGAATTAACATTGCAATGACAACGGTTGAGTCTAAAATATTTTTATATACAGAATAATCTTTCGACATTAATAGGACATAAAAATATATTGAAATAAGACGACCTTGCATGTTGAAAATTAATATAAGAAACTTAAAACAACTTTTAGTTTAAAGCAACATCTTTTAAAAGCGCATTTACACTTAAATTAAATCTAGCACATAAGAAATTTTAAGGCGCGTCTGGTACCTTCTGATAAGCATTACCAAATAAAGCAACATTTAAGTCAGACACTTTGATGTACAACTGTGACTTTGTTTAAATTTTACTTAAAATTTCTATGATGTACAGAAATAATGAAGTAAATTTTTTGGGATCACCAAGTTCACTACATTTACTTTAATAATAAATAGCTGTAAATTAAGTCTTGCAGATTAAGGAGGCTGAGCTCATTGAGTTTAAATAGCTGAGGCTGCCTGGAAGATAAAACTGTGTTACATATTGCAAATTTTGTTTGAACAATGAATATTGCTGTTCTCATATTTTAGTGCCCCATTAACTGTCAGCAGCGACAGAGTTTCTTAGAGCCACATGTGAAACTTAAAATTGAAATGTGATGCAAATTACAAAGCACTATTGGTGAACACGTTTTGCGCTCCAGGCAAAAAGTGTGAATGAAAAACACAGATAATGCAACGGCATGCTGTACGCCTTTAAATTTTTTTTTAGAATTTGCTTAACTTAATGAAAAAATAAATGTTTTTTTGCATTACTTTTAGTTGTGGTGGAGATGAGGGATGTATTTATGAAATATGCACACAAACGTATACACTTGAGCATTACATTATCCTGTTTAAGAGCCATGAAACTTGTGTAAACAACTGACAGTCACGCTATCTATCCTGCTCAGTTCTGTTTGCATCTCTTGACTTCGCAACATATTTTTTATTCTCGTTATATTGTTTGCTAAAAGTATTCTTGCGTTAATGACTGGAGGTTATTCTATTTTTATCAGCACGTTCTATATTTTTGCTGTAGTTTTTCAAGGACATTGATGCTCTATATATGTAAATCCATAGATAGTATTCATATACACAAATATTATTATGGATATGACATACATATATGCACATATATGTACGTGTATATGTATATCTATGTTTGTGTATCAGCATCTGTTTGGGAAGTTGTAACAAACGGAAGCAATTTAAGAACAATAAAAATAAAAATATATAATGTATGCATGTGAAGTGGGCTGAAAGACTCCTAACACTACAAAAAAGTACCAGCATGTAAATATGCATACATACATACATATGTACGTATGTATATGCAAATACATGAACTTATTATTTCATAAAGCTGGTACTATCTACATATATGATTGTTAATGCTTGGTACGATTTAAAATATAATAAATAAAGAAGGAAATATGTATATTTGCAAGCTAAACTTTAAAAGTAGTATTTAAAACTAAGACAGAATAAATTTAAAAATTAAAGGTCACAAAAAACTATTTGAAAAGCTGTGTACTAAAAAAAGGGGAAACAATTTAAAAACAGTATGCACTTAGGTTTTGGTACCAACTCTAATGGCCACATCCATGGTCGTGTAAACAGCTCGTTTCAAAGTATTTGCTAAAGTGAACAAATGAAAAAGAAAAGAAATCTCTAATAAAAGTTTTATTTGGACAAACTTCCATTTAAATGCACTTAAGTTTTATAAAGTTTACCTATAAAGTGCTTCACAAAAAAATATTCTTCTAAGCAAAATACATAAGTGGCGTATGCGCAATTTTATTGCTCAGATACTGACTAAATGTATTAATTATACGTATGCAGTCGTCCCAAAATCTTGAAATTTGTGGGCCTCATATCGTTGCGGAAATAATTCAGTATTTTTTTTATTTGCCATAAGAAAAACTTAGAACAGCCGTGTTTTTTAAAAAGAAAAAATTTGCATGAGAAAAGAATCACCAGGCGGTAAAATGCCCATAATAAATTACATTATTTTTGATTTCTTCAAAGAGTGAAAAGATCGACAAAAAGTATAAGAGCTTCAGAATTTGAACAAAACTATAAAATCATGTACATATACATATGTATATACATATGTACTAACATGTGTATGTACAAATATGAACAAACATGTATGTATGTATATACATATGTATGTATGTACTTTATAACTGAATATCTGCTTAGGATGTCACGACAAAAAGATTAATTAAATTTTCTGTCTCTTTGGTTTATGCAAAAGTTGCCATCATTCCCTTTTGTGGTCTTTTACTTCTTAGAGAGAAATTAAAACTATTCATGCCAGAGCAAAAAGAAGCTTGTTCTGCTTTACAAATCGAACAAAAAACACGTTTTCACGCAAACACACATATTTACATTTTGTATACATATGTACATACATATCTACTTAAAGTCATGCACACATACTTGCATAAAACAGCTTTTTTATAATTATTTTCTGTCTTATTCATACATATACACACATCATGTTGCTGTTGTCTTTTTTTCTTACTGCTTGTATAAGTAATATTGCATCATCGTGCATTTGAATGCAAAGAAGAAAAAAAAACAACAAACAAAATGAAACCTGTTTTTTCTCTTAACAAAACAATTATTTGTTTTTGTAGCAAAAACAATGCAAGGAAAACAGACTCTTGTCATGTTTTTCTTAAACGTGTCAGTGAGTTTTTTCCAATTTATGTATTTGCATTTCAATTTCATGTTTAAGCATTAACTTGTAACTAAGTGCATCCATCCACTTATGACGGAAACACTTATGCGTGTTTGGGTTTTTGTTTTTGTACTTATCCTTTTTTGTTGAAAAATACTCCTGAATACCACTCAGTCATATCCGGTTCATACACTTTTGTATTCACGAATAAAAAAAAACACAGATACAGATGAATAAGGTTCTTGCAAAAAGTCAGTCTGCCATGAAAAAATGATTTTGCTGACGCAATTGCATTCAAGTTTTGTTTTTTTTTTTTTTATTAAAAAAAATGTTTTGTAAATATAAAACCTTAAACAAATTAATGCAAACTAAACAGGTACTTTCAAGACGGGCAGACCATATTTTACGTTTTAAATAAGTTTCAAAAATGTTTCCCAAAACGGATAAAAATGCTATATTTGAAAAATGCTAGTTTTAACAATATAGCTTGAAACTGGCGTTAAAACTTTAACCCTTTAAATGAGAGAGTAAATATGATTTCTTTTAAAGAAGTTTTGAAATATTTTGGAAATAGTTCCCTGTACAGTTGAAAATGCTGGCAAATGTTAGTACTTAAGATCGTGAAATTGGTCTTAAGAAACAAACAAAAACAGTTTCTCAAAATAAATAGAATTTCCATACAAAAAGGTCCAAATAAAAAATTACACCACAATGAATGAGAAAAGGGAACAAACAGGCTTCATTAGGGCTCGAAAAATGACGATGTTAAATCAAAGGGATTAAATAAACAAAATCATTTTATTTAACTCTAGTCAAACCTTTTGGTTGGCATAAAGTCAAATATTTCTTATATACGAGTATACACGTCAAGGTGTATTTATATCTATCTATCTTTTCCTAGTATTATTATCGCGGAACATTAACGTTTATATGATACCTATTTTTGACAAAAACTATAACTTTTTGTTGCGTTGTTGTAATTTTACTCAAAATTCATGCAATTGCATCTTTTTGTTTAACTAATTAAAGCTTAATAAGTGAATCGGCAATCAGTTTAAATACATATATGATACATTTATATAAATACGAGCATATGTATGACGTAGTGACTAATAAATCTTTTGAATATAAGAATCCGAAATGCAGTTTAAACGTGACACTAAATATAACATTTCAGAGTTAATTAAAAAACTTTAAAATATAATATAACTGCAGTTTGTAAAATATTAAACAAGCAATGGCGGGGAAAAATATAGCTTAAGTAGATAGAGCAAGAATTTTGTGCAACAATGGCATACAAGCGCTACACCACTACTTGAAATTGTTTCCTTTTTAGTTTAGCCAGAAAAACGTTTAAAACTGAATTCTATCGGGAGTTTTTTTAAGCGCTGGAGCACTTCAAATGATAATATAACGTAGAAATATTTTTGGAATGAAGTTTTTTTATAATCTGATAGATAATTATATAGAAATTATTTTTGAACATGCTTTCCGGCATAGGCGGCGAAGATGTCGCCGTATGGCGTCAATGGTGGCTTGACTGATGGCTTCCCATTTTTCAAACGTTTGTTTCCTGGTTTGCATTAACCAAGGACTTGACATATCCCCCTAAAGATTAATCCGTAGCCAATTAATCGCATAAAGTAGGGACCAGGTCCACTTTTAGAAAGATAGTTATTATTTTTGCTGTTATTGTTATTGTTTACCTCATCTCATCTCATCTAGATATCGGATGGATTTTATCTGGCATTACTTTTCACTCACGAAAACTACCATAAAAATAGTAAAATTACCATGCAAAACCCTAATTACCGTACGTGCTTCGTAGTCAAGCAGCTGCGTAGGGATGTGTTGTAATTAAAAAAAAACTATTTACTCTGCCGATAAAAGTCTTGTTTTAACGCCACGTTGTAACACTGGTTTCTACTAATTTAACTGTGTGCTAGCATTTTCAGCATGACTGTAAAAATTTAGGCTTGTTTTACCATTTAGTTCATGCCACAAAAATTGGGCCAACATTAAAATATAAAAACCAACACGTTTTTTTTTCGGTGTTCACTTAGCAGCTCTTCCACAGCAGACTTAAAAGTTACACACACACACACACACACACACACTAAACTGTTCAAAAGTTGCTCTTTCGTTAAACAAACAGAGGCTGGAAAAAGTTGTTATATGTTTTTTGTTTGTAATTATAAAGTTATTTCTAGCATTTATTTTCTTTTCTTTTCAGATGGCGAATACAGGTGATCCAAAATGGCAGAAAGATGCTGGCGATCAGAATTTCGATTATATGTTTAAATTGCTTATAATTGGTAATTCGAGCGTCGGTAAAACCAGTTTTCTGTTCCGTTATGCTGATGACAGTTTCACATCTGCCTTTGTGTCGACGGTTGGCATCGATTTTAAAGTGAAAACAGTTTTTCGTCATGACAAACGCGTCAAATTACAAATTTGGGTAAGTGGCTTTAAATATTTGCTGTTCTAATTTGTGTTTGTTTTTTTTTGCGGGTTTTTGGTTTTGTGGGTCAATGTGTCGAGAGGTTTAGTAGAAAATGTTTGCTCATCTTAAAGAGTTGCTCTCTTTGTTATTGTTGTTGGACATGTATTTAGCCCCTCAAATAAAGCCCCTTGTATGAATTTATTACAGTTTGTGTTGGTTTTGCAGCAATAAAAATTCAATGAAATACATTATTGTCTTAATAGCTTTTGTGTTTTCTGTACGTGGCGTCATTGTGGCTTGTAAAATTGTTTAATTTTCAAATAACGAATAAGAAAAGAGAAATGTTAAATTATAGGGGTTTCCCAAACCACAATAAAGTCAGCAGAAAATTAAAATAAATTTTTTTAAGGCAGATGATAATGATCTCATCATGTTTTTCAATCATCATCAAAAGACTTATTGTAACATGTAAATAAAAGTTTTCATTGAAACAATAACCTCTGCCTTATAAAAACTTTATTTTCTTGAAATCTGTGTAGGAAGAAAATCTTTTTATTTAGGGAAAATTTTAATGGACATTCTAGAAAATTAGAATTTTTAAATCGGTGTGTAGTTTTTTCCTTGTTGCGATATTAAATATTAAGAAATAAAATTGAATCCATATTAAAACGGTTTGTTTTTTATTTTATTAATCACCATCCTTTTATTTATCCATCACCCTTTGATGGATATAGTATATGACATGATTTACATTTACATCATCGTAGACTATTTTATGGGCCAGCTATGATTACATATTAACTGGGCCTGGCAAGTCAACTCCAACTGATTCGTTGTGTTTTTTTCATAAGTCTATAACTGTTGCCAGGTTGGGGGATGTGCAAAATCATACCTATACAATAGTTTGCCTCGTTTTTCGCCCTTAATAAACAGATAGAAACTTTTGGTGTGTACTTTCAGTAGCAAGAGTTACATATATGATCTCCCTAATATGGATTTAAAACTAATATAACTGAAAAATGGAACTGTAACGCATTTATCAATGTTTTCAATGTTATAGGCATGTGTTGAAAATAAAAGATGCGAAACATCGGGACAACACCATTTTGTGTCTTATTTATTAATAATTTTATTTTAAATTTGTTTCTCCTTTCTTCAGGACACTGCTGGCCAAGAACGTTACAGAACAATAACAACAGCTTATTATCGTGGCGCCATGGGTTTCATTCTAATGTACGACGTTACAAACGAAGACAGCTTTAATTCGGTGCAAGATTGGTGAGTTCAAATGGACTTTTGTGACTCATAACAATTAAAGTAATATTATAATCTGCAGGGTAACTCAAATCAAAACTTATTCATGGGATAACGCACAAGTAATTTTAGTGGGCAATAAATGCGATATGGAAGATCAAAGAGTCATTTCTTTTGAACGCGGCCGTCAATTGGCCGATCAATTGGGTGTGGAGTTCTTTGAAACCTCAGCCAAGGAAAATGTAAATGTAAAGGTGAGTAGTGGCTACAGTTTTGTGTACATCTGGATACACATACCAAACATACTCACAGTCGTTTATTGAGAACACTTTTACAAAATGGCTGACGAAAACATCACTCAAGAAATAAATTTCAAACAAATTATTTTCTCTTACGTATTATTTTTGATTTCTCTATTTTAGGCTGTTTTCGAACGTTTGGTTGATATTATTTGCGACAAAATGTCGGAAAGCCTAGATGCGGATCCAACGTTAGTAGGTGGCGGCCAAAAGGGCCAAAGACTGACCGATCAACCTCAAGGCACACCCAATGCTAACTGTAATTGTTAAATTATTTTAAAGTCATTTGTTTATCTAACAGAAGTTATTTAGTAAACAAGAAAACCCTAAAGAAAAAACAAAACAAAACATGGAAAATAAAACAATACATATATTTTTGGTTTATTAATATTAAACAAAAAAATACAAAAATATATAAAAAGAGTATACACGCAAACACAAATTATATAAAAAAAAAGAAAAACTAATTAAATTAAATAATTTATAAAATAAATAATTATACATATTTACAACAATATTTAATATTATATAAAACAAATATTTAAAAAAGATTATTATAATTAACTAAACTATAAATTAAGTTAAATTTAAAGTAAAATAAAAAAAATTTAACGTAAATAAATAGAAAAAAATTGTCATAAAAACATTAAAAATTACATATTATGATTATGTATTATTATTATTAAATTATTATGATTATTATTATCAGTGTATGTCATGTATTTGCAGTAATTAAATTTAAAAGAAAAAAACAGTTTAAAAAAGAAATATATACATACAACAAAAATATAAATAAATAAAATTGTTTCAAAAATAATAATAAAAAAATTAACTAAAATATATCCATAAAAAAGTGAAACTATTATTAACTGAATCATATTTAAATTATGTATTTTCACAATTACTTTATATGTCTTACAACTGTGGCTAAAGTTATAGCATGTTCCTTCATTAAGTACTTTTGTACCAAATTCTCGATTACAGAACGTATAATTTTTCGCTCGCATTTCGAAAAAAGTGTCAGTCATTTAGATATTTTGCATGGCGTTTTCTAGAAAACAATAATACAATAATTTTAGATTGAACTGAAAGACGGGAAATCTTTTTAAACGATTGAACAAAAATATTACAAAAATATACACATACAAAATTGTAAGAATCGAAAGCAGAATCCAATGACTGTGATGCTCTCCTAAAGTATTATAATTGCGAAGCTCAGTTAAGCTTCAATAGATTAAAAAACGCTTTCCGAATACGTCGATTTACTAAACGATTTATAATTATTTACGATGATCAAATCATAACCTTGCGTTTTAAGTTTGCTTGCTAATTTCTTATCTCGAAACAATAATACCATCCTACGCCACTATTTGTATATTAAGTGCTCAGTCAAGATAAAAGATTATTAAGTGTTTGACTGTCAATCAGTCTTGAAGATGCGTTATACACCACAAGCATACATATCTCTGCCTAATTTTTTATTATAAAATAATATTATATTGGCTACAAACACTTATTTGTGTATCAGAATTTTTGCTTTGTGTTTTGCTTTTAATCGTATTTATTCGCTTATTATGAATACGGTACGAATGCTTTCAAAATCAAAAACTTATCTACAAAGTGGTATTTGCTTAATATTGGGCAATTTTTAAAACTTTAATTCAAAATCAAAATTTAAATCATTCGAGTTAGGAAAAAATTCGTAAGGCAATCCCAACAATAATATAATCAAATTGAAAAATAATATAATAATAAAGAAAAGAAAGCTTCTTAACATATGGTTTTCAGAAAAACTACAAACCACACAACACATTGTGCTATAATTTGTAGCCACACTGTCTTTTGAAAAAAAAAATTAAAAGTTGTTATAAATGTATTATTAACAAAAATATATCATATTATATTATATTTATGTTTTATAGACAAATAAAACAAAAAATATCTATTCTTAAATTTTTATTAACAAAAATCTTTATTCAGTTTGAAACAAATAAAAAGAAAAAATGTATATTAAATATTTTTTATTTGATTAAAATAGTAAACAAAATTTTTTACTTTATACACCTTTTTTTACAGCTTTTTTAAGAGAACTCTTTTTTTAAAAAAACTAATTTTAAATATATGAAACGAAAGTACTTCTACAAACAGTTAAAAAATAGAATGTTGTCCAATAAAATAACAAAAAATCTAGTGCATTTTCTTCAGACTCAGCTTTTACTTATTCCAAAGTCTTCAAAAATAATAATAATACGCAAACATTTGCCATTATTATCTTTTTTGTACAAAAACCTAACATTTGTTGGATTTTTAATTATTTTTATTTATGTTCGCACTTCCACCATCTTTTCCTGTCGTCCTTTTTTTGAGTTAAAAATTATATACTTAGTATATAGTTATAATATATCATGAACATGTATGTAACTTAAAATAAAAAAATACCACATACAATTTAATTAATTAAATGTCATTTTGTTATTATTCTCATGTAAACTTGAAAACACACTCTGAATTCAAAAAGAGATAGAATACAATAAACAAAAACAGCAGCAGTTTTAGTGGCAATAAATTAAAAACCAACTAAAAAATTCCGTTAAAAATTTAAATACCGTTTAGTGTTTACATACATGTATACACATTTCTACTCCCATTGTAAACGCTTACATACATTCATACACACATGTAAACATAACATAACAAATACAAAATGACTTCTTCGAAGGTGACTATAGAGCAAAAACAAATAATGCAGAAAGAAACACTACAATAAAATCAGTTTATTCAACACAACAACAATAATAAAATAATAATTGAGAATAAAGTAAAATGGAAATCTAAGAAAGTATCATATTTACTCAAAATGGCGTTGTAGTATGAATTGAAAAATATGAAAAACAAACTAGAAAAATAATAAGTAAATTTGAATGTTGCATTGGATGAAATAAATAAAAATTGATAAACAATTAAAATAAATAAATGTGCATTTTATTAATTTATTTCCTGATTCACACAAGAGGTTTGTAAACACACGATCATGTTAGCGAGTTATTGACAACTAGTCCTCAACTTTTTTTTACCTATTACTGGCAATTATATATCTACGTATGTATGTATGTATGCATGTACATATGTATATGCAAATGCGGCTTGTATTGTATTTATTGTAAAGTTCTGATTAGTAATTGACTACGTTGCCAAAAATCTTTTTGAACTCACGAAAAAATAATCGAATAAAATTGAAAACATCAAAAAGTAATCCTGATCATACAAATCGCTAGAAATTGAAAATATGTACTCGTATTTAATCAAAAACTTTACCGATGAGTACGAAAGAAGTCTACTAAATATTGTGCTGCTTCATATAATAGTTTTTGTTCTGTAAAGCAAATTTTCAATGAAAAGCTTATAATTCAAAATGTCTATGCTGTGTGTTGTAGTAGGCAGACTATGTACATAAACAATTGTCGAATATTTTCCATTAAAAGGTCAAATATTTTGCCCATTATTTTACTATTAGACTCTTTATGTATGTATGTACTATGTATATAAAGGCTCAAAATTTAACTATACTATATGAAAATCTCTTCTGTAGTCGATATGATATTAAAATATCAGTGTACCTGCAAAGCACGTATGAAATCGAAAATATAGTAAATCCTTGACAAAAACATGTTTCAGTTTTAATATTCATGTATGTACATAAATATATATATGATTGGGAAGCAAATCCCATCCACCGTAAATAAGGACATGTATATTTATAGAAAAATAATTTTTGTTTTTCTTTTTACCTAATGAATGCTTTATTAAATATACATATATATTTTTAATATAATTTTAAATCAGTAATAATATCCACACAAGGTAATAAAATGTTTGTCAAAAAAATTTCTTATTTAAAAATTTATATAAATACACAAATAGTTTTTGGTCATACAGATGCACAATGATAATAAGTTTAATGATTTACTCAGTCAAAGTAAAATTTTTTGGTAACAACTCTAATATTGAAGTACATAGAACGCGAAATGGTGGACTAAGTGGTCGGGTGACATATAGAGGGATATCTTTTTTGGCAGCAAATTCAGCTAAAAATTGTCGACAGACGCCACAAGGTGTTGTAAAGGCACCTTCCTGTTGACCAACTACGGCACAAGCAACAAAATCTCGTTTACCTTCGCTGCAAAAACAAGGTAATATTTTTAGAAACTCAGAGAAAATAAGATTGTATAATAGAAATTATAATCCACAAATATAAAAAATATACTATGTAACTTAATGTAAGATTTTTGGAAGTCGAACTTAAAACAGGAATTTAAGTAATAAGTTACAGCATTTTCCGCTTTTTGTCACAAAATCTTTTATTCATGGAAAGTTGAAAAACAATTTGAATAGAAAACCTGGCTATTGACTATTTTCACATTAAATCGATTTGAACAAAAAAGCTGTGATGAAACAAACATATGTATGTATGTATTGTTTCATCAAGTATTGTACAATATGATAAACGCCCATTTAAAGTTTTACCTTATGGCCTTGGCAGCAGCAGTACGTTCTGCGCACAGTCCAGCCGTATATGCACCGTTTTCAATGTTACAGCCTGTATAAATACTGCCATCAGATGTGCGTATAGCAGCGCCTACTGCAAAATTACTATACGGACAATATGCATTTTTACGAGCCTCTATAGCAGCACTAATAAGATCTTTGATGGACGCATCTTTAAAAAATGTTCCAATATGTTTTAGCACACATAAATAAGTATTTACATATGTATATACATATGTAGTATAAAAGTAGTTTCAATCTTTTTACCTAAATTTTGGAATTCTTTTACATTTGCTTCTTCCCTGGTGCCATTAATATAATATTTGGATGTCATTTCACTTTATCTATAAAACGTCGCTGATGTTAATGTTTTAGAAAGGTGTATCCACAGATAAATTACTGCAAATTTGCCAATTACAATTTTCTCACGTCTTTTCTTATTAGACACAACAAAAAAAAAAACGTAAACAAAAACATATGTTGATTAGTTTTGCTGTTGTTGCGTTTTTGCGTGATTTTGTAAGAGTTGCCCCCTGCAAGTAAAGCATAATAACAGCGACTTCGGCATAGGTATTTTTAATTTGTAGTGTGTAGGCATGAACTGAAAAAATTCATCGATTTTTAATTTTGATGTTCCTTATAATAAATACCACGCTCAAGGTTTTTTAAATAACACGGTTTATTTTCAATATTTGGTTTTAATATTATATTCTAATTTTTCTAGGTCTTATCATTATCTCTATAAATTTTAGAGAATACCACTGGCTATGAAAAGTTTTCCAATGAATACCACAAGCGACAGCCCGCTTAGGTTCCCTTAAATTTACATCGTTATAACAACCATTTAAATTGCTAAAAATACAATTAAAGATTTTAAAATTACATATATACACATGTATATTAATGAGCACATTTCTTTCTACCTTTCAAAGCAAGCTTTAAACCACCAAGCGCTTCCAAATCTTTCTGCACAGTTAAAATTCTCCAGCTGATCATTGTCACGATCCCTGGTCGAAAATTTGGCACCCTTATGGTATGTTAATGAATCACCAGAATTACCGCTGTAACTTCCTAAGTTTTTCAAAACATATCCTTCAGCTTCACTGCCAATTTCAAATTGATCATATTTTGCATAGCGTTTCGAATTATCGTAGTCTTCCATGACTATGACCAGTTCGTGGGGATTTTCAGTCGTCATTTGATAGATTTTTTCAAGGCCAGCAAAGAATTCATGAGCTTTATTGCCAAAACCATGTTTATAGTCGTTCCAATCACGATTGAAATTTTCCGAACCATCTACACGTCTTTGAATAATAATCCAATTATGGCCAAAGCAATAATTGTCGTCCGCTTGTTCAACTGAAGAGATTATTGGCAAATTGTTGCCGGTTGAAAGATCGCTTTTAGTTGCAGAAGAACAAATGAAGTTTTCGGAGCTTTGGCTGAGTTGTTCTTCTAAATGCTGGATTCTGTTTGAGAATAGAAATGGTATTAGTATTAAAATAACTTTTGAATTACTAAACTGTTGATTCAACGTTATAAAGCACGCACATGCGTGTACACATACTTACATACATACATACTTATGTAGCTTAAACACAACGATTAGCTACATATACACACAATGAAACTGTCGTGAGGAAAACGGAGCAAAATTTGTTTTGCACAAACAGTTGTTCTAAAAGCTCTTAAATACTATTTAGTTTTTCTTTTGAGCAAAATATTCTAATATCAAATTTGTACAGATGTCATTGCAGTTAAATTAGTTTTGTATTTGGATTAGTGAGAAGTGCTAGATCTGCTGTTTATACATAAACATACATAGATACATGCATACAACTTCATGTACACACATACACATACATACATATATATTTACAGCCATACATACATAAATAATTTACCTGTTCCTTATGTAGTTTAATTCTTTTTCCACATGATCATTGCCATCTATGACTTGATTTATTTTGGAGAAGAGATGCTTGACAATTTCTATTTCATCAGAATTCTATAAAAATAAATATGAAAATTATTAATTTATGTATGTACATCATTTGCTCTCAATAGTGTTAATAATTACTCACCTCGTTGAGATCCAAAGATTTAACGCAAATTAAAAAATTGTTTAAAATAATCAAATAAAATAGAATTTTTATTTTCATCTCTGTTTTATGGGTTTAATCGTATTGACGGAATTCTTTATATTGATTATTAATTATATTAGCATGCAAATTAAAAATATTTTCCCCATAAGTACATACATACATACACAAGTATGTGATTGCACGTACATATGTATATAAGTATGTACTTATGTATGTACATGTGAATTTTAAAAAAAATCACCGATTTCAATGGACATGATAACGATTCAGACAATCAAGTAAACTTTTTATTAGACCATATTAAGCTAATGTTTAACATATTACTTATATTTCAATGATTCCAATTATTTTATTTCAAATTACTTTATTATTTAAATTACCAAATAATCTACATACATAATACATACATACCGTATAGAAAGGGCGTACTTCGCAGAGCTCGCTATGAGTCTATCTTCATATACACTTTCCTTAGAAAATTCCGTAATATATATTTGAAAATACACCGCACACTTCAAAACGATAAAAATAATTTTAAAAAATTTAATTTTTTATGTTCAATGTTATTTTATTACACCTTCTTACATAGATATATACATATGTACATGTACAGTATATCCTTAAAAACATTAACATTGCCAAACTTAAAATAAAAGTGACACTGTAAATGTTTGCGTGACTGTTGACAATATTTTGCTGTCATATTTTATCAACTCATTTGTGCATGTGATGGAAAGAGGCGGCCAACAACGTACTTTTCCCATATTACTTACATACATACATAAGTATGTCATAACGTTCTTAGAGTTTCCTTCTTTAAATAAATAGAAAACAATTTTGTCACTTAATATTTTTCTTATCGTTTTTGCTCCTTTTTTTAATATTCATATTTGTGAAATCAAGTTTTAGTTATGAATAAACGCTGTTATCACACGTTTGAGCGCAAAAATTATATTAAAACAGAAAGTACTGGTTGGAGACAGACTTTCTATTATCCCGGCGGTGGTACTTATCTCGGTTGTTGGCAGAATTCTCAGCCTCATATTTTTGGAGTCAAAGAGTCAAAACATAATTTAATTTATGATGGTCGATGGTGCAAGGGTAAACGGCATGGTTACGGTGTAATGAGACGTCGTCTGGAAGATGGCACGATGGAACGTATATACATAGGAGAGTGGCGGAATGATTTAAAATCAGGCGAAGGCAAACAATTTTATAAGGACGGTACTTATTACGGTTGGTGGAAGTGCAATAGACGTCATGGCTTGGGCATAGAATGGTATAAAAATGGGAATATTTATTTGGGCGAATGGGACACTGATACTCATCATGGTTTGGGCGTAATGTTTTATGGTGATTTAAGCGTTGTGAAGAGTATAAACAGCAGGGTGTTGAATGTGTTTTTGTTGTTATATTGAAGATAATGGAAATCGATATGAGGGTTATTTTGCCGGAGGTATGAAAAATGGTGAAGGAACATTTTATCATGTACGAACAGGTCAAGCTCAAAAGGGCATATGGGAAAATGACATGTGCAAAGTTTCTATGTTGCAAGATGAGTATCGCCAACAAGCGAAAACACCTTCAGAATATCCTATACCGCAGGTGAGCCTGAAATTCTGCTAACCTAGTATTTCAAATGTACATATGTATGTACATATGTATATTTAAAAGCGCAGTTTACCCCTTCCTGGGCGTGAAAAATGTCCTTTAAGATTGTTTTCGATCAAATCGGACCCAATATAAAAAACAGTTTAACAACAAATTTTTTAATTTCAGCTTAAAATTGTTAACCCTTCTGAGGTTATACGATGCTTGTTTGGGAAATACAAAAATCGAATTAATGAACCTTCAACATCATTAGAGGTATGTATGTTTGTAGATACGTATGAACTTCGTAAATGCGAGTATCATTTGGTTTTCAAAGCACTTTTTAATCGGCTTTTTTCAATTGGTTGTCTGGAATTATAAGTTATTAATTGTGTTTTTCTCCTAGGAATTAATTTGTTTGAACTTTTTACACAAAATCAATCACTTTGCTAAATTGGAACCAACATATTTAACCAATGCACTTGTAAAATACACGAGAAATGTATCGCTTTGAATGAACATAGAAATTAACAAAATTCTTAATGTGGATCATCACCACTGCTACCCTGTATAAACGAAATTTTCGAAGAAGAGTTTAAAATGGAACAATATGAGAAAATAAACTTTTATAACAAACTTTCTCTCTTGAAAATAAAAAATCTTTTATTTGAAAACAAATTAAGTTAATATTCTTTACATACATTTTGTTTTTGGCCATTATTTTATGTTTAAAGGTATCAAAGGACTGTTGTCACTAAATTTTTCCTTCCAATTCACGAGAGGTAGTGCTGTTAATTTTTCGACTGTCGCTCAAACAACAAGTAAAATGTAACGGTTCGACTACCACCTTCAAAAACAAATGACGTGACCAGCAGGCCAGACATACATATGTATGTATGTATATGCATCATGATTTTATTTACTCATAAAAAATGGTGGTTGTCAAGACTAACAAAAATCAATAAACGGCGGCGACAGAAGGACAGAAACAAATTAGTCTGGTATCTCTTAAACAGTTGTTATTGACGTTTCCATGTTCATTATAAAAATAAAAATAAATTATGTATAATAGACACAAAATAGTCAACATCATCAAAAGTTCTTAGTTGCACAACAAGTTAATAATCGGTGGTTTATGGAAAACAGCGTTTATTGATTTCAGTAAATATGGATATAAGCGCTCTTTCGGAAGAAAAGTTCGATCCGGTAAATTGGATTAATGAACACTTCAATAAGTATTGCGAAGAAACAGAACAGAAATCTGTGGCAAACGAGGACACAGAAATAGCGGTGGAATTCATTAATAACTATGTATCGAAATTGCAATTATATGTTCAGCAAGTCAGTTTTGCCATTGATGAAAGCAGTCAACAACTGGTAATCAGCACGCCGAGAATCATCAAAGATTTTAAAAACATAAGCAACGATGTTAAGGACTTGCGACAACGTATGCTGACAATGCGTCAAGAAGTGGCTGCTGTGCAGGAGGAGACCGGTGAATGTATGGCCACTTTAGAACGTTTGAATACATTGCATACAAAATTGCAAGCGAAAAAGGACTCGTTACTGGAATCAGACGGTTGGGGTAATTTAATAAACGAATTGGAGGATAGCTTTGAAAGAAATGATCTGAAGGTACGTCAACTTAAGACATGCAATTCAATCCTTAAGGATTCGTGTACATTTAAGAGCTTTTAAATAAAAATAATTTACCATTTTTTTGTTTACAGTGTGTTTGTGACAAAATATCGGCTTTGCAAAAAAGTTTGCAGGCCCAGGAACAACTTCCTGGACACGAAAGTCGTTTGTCCCAAGTCGAAGACTTTAAAAACCGGCTTGAAGCCTTAGCGTCGCCGAGTATTGTTCAATGTTTTGCTGAAGGCAGCGTAGAACAAGCTGAACGTTTTGTTTCGATATTTGCTGCTATTCAGAGAAAACCACAATTGCTGCAATATTATCGAGCTGTTCAAAAAGCCACTTTACAGCAGCAGTGGAAACAAATAATAGAATTACAGGCAATAGAAACATCAGCCCGCCAGCAACACTTTCTTACGCACTTCTATGACCTAATGTTGGAGAATTGCCAGCGTCAGATAAAATGGTGTTCACAAATATTTGATGACGAAGAGGCTCAACAACAACCTTTTGTTTTATTGGCTGAGTTGTTGCCCGCCCTTCAACCTTCTCGCGACTCGCACATACTACAGTTGCTTAAGACATGCAATGAACGTTTGGATTTGTTGCAACAATTCGCCCAAGCTAATCACAATTTCGTGATTCAATTAAATGCCTACATAGCTGAATCGTCAATAACACTTTCCAAAGAGTTAAAACAACATTTGGGCCTAGCGATTTATGAATATTTCCATAAATTCATTCAACAGTATCCACGGCTCGAAGAAACACAACTGTCTACCCAAGTTGATCGAGTTTTGACGGCACAAACTCACGCCAGTGATGCTGTTCGGCATTTAAAAGATATCACCAGAAAACTCTTCGCTTGGTTAAATGAATCGCTGGACAGATGTTCAAGCATTACTAATGACTTGGCACTTGGCAAACTTATTAATTTATTAGGGGGTACGTTTAAGCGTTTAATGGAACAATTCTCGAAAACACAAAGACAACTTTCTCTCAAACTGGGCAATTCCGCAAACAGTTTGAATTCTGATAGCAATTGGTCTATGCTGCAATACACTTTGGCCCTGCTAGAATGTTTGGCTGATTTTCAGCAAAGATTACAAAAATTCGAGAAATCTCTGCAGGAGCGTTTGGCAGCGTTAGAGCAAAAACTTAAAGAAAATAAATTTCAAAGCATAAACATTTATCAAACCTTTGATACATCGGAGCAACAGCGTATTTTAATTTCAATTGCAGAGTTTCAGCAGAAGCGTTTAGAAATTAATCAAGATGCGGGCAACGTTTCAGTAGGAATATTTGCAAATATTTATGAAGCGTTAAAAAACCATTTCGTGGAAACACATGACATAACACTCAATATACTTTTGCAACCACTGGACTCGCATCTTTCGGAAATACATCCATCATCAGACATCTATCAAAGCCAAATGCCGGACATGCCTGCTTTTAGTTTTGCTCCACAAGAAAGTATAACACAAATTGGACAGTATTTATTGACATTGCCTCAGCACTTAGAACCCTTGTTGTTGTCACCTTCAACGCTTCTAAAACAAGCTTTGGAAATGTGCCACATCAAATATTCACAACCTATACCCAGCGCTGACACACTACTGTCTTTGGTAGTAGCACAATGTTGCGTTTTATATCAATCACAGATTTTACAAATCAAATCCCTTTCCAGTTCGGCCTCGAAACAATTGTCTGTGGACATTGAATATTTGGCCAGTGTTGTTGATGAACTGGGCTTAACTTTAAATAAGTCTCTACTACAAATTTTAAATTTACTTAAAGCATCACCTGAAAACTATTTATCGCTTAGTGCTGGCTGTGAGCCCCGCTTAGTTACTGCTGTAAGACAAATGCGCAATATTATATCAACACAGTAATCGTTTATTATATCTTTAAAATAGAATGCAAAATAAATAAAAATATATACATATGTACATATGTATGTATATGTGCATATATACAATATATTTATATATAAATAATCAATTATATCAGTTATGAAATTTCAATATATTCTTTCAAATTTCAATTATATTTCTTTGTTTTATTATGATTTAGACTTGTGCAATTTAAAAAAACACCCTATACTTCAAGTTAGTTAGAAAAGCTTTTACTTCAATAGGAGCAAAAATCATTAAATGTAACAACAAGAAGCAGTCTTTGATAGGAATAAATACATACATACATATCAAAGCTGATGATATACTACATATGTAAGTATGTATGTATATACTTGTGTAATATTTAACTCTCTATATATATATGTATAATATACATTGTATATATGCATACATATAGTTCTATTTACTTAAAACTTGTAAACAATTTATCTTGCTCACATCTGTTTACATTGTTTTTGTGCGTTTGCAAAATTCAAGCCGAATAAATACAAAATCAAGAAAACCACAACATTTTCTCAGTTAATCAACAACATTAAAACAGTGAGAACGTGTGGTTTTTGTTCGCCTCTCGCAAAAATAACGATAGGCATTTAATTTGGAATTATTTTATTAAATTTTATTTTCAAAACAAAAGAAAAATATGTGAATATCAAATTGATTTTAATATAAAGTTTTGATTGAAGTGTGAGTAAAATTATTTGTCAATTTTAAATACAAAGATACCAGCTCTTTGTTTTCGTTGTTCCATGTACCAAAAATATGCTTGTAGGCATGTACATGTACATATACATATATATATTTACATACACCTCCAAGTGACACATGTATATAATTGTGTTAGGTGTTATTAAAATAAAGTGAAAGTTTATTTGAAATTTAAATAAAGTGAAAAAACTAATAAAATATTCGAAAGGTGCCAGAACATATAATATTTGTATTCTCCATAACTTCATTCAACCAAAAATGTCTACGCTTCTTTGTATTTACAAATCAACTTGACTCGTACAAACAACCAAATTTGGTACAAAGTATAAACTAAAAGAGAAATATAGTGGCTGTCAAATATTTTCGCATACTATTCGTTTTTTAGATATGTACACAAACTATATGCTAAATAACAAAAAAGTTAATGAAACCAACGAAGATCAATACAAAGAGAATCAAGTGAGAAATAAATACTTGGGGAAAAATAATATTTCCTATACAAATTTGCAAATGTAAATAAATATATTATATTATGTATATATATGTATGTATATAAATAATAAAAAATATAATTCATTATGAAAAAGTACAACCGATTTTCGCGCACATTCTTCTTCTTTTTCGAGACTGCCATTCAATCAGAGCTGCAGCAGTGTTGCCAAACAAAAGCATTGAGAATTATTTGAATTTTTAAAATTTTAATTGTTTTGAATGTAAAAATAAACTTTTCGCTAATTTAACGTACCGAGTTAGAAGAGAAATTAATGTGTCATCTACAAATTTGGTTTCCTCCATTCGTCAGACAGAAAAATATTAAATTTACTCGTATCCAAATAAACCAAACTTAACTTTTCTTTTTACCGACTCTTCTATGAAATTAATTTTTTCTAAGAAAACTTCTTATATTTTTAAGACATTGCGAAGCACAACCTCACTTTCTCTTTAATAAAATGTTTTATCCGTCAACAGCTTGAAAACTTCATTTAAATAAAATAAACATTCCCAGTAGTTTATATCTAGTATATAAAACCAGTCGTCGCTGTTCTGAAGAACAACTCTCACGTCATCGAAATTATGTGTTAAGTGCGGTCAGGCTTGTGATTGTTATTTGCCCTTGGAGAGTTTTGCGTCTCAGACGCACTGATTGACTGATTTGCCTCAAAAATTTACTGTTTCACTTTTCATTTGAGGAATATCCTGTTAGGCACTGATGTTTTATGTAAATGGAGAAAGCTTGTTTTCAATTGTATCAATGGTTTTTTATGAAAGCAATCGGCTATATATATATTCCAACAATTCGAATAGCATTGCCAGATGAAAACCAAATAAATGGCGGAAAAATTGTTATGTATCACCCCTTTTATTTGAAGGGTAAAAACTACTGTATTCAAGTTTTTTGGGTTTCTTTTAGGTACTAAAATAAAATAATTAACTCTTTGCTATTGTATAGTTACCAGCTTACATATTCAAAACCTATTTTTTTAGTTTAATTTTTCGTGTTTTACAACATTTTTTTTATAAAATAATTGTTACTCCTACACTTAGCGATAAGTTGTTAAACATGACTTACATTTTATAATCAAACCGAGAATTAAGTACCAAAGCAAATTAATTAGGTACGTACTTTGAGAATTTGATTATAAAAATTATTAAGTGCGCATGCGAAAAATTTCGTGGTGCAAGAGACTAAAATTCGTTTGCGTCAGTAGTCTCTGGTGCGAAAACTTCTTAAGAAAATGTATTGTATGGTACTGTTTCATGTGCTTCTTCAGGTACTGTGTTGTGTAATGGACTGACTGTTAGATCTGAAGTGTATTTTAAGGCCCTGCGGAAAATGTTGTTGTTGATGCTTAAGAAAGAAATATCTATCACCAGAACTAAATAAATTTTCCATGAATCTGGCGCATTAATCAGTCTGAAATTGCTCGACGGCATTAGTGGAGCAAATATCTCAAATTTAAGTTCTATCTAGTAACAGTTTTCATTTATTGCATTTTCATCACATCCACCAATCCACCAGGTGTGTGAGAATTACTTTTTGGAACTGTAAACAAACATCAATAGAAGTACAATGCGAGAAAATTCCCCCAAAAAAAGTCTGAGTTTAAATAAATATCTCTCAGTTTCAGCAACACAAAAACAGAGCTTCTGTTGTTTCAATACACGTTACAAACGGAATGTGTAGTGAAAATGTTTTTATTTAGTTCGGTTTTAGCATTGAAAGCGTTAACTTGAAAAGTGACTCGACTCCTTGACTGGCAGGCAATTAAAGCGGTGCGCAAATTTATAAATACAACATACCTACGCGTTTAAGTTATAAATCCTTTTAAAAACACAGAACATAAAAAGAGAGGGTATGCGGTGGAGCTTGTGTGTATTACCGAGTCTGTTCTTTATTGCGATTTGAACAAATGCGAATTTGCTACATATTTTTAAGTGTTTCTTTCTTAATGGCAAATTTATTGTTGTTCTTATAAAAATATACGTATGTATATTGATATGTACATACATACGTACAAAATTTTAAGGTGGAAAATATCCCTTAGTATTGTTCAAATGAAATGTGAGAAATATTTATGTATGTACCTACATACAGTGAACTCGCGAAAACGTGAACTAATTTCTACCAAGGGTGCTCACGTTTAGAAATGTATTCACGTTTTAGATTGTGAAAATTTTAGAACAAAAAAGCTTGACTGTGCTCGAAATAATAACTTCAAACAAACAATTAAATATCAGATATTAAGATTGGATAAAAAATTTAAATTTTTATTTATTCACTTTACAAAAATAAAATGTTTATACTTTTTCACTTGTAAAAAACAAAAAACTCAAATACATACATATGTACATACATATGTATGTACTAACATACATATGTAATTATTCTCTGTAATTCTGAATAAAAATTGATTAAAATAAATAAAAAAAGCAGCTAATACCCCTGTAAAGGATGGATTTTGTTTCCTATTAGTTTTAACACAGAGAAATCGCTTATTTTCTTTTGGTATGTGTTTTGTTTTACATTTTTAGTACAGCCTTTTCTTTAAGATTATTCAAAACTGTTATCATGTTCTGGGATTCCCAAAGTTAAAAGTAAATTCAAAAATTAAAACGAAAAAAACTCAGAAAACTTTGTTCACGTTTTAGAGTAGACAATGTAAAAATGAAAGTGTTCACGATTTCGAGTCGTTCATGTGTTCGAGTGTTCACGTTTTCGCGAGTTCACTTTATATGAGAAATATGTAGTTTTATAGATTTCGTGATAAAAGCAAAAACCGTTCTGTTCACATGCATTCGAATTACATATTACAATTAAAATCCTAATTTTGATTTAAAGTTTTATTTAGCTTGGAGTATTTAAAGTTTTAATTTGTGTTATACCTTCCACTCCATTTAGTCTATTGATTGTTTCCCCCACCTCAACGAATTATTGACAGTTTTAAAAATATCTGGAAAGTAGTGTTTAATCCTTTAATTAGAAGTCAAAAAGGTAAGTGCAAAATGTTTGAACTCTTTTCAACTGGAAAATTTATTTTTAATCAAAACGTCACTTTGAATCCTATTTAAGTGATAAGTAGAATTCGTAAATTTCTTTTAAATCTAATTTTATGTTTTACAAGTTTTCGCACCTTTTCTCTTATCATCATCATGTCCTTTTGTCTATACAAATGTATGTTCATGTTGTAACAATTCTGTACATCAAATGTTGCCATATTGAAGAATATTTTCTCCGTTAAACGCACTGAATTTAATGTTTGGAAATTTACCCGTAATTGTTTTGTAACAAAAAAGAAAACAATCGTATCAAAAATAAGCAGAGGTTAAACAAGGCTTAAAGAAAAAACGTCAAACCACAATTCCGCCCGTTGATCTGCCAACGCAATGGCAGATGTGATGAAAAAAATGGCGTGATGACAAATTTTATGTTTTTAAATATTTGAAAATTTTTAAATAGCATGTACATACATATCACATTTTATAGGGGTTTTAAGGATATTTTTGAATTATAATTATATTATTGTATTATTCCGATAACGCTTTTAAAATTTCCCACACATTATCAAAGTCGATATTTTTCCATTACAGCTGAAACCGATATTTTGCAATCCAATCGGCTTGCATCACATGCCTCAAAAAGTTATTGTTAATATACATATTTATTACAATTATTATTTGTTATTAATATATGACACATTTTAAAAACATACGTATGTAAATTAATAGTGGTGTTGATTTTGTGCTAGAAATAAAATTATCAATGATAAAATTTTTCTTCAACGTTCGTTGTCCTAAAATACGATCTGTCTATTCTATGGTATGCCTGCACATTGTGTTCTAAACATCACAAATCAGTTTTAAGGAAAGTGGATTTGTTATTGTTTAAATCACAATTGAAGCTTAAAATGGTCTCAAGCTGTAACGATACACTAATATAATATAAATGGTCTGAAGCTGTAACGATACACTAATATAAAATAAATAATAAAAATAAATTAAATCTGTAGATTTCATTTTGTTTATATTGAAATTTATCTGTGCTAAAAAAGAAAATCATATTATTTTGTCGATTGTCTCATTTAGTTTTGTTTTGGTTAGTGTTGTCCTAAAAAGTACCTTCGTATATATGCAAGTACATTATATAAGTACATATAAATAGTACTATTGCGTTTTCATATTTAAAAAAAAAAAATTTAAAGCTCCAACTTCAGCAAATTGTAATTTTTAAATATCTTATTTTACCACTAAGAGCCCTTAATTAAATCTTTGTCATATAACAAAAAAATTTCAAAACTAGTTTAAATCTTGACTAATGGCAACGCCGACCCCTAATCACAAATTACAAAAAGAGAACATCAAAGCAAGAGAGATAGAGAACAAGAGGCAGAGTTTAAAAACAGAAAATGTTGCATTTAACCTACTGCTTACGTTTTCAAGGACATTGTTGTCTATGTTTGTATCGGATCCGAAGAAATTGTTATAAAAGGACTTTTTATTGAGCACAACTTAAGGCATAACAAGTGTTTTTGTACTTTAATGAATTATTTAATGCGATTAAACGAGGGGTCTAATAAATAAAAAATACATTATTATTACTACAGCCAAGTGCACATTTAAGGAAAGTACTTGTACATTAAACACATTATGTATGTACATTATGTATGTAAGTGAAATTGTTTTCTTTGTTTTTTTAAGTGAAAAATTACATAAAATTAAATTAATTTATAATTAAATCTGCAAGTAATTAATGTTACTGAAAAAGTACGCAGTCCAGCATTTTAACTGTAGAAAAATGCAAATTGATTTTCAAAAGAAAATGGTAAAATGTTTGCAATAAGGACTAAAATGCTGCTGAAATTTTTTTGCTGCGTTTTCATTAGAAACACTGTATACGCTTAAGTTTAGCACAGGCAAGGATGATAACGAACAGAACAGACGTTAAACAAAGTAATGCAAAATACCTAGAATATGTATTATAATACAAATAGTTAAAGACAGAAAAATTGTGTATAGTAAGTAGCCTGTTCACATCACCTTCGAGTTAGATGACCATTCCCTCACAGAGTCTATGTCGTGTGAAAAGTAACTCAGTCGTCTTAAAACCACAAGTTGTTAGTGTTCATATCATCGAAATCAGACCAAAATGAATTTAATAATCAGCAGAATATAACGCACTCTGTTGACAGTGATGGCGTAGCCAATATCGTTCTCAAACAAATATGAACCGATGACGCCGCCGCCGCAAAACCCACACCAAACATACATTTGTATGTATATGCTGCACTTGGATCTGATGTGGATTGCTTTTGTTCCAAATTCCACAAAAAATGTGAGAAATTAGACTGTGTATATCTCACACTCTCTCTATATATATGTAACTGCTGAATCTCAAAACCCAACTGATGTTAAAAGATGTTGTTTTTAAAATGCTTCAGCAAATTTGCCGATAAAAGTTGTCCGTAAGCAATTCGGCAGACGAATTGTGAACTGAACAATTATTCAATTTACTAATTAAAACGTTGGCAAATCTGCCTGAATGTGTCTTCACAAGTGACATAATGCGAGATGTCAGAGATAACGAAAGGTCAATGCCCGTTTATACGAGTATTTTTGAATTAATTGAAATAAAAACGTGATGATAACTGAATAACTTTTTTTTTTTTTTGCTTTTTATAGGCGCTTATATTCAAGCATTGTGATTCTATGTTCATACAAACACACATACAAAGATGTGTGCACACACACAAATAAGTTGATTAAACTTGATATAGTAATTTAAATTGATTGAATTTATTTGAAACAAGTGGCTCATTTTTTAAACAGGTGGCGATATTTCGAACACGTTTAGCGCAAAAAACTTACGACCACTAAGTTTATACTTTTGTTTACTTATACATAATTGAAAAACATTTTTTTGTCATTGAGCAATTCATCAGCATTCAGGGGCACAGTGTGATAGTTTGAATAAAAGGTTGAGTACCTTATTAGTTATTTTAACTTTAAGGCGTTAAAATTAACAATAAAATTCTCTACGAATTGGTTTTTTTGTTACTGCGCCAGATTATTTAACTGAAAGTGTCCGTTGTGGCTATTGACGCGTCCGTCAAAAAACTAGAAGAGAACTTAGCCATCCCCAAAGCGGTCTATCCACGCAGGTGGCTGTCAAGCATGTCCAGAATCGCAAGAAATGAAAAATATAAATAAAAAAGAAAAAAAGCACCTGTTTCTAAATTTACCATTTCTATTAAACTTAAGACAGTAAAAAAAGACTACTACGTTTATCCTGTTTTTTTGGAAAATATTATCAATTAATTTTTCTATTAATTCTCATTCTGTTTTTAAAAGTAATTGTATATAAAGTGAAAGGTTTGAACACACTTCTAAAGGTTTTCAAGTCTAGTGGCGAGTACGGTAGTACCTACGGCGATGTTACGGCGCTAAAAGAGCAGTATGTAACTTGAAATTGTTAAAAGCATATAATGCAGTAGAGCTGTATCCGGTATTTCATTTAAATGATCGGTCATTATCGTTCAATTATCAAAGACTGATCCGTTCACTCAATCGGTCACTTTGAACAAACAGTACGGTTAAGTAAGGCAACTATTATGAACTAGTTTAATTGCTTGTGCTGAAAAAAAATTATTTTGGAGAAAATAGGGAAATTTTATAAGAGGCAGAACACGAACAAAAGCACGGAATACAACGGAAGCATTGGCTACCGACGGTAGCCCACCGTACAATGCATTGTTGAACGAAAACCGTTCATTTAAATGACCGGGTCACTCCGTTCATTTGAATGATTCGTTCAATTTAACGCGGTCGTTGGCGAACGATACAGCTCTAGAATGCATATGTGCATATATGAAAAGATTGAAGGGAGTAGTAGAATGCATTAAAGCGAAAAGGGGTCTTTTCTTTTTTTAAATATATTATTGAACATAAGTTAGTACCACATCCCTACGTACCAAAAACAATACTTTTGAACTACACTCAGAAATATTGCAGACATTCTTATTTACATATACATATGTACATACTACCATAATAAGTTCTGTGTAGCATCCACTGTTAATGTTGTACGTAAGTTTGAATAGGTAATTTTAACACAGCTTTCCTCGTTCCCGCCGTTAGGCCACGCTTTCTGTCGACTAGAATGCTGTATACAACTCTAGTGTCCAATTGACTCTGCGTACTTTCTTGCGGCCTCTCAAACTGAGTTTTATAGAAGCTTTTTTGACGAGGCCGTGTTGTTGATCTTGGGTGGCTGTTAACATCATCATGCTTGTCTTGATAAGTTTATTGCAATTACAAAATAAACTGAAATAAAATGTTTGTCATTCATATTATAGTATATTGATTTGAAAATAACTGGATATTTTCCCTTTTTTCTCATGCAAACTCGTACCTACTCCAATTTTGTGTTCTTTAATTACAAAAACTGTTGTAGGTGCAGTTTTAATTAAACCTTTTGCTGTATTTAAAAGTTGTTTGTAATTACATACAATACAAATTATATGTTTCTGCGAATACATATGTATAACTTGAAATTTTGTTTGTTATTATATTTTTATTATTAAATATTGTTTGGTTTTATTTTTCCCAATAAATTCAAAATTGCGAAAGTTTATTTTTACAAATAGATTTTTATTTAAACTTGAGTTTTTCTGTTATTATATTTTTTTATTAAATAATGTTTGATTTTATTTTTCCAATAAAATTTTATTTAAAATTGTGAAAGTTTTATTTTTACAAATAGATTTTTATTTTTAATATTATTAGAGTTTTTACAAATAGATTTTTATTTTAATATTATGGGAGTTTTTATTTTTACAAATAGATTTTTATTTTAATATTCTAAGAGTTTTATTAAAACAAATTGATTTTTATTTTAATATTATGGGAGTTTTATTTTTACAGCACTATGTGCTTTCAAGTTTAGTTTAAAAACTGCTTAACTCTTCTGAGTTCTTTTTTTTAAAACAGCACTATGTGCTTTTCTTTTTATTACAAAAAAGACTATTTTTTATTTCGATTTGCCCGACCATTCCCATGCAAGCGAAAATGCTTGCGCGTGTTGAGGAATCTGACACTTTTGTTTTGATCGAAAGTGCAGATTCTAGCATATTTCCAAACACAAAAAAATTAAATAAAATTTAAATGATGAAATCTGGCACTTTTGTTTTTTTCAAAAGTGCTGATTTTATTTTTATTAAAATTATGTGAAGAATAAAAAGAATAGGGAGGCGCATATTATTTGTTCTTAACTTATATGTACATACATACATACAGTGGCGAGCACACATGGATACATGTTTTACACACACGACTTACAATCCAAATAAAACCGACAAAATTTAAAAAATATATATGATTTTTTATTTAAAGTGTTCAATAAAATAATAATATCAAGAAAATATATTCAAATTCATGATTTTCATATGTAAATCTTAAGTTTTAAACAAATTTGTGTAAAATGACAATGTATCCACTTTTGCACGTTGAAGTTCATTTAAGCTGGCACCACAAATAAATGGACAAATGGCAATGAATTTAACTGTTATTTAATTGTTTTTCTAAAAACTATTAAATTAACCAGTTTATAGCATATTAAAAACTATTAAAAAGTTTTTTTAAGTTTTCTCCAATTTTTTGCTAAAATGTGAGAAAAATATCCAATTTTTTGGAAAACCAAGTAGTTGTAATGACAAGTAATAATTATTCAGGTAGCGAAATTGCCAAAAAGTTGGGAATCTGTTAGTGAACAGTGTTACTGGTAAGAAAAATAAAAAAAATTTAGCCCACATACTGCAAAAAAATCACGACCTTGTACGTTTTCGAACCGTGATGCCAGAACTATGGAGTGATTATTGTCCTCCAAACAGGTGAAAACACCCAAACAGGCTACAACTGCTATAAACAAACCCGTGAGCGACTGAACAGCTCGAAGAGCTCTTCGCCGAACTGGTCTCATATCAGCCGTTAAACAAAACAAAAACTACGTTGTTTGGTCAAAATGGAAAGGCTCGGCTTAAATTTTGTAAAGCGCACAAAAATGGACTGTCGAATACTGCAAAAGGGTTATTTGGTCTGACGACCCCAAAATAAATAGATTCCAGTCCGATGGGAAGGAATATGACTGGCACCGCCCCTATGAACGCTTAAAAAACACCAAGTCAAATAAACAATGAAGTATGGCGGTGGAAGTTTGATGATGTAGGCCTGTTTTACTTGGTGGCATATTGGTTCCTTCGGTAAAAATAGAAGGTATAATGAGAAAAGCAGATTACCTGAGCATATTAGAAGCCAATATTCCCGAATTCGTTGACAAAAGTGCTGACCCAAAGGAAGAAGTGATATTCCAACAGGATGGAGATCCGAAGCTTAGGGCAAAAATCGTAAGGGAATGGCTTTCTAAGCAAACATTTCACACCATCTAATGACCAGGGCAAAGCCCGGATCTCAATCCCATTGAAAATTGGTGGGCTTTATTAAACAAGAGGCTTGCCCAATACGACACTCTCCCGACGCACTTGAATGAGTTTTGGCATAGGGTCCAAACGGAGTGGGCCAATATTCCTCATCGGACCACCGAGACATTGGTCGAAAGTATGCTAAGGCGAATAAATAGCGTCATCAAGCTAAAAGGTCTATGGACAAAGTACTAAAAACTTCAATTTTTCAAAAACGTGCAAAAGTGGATACATTGTCATTTTACATAAATTTGTTTAAAACTTAAGATTTACATATGAACATCATAAATTTTAATATATTTTCTTGATTTTATTATTTTATTGAACACTTTATATGCAAAATCATATATATTTTTTAAATTTTGTGTGTTTTATTTGGTTTATACGTCATATGTGTAAAACATGTATCCATATGTGCTCGCCACTGTATGTATTTTAATTTGTCGTTTAAAAACTGTTATTTACATACATACATACTCTTACGCATGTACAAATATGTATGTATGTATGTACTTATGTACATACATTTGTATAGTATAGTGTACCACAAAGAGTACATTTTAAATAAACGAATTAATTTGTGTCATCCTAATGTGCTTCTAAGGCAGAATCATGCAATCAACTGCCTTTTGCCATTTATTCAATTCTAAATAATAGAATTATTATTTATTAAGTTATTCTGTTTATTTATTGTTCACTTAATAACTGAGGCTGCACACATATGTACACTTTAATACAAACAAAAACAAAAATATGGGGAAAAAACTGTATAAATGAATGAAATAGAGAATGATTATTAAATAAAGAGTATTATTGGAATAAACAAATGATATTTAAAAAGTACACATATACGAGAGCCATCAAAGCCAGACCGCCACTTTTTGCTCTTAACTACCACTATTTTTCAAAGGCAGTTTTAAAATTGAAATGAAATGAATTTTAACAAACATATTCTCAGCTGCCTTAACTTCACTTTTTTTTGTTTTGTTTGTTTTTGATTTCCTAATTAAATGTTTGCATAAATGTGTTAATACATCATGCATGTAAAGTTGCACTTACATACATACATGCTTATGTACGTGCGTGCATACCTATGTACATATGTATGTGTGTATGTATGGACGAGTATATTCCCATTCAAAGTGCTAATCCATGTCAAACGTCCGATTAAATAATTGTTCAATTGGACAACCGCACAACGCCGCAAGTGAGTACAAAACTTATTGGTGAAATTTGCTTTGTTGGCACACTTGTTAAAGCCTTCGAACTTCATGTTTAATGCTGGAAAAACTAAACAAGACGGGACAAAATTGGCAAAGCTATAATATTGCGCTTGTTATGATCCCCATATGTGACCCTGCATAAGAAAACCCACATACTGTTTCAAAATTTGATGATTTCACTTCTTTTTGGATTTGTATTTAAAACATCTTCAATTTTCATATGAAACCTTCTCAAGTAAAAATTCAATTAGTATTTGTATGTACATACATACATATGTATGTATAAAACATCACAGTATGAAAATGCAACGGTGGGGGTGAAATTTAAATCGCGTTTTCATCAAAATCTTGTTTGGTCACATATTGAAAATTTATTTCGCCGTCGTTGGGGAATTTTCGAAGTTGATTGTTTTTCTTTCTGGTTCCAAAAGTTTGGTATCACAAGTTAATATGTATGTATGTATGTACACACATATGTAAGTATGTATGCAAGTCACCCCGCAATCAAACAGTCATTACAGAATTCTTAGCAATGTTGTATACATACATATATACATACATACATACATACGTATGTATGTACATATGAATTGATTTGTGTAAATTTCAGTTAGTATCAGAATCAAAAATCCAATTAATCGTTAGTCCTTACGTATGTACATACAAATGTGCAGCTAAACATAAATAGACATGTTTTATGTGCATGCATGCATGAATTATAATAAATATGTATGTATATACACATGTAGATATGTATGTATGTATGTATGCATACCTACTACAGCATAACTGTTTCGCTACATCAGAGTATAAACATTTCTTCTCTTCTGATCATGCATTCATAAACATTGCATTTTTCACCACTGTTTTGTTTGTTTGTTTGTGCGATGCCAAACATCTTTATTTTCCTTGTTTTTGCACTTATATTTTCTAAGAGATGCTGCTTTTTAATTGGTTGCCAAACCGATGGCAAACTGATTATTATATTTGTTTTTTTTTCTTTTTGTAACAATTCACTAAACATTTCGGTTTAAATTCGGTCGAGACGGGGTTTTGTTGCATTGCCATAAATTCAGAATATAAACATTAATAATAATAATAAATATAATCGATATTTAATTTAAGCTGATGCTCGTAATCGAAGAATAAAAACTGAACCCGGGGTTATCGTTTGAATTGAAAAATATGCGTTAATAGCACTCAATGTATTTACACAAAAAAACCTAAAAGATCTCTTTCTTCTGCTTTTTGTTTTGAATTGAAAAAGTATAGTAATAAATTTTCTAAAATTTTTCTTAAAACAAAAGAGGCAGCGGAAGAGAAGCGTGCACAATGTTTCTCATTCAAACTTATTTTTATCGTTACCAATGAAACTTTTTCAAAATTCAATGGCAGTGCAAACAATTTGTCTTGAAACAAAGTGAAGGTTCTTTTATAAAATTTCGTTTATTTGCCTGAGAAACTATTTTATTTTTAGTAAAAGTCTTTAAATGAAAGGTGTTTTTTTTTTGCAAATAACGAAAGAAAAAATGATTTATTATTAAAAAAAAATTTATTGCACTGTATTACTAAAAAAAAAGGAAAGTTCAATAAAAAAAATTTTTTGTCTTCTAAAAATGAGAAATTTGTTGCAGTAAGTGTTAAATAAAGTCAATTTGTAAGCGTATCATGAATATGTAGAAACATGTACAGTATGATTTCGAAAAAGTTAAATTGGTGAAACATTAATTGCTGGGCTCGACAATTTGGACACTTGCACAAACACAACCGCGGAAATGGAATGGCTAAGGGCTAAAAGAAAAAAATGTGAACTTCATTCCACAAACATTCATGTAGAGGTTTCAAATTGACTCAAGTGCCTGTGAATGAAGAAACAAATTTCGTGCTTTATACTCGGCAATTCTATGTTTAAGTTCTGATTTTTATACCCTTGGCTTATTTCGGCTAAGTTTTGTGAAATTCGACTTTATTAAAAAAGAAACAAAACTCCTAAATTAAAATTTTTCTTTTTGGTGTGGTCGGCAAAGAATTACCTCTGAAAAGTGCCAAATCCTACAGTTATTCAATTGGGAAGATTCAATGCAAAAACAAAATAATTCTTAGCACCTGTTTTACGACCTCGAACGTTAACGTTCGCACACCTTTAGAGCCACCAAAAAACTTATTTGCAGGCGTAAAAAAGAAGGTTTTTTATTGTCAATTGGTAAAACTGAATCAGTGCTTTTCACGATTAAATGTAAAAATCGACCACCAGATAGAGTTTTTTGTTCTTTGTTAATGCTCGCGATAGTGAAACAGGCGCTGAGTCTTCAAATTTAATTATTACATGTGCTCTAATTGACTTTAACCACCCGATTCTATAAAAGCTTGTTTCGTTACCTCTAAAAATTTACTTTACATTATTGTTTTCAATATAAAATCAGGGTGTTACAATCAGATATCATATACATACATATGTATAAATATTTGTATGTATTTTCAGTTCCTTTTGTTCAAAACTAAATTATTGAATTTATTTAATGTTTTTAATTTTAGCATTTAAATACGATACAGCCGCACATGTTATATGGATATTTATTATATTTATTAAAAGAAACTTTTGGCTATTTATTATTTTATTTATTTTCGATTTCAATCAATTTGAAATATTTGTTTTATTTTGTTTCTGATTAAAAATAAATTTTCCATAAAAATTTATATACGAACAGAAAAAAAAAATCGAAATTGATTGAGTTCATTCATATATCGCAGTTTAATCATGGCCGATATCTCATCACAATCGGGACAAATCAGAACGAAATTGGGTGATATCGTTGAACACAGTTCAACAGCTCTAAATGAAGCAACCGAAGTCACCAAAGGACTGCGGAATGTGGTTGGATGGTTAAAACAGGTTTAAAGAACACATTTATCCATTTCCAAAATTTAGCAATGTTTGTTTCTTTTGTTGTGGCTAAATATTAATATATAAAAAAAAAGAATATCAATGTTGTAATTATGTGATACTTGTGCTTTTGTTTTAAATTTATTTATTTAACAAATACATACATACATGTGTATAGAAATAAGTTCCATACATGTTTTAATTGAGTTTCAGAGTTTAAAAAGGCTTTTTTGTTTTTCAAACCAGTTAGAACTAACCGGCCTTAGCATTTTTTATAGAAATTTATTGTATAAAAGAATCGGTATCATATTTTCGCAAGCCGAATTTAACAGGGTAACAAACAGCCAGGCACTAACAAATCCTTTCAATCGATTTTTTTAAAAAACTTTAACTTTAATGTCAAACTCGATACTAAAACTTGTCTTTACACATTCGTTTTGATGTTAAGCTCGCATTTGCTGAGAATATGTTTTGCTGGTGCTGCCACCTTTTTAAGTCCGATTTGTTTACTTTGTAAACAATAACACTTCACAACTCATTAAGTCAAATATTATTAACATTTTTGGATTGTGTCTTAAGCTTCATAATTACAATGTGCTTTTTCTAGGTGTATTTTCGGAATCATATTGTGTGTGAAAAGTTAACGTCATACCATGACCTTAATGCCCATAAGATGAAATAATGTCCATAGAAATTTTGAATTTGTAAGAAAGCCACATTTAAATTCACGATCATTTGAATGCATTTTAATATTCAGTTATTTGTCATATATTCAGTTATTTGTCATAAGCCATATAATATAGTTCCTGAATAGGGCAGAGCCGGGGGACATATAAGAAAATGGCTTTTGACTTCAATTTCTGAGGCCATTTTCGGCCTCTGATGTATTTCGCATAAAAATAACACAATGTCTTAACTCAAACGTTAATATGCGGTGCTGTTCTGAAAATCACATTTTATAAAAGTGATTTGAAATCACCAGAAATGTGTTCTGTTTATACAATTTTGTGATTTTAAAACGTTTAGCTCTGTCCATACATTTTTTTCCAATAATTTTGTTCTTTTTACCGACTTTTCTATTTTATTACAGATAAAGGTCATAATAAATTACTCAATGTGCTGTTTGTTAATGTTTTTATGCAATTGGTGGTTTTGTTTAAAATAAATAGCTTTAAAATTAAGAAAATTCCAAAGGACTTTTTCTGCTATAAAACAGTCAGTCAGCTGACTCTGTTTATTATTTGCTTGTGCCTTTGACAATTGAAAACACACAAAACATCAGAAATTCCCAGCTGTGATCAGATGGTTTAATCCCAGACTATTGTTTAAGCTTTAGAATTCAGTGTTGGCATAAAATGTGTCCAGCATCAGCGTCCTCAGCTGGACAATTTCAGCCGGGAAATTTTGAGTTCATCTTTTTTTTTGTGAACACGAATATTTTATTTATAAACGCAAAGAGCATTAATTTTGTGTTTGGCTTGTGGATGACAGATCTGTTTCCATGATTGACTAAAAGAAGATGAAACATAAACCTGAGGAAACCTCGCTTATGTATGTATGTTGCGTTGCCTCATTTAAACACTCACAGCTATTATTTTTGTTTTTATGTATAATTTTTTGATTTCAATTGAACTGACTTTTCCAGTAACTTCAAAAAATAAAATTTTCCGCAGAAATTGTTTAAAAGCAAAATTCTTGGAGACACATTCTATTCTTAAAAATAAGTAACTAACTTGAAACAATGATTACACACATATTCGTTTTGTTTCCTTACTCTTTGCGACTTACATATGTTGGCTTGCGTTTAAGTTTAATGTCAATGTTGTAAAAAGCTTTAATTGTGGTGAAAACTTGTTAATTTTTAAATACAATAAATTAATTTTCTCTTTATTTTGTATTTTCTTTTTATTCTTAAAGGCCTCTATCGAAGTACGCGAAGCGGGCAAACGAGCTGTCACACAAATACAATCCTCAAATCCCAACTTTCTTTCGCACGAGTTTGACTTGGATGAACCGGATCTAATCTCACCCACAGCCCTTAATCCAGCCGAAACTGCATACGATACAAAATCGCTATCAAATCAAGATTTGACACCGCATACACGTCACTCCCTTAGTCAGCCACAAAGTCCGAGGGCTCGCAGTCGCGTTGATAACTTCACTGCCGGCTATCATCGTTCCACCTCGATTATAACACAATTGGAAAAGTCCAAAGTTCTGCTGAAAATGTCCGACAAGGATGATAAACCCTTGTGTATTTTACACTACAACGATGTGTATAATGTGGACGCGACTACAGAAGTAGAGCCGATTGGTGGTGCGGCTCGATTTTGTACAGCCATTAAAACATTTCGGGAAGAGGATCCTTTAATCCTGTTTAGCGGTGATATATTTTCGCCCAGCATGCGTAAGTTCTTTTTAAACACGAACATATTTAACGGAAGTTCGAATTTAAATGTGGGGGTTTTTCAGTCAGTACTTTTACCCAGGGCGAACAAATGGTGCCAGTCCTGAATGCAGTGGGCACGCACTGTGCAGTGTTTGGAAATCATGATTTTGGTGAGTAGGAAGAACTTTTTAGGCACCAATAGAATAAATATTAACAAGAGTTGCCAGAATAGATGAAAGCACATCCTGTTTCGTTACTCCTTTAAAAGATACACGTTCTTCTCTTGCAGATCATGGCTTAGACGTTCTAGTCGAACTTATTAAAAAGACACCATTTCCTTGGCTCATGTCGAATGTAGTCGACAATGAAACTGGACGACCCCTGGGTGGGGGAAAGATTTCACATTTTATATTTCACAATCAAATTTCAATTGGTCTGATCGGACTGGTGGAGAAAGAATGGCTTGAAACGTTGCCCACCATTGATCCGAAAGAAGTCACGTTTATAGATTATGTCGAGGCTGGCAACAAATTGGCTGCTGAGTTAAGAAACGAAGGCTGTGAACTAATAATTGCTCTCACCCACATGCGTACCCCCAACGACATAATTTTGGCCGAAAATTGTCCCGGCATAGATTTAATTTTGGGTGGCCACGATCATGTGTATGAAATCAAAGAGGTGAATGGTATCAATATTATTAAGTCGGGTACAGATTTTCGACAATTTTCGAAAGTGATCATACACAAAGAAAGAGATGAAAACGATCGCATTAAGATCGAGGTGCAGCCCGTGGATGTGACGGCAAAATATGAAGAAGATGCAGAGTTGAAGCAGGAATTGACAAAATACTCGGCAGTTATAGAGGCTAAAATGACAGAAGTTTTGGGGAATTTCAGTGTGGAGCTGGATGGTCGATTTTCGGCCATACGAACGCAAGAAACCAATTTGGGTGACTGGGTGTGTGATGTTGTGCTCGCAGCCACCGGAGCGGATGTGGTGATTATAAATTCGGGTACCTTTAGGTCAGATCAAATACATCCACCCGGCCCCTTTACAATGAAGGACCTGGTCAACATAATACCCATGCGAGACCCCTTAATACTAATTGAGGTGACCGGTAAATGTTTATACAAAGCTTTGGAGAACTCAGTCTCAGGCTATCCAAAACTTGAGGGCCGATTTCCACAGGTATAAATGAACAACTAGAACATTATTTTCCAGCATAAAATTTAATTAAACGGGAAACTTCACTTTAAGGTTTCCGGTGTTACATTCGCCTTTGATCCGGCCAAACCGTCCGGCCAGAGGGTCGATCCTCAGCTAGTGCAAGTGGGTGATGAGTACCTAAATATGGAACAGTTGTATAAAATTTGTATTAAAAGTTATATATACAATGGCTGTGATGGCTTTACTATGTTTAAGGATGCCAAAGTATTGGTAAGATTTGTTTTATTGCATGTATTGTATAGATTTACATAGAGCAGAGTTACATGCATTTCGATCACTTCAGATGGATGACGATTCCTGCCCAGAACTCGGCTTAACCGTTCAAAATCACTTCAAAGCCATTCATTTACGTACCGGTAAAAGTGGCCATCACACAAAGCATCGACAATCGCTGGTAACGCTTTCCCGCCGCCACAGTATGGTACAAATGTTAGATAATCTAGAACTGGATGGACCCTCACCCATACGCAAACTATCTGCCGGCCATCAAGCAAAATCAATAGATTTATCGAACACAAATTGCTCAAAAGTAAAGAAAAAACAAAATTTTCGATATTTTTCTGCTATGATGTAATTTTTGTTTGTTTCTAACTTAGATGTTACGTCGTGCTTCCTTAGATGATTTGGAACAGGCCAGTTGTCAGTTGGCGCCTAAAATACAACATAGAATAATACGTATACAAAACCAGGAGGTAAGTCTGCAATATTCGAGTGTAGGCCGCACGCTGTGGCTTGTCACAGAAAAAACGAAAGTTTTGAGGAAATTAGAACTCAGGCAAAGCTTTCTTTGCGGAAAAACGCTGTGACTTGCCACAGAAAAGAAGAAAGTTTTGAGAAAATTAAAACTCAGGCAAAGCTTTCTTTTTTACTTTAGAATGTATTAGCAAGTCTGTAGGGATTTTTTTATACCTGGTTCTGGCATTCTTTTGAACAGCATTTCTACTTGCAGCATTACAACCAACTATTTATGAAAAAGGAGACCTCCATTAAAAACTCGACCATCACCGAAGCGGAAGATGAGTAAAAATGTATTAATATTATAATATTTTTTTTTCTTTTTTTTTTGAATAGCAACTAATTCCATTTAGCAAAACTAAACAAAAATATTTGCTACATACTTCTCCTATATATCGTATATTTGCCAACGACGATAAACAAACTAAAGACACAAAACGAAATTTAAACTGAAACATTTTGAAATGGTCACACTAATACATCTACATCTACATATATATATAAAAAGCGCCCAATAAGTTAATCCTTTAAAGCGGCATTTCTATTTAGTTTTAAATGCATGACATAATGTATGTATGTAATATGTTGAACATTTTGCCTACGTAGTTATTAATATTGAATAAGTTGTTTTGTTTAATCGTTTATAATTGTTAAAAACAAAAAAAAACAAAAAAAAAACAAATTTGTTTATAATTTAGAAAACAAAAAAATGCCTTCTTACAATAAATACTAACAAATATTAATTTATTTTAAATAAATTTGATGAAACAGTCATGTTTATTATGGTTTTTAAAATTAAACAAACAAACAAAAAATTAAAACAAAAAGATATACGAATTTTCTTTAATCTATTACTAGACTGTTGATAATTTCGCGAAACTTAATGAACATAAATATTTCGTTATAAGTTACATGTTTAAAAGAAAAAGCAAATCGTGTTTGTTACAGTTCACGAGATATTCCAACAGATTCGAAAATCTACTGGGTATGCAATAGAGTAAAGAAAATATATTCGAATTGCCTTTGATCTTTTACAAACTGTCCAAGTTTTCGAGAATCGTAAGAAACCTGATTAAGCATAAATTCGATTAAAGCGATTCATTAATTGGGCTTATTACGGTTTTCGAATGCGACCAGGACTGCTTGTCATAGATTAAAGAAAATTTTAGTATTTTGCTCCAATTTCATGCAAAGATTCGAATATATCGAAAGCTGTAATATGTATTATTAACTGCCGAAGCTATCGACAGCCGTAATAAGCTTGAATAATTGTAAACTTTTCGAATTCGTAGAGATTTTGTAAAAGATTAAACAAAATTTTAGTATATTTTTAAATCCATTACAAGCATTTGAATATTTCGACAACCGTAATGAGCATGATTTTATTCCTCGGCACATTGTTGGCATGCAAACATATGTATGTATGTATGTATTTATCAATTAAATTGTCTTACCGCGAAATGTAGTCAATTTTTAATATATACTTTGCAAAGTAAATTTAAAAAATATGGCAGTGCTGTAGGAAGGACTTGTAATTGTCTCTGAAACTGAGACAGTAAATAGCAGTGTGTTCGGCACAAAGAAACGCGAAACAATACAGTCGGATGCAAGTCAGTGAAACAGTGCTAGTGAAACCCGCAACTCGCGAAGGCCAACGAGCCAACGAACCAACAAACAACAAGCCCGACATCGCTTCAAAAATAATTTTGCTGAATTAAAAAGTACATTTTCCTTGCTTCGTCTGTTTGGAAATAGTAACAGATCACGAGCGCAAATTGTTTTTGAAGCGCTGATACTATTTTTTAAGTTTTTTAATTTTAAATTTGCGCATAAAAACCATAACATTAAGAAGAAAATCTAATACAGACAATGGCCTTATTCTAAATGATAATTCCCTGAGAGTTTCTTTCCTTATTCAAAATAAAATTTTCCCTTATTCTGAACCGTCCTCGAAAACGGGAAACTGTACGCAGAGCAAAAAGTAGCTATTACGAATGTCAAGTAAAGAGAAAATGTGTTAAATTTTTATTTTTATCGAAATTTTCGAATAGGTCCGCCCAACAATTGAAAAGCAGTAGTATTAATAGAAGATTTTTAGTCAAAACATAACAGCTGACTTCTAATAATCGAAATTTTATCTCCCTTATTGTTGCCTTCGCGGGTAGTTTGGAATAGGGGATTTTACCTTTGGGAAAAATGGAATCCCAGGGAGCCCAAGTCCCTGGGAATATTTAGCTGAGTATTGTTGTCGAAGCGTAGTACAAAGTGGCCGCACTAACGCCAATCACGACACCCCCTAATCTTCTTAACAACAGCAGCACTCTATTTTGTCCTATTACTTTCCAGCCGTATGATCGGAAAGTCTTTTCCAGCCATACATACATACATACACATGTTAATATGCATGCAAGTCTCTTGCTTAGCAAAAGTAGATTATAAAATAATTTAAAAAACTTTAAAGAACTATTATTTAACATAAAAAAAATAATTAAACAGCTTTAATCCAAAACTAATTTATAAATGAAAACAAGGAAAAGAAAACTATTGTATGTGTAAGAAGAAATTGGTAAAAAATTATTTTCTAATATTTGCAATGCACATTTTGAAAATAATTCACAAGCACTGATATATATTTTGACTCATTATTAGATAAATTTCGATTAAAATTAATACATACATACATAAAAGTGGAAACAAGTACGCGTACATACACACCACACACAAATAATGACCTTAACACAAGTTCGTATACACATGAAATACTCACTCGTATTTAATTCAAGTAGAAACTTAACTGTAACCCTCGTATATTTCATTAAATAAAAACTAAAATATACATATACACATACATATATGTATGTATGTATGTATCTATAAGACGATAGTAAAGACAAACAAACTAATATTATAAAAAATAAATATACAAAAAAAATATATATATCTGCTAAAGGATATTTTTAGTAAAATAAAGCGTTTTTTTTATGCCAATCTGTTGAGAGAATTGCAAGCAAAAAAAGCAAGCTTTTTTCAAAGAAGGTCGACGGAAGATAAGAGGGACAACGTTCGCCCGCGCACATCAACAACTTAGCAAAATGTTGAGCAAGTGAAGAAAATGTGTCTTCTTGTTTCAAAATTGCTGAATTCCGACCAAAATAGCCTTAACTTTTGCCGTAATCATGCCTCAGCCACCGTATGCACCAGATTTAATCCTCTTCGACTTTTTCCCAGTTGCCAAGATGGCAGTAAAAAGCCCCAGGCAGGACAGCGTTTGGCATGACTGAGGAGTTGCAAACAACGTCTTATAACTGAGGAGATCAGGAGATCTACTTTGAAGGGGACAAGATTAAAGAGACCCACGAAAGATCTAAAGTATCAAAACGTGCACATCAGAACTGCCTTGACGATTGAAAAAAACCCTTTGAAGGATGCAAAATAGAAATTAATGAATAAATAAAAAAAAAATTTTAAAGAAAAGAAATAAAAATTCACTTTTTTTTTTTGGAACATACCTCGTTTATCAGAACCAACTCAGGACACAAAATCCGCAAAGTTGAGGCCAGCGAAAGGCTTTGTCAATAATTTTCAACAACTTTTTAAAGGACACAACCAATTAGTCAATTGCAGAACAATCAGGTTTATTATCGTTTTCGCAATTCCTTTAATCTATTACAGACACTTGAAAATTTCGAAAACGATAATAAATCCTGAAAGCTAAAAATTGGTCGCCCTAAAAACTCTGCACAAACAGACAAAAGAAACACCAAAACCATAATTATGTATAAATATTTTCGTTTATTTAAGGCAAATTAGAATTGTTACCGTTGGAAGAACATGTTAATGCTTTTGTCGGTTTCATTATTTTCTTTATACTCGTACCATATTAAAACTGATTAATTTATTTGTTGAGTTTCACTTAATACAGATTGAGGAGCAAAAAAATAAAGTTTGTAAATTTTCAAAAACAATTCTTAAACAAATGTTAGTTGCTAATAATGATTAAATGCTAAAAAAAAAATAATAATAATAATAATAATAAAGAATGGGATGGATGGTGTTTGTGGTAAAAACTGTACGAAATTTACTACAAACCACTTATTCCAATTGTAGAACTAAAGTTTTTGTGGCACTGGCAATATAATACGCACATTCGCGTACATCTTTTGTATATTTTTCAATGGCGGTTTTGTCATTCGTGTCGAATGAGTTGCGTAGATTTTCACAACTATGTTGTATTAAAATGTTGTTACGCGTTAATTGCATTAAGGTTTCACGTATCGTCTCATTGCAGTTGTTCTGGAATGAAAATAAAGGCAAAACAAAATTTCAATGTTTGGGGCTAAATTTTAAGTTTTCTTCATCAACTCACCGGCGTGGTAAAGACGTTAATTAACTCCAAAACGGCAGCACGTATGCGCTCGGCGCATGGAACTAACGTCTCACGATTGTTGGGATCCTGCATCGAGTGTATCAGCTCCTTAAGGCGATGCGTTACAATGTCTGTCTTTTGATTGACTTCTTCGGTGAAGGATTTATCGGCTGCCATTTGATACATCGAGGTGGTGTTGCGCGTGTCTGAAGTGGTTTTCGTTACACTCGGCTGCAGGCGTCGTTCATACATGCTGGCTGGCCGCTTTATGGTCGACTGCTGGGAATTTGTGGCCGACGAAGACGACGAGGCCGAGGAGCCTACTGCATGCGAATGGCCTGTATTGGCGCTGTTACCTAAACTTGAATTTAAACCTTCGGGCAAAGAATGTGGTTCATGATCATTTTCGGTATTTTCGATACGTCTAAAGGCATTATTCACATAAAACATAAAGAAAGAAAGAAGGGGGGAAAAAAACAAACGAAAATAAAAACATAAAAAACCAACTTATAAAAAACTCAAATCAAATTGATAATCTCACAATGGCTCATCGTAAACACTATTGTTTGAAGCGGTTTTCGAAGGCTGTTGCACCGTGGAAAACTTTGATTTCAATTCAGTATTTTCGGTGGACAACTTTTGTACCACAGTCTTTAATTGATTTATTTCGGTAACATAATCATTGATTTGTTTACGCAAAGTCTCCATTTCAAAGTTTGTCATTTCATCTTTGGGTTTCGCTGACTGGTGCACAATGGCCTTTAAGTAAGAAAAAAAAAACAAGCAAAATAAGAATAAAAACAAAATGATAAATATAAAATAACGCAAAATTTTAAACTAAAAGAAAAATCTAAAATTAGAAGAAGAAACAATCCATAAAAACTACTATAAGAAGGTAAATATATGTAATTATTATGTTTATGACAACAACAAGCCGAAAAGAGTTCCCTCGGGTGAGGGGGAACCCAAAGATTTCTACCAACTCAAAAATATATAATATTTGGTTGGTTGTTTTGTGTGTTTTCCAGCTGTCTAATTGGAGCTGTTCGGAAAATCACATGTTACCAACTATTTTTTTTTTTTTGGCTACTCTACAATAAAGGTAAATTAATTAAATAAATTACTCAATGTATTATTTATTAATTTTTTTAACAATTGATGGGTTTAGTTTAAGAAAATAGTTTAAATTTAAGAGAATTCCAAGACGCCTTTTCTGCTGCAAAAATATTGTATTACGCGTTGTTCTGATTTCGAAACAATTGAAAATCACACCGAATAGCACAGAGAGGGGTGTGATTTACAGAACACTGGGATATCACACATGTGCTTTTGAAAGCACATGAAATCATATGATTGGCGCAACGGTGGCCAAAACTTGAAAATTGTAAAAAGTGTATAAAACTGAAAAGGAGCGCCTGAATGAAGTCAAAGTAAGACACATCGTCACTTTATCGGGACTCAGGAAATTTAATATTTATATATTTTTGATATAGTGATTCGATACTTGTTTCTTTCGAACCACATGACACAATAAACTCTTTGGTTTGATTAACAAATAATAAAAAAAAAACTAAACCATTTTCACTATAAAAACACTAGACGTGGCACAATATTAAAGAGTTTATTGCAAAAAAGAAAAAAAGAAAAATAGCTAAAATTATTTTTCTTCGACTAAATTCATAAAACTTTCCTTTTTTATAACAAATATTAAAGACTGAAAAACTATACAAGTTTTCAAATATATATATATAGAGTATATACATATAGAGTTGATGCTGTATTCATATTGTAAACAGGCGCAGACAAGTCCAGCTAATTTCCTTTATTGTGGTTGGTGAGTTTGAAGAAAAGGACAACTGCGATTGTTTTGTAATCGTTGAAGTTCAAGAACTAGTGACTTTTAAATCTATTGCAAAACAATCGTGGTGGCTTTTTAAAGACATCAACCACGTTAGAGTCGCTTTCTCGCGTCACGGCAACATCATATTAATTTTTCCTTATACAAACAATACATATAATTTATGTACGATTGTATTTATGCATAAAATAAATTAAGCAATTCACAAGCTCCTTTTAATGTTCAATGGTTTTTTTTGCTGTATTAAATTTCGACTTAAATACCCTTTTGTTGGTCCAGTGCAATATATGTATGTATGTACATATTTAGCATATTTTAATTTAGTGTTTAAATTATTTTCACTAAAATTTATGGCCATTCGGCATCAAATTAAAACTTTCATTTTTTTTTTTTTTTGATAATTAAAAATGGATACAATAAAATAGCGATATACAAAGAATTCGCGCTTTTTGTACAGCACAAGTCCCCACACAAAATTATGATATAGGCAGAAAGAATCGGTTCGCCTGAACTTGTGAATTGCATAAACTTTTAACTTATTTATTTGAAAAAATTTTAAACAATAAATAGAACTATAATGATTTCTTTTTTTCAGTTTTTGTTTTTGTCTAAAGGTGTAAAAGCTTTTATTGTTCGTATTTTGCTTAAACTACAATTCTACATTTAGAACTTATGCTTTATTGACTAAATTTTTTGTATTACATAAATATGTAATTAAAATGTAAAAAATAAAAATAAATGCATTTTCTTTCAAGATATTTATACTGTAACAGCTATTGACTACAAATGACTGGTCATATTATATTTATACGAGTGGTTATTTCCTTCGAAAGGTCGGTCTACCCCTTTCGTGTGTCGTACAAATGTGCTTTACGTGAGTCTATGGAGATGATACTTTAAGGTCCGGTAGTTTAAAAAGATGGAATTCAAACATACGTGTAGGCATTGCCTTTGAAAGGCCCAAACACGGTGCCAGACATACATACATATCGTTACCAGAAACGCAAAACGCCCTAACTAACATTTTAGTAATTTTACAGGAGAAGCAAAAAACATTCTTAAACGATATTCAATATTGTAGTAAAGGCTTTTTTCTTTTGTCAATAAAGTTGCCATTTGTGTACGTGGAAGTATGATTTGTTTGGTGGTGATGTACTTTGATTAGATACATCGGAATTTGCAAAAAAATCGATTTTGAGTTTTTTGTTAGTTAGTTTTTTGTTAGGCGACTATGCATTATTAATGAGATTAGATTTTTACTGATTTAAAAGAAGAAAAAAACTTGTGCATTTCTGAAAGAAAAATATCAAAGAAAAGTTTTCTAATAAAACTTAAATTTTCTTTCATCTACTATTTGATTTTTGTTTAGTTTTTTTTGCAACTTTATTGGAAACTATCTGCCATTGGTCGTCAAACCAGGATTGAAAAGAACTTTTTCGTCCACTCCATTCGAAACTATTTGCCGTTTATTTCATTATTGTTTAAACGATTGGAAAAAAATACAATATTTCGGCTGTTCGAAAAAGTTGTGTTACGCGTATTTGTTTGCCAGAAATAATGGGGGCTATTCTGCGTTTCGACTCGGATCGTAAATTTCTCCGTTTGGCAGCTTTGGTATTCTGCGTTTCGATTCCGCTCAGTTTCTTTCGATTGTATGTACTATGCATTACGAACGGAGCTCCGTTTTTCTCAGTTGTTTTTTTGTTAACGGAGGGGTTTTCTTTATTTGTGTTTTTTAGTTAAAAAGTTTAAAATTGAAGAAATGTAAGTAGAAAATGAGATAAAATGTTCAGAAACGATTAGAAAACACTTAAAATTATTTTTAATTAATTTATTTAATTAAACTAATTTTTTTGTTTTTCTAATTTTTGTACCCGAATCTGATGTTTTTTTTTTATTATTATATGTATTACAGGTCAAAAACAACAACACCAGAGCAGTATGAAAAATTGGCTACCATCAACGTTCAAAGGAAGAAGTAGTAGCGTTCTGGGAGGAAGTGGCAGGAATCCTCAATGCACTAGGTCCTCCAACAAAAAATGCCAGTGCATGGAGAAAAATAGGTATGGTTTGCGTATAATTATTACAGAAATTAATATAAATTTATAGGTTTGAATTGACTGGAAAACCTACATTAAACGGAAGCTGTCAACAAACAAAAAAGAAATGATGAGCACCGGAGGAGTTTCATGCCGCCTACAGCGTATTAGCCCACTTGAGGAAAAAGTTATTCAGTTGACGGGTCTGGTAACAAATACCAGCGGAATTAGCGTTTTTATTTGTTTATTAATTTTATTTATTACTTTTTAGTGGACTGAATTTGACTTTTTATTAAAATGTTTACAAAATTGTTTATTTTTACTGTTCCTATTTCACACGTTTCACAGCAAAGAAGCTAATTTAAACATACCCTGTTCTTCTTCTTTTTCTTTCGATTCCGTTTTTCTGCAGAATACCAATTTTCGATTGCAACGGAACTGAATGCGGAGACTTAATCGAAACGCAGAATAGGGGTGAATGACTTCACAAGTTTTGAACAAACCTTTATTCGTTGTTCATCCACCATCCATTTGAGCACCAAACGATGGTGATGCGGAGTCTTTTTAAATTCACACACACACAAGTTCAGCATCTTTAATTAGTTTCATACAAAAACAAACAAACAAAAAAAAAAAAAAGGAACTAAAGAAAAACTTTTCGAAATTTTTAATCTCTAACGAGCGAGATCTTTCTTATAACGACAAATTGTATAAACGATTCTTAAACAACAACGCCATACTGTGGATTTTTTGGTGACCGCTAAAGAAATTCTTTTGGTAGAATCGACCATAACGGAATAACGAATTTGTTATCACTAAATTGCAACTAATTCGGTTTCAAGTTTATGCACAGGCTCTGTTGTTGCTGTATTCGCCACAGCGCCGCCAAGTGATTGCAGGCATTTGACTGGATTAGAACAAATTATTGTCTATTGTTTTAAATTGCTACAACAATATATATACATATATACATATATGTATGTATATATGTATATACGTTTGGATGTTTGTTTGCTGAATTTAATTGTGACTGTATAAATATTTATCTAAAACGAAGAAGAAGAAGAACTATAACTAGACGCGTGTGTATGTGTGTGTGTGTGTGTTTTGTTTAATGATATAAAAGGCAGAGAAAAACAAACTGCACAGTTCGCTTCTTCTTTCTCTAAAAGAAAAGAAAAATGTTCTTAAGCTTCTACATATATCTAGAGTTAATATTAAATAATGGATGTAAGATACATACATGTATGTACATACATATATGTATGTATGTATATGTTTAAGTTTTTTAAATGAAATAATTTGTGTCTGTGTGTGTCTATAGTACGAATAACTGCATTTATGTATGTAGTTTCTGGTAAATTGTTTATGATCGATTTTCTAACCAAAACTGTTGTTCAGTTTTAAGATTTTTTGGCGCATTAGATTTACCTGCTGAGCCATCGGTGGCATTGGTTCGTAATCATCGTCAGCTACGGGATCATAAATTGGTTCATCATCAGATAAATTTGGATCGTGATAATCACTGGCACTGCTGCCCCCCATGCCAGTTGTGCCCATAGTGTTTAGGTTATAAAAGCCAGAAGCCGGGCTGTGGTTTGTCATGGATGTTGTGGCGGAGGCAGATGATTGAGGGGCATCCAGTGGTCGCAAATTTGCCATATTTTGACGTCGACGTGCATCAATTAAAACATCCGTTAGCAGACCATGAAATTCAGCACGAGTAAAACGTGCCAGCTTTTGACGACCCTTTTAATTAAACAAGTGAAATGATTTCAAAAACAAAAAAATTATTTTAAATAATTATGTACTTACATACAAATGTATGTACGTATGTATGTATGTGTGTATGTATGTATGTACGTACAATATGTATGATTTGGTTTTATAATATTGCAAATTTCGAAATAGCAGTAAAAAGATTGGGTTTTTACCTGATTACGTGTGGCACTTAAGAATGGATTGGCTGGTAAGAAAGGTACCGCTACATTTTCACCATTTAGAGTTGTTGTTGCCCAAACTGAAATATATACATACATACATATATGTGAGAGTTATTTTTAGTTTTATATGAACACAAATAGATTTAGTTGTTTCTTATGGGCCATCTTTTCTATTGTATGATCAAGACTTAAAGTACAAGCTTCCAAACGATTTTGATTTTACAGATATTTAATAAATGGAAATCTTACCGATTACATAAATAGCGCTAAATGCGTCAAAACCCATAAAAGATTTCAATTTTTTGATGACGGTATTTTTGGGGATATAGACTCATTGCCTTTAATGTGTTGCAATATTTAATTGTATCGTTACCATAAGCCCTTAAGGTTGCAACTTGCATTTGAAAAACCTTCGTGATTTAAGGATTTGCGTTTCAGCAATTTTCAATCTTCTAAATGCATAAAATATTGCACCCTAAATACAAAAGGGTCACAACTCAAAATTCTAAAATTTTTAGGAGAGACAAAAAACTGTTTATGTTTAGTTCGTCGTGCAGAAGCAACACATTAGACATGACTGTATTTTGCCAGTTAAAGAAGATAGTGACGTGAAAGAAATTGCTACAGTAGTTAGAGATGTGTACTCTGAACTAATTAATGGAAAAAAGTCACTTTTGGAAAATTTTGAGATGTGACCCTTTTGTATTTAGGGTGCGATATGATCAATAATAACGTATAACATTTTAATCGCTGTTTAGATGATCATCAGTGGGTTTGCTATACAAAAATGTTATTGCATATTGAATCGATTACTTTTAAGTCATAAGTGTGACGAATTTTCCAATTCTTGTTTACGACTGTAAGAGATTAATCAGTTTGTGATTTGTGATCACCAAAAGTAATCGAAAGACTGACTCATCGAGGTGATTTTTCAAACAAACAAATGCCGGCAATGCAATACCTATTAATGTACTCACATACTTACATACATATATGTACATATATGTATGTATGTACGTACTTACGCGCATATTGAACTGAATATTTAAATTTCAACACCCATAAAAGATGAACACAATTATAGCTGGACTTTCACTTCTCATACAAATTGCTATTGAAAATATATAGCAGAAATGAATAGTGAGTTTGAGTCTGATATTTATTACAATTAATGTTCTATACACGGACAGGGGAAAATAAGCGTAAGCGCTACTTGTCGTTACTTTAATTCACAAAAGACGTTTCAATCAATTTCTTTTCTTAGCCCTGGTGTTTCTTGGATATTCTATTTCAAGGCAAAGACCTGAAATTTAGCGTCCCTAAAACAATTAGAAGAATAATTTTTTATAACTAAATTTAAAACTGTCTTTTATTTCTCTGAAATGAAGAAAATAAATTAAGAGAATCGTATGTCAGCATTTGTGGCGTTTTATCATAACAGCTTAAGTCGACACAAGAGCAAAATAAGTTCTTTACAGGAATTTCCATGATTAACTGCATATCGTGACCTTAATATAGAAAGGCCTTAACTCGTTTCTTTTCTCAAATTGCGTTGTTTTTGTTAAATTTCGAAAGATGACCTTTTAACAAATCATCAAAGTAAAAAAAAATTGACCTGATCCGACTAAAAATAACAAAAATATAAGCAGCAGTTGAAAAAAGTTTCGCGACTACAAAATTCTTATTTTTATCGAGTTTTTTGTCTCTCCTGAAAAGTTAGGAAAACGATATGTATGTTTGTATATCTAAGGACAAAGGGCAATAAATTAACACGAAACTTTGTTAATAATACGAACAAGAAATTTTATAAACAAAAAAGTTAATAAAATTGAACAAAGTTTTTTGCAAATTTTTCAAGGCAAGTTGATGTTGTGAAAAAGCGCCACTCACATGCGAAGCTCTTTTTTATATGATTAATTATTCTATTGGCTTAATATGGGGAAAATATAAAAGTTAAAGTATTTGAAACCTGTGTGTGCAAGATGTACATACATACATACTTACATATATGATTTGTGCATGATTGTACATGATTGATTGACGCATGCAAAATTCTGTTTATTAGAGTTGCATTCTCAAAGTTCAAATAAAAATAACTTCATTAAAAATGTCCCCTAATTTTGTTTGTGTTTTCACAAAAAATATAAATATATTCAATATAAAACAAAAAACCGAATATTTGCTTATAAGAAAATGACATCAGATTTGTTCATACAATTTCTTTGTATGACTTTTAAATTGCTGGCTGTGAACATTTTATATTACATTTAATTTTTTTTAACGAATTCCCCGCTGTAAAATATTGAAACGTGCTTCCAATAATTTCTTTGGAATTCAGAAAAAAAAAGTTTTTCTTTTTTTTGCTTAAAAACGCAAAATGGCCATACAAAAGCTTTTTATAGTTCGAATAGTAGCAAATTGCAAATTGTTATATACAGTTGAACTACGATTATGCGGCACACATCAGACCAGGCTTAGCAAACACAAACATAGAAAGTACACATTATTTTTATTTAAAAATTAAGTTCTCTAGTACATTTAACAGGAGTGTGTTAAGTATGTACTTATGTATGTATATGCGTATATAATATATTATTGTGTGTAATACATACATGTGTATGTAAATTCATTTATGTATGTATTTAAAATATTCTTTTAAAGAACATAGTTTGCCTTTTTGCTTTTAAGTGTTCTTCAATCAAATGGGTTTGTATGCGATTTACTTGCATTTTATCTGGCCTGGAGAACCATCGTTTTCTAAGAAATATAAAAGAACAATTCCTTGTACCAAAGTTGGAGTGTCACCATCATTCCTGTCACATTTCGCAGACAATATAATAGAAAGAACTTTTCTGGCTGTCAGGTGCGTTGCACGCTGTAACAACCCTTTATTTATGTATTGAAAAAATATAACAAACAGATGACAAGACATGAGTATGTAACGAAAAATAGGAATCACCGAATTTGAATTGCTTTGCTGGATAAGGCAATTATGACAATCATTTTTATTAAGTTTTGCTTGTATTTCGAATCGAACGCCAGGGTTTTTCAATTGATTCAGACTTATTTCTTACCCTCTGATATGCTATTGTGAATGTCAACACTAATATTCGGATTCCTATTAGTCTAATACCCAATAAATCCAATCTAGGAAAAGAGTTCGAAAAATTGTTAGAAAGTGTTGACTACTAATCGCCAATATAAAAAAAAACTTGTTTTCAGCCAGCAAAAATATTGCTTCCACATCCAGTTTGTGCACATGTTCACGTTCGAGATCGTGAAGCAGGGTTTTACTTTTTCCCCTGCATGTTACTTAATTATTATTTATTATTAGTGTCGACTTTAACTTATTGTATTGGAAAAGTAAAATATTTGGTGGAAGTTTCAGTTCTCTAGTTATTACGGTTTTCTGAACACGGAAAACGTCAACAAATGCCGATAACAAAATGAAAGAGAAGAAGTTTAAAATAATAAAAAAAATACTAGCAGATGGATCAAAGAACGGGAAGAATCTTATTAGTTCTTTTTGTTAACAATTGAGAACTAATTTATTCAAGGGTTATCAAAATCTTCTTCGAGAACTTGTAATAGATTAAAAGACATTTGAATATGTTTTTTAACTAACCCTGCAAGTATTTGAGAATCTTGATAAGCGTGAGTATAAATAAATATTATTAATAATATATTTACAAGTTTGGGTTGAAAATTTTAAATGTTTTAATCACAAATGTATGAACATATGTTTCATTTTAAATTATTTTTATAAGTTGAGAACATCCAGAAGGTTTCTTCAAAGCAATTCATTCATTTTTTATACCCATTATTTAAAATTATGCAAAAATTATAACCAACTACAAAATGTGTTTTCTTCTATAATTCAAGTTGTTTGTATCAGCTACCTAAGATAAGTAAATCACCAAAAGAGGTTTCTACTCCTGCTCTCTTCAACTTTTCTCCAACTTGCAAAGAAAGAGTAGTAACTTGTATGTAGTTCATATTTTAGGCTTTAAGTAAATCAATTGAAAGTCGTTTGATTATAAGTGGCAAGTTCTTGTAGTAGACTTTCCTATTTCATTGTGTGTTAATGCCTTTTTTAATACTTTACTCTAAAGCCAAACTTATAATATATGTTTATATAAATATGGATTATTTCTTACTGGCTTCGTTTTCTCTGCGGTCAACTTCATCGTATAGATCCATTACCAACTCTTCAAACATTTTATTGGGCACTAGTTGCAGACGGCCTCTGGCGATTTTTAGTTGTTCGCTTATTTCTGCAGCATTTGTATCGGGTATAACTAAATGACGCCCAGTCTAGTTATTAAACATAGAATTTTTGAACAGAAAAACATTGATAGCAACATAATTCGAAAATTTGTATGTTTAAACATTCTTACTGTATGATCTGGCTTTTTGCCACCTAAAAACATAATTATACGATCGCTGACCTCATACATGGCATCCAATAAACGATCAGCAATTAGCGTATGATTATTGGCTTTGGCTACTTCAAGCGGTGTTAAACCATTGCCGTCGATGGCATTTACATCAGCACCATACACAATTAACAGCTCAATTTGTGAGGCCTGGCCAAATTTCGCAGCCACATGTAAAGGCGTCGAACGTTTTTCTTCGTGAAAGAAATTCGGGTCAGCGCCTTGAACCAAAAGGCGCAACGATGTTTCTAAATTACTTGTGCGTACGCTGGCATGTAATTGTTTGCTCAATTCATGCTCTAAATTCGAACCGGTGATGTCATCGTCAGTATCTTGTAAATTAGGCTTTAAAACAAAAGCTAATTGTACATGTTTAGCCTTAATAAAATCTGATTTGTTGGGATGTAAAGGGTCTTTGGGCGATGGTTTGCGTATGCGCACACAGCCCTTAGGTGCTGATGATGAAGCTACATCTAACAGATGATGCTCCCAAACGCTGTTAGCTCCATGTGCATTTAATGAATTGACAAAATTCAACACAGAAGGTTCCCAAGTGCCTTGGCGTAGAGACTTTACTATCGATATGTGCCTGCCCAAGCTGCGATGAACCGAACAGCAATCAGAGCACAACAAAATACCACGATTTATAGAGGCCCAAGAAGGATCTAAGACAAAGTTTTTTATAGTTATTTCACCCTTCAAAAAAGCTATTAATAAAAAACCAACCTGATGCTCCGCAGTCTCCGCAAACTTCTGTTTGTATGCGTGTTTTGCTGCGAGACATTTTCGAATTTTTCAGACTATTACTATTGCTGCCACCACTTCCACTTAGACTGCCACGCTTATCGCTGCGTAAAACCTTAATACCACTTAAGGAGTCCCGCTTTTCATTAGCTGCTGCGCTGTCACCACCCGCGTTCGCTATAAATAGCTTTTTATGCGCTTCAACAACACTGCTGGCGAAACACATTCATGCCCTTTTATTCAAAACATATAAAACCATAAAATTCTTCACTACACAATTATGTTGCAACACTTAAATTCTATTTTATTTACTAAACACCCACAACTATATTTTGTACGAGGAATGCTATACAAAGTGAGGGAGTAGTCTAGTCTACTTGTGAAAGGCAAAAATATGTTGTAGGCGCCTTCTTTGCCGATCTTTTGCTGTCTATATTCCCGACTTTAATAAACATTTGACTTGTTCAAATATCTTTTGCTTAAACTTCATGTCAATAATTTTGATAGCACTGATTATGAATGGCATTAACTTTTAATTAATCATTTTTTTCACAAAATTATCACAAAGTTAAAAATTTTGTTAGAGAGAAGTCCACTCTCGTTTTTATATTGTTCTTCTTCGCCACGCAAAATGTCATTCACGCGAATATGTTATCCTCTACTTTAATAATTTTCAGGGTACGGAAAATACATATATATATATATATTGAAATCACATCACCAATATGTCAAGCTAAAAAAAGGATTTGAATAATTATTGTTATCGAAGTAACTCCTTTCTTCATAAAATTCAGGTGCTCCAATTTGTGCGAAAAAATTCATGTTGTTCATTAAAAGTATATTAATAAATGTCAGTAAAGATGTCCTTAACAAGGACCACCTGACGATTTAAGGTTGTTTATGTTGATTATCTTGTAAGTTTTTATTTCCATTTGTATATACAGTCCGATTTTATGAGTTATGTTGAACGCTGAGTATTCGCTGAAGGATAATTTTCAGTAAGATCTGAACATTCGTTTCAACTTATGTCCTTCGATTTAAGAAAATTTTACTGCCCAAATATTAAACAAATTATTTATAATAAAAGATAAAAAACTTTTTATTACGTCAATATTCTACTTAAAGTTTATTAACAATAATGGATTTATTATTTTCCTAATTTAAAAAAATGGAAAGAAAATATCAAACACAGACAAAGCTATAATAAGATCGTATATATAAAAAGGTATGCCAATTTCATTCGTAAAATTACAAAAAAATAAAATCATAATTACACTTATAATAAAAATAAAAGAAACGATTACAAATACTTATAATCTCGACTATTTTACATATTTAGTAAATCCATATATGTATATATATATATGTATATATATTCTTATACAAAAGCCGTAAGAAAAAACGCACGGCATTAGAAATAATATATTATTAAGTCTTTTAAAGTATTGACAGGATATTGAATAGTTGGTATAGTTTTTCTTTTTTAATAACTTTAATTCACATGGTAGCGAAGTCGCTAAGATTTCGTACTGGTTGTACCATATTCGCGGGCATTAATTGAACAAGTTTGTTGAAAAGAAATGATCGACGAGCACGTAAATCGTAAATAAAATCTGTCCGTGAACGTTTACCACCCGATCTGCGGTAAGCATTGTAAGAAGAAGCAACATCGGAAACGCCAGAAGATGTTGAACTTTCACAAGATTCCATTGACGAGTCTTCTGTAGGTCTTGCATAAACATCTGATTTTTGTTTTTTTTTTTTAATTTTAAATTTTTACGAAAAACATAAATTAAATTAAAATTTTACCTTCTTCGTTGGCCGAAGATGATGTATCTGAATTAGATTCGCCTAAAGATTTGCCTGCAGATATTGTTGTTAAATTTGGTTGCTCTATTTCCACATAATCATCGATTTTAAACAGCAAAGCGGCTAATTTGTGAAACTAAAAGTAAAGTTTGAATATAATGATTATGCAGAAAACACATACACATACACATCAATATATTTTTTGTAAGTCGTCGAAAATTATGATTTATTATCAAACGAACTTTTAAAATTTTAAATTTAGCTTTCTTATTGACTAACGATCATTTCGATAGCAGCTTCAGGTTCAATTAAAAAATTTTAATTCTTTTTTTTTTTTGCCACGAAAATTTCTGGAAACCGATGATGCAACTTACGTTTTGCAATTGTTCCTTATTGTTATGATCTATAACTTCGGCTATATGCCTGCGTAAATAATGCATGGCTTTATATGGATCCAATTTAGTCATTTCCTCATAATGCAGTTTGCGCAACAAAAAACGGCAATGCCTTAATATTTCAGAACGTTTAGGTCTAAAAAAGAGTTACATTTAAATTAAAAGCTCACATGTTAAATTTGCTATTAGTACTTTTCCAATTCCAATATCCAAAAATCATCCAAACGTAATTGTGGTGAAGTTAATCTGCCGGGATTGCCGCCAAAGAGATAGTGAAGTTTGGCAATGTCATCGTAGACTAATTGATGAGCATAACGAGGACAAGGTTCTAATGACTTATCCTGATTATCGTCATCAGTAACTGTCGAATTGGCGTAGTTATAGCGACAAGAGTAGATACGAGACCAACTATGAGAGTCGAGTGAATAAACCCAAAATGAGTTTGAAGGATCTGGTGTGGGCTGTACATCTCGACGATCTTTGATTTTACTTAAACTCTTTTTTATTGTTGCAATTTTAGGAAATATAAAAGTTATTTTTCACTTTTCTATCGAAAATTATTAAAAATACAATAACTTACGGAAAATATATAAATTTCATTGCGCTCGCAGTCAATAGTCGCCCTGAGCGCAACAGGTGAGGGTTCACTTTTGCCATCTGAATTCATTGTAGTGCCGCTATAAGTAGCATTAGATTTTGAACTTGCTGTGCTTCCAGCTGTTTGGCTACCACCAGCATTTCTGTTTAGGAATTCCAAAGTTTGAGTATCCACATCGTAAGTGATGAAATCATGTATATCTTCTTTGCCCCGCTGACCACCGTAAATGTAAAGTTTACGTTTTTTCTGTATTCAAGAAATGGAAAGATAATGTGTTAACCGAATTTAAAAGAAATTCAATTTTTTGATTGCTCTAGGCTAATATCTTCCAGTGGACGGCTTAAGACAACGGAATCAAACTTATTTTTTTACTACGTAATTGTTCAACTTCTCCACTTTTCGTACATTTTTCTTGATTCGAAGCCTCTTCCAAAATTGCAATTGTAACACAAAGACATTCATGCAAATCTTGATTATAAATATACATAATATAATGTTTATTATTCGATTTCTTGTAGCTCATTAATCTTTAGCGAATATTGCATATAATGCGGATAATTGAATATTTCTTTAAGTATCGAACAGACAAAATCTTTCTTTGTTTTAGTTTTGGCACCCGTTTCGCGCAGCAAATTTAAATATGCTTAACTATGAGTGTCTGTTAATTTTTTTGTAATTTCATTCGCAAAACTTACATTATGAAATACCATACAATGTGTGATGCGCGATTTAATGGACAGAACGTCGGGATGCGAGGCAGTTGGATGATGACAATCAACCAGTATCTGATGCCAAGTATTGGTAGCAATATGGTATGAAAAAAGACCGGAATATTCTGGTTCACTCGAAGTGGAGGCAGTAACGCTGCGCGGCGTCAGGATTTTACCACCAAACACATATATAGTACGCTTCTCCACATCAATACACATTTGATGATCATACATAAGTTGTGGTCCACCCACTTGGCTAGTATCATCGCAAATCTGCAACCAAGTACGCGCGCGTGTATCATACAAAAAGAAATCGCTTTTAATGTACTCGGTTGTACGTATAGAATTATCTAAATATCTGCCCAACATGAAAATATTTCTACTGGTGGGATCGAAAACCATTTTATGACATGAGCGCGGTGTAGGACCATTAAATTGTTCACTTTGTTCGAACAGTTGCGTCCAGGAGTTGTTTCGTATATCAAACAACCATAAATCGCTAAGATCCTGAAAACCATTCCAACCACCATACAAGTAAATAAGACGTTTTTGACAATCCATAACCAACTGATGGCCCCCACGATTTCCTACATAACAAGATTTTATCAAATATAGCAAACATAATAACACTATACAATGGATACCTGGTTGTTTGTTGCCTTGGGCGTGTTGCAAGCGCCAAGCATGTTTATAGTCCTGGCGATTTAAATAATCATCCACTAAACCTTCGTCAATGCAGTTGCTTATAAATTTCTCCGCCTTTTCGAAGTCTCCATTAACTACTAAACATTGATGTAATTCTGTAATGAGGGAGTGTTCCAGGCATACTGAAGTCTGTTCTTGTAAAGCTTTGAAAGCGTTCTCATAACCTTGCTGTCGAAAATGCTTTAAACACAAGCGTATTATTTCTATTTCTCTCAACTGCCGCAAAGAACAAAAAGCATTTTATATAGATAGATGATAATAAATGAAGAAGTATTACACACCTTATTGTAATCCTTTAAACATGCACTGGTGTACATGGGATCATCTTGTCCCAATAGCTCAACATACCAAATACTATAATTAAAGGTCGGACCCCAAGATAGAAGTGGTACAATTTTCAAATACATTATTGGTAAACCGCTGGTTAGATCACTGCGCAAAGTAAATATTTCTGGTATATGATCATTCCGTAGGCCTCTGTTAAAACGAAAACAATGTATGTATAACTACTTTAAATGTGTTTTCTTTACAATTCTTACCCTTCCAGTAAAAGACCCATACGTTCCACATCTAACCCACCATAGATACGAAATTTCTTTATATTGCACACATGAGATTTTTCAAATTTACCAAATTTTATTTTACAAACCACAGCAGGCCTTCGTAGTTTCAATGTTAAATATTGAGGAGGATTGTTATTAAAAGCTGACCAGCGTGATGACTGATCAGTAGGGCAGTCTACAAGTATATTTCTAAAATAAGATAAGAAAAATTATTTTGCTTTTATTTATTCAGAATATAAGAAAATAAGGGAAATGGTTTAACAGGCCCTTCAACGCTGGCATAACCAGTTACATTACAGTGTTTTTGATGGTATTTAGCGCATATGTAGAAAGTTTTCAACGACTGTTCACATTACCGCAATTAACTAATCCTTTCCATACATAAGTATGTATGTAAAAATTTAACCACTTACGTAGTCGCAAAAATCGCCAAACAATTTATTCATTTTGGCGAACAAAATAACAAATAAGTCTAGCAGCTTTCTTTACAAGTTCAAACGCTGTCGACTATTTTTGCTGTACTTTGTATTTTTCTTTACACTTATTTTATTAAATTTATTATGAATGTTTGTTTGCAAAGCCGTTCAAGAAACAGGCAGCAGACAACCGAATAGCTGTAAATCAAGGCTACATAATTTTTGTACATAATAAAACAAAAGCAACAACGCTAAAGTTATGCAAATTACACAAAACATTCTGATTTCGTTTTTGCGATGTTTCTTCTCTTTGGTGACTTACTCTGGCACGTAGTTAGTTGAAAATGAAGAGTATCGATGAATTTCATAGGACAACTTTTCTATTTCTTCTAGATTTAAAGTATTTTTTAAAGGATTAGTTTCTTGCGGCATAGCGGCTCTTTCTGATGTTCCGCTGTTGATAGGCATCCAACCGTCTTCCATTAAGGCGTCATTTGAGAGCGGCGGTGTTTCATTGCCATTATCACTTGCTTGTGAGCTGGGCGAAGACATTGTTTTGCACAAACGTATCAATTTAAAACAAAATTATTGTCTTTATCACTTGTTATAAAATATAAACAGCGCTGCCTTAAAATATTTCGCTAATCAGAAAGCTTGTCCAAATTGTACTAAGTGGTACAAATAAATTAGTCTGCCTCTTCTTTATTTTTGCTAATGAAACTGGCAACTGATAACATGTATGATTCGATTCACAGTAGTCATTTCATTTATTGTGAATAAAAAACATTATGTCAAGAGCTCTACGTTAACTTTCTATGGGCTCTGGTTTCTTATCGCCATTTTTGTGTATATCGAACAACTGAATAAAAAGACATACCGAAAAAAAGGAATTTTGTGCATTATCAAACAGAAACTATCTAATTTGAATGTAAAAAATTAAAAAAAAAATAAGTCTCTTTACATTACGAGAACCCAAACAGTTATTTTTATATTTAAGTTGAGTAACACTACCTTTTTATTGAATAGCCTATAATCAAAGTGTTAAAGAAAATAAAATTAAGAAGAAAGCAAAGAAAGTGTTCTCTTTTTTGGTGGTGTTGCTCTGTTTCTGCTGCTTAAAAAAAGTGACACACACTAAAGTGAAATTTAGCACAGATTTTTGTCTTTATTTTGGCAAAAGAAAATAATAAAGTGAATATAATATATTTTATTAATTTATATACTACAGCTGTTTGAAAGGAATTGTACTTAAAAACAAAACAATGGTAAATATTGAGTATTAATCTATGCATGTACATATATTTTTTTTTTGTAATTATTTTATTTTTCTATTGTTCCCATATGGTCAGTTACGTACGTTTGTTTGAATGTGTGCACATGCATAGGTATAGGAATAACTTGGCTAACAAATTTGGGCCACGAAATTTGATAAAGAATACAACCATTATTGCCACCTGTATTATTTGCTGCCAACAATTTCAGCCTGCTCTCCTTGCCTCCCCCTACGCATAGACCAAAAAAAAAGAATCTCTGCATTGGCACAGTATATACGACGATGACGAGATTTTTCTTTTAGGTATTTTCTTCATACCCCAAAAAAACATTTAGCTAATTAAGTTGTGAGCTAGACATTTATTGCCTTTTAACCTGGATACTCTTCGACCTACCTGGCAATTAGTTAATCTTGCTTATATTTATACAATTTTCCCATATGCACACATACATACTGATGTACATATGTATGTATATTTGTCTATACATACATACATACATACATATGTAGTTCACAACTTTGTTGTCACTGTCAAATGATTAAATTTGCATTAACACATTTGGCAATTAATTAATGTGTTTTTCTGTTTTATCAATATGTTAATCGCTAAGACAACGTGTTTAATTTTGATATTTTTCTCACTACTTCCTAAAATGCAGTAAATAGATATTTTAATTAGTTTTTGAAATATGGTACCTTTTCATAATAATAAATGTAGTAAGAGATACGTGTATGTATGCACATACATATGTACGTATAAATGTTTTTAAAACTTACATATACCTTATACTTCAAAAGTTTAAGAAGCCATTTACATGTTAGGTACATATGGATATGTATGTAGATATGTATGTATGAATGAACGGATTTAATAACGCAATAAAGATAGTGCCAAAGGCATAAACAAGATTTTTGATTTTAATCAGCAGAGCACATGTACATACATATGCTCCTTGATGTTAATTCACTAACGTCTGGAAATGTAAACATTGCGATAACTGTACAATTATTGTTTGGAATGCGCCAGCTGTACATACACATATCTTTGACGAATATATTTCAGCAAATTTTTCACCCCACTTGAATTACTTCTAATACTAATTTTTTTGCAGATTCTCTTTTTACCATGACGATTTTTTTAAACCAACATATGTATGTATGTACATACACACATATGTACATACATATAACTGATCAAAATTGACCTGTTCTTAGCAGAGCAAGTTTATAGCAAATGTCATATTATTTTATGATTTATATAAATAACTTAAGTAAGATTGGATTAAAGTTTTTAAAATATAAAAACCAATAACATGAATTAAATTTTGCTGTACAGTGTCAGACACAAAATAATTCTTTTTATGCGAAAGATATTGAAACGGATAAGACGAGTTATAATACGAATTAGATCAAAACAATTAAGTACAATCTTTTGTATACATACATACATATGTATGTATGTGCTATGTAGAAAAAGAAAAGGAATTAGACTTCCTAAATCTCAGTTCACAAAATAAAAAATTTCTAAAAATAGCAAAAATTGCAAATTGTTACTATTTTCTAATAAGGGGAAAGTAAGTAATTCAACTCATATTGCAATTTCAGAAAACTGTATCTAATTTTTAGCCAATTTTTAACTAAATAATTAATTTAAAGTCTAGTTGATCGTCTTATCTAGTATTGAAATAATTCATTTTGAAATCGCCACATCATTGTAACAATCAATTGGTACATTTTCGTTGAAATATCATTTTCATGCTTAAAAATCAAAAAAAATATGTACTAGATATTTTAGGATTTTCCTCTGCATAGACCCAAAACTTTGTGCTCCAAATTCAAATTGTTTGGGGTTGTCATCTTGATATAACTAAAAACTTTGTTCCAGGAAAATTTTGTTATCTTTTTAATATTTAATATTTTTTGTTTATCGAAATTGAAACTAATATAAATATTTTGTTTTTCCAGGGAAATGAAACCTCTCTGCCTATGGAGATGTGCTCCAACTGTAAGTATTTGATTAACTTAAATATGTATGTAAAATATCTATAAATTAAATGAAAAATTATAAAGGAAGGGCTTTAGCAATTACTTCTAATTTTCGAATACCTACAAGCCAGCATAAAGAAAACGCGAAATATAATTTTTTATGTATTTATGGATTTTTGTTTAACGGGTAACTGAAGTTAATTACAATACTAATTATTATATCAGAAGTTCTTTAACGACAATAAAAAAATAATTCTCAAACCTTTAAACAAAATACCAACGAAAAGATACAAATTATGAAATCTGGCAATTCGAGGTCATAGAATTTAATAACTTTTTAAGTTGAAGAATTAAAAATAAAATTTCGTCGAAAATTAGAATGTGTATTATATTTTGTTTTTTCCTTTTTCTTGTACTCGTAGATCTGAAAGAACCAAATACGATTATATTATTATTATTAAAATCATGTGAATGTAGTTTTCATGGCACCTGTTTAACGTATGGGCTTAATCATCAGGTTGTTATCATTATAAATGGTTCTTATGACACTTTCGAATGAGAACATCAAATTGTTTGTGTATTAACAATGTTAAATGTATTAACAAATTTAAATAACTTATCTAATACGAAAACTTTTCTTATTGATGTTTTTTTGTCTGATTTTAATCAAAACATTTTATTTTGATGATGACAGGTGTTGAATATTTAACTAGTAGGACTGAAAATTTAACTAAATGATAAAATATACCTATTGCATTATATATTATTATTATAACCATGACACCACTATCAACCGTCGAAGCTTGGAAGTCCCCGTTTGGAAGCTGTACTTTGAACACTGTGACAGTATAACTTTCACACAACCTACAACTCACCTTCATGCGAAAACTTCGCAGTCTCTTAGAATGAGAAATTTTCGATTTAAAGAGCAATAATCATAGTAAATGGCTGCATAGAAGCACAATTTAAAAAGACCTACAAGTAAAATTCTAACCGGTGTAAATTGCATAGTTTCCGTGGCCAGTTCACATAACCTCCAACCGAAATATATTATTTCGTAAAATTCTGCAGTATTACATTTAGCACGTAGACCTATTGTACATACATATTATTGGTGTCCAATTTAGGCCAACGTAAATTCCCTGGCCATTTTCATTCTCCAAGAAATATAAACAGATGATGCCGCTACCCCAGAATCCACAATAAACTGTCTTCTTTTATTAGTTGCACATTCTTCTATCTCATGTGGATTGTTATCCATGCAAAAATAGGTGTCACAGATCACGAACTTAAGGAACACCGGAGTGCTTGTTAGTGAGACGAAATCGAATTCCTAGTTTACTCCTGCTTACTGTGACGCACCCTTCCTTCACTTTATGTATGTGTGTATGTCGTGCTCAATTTGGTTTAATTGATTTTCCATTACATTCCACTGCGAGCAAATAGACATTGTTGTGAACATGTACTCTGCGAAATCGTTCCGATATAGTCAACTGGGTGTTTTAATGTTGTTCTAGTTAATTGCGAAAATAAGTCATGCCTGCTACCTTGACATTGAGTTGTGTTTGTGTTCTTTTTATTTTTGATGAAATAGTGCTTATTGTCTCGTTACAATAATGTTCAGTTTAGTTTTTTTATTATTTATTTTATAGATATTTGCATGCTAAGTTTTATTCATACAACTTGTGTTTTTATATGTATGTCGGTCGAGTATGTCTGTATTTAGGCAGTAAAAGAAAAATAATGGCAAACATTTACAAATGTCCATTTAGTATTTTTGTTCATATTTTATTTGTCATATTAAATAAGTTCAGTAACATTTAACACAAAATATTCAAGCAAATGGCTTGCAAATTCTGAAAAACATTTAAACAAAAATATTACATTGTAATAATTTCCCCTTAAGACATGTTTTATGCAAACAGCAATACAAATGGACATACAAACATACATACATACATGCACAGATGTTTTTAATTAGGGGACAAAGCTCTGATGCTCGTTTTACTTTGAATCTTCTGACCAGAAAATATAACAGGTGCAACAGTTTGTTCATACTCAGACAAAATGTTTTCCGAAACAACATAAATATTAGTTAAACAGCATCCCTCAATTTTAACTGGTTTGTTAGTTAATGTCTAATACTCAGAATAATAATGATAATGCAGTCGCTTAGGATGGTAGTACAGACTACTGTTTGCACTATCATTTACCGATCGTAACTGTAGTTATTGCTGTACAGAAATTTGTGATGGCTGGCCGTCAGTGCACTTTCATTGGCTTCCGTAATCGTTAGTTAAAAGCTTATATAAACAAAATACTTTAATTTTGTTTATTTTACTTATTTTCATATTATATTTACCTAATTTTTCAGTCGATGCTGATGAGATACGTCGATTGGGAAAGCGCTTTCGCAAACTTGATTTAGATAATTCTGGTGCCTTGAGTGTCGATGAATTTATGTCATTACCAGAATTGCAACAGAATCCCTTAGTGCAACGTGTCATTGATATATTCGATGCTGATGGTAACGGCGAAGTAGACTTCAAAGAGTTTATACAGGGTGTATCACAATTCAGCGTAAAAGGTGATAAATTGTCGAAACTACGTTTTGCATTTCGCATTTATGATATGGACAATGATGGATATATATCGAATGGTGAATTATTCCAAGTAAGTTTGTATATTTTAGTAACGCTATACACAGGGATAATAGTTTATGGCTTGAAGCGGTTTTGCTTCTGCTTCGTAAACTTTTAGTTCATACGTAACGTGGCCAAGCAAAACACTGTTCCTTCAATTTTTAAGTGGTTCTGCTTTATAAAATTATTGAAAATATCATATAGAAGGTATTCTTTTTAAATAATTAAAAAGTAACAGTCACATTTTAAAGCTTAATCTGAAGCACAACAGATCAACGATGGTAGCTCATTATTCAACATGTAGCATATTTAGAGCAGTTTTAAACTATCATAAAACAATAACACTGGATGCCGAAAAATATTACTTTTTAAGTGAAAAGATATCACACGATTTGGTAGTTAACCATAATGATATTTCATTAAAACCGTGCGCACAGTGTATCTGAAACTAGATATCGCCGGCACTACCAGCTCTAAAACAAAACATCGGTCATCATGTTATTTCTAGCGTGCGTTGAAGGACCTCTATTACATATCGCCATTAGTTAAAGGTATGATTTTATAAGACGGAAATGACAATAAATAAATAAATAGATAAATCGCTTTGTTGACAAAATCCTTCGTCTGGTCACGTTAATCATAAATACAAATACATATCGTTACAAAAATAAGTACATTTTGTATATTTATAAAATATTTAATTATCTTACTTCTTTTCTAGGTGTTAAAAATGATGGTAGGCAATAATCTTAAAGATACACAACTACAGCAAATTGTAGACAAAACGATTTGCTTTGCCGACAAAGATGAAGATGGTAAAATTTCATTCGACGAGTTTTGTTCGGTAGTCGGCAATACAGACATTCATAAAAAAATGGTTGTTGACGTTTAAAAACGTACATTTGTGTCCCTTTTTATATTCCCTTTCCTTTCCAATCTCCCAACCTGAACACAATGATTCTTCATCCTTCATTTTGCGCCTGAATATTTTTCTATCCTTCCCTTCCCCTCCCCTATAACTTAATATACTTAACTAATATTTATATATTTTTAATTGTAAATTTTTTGCTAAGGGAAAAACAAAGAAAATATTTAAAAAGATTTATATAAAAAAATATTTAAAGTTAAAAGTAAAACTAAACAAAAACAAAAAAATTTTACAAATATCCATCCTCGTTACAAAGAAGAAAAAAAAACTCGTTAATTTATCAACTAATACTTTGTTTTCTATTTTACTTACAAATGTTTTAATTTTGTTATACAAAACTCATGTCTTTAAAACTGGAAAATAGGTTTCTTCAAATTTTAATATTATGTTTTTATATACAAAAAAAAAACCTATATTTCGTGCATAACATATTTTTCAGTGTTTATATATTATTAAGTTTGTTAAAGTCTTTATAAATAATTTCATTAAAAGTAAACAAAACAAAAATTTATTAAATAAAAAATAAAAAAAGCTTAAAACAAACAAAAACTTTGCAGTAATTTACTTTAAAATAAAAGCTAATCTAACAGAGATAAAACTTAATAAATAAAATATAATTTAATAAAACAAAAACTATAAAATAACTCGAATACATTAAAGACCGACAAAAGCACTAGCAGCAATAAACGAAATGATTCTTCATTACAACCATAATTTAACCGAAAAAAAACAAACACACACATACACAAGTAATTCGAAAGAAAAATAATGACAAAAACCAATTACAAATTACACAAATTTAATTAAACTAAAAATAAATAACTCCAATATTTGCCTAATAAAAAACCATTACAGTTTGTTTATTGTAAAGAAAAAACACAACAACCATAATGTGAAAAAACTCAAAACAGATCTGCAATATCTTGTTTACAAAACTTTTTCTTTCTATTTTTGAAGATTCAAAGTCGAATTACTTTTACGCTAAACCTTAAAACTTTGTCAGGCAAAACTCTTCATATTTTTATCGGAAAATAAATTAAAAAATTATTAATATATTTACATATGTATATGTATGTATGTATATGTGTTTAATTCGTTTAAGTAGGCCTGGTGCAGTGCAAATAAAGCATTCAGGCCCTGTTTGACATAGAAATAAATATGTACATATGCAAACATCTGATCAGAACGTGAAGTTGGGAGCTCTGTTGATTATTTTTTCCAAATTTGTTTTTTTTTTTTGTTATTAATAACTTTTTGGCAAGAGTTTTGTAAATAAGATTAAGAATAAATGTTTTGAATATTTTCATCCACAATTTTTTTTATTTTGCTAAAAAAAAACACACACACATACACCATGTTAAATGGTAAGTAAACCTTAAGATATACAAAAATTTCTTACAACTAAAAATATCTTAGAAAATCACCCTTGATACAAAAATAAAAAGAAACAAAAATCGAAGGAATGCAGAAGTAAAGAAAATTTTGGACAAACATGTGAACAAATATTTTCTTCTTTCTATCAATCAATATCCTTGATATTGTGAAATATGTAGTTAAATAAAAATAAATATACTACATATTCGTTTTAGTTTGCCTTTAACCATTTAATAATATTTTTCCTTTTCTATAAAAAATAAATATACATACATTTAGTTAACAACAAATTTTCCATTTAATAAATGTGTTAAAAAAGTGACTTTTACAAAACTAATATATTTAAATCAAAATATAAAAAACTAATTTTTAAAAGTAAACCATAATAACATTTAAGTTCTAGTAGAATTTAATTTGTAAAATAAACTAGATTTTATAATAACATACATACATTTTATTTAAAACATTTAAAAAAACACAACTAATATCTAATGTCTATAATATGAAAATGTTTGTAAATTTTTAAAATTTTTTTTGCATAAGATAAAAATTTTGTGGGAACACAAATTCCAGCGTAAATGATTTTTATAAGGGGACTGCACTGGAGCAATCAATTTGCCTTGAGGTTCTATCTCGTGCTTGCTGCCAAAATGCAGTCATAATAACAGCTTTTATCAGGTAATTAGGTCAAAAAAGTACAACAAAATTCCACTGGCACGGCAGGACCATCCTTTGAATGCTATTCGCTTTAATAAATAATTGGTTTGTATAAAAATATCTGGCTGCAAGCACAACTTGTATAATGTGAATGTCAAATCTTTTTAATAAAAACAAAAATTTAGTTTTTTATTTCATGTAAAGAACGTGACATCACATTTTAACAAAAGACAGCGGAAAATATGTACAAACATAACTCTGTGCATCTCGTTCATCTATTTTCTCCGTGCACTATATAGATAAGCAAAAAACGTTGAAGATCGATTCTATATTGTTTTTTACAGCCACTTTAATTTGAACTAAAAATTTTCTTAATATTAAATTGTTTATGCAAAAGTAGTTATTTTTGGTTTTGCATTCGCATATTCATACACACATCTCTAATAATGTATCTGTCTAACAGCCGGCTTGACTCTTTCAAAAGTCACTTCTTTCAAAGATGTTCTATTCTGTATTTCCAACCAAAAAATATTATTACATTTTTTCTTTATTAGAAGCACTTAAAATTACTTCAAGGAGTTACTGAGTGACCTTTGTCCATCTTCCAAATCCACACACTCTTGCATAGCGACTGTAGCATTAAGTGTTCATGAAATAAAAACTCTTTTGGAATTAAACCAATTCAAGGATCGATTTCTATTTGTTGGCAATTAACAAGGTGCAATACATAGACCCAAATATATATGTGTTTAATGAACAAATAAAAAAATGTTATATTTCCGTTCGCAAAAGCTTCAAACAGAAACAAGTTTATTTAACTTGCTTTCAATATTTAAATACACTCTAGTAAAACAATTTTCTTTAGTTAGCCCTGTTTTATAATTGACTGTTGATAAAGCTTTGCTAAAACTTCTCTCAATCGATGATAGTTTTATAACGAATTCAAACACTTTAAAAAGCGGCTAAACACCATAGTATGGTAAGTTTACCATGCTGGGAAAGTTTGGCGTCAAGAGAAAACAATAAAAAATCAAGAGTAACTTTTAAATTAAAACTACCATTTCGATTTCAATTTTTTTTTTGTATAATTATTCTCTTTAAAAACAAGTTTTTGAACATATTTTTCAAAATCATCTAATTTAATTTTGAATAAAAATGTATGTAAAATCTCATGAAAATAACAGTCTAGTAAAGAAAATTAAAAGCAAAATCACACCACTTACTTACATTAAAGTATAAAAATATAAAAACAAATGCACTTTGTAAAATTTATTAATAATTTAAATTAATAACATTTTAATCTTATAAATTTTCTAAGCAACAGATTTCAAGTAAAAATACATTAAGCACTACTTATAATAATAAACTGTTATTAAACTTAAATTGATTTAATCTTAATTTTCAACAATTTTCTTAAGCAAAAAGTAAAAAAAAAAACAAGAAACTTAAACACTAAAAACAAATTCCATCAGATTAAGAAAAAAGAAATTATTCAAAATCTGTTGAATTAGTGTTTAAGATCCACTCTACAATGTAAAGTTCTAGCAATATCTTTCTCTCATCTAATACATTTAAGTTTTCATTTAAACAATTTTTTACCATAACTTACGAGTATTTCATTTATAAGACATTAACAAGAAGCAGATTTTTTTTACTTCCTTAAAATTTATATGAAAATCAAATTAAATATAATTAAACATTTTAATAAGAATTTCGAATTAACAAATTATTCAAATTACAAATTCATAAAACAAAGCATTTGAAATCTATTGAAATGTTAAGAAAATGAAGAAAATCAATAAAAAAAATAAAACTAAAATATTAAATATGCATGTATGTATGTGTTTCAACTTTAGTTTTGTATTTATATGTATTATTGATGTTTGCAGAATAACTTTTTTTATTGAAAATATTACATAGATTCATTCGATCAAAATAGTAGGCATGTAATACACAATAGAAATCATAAAGTTGTACATTTTGAAGTTCATATTGGCAAATTGCTCTTCTCTTTACCGATTTTTTCAATGTAGGGCAACATACTCCTATATACATATGTATGTATTTATTTACATACATACATATGTATTCATTAATTCAACTAACGGTTATTTTTACTTCAATATCCTAGACACATTTCCATACATACATAAATTACAAGCTACACTTAGTTTGTTGCTTCGTTCTTTGCCTCATTACAGAATTGTGTTCAACAATTTCAACTCAGGTACTTTTCCTATATGTATGCACATACATATGTATGTATGTATATAAAAAAATGCGCAACATTTGTCTTATAAGCAAATGTTTTTGTTTAGGAAACATTCCAAAGGGTTTATCAACAAATTTATAAATTAAACATACACATATGTATGTACATAAGTATGCTGAAAAATGAAAAAAGGTGACGAGATTTTGAAATATGGCATTAATACAGTGTTTTTTTCAGAGTTATACAATTTTAAATCGTACAACCAAGTAATATATTTTTAATATCCATGAAACTGGTTTTATTATATAGAAAACTTTGAATTGTACTTTTAAAGAAAAGAACCTTTACTTTGTTTGTCTAATAGTTTGTCAAACAAAGCAGTGCTGCCAACTCAAAGATGTGAACATCCCAAAAAAAGCACTTAACTAGGCTGGCAGCACTATTATGCAAATAGCGATGCCAGTTGAAGACATCATTTGACGGTGCCTTCTTTGCATTCTGAAGACTGCCAGAAACAATTTAAGAAAATCTTTTAATCAAGAAAAATCGTCAGTAAACTGTACCAAATAGAAGACGTGTGAGGCAGTGGCACATGCATACACATACATTTATATTTGTCAAGCTTTTTGAATTTAAATTGGGATTTATGGAGTATTATAGAACTCTTTATTATATGCATGCTTTCTAGTATTGATAACCTTTGCAACATATGTCAATTTTAGGACTATAACTTTCTATAAATGAATGATATGAACAAAAATTTACGGGAGAAAATCGTCAAAATGCCTTTATTACAAAATCGTCATAGCGCACAAATGATTTTTAGTCTGGCAGCTATTAACTTATATAGGCGCTAAATCCGGCTAGAGATATAGTCAAAATAAAAGGATATACTATAGTGCGGTCTTTATAACAAAAAGGAAAATTTCAATTAAACCCAGAGCATAGAACCATCAGGTAGGCATGATGAATTTTAAATGTTGCTACAAATAGATCCATTAAAACAAAGATAAGATGTACATACATATATCCAAGTATGTTTGTGCCGCAGTTTTCTGCATTTGGATATTTTCGCAAATTGAAAAGCAGCTGTTTATGTCAGGAAGGAGTGTTAAACATTAGTTCAAACTATTCCCTATTTGTGTACATTGGTTTGCAGAATTTACATTAGCTGGGGAATCTTTCGTTGCTTAATAGAAAGGTCCTAGCAGGCTGTAACACCGGGATCGTCAATACAACCAAACCTTTATATACATACATATATGTATGTATGTGTGTATGAGCACTGAAAAAATCGGAGCGTAAACAACCAATATATGAACATAACTATGCATATGTATGTATGTATGTATGTGTTTGAAGGATCCATTAAAATGTATATGAACATACAATGTTGTTTAAAATAAAAAAAAGTTCAATATTCACTATAAACTATGAAAAAAAAGGATTAGAAGCGAATGCAGATCTGCGCAACGAACTATGTATGTACATACACACTCAATTTTAGCTTTCCTTTACGAGTGCAGAATTTTCCACATATCTGCTATCTATTGAATGACTGTTCGCTACTGTCTATGGCAGGATAATTCATTTAAGTTCCAATTACTACAACTTTTTTTTAATCATTGCCTTTGGAAAGTAAAACCTTAAGTCTTTTCTTCAAAAATTACTCACGTGCATTTAATCATAACTTTTGCTTTAACGACAATTCATATTGTCGGTGTTTCAGCTGGTTCGAGGGATTCGAAGGATCTATGATATGAGAAATGTTAGAATTTTTTATGTACATAGTATGTATATACATACATACATATATAGAAAGTTTTTATTGGGCCCTGTTTTTTTTCATATATTTTATACAAGTACAGTAAGTCATGTATTAAAAAGACTTATTAAATAAAAAATAAAAAAATAAAAATGCATTTTTAAGGACATCATACAGTTTGGCTGAATCTTTCGTTTCTTTTCAGCTAAATTAATAATCGAAATAAATTCAATATGAATAAGAAAACCATTAAAGTGGATTTATCATTATTTTTTAATGATGAGAGAAAAATGTCGTGCGTTTTTGTGGATCCAAACTGGAAAACAGTGGAATGCCTACAGAGAAGAGTAGAACTTTTGTTTGGTATAAGTTCTGTTTGGTTTTTAAACGATGGTTGCTATCTGCCATCAAAAGAACCAATTGAAATCATAAAATGCTGTGACGTTCTTAAGTAAGCAAATGCCATTTTTTCGTTTGATGAATTTAATATTAACATTTTTCAATATTTCTTTGCAGAGCATTTGTTCTAAAAGAATCACATGAGGTTAGGAAAAAGAAAAAGTCTAAGAAATTTAAGGAAACCTTGGAGAAATCAAATAGTGAAGCGACTTTATCAGAGCAGAATACGGCAAAAAATGGTAAGTCGTTATAATTTTCTTTATTCAATTACTAAAATGTCGTAGCGCTTTCTTAAATTCTTCAATCACTTTCTTCCTTCCTTCACTTGTTATTATGATGTTATTCATTACCTAAAATGTGTTGCGTTTTAAACAAGCTAATATTTTCAATTAAAAATTTTATCTAACAGCTATCGATGAATTGGTGACTTCAACACACGGCTCAATTGTCTCATCTCCAGTTTCTTTAAAAACAAACAAACTGCTAGAGGAAATACACAAAGAAGACGATTTATCCAGGTTCAAAAATCCAGGCAATCTATCTAAAAAACGAAAATCTGGTAAGGTTGCTATTAATCATATTAATTAAAACTAAAGTGAATAGTTTTCTAACTTCTAACTACAATACTGTCGAACAGATAGGGATGAAATGACGACTTCACCCTTTTCAAAACTTGCTTCTTCTACACTTTTAGATAGTAACAGTTCCCTGGAAGAGTGTGACAACATCGCCTCATCTAATCTTTTAAATGATGGAGCTTCCCTAGGAGTGTCTAACCACGGGCAGCAATTGTTCAGCTCAAAAAATCCAAGCAATTCCTTCAAAAAACAAAAATCTGGTAAAGCACCTTTAAATTTTATTGGCTCTGATTCCTTTTTGTCACGGTTAACGTATTTAAAAAGAGAATACTACTACTTTAATCTATTACAAGACTCGCAAACCTGTTTCTCGAAATTTCTAACTCTATTTTTCTAAATAGTTAGTGATGAAATGATGAGTTCAACATACCTCTCTAAAATTTCTTCATCAACCTTCTTAAATGAGAGTAAATTGATGGAAAGTTGTAACAATAACCAACAATTGTCCAACTCAAAAAATTGCAACAACCCGTTCAAGAAATGCAAATCCGGTAAAGCTCATATTTATTTCGACGATATTGGTGATGTCGCAAGTTCCAAGTCTAAAAAAGTAAAAAATTCATTATCAAAAACAGACACGAAATCCGGAACAATTGTTGTATTTCGTTGTCCTTTAAATGATCTAACAAAAAGCGACAGCGCTGAGCCACAGAAACCAAGAATATTTAATTTAAAGTCGAAAAATAGCAGGCCAAAACATTTAATCGAAATACAGGAGGATATACTAATATCACCTCATTCAAATCAAAATTCCAAAAATGAATTATCATCAAATGAAGCCACTACAGTAAACAATGTCAACCAAGATACGATTGAAGCAGACGCTTTTAATAATTCACCAACTGCTCAAACTGAAGACGAAGAGCAAATTACTTTCAAAAATGTTAATAATGGTTCTCAAAATGAGGAAACAAATAAAAATGAGACAGAAAAGGAATCAATGGCCATCAAAGATGTTACTGAGGCGTCGAATGTACTAGTTGAAACAGAGTTTTCAATTGTTGATGAAGCGCAAAATGAAAGTCAGGAAGAACTAAGTATGTGTGTAGATGGCAATAATTCTGATATGGCAAAAACTGCTGATACAAATCATACAGATTCACAAACGACACTAACTTATGCTGAAGACCAGGCTTCTGAGTTGAAAGATGAACCGATAGCTAATCAATTTTATGTAAATGACAACAGCGTGATGTCAGTAGATTGTATTGATTTAAGTATTGATGTAGAAGATGAAGGTGCCTTGCAAGATGACATCAAAGAGCAACACAATTTCACATCTGATAATGAGCGCAATAAATCCTCAACGTCAGATGTCGAAGAGGTATCGGAAATAATAGATCTAAACGAAACCGATAATAATTGCAGCAGTACGCTTAATAATTCACAGCAACAAAATACTTCTTTTAAGGAAATAAAAGTGGAAAATATTCTACCATTGTCAAGGGACATAACAGACTTACCAAAAGCTGAGGATGGAATAATTTTTAAGGTATAAATCCATTTTTCTTAGCCAATTTGGCAAAGAAATTAAGATTTTTTTATTTACAATTCTCTAAATAAGGTGCCATATAAAACCAGTAAAACTTATGCCTGTACCAATTTTATTGCTGGAAAGGTTGAATATGTTAATAAACGTACAAAGAGTATTAAAGTTGTAGTACTTGGTAAGTATACTTTCGAAACTAATTTTTATTTTCACTAATTATTCTTTTTTTTTCACCAAGACGGTATTTCAGAGTTGTATCATATTCCCACTAACTTGTTTTGCAATTTGGATGACTCCACCGACGGTATTAATAAGCGTTTGCGACTTAAATTTACTGAGATGATAGAACCAAAATTGTTTTCAATGTCTTAAAGTCTTGTGGGTAATTTTATTTGCTTATTTTGTTTATTTTTTATAATACATACTTTATAATTAAAAAATTGTTATAAATTTAATTACTACTCTGGCACTGAAATATAAAACATTTTCATAGGAAGTAGTAGTAACGTCAATGTCTATTTAAGTTTTATTTAAAAAGGAGTATGTATACCTACATATGTATGTACATAAATACATATACATATATAACTTTGTTCAAAACAGTTTTGAACAACTGAGTTTATTATTAGAACGTTTTTCTTTTAATTCTCTTTTTGTTTTTTTAAGGACAATTCAACATAAAGTTGAATATAAGTCGAAGTCACACAAGAAAACAACTATACTTTGGTAATGAAAATTTTCATTAACATAATTCTTTCAAAGAAAACAGAGAATTGATTGTTTCGAGCAATATATGCTCATTATTTACATATATTAATAAAGTTTTCATACATCAATTTCTCTCTCATGACGACGAACATGCGAATTTAAATGACAATTTGAATTGTAATGAATTATAAAAGGGAAGCTTATAACCGGCACATTATCGAAAATGTCACATCTCTGAGAAAGTTTGTTTACTATTAACAGCTGCTTGTTTGTTGTTTTTACTTCAGGTTCATTTGGTGTATAATGAAAATGTTTATTTCACAATTAATTGTTTTTATATGCTACTTGCGTTTAAACTTAAATTAATAAAATCTAATTGATTAATGGAAATAAAACAATTATAAAATGGGCAGTTCAGAAGAACTATTTTCCTTGCGTATTGTTATCGCGGATTTTTATATGGAGAAACCGGCACCAGGATTAGATGCTTGTTATTCAGAATTTCGTGGTAAAGAAATTAAAAGGGTAGGTTGATGGATAACATGCTTTAAGGAAAGAATAATGTACGCTTTCTTGTTTGATATTTCACTTGTTAAGGTGCCAATTGTAAGGATATTTGGTTGCAATGCACAAGGCCAAAAAACTTGTATGCATGTTCATGGGGTTTTTCCTTATTTTTATATACCGTATGATCAAAAGGACTTTGAATCAGTAAATCAAGCAATATACCAAATAGCAATTAATCTAGACAAGGCTATAAACATATCTCTTAGTCAAGGCAGTTCAGCTGCACAACATGTCTTTAAAGTCCAACTGGTTAAGGGAATGTAAGTTAAAATATTTTTGTAACATGCGCTTATTGCTTTTAAATTAATTTTGCTTTTCAGACCGTTTTATGGCTATCACCGTTCCGAGCACCAATTTCTTAAGATCTATATGTTTAATCCCCGCTTCATAAGACGAGCCGCAAATTTACTACAGAATGGCGCGATCTTAAATAAACATTTTCATCCTCATGAATCACATGTCCCGTACATTTTACAATTTATGATCGATTTTAATTTGTATGGCATGAGTTTTATACATGTTCCTTTAGAAATTGTTAAGTTTCGTCACTCTGAATCATGCCAGGATATACACTTTAAACATATTCAGAAAAACCAAATTCTGGACGTAAATTTGGTTAAGAAAATATCTTGTAGTTCTTTAGAAGTCGATATTGAATCAAATTTTATTTTAAATCGTTTTCAACTAATTGCTAAAATAAATACAAGTCATACAAATCCTGGCATCGAGTCAATTTGGCATGATGAACAGTCAAGAAGACAGATGTTGCGCGAGTCTGCTGAAAACGATGAAGAGAAATTGAATACGGTAAGTTTTAGCAACTGTTTCAATTGCCGTTAGTCACAAATTTGAATTAAGTGTGTTTCCAAATGTTGTAATTAATTTAAAAAAAGTTGCGTACTCTTAAGAACGACACGTACAAATTTCTTTAAGCAAAACAATGTAGGTTAGCAACGCGACACATATTTGATTTCTTCCACTAAATAATCTACAATCTTTTACTAAATATATTGTTAAGATAAATAAAAATGTAATAAGTGAAAGATGGGTTTAAAAGAGGCTTCTTAAAAGACGTTTTTCGTAAGTAACTTCAAAAGTCGTTCTTAAAAAAGCATTTTTTAAGTGACAAGCGTTTTTTTTAAGAAATACGCTTTGACTTCGCTTTTTTCAAAACTATGTGTTTTTTACCAAACTCTTGTTGGGGGTTTTTTTTTAGAAAAGTTATGTTTGAAAAGAAAATGTTTTTAATATATTTTTATATAAAAATGATAATAATAATGTGTAAACAAAAATTTTGAAGACTTTCTTATAACATTTTAAAAGGTAATTTGTTGTAAGTTTTCTTCGAATAAAAGTTATAAATCATAAAAGTATTTTTATTGGAACTGACCGAAAGATACTTTTGTATTATAATAATTTTTTTTTTATTTTCTCACATATATATTTCACACAGATACCGCCTCTTGAAATTCCATCTACCCAAGAAAGACCTAATGTTCAAATCACAGAAAGTGAATGTTTCTTTCGCACAGCTTTGTTAAGTAAATTGTCTGCCATGGAGTCCTCTGTATTAGAATCAACACAAATGTCTAATCAAACTCTTAATTCAAGTCATTTATCAAATGCTGCATTTAATGCCAGCAATTTAAATTTGCATAAACAGCAAAAGAGAACATTTAATTTATCGAAAGTTTTGCAAAATTTTGTATATCCCGAAGAATGCACACAAAATAACAACAATTTAATGAACGCCTCATTTATACCAAATCATTTAAGTAGTAACAGTCTATTTGAACAAAGTTCACTGGCCCGGCCTAATGAACGAAAAGGTCAAGAAGAACTAAACGTTATCGGAGATGAGAATATCTTTTTGGAAAATACAATAGTAGATGAAGAATTGGTGTTAAGCTTGACACAAATTCAACATCATGCAAGCGAAAATGAACGTCAGCATGTGCCTTTAAATGAAACCTGTAAGTGATATATATACATACGTACATACATATATTTTAAATTGAAATATATGATTTATTTGTATGCATGTAAATAATTTATTTTTATATAAAGTACGAGCAGAAGATATAGAGTTGTTAGACATTTTGCAAGAACTAGAGGAAAACAATGAGGATCAAATTGATTTGGATAGTAGTTTGGCGCCGTTGTCGGAAAACTTTGAAAATTGTAAGTCAAAATTATTATATTATATATGTATTATTATATATGTATATATATACTAATATTTTGTCATTATAAGTTATTTTATCACCCCAAGAATTGGATAAGACGACAACTGCCGCTGCTCTGCAACAACCAAAATTTGATTGTGAATCGGAAGATGATGCTGAAAGTGGTGAAAATCTTCACGATTTTTCAATAGCTCTGGAAAACTTAGATGACCTAATTCTTAAGATTACACAATCGCAGAATCAACAGAATTCACCAGACCACAAAACTGAAATTAGTTTACCTCAATCAGATGGAGCTGATGATTTGCTCAAAACACCGACAAAAGTTGCAAAAACAATCACAGAAAAACCATCACCACGTACTCCTACGACACCTAAAAGTAGACGTTTGACGGTGGGCTCGCCCCGCCGCTCACCAAAAACTCCTAAAACAGGCCATAAATATGCACAACTGCCTTTAGTATCTGTAAATCGTTCTGCTTTCAAAAGTCAGTTTAATTGTTTTTTTTTTCTCAATTGCAAGTTAAAACACGATTTAAAAACTAAACCATATTTTTAGCCACAATTGTAAACGCTTCAGATGGTATTACACCTCCTAAGGAAGACACGGCGAATGGCAATAGTTTGTGAGTTTTTTCTTTTTCCTTTTTATTAAAGTATTTAAAGAGAAAACTCTGCTTGCAGGTCACTACTTTCCATGCGTAAAAAATTGGCTTTGTCAGATTTGCGGAGAAAAAGCATATCAGTGGATACAAATGTGGCAGATTACGTCACTACCTCAACAAAAAGTAAAAGGTAAATTCTTGAAATATGAAAGTTTTTCAAACTTTCCTTTATGCATCAGGAGAAAATTGTTTTAAAAATAATTTAAATTCAAACTCGCGTTTCTGCAGCTTTCTTACGAAACCGAAAGTTTTTTTTAGTCAAGGATTTTGCAAAAAATATAGGGAAACCAACATTTAGTGAAGTCGAAATCTTCGGGTGAAAAATTTGCCAATGACTATCGTTTATAATTTTAAAACAATTTTTTGCTGAAGAAGTTTTTTCCATTTTTTCACTGGTCGTTTTTTCACATAATTCAGTTACTTGATTCAGCTCATTTTACTTGTAACTCTTCCCAGCCGCAAACGTCCAACAATAGGCGAAAGTTTGGATAAAACTCATGTTACATGTGCCTTAACACCGCGAAGGACGAAGAAGAAATCGCTTAAAGTATACAAAATAGAAAACGTTGATAACGAGCGGGATGGAAGCAAAACAAATTCAGTTAATGCCAGAAATAAAGGAGAGGAAAAATTTAAATGTGATAAAACTGAGAAAAAAGCATATTATTCTCAAAATAATGAAAACAAGAGCCAGAATAGCTTCTCTAGTTCTGCAACGGACGAAGAAATTGTAGAATCTGATCATGATGTTGGAAAAACTCCAAATTTGAAAAAGCTACGGCGTAGTTTTTTGAGTTTTAAATCAACAAAACGCAATAAAACAACAACATCTGGCACAATAATTTCAAGCGCAGCAATTGATTGGGGCGAAATTGTTAAGACTGACGATAATGAGAAACACTTTACGTTGAAAAAATGTTTGGTTAAGCTGAAACGATGGAAAAAAACTATGCCAAGTGACAGCGCCAGTGCAAAAAATAAAACTGCAATGATAAAATCCAATATTGAAATAGACAAGTCAAATTTGAATAATTTATCAGAAGCGCAGCGCAGTAAAAGTTTTATTAAACAAATGGCAACGGAAAGAGAATCTTATGAACGTTTATTATTAACAACTTATTCAGATAGTCAACAGAAAACTTCTAAACTTTCAAATAATTCCCGGATAACGTCTGTATCGAAAGAAAAGTCACAGAAAAGTTTGGAAACTTTCGATTCCAATGAGAACAATTTTATAATACCTTTTTCAAGTGACAGTTCCACTTATGAACTATCTGATGAAGCAGTCGAAGATACCCCACCCCAAAGCAGTGATAAAATAAATGTGCCTGTACATATCCACAATAAATCAAACAGCCTGCAAAGTCCCTCTCTCTTCACACAAAACTCAAGCCCAGTATTATTTGGCAATTCAGAGCATGAAAAGTGCAAAAACCCGCCTAGAACAAATTCTTGGCACTCCGAAATATTAACTTTGTCATCTGATTGTTCTACCTTTTCCCCGGCAGCAAACTTAATAATAACACCCCTAGAGTTGGCACCCAGTCGGGAAGAGGTTCTACAGGGTTGTCGTAAACTTCAGCTACCTGAATTTGAATTTCCAACGCCGTTCTACAGTAATCCTGATGATATAACCAAACACAAAGAACTGGGCTTTACCATTCTACAAATACCCGGTAACAAACTTAATGATGTGGAAGAATTTCAAAGCGTCTTAGGTACTGATGTGAAAGGTTTAACCAGCTGGAGAAGGGAGCAGCTGATGCGGTTAGGAGGAGTAGAAATTTTAAATAAATATCGTAATGCTCAGCGCATACGCGAATACTTTAGCAGTCAAAAGTCTGTAATTATTGGTCCGCAAAACGACGTTCCCTCTAGACAAGAAGTAAAACTGTGGCTCAAGGCCAGAGAGCTGATAAAAAATAAAGGAGAAGTCCTAGAGGACATGAAAACTCTGGATGACGACAGTCCGATTAAGATACGGAGGCAAAAAGTAACCATGATGTTAAATGCTGGAAATAGTGAAAATGACAAAAGTGATGACGATAGTTTGGATTGTTCGTTAAATAGTGTCTCACTGACGCCGCTGACACCAGCAGTTAGACAGCCGGCACAAAACCCCGAACCAAACTTTACTCCTGTAACCAGAAATTCTGGAAAAATATCTTTAAAACGTGACACATCTCTCAGAAAGCGTAATAACTGTAGGGTCTTAAGGCGTGTTTCGCTTAATAAACAGCTCAAGGAAGCTTTCGAAAGGGAAGCTAAAAGTGCCGATGATGGCCAAGAGAACGCCAAATCCTCGGCTGCTGTACCAACTAATCAGGACAATACAGTTCAAAACTCTCAGCACAGTGAAACAAGTGTAAGCAGTCAAACGGCTCTAGCAGAATTGGAAAGGTCTTCATTCCTGCGTCAGTTAAAGGAAACCGATATAACGCTGGCAGGTTTTACGGATAGTTCCACACTAAACAACTCATTTGGCTTTAAAGTGGCTTTGGAGAATTTACATCAAGCCAAGGCAGACGTGGAGGTTGGTCTTTTATTTGCTTCTCCACACATTAACTTTGAATGATTTTCTCAAAAACTTTAGTTCAACTATTTAACGATTGTCACGCTGGAGGTGTTCGTGGCCACTCGCCAAGATTTATATCCACATCCAGAGCAGGATGAAATTCGTTGTTTATTCTATGCCATTGAGAATAGCATACCAAATGGTCATGAAACATTACCCCGCAACGCTTGCGGCTACATAATGGTGCACGACCAACGAGATATTGTGGCCAAAGAAGGCCGCATACATGGCATTGATAGTGACATTGATGTAACTATAGTTGAAACAGAAGTTGAGGCCTTAGAAGCGCTTTTAGGCTTGTGTTCGCGCTGGGATCCTGATATCTATGCTGGCTATGAAATAGAAATGTCATCGTGGGGTTTCGTTATCGAAAGAGCAAAGTTTTTGTGTTTGAATATTGCCCCTCTATTGTCGAGGGTGCCGACACAAAAAGTCCGAGACTTTGTTGATGAGGATCGCGAATCGTTTACCGACTTGGATGTTGAGGTAAGTACAAAACAGAAGAATGCAAATAAAACGAACGGGCTAAGCCGCAACAAAGTTAGTTATTTGTATAAGTATTTTTTACGCCGTCTCGACAGAGAGTGGCTGCCACCCACCAACTGGTGCTGGACAGTAATTTGGTTTTCATTAGCACTCACACTAAACAAGTTGCCTGAGCCGGCTTAAGCGACAAATCAAGATCTTGAAGGTTCAAAAACGACATAGACGTCCTATTGGATTGTGCTAAAACATAATTGAACACATTTCGCTAAAATAATCACACGATTACGCGTTCGACAGCTTGTAATTAAGAGCCTCATCAATTAGGGAAACGCTTTTTCCCAAATACTTATGCTAAATGCTACCTACTCGCTTGTCTTGCGGCTCTGTAATCTGCGCATATCGAACAAGTACTCCATCGATCCATAAAGCACTGAAAACAGTCATATTCATGGCGCTTGGACAAACGACTGTGGATGATCTTCACTCCGCATGTGATAATTTTATCAACTCCACCAAAAATCAACTTTATTTGTAATGGATCATCAAAATCTAGATGGGCTCTAATTCTTGCACAAGCTAAATCCTAAAAGCTTGTAAATTAATGTCCCATAAGGCGGATGGCTACAGCACCAGTTGCTGGGAAATGGAGTGAATTAATTGATGTAGAGTGTTCTTGAATGATTTGCTTGTTATTAATATATATATGGTTTTTAACCTATTGCTCTAGATCTGTACTGATCTGAAATAACGCCATTAAAATCGTGTCCTCGTAGTGTTATGGTTGATCTGAAACCGTTGAACTGACAAAATTAAACTGCACTATATTTATAATAAAATTCCAGATGAAACTCTGCGGTCGCATGTTGTTAGATGTCTGGCGTTTGTTGCGTTCAGAAATCGCCTTGACATCCTATAGCTTCGAAAATGTTATGTATCACATTTTGCACAAGCGATGCCCATGGCACAGTTATCGCACTTTAACTGAATGGTTTGCATCGCCCTGCTCACGATGGATTGTTATCGAATATTATCTGGAAAGAGTACGAGGTACGCTGGCCATTCTAGATCAATTAGATTTGATCGGCCGAACGAGTGAAATGGCCAAGTTGATTGGCATTCAATTTTATGAGGTTCTATCGAGAGGTTCACAATTTCGGGTAGAAAGTATGATGCTAAGGTACAGCTTGATTTGATTAAAAACGTTCTCATATAAATAGATATTGTAAGCAAAGCTATTCACAGGATTGCCAAACCTAAGAATCTGGTTCCTTTGTCGCCCAGCGTCCAACAGCGAGCCCATATGAGAGCACCCGAATATTTGCCTTTGATTATGGAACCTCAGTCGCGATTCTACGCTGATCCTTTAATAGTTTTAGATTTTCAAAGCCTGTATCCCAGCATGATCATTGGCTACAATTATTGTTTCTCCACCTGTCTGGGGAGAGTCGAGCATTTGGGCCAGTAAGTAATTTATCTAAAGTAATTCCATCGCACAAATAAATTGTTTTTGAACGCTTTGTGAAACCAGATCTGGCGCTTTTGAATTTGGTGCCTCGCAACTGCGTGTGTCGCCCGCCATGTTGCGCCAACTAGTCGACAATGATCTCGTCACTATTTCGCCCTGTGGTGTGGTTTTTGTCAAATCTTCTGTGCGCGAAGGCATTTTGCCACGTATGCTGACAGAGATCCTGGATACCCGGCAAATGGTTAAGCAGTCAATGAAACTACACAAATCTAATTCGGCCTTACAACGCATTTTACACTCGCGTCAGTTGGGCCTCAAGCTAATGGCTAACGTGACATACGGGTATACGGCGGCCAACTTTAGCGGTCGCATGCCCGCCGTAGAAGTTGGCGATACTGTGGTGGCGAAGGGACGTGAGACCTTAGAGCGTGCCATTAAAACGGTGGAAACGAACGATAAGTGGAATGTTCGAGTTGTTTATGGTGATACCGATTCCATGTTTGTTCTGGTGCCCGGCCGAAATCGTGAAGAAGCGTTCCGTATTGGCGAGGAAATAGCCGAGGCGGTAACAAGACAAAACCCGCATCCAGTTAAACTAAAGCTGGAGAAAGTTTATCAGCCTTGTATATTGCAGGTGAGCTTAAGTCAGCGCACATGACGGATCGAAATGATGTTTAATTTTATGTCATAGACCAAAAAACGTTATGTTGGCTATATGTATGAAACTGCCGATCAAAAGGAGCCTGTTTATGAAGCTAAAGGCATTGAAACTGTTAGAAGAGATGGATGTCCACTTGTGGCGAAGGTAAATCATTCTAATTTCCTTTTAAGAATATAATAGTTATACATACATATATATATGGTACGCTCCGTCGGGATGAACATTCGTAGTGTGGTAATTGAGTTTGCGTCCGGTTGCCCCCAGCAAACAATGCACCACATGAAATGTGAAGTGTCCGAAAATCTGAACTCGCGACAGTCGATATCGCATCGACTACAATCAAGTGAACTTGGCGTTAGGCACTGTTGCAAAATATAACTGGTTACTTACCATAGACAACGACTTGTGTACTCTGACTGGGCCCTACAGCACTGGGGAACTAAACCCTAATTTTGATTTTAAAAAAACCTTTAGCATTCAATTCTAATCAAACATTGGGGATGCCAATCCCAGAGCAACCAATGGATCCTCGAAATTTCACACTCATTTTATCTGAGTGGGTATTGCTTAACGGCAGACCCTCTATAAGTCACATGTTATTGTATTTTTCAGATGTTAGAAAAAGTTCTGCGAATACTTTTTGAAACTGCAGATGTCAGCCAAGTCAAGCATTATGTGTGCCGACAGTTTACAAAGCTTTTGTCGGGTCGAGCAAACCTACAAGATTTGATATTTGCTAAGGAGTTTAGAGGTCTTAACGGTTACCGACCGACCGCATGTGTACCGGCCCTAGAACTAACCAGGTAACATTAATACAGCCCAAGAAATGTGCGCACAAACAAATTTCAAAATATTCGATTTCAGAAAGTGGATACAAACAGATCCACGTCGTATACCACGCAGGGGCGAACGTGTACCGTTTATAATAACTAATGGACCACCGGGAGTGCCTTTAATACGGCTGGTGCGTCATCCGCATGAAGTGCTGAACGATGAGGGCTTAAAAATCAATGCTGTCTATTACATAACGAAAGCCATAATACCGCCCTTAAATCGTTGTCTTCTGCTCATCGGAGCCGATGTCAACGAATGGTAACAATTATTCTGCTCTCATTTTTTGTTGTTGTTGTTTTTATTCTTCACCTCTCCCCCCACATTCAACATCTTTAGGTTTGCCAGTCTGCCGCGTAAAATTCTGCTTACGCCTGCTCTGTCTGTGGCCAATGAAATTATCTCTTGTCCAAATACAAAATCGAAGAAAAGTACCATTTCACAATTTTTCTCCACAACGAACTGTATTACGGACTGCGGCCGTCAAACACAAGAGGGCATTTGCTCGAACTGTAGCCAGAATCCAACACGTTCTGTGATCATATTGCAAATGAAAAGTTCGAAAATTGAACGCTCCTATCTGACCACCCAGAATATATGCCAGGCATGCTGCGGCCGTGTAGGAGATTTAAAATGTGGTTCGCTTGATTGTCCCGTTTTATATGTGTTGGAAGTGAGACGACGCAGCTTACAACAAATAATGCACTTCCGAAATACAGTGAAAGAAAGATTTTAGTGAAATATTTTTTTTTAACAAATTTGCTTGTACTATTTTAGATAAAACAAAAATTTAGTGCTTAAGAAAATTATTTATTTAATGTAAAAATAAAGTTTACAATTTTGCAACCAAAGGTTTCGACATTCGTTTAGCTATTCTTTTGTCGTCACGGAAATCTGAAAGAATTAATAATAATTTAGTGAAATTATTGATGCAAAAATTTTCAACAAATTTATTAAATAATTCCTTTTTATAATTTTAGTTTCTGTTTACTAATATTGAGTCCACAGAGTTAAGGTTACAACGTATTGTACTAAAAATCAGACAGGCCTGTGCTGGAGATCTAAGGATCTGGCGTTTCACTTGCGGCCTGCCACATCTAATAAATCAGCTGTTTAAAGCAAAAAATAAAACATTTTTAAATTAATGTTTTTAAAATTAAACATTCAATGTAGAAAGTTTATCGCAATACATGCCAGCGAGTCGAGGTCGCCAAATCTCTGGCGATTGTGAACGCCAGAATGATGATCACGTCATTCATCTCGCTTCGTAAATGTTAAGCGATATGCGATTATCAGAACATGCCTGAGAAAATACGAATTAAGTTCGTGAAAATGTTCACATTCGAATAAAAGTGAAATTTTTATCAAATTCCTGTGAGCTGTTTTCGCCAAATGATGGTGCCAAGGAATGCCTGTATATCTAGAGCAAAGATTACGTTATATCCTACTAAAAATAATGGGCAATCTGCTTAGCGATCGTTTTTCGAAGCATACTCGATTATTTGGTTGCGTAAATCGGTAGATTTAGACGCGTGAAAATCACGTGTTTTGAAATCACAAAATTTCTAACAATCAAAAATACTATTCACTCCAACAACATAAAATTGTATATATGACAATTAAGTGGTAAATAGTATTTTTAGGGTCCTGGTATTTAGAAAAATAACAAAAGAGCAGCAAAAGCTCAAGGTTTTGGAGCAATTCTTTGTTGGCAAGCACGTGATTTAACGTGAAGTGATTTGTATAACAGACCTGTTAATTTGTTTTTCTTAAGTTTGAATCAACTAATTGTCCATGGAGTGCCCCATACCATAAAAAAGCAAAGTATTTATATATTTTTTTTTATTTATTTCATAAAAAACATTACATTATGGTGTATTAAATTAATAAGAAAAAATATTTATTCTTCTGCCCACTTAAAATATGCGCAAATATAACATCATCAAACCTCATTTTGCTTCATTCTATCAATTAAAACTGTATATAAATTATGTATCGAAAATTTTTTTAAATACAAAAAATTACTGTTCAAATTTGAAATTAATGATAATGATAATAAATTTTTGTTGTTGTTGGTTTAATTATAAGAATATATAATGGCAGTATTCTAACGACAGAGACACAGCATGCAAAATATATCAATATAGTTTTATTTAAATTATAAATTAAATACAATCTGTTTTCACACAATTTTCCGAGTTATGATCTAACAAAAATGAAAAAAATATGTAATAATAAATTTTGAAAAATAATAGCATAACAATTTTATATTAATTATTTTTTTTTCTAGAGAAATCACAAAATTTTATTTTAAGCGCAAAATCAATATGAACATGAAAATTGAAATATTTGAAACTAATCGGTTAAAATGAGAATATTTTTCTGCAACTAATTTTGTGAATAACAGCTCTGTTTTATCTTTATGTATGTATTTTACAAGCAACTCTGCTATTTGATATTTAAAACTTCTGTACCTTTTTTGGTTTAATGGCTTCTTATAATAAGAAAATTTTTGCATGAGAAAAACTTTAGCATCGTTGATGCGATAGATCAGTTATTGGTAACAGAACGCGCTTCTGGCTTAAGGACCGATATTACCATTATATAATTAATATTTAAGTAGATAATTGGTTTTGTGGCCTGTGGTTAGTAGTAGAAATGAATTCATGATGATGATGATGGTGGGCATGTTTAAAACTTAGCAAAAATCATAGCAAACTTATATATCTATGTATGTATTTATGTATGTATGTGTGTGTGTGTTTTGTGTGTAACTTTTTACATGTCCATTTCAAACATCATGGAATTTTTATGATTATCCACATCCGAAGAAGACTCTGATTCCAATCTGGCTCTCATTTTATTCGACTTTTTATCCATTATTTTATGTTTATTGGAATTGACATTTTTGGCTGCATGTTGATCATTTTTCGTTTTCAAATATTGATTATTTGGTGTTGTGAACGCTGACATGGTCTGGAAAAGAACACAAAAACGTACATTTATTATTGTGGGGAAAGAATTACAGGTAATATTAATATTAGTATAAAGATTCCAATTTCTTATTCTAACAGATGCATTAAGACGACATTATAAAAATGCTCACTTTTCTTCTGCCATTTTTCGTTGTTTTATTCACAAGAAATTTAAAAATATTTGAAAATTTAATTTATTTTGAAACATTTCTTTCATTTACTTCATGCTTATGAAGAGTTTATTGGTTTTTGCAGTCAGTCTTTATATTACATATTATTTAAATTTCTATTCCATATACATAATTAATAAAAATGGTCGACCCTCACATATGCAGTGCATTGTACCAGAACTGGGTTGGGGAGGAGCAAAGAAGTAGTAGATTTCGTTTTATTTTGCGCCTCGAACAGTCCACAGGTCGTAGGTTCGATTCCTACCAAAGACTCTAGTAAAAAAAAACAATAGCCACAAATTTCTTCAAATAAACACAATAACAAAAAAACATGCAATGTTGGGTTATTAATTGATGTTTGATTGTGCATTGTCAAGGGTACAAACAAACAAACAATCATCAATTAAATTCTGACACTCATTCCTGCTACATAGAATAAAACAAACAAAAATTTTACATTTAATCGATTTGATATTTTTATATAATATCTATTGAACAACAACAACAAGTAGGCAAACAGTGTAGAGTTTATGTCCCCCCACCCAACAGTAAATGATAAAAATGAAATTCAAAAACAATTTTGCACGTTTATATTAAATGTTTTCCTAACCTACAACAACAAAATGCCGTAATCGATTAAATAAAAATATGTATAAACAAAATCGGCAAAAGCAAAAAATAATAAGAAAAAATGTATGAGTGTGTAATAACACATCTGAGGATTACAAAATCAAAACAGAAATTCATATGAATGTATGTATGTATGTGTATGTTCACCGGCATTTCGGGCGAATGCAGCATATTTGGCATATTGCCATAATAACGGCACAATTGTAAACAAACAAAAATATGTATGTATATAAATACGAAAATGTACATATATGTATGTATGTACATATAAATGTTTGTCCATCTAGTATTTTGTGTAATATAATAATTTTTCTTTTTCTTTAAATCACCTCAACCCTTTCGTGACTACTGGGATAATCCGTTGCAGCATTTTTCAAACCTTTGTATTTTCTTTAGTTTTAATGCCATTTTACTATGCAATTAGGCCCTCAGCACTGTTTAAGTCTGCATTACAAAATGTTAATAAAAACACAACGTTACATACATACATATCACCGTATTCAGGCTGTTCGCCAATCAATTTCACAACATCGTTGAAATTACAGCAGTTTTAATTTATAACGTACTAAAACTAGTTCTAAAAGTGGTGTTATCGTGACGTTTTGTTATGTAAAAGTGTTTGGTGCTTAATGGTAATAAAAGGCAAGTCATAAAAGATTTGATAAAATTGGGATATATCATTCATCCGTTTTTTGTGTGGCATGTATTGACCCAATATGTTTTTAGGTGGGATTAATTGTCCCAATACCTATTCCAGATGTCAAAAGCGAAGCTTACTGTGTGCGAGGTGTCAGACTCGGGGGGGAGGATTTTGAGAATAGAGAAAGTGAAGATTTAACGACTTCGCATATATTTCAGAAATTGCCGACCAGGGGAGAAAACCAACTTCAAATTACTTCCACTTGTGTATTGGCAGCTCCATGGATGGATGCATAAGAAATCTCTGTAGCTTCGAATTGTCATCCACCACCATCGCTTCTAGACATGGCGAGGAAGCAAAAAACAAAACGGTTCGAAGAAAACAATTAAGTGCCCTCAAAGTATAAGCGATTATAACAGATTTATTTAGGATGTGAGAGAGTTGACTTGGCGGACCAGCAGAAGGCCGTTTATGATTTTAACCGCAAGTCTCAAAAATACTGTAGAAGTGTTCTGTTCTACAAATTACTGATGATGGTAAACGTTGTAAATTCTTGGATGTTGTATACCGAAAGTAAGAAGCAAAAAGTCTAGAGTAAATTCTAGATTAATGAAAATGCCACGTGTCCGGGGAGAAAGAACTCCCAAGCGAACCAAAACGGAGTGCCTCAATGTTGGGCAACATTTGCCAGTCGAAAAGCGCGTAAATAAAACTCCGCCCCCAAAGGGTTAAATGTGTTTTCTCAGATCACGTTTTATCAATTGAATGACTGACTGAAACAATGTTTCAGACAATAATAATTTTGTTATAAATGTTTTTGTTAGTTTTTTTATGCTTTAATAGTTCAAATAGTAAATGACCACATTCTTTACTAATATCATACGTTTAAATAATGGCAGTTGGCGAATTTTAATAAATGTCGACGGCTATTTTGTAATAGATTAAAGCGAACAAACAAACTTACTTATGCAGGTGATATATTTTTTGAATGCATTTATTTTGTTTGGAATACGCCAAACACGATCACAAAAAACAACTCTTAATATCACGTCTATTTGTAATAGAGGCCATTAGCTGCTAGTGCTTTTCTTTCTCTTAGTTTATTCTAATTTTAAATGTAATAAATATGAATAAAATAAAAATAAATAATTTGTAATGGATTAAGAGATAAGTAAAGTTTTTCGCATTAATTTATTACACAACTGCTGTCGTGTGCTGTTTTGCTGTTTTTCCAGCTTTTCAATGAGTTTTTATAAATGAATGAAAACATATTTAATTTATGAACACTTTTGGATACATTTTCGATAAATCATTTATTATTAGAACGAACTAATTTTCCAATTATACTGGGCTTTCAACTTTCGTATCGTTTTGTTATCGAATAATGCTTATTTGTCTAATCGTATTCAAGTTTGTTAATATAAGTTTCATGTAGTCTCAGTAAAGCCACTTTGTTATTACAAAAATTTTAAATGAAAATATTTAAAACTCACGACAATTTTAATGAATGTATAATGTATGTATCTTTTCTTCTAAATTGTATAAAGAAAGAAGATGTGCCAATAACTCATAGCATGCCACCAAGTTGTGTTGCCTTTTTTTTAATCTATTAAATTAAATAAAAGCGTTATTATTGCGCACTTTACCTTATTGTCTTCATAGTCAGCTGAATCTCCTTCACTGAGACGTCGCTGCAGAGCTCGTTGTTTGCGATCACGACGTTTTTGATTCTTTTTTCGCTGTCCCAAAATGCTAGAGTCCATTCTAAAAATATATATAATTGTCTTTTACTTCAGGCGATTTAAAATGATGTAATTAGCTCAACAAGCCGAAATTTTATCAATGATTATAGAAACAAAAACAAATAATAATACATATTATCTGTACTTGTACACGCAAGTCATATTAGAGCGGTAAAATTTCGATTGGCGAGGCAAGAGTATGATCAAATTCTAGCAACTTTTTCGTGACGTTTGACTAGAAATCGCATTAGTTTAATAGCAATTGTTTTGAACTCAAATCATCCAAAACAGCAGACTTTTGCTCGCAACACTTTGTTCGATTGTACTTACCTGCCTACACACTTACATATATTGCGAGGCGAAAAAGGTCGAATGTGTAATGACGTTTAAAAGCGTGCGATTTTTGTTTTTGCTATAATAATTGTAGCTGAATAGCAACTCACCTAAAGACCTGTTTCTTGATGACCTCGCTAAAACGTACAGTCTTCTTACAGCTTTCCGACAGACCTACAACATTTTCCTCTGGTATATCGCTGAATGAGTGTGCAAAACGTAACGAATTGAAAGCAACGGTCATGCCATCCACTGAAGTAGAATAGGCCGACGATGAAAACTCATCGATAGAGTCGCAAGAGTCGGATATGGAGGGCCTGGTATCATAGCGGCTGTAATGTTTTAGTATGCCCTTGTACGACGAACTACCGGCACTAAAGCTAATAGCACTATCACGAGATTCTGAAAAGCTGCGCTGTTTGCGCTGTTGCGAACTCAGTTCGGGGTTGATGGAATTATTTATCGATGGAACATTCATTGACATTGAAGTGGGATGTAAAGACTTAAGCGACTTCTCGGTGCGATCTGGTGAAGAGTCCTCGTCGTCGTCATCGGCATCGGCTGCGTTTTCTTCGTGCACGTTTTCGTTAACTTCATCAACGGGGTTGGGTATGTGGTTTTGCTGCAGCTGCTTTTGCTGTTGGTGTTGATATGCTTTTATATCGTCACAGGCAGACTCGGAGAGAGAACGTCGCTTTTTATTTTTGCGTTTCTGTTTTTTGCCAACTTTTTTCTGTTGCTGTTGGCTGGTTAAAGTATCAGTTGTACCACTACATGTGTCTTCATCTTCGGTAGTGTTGGCGTTACAAGTAGACAACTCATTTTGTCCGGATTTAATTTCGATTTCTACCGCTTTCTCACATTCTGAACGCTCTATTGAAATGTCCAGAGATTGTTCTTCTTGATCCTTAAGACGCTGCCTAGATTTATGGGCTACCTTAAACTTTTCTTGTATCACATATTCCTGCAAATTAAGACAGTCTATGCCAGCTAAATAGCTAGCAATACCTTCAGCGCTTCTGTTCAAATGTACATTTAAAATAACATTATTTTCCCAGGCCTCGGCATCGGCTTCAATAATTTTAGCATCTTTTTCGTCTGCTTGAAGTTGCAAATAAAATGAATAATGAGTTGGATAATAGCCGCTACCCAAGGATGTGAATTTTAAGTGTAAGGAAGTAACATAACGCTTAATCTGCAAAGAGTGCTCCTGCACATTGCGTACATGCAACACCCAGGACATGGTGTTGTCCAATACGTTGCAATCGAACCTGGCCGGTAATTGATAACCAATCTGGTTGTTAAGAAAACTGTCTTCATGTTCAGCTACACTTGAAGCTGTAAGGAGTTAAAATTTTATTCAGACAACGTCTGAAAATATTAAATAATTTCCTTGCTTACTATTTTCTTCTGAAGATATTTCTTTACCAGCCTGGTTTAGAGTTTGTTCCGAGTTGAGTGAATCGATTTCCTCCACGAACGCTTCACTGTTGCTCGACAACAATTCTTCACGTACATCACTTTCAACGCCGCTATCTTCACGACTCAAGTGCAACAGACTTTCATGCATTTGTCTCTGCTTTTCTACACTCGGTCGTATCACCGGCAACGATATCAACAATTGTCTGGTGTCCACATCAAACTTAGCTGTACCCTCTTTATCGTTCACCCTAAAGGGTAAATCAATATTTAAACGATATTTTGCGCCAACACGTTCACTTAACAAAAATAAGGTCTTCTCAGTAACATCCAATTGACATTCGTTGCTTGAATTCAAGAGTGGCAATTCAATGTCTACAACTAGTTCGCGCGGTATGGATATATGTAATTTAGCATCTAATTCGTGTGTGTATTCTGTGAGATCAACACCATGACGATGTTTTAATGTGTACTTTGGGGTGCAGTAGTCAGATGATTTGTTTGTGATTTTATTGCTACAGTCGAGCGTTTTCAATGGCAGAACTTTTGGAATGCCAGCATTGGTAGATGGTTTAGCTGGATAAATATCTTCCAGGGGATGTGGCTCATTACATTCAGATGGTGGATCTTGAGCCAATTTACGTATCACAGTTGGTCGGGCAACGCCCTTAAATTGCAGTTTAGGATATTTTATGTTGATTCGATCTAAGTTGACCTGCAGTAAAATAAGATACAAAAAGAAGTGGTTGTTTCTTGATTAGCATTCACATTTCCCGAAATATGGGAATATTTTATCAGGTTTTTGAAGAAATTAATAAATTTATGGTGGAAAACTTTTGCACTTGTCAATTTTTCTTGTTGTTCTCTGCCGTGATTGGCGTAATTTACAGTTATGTAATAGATTAATTTGAGCAGGTACATTAACACATTAATCTATTACAAAACTGTCGTAGACGTTTTTTAAATATGTATAAACAGTTTGACAATTAACTATTACCTTATATTCTCTTTCAACAGCATCCAGTGCTGTTTCAAGAAGGCACTTATGGAATGAAGCGTTACGTTCAGCCAAATACAATGCATCCGGATGAAAGACAACATCATACACCCGACACCGCTTGTTATTATTATCCAAATCATCACGTGGCGGTGCCTGCGCCATTGGTATAGACCAGCTTAGGCCACGAGTACCAGTCTTGGCATCTAAACATATTTGATTTGTTGGCTTCGCAACATGTTCGCTTTTGGCGCAATTTATAAAGCATTTCTGATTCCCATCCTGTGAAGTTTTTATAACAAAACCCGGCTGCGGATGAATAAAAACAACATCGACCCCACGTTCGGCTTCGATTTGTTTAATCTCCTCTTCATAAATTCGACGATTTTCAGGATCTTGAATTTCTTCGATGTAGTCTAGAAATAACTTTCGAAATTCGTCCTTCTTGAGAGCCTCAGATATGCGTTCGAATTCTTCTTTTGTTATGTCGGGACTTTGATGTTCCTGCTGCTGCTGCTGATGATGTTTGAAGTTTGGTAATGGCTTGTCTTGTTCTTTGGGAATTGTTGTCTTTTGGGAATGGTGATGATTATGTGGCGCTGTACTGTTCGAAGTTGCGGACATGACGCAATTTGCGTATACAGTTTGATATTCGTTTCAAACAAATGTGCAGTAGATTTTCCTTGCCAATCTACCCAACTATCCTTAAAATGTTGTTTAACGCTTTCTTGATTATTTGTCCTTTCTTTAAATTTCGGTTGATATTTTTAATTTGAGAAATAAAATTATTTAATTGGTTTTTTCTTTTGCTCTACACAATTTCAAGCAGCTGCTTTATATATTTTTAGTATTTTTCTGTAAAAAAAAAACAGGAAACATTTGTTTATTAGTCAAGATGTTCTAGCAAGTTAATTATTGTTCTGCTTTTATTTTATATTTTATTCGGATTTTATATGTTTTATATTATGCACACTGAAAAAAAGTTTGGTAAAACTTCTGCCTAAGACATTGAGGGAGTCATAACGCAGTCATCTAAACAGAATTATATGATTAAAATGATATTAGCAAATATAAAAAATCTTGAAATCTTTGCCGAAATAGGAGTCCACTTCATTTGCAAAATCACGTCATTTAGATACCATAAGCAGGAATGTCACCCTGCACCAGAGTGGATCATGTGCATTCATATAAATATATTTTTTTTTGTAAACTTTCATATTAATCGTTAAGTGATATTTGTATTATTGTGGTTATAAAACTATGCCTTGTTTAGAGATCTCAGCTCTATGTCTGTGTCATACATTGTCAAAGGCTGTACGGTTATATTTGGAATGCGTGACACCGCAGCCCTGTAAAGTTGTATGCAGCCTTACAACAAAGCCAGGCAACTCATTATTATGAGGAATTATCAATATATAGTATGTTGTTTTTATGGACTTACATAACGTGGCATTAATATAGAGAAATTAAAATAAAACTTTAGGCCAAAATAATGAAAAATATATACATACAATTATTTGCTAAAATCAACTCTGAGTATTCTTTTTGAAATTCCCAGCCTAAAGCAAAAATAATTAACGTTTCTACACAAGAAGAACAGTTGATTGCATGGAAAGTTACAACAAAATTTTTGCTTTTTTTCCAACAGCCATAAATATTCACAATCTTTAGAAATTTCAACTAAATTAATTACCTATTGCTATTTTCATTAGGGAGCGTGTAGCCAGTCTAGTCTACAAATACAAATACTTTTATTCGAGAATCTCAATACTTGCAGAGTTGCGACTATTATAAAATTTGTAATTTAAAATTCGTAGTGGAAATACATAAATATTTGTTTTTTCTTTCAATGGTCACTAAAATCCACAATCTTTAAAAATTGCAATTAATTAGTTTTTGCCATTTTAGGGCGGAACGTCTAGTCTAAATACATATTCTGCTTCGGAAGCCTCAGTAGAGTGCTACAACATTTGTGATTAATGCTACAGATTTTTTCAAAGAAACCCATTTTTGATAAAATACAAATTCCATTAAAATTTTTTTTTTTACAATATCAGCCGGCGATACGTACATACATACACACATATGCATTAACATAAGAGACGCACATTAATAAATACATACATACATATAGTAAATGCGTATTATTTTTACATGTTCAGCAGTTTTTTAAAACACACGTATGAATTTACACAAAACAAATAGTTGTTTTTCCCTAACATTTTTCCGCTAAAATCAAACTTATTTATTTAAATCGACACCTACAAACATATTTGTTCTTATAATTATCAACAACAACAAAAAAAAAACAAAATAAAAAACAGCTTACGCAACTTTTGAGGAAAAACAAATAACACATTTTTATTTTGAAGTGTTTCTATAGTTTCAGTTTTAGTAGTATATTTATTTATTTATGTAATTTCTTTGAGCACTTTGTTATTTACTGGTTGACGAAAGTTTTTGTAATGAAAAAGTTTTGAATATTAAGATTTACAGCAGAGAATTGCCGGCATAAACGTTAGTATTTATAAATACAAAATGTACATACGTGTACATTTAGTTGCACGAATGAACCGCAAACGACCACTTTTCACAGAGCAAAAACCGAGTACAAGTTCACAAAATACAACAAGCAAAAAGAAAACAAACAAAAAACGAATAGAGCGGAATAAAAAATAGTGAAGTAAAAAACGGTTTACAAAACAATAATAGAGAATCATCAACATTTGTCCCCATTTTTTTGTTTTGACTTTTTTATTTATATTCTTGTTGTCCCGGGTGGTTAAAATTATAGCAGCACATCACAATTAAAACTTAATGAGAACTATAGGTAAAAAGAGTCCCAAAAATATCTCTGTAGTCCGACCGAAGACACTGCTTCGGCAACAAATAAAAGCAATTTGTTATTTAATTAAAAAGCCGATATTGGCAAAATATTTGTATCTCGTTAAACAGGCCTTTTTGTTTTAAATAAATCTACAATAAATTATACAGTATTCTTTTCCTTTTTTAGAATCACATTTTCCCATGCACTAGGGGGAAAAGGCCAGATCTGGTAGCTAATACTTCTTCCAGCCCATATTTTCAATGCTATTAATATTGGAAAAACTTTGAGAAATACATTTTGTTCTAAAATAATTCACAATTCATGGCCATAACTTGGAAAATAGCAATTTTTGCAAAAAAAAAATAAATAGCAAATTTCCATAAAACAGAACAAAAGTATCAGTGTAATTAATCGATATTCAGGCATATTTTTGAAAAATACATTTTGCCCTGAACAAGGACAAATGTATTAATATCGATATCAGCTATAATGTAGTGAAATTATCTGTTTTTCTGCTGGTAACAATATAAATAAATAAATTAATTAGTGAAATTAGTTTACAACATTTATTAGGGAAATAGGCTTGTCAGCATTTGCTTTAAATGGAAGGCAGCCTTGCCTAAAAGAGAGAAGGATATTTTGATTTCTTAGCACGCTACATATGTATTTATAGTGTTCAGATTTATGATTTCTTTTGTCATTTACAAAAACTGACAAAAGGAGTGATTTTAGTTTTCCAATCGTTTGCTAAGCCACAAACGTCTGGGTTCTGAAAAAAACAACGTTTTCAAACCATGAAAACATTTCAGAACGTTCTGAGCTCGCCACGATTCGCTAGCGTTTTTCTTTTGTACTTTTTAAAGTTGTGTTGGAACTAAAAAAAAAACACAAATATATTTTGTTTTAAAAAAGCATAAACAAATAAATAAATTTCAAATTAAAATGGCTACAACTTTCTTACTTTCTATAACAGCTTTAAAAAAGATAGTATCAAACGGTGGTATGTGAAACGCTCATGGCCGATAGATAGCGAAATTTCGAAGAGCATGTGAAAGAAATTTGTATCAGCCATTCGGTTTTGATTTTAAAACTGCAGGCTTATAGTTTTAACAAAAGTTTTTTAACACATTACGTAAATTTAATTCACTTAAAACCATAAAATCATTGTGGAATGCCTACTAGATGTTATCTTATTTCATCGAAACAACAATAACAGTTTATAAAGTATCAATGAATTTTAAAAAAGTTTCAACCTGCAAAATGAGATTTTTTTCCGGTTTCTTACCATGACCGCTATTTCAGTTTGTACTCCTGTAATACTAAAAATTAGGATGAGAGCAGAACAAGCGTAAATTATTTTTATACACGTACGTCTTACGTATGTAGTTATGTTTGTATATGAGACCTTATAAACAGAACAAGTACAAATTAATAAATAAATTGTAACTAACGAAAATACAAAAACCAACTGATTAGCCAAAAATCATTTTTGCTATCAAAACATATAAAATGATTCGCAATCAGGGCATAGTGCCAGTAACTAAGATGCAAGTGCAACGAACAGAAGAGGTGTACAGAGAAATGCAAGGGTAGTTTATACTTAAATATCTACATATATAAATACACATACATATGTATATATGTCCGAGTATATAATTTAACTTGTTAACATTATCTACTACAAGTATTTTCATCATTAATTGCAGAGAAATGCTAAAATATACTATAATATTTTGTATATAATAATATACATACATACGTACATATGTGTGTACTTCATAATAATTACGTGGACGCCCATTGTTTTATCGATAAAGTTATACAAACATTAAAAAATACTTTTCAGTTAAACAGGCCCCCGCCCTCTTTACGCTGCAAACAAAAACGATAGATAGTATAATTGGTGTTGTTAAATTTGGTTTGGTTTTACTTGATTAAGCCGCAATATATCGAAAACGGTTATAAGAATGGCTGGAATCGAAACAAATAACATCAAAGGGTGCTCTCATACACAAAAGCATATGTAATATAAAAGTAGATATAATAGTTTTCCTTTTAGCAGCCAAAACACAACATCTCCTGACAAAATTTCAACGAAATTTCAAGAGCTAGCGGCCAGTATTTTTCCAATCTCCAGCAAATTTGCATTTCGTTCACAATAACAAAGTTTGACCTCTTAAATCATCTATTTACATATTTAAGTAAAAACTATACAATTTGTGTTTTTAAGGCAAAATAACATCATGTTAAGCACCGCTCGCTCATTCCTAATTTTGCAGAGATTTGCGAGATTTATATAATATATTTTTTATGAATTATTTTTTTTAAGATTCCTGGAGTTATTAGTACAATTTATATAACTTTGTTCCTTATAATATGATGTGTATATTACTCAGGTCTGCACTTTCTTTATGTTATCCCCAAACCAAAAGAATAGGAGTTAAGCCTGGCGAACGGCAATAATTTTAAATTTAACCTATACATTTTCGTTGACTTTTTGTGTCCAAGAAATTGTGAAATTAAGTCAGTTGTTGAAACTTTTTAAGAGAAATGTATGCAATTTGTTTCAAACTCATTGAATTGATGTTCCTTTTTTTCGATTTTCTTGCTGCCCCGTGACCAAACATTTTTTTTACTGGAAGCCGTTTTATTATTGTCGCCAACAGGCCTGTACTTATACTGTAAAAATAAAATTCACTTAATTTAGTTCACTATAAAATTTTCCGAACTTTCTCCATCTATAAAATAAAAGAAAACATAAAATTGTAGACCATTTAAATCCTCTCATTTCTTTTGACCTGGCTGTACATATATGTACATACATAAATATGAAATTGTTTGTCTTTAAAAGATTATTAAAATTAAAGAAAAATAAATAATTAACATTAAATTTCATTTCTCCTTGAATTGCCTTTATCTACAAGTGTTCTCAATTTTATTGTAAGCCCCGATTACAATAGCGCAAGGCAAAATATAAAATTACATTTTACTTGGAATATCTAAGTATGTTTGTATGCTTTTTTAAAGTGGTTTTGGAGGTCAAAAAGTCAATAAACTTTTCTGCATTTGCACTTTTTGCATTTACATGGGCACCTACACATACATACACACATTTCATGTGCATTCAACATTTTTCTTCTTTGGATTTATGTTGCTTTTCCATCTGTTGGAAAAAATATTTTCTTATTCGTTTCCACATGGTAATTTCGCAGTTGAAAAATAAATATTGGTTGATTTGTTGTGTTGCAGCTACAGAGATTATGGATGTGCTTTTAAAAAGCTCTGTACGTACATCGATACATACACACGTCTTTGTGAATGGAGCTTGCTACATGCCACATACAAGCTGGCCAAGTGGAAAGCGGATAAACTACTTGCAAGCAAAAAAGAAACAAATTGTTAGCGATGATGGAGTATGACAAACATGGAGCAGTACGGCAAAACCAGCACATACTTTTTCTGTATATGTAGTACATGGCGAAGCAAAACAACATTGATTTTATTTCAAAACAGTGCGAGATGGTTTTTAGCGAAAATAAATTAATAATCGTCAAATAAATTTCTATTGAAATTTAAGAGATTTTTCATAAAAATTTGCTTAAGATTATTGTTTTTATATTTGGAACAACTAATATTCGTGCGAAAGAAATAATCTAAAATAAAAACATCATTAAAAATGGTACGAAGTCGTATTGAAACAGTATTTTGACATCCTATATGTATGTATGTATGTACACGAATAAAACAGAGTCCTTAAGTTTATGGTCTTGGTTGAACGAAACCCTTCGTCCAAAGCCAAAATTATCGTGAGAGCTGAAATTTGTGCTGTTAAATTCTAATTAACATCTCTTCCAACTTTAATTATAAGAGATTCATAAAAGAAAGATTTTGTTATATTTTTAATAACTTCACGTTTTTGCAATTGCTTCAGATTTCTTATATTTTTGTTTGTACCTTTTAGCAAGCGTTTTGCCACATACATATGTATGTAAGTACATAGAACATAAGCAAGTTAAAAACTGGCACACTAAACAAAAAACAGTTCTTTCGGGGCTTCTAATTAGAAACAAGAAATGCATATGCAAAATTGCGGGAATCCACAAGTCTTATTCTTCATACATATGTATGTATGTATGCAAAGGTGCATATGAAAAAGAAACTACACAAGTACTAAAGGGTTAATGGTTATTAGAAAAACATTCTACTGGGAACATTTTCTCCTTAATTTTCCGTACTTATGACTAGTCTCTAATTGGCAAGTTGTGTGTTTCTGATTTTCCTTCCTATTAATAATAAAGAAAAAAATTGCATTTTAAATGTGCTTTTTTACCACAAAATAAATATAACACTACATGTATGTATGTTGTACGTACATATGCAGTATAACCGAGTTATTTTTAAAATATTGTAGCTTCTGCTCCCTTCAGTTTATGAACTACTCAGCTACTCATATAAACATAACTTTTTTGTGAACAAATTCATACATACACACATAATTTGATTTAATTTTACAATTAAGCCTAATCACAACTTTTCACATTTGAAATTTCACTACTTTAAAAATTAATAAAATGTTTAATAAATAATTGCGCAGTTTCTTACTTTGTAGTGTGCTGCTAAAAATATTCTAGGTATCTTGTTTTTTTTATTCTCTTCTTATTGCTTTCCATACATATGTAAATACATATATGTATATGTACGCACATACAAAAATATATACAAGCATGCAGACTTACATATACATATGTATGTATGTATATGTAGGTACCTACTTTAATTCAGCCGGCAAGCAGCTGATAGGAAAAAAAGAGGTAGGTAAATAAAACAACAACCAGAAGGGAAATGAGTATTTTTCTCAAAAAATATAAGACAAGAGAAAAGAATATTGAAACAACAAACAAAATAAAAAACAGAAAAAAAACAACGTGGTGGCCTACGTGCTTTTACCCGAAAACCAGGCACCAATACCATAATAAGTATGTTTATTTTCATTTTACAGATGCAGATATAAACTTACAAGAACATAAATTAGGAAAATTCTAAGTGTCAATATTTTATTTTGTAGGTAGATCTGCAATTTAATACAGAGTAATACATATGTGAACTATGCATGTACATACATATATGTACATACATACATACTTATGTATATGTTGTTCGAAAAACTTCTAGAAATTAATAAAAGTAACATTTGTTTTACAAAAAAGCAAAGAAAAGTTTATATAATATGTAGATACATCTGCATATACAAACGTATGTACATACACACATATGTATATGTATGTATTATGTATGTATGTAGTTGTAATTTTTGTAGGAATATTGTACTACAAGATACTTTTAGAAGTAAGTATCTACAGACATACATATGTACATATGTCTGTAAATAAATAAACAAAACAACTTTTTATTAACCCTACAAACCTAACCTATTTTAGTAATACACACTAAAAATATAACAAAGTTTGCTAACATGAAAACCAGCTGCATAGAAAATAAAATAATTGCTTCAAACAAACATATGTATGTACATACTACGTCTCGTATGCGTGTTATACGTCAAAAACCCAAAAATTGCTGAGTTTGGATTACCGACAATTGCGCGATCGACAAGCTGCAGTCGATTACATAATGATTTGACTCAAAAGCACGTGGTGTTAACTTCAAGAGTTTAAAAGAGAAAGAAAGTTTTAAAATCTATGTATATAAGCCCCGCAGACTTAGGTTACGCTTGTAGGGTTAAGAAAATTATATGCATACATGTATGTACTATCCACTTGCTTATACCACATACATATTTACATAGTACATATGTATTAATATTTTCCCCAGCCTCTTAGCCAATAAGATTGTACATATATGTATGTGTGTATGCACGTGTACTGAAAAGTTTAAATAAATATCTACTAGCAAAATATTAATTACAATTATACATATGTGTTTATACATATGTATGTACATACATATATCTGTATATTGTACGTATGTATGTATATGCATAAGTAGATAAAAGCTAATAAAAAAATAACTTACGGACCGGCTTTTCTTCTCTATAAATGACTATGTATGTATGTATGCATGTACACACATAAGTGTTTATTGCTTTTCTTTATATTGGTGGTTTTCTATATTGTCTGTAAAAACAGAAAATCTTTTCCTTTTAAACTTTTAGTTCTCTTTTCACAAATCCGAATTTATTTTAATAATTTGCTTTAAGAAACTATCCGAGTTTTTACTTTTTGTTTACATAAATCTTCACCTTTATTGTACAACCGTTCTCTTTGAATTGATTTTATCAACTGTTTTGTTAAAACTTTTACTTCATGGTTTCACTGTGTTTTCCAGTGCCAACAATACAGGATGCAGAAATGCGACATTGTTGTTTGAAGCGATTTTTATTTTAATACGTTTACATTAGAGATAAAACTATACAACTGATGTATTTTGAAAATCACACTGAGTAACTTATTTGCTATGTCTGTATGTATATATGTGTATGTTTTCTTCAGGTCTAACTACTTGCAGTTTTAAGAGCGCAAATTTTAGTAATTTGCGATTATTTTTGCAGTCATCACTCAGATAACAAACACTTCGTTCACAAAATCTATGTCTATATATATGTATATATCAATTTGTCCGATATTTCAGCTATTTCCAAAGCAATTTCCATTTTCTGGCAAATGAATCATAAAAACACAAAATATTATTTCCTTGTAGTAAAGTTAAGCAACAAAGACATTGTTTGAAATTTTAAAAGTTGTTATATTAGCAGCACTGTTTTCTTACGGAATATAAAACAGTTGTATCTTTATCGTTAACGCGTAATGTTGTCCTAATCCATTTGCAAAATTAAAAACCATTAATTTCTTTTAAAAATAAAGTGCGGCTCATATAACTAACCTAAAATAGAAGTTACAATAACTAGATAACAAAAGCCTTAATGGCCAACCGATAAGAAGTGTTTAAAGTGTTCTTGTTTATAACACCAAAGTTTGGTAACCAAACCTAGTTTTAATTTGAAGTATAGATAACGAAAATTTCTCTTTAATAATAATATGTTTTCAATTGTTCAATAATAGATGTATTTTTTACAAACAAAATTCTGATATTAATTTTTTTAATGTGAGTTTAAGTGTTATTATGTACGCGTTTGTTTTAGTTGTATTAGAATCAGATGTTTTTAATGTTCGTTGTGTTTGAAGTAAAGGAAAAGAACGCATTTGTAATACAGTGCCAATTGCAATGACGACAGTAAAAAGTTTCTTCTTTATTTTAATTTAATAGTACCAGGAAATAAAACATGTTCTGTTTTGGTAAGTTATGATAATAAAATATATATAATATACAGATTCAATAACTTTAAGTTAATAAAAATGTTCATATGTTCCTATCCAAGCCGTTTATCTTTTAAGTATCGAACACAACACTGCATTGCCTGGTTTGCATAGTGGCAAGATATGCAGAAAATTCGATATTTTTCACCTTAAATACGTTTAAAATGATACATTTCTTCATTACATATGTCTTAAAGAGATAAAGCACATATACATACATATAATATATTTAATAATAATAATAAATTAATACAAAAGCTCAACATTCTACAGTGGCTTGATGTTTTCTGCTATTAGAACTGCTCTACCGACTTTTTTGTTTGCTTAAGTTTTCATAATAAAGACCTTCTGCTTGCATGATAAATCTGTGAACGGTATTACCAGGAAATAAAATAAGCAAGTTCAAGATGTTTAGTACAATGATAATTTAAAAAACCCGTTACTATTTTTTTTTAATTTTTGAATTTAAATTTTAATTACTACATATTTGTGTGTATTTTAATGTTTGTTATAAAATATCCTTTGTTATCATTACTTATCACATTTAAATTTTTAGAAATGGTCAAAAAGTGCCCACGTTAATAGCTCATTTTTGCCAAATTTGCCATTTATTGAACGATATTCAAAATTTAGTTTGAAGGCATTTAGTATGACAACTTAATTCCACGACTTTTTAAGAAAATTTGGAAGAAATCGCATAGGAACTAAAAGTTGCGCTTTGAAATTTGTTAAGAAAAGCTTAATTAATTAAATGCGATTAAGCGACTATGTTGCATTTAAATACAAATTGTAGTTCTTCAGTAAATATGATGTGGAGAATTCACTGTCCTGAATTACATAATCAGCAATCAAGTCATTGGATTGGATTAATTATATTTTCCGAGTCCACAAAACTGCCCTTAACTTAAAAATATTTGCAATTATTTATTTACTACCCAACTTGTGAAAATCCTAAAAATCCCATTGACTGTAGAAAAAAGTTTTACTCTATTTAAATTGTAAATATCTTTATTTTTCAAGTTCGTTTTTAAATTTAAATATGTACATATACATACATATGTACATATGTACATACGTATAAAATAAAAATATCCTTAGACTAAAGCACACAATAAATAAGTAGTAATTTTAATATGTATGTATGTTGTTTTTCGAAACTATACGAACATATAAAAACATACAATAATTGCATCAGTTTGCAAAATTTAAACAAATTAGTATATTAATTAAACATAAAGTTTAAAAATTAGTTAAAATTATAATTTTAAAATATTCTCAATACATTCACACACGCACAGCCATACAATATAACAGCTACACTCTTAAAAGTAATTAAAGAAAATAATCAAACATACAATAAAAAGTTAAGAATTACAATAAAGCTAAAAAGTTAAAATTCTTTTTTCTAAGTTGGTTCAAACATGTTTTTTTAAAATATATTGAATTTGACGTCTTTTACTTATTTAATTATGTATATGTGTATGTATATCTATGTACATATGTATGCACACATCCACGCATAGCTACATACATATTTGTCTCATCGCGTATAATGATTTTATTTACACCCGAATGTTAGCAGAGTGGAATGCTGTTATTTGATTACGACGGCGAAGACGTCTGGCATCTTCGAAGGGTGGCAATAATTCCTGTTGCTGTCTGGCTAAATTTGCCAAATATTGTTGTTTCAAAGCGTTTATTGTGGCAATTTTGCGATGCTTCTGTTGGTTGTTGTTGGAGCTGACTTTTATGTCGTCTTCGCGGCTTAAGGCCACACCTGCATATGCTTCCAAATCATCATCTCTTGCGGCGGGTTTATGTTGATCTTCCTCGACAGGAGTCCCGTCAGGCTTAACGCGCACCACTGACGGTCCAGTCAAATAAGTTTTTTGTGCACTCGTATCAAAAACATCGATTTGAGGATTATGCGCCATGCTGGGTTGACCATAGGCTATATCCATGTCCATGGCATATTCATGTTTATGTTCACTGCTGTCAAACATTGGATTTGCAGGATATTGGCTGGCCACTGTTGTTGTATCGATAAATTTGGTGTTTGTCATACTGGGCTGCTGATGGGTCATGATCACAATTGAGGTTGCCGGTGGTGTGGGCAAGGGATTATGGGTTGTTACTAAACTTAAACTGGGATGATCTCTCATTATAGAAGACCAAACTGAAAATTAAATATGAAAAAGGATTAGAGTTTTGCATATAAAAAAAACAGTATGAGAACAAAATTTAATACACGTGTAAATGCCTTTGCACTCTGAGTGCAACTAAATAAGCTAATGAACTTGCATGGACTTTCATACTCGAATAATATATGTTGCAGGATTTGGTGCTCATTTAGAAACATTAAAGTTTTAATTCTGAACTTACTTAATTGACTTGCTGCTTTCTGATAAGGATCGAGAGTATCTAATTGGTCATCGGTTATAGTGTGCAATTTCTCGTTACCGTAACTCAATAGATCACGTTTACATTGATTAACTGGTACGTTAGACGTTGCTGCAGTGTCCTTACAGTGGACACTCACTAACTGGGCAAATGTAGAATACAAATAAGCCATCTGAAAACAAATGAAGAATAAGAAAATGTTTAGTGTATTTAAAATTAGTTGAAAAGGAAATTTACATCAATTTATATGAATAGCAACCTTCTTAACTCAGAAACGCTTCTCACGTCAAAAGGCAATGCAAGCATTTGTTTAATGAAAAAAGCAAAATCCAACAAATGAAATTGGAATTTTTAATATGTAACGAGTACGTTTTCAAACAATGGAGGCACTTTTACATATAGTATATGTTTATAAATATTTATAACCTGTTTTTCTCTTAATTTATGGCGGTAATTTTGCATTATTGCAATTGTTAATTTCTAATCAGGTTATTAAGTTAAATATTGATGGGAGAAAAACGTTGATGTCACAACTAAAAATAAATAAGCTCATCTTAATGTACGGCATTCGTTTTGAAAGTGAAGTGTGAAGTTACAATTAAATATTAGAAACGCCACATTTTTATGATTGAGGATATTCTATTCTGGAGCTAAATATCTTAAAACTCTTTTACTAAGTACAATAATAATCATGGCAAAAATAATATAACCTTTTACCTTAAAGAAACTTATTTTTTTACATTTACATATGTATATGTACAGTGCCACCTCGATAAATCGTTATGACTCAGCGTGACTTATGTAGGCGTATTCGAATTGCTTTAAAGCATACAAAAAACATAAATCGATGTCAATAGAGAAATAAAAAAAAATATTTTTTCGGTTAATTTAATCACGAATAATCGCGGCACCACATAAAGACGTCACATCCATTTTTGTCATTATTGCATCAAATAACGAATTTTCGATTGTATAACACATTTTTGAAAAATTTAAAACTTTGTTTATCTATTTGCCGATATTATTTAAACTTTTCTTTTATAATGATTTGACATCAGCGTCAGAGTTTCAAAATGAGTTAATTTGGCATTCCAACTTTATGTTTTCATACTAATTTAGGAAATACTATCAAAATATATTAACGTGAAATCAGAAAAAAAAACGAAATAATAATAAAAAAAGTGTCATATTATTTGTTTTAAAAACAGGAAGAAAATCAGCACTTTTTTAATTTAAGACAAAAAAAAAAAACATTTATCTTGGTTGTCATAATTTTTATTAAAATAAAACTCGCAAATAAAATTCTCTGGTGAATCATCAAAATATTGATTAATACGTTTGAATACTGACAAATTAATCTCTTCTAAAGGAAAATATTTTATTCTCTAATTTATGTACATTTTTCTTATATCTGAATTCGTGACATTGTTCTATAATATTCTTTTGTTGTCTAAACCAGCTTTACATGCAAACACATCGTTTGCATGGAATGCAAAAAACCACGCAACTAAAATCATTTTACAGTAAAAACGAAATAGCAACATTTTAAAAATTAAATATAAAATATCTGATTTTTATTTGAAGAACGTAAAAAATTTGACAGCATTATTGATATAATTCATAACCAATTGAAAACATCTTGTTCGATTTCCTTTTGTTAGTTACATGATTTGGCATTTCTGCTAACAATATGTATGTACATATTTCATTAATTTTTTTCTTAGAGAATTTATATCCGCATTTTCATTTGTTGTAGCCCAGCATTTGCATACACATATCTTAAAAATTTTGTACATATTGCAACTAATTGTTGTTGCCTCAGGCACGCATTAATAATACAAATATTAAAATTCTTTCCAAAGCAAATTGTAAACACATTCGATTGATACACGTATTCTTAAATGCATTTTCAGGTCGGTGCCCAGTGCTTACACAAGACTCGTATATAAATGGAAAATATTGCAATAAATTGTTTAACAAGCGTTTTAAACAAATTGCTGGAAAAACATACAAACATACAAACACACACAGACACAAACTCACACACAAAGTTACTCGAAAGAGGCAGTAGCACCTAAATGTGCACTATTTATGGTTCAGTAGCTTTCCAAGCCCATTTATTGCTTTGACTGACGTAGACAAACGTAATAACGCAGTTTGTTCGCCGGTGTATCTTTTAAATGGTTAGTATGCCATTCAGCACGTTGCTTAACCAACATGCCCTCTTCATACTCTCAATGATATGACTTTCAGTTCACTTTTGTATGCTTTTCAGGTATTGAAGCGTTTTATTTGGGTGGCTGATAGATTGTGGCCGACACCGTTTCCATTCAATATATGTACATATTTAACTTTGTACATATTCAAGTCTTTTTAGTGACGCGAGTGTGTTTAAAAAATGCCCAGCCAACATTTTCAGTTTTGAAGTTCTTTTCTTTTTTAGTTACAGTTTTGCCGCAAAGCATTTCATTCATCATTTCAACAACTTCGATTTGATCAGTTGCATTTTGAACCAAATGGTTAATAATTTTTCTTTTGCGGTTTCTTTGCCAGTGTGGCTACACGGTTTTGCGGTTTTTTAGGCATTTTTTTAATTTAATTTATTTCTTTTCACGAAACATGAACTGAAAAATTCTTTTGTTTATTTGGCTAAGCCAAAGTCAGCTGTTTCGGTTTGCTTACAATGCCAAAGAAGAAGTCGCTCACACTTAGAAGTTTAATATAGAAAATAATACAAAGACTGAGAACCGCTAATAATAACAAACCGTATGTATCACTAAGAAAACAATACGAAAATTTTTTGGTTTTCAGTTAGACGGAAGCTTCCTTAACTAAGTATATCGTCCAGTGGTTACAGCTGTGACGCAAAGCACAAAAATGTTATTACTAGAAAAAGAAAAGAAAAATTGAAACAATGCTAAAAAAAAAACGGTACTTTTAAGAACACAATCCAGTGTTTCGCATGTTTGTAGTTTTCATTTAATCAGAACAGCCGCTACAGTAAATTCATTGTTTGGAACATTTTTAGTCGTCACATACTCGGAAAAGGCCAAAAGTAAATCGTCCAATAATTCATAATATTTTTACAAATATGTACTAAAATAAATATGTATGTATGCATTTCTAAATCACTTCTACGTGTCAATTTTCATCTTTTGAATATTGTTTTCTTCAAATAAAATTGTTTAAATTATATAGTTATTTATGTCGGTATGTACACATTGTAAGCATGAGCGTATAGTATGCTAATTATTAGACATTTTGTCACATTCAGTGTGCTAATAAAAATTAAAAAATATTTATTTAATTTAGTTGTACACTACACACCCTAAAATACTAAATCAAAAGCCCTTTACAATCCTTGACATTATTTCACTTAAAATACGAGTACAAAGAAAAAAAATCGTATACATATTTTTTTTATTAGCACAAATAAATAATTCAAAAAGAATGCCGACTACAAACAAAAACTATAAATTTTAAATTGTGCTTTTGTAAAAGAAATAATAAAAACAATAATTAACTTTACTGCTTAACAAATGACAAAAATACATACATATCTGTATATAAATACTTAATCCAAAAATATTGTACTTTTGCTTGAAATGCGGCAGAAAATTTGACAGGAATACAGAATTAGACTGAAGAAAAATGACAACGATGCTCGTCATATCATAACCATAGATTTTATTTTTTTTTTGGCAAATTCAGACAAATTAAACGACCCTGTGTGGAAAATTGTGAAAATTCGACTTTGAAAAAACCCCCAGTTGGGCTCTTTTTATATTCAGGCAAAGATATACATACACTCTCGATAAGATGATTACAACCACTTTAATTTCTGTTTTTGATTACACCGTATCTTTTTAAATATTTTGCCGACAGCTGGTGAAATTTTAACCATCGGCGCAGGCACTTTCTTACGATTACAAAAACAACATTAGGGGTTTTTTTTAACAGTTATAGTTCCCAAGCGTCTAGACAAATATCAATATATACATACATACATATGTATGTATGTACGTATGCTTAGGCAAAAAAGCAATGTAAAAATGCTATTATACAAAACAGTAAAACCTCGTTTAGGGTATTCCACCAATGAAATAAAAACGCACCGAACATATGAAAATGCAACGCCAATGGGGGGAAACTTAAATTGCGTTTACTCCAAAACATGTTTTGACACACTAAGTGGAGTTTCTTATGCAGGGTCACATACGTTATTACTATTAATTTTGTATCAAGGATGAGTTATATGCCACGGCATTTGCATATATGCACGTACACACATATGTATGTATGTATTTCATTAAGATTTCGTATGCACAACCCTGTTTGCTTATATGTATGTTTACGGTTCGTTGGCAAGTGCAGAGAAGCCTTGATTCTATTTATTAAACATTCTTCGACAGCAAGAAGTCGTACAGAAATTTTAATTAAACGTTAAAAACAAATTGGCGTGATTTGCCATTATTATAACTGTTACATTTAAAATAGCGTTGCCATCTGTACTGCTGCTTAAGTTTGGAAGAAGGGGTTTGCCGTTGCCAACTAAAAACCCATGCGAAAGAAAGAAACACAGAGCCATGAGTATAACGGTTGTTGAAGCAAACAAGATTTTGTAATAGATTCAACAAAAATTCAACTTTTTTGTGTTATAATCAGTAACGACTTCCGCAGTATGAAAGACTGTTCAGGAAGAAATTCTAACAGAAGCTCCTATAGTGTTAAAAAGTTGGGTGGAAATGAAGAGACATGAATGCGTAGCTAATAACTTGCTGCTTTTACACGACATCATTTTTCACAGCTTAATTAACCCAATTCCTCTTCTTATTTCCTAAATGTAGTAGATTTTTTCCCTAAAGCATGAATGAGTTTTCTTGCGGGATTTCTTGATATTTTGGTACCAGCGCTAATCAATTGTCACGCTCTGTTGATTAAATTGTTCGTTTTCTTTGGATTTTCTTGCCAGACTCATTCGTGTAAATATTTGTTTCTTCAGTCTGATTTGCTTGGTTGTTTCAGATCCCCAACAAAGTGCAGATCTATTTGCCACAGTTTGTTAAATACAAATTATCATAGTTGTTTATGCCGCTTTTTATTAGTTACTTCAACAATTTCCTACCACTACTGCGGCCCATGTACTAGGCTGCAAAAAACACATTTTAGATAAAGGTTTGTGCTTTTAGGAAACAAATTTTAAAAGTTTGAACTCCGTTTGTTTTGAAACACCAGTCTTTGTAAACTGAATTTTATTTGTCTGTCTAATCGTACATAAGTTTATGCATATACATACATACATACATACAATGATAACAGTACAACAGAATTTCATTATTCATTATTTCCGTTAAGTTTACAAAATGAAAAAAAAAATCTATTAAATGTTACACAAATTGTTTTTATCATGAAACAAATAATAAACTTTAGTTTTAAATCGTATACAAAATAAAGTCAAATTTGCATAGATTTTACTAAACAATAACATGTCGTTGCTTTAACATAGAAAGGCCTTAACTCATTTTCAAAGTTGGATGTTATTTTTACAAATTTTGATAAATTAAAGGATGACAGGACATTTGCAAATGCATAAAACTTTTGGCAGCGATGCGAATTTTTTGTTTCTGATGCGCGATCAGCTGTTGCAGGGCTGATGCTGATGTTTTCTACTGCACAGCAGTTGTGAACGAAAGCATTATTGAAGAAAAAATGTTATAATCGATCTTAAAAACTAATAAAAAATACTAATCGCAATAATAATGATAAATTTTGTTGATAATATTGCATGACAAAGGGACAATTTTCTTGTAAATTACTTGACAAATTATTAAAAAGAGAACAAAATTAAAAATTATTTTATACTAAAACAGATGTTGACAAAAAAGTGTTTTTTCTCTACGTATGTATGTATGACCAGTATCGATATCGCTGAGGAAGCAGCTGTAGCGGCCGTCTCTATTCGTACCTGTTTGCGATGATTTTTCATTTGTAATTTTGAAAACATTTTTAAGTTGTAGAGTATTTTCATTATTTATTTTAGCGATCAGTTTACCTTTACCTGCCTATAACTGAAAAAATAAACTAATTTAAAAAAATTACTGTCGATAAGAAACCAAATGTTTTAACCGTGTTATTACGATGATTTGAGGTTAGTTTCGTAGATTCTAAGCCTGCCAGTTGGTGCTTCCTTCACATGCAAAAACGATCATAGGATCGAATGCGTTTAAACCTTTCAGAAATGTCAAATTCTTTAAAATGAAAATTAGAAAATGCACATAAAAACAGTTGAGTTCTCTCACCGGACATTATCTGTCTACCCAATTTTTAGTTTTTCTCTCGTCAATGACACTTTTATTCAGTATAACTTTTTTTTATTCTTATTCTCAATGCATTCTATAGTAGTTCTATTGTTATTATTTAAATTTAAACAACCTGTTTATCATGCAAATCAAGTGTGAAAAACAATATTCAAAGCGATCATAAAAACACTAAATTAACTTTTCAAATCGATGACAAAACTTCAATAAATACAACTTCCGCTTTCAATATGGAGAGTCGTGCGTTGGGCCTTTGGTCATATTTAAAAACGATTGCGAATTAAAATATTAAAATGCTATGATTCACACACCGATTGAATCGTTAGATCTGTCAAATACGATTCGTGTATCCAAAAACAAAGAAAAGCAAACAAAATATTATATGTAAATATTGAAATTAATATCGTAAAAACCCTCAAAAAGTGTTAAGATTTAAAACCAAAAAAAAAAAATATACATTGAAATATAATTTTGATAATACAGTACGCTCGGGATAATGTTAACTAATTAAAATCGCTAGTGTGGACGTGAACGTCAAATTTTAAGATTAAAATGTTATTGATACTGTTCACATTGTAAAACCATACAGCAAAAAAAAAGAAAGCAACTGAACACAAAAGAACAATGTGCTACCACTTTTCTACACCACATACTTATAGGGTATTCCATCAATTCGCAACATGAACGTGCATGCACTTACATATGTATGTATGTATGTATATGTATTTTATGTATGTATATGTATATAAAGCTAAAAATTTAGCTTCATCTGGAGTTTTGGGTTTTCGTTGATGTCAATAAAAAATGGAATGCTGATGCAATGGAAGGTCGACTTTACACCGAACTTACTGTAATCTCAACAGCAAGATAAGTATGTTTTTAATAAAATGTATCTTTTTGCGCATTTCATTAGGAATTAATAACATTTTGCTTAAAAAAAAGGTTCACCACATTTACACCAAGAATTTTAAATTTATTTCACGTAGCTTTTTGTTTTCTTCGAATACAAAACAAATAATACTCAGAATGCATATATCCATACATATATACATACATAATTTGTTATATATATGTATATATACAGTGCATAGTGAAAGTAATAGTACGGCTTTAGTTAGTTTTGTTCTGGCCTTCGTTCTTTAGACGATAGAACAGCATAATCATGCGTAACCATTTTAAATTGTAAATTTTATACTCTTACTTTTTGACATTTGCTTCATATCACAGGTGCTTATTCATCCGATGCAAAAAATGTCATATATAAGCGGTTCAAAACTCAGTTTCGGTGGAAAAAAGTGCTTTAAATCACTCGTGCTTACATGTGCAAATGATGCACTTAGTTTATCAAAATATGTTTTCTGTTCGGCAAACTATTCGCACACTTCGCCTATTGTACTGTCTCCATAATCTTCCTACTGATGAGGTTATGCACAGTGTGATGGACAAATTTAAGTGCGGAGGATCAGTAAACAATGAACCAACGGCCATAAAATAGTGCAAAACAATATCTCCCGAAAACATGGCCCCGCCGCTCTCGGTGCAAGGGAATTCGAGGCACTTAATCTCACTTCGTTTTCAAGAACTCACCCTTTAGCAGTCCATCATTTGGAGGAACTTGGCGTCGTGTCTGATATTTGCCCCAGTTTGTCAAAAAGAAAAACTTTGCCAAACAAACAGTTGGACAAAGTGCGAAATGTTCGTTGAATTGCTCAATGATGTAACAGGTTTTATTACAACGAGAAATGTTTGCATTTCTAACATTGATTTTGTTTGTTTAATTCTATAAAAAATAGAATAATTTTGTAAAGCTTGTTGAAAAGTACATCCATATGTATGTATGTATGTATGTGTAAATGTAGCTTGAATCAATCGGCCTTTAGAAATTTTTTTTTCAATAATTTTGCTCATAATTCTCTCTTAAAAAACACAGTGTAAAATTGAGCAGAAAAAAACTGCAATTGTCGGGCATCATGACAATTCAACCTCGTTTATTGTTTAGATAATAAATATTCGTACTCTCAAACAAATTGAAAGGGAGGCTGTTAAAAAAGTTACCTGATAAGCCGGTAAAATTTCATTTATTAAAATAGAATTATATATTTTTGTATGAATAATTAACTAGTTTAAACAGTTCAGTTTTTGTTTTCTTTAAATTTTGTTGGCTTTTTTTTTTGAACAAAATCACGTTTCTTAATTTATTTTTTAAGTTTTATTTCTAGAATCATTCAAATTTATATAAAATACATTCAGCGAATAACAAAACAATTTAAAACAATTGTCTTACCTTCGGCTAATCAAAATATTTATTTAACATCTGCTCTTAAGCCTTTATTCAAATCTACTTAAGCCTTTTCCAAATACTTAAGCATTAAAAAAATAACAAAAGCTTTTGTTGCATGTTGCTGGTAATTCCCTAAATTTTGAATAAATACTCGTGTGTAGTGTTCGTACATACAGTGCACTCGGGATAATGTCAACTAAGATTAAGATTAACATACTATTGAGCGTCTTGATGGTTGGCAACATAAAACCAACCCAAAAAAAAAAATGATAAGAAACCATTAGAACACAAAAGGACAATAAGTATTTATGATTCTATGCCACATACTTATAAGGGGAAACCCCCAAATTCGCAACTAATTACACAAAATAAACGTGCACATTGTATGTTTGAATTGTTAAAGCTAAAATTTTGCCTTATCTAGCGCTGATGTGGTCGAGCAGAAAATGTCAATAACACAAAAAATGTGGACGTTTTGAGATGACGTTATCCCGAACACACTGTACGCATATTTGGCAAATGTGAAACAAGTTTAACCTAAAGAACAATAAAATTAATTAATAGACAATTAAATTTCAATTTGCTGTTGTTGTTTAACTTCAATTTAATTTGTTGATTTGTTTATCCCAAACCAACGAATAAAAAAACCTAAAGAATAAAAAAAAATTATTTGCATTATCAGAGGCGGTTGCTTTACGAATCGGACAATTAATTGAAAAATATGATTTTCCGCCGATTTCGAAAACCCATTTTATTTAACCTGCATACAAGTGTGTAGTAGGTAAGCACGTTTTTCTATACATACATACATATATATGAATTTTAAATATCGTAGCTAATTTTTTTTGACAACGCAATTTTTTCATAAAATTATGTATTTTAAAACCTAAAAGAAATCGTCCAGTGTGTTTGTTGCGTGCTTAAAAGATAAAACGAATACTGTGTGTGACTTAATTATAATTTATAACTGGAATTTATTTTCTTACTTCATTTTTATTTATGTAAAAAACAAGTTTTATAATATATAGTAAACACATATTTCACGATGCTAACAAACAAAAACGTTAAAACAGTTTATAAGTTTGTTTTAAAAAAAAAGGGTGGGGGGAGGGGCAAGAAAAATTGTTTTATTTCTACAAAAGATAAAACAAAACTGTAAAGAAACAAATATGTACTCGTACAAGTGCGTACATACTCGTACATGACATTAAAGTGGCACTTACTTTTTCATGACGTGGTAAAAGTTCCCAAATTGGTATGGAAGAAGCGCAAGTCGTCGGCAGGTTGCTGTGAATACTTAAAAATATACAACATGCTAATAAAACTTTCGCTACATTTAACTGTACAAAGTGAGCCATAGTGATGATCTTTTAATATTTTCTCCTCCTCTTTTTTTCTGTTTTTATGAAGATAACAAATAATTAACTTTCTTTTTAGCCCACACACACACACACAAAAAAAGAAAATATAAATTCCCAATTGAAAGCCACACAAATTCAATTAAACATAGAGAGAGCTCCGGTTTTATTTTAAGGATTTTCGAGATATTTGATAGGTTTATCTAATCTTTTATTTAAATTAGTTCCGTTAGTTTAAAATACAAATGAAAGAAAAGTTTTGTTTGTTTCGGTAGGCAGTCTTGCAAATAATTTTCACTTGGTTAATTTTGAATTTTATTTAAGTGTTTTGATTTCAATCGCCTCCATGAAATCACGAACTAATTTTTCACTTCACTGGTTCATATGTATTTATAACGCTGTTAAGTATTTACGAATATTTAATACATGCAATTAAAACTATTAATTTAATAATATTTTCCGTTAAAACTTGATTTATAAGTTTCTTTTAATTTTTTAAATACACATGTATGTATGTAGGTTTAACAAGTTTTATTGAAGAAGACTCAATTCATTATGAATCTTCGCATTGTTTTAAACTTTTATTTATAGTCTCCACTATTCTTTGCACACACACATTTCTGCCTTCTTGCTCCCCCTCCGCAAAAAGCACACTTGTTTTCAAAGCAGAGTTTTAATAACAGAAATTTTGTTTGTTAATGCTAATCTTTTCCGCTCCCCACTTTGTGAAGATGGCTCACTTGTTGTTTAACTCGCTCAGTTGCTCTCTGATGCTTTCGTATTTTTTATTTTCTATTAAAGAGTTTCTGTCCATCACAAGCACAACCAAAGCAACAAGCGTTCCTTTAAAATTGTATACTAAACTAAAATACTGACAAACAGCGTTGCCACGACAGAAACATTGTGGCGGGCAAATTTACCCAGCATACAAAAGTCTCTCCCGAGGCGCCTTAAAATAGGTGGCTGGCAGTTGACCATATTACAACAACAATATGACAAAAACCACAGACATATTATTATTGTAAGTCTTTGCTTTTGATAATGCAAGAAAATAATTAAAACAAATTCGAACATCTTAGGAAATCACCCGAAAATAAGTGAGTGTTTAAATTAAAATTACTTAAATACGCTATTTCTTTTAATATGAGTTGAGTTTAAGTTAAGACAAGTTGAAATAACCACAAGTAAGCAAAGAACAAGCTAAAGTTAAATTCAGAAGAAAAATCTCGGCGATTTTAATCAAATTATAATCACCTGACCTGTCAAGTTCATCTAATAATGAATTCGCTTTGGTCTTCCCGATGACAAATATTAATTGAACTACAAGACCAAAATGTATGTACCTACAAAACATTTAATGATTTTGTTTACGAAAAACAGATTTGTGAAAACAATAGCAATTTATTAACAGAACCGCACATTTTTAAATAGAAATGAAATAATTAATTTAATAATAATTAATTAACTGCTTATATTTACATTTCTACAAAACTGATACCCAAATCCATGTAAAATCAAAGTGATACTTTTTATTTTCTGCCAGAAAGTTTGTTTTAGATTTTAGAATTTAGATTAAAATCACTTAAAATCTTAGTTTTTATTTGTGGTTGAAGAAAATGTTAGACATTTTGTGTTTGGTATTAGGCAAAAATATACGAATTGAAGTTGAACATTCGGTGTCCAGCACCGTTATTGATAATTATAGACGCTGTCGCCGGTTGCAACGTTTCTGGATTGGCCTGCCAAACAAAATATTCATTTGGCTATTTTCGTCTACGATTTGATTCGAGAGTGCAAGACAACAAGAGAGACTTCAAAGAGAAAATATCATTTAAGAAAATTAATTTGTCAGATATTTTTATTTTTTTAGACATATTTTCTGCTCAAAACTAGTCATACTTGTTGTAAATGGAAATTGCGAAAAAAAACACACACACACACACAACGTCTACAAAACAAATTGTTCATTTCTAAAAGAAAAAAAATTGTTTGTTTATTTTTGTTCACATTTCAAAGTCAAGTTTTCTAGACAATTTTTCTATTCGTGCCTAACTTGTAGTCGTTGTGATATTGTCAACATGGATTATGGACGTCGGTCATTTAAATGGAAGTAAAAGTTTAATGTGAATTAGATAAGAGAAAAATGTCATAGTTCGTTAAAACAAACAGAACTGTTAACAATAACAGATATGTAGTTGGAACTAATAAATGGATATTGCAAGACGACTTCATAAGAAGTGAAATTTACAACATTTTGGTGTTTTTTACTCTCCCATTGATGTCAACAGTTCAAGAGTAAACAAACTACATACATAATTGAGATTTCGTCGTGGTTTGTCGTTGTACTAGCGAGCCTACCATTCGTAATGACTTTTCATCATGATATAAGTTTATCAGCTGTGGACACAGGGTTATTCTTGTCGACAATAAAGACAGCACAATACTTACATACATACATACATACAAGATTAAAAATGCTTGACAAACAGAATAACTTTTTCTCGAAATTTGGCTCCAGCACTGCGACCTTATAGACGGAGATATTTACATAAATAATCCTTACTCCTTAAATAACGCTGTAAGGAGTTTCTTCCATGTCCCCACAAAATGTATGATACCAGTAAGGGCTTGCCCTTTTTCGGTCAGCTGCTGTTTTTGTTATTATATTACAACAATCAATTCAATCAAAATCGTTTAAATTAAACTTAATATGGCTAATTAATGCTAGAATTTCAATTATTTTTCAGACGCCAAATGTAGAAGTACGTAACACACGCCGTAGACTTCTGCCGCAAAAGGTTAAATTAACTTTTTTTTGGGCCAGTAATAAACTGACAGTAAAAAAGAATAAATTAAAGAAATTTGTGAATCATGCAAAAAAAAACATTTTGAAGCGGCCAAAAAAATATTTTTGTTCTATAAAAGCGGAAGCCAAAACGATTTTTCAATGTACAAATAAGTAAACAAACGTGCGCTGTGTAACTTGTGATTTTCTATGCGCTAAAGTTCAGACTTAAGTCTACATTAAATTGTTTGTATTCGATTGAAATCATATCAAGTCAGACATCGGTATGCCAGTTTTATTTTAAATGCAAATTTAACTCTTAAATTAGTTTAAAGAAATCATAAATGACGACGTAAGACGCCACTAAACTATCATTTAATATTTAAAAAAGGTTCCTTCTTTTGTTTCCTTTCAAAGAAAGTTTCGTTTGACGCCATCGGCCGCACCAGTTTTGAAGACAGAAAAAAATACTTTGATATTTCAAAATAAACCTGTTCTGATTCAAATTAAACAAATTTCATTTAAATAAAAATAATTAATTATAAAAAAAAAATAAAGAGCCACACAGCTAAAACAAAACTTGAACTCTGGTATCGAATATTATATGTTTTTTTTTTTCTTCTTTAGAAATATCCCGGTTTTTTAGGAGAGAAACAAATTAACCAAAAATCATGATGACGTGCGCGTCTTCGTAAATACTTTTTTCAAAATTAACAAAAAAAAAAGTACTTAAATTATTTAATTTTTCATTACAATACATTTCAATGTAAAATTAGAATTCTCAAGAACATGTTCGTCTTAACTTTTAAGAGTGATGTCTATATTTTTCCTCACATGGATTGAATTAACAGATTTATGTATAAATGGCTTATTATTTTTTTTTTATTTATTAAGCTTGAATAAAATTAAGAAATAGACAAAACCCTGCCCCCTATACAGCACATGCGAAAGAATGCCAAAAATGTGGTTTTATTACAAACTTTAAAAACTATTTTGCCAACTAATGAATCTAACGCTGGAGCGAAATATCTATTAATAGGTTGCTTACGAATTTACAGTGTCAAAAGTTGTGTTTTGACTTTTTAGTTGAAATTTATATTTCGATGATGGCAAATAATTTTAAATTTATTTTTACTCTCTAACATCTGCCTTTCCAAAACTCTTGGCCTAGACATTAACTAAGGAAAGCACTACACACGTATGGCCAGTTTTTTAAAATTTCATTTCGTTCTTTCTTTAACGTTCAAGTTTTACTTGTTTTAAATTTAAAAGAAAATTTGCTTTTAATTTCTCTTGCCATTTGTGCGCCTCAATTTACGTTCAAGAAAACAGCTGATTACAATTTTAATGAGCAAATTTTTGTTTCTCTTTTCATATATAATAAATAAATGGTTTTCAAATGGCCTGCAGCCAACGCCACAACTTTAAATTTTTGCTGAATTTTGGCAATTAATGGGTGTGGAAGGAAAACTTGATCATGTAACTGCAGTCATTTAATATTTTCTCTAAGAATTTCTTTTTATGACATTATGTACAAAAATTAACTCGGTTTGGTCCTGCACTCAAAATCATATAGTAATTTTGTTAAATTTAAATAAAACTTTTGAATTCCTAAGATTTGACATTTGATTTCTGATTAATGTTTTGATGAAAGATAAAGAAGTTATAAGGAAATTAAAAATAAATTGTATGTATGTATGTAAGTAGTTAATTGTTAAGAACGAGAGAGGCCAATAAAAAATTGGGCATGTTTTTTTTTGTTCAACCAATTCCATTATTATGTATTCATACATTTCATACAAATATTTTTGTGTATGTTTGTATACAAATGTATACTTACACATGTCTGTATGTATATGCACGTGCATATGTATGTATGTAGATAGATAAATGTGGTAGACCTCCGGAATCCTTGTAAAACAAAATGATCTACAAAAAATCTCAGGAACTCACTCATCTCTTCAATTTCTTACAAGGTAAGTTGCTTCATTGCACACGAAAACGTTCTTAATTTTCTTTGTTTAAATGCAAATTAAACATAACGTCAGTCACACTTACATACGTGCTGCATACATATCTATACATGCATATGTACATACATATGTAAGTATGTACTTACTTAATAATGTAAATAAATGGCCGCTGCACCTTTTAAACGGACATTTATTTTTGGCAAAAGCTTCTTATAACAAAATGTAATAAAAATATTTACATACTTACACAACTACACACAGAGTTTACGTATGTACATACATCGGTATTAGTGTGACCAAACTGAAGTCACCAACTGCTTTTGTACGTGTGTTGTGTGCATATAATTATTATTCGAAAAAATAACTGTGCCAATTTTGCTGAAAAAGAGTTCAATGGCTTGAAAATTACAACAAAAAGAATGTAAAACAATACAAAAAAACTGTCACTGGAGATGCCGGGGATTGAACCCGGGGCCTCTCACATGCAAAGCGAGCGCTCTACCACTGAGCTACATCCCCTGTTGAAATACTCCAACAAAGTTTTCATAAAAATAAACAACTATTTTTTAAAGACACTATAGACTAAAATCATATTGCACAATTGTTGAAGTGTTGCCGCGTTTGTATTAACCAAGATTAATAATTTTGAAAAACTATTTAAATTAAAACAAAAAAATTGCTTGTTTACATTACATACATATATATATATTAAATTGTATAAAAATATTGTAAAATGTATGTTAAAAAAGAGGGAGAGAAAATGATATGCTTATTAGCGTAACAAAAATTTACAAAAATCCATTACGAAGGAACTCTGCAATTATTATTTATTTTATATGCTTAAAATATATAGGGAATGTATGTATGTACCTGTCGGGTCTTTTATTTTGTCACTTTATTAGTCATAAAAAAGCTTAAATTGAGATTACACATGCCAAAGCCAAATTACATCTACGAACTCGAAAGAAAAAATTTACCAGTTTAAGGAGATATTTTCATGTCTTTAAATATTGCATTGTTGAATAAAAAGACTGGAGATGCCGGGGATTGAACCCGGGGCCTCTCACATGCAAAGCGAGCGCTCTACCACTGAGCTACATCCCCCTTAGTAAAGAGTTGCCAAAGTCAATTTTGGTTATAAAATTTTATATCATTTTCGTTTACTTCTTAAAACTACTTCAAAAATATTATATAGTTTTATATGTGTTACTCTAAATGTCAACATAAATGTGATTAATTTTGCTTATTATCTCAATATAAGATAGATTGCAAAATAAATAAAACACAAAAAAAGATACTCTGCACAACGCATTTATTTTCGTAAAAATTATCGTTAAGCGCCTTCTGTTTAAATCCCATGTCCGCTTCATGAAATCTTTATTCATAGAATTTTTATATTTGTTTATTTATCACGTAGGAAGTTAGCAGCGTGGCTAACATGAAGTTCCACAAATGAACCGCAAAACAAAACAGTTATCTGAGCAAATCATTCATTCAGCCAGTGAGAATGAGACACAAAATTTTTAAAAGCCAACAACAACATGAAGTACTCAGCCCGCATTTACTTTACAACTGAGATTTTTTATATATTCTTTAATTTTTTAATTATTTGACTAGTTTTCAAATATTTCTTTAAATAACTGCTAATAATACTGTTTCCTTCCGTCTCTACTTTAATACAATTATAAATTGAAAAATGGCTTCAATTACATCAATGTGTTTCTTAACATACCACTCATACATATGTACTCGTATTTATATAAAAACGATGTGAACAAAGTGTTGTAAGAGTGTATCAGAAATAAAAATTTGGAGATGCCGGGGATTGAACCCGGGGCCTCTCACATGCAAAGCGAGCGCTCTACCACTGAGCTACATCCCCATGTCAATGCTATATTTTCAGGATATATCCGAGCAATATTATATTTACCAATATTACATAAAAATTCCCTTATTGAGGGTCATTAAGTCTTAAATATTTTCATTAGCTTTCGAACTTTAAAATATAACTGGAGATGCCGGGGATTGAACCCGGGGCCTCTCACATGCAAAGCGAGCGCTCTACCACTGAGCTACATCCCCACGACAATGCTATATTTTCAGGATATATCCGAGCAATATTAAACTTACCAATATTACATAAAAATTCCCTTACTGAGGGTCAGGTCATGAAGTCTTAAATATTTTCATTAGCTTTCGAACTTTAAAATATAACTGGAGATGCCGGGGATTGAACCCGGGGCCTCTCACATGCAAAGCGAGCGCTCTACCACTGAGCTACATCCCCACGTCAATGCTATATTTTCAGGATATATTCGAGCAATATTAAACTTACCAATATTACATAAAAATTCCCTTATTGAGGGTCATTAAGTCTTAAATATTTTCATTAGCTTTCGAACTTTAAAATATAACTGGAGATGCCGGGGATTGAACCCGGGGCCTCTCACATGCAAAGCGAGCGCTCTACCACTGAGCTACATCCCCTTCAAGAAGTTATTGTTTCCGGTGATTGAAACTTTTGCCTATAACTTTAACGTTATAAAACATTATGTTCATAATAAATACATACATCAATACAGTTTTGTATAGTTTTTCCTAGTGTTTTTTTAAAATAAAGTTAAAACACATATAAGTTTTAAAATTGATATTGGAGAAATGAAATAAAAAGGACAACAAGAGCCAAGCTATCTTCACAAGAACTCTTAAACCTATTATCAAGCAATTGTAAGAATATCTTAGATTCCTTTATATTCAAGTAAAAAAAATGTTTTTCTTCTTTGTTTCTTCATATCAGTATTACATAGAATTGCCTTAATGATAGATGAAAAAGTTCCTAATAATTGTTGATCCACTTTATTATTGATTATAATAATTTTTAACAATTCATTATTTTACTTCAGTTGTCAGAGAAGCTGGCAACTTCGGTTAATGCTGTTATTAATTATCGATAATTCTTTTGATTTAACTACCACCACTATATTTGGCGGTACAAAGCAAAGCACAGCTGTTCGCTATAATAAACAAGGTCAGAGTAAACAATATTAAATCGAATAAAGTTTAAATTTTTGAATTAAAGTACATATTTACAATGCTGGATCATAGTGAGGAACTGTTAAAAATACGTAAATTTCTTAAAGAACGATTGCAAAGAGACTATACAACGTTTCGTGGCCATGAAAACGAACGTGAAAATGTGAGGCAATTGTTGCAACGCACAGCCGAAATGGGAGAATCGAACTCATTGCTTTTAATTGGACCGAGGGGATCAGGAAAGACAACAGTGAGTGCAACAAATATGAATTTGTGTTTATGAAACGCCAGTTTATATTTTTAGCTTATTAATGCTGTCTTAGCAGATTTAATGAAGAATAAGGAATTTGTTTCAAACACTTTGATTGTTCATTTAAATGGAAATTTGCATACAGACGACCGTTTGGCCTTAAAATCGACGACGGTTCAAATGCAGTTGGAGAATGCAATTGATGGCAAAGTATTTGGTTCTTTTGCTGAAAATTTAGCCTTTTTGTTGGCCTGCCTTAAGTCTGGAAGCCGAAAATCAAAAAGTGTAGTTTTCATACTAGAAGAATTTGATTTATTTTGTGCTCACCACAATCAAACATTGCTTTATAATTTGTTCGATGTATCGCAAAGTGCTCAAGCTCCCATATGTGTTTTGGGCGTGACGTGTCGGTTGGATGTCATAGAGTTACTAGAAAAACGTGTGAAATCAAGATTTTCCCATCGCCAAGTGTTTTTATTTTCGAACTCTGAAAGCTTTAATGAATATTTGAAACTGTTCGGCAACCTTTTAAGCATACCAACTGAAAAAGAACTTAAGGAACATGCTGAAAGAGTTGCCAATCTTAGGCACTTAAATTCTCAGGAATTGACATTTCACCGTAATCATTTTAATGCAGCTAAATATAAATTCAACAAGAAAATAAGTGAATCTTGGAACAAGTACGTGCAAAGTTTGCTTAAAAATTCTTCGGTTAATAAATCTCTACAGTCCTTGTTTGATTTTGATGTAAGTGAAGCACTGCTTAAAATTTTTATATTTCGTCTAGTGGCTCAAATACAGCCGGATGCTAATATAGATGAACAAGTTACACCAGAACAAATATCACAACTGGCAGCTTTATACGAATCAGATGATAAAGTTGAACTATTATGTGGATTATCCGTTTTGGAGTTGTGCCTTATTATAGCCATAAAGCATCATTCAGAAATTTATGACAGGGATCCATTTAATTTTGAAATTATATTTTCAAGATTTAATAAATTTGCTAAAGTTTCTTCGACAATGCAAGGCATAGAAAGATCTGTGGTTCTAAAAGCTTTCGAACATTTGCGTAATGTGGAACTGCTTTTACCTTTGACTTCTGCCAGCTGCAAGGTGCAAAAGGAGTTTGAAATGCATAAATTAGCCTTAACCAATACCCAAATCAGTCAAGCCGTACAACGTTATCAAGCATTACCTACAGAAGTTCAACAATGGTCACAAAGTTCTATAATTTAATAACTATTTCTATAAGTACATTGAATAAAATAAAAACTAAACAATTATGTATGTATTTTATGCAACAAATGAGAATATTTTATACATATGTATTTGCAAATTCTGAAATTTTTCAAATGTAATTTTTATTAATGATTATCTACTTACTTACATACATACATGTGTATATTAAGTGAAAATATACATTATTCAAATATGAAACTGTATACAGACTATGTGACGGCAGATAGGTAAATATGTTTGAGAAAAGGCGGACAGAAAACATCGAAAAATGCCTTAATACAAGTATCCTTATTATTGATCGCAATAGAAATAATTTAAATCGTTTCCTAAAAAGAAAATTGTTCAAGTAAACAATATTGGTTATACTTACATATGTATCTTAGTACTGGCAACTCTTAAATAACGGTTTACGTAGATAATACAACACAGGTGTGGTGAAATTTCAACCAAATGGGTTTTTAACGATTTTAATTACAAAATTTTCTTTTCTTATATTGCAACGCTAAAATAACTTCAAAATATTTGAAATTATGGATAATCAAAAGAAGAAAGAACCAAAAAAAAGAGGCCGGCCATCGTGTAGAGCTGGCAAAGAGACACAAATAACAAAACCTGGCACAGGTGAAGCTGCAACAGCGAAGAAGGAGTTAAGAGAAGACTATGATCTTTTGGTAAACAAAAAACAGGAAGAAAGCGATGCTTGCGATTGTTTCATAGCTGAATGTCCTGGTTGTTGGTATCCTTGCGAAACGTGTGGAAGCACTAAATGTTCAACCTTTTGTCGTACAATTAGCCGTGATGAGCAATTAGAATGGACATTTTTCAATTGATTTATTCATACACACATAAGCATGTATGTATGTACATGTACAGCACAACACATTGTATTCTTGTGCACTCAACATACATACGCACATAAATATGAATGTTGCACCAAGCGTCGTTAAGCCAGCAAGTTTCAGTACTCCATAATTGTGATTACAAACTAATGTATTTTTTTAAATGAAATAAACATAATAAGTCAAAACTAGATGTTTTTGTGTTTTGAAGTGTTATGTTGATATTTAAAAGTGAATTAATGAAGTTATTTGCGCAGGCCCACAAATTTATTGTAGGACTAAAGACTGAATTTGTTTTGAATTCAGATGGGTGGTCATCGTCCGCAAACTGTTTACAGACGATGGGCGCTGCAGTAAATTAGTACATGCTCATATACTAGTGGATCACTTTTTTTAATATTAAAAACAAATTTAATATCAGCCTTTAATAATTTTATTTTACGACACTCAAAATTACAATTGAACTAATGTGACCGTGAAGAATTCAGATCAGAGGTAACCACAAACTTCTTAATTTTTATAAGTTTGAATTAGTTTGTATATGAAAAGGATATGAAATTTTTAGCCTCGCGTCTAGGCATACATGGTTTTTGGTCCTCCTGGCCTTCTAATAGGAGCATCATAAATAAGTGGACGTTCACGTCTTGGTGGTGGATTAAATTTCGGCTGAACAGGACGAGCATCACGAGAAGCATTTGCTGTGGTGAAACATCCAATGAAGGCAAATAATGCCGTAAGAAATCCAACAACAGCAGCGAAATTCATGTTGGTAATTAATAAAACTTTAACGGCACCGATTATGAGTTTAAAGACTAAAGGAACTGTGTACTGAATTATAACTAACCTCAAGCTTTTATACTAATTCCGATTAATAATACAAAAACGAATCTATTTTACAGTTAACGGGTAAAATACCCAGAATTCCAAATAAACAAAAATGCAGATAAGAAATATTTCTTTAAAAAAAATCATAAACATTCTATTAATAACAAAAAGTAAAAGTACATTTGAATTACTCTTCTAAAGGGGACTTACTTTAATAAGTTCGTGATTGCATTAAAAAAAAAGAAAATACACATCGTTCACCGCACACCAAGTGCTTACTTTTTATTTAGTTTAATGTATCTATAAATGATTACGAGTTTCTTGCAAAAAAAAGTAAGTAAATTGAAATGTATTTCAGTATTTCATTTTAAATTAAAAATGTTCGTTGAGCAGAGAATAAACAAAGTTGTTGGATATTATCGATAACTTATTACCTGATATCGCTTGCCACCTTCGTTTCTCCTTACTTACTTACATGAGTACTATATTTACAAGTTGTCAAATAATCACTTCTGCATCGTGAGACAACTCATGCTGGCAGAAGCGTATGAAGAGGAAAAACAAAATCGTATTCATGTGCAAAGAAGCAGTAAACAGAGCAAAGATAAACAATATAGAACAATGTGTAGTATTAACGAAAGAATTGAAAAACTAAAAAAAGAAACCAGAGATTTGCGTAAAGAAGTTAAAGGCCTAAAAGGTAATTTATTTGTTTTAATTATTTATGCATACATGTAAATATGTATGTAAGTATAAATATTGTTCGTTGCTTTAACAAGGCTTTAACATTTATATACATATGTACATACATATGTATTTTGTACTATTACAGAAACTCTGCTGCAGCAAAATGAGCTCATTATAAATTTATTGTCACAACAAACTGGAATTTTACAAGAAACTATAGAAACAGAACGACAATTGCCCCATTTTTTGTATGGCAAAAAAATATCCGAGTTCTCAAGGCGATTCCCTTTGGAAGATGTGAAAGATTTGAAAAAATTTGAAGATGAAATTAATGATGAAAATGAAAATCATATCGTGAGTACCACCAACACAATACCCCACACGGCATTCAAGCTTTCAAACACTTTTGTTGTGTATGTATGAATGTATGTATGAAAACGAAAGCGGCTAAGTTTGAAATGTTATTTATTTTATTCAGCCGCAAAATATTTTTACTACTATTTTCCCTTTTTTTAACGCTAACAAATTTTCCCATACAATTCTCTGTTTCAACTGTTCACAACAAGCAATTGTTCGTTTGTCTAATCAGTTACATACATACATACATATGTATGTACATAGAGTAGATTGTAAATTATTTATTAGTAAAAATATCGATGTGTATCTTATTAACTTTACACTTGCAGGTTAATATCGTTCAAGCCCTGCTTGCGCCGAAGGGACTATCGAGGAGTATATCAAATGTGCTATCTGAAAATCTGGTAATGGCTGTTAATGTAGATGGTTATCATAATAAAAAAAGATTATTAAATTATCCCAAAACTATAGATATACTATTTCGTAAGTATTGCAATTAAACATACATAATAATTTCAGCCTACTAACGATTATTAATTAATTTTTGGCAGAGGCGTGGCGCAAAGAAAATGATGAATCTAGCTCGCAAATATTTCTAAATGAGCTTAGACGAGCACTACGAATGGTTAAAAATCGTATACACAAGAATAATTGTCAGGCTAGACAAAAATTGAGAGAACGACAAGAACACGAACAAGAAATTCAAACGGTTGAAGAATTTGTTATAAAAACGGAAATAGCTGACTTTGATTAACATACATTTTGTTCCTTTATTCCATGTAAATATGTACAATTTAGTATAGATATGTATGTAGAAGGTGCTGGTTCAGAACTTCGACTTAATAGTAGATAAGTAATAGAGAGCAATAAACTCGATATGTTTTATATTCAACTACTTAAAACCATTTGTGTTGCATTGAAGGGGGCAAGTATTTTTGTTTTGTTTTTAACAATGTAAAAAATTTATGTGAAAATAAATGAAAATATAATTCACAAACTTATTTTTATATTAATTAAGCCTACACAACTAGAAATATACGAAAATACTAACATATTTTCTGTTTATTAAAATAACATATACATGGATATAATTTTTATCTAGTAATACGATATGGCCTTGCAGAGTTTCCGTGTGACAAATACCAAGAATTTCTTCCCTGTAATTTTCAGTGGCGTATTCTCTGTAGAAAATTTAATTTTGTTTTTAAAGAAATATGCCCATTCCTTTTTTTTTTTTGCTCTACCTTTCCTTACTTCAGTTCATTAAGTTTATTGCCTTTGAAATCATGTACTTGATTCCTTATAGATGTTATATATAGCCTTTGCTAATTGTTTAGTATTTTCATCGAATTCTTTTTAATTTAAGTATGTTACTACTATCAACCTTTTTCAATAAGAAAAGCTTAACATTTTTAAACGAAAATGTTTGTTTATTTACATTTTCTGCGTTAGAGATGGCATTTTAGTTTGTTTACCAAATAGCGGTGCCTTTTCCAGTGTGGCCAAGTTCATAACTTGGTAATTCAAATAATTATGGTATTCTGCTCCACTATTTTTCTTTACAGAAAAATTAAAGATTTTAGAAATATTAAATTAAAAATACATTTTCACTATATTTGCAAAACTATTGCTGGATTCCATACAGAAGGAATCGATTTTCTTAGAAACAATCAGCTGTTAAACAAACACAAAACACCTGTGGGAATTTTTACTAACGGCAGTTTATTTTATTTAAACTTATACTTTTATTTCAATGATTCATATTTAAGCTCTTAAGCGGCAAAACCCCAGTTTTGGAACTTTATCGATAAATGTTTTATTCTATTATTTCGATTCCAATAACTTCTTTTTGACACTTTTTGTCATAATTCTGTAAATAGTAAATAATTTAAATGCAAAAAATAGAAAAGGTTTTCGTCACACTAAAAATTATAGAGGCAAAGCACTGTGTCTTACAAAACAAAAACTTATCGATAAGAACCGATAGTAATTGAAAACATTTTCTAAAAATTTGTTATTTGTCGTCTCGCACACACACACACACACACTTAACAACAGCTGTCGCACATATGCACCAGTTCCCTGCTGTGCGACAGATTTCAATCGACAAGCGGAGGGACAACAGAATATGTGTTTTTGTGGAAAATATCTAAAACAAAAAGAAAAACTAAATATGCCCAGTATTAAGGAGAGAATTGAGAATTTCAGAAGCGATATTGGGGATTTGCGAAAGGAAGTTAAAGATATTAAAGGTATTTTTTCGTTGCATATAATGGAAAGTTTCAATACATACATATGTATGTACATATGTATGGCTGCATGTATATGTAAACTTAATTTTTTTCTATAGAAACACTGATGCAGCAAAATGAATTTATTTTAAGTTTATTGTCATCACAGTTTCAAATACCGGTGCCAATAGATGAAACTGAAAATAATTCTCATTACACTTCAGATGACAGCAACATTTCGCAGTGCACTAGATCTTTTCCTTTGAAAAGTTTTGAAGATTTGTACGAGTTTGAAATGGAAATAAACGATGATAATAAAATATACTTTGTAAGCGGAAATTTATTCACAATTTCATTGATGATATTTATTAATAACACGTTTTAACAGGTAAACACTGTTAAAGGACTATTGTCACCGGAGGGTATTTACAGGAAAATTGCTAATGTTTTGTCCTATAATATCATCATGAAATCTAATGTTAATGGCCGCCATTACAAAACAAATTTACTTAATTTTCCCAAAACCATGGACATATTATTTTGTAAGTTTGTCAGTTTAAAATAAGATAATGGCCTTGAATTCAATTTGTTTTCTTCTGTTTAGTAGCCAGCCGTAGTGATGATAGTAATAGTTATAGCAACTTTAATAAGTTTTTGGATGAATTAAAGCGTTCCTTGCGATTAGCCCAAAACCGTCGTCATACCAAAAACTGTTCAATAAAGAGAAAACAATTGCGCAAGGAGCAAAACGAAGAAATGCCTTACCAAATTGTCAAACCTAGTTCAGTTGTAAGAGCTCAAGAAACATATTTTCCGCCCTATTCTTGATGCCTTCATGTAGATTTTAAATATTTTTGACTGTTACATTTTATTATTTAATTTATGAATTTTGTACAAATTAATCGTAAGTAGCTAGATTTTAGAATTTTTATAACTTTGATACGAGTTCCAAATTCTATGCTTAAAACACATAATAAGATTTGAAGCTAATTTTGAACGTTTTCTTAACGTTTAAATTTTAAACACAACTGGAGAAAAAGAAATTTTCAATATAGTCCTGTTAAAAGTTTGAAGTGGATTTGTTATGATTTATATGTATGTAAAAGTTTTCAGTTGAAGAAATATGTAAAAAAAAGATTAAATGGGAACACATTTACTGGATTTCTCTGAACTCTTTCCACAAAAGTTTTGTTTGTTGCGCTTTTCACTCGAGCATGTTGACAAACAAAAATATAATAATAATAATAAGAAAAAATAGGAGTCGCATGAGCTTTTTTTGTGTTTTTCTGCGTCATTTTCAACTGCCGAAAACACAAGCAAAACAACAAATTGATTTATTTATTTTTTGATATTATGACCTTTAAGTCGAGTGATTTGAAAAGTTGTTTAAAATCACAAACACTCAGAACACATTTCTCGTGATTTTAAAGCACTTTTATAAAATGTAATTTTCAGAACAGCCTCGTATTTGTTATAAATTGGTAAACTAAAAGAATATTTATTCTAGAATAATAATCGAATTAAAAGGCGGAACTAGTTTCAATTCGTTGTCCGATATCTTAAAATAAAACTTAATCGTATAGTGTTTCCACTTTTTTTATTAAAAAATCTGGTATTGTTTCCAATGCCTCTAGTCCAACAGATTGAGAAGATTCAACTTCATCGTCTTCCCCGAATTGATCTTGTTCCATGCGCATTAGTTGCCGCGCACGAAATAAGTTTTTATTATGACGATTTTTAACCGTTTTTAAGCCCCGGCGCACTTCGTCCAAGAAAACTTTCTGACTATAGCCATCGTAATAAGCACCTCCTATTAGAATTATTGTAGTTAAATAAACCTTTGTCCGTCTTATAAACTTAGAAAACTTACGAAAAAGCAAATCCATAAATTTTGCATAATTCAACAAACGTTTCTTGTTGTGAATGCCATCAACATTGCACTGGATCACACACTCGGTGGACAAAATAGACACCAGATTTTTTACTATTCCCTGGGGTGTTAATAATTGTTGCACGACAGTCACCTGCAAAATTTCATAAGTTTTCACAGCAAAAAAGGAATCAAACGCTGCATAACTTACCAATTCATTAAGATTTGTGTCATTGATAAAAGCTTCCATTTTGTCCAAATCGGTCATGGTCTTAATGGGAAACAATGTGCCATAATTGGTGACTTTCTTGCCAAAAGCCAAGTGTGGTGCCAGTTTGTCGGCTTCTATAGTTTCGGCCAATTTCTCATTCTGTGCTTTTATCAAGGATAGAATTTTTTCATTTTGTTGCATTAAAGTATCTTGTTTGTGGGAAAAATTGAATTCAAAATTAAAACCAAAATGTAATTCAGACATTTCCTTTACTTCGCAAATCTATAATATCATTTTTCAGCGCTTCTTTCTCCCATTCCAAGTCATCAAGTTTTGCATTCAAGTCGCCACTTTTGATCTCATTAACTTCATTTTTAAGCGACAAAGTTATTTGCAGCAATTGTTCAACTTTTTCGTTAATATCCATTTTAATATTTTGCTTATTCAAGCCAGATATAATTGTACTTTTTTATGATTACTTTTTAGCTGTTTTGTTTATTTACAATAACAACATTGTTATTAAGCCACCAGATCTAATAGTATCGTTCTGAATTAAACAGTTGTGCCACCACTAGTTTTGTGTTATTTTTACGCACTGCACTGTGCGAAATTTTTGCTGCTACTCGAACCTACTACTTTTTTTTAATTAATATAAAAAATAAGTATTTTTAGTGTTAAGTTAAAATTGTTAATGATGATAATTAAATAAATGAATACTAACAAAACTATATTTTCAAACTCTTCAAAATTGAGTTTCCTGTTCGTTTTTCCCATATTTCCAACACAAGCTAAAAACAGCACTCGCCCTTTGGCGCCGTTATTTTGCATTGACGATTTTTGCGTAACGAAGTTGATGGTACTATATCAATTTCGTTTGGCAGCATTGTTCTCTCACTTATAAAATTCTCTTTCAAAGTGTTATTTCTACAGAGCATAACAATTCTCTTTCACAAGTAGAAGGAGCGAGAAAAAATGTCTTAGTAATAATTTTTCTACTCACAATTCCAGTATCCACAAAGTAGCAAAATTTGAGTTGGTTTACTGGAGAAACCGACAAACCTTACGATGAAAAATGTAAACAAAGCGGACAATGTAAAATCAGTAACAACAACAACTAAACAGAACCACCAAATAGAATACTAAACAGAATTTATGGAAACAATAAGATGAGTGCTTGCGAACAAGTTGAGTCGAACGGATCGTTAGTTAGAGTTTAACGGAAGAGCGTCGAACGTCGTCGGTGTGAAATAAAAACAAAAATAATAGTGCACACATACACAAAGTTACCCACACACAAAATCCATGCAAAGAAGCGATGGTTTTTAAGAATGTGTTTTTTAAAAATTAAATTGATTGGCAATTTCTTCATACAAGATTGAAATAAATTTACAAGGTGGTATACAAAAGTAAAAAACGCTGAAAAATTTCAAAAGTGCGTTCGTTTCCTTTTAACATAAAAAGAAAAAGAGTTCCAATACAAAGTGCGTTTACGTGGGGAGCATAAAAGAAAAAACTGTGTGTATTTATGTGTATAGAAAAATAAAAAAAGAGAAAATTGAAAAAATAATACATTATTCACACGCATAAAGTTTTTGTATGAATGTGTGCGTGTGTGTATGTGTTTGCTTTAGTCGTCTGTACCCTTTTGCTTAAAATCGATGTAAACACGAGACAAAAAGAAAATTACTAAAATTTATGGTGTATTTGTTTGGTAAAAGTCACACAAAAAAATACCGGTTAGTTAATACATATAGTAAAATAAAAAAATAAAATAAACTAAATTAAAGCGAAAGGCACAAGCGAAGAAAAACTAAATGAAGTTTTATGTTACGACTCTTTTTTTTTTTTCGTTTACTTTCCAAAATAAAACTTGACGCTTTGATTGCCCAGCAAATAGATTTGTGTATAAGTTTTTGCCGCAACTAGAAATTTACTTGTTAGTTCAATACCTGCATACGTATGGATGTATGTATGTATGTATATGTACACGCAAATATAAAGCAGAAATAAAAACGATTTTTTAATATTAAATCAAATTGACGAATAACTAAGTGCTGCAATTAACGCTTTGAATGTGCTTAAGTTGTATTAAAATAAGGTAAAAATAATTAGCCTACCTACACATGCACAAACGCGCATCTCTGTACATACACAAATACATATGTATGATATATTTTGTTTAAAATTTCGCAAGTTTTTTGCCCGTACATACATACATACTGACATATGTACATAAACATATGTGTATATCTGTGGCATAACAGCTCAAGTCGGACTTTAAAATTGCAAAAAGTGCATCTAATTTTATTTATTTATTTGAAAATAATATTTTGTTTTGTAATTTTGATTTAATAACATTAATTATTAAATGTTGGTTTTCATTGAAATACATACTTATGTATGTAGTATGTATGCATCTCCCAAACATTTATTTTCGTCTTCTCGCCATTACGATAAAACTCCACAGATATGCTTCCACACATTTCTAATTACTTATATAGGAATTTATAAATTACAGCAGGTACATGTATGTACATATGTATGTGACAGGCATACTTACATGTGTATGTATGTAAAAGAAATTATGTCTTCCACTTTTGTCGACATTGAATTTTTTCCTCTCGTTATTTTGTCTTTAATTCTGACTAATTTTCTATGTTTATTATCTTCGTATGTTGTTTGTTGTTTTATTTTAACTGGTTTTGTGCATACATCCATCCAAACAAACAAGCACATACATACATATGCACACTTAATAGTATTATCATTTTTAACAGTTTTTCAACTCATTTATTTTGTATGGTTCTATTTATGTTTGGTGTCTTGTTTAATGAGTGTATTTACTAAGCTCTTTTTTTTGGTTTGTTTTGTTGTTGTAGGTTTTCTATCAAAAGCAACAATAAAACAAATAACAGCATTCAATTATACGCACGCATACATACATATGTATGTATGTATGTACATATGCAATAATTGCAAAGTTCATCTAATATATGGCTGTAAAAGCCATTGTCTGGCTTTGCCTTTTCCTTTTGTCATATTCTTAATATTGAACTAATGTAAAGAGAGCTGTAACGCAAAGTAGTTGCCAGATTGCGGTTGAACGTTTATAGAGTTGCCTGTTGTTTGTTTTGCAAAAGAATATTGAATATTAATAATTTCTTTCTAAAATGAATGATCAGTCTAAACATACATGTATGTAGGTATGTTCATGTACATATATACATGTATTTAGGTTTGTTCAGCACGCTGTTAAAATGATAATGATTTCGTGAATGATTATAACGTAATTTATGAATCTTCTGATGCTATCAAAAATAATATGTTTAAGTAATTTTTTTTCAAATACTTAGAAATTTTGATTGAATGTACAATTTGTAAATCATATCTTAAATCAGGTTTCTTACTGTGGACCTATACATACACACATATGTATGTATAGCAGTATTATTGTACAATAATTGGCATTGAACACAAATGATAATATGTTTGGGTACCCATACAACTTCGAAGAAAAATTAATGACTGAATAATTTGTCTCATATTTTTGTTTAATATTACGTTGCTTATGGAAAAGGGCGAAGAAAATTACGGTAATTGAAGCAATTATATATTCTCATATGTTTTGTATGCCTAATCATATTGATACGTGTATAAAAACTTAAAAAAGACATTCTTCAATAGAGACAAATTTAAACAGGTTTTGAAACTTATAAGATTTATTGAATTTTGTTATATAATTGATAAATTTTTAATTTTAAAAATACTCTTATAATCAATTATTTTATATTAAAAACTATTTTTATTTAATGCATTTTTTTTTTAAATTTTGTACAGTTCGGCAACATTGATATTTATTACAGTATATGCATATGAAGGCAAACATCAGTTATTTATGGTTACGACAGCCCTAATCGATCGCAAAGTAATGTTACGTTCATGGCTAAGTTATGGCTAACTGAACCTAATTTCCGTAAATTAATCCTCACGCAGATAGATAGTACATAACTTTTATTTCAAATATCGAAAATTTTTTATTCTTGAATATGTACACATGTATGTACATATTTAAATACATATCGTCATCTGAAATATTAAACCACGTTACTAAGATTTTTACTATTTTCCAGTAGATTTATATACTTTGGATTTTCACTTAAAAATGTCTTAATTTTTGTTCTACAAGACTAAAAATTTTATATAGCGCATTTATCCAAAAATTTATAATCTCTCTTTGCAATTTTTTAATACAATTTCTTTTCTATACTTCTATTTCAGCTAATAGTACGTGAGTTGGCTTTAGTATTTCGCAAAGAAAATTACCAAAATAAAGTGTTGATAATAATTAAATTTATTGAATAAAAAAGGTGTGCTAAAAAATCGTTATTTAAATAAATACACACACATACATCTCTATGTATGTCTTGTATTTATATTATAGACTTTTTTTGTGTAACATCGGCAGTATAATTTAAACAAAGTGTTTATTACAATAAAGGAAAAAATTCCTACATAATTACTATAAAATTTTTATAGGTATCTGGAAGTATACGTGCATAAATTCGTATAAAAAGATAAAAAAAATAGATAAAACTACTATTATCGTGAACCAAAAAAATAAATAAATAAATAAACATGTTGTCAAACACAACTGCTGCTACTACATCATCGTCGTCATCATCTTCAGCTACCAACACAACTGCATTTACTAAAATGATGGCCAAGTGTCATCGTCCCCAACATTGTCAAATGCAATACCATAATGGTGCATCATTGTTGTCATCATTGTCATCGTCATTAAAAACATCATCATCATCATCCTTTTATGGCCTTAATAAATGGCTCTGGACTGCTGTACTATTTGGATTATTAATAGTAACTGCTAGTGCTATAGATGAGGTAAGTTGATACATACTACATACATACTTACATAGATAGGAAAATTGTTTTCATATTTTGTTGATTTTTCCAAACACTTAATTATATCAATTATCATTTGCTTTTATAAGCACATTTTCAACCCAATGATATACATACATATAGTATGTATATATGTATGTATATGTATACATATGTATGTATACTGTTATGAAATTAATATCGATTAACTTTTCAGAATGATAAAATGAAATTTAGGATTACCGTGTCGTTGGTATAATACGTTAATACCCCACATCCCATAACGTTAACAATTTTTTATTGACATTTGTATGCTTTAAATTGTCAGACAAAACTGTCAAACGTCAACTCTAAATGTCGAAAAATTTGGGCTTAGCAATCACTAATATAGATATTTGTGTTCATTAATTGCCAATATGTAATTAGTTCCGAATTTGGGGATCCCCGTTATGAATATATATGTACATTCATACATACATACATACTTATGTATGTTGTGTAGAAAATTACTTATATATTGTGCTCTTCTTGTTCTCTTTTTATTTGATTTGAATTAATGAATATTAACAACTCTTTAAAATATAGTGTAAAAAAAAGGTATTTTGATCTATAATTTCTACATTCATAAATGTCACCTTGATTTTAAATAGTTGTACATACATTATGGCGAATGTATTAGGGCCATCTGTTTAGCTTAAATATGATAAAACACATCCTGCTTGTCAGCTGATATGCAAAACCGCGTAACTAACGTTTTCATTATTTTGAAGTAGAAAGAATTATGAGACTTGCTTGCAGCTGTAGTTGCATGATTTCGGTTCTTACTTATTATATGATAATAAAAATGATATACATACATACATGTGTATATACTCAAACATACATACATACATACATGCATTGTATATATATGTGGGTATGTACATATGACTATATCCCTCAATAAATTATTAACACCGGCATTAGACAAATTCACAAGATTTCAAATTATTAAAGGCTGATATCCTAGATGTTGTTTTTAGATAAACCTCATTATCGTCAATGCACATTTTACGTCCTGAAAGTAGGATATGAAGGACTGACTAGTTTTGTAAGCCGCCGCAGTTAAAAAGAATTATATGTATAAATATGAAAGCGGAAAGACAAAATTTTAGCTTATTGCATATATGTAATTTGCATTTGCTATGTTGCACTTAGCAAATTAATTATTTATGTACTATTTACATATATACATACATACATTCATAGTGTATGTTCTCTAAGCCCTTAAGTAAGAGCTTGTTTTCAATGAAACGCATGTCTGGATTTTTATCTTGTCGTTTCCATTAATCAATTTTTGCTTAATTAAATTTTAATTATAGTTTAAATATAATATTGCATAGGCACAAAAAAAACCCATCACAACAACAACGTAAACATTCAGAATAAAAACAGCGCCAACACAACGCGTTCAAAGGAAAAGCAAAAACACAACTTGCATGCAATTCAATAATTGTATCAGTTTAATAAAGAGAAGTATGTACATAAATTAAAATCAATCTTACGACGTGTACGACACCGCAATACTTTCACATGAAAACGAGGATAGACAAGCAAAATGCTGGCAAAGAAATTCAAAATTTGTTTTCTAAACAGATTTTCAGTTATATATTGTTATATATTTTATTGCTTTTCAAAACGAATGAAGCTCCTTAGTCCTTATACGATTATTTTATTGTTCAGTGGACTTAACTAAGGAAAATCAGAGTAACCAGTATGGAAAATATACTTAAATAATTTATTCGTTTTTGTTATTAAATACAACGCCATCTCGGGAGGTACTTTTATTTATTTATAATTTACTGGGTATAATTAAAATTATAATATAATAAATACTCTTTGAAACGTTTTTAAAATCGGAAAGAAATATACATTCATATTCCTATAAGTAAGTCGAAATCTTTTCCAATATAAAGAAATATTCCTTGTAATTATTTAAAAAGTAAAATTAAAAGAAGCACTTGATTACAGACACTTTTAATTTCTACATACATACATACATATGTAAGTACACGTCCATATGTACTATATATTTATTTGAATGACTTCTACATTAATCGTTTTATTTTGGTGCGTTCGGACATTACAGAACTTCGGTTTCAGTTTCCTTCCAAATTGTGAAAGGCAAAAACAAAAAACAATATTAAAAGTAATGACCATTGAAAAAGATGCGGAAGAAGAACAGGGAGGAAACAATTGACAATGTTAAAACCAAAATGTTGATGACACTATTGTAACAGTAAACAAATTTACACACATTACACACATACATACATATGTATGTATGTATATATTTGTACCGTATAAAATGTTAAGGTAAAACCACTTTCCCATATGCATTAATCGAAAAAAACGCGAGAAAGTACGAGTGGGAGAGAGAGAAAATAAAACATAAGGAGAATTCATCATCAGCAATACAGTGCAACCAAACAAACGAAATGAAAGCATCTTGTCACGAACAGAAAAAAAATACAAAAATTACGTAGCAAAGTAAACGCGGTTAGATAGGCAGTAATTGGACGTACGGACAGACAAACTGAACGACCGACATTTTAAAACGGTTGAGACAAAATGCACTGTCGTCGTCTGGTGGACAAGGCAAATGCAGGCAAAACCGCACCAACAGCACAACGACGTCTGTCTGTCATTGAATGTGCAACAAAGTTAAAGGAAATGAAAATGCACATTTTGGTTTTCCTTTTTTTTTTGTGAAATGAACTCAAACAATATTGGCAACACTTTGAAAGTTTTTCTGCCGCTTGATTTTTATTTCCAGTTAAAGAAGATCATACGAAAAGTAAGAAAAATTAAAACGCACATTTAATATTAAAAAATAAATAGCAAAGAAAATTAAAAAAAAAAATTATGAATGAATGAAAGCGTTAAAAAAGGAGAAGTTTGAATGGGAATAAATATTTAACAAAATTATCAGGAACACAGCGTACATACGTATGTACATACATATGTATGTATTTATACATACATACATACTTAAATGGCCTAACCTGAAATCGAAATGACCGCTTTCAGTTGAATAGAATTGATTTTCCGACAATCAGCAGCTCTCCCAACTTAACTTTAACTGCTTCAAATAATCTATTGACTACAACTAAAAGGTTGTATTTATAAAAAAAAAACATTAAAAATTGTTTTATATTATAAGTTTTTTTTTAATATCGATTTTTTTTTTATCAGTCACATGGCTTTTAGTTTTATTTGACTATTTGAAAGTGGGCAAGAGACCCTTAATTATTATACATACATACATATATAAATATACAAACATTATAAGAATATTATTTGAACAGTGAAAAAAACATTAATAAGTGGTCAAATAAAATTATTCTCAGTAAAATTCTTAAAGTCTAGCATTTGTTATTGTTTTTGTTCTGTTTTCATTCTTAAAACTTATATTAATTTAATTAAACCTTATCCTTTGTTCTTAATTTGGCTCTCGCATTTAAATATTCAGGATTAACGTATTGTTTGTCTTCTGCATCATTTTGTGACTCCGTTTGCTGGCGGGTACGTCCATATTTTTGAGCTCTTTCCATTATCACACGATTCAGTTCGCTTTTAAGGCCAAAGGTAGATGAGTGTTGTTGTTGTTGCTGCTGCTGCTGATTACCATCCTGCTGATGTTGCTGTTGTTTTTCCTTCTGCCTATCGTATGCTTTTTGTAGTTCTGTTTTTTGATTTAAGACGCTGATGCCCCTGAAAAAGTACGAAATATATTTTTCAGAAAATACACTCATGTGAGACATTGTTAATTATTGTAATAAATAGACGGTAATTTAATAGGGAAAAGAATAAAATTTTGGCTATATTTCTTAACTTTAAAAGGGGGCTTGAAAGAAGATAATGAACCTAATGAATGATTTCAATTATATTTAGAAAATCAAATTAAATGCTATAGTTGACTATAAAGTGTAAGTGCTTAGGCCATACAACTATATGAGCAATAATGTAAAACGTTAACTAATAATTAAAAAAAAAACTACAGTTATACTTGTCGGGACATACATATGCGGCAAATTCCAAGTTTTGTATTTTATAATATATTCGTCAAGTGCCAAACACAAAAATGTTACTTTTCGAGTTGTTAACTAATAAATAATAAAAGCAAAACAATCAGCTGTCATCTTTGTTATGAAGGTCCGTTAAATCGTTGTGAAAAGTCAACATGATTTAGATTTGAAAACTTATAAATCTCTGATGTCAAAATCACTTGCTATGAATTCGTCTGGTTCAGTCATAAATCACCCATTATTTATCTTTCTATTACTTAATGTTTGAGTTTACCTGCGCACTAGGCGGAAAACAAAAACAAATGTTGATGTGTTTAAAAACATTATTTTTTCTTTTAATATAATTTTTCATCGACGCTGTCTACAAAAACGTTAATTGCTGCAATACAACAACTATCATACTCTAAACGTGGACGTAACACTGTGTCAGTTATAATTAAATTAATTAAAAATTCTTGTACCAATATGAAAATTATTTATTCTTTTAACTTACATTTTTGTATTGAATTTTAATTCTCGATGTAACTGTTTGCGATCTGTTGACTGAAGATATGGATTTAATAGTTTCTTTGGCAGAATCAAACCGTTTTCATCTGTTTGTACTCCTGGAGGAGGCGGTGGTGGCGGCGGCGTTGGCATCATAATTGTCCCTGCTTTATTTTGGATGACGTTCCTTCAACTCTCCCGCCCGTATCCTATTTTCAAAGTCAAATTTTGTACAGTCAACAAAGCCTGGGTTTCACTTTTGCTTCTTGCCTGGCAATCTTTATAAGAAAGAGAAAAACTGAAAATGGTTACGATATGAAATAACCAGACAAAAATACCTTCTATCTGTTAATGAATGTGGCAACTGACGGGTTCCTTAGTTTTTATCGCGTTCAAAGGATTATACAAAACCAACTCTTCGGTTTCAGTTCCTTGTTTATGCCAAAGATCGACACAAGTAAATTTGGTACAGAAACACTAACACACATTAAGCTCTGTGCCTCCCAATGAACTGAAAACAATAGACTTTTTTTATGCCATTCGTGTTTGTTAGTGCCATCAAGCAACAAGCAATAAACAGAGACGAGACGGAAGAAAAAAAATTTTCTATACCTTTCAAACTTGACTCCACTTCTTGCTTTGTGCTCTTATTCGTAAACATTAACCCCTGTTCATGTATTTGAAAAAAATTGCGATTTTGTTTTGGAAACTGCTACAGCAAACAATAACAAATTTGAGTGCTTTATTATCGCTTGCCATAAAGAGATTTCTAGACGCAAATAAGTAGTTTCTTTTTTCTAATGCTGGAACTGGTAGTTAATTGTGTTGCCATTCTAGAAATGTTAAAAATAAGAAAACAACTCACTTTCTTTATTCTCTACAATGACTTCACTCCAAAACGTTAAAATCTTGATATTATTCAAACGTCACTTTCTTCCACCTCTATATCTACATTTGCTTTACAACACAACCTCCTTGTTTGAATGTTTATGCGAGACTAACTGATTTTGTGTATATTTATTCGATGTGTGTGATTATGTGTGTACGTGTGACAAAAAGAGAGAAAAAAAAATCCCATGGGATGAGTTTTGTGGATAACTTGTTTGGGTTATTGTCTTTGCATTTCATAAGCAAACTGTCATTATTGTATTTCTTCTTTTCATTTAAGTTTTCATAATTCTGGTAAAACAAAAAAAAAATCGCTAAACTTGAAAAGTCTCCCAGAACTCACTCGCATTATTTTAATGTGTTCATACGTATGTATGTATGTATGTGCGTATGTAAATTGATAAAAATTTCTTAGGTTTTCTCTTTTTGTCTTGTTAACGGGATCAAACGCAAACAACAGCCCATATTCGCCACGCATCCACACATGCATACTTAGATATTTATGTGTGCGTGCATGTGTGTATGTGTGCACCCAACTTTTAATCTAAAGTTTAGACTTTAAAACTACCCCTTTTAATTTAAATCTATTTGATTTTCTATTTGTTTTTAATTTATTGTCAACAAAGGAAACAAACATTTTTCGACTTTAAATAAAAATTAAATGTTCGACTGCATAAAAAAAATGCTGTCAAAAGCTTTGCTTGTTTTTTCAAATACATAAGATTTCATTAAGAGCGCAAAAACATGGATAAACAAAAAAACAAACGAAAAAAAAGAAGAGAAAATATTAGTTATGGAGAAAGAAAAGTAATAAGAGTAAGAGTAATGGAAAACACAAGCAAATGAGCGTAAAATGAGTTATTGAGCAAGAAAAAAAAACGTACAATATTAAAAAAAAATGTGGGCAGTTAAATGCCACAAGCAATAAATACAAACAAAATACACACATCAGGTAGGCGTTTTAACTGAATCCAAACATCAACTTCAGCCGTACGAGAACGCTGGGCCATTTTATTTAGTTTTTTTCCTCTTCTAAACACTAACGACAAGTTATCGTGAAAAACAAACAAAAATAGATATTAGTAAATTTGGACACATGGCATGCAGCAGCACTGTCCACTTCTGAATAGTCACGTTAAAATATTTTAATATGTACGATGTATGTATGTATGTAAACACATGTGTATTGTATGTGTGTATGTATGTAGGTATCTAAATACATATGTATGTACATACATACACACAAATGTACATATATACATATGTACTTGCAGAGCCAGAGCAACTCTACTTTTCAATTTAAATTTAAAAATATTGTTACACAAGATAACAATATTTTTTAAGCATAAATATCATTATTACTGCATACATACATTTTATTAAATTTTTTTTTTTTTTTTTTTTTTTGTTTTTTTTTTTTTGTTTTTTTTTTTTGTTAATATTGTTTTAATTACGATCTATTTTACAATTAAAATAATAAGCAAATAAATAGCAACATAACATACATATGTATATTGAGTATATCCTAAAACACAAAATAAATACAAGAAGAATTTACTTTTTTATTAAAATACACGGTAACGAATTTTAACTTTTTCTATTTTCGGAAGGGAAGGTCAAGTACATGAAGTCTGTCTTTTAAGTCTTTGGATTTCATTGCTATCATCTAAAAGACTGATTGCTAACACGTTGGAATGATTGCTTAGTCTATTTAGGTATCTCTCACTGAAGTTATTTATTTCGTCTTTGACCAATAAAATTCGAAGATCTCTGTGTATATTTTTGTTGGTCATAAACCAAGGCGCATTTGTTAAAAGTCGTAGGGTTTTTGACTGGTGCCTCTGTAGTATCTCAACGATAGAATTACTTGTAGTTCCCCACAGCTGGATGCCATATGTCCATATCGGTTTAAGTATTGTTTTGTAAAGCAGAATCTTGTTTTCTAAGCTTAAGCTTGATCTTGAGCCCAATAACCAAAACATTTTTCTTGTTTTTAAATTAAGTTGCTCACGTTTCTTTTTGACATGTTCTTTCCAAGTTAGTCTTCGATCGAGATGAAGCCCTAAATATTCTACAGTATTGCAACTTTATTAAATAAAAAAATTTTATAAATCAAGGCAAAAACTTAAAAGGTTTACAAAGAGTTTCGGGTACATACTCTTAAAATTTATTAGGGCAAAGGTTTGTTTGTCGTATAAAAAATTAAATCGATCATTTCTTTAGCAGTGCAGTAGCGCCAAAATCGTCAAAACTATTATCCAAAATCGTCGCAGATATGAAGCACTTTCCAATACATACATAAATATATTAATTAACAACATTTAAATCGGTAAATTTTACATATACAGTGGACATCCGCAAATGCAAATTTAATGTTGAAAAACTTGTGTTCTGGGATTAGAATTTCGTCTTCCATAAATTGTCGACTTTGTATGCGGTTCCACTCTGTTATTCCATTAATTTGTTCGGACCTGTATCCAGTCCAATTCTGTGGTGGCATATATGCAAGTAATAGGCTATCGGTCTGTCTTACGGCCTTATCTGACAGGAGACCGAACTCCACAAAAGTGAACTGCGCGACGAATCACTGACGCGCCCATGTGGCCCACAAACACAACATTAGGCACCCCAGAAATCACAAACCCCTTGTTCGAGAGCTCGGGCTGTTTTGCAAATCGCCAGATTGGTAACGGATGATGAGCAACAGAGCGAGTAGCCCGATATCCTCATTGAACATCTATTTTACTTCATTACATAAACAGAACCTGTTACAAGACAACAGCACCTCAAAGACCAACATCACCAGGGAGCACAACTATACCAGCCTCTTCGTGCGTGCTTAGATTTAAACCACAGCCAGAATGTTACATCCAAGGATAGGATTCTCAAACTATAAATAATGCCAGGAATGCCAAAAGACATTCTGGGGGCTGTTGATACCCGTTCTGCCCAATTGACCTTTGCTGAAGGCTGCTTTATAAACGAACTTCCTAGACTTTTGGTTGCTGTAAAAAGCGAGGGACACGTTCGTCAAAGTAAAACCTGTGCCCCGTGTATGAATACGAGACTTCTCACAAAAGTTAATACCAACTGATGACTATTACCCGGTTCACACGTAAACAATTACTTACACAGTCAAAGAGGAACCTGCGCTGGTCGGCTGAAATCATCAGGCCTTAACCAGATTTGTCTTTAAATTCCAAACAACACTAGTTTTTTACGAAGCGAGGCTAATTACATCACCGATATTTTACCACTATTATTAGTAATTACGCCCTGTCCAGCGTTTCCTCAATACTAGGGCCATTAATAGAGGTGGCTATTACTCTTTTAAGTCATACCAGGGACACGTTTTTTTTACTTTCAGTGAAGATTTCGGAAGAACATGAAATTTCTTATAGGTTGGGGGGGCAAAACAAAACCAGCTCCCTCTGGGCTGTAGTATGTACGATAATATGTATATTTGTGTATATGTACAATTTGGACCCAATGCCTAAATAATTGCTGCCAAGCATCCATAAAATTGCACAAGGGAACTTTTGGCTTTAAAAAAGAAAATCGGCACAAAGCAAACGTCGCTTAAAACTTCTGAACCAAATTATTGATTCTGATTTTTTGTTTCTTTTGCACACAACCGCGAGTGCATTAACGATGCAGCAAAAGAGAGCCTGCAAAATTTCCTGAATACAACATGTGTTACAATTTCCTTTTCTTTTCTTTGTTTTTTGGTTTGTTATAAGTTGTTTTCCCCACCAACCAATCAAAAACTAATAACAACAAAATTTTCGAAACAAAATACAACACGAAAGTAAAAAAAAACATAAAACACACACGAAAAAAACCAAAGTATGAAGTGGTTTGGAGGGGTGTGGGGAAGAGCAACCAAATCTGAACAGAATGTTGTCAGTTTTTCTTTTTGGCCTTTTGTTTTTAAGTGTTGGACACTTAATGACCCCAAAGAAGTCGTTGTAGCATAAAACTTGTCCATTATGTGTCGACAGCCGTTTCGATGAGATTGCAGTTTGTTGGAAAGTCTCAAAAATGTATTTGTAGTTGTTTGTTGCTCTTTTCGTACCGTTTTTCCTTTGTTGCTGTTGTTCTTGTGTCTAATTTGGCAATATCATAAAACCGGCATCAATTACTTCACTTTGTTTGGGTATGCTTTGATTTCGATTCGACTGTCTAGTCTAGTTTATCACATTTACTTTAGTAGAACCATTTCGGCATGACTGTAGCAGATACGTGTGTGAGAAATTGTGTGTAAGTCAGTGAAAGAAGGTTGGATTGTTGCAACAATGTGCTGCAAACGAGGGCAGTACTGGCGACCACTGTATAATGTCAGGTAAATCCGGAGGCCATTATTGAATTTTTGTTTTTAAAACTAAATAACCAGTCATTTAAATTTAAATTTTTAAATGAACCTGAAAAACATACAGACATTACGAAGTAATGGTTTAGTCTTTCGATTTTATTTCCACTTCCAAAAGGTTTTCACTTTCCACTAGTTAATGGCCGGCCCCTTTTGTTCATAAATTTTAAATTTTAAATTTATTAAAAATCCATCAAAGGTTTTTTTCTTTAATGGAAATTTCTCTTTAGCAAACTTTAATAAATACAATTTTTTTTTTTCATAAATAAATAACGCGTTTATTGTTTAAATTGGTTTTTAATTTAGAAATTTGCCAAATTTCAATATCAATAAGTTTTGGGTTTTTTTGACTATTAATGAAATTGTACGTTTTATTGTTGTACTCAAATAATTATTATAATTAATATACCAACTTTTAAAGATGTAATAAATCATGTAAATCCTCTGGCTATTGTGTTATTAGACGATGCTGATGAAATCCGAACACTTAAAAAATCTACATCTATCTAGTTAGATCTAACTTTCACAAGTTATTTTTTATTTTGAATTAAAAATGTATTTACAATCTTTAGCTTTTGTTTTAATCAATATCTTTATTATTATTTAATTTGTTTTTTTTGTTGTTTTCTTTTAACTTAATGCTAAAACTTTAAAATGCATAATTACGAAACCTTAAAATATTTTATTGTAAATATAGGATACACTAAATCATGATTATGTTTTGTTAAATTTTGGACACATCTATAGTTATATATGTTTTTATATGTGTAACTCTAGTGTGATTAATTTTGCTTATTATCTTAATATGAAAGGATAGATTGCAAAAAAAAAAATATTAATTATTATTAATTGAAAACGTGTGAATAGGTCGCATAAAAATAACTGTTTTAATGATAATTAATGAATGAACAATTTAGCTATTATTATATATCATGATTTAGAAATTTAAGCTCTTCAATTAAAAAATAAAGGGAAAAACTGTCATCACATTTTATTCGTACGAAAGGCTTATCGAGGTAATTATACACTTGTGTGGATTAAGTATATCGAGTAATAGGAATGATATCGTGCACATGGCCGCCGCGATTTCTCCAGATGGCCCACATTCGAATTACCCAATTCAGTCTACTCTCGTAGATATGGAGGATCTGTGCACAATTCATCAACAACCGACGCAAATGTTGCGAAAAAGAAAAAAAACATTATTGTGGAAAATTGTTCAAGCTCTATTAGGAAAGATGCTGATGAATGTCTGGACATGGGTTGGCTCATGTGGGACGTGTCAGTGCTGATTACAAGATATGTGTTGGCCACCAAATTTGACATCTCTGCAACTTTTTCCTGTTTCTTAAATTAAAGAAACCCTCATAAAAATGGAATCGGTTGCAGAGCTTCTAGGACATACCAAAAAGTTCATATAAAAAGTATTTCGTGTGACGATTGGCAAAGAAACTGGCTTAAGTATTCCTCCCAGGGCCAGGTTAAGCGTTGACGATCTTATACCCAGTTGGGGCACTTTGTTGCCCGCCGAATAAAGCGGAAGAGGTCACTCGGTTGGTATGGCAATTAAAACTCTCGGAATGCCTGCAGAATGCCTTTTAGTGTTCTGATCACCCACCTTTCCTTGGCTGAAACTTTCTGGTTGTGGTCTTTATCCTAAAGATGCTGGAAGAAGAAAGTCTGCGTGCTGCTGTTGCCTTGCGACAGGTCTGTTTTTATGCAAGGAAATAAATTGAGCGGACTGTACAGGCGAGCTGGTTTAAGGCATGATATTTCTTATGGATTTCGGGCTACCAACTCAGGAGCCTTGTCTTTTCTCGCCTTCTGGGGAAATGTTTGCAGCAGAAGGGATTAGTAGATAGCCCGAGGTCTTCAGCAAGCGGTTTATGGTTTGTGTATATTAAGAGAAATTGCCAACTGTGTGAGCCTTGCAAGCCACACGTGGGCGCTATTCTAACGTCAATCTGTTCAGTCAAGTGGATTTGATCCACTGTCAAATCTGTCTCACGTATATTATATCTGAGGGCTACTAGTTTGGATAATTGGATAATGACTAAGTATCTTTTGGGAGAAATTAAAATAATTTAATTAATTTTTGAACATACCTCTTTGACATACACACAAATAGTTGTTTAAAAATATTTTATAGTTGACAATTTGGGTTGAGCTCGTCATGCAGGCGCTACATATGTATGTCCATACCTACATAACTATTTACACACATGTGCACACATTTATTTGAGACATGGCCAAGTCTAAAGTGCCAGTGTGGAATAAACTATAACTGCATGTTTGCCTTGCAAAATTTATATGCTGCAGACAAACAAAATTTTATGGTCGTTCTTTATTTCATATGACAGACTGGCAGACCGACTGACTGTCACGTCCGTCTGTTGGATTGTTTGTTGTTTAGGCAGACCGTTAGTCGGCCATCATATAGAAACTTCTTTCTCAGTGTTTTTTTTTTGTTTTTCTGTCACAATTTTCCTACAACTATTCTTTCCTCCTGCCACTGCAGTTAACGTTGCAATTGGCATTTGTGGCAAGTCATAACCAAATATCATTTGTTTGCATTATTGATGTTTTAAATTGTATTGGTTTTATTCGAATTTCTGAAAACTCTTTCTCTTCTCATCATTTACTACGTAGTACATATTGTATATATGTTAAGGATTTTAGTTCAAGTCATGTCATAAGATTGTGACGACCACGACCCAGTATGACAATAATGGATTTGGCATGAGAATCTTAAGGAAATGTCGAAATATTGCAAGATTACAATTACAATTATCGTTCAAAATATGGTTTAATTGACAATTTAATTAGAAACTAATTAATTGAATTGCATAAACATATTATAGAAGAAGTAAACCCAGAGTATAAGGAGGAAAACTGAAATATGAACTCGTCTACAACTAGATTTAATTTTATTAATTACTTTGATTGATTTGAGTTATTTTTCATCTATCAAAAGCTGGTAAAACTTTGAATTCTTTTCAAACTTTATTATCTCTTTGTGTCAATATATATTTAAGATAATAAAATTAACGAATTTGAAGTATTTGCCTCAAGCCAGAGAATTGGCACCTTTTTTTACGACCGCAATCGGCATTTGTTTTTTGCATAACTTGGCAATATCTTGGATCGTTAATAATAATTTTTTTTTATAAAAAAAAGAGAAAAGTTTTGTTGTCTGCTTATCTTTTGAAATCCCCCTTTAAATGTCACCCCATTGAATTTATTTTTTTGCTAAAAGAAATCAATTGTGTCTAGATTGTTCATTATTTTTATAACTTTATTACTCATATCTGATATTTTAAAAATTTGAAGAATGCTGTTGACCATTTTCTTTAATTATATGTTATTTATTATCAATTTAATTTAAGCTAAAGTTTGCATGTTTGTTAATGGCAACAAAAAAACACAATTTGTTTGACATAAAAAAATTTGAAATGATAATAAGAATGGTTTTGCTTTTGTGTGAGGGTGGCCAAATTTTCTTCCTTGTGTGCTTGTACTGTTCTACAGGCAGTCTGTAGGCAGTCGGTTTTCAAATCCAGCCAAGTATATCTACAAATGTCTTACAACTGTATGAACTGCCAATTTTTGTCTTACAACGTTGTCAGAAAAGGCTTTCGAAGTCAATGGCAACGCAACCTTCTTCTTGCTGTCAGACCTCTGAAAATCGTGAGAACACTCGTTGCCATTTTTTTTTATTATTAACATACATAATTTGACAACATCAAATTATCTGAACTGACAATAGTTTTTTTTCAGATAATTTAACTGTCAAACAATTCTAATAATCGTCTTACTTTTGTTGCCAGCACACTGTAAGATCTTACATTATTGTAAATTGTGACACGTTTCAGTAGTTTTTCTATTCGTCTCCAGCCAACACCGGATCAAATCTTTCCACTCGTAATGATGAAAAAGCTATTGCTTTTAGCTGGATGATCATGATCTCTAAACATCGTAATATTTGCTGAAGCGACCTATAGATCTCTCCTATCTTGACCATAGGATCAATATCTTCTTTCTTAGCTATGAACACTCCAGATAGCATTTAGTGAAGAGAATGGAATAACATCGGAGCAAATACATTTTTTTTACTTTCTTCTTAATTATATTAGAGTAAATTTATTTTTCATCTTCCCTAAAAATAAGGTTTCTAATGAGGATTTTGCATATCTATACTTTTACAGTGATGTAGTTAAGTATGCTGCCAGAGCAATAGCTTGCTCTGTGCTCTATGAGATTGAACGCGATTAATGAAAGTCGTTTAGTTTTCAAATACGTATACAGTGAAAGCTCTCATAGGCGGACACCTTCCGTCGGCGAAGATTTTGTCCGCGAGGTGGAGATGTCCGGTTATTGGAACGAAATCAAAAAGAATTATATTTAAAATTTTATTTCATATTAAATATTTTAATTTTTATTAAACAAAAAAAGTTACAAATTAGGAAAAAAAATCTAATAAATTTTTTGTTTTAATTTTGCTTTATTTTCTTTAATAATTTTCTCCCCATAATAGCATTCTAAATATTTCAAGGGTTCAAATGCTGTGTAGTCTTCTTCCGCAAAACTTCACTAAACGTCCAACTTCTTCTAAGGCTACTTTATAAGAAGATATTTTGTTATGGTCATCTTCTACGATACGTATGTCATTATTTCCACTTCATCGACAGCAACTTCTATAACATCAGATTCTGCTAGAAGATTTTCATCAATAGTGGCGTACTCAATAGATTCTACATTTTGTCTACCCAATCTCGAAAGAATGGATAAAGGGATATCATCCTCTGCATCTAACTCTGCATTATCAAAATCTTTAATAAATGCTGCTTTACCAAAACAGTTTTTAATGGTTTCCGGTGTTACTTTTTCCCACGATTGTTTAATAAAATATAAAGCATCGAGAATATTTATGGTTTTTTTTTTGTAAGGTTTTCGCAGAATCATTAAATTCAATGCTTGACAAAAAATTTTTTATGATCACAGTTCCATAGTGGACCTTGAAGTTTTGAATAACACCCTGGTCTAATGGTTGGCAAACTGAAGTGGTATTGGGAGGCAAAAAAAACAATTAAATTTATATCTTTAGGATGGGAAGCTTTTGACATTTTTCCGTCAAACTGCTCTAACCACTCAGACATGAAATCGCGAGTCATCCAAGCCTTCTTGTTGTGTTTCCAAAATGCTGATCTTTGATGTTCACATTTTTAAATGCCCGCCGTCGAGCTGCTTTTCCAATCACCAATAGTTTTTCCTTTTCTCCTAACATATTTACGCCAAACAAAATGGTGAGCCTCTCCTTAGACAACTTTCCACCAAAACACTTTTCTGATTTAAATGCCATAGTTTTATCTGGTAAAGCACGGAAGAAAAGACCACTTTCATCAGCATTGTAAATGTCGCTTGGCTCATAACCAGATAATATAGACGAAAGTTTGTCCTTAAACTCTGTCACATCTAACTGATTTACGCTTGCAGCTTCTCCAGAAATGCACTTGAAATTGATGGAATGCCTCTTACGCCACTTGTGGAGCCATCCATCAGAAGTAATCGCACTTGAAATCATTTACTCTACATTTGTTCTAACATTTTTTCATGCTTTATTTTTTCAAGTATCCGCTTATTAGAATTTTTTGCAAAAAAAAGTGATTTTCTCATGTCGGCGACCGGCCATGGGAGCGTCCGTTTTAGGGAATGTATTTTGTTGAGGTTTATGAAATCGGTTCTGGAGATTTAAGAATTGCCCGTTTTAAAGAGATGTCCGCTTATAAGAGCTGTCCGCAAAAGGGAGCTTTTCACAGTAGTTAAAATTACCCTCTTTTGGAGTTGACAACTGGTCTTATTCACATAAGTCAACTTTTTGTGTAAATTAAGCAAAGGTCTGAAATATAAACAGTAACCTTTTCCCGCCAACCTGAAAAGTTGGCAGGATAAAAAATTGGCTTATGAAAAACCAGCACTAACTTAACGATTCATACATACATACATACATGTACATACATGTACATACATATGTACATCGAAGATGCGTAAGGTGTGTGTGGTACGTGATACTTGTTTAAACTATTCCACTGCCAACTGTAACAGCTTTAAACCTAAGAAATCTACATGTGTGCCTTGTCCAACTCCTCTATTTATATTATACAATAAATAAATTAAAAAAAAAAAGTTGCCAGCCCACTTGTGCCACACAATCAATCAATCTCTTTACGGACACTTTGAGCGCTCAAAAAATTTACGATTATTAAAAAAATTGCACCTCATTTCCGCCGCCACTACATCCAGTATGGCATCACCTTTAACCACCTTGTACTTGTTGGGGTTTTTGTTGTAAGATTTTCCAAAACTACAAACATGTCTGCGAGAATTCCAATGTGTCCATGACTTCAAGAGTTGTAATCCACAACTCAAATATAACTCTTTTTTTTTTTTTTTTATAATGTATTTCCATTAACTTCATGTCTGTCAAAATAAATAAAATAAAAAAATAAGAAACTTGAGGGTGAAAGAGAGTTTTAAATTGGATTTAATGATACAGCAAAGAAGAGGGCAAACAAAAAACGCAAAAAAATACTTCAATATCAATCCACAATTTATTTCCAAGTTGAACAGATGTTCGTTCGTTCTGCCTGTATAAAAAACTGCAAAAACCTACAAGAGGGAAAATCAAGAAAATACAATAAAAAAAAACTCATGATTTATTGGACGAAAATCAGGGTTCTGAACGCGCTGCGTTTTAAAACTTTTGGTGCCAAAAATTCTGTAGTGCGCATTCAACAAAACTTGTTTCAGTGTGAGAACAAAAAGGTCTTTGAACAACAAAATACTCCTGTTTCAAGCCATTTCATTCAAAAGTGCAATATTTTTACCATCAATTTTACCGACCACAATAACAACAACAAGTAAAACGATGATGTTGTAGATAAATTCTATTATATAAAGAAAAATATACATTTTATTATATGAAACTTGCTGTCCCTTTTCAGATTTTCATAGTAATAACTTTTGTAGTAAAAATAGCTAACGAGCTTTATTATTTCAAAGGGTATTTTTGTTTTATTTTATAACTTTAAGCTGGCAACACGTTTTTTAACTGCCGGTCAGCTGTCAAGGGATTTACGTTTAGTTGGGCTTGGCATTTCCCAATGAATGGACGATGCTGGTCAGAACGTTATGCTCAATGGTGGCCGCTATAGAGCCATGATTATTGACTTTTTCGTTCATAATATGGAGGAGCTGTAGTGTCACCAAGACGGCGCAACATGTCACCCAACTCGGGCCGCAGTTGATTTATTGAAGCAAACCCACAGTTTCACGTTGCGGGCCCGTGAATTGACCTCGAAACAAGAGAAGCAAATGGGGCATACCTCTTTAATATTGAATTGTGTTTTTTTTTTTTTTGTTATATTTTAGTACAAATGAAATTTAATTCCCTTTTTTTTTTTGTTATCTTCTTAATAAATCTATGTAACAAAAATAATATAAGTAAGTAAAAAAAATATGTCTTTTATAATTAAAGTGAGAAAAGTACAATTTTTCAAGCCATTTGCTACAATTTTAAAGAGCTGCTTTTTCGACTTATTTCTTTTCTCTCTCGTTTTTACTTTTGGTTGTGCTGTGGATTTTATTCACTCGTGAGTTGTTTTTCTGTGTGATGAAATTCTGAGTTCATGTCTGTCTGTCTGTATGTTGTTTGCTGTTTGCAGTAGTTTCGTGAGTGGCTGGCTATAAATTGGTATTGTGCCTGTATGTTCTGTTGGGGTGGCAGCATTAAAGTAATGTCAATAATCAACATTGTATGCCATGTTGCCATATTTCATATTGTTTCTTTATTTTTTTTTATTCTCTCTTCTTTTTCCTGCTTTTATGTGTACACAACAATCTTTGTGTGTTTGTTAGTACATGGTGGACAAAAAAAAAACAACAACAACAAAAAACAATGGTGTTTTTTTCTTTGCGCTACATGTGCTGCTGCACTTACAGTTGAATGTTTATATTTTGTTTGTTTTGGGATGAATGTGTGTTTGCAAGTCCACTGTGTGGAATATGGAAGTTTGTGTATTTTCGGGCATATTTATTAAATGATGTTTGGTGTTGTGCTGTTGTTTTTATTTTGATTTTCTTGAATAACATTTTTACTCATTCAGGCCGTACTTTTGTTTTGTTTTGTTCTGTTTTTTTTTTCTTTTACTTTTTCGATTGTCTTTATTTTCCTTTGCGCCTTTGACGTTGATTCGATGATTGCCGTTCTGGGATGAATATTTTTTCACGCCAACTATTAGATGGTTTTTAAATTGTTATTCGATTATTGTCGATTATTGGTTGGTGGCAGTTGGGTCCTCAAAACTACGTGCCACTAGCACTTTTACTATTTTACAGTGCAAATAAAATACTATTGATTTTGCTATTGTAGTCACTCATTGTATGTACATACATACATATGTACGTATTTATGTATGTCTAAAAGCTGGGGCGTATAGCCACCGTCTTGCGTCATTGGTTGTACTTTCCAACAGACTACTAAGTTAAAATACAGGTTTGGCTATGAGCTCTTGTCACATACACAGATGGACAAAAGTCACCGTCATTTGGTATCTAGAAGTTTATAACAGCTCCCATGCCCAGAAAATAATGGAATCGGAAAAAGTAGTATATTTAACAAAAACTATTATTTATATAAATTCTATTTCAGTTTAAAATTAAGGCTAATTCAAGCGTTATTTAAAAAAAAATGGCATATAACGATTGCTGTGTGTATTTTTGGTGGACAAAAGTCACCGTCATTTAATAAATTACTTCATCAATTAAAGGGCTAAAACTATTTTAGTATGGAGTATGTTTACCATTGTTTTTGATGGCAGCTTGCAAACGTTTCTGCATCGAATGAATCAATTTTTTGGTAATATCTGGGCTTATTTTCTGCCATTTTGGTAATGTGACGCTCCCGAATCCGCCGATCCAAATGGTCCCATAAATGCTATTGGATTCAGGTCGGGTTGACTATGGCGGAGTTTTCAGGGTAAGGGGAAGTTTGTACAAGACCCACAAGATCCATAAGCGAACTATTTCTGCGGTGTGCTTGGGGTCATTGTCATGTTGAAAGTAGTAGTCTGATTCAATGCCAAGCTTCTGAGCACTTTTCTGCAGATTTTCTTTAAGTATATTCAAATTAAGTACTTTGTCCATTATTTCATCTATAAAGACGAGCTCTCCAACACCAGCCGTCGACATGCATCCCCATACCATGACTCCAGCACCACCGTGTTTCACAGTTGACTGTATATCCTTCTCTGCTAATGCTTCGCCCGGCTTTCTCCACGTTAAAACATGTCCGTCCGATTTATATATACAAAATTTACTTTCATCAGGGAAGATAACTTTTTCCCAGAAATCTATTCCTCTGCTTAAATGCTCTTTTGCGAAGGAAAGACGCTTCGTTTGGTTGACGTTGCTGATCTGTGGCTTTTTTCTGCATACTCTAGCACTATAACCAGTGGAATTCAGTGCTCTGCGCACAGTACGTGGGTGAACAACTGTACCACTGCTTTCCTTTATCGCTGCAGCAATTTCTGACGGGGTTTCGGGCTCTTTTTTTTAAACTATTTTTATTATTTCACGCTTTTCGCGTACAGATAGTGCCGACTGTCGATCACTCCTCGGCAGATATTGGCACTCTGGTTCGTCTTTAAACCTTTTTATTATTGCAGTAATGGTGGTGGGTGGACGATTAACTAATAAAAATATCTCCCGAATGGTCTTGCTTTGGTTGTACGCATTTAAAATAATTTTTCTTTCTTCAATTGTGGTTTCTTTCCTTTCTTGATTCATTTTTAACAATCACGAGGCGTCGGTAAAATTTTTAATTAAGTACCGTTATAAAATGTGTACAGATCAGACTTAAAGCTACTATATTAAACGAACTCACTGATAAACGGAGCCAGAATGGCTTAAATTTTTGTTAAAATTACTTTAACAGGCAAGCCGAGCTGAACTGACGGTGACTTTTGTCCACCAAAAATACACACAGCAATCGTTATATGCCATTTTTTTTTAAATAACGCTTGAATTAGCCTTAATTTTAAACTGAAATAGAATTTATATAAATAATAGTTTTTGTTAAATATACTACTTTTTCCGATTCCATTATTTTCTGGGCATGGGAGCTGTTATAATCTTCTAGATACCAAATGACGGTGACTTTTGTCCATCTGTGTATGTAACTTGAGGGTTACACGATCCAGATTTACTTTTCAAGTTTTATAGTACATTCACACTGTTTTATGTACTAATTCACTCACACTTTTCAAAATTGAAACAAACTTGCTTTCAATTTCTCTTTCAATTTTGTGTTTCAGTTCGCCGGCCAGAAAACAGCTGATTACAATTTTAGTGAGCAAATTTTTCGTTGTTGTTTGCAAACATTTTACCCTCATATTGTTGTTGGGCCGTATTGTTTCTTTTATTATAACTATAATAATATTCCGTAAAAATTAAAAAAAAAGTACTCAATAAATACATATTTACATAAGTATGTATGTATGTATGTTTGTTATATGAGTTATACAGAAGCTATGAAGTTCGGTGGAACTTGACGACATCTTGTAAACAAATTGCTTTAAAATTGCGTGCAGCCAACAATTTTTGTGAATTTTGTCAATCAATATGTGTGATTTTTTTTTTCTTTTTTTAAATGAATTCTTTATTTACAATCTATCGATTTATGGACAATAAGTAAATTTGGTACAACAACCAGCATAACAGTAGCTGCTGCACTCCACTGAGTACAACAAGAATGACACAAACATTAATTTCGACATTTCATTATATAAAATGGCAAAATAAAAAAAAATAGTTCCTGAATGGCAAATCCAAAATATGAAGCCTTTTAAGACGCCTTGTTTCTTCTGAGTCATCAAGAAAAGACTATTGCTAATGGATTGTCATGATGACAATGTGCAAAATTTGAAAGCAAAACTTGATCACATGTAATGGCAGTGTAAAGTGCATCTCTTTCAACGCAAAATATAAAAGTTAAGCAATTTTAACGTATGTTAATACTTGTAATACTTTGACAGCTGTCAGTTAATTTTTTCTTTGTTTCGATTCAGATATTCGTTTAAAAAGTAAAGATTTTATATGCGTTTATAAAGTAATGATTGTGCCAACCTAATCCGTCGTGTGCCACGGCCTTATGTTTTATTATATTAGAGTAGAAATTAGAGATGATTTGCAGGTTGTTGATATGCATCAGAAGCATATCATCGCTGGGAGTTATCCATTACTCTTCTAAAACAAATAAACAACCAAAATTGTCGAACTTTTTTGTTTTTAGCCATATTAAAACCAACATTTTTTAACCCTTTTTAACCTGTTTTCTTCTTCTGTGTACGGAAGGTTTTCATACACATACATACATACATATTCCAGATTTCAGTTGCCCTATCACTTCGTAGCGCATCGATTTTAAAATTTTCAACACTTCATATTTTTTACTTTGTATTTATGTATGTATTTCTTCTTCATCTTGATCTTGTCTCTGACGCTCACATAATTATATTTAATTTACTCAAGTTTTATGTTTTTTTCTTTTTTTTTCTGCTCCATCATGATTTGGTTTTTGTTCATTATTGTTTGTTTTTATTGTTGTTGTTGTCTTAAGTCGGCTTTTCTTTTGTTTCGGTATGTATGCAATATTTTTTTTGTTGCTGTTCTTTCAAAAGGGTCTTTAGTTGTTTCTTGATATCTTTTTATTTTGTCTCCCTTTTGACCCCTTTTTCTATTTGGCCTTTTTCACTTCCCCTTTTTGTTTATAATAGAGTTCAAAATTCATTCGCTTAAGCTGTTTTTTGTGCGTATGTATGTTTGTATACTTTTAATTAACTTGTTATTGTTATAGTTGTTGTTGGTATTAATTGTTACATAAAGAGTTATACTCTTGCTGGCGTATTTTTTGTTTCTTACATTTTCAAGGTTAAAACAATTAATAAAAATGTTGATTTTTAAAGAAAGAAAAAAAAAAGAAAGAAAGAAAGAAAGAAAAGCGAAGCCACAAACACGTCCACATTCAATTGTTTCATTTTTCTTGTATAATTTAAGACGCAGCGATTCAAAATTCTTATTTATTTGTATCAGAAGTTTAAGGAGATTTTGTAGCGGCTTATGTTCGTGTACATTTTTGTTCTACATACATCAGTTTTGGCCACACCATAATTTTATTTTGCTGCATAGCCAGGAATGAATAACAGTGGATTAGAACGGCTCTGTGCACTGTGACCATTGTTGATCTATAGTGCTTCCGCTTCTCTTTAGGGACTTAATACGTCAAGCAAGTAACCGGATCAGCTCCTTCAATGGGAGTCGCAGCAAGTCCTGTTCATGAAGCATACCCGCATATACATACATATGAGTACGAAGTGGTCTGCATCTGCTGTATGCCAGTAGCAAGCGGTTGGCAATTAAGTATTCCACCGACTGCTACTCCGAAATGATCCATTTTGTATGATTGTAGCGCGTAAATGCGTCAGAACTTTAACGCTGGCATGGGTTAGGTTGTGCTGTACGCAGCCCTGCAACTTAAAAAACATTTGAATGGAAAAATTCCAAAACAAAGCAAAATAGATCCTGCACAATGAACAATTTGGCATAAGTTTGTGACGTTCTGTCGAAACTACAACAACAAACAACTACGTCGCAAATCATCTAATTCAGGTTCAATAGAATTTAACAATTATCGATCGTGATCAGCTAATGCAGCTCTCAAAGAAATAGGCACCACTGACTCTGCCAACCCCAAAACTCCCTACAAATAGTAACTTTTCAGCCGAATGCTCTGTGGCATCTCACGAGGACAAATATCATTTAAAATTTTGTTACAGAACTTATACATCAGGAACCACTTCTATTCATTCCTGAAGATAATTTTTGTGATGAAAGTTGTGGTCAGTGCGCCACTTACGCCTGCCGAGTCAGTTGAACATTAAGGGGTTGCTAGTCCAAATCACGGCGCAAATTGCCTCAATTAATGGTCTGCCAAAGACGAAGTTCTTATGAGCGACGCGGTGTACACTGTCATTGCCGAAGATTTTGCCACACACTCGCATTGACGCGAAAACATCACTTTTAGCACTTCGTATTTGTTTATTGAACCGATGCGTCTTAGAATTTCACTAACGCACCACGTTTCAAAAAGTACTCTTGATATGACAATTATTGGCAACCCTGAAATGGGGAACCGCCGGAGATTTTTAATTTTCCTGTGTTGTTGAATGCTGCATCCGTAGTTGGCCAATTGTCAAACCAGATTCAATATTATGACCGCTATCAGCTCCTAAACTTTACGCTGTTTGTATATGTAAGTAGCAATTTTGACGTGAAAAGTTTTTTCATCCCAAAAATACCCTCATTTTACTTTCAATGCGCCCATAAAAGTATTTTTGGGCCGAAACTTGCTAAATTTGTGTATCCAAAAAATTCCAGTTGTACAAAAACAACAAAAGCACAAGGGCTCCATTTTCTTGAAAATCAATTCCCATTAACAAATCTCATCTTGTTTTTTTTTGTTGCTTCTTCATCGCCTTTTCCTTTCCACGTGTGTAGGCGTTTCAATCGTAAAACAAACAATTGTTGAATGCCTTGTTTTTGTTCGCTTTGTGGAAACTGAAGTCCACATCCACCGACTAACTTTAACAAAAATTATACACTGTGTAAACAATTTTGTTTTCCTACTGCAAGACTAGAAATTTCCTGCCAAAATCAATAAAACTTAATCAATGACGTCCCACATCAAAGAAAATCGAACATTAAAAAGTTGATTCTCTCTTCCAATTAATATTTAACACAATTCTAGTGTAAACAAATAAATCAATTTATTATTTATAGACAGATAAAGGAAAATATAGTGAAATTAATTTTAGTTGAAACAAAGATATTTGGAAATTCTAAAGTGAAAAATACTTAAAAATTAAATTATTAAATTCAAAAGCTAAATCATTAAAAGCAACTTTTTTTTCTAAAGTTTTCATTTAATCTTTGTTTTTTCCTTCTTTTTTTGCAGGTATGTCTTATTTGTGTGATAGCTTTTACTTTGTACTAAACACCAGGTAAAAATATATATAATAAAAATATCCTTAAATCTGAAAGCAAAAATATCTGCCACCCTCTCGTATTTTAAGGTCCTGAAACTGAAAGTTATGGAAGTTCAATGAGGTTGATTCTTCCACTATATTCTAGGTTACTAGATCAGTATTTAAAACTGTTTCAAGAATGCGGGAGGTGGCTTTAAAATGCATCTTTACGCAATAACTGCGATCCCGTAATCCCAAATGTGAAACTATTTTTATGGGCAAACACAGATGGGATCATTTGTCGAACTTGGAAGTTCTAAAATCTAACGTTTCTGACGTGTTTAGAAATATTTTTTCCAGGATAAATGAATCGAGAAAATCTTTCCGAACATACTTAAAAGAAACGTTACCATTTTAGAAACGTCCAGAAGCCATTTTAGAAATATTACTGCGGTTATAAGAAATATGTGCGCGATATTGCCGGACATGCCTTAAGCCTAGATATACTTACCTTTTAACAATTTCTGTGGCACTTACCCTGATAAGGTAGAGGCAATGGCACAATAGTTCAATGTATTCTATTTGCCAAAAAACCCTTGAAATCAGAAGTAGGGGTTTACAAACTTTGTCAGTGTTGCCAGCAGACATTTAGTCTAATTGGTTGTCTTTTATTGAGTTTGTTCTTTTCAAACGCCTTGGAGGGATATAGGGATGAATAAGAGGATAGAATTGTTTTGATCGAAATTGATGCTACCATCGCGGTTAACGTTCCGAACGATTCGTCCATCTTCAGCGATTTCAGACCATTTCAAGTAAAATGGTTAAATTTTGAACCCAAACAATTCGCATGTAATGGCAGGAGGAGGACACCAGGATTCCGAAAACACTGTGGTGTGAATTAATAAATTTTTCTCTTTTGTAAAAGATTTTGTTTCATAAAAGCCGAACACTCATAGTCTTATTATATAATCTCGATCTCTCTCTCTCTCTCTCTGTGTCTTCTGAACGTTTTTTAATATTTAAATAATTTATTCACAAATATTTCTAATATCCGCTTTACCTTTAAATTAAATACCCAACATACATTTTGTGTGTGTGTGTGTGTGTGCAAATGGTTGCATTGTTGTTTTCTCATTCTCATTCTTCTTCTTTAACTTTTTTTGTTTTTTATTTATGGTTATTTCCGTAATTATGATGTAAATATTAAATAAAATAAAGTACAAAAGAAAAACAAAATCATTTAAGTATAAAAGAATGTTGGGTATGGAAGCGTGTGTCGGCTTTTGAGTGAAGTGTACGCCTACCCAGCAAACAATTTTTCACGAATTCTTATTAGATTTTGTGACGAAATTGGTTGTATTGGTCCTTCGAATCTTGTCAAATTCTCAATATATGTGACAGAAAAAAATTTTAAGCTAAATTTCCGGGCGAATATGTGACAGAAAGAAGTTCAGTTTATGCTGAAGAATGTTTAGAAAAAAATAACAGCAAATTTAATAAAAAGGTAGAAGATGTAAAAACAAACGTACTATTTTCAAAGTCGTTTAATAAAATATTTGTAGATTATCTAACTGCAGGTTAATCCTCTTGGAATACAATATGAAATTTAAATATTTCCTATATTCTCGATTCATTTCATATCACTTTATGTAATTGAATTATACAAATTGGAAAAGTGATATAAAGAAATTTGATAATTTTATATGCGAGCTCTCACATCTACTAGTTACTGCACAATAGGAGATCTTTTTTGCCTGCCAATCAGGCTTACAGCAATATTTTTCCGCCATTTATAGATTATAACCTTAAAATATTTAGTTACTTTCATAGATATTAAAAGCAACGAATTTGTTTTAAACTATTATATAAATGAAAGATACTTTATAAATAGATTGAAATAGTTTTCGGGAAAATTGATGAAGAACTTACCAAAAGTCCTATAACCAATTAAGCGGTAACATTAATATTAAATTGGCTTTCAATTGCATTATTTAAGTTCTAAATTCAAATTGTTAATGTCGACTGGATTATTGCAGATGTACTGAAGGTATAAGATGGGAAGACATGGAATACACATACATTTATGTATATAACAATTTCTAAGTACTTATATGATTGAAAGAGTTAATCGTTTTGACTGGTGAAGAAAATTATTAATTCAAAATGTTTTTTTAAATTTATGTTTTATTAACGAACATGTAATTTATATAGATTTTTATTAAGATTTTGTAAAACATTAATAATAACTGTTCTCTTATATAATATTTATATATTTAATAGTTCATATGTATGTCAAATCGATTAACGCTTTTAAGAAAAATGTTGAAACAAATTTAGAAAGTAGTAGTTTTATATTGCTGGAACATTAAATTATCTAAGGACATGTGCACATACATACATACATACATAACTATTGTACAAATCACGATGTTTATGCCAGTATGAAATTAATTAGTTTGGCTTCTGCAATAAATTATTTCTTATTCAATGACTAAAAACATTATGTCATTTCGGGTTGGCAATTTTTATCTATAAAGTTTTGTATTATGAATAGTCTATCTCCAGTATTTTGAGTTTAAAATTTCGAAAAATTCAGAAACTGGAGTTAATCGTTAAAGAGCACCCAAAAGGCACAGTAATATGAAATGCATGCAGATTGTATGTATTTTTAATAACAATATTTAATTTTGAATTATTAAAATTATGTTATTAAACGAAAATATTTGTTTGCTCTTGAGAGACAGCACGTATTAGACGTACATAATTGTTTGCTGGGTACATTAACGAATGCGAATGAAGTATGCAGGCATGTGTATGTGTGTGTTTGTGTGTTTGTGTGCTTGTTTTACAGTTTCATTCATTCATAAACACACTCCCATCCATACATACATACATTCATACATACTTGACTTGTACTTTGGCATGTTAAAGAAAGTTTTTGTTGTTTGTTTTGCGTAATGAATGCCAATCAAATAATTTTCGCTAACAATTTTTTCTTTACTGTTTTCATTGTTGTTTGATCTTCTATTGTACATATATTAAAGTTTTTTGCTATATAAACTCTTATGGCATATGGCCACTACGAACCAAATCCATTACAGGGATGCCACATGAATGACCAGAATTACAAATTTCGTGGTATGTTGTATGTGAGAATGTTCAACGACTCAAATTGGAAATGCCGTCCATGGTTGCAAGAAAACAGGAAAAAAATAAAAACATTTTCGTGATTTCGACCAAAAATTCACATTTACACATACAAATTTTTCAATAAACTTTTTTTTTATAAAATTGAAAATTCATCTACTAAATTTCCCGTTCATTGTTGGCGGATTTTATAGATACTATATAACGAGAGCACAGCAATTGCACAAATTAGTGGCCATGAGCAAAAACTGAACTGCAATCCGAATTCGGTACCGGCATCACATGTTTAGTGATGCTCTCACAAGACAACAACAAAGTCAACTTAAAAATAATTAGGCAGCTGTTTTTTTTTGTTTTTCTGTTGACGGATTTCGAAGTTAATTATGGAAATAAAATGCCTTGTAGCCGAGAAGAAGGGAAAGCGATTTGCTAAATTATTCCCTTTTCTATCTTAGCTTCGCTTCCAATCTCCTTTCCTTTCCTTTCCTTTACAAGTCGTTTTATCAGTTATTTTTAGAACTGGCGAATGAATACATGTGCCCACCACAAAACAGTCAAGACAAAGTTTTTCAAAACAAATATTGTTTGGCATAAAACTTAACAGTACAGCAAAAAATACGTAAATGCTATTTAAGATGGCGTTGTGTGACACTTTTTCACCGCCATTAAACTGTAAAGCAATTTTTCTTTCCTCCCAAGTTTCATTTTGTTGCCGGTCTTTACATCCCTGGAGATATGCAACAAATAAATCAATCACATGTGGTTTTCTCGTCGTATTTTTTGTGAGCAAAAGTGCATTTCTGTATGTCTGGCTGCATATTTGCTTATTGTGGAAATAAATCTGCATAAATAGCAATAAAATTAACAACAAAAATACAAGGAGAAGAAAAAAACCAAATGATGACTAAGAACACCCACCAAGCAAAAGGGTGACTCATATGAAGACATGTGCATTGGAATTTTGTACGGTTGGAGATTCAAGTCACGGCACCGAAATGTCGCCGATTTCTTGTACATAGTGATGGCCCTATTCTCGGCAGACTTTGGGTTTCGTTGTCCTCTGGTTTTATGTTTATTACTTATCAAAGCAACTACGCAGCGAATAGTTCTCTCGGTGGTAGCACGATTGTGCCACCATTTGAACATTCAATTTGATAAAACAATATGTGCGTGTTATTGAACCCCGGGCTGATCACTTATTGTGGAACTTATTTTTGTCATGCGCAGCCCTACAGACATGTTTTTAAAACATTTTTAAAATGCTCAGCTTAGAACAAACAAATTTTATGGAATAATTATTCCTGAAAATGTCTGATTTCGGCAATGGAGTAACACTGGATTCAAGTCGGGTTTTTCCTATATGTTTTCAAGTTTAATTGTGTTTTTGTTTTGGCCAGTACCACAAAATCACATGACGTTCAAGGTCACGTATGATACAAAAACAAATTTTCCTTTGTTCATAAGCATTTCAAGCAGTTGCATTCGTGTTTGTTGGGTTACGAGTGTTGAGCAGTTTGTCTAAAGTTTCATATTTACAACCACAACTACAGCGGCTTTTTGCTTACTTTTATGAAAATATGTTGAGGTAGTTGTAGTTGTTGTTGATGTTTATTTATATTTTTTATGGTTAAAAGTCTATGAAAATGATTGTTTGTTGTTGTAGGTAAAGTACACAACTTTTTGTTTTCATCTTTTTTTTTTTTTTTTTTTTTTTGAACACAATTTATTAATTTTGTTTTCCTGCTTTCGATGTTTTATTGGGAAAAACTGTGTTTGTTGTTTGATGTATTGTATGTGTGTACCTTCTTCTTAAAATTAAAATCAATAAACGTACATTCATATGTACACACATATGAAGGTGTAATAAAACAAAAAGAAAACAGAAATGTTGAACCAAAAGAAGAGAAAAATCAACCATCACTGAAGAAAGTTGAACGAACTTTAAAATCAGGCGTATATTTTTGTAATTTTATTATACATTTATATATTTTAATTAAAACAAAGAAAATGCAAATTTTAATAACTTGTGGAATCTTTATCTATGATTTCAAAACAATTTATTTAGTATTTTAAAGTAATTTCAAACTCTGAGCGAAATGTGACATTTCTTGGATATGATCTAGAAGTGGGTTATGCCCCTCTAGTCATATGGTTTTGGGATGCACGTAGTGCCATATACTGTGATCAAAATTTTATTTCATCGCAGAATTATCAACTTACCTACCCTCGTACAATTACCAGCTGTTGTTAAAGTGGAACAAATAGCTGGTGATAAGTTAAATTTTTCATATTGAATTGAATTTTCATATACAATTTTATTTTATCGCAGAATTATCAACTTACCTACCCTCGTAAAATTACCAGCTTTTACAAAAGTGGAACAAATAGCTGGTGATAAATTAAATTTTTCATATTGAATTGAATTTTCATATACAATTTTATTTTATCGCAGAATTATCAACTTACCTACCCTCGTACAATTACCAGCTGTTGTTAAAGTGGAACAAATAGGCTGGTGATAAATGCCGCTTAATTTGTTAACTTCTTATTAATAGTTTTTTGCTTTAAAATCAACAATCATTAAACAAGATTTAACGGAAATTGCGGGCGTTTGTTTTGCTATTTTTTTTTTTGCTTCAATTTGCCAGGCGTCTCTATGATTTCATGTCAATCTTTCAGTCTACTCTTTTTACGTGTGTGTGTGGGCATTTTTTGTTTTGTGCAAAATTACATACATACATAAATATTTGTATAGTTCAATTGATTTAATGAAACAGCAACCGACAGCAAAATGTCTACAAATTCCCCTTCAGATCAGATGATGCCGCTCAGCCAGCGATTCAGTTTAATTTGTTCAACGAAATTGTGCGATAATCTTTGACATTCGTGGTGGGGTATTGTTGTTTAAAATGATTAATTTATAAAATATTTCAAGCCAATTTTATTTTCAACAAACTCATTATATGGAAATGCACTGAATGACAACAATCTTCTGTTTTCCCCTGCCTTTAATCTTGCAATAAATGATAAAAATGATTTAAGTGAAACGCATTTAAAAAATATTTTTCTATTTCTGGAATATTCTGTTGACCTCCAACTTTTGCCGCCGGTTGTGCAAAGCGAATAAAATAAAGGACTTAAAAAATTTTTGATAAGATTCTCGGGGTCAGGGGGAAATACGAAAATGGAAAAATTCAAATTTGTTCAAGCAGTTCCAAGAAATGAAACTATAAAATGAATGTTAATGGAATTTATAGCTAAACAAGTTTTCTACACTGAGAAAATATGAGGGCAAAGCTTTTTTTTTATTTAAATTATTTTTTTCCTTCGTATGTGGTATACGAATAAAAATAGACTCTTTCAATAGGGATTTCTGATGTCAGCCCCAGTGTAAAAATTACAGCTGTTAAACGAGCTGCCAATTAATAAGCCGGATTTGTCAAATCGCACCGGACAGTTAAAAACACACAAAACTAAATGGGATCAATTGATAAGTAGGGGTCTTTCGCATTGGCCGAGCAATGTTGGCATGATCGCCCTATCGACAGGTCCATTTGCAGTTTCGTGGATAAATTCAAGTACACTGGCTCCGAACGTAGTGATGGCATGTTTCACAAACACTTCTGGCATCCCTGATCAAGACAAATAAGCTACTCATTGCATTGCACGTCCGTCCTGTATGCATAACAGGGCTAAAATAAATATGTATGTATGTTGGCTGGTAATAACATTTAAGATGAAATTAATATTAGGGTGAGATCGCCGGATTCATAAAAACAGTGTAGCTCATTTAATTACCTCACACTTAAATGCCTGTCACGTTTATTTACAATACCTTGAGTTTAATGTCTGGATGGTTGATTTTTCTCTTTTTCTATACCCAACTCCACGTAACGCAAATGTAACGCATAATGCTTTGGATAATTGCCTAGAAAAAAAGCTAAAGCTTTGACATGCAATTTCTCCTGCATTTTCTTCGTCCAATTAACCCCGACTACTTTATATCAATAACAATATTATGTAATAGATTCTGGGCCTGAATGTTTGTAAAGACTGTAGAACGTTTCCTCTAATTACACATAAACATAATACATTCATTTAATTACCTTAGTGAGGCAATTAAGTGCTGTGGCCCTTGTTGTATGATGCAATTATCGTGCACTTTTCGTTGACGATTGCTAAAGTCTTTAATGAGAATACATTTCGGGGTTAAGTACAAAAATATTTTGGCAATTGTTAAATGTTTCTTAAAAATTATTATTTGCTTTCAACCAATTAAATTATGACCACCCTAATTGAGCCGCCTCCTGTTATCGTACTGGTCATTTTAGGGGGTTATAAATCACAACATTTGCAACAACATGCCCGGACAAGCCTTCTTTCTTACCTCATGGTTGCAACATTTTACTTACGACATGTCCGTCAACTCTAAATGGAGTTGTTGTGAAGACGATTTGTGCGTATGTGTTGAACAAGAAAAAGCAGCGTTAAATTAAAATGCCCTTAAGCAACCACCAGCCATCCATCAGGCTTGAAGCTTAACCACAATCGACATGTTATTGAAAAAAAGCTCAAAATGACAAACTGATAATAAAGTTGTTTTTTGCTTCATGCTGGCGGTTAATGGCAAAAGGAAGTTGTAAAATTAAAAACAAATGTATGTATATGTGTACATATATAAATTTTTTTATTATTACCAGCACCAAAAACGCTCATACTTGAATACATTTGGCTTATACATTTACCTGACCTGTTTTGGCCAATATTAAAAAAAAAAAAAATAAAAAAATGGCTAAAAGAAAAAATAAATTTAAAGACACAAATAAACGCTGAAACATTTAACCAACAACAGCAACAGCAACAGCAACAGTAACACAATATTTGCATTTTATAACTAAAAATTAAAATCCATTGACGCTTAAGTAATTTGAAATTTATATGAGTTTTGTGTTGTTATTTTCTCTTTTTGTTAATACAATTTTCCTACAAAACTTTCACAACCAAGAAAAAACGAAAAGAACCCAAATCAAATTCTGATATAAAACCCGTAAATAGTTCACTTCCTCTGTTCTTCCCTCCTGCAAAACGAGTGTATTTCCACAGCTAAATTTTCGGTTTTTCCTTCTTTTTTTTTCGATTTGTTGTTGAAATTTCCCGGTGAATCGTTTTTCGTTTTGTTTGTGTCAGTTTATATTTTTGTGCAAAACAATGTGAAACGTGACTACAAATACACAAAATCCGAACTCGTTTCTAACTACATACATACATACATATATGAGCTGCGCTACCTATCGAAAAAATACCTCATGCAACAATAATAATCTTCATCGTCAATCCATTGAGCATACTTTGAATCCCTTGTGGGTTAAAGGGAAAAAAGTTGAAATAATAGAAAAAAGTGATAACAAAAAATGCAACTGACATCCGTTGAAGTTTGTCGCAGAGGCGAGCACTTAATGTGGGGGCGTTACTACAGAGTCGACAAAAAACTGTATTAACGAAATCCCTTCATGTTCATATTCGATTTCTTCCATTCCAGTTAATCAATTGAAAACATGTGACTTCAAATGATTAAATTTAAGCTATTCGATTAAAATTATTCGATTAAAATTATTCGATTAAATTTAATCGCTGAACATTGTTCGAATAATATGAATTGTTCATGAAATTCGCTTTAAAAATTGATGTTACTTGTTAAAAAAATGAAGAAAAACATTTGTTAATTAAGAGAAAATTTTAAAATATTTTTTTAACCACTTAAAATTATTCGTCTAAAAAATGTTTCTTTTGCATTAAATTTCAGTTAAAAAAAATTAATATACATATATATTTTTTTTTGCCCGCAAACAAACTATAGTCGCCAAAAAAAAAATTATTCGCTTAAAATTAATCGAATAATGAATGAATGACATTATTTGCGTAAAAAAATATGAAACAAATTAAAAAAACACGCATTCTTTCAAGGTAGGTTTACAGAGTTGGAACAAAATATAGGAATTAATTCGATATTAATCGATTAAATATTTGACTTAAACCAAACATTTGATTATTAGAAATTTTTATCGATTTTTTTTAACAAATAAAGCTAGAAAAATGTAAGAAGATGCTTTTGATTATATGCGGATGAAATTAGCAGATTACGAAAAGATAATTGAATAAAGTTATTCGAATAAGTTAACAATAAGTTTCGATTAAGTTGTGCTGATATCAGAAAATATGATCAGTAAGTTTTGCATTATTATATAATCGATTTGAAACATTCGTTTATTCGATTATTCGAATAGCATAAATGTATCCAATAAAATTTTATCATTCGTTTATTCGATTATTCGAATAGCATAAATGTATCCAATAAAATTTTATCAAATACGATTTAATTCGAATTAAAAATCGTTTGCAAATTAAGAACTTTCTAATAATAATTTTGTTTTCCTACTCTTTTCAACCGCTTCTGTTCAGTTTCGTATTGACGAAATAAATATGAATAAAATTTGCCAAGAACAACAATAGCTACAACAAAAACGATTGTGGCAGTTAACCCAAAACGATTCTTATTGTTTTTGTTGGTGGCGTTGCAAATAAACAAAATTCATGGTTGGTTTTTTTTCACCTCTTCGACAGGAAATCGAAATGTAAACAACAGTTTAGGAAACAAAAAAAAAAATTTCTTTTTTTCTATTAAATAACGAAGAAAAAAAGGTCGTTAGTGGGTGAGTGGCGGTAAACCTTCAAGTGGAAACAGGGCCAACAAATTTTCAAAATTTCAGTCAATCAATGGAATGTTTTCTTCTTCTTTTTTTCCACTAGAAAACACTTCAAGAGATTTTTTTTTTCAAATAAAAATTTACTGGCTAAACCCCCGTGTTTTGATGCGGATAAATTAAGATTTTTTTGTTTAATTCATGGCTTTAATTCCTATAAGTTTTTGTTAGAAAATCGAGCAAAATTTTTGTTTGTTGTGTTTCTCGATTTCCAAATAATTTTAATCTCTATTAAATTTTATGTTTTACAAAGATTTTCCAGAATTAAAATTATCCAGCCGAAGGATTTTTTATTAATTCTTTTTTTCAGATGTGTTGCCAATCATTTCATCACGACAATTTCATAGATTTAAGAAAATAATAAACAAAATATTGTGAAAAACGGCGGCTGTTTTTCCGGAATCGGAAAATTTAACCCCAAAGTTTTGTCGCATAATATTAACTGAGATATTTGTGAACGACACATGGACTTGGTGCAATAAAGTGCTTAAAACGTCTCCGAATCGGTTTGTTGCCGCCCTTTCAAATGACGGCGATCATTAAACTTCGTTTTCGTGAGACAGGCAGAGTTATTTCTCTATAATTTAAAAAAAAGTTTGAAAAAAAATAAACGCAGCAAACAACAGCTTTTAGTTGAATATTGTTAAATATACTGAGAGAATTTTTTTTTATTTTCGAATTTTTATGGGGAGTTTTTATTTTTCTACCGAAAAATCATCTTTAGCGATATGAGGCTAAATCATCGAAGAGAACTGTTGAAATTAAGAAGATCCAGCCACATGAGATTCGCAAGCGTCCCAATTTATTCCGAAAGCATGTCGGTTTGATATGGATTTCTTTGAGATGATTGTCACATATTTTAGGCCAGATATGGACGCAAACTAGTCAACAGGTCGTTGAAATTCGCGAGACAGCTCATGCCATTTTGGGCAATCTGCCTAAACGATGGACTTCTCATGTAGAGAGGATATAAAGGGGCCAACTAGGTCGTGCAGTTGGATCACCTTGTGTGGGGTTTTCAGTTTTTAAGTAGCAGGTTTTGGGCGCATAAGCCGCACACTACAGCAGCAGACTTAAAAGCCTGGCTTGGACAGGACAACTGCTTTATTTAACTCAAGCATGTTAAACAGCGGAAGTTATTAAATATAGATAAAAATTTATTTAAATTGCCATCGAATACGCCCCTTTAATGAATACAGAATTTCGCTCCCCAGAGACTTTATTTTATTTAAATTGAAAAATGAGCAGCCTTTAATCAGATACGGTGTATGGCATAGAAAACTGTCCTGTCTTGAAACAGCTGCGTCCAAATTTCGCTCAATGATCCCTGCATTTGTGTTTGCATTATTCAAGGGGGCCTTTGGTAGATAATTCCCCATCTCTGACACGGAAATTCTATTAGCATTTAAAAATTGTTGCAATGTTTGCATGTAGCAAAAGTTCAGGCGGAAAAAAGCAAAATTGTACATTTTGCATATTCCAAAGTATTGCGGAAAAACTAAATGTGAGTTGATGGAGTTGTTTGTTTCTTGTTCCTGTTGTTGTTGTTGTTCTTGTTGTGCATAAAAAGAAAGAAATATATGTAAACCACGTACAGAAGATACTTGTACGCGTTCCAGGGAACCATGAAAAAAACAATTTGCACTACAATGATTTGCAAAATGTTGGAACGTACAAAAACGTCGTGTGTGCTCTCATCAACGAGAAACAGTCAAGCCAACCAACCAACAGCAACTGTTTATTTGCACACACACGCACACACATGCGCAGTTACACACAACTGCACCTTTGAACTGTTGAAATGTTCTCGTATGAGCCGCCACAACCGATACAACCACGTCTTTTAAGTTTTCCAATGTATTGAGTCCAACCGGCAGATAAGTGTTAAAGGGTGGATTGGATGCAAGTGAAAATGCTCCAACTTGTGTGAATTTGTGTGTGTGCGATGGAGTCTGTGAAAAATGTTCGCATCGAAAAACAAGAATAAATTTGTTGCATCCAGTTGTTGCTGTTGCTGTTGCTGTTGCTATTTTTTTCTTTTCGTTTTATAAAGTTTAAAAGGTGCAAATATTTTGTAGCGATTTAGCTGAGTTTTGTTTGTTTCTGTTTGTTTCGGTGGCACATACTCACTGGTCTCCCCTACTCGTACACGCACTCGTACTTGGTGGTTCAACTTAAAGTTCAGTCTATGCTGCTGGTTGGTTCAGCTGTGTGTGGCAGGAGGTTGTGCAATTTTTCACACCTCATAAATATTGAATCAAACAACAATGAAGAGTAAAGAGTCTCTAGCAGGAATTCATAATGCCTTTTAATATTAAAATGTTTAAGAAATATTTATTTTGGCGTTGTTTTTGGTTTGTTCTTTGCTTCTTCTATTAAAAGCTGTTGCATATAAACATTTCCAGTAAATCCAGGACTCTGTCAACATTGTACTATGTTTTCGTTAAAGCTTTCGCCAAAACATGGTGAATTGTTCAAAGTTTGCCTTAAAATAATTAATGCAAAACTTCACTAAGTCTGGCAGCACTTTGGCTGAATTATTTAAAATATATATGTATATACATATATAAAATTTACCGGGTTTATTGTGATTGTATGCCGCACTGCTGAAGTGAAAAGTTTCCTTTAACTTTGGCAAAATTGTGCAGTTTATAAAATTAGTTATTTAAGTTTTTAGATCAAAAGCTTTTAAGGCATGTTGATTTTAAAGCTTGGCAAACTTGTTTTGTTACTTGGGCAAATTAAAAAAGTTAAGGCATAAGTTTCGGGCAGCTAAAGAGTTGTAAAATTGGTCTATTGTAATCTGCTCCATTGATTGAACCATCAACAAGAAAAACAAACAATATCTTTTCATTTTGATTGAAAACCCAGTTTCAAAAGTTTTTATATACAAGGTGGTGCAAAAATAACCTTCCGATGTTTTTTGGCTGTAATTTAAAATAAAAATATGAAAAACTTTGATTCTTCTTGTGGATTATTTTTATTTGGTCTTTTAATTTTTTTTTTACATCAAGTCGAGAATATGATGTCATGTAAATGGCCGCCGCCACAGTTGATTGTCATTTGAGCCCTTTTTATGGCATTTTCCATCAGTTTGTCCAAAACTTCCGGCGATAAGTCCTCACATTCGGACAGACGGATATTGTCTTTAAGAGCTGCAAGAGTCTGAGGCTTGTTGACATAAACCCGCGACTTCAAAAAGCCCCACAAAAAGAAGTCTGGAGCGGTCAAATCAGGCGATCTTGCTGGCCAGTGCAGATCGTCAAAACGGCAGATTAGGCGCCCGGGAAATGCATCCTTCAGCATATCGGTTGTGGCACGTGCAGTGTGTGCCGTTGCACCGTCCTGTTGGAACCACATGTTTTCCCATCCCAATTTATCAAGTTGCGGCAAAAAGAACTCGTTGATCATTGTTCTGTAGCGCTAACCATTCACAGTAACCGTTTGGCCCGCGACGTCTTCGAAGAAAAAAGGTCCGATGACTCCTCCAGCGAAAACAGCAGACCATACAGTGACTTTGAGCGGGTGTAATGGCTCTTCGTGGGTTACACGTGAGTGTTCAGTGCCCCAGAAGCGTAAATTTTGCTTATTTACGTACCCGCTAAGATGGAAATGGGCCTCATCACTCATGATTATTTTTGATGAAAAATCATCTTCGTGTTGGTGGTGATTAAGGATGGCTTGAGCGTATGTTAGACGCGATTGGCGGTCAGCAGCTAACAGCTGATGCACCGTCTGGACTTTGTACGGAAACATCTTGAAATCTTGTACCAAAATTCGCTGTAAAGACCGTCGACTGACACCCATTTGCGTGGCACGTCGTCTGGTCGATGTCGACGTCGCTTCCATGACATCCTCAGCTACAGCAGCAATATTCTCTGCAGAACGGCTACTCCGGGGTCTGCCACGCCTGCCAGCATCTCGTGTTGTGCCAGTCTCTTCGAGGCGAGCGGCTAAACGTCGCAGTGTTTCACCAGTAGGCGTTGGACGGCTGGGAAATCTGCGACGAAATTCACGTTGTGCCAAAGTCACCGACCGATTATTGGTCAAATAAATAGTCACCAATATTCCGCGTTCTCCAGCAGTGTAGCGTAACATTGTTTATTGACGTGTATTTCGCATGTGTTTATTACACAAATGTCAAAACAGAACTGACATTAGGGGTCAATCGCAAAATTTATAGCATTTTCTGACAAGAAGATTACTTTTGCGCCACCTTGTAGTTAAAAAAAAAGTAATTTTAGGTAACCTCTGCCATATGCTTGGATTAATATAATTTAAAAAAGTGGGCGTGGTTGAACAAAAGTAGTTTATAATTCATTGCAGAGTCCCAGTTAAACGTGGCGAAAATTTCTGTTATATTATTATATACACATATATAAGAGTAGATATAGATTGGGGCTTCCAAGTTTTATTTAGTTTTAAAATTATTGGTTACAGCAAGTTTTTTTTTAGTTTTTCGCAGAAACGTTTGATTGAACTATTTAACAAGTTATAGGTTTTAGTCAATCTTAGATCAGAACTTATTTGAAAAACTCTGCTCATAATATCTTTTGCGCTGAGAATCTCTAGAATTAGGATTATACAATATGCGATGAAACAGTTTGTTCTGCCTAATTCTGAATTTAGCCTCCGTTAAGTCTCCAATACGCTTTTTGGCTTGCCAATTTTTCGTACTTGTTTTAAGCTGCTGGTTTTTAAAAAAAATTTTTTTTTCCTCGAGTTGGGCAGAAGCCAAAAGTAATATTTACGTTTTCTCTAATGGAGACATTTCAAACTCCCAAGACTCACTTTGATCTACAACTTAAAATGAGATTAAGAGAAAAAGTTAAAAATTGTCACCATTAGGCTTAAAATGTTGTTCCCTTTTTTTTTTTGTTGTTTTGAAAAAGTTTTTCAACAATAGACGTTTTTAGTGGTGGTGACCAAAAGAAACTATATGTTAAATGCATTGTCGATGTACAAGGCACCCACAAAAACCACAAATGTCACATAATATGCAGCACAGATGTGTACGGGTAACCCAGTTGGCCAAAGCAAAATCGTTAAAGTGGTGAAAACCACAAGCATTGGGTGGCGTTGTTGATTTAAGAACGGATATACTTGAGTGAAATTTATTGAACTTAATGAAATATCTTACGAAGAAAAACATTTTTAAATGAAGAAATTTTCCCATCATCAACTAAGTTTTTAATCCTTTTTTCTCTTAAGCACCAAAAAACTTAAGGGAATTTTTGTGTTCAAAAGGAATTGTTACATAAAATCAATTTTTTTTTATATAAAGAAAACTAGATCTCTTAAAGAGGAGAGCAACTGAATATATAAAATATTCCTTCAATGAATCAGTCTGGCCATCCTATTTACAAAACAAAAAGGGGTCCAGGCTGAATTTGGCTAATAAGTTTGGTGATATAATTTGATCATTATGAGATGTTTTTAAAAAAAAAGTTTGTATTAAACACAAACATTTGATTGTACTCGTAAGATAATGGAAATTTTGTAATCAGGTTTTATCAAAAGGGAATAAATAGTTGGGCAGGAAAAAGGAAAATTCAAGGATTTTTCCAGAGCCGTTAATTTTTCATGTACATGCAATATATTTTCCCACTAATTCGGTGGCTCAGTGATGTCGTCTAGAGCTCTTCATCGACATGTCGACATTTTCGCAGCACATACATAAATGATGTCCTGTAAGGATTGATAAGGTAAAATGTAGACGCGGTGCGTCTGTAAGCTGACATCCAGCTTAATGAGAAATCTTAAATATCGGGCAAACACATCGGCTAAATGTTTGTTTTGTAGTAGTCGGGATTGAGCAGGTGTTCGTGGCACTTCCGATTTATGTACAATATATTTTCATATGCCTTTAAAACTGATAATGTTGAAATTTGTTTTCTCTTCCAAGAAAACTATTGGCGTTGGCAAGGCAACTGCCATGGCAAGCAAATACCAATCTGGAGTCATAAAACGAGTTTATTTGATATGCGTTTGTATATGTGGACAACAGATGGCGTTAAAGTCCAGCAAAATAAAATTCCTATGAAGTTTCTTTTCTGGATTTTCTAATTTCTTTTCAGAACAGTTCAAGCGTGTGACGTTCTTAAGCTGCCGGGACGCATTCTTTTACTCTAGTAGCTAATAATATATACATACATATATAGTATATATATAGTCTTTATTGTCCTGCCAGTAGGCTAAATACAAAGACTTTAAATAAATTCAAACGCACGTGCCATTGACATGAATTCTATTAATAAACAAGTGCAGGCAGTCATCTCTTATAAACTTGTGTTAAGAAAAATTATTGCGTATACAAAAGCCTGATAAGAGAATCTATGATTTATGTAATAAATATTACTGTCGCGCAAAGGAACTGAAACAAACTAGTATAACGGTAACAATTTTTTTCCTTTGCAAGCGAACCAGTCAGTCTAAAAATCATTAATCGCTTTCAACTAAATTATGCTGAACCAAAAAAAAGAAAAAAATTAATTCATTTATTTTACATTTTAAATGCTAACAAACAATATGCACATAATGCGACGACTGTCAGACAAGAAGGAGAAGGAGAAGGAGAAGGAGAAGGAGTAGGAGTAGGAACGGGTAGTAGAATCATTCCTGCGTTTAAAGGCTGTTCAGCAAAACAAGAAAATACGTAAACACACACACCAACAAATTGAGGTTAAAGGATAAAAAGCAAAAACCTCATTTACTTGTTTACTGGCAATACAAAAAAAAAAAAAAAAAAAAAAAGAACGACAGAAAGAAAAAAGTGAAACTTTATAAAAAGAAATAATAATGCTGTAGCATATTTTACAGACGACAGCTAATCAGGTCAACTGGTTCGGTAAGAGCTTTAAAAGAATTTTTCCACCAAATTCAAAACTAGTCAAGGACATGATAGTGGTCTTTTTGGACAAAGCGAAGGCTTCCCGATATATAAACGAGTCCTAGAAGCGTGCTGGCAGTGAGTTCTTTGCTTATTGTGTCACTGCAGCAGACCCCAGAGGTAGAGCAGTCTGCCGTTTGTCCATCGGACCACTCTAAATTAGATTGTACTCCCACTTTAATTAAGTGTGAAAAGATATAGCTGCAGAAAATGTAATAAATTTGTGCAGAATTCTGATTAAAATTCTTCCTTTAACTTAGTTTCACAAGTTAAGGATATAACGATGATATGAACCAAATTATAATTTAATTTCACACCAGATCTTTTCCTTGAAATAATTGAAAAACTATTTAGCATAGAGTTAAAGTCTTTGCTTTCAGAAAAAGTTAGATTTTGTGTAAGTTTTGATAAAAGTTTTAGTTTTCCAAATAAAAGGATATATGGGAAGCTCCTATGGCCATTTTGGTTTACATATGAAATTCACCCTGGCTTTAGGTTATAGAATTTTACAAGTTTTAGAAAATTTTCATTATATTTTAAACGTTATAGTTCAATATGTAACTAATTTTGTACACATTTTTCAGCTTTTTCTCTACATTGTGAACAGAAAGAACGCGTTCAAAAAATTTATATTTAAAGCTTAAAAATCAACTTTACGGCCGTTATTGAAAGTATAATTCTTGATCTAAATATTAAATAGAAGCATATTTGGGAAGTAGACGTATGTATCTTGTATTTGAAACAAAAATTGTAAAATTGACAGGCCTGTTTATAAAATATCGTTCACATTCCCCTGTCGAAAAGAGAATCAAAAATATTTGATTTTTATTTATTAGCAAGTGATTTTATTCTTTCAAATTTCCCCTCAGTCGTTTGAATTTATTTATATGCCTTATTTATATGCCAATTACTTGGTCCAAAGTTAGCAAATGTTTTGTGCAAAATAAGGGTTATGTAAAAAGCTGGCGAAAAAAAACTTTCGTTATTTTGGCCAGTTTATTTTTAAAATTTACTACTAACTTACTTGTTAGTTATTGTTTTAAATCTAATTTTTATTTTTTCAAAGTACTTCATGTGTGAGTTTTTGCCCCACATTTTGCTACTTTAGTCAACAACTTATTATTTCTTCTCCTTCTCTCCCTCTCTCACGCACTCTCGCACTCTCACTTTGCTATTTCCATAAGTGTGTATGTGTGCCAGAGTAGAAAATGCATTTCTGTGTTTTTTCTTGGTATGTTATTCTTGTTCACACTGACCTACAAAACCAATTATGACATTATTAGCAGGCAGCCAGCAAAAGGTTGTTTGTAAAGTTACAATTTTAAAGAAAATTCTAGCAAATTCGTTTTGGTTAAATTTGGTCGCAAGTTTTATTATGGGTGTGAAGATAAATTTGAAAATTTTTAACCCCAGACTCAAACCTGCAATATTAACATACCTCTGTTAATTAAGTAGCAGAGCTCTGTTAAGCCTAACAAATTTATATTTTGCACTGCAAATGCATTTAAAACTAAAAAATTGGTAATAATTATATGGAAAAATAAAATAATATATTTCTAAAAAAATATTCTATAAAGTGCCATAAAAATTTAAAATAAACGCATTCATTAAAGAAAGACATATTAACAAATTTCATAAAAATTCTTGTTGAACACTCAGACAATATGTATTCATTGCACTACATAAGTAGCAGGCAATGCTTTTCTGTGCCAGCAATACAAAAAGCCAGCCTGCAATAGCTGCTATGCATTTATTTATGGAACAACCCTCTTTAATTACCCTTATCATAAATACGAAGACCCTATATCCATATCATAATATGGAGCAATACCCATATGACAAATAAGAAGACCCTATTTAAAAAGGTATAATGGTCCTGCCTTTTTTAAAAAAGTTTAATAGGGAAGTAATATTTTTATTATAAAAATGAATACTGATAGATCTATCCTAATATTTATATGGATTTTTTAAAAGGGGCGACCCTTACCATAATATCGAGCAATACCCCTATACTAAATACGAAGACCATGTACTGAAAAGGGGGGACCCTTACCATAATATCGAGCAATACCCCTATACTAAATACGAAGACCATATAATGAAAAGGGGGGACCCTTACCATAATATCGAGCAATACCCCTATACTAAATACGAAAACCATATATTGAAAAGGGGGGACCCTTACCATAATATCGAGCAATACCCCTATACTAAATACGATGACCATGTATTGAAAAGGGGGGACCCTTACCATAATATCGAGCAATACCCCTATACTAAATACGAAGACCATATATTGAAAAGGGGGACCCTTACCATAATATCGAGCAATACCCTTATACTAAATACGAAGACCATATAATGAAAAGGGGGGACCCTTACCATAATATCGAGCAATACCCCTATACTAAATACGTAGACCATATATTGAAAAGGGGGGACCCTTACCATAATATCGAGCAATACCCCTATACTAAATGCGAAGACCATATAATGAAAAAAGGGGACCCTTACCATAATATCGAGCAATACCCCTATACTAAATACGATGACCATATAATGAAAAAAGGGGACCCTTACCATAATACCGAGCAATACCCCTATACTAAATACGAAGACCATATATTGAAAAGGGGGGACCCTTACCATAATATCGAGCAATACCCTTATACTAAATACGAAGACCATATAATGAAAAGGGGGACCCTTACAATAATATCGAGCAATACCCTTATACTAAATACGAAGACCATATATTGAAAAGGGGGGACCCTTACCATAATATCGAGCAATACCCCTATACTAAATACGATGACCATATAATGAAAAAAGGGGACCCTTACCATAATACCGAGCAATACCCCTATACTAAATACGAAGACCATATATTGAAAAGGGGGGACCCTTACCATAATATCGAGCAATACCCTTATACTAAATACGAAGACCATATAATGAAAAGGGGGGGACCCTTACAATAATATCGAGCAATACCCCTATACTAAATACGAAGACCATATATTGAAAAGGGGGGACCCTTACCATAATATCGAGCAATACCCCTATACTAAATACGAAGACCATATATTGAAAAGGGGGGACCCTTACCATAATATCGAGCAATACCCCTATACTAAATACGATGACCATGTACTGAAAAGGGGGGACCCTTACCATAATATCGAGCAATACCCCTATACTAAATACGAAGACCATATATTGCAAAGGGGGGACCCTTACCATAATATCGAGCAATACCCCTATACTAAATACGATGACCATGTATTGAAAAGGGGGGACCCTTACCATAATATCGAGCAATACCCCTATACTAAATACGAAGACCATATATTGCAAAGGGGGGACCCTTACCATAATATCGAGCAATACCCCTATACTAAATACGAAGACCATATATTGAAAAGGGGGGACCCTTACCATAATATCGAGCAATACCCCTATACTAAATACGAAGACCATATATTGAAAAGGGAGGACCCTTACCATAATATCGAGCAATACCCCTATACTAAATACGATGACCATGTATTGACAAGGGGGGACCCTTACCATAATATCGAGCAATACCCCTATACTAAATACGAAGACCATATATTGAAAAGGGGGGACCCTTACCATAATATCGAGCAATACCCCTATACTAAATACGAAGACCATATATTGAAAAGGGGGGACCCTTACCATAATATCGAGCAATACCCCTATACTAAATACGATGACCATGTATTGACAAGGGGGGACCCTTACCATAATATCGAGCAATACCCCTATACTAAATACGAAGACCATATATTGCAAAGGGAGGACCCTTACCATAATATCGAGCAATACCCCTATACTAAATACGAAGACCATATATTGCAAAGGGGGGACCCTTACCATAATATCGAGCAATACCCCTATACTAAATACGAAGACCATATATTGAAAAGGGGGGACCCTTACCATAATATCGAGCAATACCCCTATACTAAATACGATGACCATGTATTGACAAGGGGGGACCCTTACCATAATATCGAGCAATACCCCTATACTAAATACGAAGACCATATATTGCAAAGGGAGGACCCTTACCATAATATCGAGCAATACCCCTATACTAAATACGAAGACCATATATTGAAAAGGGGGGACCCTTACCATAATATCGAGCAATACCCCTATACTAAATACGAAGACCATATATTGAAAAGGGGGGACCCTTACCATAATATCGAGCAATACCCCTATACTAAATACGAAGACCATATATTGAAAAGGGGGGACCCTTACCATAATATCGAGCAATACCCCTATACTAAATACGAAGACCATATATTGAAAAGGGGGGACCCTTACCATAATATCGAGCAATACCCCTATACTAAATACGATGACCATGTACTGAAAAGGGGGGACCCTTACCATAATATCGAGCAATACCCCTATACTAAATACGAAGACCATATATTGCAAAGGGGGGACCCTTACCATAATATCGAGCAATACCCCTATACTAAATACGATGACCATGTATTGAAAAGGGGGGACCCTTACCATAATATCGAGCAATACCCCTATACTAAATACGAAGACCATATATTGCAAAGGGGGGACCCTTACCATAATATCGAGCAATACCCCTATACTAAATACGAAGACCATATATTGAAAAGGGGGGACCCTTACCATAATATCGAGCAATACCCCTATACTAAATACGAAGACCATATATTGAAAAGGGAGGACCCTTACCATAATATCGAGCAATACCCCTATACTAAATACGATGACCATGTATTGAAAAGGGGGGACCCTTACCATAATATCGAGCAATACCCCTATACTAAATACGAAGACCATATATTGCAAAGGGGGGACCCTTACCATAATATCGAGCAATACCCCTATACTAAATACGAAGACCATATATTGAAAAGGGGGGACCCTTACCATAATATCGAGCAATACCCCTATACTAAATACGAAGACCATATAATGAAAAGGGGGGACCCTTACCATAATATCGAGCAATACCCCTATACTAAATACGATGACCATGTATTGACAAGGGGGGACCCTTACCATAATATCGAGCAATACCCCTATACTAAATACGAAGACCATATATTGAAAAGGGGGGACCCTTACCATAATATCGAGCAATACCCTTATACTAAATACGAAGACCATATAATGAAAAGGGGGGACCCTTACCATAATATCGAGCAATACCCCTATACTAAATACGATGACCATGTATTGAAAAGGGGGGACCCTTACCATAATATCGAGCAATACCCCTATACTAAATACGAAGACCATATATTGAAAAGGGGGGACCCTTACCATAATATCGAGCAATACCCCTATACCAAATACGAAGACCATATATTGAAAAGGGGGGACCCTTACCATAATATCGAGCAATACCCCTATACTAAATACGATGACCATGTATTGAAAAGGGGGGACCCTTACCATAATATCGAGCAATACCCCTATACTAAATACGAAGACCATATATTGAAAAGGGGGGACCCTTACCATAATATCGAGCAATACCCCTATACTAAATACGATGACCATATATTGAAAAGGGGGGACCCTTACCATAATATCGAGCAATACCCCTATACTAAATACGATGACCATGTATTGAAAAGGGGGGACCCTTACCATAATATCGAGCAATACCCCTATACTAAATACGAAGACCATATATTGAAAAGGGGGGACCCTTACCATAATATCGAGCAATACCCCTATACTAAATACGATGACCATATATTGAAAAGGGGGGACCCTTACCATAATATCGAGCAATACCCCTATACTAAATACGATGACCATGTATTGAAAAGGGGGGACCCTTACCATAATATCGAGCAATACCCCTATACTAAATACGATGACCATATATTGAAAAGGGGGGACCCTTACCATAATATCGAGCAATACCCCTATACTAAATACGATGACCATATATTGAAAAGGGGGGACCCTTACCATAATATCGAGCAATACCCCTATACTAAATACGATGACCATATATTGAAAAGGGGGGACCCTTACCATAATATCGAGCAATACCCCTATACTAAATACGATGACCATGTATTGAAAAGGGGGGACCCTTACCATAATATCGAGCAATACCCCTATACTAAATACGATGACCATATATTGAAAAGGGGGGACCCTTACCATAATATCGAGCAATACCCCTATACTAAATACGATGACCATATATTGAAAAGGGGGGACCCTTACCATAATATCGAGCAATACCCCTATACTAAATACGATGACCATATATTGAAAAGGGGGGACCCTTACCATAATATCGAGCAATACCCCTATACTAAATACGATGACCATATATTGAAAAGGGGGGACCCTTACCATAATATCGAGCAATACCCCTATACTAAATACGATGACCATGTATTGAAAAGGGGGGACCCTTACCATAATATCGAGCAATACCCCTATACTAAATACGATGACCATGTATTGAAAAGGGGGGACCCTTACCATAATATCGAGCAATACCCCTATACTAAATACGATGACCATATATTGAAAAGGGGGGACCCTTACCATAATATCGAGCAATACCCCTATACTAAATACGATGACCATATATTGAAAAGGGGGGACCCTTACCATAATATCGAGCAATACCCCTATACTAAATACGATGACCATATATTGAAAAGGGGGGACCCTTACCATAATATCGAGCAATACCCCTATACTAAATACGATGACCATATATTGAAAAGGGGGGACCCTTACCATAATATCGAGCAATACCCCTATACTAAATACGATGACCATGTATTGAAAAGGGGGGACCCTTACCATAATATCGAGCAATACCCCTATACTAAATACGATGACCATATATTGAAAAGGGGGGACCCTTACCATAATATCGAGCAATACCCCTATACTAAATACGATGACCATATATTGAAAAGGGGGGACCCTTACCATAATATCGAGCAATACCCCTATACTAAATACGATGACCATGTATTGAAAAGGGGGGACCCTTACCATAATATCGAGCAATACCCCTATACTAAATACGAAGACCATATATTGAAAAGGGGGGACCCTTACCATAATATCGAGCAATACCCTTATACTAAATACGAAGACCATATAATGAAAAGGGGGGACCCTTACCATAATATCGAGCAATACCCCTATACTAAATACGAAGACCATATATTGAAAAGGGGGGACCCTTACCATAATATCGAGCAATACCCCTATACTAAATACGATGACCATGTATTGAAAAGGGGGGACCCTTACCATAATATCGAGCAATACCCTTATACTAAATACGAAGACCATATAATGAAAAGGGGGGACCCTTACCATAATATCGAGCAATACCCCTATACTAAATACGAAGACCATATATTGAAAAGGGGGGACCCTAACCATAATATCGAGCAATACCCCTATACTAAATACGAAGACCATATATTGAAAAGGGGGGACCCTTACCATAATATCGAGCAATACCCCTATACTAAATACGAAGACCATATATTGAAAAGGGGGGACCCTTACCATAATATCGAGCAATACCCCTATACTAAATACGATGACCATGTATTGAAAAGGGGGGACCCTTACCATAATATCGAGCAATACCCCTATACTAAATACGAAGACCATATATTGAAAAGGGGGGACCCTTACCATAATATCGAGCAATACCCTTATACTAAATACGAAGACCATATAATGAAAAGGGGGGACCCTTACCATAATATCGAGCAATACCCCTATACTAAATACGAAGACCATGTACTGAAAAGGGGGGACCCTTACCATAATATCGAGCAATACCCCTATACTAAATACGAAGACCATATAATGAAAAGGGGGGACCCTTACCATAATATCGAGCAATACCCCTATACTAAATACGAAGACCATATATTGAAAAGGGGGGACCCTTACCATAATATCGAGCAATACCCCTATACTAAATACGATGACCATGTATGGGAGAGGGGGGACCCTTACCATAATATCGAGCAATACCCCTATACTAAATACGAAGACCATATATTGAAAAGGGGGGACCCTTACCATAATATCGAGCAATACCCTTATACTAAATACGAAGACCATATAATGAAAAGGGGGGACCCTTACCATAATATCGAGCAATACCCCTATACTAAATACGTAGACCATATATTAAAAAGGGGGACCCTTACCATAATATCGAGCAATACCCCTATACTAAATACGAAGACCATATATTGAAAAGAGGGGACCCTTACCATAATATCGAGCAATACCCCTATACTAAATACGAAGACCATATAATGAAAAGGGGGGACCCTTACCATAATATCGAGCAATACCCCTATACTAAATACGAAGACCATATATTGAAAAGGGGGACCCTTACCATAATATCGAGCAATACCCCTATACTAAATACGATGACCATGTATTGAAAAGGGGGGACCCTTACCATAATATCGAGCAATACCCCTATACTAAATACGAAGATCATGTATTGAAAAGGGGGGACCCTTACCATAATATCGAGCAATACCCCTATACTAAATACGAAGACCATGTATTGAAAAGGGGGGACCTTTAGCATAATATCGAGCAATACCCCTATACTAAATACGAAGACCATATATTGAAAAGGGGGGACCCTTACCATAATATCGAGCAATACCCCTATACTAAATACGAAGACCATATATTGAAAAGGGGGGACCCTTACCATAATATCGAGCAATACCCCTATACTAAATACGAAGACCATATATTGAAAAGGGGGACCCTTACCATAATATCGAGCAATACCCCTATACTAAATACGAAGACCATATATTGAAAAGGGGGGACCCTTACCATAATATCGAGCAATACCCCTATACTAAATACGAAGACCATATATTGAAAAGGGGGGACCCTTACCATAATATCGAGCAATACCCCTATACTAAATACGAAGACCATATATTGAAAAGGGGGGACCCTTACCATAATATCGAGCAATACCCCTATACTAAATACGAAGACCATATATTGAAAAGGGGGGACCCTTACCATAATATCGAGCAATACCCCTATACTAAATACGAAGACCATGTATTGAAAAGGGGGGACCCTTACCATAATATCGAGCAATACCCCTATACTAAATACGAAGACCATGTATTGAAAAGGGGGGACCCTTACCATAATATCGAGCAATACCCCTATACTAAATACGAAGACCATATATTGAAAAGGGGGGACCCTTACCATAATATCGAGCAATACCCCTATACTAAATACGAAGACCATATATTGAAAAGGGGGGACCCTTACCATAATATCGAGCAATACCCCTATACTAAATACGAAGACCATGTATTGAAAAGGGGGACCTTTAGCATAATATCGAGCAATACCCCTATACTAAATACGAAGACCATATATTGAAAAGGGGGGACCCTTACCATAATATCGAGCAATACCCCTATACTAAATACGAAGACCATATATTGAAAAGGGGGGACCCTTACCATAATATCGAGCAATACCCCTATACTAAATACGAAGACCATATATTGAAAAGGGGGACCCTTACCATAATATCGAGCAATACCCCTATACTAAATACGAAGACCATATATTGAAAAGGGGGGACCCTTACCATAATATCGAGCAATACCCCTATACTAAATACGAAGACCATATATTGAAAAGGGGGGACCCTTACCATAATATCGAGCAATACCCCTATACTAAATACGAAGACCATATATAAAAGGGGGGACGAGCAATACCCCTATACTAAATACGAAGACCATATATTGAAAAGGGGGGATCCATCCTAATATTTATATGGATTTTTTCAAAAATTTCTTCAAATTACAATAGTTTTAATATATTTGAAAAGAGCACTATCGATACTTTAGTTAAGTTTTTTCGAATTTCGCTTATTTTTGCGATAAAATCAATATTTGCGGAGATACAGCCACTTTTCTAAAAAAGTTTAATAGGGAACTAATATATTTATTATAAAAATGAATACTGATAGACTTGGATCCATCCTAATATTTATATGGATTTTTTCAAAATTTTCTTCAAATTACAATAGTTTTAATATATTTGAAAAGAGCACTATCGATACTTTAGTTAAGTTTTTTCGAATTTCGCTTATTTTTGCGATAAAATCAATATATGCGGAGATACAGCCACTTTTCTAAAAAAGTTTAATAGGGAAGTAATATTTTTATTATAAAAATGAATACTGATAGACTTGCATCCATCCTAATATTTATATGGATTTTTTAAAAAATTTCTTCAAATTACAATAGTTTTAATATATTTGAAAAGAGCACTATCGATACTTTAGTTAAGTTTTTTCGAATTTCGCTTATTTTTGCGATAAAATCAATATTTGCGGAGATACAGCCACTTTTCTAAAAAAGTTTAATAGGGAACTAATATATTTATTATAAAAATGAATACTGATAGACTTGGATCCATCCTAATATTTATATGGATTTTTTCAAAAATTTCTTCAAATTACAATAGTTTTAATATATTTGAAAAGAGCACTATCGATACTTTAGTTAAGTTTTTTCGAATTTCGCTTATTTTTGCGATAAAATCAATATTTGCGGAGATACAGCCACTTTTCTAAAAAAGTTTAATAGGGAACTAATATATTTATTATAAAAATGAATACTGATAGACTTGGATCCATCCTAATATTTATATGGATTTTTTCAAAAATTTCTTCAAATTACAATAGTTTTAATATATTTGAAAAGAGCACTATCGATACTTTAGTTAAGTTTTTTCGAATTTCGCTTATTTTTGCGATTAAATCAATATTTGCGGAGATACAGCCACTTTTCTAAAAAAGTTTAATAGGGAAGTAATATTTTTATTATAAAAATGAATACTGATAGACTTGGATCCATCCTAATATTCATATGGATTTTTCCAAAAATTTCTTCAAATTACAATAGTTTTAATATATTTGAAAAGAGCACTATCGATACTTTAGTTAAGTTTTTTCGAATTTCGCTTATTTTGCGATAAAATCAATATTTGCGGAGATACAGCCACTTTTCTAAAAAAGTTTAATAGGGAAGTAATATTTTTATTATAAAAATGAATACTGATAGACTTGGATCCATCCTAATTTTTATATGGATTTTTTAAAAGGGGCGACCCTTACCATAATATCGAGCAATACCCCTATACTAAATACGAAGACCATATATTGAAAAGGGGGGACCCTTACCATAATATCGAGCAATACCCCTATACTAAATACGAAGACCATGTATTGAAAAGGGGGGACCCTTACCATAATATCGAGCAATACCCCTATACTAAATACGAAGACCATATATTGAAAAGGGGGGACCCTCACCATAATATCGAGCAATACCCCTATACTAAATACGAAGACCATATATTGAAAAGGGGGGACCCTTACCATAATATCGAGCAATACCCCTATACTAAATACGAAGACCATATATTGAAAAGGGGGGACCCTTACCATAATATCGAGCAATACCCCTATACTAAATACGAAGACCATATATTGAAAAGGGGGGACCCTTACCATAATATCGAGCAATACCCCTATACTAAATACGAAGACCATATATTGAAAAGGGGGGACCCTTACCATAATATCGAGCAATACCCCTATACTAAATACGAAGACCATATATTGAAAAGGGGGGACCCTTACCATAATATCGAGCAATACCCCTATACTAAATACGAAGACCATATATTGAAAAGGGGGGACCCTTACCATAATATCGAGCAATACCCCTATACTAAATACGAAGACCATATATTGAAAAGGGGGGACCCTTACCATAATATCGAGCAATACCCCTATACTAAATACGAAGACCATATATAAAAGGGGGGACGAGCAATACCCCTATACTAAATACGAAGACCATATATAAAAGGGGGTACCCTTACCATAATATCGAGCAATACCCCTATACTAAATACGAAGACCATATATTGAAAAGGGGGGACCCTTACCATAATATCGAGCAATACCCCTATACTAAATACGAAGACCATATATTGAAAAGGGGGGACCCTTACCATAATATTGAGCAATACCCCTATATTAAATACGAAGACCATATATTGAAAAGGGGGGATCCATCCTAATATTTATATGGATTTTTTCAAAAATTTCTTCAAATTACAATAGTTTTAATATATTTGAAAAGAGCACTATCGATACTTTAGTTAAGTTTTTTCGAATTTCGCTTATTTTTGCGATAAAATCAATATTTGCGGAGATACAGCCACTTTTCTAAAAAAGTTTAATAGGGAACTAATATATTTATTATAAAAATGAATACTGATAGACTTGGATCCATCCTAATATTTATATGGATTTTTTCAAAATTTTCTTCAAATTACAATAGTTTTAATATATTTGAAAAGAGCACTATCGATACTTTAGTTAAGTTTTTTCGAATTTCGCTTATTTTTGCGATAAAATCAATATATGCGGAGATACAGCCACTTTTCTAAAAAAGTTTAATAGGGAGTAATATTTTTATTATAAAAATGAATACTGATAGACTTGCATCCATCCTAATATTTATATGGATTTTTTAAAAAATTTCTTCAAATTACAATAGTTTTAATATATTTGAAAAGAGCACTATCGATACTTTAGTTAAGTTTTTTCGAATTTCGCTTATTTTTGCGATAAAATCAATATTTGCGGAGATACAGCCACTTTTCTAAAAAAGTTTAATAGGGAACTAATATATTTATTATAAAAATGAATACTGATAGACTTGGATCCATCCTAATATTTATATGGATTTTTTCAAAAATTTCTTCAAATTACAATAGTTTTAATATATTTGAAAAGAGCACTATCGATACTTTAGTTAAGTTTTTTCGAATTTCGCTTATTTTTGCGATAAAATCAATATTTGCGGAGATACAGCCACTTTTCTAAAAAAGTTTAATAGGGAACTAATATATTTATTATAAAAATGAATACTGATAGACTTGGATCCATCCTAATATTTATATGGATTTTTTCAAAAATTTCTTCAAATTACAATAGTTTTAATATATTTGAAAAGAGCACTATCGATACTTTAGTGAAGTTTTTTCGAATTTCGCTTATTTTTGCGATTAAATCAATATTTGCGGAGATACAGCCACTTTTCTAAAAAAGTTTAATAGGGAAGTAATATTTTTATTATAAAAATGAATACTGATAGACTTGGATCCATCCTAATATTCATATGGATTTTTCCAAAAATTTCTTCAAATTACAATAGTTTTAATATATTTGAAAAGAGCACTATCGATACTTTAGTTAAGTTTTTTCGAATTTCGCTTATTTTGCGATAAAATCAATATTTGCGGAGATACAGCCACTTTTCTAAAAAAGTTTAATAGGGAAGTAATATTTTTATTATAAAAATGAATACTGATAGACTTGGATCCATCCTAATTTTTATATGGATTTTTTAAAAGGGGCGACCCTTACCATAATATCGAGCAATACCCCTATACTAAATACGAAGACCATATATTGAAAAGGGGGGACCCTTACCATAATATCGAGCAATACCCCTATACTAAATACGAAGACCATATATTGAAAAGGGGGGACCCTTACCATAATATCGAGCATTACCCCTATACTAAATACGAAGACCATATATTGAAAAGGGGGGACCCTTACCATAATATCGAGCAATACCCCTATACTAAATACGAAGACCATATATTGAAAAGGGGGGACCCTTACCTTAATATCGAGCATTACCCCTATACTAAATACGAAGACCATATATTGAAAAGGGGGGACCCTTACCATAATTTCGAGCAATACCCCTATACTAAATACGAAGACCATATATTGAAAAGGGGGGACCCTTACCATAATATCGAGCATTACCCCTATACTAAATACGAAGACCATATATTGAAAAGGGGGGACCCTTACCATAATATCGAGCAATACCCCTATACTAAATACGAAGACCATATATTGAAAAGGGGGGACCCTTACCATAATATCGAGCAATACCCCTATACTAAATACGAAGACCATATATTGAAAAGGGGGGACCCTTACCATAATATCGAGCAATACCCCTATACTAAATACGAAGACCATATATTGAAAAGGGGGGACCCTTACCATAATATCGAGCAATACCCCTATACTAAATACGAAGACCATATATTGAAAAGGGGGGACCCTTACCATAATATCGAGCAATACCCCTATACTAAATACGAAGACCATATATTGAAAAGGGGGGACCCTTACCATAATATCGAGCAATACCCCTATACTAAATACGAAGACCATATATTGAAAAGGGGGGACCCTTACCATAATATCGAGCAATACCCCTATACTAAATACGAAGACCATATATTGAAAAGGGGGGACCCTTACCATAATATCGAGCAATACCCCTATACTAAATACGAAGACCATATATTGAAAAGGGGGGACCCTTACCATAATATCGAGCAATACCCCTATACTAAATACGAAGACCATATATTGAAAAGGGGGGACCCTTACCATAATATCGAGCAATACCCCTATACTAAATACGAAGACCATATATTGAAAAGGGGGGACCCTTACCATAATATCGAGCAATACCCCTATACTAAATACGAAGACCATATATTGAAAAGGGGGGACCCTTACCATAATATCGAGCAATACCCCTATACTAAATACGAAGACCATATATTGAAAAGGGGGGACCCTTACCATAATATCGAGCAATACCCCTATACTAAATACGAAGACCATATATTGAAAAGGGGGGACCCTTACCATAATATCGAGCAATACCCCTATACTAAATACGAAGACCATATATTGAAAAGGGGGGACCCTTACCATAATATCGAGCAATACCCCTATACTAAATACGAAGACCATATATTGAAAAGGGGGGATCCATCCTAATATTTATATGGATTTTTTCAACAATTTCTTCAAATTACAATAGTTTTAATATATTTGAAAAGAGCACTATCGATACTTTAGTTAAGTTTTTTCGAATTTCGCTTATTTTTGCGATAAAATCAATATTTGCGGAGATACAGCCACTTTTCTAAAAAAGTTTAATAGGGAAGTAATATATTTATTATAAAAATGAATACTGATAGACTTGGATCCATCCTAATATTTATATGGATTTTTTCAAAAATTTCTTCAAATTACAATAGTTTTAATATATTTGAAAAGAGCACTATCGATACTTTAGTTAAGTTTTTTCGAATTTCGCTTATTTTTGCGATAAAATCAATATTTGCGGAGATACAGCCACTTTTCTAAAAAAGTTTAATAGGGAACTAATATATTTATTATAAAAATGAATACTGATAGACTTGGATCCATCCTAATATTTATATGGATTTTTTCAAAATTTTCTTCAAATTACAATAGTTTTAATATATTTGAAAAGAGCACTATCGATACTTTAGTTAAGTTTTTTCGAATTTCGCTTATTTTTGCGATAAAATCAATATATGCGGAGATACAGCCACTTTTCTAAAAAAGTTTAATAGGGAAGTAATATTTTTATTATAAAAATGAATACTGATAGACTTGCATCCATCCTAATATTTATATGGATTTTTTAAAAAATTTCTTCAAATTACAATAGTTTTAATATATTTGAAAAGAGCACTATCGATACTTTAGTTAAGTTTTTTCGAATTTCGCTTATTTTTGCGATAAAATCAATATTTGCGGAGATACAGCCACTTTTCTAAAAAAGTTTAATAGGGAACTAATATATTTATTATAAAAATGAATACTGATAGACTTGGATCCATCCTTATATTCATATGAATTTTTTCAAAAATTTCTTCAAATTACAATAGTTTTAATATATTTGAAAAGAGCACTATCGATACTTTAGCTAAGTTTTTTCGAATTTCGCTTATTTTTGCGATAAAATCAATATTTGCGGAGATACAGCCACTTTTCTAAAAAAGTTTAATAGGGAAGTAATATTTTTATTATAAAAATGAATACTGATAGACTTGGATCCATCCTAATATTTATATGGATTTTTTCAAAAATTTCTTCAAATTACAATAGTTTTAATATATTTGAAAAGAGCACTATCGATACTTTAGTTAAGTTTTTTCGAATTTCGCTTATTTTTGCGATAAAATCAATATTTGCGGAGATACAGCCACTTTTCTAAAAAAGTTTAATAGGGAAGTAATATTTTTATTATAAAAATGAATACTGATAGACTTGGATCCATCCTAATATTCATATGAATTTTTTAAAAAATTTCTTCAAATTACAATAGTTTTAATATATTTGAAAAGAGCACTATCGATACTTTAGTTAAGTTTTTTCGAATTTCGCTTATTTTGCGATAAAATCAATATTTGCGGAGATACAGCCACTTTTCTAAAAAAGTTTAATAGGGAAGTAATATTTTTATTATAAAAATGAATACTGATAGACTTGGATCCATCCTAATTTTTATATGGATTTTTTAAAAGGGGCGACCCTTACCATAATATCGAGCAATACCCCTATACTAAACACGAAGGCCATATATTGAAAAGGGGGGACCCTTACCATAATATCGAGCAATACCCCTATACTAAATACGAAGACCATGTATTGAAAAGGGGGGACCCTTACCATAATATCGAGCAATACCCCTATACTAAATACGAAGACCATATATTGAAAAGGGGGGACCCTTACCATAATATCGAGCAATACCCCTATACTAAATACGAAGACCATATATTGAAAAGGGGGGACCCTTACCATAATATCGAGCAATACCCCTATACTAAATACGAAGACCATGTATTGAAAAGGGGGGACCCTTACCATAATATCGAGCAATACCCCTATACTAAATACGAAGACCATGTATTGAAAAGGGGGGACCCTTACCATAATATCGAGCAATACCCCTATACTAAATACGAAGACCATATATTGAAAAGGGGGGACCCTTACCATAATATCGAGCAATACCCCTATACTAAATACGAAGACCATATATTGAAAAGGGGGGACCCTTACCATAATATCGAGCAATACCCCTATACTAAATACGAAGACCATGTATTGAAAAGGGGGGACCCTTACCATAATATCGAGCAATACCCCTATACTAAATACGAAGACCATATATTGAAAAGGGGGGACCCTTACCATAATATCGAGCAATACCCCTATACTAAATACGAAGACCATGTATTGAAAAGGGGGGACCCTTACCATAATATCGAGCAATACCCCTATACTAAATACGAAGACCATGTATTGAAAAGGGGGGCCCTTACCATAATATCGAGCAATACCCCTATACTAAATACGAAGACCATATATTGAAAAGGGGGGACCCTTACCATAATATCGAGCAATACCCCTATACTAAATACGAAGACCATATATTGAAAAGGGGGGACCCTTACCATAATATCGAGCAATACCCCTATACTAAATACGAAGACCATGTATTGAAAAGGGGGGACCCTTACCATAATATCGAGCAATACCCCTATACTAAATACGAAGACCATATATTGAAAAGGGGGGACCCTTACCATAATATCGAGCAATACCCCTATACTAAATACGAAGACCATATATTGAAAAGGGGGGACCCTTACCATAATATCGAGCAATACCCCTATACTAAATACGAAGACCATATATTGAAAAGGGGGGACCCTTACCATAATATCGAGCAATACCCCTATACTAAATACGAAGACCATATATTGAAAAGGGGGGACCCTTACCATAATATCGAGCAATACCCCTATACTAAATTCGAAGACCATATATTGAAAAGGGGGGATCCATCCTAATATTTATATGGATTTTTTCAAAAATTTCTTCAAATTACAATAGTTTTAATATATTTGAAAAGAGCACTATCGATACTTTAGTTAAGTTTTTTCGAATTTCGCTTATTTTTGCGATAAAATCAGTATTTGCGGAGATACAGCCACTTTTCTAAAAAACTTTAATAGGGAACTAATATATTTATTATAAAAATGAATACTGATAGACTTGGATCCATCCTAATATTCATATGAATTTTTTCAAAAATTTCTTCAAATTACAATAGTTTTAATATATTTGAAAAGAGCACTATCGATACTTTAGTTAAGTTTTTTCGAATTTCGCTTATTTTTGCGATAAAATCAATATTTGCGGAGATACAGCCACTTTTCTAAAAAAGTTTAATAGGGAAGTAATATATTTATTATAAAAATGAATACTGATAGACTTGGATCTATCCTAATATTCATATGGATTTTTTCAAAAATTTCTTCAAATTACAATAGTTTTAATATATTTGAAAAGAGCACTATCGATACTTTAGTTAAGTTTTTTCGAATTTCGCTTATTTTTGCGATAAAATCAATATTTGCGGAGATACAGCCACTTTTCTAAAAAAGTTTAATAGGGAAGTAATATATTTATTATAAAAATGAATACTGATAGACTTGGATCCATCCTAATATTTATATGGATTTTTTCAAAAATTTCTTCAAATTACAATAGTTTTAATATATTTGAAAAGAGCACTATCGATACTTTAGTTAAGTTTTTTCGAATTTCGCTTATTTTTGCGATAAAATCAATATTTGCGGAGATACAGCCACTTTTCTAAAAAAGTTTAATAGGGAACTAATATATTTATTATAAAAATGAATACTGATAGACTTGGATCCATCCTAATATTCATATGAATTTTTTCAAAAATTTCTTCAAATTACAATAGTTTTAATATATTTGAAAAGAGCACTATCGATACTTTAGTTAAGTTTTTTCGAATTTCGCTTATTTTTGCGATAAAATCAATATTTGCGGAGATACAGCCACTTTTCTAAAAAAGTTTAATAGGGAAGTAATATATTTATTATAAAAATGAATACTGATAGACTTGGATCTATCCTAATATTCATATGGATTTTTTCAAAAATTTCTTCAAATTACAATAGTTTTAATATATTTGAAAAGAGCACTATCGATACTTTAGTTAAGTTTTTTCGAATTTCGCTTATTTTTGCGATAAAATCAATATTTGCGGAGATACAGCCACTTTTCTAAAAAAGTTTAGTAGGGAAGTAATATATTTATTATAAAAATGAATACTGATAGACTTGGATCCATCCTAATATTTAAATGGATTTTTTCAAAAATTTCTTCAAATTACAATAGTTTTAATATATTTGAAAAGAGCACTATCGATACTTTAGTTAAGTTTTTTCGAATTTCGCTTATTTTTGCGATAAAATCAATATTTGCGGAGATACAGCCACTTTTCTAAAAAAGTTTAATAGGGAAGTAATATTTTTATTATAAAAATGAATACTGATAGACTTGGATCCATCCTAATATTTATATGGATTTTTTCAAAAATTTCTTCAAATTACAATAGTTTTAATATATTTAAAAAGAGCACTATCGATACTTTAGTTAAGTTTTTTCGAATTTCGCTTATTTTTGCGATAAAATCAATTTTTGCGGAGATACAGCCACTTTTCTAAAAAAGTTTAATAGGGAAGTAATATTTTTATTATAAAAATGAATACTGATAGACTTGGATCCATCCTAATATTCATATGGATTTTTTCAAAAATTTCTTCAAATTACAATAGTTTTAATATATTTGAAAAGAGCACTATCGATACTTTAGTTAAGTTTTTTCGAATTTCGCTTATTTTGCGATAAAATCAATATTTGCGGAGATACAGCCACTTTTCTAAAAAAGTTTAATAGGGAAGTAATATTTTTATTATAAAAATGAATACTGATAGACTTGGATCCATCCTAATTTTTATATGGATTTTTTAAAAGGGGCGACCCTTACCATAATATCGAGCAATACCCCTATACTAAATACGAAGACCATATATTGAAAAGGGGGGACCCTTACCATAATATCGAGCAATACCCCTATACTAAATACGAAGACCATATATTGAAAAGGGGGGACCCTTACCATAATATCGAGCAATACCCCTATACTAAATACGAAGACCATGTATTGAAAAGGGGGGACCCTTACCATAATATCGAGCAATACCCCTATACTAAATACGAAGACCATATATTGAAAAGGGGGGACCCTTACCATAATATCGAGCAATACCCCTATACTAAATACGAAGACCATATATTGAAAAGGGGGGACCCTTACCATAATATCGAGCAATACCCCTATACTAAATACGTAGACCATATATTGAAAAGGGGGGACCCTTACCATAATATCGAGCAATACCCCTATACTAAATACGATGACCATGTATTGAAAAGGGGGGACCCTTACCATAATATCGAGCAATACCCCTATACTAAATACGAAGACCATATATTGAAAAGGGGGGACCCTTACCATAATATCGAGCAATACCCCTATACTAAATACGAAGACCATATATTGAAAAGTGGGGACCCTTACCATAATATCGAGCAATACCCCTATACTAAATACGATGACCATGTATTGAAAAGGGGGGACCCTTACCATAATATCGAGCAATACCCCTATACTAAATACGAAGACCATATATTGAAAAGGGGGGACTCTTACCATAATATCGAGCAATACCCCTATACCAAATACGAAGACCATATATTGAAAAGGGGGGACCCTTACCATAATATCGAGCAATACCCCTATACTAAATACGATGACCATGTATTGAAAAGGGGGGACCCTTACCATAATATCGAGCAATACCCCTATACTAAATACGAAGACCATATATTGAAAAGGGGGGACCCTTACCATAATATCGAGCAATACCCCTATACTAAATACGAAGACCATATATTGAAAAGGGGGGACCCTTACCATAATATCGAGCAATACCCCTATACTAAATACGATGACCATGTATTGAAAAGGGGGGACCCTTACCATAATATCGAGCAATACCCTTATACTAAATACGAAGACCATATAATGAAAAGGGGGGACCCTTACCATAATATCGAGCAATACCCCTATACTAAATACGAAGACCATATATTGAAAAGGGGGGACCCTTACCATAATATCGAGCAATACCCCTATACTAAATACGAAGACCATATATTGAAAAGGGGGGACCCTTACCATAATATCGAGCAATACCCCTATACTAAATACGATGACCATGTATTGAAAAGGGGGGACCCTTACCATAATATCGAGCAATACCCCTATACTAAATACGAAGACCATATATTGAAAAGGGGGGACCCTTACCATAATATCGAGCAATACCCCTATACTAAATACGAAGACCATATATTGAAAAGGGGGGACCCTTACCATAATATCGAGCAATACCCCTATACTAAATACGAAGACCATATATTGAAAAGGGGGGACCCTTACCATAATATCGAGCAATACCCCTATACTAAATACGAAGACCATATATTGAAAAGGGGGGACCCTTACCATAATATCGAGCAATACCCCTATACTAAATACGAAGACCATATATTGAAAAGGGGGGACCCTTACCATAATATCGAGCAATACCCCTATACTAAATACGAAGACCATGTATTGAAAAGGGGGGACCCTTACCATAATATCGAGCAATACCCCTATACTAAATACGAAGACCATATATTGAAAAGGGGGGACCCTTACCATAATATCGAGCAATACCCCTATACTAAATACGAAGACCATATATTGAAAAGGGGGGACCCTTACCATAATATCGAGCAATACCCCTATACTAAATACGAAGACCATATATTGAAAAGGGGGGACCCTTACCATAATATCGAGCAATACCCCTATACTAAATACGAAGACCATGTATTGAAAAGGGGGGACCCTTACCATAATATCGAGCAATACCCCTATACTAAATACGAAGACCATATATTGAAAAGGGGGGACCCTTACCATAATATCGAGCAATACCCCTATACTAAATACGAAGACCATATATTGAAAAGGGAGGACCCTTACCATAATATCGAGCAATACCCTTATACTAAATACGAAGACCATGTATTGAAAAGGGGGACCTTTAGCATAATATCGAGCAATACCCCTATACTAAATACGAAGACCATATATTGAAAAGGGGGGACCCTTACCATAATATCGAGCAATACCCCTATACTAAATACGAAGACCATATATTGAAAAGGGGGGACCCTTACCATAATATCGAGCAATACCCCTATACTAAATACGAAGACCATATATTGAAAAGGGGGGACCCTTACCATAATATCGAGCAATACCCCTATACTAAATACGAAGACCATATATTGAAAAGGGGGGACCCTTACCATAATATCGAGCAATACCCCTATACTAAATACGAAGACCATATATTGAAAAGGGGGGACCCTTACCATAATATCGAGCAATACCCCTATACTAAATACGAAGACCATATATAAAAGGGGGACGAGCAATACCCCTATACTAAATACGAAGACCATATATTGAAAAGGGGGGACCCTTACCATAATATCGAGCAATACCCCTATATTAAATACGAAGACCATATATTGAAAAGGGGGGATCCATCCTAATATTTATATGGATTTTTTCAAAAATTTCTTCAAATTACAATAGTTTTAATATATTTGAAAAGAGCACTATCGATACTTTAGTTAAGTTTTTTCGAATTTCGCTTATTTTTGCGATAAAATCAATATTTGCGGAGATACAGCCACTTTTCTAAAAAAGTTTAATAGGGAACTAATATATTTATTATAAAAATGAATTCTGATAGACTTGGATCCATCCTAATATTTATATGGATTTTTTCAAAATTTTCTTCAAATTACAATAGTTTTAATATATTTGAAAAGAGCACTATCGATACTTTAGTTAAGTTTTTTCGAATTTCGCTTATTTTTGCGATAAAATCAATATTTGCGGAGATACAGCCACTTTTCTAAAAAAGTTTAATAGGGAACTAATATATTTATTATAAAAATGAATACTGATAGACTTGGATCCATCCTAATATTTATATGGATTTTTTCAAAAATTTATTCAAATTACAATAGTTTTAATATATTTGAAAAGAGCACTATCGATACTTTAGTTAAGTTTTTTCGAATTTCGCTTATTTTTGCGATTAAATCAATATTTGCGGGGATACAGCCACTTTTCTAAAAAAGTTTAATAGGGAAGTAATATTTTTATTATAAAAATGAATACTGATAGACTTGGATCCATCCTAATATTCATATGGATTTTTCCAAAAATTTCTTCAAATTACAATAGTTTTAATATATTTGAAAAGAGCACTATCGATACTTTAGTTAAGTTTTTTCGAATTTCGCTTATTTTGCGATAAAATCAATATTTGCGGAGATACAGCCACTTTTCTAAAAAAGTTTAATAGGGAAGTAATATTTTTATTATAAAAATGAATACTGATAGACTTGGATCCATCCTAATTTTTATATGGATTTTTTAAAAGGGGCGACCCTTACCATAATATCGAGCAATACCCCTATACTAAATACGAAGACCATATATTGAAAAGGGGGGACCCTTACCATAATATCGAGCAATACCCCTATACTAAATACGAAGACCATGTATTGAAAAGGGGGGACCCTTACCATAATATCGAGCAATACCCCTATACTAAATACGAAGACCATGTATTGAAAAGGGGGGACCCTTACCATAATATCGAGCAATACCCCTATACTAAATACGAAGACCATATATTGAAAAGGGGGGACCCTCACCATAATATCGAGCAATACCCCTATACTAAATACGAAGACCATATATTGAAAAGGGGGGACCCTTACCATAATATCGAGCAATACCCCTATACTAAATACGAAGACCATATATTGAAAAGGGGGGACCCTTACCATAATATCGAGCAATACCCCTATACTAAATACGAAGACCATATATTGAAAAGGGGGCACCCTTACCATAATATCGAGCAATACCCCTATACTAAATACGAAGACCATATATTGAAAAGGGGGGACCCTTACCATAATATCGAGCAATACCCCTATACTAAATACGAAGACCATATATTGAAAAGGGGGGACCCTTACCATAATATCGAGCAATACCCCTATACTAAATACGAAGACCATATATTGAAAAGGGGGGACCCTTACCATAATATCGAGCAATACCCCTATACTAAATACGAAGACCATATATTGAAAAGGGGGGACCCTTACCATAATATCGAGCAATACCCCTATACTAAATACGAAGACCATATATTGAAAAGGAAGGACCCTTACCATAATATCGAGCAATACCCCTATACTAAATACGAAGACCATATATTGAAAAGGGGGGACCCTTACCATAATATCGAGCAATACCCCTATACTAAATACGAAGACCATATATTGAAAAGGGGGGACCCTTACCATAATATCGAGCAATACCCCTATACTAAATACGAAGACCATATATTGAAAAGGGGGGACCCTTACCATAATATCGAGCAATACCCCTATACTAAATACGAAGACCATATATTGAAAAGGGGGGACCCTTACCATAATATCGAGCAATACCCCTATACTAAATACGAAGACCATATATTGAAAAGGGGGGACCCTTACCATAATATCGAGCAATACCCCTATACTAAATACGAAGACCATATATAAAAGGGGGGACGAGCAATACCCCTATACTAAATACGAAGACCATATATAAAAGGGGGTACCCTTACCATAATATCGAGCAATACCCCTATACTAAATACGAAGACCATATATTGAAAAGGGGGGACCCTTACCATAATATCGAGCAATACCCCTATACTAAATACGAAGACCATATATTGAAAAGGGGGGACCCTTACCATAATATCGAGCAATACCCCTATACTAAATACGAAGACCATATATTGAAAAGGGGGGACCCTTACCATAATATCGAGCAATACCCCTATACTAAATACGAAGACCATATATTGAAAAGGGGGGACCCTTACCATAATATCGAGCAATACCCCTATACTAAATACGAAGACCATATATAAAAGGGGGGACGAGCAATACCCCTATACTAAATACGAAGACCATATATAAAAGGGGGTACCCTTACCATAATATCGAGCAATACCCCTATACTAAATACGAAGACCATATATTGAAAAGGGGGGACCCTTACCATAATATCGAGCAATACCCCTATACTAAATACGAAGACCATATATTGAAAAGGGGGGACCCTTACCATAATATCGAGCAATACCCCTATACTAAATACGAAGACCATATATAAAAGGGGGGACGAGCAATACCCCTATACTAAATACGAAGACCATATATAAAAGGGGGTACCCTTACCATAATATCGAGCAATACCCCTATACTAAATACGAAGACCATATATTGAAAAGGGGGGACCCTTACCATAATATCGAGCAATACCCCTATACTAAATACGAAGACCATATATTGAAAAGGGGGGACCCTTACCATAATATCGAGCAATACCCCTATATTAAATACGAAGACCATATTTTAAAAAGGGGGGGATCCATCCTAATATTTATATGGATTTTTTCAAAATTTTCTTCAAATTACAATAGTTTTAATATATTTGAAAAGAGCACTATCGATAGTTTAGTTAAGTTTTTTCGAATTTCGCTTATTTTTGCGATAAAATCAATATTTGCGGAGATACAGCCACTTTTCTAAAAAAGTTTAATAGGGAACTAATATATTTATTATAAAAATGAATACTGATAGACTTGGATCCATCCTAATATTTATATGGATTTTTTCAACAATTTCTTCAAATTACAATAGTTTTAATATATTTGAAAAGAGCACTATCGATACTTTAGTTAAGTTTTTTCGAATTTCGCTTATTTTTGCGATAAAATCAATATTTGCGGAGATACAGCCACTTTTCTAAAAAAGTTTAATAGGGAAGTAATATATTTATTATAAAAATGAATACTGATAGACTTGGATCCATCCTAATATTTATATGGATTTTTTCAAAAATTTCTTCAAATTACAATAGTTTTAATATATTTGAAAAGAGCACTATCGATACTTTAGTTAAGTTTTTTCGAATTTCGCTTATTTTTGCGATAAAATCAATATTTGCGGAGATACAGCCACTTTTCTAAAAAAGTTTAATAGGGAACTAATATATTTATTATAAAAATGAATACTGATAGACTTGGATCCATCCTAATATTTATATGGATTTTTTCAACAATTTCTTCAAATTACAATAGTTTTAATATATTTGAAAAGAGCACTATCGATACTTTAGTTAAGTTTTTTCGAATTTCGCTTATTTTTGCGATAAAATCAATATTTGCGGAGATACAGCCACTTTTCTAAAAAAGTTTAATAGGGAAGTAATATATTTATTATAAAAATGAATACTGATAGACTTGGATCCATCCTAATATTTATATGGATTTTTTCAAAAATTTCTTCAAATTACAATAGTTTTAATATATTTGAAAAGAGCACTATCGATACTTTAGTTAAGTTTTTTCGAATTTCGCTTATTTTTGCGATAAAATCAATATTTGCGGAGATACAGCCACTTTTCTAAAAAAGTTTAATAGGGAACTAATATATTTATTATAAAAATGAATACTGATAGACTTGGATCCATCCTAATATTTATATGGATTTTTTCAACAATTTCTTCAAATTACAATAGTTTTAATATATTTGAAAAGAGCACTATCGATACTTTAGTTAAGTTTTTTCGAATTTCGCTTATTTTTGCGATAAAATCAATATTTGCGGAGATACAGCCACTTTTCTAAAAAAGTTTAATAGGGAACTAATATATTTATTATAAAAATGAATACTGATAGACTTGGATCCATCCTAATATTCATATGAATTTTTTCAAAAATTTCTTCAAATTACAATAGTTTTAATATATTTGAAAAGAGCACTATCGATACTTTAGTTAAGTTTTTTCGAATTTCGCTTATTTTTGCGATAAAATCAATATTTGCGGAGATACAGCCACTTTTCTAAAAAAGTTTAATAGGGAAGTAATATTTTTATTATAAAAATGAATACTGATAGACTTGGATCCATCCTAATATTTATATGGATTTTTTCAAAAATTTCTTCAAATTACAATAGTTTTAATATATTTGAAAAGAGCACTATCGATACTTTAGTTAAGTTTTTTCGAATTTCGCTTATTTTTGCGATAAAATCAATATATGCGGAGATACAGCCACTTTTCTAAAAAAGTTTAATAGGGAAGTAATATTTTTATTATAAAAATGAATACTGATAGACTTGCATCCATCCTAATATTTATATGGATTTTTTAAAAAATTTCTTCAAATTACAATAGTTTTAATATATTTGAAAAGAGCACTATCGATACTTTAGTTAAGTTTTTTCGAATTTCGCTTATTTTTGCGATAAAATCAATATTTGCGGAGATACAGCCACTTTTCTAAAAAAGTTTAATAGGGAACTAATATATTTATTATAAAAATGAATACTGATAGACTTGGATCCATCCTAATATTCATATGAATTTTTTCAAAAATTTCTTCAAATTACAATAGTTTTAATATATTTGAAAAGAGCACTATCGATACTTTAGTTAAGTTTTTTCGAATTTCGCTTATTTTTGCGATAAAATCAATATTTGCGGAGATACAGCCACTTTTCTAAAAAAGTTTAATAGGGAAGTAATATTTTTATTATAAAAATGAATACTGATAGACTTGGATCCATCCTAATATTTATATGGATTTTTTCAAAAATTTCTTCAAATTACAATAGTTTTAATATATTTGAAAAGAGCACTATCGATACTTTAGTTAAGTTTTTTCGAATTTCGCTTATTTTTGCGATAAAATCAATATTTGCGGAGATACAGCCACTTTTCTAAAAAAGTTTAATAGGGAAGTAATATTTTTATTATAAAAATGAATACTGATAGACTTGGATCCATCCTAATATTCATATGGATTTTTTCAAAAATTTCTTCAAATTACAATAGTTTTAATATATTTGAAAAGAGCACTATCGATACTTTAGTTAAGTTTTTTCGAATTTCGCTTATTTTGCGATAAAATCAATATTTGCGGAGATACAGCCACTTTTCTAAAAAAGTTTAATAGGGAAGTAATATTTTTATTATAAAAATGAATACTGATAGACTTGGATCCATCCTAATTTTTATATGGATTTTTTAAAAGGGCGACCCTTACCATAATATCGAGCAATACCCCTATACTAAACACGAAGACCATATATTGAAAAGGGGGGACCCTTACCATAATATCGAGCAATACCCCTATACTAAATACGAAGACCATGTATTGAAAAGGGGGGACCCTTACCATAATATCGAGCAATACCCCTATACTAAATACGAAGACCATGTATTGAAAAGGGGGGCCCTTACCATAATATCGAGCAATACCCCTATACTAAATACGAAGACCATATATTGAAAAGGGGGGACCCTTACCATAATATCGAGCAATACCCCTATACTAAATACGAAGACCATATATTGAAAAGGGGGACCCTTACCATAATATCGAGCAATACCCCTATACTAAATACGAAGACCATGTATTAAAAAGGGGGGACCCTTACCATAATATCGAGCAATACCCCTATACTAAATACGAAGACCATATATTGAAAAGGGGGGACCCTTACCATAATATCGAGCAATACCCCTATACTAAATACGAAGACCATATATTGAAAAGGGGGGACCCTTACCATAATATCGAGCAATACCCCTATACTAAATACGAAGACCATATATTGAAAAGGGGGGACCCTTACCATAATATCGAGCAATACCCCTATACTAAATACGAAGACCATATATTGAAAAGGGGGGACCCTTACCATAATATCGAGCAATACCCCTATACTAAATACGAAGACCATATATTGAAAAGGGGGGACCCTTACCATAATATCGAGCAATACCCCTATACTAAATACGAAGACCATATATTGAAAAGGGGGGACCCTTACCATAATATCGAGCAATACCCCTATACTAAATACGAAGACCATATATTGAAAAGGGGGGACCCTTACCATAATATCGAGCAATACCCCTATACTAAATACGAAGACCATATATTGAAAAGGGGGGACCCTTACCATAATATCGAGCAATACCCCTATACTAAATTCGAAGACCATATATTGAAAAGGGGGGATCCATCCTAATATTTATATGGATTTTTTCAAAAATTTCTTCAAATTACAATAGTTTTAATATATTTGAAAAGAGCACTATCGATACTTTAGTTAAGTTTTTTCGAATTTCGCTTATTTTTGCGATAAAATCAATATTTGCGGAGATACAGCCACTTTTCTAAAAAAGTTTAATAGGGAACTAATATATTTATTATAAAAATGAATACTGATAGACTTGGATCCATCCTAATATTTATATGGATTTTTTCAAAAATTTCTTCAAATTACAATAGTTTTAATATATTTGAAAAGAGCACTATCGATACTTTAGTTAAGTTTTTTCGAATTTCGCTTATTTTTGCGATAAAATCAATATTTGCGGAGATACAGCCACTTTTCTAAAAAAGTTTAATAGGGAAGTAATATATTTATTATAAAAATGAATACTGATAGACTTGGATCTATCCTAATATTCATATGGATTTTTTCAAAAATTTCTTCAAATTACAATAGTTTTAATATATTTGAAAAGAGCACTATCGATACTTTAGTTAAGTTTTTTCGAATTTCGCTTATTTTTGCGATAAAATCAATATTTGCGGAGATACAGCCACTTTTCTAAAAAAGTTTAATAGGGAAGTAATATATTTATTATAAAAATGAATACTGATAGACTTGGATCCATCCTAATATTTAAATGGATTTTTTCAAAAATTTCTTCAAATTACAATAGTTTTAATATATTTGAAAAGAGCACTATCGATACTTTAGTTAAGTTTTTTCGAATTTCGCTTATTTTTGCGATAAAATCAATATTTGCGGAGATACAGCCACTTTTCTAAAAAAGTTTAATAGGGAAGTAATATTTTTATTATAAAAATTAATACTGATAGACTTGGATCCATCCTAATATTTATATGGATTTTTTCAAAAATTTCTTCAAATTACAATAGTTTTAATATATTTGAAAAGAGCACTATCGATACTTTAGTTAAGTTTTTTCGAATTTCGCTTATTTTTGCGATAAAATCAATATTTGCGGAGATACAGCCACTTTTCTAAAAAAGTTTAATAGGGAAGTAATATTTTTATTATAAAAATGAATACTGATAGACTTGGATCCATCCTAATATTCATATGGATTTTTTCAAAAATTTCTTCAAATTACAATAGTTTTAATATATTTGAAAAGAGCACTATCGATACTTTAGTTAAGTTTTTTCGAATTTCGCTTATTTTGAGATAAAATCAATATTTGCGGAGATACAGCCACTTTTCTAAAAAAGTTTAATAGGGAAGTAATATTTTTATTATAAAAATGAATACTGATAGACTTGGATCCATCCTAATTTTTATATGGATTTTTTAAAAGAGGCGACCCTTACCATAATATCGAGCAATACCCCTATACTAAATACGAAGACCATATATTGAAAAGGGGGGACCCTTACCATAATATCGAGCAATACCCCTATACTAAATACGAAGACCATGTATTGAAAAGGGGGGACCCTTACCATAATATCGAGCAATACCCCTATACTAAATACGAAGACCATATATTGAAAAGGGGGGACCCTTACCATAATATCGAGCAATACCCCTATACTAAATACGAAGACCATATATTGAAAAGGGGGGACCCTTACCATAATATCGAGCAATACCCCTATACTAAATACGAAGACCATGTATTGAAAAGGGGGGACCCTTACCATAATATCGAGCAATACCCCTATACTAAATACGAAGACCATATATTGAAAAGGGGGGACCCTTACCATAATATCGAGCAATACCCCTATACTAAATACGAAGACCATATATTGAAAAGGGGGGACCCTTACCATAATATCGAGCAATACCCCTATACTAAATACGAAGACCATATATTGAAAAGGGGGACCCTTACCATAATATCGAGCAATACCCCTATACTAAATACGAAGACCATATATTGAAAAGGGGGGACCCTTACCATAATATCGAGCAATACCCCTATACTAAATACGAAGACCATATATTGAAAAGGGGGGACCCTTACCATAATATCGAGCAATACCCCTATACTAAATACGAAGACCATATATTGAAAAGGGGGGACCCTTACCATAATATCGAGCAATACCCCTATACTAAATACGAAGACCATATATTGAAAAGGGGGGACCCTTACCATAATATCGAGCAATACCCCTATACTAAATACGAAGACCATATATTGAAAAGGGGGGATCCATCCTAATATTTATATGGATTTTTTCAACAATTTCTTCAAATTACAATAGTTTTAATATATTTGAAAAGAGCACTATCGATACTTTAGTTAAGTTTTTTCGAATTTCGCTTATTTTTGCGATAAAATCAATATTTGCGGAGATACAGCCACTTTTCTAAAAAAGTTTAATAGGGAAGTAATATATTTATTATAAAAATGAATACTGATAGACTTGGATCCATCCTAATATTTATATGGATTTTTTCAAAAATTTCTTCAAATTACAATAGTTTTAATATATTTGAAAAGAGCACTATCGATACTTTAGTTAAGTTTTTTCGAATTTCGCTTATTTTTGCGATAAAATCAATATTTGCGGAGATACAGCCACTTTTCTAAAAAAGTTTAATAGGGAAGTAATATATTTATTATAAAAATGAATACTGATAGACTTGGATCCATCCTAATATTCATATGGATTTTTTCAAAAATTTCTTCAAATTACAATAGTTTTAATATATTTGAAAAGAGCACTATCGATACTTTAGTTAAGTTTTTTCGAATTTCGCTTATTTTTGCGATAAAATCAATATTTGCGGAGATACAGCCACTTTTCTAAAAAAGTTTAATAGGGAAGTAATATATTTATTATAAAAATGAATACTGATAGACTTGGATCCATCCTAATATTCATATGGATTTTTTCAAAAATTTCTTCAAATTACAATAGTTTTAATATATTTGAAAAGAGCACTATCGATACTTTAGTTAAGTTTTTTCGAATTTCGCTTATTTTTGCGATAAAATCAATATTTGCGGAGATACAGCCACTTTTCTAAAAAAGTTTAATAGGGGAGTAATATATTTATTATAAAAATGAATACTGATAGACTTGGATCCATCCTAATATTCATATGGATTTTTTCAAAAATTTCTTCAAATTACAATAGTTTTAATATATTTGAAAAGAGCACTATCGATACTTTAGTTAAGTTTTTTCGAATTTCGCTTATTTTTGCGATAAAATCAATATTTGCGGAGATACAGCCACTTTTCTAAAAAAGTTTAATAGGGAAGTAATATTTTTATTATAAAAATGAATACTGATAGACTTGGATCCATCCTAATATTTATATGGATTTTTTCAAAAATTTCTTCAAATTACAATAGTTTTAATATATTTGAAAAGAGCACTATCGATACTTTAGTTAAGTTTTTTCGAATTGCGCTTATTTTTGCGATAAAATCAATATTTGCGGAGATACAGCCACTTTTCTAAAAAAGTTTAATAGGGAAGTAATATTTTTATTATAAAAATGAATACTGATAGACTTGGATCCATCCTAATATTCATATGGATTTTTTCAAAAATTTCTTCAAATTACAATAGTTTTAATATATTTGAAAAGAGCACTATCGATACTTTAGTTAAGTTTTTTCGAATTTCGCTTATTTTGCGATAAAATCAATATTTGCGGAGATACAGCCACTTTTCTAAAAAAGTTTAATAGGGAAGTAATATTTTTATTATAAAAATGAATACTGATAGACTTGGATCCATCCTAATTTTTATATGGATTTTTTAAAAGGGGCGACCCTTACCATAATATCGAGCAATACCCCTATACTAAATACGAAGACCATATATTGAAAAGGGGGACCCTTACCATAATATCGAGCAATACCCCTATACTAAATACGAAGACCATGTATTGAAAAGGGGGGACCCTTACCATAATATCGAGCAATACCCCTATACTAAATACGAAGACCATATATTGAAAAGGGGGGACCCTTACCATAATATCGAGCAATACCCCTATACTAAATACGAAGACCATATATTGAAAAGGGGGGACCCTTACCATAATATCGAGCAATACCCCTATACTAAATACGAAGACCATATATTGAAAAGGGGGGACCCTTACCATAATATCGAGCAATACCCCTATACTAAATACGAAGACCATATTTTGAAAAGGGGGGACCCTTACCATAATATCGAGCAATACCCCTATACTAAATACGAAGACCATATATTGAAAAGGGGGGACCCTTACCATAATATCGAGCAATACCCCTATACTAAATACGAAGACCATATATTGAAAAGGGGGGACCCTTACCATAATATCGAGCAATACCCCTATACTAAATACGAAGACCATATATTGAAAAGGGGGGACCCTTACCATAATATCGAGCAATACCCCTATACTAAATACGAAGACCATATATTGAAAAGGGGGGACCCTTACCATAATATCGAGCAATACCCCTATACTAAATACGAAGACCATATATTGAAAAGGGGGGACCCTTACCATAATATCGAGCAATACCCCTATACTAAATACGAAGACCATATATTGAAAAGGGGGGACCCTTACCATAATATCGAGCAATACCCCTATACTAAATACGAAGACCATATATTGAAAAGGGGGGACCCATCCTAATATTTATATGGATTTTTTCAACAATTTCTTCAAATTACAATAGTTTTAATATATTTGAAAAGAGCACTATCGATACTTTAGTTAAGTTTTTTCGAATTTCGCTTATTTTTGCGATAAAATCAATATTTGCGGAGATACAGCCACTTTTCTAAAAAAGTTTAATAGGGAAGTAATATATTTATTATAAAAATGAATACTGATAGACTTGGATCCATCCTAATATTTATATGGATTTTTTCAAAAATTTCTTCAAATTACAATAGTTTTAATATATTTGAAAAGAGCACTATCGATACTTTAGTTAAGTTTTTTCGAATTTCGCTTATTTTTGCGATAAAATCAATATTTGCGGAGATACAGCCACTTTTCTAAAAAAGATTAATAGGGAAGTAATATATTTATTATAAAAATGAATACTGATAGACTTGGATCCATCCTAATATTTATATGGATTTTTTCAAAAATTTCTTCAAATTACAATAGTTTTAATATATTTGAAAAGAGCACTATCGATACTTTAGTTAAGTTTTTTCGAATTTCGCTTATTTTTGCGATAAAATCAATATTTGCGGAGATACAGCCACTTTTCTAAAAAAGTTTAATAGGGAAGTAATATATTTATTATAAAAATGAATACTGATAGACTTGGATCCATCCTAATATTCATATGGATTTTTTCAAAAATTTCTTCAAATTACAATAGTTTTAATATATTTGAAAAGAGCACTATCGATACTTTAGTTAAGTTTTTTCGAATTTCGCTTATTTTTGCGATAAAATCAATATTTGCGGAGATACAGCCACTTTTCTAAAAAAGTTTAATAGGGAAGTAATATATTTATTATAAAAATGAATACTGATAGACTTGGATCCATCCTAATATTCATATGGATTTTTTCAAAAATTTCTTCAAATTACAATAGTTTTAATATATTTGAAAAGAGCACTATCGATACTTTAGTTAAGTTTTTTCGAATTTCGCTTATTTTTGCGATAAAATCAATATTCGCGGAGATACAGCCACTTTTCTAAAAAAGTTTAATAGGGGAGTAATATATTTATTATAAAAATGAATACTGATAGACTTGGATCCATCCTAATATTCATATGGATTTTTTCAAAAATTTCTTCAAATTACAATAGTTTTAATATATTTGAAAAGAGCACTATCGATACTTTAGTTAAGTTTTTTCGAATTTCGCTTATTTTTGCGATAAAATCAATATTTGCGGAGATACAGCCACTTTTCTAAAAAAGTTTAATAGGGAAGTAATATTTTTATTATAAAAATGAATACTGATAGACTTGGATCCATCCTAATATTTATATGGATTTTTTTCAAAAATTTCTTCAAATTACAATAGTTTTAATATATTTGAAAAGAGCACTATCGATACTTTAGTTAAGTTTTTTCGAATTGCGCTTATTTTTGCGATAAAATCAATATTTGCGGAGATACAGCCACTTTTCTAAAAAAGTTTAATAGGGAAGTAATATTTTTATTATAAAAATGAATACTGATAGACTTGGATCCATCCTAATATTCATATGGATTTTTTCAAAAATTTCTTCAAATTACAATAGTTTTAATATATTTGAAAAGAGCACTATCGATACTTTAGTTAAGTTTTTTCGAATTTCGCTTATTTTTGCGATAAAATCAATATTTGCGGAGATACAGCCACTTTTCTAAAAAAGTTTAATAGGGAAGTAATATTTTTATTATAAAAATGAATACTGATAGACTTGGATCTATCCTAATTTTTATATGGATTTTTTAAAAGGGGCGACCCTTACCATAATATCGAGCAATACCCCTATACTAAATACGAAGACCATATATTGAAAAGGGGGGACCCTTACCATAATATCGAGCAATACCCCTATACTAAATACGAAGACCATGTATTGAAAAGGGGGGACCCTTACCATAATATCGAGCAATACCCCTATACTAAATACGAAGACCATGTATTGAAAAGGGGGGACCCTTACCATAATATCGAGCAATACCCCTATACTAAATACGAAGACCATATATTGAAAAGGGGGGACCCTTACCATAATATCGAGCAATACCCCTATACTAAATACGAAGACCATATATTGAAAAGGGGGGACCCTTACCATAATATCGAGCAATACCCCTATACTAAATACGAAGACCATGTATTGAAAAGGGGGGACCCTTACCATAATATCGAGCAATACCCCTATACTAAATACGAAGACCATATATTGAAAAGGGGGGACCCTTACCATAATATCGAGCAATACCCCTATACTAAATACGAAGACCATATATTGAAAAGGGGGGACCCTTACCATAATATCGAGCAATACCCCTATACTAAATACGAAGACCATATATTGAAAAGGGGGGACCCTTACCATAATATCGAGCAATACCCCTATACTAAATACGAAGACCATATATTGAAAAGGGGGGACCCTAACCATAATATCGAGCAATACCCCTATACTAAATACGAAGACCATATATTGAAAAGGGGGGACCCTTACCATAATATCGAGCAATACCCCTATACTAAATACGAAGACCATATATTGAAAAGGGGGGACCCTTACCATAATATCGAGCAATACCCCTATACTAAATACGAAGACCATATATTGAAAAGGGGGGACCCTTACCATAATATCGAGCAATACCCCTATACTAAATACGAAGACCATATATTGAAAAGGGGGGACCCTTACCATAATATCGAGCAATACCCCTATACTAAATACGAAGACCATATATTGAAAAGGGGGGACCCTTACCATAATATCGAGCAATACCCCTATACTAAATACGAAGACCATATATTGAAAAGGGGGGACCCTTACCATAATATCGAGCAATACCCCTATACTAAATACGAAGACCATATATTGAAAAGAAGGGACCCTTACCATAATATCGAGCAATACCCCTATACTAAATACGAAGACCATATATTGAAAAGGGGGGACCCTTACCATAATATCGAGCAATACCCCTATACTAAATACGAAGACCATATATTGAAAAGGGGGGACCCATCCTAATATTTATATGGATTTTTTCAACAATTTCTTCAAATTACAATAGTTTTAATATATTTGAAAAGAGCACTATCGATACTTTAGTTAAGTTTTTTCGAATTTCGCTTATTTTTGCGATAAAATCAATATTTGCGGAGATACAGCCACTTTTCTAAAAAAGTTTAATAGGGAAGTAATATTTTTATTATAAAAATGAATACTGATAGACTTGGATCCATCCTAATATTCATATGGATTTTTTCAAAAATTTCTTCAAATTACAATAGTTTTAATATATTTGAAAAGAGCACTATCGATACTTTAGTTAAGTTTTTTCGAATTTCGCTTATTTTTGCGATAAAATCAATATTTGCGGAGATACAGCCACTTTTCTAAAAAAGTTTAATAGGGGAGTAATATATTTATTATAAAAATGAATACTGATAGACTTGGATCCATCCTAATATTCATATGGATTTTTTCAAAAATTTCTTCAAATTACAATAGTTTTAATATATTTGAAAAGAGCACTATCGATACTTTAGTTAAGTTTTTTCGAATTTCGCTTATTTTTGCGATAAAATCAATATTTGCGGAGATACAGCCACTTTTCTAAAAAAGTTTAATAGGGAAGTTTAAAAGTACAGCCACTTTTCTAAAAAAGTTTAATAGGGAAGTAATATTTTTATTATAAAAATGAATACTGATAGACTTGGATCTATCCTAATTTTTATATGGATTTTTTAAAAGGGGCGACCCTTACCATAATATCGAGCAATACCCCTATACTAAATACGAAGACCATATATTGAAAAGGGGGGACCCTTACCATAATATCGAGCAATACCCCTATACTAAATACGAAGACCATGTATTGAAAAGGGGGGACCCTTACCATAATATCGAGCAATACCCCTATACTAAATACGAAGACCATGTATTGAAAAGGGGGGACCCTTACCATAATATCGAGCAATACCCCTATACTAAATACGAAGACCATATATTGAAAAGGGGGGACCCTTACCATAATATCGAGCAATACCCCTATACTAAATACGAAGACCATATATTGAAAAGGGGGGACCCTTACCATAATATCGAGCAATACCCCTATACTAAATACGAAGACCATGTATTGAAAAGGGGGGACCCTTACCATAATATCGAGCAATACCCCTATACTAAATACGAAGACCATATATTGAAAAGGGGGGACCCTTACCATAATATCGAGCAATACCCCTATACTAAATACGAAGACCATATATTGAAAAGGGGGGACCCATCCTAATATTTATATGGATTTTTTCAACAATTTCTTCAAATTACAATAGTTTTAATATATTTGAAAAGAGCACTATCGATACTTTAGTTAAGTTTTTTCGAATTTCGCTTATTTTTGCGATAAAATCAATATTTGCGGAGATACAGCCACTTTTCTAAAAAAGTTTAATAGGGAAGTAATATATTTATTATAAAAATGAATACTGATAGACTTGGATCCATCCTAATATTTATATGGATTTTTTCAAAAATTTCTTCAAATTACAATAGTTTTAATATATTTGAAAAGAGCACTATCGATACTTTAGTTAAGTTTTTTCGAATTTCGCTTATTTTTGCGATAAAATCAATATTTGCGGAGATACAGCCACTTTTCTAAAAAAGATTAATAGGGAAGTAATATATTTATTATAAAAATGAATACTGATAGACTTGGATCCATCCTAATATTTATATGGATTTTTTCAAAAATTTCTTCAAATTACAATAGTTTTAATATATTTGAAAAGAGCACTATCGATACTTTAGTTAAGTTTTTTCGAATTTCGCTTATTTTTGCGATAAAATCAGTATTTGCGGAGATACAGCCACTTTTCTAAAAAAGTTTAATAGGGAAGTAATATATTTATTATAAAAATGAATACTGATAGACTTGGATCCATCCTAATATTCATATGGATTTTTTCAAAAATTTCTTCAAATTACAATAGTTTTAATATATTTGAAAAGAGCACTATCGATACTTTAGTTAAGTTTTTTCGAATTTCGCTTATTTTTGCGATAAAATCAATATTTGCGGAGATACAGCCACTTTTCTAAAAAAGTTTAATAGGGAAGTAATATATTTATTATAAAAATGAATACTGATAGACTTGGATCCATCCTAATATTCATATGGATTTTTTCAAAAATTTCTTCAAATTACAATAGTTTTAATATATTTGAAAAGAGCACTATCGATACTTTAGTTAAGTTTTTTCGAATTTCGCTTATTTTTGCGATAAAATCAATATTTGCGGAGATACAGCCACTTTTCTAAAAAAGTTTAATAGGGGAGTAATATATTTATTATAAAAATGAATACTGATAGACTTGGATCCATCCTAATATTCATATGGATTTTTTCAAAAATTTCTTCAAATTACAATAGTTTTAATATATTTGAAAAGAGCACTATCGATACTTTAGTTAAGTTTTTTCGAATTTCGCTTATTTTTGCGATAAAATCAATATTTGCGGAGATACAGCCACTTTTCTAAAAAAGTTTAATAGGGAAGTAATATTTTTATTATAAAAATGAATACTGATAGACTTGGATCCATCCTAATATTTATATGGATTTTTTTCAAAAATTTCTTCAAATTACAATAGTTTTAATATATTTGAAAAGAGCACTATCGATACTTTAGTTAAGTTTTTTCGAATTGCGCTTATTTTTGCGATAAAATCAATATTTGCGGAGATACAGCCACTTTTCTAAAAAAGTTTAATAGGGAAGTAATATTTTTATTATAAAAATGAATACTGATAGACTTGGATCCATCCTAATATTCATATGGATTTTTTCAAAAATTTCTTCAAATTACAATAGTTTTAATATATTTGAAAAGAGCACTATCGATACTTTAGTTAAGTTTTTTCGAATTTCGCTTATTTTTGCGATAAAATCAATATTTGCGGAGATACAGCCACTTTTCTAAAAAAGTTTAATAGGGAAGTAATATTTTTATTATAAAAATGAATACTGATAGACTTGGATCTATCCTAATTTTTATATGGATTTTTTAAAAGGGGCGACCCTTACCATAATATCGAGCAATACCCCTATACTAAATACGAAGACCATATATTGAAAAGGGGGGACCCTTACCATAATATCGAGCAATACCCCTATACTAAATACGAAGACCATGTATTGAAAAGGGGGGACCCTTACCATAATATCGAGCAATACCCCTATACTAAATACGAAGACCATGTATTGAAAAGGGGGGACCCTTACCATAATATCGAGCAATACCCCTATACTAAATACGAAGACCATATATTGAAAAGGGGGGACCCTTACCATAATATCGAGCAATACCCCTATACTAAATACGAAGACCATATATTGAAAAGGGGGGACCCTTACCATAATATCGAGCAATACCCCTATACTAAATACGAAGACCATGTATTGAAAAGGGGGGACCCTTACCATAATATCGAGCAATACCCCTATACTAAATACGAAGACCATATATTGAAAAGGGGGGACCCTTACCATAATATCGAGCAATACCCCTATACTAAATACGAAGACCATATATTGAAAAGGGGGGACCCTTACCATAATATCGAGCAATACCCCTATACTAAATACGAAGACCATATATTGAAAAGGGGGGACCCTTACCATAATATCGAGCAATACCCCTATACTAAATACGAAGACCATATATTGAAAAGGGGGGACCCTAACCATAATATCGAGCAATACCCCTATACTAAATACGAAGACCATATATTGAAAAGGGGGGACCCTTACCATAATATCGAGCAATACCCCTATACTAAATACGAAGACCATATATTGAAAAGGGGGACCCTTACCATAATATCGAGCAATACCCCTATACTAAATACGAAGACCATATATTGAAAAGGGGGGACCCTTACCATAATATCGAGCAATACCCCTATACTAAATACGAAGACCATATATTGAAAAGGGGGGATCCATCCTAATATTTATATGGATTTTTTCAACAATTTCTTCAAATTACAATAGTTTTAATATATTTGAAAAGAGCACTATCGATACTTTAGTTAAGTTTTTTCGAATTTCGCTTATTTTTGCGATAAAATCAATATTTGCGGAGATACAGCCACTTTTCTAAAAAAGTTTAATAGGGAACTAATATATTTATTATAAAAATGAATACTGATAGACTTGGATCTATCCTAATATTCATATGGATTTTTTCAAAAATTTCTTCAAATTACAATAGTTTTAATATATTTGAAAAGAGCACTATCGATACTTTAGTTAAGTTTTTTCGAATTTCGCTTATTTTTGCGATAAAATCAATATTTGCGGAGATACAGCCACTTTTCTAAAAAAGTTTAATAGGGAAGTAATATATTTATTATAAAAATGAATACTGATAGACTTGGATCCATCCTAATATTTATATGGATTTTTTCAAAAATTTCTTCAAATTACAATAGTTTTAATATATTTGAAAAGAGCACTATCGATACTTTAGTTAAGTTTTTTCGAATTTCGCTTATTTTTGCGATAAAATCAATATTCGCGGAGATACAGCCACTTTTCTAAAAAAGTTTAATACGGAACTAATATATTTATTATAAAAATGAATACTGATAGACTTGGATCCATCCTAATATTCATATGGATTTTTTCAAAAATTTCTTCAAATTACAATAGTTTTAATATATTTGAAAAGAGCACTATCGATACTTTAGTTAAGTTTTTTCGAATTTCGCTTATTTTTGCGATAAAATCAATATTTGCGGAGATACAGCCACTTTTCTAAAAAAGTTTAATAGGGAAGTAATATATTTATTATAAAAATGAATACTGATAGACTTGGATCCATCCTAATATTTATATGGATTTTTTCAAAAATTTCTTCAAATTACAATAGTTTTAATATATTTGAAAAGAGCACTATCGATACTTTAGTTAAGTTTTTTCGAATTTCGCTTATTTTTGCGATAAAATCAATATTTGCGGAGATACAGCCACTTTTCTAAAAAAGTTTAATAGGCAACTAATATATTTATTATAAAAATGAATACTGATAGACTTGGATCCATCCTAATATTTATATGGATTTTTTCAAAAATTTCTTCAAATTACAATAGTTTTAATATATTTGAAAAGAGCACTATCGATACTTTAGTTAAGTTTTTTCGAATTTCGCTTATTTTTGCGATAAAATCAATATTTGCGGAGATACAGCCACTTTTCTAAAAAAGTTTAATAGGGAACTAATATATTTATTATAAAAATGAATACTGATAGACTTGGATCCATCCTAATATTTATATGGATTTTTTCAAAAATTTCTTCAAATTACAATAGTTTTAATATATTTGAAAAGAGCACTATCGATACTTTAGTTAAGTTTTTTCGAATTTCGCTTATTTTTGCGATAAAATCAATATTTGCGGAGATACAGCCACTTTTCTAAAAAAGTTTAATAGGGAACTAATATATTTATTATAAAAATGAATACTGATAGACTTGGATCCATCCTAATATTTATATGGATTTTTTCAAAAATTTCTTCAAATTACAATAGTTTTAATATATTTGAAAAGAGCACTATCGATACTTTAGTTAAGTTTTTTCGAATTTCGCTTATTTTTGCGATAAAATCAATATTTGCGGAGATACAGCCACTTTTCTAAAAAAGTTTAATAGGGAACTAATATATTTATTATAAAAATGAATACTGATAGACTTGGATCCATCCTAATATTTATATGGATTTTTTCAAAAATTTCTTCAAATTACAATAGTTTTAATATATTTGAAAAGAGCACTATCGATACTTTAGTTAAGTTTTTTCGAATTTCGCTTATTTTTGCGATAAAATCAATATTTGCGGAGATACAGCCACTTTTCTAAAAAAGTTTAATAGGGAACTAATATATTTATTATAAAAATGAATACTGATAGACTTGGATCCATCCTAATATTTATATGGATTTTTTCAAAAATTTCTTCAAATTACAATAGTTTTAATATATTTGAAAAGAGCACTATCGATACTTTAGTTAAGTTTTTTCGAATTTCGCTTATTTTTGCGATAAAATCAATATTTGCGGAGATACAGCCACTTTTCTAAAAAAGTTTAATAGGGAACTAATATATTTATTATAAAAATGAATACTGATAGACTTGGATCCATCCTAATATTTATATGGATTTTTTCAAAAATTTCTTCAAATTACAATAGTTTTAATATATTTGAAAAGAGCACTATCGATACTTTAGTTAAGTTTTTTCGAATTTCGCTTATTTTTGCGATAAAATCAATATTTGCGGAGATACAGCCACTTTTCTAAAAAAGTTTAATAGGGAAGTAATATTTTTATTATAAAAATGAATACTGATAGACATGGATCCATCCTAATATTCATATGGATTTTTTCAAAAATTTCTTCAAATTACAATAGTTTTAATATATTTGAAAAGAGCACTATCGATACTTTAGTTAAGTTTTTTCGAATTTCGCTTATTTTTGCGATAAAATCAATATTTGCGGAGATACAGCCACTTTTCTAAAAAAGTTTAATAGGGAAGTAATATTTTTATTATAAAAATGAATACTGATAGACTTGGATCCATCCTAATATTTATATGGATTTTTTCAAAAATTTCTTCAAATTACAATAGTTTTAATATATTTGAAAAGAGCACTATCGATACTTTAGTTAAGTTTTTTCGAATTTCGCTTATTTTTGCGATAAAATCAGTATTTGCGGAGATACAGCCACTTTTCTAAAAAAGATTAATAGGGAAGTAATATATTTATTATAAAAATGAATACTGATAGACTTGGATCCATCCTAATATTTATATGGATTTTTTCAAAAATTTCTTCAAATTACGATAGTTTTAATATATTTGAAAAGAGCACTATCGATACTTTAGTTAAGTTTTTTCGAATTTCGCTTATTTTTGCGATAAAATCAATATTTGCGGAGATACAGCCACTTTTCCAAAAAAGTTTAATAGGGAAGTAATATATTTATTATAAAAATGAATACTGATAGACTTGGATCCATCCTAATATTCATATGGATTTTTTCAAAAATTTCTTCAAATTACAATAGTTTTAATATATTTGAAAAGAGCACTATCGATACTTTAGTTAAGTTTTTTCGAATTTCGCTTATTTTTGCGATAAAATCAATATTTGCGGAGATACAGCCACTTTTCTAAAAAAGTTTAATAGGGGAGTAATATATTTATTATAAAAATGAATACTGATAGACTTGGATCCATCCTAATATTTATATGGATTTTTTCAAAAATTTCTTCAAATTACAATAGTTTTAATATATTTGAAAAGAGCACTATCGATACTTTAGTTAAGTTTTTTCGAATTTCGCTTATTTTTGCGATAAAATCAATATTTGCGGAGATACAGCCACTTTTCTAAAAAAGTTTAATAGGGAAGTAATATTTTTATTATAAAAATGAATACTGATAGACTTGGATCCATCCTAATTTTTATATGGATTTTTTAAAAGGGGCGACCCTTACCATAATATCGAGCAATACCCCTATACTAAATACGAAGACCATATATTGAAAAGGGGGGACCCTTACCATAATATCGAGCAATACCCCTATACTAAATACGAAGACCATATATTGAAAAGGGGGGACCCTTACCATAATATCGAGCAATACCCCTATACTAAATACGAAGACCATGTATTGAAAAGGGGGGACCCTTACCATAATATCGAGCAATACCCCTATACTAAATACGAAGACCATATATTGAAAAGGGGGGACCCTTACCATAATATCGAGCAATACCCCTATACTAAATACGAAGACCATATATTGAAAAGGGGGGACCCTTACCATAATATCGAGCAATACCCCTATACTAAATACGAAGACCATATATTGAAAAGGGGGGACCCTTACCATAATATCGAGCAATACCCCTATACTAAATACGAAGACCATATATTGAAAAGGGGGGACCCTTACCATAATATCGAGCAATACCCCTATACTAAATACGAAGACCATATATTGAAAAGGGGGGACCCTTACCATAATATCGAGCAATACCCCTATACTAAATACGAAGACCATATATTGAAAAGGGGGGACCCTTACCATAATATCGAGCAATACCCCTATACTAAATACGAAGACCATATATTGAAAAGGGGGGATCCATCCTAATATTTATATGGATTTTTTCAACAATTTCTTCAAATTACAATAGTTTTAATATATTTGAAAAGAGCACTATCGATACTTTAGTTAAGTTTTTTCGAATTTCGCTTATTTTTGCGATAAAATCAATATTTGCGGAGATACAGCCACTTTTCTAAAAAAGTTTAATAGGGAACTAATATATTTATTATAAAAATGAATACTGATAGACTTGGATCCATCCTAATATTCATATGGATTTTTTCAAAAATTTCTTCAAATTACAATAGTTTTAATATATTTGAAAAGAGCACTATCGATACTTTAGTTAAGTTTTTTCGAATTTCGCTTATTTTTGCGATAAAATCAATATTTGCGGAGATACAGCCACTTTTCTAAAAAAGTTTAATAGGGAACTAATATATTTATTATAAAAATGAATACTGATAGACTTGGATCCATCCTAATATTTATATGGATTTTTTCAAAAATTTCTTCAAATTACAATAGTTTTAATATATTTGAAAAGAGCACTATCGATACTTTAGTTAAGTTTTTTCGAATTTCGCTTATTTTTGCGATAAAATCAATATTTGCGGAGATACAGCCACTTTTCTAAAAAAGTTTAATAGGGAACTAATATATTTATTATAAAAATGAATACTGATAGACTTGGATCCATCCTAATATTTATATGGATTTTTTCAAAAATTTCTTCAAATTACAATAGTTTTAATATATTTGAAAAGAGCACTATCGATACTTTAGTTAAGTTTTTTCGAATTTCGCTTATTTTTGCGATAAAATCAATATTTGCGGAGATACAGCCACTTTTCTAAAAAAGTTTAATAGGGAACTAATATATTTATTATAAAAATGAATACTGATAGACTTGGATCCATCCTAATATTTATATGGATTTTTTCAAAAATTTCTTCAAATTACAATAGTTTTAATATATTTGAAAAGAGCACTATCGATACTTTAGTTAAGTTTTTTCGAATTTCGCTTATTTTTGCGATAAAATCAATATTTGCGGAGATACAGCCACTTTTCTAAAAAAGTTTAATAGGGAAGTAATATTTTTATTATAAAAATGAATACTGATAGACTTGGATCCATCCTAATATTTATATGGATTTTTTCAAAAATTTCTTCAAATTACAATAGTTTTAATATATTTGAAAAGAGCACTATCGATACTTTAGTTAAGTTTTTTCGAATTTCGCTTATTTTTGCGATAAAATCAATATTTGCGGAGATACAGCCACTTTTCTAAAAAAGTTTAATAGGGAAGTAATATTTTTATTATAAAAATGAATACTGATAGACTTGGATCCATCCTAATTTTTATATGGATTTTTTAAAAGGGGCGACCCTTACCATAATATCGAGCAATACCCCTATATTAAATACGAAGACCATATATTGAAAAGGGGGGACCCTTACCATAATATCGAGCAATACCCCTATACTAAATACGAAGACCATGTATTGAAAAGGGGGGACCCTTACCATAATATCGAGCAATACCCCTATACTAAATACGAAGACCATATATTGAAAAGGGGGGACCCTTACCATAATATCGAGCAATACCCCTATACTAAATACGAAGACCATATATTGAAAAGGGGGGACCCTTACCATAATATCGAGCAATACCCCTATACTAAATACGAAGACCATATATTGAAAAGGGGGGACCCTTACCATAATATCGAGCAATACCCCTGTACTAAATACGAAGACCATATATTGAAAAGGGGGACCCTTACCATAATATCGAGCAATACCCCTACACTAAATACGAAGACCATATATTGAAAAGGGGGGACCCTTACCATAATATCGAGCAATACCCCTATACTAAATACGAAGACCATATATTGAAAAGGGGGGACCCTTACTATAATATCGAGCAATACCCCTATACTAAATACGAAGACCATATATTGAAAAGGGGGGACCCTTACTATAATATCGAGCAATACCCCTATACTAAATACGAAGACCATATATTGAAAAGGGGGGACCCTTACTATAATATCGAGCAATACCCCTATACTAAATACGAAGACCATATATTGAAAAGGGGGGACCCTTACCATAATATCGAGCAATACCCCTATACTAAATACGAAGACCATGTATTGAAAAGGGGGACCCTTACTATAATATCGAGCAATACCCCTATACTAAATACGAAGACCATATATTGAAAAGGGGGGACCCTTACCATAATATCGAGCAATACCCCTATACTAAATACGAAGACCATATATTGAAAAGGGGGGACCCTTACCATAATATCGAGCAATACCCCTGTACTAAATACGAAGACCATATATTGAAAAGGGGGGACCCTTACCATAATATCGAGCAATACCCCTACACTAAATACGAAGACCATATATTGAAAAGGGGGGACCCTTACCATAATATCGAGCAATACCCCTATACTAAATACGAAGACCATATATTGAAAAGGGGGGACCCTTACCATAATATCGAGCAATACCCCTATACTAAATACGAAGACCATATATTGAAAAGGGGGGACCCTTACCATAATATCGAGCAATACCCCTATACTAAATACGAAGACCATATATTAAAAAGGGGGGACCCTTACCATAATATCGAGCAATACCCCTATACTAAATACGAAGACCATATATTGAAAAGGGGGGACCCTTACCATAATATCGAGCAATACCCCTATACTAAATACGAAGACCATATATTTTAAAAAGGGGGGACCCTTACCATAATATCGAGCAATACCCCTATACTAAATACGAAGACCATATATTGAAAAGGGGGGACCCTTACCATAATATCGAGCAATACCCCTATACTAAATTCGAAGACCATATATTGAAAAGGGGGGACCCTTACCATAATATCGAGCAATACCCCTATACTAAATACGAAGACCATATATTGAAAAGGGGGGACCCTTACCATAATATCGAGCAATACCCCTATACTAAATACGAAGACCATATATTGAAAAGGGGGGACCCTTACCATAATATCGAGCAATACCCCTATACTAAATACGAAGACCATATATTGAAAAGGGGGGACCCTTACCATAATATCGAGCAATACCCCTATACTAAATACGAAGACCATATATTGAAAAGGGGGGACCCTTACCATAATATCGAGCAATACCCCTATACTAAATACGAAGACCATATATTGAAAAGGGGGGACCCTTACCATAATATCGAGCAATACCCCTATACTAAATTCGAAGACCATATATTGAAAAGGGGGGATCCATCCTAATATTTATATGGATTTTTTCAACAATTTCTTCAAATTACAATAGTTTTAATATATTTGAAAAGAGCACTATCGATACTTTAGTTAAGTTTTTTCGAATTTCGCTTATTTTTGCGATAAAATCAATATTTGCGGAGATACAGCCACTTTTCTAAAAAAGTTTAATAGGGAAGTAATATATTTATTATAAAAATGAATACTGATAGACTTGGATCCATCCTAATAATTATATGGATTTTTTCAAAAATTTCTTCAAATTACAATAGTTTTAATATATTTGAAAAGAGCACTATCGATACTTTAGTTAAGTTTTTTCGAATTTCGCTTATTTTTGCGATAAAATCAATATTTGCGGAGATACAGCCACTTTTCTAAAAAAGTTTAATAGGGAACTAATATTTTTATTATAAAAATGAATACTGATAGACTTGGATCCATCCTAATTTTTATATGGATTTTTTAAAAGGGGCGACCCTTACCATAATATCGAGCAATACCCCTATACTAAATACGAAGACCATATATTGAAAAGGGGGGACCCTTACCATAATATCGAGCAATACCCCTATACTAAATACGAAGACCATGTTTAGAAAAGGGGGGACCCTTACCATAATATCGAGCAATACCCCTATACTAAATACGAAGACCATATATTGAAAAGGGGGGACCCTTACCATAATATCGAGCAATACCCCTATACTAAATACGAAGACCATATATTGAAAAGGGGGGACCCTTACCATAATATCGAGCAATACCCCTATACTAAATACGAAGACCATATATTGAAAAGGGGGGACCCTTACCATAATATCGAGCAATACCCCTATACTAAATACGAAGACCATATATTGAAAAGGGGGGACCCTTACCATAATATCGAGCAATACCCCTATACTAAATACGAAGACCATATATTGAAAAGGGGGGACCCTTACCATAATATCGAGCAATACCCCTATACTAAATACGAAGACCATATATTGAAAAGGGGGGACCCTTACCATAATATCGAGCAATACCCCTATACTAAATACGAAGACCATATATTGAAAAGGGGGGACCCTTACCATAATATCGAGCAATACCCCTATACTAAATACGAAGACCATGTTTAGAAAAGGGGGGACCCTTACCATAATATCGAGCAATACCCCTATACTAAATACGAAGACCATATATTGAAAAGGGGGGACCCTTACCATAATATCGAGCAATACCCCTATACTAAATACGAAGACCATATATTGAAAAGGGGGGACCCTTACCATAATATCGAGCAATACCCCTATACTAAATACGAAGACCATATATTGAAAAGGGGGGACCCTTACCATAATATCGAGCAATACCCCTATACTAAATACGAAGACCATATATTGAAAAGGGGGGACCCTTACCATAATATCGAGCAATACCCCTATACTAAATACGAAGACCATATATTGAAAAGGGGGCACCCTTACCATAATATCGAGCAATACCCCTATACTAAATACGAAGACCATATATTGAAAAGGGGGGACCCTTACCATAATATCGAGCAATACCCCTATACTAAATTCGAAGACCATATATTGAAAAGGGGGGATCCATCCTAATATTTATATGGATTTTTTCAACAATTTCTTCAAATTACAATAGTTTTAATATATTTGAAAAGAGCACTATCGATACTTTAGTTAAGTTTTTTCGAATTTCGCTTATTTTTGCGATAAAATCAATATTTGCGGAGATACAGCCACTTTTCTAAAAAAGTTTAATAGGGAAGTAATATATTTATTATAAAAATGAATACTGATAGACTTGGATCCATCCTAATATTTATATGGATTTTTTCAAAAATTTCTTCAAATTACAATAGTTTTAATATATTTGAAAAGAGCACTATCGATACTTTAGTTAAGTTTTTTCGAATTTCGCTTATTTTTGCGATAAAATCAATATTTGCGAAGATACAGCCACTTTTCTAAAAAAGTTTAATAGGGAAGTAATATATTTATTATAAAAATGAATACTGATAGACTTGGATCCATCCTAATATTTATATGGATTTTTTCAAAAATTTCTTCAAATTACAATAGTTTTAATATATTTGAAAAGAGCACTATCGATACTTTAGTTAAGTTTTTTCGAATTTCGCTTATTTTTGCGATAAAATCAATATTTGCGGAGATACAGCCACTTTTCTAAAAAAGTTTAATAGGCAACTAATATATTTATTATAAAAATGAATACTGATAGACTTGGATCCATCCTAATATTTATATGGATTTTTTCAAAAATTTCTTCAAATTACAATAGTTTTAATATATTTGAAAAGAGCACTATCGATACTTTAGTTAAGTTTTTTCGAATTTCGCTTATTTTTGCGATAAAATCAATATTTGCGGAGATACAGCCACTTTTCTAAAAAAGTTTAATAGGGAAGTAATATATTTATTATAAAAATGAATACTGATAGACTTGGATCCATCCTAATATTTATATGGATTTTTTCAAAAATTTCTTCAAATTACAATAGTTTTAATATATTTGAAAAGAGCACTATCGGTACTTTAGTTAAGTTTTTTCGAATTTCGCTTATTTTTGCGATAAAATCAATATTTGCGGAGATACAGCCACTTTTCAAAAAAGTTTAATAGGGAAGTAATATTTTTATTATAAAAATGAATACTGATAGACTTGGATCCATCCTAATATTTATATGGATTTTTTCAAAAATTTCTTCAAATTACAATAGTTTTAATATATTTGAAAAGAGCACTATCGATACTTTAGTTAAGTTTTTTCGAATTTCGCTTATTTTGCGATAAAATCAATATTTGCGGAGATACAGCCACTTTTCAAAAAAGTTTAATAGGGAAGTAATATTTTTATTATAAAAATGAATACTGATAGACTTGGATCCATCCTAATATTCATATGGATTTTTTCAAAAATTTCTTCAAATTACAATAGTTTTAATATATTTGAAAAGAGCACTATCGATACTTTAGTTAAGTTTTTTCGAATTTCGCTTATTTTGCGATAAAATCAATATTTGCGGAGATACAGCCACTTTTCTAAAAAAGTTTAATAGGGAAGTAATATTTTTATTATAAAAATGAATACTGATAGACTTGGATCCATCCTAATTTTTATATGGATTTTTTAAAAGGGGCGACCCTTACCATAATATCGAGCAATACCCCTATACTAAATACGAAGACCATATATTGAAAAGGGGGGACCCTTACCATAATATCGAGCAATACCCCTATACTAAATACGAAGACCATGTATTGAAAAGGGGGGACCCTTACCATAATATCGAGCAATACCCCTATACTAAATACGAAGACCATGTATTGAAAAGGGGGGACCCTTACCATAATATCGAGCAATACCCCTATACTAAATACGAAGACCATATATTGAAAAGGGGGGACCCTTACCATAATATCGAGCAATACCCCTATACTAAATACGAAGACCATATATTGAAAAGGGGGGACCCTTACCATAATATCGAGCAATACCCCTATACTAAATACGAAGACCATATATTGAAAAGGGGGGACCCTTACCATAATATCGAGCAATACCCCTATACTAAATACGAAGACCATATATTGAAAAGGGGGGACCCTTACCATAATATCGAGCAATACCCCTATACTAAATACGAAGACCATATATTGAAAAGGGGGGACCCTTACCATAATATCGAGCAATACCCCTATACTAAATACGAAGACCATATATTGAAAAGGGGGGACCCTTACCATAATATCGAGCAATACCCCTATACTAAATACGAAGACCATATATTGAAAAGGGGGGACCCTTACCATAATATCGAGCAATACCCCTATACTAAATACGAAGACCATATATTGAAAAGGGGGGACCCTTACCATAATATCGAGCAATACCCCTATACTAAATACGAAGACCATATATTGAAAAGGGGGGACCCTTACCATAATATCGAGCAATACCCCTATACTAAATACGAAGACCATATATTGAAAAGGGGGGACCCTTACCATAATATCGAGCAATACCCCTATACTAAATACGAAGACCATATATTGAAAAGGGGGGACCCTTACCATAATATCGAGCAATACCCCTATACTAAATACGAAGACCATATATTGAAAAGGGGGCACCCTTACCATAATATCGAGCAATACCCCTATACTAAATACGAAGACCATATATTGAAAAGGGGGGACCCTTACCATAATATCGAGCAATACCCCTATACTAAATTCGAAGACCATATATTGAAAAGGGGGGATCCATCCTAATATTTATATGGATTTTTTCAACAATTTCTTCAAATTACAATAGTTTTAATATATTTGAAAAGAGCACTATCGATACTTTAGTTAAGTTTTTTCGAATTTCGCTTATTTTTGCGATAAAATCAATATTTGCGGAGATACAGCCACTTTTCTAAAAAAGTTTAATAGGGAAGTAATATATTTATTATAAAAATGAATACTGATAGACTTGGATCCATCCTAATATTTATATGGATTTTTTCAAAAATTTCTTCAAATTACAATAGTTTTAATATATTTGAAAAGAGCACTATCGATACTTTAGTTAAGTTTTTTCGAATTTCGCTTATTTTTGCGATAAAATCAATATTTGCGAAGATACAGCCACTTTTCTAAAAAAGTTTAATAGGGAAGTAATATATTTATTATAAAAATGAATACTGATAGACTTGGATCCATCCTAATATTTATATGGATTTTTTCAAAAATTTCTTCAAATTACAATAGTTTTAATATATTTGAAAAGAGCACTATCGATACTTTAGTTAAGTTTTTTCGAATTTCGCTTATTTTTGCGATAAAATCAATATTTGCGGAGATACAGCCACTTTTCTAAAAAAGTTTAATAGGCAACTAATATATTTATTATAAAAATGAATACTGATAGACTTGGATCCATCCTAATATTTATATGGATTTTTTCAAAAATTTCTTCAAATTACAATAGTTTTAATATATTTGAAAAGAGCACTATCGATACTTTAGTTAAGTTTTTTCGAATTTCGCTTATTTTTGCGATAAAATCAATATTTGCGGAGATACAGCCACTTTTCTAAAAAAGTTTAATAGGGAAGTAATATATTTATTATAAAAATGAATACTGATAGACTTGGATCCATCCTAATATTTATATGGATTTTTTCAAAAATTTCTTCAAATTACAATAGTTTTAATATATTTGAAAAGAGCACTATCGGTACTTTAGTTAAGTTTTTTCGAATTTCGCTTATTTTTGCGATAAAATCAATATTTGCGGAGATACAGCCACTTTTCAAAAAAGTTTAATAGGGAAGTAATATTTTTATTATAAAAATGAATACTGATAGACTTGGATCCATCCTAATATTTATATGGATTTTTTCAAAAATTTCTTCAAATTACAATAGTTTTAATATATTTGAAAAGAGCACTATCGATACTTTAGTTAAGTTTTTTCGAATTTCGCTTATTTTGCGATAAAATCAATATTTGCGGAGATACAGCCACTTTTCAAAAAAGTTTAATAGGGAAGTAATATTTTTATTATAAAAATGAATACTGATAGACTTGGATCCATCCTAATATTCATATGGATTTTTTCAAAAATTTCTTCAAATTACAATAGTTTTAATATATTTGAAAAGAGCACTATCGATACTTTAGTTAAGTTTTTTCGAATTTCGCTTATTTTGCGATAAAATCAATATTTGCGGAGATACAGCCACTTTTCTAAAAAAGTTTAATAGGGAAGTAATATTTTTATTATAAAAATGAATACTGATAGACTTGGATCCATCCTAATTTTTATATGGATTTTTTAAAAGGGGCGACCCTTACCATAATATCGAGCAATACCCCTATACTAAATACGAAGACCATATATTGAAAAGGGGGGACCCTTACCATAATATCGAGCAATACCCCTATACTAAATACGAAGACCATGTATTGAAAAGGGGGGACCCTTACCATAATATCGAGCAATACCCCTATACTAAATACGAAGACCATGTATTGAAAAGGGGGGACCCTTACCATAATATCGAGCAATACCCCTATACTAAATACGAAGACCATATATTGAAAAGGGGGGACCCTTACCATAATATCGAGCAATACCCCTATACTAAATACGAAGACCATATATTGAAAAGGGGGGACCCTTACCATAATATCGAGCAATACCCCTATACTAAATACGAAGACCATATATTGAAAAGGGGGGACCCTTACCATAATATCGAGCAATACCCCTATACTAAATACGAAGACCATATATTGAAAAGGGGGGACCCTTACCATAATATCGAGCAATACCCCTATACTAAATACGAAGACCATATATTGAAAAGGGGGGACCCTTACCATAATATCGAGCAATACCCCTATACTAAATACGAAGACCATATATTGAAAAGGGGGGACCCTTACCATAATATCGAGCAATACCCCTATACTAAATACGAAGACCATATATTGAAAAGGGGGGACCCTTACCATAATATCGAGCAATACCCCTATACTAAATACGAAGACCATATATTGAAAAGGGGGGACCCTTACCATAATATCGAGCAATACCCCTATACTAAATACGAAGACCATATATTGAAAAGGGGGGACCCTTACCATAATATCGAGCAATACCCCTATACTAAATACGAAGACCATATATTGAAAAGGGGGGACCCTTACCATAATATCGAGCAATACCCCTATACTAAATACGAAGACCATATATTGAAAAGGGGGGACCCTTACCATAATATCGAGCAATACCCCTATACTAAATACGAAGACCATATATTGAAAAGGGGGGATCCATCCTAATATTTATATGGATTTTTTCAACAATTTCTTCAAATTACAATAGTTTTAATATATTTGAAAAGAGCACTATCGATACTTTAGTTAAGTTTTTTCGAATTTCGCTTATTTTTGCGATAAAATCAATATTTGCGGAGATACAGCCACTTTTCTAAAAAAGTTTAATAGAGAACTAATATATTTATTATAAAAATGAATACTGATAGACTTGGATCTATCCTAATATTCATATGGATTTTTTCAAAAATTTCTTCAAATTACAATAGTTTTTATATATTTGAAAAGAGCACTATCGATACTTTAGTTAAGTTTTTTCGAATTTCGCTTATTTTTGCGATAAAATCAATATTTGCGGAGATACAGCCACTTTTCTAAAAAAGTTTAATAGGGAAGTAATATATTTATTATAAAAATGAATACTGATAGACTTGGATCCATCCTAATATTTATATGGAGTTTTTCAAAAATTTCTTCAAATTACAATAGTTTTAATATATTTGAAAAGAGCACTATCGATACTTTAGTTAAGTTTTTTCGAATTTCGCTTATTTTTGCGATAAAATCAATATTTGCGGAGATACAGCCACTTTTCTAAAAAAGTTTAATAGGGAACTAATATATTTATTATAAAAATGAATACTGATAGACTTGGATCCATCCTAATATTCATATGGATTTTTTCAAAAATTTCTTCAAATTACAATAGTTTTAATATATTTGAAAAGAGCACTATCGATACTTTAGTTAAGTTTTTTCGAATTTCGCTTATTTTTGCGATAAAATCAATATTTGCGGAGATACAGCCACTTTTCTAAAAAATTTTAATAGGGAACTAATATATTTATTATAAAAATGAATACTGATAGACTTGGATCCATCCTAATATTTATATGGATTTTTTCAAAAATTTCTTCAAATTACAATAGTTTTAATATATTTGAAAAGAGCACTATCGATACTTTAGTTAAGTTTTTTCGAATTTCGCTTATTTTGCGATAAAATCAATATTTGCGGAGATACAGCCACTTTTCTAAAAAAGTTTAATAGGGAAGTAATATTTTTATTATAAAAATGAATACTGATAGACTTGGATCCATCCTAATTTATATATGGATTTTTTAAAAGGGGCGACCCTTACCATAATATCGAGCAATACCCCTATACTAAATACGAAGACCATATATTGAAAAGGGGGGACCCTTACCATAATATCGAGCAATACCCCTATACTAAATACGAAGACCATATATTGAAAAGGGGGGACCCTTACCATAATATCGAGCAATACCCCTATACTAAATACGAAGACCATATATTGAAAAGGTGGGACCCTTACCATAATATCGAGCAATACCCCTATACTAAATACGAAGACCATGTATTGAAAAGGGGGGACCCTTACCATAATATCGAGCAATACCCCTATACTAAATACGAAGACCATGTATTGAAAAGGGGGGACCCTTACCATAATATCGAGCAATACCCCTATACTAAATACGAAGACCATATATTGAAAAGGGGGGACCCTTACCATAATATCGAGCAATACCCCTATACTAAATACGAAGACCATATATTGAAAAGGGGGGACCCTTACCATAATATCGAGCAATACCCCTATACTAAATACGAAGACCATATATTGAAAAGGGGGGACCCTTACCATAATATCGAGCAATACCCCTATACTAAATACGAAGACCATATATTGAAAAGGGGGGACCCTTACCATAATATCGAGCAATACCCCTATACTAAATACGAAGACCATATATTGAAAAGGGGGGACCCTTACCATAATATCGAGCAATACCCCTATACTAAATACGAAGACCATATATTGAAAAGGGGGGACCCTTACCATAATATCGAGCAATACCCCTATACTAAATACGAAGACCATATATTGAAAAGGGGGGACCCTTACCATAATATCGAGCAATACCCCTATACTAAATACGAAGACCATATATTGAAAAGGGGGGATCCATCCTAATATTTATATGGATTTTTTCAACAATTTCTTCAAATTACAATAGTTTTAATATATTTGAAAAGAGCACTATCGATACTTTAGTTAAGTTTTTTCGAATTTCGCTTATTTTTGCGATAAAATCAATATTTGCGGAGATACAGCCACTTTTCTAAAAAAGTTTAATAGAGAACTAATATATTTATTATAAAAACGAATACTGATAGACTTGGATCTATCCTAATATTCATATGGATTTTTTCAAAAATTTCTTCAAATTACAATAGTTTTTATATATTTGAAAAGAGCACTATCGATACTTTAGTTAAGTTTTTTCGAATTTCGCTTATTTTTGCGATAAAATCAATATTTGCGGAGATACAGCCACTTTTCTAAAAAAGTTTAATAGGGAACTAATATATTTATTATAAAAATGAATACTGATAGACTTGGATCCATCCTAATATTTATATGGATTTTTTCGAAAATTTCTTCAAATTACAATAGTTTTAATATATTTGAAAAGAGCACTATCGATACTTTCGTTAAGTTTTTTCGAATTTCGCTTATTTTTGCGATAAAATCAATATTTGCGGAGATACAGCCACTTTTCTAAAAAAGTTTAATAGGGAACTAATATATTTATTATAAAAATGAATACTGATAGACTTGGATCCATCCTAATATTTATATGGATTTTTTCGAAAATTTCTTCAAATTACAATAGTTTTAATATATTTGAAAAGAGCACTATCGATACTTTCGTTAAGTTTTTTCGAATTTCGCTTATTTTTGCGATAAAATCAATATTTGCGGAGATACAGCCACTTTTCTAAAAAAGTTTAATAGGGAAGTAATATATTTATTATAAAAATGAATACTGATAGACTTGGATCCATCCTAATATTTATATGGAGTTTTTCAAAAATTTCTTCAAATTACAATAGTTTTAATATATTTGAAAAGAGCACTATCGATACTTTAGTTAAGTTTTTTCGAATTTCGCTTATTTTTGCGATAAAATCAATATTTGCGGAGATACAGCCACTTTTCTAAAAAAGTTTATTAGGGAACTAATATATTTATTATAAAAATGAATACTGATAGACTTGGATCCATCCTAATATTCATATGGATTTTTTCAAAAATTTCTTCAAATTACAATAGTTTTAATATATTTGAAAAGAGCACTATCGATACTTTAGTTAAGTTTTTTCGAATTTCGCTTATTTTTGCGATAAAATCAATATTTGCGGAGATACAGCCACTTTTCTAAAAAAGTTTAATAGGGAACTAATATATTTATTATAAAAATGAATACTGATAGACTTGGATCCATCCTAATATTCATATGGATTTTTTCAAAAATTTCTTCAAATTACAATAGTTTTAATATATTTGAAAAGAGCACTATTGATACTTTAGTTAAGTTTTTTCGAATTTCGCTTATTTTTGCGATAAAATCAATATTTGCGGAGATACAGCCACTTTTCTAAAAAAGTTTAATAGGGAACTAATATATTTATTATAAAAATGAATACTGATAGACTTGGATCCATCCTAATATTTATATGGATTTTTTCAAAAATTTCTTCAAATTACAATAGTTTTAATATATTTGAAAAGAGCACTATCGATACTTTAGTTAAGTTTTTTCGAATTTCGCTTATTTTTGCGATAAAATCAATATTTGCGGAGATACAGCCACTTTTCAAAAAAGTTTAGTAGGGAAGTAATATTTTTATTATAAAAATGAATACTGATAGACTTGGATCCATCCTAATATTCATATGGATTTTTTCAAAAATTTCTTCAAATTACAATAGTTTTAATATATTTGAAAAGAGCACTATCGATACTTTAGTTAAGTTTTTTCGAATTTCGCTTATTTTGCGATAAAATCAATATTTGCGGAGATATAGCCACTTTTCTAAAAAAGTTTAATAGGGAAGTAATATTTTTATTATAAAAATGAATACTGATAGACTTGGATCCATCCTAATTTTTATATGGATTTTTTAAAAGGGGCGACCCTTACCATAATATCGAGCAATACCCCTATACTAAATACGAAGACCATATATTGAAAAGGGGGGACCCTTACCATAATATCGAGCAATACCCCTATACTAAATACGAAGACCATGTATTGAAAAGGGGGGACCCTTACCATAATATCGAGCAATACCCCTATACTAAATACGAAGACCATGTATTGAAAAGGGGGGACCCTTACCATAATATCGAGCAATACCCCTATACTAAATACGAAGACCATATATTGAAAAGGGGGGACCCTTACCATAATATCGAGCAATACCCCTATACTAAATACGAAGACCATATATTGAAAAGGGGGGACCCTTACCATAATATCGAGCAATACCCCTATACTAAATACGAAGACCATATATTGAAAAGGGGGGACCCTTACCATAATATCGAGCAATACCCCTATACTAAATACGAAGACCATATATTGAAAAGGGGGGACCCTTACCATAATATCGAGCAATACCCCTATACTAAATACGAAGACCATATATTGAAAAGGGGGTACCCTTACCATAATATCGAGCAATACCCCTATACTAAATACGAAGACCATATATTGAAAAGGGTATTATGGTAATAATACCATAATATCGAGCAATACCCCTATACTAAATTCGAAGACCATATATTGAAATGGGGGGATCCATCCTAATATTTATATGGATTTTTTCAACAATTTCTTCAAATTACAATAGTTTTAATATATTTGAAAAGAGCACTATCGATACTTTAGTTAAGTTTTTTCGAATTTCGCTTATTTTTGCGATAAAATCAATATTTGCGGAGATACAGCCACTTTTCTAAAAAAGTTTAATAGGGAAGTAATATATTTATTATAAAAATGAATACTGATAGACTTGGATCCATCCTAATATTTATATGGATTTTTTCAAAAATTTCTTCAAATTACAATAGTTTTAATATATTTGAAAAGAGCACTATCGATACTTTAGTTAAGTTTTTTCGAATTTCGCTTATTTTTGCGATAAAATCAATATTTGCGGAGATACAGCCACTTTTCTAAAAAAGTTTAATAGGGAACTAATATATTTATTATAAAAATGAATACTGATAGACTTGGATCCATCCTAATATTTATATGGATTTTTTCAAAATTTTCTTCAAATTACAATAGTTTTAATATATTTGAAAAGAGCACTATCGATACTTTAGTTAAGTTTTTTCGAATTTCGCTTATTTTTGCGATAAAATCAATATATGCGGAGATACAGCCACTTTTCTAAAAAAGTTTAATAGGGAAGTAATATTTTTATTATAAAAATGAATACTGATAGACTTGGATCCATCCTAATATTTATATGGATTTTTTAAAAAATTTCTTCAAATTACAATAGTTTTAATATATTTGAAAAGAGCACTATCGATACTTTAGTTAAGTTTTTTCGAATTTCGCTTATTTTTGCGATAAAATCAATATTTGCGGAGATACAGCCACTTTTCTAAAAAAGTTTAATAGGGAACTAATATATTTATTATAAAAATGAATACTGATAGACTTGGATCCATCCTAATATTCATATGAATTTTTTCAAAAATTTCTTCAAATTACAATAGTTTTAATATATTTGAAAAGAGCACTATCGATACTTTAGCTAAGTTTTTTCGAATTTCGCTTATTTTTGCGATAAAATCAATATTTGCGGAGATACAGCCACTTTTCTAAAAAAGTTTAATAGGGAAGTAATATTTTTATTATAAAAATGAATACTGATAGACTTGGATCCATCCTAATATTTATATGGATTTTTTCAAAAATTTCTTCAAATTACAATAGTTTTAATATATTTGAAAAGAGCACTATCGATACTTTAGTTAAGTTTTTTCGAATTTCGCTTATTTTTGCGATAAAATCAATATTTGCGGAGATACAGCCACTTTTCTAAAAAAGTTTAATAGGGAAGTAATATTTTTATTATAAAAATGAATACTGATAGACTTGGATCCATCCTAATTTTTATATGGATTTTTTAAAAGGGGCGACCCTTACCATAATATCGAGCAATACCCCTATACTAAATACGAAGACCATATATTGAAAAGGGGGGACCCTTACCATAATATCGAGCAATACCCCTATACTAAATACGAAGACCATGTATTGAAAAGGGGGGACCCTTACCATAATATCGAGCAATACCCCTATACTAAATACGAAGACCATGTATTGAAAAGGGGGGACCCTTACCATAATATCGAGCAATACCCCTATACTAAATACGAAGACCATATATTGAAAAGGGGGGACCCTTACCATAATATCGAGCAATACCCCTATACTAAATACGAAGACCATATATTGAAAAGGGGGGACCCTTACCATAATATCGAGCAATACCCCTATACTAAATACGAAGACCATATATTGAAAAGGGGGGACCCTTACCATAATATCGAGCAATACCCCTATACTAAATACGAAGACCATATATTGAAAAGGGGGGACCCTTACCATAATATCGAGCAATACCCCTATACTAAATACGAAGACCATATATTGAAAAGGGGGGACCCTTACCATAATATCGAGCAATACCCCTATACTAAATACGAAGACCATATATTGAAAAGGGGGGACCCTTACCATAATATCGAGCAATACCCCTATACTAAATACGAAGACCATATATTGAAAAGGGGGGACCCTTACCATAATATCGAGCAATACCCCTATACTAAATACGAAGACCATATATTGAAAAGGGGGGACCCTTACCATAATATCGAGCAATACCCCTATACTAAATACGAAGACCATATATTGAAAAGGGGGGACCCTTACCATAATATCGAGCAATACCCCTATACTAAATACGAAGACCATATATTGAAAAGGGGGGACCCTTACCATAATATCGAGCAATACCCCTATACTAAATACGAAGACCATATATTGAAAAGGGGGGACCCTTACCATAATATCGAGCAATACCCCTATACTAAATACGAAGACCATATATTGAAAAGGGGGGACCCTTACCATAATATCGAGCAATACCCCTATACTAAATACGAAGACCATATATTGAAAAGGGGGGACCCTTACCATAATATCGAGCAATACCCCTATACTAAATACGAAGACCATATATTGAAAAGGGGGGACCCTTACCATAATATCGAGCAATACCCCTATACTAAATACGAAGACCATATATTGAAAAGGGGGGACCCTTACCATAATATCGAGCAATACCCCTATACTAAATACGAAGACCATATATTGAAAAGGGGGGACCCTTACCATAATATCGAGCAATACCCCTATACTAAATACGAAGACCATATATTGAAAAGGGGGGATCCATCCTAATATTTATATGGATTTTTTCAACAATTTCTTCAAATTACAATAGTTTTAATATATTTGAAAAGAGCACTATCGATACTTTAGTTAAGTTTTTTCGAATTTCGCTTATTTTTGCGATAAAATCAATATTTGCGGAGATACAGCCACTTTTCTAAAAAAGTTTAATAGAGAACTAATATATTTATTATAAAAATGAATACTGATAGACTTGGATCTATCCTAATATTCATATGGATTTTTTCAAAAATTTCTTCAAATTACAATAGTTTTTATATATTTGAAAAGAGCACTATCGATACTTTAGTTAAGTTTTTTCGAATTTCGCTTATTTTTGCGATAAAATCAATATTTGCGGAGATACAGCCACTTTTCTAAAAAAGTTTAATAGGGAACTAATATATTTATTATAAAAATGAATACTGATAGACTTGGATCCATCCTAATATTCATATGGATTTTTTCAAAAATTTCTTCAAATTACAATAGTTTTAATATATTTGAAAAGAGCACTATCGATACTTTAGTTAAGTTTTTTCGAATTTCGCTTATTTTTGCGATAAAATCAATATTTGCGGAGATACAGCCACTTTTCTAAAAAAAGTTTAATAGGGAACTAATATATTTATTATAAAAATGAATACTGATAGACTTGGATCCATCCTAATATTTATATGGATTTTTTCAAAAATTTCTTTAAATTACAATAGTTTTAATATATTTGAAAAGAGCACTATCGATACTTTAGTTAAGTTTTTTCGAATTTCGCTTATTTTGCGATAAAATCAATATTTGCGGAGATACAGCCACTTTTCTAAAAAAGTTTAATAGGGAAGTAATATTTTTATTATAAAAATGAATACTGATAGACTTGGATCCATCCTAATTTTTATATGGATTTTTTAAAAGGGGCGACCCTTACCATAATATCGAGCAATACCCCTATACTAAATACGAAGACCATATATTGAAAAGGGGGGACCCTTACCATAATATCGAGCAATACCCCTATACTAAATACGAAGACCATATATTGAAAAGGGGGGACCCTTACCATAATATCGAGCAATACCCCTATACTAAATACGAAGACCATGTATTGAAAAGGGGGGACCCTTACCATAATATCGAGCAATACCCCTATACTAAATACGAAGACCATGTATTGAAAAGGGGGGACCCTTACCATAATATCGAGCAATACCCCTATACTAAATACGAAGACCATATATTGAAAAGGGGGGACCCTTACCATAATATCGAGCAATACCCCTATACTAAATACGAAGACCATATATTGAAAAGGGGGGACCCTTACCATAATATCGAGCAATACCCCTATACTAAATACGAAGACCATATATTGAAAAGGGGGGACCCTTACCATAATATCGAGCAATACCCCTATACTAAATACGAAGACCATATATTGAAAAGGGGGGACCCTTACCATAATATCGAGCAATACCCCTATACTAAATACGAAGACCATATATTGAAAAGGGGGGACCCTTACCATAATATCGAGCAATACCCCTATACTAAATACGAAGACCATATATTGAAAAGGGGGGACCCTTACCATAATATCGAGCAATACCCCTATACTAAATACGAAGACCATGTATTGAAAAGGGGGGACCCTTACCATAATATCGAGCAATACCCCTATACTAAATACGAAGACCATATATTGAAAAGGGGGGACCCTTACCATAATATCGAGCAATACCCCTATACTAAATACGAAGACCATATATTGAAAAGGGGGGACCCTTACCATAATATCGAGCAATACCCCTATACTAAATACGAAGACCATATATTGAAAAGGGGGGACCCTTACCATAATATCGAGCAATACCCCTATACTAAATACGAAGACCATGTATTGAAAAGGGGGGACCCTTACCATAATATCGAGCAATACCCCTATACTAAATACGAAGACCATGTATTGAAAAGGGGGGACCCTTACCATAATATCGAGCAATACCCCTATACTAAATACGAAGACCATATATTGAAAAGGGGGGACCCTTACCATAATATCGAGCAATACCCCTATACTAAATACGAAGACCATATATTGAAAAGGGGGGACCCTTACCATAATATCGAGCAATACCCCTATACTAAATACGAAGACCATATATTGAAAAGGGGGGACCCTTACCATAATATCGAGCAATACCCCTATACTAAATACGAAGACCATATATTGAAAAGGGGGTACCCTTACCATAATATCGAGCAATACCCCTATACTAAATACGAAGACCATATATTGAAAAGGGTATTATGGTAATAATACCATAATATCGAGCAATACCCCTATACTAAATTCGAAGACCATATATTGAAATGGGGGGATCCATCCTAATATTTATATGGATTTTTTCAACAATTTCTTCAAATTACAATAGTTTTAATATATTTGAAAAGAGCACTATCGATACTTTAGTTAAGTTTTTTCGAATTTCGCTTATTTTTGCGATAAAATCAATATTTGCGGAGATACAGCCACTTTTCTAAAAAAGTTTAATAGGGAACTAATATATTTATTATAAAAATGAATACTGATAGACTTGGATCTATCCTAATATTCATATGGATTTTTTCAAAAATTTCTTCAAATTACAATAGTTTTAATATATTTGAAAAGAGCACTATCGATACTTTAGTTAAGTTTTTTCGAATTTCGCTTATTTTTGCGATAAAATCAATATTTGCGGAGATACAGCCACTTTTCTAAAAAAGTTTAATAGGGAAGTAATATATTTATTATAAAAATGAATACTGATAGACTTGGATCCATCCTAATATTTATATGGATTTTTTCAAAAATTTCTTCAAATTACAATAGTTTTAATATATTTGAAAAGAGCACTATCGATACTTTAGTTAAGTTTTTTCGAATTTCGCTTATTTTTGCGATAAAATCAATATTTGCGGAGATACAGCCACTTTTCTAAAAAAGTTTAATAGGGAACTAATATATTTATTATAAAAATGAATACTGATAGACTTGGATCCATCCTAATATTCATATGGATTTTTTCAAAAATTTCTTCAAATTACAATAGTTTTAATATATTTGAAAAGAGCACTATCGATACTTTACTTAAGTTTTTTCGAATTTCGCTTATTTTTGCGATAAAATCAATATTTGCGGAGATACAGCCACTTTTCTAAAAAAGTTTAATAGGGAAGTAATATATTTATTATAAAAATGAATACTGATAGACTTGGATCCATCCTAATATTTATATGGAGTTTTTCAAAAATTTCTTCAAATTACAATAGTTTTAATATATTTGAAAAGAGCACTATCGATACTTTAGTTAAGTTTTTTCGAATTTCGCTTATTTTTGCGATAAAATCAATATTTGCGGAGATACAGCCACTTTTCTAAAAAAGTTTAATAGGCAACTAATATATTTATTATAAAAATGAATACTGATAGACTTGGATCCATCCTAATATTCATATGGATTTTTTCAAAAATTTCTTCAAATTACAATAGTTTTAATATATTTGAAAAGAGCACTATCGATACTTTAGTTAAGTTTTTTCGAATTTCGCTTATTTTTGCGATAAAATCAATATTTGCGGAGATACAGCCACTTTTCTAAAAAAGTTTAATAGGGAAGTAATATATTTATTATAAAAATGAATACTGATAGACTTGGATCCATCCTAATATTCATATGGATTTTTTCAAAAATTTCTTCAAATTACAATAGTTTTAATATATTTGAAAAGAGCACTATCGATACTTTAGTTAAGTTTTTTCGAATTTCGCTTATTTTTGGGATAAAATCAATATTTGCGGAGATACAGCCACTTTTCTAAAAAAGTTTAATAGGGAACTAATATATTTATTATAAAAATGAATACTGATAGACTTGGATCCATCCTAATATTCATATGGATTTTTTCAAAAATTTCTTCAAATTACAATAGTTTTAATATATTTGAAAAGAGCACTATCGATACTTTAGTTAAGTTTTTTCGAATTTCGCTTATTTTTGCGATAAAATCAATATTTGCGGAGATACAGCCACTTTTCTAAAAAAGTTTAATAGGGAAGTAATATATTTATTATAAAAATGAATACTGATAGACTTGGATCCATCCTAATATTTATATGGAGTTTTTCAAAAATTTCTTCAAATTACAATAGTTTTAATATATTTGAAAAGAGCACTATCGATACTTTAGTTAAGTTTTTTCGAATTTCGCTTATTTTTGCGATAAAATCAATATTTGCGGAGATACAGCCACTTTTCTAAAAAAGTTTAATAGGCAACTAATATATTTATTATAAAAATGAATACTGATAGACTTGGATCCATCCTAATATTCATATGGATTTTTTCAAAAATTTCTTCAAATTACAATAGTTTTAATATATTTGAAAAGAGCACTATCGATACTTTAGTTAAGTTTTTTCGAATTTCGCTTATTTTTGCGATAAAATCAATATTTGCGGAGATACAGCCACTTTTCTAAAAAAGTTTAATAGGGAAGTAATATATTTATTATAAAAATGAATACTGATAGACTTGGATCCATCCTAATATTTATATGGAGTTTTTCAAAAATTTCTTCAAATTACAATAGTTTTAATATATTTGAAAAGAGCACTATCGATACTTTAGTTAAGTTTTTTCGAATTTCGCTTATTTTTGCGATAAAATCAATATTTGCGGAGATACAGCCACTTTTCTAAAAAAGTTTAATAGGCAACTAATATATTTATTATAAAAATGAATACTGATAGACTTGGATCCATCCTAATATTCATATGGATTTTTTCAAAAATTTCTTCAAATTACAATAGTTTTAATATATTTGAAAAGAGCACTATCGATACTTTAGTTAAGTTTTTTCGAATTTCGCTTATTTTTGCGATAAAATCAATATTTGCGGAGATACAGCCACTTTTCTAAAAAAGTTTAATAGGGAAGTAATATATTTATTATAAAAATGAATACTGATAGACTTGGATCAATCCTAATATTTATATGGAGTTTTTCAAAAATTTCTTCAAATTACAATAGTTTTAATATATTTGAAAAGAGCACTATCGATACTTTAGTTAAGTTTTTTCGAATTTCGCTTATTTTTGCGATAAAATCAATATTTGCGGAGATACAGCCACTTTTCTAAAAAAGTTTAATAGGGAAGTAATATATTTATTATAAAAATGAATACTGATAGACTTGGATCCATCCTAATATTCATATGGATTTTTTCAAAAATTTCTTCAAATTACAATAGTTTTAATATATTTGAAAAGAGCACTATCGATACTTTAGTTAAGTTTTTTCGAATTTCGCTTATTTTTGCGATAAAATCAATATTTGCGGAGATACAGCCACTTTTCTAAAAAAGTTTAATAGGGAACTAATATATTTATTATAAAAATGAATACTGATAGACTTGGATCCATCCTAATATTCATATGGATTTTTTCAAAAATTTCTTCAAATTACAATAGTTTTAATATATTTGAAAAGAGCACTATCGATACTTTAGTTAAGTTTTTTCGAATTTCGCTTATTTTGCGATAAAATCAATATTTGCGGAGATACAGCCACTTTTCTAAAAAAGTTTAATAGGGAAGTAATATTTTTATTATAAAAATGAATACTGATAGACTTGGATCCATCCTAATTTTTATATGGATTTTTTAAAAGGGGCGACCCTTACCATAATATCGAGCAATACCCCTATACTAAATACGAAGACCATATATTGAAAAGGGGGGACCCTTACCATAATATCGAGCAATACCCCTATACTAAATACGAAGACCATGTATTGAAAAGGGGGGACCGGGACCCTTACCATAATATCGAGCAATACCCCTATACTAAATACGAAGACCATATATTGAAAAGGGGGGACCCTTACCATAATATCGAGCAATACCCCTATACTAAATACGAAGACCATGTATTGAAAAGGGGGGACCCTTACCATAATATCGAGCAATACCCCTATACTAAATACGAAGACCATGTATTGAAAAGGGGGGACCCTTACCATAATATCGAGCAATATTCCTATATTAAATACGAAGACCATATATTGAAAAGGGGGGACCCTTACCATAATATCGAGCAATACCCCTATACTAAATACGAAGACCATATATTGAAAAGGGGGGACCCTTACCATAATATCGAGCAATACCCCTATACTAAATACGAAGACCATATATTGAAAAGGGGGGACCCTTACCATAATATCGAGCAATACCCCTATACTAAATACGAAGACCATATATTGAAAAGGGGGGACCCTTACCATAATATCGAGCAATACCCCTATACTAAATACGAAGACCATATATTGAAAAGGGGGTACCCTTACCATAATATCGAGCAATACCCCTATACTAAATACGAAGACCATATATTGAAAAGGGTATTATGGTAATAATACCATAATATCGAGCAATACCCCTATACTAAATTCGAAGACCATATATTGAAATGGGGGGATCCATCCTAATATTTATATGGATTTTTTCAACAATTTCTTCAAATTACAATAGTTTTAATATATTTGAAAAGAGCACTATCGATACTTTAGTTAAGTTTTTTCGAATTTCGCTTATTTTTGCGATAAAATCAATATTTGCGGAGATACAGCCACTTTTCTAAAAAAGTTTAATAGGGAACTAATATATTTATTATAAAAATGAATACTGATAGACTTGGATCTATCCTAATATTCATATGGATTTTTTCAAAAATTTCTTCAAATTACAATAGTTTTAATATATTTGAAAAGAGCACTATCGATACTTTAGTTAAGTTTTTTCGAATTTCGCTTATTTTTGCGATAAAATCAATATTTGCGGAGATACAGCCACTTTTCTAAAAAAGTTTAATAGGGAAGTAATATATTTATTATAAAAATGAATACTGATAGACTTGGATCCATCCTAATATTTATATGGAGTTTTTCAAAAATTTCTTCAAATTACAATAGTTTTAATATATTTGAAAAGAGCACTATCGATACTTTAGTTAAGTTTTTTCGAATTTCGCTTATTTTTGCGATAAAATCAATATTTGCGGAGATACAGCCACTTTTCTAAAAAAGTTTAATAGGCAACTAATATATTTATTATAAAAATGAATACTGATAGACTTGGATCCATCCTAATATTCATATGGATTTTTTCAAAAATTTCTTCAAATTACAATAGTTTTAATATATTTGAAAAGAGCACTATCGATACTTTAGTTAAGTTTTTTCGAATTTCGCTTATTTTTGCGATAAAATCAATATTTGCGGAGATACAGCCACTTTTCTAAAAAAGTTTAATAGGGAAGTAATATATTTATTATAAAAATGAATACTGATAGACTTGGATCAATCCTAATATTTATATGGAGTTTTTCAAAAATTTCTTCAAATTACAATAGTTTTAATATATTTGAAAAGAGCACTATCGATACTTTAGTTAAGTTTTTTCGAATTTCGCTTATTTTTGCGATAAAATCAATATTTGCGGAGATACAGCCACTTTTCTAAAAAAGTTTAATAGGGAAGTAATATATTTATTATAAAAATGAATACTGATAGACTTGGATCCATCCTAATATTCATATGGATTTTTTCAAAAATTTCTTCAAATTACAATAGTTTTAATATATTTGAAAAGAGCACTATCGATACTTTAGTTAAGTTTTTTCGAATTTCGCTTATTTTTGCGATAAAATCAATATTTGCGGAGATACAGCCACTTTTCTAAAAAAGTTTAATAGGGAACTAATATATTTATTATAAAAATGAATACTGATAGACTTGGATCCATCCTAATATTCATATGGATTTTTTCAAAAATTTCTTCAAATTACAATAGTTTTAATATATTTGAAAAGAGCACTATCGATACTTTAGTTAAGTTTTTTCGAATTTCGCTTATTTTGCGATAAAATCAATATTTGCGGAGATACAGCCACTTTTCTAAAAAAGTTTAATAGGGAAGTAATATTTTTATTATAAAAATGAATACTGATAGACTTGGATCCATCCTAATTTTTATATGGATTTTTTAAAAGGGGCGACCCTTACCATAATATCGAGCAATACCCCTATACTAAATACGAAGACCATATATTGAAAAGGGGGGACCCTTACCATAATATCGAGCAATACCCCTATACTAAATACGAAGACCATGTATTGAAAAGGGGGGACCGGGACCCTTACCATAATATCGAGCAATACCCCTATACTAAATACGAAGACCATATATTGAAAAGGGGGGACCCTTACCATAATATCGAGCAATACCCCTATACTAAATACGAAGACCATGTATTGAAAAGGGGGGACCCTTACCATAATATCGAGCAATACCCCTATACTAAATACGAAGACCATGTATTGAAAAGGGGGGACCCTTACCATAATATCGAGCAATATTCCTATATTAAATACGAAGACCATATATTGAAAAGGGGGGACCCTTACCATAATATCGAGCAATACCCCTATACTAAATACGAAGACCATATATTGAAAAGGGGGGACCCTTACCATAATATCGAGCAATACCCCTATACTAAATACGAAGACCATATATTGAAAAGGGGGGACCCTTACCATAATATCGAGCAATACCCCTATACTAAATACGAAGACCATATATTGAAAAGGGGGGACCCTTACCATAATATCGAGCAATACCCCTATACTAAATACGAAGACCATATATTGAAAAGGGGGTACCCTTACCATAATATCGAGCAATACCCCTATACTAAATACGAAGACCATATATTGAAAAGGGTATTATGGTAATAATACCATAATATCGAGCAATACCCCTATACTAAATTCGAAGACCATATATTGAAATGGGGGGATCCATCCTAATATTTATATGGATTTTTTCAACAATTTCTTCAAATTACAATAGTTTTAATATATTTGAAAAGAGCACTATCGATACTTTAGTTAAGTTTTTTCGAATTTCGCTTATTTTTGCGATAAAATCAATATTTGCGGAGATACAGCCACTTTTCTAAAAAAGTTTAATAGGGAACTAATATATTTATTATAAAAATGAATACTGATAGACTTGGATCTATCCTAATATTCATATGGATTTTTTCAAAAATTTCTTCAAATTACAATAGTTTTAATATATTTGAAAAGAGCACTATCGATACTTTAGTTAAGTTTTTTCGAATTTCGCTTATTTTTGCGATAAAATCAATATTTGCGGAGATACAGCCACTTTTCTAAAAAAGTTTAATAGGGAAGTAATATATTTATTATAAAAATGAATACTGATAGACTTGGATCCATCCTAATATTTATATGGATTTTTTCAAAAATTTCTTCAAATTACAATAGTTTTAATATATTTGAAAAGAGCACTATCGATACTTTAGTTAAGTTTTTTCGAATTTCGCTTATTTTTGCGATAAAATCAATATTTGCGGAGATACAGCCACTTTTCTAAAAAAGTTTAATAGGGAACTAATATATTTATTATAAAAATGAATACTGATAGACTTGGATCCATCCTAATATTCATATGGATTTTTTCAAAAATTTCTTCAAATTACAATAGTTTTAATATATTTGAAAAGAGCACTATCGATACTTTACTTAAGTTTTTTCGAATTTCGCTTATTTTTGCGATAAAATCAATATTTGCGGAGATACAGCCACTTTTCTAAAAAAGTTTAATAGGGAAGTAATATATTTATTATAAAAATGAATACTGATAGACTTGGATCCATCCTAATATTTATATGGAGTTTTTCAAAAATTTCTTCAAATTACAATAGTTTTAATATATTTGAAAAGAGCACTATCGATACTTTAGTTAAGTTTTTTCGAATTTCGCTTATTTTTGCGATAAAATCAATATTTGCGGAGATACAGCCACTTTTCTAAAAAAGTTTAATAGGCAACTAATATATTTATTATAAAAATGAATACTGATAGACTTGGATCCATCCTAATATTCATATGGATTTTTTCAAAAATTTCTTCAAATTACAATAGTTTTAATATATTTGAAAAGAGCACTATCGATACTTTAGTTAAGTTTTTTCGAATTTCGCTTATTTTTGCGATAAAATCAATATTTGCGGAGATACAGCCACTTTTCTAAAAAAGTTTAATAGGGAAGTAATATATTTATTATAAAAATGAATACTGATAGACTTGGATCCATCCTAATATTCATATGGATTTTTTCAAAAATTTCTTCAAATTACAATAGTTTTAATATATTTGAAAAGAGCACTATCGATACTTTAGTTAAGTTTTTTCGAATTTCGCTTATTTTTGCGATAAAATCAATATTTGCGGAGATACAGCCACTTTTCTAAAAAAGTTTAATAGGGAACTAATATATTTATTATAAAAATGAATACTGATAGACTTGGATCCATCCTAATATTCATATGGATTTTTTCAAAAATTTCTTCAAATTACAATAGTTTTAATATATTTGAAAAGAGCACTATCGATACTTTAGTTAAGTTTTTTCGAATTTCGCTTATTTTTGCGATAAAATCAATATTTGCGGAGATACAGCCACTTTTCTAAAAAAGTTTAATAGGGAAGTAATATATTTATTATAAAAATGAATACTGATAGACTTGGATCCATCCTAATATTTATATGGATTTTTTCAAAAATTTCTTCAAATTACAATAGTTTTAATATATTTGAAAAGAGCACTATCGATACTTTAGTTAAGTTTTTTCGAATTTCGCTTATTTTTGCGATAAAATCAATATTTGCGGAGATACAGCCACTTTTCTAAAAAAGTTTAATAGGGAACTAATATATTTATTATAAAAATGAATACTGATAGACTTGGATCCATCCTAATATTCATATGGATTTTTTCAAAAATTTCTTCAAATTACAATAGTTTTAATATATTTGAAAAGAGCACTATCGATACTTTAGTTAAGTTTTTTCGAATTTCGCTTATTTTTGCGATAAAATCAATATTTGCGGAGATACAGCCACTTTTCTAAAAAAGTTTAATAGGGAAGTAATATATTTATTATAAAAATGAATACTGATAGACTTGGATCAATCCTAATATTTATATGGATTTTTTCAACAATTTCTTCAAATTACAATAGTTTTAATATATTTGAAAAGAGCACTATCGATACTTTAGTTAAGTTTTTTCGAATTTCGCTTATTTTTGCGATAAAATCAATATTTGCGGAGATACAGCCACTTTTCTAAAAAAGTTTAATAGGGAAGTAATATATTTATTATAAAAATGAATACTGATAGACTTGGATCCATCCTAATATTTATATGGATTTTTTCAAAAATTTCTTCAAATTACAATAGTTTTAATATATTTGAAAAGAGCACTATCGATACTTTAGTTAAGTTTTTTCGAATTTCGCTTATTTTTGCGATAAAATCAATATTTGCGGAGATACAGCCACTTTTCTAAAAAAGTTTAATAGGGAAGTAATATATTTATTATAAAAATGAATACTGATAGACTTGGATCCATCCTAATATTTATATGGATTTTTTCAAAAATTTCTTCAAATTACAATAGTTTTAATATATTTGAAAAGAGCACTATCGATACTTTAGTTAAGTTTTTTCGAATTTCGCTTATTTTTGCGATAAAATCAATATTTGCGGAGATACAGCCACTTTTCTAAAAAAGTTTAATAGGGAAGTAATATATTTATTATAAAAATGAATACTGATAGACTTGGATCCATCCTAATATTTATATGGATTTTTTCAAAAATTTCTTCAAATTACAATAGTTTTAATATATTTGAAAAGAGCACTATCGATACTTTAGTTAAGTTTTTTCGAATTTCGCTTATTTTTGCGATAAAATCAATATTTGCGGAGATACAGCCACTTTTCTAAAAAAGTTTAATAGGGAACTAATATATTTATTATAAAAATGAATACTGATAGACTTGGATCCATCCTAATATTCATATGGATTTTTTCAAAAATTTCTTCAAATTACAATAGTTTTAATATATTTGAAAAGAGCACTATCGATACTTTAGTTAAGTTTTTTCGAATTTCGCTTATTTTTGCGATAAAATCAATATTTGCGGAGATACAGCCACTTTTCTAAAAAAGTTTAATAGGGAAGTAATATATTTATTATAAAAATGAATACTGATAGACTTGGATCAATCCTAATATTTATATGGATTTTTTCAACAATTTCTTCAAATTACAATAGTTTTAATATATTTGAAAAGAGCACTATCGATACTTTAGTTAAGTTTTTTCGAATTTCGCTTATTTTTGCGATAAAATCAATATTTGCGGAGATACAGCCACTTTTCTAAAAAAGTTTAATAGGGAACTAATATATTTATTATAAAAATGAATACTGATAGACTTGGATCCATCCTAATATTCATATGGATTTTTTCAAAAATTTCTTCAAATTACAATAGTTTTAATATATTTGAAAAGAGCACTATCGATACTTTAGTTAAGTTTTTTCGAATTTCGCTTATTTTTGGGATAAAATCAATATTTGCGGAGATACAGCCACTTTTCTAAAAAAGTTTAATAGGGAAGTAATATATTTATTATAAAAATGAATACTGATAGACTTGGATCCATCCTAATATTCATATGGATTTTTTCAAAAATTTCTTCAAATTACAATAGTTTTAATATATTTGAAAAGAGCACTATCGATACTTTAGTTAAGTTTTTTCGAATTTCGCTTATTTTTGCGATAAAATCAATATTTGCGGAGATACAGCCACTTTTCTAAAAAAGTTTAATAGGGAAGTAATATATTTATTATAAAAATGAATACTGATAGACTTGGATCAATCCTAATATTTATATGGATTTTTTCAACAATTTCTTCAAATTACAATAGTTTTAATATATTTGAAAAGAGCACTATCGATACTTTAGTTAAGTTTTTTCGAATTTCGCTTATTTTTGCGATAAAATCAATATTTGCGGAGATACAGCCACTTTTCTAAAAAAGTTTAATAGGGAAGTAATATATTTATTATAAAAATGAATACTGATAGACTTGGATCCATCCTAATATTCATATGGATTTTTTCAAAAATTTCTTCAAATTACAATAGTTTTAATATATTTGAAAAGAGCACTATCGATACTTTAGTTAAGTTTTTTCGAATTTCGCTTATTTTTGCGATAAAATCAATATTTGCGGAGATACAGCCACTTTTCTAAAAAAGTTTAATAGGGAAGTAATATATTTATTATAAAAATGAATACTGATAGACTTGGATCAATCCTAATATTTATATGGATTTTTTCAACAATTTCTTCAAATTACAATAGTTTTAATATATTTGAAAAGAGCACTATCGATACTTTAGTTAAGTTTTTTCGAATTTCGCTTATTTTTGGGATAAAATCAATATTTGCGGAGATACAGCCACTTTTCTAAAAAAGTTTAATAGGGAAGTAATATATTTATTATAAAAATGAATACTGATAGACTTGGATCCATCCTAATATTCATATGGATTTTTTCAAAAATTTCTTCAAATTACAATAGTTTTAATATATTTGAAAAGAGCACTATCGATACTTTAGTTAAGTTTTTTCGAATTTCGCTTATTTTTGCGATAAAATCAATATTTGCGGAGATACAGCCACTTTTCTAAAAAAGTTTAATAGGGAAGTAATATATTTATTATAAAAATGAATACTGATAGACTTGGATCCATCCTAATATTTATATGGATTTTTTCAAAAATTTCTTCAAATTACAATAGTTTTAATATATTTGAAAAGAGCACTATCGATACTTTAGTTAAGTTTTTTCGAATTTCGCTTATTTTTGCGATAAAATCAATATTTGCGGAGATACAGCCACTTTTCTAAAAAAGTTTAATAGGGAAGTAATATATTTATTATAAAAATGAATACTGATAGACTTGGATCCATCCTAATATTTATATGGATTTTTTCAAAAATTTCTTCAAATTACAATAGTTTTAATATATTTGAAAAGAGCACTATCGATACTTTAGTTAAGTTTTTTCGAATTTCGCTTATTTTTGCGATAAAATCAATATTTGCGGAGATACAGCCACTTTTCTAAAAAAGTTTAATAGGGAAGTAATATATTTATTATAAAAATGAATACTGATAGACTTGGATCCATCCTAATATTTATATGGATTTTTTCAAAAATTTCTTCAAATTACAATAGTTTTAATATATTTGAAAAGAGCACTATCGATACTTTAGTTAAGTTTTTTCGAATTTCGCTTATTTTTGCGATAAAATCAATATTTGCGGAGATACAGCCACTTTTCTAAAAAAGTTTAATAGGGAACTAATATATTTATTATAAAAATGAATACTGATAGACTTGGATCCATCCTAATATTCATATGGATTTTTTCAAAAATTTCTTCAAATTACAATAGTTTTAATATATTTGAAAAGAGCACTATCGATACTTTAGTTAAGTTTTTTCGAATTTCGCTTATTTTTGGGATAAAATCAATATTTGCGGAGATACAGCCACTTTTCTAAAAAAGTTTAATAGGGAAGTAATATATTTATTATAAAAATGAATACTGATAGACTTGGATCCATCCTAATATTCATATGGATTTTTTCAAAAATTTCTTCAAATTACAATAGTTTTAATATATTTGAAAAGAGCACTATCGATACTTTAGTTAAGTTTTTTCGAATTTCGCTTATTTTTGCGATAAAATCAATATTTGCGGAGATACAGCCACTTTTCTAAAAAAGTTTAATAGGGAAGTAATATATTTATTATAAAAATGAATACTGATAGACTTGGATCCATCCTAATATTTATATGGAGTTTTTCAAAAATTTCTTCAAATTACAATAGTTTTAATATATTTGAAAAGAGCACTATCGATACTTTAGTTAAGTTTTTTCGAATTTCGCTTATTTTTGCGATAAAATCAATATTTGCGGAGATACAGCCACTTTTCTAAAAAAGTTTAATAGGGAAGTAATATATTTATTATAAAAATGAATACTGATAGACTTGGATCCATCCTAATATTCATATGGATTTTTTCAAAAATTTCTTCAAATTACAATAGTTTTAATATATTTGAAAAGAGCACTATCGATACTTTAGTTAAGTTTTTTCGAATTTCGCTTATTTTTGCGATAAAATCAATATTTGCGGAGATACAGCCACTTTTCTAAAAAAGTTTAATAGGGAAGTAATATATTTATTATAAAAATGAATACTGATAGACTTGGATCCATCCTAATATTTATATGGAGTTTTTCAAAAATTTCTTCAAATTACAATAGTTTTAATATATTTGAAAAGAGCACTATCGATACTTTAGTTAAGTTTTTTCGAATTTCGCTTATTTTTGCGATAAAATCAATATTTGCGGAGATACAGCCACTTTTCTAAAAAAGTTTAATAGGCAACTAATATATTTATTATAAAAATGAATACTGATAGACTTGGATCCATCCTAATATTCATATGGATTTTTTCAAAAATTTCTTCAAATTACAATAGTTTTAATATATTTGAAAAGAGCACTATCGATACTTTAGTTAAGTTTTTTCGAATTTCGCTTATTTTTGCGATAAAATCAATATTTGCGGAGATACAGCCACTTTTCTAAAAAAGTTTAATAGGGAAGTAATATATTTATTATAAAAATGAATACTGATAGACTTGGATCAATCCTAATATTTATATGGAGTTTTTCAAAAATTTCTTCAAATTACAATAGTTTTAATATATTTGAAAAGAGCACTATCGATACTTTAGTTAAGTTTTTTCGAATTTCGCTTATTTTTGCGATAAAATCAATATTTGCGGAGATACAGCCACTTTTCTAAAAAAGTTTAATAGGGAAGTAATATATTTATTATAAAAATGAATACTGATAGACTTGGATCCATCCTAATATTCATATGGATTTTTTCAAAAATTTCTTCAAATTACAATAGTTTTAATATATTTGAAAAGAGCACTATCGATACTTTAGTTAAGTTTTTTCGAATTTCGCTTATTTTTGCGATAAAATCAATATTTGCGGAGATACAGCCACTTTTCTAAAAAAGTTTAATAGGGAACTAATATATTTATTATAAAAATGAATACTGATAGACTTGGATCCATCCTAATATTCATATGGATTTTTTCAAAAATTTCTTCAAATTACAATAGTTTTAATATATTTGAAAAGAGCACTATCGATACTTTAGTTAAGTTTTTTCGAATTTCGCTTATTTTGCGATAAAATCAATATTTGCGGAGATACAGCCACTTTTCTAAAAAAGTTTAATAGGGAAGTAATATTTTTATTATAAAAATGAATACTGATAGACTTGGATCCATCCTAATTTTTATATGGATTTTTTAAAAGGGGCGACCCTTACCATAATATCGAGCAATACCCCTATACTAAATACGAAGACCATATATTGAAAAGGGGGGACCCTTACCATAATATCGAGCAATACCCCTATACTAAATACGAAGACCATATATTGAAAAGGGGGGACCCTTACCATAATATCGAGCAATACCCCTATACTAAATACGAAGACCATATATTGAAAAGGGGGGACCCTTACCATAATATCGAGCAATACCCCTATACTAAATACGAAGACCATATATTGAAAAGGGGGGACCCTTACCATAATATCGAGCAATACCCCTATACTAAATACGAAGACCATATATTGAAAAGGGGGGACCCTTACCATAATATCGAGCAATACCCCTATACTAAATACGAAGACCATATATTGAAAAGGGGGACCCTTACCATAATATCGAGCAATACCCCTATACTAAATACGAAGACCATATATTGAAAAGGGGGGATCCATCCTAATATTTATATGGATTTTTTCAACAATTTCTTCAAATTACAATAGTTTGAATATATTTGAAAAGAGCACTATCGATACTTTAGTTAAGTTTTTTCGAATTTCGCTTATTTTTGCGATAAAATCAATATTTGCGGAGATACAGCCACTTTTCTAAAAAAGTTTAATAGGGAACTAATATATTTATTATAAAAATGAATACTGATAGACTTGGATCCATCCTAATATTCATATGGATTTTTTCAAAAATTTCTTCAAATTACAATAGTTTTAATATATTTGAAAAGAGCACTATCGATACTTTAGTTAAGTTTTTTCGAATTTCGCTTATTTTTGCGATAAAATCAATATTTGCGGAGATACAGCCACTTTTCTAAAAAAGTTTAATAGGGAAGTAATATTTTTATTATAAAAATGAATACTGATAGACTTGGATCCATCCTAATATTTATATGGATTTTTTCAAAAATTTCTTCAAATTACAATAGTTTTAATATATTTGAAAAGAGCACTATCGATACTTTAGTTAAGTTTTTTCGAATTTCGCTTATTTTTGCGATAAAATCAATATTTGCGGAGATACAGCCACTTTTCTAAAAAAGTTTAATAGAGAAGTAATATTTTTATTATAAAAATGAATACTGATAGACTTGGATCCATCCTAATTTTTATATGGATTTTTTAAAAGGGGCGACCCTTACCATAATATCGAGCAATACCCCTATACTAAATACGAAGACCATGAATTGAAAAGCGGGGACCCTTACCATAATATCGAGCAATACCCCTATACTAAATACGAAGACCATGTATTGAAAAGGGGGGACCCTTACCATAATATCGAGCAATACCCCTATACTAAATACGAAGACCATATATTGAAAAGGGGGGACCCTTACCATAATATCGAGCAATACCTCTATACTAAATACGAAGACCATGTATTGAAAAGGGGGGATCCATCCTAATATTTATATGGATTTTTTCAACAATTTCTTCAAATTACAATAGTTTTAATATATTTGAAAAGAGCACTATCGATACTTTAGTTAAGTTTTTTCGAATTTCGCTTATTTTTGCGATAAAATCAATATTTGCGGAGATACAGCCACTTTTCTAAAAAAGTTTAATAGGGAACTAATATATTTATTATAAAAATGAATACTGATAGACTTGGATCTATCCTAATATTCATATGGATTTTTTCAAAAATTTCTTCAAATTACAATAGTTTTAATATATTTGAAAAGAGCACTATCGATACTTTAGTTAAGTTTTTTCGAATTTCGCTTATTTTTGCGATAAAATCAATATTTGCGGAGATACAGCCACTTTTCTAAAAAAGTTTAATAGGGAACTAATATATTTATTATAAAAATGAATACTGATAGACTTGGATCCATCCTAATATTCATATGGATTTTTTCAAAAATTTCTTCAAATTACAATAGTTTTAATATATTTGAAAAGAGCACTATCGATACTTTAGTTAAGTTTTTTCGAATTTCGCTTATTTTTGCGATAAAATCAATATTTGCGGAGATACAGCCACTTTTCTAAAAAAGTTTAATAGGGAAGTAATATTTTTATTATAAAAATGAATACTGATAGACTTGGATCCATCCTAATTTTTATATGGATTTTTTAAAAGGGGCGACCCTTACCATAATATCGAGCAATACCCCTATACTAAATACGAAGACCATGAATTGAAAAGCGGGGACCCTTACCATAATATCGAGCAATACCCCTATACTAAATACGAAGACCATGTATTGAAAAGGGGGGACCCTTACCATAATATCGAGCAATACCCCTATACTAAATACGAAGACCATATATTGAAAAGGGGGGACCCTTACCATAATATCGAGCAATACCTCTATACTAAATACGAAGACCATGTATTGAAAAGGGGGGATCCATCCTAATATTTATATGGATTTTTTCAACAATTTCTTCAAATTACAATAGTTTTAATATATTTGAAAAGAGCACTATCGATACTTTAGTTAAGTTTTTTCGAATTTCGCTTATTTTTGCGATAAAATCAATATTTGCGGAGATACAGCCACTTTTCTAAAAAAGTTTAATAGGGAACTAATATATTTATTATAAAAATGAATACTGATAGACTTGGATCTATCCTAATATTCATATGGATTTTTTCAAAAATTTCTTCAAATTACAATAGTTTTAATATATTTGAAAAGAGCACTATCGATACTTTAGTTAAGTTTTTTCGAATTTCGCTTATTTTTGCGATAAAATCAATATTTGCGGAGATACAGCCACTTTTCTAAAAAAGTTTAATAGGGAACTAATATATTTATTATAAAAATGAATACTGATAGACTTGGATCCATCCTAATATTCATATGGATTTTTTCAAAAATTTCTTCAAATTACAATAGTTTTAATATATTTGAAAAGAGCACTATCGATACTTTAGTTAAGTTTTTTCGAATTTCGCTTATTTTTGCGATAAAATCAATATTTGCGGAGATACAGCCACTTTTCTAAAAAAGTTTAATAGGGAAGTAATATTTTTATTATAAAAATGAATACTGATAGACTTGGATCCATCCTAATATTTATATGGATTTTTTCAAAAATTTCTTCAAATTACAATAGTTTTAATATATTTGAAAAGAGCACTATCGATACTTTAGTTAAGTTTTTTCGAATTTCGCTTATTTTTGCGATAAAATCAATATTTGCGGAGATACAGCCACTTTTCTAAAAAAGTTTAATAGGGAAGTAATATTTTTATTATAAAAATGAATACTGATAGACTTGGATCCATCCTAATATTTATATGGATTTTTTCAAAAATTTCTTCAAATTACAATAGTTTTAATATATTTGAAAAGAGCACTATCGATACTTTAGTTAAGTTTTTTCGAATTTCGCTTATTTTTGCGATAAAATCAATATTTGCGGAGATACAGCCACTTTTCTAAAAAAGTTTAATAGGGAAGTAATATATTTATTATAAAAATGAATACTGATAGACTTGGATCCATCCTAATATTTATATGGATTTTTTCAAAAATTTCTTCAAATTACAATAGTTTTAATATATTTGAAAAGAGCACTATCGATACTTTAGTTAAGTTTTTTCGATTTTCGCTTATTTTTGCGATAAAATCAATATTTGCGGAGATACAGCCACTTTTCTAAAAAAGTTTAATAGGGAACTAATATATTTATTATAAAAATGAATACTGATAGACTTGGATCCATCCTAATATTCATATGGATTTTTTCAAAAATTTCTTCAAATTACAATAGTTTTAATATATTTGAAAAGAGCACTATCGATACTTTAGTTAAGTTTTTTCGAATTTCGCTTATTTTTGCGATAAAATCAATATTTGCGGAGATACAGCCACTTTTCTAAAAAAGTTTAATAGGGAAGTAATATTTTTATTATAAAAATGAATACTGATAGACTTGGATCCATCCTAATATTCATATGGATTTTTTCAAAAATTTCTTCAAATTACAATAGTTTTAATATATTTGAAAAGAGCACTATCGATACTTTAGTTAAGTTTTTTCGAATTTCGCTTATTTTTGCGATAAAATCAATATTTGCGGAGATACAGCCACTTTTCTAAAAAAGTTTAATAGGGAACTAATATATTTATTATAAAAATGAATACTGATAGACTTGGATCCATCCTAATATTTATATGGATTTTTTCAAAAATTTCTTCAAATTACAATAGTTTTAATATATTTGAAAAGAGCACTATCGATACTTTAGTTAAGTTTTTTCGAATTTCGCTTATTTTTGCGATAAAATCAATATTTGCGGAGATACAGCCACTTTTCTAAAAAAGTTTAATAGGGAAGTAATATTTTTATTATAAAAATGAATACTGATAGACTTGGATCCATCCTAATTTTTATATCGAGCAATACCCCTATACTAAATACGAAGACCATGTATTGAAAAGGGGGGACCCTTACCATAATATCGAGCAATACCCCTATACTAAATACGAAGACCATGTATTGAAAAGGGGGGACCCTTACCATAATATCGAGCAATACCCCTATACTAAATACGAAGACCATATATTGAAAAGGGGGGACCCTCACCATAATATCGAGCAATACCCCTATACTAAATACGAAGACCATATATTGAAAAGGGGGGACCCTTACCATAATATCGAGCAATACCCCTATACTAAATACGAAGACCATATATTGAAAAGGGGGGACCCTTACCATAATATCGAGCAATACCCCTATACTAAATACGAAGACCATATATTGAAAAGGGGGGACCCTTACCATAATATCGAGCAATACCCCTATACTAAATACGAAGACCATATATTGAAAAGGGGGGACCCTTACCATAATATCGAGCAATACCCCTATACTAAATACGAAGACCATATATTGAAAAGGGGGGACCCTTACCATAATATCGAGCAATACCCCTATACTAAATACGAAGACCATATATTGAAAAGGGGGGACCCTTACCATAATATCGAGCAATACCCCTATACTAAATACGAAGACCATATATTGAAAAGGGGGGACCCTTACCATAATATCGAGCAATACCCCTATACTAAATACGAAGACCATATATTGAAAAGGGGGGACCCTTACCATAATATCGAGCAATACCCCTATACTAAATACGAAGACCATATATTGAAAAGGGGGGACCCTTACCATAATATCGAGCAATACCCCTATACTAAATACGAAGACCATATATTGAAAAGGGGGACCCTTACCATAATATCGAGCAATACCCCTATACTAAATACGAAGACCATATATTGAAAAGGGGGGATCCATCCTAATATTTATATGGATTTTTTCAACAATTTCTTCAAATTACAATAGTTTGAATATATTTGAAAAGAGCACTATCGATACTTTAGTTAAGTTTTTTCGAATTTCGCTTATTTTTGCGATAAAATCAATATTTGCGGAGATACAGCCACTTTTCTAAAAAAGTTTAATAGGGAAGTAATATATTTATTATAAAAATGAATACTGATAGACTTGGATCCATCCTAATATTTATATGGATTTTTTCAAAAATTTCTTCAAATTACAATAGTTTTAATATATTTGAAAAGAGCACTATCGATACTTTAGTTAAGTTTTTTCGAATTTCGCTTATTTTTGCGATAAAATCAATATTTGCGGAGATACAGCCACTTTTCTAAAAAAGTTTAATAGGGAAGTAATATTTTTATTATAAAAATGAATACTGATAGACTTGGATCCATCCTAATATTCATATGGATTTTTTCAAAAATTTCTTCAAATTACAATAGTTTTAATATATTTGAAAAGAGCACTATCGATACTTTAGTTAAGTTTTTTCGATTTTCGCTTATTTTTGCGATAAAATCAATATTTGCGGAGATACAGCCACTTTTCTAAAAAAGTTTAATAGGGAACTAATATATTTATTATAAAAATGAATACTGATAGACTTGGATCCATCCTAATATTCATATGGATTTTTTCAAAAATTTCTTCAAATTACAATAGTTTTAATATATTTGAAAAGAGCACTATCGATACTTTAGTTAAGTTTTTTCGAATTTCGCTTATTTTTGCGATAAAATCAATATTTGCGGAGATACAGCCACTTTTCTAAAAAAGTTTAATAGGGAACTAATATATTTATTATAAAAATGAATACTGATAGACTTGGATCCATCCTAATATTTATATGGATTTTTTCAAAAATTTCTTCAAATTACAATAGTTTTAATATATTTGAAAAGAGCACTATCGATACTTTAGTTAAGTTTTTTCGAATTTCGCTTATTATTGCGATAAAATCAATATTTGCGGAGATACAGCCACTTTTCTAAAAAAGTTTAATAGGGAAGTAATATTTTTATTATAAAAATGAATACTGATAGACTTGGATCCATCCTAATATTTATATGGATTTTTTCAAAAATTTCTTCAAATTACAATAGTTTTAATATATTTGAAAAGAGCACTATCGATACTTTAGTTAAGTTTTTTCGAATTTCGCTTATTTTTGCGATAAAATCAATATTTGCGGAGATACAGCCACTTTTCTAAAAAAGTTTAATAGAGAAGTAATATTTTTATTATAAAAATGAATACTGATAGACTTGGATCCATCCTAATTTTTATATGGATTTTTTAAAAGGGGCGACCCTTACCATAATATCGAGCAATACCCCTATACTAAATACGAAGACCATGAATTGAAAAGGGGGGACCCTTACCATAATATCGAGCAATACCTCTATACTAAATACGAAGACCATGTATTGAAAAGGGGGGACCCTTACCATAATATCGAGCAATACCCCTATACTAAATACGAAGACCATATATTGAAAAGGGGGGACCCTTACCATAATATCGAGCAATACCCCTATACTAAATACGAAGACCATATATTGAAAAGGGGGACCCTTACCATAATATCGAGCAATACCCCTATACTAAATACGAAGACCATATATTAAAAAGGGGGGACCCTTACCATAATATCGAGCAATACCCCTATACTAAATACGAAGACCATATATTGAAAAGGAGGGACCCTTACCATAATATCGAGCAATACCCCTATACTAAATACGAAGACCATATATTGAAAAGGGGGGACCCTTACCATAATATCGAGCAATACCCCTATACTAAATACGAAGACCATATATTGAAAAGGGGGGACCCTTACCATAATATCGAGCAATACCCCTATACTAAATACGAAGACCATATATTGAAAAGGGGGGACCCTTACCATAATATCGAGCAATACCCCTATACTAAATACGAAGACCATATATTGAAGAGGGGGGACCCTTACCATAATATCGAGCAATACCCCTATACTAAATACGAAGACCATATATTGAAAAGGGGGGACCCTTACCATAATATCGAGCAATACCCCTATACTAAATACGAAGACCATATATTGAAAAGGGGGGACCCTTACCATAATATCGAGCAATACCCCTATACTAAATACGAAGACCATATATTGAAAAGGGGTGATCCATCCTAATATTTATATGGATTTTTTCAACAATTTCTTCAAATTACAATAGTTTTAATATATTTGAAAAGAGCACTATCGATACTTTAGTTAAGTTTTTTCGAATTTCGCTTATTTTTGCGATAAAATCAATATTTGCGGAGATACAGCCACTTTTCTAAAAAAGTTTAATAGGGAAGTAATATATTTATTATAAAAATGAATACTGATAGACTTGGATCCATCCTAATATTTATATGGATTTTTTAAAAAATTTCTTCAAATTACAATAGTTTTAATATATTTGAAAAGAGCACTATCGATACTTTAGTTAAGTTTTTTCGAATTTCGCTTATTTTTGCGATAAAATCAATATTTGCGGAGATACAGCCACTTTTCTAAAAAAGTTTAATAGGGAAGTAATATATTTATTATAAAAATGAATACTGATAGACTTGGATCCATCCTAATATTTATATGGATTTTTTAAAAAATTTCTTCAAATTACAATAGTTTTAATATATTTGAAAAGAGCACTATCGATACTTTAGTTAAGTTTTTTCGAATTTCGCTTATTTTTGCGATAAAATCAATATTTGCGGAGATACAGCCACTTTTCTAAAAAAGTTTAATAGGGAACTAATATATTTATTATAAAAATGAATACTGATAGACTTGGATCCATCCTAATATTTATATGGATTTTTTCAAAAATTTCTTCAAATTACAATAGTTTTAATATATTTGAAAAGAGCACTATCGATACTTTAGTTAAGTTTTTTCGAATTTCGCTTATTTTTGCGATAAAATCAATATTTGCGGAGATACAGCCACTTTTCTAAAAAAGTTTAATAGGGAACTAATATATTTATTATAAAAATGAATACTGATAGACTTGGATCCATCCTAATTTTTAAATGGATTTTTTAAAAGGGGCGACCCTTACCATAATATCGAGCAATACCCCTATACTAAATACGAAGACCATATATTGAAAAGGGGGGACCCTTACCATAATATCGAGCAATACCCCTATACTAAATACGAAGACCATGTATTGAAAAGGGGGACCCTTACCAAAATATCGAGCAATACACCTATACTAAATACGAAGACCTTGTATTGAAAAGGGGGGACCCTTACCATAATATCGAGCAATACCCCTATACTAAATACGAAGACCATATATTGAAAAGGGGGGACCCTTACCATAATATCGAGCAATACCCCTATACTAAATACGAAGACCATATATTGAAAAGGGGGGACCCTTACCATAATATCGAGCAATACCCCTATACTAAATACGAAGACCATATATTGAAAAGGGGGGACCCTTACCATAATATCGAGCAATACCCCTATACTAAATACGAAGACCATATATTGAAAAGGGGGGACCCTTACCATAATATCGAGCAATACCCCTATACTAAATACGAAGACCATATATTGAAAAGGGGGGACCCTTACCATAATATCGAGCAATACCCCTATACTAAATACGAAGACCATATATTAAAAAGGGGGGACCCTTACCATAATATCGAGCAATACCCCTATACTAAATACGAAGACCATATATTGAAAAGGGGGGACCCTTACCATAATATCGAGCAATACCCCTATACCAAATACGAAGACCATATATTGCAAAGGGGGGACCCTTACCATAATATCAAGCAATACCCCTATACTAAATACGAAGACCATATATTGAAAAGGGGGACCCTTACCATAATATCGAGCAATACCCCTATACTAAATACGAAGACCATATATTGAAAAGGGGGGACCCTTACCATAATATCGAGCAATACCCCTATACTAAATACGAAGACCATATATTGAAAAGGGGGGACCCTTACCATAATATCGAGCAATACCCCTATACTAAATACGAAGACCATATATTGAAAAGGGGGGACCCTTACCATAATATCGAGCAATACCCCTATACTAAATACGAAGACCATATATTGAAAAGGGGGGACCCTTACCATAATATCGAGCAATACCCCTATACTAAATACGAAGACCATATATTGAAAAGGGGGGACCCTTACCATAATATCGAGCAATACCCCTATACTAAATACGAAGACCATATATTGAAAAGGGGGGACCCTTACCATAATATCGAGCAATACCCCTATACCAAATACGAAGACCATATATTGAAAAGGGGGGACCCTTACCATAATATCAAGCAATACCCCTATACTAAATACGAAGACCATATATTGAAAAGGGGGGACCCTTACCATAATATCGAGCAATACCCCTATACTAAATACGAAGACCATATATTGAAAAGGGGGGACCCTTACCATAATATCGAGCAATACCCCTATACCAAATACGAAGACCATATATTGCAAAGGGGGGACCCTTACCATAATATCAAGCAATACCCCTATACTAAATACGAAGACCATATATTGAAAAGGGGGACCCTTACCATAATATCGAGCAATACCCCTATACTAAATACGAAGACCATATATTGAAAAGGGGGGACCCTTACCATAATATCGAGCAATACCCCTATACTAAATACGAAGACCATATATTGAAAAGGGGGGACCCTTACCATAATATCGAGCAATACCCCTATACTAAATACGAAGACCATATATTGAAAAGGGGGGACCCTTACCATAATATCGAGCAATACCCCTATACTAAATACGAAGACCATATATTGAAAAGGGGGGACCCTTACCATAATATCGAGCAATACCCCTATACTAAATACGAAGACCATATATTGAAAAGGGGGGACCCTTACCATAATATCGAGCAATACCCCTATACTAAATACGAAGACCATATATTGAAAAGGGGGGACCCTTACCATAATATCGAGCAATACCCCTATACCAAATACGAAGACCATATATTGAAAAGGGGGGACCCTTACCATAATATCAAGCAATACCCCTATACTAAATACGAAGACCATATATTGAAAAGGGGGGACCCTTACCATAATATCGAGCAATACCCCTATACTAAATACGAAGACCATATATTGAAAAGGGGGGACCCTTACCATAATATCGAGCAATACCCCTATACCAAATACGAAGACCATATATTGAAAAGGGGGGACCCTTACCATAATATCAAGCAATACCCCTATACTAAATACGAAGACCATATATTGAAAAGGGGGGACCCTTACCATAATATCGAGCAATACCCCTATACTAAATACGAAGACCATATATTGAAAAGGGGGTACCCTTACCATAATATCGAGCAATACCCCTATACTAAATACGAAGACCATATATTGAAAAGGGGGGACCCTTACCATAATATCGAGCAATACCCCTATACTAAATACGAAGACCATATATTGAAAAGGGGGGACCCTTACCATAATATCGAGCAATACCCCTATACTAAATACGAAGACCATATATTGAAAAGGGGGGATCCATCCTAATATTTATATGGATTTTTTCAAAAATTTCTTCAAATTACAATAGTTTTAATATATTTGAAAAGAGCACTATCGATACTTCAGTTAAGTTTTTTCGAATTTCGCTTATTTTTGCGATAAAATCAATATTTGCGGAGATACAGCCACTTTTCTAAAAAAGTTTAATAGGGAAGTAATATTTTTATTATAAAAATGAATACTGATAGACTTGGATCCATCCTAATATTTATATGGATTTTTTCAAAAATTTCTTCAAATTACAATAGTTTTAATATATTTGAAAAGAGCACTATCGATACTTTAGTTAAGTTTTTTCGAATTTCGCTTATTTTTGCGATAAAATCAATATTTGCGGAGATACAGCCACTTTTCTAAAAAAGTTTAATAGGGAACTAATATATTTATTATAAAAATGAATACTGATAGACTTGGATCCATCCTAATATTCATATGGATTTTTTCAAAAATTTCTTCAAATTACAATAGTTTTAATATATTTGAAAAGAGCACTATCGATACTTTAGTTAAGTTTTTTCGAATTTCGCTTATTTTGCGATTAAATCAATATTTGCGGAGATACAGCCACTTTTCTAAAAAAGTTTAATAGGGAAGTAATATTTTTATTATAAAAATGAATACTGATAGACTTGGATCCATCCTAATATTTATATGGATTTTTTCAAAAATTTCTTCAAATTACAATAGTTTTAATATATTTGAAAAGAGCACTATCGATACTTTAGTTAAGTTTTTTCGAATTTCGCTTATTTTTGCGATAAAATCAATATTTGCGGAGATACAGCCACTTTTCTAAAAAAGTTTAATAGGCAACTAATATATTTATTATAAAAATGAATACTGATAGACTTGGATCCATCCTAATATTTATATGGATTTTTTCAAAAATTTCTTCAAATTACAATAGTTTTAATATATTTGAAAAGAGCACTATCGATACTTTAGTTAAGTTTTTTCGAATTTCGCTTATTTTTGCGATAAAATCAATATTTGCGGAGATACAGCCACTTTTCTAAAAAAGTTTAATAGGGAAGTAATATTTTTATTATAAAAATGAATACTGATAGACTTGGATCCATCCTAATTTTTATATGGATTTTTTAAAAGGGGCGACCCTTACCATAATATCGAGCAATACCCCTATACTAAATACGAAGACCATATATTGAAAAGGGGGGACCCTTACCATAATATCGAGCAATACCCCTATACTAAATACGAAGACCATGTATTGAAAAGGGGGGACCCTTACCATAATATCGAGCAATACCCCTATACTAAATACGAAGACCATGTATTGAAAAGGGGGGACCCTTACCATAATATCGAGCAATACCCCTATACTAAATACGAAGACCATATATTGAAAAGGGGGGACCCTTACCATAATATCGAGCAATACCTCTATACTAAATACGAAGACCATGTATTGAAAAGGGGGGACCCTTACCATAATATCGAGCAATACCCCTATACTAAATACGAAGACCATATATTGAAAAGGGGGGACCCTTACCATAATATCGAGCAATACCCCTATACTAAATACGAAGACCATATATTGAAAAGGGGGGGACCCTTACCATAATATCGAGCAATACCCCTATACTAAATACGAAGACCATATATTAAAAAGGGGGGACCCTTACCATAATATCGAGCAATACCCCTATACTAAATACGAAGACCATATATTGAAAAGGGGGGACCCTTACCATAATATCGAGCAATACCCCTATACTAAATACGAAGACCATATATTAAAAAGGGGGGACCCTTACCATAATATCGAGCAATACCCCTATACTAAATACGAAGACCATATATTGAAAAGGGGGGGACCCTTACCATAATATCGAGCAATACCCCTATACTAAATACGAAGACCATATATTGAAAAGGGGGGACCCTTACCATAATATCGAGCAATACCCCTATACTAAATACGAAGACCATATATTAAAAAGGGGGGACCCTTACCATAATATCGAGCAATACCCCTATACTAAATACGAAGACCATATATTGAAAAGGGGGGACCCTTACCATAATATCGAGCAATACCCCTATACTAAATACGAAGACCATATATTAAAAAGGGGGGACCCTTACCATAATATCGAGCAATACCCCTATACTAAATACGAAGACCATATATTAAAAAGGGGGGACCCTTACCATAATATCGAGCAATACCCCTATACTAAATACGAAGACCATATATTGAAAAGGGGGGGACCCTTACCATAATATCGAGCAATACCCCTATACTAAATACGAAGACCATATATTAAAAAGGGGGGACCCTTACCATAATATCGAGCAATACCCCTATACTAAATACGAAGACCATATATTGAAAAGGGGGGACCCTTACCATAATATCGAGCAATACCCCTATACTAAATACGAAGACCATATATTAAAAAGGGGGGACCCTTACCATAATATCGAGCAATACCCCTATACTAAATACGAAGACCATATATTGAAAAGGGGGGACCCTTACCATAATATCGAGCAATACCCCTATACTAAATACGAAGACCATATATTGAAAAGGGGGGACCCTTACCATAATATCGAGCAATACCCCTATACTAAATACGAAGACCATATATTAAAAAGGGGGGACCCTTACCATAATATCGAGCAATACCCCTATACTAAATACGAAGACCATATATTGAAAAGGGGGGACCCTTACCATAATATCGAGCAATACCCCTATACTAAATACGAAGACCATATATTGAAAAGGGGGGACCCTTACCATAATATCGAGCAATACCCCTATACTAAATACGAAGACCATATATTGAAAAGGGGGGACCCTTACCATAATATCGAGCAATACCCCTATACTAAATACGAAGACCATATATTGAAAAGGGGGGATCCATCCTAATATTTATATGGATTTTTTCAACAATTTCTTCAAATTACAATAGTTTTAATATATTTGAAAAGAGCACTATCGATACTTTAGTTAAGTTTTTTCGAATTTCGCTTATTTTTGCGATAAAATCAATATTTGCGGAGATACAGCCACTTTTCTAAAAAAGTTTAATAGGGAACTAATATATTTATTATAAAAATGAATACTGATAGACTTGGATCCATCCTAATATTTATATGGATTTTTTCAAAAATTTCTTCAAATTACAATAGTTTTAATATATTTGAAAAGAGCACTATCGATACTTTAGTTAAGTTTTTTCGAATTTCGCTTATTTTTGCGATAAAATCAATATTTGCGGAGATACAGCCACTTTTCTAAAAAAGTTTAATAGGGAAGTAATATTTTTATTATAAAAATGAATACTGATAGACTTGGATCCATCCTAATATTTATATGGATTTGTTCAAAAATTTCTTCAAATTACAATAGTTTTAATATATTTGAAAAGAGCACTATCGATACTTTAGTTAAGTTTTTTCGAATTTCGCTTATTTTTGCGATAAAATCAATATTTGCGGAGATACAGCCACTTTTCTAAAAAAGTTTAATAGGGAAGTAATATTTTTATTATAAAAATGAATACTGATAGACTTGGATCCATCCTAATATTCATATGGATTTTTTCAAAAATTTCTTCAAATTACAATAGTTTTAATATATTTGAAAAGAGCACTATCGATACTTTAGTTAAGTTTTTTCGAATTTCGCTTATTTTTGCGATAAAATCAATATTTGCGGAGATACAGCCACTTTTCTAAAAAAGTTTAATAGGGAACTAATATATTTATTATAAAAATGAATACTGATAGACTTGGATCCATCCTAATATTTATATGGATTTTTTCAAAAATTTCTTCAAATTACAATAGTTTTAATATATTTGAAAAGAGCACTATCGATACTTTAGTTAAGTTTTTTCGAATTTCGCTTATTTTTGCGATAAAATCAATATTTGCGGAGATACAGCCACTTTTCTAAAAAAGTTTAATAGGCAACTAATATATTTATTATAAAAATGAATACTGATAGACTTGGATCCATCCTAATATTTATATGGATTTTTTCAAAAATTTCTTCAAATTACAATAGTTTTAATATATTTGAAAAGAGCACTATCGATACTTTAGTTAAGTTTTTTCGAATTTCGCTTATTTTTGCGATAAAATCAATATTTGCGGAGATACAGCCACTTTTCTAAAAAAGTTTAATAGGGAAGTAATATTTTTATTATAAAAATGAATACTGATAGACTTGGATCCATCCTAATTTTTATATGGATTTTTTAAAAGGGGCGACCCTTGCCATAATATCGAGCAATACCCCTATACTAAATACGAAGACCATTTATTGAAAAGGGGGGACCCTTACCATAATATCGAGCAATACCCCTATACTAAATACGAAGACCATGTATTGAAAAGGGGGGACCCTTACCATAATATCGAGCAATACCCCTATACTAAATACGAAGACCATATATTGAAAAGGGGGGACCCTTACCATAATATCGAGCAATACCTCTATACTAAATACGAAGACCATGTATTGAAAAGGGGGGACCCTTACCATAATATCGAGCAATACCCCTATACTAAATACGAAGACCATATATTGAAAAGGGGGACCCTTACCATAATATCGAGCAATACCCCTATACTAAATACGAAGACCATGTATTGAAAAGGGGGGACCCTTACCATAATATCGAGCAATACCCCTATACTAAATACGAAGACCATATATTGAAAAGGGGGGACCCTTACCATAATATCGAGCAATACCCCTATACTAAATACGAAGACCATATATTGAAAAGGGGGGACCCTTACCATAATATCGAGCAATACCCCTATACTAAATACGAAGACCATATATTGAAAAGGGGGGACCCTTACCATAATATCGAGCAATACCCCTATACTAAATACGAAGACCATATATTAAAAAGGGGGGACCCTTACCATAATATCGAGCAATACCCCTATACTAAATACGAAGACCATATATTGAAAAGGGGGGACCCTTACCATAATATCGAGCAATACCCCTATACTAAATACGAAGACCATATATTGAAAAGGGGGGACCCTTACCATAATATCGAGCAATACCCCTATACTAAATACGAAGACCATATATTGAAAAGGGGGGACCCTTACCATAATATCGAGCAATACCCCTATACTAAATACGAAGACCATATATTGAAAAGGGGGGACCCTTACCATAATATCGAGCAATACCCCTATACTAAATACGAAGACCATATATTGAAAAGGGGGGACCCTTACCATAATATCGAGCAATACCCCTATACTAAATACGAAGACCATATATTGAAAAGGGGGGATCCATCCTAATATTTATATGGATTTTTTCAACAATTTCTTCAAATTACAATAGTTTTAATATATTTGAAAAGAGCACTATCGATACTTTAGTTAAGTTTTTTCGAATTTCGCTTATTTTTGCGATAAAATCAATATTTGCGGAGATACAGCCACTTTTCTAAAAAAGTTTAATAGGGAACTAATATATTTATTATAAAAATGAATACTGATAGACTTGGATCCATCCTAATATTTATATGGATTTTTTCAAAAATTTCTTCAAATTACAATAGTTTTAATATATTTGAAAAGAGCACTATCGATACTTTAGTTAAGTTTTTTCGAATTTCGCTTATTTTTGCGATAAAATCAATATTTGCGGAGATACAGCCACTTTTCTAAAAAAGTTTAATAGGGAACTAATATATTTATTATAAAAATGAATACTGATAGACTTGGATCCATCCTAATATTTATATGGATTTTTTCAAAAATTTCTTCAAATTACAATAGTTTTAATATATTTGAAAAGAGCACTATCGATACTTTAGTTAAGTTTTTTCGAATTTCGCTTATTTTTGCGATAAAATCAATATTTGCGGAGATACAGCCACTTTTCTAAAAAAGTTTAATAGGGAAGTAATATTTTTATTATAAAAATGAATACTGATAGACTTGGATCCATCCTAATATTCATATGGATTTTTTCAAAAATTTCTTCAAATTACAATAGTTTTAATATATTTGAAAAGAGCACTATCGATACTTTAGTTAAGTTTTTTCGAATTTCGCTTATTTTTGCGATAAAATCAATATTTGCGGAGATACAGCCACTTTTCTAAAAAAGTTTAATAGGGAACTAATATATTTATTATAAAAATGAATACTGATAGACTTGGATCCATCCTAATATTTATATGGATTTTTTCAAAAATTTCTTCAAATTACAATAGTTTTAATATATTTGAAAAGAGCACTATCGATACTTTAGTTAAGTTTTTTCGAATTTCGCTTATTTTTGCGATAAAATCAATATTTGCGGAGATACAGCCACTTTTCTAAAAAAGTTTAATAGGGAACTAATATATTTATTATAAAAATGAATACTGATAGACTTGGATCCATCCTAATATTTATATGGATTTTTTCAAAAATTTCTTCAAATTACAATAGTTTTAATATATTTGAAAAGAGCACTATCGATACTTTAGTTAAGTTTTTTCGAATTTCGCTTATTTTTGCGATAAAATCAATATTTGCGGAGATACAGCCACTTTTCTAAAAAAGTTTAATAGGCAACTAATATATTTATTATAAAAATGAATACTGATAGACTTGGATCCATCCTAATATTTATATGGATTTTTTCAAAAATTTCTTCAAATTACAATAGTTTTAATATATTTGAAAAGAGCACTATCGATACTTTAGTTAAGTTTTTTCGAATTTCGCTTATTTTTGCGATAAAATCAATATTTGCGGAGATACAGCCACTTTTCTAAAAAAGTTTAATAGGGAAGTAATATTTTTATTATAAAAATGAATACTGATAGACTTGGATCCATCCTAATTTTTATATGGATTTTTTAAAAGGGGCGACCCTTACCATAATATCGAGCAATACCCCTATACTAAATACGAAGACCATATATTGAAAAGGGGGGACCCTTACCATAATATCGAGCAATACCCCTATACTAAATACGAAGACCATTTATTGAAAAGGGGGGACCCTTACCATAATATCGAGCAATACCCCTATACTAAATACGAAGACCATGTATTGAAAAGGGGGGACCCTTACCATAATATCGAGCAATACCCCTATACTAAATACGAAGACCATATATTGAAAAGGGGGGACCCTTACCATAATATCGAGCAATACCCCTATACTAAATACGAAGACCATATATTAAAAAGGGGGGACCCTTACCATAATATCGAGCAATACCCCTATACTAAATACGAAGACCATATATTGAAAAGGGGGGACCCTTACCATAATATCGAGCAATACCCCTATACTAAATACGAAGACCATATATTGAAAAGGGGGGACCCTTACCATAATATCGAGCAATACCCCTATACTAAATACGAAGACCATATATTGAAAAGGGGGGACCCTTACCATAATATCGAGCAATACCCCTATACTAAATACGAAGACCATATATTGAAAAGGGGGGACCCTTACCATAATATCGAGCAATACCCCTATACTAAATACGAAGACCATATATTGAAAAGGGGGGACCCTTACCATAATATCGAGCAATACCCCTATACTAAATACGAAGACCATGTATTGAAAAGGGGGGACCCTTACCATAATATCGAGCAATACCCCTATACTAAATACGAAGACCATATATTAAAAAGGGGGGACCCTTACCATAATATCGAGCAATACCCCTATACTAAATACGAAGACCATATATTGAAAAGGGGGGACCCTTACCATAATATCGAGCAATACCCCTATACTAAATACGAAGACCTTGTATTGAAAAGGGGGGACCCTTACCATAATATCGAGCAATACCCCTATACTAAATACGAAGACCATATATTGAAAAGGGGGGACCCTTACCATAATATCGAGCAATACCCCTATACTAAATACGAAGACCATATATTGAAAAGGGGGGACCCTTACCATAATATCGAGCAATACCCCTATACTAAATACGAAGACCATATATTGAAAAGGGGGGACCCTTACCATAATATCGAGCAATACCCCTATACTAAATACGAAGACCATATATTGAAAAGGGGGGACCCTTACCATAATATCGAGCAATACCCCTATACTAAATACGAAGACCATATATTGAAAAGGGGGGACCCTTACCATAATATCGAGCAATACCCCTATACTAAATACGAAGACCATATATTGAAAAGGGGGGACCCTTACCATAATATCGAGCAATACCCCTATACTAAATACGAAGACCATATATTGAAAAGGGGGGATCCATCCTAATATTTATATGGATTTTTTCAACAATTTCTTCAAATTACAATAGTTTTAATATATTTGAAAAGAGCACTATCGATACTTTAGTTAAGTTTTTTCGAATTTCGCTTATTTTTGCGATAAAATCAATATTTGCGGAGATACAGCCACTTTTCTAAAAAAGTTTAATAGGGAACTAATATATTTATTATAAAAATGAATACTGATAGACTTGGATCCATCCTAATATTTATATGGATTTTTTCAAAAATTTCTTCAAATTACAATAGTTTTAATATATTTGAAAAGAGCACTATCGATACTTTAGTTAAGTTTTTTCGAATTTCGCTTATTTTTGCGATAAAATCAATATTTGCGGAGATACAGCCACTTTTCTAAAAAAGTTTAATAGGGAAGTAATATTTTTATTATAAAAATGAATACTGATAGACTTGGATCCATCCTAATTTTTATATGGATTTTTTAAAAGGGGCGACCCTTACCATAATATCGAGCAATACCCCTATACTAAATACGAAGACCATATATTGAAAAGGGGGGACCCTTACCATAATATCGAGCAATACCCCTATACTAAATACGAAGACCATGTATTGAAAAGGGGGGACCCTTACCATAATATCGAGCAATACCCCTATACTAAATACGAAGACTATGTATTGAAAAGGGGGGACCCTTACCATAATATCGAGCAATACCCCTATACTAAATACGAAGACCATATATTGAAAAGGGGGGACCCTTACCATAATATCGAGCAATACCTCTATACTAAATACGAAGACCATGTATTGAAAAGGGGGGACCCTTACCATAATATCGAGCAATACCCCTATACTAAATACGAAGACCATATATTGAAAAGGGGGGACCCTTACCATAATATCGAGCAATACCCCTATACTAAATACGAAGACCATATATTGAAAAGGGGGGACCCTTACCATAATATCGAGCAATACCCCTATACTAAATACGAAGACCATATATTGAAAAGGGGGGACCCTTACCATAATATCGAGCAATACCCCTATACTAAATACGAAGACCATATATTAAAAAGGGGGGACCCTTACCATAATATCGAGCAATACCCCTATACTAAATACGAAGACCATATATTGAAAAGGGGGGACCCTTACCATAATATCGAGCAATACCCCTATACTAAATACGAAGACCATATATTGAAAAGGGGGGACCCTTACCATAATATCGAGCAATACCCCTATACTAAATACGAAGACCATATATTGAAAAGGGGGGACCCTTACCATAATATCGAGCAATACCCCTATACTAAATACGAAGACCATATATTGAAAAGGGGGGACCCTTACCATAATATCGAGCAATACCCCTATACTAAATACGAAGACCATATATTGAAAAGGGGGGATCCATCCTAATATTTATATGGATTTTTTCAACAATTTCTTCAAATTACAATAGTTTTAATATATTTGAAAAGAGCACTATCGATACTTTAGTTAAGTTTTTTCGAATTTCGCTTATTTTTGCGATAAAATCAATATTTGCGGAGATACAGCCACTTTTCTAAAAAAGTTTAATAGGGAACTAATATATTTATTATAAAAATGAATACTGATAGACTTGGATCCATCCTAATATTTATATGGATTTTTTCAAAAATTTCTTCAAATTACAATAGTTTTAATATATTTGAAAAGAGCACTATCGATACTTTAGTTTAGTTTTTTCGAATTTCGCTTATTTTTGCGATAAAATCAATATTTGCGGAGATACAGCCACTTTTCTAAAAAAGTTTAATAGGGAAGTAATATTTTTATTATAAAAATGAATACTGATAGACTTGGATCCATCCTAATATTTATATGGATTTTTTCAAAAATTTCTTCAAATTACAATAGTTTTAATATATTTGAAAAGAGCACTATCGATACTTTAGTTAAGTTTTTTCGAATTTCGCTTATTTTTGCGATAAAATCAATATTTGCGGAGATACAGCCACTTTTCTAAAAAAGTTTAATAGGGAAGTAATATTTTTATTATAAAAATGAATACTGATAGACTTGGATCCATCCTAATATTCATATGGATTTTTTCAAAAATTTCTTCAAATTACAATAGTTTTAATATATTTGAAAAGAGCACTATCGATACTTTAGTTAAGTTTTTTCGAATTTCGCTTATTTTTGCGATAAAATCAATATTTGCGGAGATACAGCCACTTTTCTAAAAAAGTTTAATAGGGAACTAATATATTTATTATAAAAATGAATACTGATAGACTTGGATCCATCCTAATATTTATATGGATTTTTTCAAAAATTTCTTCAAATTACAATAGTTTTAATATATTTGAAAAGAGCACTATCGATACTTTAGTTAAGTTTTTTCGAATTTCGCTTATTTTTGCGATAAAATCAATATTTGCGGAGATACAGCCACTTTTCTAAAAAAGTTTAATAGGCAACTAATATATTTATTATAAAAATGAATACTGATAGACTTGGATCCATCCTAATATTTATATGGATTTTTTCAAAAATTTCTTCAAATTACAATAGTTTTAATATATTTGAAAAGAGCACTATCGATACTTTAGTTAAGTTTTTTCGAATTTCGCTTATTTTTGCGATAAAATCAATATTTGCGGAGATACAGCCACTTTTCTAAAAAAGTTTAATAGGGAAGTAATATTTTTATTATAAAAATGAATACTGATAGACTTGGATCCATCCTAATTTTTATATGGATTTTTTAAAAGGGGCGACCCTTGCCATAATATCGAGCAATACCCCTATACTAAATACGAAGACCATTTATTGAAAAGGGGGGACCCTTACCATAATATCGAGCAATACCCCTATACTAAATACGAAGACCATGTATTGAAAAGGGGGGACCCTTACCATAATATCGAGCAATACCCCTATACTAAATACGAAGACCATATATTGAAAAGGGGGGACCCTTACCATAATATCGAGCAATACCTCTATACTAAATACGAAGACCATGTATTGAAAAGGGGGGACCCTTACCATAATATCGAGCAATACCCCTATACTAAATACGAAGACCATATATTGAAAAGGGGGACCCTTACCATAATATCGAGCAATACCCCTATACTAAATACGAAGACCATGTATTGAAAAGGGGGGACCCTTACCATAATATCGAGCAATACCCCTATACTAAATACGAAGACCATATATTGAAAAGGGGGGACCCTTACCATAATATCGAGCAATACCCCTATACTAAATACGAAGACCATATATTGAAAAGGGGGGACCCTTACCATAATATCGAGCAATACCCCTATACTAAATACGAAGACCATATATTGAAAAGGGGGGACCCTTACCATAATATCGAGCAATACCCCTATACTAAATACGAAGACCATATATTAAAAAGGGGGGACCCTTACCATAATATCGAGCAATACCCCTATACTAAATACGAAGACCATATATTGAAAAGGGGGGACCCTTACCATAATATCGAGCAATACCCCTATACTAAATACGAAGACCATATATTGAAAAGGGGGGACCCTTACCATAATATCGAGCAATACCCCTATACTAAATACGAAGACCATATATTGAAAAGGGGGGACCCTTACCATAATATCGAGCAATACCCCTATACTAAATACGAAGACCATATATTGAAAAGGGGGGACCCTTACCATAATATCGAGCAATACCCCTATACTAAATACGAAGACCATATATTGAAAAGGGGGGACCCTTACCATAATATCGAGCAATACCCCTATACTAAATACGAAGACCATATATTGAAAAGGGGGGATCCATCCTAATATTTATATGGATTTTTTCAACAATTTCTTCAAATTACAATAGTTTTAATATATTTGAAAAGAGCACTATCGATACTTTAGTTAAGTTTTTTCGAATTTCGCTTATTTTTGCGATAAAATCAATATTTGCGGAGATACAGCCACTTTTCTAAAAAAGTTTAATAGGGAACTAATATATTTATTATAAAAATGAATACTGATAGACTTGGATCCATCCTAATATTTATATGGATTTTTTCAAAAATTTCTTCAAATTACAATAGTTTTAATATATTTGAAAAGAGCACTATCGATACTTTAGTTAAGTTTTTTCGAATTTCGCTTATTTTTGCGATAAAATCAATATTTGCGGAGATACAGCCACTTTTCTAAAAAAGTTTAATAGGGAAGTAATATTTTTATTATAAAAATGAATACTGATAGACTTGGATCCATCCTAATTTTTATATGGATTTTTTAAAAGGGGCGACCCTTACCATAATATCGAGCAATACCCCTATACTAAATACGAAGACCATATATTGAAAAGGGGGGACCCTTACCATAATATCGAGCAATACCCCTATACTAAATACGAAGACCATGTATTGAAAAGGGGGGACCCTTACCATAATATCGAGCAATACCCCTATACTAAATACGAAGACCATGTATTGAAAAGGGGGGACCCTTACCATAATATCGAGCAATACCCCTATACTAAATACGAAGACCATATATTGAAAAGGGGGGACCCTTACCATAATATCGAGCAATACCTCTATACTAAATACGAAGACCATGTATTGAAAAGGGGGGACCCTTACCATAATATCGAGCAATACCCCTATACTAAATACGAAGACCATATATTGAAAAGGGGGGACCCTTACCATAATATCGAGCAATACCCCTATACTAAATACGAAGACCATATATTGAAAAGGGGGGACCCTTACCATAATATCGAGCAATACCCCTATACTAAATACGAAGACCATATATTGAAAAGGGGGGACCCTTACCATAATATCGAGCAATACCCCTATACTAAATACGAAGACCATATATTAAAAAGGGGGGACCCTTACCATAATATCGAGCAATACCCCTATACTAAATACGAAGACCATATATTGAAAAGGGGGGACCCTTACCATAATATCGAGCAATACCCCTATACTAAATACGAAGACCATATATTGAAAAGGGGGGACCCTTACCATAATATCGAGCAATACCCCTATACTAAATACGAAGACCATATATTGAAAAGGGGGGACCCTTACCATAATATCGAGCAATACCCCTATACTAAATACGAAGACCATATATTGAAAAGGGGGGACCCTTACCATAATATCGAGCAATACCCCTATACTAAATACGAAGACCATATATTGAAAAGGGGGGACCCTTACCATAATATCGAGCAATACCCCTATACTAAATACGAAGACCATATATTGAAAAGGGGGGATCCATCCTAATATTTATATGGATTTTTTCAACAATTTCTTCAAATTACAATAGTTTTAATATATTTGAAAAGAGCACTATCGATACTTTAGTTAAGTTTTTTCGAATTTCGCTTATTTTTGCGATAAAATCAATATTTGCGGAGATACAGCCACTTTTCTAAAAAAGTTTAATAGGGAACTAATATATTTATTATAAAAATGAATACTGATAGACTTGGATCCATCCTAATATTTATATGGATTTTTTCAAAAATTTCTTCAAATTACAATAGTTTTAATATATTTGAAAAGAGCACTATCGATACTTTAGTTAAGTTTTTTCGAATTTCGCTTATTTTTGCGATAAAATCAATATTTGCGGAGATACAGCCACTTTTCTAAAAAAGTTTAATAGGGAAGTAATATTTTTATTATAAAAATGAATACTGATAGACTTGGATCCATCCTAATATTTATATGGATTTTTTCAAAAATTTCTTCAAATTACAATAGTTTTAATATATTTGAAAAGAGCACTATCGATACTTTAGTTAAGTTTTTTCGAATTTCGCTTATTTTTGCGATAAAATCAATATTTGCGGAGATACAGCCACTTTTCTAAAAAAGTTTAATAGGGAAGTAATATTTTTATTATAAAAATGAATACTGATAGACTTGGATCCATCCTAATATTCATATGGATTTTTTCAAAAATTTCTTCAAATTACAATAGTTTTAATATATTTGAAAAGAGCACTATCGATACTTTAGTTAAGTTTTTTCGAATTTCGCTTATTTTTGCGATAAAATCAATATTTGCGGAGATACAGCCACTTTTCTAAAAAAGTTTAATAGGGAACTAATATATTTATTATAAAAATGAATACTGATAGACTTGGATCCATCCTAATATTTATATGGATTTTTTCAAAAATTTCTTCAAATTACAATAGTTTTAATATATTTGAAAAGAGCACTATCGATACTTTAGTTAAGTTTTTTCGAATTTCGCTTATTTTTGCGATAAAATCAATATTTGCGGAGATACAGCCACTTTTCTAAAAAAGTTTAATAGGCAACTAATATATTTATTATAAAAATGAATACTGATAGACTTGGATCCATCCTAATATTTATATGGATTTTTTCAAAAATTTCTTCAAATTACAATAGTTTTAATATATTTGAAAAGAGCACTATCGATACTTTAGTTAAGTTTTTTCGAATTTCGCTTATTTTTGCGATAAAATCAATATTTGCGGAGATACAGCCACTTTTCTAAAAAAGTTTAATAGGGAAGTAATATTTTTATTATAAAAATGAATACTGATAGACTTGGATCCATCCTAATTTTTATATGGATTTTTTAAAAGGGGCGACCCTTGCCATAATATCGAGCAATACCCCTATACTAAATACGAAGACCATTTATTGAAAAGGGGGGACCCTTACCATAATATCGAGCAATACCCCTATACTAAATACGAAGACCATATATTGAAAAGGGGGGACCCTTACCATAATATCGAGCAATACCCCTATACTAAATACGAAGACCATATATTGAAAAGGGGGGACCCTTACCATAATATCGAGCAATACCCCTATACTAAATACGAAGACCATATATTGAAAAGGGGGACCCTTACCATAATATCGAGCAATACCCCTATACTAAATACGAAGACCATGTATTGAAAAGGGGGGACCCTTACCATAATATCGAGCAATACCCCTATACTAAATACGAAGACCATATATTGAAAAGGGGGGACCCTTACCATAATATCGAGCAATACCCCTATACTAAATACGAAGACCATATATTGAAAAGGGGGGACCCTTACCATAATATCGAGCAATACCCCTATACTAAATACGAAGACCATATATTGAAAAGGGGGGACCCTTACCATAATATCGAGCAATACCCCTATACTAAATACGAAGACCATATATTGAAAAGGGGGGATCCATCCTAATATTTATATGGATTTTTTCAACAATTTCTTCAAATTACAATAGTTTTAATATATTTGAAAAGAGCACTATCGATACTTTAGTTAAGTTTTTTCGAATTTCGCTTATTTTTGCGATAAAATCAATATTTGCGGAGATACAGCCACTTTTCTAAAAAAGTTTAATAGGGAACTAATATATTTATTATAAAAATGAATACTGATAGACTTGGATCCATCCTAATATTTATATGGATTTTTTCAAAAATTTCTTCAAATTACAATAGTTTTAATATATTTGAAAAGAGCACTATCGATACATTAGTTAAGTTTTTTCGAATTTCGCTTATTTTTGCGATAAAATCAATATTTGCGGAGATACAGCCACTTTTCTAAAAAAGTTTAATAGGGAACTAATATATTTATTATAAAAATGAATACTGATAGACTTGGATCTATCCTAATATTCATATGGACTTTTTCAAAAATTTCTTCAAATTACAATAGTTTTAATATATTTGAAAAGAGCACTATCGATACTTTAGTTAAGTTTTTTCGAATTTCGCTTATTTTTGCGATAAAATCAATATTTGCGGAGATACAGCCACTTTTCTAAAAAAGTTTAATAGGGAAGTAATATATTTATTATAAAAATGAATACTGATAGACTTGGATCCATCCTAATATTTATATGGATTTTTTCAAAAATTTCTTCAAATTACAATAGTTTTAATATATTTGAAAAGAGCACTATCGATACTTTAGTTAAGTTTTTTCGAATTTCGCTTATTTTTGCGATAAAATCAATATTTGCGGAGATACAGCCACTTTTCTAAAAAAGTTTAATAGGGAACTAATATATTTATTATAAAAATGAATACTGATAGACTTGGATCCATCCTAATTTTTATATGGATTTTTTAAAAGGGGCGACCCTTGCCATAATATCGAGCAATACCCCTATACTAAATACGAAGACCATATATTGAAAAGGGGGACCCTTACCATAATATCGAGCAATACCCCTATACTAAATACGAAGACCATGTATTGAAAAGGGGGGACCCTTACCATAATATCGAGCAATACCCCTATACTAAATACGAAGACCATATATTGAAAAGGGGGGACCCTTACCATAATATCGAGCAATACCCCTATACTAAATACGAAGACCATATATTGAAAAGGGGGGACCCTTACCATAATATCGAGCAATACCCCTATACTAAATACGAAGACCATATATTGAAAAGGGGGGACCCTTACCATAATATCGAGCAATACCCCTATACTAAATACGAAGACCATATATTAAAAAGGGGGGACCCTTACCATAATATCGAGCAATACCCCTATACTAAATACGAAGACCATATATTGAAAAGGGGGGACCCTTACCATAATATCGAGCAATACCCCTATACTAAATACGAAGACCATATATTGAAAAGGGGGGACCCTTACCATAATATCGAGCAATACCCCTATACTAAATACGAAGACCATATATTGAAAAGGGGGGACCCTTACCATAATATCGAGCAATACCCCTATACTAAATACGAAGACCATATATTGAAAAGGGGGGACCCTTACCATAATATCGAGCAATACCCCTATACTAAATACGAAGACCATATATTGAAAAGGGGGGACCCTTACCATAATATCGAGCAATACCCCTATACTAAATACGAAGACCATATATTGAAAAGGGGGGATCCATCCTAATATTTATATGGATTTTTTCAACAATTTCTTCAAATTACAATAGTTTTAATATATTTGAAAAGAGCACTATCGATACTTTAGTTAAGTTTTTTCGAATTTCGCTTATTTTTGCGATAAAATCAATATTTGCGGAGATACAGCCACTTTTCTAAAAAAGTTTAATAGGGAACTAATATATTTATTATAAAAATGAATACTGATAGACTTGGATCCATCCTAATATTTATATGGATTTTTTCAAAAATTTCTTCAAATTACAATAGTTTTAATATATTTGAAAAGAGCACTATCGATACTTTAGTTAAGTTTTTTCGAATTTCGCTTATTTTTGCGATAAAATCAATATTTGCGGAGATACAGCCACTTTTCTAAAAAAGTTTAATAGGGAACTAATATATTTATTATAAAAATGAATACTGATAGACTTGGATCCATCCTAATATTTATATGGATTTTTTCAAAAATTTCTTCAAATTACAATAGTTTTAATATATTTGAAAAGAGCACTATCGATACTTTAGTTAAGTTTTTTCGAATTTCGCTTATTTTTGCGATAAAATCAATATTTGCGGAGATACAGCCACTTTTCTAAAAAAGTTTAATAGGGAAGTAATATTTTTATTATAAAAATGAATACTGATAGACTTGGATCCATCCTAATATTCATATGGATTTTTTCAAAAATTTCTTCAAATTACAATAGTTTTAATATATTTGAAAAGAGCACTATCGATACTTTAGTTAAGTTTTTTCGAATTTCGCTTATTTTTGCGATAAAATCAATATTTGCGGAGATACAGCCACTTTTCTAAAAAAGTTTAATAGGGAACTAATATATTTATTATAAAAATGAATACTGATAGACTTGGATCCATCCTAATATTTATATGGATTTTTTCAAAAATTTCTTCAAATTACAATAGTTTTAATATATTTGAAAAGAGCACTATCGATACTTTAGTTAAGTTTTTTCGAATTTCGCTTATTTTTGCGATAAAATCAATATTTGCGGAGATACAGCCACTTTTCTAAAAAAGTTTAATAGGGAACTAATATATTTATTATAAAAATGAATACTGATAGACTTGGATCCATCCTAATATTTATATGGATTTTTTCAAAAATTTCTTCAAATTACAATAGTTTTAATATATTTGAAAAGAGCACTATCGATACTTTAGTTAAGTTTTTTCGAATTTCGCTTATTTTTGCGATAAAATCAATATTTGCGGAGATACAGCCACTTTTCTAAAAAAGTTTAATAGGCAACTAATATATTTATTATAAAAATGAATACTGATAGACTTGGATCCATCCTAATATTTATATGGATTTTTTCAAAAATTTCTTCAAATTACAATAGTTTTAATATATTTGAAAAGAGCACTATCGATACTTTAGTTAAGTTTTTTCGAATTTCGCTTATTTTTGCGATAAAATCAATATTTGCGGAGATACAGCCACTTTTCTAAAAAAGTTTAATAGGGAACTAATATATTTATTATAAAAATGAATACTGATAGACTTGGATCCATCCTAATTTTTATATGGATTTTTTAAAAGGGGCGACCCTTGCCATAATATCGAGCAATACCCCTATACTAAATACGAAGACCATATATTGAAAAGGGGGACCCTTACCATAATATCGAGCAATACCCCTATACTAAATACGAAGACCATGTATTGAAAAGGGGGGACCCTTACCATAATATCGAGCAATACCCCTATACTAAATACGAAGACCATATATTGAAAAGGGGGGACCCTTACCATAATATCGAGCAATACCCCTATACTAAATACGAAGACCATATATTGAAAAGGGGGGACCCTTACCATAATATCGAGCAATACCCCTATACTAAATACGAAGACCATATATTGAAAAGGGGGGACCCTTACCATAATATCGAGCAATACCCCTATACTAAATACGAAGACCATATATTAAAAAGGGGGGACCCTTACCATAATATCGAGCAATACCCCTATACTAAATACGAAGACCATATATTGAAAAGGGGGGACCCTTACCATAATATCGAGCAATACCCCTATACTAAATACGAAGACCATATATTGAAAAGGGGGGACCCTTACCATAATATCGAGCAATACCCCTATACTAAATACGAAGACCATATATTGAAAAGGGGGGACCCTTACCATAATATCGAGCAATACCCCTATACTAAATACGAAGACCATATATTGAAAAGGGGGGACCCTTACCATAATATCGAGCAATACCCCTATACTAAATACGAAGACCATATATTGAAAAGGGGGGACCCTTACCATAATATCGAGCAATACCCCTATACTAAATACGAAGACCATATATTGAAAAGGGGGGATCCATCCTAATATTTATATGGATTTTTTCAACAATTTCTTCAAATTACAATAGTTTTAATATATTTGAAAAGAGCACTATCGATACTTTAGTTAAGTTTTTTCGAATTTCGCTTATTTTTGCGATAAAATCAATATTTGCGGAGATACAGCCACTTTTCTAAAAAAGTTTAATAGGGAACTAATATATTTATTATAAAAATGAATACTGATAGACTTGGATCCATCCTAATATTTATATGGATTTTTTCAAAAATTTCTTCAAATTACAATAGTTTTAATATATTTGAAAAGAGCACTATCGATACTTTAGTTAAGTTTTTTCGAATTTCGCTTATTTTTGCGATAAAATCAATATTTGCGGAGATACAGCCACTTTTCTAAAAAAGTTTAATAGGGAACTAATATATTTATTATAAAAATGAATACTGATAGACTTGGATCCATCCTAATATTTATATGGATTTTTTCAAAAATTTCTTCAAATTACAATAGTTTTAATATATTTGAAAAGAGCACTATCGATACTTTAGTTAAGTTTTTTCGAATTTCGCTTATTTTTGCGATAAAATCAATATTTGCGGAGATACAGCCACTTTTCTAAAAAAGTTTAATAGGGAAGTAATATTTTTATTATAAAAATGAATACTGATAGACTTGGATCCATCCTAATATTCATATGGATTTTTTCAAAAATTTCTTCAAATTACAATAGTTTTAATATATTTGAAAAGAGCACTATCGATACTTTAGTTAAGTTTTTTCGAATTTCGCTTATTTTTGCGATAAAATCAATATTTGCGGAGATACAGCCACTTTTCTAAAAAAGTTTAATAGGGAACTAATATATTTATTATAAAAATGAATACTGATAGACTTGGATCCATCCTAATATTTATATGGATTTTTTCAAAAATTTCTTCAAATTACAATAGTTTTAATATATTTGAAAAGAGCACTATCGATACTTTAGTTAAGTTTTTTCGAATTTCGCTTATTTTTGCGATAAAATCAATATTTGCGGAGATACAGCCACTTTTCTAAAAAAGTTTAATAGGGAACTAATATATTTATTATAAAAATGAATACTGATAGACTTGGATCCATCCTAATATTTATATGGATTTTTTCAAAAATTTCTTCAAATTACAATAGTTTTAATATATTTGAAAAGAGCACTATCGATACTTTAGTTAAGTTTTTTCGAATTTCGCTTATTTTTGCGATAAAATCAATATTTGCGGAGATACAGCCACTTTTCTAAAAAAGTTTAATAGGCAACTAATATATTTATTATAAAAATGAATACTGATAGACTTGGATCCATCCTAATATTTATATGGATTTTTTCAAAAATTTCTTCAAATTACAATAGTTTTAATATATTTGAAAAGAGCACTATCGATACTTTAGTTAAGTTTTTTCGAATTTCGCTTATTTTTGCGATAAAATCAATATTTGCGGAGATACAGCCACTTTTCTAAAAAAGTTTAATAGGGAAGTAATATTTTTATTATAAAAATGAATACTGATAGACTTGGATCCATCCTAATTTTTATATGGATTTTTTAAAAGGGGCGACCCTTACCATAATATCGAGCAATACCCCTATACTAAATACGAAGACCATATATTGAAAAGGGGGGACCCTTACCATAATATCGAGCAATACCCCTATACTAAATACGAAGACCATTTATTGAAAAGGGGGGACCCTTACCATAATATCGAGCAATACCCCTATACTAAATACGAAGACCATGTATTGAAAAGGGGGGACCCTTACCATAATATCGAGCAATACCCCTATACTAAATACGAAGACCATATATTGAAAAGAGGGGACCCTTACCATAATATCGAGCAATACCTCTATACTAAATACGAAGACCATGTATTGAAAAGGGGGGACCCTTACCATAATATCGAGCAATACCCCTATACTAAATACGAAGACCATATATTGAAAAGGGGGACCCTTACCATAATATCGAGCAATACCCCTATACTAAATACGAAGACCATGTATTGAAAAGGGGGGACCCTTACCATAATATCGAGCAATACCCCTATACTAAATACGAAGACCATATATTGAAAAGGGGGGACCCTTACCATAATATCGAGCAATACCCCTATACTAAATACGAAGACCATATATTGAAAAGGGGGGACCCTTACCATAATATCGAGCAATACCCCTATACTAAATACGAAGACCATATATTGAAAAGGGGGGACCCTTACCATAATATCGAGCAATACCCCTATACTAAATACGAAGACCATATATTAAAAAGGGGGGACCCTTACCATAATATCGAGCAATACCCCTATACTAAATACGAAGACCATATATTGAAAAGGGGGGACCCTTACCATAATATCGAGCAATACCCCTATACTAAATACGAAGACCATATATTGAAAAGGGGGGACCCTTACCATAATATCGAGCAATACCCCTATACTAAATACGAAGACCATATATTGAAAAGGGGGGACCCTTACCATAATATCGAGCAATACCCCTATACTAAATACGAAGACCATATATTGAAAAGGGGGGATCCATCCTAATATTTATATGGATTTTTTCAACAATTTCTTCAAATTACAATAGTTTTAATATATTTGAAAAGAGCACTATCGATACTTTAGTTAAGTTTTTTCGAATTTCGCTTATTTTTGCGATAAAATCAATATTTGCGGAGATACAGCCACTTTTCTAAAAAAGTTTAATAGGGAAGTAATATTTTTATTATAAAAATGAATACTGATAGACTTGGATCCATCCTAATATTTATATGGATTTTTTCAAAAATTTCTTCAAATTACAATAGTTTTAATATATTTGAAAAGAGCACTATCGATACTTTAGTTAAGTTTTTTCGAATTTCGCTTATTTTTGCGATAAAATCAATATTTGCGGAGATACAGCCACTTTTCTAAAAAAGTTTAATAGGGAACTAATATATTTATTATAAAAATGAATACTGATAGACTTGGATCCATCCTAATATTTATATGGATTTTTTCAAAAATTTCTTCAAATTACAATAGTTTTAATATATTTGAAAAGAGCACTATCGATACTTTAGTTAAGTTTTTTCGAATTTCGCTTATTTTTGCGATAAAATCAATATTTGCGGAGATACAGCCACTTTTCTAAAAAAGTTTAATAGGGAACTAATATATTTATTATAAAAATGAATACTGATAGACTTGGATCCATCCTAATATTTATATGGATTTTTTCAAAAATTTCTTCAAATTACAATAGTTTTAATATATTTGAAAAGAGCACTATCGATACTTTAGTTAAGTTTTTTCGAATTTCGCTTATTTTTGCGATAAAATCAATATTTGCGGAGATACAGCCACTTTTCTAAAAAAGTTTAATAGGGAAGTAATATTTTTATTATAAAAATGAATACTGATAGACTTGGATCCATCCTAATATTCATATGGATTTTTTCAAAAATTTCTTCAAATTACAATAGTTTTAATATATTTGAAAAGAGCACTATCGATACTTTAGTTAAGTTTTTTCGAATTTCGCTTATTTTTGCGATAAAATCAATATTTGCGGAGATACAGCCACTTTTCTAAAAAAGTTTAATAGGGAACTAATATATTTATTATAAAAATGAATACTGATAGACTTGGATCCATCCTAATATTTATATGGATTTTTTCAAAAATTTCTTCAAATTACAATAGTTTTAATATATTTGAAAAGAGCACTATCGATACTTTAGTTAAGTTTTTTCGAATTTCGCTTATTTTTGCGATAAAATCAATATTTGCGGAGATACAGCCACTTTTCTAAAAAAGTTTAATAGGGAAGTAATATTTTTATTATAAAAATGAATACTGATAGACTTGGATCCATCCTAATATTCATATGGATTTTTTCAAAAATTTCTTCAAATTACAATAGTTTTAATATATTTGAAAAGAGCACTATCGATACTTTAGTTAAGTTTTTTCGAATTTCGCTTATTTTGCGATAAAATCAATATTTGCGGAGATACAGCCACTTTTCTAAAAAAGTTTAATAGGGAAGTAATATTTTTATTATAAAAATGAATACTGATAGACTTGGATCCATCCTAATTTTTAAATGGATTTTTTAAAAGGGGCGACCCTTACCATAATATCGAGCAATACCCCTATACTAAATACGAAGACCATATATTGAAAAGGGGGGACCCTTACCATAATATCGAGCAATACCCCTATACTAACTACGAAGACCATGTATTGAAAAGGGGGACCCTTACCATAATATCGAGCAATACCCCTATACTAAATACGAAGACCTTGTATTGAAAAGGGGGGACCCTTACCATAATATCGAGCAATACCCCTATACTAAATACGAAGACCATATATTGAAAAGGGGGGACCCTTACCATAATATCGAGCAATACCCCTATACTAAATACGAAGACCATATATTGAAAAGGGGGGACCCTTACCATAATATCGAGCAATACCCCTATACTAAATACGAAGACCATATATTGAAAAGGGGGGACCCTTACCATAATATCGAGCAATACCCCTATACTAAATACGAAGACCATATATTGAAAAGGGGGGACCCTTACCATAATATCGAGCAATACCCCTATACTAAATACGAAGACCATATATTGAAAAGGGGGGACCCTTACCATAATATCGAGCAATACCCCTATACTAAATACGAAGACCTTGTATTGAAAAGGGGGGACCCTTACCATAATATCGAGCAATACCCCTATACTAAATACGAAGACCATATATTGAAAAGGGGGGACCCTTACCATAATATCGAGCAATACCCCTATACTAAATACGAAGACCATATATTGAAAAGGGGGGACCCTTACCATAATATCGAGCAATACCCCTATACTAAATACGAAGACCATGTATTGAAAAGGGGGACCCTTACCATAATATCGAGCAATACCCCTATACTAAATACGAAGACCTTGTATTGAAAAGGGGGGACCCTTACCATAATATCGAGCAATACCCCTATACTAAATACGAAGACCATATATTGAAAAGGGGGGACCCTTACCATAATATCGAGCAATACCCCTATACTAAATACGAAGACCATATATTGAAAAGGGGGGACCCTTACCATAATATCGAGCAATACCCCTATACTAAATACGAAGACCTTGTATTGAAAAGGGGGGACCCTTACCATAATATCGAGCAATACCCCTATACTAAATACGAAGACCATATATTGAAAAGGGGGGACCCTTACCATAATATCGAGCAATACCCCTATACTAAATACGAAGACCATATATTGAAAAGGGGGGACCCTTACCATAATATCGAGCAATACCCCTATACTAAATACGAAGACCATGTATTGAAAAGGGGGACCCTTACCATAATATCGAGCAATACCCCTATACTAAATACGAAGACCTTGTATTGAAAAGGGGGGACCCTTACCATAATATCGAGCAATACCCCTATACTAAATACGAAGACCATATATTGAAAAGGGGGGACCCTTACCATAATATCGAGCAATACCCCTATACTAAATACGAAGACCATGTATTGAAAAGGGGGACCCTTACCATAATATCGAGCAATACCCCTATACTAAATACGAAGACCTTGTATTGAAAAGGGGGGACCCTTACCATAATATCGAGCAATACCCCTATACTAAATACGAAGACCATATATTGAAAAGGGGGGACCCTTACCATAATATCGAGCAATACCCCTATACTAAATACGAAGACCATATATTGAAAAGGGGGGACCCTTACCATAATATCGAGCAATACCCCTATACTAAATACGAAGACCATATATTGAAAAGGGGGGACCCTTACCATAATATCGAGCAATACCCCTATACTAAATACGAAGACCATATATTGAAAAGGGGGGACCCTTACCATAATATCGAGCAATACCCCTATACTAAATACGAAGACCATATATTGAAAAGGGGGGACCCTTACCATAATATCGAGCAATACCCCTATACTAAATACGAAGACCATATATTGAAAAGGGGGGACCCTTACCATAATATCGAGCAATACCCCTATACTAAATACGAAGACCATATATTGAAAAGGGGGGACCCTTACCATAATATCGAGCAATACCCCTGTACTAAATACGAAGACCATATATTGAAAAGGGGGGACCCTTACCATAATATCGAGCAATACCCCTATACTAAATACGAAGACCTTGTATTGAAAAGGGGGGACCCTTACCATAATATCGAGCAATACCCCTATACTAAATACGAAGACCATATATTGAAAAGGGGGGACCCTTACCATAATATCGAGCAATACCCCTATACTAAATACGAAGACCATATATTGAAAAGGGGGGACCCTTACCATAATATCGAGCAATACCCCTATACTAAATACGAAGACCATGTATTGAAAAGGGGGACCCTTACCATAATATCGAGCAATACCCCTATACTAAATACGAAGACCTTGTATTGAAAAGGGGGGACCCTTACCATAATATCGAGCAATACCCCTATACTAAATACGAAGACCATATATTGAAAAGGGGGGACCCTTACCATAATATCGAGCAATACCCCTATACTAAATACGAAGACCATATATTGAAAAGGGGGGACCCTTACCATAATATCGAGCAATACCCCTATACTAAATACGAAGACCATATATTGAAAAGGGGGGACCCTTACCATAATATCGAGCAATACCCCTATACTAAATACGAAGACCATATATTGAAAAGGGGGGACCCTTACCATAATATCGAGCAATACCCCTATACTAAATACGAAGACCATATATTGAAAAGGGGGGACCCTTACCATAATATCGAGCAATACCCCTATACTAAATACGAAGACCATATATTGAAAAGGGGGGACCCTTACCATAATATCGAGCAATACCCCTATACTAAATACGAAGACCATATATTGAAAAGGGGGGACCCTTACCATAATATCGAGCAATACCCCTATACTAAATACGAAGACCATATATTGAAAAGGGGGGATCCATCCTAATATTTATATGGATTTTTTCAAAAATTTCTTCAAATTACAATAGTTTTAATATATTTGAAAAGAGCACTATCGATACTTTAGTTAAGTTTTTTCGAATTTCGCTTATTTTTGCGATAAAATCAATATTTGCGGAGATACAGCCACTTTTCTAAAAAAGTTTAATAGGGAACTAATATATTTATTATAAAAATGAATACTGATAGACTTGGATCCATCCTAATATTTATATGGATTTTTTCAAAAATTTCTTCAAATTACAATAGTTTTAATATATTTGAAAAGAGCACTATCGATACTTTAGTTAAGTTTTTTCGAATTTCGCTTATTTTTGCGATAAAATCAATATTTGCGGAGATACAGCCACTTTTCTAAAAAAGTTTAATAGGCAACTAATATATTTATTATAAAAATGAATACTGATAGACTTGGATCCATCCTAATATTTATATGGATTTTTTCAAAAATTTCTTCAAATTACAATAGTTTTAATATATTTGAAAAGAGCACTATCGATACTTTAGTTAAGTTTTTTCGAATTTCGCTTATTTTTGCGATAAAATCAATATTTGCGGAGATACAGCCACTTTTCTAAAAAAGTTTAATAGGGAAGTAATATTTTTATTATAAAAATGAATACTGATAGACTTGGATCCATCCTAATTTTTATATGGATTTTTTAAAAGGGGCGACCCTTACCATAATATCGAGCAATACCCCTATACTAAATACGAAGACCATATATTGAAAAGGGGGGACCCTTACCATAATATCGAGCAATACCCCTATACTAAATACGAAGACCATGTATTGAAAAGGGGGGACCCTTACCATAATATCGAGCAATACCCCTATACTAAATACGAAGACCATGTATTGAAAAGGGGGGACCCTTACCATAATATCGAGCAATACCCCTATACTAAATACGAAGACCATGTATTGAAAAGGGGGGACCCTTACCATAATATCGAGCAATACCCCTATACTAAATACGAAGACCATATATTGAAAAGGGGGGACCCTTACCATAATATCGAGCAATACCCCTATACTAAATACGAAGACCATATATTAAAAAGGGGGGACCCTTACCATAATATCGAGCAATACCCCTATACTAAATACGAAGACCATATATTGAAAAGGGGGGACCCTTACCATAATATCGAGCAATACCCCTATACTAAATACGAAGACCATATATTGAAAAGGGGGGACCCTTACCATAATATCGAGCAATACCCCTATACTAAATACGAAGACCATATATTGAAAAGGGGGGACCCTTACCATAATATCGAGCAATACCCCTATACTAAATACGAAGACCATATATTGAAAAGGGGGGACCCTTACCATAATATCGAGCAATACCCCTATACTAAATACGAAGACCATATATTGAAAAGGGGGGACCCTTACCATAATATCGAGCAATACCCCTATACTAAATACGAAGACCATATATTGAAAAGGGGGGACCCTTACCATAATATCGAGCAATACCCCTATACTAAATACGAAGACCATATATTGAAAAGGGGGGACCCTTACCATAATATCGAGCAATACCCCTATACTAAATACGAAGACCATATATTGAAAAGGGGGGACCCTTACCATAATATCGAGCAATACCCCTATACTAAATACGAAGACCATATATTGAAAAGGGGGGACCCTTACCATAATATCGAGCAATACCCCTATACTAAATACGAAGACCATATATTGAAAAGGGGGGACCCTTACCATAATATCGAGCAATACCCCTATACTAAATACGAAGACCATATATTGAAAAGGGGGGACCCTTACCATAATATCGAGCAATACCCCTATACTAAATACGAAGACCATATATTGAAAAGGGGGGACCCTTACCATAATATCGAGCAATACCCCTATACTAAATACGAAGACCATATATTGAAAAGGGGGGACCCTTACCATAATATCGAGCAATACCCCTATACTAAATACGAAGACCATATATTGAAAAGGGGGGATCCATCCTAATATTTATATGGATTTTTTCAAAAATTTCTTCAAATTACAATAGTTTTAATATATTTGAAAAGAGCACTATCGATACTTTAGTTAAGTTTTTTCGAATTTCGCTTATTTTTGCGATAAAATCAATATTTGCGGAGATACAGCCACTTTTCTAAAAAAGTTTAATAGGGAAGTAATATTTTTATTATAAAAATGAATACTGATAGACTTGGATCCATCCTAATATTTATATGGATTTTTTCAAAAATTTCTTCAAATTACAATAGTTTTAATATATTTGAAAAGAGCACTATCGATACTTTAGTTAAGTTTTTTCGAATTTCGCTTATTTTTGCGATAAAATCAATATATGCGGAGATACAGCCACTTTTCTAAAAAAGTTTAATAGGGAACTAATATATTTATTATAAAAATGAATACTGATAGACTTGGATCCATCCTAATATTCATATGGATTTTTTCAAAAATTTCTTCAAATTACAATAGTTTTAATATATTTGAAAAGAGCACTATCGATACTTTAGTTAAGTTTTTTCGAATTTCGCTTATTTTGCGATTAAATCAATATTTGCGGAGATACAGCCACTTTTCTAAAAAAGTTTAATAGGGAAGTAATATTTTTATTATAAAAATGAATACTGATAGACTTGGATCCATCCTAATTTTTATATGGATTTTTTAAAAGGGGCGACCCTTACCATAATATCGAGCAATACCCCTATACTAAATACGAAGACCATATATTGAAAAGGGGGGATCCATCCTAATATTTATATGGATTTTTTCAAAAATTTCTTCAAATTACAATAGTTTTAATATATTTGAAAAGAGCACTATCGATACTTTAGTTAAGTTTTTTCGAATTTCGCTTATTTTTGCGATAAAATCAATATTTGCGGAGATACAGCCACTTTTCTAAAAAAGTTTAATAGGGAAGTAATATTTTTATTATAAAAATGAATACTGATAGACTTGGATCCATCCTAATATTTATATGGATTTTTTCAAAAATTTCTTCAAATTACAATAGTTTTAATATATTTGAAAAGAGCACTATCGATACTTTAGTTAAGTTTTTTCGAATTTCGCTTATTTTTGCGATAAAATCAATATTTGCGGAGATACAGCCACTTTTCTAAAAAAGTTTAATAGGGAAGTAATATTTTTATTATAAAAATGAATACTGATAGACTTGGATCCATCCTAATATTCATATGGATTTTTTCAAAAATTTCTTCAAATTACAATAGTTTTAATATATTTGAAAAGAGCACTATCGATACTTTAGTTAAGTTTTTTCGAATTTCGCTTATTTTTGCGATAAAATCAATATTTGCGGAGATACAGCCACTTTTCTAAAAAAGTTTAATAGGGAACTAATATATTTATTATAAAAATGAATACTGATAGACTTGGATCCATCCTAATATTTATATGGATTTTTTCAAAAATTTCTTCAAATTACAATAGTTTTAATATATTTGAAAAGAGCACTATCGATACTTTAGTTAAGTTTTTTCGAATTTCGCTTATTTTTGCGATAAAATCAATATTTGCGGAGATACAGCCACTTTTCTAAAAAAGTTTAATAGGCAACTAATATATTTATTATAAAAATGAATACTGATAGACTTGGATCCATCCTAATATTTATATGGATTTTTTCAAAAATTTCTTCAAATTACAATAGTTTTAATATATTTGAAAAGAGCACTATCGATACTTTAGTTAAGTTTTTTCGAATTTCGCTTATTTTTGCGATAAAATCAATATTTGCGGAGATACAGCCACTTTTCTAAAAAAGTTTAATAGGGAACTAATATATTTATTATAAAAATGAATACTGATAGACTTGGATCCATCCTAATATTCATATGGATTTTTTCAAAAATTTCTTCAAATTACAATAGTTTTAATATATTTGAAAAGAGCACTATCGATACTTTAGTTAAGTTTTTTCGAATTTCGCTTATTTTTGCGATAAAATCAATATTTGCGGAGATACAGCCACTTTTCTAAAAAAGTTTAATAGGGAACTAATATATTTATTATAAAAATGAATACTGATAGACTTGGATCCATCCTAATATTTATATGGATTTTTTCAAAAATTTCTTCAAATTACAATAGTTTTAATATATTTGAAAAGAGCACTATCGATACTTTAGTTAAGTTTTTTCGAATTTCGCTTATTTTTGCGATAAAATCAATATTTGCGGAGATACAGCCACTTTTCTAAAAAAGTTTAATAGGGAAGTAATATTTTTATTATAAAAATGAATACTGATAGACTTGGATCCATCCTAATATTCATATGGATTTTTTCAAAAATTTCTTCAAATTACAATAGTTTTAATATATTTGAAAAGAGCACTATCGATACTTTAGTTAAGTTTTTTCGAATTTCGCTTATTTTTGCAATAAAATCAATATTTGCGGAGATACAGCCACTTTTCTAAAAAAGTTTAATAGGGAACTAATATATTTATTATAAAAATGAATACTGATAGACTTGGATCCATCCTAATATTTATATGGATTTTTTCAAAAATTTCTTCAAATTACAATAGTTTTAATATATTTGAAAAGAGCACTATCGATACTTTAGTTAAGTTTTTTCGAATTTCGCTTATTTTTGCGATAAAATCAATATTTGCGGAGATACAGCCACTTTTCTAAAAAAGTTTAATAGGGAAGTAATATTTTTATTATAAAAATGAATACTGATAGACTTGGATCCATCCTAATATTCATATGGATTTTTTCAAAAATTTCTTCAAATTACAATAGTTTTAATATATTTGAAAAGAGCACTATCGATACTTTAGTTAAGTTTTTTCGAATTTCGCTTATTTTGCGATAAAATCAATATTTGCGGAGATACAGCCACTTTTCTAAAAAAGTTTAATAGGGAAGTAATATTTTTATTATAAAAATGAATACTGATAGACTTGGATCCATCCTAATTTTTAAATGGATTTTTTAAAAGGGGCGACCCTTACCATAATATCGAGCAATACCCCTATACTAAATACGAAGACCATATATTGAAAAGGGGGGACCCTTACCATAATATCGAGCAATACCCCTATACTAAATACGAAGACCATGTATTGAAAAGGGGGACCCTTACCATAATATCGAGCAATACCCCTATACTAAATACGAAGACCTTGTATTGAAAAGGGGGGACCCTTACCATAATATCGAGCAATACCCCTATACTAAATACGAAGACCATATATTGAAAAGGGGGGACCCTTACCATAATATCGAGCAATACCCCTATACTAAATACGAAGACCATATATTGAAAAGGGGGGACCCTTACCATAATATCGAGCAATACCCCTATACTAAATACGAAGACCATATATTGAAAAGGGGGGACCCTTACCATAATATCGAGCAATACCCCTATACTAAATACGAAGACCATATATTGAAAAGGGGGGACCCTTACCATAATATCGAGCAATACCCCTATACTAAATACGAAGACCATATATTGAAAAGGGGGGACCCTTACCATAATATCGAGCAATACCCCTATACTAAATACGAAGACCATATATTGAAAAGGGGGGACCCTTACCATAATATCGAGCAATACCCCTATACTAAATACGAAGACCATATATTGAAAAGGGGGGACCCTTACCATAATATCGAGCAATACCCCTATACTAAATACGAAGACCATATATTGAAAAGGGGGGACCCTTACCATAATATCGAGCAATACCCCTATACTAAATACGAAGACCATATATTGAAAAGGGGGGACCCTTACCATAATATCGAGCAATACCCCTATACTAAATACGAAGACCTTGTATTGAAAAGGGGGGACCCTTACCATAATATCGAGCAATACCCCTATACTAAATACGAAGACCATATATTGAAAAGGGGGGACCCTTACCATAATATCGAGCAATACCCCTATACTAAATACGAAGACCATATATTGAAAAGGGGGGACCCTTACCATAATATCGAGCAATACCCCTATACTAAATACGAAGACCATGTATTGAAAAGGGGGACCCTTACCATAATATCGAGCAATACCCCTATACTAAATACGAAGACCTTGTATTGAAAAGGGGGGACCCTTACCATAATATCGAGCAATACCCCTATACTAAATACGAAGACCATATATTGAAAAGGGGGGACCCTTACCATAATATCGAGCAATACCCCTATACTAAATACGAAGACCATATATTGAAAAGGGGGGACCCTTACCATAATATCGAGCAATACCCCTATACTAAATACGAAGACCTTGTATTGAAAAGGGGGGACCCTTACCATAATATCGAGCAATACCCCTATACTAAATACGAAGACCATATATTGAAAAGGGGGGACCCTTACCATAATATCGAGCAATACCCCTATACTAAATACGAAGACCATATATTGAAAAGGGGGGACCCTTACCATAATATCGAGCAATACCCCTATACTAAATACGAAGACCATGTATTGAAAAGGGGGACCCTTACCATAATATCGAGCAATACCCCTATACTAAATACGAAGACCTTGTATTGAAAAGGGGGGACCCTTACCATAATATCGAGCAATACCCCTATACTAAATACGAAGACCATATATTGAAAAGGGGGGACCCTTACCATAATATCGAGCAATACCCCTATACTAAATACGAAGACCATGTATTGAAAAGGGGGACCCTTACCATAATATCGAGCAATACCCCTATACTAAATACGAAGACCTTGTATTGAAAAGGGGGGACCCTTACCATAATATCGAGCAATACCCCTATACTAAATACGAAGACCATATATTGAAAAGGGGGGACCCTTACCATAATATCGAGCAATACCCCTATACTAAATACGAAGACCATATATTGAAAAGGGGGGACCCTTACCATAATATCGAGCAATACCCCTATACTAAATACGAAGACCATATATTGAAAAGGGGGGACCCTTACCATAATATCGAGCAATACCCCTATACTAAATACGAAGACCATATATTGAAAAGGGGGGACCCTTACCATAATATCGAGCAATACCCCTATACTAAATACGAAGACCATATATTGAAAAGGGGGGACCCTTACCATAATATCGAGCAATACCCCTATACTAAATACGAAGACCATATATTGAAAAGGGGGGACCCTTACCATAATATCGAGCAATACCCCTATACTAAATACGAAGACCTTGTATTGAAAAGGGGGGACCCTTACCATAATATCGAGCAATACCCCTATACTAAATACGAAGACCATATATTGAAAAGGGGGGACCCTTACCATAATATCGAGCAATACCCCTATACTAAATACGAAGACCATATATTGAAAAGGGGGGACCCTTACCATAATATCGAGCAATACCCCTATACTAAATACGAAGACCATATATTGAAAAGGGGGGACCCTTACCATAATATCGAGCAATACCCCTATACTAAATACGAAGACCATGTATTGAAAAGGGGGACCCTTACCATAATATCGAGCAATACCCCTATACTAAATACGAAGACCTTGTATTGAAAAGGGGGGACCCTTACCATAATATCGAGCAATACCCCTATACTAAATACGAAGACCATATATTGAAAAGGGGGGACCCTTACCATAATATCGAGCAATACCCCTATACTAAATACGAAGACCATATATTGAAAAGGGGGGACCCTTACCATAATATCGAGCAATACCCCTATACTAAATACGAAGACCTTGTATTGAAAAGGGGGGACCCTTACCATAATATCGAGCAATACCCCTATACTAAATACGAAGACCATATATTGAAAAGGGGGGACCCTTACCATAATATCGAGCAATACCCCTATACTAAATACGAAGACCATATATTGAAAAGGGGGGACCCTTACCATAATATCGAGCAATACCCCTATACTAAATACGAAGACCATGTATTGAAAAGGGGGACCCTTACCATAATATCGAGCAATACCCCTATACTAAATACGAAGACCTTGTATTGAAAAGGGGGGACCCTTACCATAATATCGAGCAATACCCCTATACTAAATACGAAGACCATATATTGAAAAGGGGGGACCCTTACCATAATATCGAGCAATACCCCTATACTAAATACGAAGACCATGTATTGAAAAGGGGGACCCTTACCATAATATCGAGCAATACCCCTATACTAAATACGAAGACCTTGTATTGAAAAGGGGGGACCCTTACCATAATATCGAGCAATACCCCTATACTAAATACGAAGACCATATATTGAAAAGGGGGGACCCTTACCATAATATCGAGCAATACCCCTATACTAAATACGAAGACCATATATTGAAAAGGGGGGACCCTTACCATAATATCGAGCAATACCCCTATACTAAATACGAAGACCATATATTGAAAAGGGGGGACCCTTACCATAATATCGAGCAATACCCCTATACTAAATACGAAGACCATATATTGAAAAGGGGGGACCCTTACCATAATATCGAGCAATACCCCTATACTAAATACGAAGACCATATATTGAAAAGGGGGGACCCTTACCATAATATCGAGCAATACCCCTATACTAAATACGAAGACCATATATTGAAAAGGGGGGACCCTTACCATAATATCGAGCAATACCCCTATACTAAATACGAAGACCATATATTGAAAAGGGGGGACCCTTACCATAATATCGAGCAATACCCCTATACTAAATACGAAGACCATATATTGAAAAGGGGGGACCCTTACCATAATATCGAGCAATACCCCTATACTAAATACGAAGACCTTGTATTGAAAAGGGGGGACCCTTACCATAATATCGAGCAATACCCCTATACTAAATACGAAGACCATATATTGAAAAGGGGGGACCCTTACCATAATATCGAGCAATACCCCTATACTAAATACGAAGACCATATATTGAAAAGGGGGGACCCTTACCATAATATCGAGCAATACCCCTATACTAAATACGAAGACCATGTATTGAAAAGGGGGACCCTTACCATAATATCGAGCAATACCCCTATACTAAATACGAAGACCTTGTATTGAAAAGGGGGGACCCTTACCATAATATCGAGCAATACCCCTATACTAAATACGAAGACCATATATTGAAAAGGGGGGACCCTTACCATAATATCGAGCAATACCCCTATACTAAATACGAAGACCATATATTGAAAAGGGGGGACCCTTACCATAATATCGAGCAATACCCCTATACTAAATACGAAGACCATATATTGAAAAGGGGGGACCCTTACCATAATATCGAGCAATACCCCTATACTAAATACGAAGACCATATATTGAAAAGGGGGGACCCTTACCATAATATCGAGCAATACCCCTATACTAAATACGAAGACCATATATTGAAAAGGGGGGACCCTTACCATAATATCGAGCAATACCCCTATACTAAATACGAAGACCATATATTGAAAAGGGGGGACCCTTACCATAATATCGAGCAATACCCCTATACTAAATACGAAGACCATATATTGAAAAGGGGGGACCCTTACCATAATATCGAGCAATACCCCTATACTAAATACGAAGACCATATATTGAAAAGGGGGGATCCATCCTAATATTTATATGGATTTTTTCAAAAATTTCTTCAAATTACAATAGTTTTAATATATTTGAAAAGAGCACTATCGATACTTTAGTTAAGTTTTTTCGAATTTCGCTTATTTTTGCGATAAAATCAATATTTGCGGAGATACAGCCACTTTTCTAAAAAAGTTTAATAGGGAAGTAATATTTTTATTATAAAAATGAATACTGATAGACTTGGATCCATCCTAATATTTATATGGATTTTTTCAAAAATTTCTTCAAATTACAATAGTTTTAATATATTTGAAAAGAGCACTATCGATACTTTAGTTAAGTTTTTTCGAATTTCGCTTATTTTTGCGATAAAATCAATATATGCGGAGATACAGCCACTTTTCTAAAAAAGTTTAATAGGGAACTAATATATTTATTATAAAAATGAATACTGATAGACTTGGATCCATCCTAATATTCATATGGATTTTTTCAAAAATTTCTTCAAATTACAATAGTTTTAATATATTTGAAAAGAGCACTATCGATACTTTAGTTAAGTTTTTTCGAATTTCGCTTATTTTGCGATTAAATCAATATTTGCGGAGATACAGCCACTTTTCTAAAAAAGTTTAATAGGGAAGTAATATTTTTATTATAAAAATGAATACTGATAGACTTGGATCCATCCTAATTTTTATATGGATTTTTTAAAAGGGGCGACCCTTACCATAATATCGAGCAATACCCCTATACTAAATACGAAGACCATATATTGAAAAGGGGGGATCCATCCTAATATTTATATGGATTTTTTCAAAAATTTCTTCAAATTACAATAGTTTTAATATATTTGAAAAGAGCACTATCGATACTTTAGTTAAGTTTTTTCGAATTTCGCTTATTTTTGCGATAAAATCAATATTTGCGGAGATACAGCCACTTTTCTAAAAAAGTTTAATAGGGAAGTAATATTTTTATTATAAAAATGAATACTGATAGACTTGGATCCATCCTAATATTTATATGGATTTTTTCAAAAATTTCTTCAAATTACAATAGTTTTAATATATTTGAAAAGAGCACTATCGATACTTTAGTTAAGTTTTTTCGAATTTCGCTTATTTTTGCGATAAAATCAATATTTGCGGAGATACAGCCACTTTTCTAAAAAAGTTTAATAGGGAAGTAATATTTTTATTATAAAAATGAATACTGATAGACTTGGATCCATCCTAATATTCATATGGATTTTTTCAAAAATTTCTTCAAATTACAATAGTTTTAATATATTTGAAAAGAGCACTATCGATACTTTAGTTAAGTTTTTTCGAATTTCGCTTATTTTTGCGATAAAATCAATATTTGCGGAGATACAGCCACTTTTCTAAAAAAGTTTAATAGGGAACTAATATATTTATTATAAAAATGAATACTGATAGACTTGGATCCATCCTAATATTTATATGGATTTTTTCAAAAATTTCTTCAAATTACAATAGTTTTAATATATTTGAAAAGAGCACTATCGATACTTTAGTTAAGTTTTTTCGAATTTCGCTTATTTTTGCGATAAAATCAATATTTGCGGAGATACAGCCACTTTTCTAAAAAAGTTTAATAGGCAACTAATATATTTATTATAAAAATGAATACTGATAGACTTGGATCCATCCTAATATTTATATGGATTTTTTCAAAAATTTCTTCAAATTACAATAGTTTTAATATATTTGAAAAGAGCACTATCGATACTTTAGTTAAGTTTTTTCGAATTTCGCTTATTTTTGCGATAAAATCAATATTTGCGGAGATACAGCCACTTTTCTAAAAAAGTTTAATAGGGAACTAATATATTTATTATAAAAATGAATACTGATAGACTTGGATCCATCCTAATATTCATATGGATTTTTTCAAAAATTTCTTCAAATTACAATAGTTTTAATATATTTGAAAAGAGCACTATCGATACTTTAGTTAAGTTTTTTCGAATTTCGCTTATTTTTGCGATAAAATCAATATTTGCGATAAAATCAATATTTGCGGAGATACAGCCACTTTTCTAAAAAAGTTTAATAGGGAAGTAATATATTTATTATAAAAGTGAATACTGATAGACTTGGATCCATCCTAATATTCATATGGATTTTTTCAAAAATTTCTTCAAATTACAATAGTTTTAATATATTTGAAAAGAGCACTATCGATACTTTAGTTAAGTTTTTTCGAATTTCGCTTATTTTTGCGATAAAATCAATATTTGCGGAGATACAGCCACTTTTCTAAAAAAGTTTAATAGGGAACTAATATATTTATTATAAAAATGAATACTGATAGACTTGGATCCATCCTAATATTCATATGGATTTTTTCAAAAATTTCTTCAAATTACAATAGTTTTAATATATTTGAAAAGAGCACTATCGATACTTTAGTTAAGTTTTTTCGAATTTCGCTTATTTTTGCGATAAAATCAATATTTGCGATAAAATCAATATTTGCGGAGATACAGCCACTTTTCTAAAAAAGTTTAATAGGGAAGTAATATATTTATTATAAAAATGAATACTGATAGACTTGGATCCATCCTAATATTCATATGGATTTTTTCAAAAATTTCTTCAAATTACAATAGTTTTAATATATTTGAAAAGAGCACTATCGATACTTTAGTTAAGTTTTTTCGAATTTCGCTTATTTTTGCGATAAAATCAATATTTGCGGAGATACAGCCACTTTTCTAAAAAAGTTTAATAGGGAACTAATATATTTATTATAAAAATGAATACTGATAGACTTGGATCCATCCTAATATTTATATGGAGTTTTTCAAAAATTTCTTCAAATTACAATAGTTTTAATATATTTGAAAAGAGCACTATCGATACTTTAGTTAAGATTTTTCGAATTTCGCTTATTTTTGCGATAAAATCAATATTTGCGGAGATACAGCCACTTTTCTAAAAAAGTTTAATAGGGAAGTAATATTTTTATTATAAAAATGAATACTGATAGACTTGGATCCATCCTAATATTCATATGGATTTTTTCAAAAATTTCTTCAAATTACAATAGTTTTAATATATTTGAAAAGAGCACTATCGATACTTTAGTTAAGTTTTTTCGAATTTCGCTTATTTTTGCGATAAAATCAATATTTGCGGAGATACAGCCACTTTTCTAAAAAAGTTTAATAGGGAACTAATATATTTATTATAAAAATGAATACTGATAGACTTGGATCCATCCTAATATTTATATGGATTTTTTCAAAAATTTCTTCAAATTACAATAGTTTTAATATATTTGAAAAGAGCACTATCGATACTTTAGTTAAGTTTTTTCGAATTTCGCTTATTTTTGCGATAAAATCAATATTTGCGGAGATACAGCCACTTTTCTAAAAAAGTTTAATAGGGAACTAATATATTTATTATAAAAATGAATACTGATAGACTTGGATCCATCCTAATTTTTATATGGATTTTTTAAAAGGGGCGACCCTTACCATAATATCGAGCAATACCCCTATACTAAATACGAAGACCATATATTGAAAAGGGAGGACCCTTACCATAATATCGAGCAATACCCCTATACTAAATACGAAGACCATGTATTGAAAAGGGGGGACCCTTACCATAATATCGAGCAATACCCCTATACTAAATACGAAGACCATGTATTGAAAAGGGGGGACCCTTACCATAATATCGAGCAATACCCCTATACTAAATACGAAGACCATATATTGAAAAGGGGGGACCCTTACCACAATATCGAGCAATACCCCTATACTAAATACGAAGACCATAAATTGAAAAGGGGGGACCCTTACCACAATATCGAGCAATACCCCTATACTAAATACGAAGACCATATATTGAAAAGGGGGGACCCTTACCATAATATCGAGCAATACCCCTATACTAAATACGAAGACCATATATTGAAAAGGGGGGACCCTTACCATAATATCGAGCAATACCCCTATACTAAATACGAAGACCATATATTGAAAAGGGGGGACCCTTACCATAATATCGAGCAATACCCCTATACTAAATACGAAGACCATATATTGAAAAGGGGGGACCCTTACCATAATATCGAGCAATACCCCTATACTAAATACGAAGACCATATATTGAAAAGGGGGGACCCTTACCATAATATCGAGCAATACCCCTATACTAAATACGAAGACCATATATTGAAAAGGGGGGACCCTTACCATAATATCGAGCAATACCCCTATACTAAATACGAAGACCATATATTGAAAAGGGGGGACCCTTACCATAATATCGAGCAATACCCCTATACTAAATACGAAGACCATATATTGAAAAGGGGTGGACCCTTACCATAATATCGAGCAATACCCCTATACTAAATACGAAGACCATATATTGAAAAGGGGGGACCCTTACCATAATATCGAGCAATACCCCTATACTAAATACGAAGACCATATATTGAAAAGGGGGGACCCTTACCATAATATCGAGCAATACCCCTATACTAAATACGAAGACCATATATTGAAAAGGGGGGATCCATCCTAATATTTATATGGATTTTTTCAAAAATTTCTTCAAATTACAATAGTTTTAATATATTTGAAAAGAGCACTATCGATACTTTAGTTAAGTTTTTTCGAATTTCGCTTATTTTTGCGATAAAATCAATATTTGCGGAGATACAGCCACTTTTCTAAAAAAGTTTAATAGGGAAGTAATATTTTTATTATAAAAATGAATACTGATAGACTTGGATCCATCCTAATATTTATATGGATTTTTTCAAAAATTTCTTCAAATTACAATAGTTTTAATATATTTGAAAAGAGCACTATCGATACTTTAGTTAAGTTTTTTCGAATTTCGCTTATTTTTGCGATAAAATCAATATATGCGGAGATACAGCCACTTTTCTAAAAAAGTTTAATAGGGAACTAATATATTTATTATAAAAATGAATACTGATAGACTTGGATCCATCCTAATATTCATATGGATTTTTTCAAAAATTTCTTCAAATTACAATAGTTTTAATATATTTGAAAAGAGCACTATCGATACTTTAGTTAAGTTTTTTCGAATTTCGCTTATTTTGCGATTAAATCAATATTTGCGGAGATACAGCCACTTTTCTAAAAAAGTTTAATAGGGAAGTAATATTTTTATTATAAAAATTAATACTGATAGACTTGGATCCATCCTAATTTTTATATGGATTTTTTAAAAGGGGCGACCCTTACCATAATATCGAGCAATACCCCTATACTAAATACGAAGACCATATATTGAAAAGGGGGGAACCATCCTAATATTTATATGGATTTTTTCAAAAATTTCTTCAAATTACAATAGTTTTAATATATTTGAAAAGAGCACTATCGATACTTTAGTTAAGTTTTTTCGAATTTCGCTTATTTTTGCGATAAAATCAATATTTGCGGAGATACAGCCACTTTTCTAAAAAAGTTTAATAGGGAAGTAATATTTTTATTATAAAAATGAATACTGATAGACTTGGATCCATCCTAATATTTATATGGATTTTTTCAAAAATTTCTTCAAATTACAATAGTTTTAATATATTTGAAAAGAGCACTATCGATACTTTAGTTAAGTTTTTTCGAATTTCGCTTATTTTTGCGATAAAATCAATATTTGCGGAGATACAGCCACTTTTCTAAAAAAGTTTAATAGGCAACTAATATATTTATTATAAAAATGAATACTGATAGACTTGGATCCATCCTAATATTTATATGGATTTTTTCAAAAATTTCTTCAAATTACAATAGTTTTAATATATTTGAAAAGAGCACTATCGATACTTTAGTTAAGTTTTTTCGAATTTCGCTTATTTTTGCGATAAAATCAATATTTGCGGAGATACAGCCACTTTTCTAAAAAAGTTTAATAGGGAACTAATATATTTATTATAAAAATGAATACTGATAGACTTGGATCCATCCTAATATTCATATGGATTTTTTCAAAAATTTCTTCAAATTACAATAGTTTTAATATATTTGAAAAGAGCACTATCGATACTTTAGTTAAGTTTTTTCGAATTTCGCTTATTTTTGCGATAAAATCAATATTTGCGATAAAATCAATATTTGCGGAGATACAGCCACTTTTCTAAAAAAGTTTAATAGGGAAGTAATATATTTATTATAAAAATGAATACTGATAGACTTGGATCCATCCTAATATTCATATGGATTTTTTCAAAAATTTCTTCAAATTACAATAGTTTTAATATATTTGAAAAGAGCACTATCGATACTTTAGTTAAGTTTTTTCGAATTTCGCTTATTTTTGCGATAAAATCAATATTTGCGGAGATACAGCCACTTTTCTAAAAAAGTTTAATAGGGAACTAATATATTTATTATAAAAATGAATACTGATAGACTTGGATCCATCCTAATATTTATATGGATTTTTTCAAAAATTTCTTCAAATTACAATAGTTTTAATATATTTGAAAAGAGCACTATCGATACTTTAGTTAAGTTTTTTCGAATTTCGCTTATTTTTGCGATAAAATCAATATTTGCGGAGATACAGCCACTTTTCTAAAAAAGTTTAATAGGCAACTAATATATTTATTATAAAAATGAATACTGATAGACTTGGATCCATCCTAATATTTATATGGATTTTTTCAAAAATTTCTTCAAATTACAATAGTTTTAATATATTTGAAAAGAGCACTATCGATACTTTAGTTAAGTTTTTTCGAATTTCGCTTATTTTTGCGATAAAATCAATATTTGCGGAGATACAGCCACTTTTCTAAAAAAGTTTAATAGGGAACTAATATATTTATTATAAAAATGAATACTGATAGACTTGGATCCATCCTAATATTCATATGGATTTTTTCAAAAATTTCTTCAAATTACAATAGTTTTAATATATTTGAAAAGAGCACTATCGATACTTTAGTTAAGTTTTTTCGAATTTCGCTTATTTTTGCGATAAAATCAATATTTGCGATAAAATCAATATTTGCGGAGATACAGCCACTTTTCTAAAAAAGTTTAATAGGGAAGTAATATATTTATTATAAAAATGAATACTGATAGACTTGGATCCATCCTAATATTTATATGGATTTTTTCAAAAATTTCTTCAAATTACAATAGTTTTAATATATTTGAAAAGAGCACTATCGATACTTTAGTTAAGTTTTTTCGAATTTCGCTTATTTTTGCGATAAAATCAATATTTGCGGAGATACAGCCACTTTTCTAAAAAAGTTTAATAGGGAAGTAATATTTTTATTATAAAAATGAATACTGATAGACTTGGATCCATCCTAATATTCATATGGATTTTTTCAAAAATTTCTTCAAATTACAATAGTTTTAATATATTTGAAAACAGCACTATCGATACTTTAGTTAAGTTTTTTCGAATTTCGCTTATTTTGCGATAAAATCAATATTTGCGGAGATACAGCCACTTTTCTAAAAAAGTTTAATAGGGAAGTAATATTTTTATTATAAAAATGAATACTGATAGACTTGGATCCATCCTAATTTTTATATGGATTTTTTAAAAGGGGCGACCCTTACCATAATATCGAGCAATACCCCTATACTAAATACGAAGACCATATATTGAAAAGGGGAGACCCTTACCATAATATCGAGCAATACCCCTATACTAAATACGAAGACCATGTATTGAAAAGGGGGGACCCTTACCATAATATCGAGCAATACCCCTATACTAAATACGAAGACCATGTATTGAAAAGGGGGGACCCTTACCATAATATCGAGCAATACCCCTATACTAAATACGAAGACCATATATTGAAAAGGGGGGACCCTTACCATAATATCGAGCAATACCCCTATACTAAATACGAAGACCATATATTGAAAAGGGGGGACCCTTACCATAATATCGAGCAATACCCCTATACTAAATACGAAGACCATGTATTGAAAAGGGGGGACCCTTACCATAATATCGAGCAATACCCCTATACTAAATACGAAGACCATATATTGAAAAGGGGGGACCCTTACCATAATATCGAGCAATACCCCTATACTAAATACGAAGACCATATATTGAAAAGGGGGGACCCTTACCATAATATCGAGCAATACCCCTATACTAAATACGAAGACCATATATTGAAAAGGGGGGACCCTTACCATAATATCGAGCAATACCCCTATACTAAATACGAAGACCATATATTGAAAAGGGGGGACCCTTACCATAATATCGAGCAATACCCCTATACTAAATACGAAGACCATATATTGAAAAGGGGGGACCCTTACCATAATATCGAGCAATACCCCTATACTAAATACGAAGACCATATATTGAAAAGGGGGGACCCTTACCATAATATCGAGCAATACCCCTATACTAAATACGAAGACCATATATTGAAAAGGGGTGGACCCTTACCATAATATCGAGCAATACCCCTATACTAAATACGAAGACCATATATTGAAAAGGGGGGACCCTTACCATAATATCGAGCAATACCCCTATACTAAATACGAAGACCATATATTGAAAAGGGGGGGACCCTTACCATAATATCGAGCAATACCCCTATACTAAATACGAAGACCATATATTGAAAAGGGGGGACCCTTACCATAATATCGAGCAATACCCCTATACTAAATACGAAGACCATATATTGAAAAGGGGGGGATCCATCCTAATATTTATATGGATTTTTTCAAAAATTTCTTCAAATTACAATAGTTTTAATATATTTGAAAAGAGCACTATCGATACTTTAGTTAAGTTTTTTCGAATTTCGCTTATTTTTGCGATAAAATCAATATTTGCGGAGATACAGCCACTTTTCTAAAAAAGTTTAATAGGGAACTAATATATTTATTATAAAAATGAATACTGATAGACTTGGATCCATCCTAATATTTATATGGATTTTTTCAAAAATTTCTTCAAATTACAATAGTTTTAATATATTTGAAAAGAGCACTATCGATACTTTAGTTAAGTTTTTTCGAATTTCGCTTATTTTTGCGATAAAATCAATATTTGCGGAGATACAGCCACTTTTCTAAAAAAGTTTAATAGGGAAGTAATATTTTTATTATAAAAATGAATACTGATAGACTTGGATCCATCCTAATATTTATATGGATTTTTTCAAAAATTTCTTCAAATTACAATAGTTTTAATATATTTGAAAAGAGCACTATCGATACTTTAGTTAAGTTTTTTCGAATTTCGCTTATTTTTGCGATAAAATCAATATATGCGGAGATACAGCCACTTTTCTAAAAAAGTTTAATAGGGAACTAATATATTTATTATAAAAATGAATACTGATAGACTTGGATCCATCCTAATATTCATATGGATTTTTTCAAAAATTTCTTCAAATTACAATAGTTTTAATATATTTGAAAAGAGCACTATCGATACTTTAGTTAAGTTTTTTCGAATTTCGCTTATTTTGCGATTAAATCAATATTTGCGGAGATACAGCCACTTTTCTAAAAAAGTTTAATAGGGAAGTAATATTTTTATTATAAAAATTAATACTGATAGACTTGGATCCATCCTAATTTTTATATGGATTTTTTAAAAGGGGCGACCCTTACCATAATATCGAGCAATACCCCTATACTAAATACGAAGACCATATATTGAAAAGGGGGGAACCATCCTAATATTTATATGGATTTTTTCAAAAATTTCTTCAAATTACAATAGTTTTAATATATTTGAAAAGAGCACTATCGATACTTTAGTTAAGTTTTTTCGAATTTCGCTTATTTTTGCGATAAAATCAATATTTGCGGAGATACAGCCACTTTTCTAAAAAAGTTTAATAGGGAAGTAATATTTTTATTATAAAAATGAATACTGATAGACTTGGATCCATCCTAATATTTATATGGATTTTTTCAAAAATTTCTTCAAATTACAATAGTTTTAATATATTTGAAAAGAGCACTATCGATACTTTAGTTAAGTTTTTTCGAATTTCGCTTATTTTTGCGATAAAATCAATATTTGCGGAGATACAGCCACTTTTCTAAAAAAGTTTAATAGGCAACTAATATATTTATTATAAAAATGAATACTGATAGACTTGGATCCATCCTAATATTTATATGGATTTTTTCAAAAATTTCTTCAAATTACAATAGTTTTAATATATTTGAAAAGAGCACTATCGATACTTTAGTTAAGTTTTTTCGAATTTCGCTTATTTTTGCGATAAAATCAATATTTGCGGAGATACAGCCACTTTTCTAAAAAAGTTTAATAGGGAACTAATATATTTATTATAAAAATGAATACTGATAGACTTGGATCCATCCTAATATTCATATGGATTTTTTCAAAAATTTCTTCAAATTACAATAGTTTTAATATATTTGAAAAGAGCACTATCGATACTTTAGTTAAGTTTTTTCGAATTTCGCTTATTTTTGCGATAAAATCAATATTTGCGATAAAATCAATATTTGCGGAGATACAGCCACTTTTCTAAAAAAGTTTAATAGGGAAGTAATATATTTATTATAAAAATGAATACTGATAGACTTGGATCCATCCTAATATTCATATGGATTTTTTCAAAAATTTCTTCAAATTACAATAGTTTTAATATATTTGAAAAGAGCACTATCGATACTTTAGTTAAGTTTTTTCGAATTTCGCTTATTTTTGCGATAAAATCAATATTTGCGGAGATACAGCCACTTTTCTAAAAAAGTTTAATAGGGAACTAATATATTTATTATAAAAATGAATACTGATAGACTTGGATCCATCCTAATATTTATATGGATTTTTTCAAAAATTTCTTCAAATTACAATAGTTTTAATATATTTGAAAAGAGCACTATCGATACTTTAGTTAAGTTTTTTCGAATTTCGCTTATTTTTGCGATAAAATCAATATTTGCGGAGATACAGCCACTTTTCTAAAAAAGTTTAATAGGCAACTAATATATTTATTATAAAAATGAATACTGATAGACTTGGATCCATCCTAATATTTATATGGATTTTTTCAAAAATTTCTTCAAATTACAATAGTTTTAATATATTTGAAAAGAGCACTATCGATACTTTAGTTAAGTTTTTTCGAATTTCGCTTATTTTTGCGATAAAATCAATATTTGCGGAGATACAGCCACTTTTCTAAAAAAGTTTAATAGGGAACTAATATATTTATTATAAAAATGAATACTGATAGACTTGGATCCATCCTAATATTCATATGGATTTTTTCAAAAATTTCTTCAAATTACAATAGTTTTAATATATTTGAAAAGAGCACTATCGATACTTTAGTTAAGTTTTTTCGAATTTCGCTTATTTTTGCGATAAAATCAATATTTGCGATAAAATCAATATTTGCGGAGATACAGCCACTTTTCTAAAAAAGTTTAATAGGGAAGTAATATATTTATTATAAAAATGAATACTGATAGACTTGGATCCATCCTAATATTTATATGGATTTTTTCAAAAATTTCTTCAAATTACAATAGTTTTAATATATTTGAAAAGAGCACTATCGATACTTTAGTTAAGTTTTTTCGAATTTCGCTTATTTTTGCGATAAAATCAATATTTGCGGAGATACAGCCACTTTTCTAAAAAAGTTTAATAGGGAAGTAATATTTTTATTATAAAAATGAATACTGATAGACTTGGATCCATCCTAATATTCATATGGATTTTTTCAAAAATTTCTTCAAATTACAATAGTTTTAATATATTTGAAAACAGCACTATCGATACTTTAGTTAAGTTTTTTCGAATTTCGCTTATTTTGCGATAAAATCAATATTTGCGGAGATACAGCCACTTTTCTAAAAAAGTTTAATAGGGAAGTAATATTTTTATTATAAAAATGAATACTGATAGACTTGGATCCATCCTAATTTTTATATGGATTTTTTAAAAGGGGCGACCCTTACCATAATATCGAGCAATACCCCTATACTAAATACGAAGACCATATATTGAAAAGGGGAGACCCTTACCATAATATCGAGCAATACCCCTATACTAAATACGAAGACCATGTATTGAAAAGGGGGGACCCTTACCATAATATCGAGCAATACCCCTATACTAAATACGAAGACCATGTATTGAAAAGGGGGGACCCTTACCATAATATCGAGCAATACCCCTATACTAAATACGAAGACCATATATTGAAAAGGGGGGACCCTTACCATAATATCGAGCAATACCCCTATACTAAATACGAAGACCATATATTGAAAAGGGGGGACCCTTACCATAATATCGAGCAATACCCCTATACTAAATACGAAGACCATGTATTGAAAAGGGGGGACCCTTACCATAATATCGAGCAATACCCCTATACTAAATACGAAGACCATATATTGAAAAGGGGGGACCCTTACCATAATATCGAGCAATACCCCTATACTAAATACGAAGACCATATATTGAAAAGGGGGGACCCTTACCATAATATCGAGCAATACCCCTATACTAAATACGAAGACCATATATTGAAAAGGGGGGACCCTTACCATAATATCGAGCAATACCCCTATACTAAATACGAAGACCATATATTGAAAAGGGGGGACCCTTACCATAATATCGAGCAATACCCCTATACTAAATACGAAGACCATATATTGAAAAGGGGGGACCCTTACCATAATATCGAGCAATACCCCTATACTAAATACGAAGACCATATATTGAAAAGGGGGGACCCTTACCATAATATCGAGCAATACCCCTATACTAAATACGAAGACCATATATTGAAAAGGGGTGGACCCTTACCATAATATCGAGCAATACCCCTATACTAAATACGAAGACCATATATTGAAAAGGGGGGACCCTTACCATAATATCGAGCAATACCCCTATACTAAATACGAAGACCATATATTGAAAAGGGGGGGACCCTTACCATAATATCGAGCAATACCCCTATACTAAATACGAAGACCATATATTGAAAAGGGGGGACCCTTACCATAATATCGAGCAATACCCCTATACTAAATACGAAGACCATATATTGAAAAGGGGGGGATCCATCCTAATATTTATATGGATTTTTTCAAAAATTTCTTCAAATTACAATAGTTTTAATATATTTGAAAAGAGCACTATCGATACTTTAGTTAAGTTTTTTCGAATTTCGCTTATTTTTGCGATAAAATCAATATTTGCGGAGATACAGCCACTTTTCTAAAAAAGTTTAATAGGGAAGTAATATTTTTATTATAAAAATGAATACTGATAGACTTGGATCCATCCTAATATTTATATGGATTTTTTCAAAAATTTCTTCAAATTACAATAGTTTTAATATATTTGAAAAGAGCACTATCGATACTTTAGTTAAGTTTTTTCGAATTTCGCTTATTTTTGCGATAAAATCAATATTTGCGGAGATACAGCCACTTTTCTAAAAAAGTTTAATAGGGAAGTAATATTTTTATTATAAAAATGAATACTGATAGACTTGGATCCATCCTAATATTCATATAGATTTTTTCAAAAATTTCTTCAAATTACAATAGTTTTAATATATTTGAAAACAGCACTATCGATACTTTAGTTAAGTTTTTTCGAATTTCGCTTATTTTGCGATAAAATCAATATTTGCGGAGATACAGCCACTTTTCTAAAAAAGTTTAATAGGGAAGTAATATTTTTATTATAAAAATGAATACTGATAGACTTGGATCCATCCTAATTTTTATATGGATTTTTTAAAAGGGGCGACCCTTACCATAATATCGAGCAATACCCCTATACCAAATACGAAGACCATATATTGAAAAGGGGAGACCCTTACCATAATATCGAGCAATACCCCTATACTAAATACGAAGACCATGTATTGAAAAGGGGGGACCCTTACCATAATATCGAGCAATACCCCTATACTAAATACGAAGACCATGTATTGAAAAGGGGGGACCCTTACCATAATATCGAGAAATACCCCTATACTAAATACGAAGACCATATATTGAAAAGGGGGGACCCTTACCATAATATCGAGCAATACCCCTATACTAAATACGAAGACCATATATTGAAAAGGGGGGACCCTTACCATAATATCGAGCAATACCCCTATACTAAATACGAAGACCATGTATTGAAAAGGGGGGACCCTTACCATAATATCGAGCAATACCCCTATACTAAATACGAAGACCATATATTGAAAAGGGGGGACCCTTACCATAATATCGAGCAATACCCCTATACTAAATACGAAGACCATATATTGAAAAGGGGGGACCCTTACCATAATATCGAGCAATACCCCTATACTAAATACGAAGACCATATATTGAAAAGGGGGGACCCTTACCATAATATCGAGCAATACCCCTATACTAAATACGAAGACCATATATTGAAAAGGGGGGACCCTTACCATAATATCGAGCAATACCCCTATACTAAATACGAAGACCATATATTGAAAAGGGGGGACCCTTACCATAATATCGAGCAATACCCCTATACTAAATACGAAGACCATATATTGAAAAGGGGGGACCCTTACCATAATATCGAGCAATACCCCTATACTAAATACGAAGACCATATATTGAAAAGGGGGGACCCTTAGCATAATATCGAGCAATACCCCTATACTAAATACGAAGACCATATATTGAAAAGGGGGGACCCTTACCATAATATCGAGCAATACCCCTATACTAAATACGAAGACCATATATTGAAAAGGGGGGACCCTTACCATAATATCGAGCAATACCCCTATACTAAATACGAAGACCATATATTGAAAAGGGGGGACCCTTACCATAATATCGAGCAATACCCCTATACTAAATACGAAGACCATATATTGAAAAGGGGGGGATCCATCCTAATATTTATATGGATTTTTTCAAAAATTTCTTCAAATTACAATAGTTTTAATATATTTGAAAAGAGCACTATCGATACTTTAGTTAAGTTTTTTCGAATTTCGCTTATTTTTGCGATAAAATCAATATTTGCGGAGATACAGCCACTTTTCTAAAAAAGTTTAATAGGGAAGTAATATTTTTATTATAAAAATGAATACTGATAGACTTGGATCCATCCTAATATTTATATGGATTTTTTCAAAAATTTCTTCAAATTACAATAGTTTTAATATATTTGAAAAGAGCACTATCGATACTTTAGTTAAGTTTTTTCGAATTTCGCTTATTTTTGCGATAAAATCAATATTTGCGGAGATACAGTCACTTTTCTAAAAAAGTTTAATAGGGAAGTAATATTTTTATTATAAAAATGAATACTGATAGACTTGGATCCATCCTAATATTTATATGGATTTTTTCAAAAATTTCTTCAAATTACAATAGTTTTAATATATTTGAAAAGAGCACTATCGATACTTTAGTTAAGTTTTTTCGAATTTCGCTTATTTTTGCGATAAAATCAATATTTGCGGAGATACAGCCACTTTTCTAAAAAAGTTTAATAGGGAAGTAATATATTTATTATAAAAATGAATACTGATAGACTTGGATCCATCCTAATATTTATATGGATTTTTTCAAAAATTTCTTCAAATTACAATAGTTTTAATATATTTGAAAAGAGCACTATCGATACTTTAGTTAAGTTTTTTCGAATTTCGCTTATTTTTGCGATAAAATCAATATTTGCGGAGATACAGCCACTTTTCTAAAAAAGTTTAATAGGGAAGTAATATTTTTATTATAAAAATGAATACTGATAGACTTGGATCCATCCTAATATTCATATGGATTTTTTCAAAAATTTCTTCAAATTACAATAGTTTTAATATATTTGAAAAGAGCACTATCGATACTTTAGTTAAGTTTTTTCGAATTTCGCTTATTTTTGCGATAAAATCAATATTTGCGGAGATACAGCCACTTTTCTAAAAAAGTTTAATAGGGAACTAATATATTTATTATAAAAATGAATACTGATAGACTTGGATCCATCCTAATATTCATATGGATTTTTTCAAAAATTTCTTCAAATTACAATAGTTTTAATATATTTGAAAAGAGCACTATCGATACTTTAGTTAAGTTTTTTCGAATTTCGCTTATTTTTGCGATAAAATCAATATTTGCGGAGATACAGCCACTTTTCTAAAAAAGTTTAATAGGGAAGTAATATATTTATTATAAAAATGAATACTGATAGACTTGGATCCATCCTAATATTTATATGGATTTTTTCAAAAATTTCTTCAAATTACAATAGTTTTAATATATTTGAAAAGAGCACTATCGATACTTTAGTTAAGTTTTTTCGAATTTCGCTTATTTTTGCGATAAAATCAATATTTGCGGAGATACAGCCACTTTTCTAAAAAAGTTTAATAGGCAACTAATATATTTATTATAAAAATGAATACTGATAGACTTGGATCCATCCTAATATTTATATGGATTTTTTCAAAAATTTCTTCAAATTACAATAGTTTTAATATATTTGAAAAGAGCACTATCGATACTTTAGTTAAGTTTTTTCGAATTTCGCTTATTTTTGCGATAAAATCAATATTTGCGGAGATACAGCCACTTTTCTAAAAAAGTTTAATAGGGAACTAATATATTTATTATAAAAATGAATACTGATAGACTTGGATCCATCCTAATATTTATATGGATTTTTTCAAAAATTTCTTCAAATTACAATAGTTTTAATATATTTGAAAAGAGCACTATCGATACTTTAGTTAAGTTTTTTCGAATTTCGCTTATTTTTGCGATAAAATCAATATTTGCGGAGATACAGCCACTTTTCTAAAAAAGTTTAATAGGGAAGTAATATTTTTATTATAAAAATGAATACTGATAGACTTGGATCCATCCTAATATTCATATGGATTTTTTCAAAAATTTCTTCAAATTACAATAGTTTTAATATATTTGAAAAGAGCACTATCGATACTTTAGTTAAGTTTTTTCGAATTTCGCTTATTTTTGCGATAAAATCAATATTTGCGGAGATACAGCCACTTTTCTAAAAAAGTTTAATAGGGAAGTAATATTTTTATTATAAAAATGAATACTGATAGACTTGGATCCATCCTAATATTCATATGGATTTTTTCAAAAATTTCTTCAAATTACAATAGTTTTAATATATTTGAAAAGAGCACTATCGATACTTTAGTTAAGTTTTTTCGAATTTCGCTTATTTTTGCGATAAAATCAATATTTGCGGAGATACAGCCACTTTTCTAAAAAAGTTTAATAGGGAAGTAATATTTTTATTATAAAAATGAATACTGATAGACTTGGATCCATCCTAATTTTTATATCGAGCAATACCCCTATACTAAATACGAAGACCATGTATTGAAAAGGGGGGACCCTTACCATAATATCGAGCAATACCCCTATACTAAATACGAAGACCATGTATTGAAAAGGGGGGACCCTTACCATAATATCGAGCAATACCCCTATACTAAATACGAAGACCATATATTGAAAAGGGGGGACCCTCACCATAATATCGAGCAATACCCCTATACTAAATACGAAGACCATATATTGAAAAGGGGGGACCCTTACCATAATATCGAGCAATACCTCTATACTAAATACGAAGACCATGTATTGAAAAGGGGGGACCCTTACCATAATATCGAGCAATACCCCTATACTAAATACGAAGACCATATATTGAAAAGGGGGGATCCTTACCATAATATCGAGCAATACCCCTATACTAAATACGAAGACCATATATTGAAAAGGGGGGACCCTTACCATAATATCGAGCAATACCCCTATACTAAATACGAAGACCATATATTGAAAAGGGGGGACCCTTACCATAATATCGAGCAATACCCCTATACTAAATACGAAGACCATATATTGAAAAGGGGGGACCCTTACCATAATATCGAGCAATACCCCTATACTAAATACGAAGACCATATATTGAAAAGGGGGGACCCTTACCATAATATCGAGCAATACCCCTATACTAAATACGAAGACCATATATTGAAAAGGGGGGACCCTTACCATAATATCGAGCAATACCCCTATACTAAATACGAAGACCATATATTGAAAAGGGGGGGATCCATCCTAATATTTATATGGATTTTTTCAAAAATTTCTTCAAATTACAATAGTTTTAATATATTTGAAAAGAGCACTATCGATACTTTAGTTAAGTTTTTTCGAATTTCGCTTATTTTTGCGATAAAATCAATATTTGCGGAGATACAGCCACTTTTCTAAAAAAGTTTAATAGGGAAGTAATATATTTATTATAAAAATGAATACTGATAGACTTGGATCCATCCTAATATTTATATGGATTTTTTCAAAAATTTCTTCAAATAACAATAGTTTTAATATATTTGAAAAGAGCACTATCGATACTTTAGTTAAGTTTTTTCGAATTTCGCTTATTTTTGCGATAAAATCAATATTTGCGGAGATACAGCCACTTTTCTAAAAAAGTTTAATAGGGAAGTAATATTTTTATTATAAAAATGAATACTGATAGACTTGGATCCATCCTAATATTCATATGGATTTTTTCAAAAATTTCTTCAAATTACAATAGTTTTAATATATTTGAAAAGAGCACTATCGATACTTTAGTTAAGTTTTTTCGAATTTCGCTTATTTTTGCGATAAAATCAATATTTGCGGAGATACAGCCACTTTTCTAAAAAAGTTTAATAGGGAACTAATATATTTATTATAAAAATGAATACTGATAGACTTGGATCCATCCTAATATTTATATGGATTTTTTCAAAAATTTCTTCAAATTACAATAGTTTTAATATATTTGAAAAGAGCACTATCGATACTTTAGTTAAGTTTTTTCGAATTTCGCTTATTTTTGCGATAAAATCAATATTTGCGGAGATACAGCCACTTTTCTAAAAAAGTTTAATAGGGAAGTAATATTTTTATTATAAAAATGAATACTGATAGACTTGGATCCATCCTAATATTCATATGGATTTTTTCAAAAATTTCTTCAAATTACAATAGTTTTAATATATTTGAAAAGAGCACTATCGATACTTTAGTTAAGTTTTTTCGAATTTCGCTTATTTTTGCGATAAAATCAATATTTGCGGAGATACAGCCACTTTTCTAAAAAAGTTTAATAGGGAACTAATATATTTATTATAAAAATGAATACTGATAGACTTGGATCCATCCTAATATTCATATGGATTTTTTCAAAAATTTCTTCAAATTACAATAGTTTTAATATATTTGAAAAGAGCACTATCGATACTTTAGTTAAGTTTTTTCGAATTTCGCTTATTTTGCGATAAAATCAATATTTGCGGAGATACAGCCACTTTTCTAAAAAAGTTTAATAGGGAAGTAATATTTTTATTATAAAAATGAATACTGATAGACTTGGATCCATCCTAATTTTTATATGGATTTTTTAAAAGGGGCGACCCTTACCATAATATCGAGCAATACCCCTATACTAAATACGAAGACCATATATTGAAAAGGGGGGACCCTTACCATAATATCGAGCAATACCCCTATACTAAATACGAAGACCATGTATTGAAAAGGGGGACCCTTACCATAATATCGAGCAATACCCCTATACTAAATACGAAGACCTTGTATTGAAAAGGGGGGACCCTTACCATAATATCGAGCAATACCCCTATACTAAATACGAAGACCATATATTGAAAAGGGGGGACCCTTACCATAATATCGAGCAATACCCCTATACTAAATACGAAGACCATATATTGAAAAGGGGGGACCCTTACCATAATATCGAGCAATACCCCTATACTAAATACGAAGACCATATATTGAAAAGGGGGGACCCTTACCATAATATCGAGCAATACCCCTATACTAAATACGAAGACCATATATTGAAAAGGGGGGACCCTTACCATAATATCGAGCAATACCCCTATACTAAATACGAAGACCATGTATTGAAAAGGGGGACCCTTACCATAATATCGAGCAATACCCCTATACTAAATACGAAGACTATGTATTGAAAAGGGGGGACCCTTACCATAATATCGAGCAATACCCCTATACTAAATACGAAGACCATATATTGAAAAGGGGGGACCCTTACCATAATATCGAGCAATACCCCTATACTAAATACGAAGACCATATATTGAAAAGGGGGGACCCTTACCATAATATCAAGCAATACCCCTATACTAAATACGAAGACCATGTATTGAAAAGGGGGACCCTTACCATAATATCGAGCAATACCCCTATACTAAATACGAAGACCATATATTGAAAAGGGGGGACCCTTACCATAATATCAAGCAATACCCCTATACTAAATACGAAGACCATATATTGAAAAGGGGGGACCCTTACCATAATATCAAGCAATACCCCTATACTAAATACGAAGACCATGTATTGAAAAGGGGGACCCTTACCATAATATCGAGCAATACCCCTATACTAAATACGAAGACCATATATTGAAAAGGGGGGACCCTTACCATAATATCAAGCAATACCCCTATACTAAATACGAAGACCATATATTGAAAAGGGGGGACCCTTACCATAATATCAAGCAATACCCCTATACTAAATACGAAGACCATGTATTGAAAAAGGGGGACCCTTACCATAATATCGAGCAATACCCCTATACTAAATACGAAGACCATATATTGAAAAGGGGGACCCTTACCATAATATCGAGCAATACCCCTATACTAAATACGAAGACCATATATTGAAAAGGGGGGACCCTTACCATAATATCGAGCAATACCCCTATACTAAATACGAAGACCATGTATTGAAAAGGGGGATCCTTACCATAATATCGAGCAATACCCCTATACTAAATACGAAGACCATATATTGAAAAGGGGGGACCCTTACCATAATATCGAGCAATACCCCTATACTAAATACGAAGACCATATATTGAAAAGGGGGACCCTTACCATAATATCGAGCAATACCCCTATACTAAATACGAAGACCATATATTGAAAAGGGGGGACCCTTACCATAATATCGAGCAATACCCCTATACTAAATACGAAGACCATATATTGAAAAGGGGGGACCCTTACCATAATATCGAGAAATACCCCTATACTAAATACGAAGACCATATATTGAAAAGGGGGGACCCTTACCATAATATCGAGCAATACCCCTATACTAAATACGAAGACCATATATTGAAAAGGTTGGACCCTTACCATAATATCGAGAAATACCCCTATACTAAATACGAAGACCATATATTGAAAAGGGGGGACCCTTACCATAATATCGAGCAATACCCCTATACTAAATACAAAGACCATGTATTGAAAAGGGGGGACCCTTACCATAATATCGAGCAATACCCCTATACTAAATACGAAGACCATATATTGAAAAGGGGGGACCCTTACCATAATATCGAGCAATACCCCTATACTAAATACGAAGACCATATATTGAAAAGGGGGGACCCTTACCATAATATCGAGCAATACCCCTATACTAAATACGAAGACCATATATTGAAAAGGGGGGACCCTTACCATAATATCGAGCAATACCCCTATACTAAATACGAAGACCATATATTGAAAAGGGGGGACCCTTACCATAATATCGAGAAATACCCCTATACTAAATACGAAGACCATGTATTGAAAAGGGGGGACCCTTACCATAATATCGAGAAATACCCCTATACTAAATACGAAGACCATATATTGAAAAGGGGGGACCCTTACCATAATATCGAGAAATACCCCTATACTAAATACGAAGACCATATATTGAAAAGGGGGGACCCTTACCATAATATCGAGCAATACCCCTATACTAAATACAAAGACCATGTATTGAAAAGGGGGGACCCTTACCATAATATCGAGCAATACCCCTATACTAAATACGAAGACCATATATTGAAAAGGGGGGACCCTTACCATAATATCGAGCAATACCCCTATACTAAATACGAAGACCATATATTGAAAAGGGGGGACCCTTACCATAATATCGAGAAATACCCCTATACTAAATACGAAGACCATGTATTGAAAAGGGGGGACCCTTACCATAATATCGAGCAATACCCCTATACTAAATACGAAGACCATATATTGAAAAGGGGGGACCCTTACCATAATATCGAGCAATACCCCTATACTAAATACGAAGACCATGTATTGAAAAGGGGGGACCCTTACCATAATATCGAGCAATACCCCTATACTAAATACGAAGACCATATATTGAAAAGGGGGGACCCTTACCATAATATCGAGCAATACCCCTATACTAAATACGAAGACCATATATTGAAAAGGGGGGACCCTTACCATAATATCGAGCAATACCCCTATACTAAATACGAAGACCATATATTGAAAAGGGGGGATCCATCCTAATATTTATATGGATTTTTTCAACAATTTCTTCAAATTACAATAGTTTTAATATATTTGAAAAGAGCACTATCGATACTTTAGTTAAGTTTTTCCGAATTTCGCTTATTTTTGCGATAAAATCAATATTTGCGGAGATACAGCCACTTTTCTAAAAAAGTTTAATAGGGAACTAATATATTTATTATAAAAATGAATACTGATAGACTTGGATCTATCCTAATATTCATATGGATTTTTTCAAAAATTTCTTCAAATTACAATAGTTTTAGTATATTTGAAAAGAGCACTATCGATACTTTAGTTAAGTTTTTTCGAATTTCGCTTATTTTTGCGATAAAATCAATATTTGCGGAGATACAGCCACTTTTCTAAAAAAGTTTAATAGGGAAGTAATATATTTATTATAAAAATGAATACTGATAGACTTGGATCCATCCTAATATTTATATGGATTTTTTCAAAAATTTCTTCAAATTACAATAGTTTTAATATATTTGAAAAGAGCACTATCGATACTTTAGTTAAGTTTTTTCGAATTTCGCTTATTTTTGCGATAAAATCAATATTTGCGGAGATACAGCCACTTTTCTAAAAAAGTTTAATAGGGAACTAATATATTTATTATAAAAATGAATACTGATAGACTTGGATCCATCCTAATATTTATATGGATTTTTTCAAAAATTTCTTCAAATTACAATAGTTTTAATATATTTGAAAAGAGCACTATCGATACTTTAGTTAAGTTTTTTCGAATTTCGCTTATTTTTGCGATAAAATCAATATTTGCGGAGATACAGCCACTTTTCTAAAAAAGTTTAATAGGGAAGTAATATTTTTATTATAAAAATGAATACTGATAGACTTGGATCCATCCTAATATTCATATGGATTTTTTCAAAAATTTCTTCAAATTACAATAGTTTTAATATATTTGAAAAGAGCACTATCGATACTTTAGTTAAGTTTTTTCGAATTTCGCTTATTTTTGCGATAAAATCAATATTTGCGGAGATACAGCCACTTTTCTAAAAAAGTTTAATAGGGAACTAATATATTTATTATAAAAATGAATACTGATAGACTTGGATCCATCCTAATATTCATATGGATTTTTTCAAAAATTTCTTCAAATTACAATAGTTTTAATATATTTGAAAAGAGCACTATCGATACTTTAGTTAAGTTTTTTCGAATTTCGCTTATTTTGCGATAAAATCAATATTTGCGGAGATACAGCCACTTTTCTAAAAAAGTTTAATAGGGAAGTAATATTTTTATTATAAAAATGAATACTGATAGACTTGGATCCATCCTAATTTTTATATGGATTTTTTAAAAGGGGCGACCCTTACCATAATATCGAGCAATACCCCTATACTAAATACGAAGACCATATATTGAAAAGGGGGGACCCTTACCATAATATCGAGCAATACCCCTATACTAAATACGAAGACCATGTATTGAAAAGGGGGACCCTTACCATAATATCGAGCAATACCCCTATACTAAATACGAAGACCTTGTATTGAAAAGGGGGGACCCTTACCATAATATCGAGCAATACCCCTATACTAAATACGAAGACCATATATTGAAAAGGGGGGACCCTTACCATAATATCGAGCAATACCCCTATACTAAATACGAAGACCATATATTGAAAAGGGGGGACCCTTACCATAATATCGAGCAATACCCCTATACTAAATACGAAGACCATGTATTGAAAAGGGGGGACCCTTACCATAATATCGAGCAATACCCCTATACTAAATACGAAGACCATATATTGAAAAGGGGGGACCCTTACCATAATATCGAGCAATACCCCTATACTAAATACGAAGACCATATATTGAAAAGGGGGGACCCTTACCATAATATCGAGCAATACCCCTATACTAAATACGAAGACCATATATTGAAAAGGGGGAACCCTTACCATAATATCGAGCAATACCCCTATACTAAATACGAAGACCATGTATTGAAAAGGGGGGACCCTTACCATAATATCGAGCAATACCCCTATACTAAATACGAAGACCATATATTGAAAAGGGGGGACCCTTACCATAATATCGAGCAATACCCCTATACTAAATACGAAGACCATATATTGAAAAGGGGGGACCCTTACCATAATATCGAGCAATACCCCTATACTAAATACGAAGACCATATATTGAAAAGGGGGGACCCTTACCATAATATCGAGCAATACCCCTATACTAAATACGAAGACCATATATTGAAAAGGGGGGACCCTTACCATAATATCGAGCAATACCCCTATACTAAATACGAAGACCATATATTGAAAAGGGGGGACCCTTACCATAATATCGAGCAATACCCCTATACTAAATACGAAGACCATATATTGAAAAGGGGGTACCCTTACCATAATATCGAGCAATACCCCTATACTAAATACGAAGACCATATATTGAAAAGGGGGGACCCTTACCATAATATCGAGCAATACCCCTATACTAAATACGAAGACCATATATTGAAAAGGGGGGACCCTTACCATAATATCGAGCAATACCCCTATACTAAATACGAAGACCATATATTGAAAAGGGGGTACCCTTACCATAATATCGAGCAATACCCCTATACTAAATACGAAGACCATATATTGAAAAGGGGGGACCCTTACCATAATATCGAGCAATACCCCTATACTAAATACGAAGACCATATATTGAAAAGGGGGGACCCTTACCATAATATCGAGCAATACCCCTATACTAAATACGAAGACCATATATTGAAAAGGGGGGACCCTTACCATAATATCGAGCAATACCCCTATACTAAATACGAAGACCATATATTGAAAAGGGGGGACCCTTACCATAATATCGAGCAATACCCCTATACTAAATACGAAGACCATATATTGAAAAGGGGGGACCCTTACCATAATATCGAGCAATACCCCTATACTAAATACGAAGACCATATATTGAAAAGGGGGGACCCTTACCATAATATCGAGCAATACCCCTATACTAAATACGAAGACCATATATTGAAAAGGGGGGACCCTTACCATAATATCGAGCAATACCCCTATACTAAATACGAAGACCATATATTGAAAAGGGGGGACCCTTACCATAATATCGAGCAATACCCCTATACTAAATACGAAGACCATATATTGAAAAGGGGGGACCCTTACCATAATATCGAGCAATACCCCTATACTAAATACGAAGACCATATATTGAAAAGGGGGTACCCTTACCATAATATCGAGCAATACCCCTATACTAAATACGAAGACCATATATTGAAAAGGGGGGACCCTTACCATAATATCGAGCAATACCCCTATACTAAATACGAAGACCATATATTGAAAAGGGGGGATCCATCCTAATATTTATATGGATTTTTTCAACAATTTCTTCAAATTACAATAGTTTTAATATATTTGAAAAGAGCACTATCGATACTTTAGTTAAGTTTTTTCGAATTTCGCTTATTTTTGCGATAAAATCAATATTTGCGGAGATACAGCCACTTTTCTAAAAAAGTTTAATAGGGAAGTAATATATTTATTATAAAAATGAATACTGATAGACTTGGATCCATCCTAATATTTATATGGATTTTTTCAAAAATTTCTTCAAATTACAATAGTTTTAATATATTTGAAAAGAGCACTATCGATACTTTAGTTAAGTTTTTTCGAATTTCGCTTATTTTTGCGATAAAATCAATATTTGCGGAGATACAGCCACTTTTCTAAAAAAGTTTAATAGGGAAGTAATATATTTATTATAAAAATGAATACTGATAGACTTGGATCCATCCTAATATTTATATGGATTTTTTCAAAAATTTCTTCAAATTACAATAGTTTTAATATATTTGAAAAGAGCACTATCGATACTTTAGTTAAGTTTTTTCGAATTTCGCTTATTTTTGCGATAAAATCAATATTTGCGGAGATACAGCCACTTTTCTAAAAAAGTTTAATAGGGAAGTAATATATTTATTATAAAAATGAATACTGATAGACTTGGATCCATCCTAATATTTATATGGATTTTTTCAAAAATTTCTTCAAATTACAATAGTTTTAATATATTTGAAAAGAGCACTATCGATACTTTAGTTAAGTTTTTTCGAATTTTGCTTATTTTTGCGATAAAATCAATATTTGCGGAGATACAGCCACTTTTCTAAAAAAGTTTAATAGGGAACTAATATATTTATTATAAAAATGAATACTGATAGACTTGGATCCATCCTAATATTCATATGGATTTTTTCAAAAATTTCTTCAAATTACAATAGTTTTAATATATTTGAAAAGAGCACTATCGATACTTTAGTTAAGTTTTTTCGAATTTCGCTTATTTTGCGATAAAATCAATATTTGCGGAGATACAGCCACTTTTCTAAAAAAGTTTAATAGGGAAGTAATATTTTTATTATAAAAATGAATACTGATAGACTTGGATCCATCCTAATTTTTATATGGATTTTTTAAAAGGGGCGACCCTTACCATAATATCGAGCAATACCCCTATACTAAATACGAAGACCATATATTGAAAAGGGGGGACCCTTACCATAATATCGAGCAATACCCCTATACTAAATACGAAGACCATATATTGAAAAGGGGGGACCCTTACCATAATATCGAGCAATACCCCTATACTAAATACGAAGACCATGTATTGAAAAGGGGGGACCCTTACCATAATATCGAGCAATACCCCTATACTAAATACGAAGACCATGTATTGAAAAGGGGGGACCCTTACCATAATATCGAGCAATACCCCTATACTAAATACGAAGACCATATATTGAAAAGGGGGGACCCTTACCATAATATCGAGCAATACCCCTATACTAAATACGAAGACCATATATTGAAAAGGGGGGACCCTTACCATAATATCGAGCAATACCCCTATACTAAATACGAAGACCATATATTGAAAAGGGGGGATCCATCCTAATATTTATATGGATTTTTTCAAAAATTTCTTCAAATTACAATAGTTTTAATATATTTGAAAAGAGCACTATCGATACTTTAGTTAAGTTTTTTCGAATTTCGCTTATTTTGCGATAAAATCAATATTTGCGGAGATACAGCCACTTTTCTAAAAAAGTTTAATAGGGAAGTAATATTTTTATTATAAAAATGAATACTGATAGACTTGGATCCATCCTAATTTTTATATGGATTTTTTAAAAGGGGCGACCCTTACCATAATATCGAGCAATACCCCTATACTAAATACGAAGACCATATATTGAAAAGGGGGGACCCTTACCATAATATCGAGCAATACCCCTATACTAAATACGAAGACCATATATTGAAAAGGGGGGACCCTTACCATAATATCGAGCAATACCCCTATACTAAATACGAAGACCATGTATTGAAAAGGGGGGACCCTTACCATAATATCGAGCAATACCCCTATACTAAATACGAAGACCATATATTGAAAAGGGGGGACCCTTACCATAATATCGAGCAATACCCCTATACTAAATACGAAGACCATATATTGAAAAGGGGGGACCCTTACCATAATATCGAGCAATACCCCTATACTAAATACGAAGACCATATATTGAAAAGGGGGGACCCTTACCATAATATCGAGCAATACCCCTATACTAAATACGAAGACCATATATTGAAAAGGGGGGACCCTTACCATAATATCGAGCAATACCCCTATACTAAATACGAAGACCATATATTGAAAAGGGGGGACCCTTACCATAATATCGAGCAATACCCCTATACTAAATACGAAGACCATATATTGAAAAGGGGGGACCTTAACATAATATCGAGCAATACCCCTATACTAAATACGAAGACCATATATTGAAAAGGGGGGATCCATCCTAATATTTATATGGATTTTTTCAAAAATTTCTTCAAATTACAATAGTTTTAATATATTTGAAAAGAGCACTATCGATACTTTAGTTAAGTTTTTTCGAATTTCGCTTATTTTTGCGATAAAATCAATATTTGCGGAGATACAGCCACTTTTCTAAAAAAGTTTAATAGGGAACTAATATATTTATTATAAAAATGAATACTGATAGACTTGGATCCATCCTAATATTCATATGGATTTTTTCAAAAATTTCTTCAAATTACAATAGTTTTAATATATTTGAAAAGAGCACTATCGATACTTTAGTTAAGTTTTTTCGAATTTCGCTTATTTTTGCGATAAAATCAATATTTGCGGAGATACAGCCACTTTTCTAAAAAAGTTTAATAGGGAAGTAATATATTTATTATAAAAATGAATACTGATAGACTTGGATCCATCCTAATATTTATATGGATTTTTTCAAAAATTTCTTCAAATTACAATAGTTTTAATATATTTGAAAAGAGCACTATCGATACTTTAGTTAAGTTTTTTCGAATTTCGCTTATTTTTGCGATAAAATCAATATTTGCGGAGATACAGCCACTTTTCTAAAAAAGTTTAATAGGGAACTAATATATTTATTATAAAAATGAATACTGATAGACTTGGATCCATCCTAATATTCATATGGATTTTTTCAAAAATTTCTTCAAATTACAATAGTTTTAATATATTTGAAAAGAGCACTATCGATACTTTAGTTAAGTTTTTTCGAATTTCGCTTATTTTTGCGATAAAATCAATATTTGCGGAGATACAGCCACTTTTCTAAAAAAGTTTAATAGGGAAGTAATATATTTATTATAAAAATGAATACTGATAGACTTGGATCCATCCTAATATTTATATGGATTTTTTCAAAAATTTCTTCAAATTACAATAGTTTTAATATATTTGAAAAGAGCACTATCGATACTTTAGTTAAGTTTTTTCGAATTTCGCTTATTTTTGCGATAAAATCAATATTTGCGGAGATACAGCCACTTTTCTAAAAAAGTTTAATAGGGAAGTAATATATTTATTATAAAAATGAATACTGATAGACTTGGATCCATCCTAATATTCATATGGATTTTTTCAAAAATTTCTTCAAATTACAATAGTTTTAATATATTTGAAAAGAGCACTATCGATACTTTAGTTAAGTTTTTTCGAATTTCGCTTATTTTTGCGATAAAATCAATATTTGCGGAGATACAGCCACTTTTCTAAAAAAGTTTAATAGGGAAGTAATATATTTATTATAAAAATGAATACTGATAGACTTGGATCCATACTAATATTTATATGGATTTTTTCAAAAATTTCTTCAAATTACAATAGTTTTAATATATTTGAAAAGAGCACTATCGATACTTTAGTTAAGTTTTTTCGAATTTCGCTTATTTTTGCGATAAAATCAATATTTGCGGAGATACAGCCACTTTTCTAAAAAAGTTTAATAGGGAACTAATATATTTATTATAAAAATGAATACGGATAGACTTGGATCCATCCTAATATTTATATGGATTTTTTCAAAAATTTCTTCAAATTACAATAGTTTTAATATATTTGAAAAGAGCACTATCGATACTTTAGTTAAGTTTTTTCGAATTTCGCTTATTTTTGCGATAAAGTCAATATTTGCGGAGATACAGCCACTTTTCTAAAAAAGTTTAATAGGGAAGTAATATTTTTATTATAAAAATGAATACTGATAGACTTGGATCCATCCTAATATTCATATGGATTTTTTCAAAAATTTCTTCAAATTACAATAGTTTTAATATATTTGAAAAGAGCACTATCGATACTTTAGTTAAGTTTTTTCGAATTTCGCTTATTTTTGCGATAAAATCAATATTTGCGGAGATACAGCCACTTTTCTAAAAAAGTTTAATAGGGAAGTAATATTTTTATTATAAAAATGAATACTGATAGACTTGGATCCATCCTAATTTTTATATGGATTTTTTAAAAGGGGCGACCCTTACCATAATATCAAGCAATACCCCTATACTAAATACGAAGACCATATATTGAAAAGGGGGGACCCTTACCATAATATCGAGCAATACCCCTATACTAAATACGAAGACCATGTATTGAAAAGGGGGACCCTTACCATAATATCGAGCAATACCCCTATACTAAATACGAAGACCTTGTATTGAAAAGGGGGGACCCTTACCATAATATCGAGCAATACCCCTATACTAAATACGAAGACCATATATTGAAAAGGGGGGACCCTTACCATAATATCGAGCAATACCCCTATACTAAATACGAAGACCATATATTGAAAAGGGGGGACCCTTACCATAATATCGAGCAATACCCCTATACTAAATACGAAGACCATGTATTGAAAAGGGGGGACCCTTACCATAATATCGAGCAATACCCCTATACTAAATACGAAGACCATATATTGAAAAGGGGGGACCCTTACCATAATATCGAGCAATACCCCTATACTAAATACGAAGACCATATATTGAAAAGGGGGGACCCTTACCATAATATCGAGCAATACCCCTATACTAAATACGAAGACCATATATTGAAAAGGGGGGACCCTTACCATAATATCGAGCAATACCCCTATACTAAATACGAAGACCATATATTGAAAAGGGGGGACCCTTACCATAATATCGAGCAATACCCCTATACTAAATACGAAGACCATATATTGAAAAGGGGGGACCCTTACCATAATATCGAGCAATACCCCTATACTAAATACGAAGACCATATATTGAAAAGGGGGGACCCTTACCATAATATCGAGCAATACCCCTATACTAAATACGAAGACCATGTATTGAAAAGGGGGGACCCTTACCATAATATCGAGCAATACCCCTATACTAAATACGAAGACCATGTATTGAAAAGGGGGGACCCTTACCATAATATCGAGCAATACCCCTATACTAAATACGAAGACCATATATTGAAAAGGGGGGACCCTTACCATAATATCGAGCAATACCCCTATACTAAATACGAAGACCATATATTGAAAAGGGGGGATCCATCCTAATATTTATATGGATTTTTTCAAAAATTTCTTCAAATTACAATAGTTTTAATATATTTGAAAAGAGCACTATCGATACTTTAGTTAAGTTTTTTCGAATTTCGCTTATTTTTGCGATAAAATCAATATTTGCGGAGATACAGCCACTTTTCTAAAAAAGTTTAATAGGGAAGTAATATTTTTATTATAAAAATGAATACTGATAGACTTGGATCCATCCTAATATTTATATGGATTTTTTCAAAAATTTCTTCAAATTACAATAGTTTTAATATATTTGAAAAGAGCACTATCGATACTTTAGTTAAGTTTTTTCGAATTTCGCTTATTTTTGCGATAAAATCAATATTTGCGGAGATACAGCCACTTTTCTAAAAAAGTTTAATAGGGAACTAATATATTTATTATAAAAATGAATACTGACAGACTTGGATCCATCCTAATATTCATATGGATTTTTTCAAAAATTTCTTCAAATTACAATAGTTTTAATATATTTGAAAAGAGCACTATCGATACTTTAGTTAAGTTTTTTCGAATTTCGCTTATTTTTGCGATAAAATCAATATTTGCGGAGATACAGCCACTTTTCTAAAAAAGTTTAATAGGGAACTAATATATTTATTATAAAAATGAATACTGATAGACTTGGATCCATCCTAATATTCATATGGATTTTTTCAAAAATTTCTTCAAATTACAATAGTTTTAATATATTTGAAAAGAGCACTATCGATACTTTAGTTAAGTTTTTTCGAATTTCGCTTATTTTTGCGATAAAATCAATATTTGCGGAGATACAGCCACTTTTCTAAAAAAGTTTAATAGGGAAGTAATATATTTATTATAAAAATGAATACTGATAGACTTGGATCCATCCTAATATTTATATGGAGTTTTTCAAAAATTTCTTCAAATTACAATAGTTTTAATATATTTGAAAAGAGCACTATCGATACTTTAGTTAAGTTTTTTCGAATTTCGCTTATTTTTGCGATAAAATCAATATTTGCGGAGATACAGCCACTTTTCTAAAAAAGTTTAATAGGGAACTAATATATTTATTATAAAAATGAATACTGATAGACTTGGATCCATCCTAATATTCATATGGATTTTTTCAAAAATTTCTTCAAATTACAATAGTTTTAATATATTTGAAAAGAGCACTATCGATACTTTAGTTAAGTTTTTTCGAATTTCGCTTATTTTTGCGATAAAATCAATATTTGCGGAGATACAGCCACTTTTCTAAAAAAGTTTAATAGGGAAGTAATATTTTTATTATAAAAATGAATACTGATAGACTTAGATCCATCCTAATTTTTATATGGATTTTTTAAAAGGGGCGACCCTTACCATAATATCGAGCAATACCCCTATACTAAATACGAAGACCATATATTGAAAAGGGGGGACCCTTACCATAATATCGAGCAATACCCCTATACTAAATACGAAGACCATATATTGAAAAGGGGGGACCCTTACCATAATATCGAGCAATACCCCTATACTAAATACGAAGACCATATATTGAAAAGGGGGGATCCATCCTAATATTTATATGGATTTTTTCAACAATTTCTTCAAATTACAATAGTTTTAATATATTTGAAAAGAGCACTATCGATACTTTAGTTAAGTTTTTCCGAATTTCGCTTATTTTTGCGATAAAATCAATATTTGCGGAGATACAGCCACTTTTCTAAAAAAGTTTAATAGGGAACTAATATATTTATTATAAAAATGAATACTGATAGACTTGGATCCATCCTAATATTCATATGGATTTTTTCAAAAATTTCTTCAAATTACAATAGTTTTAATATATTTGAAAAGAGCACTATCGATACTTTAGTTAAGTTTTTTCGAATTTCGCTTATTTTTGCGATAAAATCAATATTTGCGGAGATACAGCCACTTTTCTAAAAAAGTTTAATAGGGAAGTAATATTTTTATTATAAAAATGAATACTGATAGACTTAGATCCATCCTAATTTTTATATGGATTTTTTAAAAGGGGCGACCCTTACCATAATATCGAGCAATACCCCTATACTAAATACGAAGACCATATATTGAAAAGGGGGGACCCTTACCATAATATCGAGCAATACCCCTATACTAAATACGAAGACCATATATTGAAAAGGGGGGACCCTTACCATAATATCGAGCAATACCCCTATACTAAATACGAAGACCATATATTGAAAAGGGGGGATCCATCCTAATATTTATATGGATTTTTTCAACAATTTCTTCAAATTACAATAGTTTTAATATATTTGAAAAGAGCACTATCGATACTTTAGTTAAGTTTTTCCGAATTTCGCTTATTTTTGCGATAAAATCAATATTTGCGGAGATACAGCCACTTTTCTAAAAAAGTTTAATAAGGAACTAATATATTTATTATAAAAATGAATACTGATAGACTTGGATCTATCCTAATATTCATATGGATTTTTTCAAAAATTTCTTCAAATTACAATAGTTTTAATATATTTGAAAAGAGCACTATCGATACTTTAGTTAAGTTTTTTCGAATTTCGCTTATTTTTGCGATAAAATCAATATTTGCGGAGATACAGCCACTTTTCTAAAAAAGTTTAATAGGGAAGTAATATTTTTATTATAAAAATGAATACTGATAGACTTGGATCCATCCTAATATTTATATGGATTTTTTCAAAAATTTCTTCAAATTACAATAGTTTTAATATATTTGAAAAGAGCACTATCGATACTTTAGTTAAGTTTTTTCGAATTTCGCTTATTTTTGCGATAAAATCAATATTTGCGGAGATACAGCCACTTTTCTAAAAAAGTTTAATAGGGAACTAATATATTTATTATAAAAATGAATACTGACAGACTTGGATCCATCCTAATATTCATATGGATTTTTTCAAAAATTTCTTCAAATTACAATAGTTTTAATATATCTGAAAAGAGCACCATCGATACTTTAGTTAAGTTTTTTCGAATTTCGCTTATTTTTGCGATAAAATCAATATTTGCGGAGATACAGCCACTTTTCTAAAAAAGTTTAATAGGGAACTAATATATTTATTATAAAAATGAATACTGATAGACTTGGATCCATCCTAATATTCATATGGATTTTTTCAAAAATTTCTTCAAATTACAATAGTTTTAATATATTTGAAAAGAGCACTATCGATACTTTAGTTAAGTTTTTTCGAATTTCGCTTATTTTTGCGATAAAATCAATATTTGCGGAGATACAGCCACTTTTCTAAAAAAGTTTAATAGGGAAGTAATATATTTATTATAAAAATGAATACTGATAGACTTGGATCCATCCTAATATTTATATGGATTTTTTCAAAAATTTCTTCAAATTACAATAGTTTTAATATATTTGAAAAGAGCACTATCGATACTTTAGTTAAGTTTTTTCGAATTTCGCTTATTTTTGCGATAAAATCAATATTTGCGGAGATACAGCCACTTTTCTAAAAAAGTTTAATAGGGAAGTAATATTTTTATTATAAAAATGAATACTGATAGACTTAGATCCATCCTAATTTTTATATGGATTTTTTAAAAGGGGCGACCCTTACCATAATATCGAGCAATACCCCTATACTAAATACGAAGACCATATATTGAAAAGGGGGGACCCTTACCATAATATCGAGCAATACCCCTATACTAAATACGAAGACCATATATTGAAAAGGGGGGACCCTTACCATAATATCGAGCAATACCCCTATACTAAATACGAAGACCATATATTGAAAAGGGGGGACCCTTACCATAATATCGAGCAATACCCCTATACTAAATACGAAGACTATATATTGAAAAGGGGGGACCCTTACCATAATATCGAGGAATACCCCTATACTAAATACGAAGACCATGTTTAGAAAAGGGGGGACCCTTACCATAATATCGAGCAATACCCCTATACTAAATACGAAGACCATATATTGAAAAGGGGGGACCCTTACCATAATATCGAGCAATACCCCTATACTAAATACGAAGACCATATATTGAAAAGGGGGGATCCATCCTAATATTTATATGGATTTTTTCAACAATTTCTTCAAATTACAATAGTTTTAATATATTTGAAAAGAGCACTATCGATACTTTAGTTAAGTTTTTCCGAATTTCGCTTATTTTTGCGATAAAATCAATATTTGCGGAGATACAGCCACTTTTCTAAAAAAGTTTAATAGGGAACTAATATATTTATTATAAAAATGAATACTGATAGACTTGGATCTATCCTAATATTCATATGGATTTTTTCAAAAATTTCTTCAAATTACAATAGTTTTAATATATTTGAAAAGAGCACTATCGATACTTTAGTTAAGTTTTTTCGAATTTCGCTTATTTTTGCGATAAAATCAATATTTGCGGAGATACCTTTTCTAAAGCCACTTTTCTAAAAAAGTTTAATAGGGAAGTAATATTTTTATTATAAAAATGAATACTGATAGACTTAGATCCATCCTAATTTTTATATGGATTTTTTAAAAGGGGCGACCCTTACCATAATATCGAGCAATACCCCTATACTAAATACGAAGACCATATATTGAAAAGGGGGGACCCTTACCATAATATCGAGGAATACCCCTATACTAAATACGAAGACAATGTTTAGAAAAGGGGGGATCCATCCTAATATTTATATGGATTTTTTCAACAATTTCTTCAAATTACAATAGTTTTAATATATTTGAAAAGAGCACTATCGATACTTTAGTTAAGTTTTTTCGAATTTCGCTTATTTTTGCGATAAAATCAATATTTGCGGAGATACAGCCACTTTTCTAAAAAAGTTTAATAGGGAACTAATATATTTATTATAAAAATGAATACTGATAGACTTGGATCCATCCTAATATTTATATGGATTTTTTCAAAAATTTCTTCAAATTACAATAGTTTTAATATATTTGAAAAGAGCACTATCGATACTTTAGTTAAGTTTTTTCGAATTTCGCTTATTTTTGCGATAAAATCAATATTTGCGGAGATACAGCCACTTTTCTAAAAAAGTTTAATAGGGAACTAATATATTTATTATAAAAATGAATACTGACAGACTTGGATCCATCCTAATATTCATATGGATTTTTTCAAAAATTTCTTCAAATTACAATAGTTTTAATATATCTGAAAAGAGCACCATCGATACTTTAGTTAAGTTTTTTCGAATTTCGCTTATTTTTGCGATAAAATCAATATTTGCGGAGATACAGCCACTTTTCTAAAAAAGTTTAATAGGGAACTAATATATTTATTATAAAAATGAATACTGATAGACTTGGATCCATCCTAATATTCATATGGATTTTTTCAAAAATTTCTTCAAATTACAATAGTTTTAATATATTTGAAAAGAGCACTATCGATACTTTAGTTAAGTTTTTTCGAATTTCGCTTATTTTTGCGATAAAATCAATATTTGCGGAGATACAGCCACTTTTCTAAAAAAGTTTAATAGGGAAGTAATATATTTATTATAAAAATGAATACTGATAGACTTGGATCCATCCTAATATTTATATGGATTTTTTCAAAAATTTCTTCAAATTACAATAGTTTTAATATATTTGAAAAGAGCACTATCGATACTTTAGTTAAGTTTTTTCGAATTTCGCTTATTTTTGCGATAAAATCAATATTTGCGGAGATACAGCCACTTTTCTAAAAAAGTTTAATAGGGAAGTAATATTTTTATTATAAAAATGAATACTGATAGACTTAGATCCATCCTAATTTTTATATGGATTTTTTAAAAGGGGCGACCCTTACCATAATATCGAGCAATACCCCTATACTAAATACGAAGACCATATATTGAAAAGGGGGGACCCTTACCATAATATCGAGCAATACCCCTATACTAAATACGAAGACCATATATTGAAAAGGGGGGACCCTTACCATAATATCGAGCAATACCCCTATACTAAATACGAAGACCATATATTGAAAAGGGGGGACCCTTACCATAATATCGAGCAATACCCCTATACTAAATACGAAGACTATATATTGAAAAGGGGGGACCCTTACCATAATATCGAGGAATACCCCTATACTAAATACGAAGACCATGTTTAGAAAAGGGGGGACCCTTACCATAATATCGAGCAATACCCCTATACTAAATACGAAGACCATATATTGAAAAGGGGGGACCCTTACCATAATATCGAGCAATACCCCTATACTAAATACGAAGACCATATATTGAAAAGGGGGGATCCATCCTAATATTTATATGGATTTTTTCAACAATTTCTTCAAATTACAATAGTTTTAATATATTTGAAAAGAGCACTATCGATACTTTAGTTAAGTTTTTCCGAATTTCGCTTATTTTTGCGATAAAATCAATATTTGCGGAGATACAGCCACTTTTCTAAAAAAGTTTAATAGGGAACTAATATATTTATTATAAAAATGAATACTGATAGACTTGGATCTATCCTAATATTCATATGGATTTTTTCAAAAATTTCTTCAAATTACAATAGTTTTAATATATTTGAAAAGAGCACTATCGATACTTTAGTTAAGTTTTTTCGAATTTCGCTTATTTTTGCGATAAAATCAATATTTGCGGAGATACAGCCACTTTTCTAAAAAAGTTTAATAGGGAAGTAATATATTTATTATAAAAATGAATACTGATAGACTTGGATCCATCCTAATATTTATATGGAGTTTTTCAAAAATTTCTTCAAATTACAATAGTTTTAATATATTTGAAAAGAGCACTATCGATACTTTAGTTAAGTTTTTTCGAATTTCGCTTATTTTTGCGATAAAATCAATATTTGCGGAGATACAGCCACTTTTCTAAAAAAGTTTAATAGGGAACTAATATATTTATTATAAAAATGAATACTGATAGACTTGGATCCATCCTAATATTCATATGGATTTTTTCAAAAATTTCTTCAAATTACAATAGTTTTAATATATTTGAAAAGAGCACTATCGATACTTTAGTTAAGTTTTTTCGAATTTCGCTTATTTTTGCGATAAAATCAATATTTGCGGAGATACAGCCACTTTTCTAAAAAAGTTTAATAGGGAACTAATATATTTATTATAAAAATGAATACTGATAGACTTGGATCCATCCCAATTTTTATATGGATTTTTTAAAAGGGGCGACCCTTACCATAATATCGAGCAATACCCCTATACTAAATACGAGGACCATATATTGAAAAGGGGGGACCCTTACCATAATATCGAGCAATACCCCTATACTAAATACGAAGACCATGTATTGAAAAGGGGGGACCCTTACCATAATATCGAGCAATACCCCTATACTAAATACGAAGACCATGTATTGAAAAGGGGGGACCCTTACCATAATATCGAGCAATACCCCTATACTAAATACGAAGACCATATATTGAAAAGGGGGGACCCTTACCACAATATCGAGCAATACCCCTATACTAAATACGAAGACCATATATTGAAAAGGGGGGACCCTTACCACAATATCGAGCAATACCCCTATACTAAATACGAAGACCATATATTGAAAAGGGGGGACCCTTACCATAATATCGAGCAATACCCCTATACTAAATACGAAGACCATATATTGAAAAGGGGGGACCCTTACCATAATATCGAGCAATACCCCTATACTAAATACGAAGACTATATATTGAAAAGGGGGGACCCTTACCATAATATCGAGGAATACCCCTATACTAAATACGAAGACCATATATTGAAAAGGGGGGACCCTTACCATAATATCGAGCAATACCCCTATACTAAATACGAAGACCATATATTGAAAAGGGGGGACCCTTACCATAATATCGAGCAATACCCCTATACTAAATACGAAGACTATATATTGAAAAGGGGGGACCCTTACCATAATATCGAGCAATACCCCTATACTAAATACGAAGACCATATATTGAAAAGGGGGGACCCTTACCACAATATCGAGCAATACCCCTATACTAAATACGAAGACCATATATTGAAAAGGGGGGACCCTTACCACAATATCGAGCAATACCCCTATACTAAATACGAAGACCATATATTGAAAAGGGGGGACCCTTACCATAATATCGAGCAATACCCCTATACTAAATACGAAGACCATATATTGAAAAGGGGGGACCCTTACCATAATATCGAGCAATACCCCTATACTAAATACGAAGACCATGTTTAGAAAAGGGGGGACCCTTACCATAATATCGAGCAATACCCCTATACTAAATACGAAGACCATATATTGAAAAGGGGGGACCCTTACCATAATATCGAGCAATACCCCTATACTAAATACGAAGACCATATATTGAAAAGGGGGGACCCTTACCATAATATCGAGCAATACCCCTATACTAAATACGAAGACCATGTATTGAAAAGGGGGGGACCCTTACCATAATATCGAGCAATACCCCTATACTAAATACGAAGACCATATATTGAAAAGGGGGGACCCTTACCATAATATCGAGCAATACCCCTATACTAAATACGAAGACCATATATTGAAAAGGGGGGACCCTTACCATAATATCGAGCAATACCCCTATACTAAATACGAAGACCATATATTGAAAAGGGGGGACCCTTACCATAATATCGAGCAATACCCCTATACTAAATACGAAGACCATATATTGAAAAGGGGGGACCCTTACCATAATATCGAGCAATACCCCTATACTAAATACGAAGACCATATATTGAAAAGGGGGGACCCTTACCATAATATCGAGCAATACCCCTATACTAAATACGAAGACCATATATTGAAAAGGGGGGACCCTTACCATAATATCGAGCAATACCCCTATACTAAATACGAAGACCATATATTGAAAAGGGGGGACCCTTACCATAATATCGAGCAATACCCCTATACTAAATACGAAGACCATATATTGAAAAGGGGGGACCCTTACCATAATATCGAGCAATACCCCTATACTAAATACGAAGACCATATATTGAAAAGGGGGGACCCTTACCATAATATCGAGCAATACCCCTATACTAAATACGAAGACCATATATTGAAAAGGGGGGACCCTTACCATAATATCGAGCAATACCCCTATACTAAATACGAAGACCATATATTGAAAAGGGGGGATCCATCCTAATATTTATATGGATTTTTTCAACAATTTCTTCAAATTACAATAGTTTTAATATATTTGAAAAGAGCACTATCGATACTTTAGTTAAGTTTTTTCGAATTTCGCTTATTTTTGCGATAAAATCAATATTTGCGGAGATACAGCCACTTTTCTAAAAAAGATTAATAGGGAAGTAATATATTTATTATAAAAATGAATACTGATAGACTTGGATCCATCCTAATATTTATATGGATTTTTTCAAAAATTTCTTCAAATTACAATAGTTTTAATATATTTGAAAAGAGCACTATCGATACTTTAGTTAAGTTTTTTCGAATTTCGCTTATTTTTGCGATAAAATCAATATTTGCGGAGATACAGCCACTTTTCTAAAAAAGTTTAATAGGGAAGTAATATATTTATTATAAAAATGAATACTGATAGACTTGGATCCATCCTAATATTCATATGGATTTTTTCAAAAATTTCTTCAAATTACAATAGTTTTAATATATTTGAAAAGAGCACTATCGATACTTTAGTTAAGTTTTTTCGAATTTCGCTTATTTTTGCGATAAAATCAATATTTGCGGAGATACAGCCACTTTTCTAAAAAAGATTAATAGGGAAGTAATATATTTATTATAAAAATGAATACTGATAGACTTGGATCCATCCTAATATTTATATGGATTTTTTCAAAAATTTCTTCAAATTACAATAGTTTTAATATATTTGAAAAGAGCACTATCGATACTTTAGTTAAGTTTTTTCGAATTTCGCTTATTTTTGCGATAAAATCAATATTTGCGGAGATACAGCCACTTTTCTAAAAAAGTTTAATAGGGAAGTAATATATTTATTATAAAAATGAATACTGATAGACTTGGATCCATCCTAATATTCATATGGATTTTTTCAAAAATTTCTTCAAATTACAATAGTTTTAATATATTTGAAAAGAGCACTATCGATACTTTAGTTAAGTTTTTTCGAATTTCGCTTATTTTTGCGATAAAATCAATATTTGCGGAGATACAGCCACTTTTCTAAAAAAGTTTAATAGGGAACTAATATATTTATTATAAAAATGAATACTGACAGACTTGGATCCATCCTAATATTCATATGGATTTTTTCAAAAATTTCTTCAAATTACAATAGTTTTAATATATCTGAAAAGAGCACTATCGATACTTTAGTTAAGTTTTTTCGAATTTCGCTTATTTTTGCGATAAAATCAATATTTGCGGAGATACAGCCACTTTTCTAAAAAAGTTTAATAGGGAACTAATATATTTATTATAAAAATGAATACTGATAGACTTGGATCCATCCTAATATTCATATGGATTTTTTCAAAAATTTCTTCAAATTACAATAGTTTTAATATATTTGAAAAGAGCACTATCGATACTTTAGTTAAGTTTTTTCGAATTTCGCTTATTTTTGCGATAAAATCAATATTTGCGATAAAATCAATATTTGCGGAGATACAGCCACTTTTCTAAAAAAGTTTAATAGGGAAGTAATATATTTATTATAAAAATGAATACTGATAGACTTGGATCCATCCTAATATTTATATGGATTTTTTCAAAAATTTCTTCAAATTACAATAGTTTTAATATATTTGAAAAGAGCACTATCGATACTTTAGTTAAGTTTTTTCGAATTTCGCTTATTTTTGCGATAAAATCAATATTTGCGGAGATACAGCCACTTTTCTAAAAAAGTTTAATAGGGAAGTAATATTTTTATTATAAAAATGAATACTGATAGACTTAGATCCATCCTAATTTTTATATGGATTTTTTAAAAGGGGCGACCCTTACCATAATATCGAGCAATACCCCTATACTAAATACGAAGACCATATATTGAAAAGGGGGGACCCTTACCATAATATCGAGCAATACCCCTATACTAAATACGAAGACCATATATTGAAAAGGGGGGACCCTTACCATAATATCGAGCAATACCCCTATACTAAATACGAAGACCATATATTGAAAAGGGGGGACCCTTACCATAATATCGAGCAATACCCCTATACTAAATACGAAGACTATATATTGAAAAGGGGGGACCCTTACCATAATATCGAGGAATACCCCTATACTAAATACGAAGACCATGTTTAGAAAAGGGGGGACCCTTACCATAATATCGAGCAATACCCCTATACTAAATACGAAGACCATATATTGAAAAGGGGGGACCCTTACCATAATATCGAGCAATACCCCTATACTAAATACGAAGACCATATATTGAAAAGGGGGGATCCATCCTAATATTTATATGGATTTTTTCAACAATTTCTTCAAATTACAATAGTTTTAATATATTTGAAAAGAGCACTATCGATACTTTAGTTAAGTTTTTCCGAATTTCGCTTATTTTTGCGATAAAATCAATATTTGCGGAGATACAGCCACTTTTCTAAAAAAGTTTAATAGGGAACTAATATATTTATTATAAAAATGAATACTGATAGACTTGGATCTATCCTAATATTCATATGGATTTTTTCAAAAATTTCTTCAAATTACAATAGTTTTAATATATTTGAAAAGAGCACTATCGATACTTTAGTTAAGTTTTTTCGAATTTCGCTTATTTTTGCGATAAAATCAATATTTGCGGAGATACCTTTTCTAAAGCCACTTTTCTAAAAAAGTTTAATAGGGAAGTAATATTTTTATTATAAAAATGAATACTGATAGACTTAGATCCATCCTAATTTTTATATGGATTTTTTAAAAGGGGCGACCCTTACCATAATATCGAGCAATACCCCTATACTAAATACGAAGACCATATATTGAAAAGGGGGGACCCTTACCATAATATCGAGGAATACCCCTATACTAAATACGAAGACAATGTTTAGAAAAGGGGGGACCCTTACCATAATATCGAGCAATACCCCTATACTAAATACGAAGACCATATATTGAAAAGGGGGGACCCTTACCATAATATCGAGCAATACCCCTATACTAAATACGAAGACCATATATTGAAAAGGGGGGACCCTTACCATAATATCGAGCAATACCCCTATACTAAATACGAAGACCATGTATTGAAAAGGGGGGGACCCTTACCATAATATCGAGCAATACCCCTATACTAAATACGAAGACCATATATTGAAAAGGGGGGACCCTTACCATAATATCGAGCAATACCCCTATACTAAATACGAAGACCATATATTGAAAAGGGGGGACCCTTACCATAATATCGAGCAATACCCCTATACTAAATACGAAGACCATGTATTGAAAAGGGGGGACCCTTACCATAATATCGAGCAATACCCCTATACTAAATACGAAGACCATATATTGAAAAGGGGGGACCCTTACCATAATATCGAGCAATACCCCTATACTAAATACGAAGACCATGTATTGAAAAGGGGGGACCCTTACCATAATAACGAGCAATACCCCTATACTAAATACGAAGACCATATATTGAAAAGGGGGGACCCTTACCATAATATCGAGCAATACCCCTATACTAAATACGAAGACCATATATTGAAAAGGGGGGACCCTTACCATAATAACGAGCAATACCCCTATACTAAATACGAAGACCATATATTGAAAAGGGGGGACCCTTACCATAATATCGAGCAATACCCCTATACTAAATACGAAGACCATATATTGAAAAGGGGGGACCCTTACCATAATATCGAGCAATACCCCTATACTAAATACGAAGACCATATATTGAAAAGGGGGGACCCTTACCATAATAACGAGCAATACCCCTATACTAAATACGAAGACCATATATTGAAAAGGGGGGACCCTTACCATAATAACGAGCAATACCCCTATACTAAATACGAAGACCATATATTGAAAAGGGGGGACCCTTACCATAATAACGAGCAATACCCCTATACTAAATACGAAGACCATATATTGAAAAGGGGGGACCCTTACCATAATATCGAGCAATACCCCTATACTAAATACGAAGACCATATATTGAAAAGGGGGGACCCTTACCATAATATCGAGCAATACCCCTATACTAAATACGAAGACCATATATTGAAAAGGGGGGACCCTTACCATAATAACGAGCAATACCCCTATACTAAATACGAAGACCATATATTGAAAAGGGGGGACCCTTACCATAATAACGAGCAATACCCCTATACTAAATACGAAGACCATATATTGAAAAGGGGGGACCCTTACCATAATATCGAGCAATACCCCTATACTAAATACGAAGACCATATATTGAAAAGGGGGGACCCTTACCATAATATCGAGCAATACCCCTATACTAAATACGAAGACCATATATTGAAAAGGGGGGACCCTTACCATAATAACGAGCAATACCCCTATACTAAATACGAAGACCATATATTGAAAAGGGGGGACCCTTACCATAATAACGAGCAATACCCCTATACTAAATACGAAGACCATATATTGAAAAGGGGGGACCCTTACCATAATATCGAGCAATACCCCTATACTAAATACGAAGACCATGTATTGAAAAGGGGGGACCCTTACCATAATAACGAGCAATACCCCTATACTAAATACGAAGACCATATATTGAAAAGGGGGGACCCTTACCATAATATCGAGCAATACCCCTATACTAAATACGAAGACCATATATTGAAAAGGGGGGACCCTTACCATAATATCGAGCAATACCCCTATACTAAATACGAAGACCATATATTGAAAAGGGGGGACCCTTACCATAATATCGAGCAATACCCCTATACTAAATACGAAGACCATATATTGAAAAGGGGGGACCCTTACCATAATATCGAGCAATACCCCTATACTAAATACGAAGACCATATATTGAAAAGGGGGGACCCTTACCATAATATCGAGCAATACCCCTATACTAAATACGAAGACCATGTATTGAAAAGGGGGGACCCTTACCATAATATCGAGCAATACCCCTATACTAAATACGAAGACCATATATTGAAAAGGGGGGACCCTTACCATAATATCGAGCAATACCCCTATACTAAATACGAAGACCATATATTGAAAAGGGGGGACCCTTACCATAATATCGAGCAATACCCCTATACTAAATACGAAGACCATATATTGAAAAGGGGGGACCCTTACCATAATATCGAGCAATACCCCTATAGTAAATACGAAGACCATATATTGAAAAGGGGGGACCCTTACCATAATATCGAGCAATACCCCTATACTAAATACGAAGACCATATATTGAAAAGGGGGGACCCTTACCATAATATCGAGCACTACCCTTATACTAAATACGAAGACCATATATTGAAAAGGGGGGATCCATCCTAATATTTATATGGATTTTTTCAACAATTTCTTCAAATTACAATAGTTTTAATATATTTGAAAAGAGCACTATCGATACTTTAGTTAAGTTTTTTCGAATTTCGCTTATTTTTGCGATAAAATCAATATTTGCGGAGATACAGCCACTTTTCTAAAAAAGTTTAATAGGGAACTAATATATTTATTATAAAAATGAATACTGATAGACTTGGATCTATCCTAATATTCATATGGATTTTTTCAAAAATTTCTTCAAATTACAATAGTTTTAATATATTTGAAAAGAGCACTATCGATACTTTAGTTAAGTTTTTTCGAATTTCGCTTATTTTTGCGATAAAATCAATATTTGCGGAGATACAGCCACTTTTCTAAAAAAGTTTAATAGGGAAGTAATATATTTATTATAAAAATGAATACTGATAGACTTGGATCCATCCTAATATTCATATGGATTTTTTCAAAAATTTCTTCAAATTACAATAGTTTTAATATATTTGAAAAGAGCACTATCGATACTTTAGTTAAGTTTTTTCGAATTTCGCTTATTTTTGCGATAAAATCAATATTTGCGGAGATACAGCCACTTTTCTAAAAAAGTTTAATAGGGAACTAATATATTTATTATAAAAATGAATACTGATAGACTTGGATCCATCCTAATATTCATATGGATTTTTTCAAAAATTTCTTCAAATTACAATAGTTTTAATATATTTGAAAAGAGCACTATCGATACTTTAGTTAAGTTTTTTCGAATTTCGCTTATTTTTGCGATAAAATCAATATTTGCGGAGATACAGCCACTTTTCTAAAAAAGTTTAATAGGGAAGTAATATATTTATTATAAAAATGAATACTGATAGACTTGGATCCATCCTAATATTTATATGGAGTTTTTCAAAAATTTCTTCAAATTACAATAGTTTTAATATATTTGAAAAGAGCACTATCGATACTTTAGTTAAGATTTTTCGAATTTCGCTTATTTTTGCGATAAAATCAATATTTGCGGAGATACAGCCACTTTTCTAAAAAAGTTTAATAGGGAACTAATATATTTATTATAAAAATGAATACTGATAGACTTGGATCCATCCTAATATTCATATGGATTTTTTCAAAAATTTCTTCAAATTACAATAGTTTTAATATATTTGAAAAGAGCACTATCGATACTTTAGTTAAGTTTTTTCGAATTTCGCTTATTTTTGCGATAAAATCAATATTTGCGGAGATACAGCCACTTTTCTAAAAAAGTTTAATAGGGAACTAATATATTTATTATAAAAATGAATACTGATAGACTTGGATCCATCCTAATATTTATATGGATTTTTTCAAAAATTTCTTCAAATTACAATAGTTTTAATATATTTGAAAAGAGCACTATCGATACTTTAGTTAAGTTTTTTCGAATTTCGCTTATTTTTGCGATAAAATCAATATTTGCGGAGATACAGCCACTTTTCTAAAAAAGTTTAATAGGGAACTAATATATTTATTATAAAAATGAATACTGATAGACTTGGATCCATCCTAATATTCATATGGATTTTTTCAAAAATTTCTTCAAATTACAATAGTTTTAATATATTTGAAAAGAGCACTATCGATACTTTAGTTAAGTTTTTTCGAATTTCGCTTATTTTTGCGATAAAATCAATATTTGCGGAGATACAGCCACTTTTCTAAAAAAGTTTAATAGGGAAGTAATATATTTATTATAAAAATGAATACTGATAGACTTGGATCCATCCTAATATTTATATGGAGTTTTTCAAAAATTTCTTCAAATTACAATAGTTTTAATATATTTGAAAAGAGCACTATCGATACTTTAGTTAAGTTTTTTCGAATTTCGCTTATTTTTGCGATAAAATCAATATTTGCGGAGATACAGCCACTTTTCTAAAAAAGTTTAATAGGGAACTAATATATTTATTATAAAAATGAATACTGATAGACTTGGATCCATCCTAATATTCATATGGATTTTTTCAAAAATTTCTTCAAATTACAATAGTTTTAATATATTTGAAAAGAGCACTATCGATACTTTAGTTAAGTTTTTTCGAATTTCGCTTATTTTTGCGATAAAATCAATATTTGCGGAGATACAGCCACTTTTCTAAAAAAGTTTAATAGGGAACTAATATATTTATTATAAAAATGAATACTGATAGACTTGGATCCATCCCAATTTTTATATGGATTTTTTAAAAGGGGCGACCCTTACCATAATATCGAGCAATACCCCTATACTAAATACGAAGACCATATATTGAAAAGGGGGGACCCTTACCATAATATCGAGCAATACCCCTATACTAAATACGAAGACCATGTATTGAAAAGGGGGGACCCTTACCATAATATCGAGCAATACCCCTATACTAAATACGAAGACCATGTATTGAAAAGGGGGGACCCTTACCATAATATCGAGCAATACCCCTATACTAAATACGAAGACCATATATTGAAAACGGGGGACCCTTACCACAATATCGAGCAATACCCCTATACTAAATACGAAGACCATATATTGAAAAGGGGGGACCCTTACCACAATATCGAGCAATACCCCTATACTAAATACGAAGACCATATATTGAAAAGGGGGGACCCTTACCATAATATCGAGCAATACCCCTATACTAAATACGAAGACCATATATTGAAAAGGGGGGACCCTTACCATAATATCGAGCAATACCCCTATACTAAATACGAAGACTATATATTGAAAAGGGGGGACCCTTACCATAATATCGAGGAATACCCCTATACTAAATACGAAGACCATGTTTAGAAAAGGGGGGACCCTTACCATAATATCGAGCAATACCCCTATACTAAATACGAAGACCATATATTGAAAAGGGGGGACCCTTACCATAATATCGAGCAATACCCCTATACTAAATACGAAGACCATATATTGAAAAGGGGGGACCCTTACCATAATATCGAGCAATACCCCTATACTAAATACGAAGACCATGTATTGAAAAGGGGGGGACCCTTACCATAATATCGAGCAATACCCCTATACTAAATACGAAGACCATATATTGAAAAGGGGGGACCCTTACCATAATATCGAGCAATACCCCTATACTAAATACGAAGACCATATATTGAAAAGGGGGGACCCTTACCATAATATCGAGCAATACCCCTATACTAAATACGAAGACCATATATTGAAAAGGGGGGACCCTTACCATAATATCGAGCAATACCCCTATACTAAATACGAAGACCATATATTGAAAAGGGGGGACCCTTACCATAATATCGAGCAATACCCCTATACTAAATACGAAGACCATATATTGAAAAGGGGGGACCCTTACCATAATATCGAGCAATACCCCTATACTAAATACGAAGACCATATATTGAAAAGGGGGGACCCTTACCATAATATCGAGCAATACCCCTATACTAAATACGAAGACCATATATTGAAAAGGGGGGATCCATCCTAATATTTATATGGATTTTTTCAACAATTTCTTCAAATTACAATAGTTTTAATATATTTGAAAAGAGCACTATCGATACTTTAGTTAAGTTTTTTCGAATTTCGCTTATTTTTGCGATAAAATCAATATTTGCGGAGATACAGCCACTTTTCTAAAAAAGATTAATAGGGAAGTAATATATTTATTATAAAAATGAATACTGATAGACTTGGATCCATCCTAATATTTATATGGATTTTTTCAAAAATTTCTTCAAATTACAATAGTTTTAATATATTTGAAAAGAGCACTATCGATACTTTAGTTAAGTTTTTTCGAATTTCGCTTATTTTTGCGATAAAATCAATATTTGCGGAGATACAGCCACTTTTCTAAAAAAGTTTAATAGGGAAGTAATATATTTATTATAAAAATGAATACTGATAGACTTGGATCCATCCTAATATTCATATGGATTTTTTCAAAAATTTCTTCAAATTACAATAGTTTTAATATATTTGAAAAGAGCACTATCGATACTTTAGTTAAGTTTTTTCGAATTTCGCTTATTTTTGCGATAAAATCAATATTTGCGGAGATACAGCCACTTTTCTAAAAAAGATTAATAGGGAAGTAATATATTTATTATAAAAATGAATACTGATAGACTTGGATCCATCCTAATATTTATATGGATTTTTTCAAAAATTTCTTCAAATTACAATAGTTTTAATATATTTGAAAAGAGCACTATCGATACTTTAGTTAAGTTTTTTCGAATTTCGCTTATTTTTGCGATAAAATCAATATTTGCGGAGATACAGCCACTTTTCTAAAAAAGTTTAATAGGGAAGTAATATATTTATTATAAAAATGAATACTGATAGACTTGGATCCATCCTAATATTCATATGGATTTTTTCAAAAATTTCTTCAAATTACAATAGTTTTAATATATTTGAAAAGAGCACTATCGATACTTTAGTTAAGTTTTTTCGAATTTCGCTTATTTTTGCGATAAAATCAATATTTGCGGAGATACAGCCACTTTTCTAAAAAAGTTTAATAGGGAAGTAATATATTTATTATAAAAATGAATACTGATAGACTTGGATCCATCCTAATATTCATATGGATTTTTTCAAAAATTTCTTCAAATTACAATAGTTTTAATATATTTGAAAAGAGCACTATCGATACTTTAGTTAAGTTTTTTCGAATTTCGCTTATTTTTGCGATAAAATCAATATTTGCGGAGATACAGCCACTTTTCTAAAAAAGTTTAATAGGGAACTAATATATTTATTATAAAAATGAATACTGACAGACTTGGATCCATCCTAATATTCATATGGATTTTTTCAAAAATTTCTTCAAATTACAATAGTTTTAATATATTTGAAAAGAGCACTATCGATACTTTAGTTAAGTTTTTTCGAATTTCGCTTATTTTTGCGATAAAATCAATATTTGCGGAGATACAGCCACTTTTCTAAAAAAGTTTAATAGGGAACTAATATATTTATTATAAAAATGAATACTGATAGACTTGGATCCATCCTAATATTCATATGGATTTTTTCAAAAATTTCTTCAAATTACAATAGTTTTAATATATTTGAAAAGAGCACTATCGATACTTTAGTTAAGTTTTTTCGAATTTCGCTTATTTTTGCGATAAAATCAATATTTGCGGAGATACAGCCACTTTTCTAAAAAAGTTTAATAGGGAAGTAATATATTTATTATAAAAATGAATACTGATAGACTTGGATCCATCCTAATATTCATATGGATTTTTTCAAAAATTTCTTCAAATTACAATAGTTTTAATATATTTGAAAAGAGCACTATCGATACTTTAGTTAAGTTTTTTCGAATTTCGCTTATTTTTGCGATAAAATCAATATTTGCGGAGATACAGCCACTTTTCTAAAAAAGTTTAATAGGGAAGTAATATATTTATTATAAAAATGAATACTGATAGACTTGGATCCATCCTAATATTCATATGGATTTTTTCAAAAATTTCTTCAAATTACAATAGTTTTAATATATTTGAAAAGAGCACTATCGATACTTTAGTTAAGTTTTTTCGAATTTCGCTTATTTTTGCGATAAAATCAATATTTGCGGAGATACAGCCACTTTTCTAAAAAAGTTTAATAGGGAACTAATATATTTATTATAAAAATGAATACTGATAGACTTGGATCCATCCTAATATTTATATGGATTTTTTCAAAAATTTCTTCAAATTACAATAGTTTTAATATATTTGAAAAGAGCACTATCGATACTTTATTTAAGTTTTTTCGAATTTCGCTTATTTTTGCGATAAAATCAATATTTGCGGAGATACAGCCACTTTTCTAAAAAAGTTTAATAGGGAAGTAATATATTTATTATAAAAATGAATACTGATAGACTTGGATCCATCCTAATATTTATATGGAGTTTTTCAAAAATTTCTTCAAATTACAATAGTTTTAATATATTTGAAAAGAGCACTATCGATACTTTAGTTAAGTTTTTTCGAATTTCGCTTATTTTTGCGATAAAATCAATATTTGCGGAGCTACAGCCACTTTTCTAAAAAAGTTTAATAGGGAACTAATATATTTATTATAAAAATGAATACTGATAGACTTGGATCCATCCTAATATTTATATGGATTTTTTCAAAAATTTCTTCAAATTACAATAGTTTTAATATATTTGAAAAGAGCACTATCGATACTTTAGTTAAGTTTTTTCGAATTTCGCTTATTTTTGCGATAAAATCAATATTTGCGGAGATACAGCCACTTTTCTAAAAAAGTTTAATAGGGAAGTAATATTTTTATTATAAAAATGAATACTGATAGACTTGGATCCATCCTAATATTCATATGGATTTTTTCAAAAATTTCTTCAAATTACAATAGTTTTAATATATTTGAAAAGAGCACTATCGATACTTTAGTTAAGTTTTTTCGAATTTCGCTTATTTTTGCGATAAAATCAATATTTGCGGAGCTACAGCCACTTTTCTAAAAAAGTTTAATAGGGAAGTAATATTTTTATTATAAAAATGAATACTGATAGACTTGGATCCATCCTAATTTTTATATGGATTTTTTAAAAGGGGCGACCCTTACCATAATATCGAGCAATACCCCTATACTAAATACGAAGACCATATATTGAAAAGGGGCGACCCTTACCATAATATCGAGCAATACCCCTATACTAAATACGAAGACCATGTATTGAAAAGGGGGGACCCTTACCATAATATCGAGCAATACCCCTATAGTAAATACGAAGACCATATATTGAAAAGGGGGGACCCTTACCATAATATCGAGCAATACCCCTATACTAAATACGAAGACCATATATTGAAAAGGGGGGACCCTTACCTTAATATCGAGCAATACCCCTATACTAAATACGAAGACCATATATTGAAAAGGGGGGACCCTTACCATAATATCGAGCAATACCCCTATACTAAATACGAAGACCATGTATTGAAAAGGGGGGACCCTTACCATAATATCGAGCAATACCCCTATAGTAAATACGAAGACCATATATTGAAAAGGGGGGACCCTTACCATAATATCGAGCAATACCCCTATACTAAATACGAAGACCATATATTGAAAAGGGGGGACCCTTACCATAATATCGAGCACTACCCTTATACTAAATACGAAGACCATATATTGAAAAGGGGGGATCCATCCTAATATTTATATGGATTTTTTCAACAATTTCTTCAAATTACAATAGTTTTAATATATTTGAAAAGAGCACTATCGATACTTTAGTTAAGTTTTTTCGAATTTCGCTTATTTTTGCGATAAAATCAATATTTGCGGAGATACAGCCACTTTTCTAAAAAAGTTTAATAGGGAACTAATATATTTATTATAAAAATGAATACTGATAGACTTGGATCTATCCTAATATTCATATGGATTTTTTCAAAAATTTCTTCAAATTACAATAGTTTTAATATATTTGAAAAGAGCACTATCGATACTTTAGTTAAGTTTTTTCGAATTTCGCTTATTTTTGCGATAAAATCAATATTTGCGGAGATACAGCCACTTTTCTAAAAAAGTTTAATAGGGAAGTAATATATTTATTATAAAAATGAATACTGATAGACTTGGATCCATCCTAATATTCATATGGATTTTTTCAAAAATTTCTTCAAATTACAATAGTTTTAATATATTTGAAAAGAGCACTATCGATACTTTAGTTAAGTTTTTTCGAATTTCGCTTATTTTTGCGATAAAATCAATATTTGCGGAGCTACAGCCACTTTTCTAAAAAAGTTTAATAGGGAACTAATATATTTATTATAAAAATGAATACTGATAGACTTGGATCCATCCTAATATTTATATGGATTTTTTCAAAAATTTCTTCAAATTACAATAGTTTTAATATATTTGAAAAGAGCACTATCGATACTTTAGTTAAGTTTTTTCGAATTTCGCTTATTTTTGCGATAAAATCAATATTTGCGGAGATACAGCCACTTTTCTAAAAAAGTTTAATAGGGAAGTAATATTTTTATTATAAAAATGAATACTGATAGACTTGGATCCATCCTAATATTCCTATGGATTTTTTCAAAAATTTCTTCAAATTACAATAGTTTTAATATATTTGAAAAGAGCACTATCGATACTTTAGTTAAGTTTTTTCGAATTTCGCTTATTTTTGCGATAAAATCAATATTTGCGGAGATACAGCCACTTTTCTAAAAAAGTTTAATAGGGAAGTAATATATTTATTATAAAAATGAATACTGATAGACTTGGATCCATCTTAATATTCATATGGATTTTTTCAAAAATTTCTTCAAATTACAATAGTTTTAATATATTTGAAAAGAGCACTATCGATACTTTAGTTAAGTTTTTTCGAATTTCGCTTATTTTTGCGATAAAATCAATATTTGCGGAGATACAGCCACTTTTCTAAAAAAGTTTAATAGGGAAGTAATATTTTTATTATAAAAATGAATACTGATAGACTTGGATCCATCCTAATATTCATATGGATTTTTTCAAAAATTTCTTCAAATTACAATAGTTTTAATATATTTGAAAAGAGCACTATCGATACTTTAGTTAAGTTTTTTCGAATTTCGCTTATTTTGCGATAAAATCAATATTTGCGGAGATACAGGCACTTTTCTAAAAAAGTTTAATAGGGAAGTAATATTTTTATTATAAAAATGAATACTGATAGACTTAGATCCATCCTAATTTTTATATGGATTTTTTAAAAGGGGCGACCCTTACCATAATATCGAGTAATACCCCTATACTAAATACGAAGACCATGTTTAGAAAAGGGGGGACCCTTACCATAATATCGAGCAATACCCCTATACTAAATACGAAGACCATATATTGAAAAGGGGGGACCCTTACCATAATATCGAGCAATACCCCTATACTAAATACGAAGACCATATATTGAAAAGGGGGGACCCTTACCATAATATCGAGGAATACCCCTATACTAAATACGAAGACCATGTTTAGAAAAGGGGGGACCCTTACCATAATATCGAGCAATACCCCTATACTAAATACGAAGACCATATATTGAAAAGGGGGGACCCTTACCATAATATCGAGCAATACCCCTATACTAAATACGAAGACCATATATTGAAAAGGGGGGACCCTTACCATAATATCGAGCAATACCCCTATACTAAATACGAAGACCATGTATTGAAAAGGGGGGACCCTTACCATAATATCGAGCAATACCCCTATACTAAATACGAAGACCATATATTGAAAAGGGGGGACCCTTACCATAATATCGAGCAATACCCCTATACTAAATACGAAGACCATATATTGAAAAGGGGGGACCCTTACCATAATATCGAGCAATACCCCTATACTAAATACGAAGACCATATATTGAAAAGGGGGGACCCTTACCATAATATCGAGCAATACCCCTATACTAAATACGAAGACCATGTATTGAAAAGGGGGGACCCTTACCATAATATCGAGCAATACCCCTATACTAAATACGAAGACCATATATTGAAAAGGGGGGACCCTTACCATAATATCGAGCAATACCCCTATACTAAATACGAAGACCATATATTGAAAAGGGGGGACCCTTACCATAATATCGAGCAATACCCCTATACTAAATACGAAGACCATATATTGAAAAGGGGGGACCCTTACCATAATATCGAGCAATACCCCTATACTAAATACGAAGACCATATATTGAAAAGGGGGGACCCTTACCATAATATCGAGAAATACCCCTATACTAAATACGAAGACCATGTATTGAAAAGGGGGGACCCTTACCATAATATCGAGCAATACCCCTATACTAAATACGAAGACCATATATTGAAAAGGGGGGACCCTTACCATAATATCGAGAAATACCCCTATACTAAATACGAAGACCATATATTGAAAAGGGGGGACCCTTACCATAATATCGAGCAATACCCCTATACTAAATACAAAGACCATGTATTGAAAAGGGGGGACCCTTATCATAATATCGAGCAATACCCCTATACTAAATACGAAGACCATATATTGAAAAGGGGGGACCCTTACCATAATATCGAGCAATACCCCTATACTAAATACGAAGACCATATATTGAAAAGGGGGGACCCTTACCATAATATCGAGCAATACCCCTATACTAAATACGAAGACCATATATTGAAAAGGGGGGACCCTTACCATAATATCGAGCAATACCCCTATACTAAATACGAAGACCATGTATTGAAAAGGGGGGACCCTTACCATAATATCGAGCAATACCCCTATACTAAATACGAAGACCATATATTGAAAAGGGGGGACCCTTACCATAATATCGAGCAATACCCCTATACTAAATACGAAGACCATATATTGAAAAGGGGGACCCTTACCATAATATCGAGCAATACCCCTATACTAAATACGAAGACCATATATTGAAAAGGGGGGATCCATCCTAATATTTATATGGATTTTTTCAACAATTTCTTCAAATTACAATAGTTTTAATATATTTGAAAAGAGCACTATCGATACTTTAGTTAAGTTTTTCCGAATTTCGCTTATTTTTGCGATAAAATCAATATTTGCGGAGATACAGCCACTTTTCTAAAAAAGTTTAATAGGGAACTAATATATTTATTATAAAAATGAATACTGATAGACTTGGATCTATCCTAATATTCATATGGATTTTTTCAAAAATTTCTTCAAATTACAATAGTTTTAGTATATTTGAAAAGAGCACTATCGATACTTTAGTTAAGTTTTTTCGAATTTCGCTTATTTTTGCGATAAAATCAATATTTGCGGAGATACAGCCACTTTTCTAAAAAAGTTTAATAGGGAAGTAATATATTTATTATAAAAATGAATACTGATAGACTTGGATCCATCCTAATATTTATATGGATTTTTTCAAAAATTTCTTCAAATTACAATAGTTTTAATATATTTGAAAAGAGCACTATCGATAATTTAGTTAAGTTTTTTCGAATTTCGCTTATTTTTGCGATAAAATCAATATTTGCGGAGATACAGCCACTTTTCTAAAAAAGTTTAATAGGGAAGTAATATTTTTATTATAAAAATGAATACTGATAGACTTGGATCCATCCTAATTTTTATATGGATTTTTTAAAAGGGGCGACCCTTACCATAATATCGAGCAATACCCCTATACTAAATACGAAGACCATATATTGAAAAGGGGGGACCCTTACCATAATATCGAGCAATACCCCTATACTAAATACGAAGACCATGTATTGAAAAGGGGGACCCTTACCATAATATCGAGCAATACCCCTATACTAAATACGAAGACCTTGTATTGAAAAGGGGGGACCCTTACCATAATATCGAGCAATACCCCTATACTAAATACGAAGACCATATATTGAAAAGGGGGGACCCTTACCATAATATCGAGCAATACCCCTATACTAAATACGAAGACCATATATTGAAAAGGGGGGACCCTTACCATAATATCGAGCAATACCCCTATACTAAATACGAAGACCATGTATTGAAAAGGGGGGACCCTTACCATAATATCGAGCAATACCCCTATACTAAATACGAAGACCATATATTGAAAAGGGGGACCCTTACCATAATATCGAGCAATACCCCTATACTAAATACGAAGACCATATATTGAAAAGGGGGGACCCTTACCATAATATCGAGCAATACCCCTATACTAAATACGAAGACCATATATTGAAAAGGGGGGACCCTTACCATAATATCGAGCAATACCCCTATACTAAATACGAAGACCATGTATTGAAAAGGGGGGACCCTTACCATAATATCGAGCAATACCCCTATACTAAATACGAAGACCATATATTGAAAAGGGGGGACCCTTACCATAATATCGAGCAATACCCCTATACTAAATACGAAGACCATATATTGAAAAGGGGGGACCCTTACCATAATATCGAGCAATACCCCTATACTAAATACGAAGACCATATATTGAAAAGGGGGGACCCTTACCATAATATCGAGCAATACCCCTATACTAAATACGAAGACCATGTATTGAAAAGGGGGGACCCTTACCATAATATCGAGCAATACCCCTATACTAAATACGAAGACCATATATTGAAAAGGGGGGACCCTTACCATAATATCGAGCAATACCCCTATACTAAATACGAAGACCATATATTGAAAAGGGGGGACCCTTACCATAATATCGAGCAATACCCCTATACTAAATACGAAGACCATGTATTGAAAAGGGGGGACCCTTACCATAATATCGAGCAATACCCCTATACTAAATACGAAGACCATGTATTGAAAAGGGGGGATCCTTACCATAATATCGAGCAATACCCCTATACTAAATACGAAGACCATATATTGAAAAGGGGGGACCCTTACCATAATATCGAGCAATACCCCTATACTAAATACGAAGACCATATATTGAAAAGGGGGGACCCTTACCATATTATCGAGCAATACCCCTATACTAAATACGAAGACCATGTATTGAAAAGGGGGGACCCTTACCATAATATCGAGCAATACCCCTATACTAAATACGAAGACCATGTATTGAAAAGGGGGGACCCTTACCGTAATATCGAGCAATACCCCTATACTAAATACGAAGACCATATATTGAAAAGGGGGGACCCTTACCATAATATCGAGCAATACCCCTATACTAAATACGAAGACCATATATTGAAAAGGGGGGACCCTTACCATAATATCGAGCAATACCCCTATACTAAATACGAAGACCATGTATTGAAAAGGGGGGACCCTTACCATAATATCGAGCAATACCCCTATACTAAATACGAAGACCATATATTGAAAAGGGGGGACCCTTACCATAATATCGAGCAATACCCCTATACTAAATACGAAGACCATATATTGAAAAGGGGGGACCCTTACCATAATATCGAGCAATACCCCTATACTAAATACGAAGACCATATATTGAAAAGGGGGGACCCTTACCATAATATCGAGCAATACCCCTATACTAAATACGAAGACCATATATTGAAGAAGGGGGGACCCTTACCATAATATCGAGCAATACCCCTATACTAAATACGAAGACCATATATTGAAAAGGGGGGACCCTTACCTTAATATCGAGCAATACCCCTATACTAAATACGAAGACCATATATTGAAAAGGGGGGACCCTTACCATAATATCGAGCAATACCCCTATACTAAATACGAAGACCATATATTGAAAAGGGGGGACCCTTACCATAATATCGAGCAATACCCCTATACTAAATACGAAGACCATATATTGAAAAGGGGGGACCCTTACCATAATATCGAGCAATACCCCTATACTAAATACGAAGACCATGTATTGAAAAGGGGGGACCCTTACCATAATATCGAGCAATACCCCTATACTAAATACGAAGACCATATATTGAAAAGGGGGGACCCTTACCATAATATCGAGCAATACCCCTATACTAAATACGAAGACCATATATTGAAAAGGGGGGACCCTTACCATAATATCGAGCAATACCCCTATACTAAATACGAAGACCATATATTGAAAAGGGGGGATCCATCCTAATATTTATATGGATTTTTTCAACAATTTCTTCAAATTACAATAGTTTTAATATATTTGAAAAGAGCACTATCGATACTTTAGTTAAGTTTTTTCGAATTTCGCTTATTTTTGCGATAAAATCAATATTTGCGGAGATACAGCCACTTTTCTAAAAAAGTTTAATAGGGAACTAATATATTTATTATAAAAATGAATACTGATAGACTTGGATCCATCCTAATATTCATATGGATTTTTTCAAAAATTTCTTCAAATTACAATAGTTTTAATATATTTGAAAAGAGCACTATCGATACTTTAGTTAAGTTTTTTCGAATTTCGCTTATTTTTGCGATAAAATCAATATTTGCGGAGATACAGCCACTTTTCTAAAAAAGTTTAATAGGGAACTAATATATTTATTATAAAAATGAATACTGATAGACTTGGATCCATCCTAATATTCATATGGATTTTTTCAAAAATTTCTTCAAATTACAATAGTTTTAATATATTTGAAAAGAGCACTATCGATACTTTAGTTAAGTTTTTTCGAATTTCGCTTATTTTTGCGATAAAATCAATATTTGCGGAGATACAGCCACTTTTCTAAAAAAGTTTAATAGGGAAGTAATATTTTTATTATAAAAATGAATACTGATAGACTTGGATCCATCCTAATATTCATATGGATTTTTTCAAAAATTTCTTCAAATTACAATAGTTTTAATTATATTTGAAAAGAGCACTATCGATACTTTAGTTAAGTTTTTTCGAATTTCGCCTATTTTTGCGATAAAATCAATATTTGCGGAGCTACAGCCACTTTTCTAAAAAAGTTTAATAGGGAAGTAATATTTTTATTATAAAAATGAATACTGATAGACTTGGATCCATCCTAATTTTTATATGGATTTTTTAAAAGGGGCGACCCTTACCATAATATCGAGCAATACCCCTATACTAAATACGAAGACCATATATTGAAAAGGGGCGACCCTTACTATAATATCGAGCAATACCCCTATACTAAATACGAAGACCATATATTGAAAAGGGGGGACCCTTACCATAATATCGAGCAATACCCCTATACTAAATACGAAGACCATATATTGAAAAGGGGGGACCCTTACCATAATATCGAGCAATACCCCTATACTAAATACGAAGACCATATATTGAAAAGGGGGACCCTTACCATAATATCGAGCAATACCCCTATACTAAATACGAAGACCATATATTGAAAAGGGGGGACCCTTACCATAATATCGAGCAATACCCCTATACTAAATACGAAGACCATATATTGAAAAGGGGGGACCCTTACCATAATATCGAGCAATACCCCTATACTAAATACGAAGACCATATATTGAAGAAGGGGGACCCTTACCATAATATCGAGCAATACCCCTATACTAAATACGAAGACCATATATTGAAAAGGGGGGACCCTTACCATAATATCGAGCAATACCCCTATACTAAATACGAAGACCATATATTGAAAAGGGGGGACCCTTACCATAATATCGAGCAATACCCCTATACTAAATACGAAGACCATATATTGAAGAAGGGGGACCCTTACCATAATATCGAGCAATACCCCTATACTAAATACGAAGACCATATATTGAAAAGGGGGGACCCTTACCATAATATCGAGCAATACCCCTATACTAAATACGAAGACCATATATTGAAAAGGGGGGACCCTTACCATAATATCGAGCAATACCCCTATACTAAATACGAAGACCATGTATTGAAAAGGGGGGACCCTTACCATAATATCGAGCAATACCCCTATACTAAATACGAAGACCATATATTGAAAAAGGGGGGATCCATCCTAATATTTATATGGATTTTTTCAACAATTTCTTCAAATTACAATAGTTTTAATATATTTGAAAAGAGCACTATCGATACTTTAGTTAAGTTTTTTCGAATTTCGCTTATTTTTGCGATAAAATCAATATTTGCGGAGATACAGCCACTTTTCTAAAAAAGTTTAATAGGGAACTAATATATTTATTATAAAAATGAATACTGATAGACTTGGATCTATCCTAATATTCATATGGACTTTTTCAAAAATTTCTTCAAATTACAATAGTTTTAATATATTTGAAAAGAGCACTATCGATACTTTAGTTAAGTTTTTTCGAATTTCGCTTATTTTTGCGATAAAATCAATATTTGCGGAGATACAGCCACTTTTCTAAAAAAGTTTAATAGGGAAGTAATATATTTATTATAAAAATGAATACTGATAGACTTGGATCCATCCTAATATTTATATGGATTTTTTCAAAAATTTCTTCAAATTACAATAGTTTTAATATATTTGAAAAGAGCACTATCGATACTTTAGTTAAGTTTTTTCGAATTTCGCTTATTTTTGCGATAAAATCAATATTTGCGGAGATACAGCCACTTTTCTAAAAAAGTTTAATAGGGAAGTAATATTTTTATTATAAAAATGAATACTGATAGACTTGGATCCATCCTAATATTCATATGGATTTTTTCAAAAATTTCTTCAAATTACAATAGTTTTAATATATTTGAAAAGAGCACTATCGATACTTTAGTTAAGTTTTTTCGAATTTCGCTTATTTTGCGATAAAATCAATATTTGCGGAGATACAGCCACTTTTCTAAAAAAGTTTAATAGGGAAGTAATATTTTTATTATAAAAATGAATACTGATAGACTTGGATCCATCCTAATATTCATATGGATTTTTTCAAAAATTTCTTCAAATTACAATAGTTTTAATATATTTGAAAAGAGCACTATCGATACTTTAGTTAAGTTTTTTCGAATTTCGCTTATTTTTGCGATAAAATCAATATTTGCGGAGATACAGCCACTTTTCTAAAAAAGTTTAATAGGGAACTAATATATTTATTATAAAAATGAATACTGATAGACTTGGATCCATCCTAATATTTATATGGATTTTTTCAAAAATTTCTTCAAATTACAATAGTTTTAATATATTTGAAAAGAGCACTATCGATACTTTAGTTAAGTTTTTTCGAATTTCGCTTATTTTTGCGATAAAATCAATATTTGCGGAGATACAGCCACTTTTCTAAAAAAGTTTAATAGGGAAGTAATATTTTTATTATAAAAATGAATACTGATAGACTTGGATCCATCCTAATATTCATATGGATTTTTTCAAAAATTTCTTCAAATTACAATAGTTTTAATATATTTGAAAAGAGCACTATCGATACTTTAGTTAAGTTTTTTCGAATTTCGCTTATTTTTGCGATAAAATCAATATTTGCGGAGATACAGCCACTTTTCTAAAAAAGTTTAATAGGGAAGTAATATTTTTATTATAAAAATGAATACTGATAGACTTGGATCCATCCTAATATTTATATGGATTTTTTCAAAAATTTCTTCAAATTACAATAGTTTTAATATATTTGAAAAGAGCACTATCGATACTTTAGTTAAGTTTTTTCGAATTTCGCTTATTTTTGCGATAAAATCAATATTTGCGGAGATACAGCCACTTTTCTAAAAAAGTTTAATAGGGAAGTAATATTTTTATTATAAAAATGAATACTGATAGACTTGGATCCATCCTAATTTTTATATGGATTTTTTAAAAGGGGCGACCCTTACCATAATATCGAGCAATACCCCTATACTAAACACGAAGACCATATATTGAAAAGGGGGGACCCTTACCATAATATCGAGCAATACCCCTATACTAAATACGAAGACCATATATTGAAAAGGGGGGACCCTTACCATAATATCGAGCAATACCCCTATACTAAATACGAAGACCATATATTGAAAAGGGGGGACCCTTACCATAATATCGAGCAATACCCCTATACTAAATACGAAGACCATATATTGAAAAGGGGGGACCCTTACCATAATATCGAGCAATACCCCTATACTAAATACGAAGACCATATATTGAAAAGGGGGGACCCTTACCATAATATCGAGCAATACCCCTATACTAAATACGAAGACCATATATTGAAAAGGGGGGACCCTTACCATAATATCGAGCAATACCCCTATACTAAATACGAAGACCATATATTGAAAAGGGGGGACCCTTACCATAATATCGAGCAATACCCCTACACTAAATACGAAGACCATATATTGAAAAGGGGGGACCCTTACCATAATATCGAGCAATACCCCTATACTAAATACGAAGACCATATATTGAAAAGGGGGGACCCTTACCATAATATCGAGCAATACCCCTATACTAAATACGAAGACCATATATTGAAAAGGGGGGACCCTTACCATAATATCGAGCAATACCCCTATACTAAATACGAAGACCATATATTGAAAAGGGGGGACCCTTACCATAATATCGAGCAATACCCCTATACTAAATACGAAGACCATATATTGAAAAGGGGGGACCCTTACCATAATATCGAGCAATACCCCTATACTAAATACGAAGACCATATATTGAAAAGGGGGGACCCTTACCATAATATCGAGCAATACCCCTATACTAAATACGAAGACCATATATTGAAAAGGGGGGACCCTTACCATAATATCGAGCAATACCCCTATACTAAATACGAAGACCATATATTGAAAAGGGGGGACCCTTACCATAATATCGAGCAATACCCCTATACTAAATACGAAGACCATATATTGAAAAGGGGGGACCCTTACCATAATATCGAGCAATACCCCTATACTAAATACGAAGACCATATATTGAAAAGGGGGGACCCTTACCATAATATCGAGCAATACCCCTATACTAAACACGAAGACCATATATTGAAAAGGGGGGACCCTTACCATAATATCGAGCAATACCCCTATACTAAATACGAAGACCATATATTGAAAAGGGGGGACCCTTACCATAATATCGAGCAATACCCCTATACTAAATACGAAGACCATATATTGAAAAGGGGGGACCCTTACCATAATATCGAGCAATACCCCTATACTAAATACGAAGACCATATATTGAAAAGGGGGGACCCTTACCCCTGTATATCGAGCAATACCCCTATACTAAATACGAAGACCATATATTGAAAAGGGGGGACCCTTACCATAATATCGAGCAATACCCCTATACTAAATACGAAGACCATATATTGAAAAGGGGGGACCCTTACCATAATATCGAGCAATACCCCTATACTAAATACGAAGACCATATATTGAAAAGGGGGGACCCTTACCATAATATCGAGCAATACCCCTATACTAAATACGAAGACCATATATTGAAGAAGGGGGACCCTTACCATAATATCGAGCAATACCCCTATACTAAATACGAAGACCATATATTGAAAAGGGGGGACCCTTACCATAATATCGAGCAATACCCCTATACTAAATACGAAGACCATATATTGAAAAGGGGGGACCCTTACCATAATATCGAGCAATACCCCTATACTAAATACGAAGACCATATATTGAAAAGGGGGGACCCTTACCATAATATCGAGCAATACCCCTATACTAAATACGAAGACCATATATTGAAAAGGGGGGACCCTTACCATAATATCGAGCAATACCCCTATACTAAATACGAAGACCATATATTGAAAAAGGGGGGATCCATCCTAATATTTATATGGATTTTTTCAACAATTTCTTCAAATTACAATAGTTTTAATATATTTGAAAAGAGCACTATCGATACTTTAGTTAAGTTTTTTCGAATTTCGCTTATTTTTGCGATAAAATCAATATTTGCGGAGATACAGCCACTTTTCTAAAAAAGTTTAATAGGGAACTAATATATTTATTATAAAAATGAATACTGATAGACTTGGATCTATCCTAATATTCATATGGACTTTTTCAAAAATTTCTTCAAATTACAATAGTTTTAATATATTTGAAAAGAGCACTATCGATACTTTAGTTAAGTTTTTTCGAATTTCGCTTATTTTTGCGATAAAATCAATATTTGCGGAGATACAGCCACTTTTCTAAAAAAGTTTAATAGGGAAGTAATATTTTTATTATAAAAATGAATACTGATAGACTTGGATCCATCCTAATATTTATATGGATTTTTTCAAAAATTTCTTCAAATTACAATAGTTTTAATATATTTGAAAAGAGCACTATCGATACTTTAGTTAAGTTTTTTCGAATTTCGCTTATTTTTGCGATAAAATCAATATTTGCGGAGATACAGCCACTTTTCTAAAAAAGTTTAATAGGGAAGTAATATTTTTATTATAAAAATGAATACTGATAGACTTGGATCCATCCTAATATTCATATGGATTTTTTCAAAAATTTCTTCAAATTACAATAGTTTTAATATATTTGAAAAGAGCACTATCGATACTTTAGTTAAGTTTTTTCGAATTTCGCTTATTTTGCGATAAAATCAATATTTGCGGAGATACAGCCACTTTTCTAAAAAAGTTTAATAGGGAAGTAATATTTTTATTATAAAAATGAATACTGATAGACTTGGATCCATCCTAATATTCATATGGATTTTTTCAAAAATTTCTTCAAATTACAATAGTTTTAATATATTTGAAAAGAGCACTATCGATACTTTAGTTAAGTTTTTTCGAATTTCGCTTATTTTTGCGATAAAATCAATATTTGCGGAGATACAGCCACTTTTCTAAAAAAGTTTAATAGGGAACTAATATATTTATTATAAAAATGAATACTGATAGACTTGGATCCATCCTAATATTTATATGGATTTTTTCAAAAATTTCTTCAAATTACAATAGTTTTAATATATTTGAAAAGAGCACTATCGATACTTTAGTTAAGTTTTTTCGAATTTCGCTTATTTTTGCGATAAAATCAATATTTGCGGAGATACAGCCACTTTTCTAAAAAAGTTTAATAGGGAAGTAATATTTTTATTATAAAAATGAATACTGATAGACTTGGATCCATCCTAATTTTTATATGGATTTTTTAAAAGGGGCGACCCTTACCATAATATCGAGCAATACCCCTATACTAAACACGAAGACCATATATTGAAAAGGGGGGACCCTTACCATAATATCGAGCAATACCCCTATACTAAATACGAAGACCATATATTGAAAAGGGGGGACCCTTACCATAATATCGAGCAATACCCCTATACTAAATACGAAGACCATATATTGAAAAGGGGGGACCCTTACCATAATATCGAGCAATACCCCTATACTAAATACGAAGACCATATATTGAAAAGGGGGGACCCTTACCATAATATCGAGCAATACCCCTATACTAAATACGAAGACCATATATTGAAAAGGGGGGACCCTTACCATAATATCGAGCAATACCCCTATACTAAATACGAAGACCATATATTGAAAAGGGGGGACCCTTACCATAATATCGAGCAATACCCCTATACTAAATACGAAGACCATATATTGAAAAGGGGGGACCCTTACCATAATATCGAGCAATACCCCTATACTAAATACGAAGACCATATATTGAAAAGGGGGGACCCTTACCATAATATCGAGCAATACCCCTATACTAAATACGAAGACCATATATTGAAAAGGGGGGACCCTTACCATAATATCGAGCAATACCCCTATACTAAATACGAAGACCATATATTGAAAAGGGGGGACCCTTACCATAATATCGAGCAATACCCCTATACTAAATACGAAGACCATATATTGAAAAGGGGGGACCCTTACCATAATATCGAGCAATACCCCTATACTAAATACGAAGACCATATATTGAAAAGGGGGGACCCTTACCATAATATCGAGCAATACCCCTATACTAAATACGAAGACCATATATTGAAAAGGGGGGACCCTTACCATAATATCGAGCAATACCCCTATACTAAATACGAAGACCATATATTGAAAAGGGGGGACCCTTACCATAATATCGAGCAATACCCCTATACTAAATACGAAGACCATATATTGAAAAGGGGGGACCCTTACCCCTGTATATCGAGCAATACCCCTATACTAAATACGAAGACCATATATTGAAAAGGGGGGACCCTTACCATAATATCGAGCAATACCCCTATACTAAACACGAAGACCATATATTGAAAAGGGGGGACCCTTACCATAATATCGAGCAATACCCCTATACTAAATACGAAGACCATATATTGAAAAGGGGGGACCCTTACCATAATATCGAGCAATACCCCTATACTAAATACGAAGACCATATATTGAAAAGGGGGGACCCTTACCATAATATCGAGCAATACCCCTATACTAAATACGAAGACCATATATTGAAAAGGGGGGACCCTTACCATAATATCGAGCACTACCCTTATACTAAATACGAAGACCATATATTGAAAAGGGGGGATCCATCCTAATATTTATATGGATTTTTTCAACAATTTCTTCAAATTACAATAGTTTTAATATATTTGAAAAGAGCACTATCGATACTTTAGTTAAGTTTTTTCGAATTTCGCTTATTTTTGCGATAAAATCAATATTTGCGGAGATACAGCCACTTTTCTAAAAAAGTTTAATAGGGAAGTAATATATTTATTATAAAAATGAATACTGATAGACTTGGATCTATCCTAATATTCATATGGATTTTTTCAAAAATTTCTTTAAATTACAATAGTTTTAATATATTTGAAAAGAGCACTATCGATACTTTAGTTAAGTTTTTTCGAATTTCGCTTATTTTTGCGATAAAATCAATATTTGCGGAGATACAGCCACTTTTCTAAAAAAGTTTAATAGGGAAGTAATATATTTATTATAAAAATGAATACTGATAGACTTGGATCCATCCTAATATTTATATGGATTTTTTCAAAAATTTCTTCAAATTACAATAGTTTTAATATATTTGAAAAGAGCACTATCGATACTTTAGTTAAGTTTTTTCGAATTTCGCTTATTTTTGCGATAAAATCAATATTTGCGGAGATACAGCCACTTTTCTAAAAAAGTTTAATAGGGAAGTAATATATTTATTATAAAAATGAATACTGATAGACTTGGATCCATCCTAATATTTATATGGATTTTTTCAAAAATTTCTTCAAATTACAATAGTTTTAATATATTTGAAAAGAGCACTATCGATACTTTAGTTAAGTTTTTTCGAATTTCGCTTATTTTTGCGATAAAATCAATATTTGCGGAGATACAGCCACTTTTCTAAAAAAGTTTAATAGGGAAGTAATATTTTTATTATAAAAATGAATACTGATAGACTTGGATCCATCCTAATATTTATATGGATTTTTTCAAAAATTTCTTCAAATTACAATAGTTTTAATATATTTGAAAAGAGCACTATCGATACTTTAGTTAAGTTTTTTCGAATTTCGCTTATTTTTGCGATAAAATCAATATTTGCGGAGATACAGCCACTTTTCTAAAAAAGTTTAATAGGGAAGTAATATATTTATTATAAAAATGAATACTGATAGACTTGGATCCATCCTAATATTTATATGGATTTTTTCAAAAATTTCTTCAAATTACAATAGTTTTAATATATTTGAAAAGAGCACTATCGATACTTTAGTTAAGTTTTTTCGAATTTCGCTTATTTTTGCGATAAAATCAATATTTGCGGAGATACAGCCACTTTTCTAAAAAAGTTTAATAGGGAAGTAATATATTTATTATAAAAATGAATACTGATAGACTTGGATCCATCCTAATATTTATATGGATTTTTTCAAAAATTTCTTCAAATTACAATAGTTTTAATATATTTGAAAAGAGCACTATCGATACTTTAGTTAAGTTTTTTTCGAATTTCGCTTATTTTGCGATAAAATCAATATTTGCGGAGATACAGCCACTTTTCTAAAAAAGTTTAATAGGCAACTAATATATTTATTATAAAAATGAATACTGATAGACTTGGATCCATCCTAATATTTATATGGATTTTTTCAAAAATTTCTTCAAATTACAATAGTTTTAATATATTTGAAAAGAGCACTATCGATACTTTAGTTAAGTTTTTTCGAATTTCGCTTATTTTTGCGATAAAATCAATATTTGCGGAGATACAGCCACTTTTCTAAAAAAGTTTAATAGGGAACTAATATATTTATTATAAAAATGAATACTGATAGACTTGGATCCATCCTAATATTTATATGGATTTTTTCAAAAATTTCTTCAAATTACAATAGTTTTAATATATTTGAAAAGAGCACTATCGATACTTTAGTTAAGTTTTTTCGAATTTCGCTTATTTTTGCGATAAAATCAATATTTGCGGAGATACAGCCACTTTTCTAAAAAAGTTTAATAGGCAACTAATATATTTATTATAAAAATGAATACTGATAGACTTGGATCCATCCTAATATTTATATGGATTTTTTCAAAAATTTCTTCAAATTACAATAGTTTTAATATATTTGAAAAGAGCACTATCGATACTTTAGTTAAGTTTTTTCGAATTTCGCTTATTTTTGCGATAAAATCAATATTTGCGGAGATACAGCCACTTTTCTAAAAAAGTTTAATAGGGAAGTAATATATTTATTATAAAAATGAATACTGATAGACTTGGATCCATCCTAATATTTATATGGATTTTTTCAAAAATTTCTTCAAATTACAATAGTTTTAATATATTTGAAAAGAGCACTATCGATACTTTAGTTAAGTTTTTTCGAATTTCGCTTATTTTTGCGATAAAATCAATATTTGCGGAGATACAGCCACTTTTCTAAAAAAGTTTAATAGGGAAGTAATATATTTATTATAAAAATGAATACTGATAGACTTGGATCCATCCTAATATTCATATGGATTTTTTCAAAAATTTCTTCAAATTACAATAGTTTTAATATATATGAAAAGAGCACTATCGATACTTTAGTTAAGTTTTTTCGAATTTCGCTTATTTTTGCGATAAAATCAATATTTGCGGAGATACAGCCACTTTTCTAAAAAAGTTTAATAGGGAAGTAATATATTTATTATAAAAATGAATACTGATAGACTTGGATCCATCCTAATATTCATATGGATTTTTTCAAAAATTTCTTCAAATTACAATAGTTTTAATATATTTGAAAAGAGCACTATCGATACTTTAGTTAAGTTTTTTCGAATTTCGCTTATTTTTGCGATAAAATCAATATTTGCGGAGATACAGCCACTTTTCTAAAAAAGTTTAATAGGGAAGTAATATATTTATTATAAAAATGAATACTGATAGACTTGGATCCATCCTAATATTTATATGGATTTTTTCAAAAATTTCTTCAAATTACAATAGTTTTAATATATTTGAAAAGAGCACTATCGATACTTTAGTTAAGTTTTTTCGAATTTCGCTTATTTTTGCGATAAAATCAATATTTGCGGAGATACAGCCACTTTTCTAAAAAAGTTTAATAGGGAAGTAATATATTTATTATAAAAATGAATACTGATAGACTTGGATCCATCCTAATATTTATATGGATTTTTTCAAAAATTTCTTCAAATTACAATAGTTTTAATATATTTGAAAAGAGCACTACCGATACTTTAGTTAAGTTTTTTCGAATTTTGCTTATTTTTGCGATAAAATCAATATTTGCGGAGATACAGCCACTTTTCTAAAAAAGTTTAATAGGGAAGTAATATATTTATTATAAAAATGAATACTGATAGACTTGGATCCATCCTAATATTCATATGGATTTTTTCAAAAATTTCTTCAAATTACAATAGTTTTAATATATTTGAAAAGAGCACTATCGATACTTTAGTTAAGTTTTTTCGAATTTCGCTTATTTTTGCGATAAAATCAATATTTGCGGAGATACAGCCACTTTTCTAAAAAAGTTTAATAGGGAAGTAATATATTTATTATAAAAATGAATACTGATAGACTTGGATCCATCCTAATATTTATATGGATTTTTTCAAAAATTTCTTCAAATTACAATAGTTTTAATATATTTGAAAAGAGCACTATCGATACTTTAGTTAAGTTTTTTCGAATTTCGCTTATTTTTGCGATAAAATCAATATTTGCGGAGATACAGCCACTTTTCTAAAAAAGTTTAATAGGGAAGTAATATATTTATTATAAAAATGAATACTGATAGACTTGGATCCATCCTAATATTCATATGGATTTTTTCAAAAATTTCTTCAAATTACAATAGTTTTAATATATATGAAAAGAGCACTATCGATACTTTAGTTAAGTTTTTTCGAATTTCGCTTATTTTGCGATAAAATCAATATTTGCGGAGATACAGCCACTTTTCTAAAAAAGTTTAATAGGGAAGTAATATTTTTATTATAAAAATGAATACTGATAGACTTGGATCCATCCTAATTTTTATATGGATTTTTTAAAAGGGGCGACCCTTACCATAATATCGAGCAATACCCCTATACTAAATACGAAGACCATATATTGAAAAGGGACCCTTACCATAATATCGAGCAATACCCCTATACTAAATACGAAGACCATATATTGAAAAGGGGGGACCCTTACCATAATATCGAGCAATACCCCTATACTAAATACGAAGACCATATATTAAAAAGGGGGGACCCTTACCATAATATCGAGCAATACCCCTATACTAAATACGAAGACCATGTATTGAAAAGGGGGGACCCTTACCATAATATCGAGCAATACCCCTATACTAAATACGAAGACCATGTATTGAAAAGGGGGGACCCTTACCATAATATCGAGCAATACCCCTATACTAAATACGAAGACCATATATTGAAAAGGGGGGACCCTTACCATAATATCGAGGAATACCCCTATACTAAATACGAAGACCATATATTAAAAAGGGGGGACCCTTACCATAATATCGAGCAATACCCCTATACTAAATACGAAGACCATATATTGAAAAGGGGGGACCCTTACCATAATATCGAGCAATACCCCTATACTAAATACGAAGACCATATATTGAAAAGGGGGGACCCTTACCATAATATCGAGCAATACCCCTATACTAAATACGAAGACCATATATTGAAAAGGGGGGACCCTTACCATAATATCGAGCAATACCCCTATACTAAATACGAAGACCATATATTGAAAAGGGGGGACCCTTACCATAATATCGAGCAATACCCCTATACTAAATACGAAGACCATATATTGAAAAGGGGGGATCCATCCTAATATTTATATGGATTTTTTCAACAATTTCTTCAAATTACAATAGTTTTAATATATTTGAAAAGAGCACTATCGATACTTTAGTTAAGTTTTTTCGAATTTCGCTTATTTTTGCGATAAAATCAATATTTGCGGAGATACAGCCACTTTTCTAAAAAAGTTTAATAGGGAAGTAATATATTTATTATAAAAATGAATACTGATAGACTTGGATCCATCCTAATATTCATATGGATTTTTTCAAAAATTTCTTCAAATTACAATAGTTTTAATATATTTGAAAAGAGCACTATCGATACTTTAGTTAAGTGTTTTCGAATTTCGCTTATTTTTGCGATAAAATCAATATTTGCGGAGATACAGCCACTTTTCTAAAAAAGTTTAATAGGGAAGTAATATATTTATTATAAAAATGAATACTGATAGACTTGGATCCATCCTAATATTTATATGGATTTTTTCAAAAATTTCTTCAAATTACAATAGTTTTAATATATTTGAAAAGAGCACTATCGATACTTTAGTTAAGTTTTTTCGAATTTCGCTTATTTTTGCGATAAAATCAATATTTGCGGAGATACAGCCACTTTTCTAAAAAAGTTTAATAGGGAAGTAATATTTTTATTATAAAAATGAATACTGATAGACTTGGATCCATCCTAATATTCATATGGATTTTTTCAAAAATTTCTTCAAATTACAATAGTTTTAATATATTTGAAAAGAGCACTATCGATACTTTAGTTAAGTTTTTTCGAATTTCGCTTATTTTTGCGATAAAATCAATATTTGCGGAGATACAGCCACTTTTCTAAAAAAGTTTAATAGGGAAGTAATATTTTTATTATAAAAATGAATACTGATAGACTTGGATCCATCCTAATATTTATATGGATTTTTTCAAAAATTTCTTCAAATTACAATAGTTTTAATATATTTGAAAAGAGCACTATCGATACTTTAGTTAAGTTTTTTCGAATTTCGCTTATTTTTGCGATAAAATCAATATTTGCGGAGATACAGCCACTTTTCTAAAAAAGTTTAATAGGGAAGTAATATTTTTATTATAAAAATGAATACTGATAGACTTGGATCCATCCTAATATTTATATGGATTTTTTCAAAAATTTCTTCAAATTACAATAGTTTTAATATATTTGAAAAGAGCACTATCGATACTTTAGTTAAGTTTTTTCGAATTTCGCTTATTTTGCGATAAAATCAATATTTGCGGAGATACAGCCACTTTTCTAAAAAAGTTTAATAGGGAAGTAATATTTTTATTATAAAAATGAATACTGATAGACTTGGATCCATCCTAATTTTTATATGGATTTTTTAAAAGGGGCGACCCTTACCATAATATCGAGCAATACCCCTATACTAAATACGAAGACCATATATTGAAAAGGGGGGACCCTTACGATAATATCGAGCAATACCCCTATACTAAATACGAAGACCATATATTGAAAAGGGGGATCCATCCTAATATTTATATGGATTTTTTCAAAAATTTCTGCAAATTACAATAGTTTTAATATATTTGAAAACAAATTGAAAGAAATCAACAATACCAACTCCAATATTTTTAAATTGATTTATATTTATATAAAACAATGGTGAAATAAATAATTTGCCAATAAATATAAAATCAAAGTTCCTTAATGTTAAGCACCTCTTTGATCGGTGTCTAAATCACAAGCATAATTTTTTAAACCACCTTTTTATGACCATTTTCAGCGATATTTTTAGCAAACAAATTTTTATTAGTGCAACTTTGAAGCTAAAATTTTAAACACAATTGTAAGGATGTCTGTCAACCTATATTTGGTGGCTGGTTCACCGTGATCGTTGGCCAACGCACACGTTCGTTCGTACGTTTTTATGAAGAGCAAAAGGTTTCACTGGAAATCTCTGAGGCAAACAGACAGCAGTCAGTGCTGCTTTTAAACATCATCTCTAAGTACGTTTTATGACATTTCTCTTTCATGTTTGTCAACCTGTGTCATAAATAATATGTCTGCTTTATTTAGAATTTCACTTGGCAAAAGTAGACTTTATAGCATACGTGTCATTTCAAAGACTTTGAAAAGTAGCATCCAGAAAAAAAAAACAAAAAAAACAAAATGAATAGAAAAAAATATGAAAACAAAAATTTAATAAAGAAAGATGTTTTGCTAACACGTCAAAGTAAGCACTTGCACGCTGTGTGTTTGAGAAAGTAAAAGTGTTATTTATGGCTCTGCTTCTCATGCATTTTCAAGTTTTCAACAACAACAAAAAATCACTACAAAAATTAAAACGTTGTTAATGGCTTTTTAATTAACATTTAAAGAGTCAAAAAATGATTAATAAGATTTCAAATTTGAAAATTGTAAATTGAATTCACTTTGTGTTCTTGTATAAAAAGTCTTAAACTATAACGAGGACTGACTGGTGTTCAGTTATTCAGGTCCACAAATTGTGCTCTACTTGAGGCTTTTTGCCGTGTTTCGTGGTGGCCGCTTAGACGGTAATACAAAGTATTACGATTTTGTAGTATCAAAAGTATTGCAAACTTCTCTACGTGTTGAAGAAAAAGGCAACAAAAAGTCTATTGGAAGTCTTAAGTTTCCAACTTTATACGGTTGCCTTAAGCAGAATCTAAGACGTTTCTAAAGATAAACACGGGCCTGCAGAACGTAAAAATTATTCTTGAACTAAAATTCCATAAAACAAAGAAAATTATCTTTTGAACTAAATTTTCGCAAATTTACCCTTTTAAAATCTGAAAAATGGTGAAAGATGGGCAAAACAAAAAAGAAATGTTGCAGAACTCTTCTTGGTCCATTTGTATGATTGTCCTGTCTCCAAAAAGTCATAACGGTTTGGTTTTTTTTTTTCTTTTTTTTTTTGGAAATAAAAATATTTTCTCTAAATATCGTCTTCTGAAGTCTGATACAGGACTTGTTGCTTTTTAAGAAAATGATAAGAGGTGGGCGAAAAAAAGATTGGAAAACACTCCTCAGCTGGTGTTTAGGTGATCAGAAGTCACTGTATGTAGTTGATTTTTTCAAATTTCGACTTTTGAGAAAGGTCCTTTTTACGAAAATATTAGAAGATGGGTGAAAAAAATATTGAAAAACACTCCTCACCTGGTGTTTAGGAATGTACAATGATCAGAAGTCACTGTATGTTGTTGATTTTTTGTTTTTTTCCAAATTTCGACTTTGAAATTTGAGACAGGTCCTTTTTACGAAAATAGTAGGAGATGGACGAAGAAAAATATTGGAAAGCACTCGTTGGCTCGCCTTCATTGAATGATCAGAAGTCATAACAGTTATTTTTTTTTCCAAATTTCAAGTTTACAAATCTTAAACAGGACTTTTTACAAAAATGGAAGACTCCTTTGCCCATTCAATTATCGAAAAGCATAATTTCGACTTTCAAAGCCTAAAAAAGGACTTATGTGTAATACTATTGTATTTAGGAAAAATAATCTTATACGTTGAAACTATTTTGTCTGGGTCCTTAATTTCGAATAGTTAAAACAGGCTGCTGCCTTTATACAATTATGGCTGCCAGCTCTGACACAATCATCATTCACTCAACAATTAAATACTACGCATTTCAATATTTTCACTTGCAAAAAGTTTTGCGTTTAACTTTTTCTACGTTTCCATTAACTATTATTGTATTGTTGTACACGTTTGTCCACTTAATCAGTTGAGTGGTAGTTACAGTTTTTTTCTTCTATCTTATCATTATTCCATCCAACCATCCATTTAGTAATTTAGTAATTTGTTGCAACAAATAACAAAAACATATATTGCAGTTTTTTTTTCTTTTTTTGATTTCATTCAACAAAAAGATTCCACAAATCTAAAAAAGTATATATTATGCATAACTATAGCATCGGCTGATTCAATTTTAAACTATTTAACTATTCTATTTTCTATTATTTTTTTTAAATGAAATTTATGCAAATTATTTGTAAATCTTCAGTATAAAAAACACACAGAGGCACACACACACACACACACATACATACACACGTTTACAAAATGTAATAAAAGTTGAAGAGAAATAATAGACAGAATGGAATTTAAATGTTAAATTAAATAATCAAATAAAAAATTGTTTTTATTAAATAAAATCTAATAGACACATTGTAATGTCGTACTGTAGCAGTAGGCAGGAATAGATAACCCAACAAACCGTGTCATGTTAAATGTTTATGGTGAAGTAAAAGGATATTTTTGAAAATGTTTTCCAAAAATTATGTCTCTTCAGGAAATTCTTTTAAATTTTTCATTTAGCAGAAAGAAAACAGAATGCAGTTTCACAATCAGACAAAACGTTTGCGGATTCAGCAAATTATTTGCCTGAAACTGTTTGGAAAAATAAAATTAAGTTTAAGCAGGAAAAGAGAACTATTCGTACTTTATGCTTCCTTTTTCTTTTATAAAAAACATTTGGTTTTTAGCCAAACACAAAACAAAACTATTTTTCTTTTTGGTAATCAAGAAAGTTAGATGTTGAAATGGACTAAAAAAGCTAAAGAAATTCAGTGTTCACTCGCATAACGCAGGCATGTCATTATATATTATTATTATTGTTCAATTCTTAATAGATCTAACGCACAAATCCGCCTGCATGTTGACTTTAAGGTTATATTTGGATCGCTTGTGACTTGGCGCTTCAGGAAATTCCACAAAAAAAAGACAAAGTATTAAATCGCGCCATCTTGGTGCCCAATTCGTGTCACGTTACGTCACGTCAGCGGAACATAACACCGTAGTCTCAAATCCTTCAGCCAGAATGTGCATTGTGTGGTGCTTCACTTTGAGTTGTCTATATCAAAAGCATTTAATGGGTACAAAGTGCTGAGTGGAGCCTTCCATAAATGGCAATTTTGCTTGCTGGCCTGGCATTGATATCCTTGTGAGATTTTGAATAGTCAGTATTCTTATTGCCGAAACAATAACATGAACACATGCAACAACAAATATTTAAAACATTTTCAGCTGAATATCAGCAAAATATTATAATTAATCGGCGAAATATTTGTCTGACAAATAATTTTGTTGAAATATTAATGGTTTTTTCTGTGTACATTTAGAGCAAAATTTTTTTATTTTCCCATCCTTTTTTGTTTGTCTAGCCTTAAACAAATATATGCAATTTTTCTTGTATACAGCCCTTTCTTTCCAACTCAAATATGTAATTCCTGCTACAAATTTCACTTAAATGAAAATCTGCCATAAAATACAAAAAAAAAAGAAAAACACTTATTATTAATTGTTTGCAATTTTTCTTAATTTTGTTTAATGATTATTTCTGTTTTTATTAAGAACGCTCTTCTGTATGCTTCCCGATATGACGAGCACATCTTTTGTCCGCCTTTCAAGTGCCGAAAGCAACTTGTTACAGTCATTTATTATAATGTTTTTGCTTTTGGTTTATCAGCTTGAGTTCATCACTGACAACATGATCATCATCCTTATAATCATCATTATCATCAGCAGCTGTCAGCAGCAACATCATGATAAAATTTGGTTCTACAATATTTCCATGTTTGCATTATTTCTAATATAAAGTTTTTAAATAATGAAATTATTATATTATTCTTGTTTGAACATGCAGGGTTTGTTTCAGAAACTACCTCATATTTAGTACTAAAAACCGTTCGCAAAAACTGTTTAGTACTAAAAATGCAATTTGACAATTTAACAAAATTTTGTTTACAACAATTTTAAGGAGGATTCCTCAAAACAATTCCAGGTAATATCTACTACTTTTAAAAATTGTTAAAAAAAATCGTTCTGTACTAAAAGTTGAGAGACTAAAATTATTTTGCAAAAGTTTTAAAGAGTTGTTCACAAATATTTTTCGGTACTAAAAATTGAGAGTGAAAACTTTTGGTACTAAAATTTTGTTTTGCAATAATTTGTTATACTCTAAAATAATTTTGAAGCTTTCGTATTTTTTTGCTAGAAAAAAATTTGGTTTTAAATTTAAATACTAGTTTCGGAAAGAATTCTTCATTTCTAAAAATTTAATACAGAAAATTGTATAAAACTTTCTTTTTCATTGCGTAAAAACTGTTTAATACTCAAAATTTGACAATAAAACAATTTGGTTTGCAAACTTTTAGTATTTAGTTGCTTTTTGTACTGAAACAAATTTTGTTGTTTAAAAAAAAAAAAAATTCTAGAAAAAATTTTCAAAATATTTTAATATTAAAAAAATAAGAAGACATTTTCTTCTTCTTCTTTAAACATTATTTTAAGTTTTTTTTTTCATTCTGGAAAATTTTTAGAAAAGAATAACTTTAAAAGATTTTAAATGAAAATGTTTAGTAAAATTTGGAAAACATTAAGATTTCCAAAAAATATTAAATATTGATTAAGAAATTTTTTTGGCAAGTCATAATTTTATACATATAGTAAATGTTTTAAACAAATTCTTGTTTTTAAAATATTAAAAAAAAAAAAATTTCAAAATATGAAAAATTTCCATAAAAATTCCATTTTTTAATTTAAGTCATAGACAGTTTTCTTTTGCTCTCTTTTTGTTTAAAATTAAACATTTGTGGCAAACCCAGCTTACAAAACCTCCATGTCCGTTTCTCTTGATTTCGTGTTAGAGCTGTTTCACTGTTGTTTAGTTTAAATACATTCGTTTGGACTACAAAAAGATGTCATTCTTTTTTAATTCGTAAAATAAATCATTTTACTTTTTTTTGTTCAACAACAAATTCAGTTTCGTTTTACTTCATCTAGTATTTCAATTTATTTTGTATTGTTTCAAATGAGGGTTTTTTCATGTTCAACTTATATGTATGTATGTAATATGTATTTTTCTGTTTCAGTTATTTAGAACAAAAGTGGAAAAAAAAGAGTAAGAAATTTTACAAACAAATGAAACGAATTTATATATTTTATTGTGTGAAATGGCAATAATAAAACAAAATAAAAAACTCACAAGTATTTGCCATATTATGTTGTCACTGTAACCTATTTTTCATACATATTTCGTGTTTTTTTATGTTTGTTTTTTTTTTTTTTGTTGTTGGTTTTTTTGGTACGAGTTGTTGTTCCATGAGCATTTTGCTGCTTTTCAACAGTTGTGACATGCAAACAATGAAAGCGTACTTATTTTCTTTTACAAAGAAACATGCAGCCGAATATTTGGCGGTGATATCCGGACCCCAATACAAGTGTTTAGAATTAAACATTTTTCTCTTCAAATGTTAATGTTTTGAATAACAGGTTTTTAAGGGACAAACTCAAGCGAAATATGTCAAAGGAAAATTAATAAAATATGACTGCACTAAAAGTTTTCTATTGTATAAACAATAATTACTCAAACAACCGGAATTCATTTAATCGCTTTTAAAATATTAATCGCTCTAAACTGTATACCTATTTATTGTGTGTTTTCCAGCTGTCTAGTGGACTTTCTGGTCTTTGAAATTATTATTTTTCTTTCAATAACCACCTTTATACTCAATTGCCTTTAGTTCGCTTTAAAACTGGCAGAGATATTTTCCAGCTGTCTAGTTGACTTAAAAACCCATTGAAAAATTAGTTCAATCACTCAACTTTGTGTTCAATTTTCTTTGAAGCTACAAGCGCCACTTTTGGGCAACAAAAAATATATATAACTGCGTTTTGTCTGCTTTCCAGCTGTCTCGTACACTTGAAAACCTTGTAGAAATATGCTTAAACGGTCAAATGCACGTTCAATGGTCTTCAAATTAAAATATGTATGTATAACCTATTTTTGTATGTGTTTCCAGCTGTCTAGCAGATAAGTTGAAAACCGGAAAAAAATTTGTTCAAACATTCAACTTTATGTTCGCTGAAAAACTACATACGCCACTTTGGGTTAAGAAAACATATACAACTGAGTTTCTTATGTTTTCCAGCCGTCTAGTAGACATGTGCAGAATAAAGTGCGCGTCATTAGGCCATCAAATGCAAATTCTTTTTATTTTGTCGTCAATAGTTAAAGGCGTATTCCAAACAAATTTGGCTAAAGCACAATCGCTATCTGTGGAAGATATATCCAAAATTGAATCTTACAAGGGCTCAGGCCTGCCAATATGTGGAATATCGAAAAACACCAGCAGAAAATGCAAATTTATATCTGTCTAACCGGTCAATAACTCCTAATATGGCAAAAATATTAAAGCCAGCAATAATAGAGTGATGGACATGATGCTGATAAGACAGCTGTTTTGAGAGCAGCTCTCTCATGACTCGCCCTTAAAGATCAGGGCAAATGTTAATGTTAAAGCGGACTTGTCTCCAATGCAGAGAGTGATATGGAATGCTCCGCATTTTAAAGAGGCCAAAATTTAAGAAAAAACTGCCACTTAACATTGCTGGAAAGGAAATGCGCTGGAATTTTGGACGAGAGCACTTGGAAAAAGAATGATAAGAAGTTTAATTTGGAAGGTGCGGATAGATTTTCGCAAAGAGGAAAACCAGCAGTAGATGCATCCGTCCGGACCCTCCAAATTAAAGTTATTTTCATCGGATAAGACAACGTGGCGCCACTCACACTTTCATGTCATGTACCCCGCATCCTAAATTCAAGCGCATTTCCTTTCTTAAATATCTGTTCAATTGTCTTATAAAAGCATTAAGAATTATTCTCTATATCAGAAATAAAAGATTTTTAAAATGAGGCGTTTGATTTATTGTTTTTTTTTTTTACCATGTTGTGTGATTTAGAAATGTGTCACGTTAAAGGATAACGTTTTACTCTTCAGTTTTAAGCAGTTTGAAAATTAGTTCTTGTTTAATTCAGTTGGCCATGAAAGTTTGTCAAAGACGAAAACATAATTTAATTTGATTGATGCAATCAACCAACCGCGATTGTGTTCTATTTAATTCGGGTTAATACACTCAGTTTTCGAATATTGAACTTTTGAAAAAAAAGGATAAATTAAAAATCAATATTTTTTTTTAGAAAAAAAAAATAAATATTTCATTTAGTTCCTTTATTTACATGAATCGTTTTAGAATTAAAATTGTTGTTTTATGTCATTGTTTTTGTTTTACGAAACCAAAGTACAATGACTTTATAGCCAGCGTTGCCAAATTTGTTTTCGCAACATGGAGCAGTTTTAAAGTTTTTTGTTTCAAAAATCTTTTCTTACGGAAATGTTGCAGTTTTTGAGCCACATTTTTTTCCATAAATTCTTTACTTCTAACTTTTTTCTTATTTGTAAAGTCTTAAGATTGGGCCATTTTAGCAATTTCCGGTTAATTATGGTCCGTATAATTGATTTGCCCGCTCAAATGCTCCAAGTTAAATGAACAATTTCTACAAAAAGTTATGGAAAAACTTGGCCGCTTAATTGAGTCCCGTTTAATTGCGCTATCCCTTTAATTGACTATTAAAATTGAATATACAAAAGTAACGTTTAAAATTCATTGGCAAATTCCCAAAAACAGATGGCAACTTTCAAAATCGTGTGTTCTTATTTATTTTATAATAATTGTTCGTTTTATTGATTGCGCTGCTCAATTAAGAGAGTGTTCGTTTTAACTGAGAGTGAATCGATCAATTAGAAGAGCATCCGATAAATGATTTATCGATTTATCGCTTAATAGCTGCAAAATCCATTAATTTTCAGAAACCCTCAATTTATGACTCCTCTATTTGCAACACTGATTAAATGCAAAGACTTGTGTTTTGCTACATTAAGTCGTAATATTATGGCTTGAAATTATACATCATAAAATACTTTTATTTTAAGCCGTCGTTCAGCTCTGCTGTGCTTTTCGTTTAGTTGTATATGTACATATTGATATGTATGTATGTATGTATGTAGTTTTATAAAATAATATTTAGCTTTAATTAGGCTTTATTTATATGCAGTTTTTTTAACTTAAAAAACCGAATTTTTATTCTAAATTTGCAGAGTTTGCAAAAAAAAAAAAATATGGCAACGCTGCTTACAACACACACACACACAATTATGGTGCTACTTGCTTGTTTCTACTCTCCACGCCACTCTTACGCACACCCACACACACACACACACAAACACACAAACACACTTTCGCACTGCCTTGTCTGGCAACAGTGTTCTAATTCCGTTTTTGTAAACTACATACTTTTAATTTGTAGGGGTTTCATATCACAGGATGTTAGTGCGTATGTGTGTGTGTGTGTGTGTGTGTGTGTGCGTGTTTTTGTGTGCCGCAATAAAAGAGACAGGCCCTGGAGTCACTGTAGTTGCTTGCTCTGCAAATTTTCTATGATGCATAGAAGTGTTTGTGTGTAAGTTTTGTGTTTATGCCTGTATTTATATATATATGATGGTTTTTGTTTTCCGCATGTCTTTAAGCTTATTTTGATGTCTTTATTTTGTGTTGATATTAGAAATAAAAGTATGTATATGTTTTTCTAGTTGTTTATCGGGTTTTCGGAATTATAATAGACTGTTTATATATGCACGCACACACACACACACACACACGCGCAGCTACATAAACAATTGTGCACAACAAGTAAACGAGTCCTTGTTTTAGAAATAGTCAAATTGGTTACAATAAACGATCAAAACAATACAGAAATACACAAAACAAATGAACAACAACAGCACTGAACTGCACTGTAGTGTGATGTTTCAATGCAAAAATACCCTGCTGCGCCTAAAAGTATGTTGGCTTTTGTTTGTCTATTGTTCAAATCAAATCAAAGATAAGAATGGTAGAAATATATCAAACTGAATATGTGTCTTTGAAAATAATAAAATATTTTATTTACTTATTGCTCGCATTGAAGAGCTTCAAAGGAGAAAAATTGCTACTTACTTTAGAGATAAAAAAAAAATAAGAAAAAAGATTTTTTTTTTATTGGAAAAATACAACATCTAGATATAGAGGAGAAAGGCAAAAAACAGGATACGATGGCTTGCCGGAATATTTTAGGCACATTTTGTAAGTTTTAATACATTGGAGTTGTTTTTTTTTTGTTACGATTTTTTTTTATAAACTTAAAAAAAGAATAAACGTTTTGTTGTTGTATTGAAAAGTTGTTACATGTGCAGGCATGTTCTGAAAACCCAGCGTTTTCAAATCACGAAGTTTTTGAAAACAAATATAGTATTACTGCAACGAAATTAAAAATTTCGAACGTTTTAGTGCTAGAAAATTAGTGAAAGATGAACAAGAAGTTTGCTTTTTGACGCAATTTGTTTTTAGAAACCACGCGATTTGAAGTAAAGTGGTTTTCAGAACAGACCTGATAATTTCAGCGTTTGTTATCAACAATAATTTGTATAATATTTTTTGTTTATCACCTATGACCACCATTGATGGACTTATAATGTGCGTCCTATTTTTATGTAAAGAATCGAAGGATCCTTTTAACGATCCTGCGAGAAATTTCATAGCAACAAGAATAAGAACACTTTTAGGTCAATAGCATATTTAAAAAAAAAAAAAACTTTATATATATAAAATATGAAATATGTGTTAACAGTTTAACTCTAGCATCGTGTGCCACTATGTCGAACGGTAATGTTCGCTTTCGTTTTGAGAAAAACAAAACTACTTAAAAGCAAACTAGTTGTCGGAAACCAACACCCAATGACACCCAGCAGCGTCCAATAATCCAGTTGGAAAATTTCACTGTGTTGTCTGTATTTTTGAGTGGCTGATGATGACAGCCCATATTTCTTGCACAACGAACTTGTCGAAGCCAGCCATTGCCGTTAACAACTGTGAGGTTGCATTTTTCTTTTGTATTGAATTGGCTGATATGGATACCAACGACATTTGTTTTGTATGGGATGGCTTTGTCTGCCGCTCTGCATATTATGCGTGAACGTGACCACTCACCTGCGATTAATGTCAACTGGCCTTTAGACTTTTTTTCATGATTGCTTCTTAAGTTGCAGGTCTATGTGAATAATTCAAAAATCAAGACCTGGACAAGAAATTCCCTCCAGGGAGGGAATGTCGGAGACTTTTTTTTTATCAATCTTTGTAATCAAGAGAGAGAGAGAGAGAAAGAGCGTGTGGGTGAAGGGAATGGAATAGCTTCAAATATATCTGAACAAACTTTGTTTAATTTATGTTTTATCGTAGGAAAGCAAACGTTTTTCTTAAAATAAATTATATCATGATCCTAAAACAAAATGAGTGCAGAATTAATACTACAATATATAAAATATTTGTGGGTCGAAAACTGCGGCAAAACACCATGTCTCTCTTCCCTGCACCTTTAATAATGGAAATATATTCCAAAATAGCCACCTATTTGTCTGCCTTGAAATCATAATCTGAATGTTTGTTTCGAAATGAATACTTGAAAATATTCTTCAGCATTGGAGTATTCTTTCAACAGCTCCTTTCCTAGATGGGGTCCATCTGTCAGGACTTATGACAAACTATATCTACATCGGTCTAGTTGTTTAAAAGAAGTTCGTTTTCATAAACAACCACATTTTTTCAATTGTTTTTTCTTCTGTTTGCTTTATTTTCTTCTTTTGTTCAAATAAATTTTTATTAAACACTTTTATTTGAAATTCTGTTGTATTGTAATAATTTCTTTTTTTTTTTAACTCTAAATTAAAATTCAATCTGCGTAGCTTTAAATCAAATTTGTTTTGTAAAAATAAACATTTTAATTGTTGACTTTCGAAATAAATTATTTATTAAAAAGCGTGTTTGGCTTTTTGAACCGACTAAAACTTATAACAAAAACGAAAAAATAAAATAAATAGTAAAATCAATTAATTTTTTTTATCGTTGTAATTTTGTTTAAACTGGATAATTTATCATAACTGACAATAAACAAATGAAACATGTAAACACTTGTATAATGCAGCTCAATGTGCGGCTGAGCGTGTGTGCGTGTTCGTGTGTGTGTGTGTGTTTGATTGTTTATTTTCCAACTACACTGACATTTTGATTATTTATAGCTCAAGGATAAAATAATATTGGGAAAATCAATCGTTGCACTTTCATTTTTTTTGTTATATGGACCATCATGCATCAATTTCTTTTCTTGTTGGTGTTTTTTGTGTTGTTTTTAAGATTTCAATTTTCTACTTCATTTGTCCACTTTTAAAATAATTTCTCTCTTTCTTTTTATCAGACCAAAAAATATTTCTTAAATTTAAGTTCAAACGAGTGGTCCCTGATTCAATATTTTAATTAGATAGTCCTGACCTTCATACAAAGTCCATTCAAAAACGAAGCCTTAGAATTGCGTACAGAAATATTTTGGTACTGAAAATTGCAAAGAAAAAATTTGTTTACTAAATTTTTTTTGGCAACAATTTTAAAGAGAAGTCCTTACAACAACCCTGTAATTGTTTACAGCAATTTTTTAGTACTTAAAATTGCAAGTGAATAATTTTTAGAAATATGTATTTTTTTTGTCAACAATTTTAAAGAGAAACTCTTGCTACAATTTTTTGAAATAATTAACAGTCTTAGAATGCTTTACGCGAATATTTCAGTACTAAAAGTACTAAAATCAGGAAATGAAAATTTTTTAGTACTAAAATTTTTTGTCAGCAATTTTAATTGCAACAATTTGTTTAAATAATTAACAGCTTTAGGACTATTTACAGTAACTTTTCAGTACTGAACACGGCAAGTGAAATATGTTTATTATTAAAATTTTTTGTAACAATTTTAAAGAGAAACCCTGGAAACTATTTTTTTTTTTTTGAATATTTACCAGCCTTAGAATTGTTTACAATATGTTTCAGTACCAAAAAAAAAATGAAAAGTTTTTAGTACTAAAATTTTTGCTGCAACAATTTTTAGTAGCAAAAATCATTTTGCAATATTTTTTTATTCGTTAAAATCTTCTTGAAGTTTTTCTTCAACAACTTCGAAATTGGTTTTGGATTTTTTTTAGTACTAAACAAATTTTTGGAAAAAGTTTAAAGCTTTTAGTACTTAAAATTTTTTGTAGCAAATTTCTGAGTACTAAAAATGTGTAAAAAAATTTGGTTTTTTCAAAAAAGTTCGGAAAAAGATTATAAAAATATTAATAATAAAAAATTGTTTAAAGCTTTTTAAAGTTATTTGACAAACGCTCAAAAGATGAAGCGAATTTTCAAATTTCGCGGCCCACCTGCATTCGATTATTGCTTGTTTTATATGTTCACAAATTTAATTATTTAGCATTTTTAATTAAAAGTATTTTGCCTGCTCGGTGATTTTCCACTGTGATGAAAAAAGTGTAGATTGAAATAAATTGGCATCAAATTTCGTATAAAAACTGAAAGTGAGTGCTCCAAATGGAATGTCAACAGCGGCATGCGGTCTTACTTTGAGTGAGAAAAATGTTTACAAGTGGTACAAACTTTTCAAAGAAAGTCGAGAAGGTGTGAGGGCCACCAGCGCCCTGAACGCTCCAAAACATCAACAAGCGATGAGTACATTGCGAAAGTGAGAAAAATTGTTGTGGCGAATCATCGAATCACTATTAAAGACATGACTGAGGATGTCTGCATATCAGTTGGGAGATGGCAAGCATGATGTTTTGGACATGAAGCGTGTGGCAGCAAATTTCTTTTCAAAATTGCACAGTTTTGATAAACGATAAAAAAAAACTGGAATTTATTTGATCGGCCGGCCACTTGATTTGTGGACCCAGACAGCTAAAGAAGTTCTCAATAAAAGTGGTAAATATGGAAATGGCATCAAATGAGCTGCGTGTGAGGCATTAATTTCCTCCCTCTTCGCTAGTCACCCTACCAACAGCATGTTCAACGTCTGGTTGTTTATGATAAAAAAAATCTCTTACTAATTATAAATTATCTTTCATTTTCTTCTCGAACGTTGCGTTGTTATTGTTGTTGTCCTGTCACGCTTTTTAAATGTGCATTAAATCACCCAACAACATCATCAGCAGCCGCACCAGCAGCAGCAGTAGTGAACCTGCAACACGAACACCAGCATCAACAAGAAAAGCAACATCAGCTACGACAAGCTGAAAATAAAAGAAAAAAAACAAATGGGGAGAGAAAAGGAGAATAATAAATAGAAACGAAAAGAAATGAACAGACATGTCGCACAATATAGGAAAGGAAAACAACCACTACCAACCCAAACAAGACAATGACAAATGACTGCTACGACTACGACTACGACCAAAACGAAAAAGACCAACGATGGCAGAAAGAACATGCATCAAGCGGCAACGCAGGCAAAGCGAATTGCAGCAAAAGGATGGATAAAATTGTAGTTAAGGTTAAACGTGTAAATTCTGTGACATGACAATATTTTTTAAATGAGACTTAAAATACTTGAAAGATATTAGAGCGTAGAGCGTCGATGGCGGGTGCAGAAGTAGGTGGTCGTGGAAGGTTAATAGACACTGACTTCTACAGTAAAGAAATGGCAAATAAGGTGATAGGCAACAGCAACACCAAGAGCAGCCGCATCACAGTAGATCTAACTACTGAATGTATGTGATTGCTGCGCTATCTTTTTGGCCAAAGGCAGTAAGTGATATTCTGAATTTTTGCATAAACATTTTTTCAACTTGTGTTTTATGGTCTGGTCAGTGGCCATTGATGCTGGATTATTTATATGAATAGAAACGCCAGGGCTACAAGCGTTTCTCCAACATACAAACTTTGACAGGCCATACTTTCGTACATGATTTAACACGTTAGAAAAAGGGCAGGGGGCGGGGCGCAAAGTGCATCAAGCGACAATAACAATACTTGTGCAGCCAGACCAGATATTGTGTAGCACAAATTATTGGTTAAGGGCACAAGTTTCATATGAAAAATATGTCAGTATTTCTTAAATGAATCTCCATCTTTTGTTAGACAGATTCATGAATAAATTACTAGTAATGCCGGTGTGTAATGCCGGCGAAGGCGTTTCTTTCAAGTGAGCGTGTAGATTCATGCATCGTCATGCTCTGGCATGCCTCATTTTAGCTGTTGTGGGAGCAAGCAAGAGGTAAATATTGCGACCCATAACTCCAACAACAGGCTTGTTACTTTCACCAATATTTGGCTTAACTGTGTGTGCGTCCGCCTTAAAAATCCTAATACAAAGTTAAATTCACACTACAATGTAATAAAAATCCTTAACTATTTCCCCAGTTACATTAAAATTTTGTTGAAATTATGGCAACGGCATGGATCACACGAGACAGCAAACACTTATACAGAGTTGGGTGTGCAAAGCTAAAAGTTAAATACTATATAAATTGGCGGAGGGATATGCTTTCCTCTTTAATACTCATAATGTAAGTTTTCATGTTTTAGTTGAAATAGTGATGGCATGAGTGAATTATGAATTATTTCCTTTAACTTTTTAGGAAATATATCGATATGCTTTCCTCTCATCTATCCTCAATTTAAATTTCGGCATTTTTGTCTAAAAGAGTTTATTTAATATTTTCCCCCTTCACTTTGTGCTAAATATCATATTAGTTGGTACAAGTATATGTTTTCCTGCCATATCTCTTTCATTTAAATTTTCGTATTCTAAAATAATAATAGAAATTAAGCCAGAAACGAATACTATTTATAAATTTACATCATTTCGGGCCCATATATCCTTCTTTGCTGTTCGAAGCCATATTTTTGAGAAAATCTGCTACAAGACAAAACTGTAATGTAAATTTCATTTCTATGGATGCCAAGTTAATATCTCTGGCTTCTCATCGTTTATTAAAGAAAAGTTAATTTGAATTGGCTTCCAAATTATTTATTATTAATTCATATTATAATCACAAATTTTTAGGAATTTAAATTCGTTTTTTTCATCGTATATTTCTCTTAAGAAAAACAAATTCACCCAAAAAACGAAATTATAATTTGAACAAATTAATTACATTTCATTTGTTGCTCTTAATGCTCTTAATGTGTGTCAATTTTATTTATTGTATAAAATAAAATTTCTATTAAAATCCAGAAATTATTTATTATCCCAACTTATTTTAAAAAATAATGAAAGAAAAATAATAATAAATAAACAAAATCACAATATCGAATCTGTTCTTTATAAACTAAAATTTTGTGTGTGTGTGTGTGTGTGTGTGTGCATTTGAAATGTATAACAAAAGGATTCATGTGGGCGGTGTTCATTTCAGTGTTCGTACAAAACAAAATTAAAGTTCAGAAAACATGACATCATCAAATTGCAACATTGTTAGAACACTCGTACGTCCTTGTGCACGGACATTTTTATGCAACATGTACGAGCACAACGAATGTTGCAATAATATCCACATCATGCCACTAAAATTTCGAGCTCTTCTTTTTTATTTGCAAAATGTGTATTTATGGGGTTTTTTTTGTTGTTTCTTGATGTTTAGAGGTTATTTATTGATACTTTGCATTGTTGCTGATTTTGTTGCTCTTTCTGTTTTGTTGTTGTCATCGGAAACATATTAAAATAACAAATTAGTCCATTAATGCCCTTGCCTTGACATTTGACAAATGATGGTGATACTTTTTAGAATCTATTTGGTTGTTTTAAAGAAATAAATGTGACGGTTTTTTCTAAAAAAATGTTCATCTGGAAATGACAAACGTGACGTGACATGGTTATTAATTAGCAATTTTCTATATTCTACAAATAGGGGGGTTTCTTCTAACCTTTAATAGGAGGTATATTTAAGGGCTTAGCCATCGATTTTCTATTGCTAAAAAAAGCTAAAAAATTAGATTAAAGATGATCATCCATAATACAGATTCGTTACACGTCCTTATGGCCATTAATCTTTTGCTCCCAGGCCGCCAGTGGCATTTTGAACTAGAGCTGGTTCCACACAATTTTTGCCGAGTTGTGTTATTATTGTTGTTTAATATTATATATGAAAAAGTTCAATTCTTGCTGACCGAAGTTAATTTGAATGGGTAGAGTTCTGTTGCAAAATTTCCTACATCAAAAGGATCAATTCGTTCAGGAACGTTACAGTTCTTTTAGTTTGCTTAAGCTGGTCACATGCGTCTCTTTTTCCCTCTTTCTTTGATAAATGGTGTAATTTCGCGGACATTGTCGCGGCCTCATTGTGTATTAGAAACTGCATATACTCGTACAAATTTTAAACTTTCTGCCCCTTAAATGAAACATATTTCAAATCATAGACATTTCTAAACCCAAAACTTAACTTATAACTAAAAAGAGTCATAACCAGTCGGTCACTATCGCTTGAAAATATGAAATTTTGTTTTAATTCCATAACAATTTCGGGGCAATTTGTTAATTTGTTGCCGGTTTATTAAATTTTCTATGATTCCAGAGTTATATCCGTTCGCTTGAAATACCAGAAATTCTTTGCATTTATTAATTGTTTTTAAATCGAATTACAATAGAAATGAAAACACCTTTTCATTTGAAGACATCTTTGCACACATACACATACATCTACATTACAATTAGATAAACGCCCAGACTACCATTAAAACTACCTTTACAAGTGAGTGTCCTCTTCTCCCCTGTTCGATAACTACTCGTATGTGTTGCTAAATTTACATACATATTTTGTATTATCTCTGCCACCGGCCCTATTCAATTTCAGTTCGCCCTTCTTCTGCCCGCTGTGTACAATTATTTTAAACATTTTCCTATTTCGGGTGCATTGTTTTAGTTCATTTAAGCTGAAATCGTTAGTAAAATGTAATCCCCAAAAACATGTTACAATTCCAAATCTTACAAATGTTCAACTATATCAATGGCTTGTATATTTATATGTGTGTTGGAAATTCGTAAAGACAACAAAAAGAAAAAATAAACCAGAAGTAAGACCTGACCATACTCGTATAAACAACGCACATACACATACAAGCATTTAAATTAGTGAGAGGAAAGACACATTAAGAGGATTATGGTAAAGTCCTTTTAGCTATAGTGGTCTAAGCAAACATTCATACAAATAAATTAACACATTTGTGTGGCCTCGCCTGGGTCTGGCTCTGTGTGTGTGTGTGTCTGAACAAATGTTTACTTTAAAATGACTAAATACACAATACCCATCTACTTATCGGGCCGTTCTCTCTCAATCTCTATGTGCTTCTCTTTCGCTTTCTCTCCCTCTCCAATCCCTTCTTACACTTTGCCATTTGAAAACTGCATTAGTTGCTCATAGAAATTCAAATAGATGTTATTGAATAGAAAAAATCGAAAAGAAGTTTGCAGTAAGAACTCTGTTGAGTTGTTCTTAAATTTTTATTGAAATAAAATTATTTTACTTGTATAATTTAAAAACCTTTAGAATGTACTTTTAACAAGTTAATGGCAGTCGGCAGTCGATGATGCGGCCGAATTTAATTATTTTATTGAGCTGACAATAAATGAATTGCCACCACGAAATCAACTGTCAGTTCAGTTCAGGCAATTCTAAGACAAACTTCTAATTTCCAATCTCAGGTTATCTGTCATCTGACTGATCGGTTAGTTTCCACGGTTGCCAGACTATTGTGTGGCAAAAGTTAGTCACATCTGACAGTGTGCTGGCATTGAGTCAAGTCAATTGTCAGTACAGAAAATTCTAAGACACACTTATAATTCCCAATGTCAGGCAATTGATTTATCTGTCATCTGACTGATCTGTTAGTTTTCACGGTTGCCAGACTGTTGTGTGGCAAAAGTTAGTCACATCTGACAGTGGGCTGGCATTGAGTCAAGTCAATTGTCAGTACAGAAAATTCTAAGACAAACTTATAATTTCCAATCTCAGGCAATTGATTTATCTGTCATCTGACTGATCTGTTAGTTTTCACGGTTGCCAGACTATTGTGTGCCGAAAATTATCATATCTGCTGTTAGACATCGCCGGAGCGCTCAAAACATTCCTTTTGTATCAGCAGTACTGCCAATAGGAATGTTGCTCTGGCAATTGCGTCGTTGTCGGGTGGACTAATTTAGACACATTTGTCAATAAAAAATGATCTTGAAATATCTGGCAATTATCTGATAACGATATATTGCAGTATTCTCAGATTTATGTCTTATAATGCTTTTTTAGACAATATTGTAAGACGACAATTGTCAGCTCACACAATAGTAAGACATTTTTAAGCAATATTTACTCCAAAATCCGACAACTATCGGTACATGGCGGATTTCGTCTCAACAAAGATAAAATAAGAAAAATATACTAAATATTCTTTGTCTAACAAAAACTTATATATAAAAAAAAGACACTTTACTCACACCTATTTATTTATTTACATGTATATAGAAAAAGAAGAAGAATTTTAGCAAATCCAAACAGAAGTGACACGAGTTCAGCATAACTCGAAAGCACTATAATACATTCAAACTCAATTTACTTTATTTAAGCAACATTTTGTGTATAAAAATCAATCTGACATTTTGCTGCAAATAATTCTTGTTGTTGAGAACAATTTTGCTGAAAAAAAGGTACACTTTTCCCAGCTTTCCAACACTCCAGCTTGAGCTATTCAATCGTGAAATCTGTCAATCATTTTGGCTGCAAGTAAAAAAATATAAAATATAAATGAAAAGAGGGTAATTGAAACGAAATCTACAAACTACAATCTTTTGTTTTCAATTAACAAATTTAAAAAAAAGATTAAAAATAACGACTCGTTAAGGATTTGATCGAATGCCACTCCTAACTTTTTTCTTTTGGCACCAATAATTATTGCAAACACTCGCAGAAAATTAAAGAACACTAAAAACAATAAAGGTTTTCCCTTAATTAATATCCGTAGCTGGTGTTTTTTCAAAGAAATAGATGACAAAAAAAAATTGCAGTGGAAATGGAAAGCGAATAATCGAAGTGTGCAGCAAATATAATTAAAGGCATGAGCAGTGGATTGATAAAATTTTTAATGTGCAAGAATTGGAGCAAAAATTTTACAAAATAATCAAAATTTTCGGCTCATTTTACGTTTCATTTACGTTCATTTTACGTTTCACTTACGATACTATCTTTGTTCATATCGTTGCTGACTTGTTTGCTTTTAATGTCCCGCGCTGTGTTGATTTCAAAAGCTTGGATTCAGTTGAAGGCAATTTGCTTTTTAACGTGAAACAACTGATTCTAGGCTTTATTTTGTAAAATTCGTTTAATACTCCTACTTGTCTCGTCTACATCCCATATGTGCATGTCCTTTATTTCTGTGATATGAGTCGATTTATGTTTAACACAGAATTTTACAGGCTTTAAATTTTAATGAAGCTTTTTTTTTTTTAACTTGAGCTCAGTGGGCGCGACTATACTTTGAATACGAATGTTTGGCACGTCTAGAAAATGTAAATTATATAATTGATATAGTTTTTCTAGATGTGCGTAAACGCTTATTAATCCAGTGAAACGTTTGATAACTTCTGTATATACAAATAAGCATCTTCTTCAATAAACAACTTCGTTTATTTTTGTCACTGCTTAAGTATAACTAATTTATTTATTATTCTTTTCTATATCTTCCGGTTACCCAACATCTCACATTTTGCTGCCATTTGGTGGCTCTTCCACAGTCAGTGCGTGCTGCCGTTGAAATAAATTCAAACTACTTTCATTTAAATTTGCATAAAATTATTGAAAAGTTTTTATAGCTTTTTTGTTATATGAGCTTTAAATAATGAGCTGACTTCCAGCGTACATGTATATGTATGTATGTATGTATGTATGTATGTATGTGTATGTCTGTATATAATTTATTATGGCCAATTTGCTGTTACCTTAAACTAAAGAATGACACGCAAATTGCTTTCATCGATCGATCGCTGTGACTATTGAAACGAAATGGAAAATGCAGGCAACAAAAACGAAAAGAACAAGAAAAACAACCCTCCCTCCCGCCGCAGAAGTACCAATGAATGAATGTTTGATGTATGTAGGTACCCTTCCTTGCGTATACCTGACATTTTCATCACTTTGGGGTGTTCTTTTTTCGTCATGCTCTGCCTGAAATGAAAGAAAAGCAAAAAAAAAAAATTGATTGAAACAAAATCCACATCTTGATTATTTTCTCATTTTTCGAATTTTATTCTAGTGACACATGGATGGAAGGCGTCAAAATGAGAAAAGCCCTGGAACGCAAAAAAGAACTAAAGTAGAGCGACGTAAATTCCAGCAGAAAGTAGACAATATTGTCAATAAAATTGACAGCAGCAAAACCATGTAATAGCTAAAATTATAAATCTCAAAGTTCGTTAACAAGTCTAAGGAAGGGGGGGGTAAGGGTTTGTTCACTTCAAAGATGGGCAAAAGCCCCTGTCAGGGCAAAAGTGTGTTAAATCTGTAACTAAGACTGCAAATGCACATGTGTGACTACAGCAATTAAGTGTAAATGAAAGTTTTTCATTAGTAGAATTTGACCAAATCGTGTCACAGTTTGGAATTTTTGATAAAAAAAAGCTTTAAAGAAATAGTGAATTAATGGAAGGGGGTAGGGGGGTACTCAGGAATTTGAATTATTGCTGTTAAATAAAAATAATATAATCTCTTTAGAAAAGCTTAAGTTGTCCTTCTTGTGTCCTTAGCGTGTATGTATATATAATGTTCTTTAAGAATTTGCACTATTTAAAATATAAACAGCCGCGGAATCTGTCTTAAATCTTAGTCCCTCAGAATGTATGTACATGCAACATGTTTTTTCTTGCACGAACATGCACAATTTTGCTTAATATGGTTCATATTTTTCTTCTGTCCTTTCCGTGAATATTTTCTAACAAAAAGTGTTTGTTTGTTCTTATTTTTTTAGTCTACTATTTTTTTTTAAATAAAATTGTGTAATTCAATGAAATTTTCTCAAATATTGAAAACTTTCAAGGCTCCTTTATAAAATTATGTAAAACATTAAGATTTTCTTTTCAACTTCTTCATAGAACTTTAGCATTGAAATGAATCAGCGGTAAATTTAAAATTTAAAACAATTTAAGTTTTTTCTCTCTCGCTTTTATAAGCATAAAAAACCATGTAAATAATTTTGTGATTTCAAACCACAATTTGGCATTAAATTTAGCAAAAAGTTAAACAACACTAATGCCTGTAAAATGCTGACATTTCCATGTACGATTTCAGCTTTATATATATAAAAAAAATAATAAAAAAATAAAAAACAAAATAAAACGCATGTTTTATCAATGTGATAAAGTTACAAAAAAAAAAGCAGAGAAATATTGCAAAGTTTGAATTCCCATCACATTCACTATTAGTTATATTCTTTTTAACACTTTTCGGCAAATAAAAGATCATTTTCGATATATAAAAGATTTTGGTAATCAGTCTCGAATGCGCAAATATTGTTTGTATTAAAATATTCTTGTAGAGACCACAATACCGGAAAATGTTTTATTAGTCACAGATATGAGGTCTTTCATTTAAATAAAACAAAATATTTGAGAGATATTATCGATTATTCATACTTTTGAAAGGTCTAGCGATGCGATTGTGTACGAAATATAACCTTGACTGCAGTGGGTGGGGCGCATCTTTAAGGACTCCGGTACATAAATTTAACTGAATTAGATTGATGGCATGGATTTTAATTAGTTTTAAGGTCGCTGTATTGCGGCTTACACCTGAGACTATAGACCACTAAATCTAACGAAGACCTTGCAGACCGGCTGATATCACCAACATGAGGGATGACCACAACCGGCCCTAAATCCCTTAAGCTAACAGCTGTGTTCGACGTAGTGATCACATATTCGGCATTTAATTGTAATCGAAGGAACTGGGTTAACTTCGGTCTCTAGTGCTCCACATCGATTGTGATGGTCTGGCCTTCGGTATTGTCACAGCAACAGCCGCCCAGAAATATAATCTCAAATATCATGTGTTTTATGTTTGCTGGGTTGTGCTTTGCTGTCCTTCTTCTGCCATTTTATTAACGTACTTGTATGTGTACAAGTGCTTGTGCTTTTGTGTGTTTGTTTACCAAAATTTCCACCATAATTTCGGTTTTACTTGAACCCCGTTCTTTACCGCGTTTGTTAGTTGTACTGCGGCTTTGGCTTTTTGTGCTGCAGGTTTTCTTCTCTTCTCTCCCATTACGTGCGGCGAAGCTGTTGTGTTTCATATCTATTTGTGTATTAATTTTAACAAGTCAAATTCATTGGACTTTTGTTTGGCCAAGCAAAACTAATACTTCTGTGTGTTTGTGTGTGTTTGTGGATCTCTGAGTGTGGTGTGATTTAAAATTTTTTTTTTTACAACTTTTTACAATTTACAATTTGTTAAATAATTTTGTGCATTTGTGTGTTTGGTTTGTATTTCTGCGGCATGCAGCCCGAAATTGTTCAGGTTTTCCTTTTGTTGATTTTGAACATTTCAATAAAGGCTTAAATGCATTAAATGACTGACGGTAAACCAAAGCGGCAAATATGGGGAGAGTTTTGTAAAAACTCACTCAATGCTTAGTACCGTCCAAAGTCCAAAAATGAACTTTCAACTAAAATTATTACTTGAAGTGTCTGCATATCGCTGTGGTGTAAAGACTGTTTTATATGTATTTACATGTATTAATTAAAACCGCCAAAGGAATGAAGTGGGTGGCATCTTCGTTTATTTATAAACGGCCAACAATTTTCTAAACTGAACTCCAGAAATATAACCTTGAGCTAAAGTTTTAGTTAAAATCAAATGTCAAAACACCAGCATTTTGTTGAACTGGCGTTAAAAAGTTTTGAGCAATCAATCACTTTGCGAAATATGATGATAGAATCAATAAATTTTATTCATAGATAAATGAGCAAATCAACAAATAAACCGGCCGGGCGATGTGGATGATACCAATCCACTGGAAAACCAAGAGCGTCTCACGCATCCCAGTAAAGTCGGTATTTATTGAGAAGTTTTCAGCTACATATAACGACTTTTGGCAGGCCATCACTCCACCTCTGGGGTTAAGTATAGCACGTGACGTTGGGGATAACCAATTTAAATAATTTAGCCTGAGTTGAACTATATGGACAGATCTAAACGCCAAGTGCTTGTCGAATAGCTCAGCTCATGCCGCACTCGGTGGTATTCTGCATGCACGAGCATGACTGTGTCACGCCAAGGGAATGTTGATTGGCTTTTGAGATCTTTTTCCTCATTTACTTTTTGTCTGGTGAAGGTGTGGCCTTTATTTCTGTCATAACTTGGCAAAATTCAACTGATCCAAAATAATGAATATAGGCAACCAATTACTACGTGTGTTGTGTGAACGGCACCTGGAGACGAGAAATTGTAGAGTTTTGAACGTTTCCAACTTTTAGATTTTATGCTTTTGGGTTGACGAGATGTCATGGATCCATATTCAACGAATGGCTTGTGATATAGCTAGACTCTGATTTCTTTTGGACTGAGCTCGATAACATATGACGATAACAGCTCATACCGCATTAGGGCATAGTTATTACATGTGAAGGTGATTACATGATGAAGGTGATGTGTCGCAGATCTATGCACGCAAGTCACATACCGCAATAGCCAACATAAATTTTGTCCGGTACAGACTAATTTAGACTACACAGTTATTGAAAGTTATAGATTTTCCGTTGAATTTTTGGACTTTGATATAATTTGTGTAAAATGGCATCGATAGGCCTCTGAAACGAACTGAAAATATTTAGTATAATCTCACTCACGGCCTGCCTCTTGGTTTGATATGAATTTAAAAAAAAGAAACGTTTTGTACAAATTCCTGCTCTACAAGTTTGCGTGAATGGATGTTGGAGGTGCGCTATAGGTGGCCATTGCAAAATTTGCTGGTGTGAAATTGCCCATATATGGTATTTGCTTTTGTGAAATATTTGTGTTTATCAGCCGACTGTTGCTCAAAAAAAAAAATTAAAATAAAAAAAAAATAAATCCACACAATGTAAATAAAAGCGACAGATTTTTAATACATAAAACTGTTTAAAGATCTTTTAGACAAACAGAATTTAAACGATTATTTGCACCTTTTACTCGTACGTTTCTGGATTTTTTTGCAGATTTTTTTTAACCTTTTCTAATAATTTTTTTTTATAATTTTTTATTACTTTTAAAAAGTTTGGTTTAGCCAGAATATATAATATAAACAGCTTCGAAATTTGTGTTAAATCTTGTTCCCCCAGAATGTACATGAAACATGTTTTTTCTTGCACGATCATGCACAGTTTTGCTTAATATGGTTTGTATTTTTCTTCTGTTTTTTGCAACTCCTTCCTATTGCATTTCGAATATTTTAATTTTCTTAATATAAAGTTGTTGTACTTCTTGAAAAGTGAAATTGAAAAACAGATTGGCAAGAAAAAACATTGTGGCAGGGGAGGGGGAATATCGTTATTTAAGGTACATTAGCGTTAAACTCATTTGCCACTCATTAACCCTTCTGTGTTTCGTTTCGTTTTTATGCAGAAAATTTTCCTTCGCTTGTTTTTTGTTGTTGTTTTTTGCTTGTTTCAAAAATGTTTTCTATGCGAACATTGAAAAGACCAACCAGCAATTGTGTGTCAGAAAGTTAAGAATAAAATGTTAAAAAACATTAAAAGCAAAATTGCTTTTGTCGTTGTTTTTTTTTTTTTTTTGGCTTGTGAAAATTTTCAGTCTCATTTCCTTTTTTACCACCAAAGCAGAAAATTAGTGTGCACTGGGGAAAGAAAGGTGGTTGTTGGAAAGGCGGATTGCAGGTCGGTCGGTCGGTCGGTCGTTGGGTCGTGACTACTACCTGATGGTTTCTGCTTGTCATCTTTGTAATCGCTTAGCACGGTCGTTTTTTGAGAGGTGGGGGGGAAGAAGAGTGTGGCAAAAAATATAATTGAGGTATATACGCTAAAACAACATGTTTATGTTCTTTAAACCAGAAGAGGTTTTACACTGGAAAAAATTCAATGGCTTCGCCCGCTGGCGGTTTACACATCTTCAATGAAATTTTGGTTGTCTATCATTGACAATTTGAAATTTTTTTCAAACCCAACAAAGCGTTTTTGGAGGAACAGGTTACACAAGTTTTGATTTTGTTACTTTAAGGAAATCGAAAACCTAAATTAATCTTTAAATGATTCTGGATAAACTCTTTGTCGTAAACTTCTAAGTATATCCAATTAATGTTTTTATTTTCTGTTACTTTGACTCGTTCTTGGAAACAAAATATTGTTGGTTTTCATGGTCAGTGATTATGAATGAATGAAGGAATAAATGCTGGCCACAATACAACTAACTAACTAACAACAACAACAACAACAGCAACATTATAACATTATGGTCTTTGTGATGAGAAATCTGTTACGCTGCACTGGCTGCTTCTTAACAACATTTCCTGGTTTTCTTTTAAGGTTGGTTGTTTATTTGTGGCCTTTTCTTGTTAAGGGTGGTGAAGGCAACAGAACCGAACAGCAAAGGCTAGAAAATAATTTATAATAGTTTTACTTGAAGGTAAAGTTTAGAATATGAGCCATAATAATAATAAGATGTTACATCACTTGAGAGTAATTTGCTTTTCTTTCTCTTCTTCTTCTTCTCAATGAGGACGAAGTAGAAAGTGACGGGAAAATTAAGCCAAAGAAACGAAAAACAATATAAGCAGAAATAGAACATGAAGAACTTGTGTGGCGGGCAAACAGTGGCAGGCAAGAAGGCAATAAGAGAAGTGAACAACAACAAAAACGCATTATCATCAAAAGTCATAAACATGAACAATGACTATGACTGAATGACAATGTCATGTCTGTTAAGTTTATGTATGTTTGTATGAGTGTGTAAAAGAAGAGCTCTTTCTAAATAGCAACAAAAATGGATTAGGACACGTTTTCTTGCCAACAACTTGCCACACATTTGTTTCAAGATATACTTGTACCACCATTACCTTTTATTCACTGATTTGCTGACTTTCTAACCGTTTGTTGTGATCATAATGACGACGGCGGCGACAACGACGACGGTGATGATGATGATGATGCAGGTTATGAAAAATCCGTTTGGCTTGTTTTATTCGTTCCTTACAGTTCTGTTGCTGTTGTTGTTATTTTAAATGGATGCACGAAAGAGGGGGTTTTATTTGTCTTAAACTTGAATAGCAGACTGTCCTTAAGGAATTTGATTTTCCTTTAGCTCTCATTAAATCTTGTTTCTTTTTCTTAGGCTGACAAGGTTGTCGGCTTAATTGAAAGGCAAATAATTTATAGTTCTGTTTTTGTTGTCGATTTCCGTCTAGTTTTTGTCATTGTTTTTATTTTGTAGAATAGACAGTTTATTATTGTACAAGTTACTTCAGTCCAGAATTATTAAATATTAATGGTGGAAAATATCAAGTGTTGGAAAGTTTAAACAGATTTTAAAATTATAACTGAATAAGTTTTCATAAATACGAATACTAAACAAATAATATTATAAATGAATGAGTTGCGGCAATCAAGAAATTCAATTGGAAAGGTGTTCTTTAATAAAAGATTATAGGTTATGGGAAATAAATGCTGTAATTATATTCGTAAGGTTAAGACGCAAAATGGAAATATATATGTTCGTATATGCGAAGAACATTTCAAACTAAAGTTTAATTATTTTGAATTTAATTTGTTGTTTGTTCTTAAATATATAAAATATAAATATATGGAGGAAGGACATAACCGTCTAAAGATAAAGATAAGTAAAGGAAGGCTGCCATTTCATTTATAATTGTTTCATTATTTTTTATGGTTTCGTTTTTAGTTCGTTTATTTATTAACAAAAATTATACATATATTACAATTTTATATAGTATCTCAGCGTCTTTGACACTTTATTTGGACGAGTTGCACAAATTATTGTAATTTAAAAAAAAAAGGATATATGGCCACAACCTTAATCCTTCTGCTGATTTAGTTGAAAATTGACATCGTGTTACAGACTGTAATTTCACTAGTTTTTACATTATTATTTTCAGCAATTTTTATAAAAAAATATTTTTTTAAAATAAAAGATATATGGAAGAAAGACATGTGTTTCAATTGATTAAAGCGGAATTTGCTATAGAGTTTCGAACGGCAACTGTGCGAATTGTTACCAACTTATATTGCATTTTTATCAAAACTGTATATTAAGACATAACTTTTACAATTAAGGATATATAACAAGGTACTATGTTGCTTAAGCAATTAAAGCAACATTGTGCAAATGTTAATGATTTTTCAGCTTTTTAGATTTTTCTGCAGCCAAAATTGCTTTCTTAATATTGGAAAAGGCAAACAAATATTCTATTTATATATTTTTTTTACATTAACTAATTTCTTTTTAAGTTTTATTTGCTTAATAATGAATATTTTTTTTATTGTTTCATTTCAGGTATGTTCATAGTTTTGAAATATTTATACAAACTTTTTAAGGTATGTGGAAAAATCTTTAAAAACATGCAATTCCCTTAAATCCTTTTTCTTGGTAATTATTCAATTTGCTGCGTAAAGTTTTTTCATTTCATCCTCCCTAAAGATTATGTTGCTGCATTTGCAACTTTTTTGCGACAGCTGTTGCGTCTGCAAACACCACCCCTGTTCTTTAAAAATATTTGTTCTTCAATTGTCTTGTGAGTGTTTTTTTTTTTTGTTGTTTCGCTTTCATTTTGCTTGTGCAAGTTTATTATTTTTAATCAGCCACTCACTCTCCCTTAAATCGTCTTAATAACAAGCACTAAACTTTTAAAAGTATACAATGGTTTATTTAAATTTTTCATCGTCTTAAAGTATGCCGTGCATATTCTTTGATTTTTGTTATTTTTTTGATTTGCTCTTACAAAAAAAAAAAAAAAAAAAACCAAAAAAAAAAAACTTGTCATTTTTGTTTCCCATTTCTTCGTTGTTTAACATTCTTAAGATTAACTTTTATGCAAAACTTATTTCTTTTACTATTATTTTTTTTTTTTAGTAATTCCGCTTCCTCTTGCTACCATTTTGTTTTCCTTCCCGTTCGGTGGTGGCTGTAGTAAGACTTCTCTGTAAACTGCCGTTGTGTGTGTGTGTGTGTGTGTGTGTGTGTGTGTGTGTGTGTAAGTTTGGCGTGCATGTGAGTTCGAGAGTGATGGTGTGCGTTTTTCGTTTCTGTTCTTATAGTTGTTGTTGTTATTATTGCATGTGTTAAAAAACATTTACGATTGTTGACCTTATTTTAGTTTATTTTTTTCCTCCTCTTCTTGCTATCGTTTTTTTTGCCTCCTTTTTTCATTTGTTCGTGGCTGTAACAGGCTTTTTTTGTTGTTATTTTGATACTTGAAATTTTATGCATTTTATTGCAGTTTTTAAAGTTGTTTTTTCTTTTCCATTTATATACTTACTTTTTGTGTTTTTCTTTATTTTTTTGCTTTTTGCTATTTTATATGCATGTTTTCTCATAAAAATTTATTATAATAGTAGTGGCAAAAAATCAGGGAACACACAAGCGAAAAAATCCACTACAACTGACAAGTATTTACATTCATGTTGATGTTGGTGGCCCCAAAAGTTGCTGGCAAAAACAGTCGCAATAGGGGTTTTTTTTCGATCTGTTTTTTTTCAGGCAAAACAAAAAAGAGAAGACAAAACAAACACTTTATCGTCTTAATGCGTGGCTTATCAATGCTAATGGTGGAGGGCAACTGTCAGTAAAAGGCTGTCCCAGTTTAGCATTTTTATTTACTTGTAGAAAATGCTTGAAAAAAGTGTTGTACCACGTTGATGTGGCTGATGTCTAAGAGTTTTAGAAAAAGAAACAAATAATAATTTTCAAACCATCCTTTGGATGCAATTTTAACAAATCAAAAATAAAACAGTTCATTTTAAGAACAAAAACCATTAATAATCTGTGTAATACTTCTACTTGTATTAAACAAGCAGATTAATTCAAGTTTGGCAACCACGAGCTTTCGGGTGTCATTTATTCTGGGTCTTTGGCGGAAACATCGTGCATGAATATTGCGTTAAGCAACACTCCTGGCTTTGAAATTGTTTCACAAACAATTGGTGTTCTTTTTTGCCAAAGTTTTGTGCTACTCGCTCATAATCGTCTTACCGAGACGGCTACTTACTCACCAGATGGTGATTAAATATGAAACCCCTGGCTCAATAAATATTGACGCCATATGACTTATGAGCAATTTCAGGCCTTGAAAATTGCACTTATCGAATGAACGCTAACCAGCAAATCCGTGAGTATCATTTGCACGATGTTATATTTTAAACATCTCATCTTATTGCACCAGTTACTTGGTGTATCCAAAAGTAGCTAAAATATTATATTATACGATCTCGAACGTGAACGTTCGCTTGTGTTTTCAATGACAGAAAACTACAACTACTTTTGAACAAAAACATTATAAATTGTAATGAAATTATTTGATTAAAGTGAGTTTAATATAGAGCCATAAAGTGCAATTTTTGTCATTAAGACTGCGGGCGATCCTCAACTTTCGAGTTCGTGAAACAGGCTCTTAATTTCTATAACAAAACGTTCACATTAAATGTGGAAACTCATGGTAGTTGCAAACATTAAACTGGGCCCATTTTTGGTTCTTGCTTACAGCGTTTTTTCAAGCTGCATCCGGTTTGTTGTTTTTTGTTTTTGTTTCTTCCCCTGAATATTCATTATATTATATTGAATTTGAATTCCAGTATTTAATATTTTATTTTTGCACATTTTTGCAACACCCATTTTATTAACACACAAGCCAATGCAAGTGTAACAAAATACACACACAAAGGCCGCCCGCCATACGTGTTTGTTTGTATGTAAGGATTTGTCGGCCGGCATATGGCCGTTTGTTGTTACACAAACCCAACACAAAGGAAGTGAATATATCTGGTGGCCAGTTGCAGGTATTCATGCAATCACAAGCACAGATTTAAAAGCTTTACAATTTTATATGTTTGCAAAAAAAAAAAAAAAAACAAACAAAATTTTTGAGGTAAACTGGCTCATATTTCCTTATTACAGATGCTGGACTATAAAATATGTATGTATGTATATGAAAACCAAGGCACATATGCACTGGATAGGGGTGCACATAGTAAATGCTGAGCCATGACGGCCAAAACGATAAGAGGGATATAATAATTTCCAGCACTTTTAATTAATATTTTTAAGAAACATATCGATAGTTTTAATGAACGCTGAGCACGATTTGTGCAAAAAACTAATTTCATGAATTGTGTCGCTTACAACTTTTTGCCCGTTAAGGCTGCTGGCTGCACACATGTATGTATGTATGTATGTATGTACCTCCGCAATTTACATATTTACATCCATACAGAAAGTGTGACATCAGTTTACTGTTGCCATAACTGCCAACTGCCGTGAGTAACTAGTTATGAATACACACACAAATTGGCACGTGTTTTGCTTTTGTGTTTACTACAAACATACATATATGTACATACATACATACATACATACATACATACATACATATAAACTCGTCTACACCAATACAGTTGTAGGTTCGTCTTCACTTATACATACATACATACAGTTGATGTCGTCCTATTGTAATATTAGTAAAATAATAAAACTGAGTTGTAGCTTAAACAAAAACAATAACACAGTTATAACTGTAGGCCATCATGAATTGTTTTGTTTATTCTTGCATAAGCAGGCTTCGACAAGAGTAATTTCGAATTTCTTGCACAGAGTGTAAATGAGTAAATTTCTGCTGGCAAAAACAGAAAATAATAATAATATTGTTTATACACCTGGTTGGTTGGTTGGTTGTTTCTCTTATTATTAAATATTAAACGATAAAAATAAAATAACTTTAGTTGTATGTATCTCTTGTTTTTAACTTATTCACACTACTAGTCTCTTATACGAGTACTAGCGAGCAGTTCCAGTTCTGCAACTCCATTTTAGTTGTGCGGCTGTTAAGTAGAACATTTTGCAGTACATCATACAAAACTTGTAAAGATTATGGAATAGATTTATATCAGCAGCCAAGTGCAAGTGCGACCGACAGCAAGTGGACCGACTTCACTTGGTGTACGAGTACTTGAACAACTGCTGACAACCGTCCTCACCGGACAACTTTTAGCTCGACAGCTCGAGCCATCTTTTCTCTTGTGCCAGCAATTCTTTAGAGATTAAATGAAAGCGATGTAACCGTAGAATTTCTAGACGGGAAACCTCTAGGAATATCAGGCTTTAACCAGCTCGTATTGTACATTTCCCACCATCTAGACCCCTATGAAGAACTGAAATCTGTTGTAACACAACAACACCTCAAGGACACTTAAATCACCTAGCGTAGACCACTCACTAGCCCAGTATCTATCTCAAGCTATTTCGGGGTTTTTAGGTTTTAACCAAGATGTCCTAAGGTAAATCAGGTGCTCGTTGGTCTCTGTTCTGCCAATTAACCTTTGCGTAGGGCCTTGAAAGAAACCTGCATAACACAGGTCATACATGAACTTTCCAGCATCTTGTTTTGCCGTACCAACGAAGGGACCCCCAAAAAAGAAAAGGGTCAGTTTGGTATTTTCCAAGGCAAAAGCTGCTCCATAGAAATTTAAAATATATTTAATGGATATTTTGAAGGAACAATCAGATATAGATACTGTAAAATATACGCTTATATTCAAGCAGTAGGAATATAGTGATTTTGCCCAAAATAGCCAAATAGAGTGACAGCCAGCTGTTCCACTATATCCACATTAAAGATTACTTGATATTCTAGTATGACTGTTTCTTTGGATAATCGCATTAATCCGGAAATTTACCTCATTGGCGAAGATGATGAGTGATTTGATAATAATCCATTTCAGCTTCCACCTACTCCAGGGACATACTAACCGCTTTAGGAAAGGCAGTGCACACTAATAACAGCTGATGGTCATGCTTTGTTACTTATCTCTTAGCTACTCTACATTGCAAGACTTGAGCATTAGGGGATTTTATGTCATGTCTTTGAACTTTATTAGCGCTTTAACATAAATATCGTATATTTCTTTTATGAATTAATGCCACTAAATATGCAACACAAGAACACTCTAGCTTTTCCTAAATGTATGCTTTAATAAAAATAAATGTGAGCATTTATAATTCAACCATCATCAAACATACCAACACACATTTTTTTTCAGCAGTTCCCTCTCAAGTATGCAGCCTGACCTTAGGTCTTAAAAACATGCACCGAACAGACTGTTCTTCACATACCAAACAGACTCGAAACATACGCACAAAACTGCACTTACTTTACATTAGGAAAATAAAAGGATGCCTAAAATTACTCTCACTTTGTGCAAGAAAATAATTATGTATGTCTGTATGTGTTTGTGTTAAAGGATCGCAAACACTGAGTTTCAGTGCCATTTTGCCATTTAAATCTTCAACAGCAAAAAATATTTAATTTACAAGACTGGGGTATGTGTTTTTATGCCGAAAAACAGATCCAACAATTTTAATATATAAAAGTGTTTTTCACAACAACATGTACGTACGTTGCATTTACCCAGCTGGCAAAACTCTCGAGGATGGTTAAAGGCGCACTTTGGCGCTTGTAAACGAAATTTGTAATTTGATGCAGAACAGCTTTAAATTCAATGTCTTGTGGGTTATCAGGCCTAGAAGACAATATCAGTGATGGGGTTGCGCTGTTTTTAATACAGCAAAACTAAAAGGTTAATCCTCATTAGCTGGCAAATTAAAAAACCTTAAAAACGACTATCTGATCATGATGACGGGAAAATTTTGACTTAAAACAAAAAAAAAACAAAACCTGCTTTCGTTCAATCTTAATAGCAGCAACTCTAATTACAGCCTCAGTTCTTTTTTCGGCAACCGCGTTGTAAAGCCAACTGCCCAGAAGAGCTCTGACACCAATAAAAAGTTCATTAGACAACGTTAATCAACTCTAATTACAAAGTCATTTCTATTGCCATGATGTGACAATAGTAATTACATTGTCATGGACCAGCAACGTGAGTCGTGATGAATCGAGTTTGGAATCCATTCCCAAGCACTGTCGAGTGTCAGGCCATTTGGCGCTTTGTAAATTTATGAATTAATTAACTTTTAATTTTAACTATTCAGAATACATTTTTTCAAGAAATTTACAAAACTGGACAATTTTTGTAGGCAGTAAACTTTCCCCTCATCAATGTGCTTGTGTATGCACTGCACCAATATATAATGTCAACTGTTCGAATAAATATAGAACAAAGACAAAACAATAACAAATTTTTACTAGAAGAAACAAATTGCCAACTGGGCAACATATCGCACCCTAAATACAAAAGGAGCACAACTCAAAATACTAAAATTTTCAGGAGAGACAAAAAACTGTTTATGTTTAATTCGTCGTGCAGAAGCAACACATTAGACATGACTGTTAACTGTTCCAGTTAAAGAAGATAGTGATGTGAAAGAAATTTTTGCAGTAGTTAGAGATGTGTATTCTGAATTAATTTATGGAAAAAAGTCAGTTTTGGAAAATTTTGAGTTGTGCCCCTTTTGTATTTAGGGTGCGATATGTTTATGTATGCATATATATATGTATGTATGGCTTTGGCATGTGTTCCTTTTTTTCTTTTAGTCTATGGGTTGAAGGGTATTTTGGAGTCTTTTTTGCTGTGTGAACTTGTTTTATTGTTTCAGTTGCCAGTATTATTCCATTTTCCAAAAATTTCGTTTTGTACAGTTTTGTTTTTTATTTTTTTTGCTTACAAATTGTTATTATTTGATTTCGTTATGACTCTTTTTGTTGTTGTTTTGTTGTTGTTTTTGTTGCCAGGAGACTTCATATATGTCATATGCCCTTTTGGCAATTGCTGCAGACAGTTGTTGTAACTTAAAGTGTCATAAAAAAGATTTATTTGTCTCTATTGTCGTATGCAGTTTCTCTGTAAATATGTTTTATTGTGTTTTCCTTCATTTTGGCTTTAAAACGAATATTAACTTGGGCACTTTTACACCAAGAATTTATAACAAACTTTTCCTTTTTTTTTTTCTTTCTCACAATATACATTGATACGAACGAATAAAAGGAAAAATCAATTTGTTGTTGGGTTTGCTAAAGCATTTCTTTCAGTGTGTTATACATTTGAATGATAAAAATTAAAATTTATTTTAAAAGAAAAACACTCTTTTTAAATTTATAGCCGAGATATCAGGATTGATTTTCTGAAAAATAAAGAGCTAAAACGCTACCAAACCTTTAACACATTCATTAAGGTAGAGAAAAACCCTCATTAGGTGTCTTGTTTACAGAACATTCTTTACTCATCATTATTAACTCCGTTGCAAATAGAAATATAGGCAACAGGATAATATCTCCAAAATGTTCAATTGTTTTGCTTTAGAAATGTTAATGTCCTGCAACAAATTGGGTTAAGGTTCATATCTGGGAATATACCTACTTCCATATGGCCCGAATTTTAGCCAGGCATTTGATCTGGCTTGAGGGTTTAACTAAAACTTAAGCTTTTATGCTTGTAAGCCAGACTGTAGCGCTGACAAGCCGTTGCAAACAGATTGCTCGGTGGTCTCGATCACCATCAGGTCAGATCGACACGGCTACGAAACTACTGATGAGACAGCCCAGGATCATAAACTCAAAATCCCAATTTTTAATTCAAAACTCCGCGCCAACATTAAGCCGTTATTAATCTTGGGGAAATTTTCTGTCATCCAGTTTCATAAATATGAACCTGAAAAAACCTGATTATTGTCTTTGAGCCGATTTGCTAGAGCCCAATTGATTACACACATTTCATAAATATGAACCTGAAAAAACCTGATCTGTAAGAATACACTCTTCGTTTAATATTATTCACAGACAAATTAAAAAAAAAAAAAAAAAAAAAAAATGTTTTCTAGCTGTCTACTCGTATATGGCGACATTTCGTAGGTTCTGTTTGATTAATTATAAATATTTATTGTCAAGCTGTATATATAGCAAAAACATTGTTGCCATAGAAAAATCACATTCCATATGAACTTTTATTTCCTTGTACAATATTTTTGTTGTTGTAGCAGGCAAATTATTGAACAAAAAAATATGCATTCTCTGGGAATTTTTATAGCTTGTGATATATAAGTTTTTGTTTTTTTTTTTTTTTTGTTAAAAGGCGTCAAAGAAAAACTTCATATTTCATAATTTATTTTTCAATGATATTAAAAACAAGAGAATAAATGAAAAATAAAAATTGATATTGTCGCTGTTGTTGTTTTTATTCATTTATTATCTGAACTGATAATTGATATAAAAGGAAGACATTTACAAATTAATGAAATACATTCACAATAAATTTATCGTTTGTTGATGATTCCTTATGAGCTCTCAATGAAAATATGATTCGAAAGAAAAGTTTTTGCTTTTGTTGTATTATTGTTAATTTAAATGAAAAATACAGACGAGGTCGATTTTAATGAAAATTCAAAACACGTCCTTCTGGTTTGGCAAAAGAAAAAAATTATAATAATATGAATTAAGCAATTTCCAAAACTAAAAGAATTTAAATGTATTCGGTGTTATATTTTAAGATTTAATAAAAAAGAAATAGAAGAAGAACAATTTATAATATCCAAAAAAAAAAATCTTTTTAAAAATGAAGTATTTTTTTTTGCCGAATTCTTTTCTGTGTGAAGACTATTCTGTATTGGGATTGATGACAGAATTGCCGGAATTAATGTTCTCTATTCACAAATATTTTCTCTCTGATGTGGAGGATCAATCATATATCTTTAAGTTGGGCCCAGAGAAAGACAGATGCTCATGGAACTGGATAGATAGGGAGGTATATAGGGACCGCCCTATCCAGATATATAGATACAGAGGTAGATAGATGGACAGTTAGATCTAGAGAGGTATGTTGATAGGCAAATACACAGATAGGGAGATAAATAGATGGATAGATACACAGATAAATAGATAAAGGCGAGTGAGAGAGAGAGAAAAATAGATATATATACAGATAAATAGATAGAGGTGATAGAGAGAGAGAGAGACGGATAGATAGAGGTGATAGAAAGAGAGAGAGAGGCGGATAGATAGAGGTGATAGATAGAGAGAGAGGCGGATAGATAGAGGTGATAGAGAGAGATGGATAGATATACAGATAGATATACAGATATATAGATAGAGAAATGGATGAGGAGAAAAATAGAGAGTTAGATAGACAAAGACGTACCAAATGTGTAGATTTATCTGCATTTTTTCAAAAACGTTGACCAGTTTTAAAGTGTTGTTTCGAAAATCAATTTTTCCCCAAATCGTGCAGATTTTGCACTTTTTACTCTATACATTTTTAATATAAATTTTTTATGTTAAACTTTTTCATCCCCAAAGTCGTAACTTTATCCCCTTATTTGAGAAATTGTGGCCGGGCTTATTGATAGCTTTTTGTCCTTGAGTTTTTTTTTTTTTTTTAATTAAATTCTAGGGAGCGAATTGGACAGACAAATACGGGATAGATGATGGGTCAGACGGCCGCTTGGCTTCTAATGGCACTATACCGGGGTTTTTATTTTTTATTATCACAAGTATTGTTAGATTTTGGTGATTTAGAATTCTAGAACTTGCATTCTCTCTCTCTTTCTCTCTCTAGACACCTCTATATGGTGCAGCCAGCTAAACGTTTCACGGTATATTGTAGCTCCTGATTGTTGATGTGTTTCGAACCAATATTTGCTTTGAGCAACTATTTTGTGATCAGCCTTGTTGTCGATAATTAAGAGCGCATTTTTGTACATTAAAAAGATAAAAAAAACCGAATAAATCAAAAAAGTTCATTGTTGAGGCCTCTTTTACTGTGATGTGCACAAAAAAGCAGAAAAAAAAGAAAAGAAAATTAAACAATAAATATGTGTGAAATATTCATGCATCCAATCCAATATTAATTCATTGTTGTGTGTTTGGAATTTTCTATTTTTTCAATGAACGAATTTATGAATTTTTTTTTTTTTCGTTTTTATGCTCGAGTCTTTAAATGAATGAATAGAATGACCATGGCCGGTATAATTGGCCATGCCAGTCAGGCAGGCAGGCAGGGAGTCAGTCAGCCAGTCAGTTTTTATTGGTTCTACAAATCAATTAAAAATATTTTTTTTTGCACTCGTTTTTCTTCATCGTCTATTTGCGTGAGTTTTGGTATGTGTTTTCAATAGCTGGTTTTACATTGCGCTGATAATGGTTGGTTGCTAAAAATTAAATTTATTAAATGTGATGCAAACATGCGCTTTTAATTTTCAGATTTTTTCGTTTTGTTTTTCTTAACTCATGCCTCGCTAAAGTTTTGATTTGAAATTTGGGTCAAAGTGGAACAACAATGGAGTGTAAATTTAAATATTTGCATTAGGTTTTTCGACTAAAAATGTTTCCTTGATACTTTTTGCCCAGCTGAATTGCGTATCTGACAGAGCAAGTTGTTCTCGAGCCTCTTCGGCTTTGAATGGTTGTTGTTTTTGGTCGCCTTTGGCACCACTGTCCAAAAATATATTGTGTTTGACGCATTTAAGGCAGGAGAAAAAAAGAAAATGATTCATCATCATATTGTTAATAATAAATTTGCATTTGACCTCATAAATATCTGAAACGAGCGCAAAAACTACTCTTAAACAAACAATTGGAATAAACATGACAGTTTCAAGCAGCTGAAGTTCAATAAGGCGTAAATACACGAATACACCTTGTTTCAAAGCGAATATGTGTGTATAAACCTTTAACCGATATTAAATAGCACACAATAGTGTTCAAAATCGCAAAATCGGATTTTTATTCGATTTTCTTTTATGGTTAGAAACAAAGAACTTTGTTTGTATTTGATTGATTAAGTCTCAATCATCATATTGTAGTTCCCATGTTATTTGCGAATTTGATTTATTATTTTTCTGGCTGAAATCATGTCGTTGAAATGCAAAAATGTTCCTTTAATTAGTACAGGACATTTTGCGATTACGACCTTCTTGGGGCCGGAATCTAACACACACTTTACGTGATGTAAGCAAATAAGGAAGAAGCCTAGTGACGCCGCTTTGTATTTTTGCATGATGTTTTCATATAAACGAAAGTTTTTGTCCGGAATGTAAATTTTCACTTTTCGTGAAAAAATTTAATAAAACTTGAATGAAAATAAAGAAATCAACTGTTTTCAGGGGACTTTTCTTAACTTTAAATTATTCCGGAAAATTCAAGGTCGAGCAAATAGTACAACAGAAGACAAATCTAACGTTTGGTTTGAAAATCATGCGATTTAAAAGCATGATTTGAAACTATGAGATTTGAAATCATGTGGCTTGAACTCAAGGGCTTTAAAATTGTGGTATTTGAAGTCGTGCGGCTTGAACTCAGATGCTATGAAATCGTATGATTTGAAATCTTTTGATTTAATATTGTGTGATTTGAAGTCATATGTTTTAAACTTATGTCTGAACTCAAGTGCTTTGAAATCATGTGGTTTGCAATCATGTGGCTTGAACTCAGGTGCCTTGAAATCTTGTGCTTTGATATCGTGTGACTTGAATTCTTTTGATTTAATATTGTGTGATTTGAAGTCATATGGTTTAAACTTATGTCTGAACTCAAGTGCTTTCAAATCATGTGGTTTGAAATTAAGTGATTTGAAATCGTGTGGTTTGAAATCATATGGCTTGAAATTAAGTGGTTTGAAATCAGGTGAATTGAAATCATGTGGTTTGAACTCATGCGCTTTGAAATCATGTGATTTGAATTCATTTTGATATTAAATCATGTAGTTTTTCAAATTATGCCTGCCCGGGCTAATTTGCTGTTCTGATAAAAACACATAAAGCCATATCTTCACAATCAAGCACGTGACCTCTTCTGTAAAATATGTTAATTTTCAATTTTCTTACCATTGTGAGCCAATCAGAAATGCTAAATTTGTTGTGCCTGAAAAAAGGATTTATTTTATATGAAACTGAATAAAATATGTCTTTTGGAAATCCTTTAAAAGGCTTAATTTTCCTTTTCATATTATTTATATGTATGTATGTACATATATATTCGAGTCTAAGTTGTTTGCTGTGTTTTTTGCTTAAACGTTGATAATTCCGACTTCTATTGTATTTTGCGTTTCTGTATAAAAAAACGTATATCTTTCAAATTTGTTTGTCTCTTTCTCTTTTTGTGTTGGTTTTCTGTTCTTAATTCTTTCCAGTTTATTTATTTCTCTTGCTTGTTTTGCGGTGAAAGTTGTGCGTGAATATTTCCCATCACTTCACATAAAAAGCAGGTGTTTGTGTCATTTCTGCTAAAAAGAAATGTAATAGCTTGAATATTTTTACGTTTTTATTGTACAATATGATAAAAACTTAACACCTACAAAATAACGGGGTTTTAACCTGTCAGCCAGCATTTTGATGATGCTGATGTATGCGGCGCAAAATTTTGAAGTTCGGGCCACTCTTGGACGAATCGGAAATTATTGAGTTGTCGGTTGTGCCACTTGAATGACACCATTCTTTCACGATAATGTTTCGTATAGGTTTTGTTCAAGAAAAGGATTAACACAGTTATTACTCTGGCTTTTAAATATAATTTTTATAAAGAGAATTTTCGAGCCCAAGGAAGTTGTTTACCCTGGACAAGTTAATGCTGATGAAATCTTTTGCTTGAATGGGATGAAACAATTGAAATGGCCTATAAAAACTGTCTCAGTAGAATCCCTCACTTCCAAATCCAATGAAACCTACAGTTGTCGATGCCAGCAAAAGCTTTACCAAATGCCGCCTGGGTGAAATACAACTCATACATGTGCAAAATTTCAAATATTAATACTGCTGTGAGCAGCATCTGTCTCTTCCACGTGATGTAAATTCTTAACGCGTACTTACCCACGAAGGTACTCAAGAAGGCAGGATAAACATAATTTATTTAAAACTAAATTTAAAGCAGGTTTTTTTTTTGCTTCATTTTATTCAACAGAAATTTTATTTGCAAAATTATTTCCTTTTCGAAACAAATTCTGAAAGCATATATTGATGATATTTTTCTCTTGTTACTTTTCTGGCTTAAAGCATTTCAAACATGATTTGTTTTCCTTTATTAACTCTTCTAATATTTAAAACGAAAAACTCATTAACAGCAAAATTAATCTGCTGATTTTATAGTTAAAATGCTGGCAAAATTTTAGTATTCCAGACAAGCATTTCAGGTCATGTCGTATTTATAGTTTACGGGGAATATTAACGAACGACAATAAACCTAAACAAATTGCAGTCAACAAGTCAGACTGATGTGGATGATGAGTATAAACGCTATTAGCGAAATTTCTCTGATCTCTACTAGAAACTGACTGAACTGAATTAAAGGATTTGCTTAGCATTTAGTTGAAGGTTTTTGTTAAACTTATCATTTCTTATTCTATTTCTAAAATAGGGCTGTCTATCTTTTGTGTGTCTTCCAGCTCCTTGCATGTTTTGGTTTATTTATTTGATTTTAGTCTAGGGAAAAATTTTTCAAATGTTGACCCTGCCTTGGTGAGAAAATTTTGCCTTGGCTTATAATAAACAGAGGCATTCTGTTCTCTAGTGGGAAAAAGTGGTTTCTCCTTTGAGACGCCAATCTAGAATTCTAGGAAGTTTGATATCCCCGGAAAGAGAGAACCTGCTTCGGTGTACATTATGCTGTACACTAGTGTTGTGGTATACAATACTATTGTATATTGTACTTATTGTGTACTATTGCGTTTTTCATTGCGCTGTTTCCCTACACCAACAATGTTGAATGTTCTTGCTGCCAGTCTGTTATAGACCAAATTAAATGCCAGACCTGGCACCAACTCGGACAGACGACAATATTTACCACGAGTGTTACAAAATTTTGCTTTGCAGAAGTGCTATAAAAATGATCGCTTACAATCTGTGTGCGTTATTGGGAATGATGGTTGAAGATAAAATACCATTTTGCGTATGAGCGTTTTAATTTTGAAATTTCTCACATATAAAATAAACACAATCATACGCCTGTGCAAATATAGAACAATTGTATGTATGTATTTCTTTCGTTTTTTATTTTTAATTTTTGTTCAAATAAAACACCTGTGCGTTCCTTTTATAAAACATTTATAAATAGGGAATAAAACGTTCTAATATAAATTATGTTTTCAGAGAGGATTGTTAAAGCGATTATTTTGAAGTGGCAACATTTTAAATGTATAAGAAACCCAACGTTTTTTGCAACGATTTACAAATTCTTTTCTTATACTCGTACATAAAATAAATTGTGTCTGAAATGTGAAATATTGTGTTCCAGTCTAAGGTGTATTTAGTGCCTGTGTTGGTGGGTACATCCCAAGATTTCTATTTGTAGCCTGGCATCGATAAAAGTTTAATTTTGCAGCGACTTAAAAGCTGTTACGCTGTTAACAGCTTTGACATTATGGGCTCTTCTAAAAATATCGCTATAACGAAAAAAGGATATATGGCAGGAAGCCGTATGCTGGCATTGGCTCATATGAAATTTGACGTTCAGTTACCTGCTTATATTTCGCAAATAGTTACCAGCTAAAATTGAGTTTTAAGGCAAATTTCAATTTAACTTGTTGTAGGTAAAACTAAAATTTATGCTGAATTAAGATGCGTTACTACTAAAAACATTCTTACCATAAATTTCACTCTTAAAATAAAGGCTATATGAGACACAAAAAGCTTGTGCTATCCTTGAAGGCAAAATCTGTGAAACGTTTTCTGATTTGTGTGTTAAGATCAATACATGTCGTGCTGGTATAACTTAATTTGTCAGTTCATTTTATTTATATAATTGGAACATTATTTTATATAAAAGATTCTGTTTTTAAAAATTAAAAACTCGTCGTCAGTCATTAGTATTTTGCCATACAGTTGTTAAGCTTTAAATATAAAGCATTAAATTTAATTCACTAATTATCCGACACCATAAACAGCGAGAGAGAGAGAGAGAGAGACAGAAGCAGAAAACAATATCTTCCTTTGTGCAGATATTCAACTATATGGCAAGCGAAAAAAGATGAAAACAGACAGAGAAAATATAAAGAATATTGAATTTCAATTAGAATATTTTTAATACAAAATAACGAAAAAAAAGGAAAATATATATGTCTGTACTGTAACTCGAATAAACGGAAACAAGGGAAGTAAGTTGGTGTGTTCTGCACGACATCATCAACAGAAAAATTAAGGAAAAAAAAAACAACAACAAGGAAACCGGTAGCATTAGCAAACCCAATATTTCTTGCTACGCCAAATAGATAACAGAGCAAATGTTCACACCTTCCTTTCGTGAAAAAAGAAAAAAAAAAACCAAAGAAAAATTCAATAACAAAATTCAGTTACAGACGACGACTTAAACACTCTTCCACAAACAGCTACAAATATAAGAAAATAAAAGCAATTTTCCAAAAGTTATTATGGTCTGCTTAATGGGGGAAAAATGATAAGATTGAAAATAATAACCGGAGCTTGAAAATAAATTTGGTGGCAAAATTGAACTGTAAAAGTGTGTGTGAAAGTAAACAAATACTCCTGAATATGCATTATTTTAACAGAAATTTTCGTATCGGTTATAATTTTCTATAGAAAAGTTTTCGAAACGTAAACAAATTTTCTAAACGCAAGTTTTTGAATATTTTGGATCGCTTAAAATGTTTCCTATATTTAAATTTTTTACAGAAAACCTTTTGAATCGCTGGAATTTCGCTATTAATAATCGCGAAAAACTTTCTAGAAAAGTTTTGTAAAAAACAATTTTGTACAGAAAATTTTTCAAATCGCTTAAACTTTTCCTAATACAATTTTTTTTTTTTAGCTTGAAATTAGTTTTATTGCTATAAATTCTCTGGAGAAATATTTTTAAATCAAAAAAATTCCTTAAAATTTTTAGAATCGCTGAAATAGAAAAGTTTTTGAAACGCTAACAATTTCCAATGAAAAGTTTTTGAATTGCCCTAAAAACTTTCTAGAGAAAATTTTTTGAATCACTTAAAATTTTCCACAAAAATTTTTACAGAACACCTTTTGAATCGCTTGAATTTCTATATTAATAATCGCGAAAAACTTTGTAGAAAAAGTTTATAAATTTTTTATAGAAAATTTTTCAAGTCTCTAAAACTTTTCTTATGACAATTTTTTCTACCTTAAATTCTTTTCTCAGCGGAACGGTTTTAAAATCGCTAAAATTGTACTATAGAAAATTTTCCGTACTGCATAAATTTTCTATAGAAAAGTTTTCGAAACCCAAAAAATTTTCTAAAGAAAAAATCCTGAACCAATAATATTAAAAAAAAAAAATTGGAGTCGGTTAAAATGTTATGGAAAATTTGTCGAATCGAAAAAAAATTTCTAACAAAAGATCTTCGAATCGCTAAACGTTTTCTGTACAACAATTTTTGCGAATCATTTCTAGAGAAAATTTGCCGCATTGTTAAACACATTTTTCCCGACCGTTAAAAAATTCTTACAGAAATATATTTCGATACATTTTGTGTGGAAAATTTTCATATATGTACAACGGAAACCTTTTTTTTTCGCACCAAAAAAGTTTATTTGGTTTTGTTGATGGGTTGCAATTAAGGTATTAAAATTTTATTTCTGGTTTTTTATTTTATTGGACATTTCAGTCAATTCAGATTAAAACCTTAGCAAAATTTTATTGTTTCTGTTGTTTTTTGGTCGCAAGAGAAAAAGCTCATTGGAAACTAGTATTAGTTGTTTCTTTATTTTTACAATCTTTCAAATTTGGTCCTTCCTATTTAACTTTAAGAAAGTTTTATGAAAAGAAGTTTTAACTTTAAGCACACAAATATTCAGCCAAACAAATGAATTAAGAAGTAAAGACAGAAAAAAAAGCTGGAAAAGAAAAACTATTGAAATTGTTGAACAAGTCTGAAACTGAAACTTAAACAGAACTTGCAAATTTAAGAATTGTAATCTAAAAGTTTTAGTAGTTTGTTTGAAATGCCGCACAGGCTAGTGGGTGGGTGAGCGGGCGGGCCGAACGGCAAAAGAAATCGTGGCGGCATCATAAACTATTTAACATGAAATCAAACATCACATAAAAGTTTTTGTAGAAGTAACTAAATAAAAAAATATTAACAAAAAAAAAAAAAAAAAAAAAAAACAAAGGAAATAACAAAATGCAATTTCGACATCTAAAATGGAAATTTATTTTCGTTTAAGGTTTCTTTCACCAAAAAAAAACCCCCGCAATATTAATCATCAACAAAAGAATTTTGTATGTTTTGTGCGCATCGGTATTCCTTTGTGTTAAAAGGGCAAATATTGAATTAATAGAGTCCTGCAAATTTATTCAGTTTATGTTCTTGTCTTGTCATCTACGAGTATAAACATTTGTCAGCAATTCTCCCTTTTTAAGTTTCCATTTTTGTTTTATTGAGTTTTGTTTGTTTTTTTTTGTACGTAGTAAAATATTATTCTGGGTTTTGCCCAACTTTTAATGGGCTTTTCCGTTCAATATCGATTTTCTCCAATTGCTTTTTATTCTATGACCTCCTATATTGTTGGCACATGACACATTTTTGTTGGCAGTTATTAAATGGAATTTCCTACAAACAGCACAAGTTTTGTGTTCTGTCTGTAATGAATTTCGTAAGATTAATTATTAAAGTTTAGCCGTGTTTATAGAAGAAAATAAAATATATGTACATATTTACAAATACTAAAAATATTTACTTTGCACTTAGGAAAACTATAGCCTGTAACGAATACTGAACTCTGGGTTCAGCATTTCATGATTTCGCGTCAAAAAGCAATATTTTTGTGTTAATATGAAAAGCAAAAAATAACTCTTCCCAAATTATTGCTTTTCTAGGAAAAACTGCTTAGCAAATAACATTTTTCTTTGAACTGAATTTTGGTAACTGATTGTAGCACCAAAATAAAAAAAAAATGTAAAAAAAAATATCCTGGAATAAATATTTATATAATTTTGCCTAAAAGAAATATTAAATTACTTTGTTTTTCTCTCAACAGTTTCTAAACCATTAAACACAATGTTTATTGTAGATTTATCAGAAATTCAAATCAAGACTCAACCAAATAAATGACCCATCATTACCACTTGCCCCAACCAAACTCTGTTTAACGCAGTTGCAGCAAAAAACAAAAAAAAAAAAATATAGAAAAATGATAATAATGACGCTGCTTAAGAGATCAGGGAAGTCAACCAAATGGGAGCTCATTTTAAATTCTGCTACCATTTTTCATTAACGTTTGCAATTTTAAAGCCTCCTTAAGTTTAAGGAAAAACAATAAGAAGAAAATTTTACTTTTAAGGCAGTAAAACAACCACCCCTCACCGAATTGCCAACCAGAAATAGGGGGAATGGAGAAAATTTATCTTTTTCACTTTGATCTAATTTATTCAACACCATCCACACAATTGCTTTTTTGTGCGTCTTTCATGTTGGTAGAATATTTCTTTATCCAATCATGTGTTGCATGTTCGGTCGTTCAAGTGAATCGTCGGTCCGTTTCTGTGGTTGTTGGTCAGACTATTAGATTGTCTATCTGCTTGTGAGAAGAACTCAAATCTGGTCAATGATTTGTACTGATGGACATAAACAATATTACAATATGATTTCGTTATACTAAAGGAGAAATTACATGATGCAAAAGTACAGTGGGCTGCAAGTAAAATTATAAATTTGGATTTACAGGCGATGGCAAGAACAGATTAATCGCCTGTCCCGCCACAACGAACGTTGAAAGACAACAAATTTCTCTCCTCAATGATTTCTGTTACTTTTGTTAATCAGTTTTATTTTTGTTGTTGCACAATACCTTGGCGAACGTTAACGTTCGACATCGTGGAACAGGACACACAAAAAATGAAGTCCTGTGCAGTAGAAACAGCTTAATTGAATCCACGAAAGCGTAGTTATAGCCAGAAAACAACTTTGGTCCAAAAAAGTCGGTGAAACGAACTTAAAATCATGTAAATAAAGGAATTTAAGTTTCTTTCACTGACCTCTCTGAAAAGTTGTTTTCTGGATTCAATTCAGTTTTCTACAAATCCAAAAACTTTTTCTTGTATTTTTACTGGTATTTATGGAAAAAGCATCACTAAAAATGTTATATTATTAAAAGAGTATTTTCTTCTCTTCGTTTCGAACAGCTTCAGTTAAACAGTTCGCGGATTCAGCGAAATATTTGTTTGAATGTACAGCTGCAAAGTATTATGCTGAAACAACAAGCACTTTGTTTGTCTTTTGCTTAAAAATCTCTAATATAATCAACCTGTTTAAGAACGACTTTTTTTTTCGTGCGGAACAGCTAAATAATTTTAATGCATAAATATTTAATTTAAATAAACAAATTTCTGTGCTATTATTTTATTCTAGCAAAACAATTAGCAGCAATAAATACTATTCCACTGTATTTACATATAAGTCATTGCGATGTGATGATGTTGATACTGTAATTCATATGACTTGAATTGTAGAGAAACATTTTCATAATAGATTTTCAATAGATTTTCCAAAAAAAGAAGTAGCAAATGCTCACACAAAGGATATTTACCAGATAAATATTATTGATAAGAAAAGAAAACTTCGCATCGGATCATATAAAGTTTCACACTAACTAAAGTCAAATATTTAAATTTAAGGAACAAATAGGAAAAAAAATGTAACAGGTATCACGCGTGTGACAAATTTATCTGCACGTTTTTGTTTTGCCTGTTACAGGTCTCTCAATAGAAAGAAACCTTTGAACTCAGGCGTCTAAAAGCGGTCTTATTGTTGATATTGTGTGATGGTAGACATCTTCACCAAATCAAGGCTAAACTCTAGAATCCCTTTTTCGAATCATAGGGGCGGCATGTTGATGCCCGTTCTGCCGAATAAACTTTAGTGGAGGTTAAAAAACTGAAGTAATTCAAGCGCTGTCTACAGTTCAATTTGCCGCGACAATCGAGCGAGCAACTGTTTTCGTCTAAACCGCGAAAAATAGAGCGGCGCTGCTTGGAATACCTCAACACGCCTTCTCCTCCTCCGCACGAGGAAACAAATTTTTCTTTAATATATGGCCTTTTGCAAATCATTCACCACTGATCTTCCTTCATCAAGATTAAAGAGAAGGCGGGGCCGCCGAATGCCAACCAAATATCAAACTTGAAATGGACAGGATAGCGTCGTGTAGTGCTCAGTCTTTTACCTGTGGAGTTTTCTGCAGTTATTGGTCAAGTTTCATGGCACCTAGAAAAAAAGAGTTTAACTCGATTCACTTTCTTGAAACATTGAAGACTTTAGATTCCAGTCGCCCAACGAAGTCTCTCTATGGGTTTTGACCTGATCTATACAAACACTTTCTTTTAGTTAAATTTAAAGACCATTAAAGTTTGTTGTTGTGATCAACCTCAAAAAAGAGCAACACAGGAACGATGTTTCTATGCAACTTTTGGAGACCAACTTTAACTACTTTGAGTGAGTGTCTGAAGCAACGCAAAGTTACTAGTTTGAATGCTGTATCTATCATTGCTTCTCGTTAAAAGTTTTATTTTTTTTAACTCTCATTGTGCTATTTTGAATTAAACTACCAAAATCTTTGTCTTTTGAACTACATATTTTCATTTTCACTTATAATGACAATTTCAAAGGAATTCTGTTTCGAACCTGATTGCCAGCCCTTAAACTAAGTTTTAATTATTTCTAGGCATTTTGCATATCCAGATCATCCACAAAACTTTCTTAACTTTCTAAGAAATTAATTTGTTGGTGAAAAGCAGCGTCCTTTAATTTATATGGTTTTTTTTTTGTCTGCTTAAAAGTTCCTTTATTAAAGGATTGCGTTTTTTTTGTACCTTCTAATCTGTTGTAAATACTCTGGGCCAAGTGCCCTTATAAATCTTGTTTCCTTTTGGTGTCTATTAAAAGCTTTTAAAAAGAAATTTATTTAAACTTTTTATGCAAACAATACGGTACTTTATTAAGCATTTTAATATCTTGGGTGCATTTTCATTAAAAACTCCGTCTCTATCTCGCTCTCTCTCGCTTTCTCTCTCTCGCTCTCTCTCTCTCTCTCTGCAACTACTTGACAAACAAAAATACTGACAATTTCCCTTTTAAGCCTTCTGAAGCCGTAAAACAGGTTTTGTGTTCGTATTTGTGTTTTAATGTCAGGACAATAGTTTTTCAACCACATACTTAAAATGATGCAAGCAACGAGGCAAAGCAAATTATTGTGTGTGTGTGTGTGTGTGTGTGTGCGTGTGAACTGGTGCCATACTTCTTATCATTAATGTTTCCCTCATCAGTAAAGTTTTGTGTTGTAAACTCTTGTTGGTTGTTGGGAAATTGTGGTGCTGCCGTCACATCAATTTCAACTAAATTTACTAAATGAATTTTCAAGAAAATGCTCTCTCCCCAATCTCTGATGTTTTGCTGTTTATTTATGAATGAGTTAATGGAATGAATACGTGAACAATTGTTTGAAAATGTTCAAAGAAAATAAAAGAAGAAAAAACAAAAAACACAACAAATAAAAAGGAAACAAAGAAATGCAGGGTAAATGAATCTGTGGGAGTTTAAAAGCAACATGTGTATGTGTCATTGTGACAGATCAAGTGTTTGTTTGTTTTTGTTTTCATATTTATTGATTTTAAACACAACGACTACGAATATGTGCGAAAGCACATACAGGACTGTCTGTGTGGCGTGTGGGAAGGCGTTAGACAGAAGAAACAAAACTTCAGTGCAATCGAGTTACTGTTTCTTTATGATGACACTGTTAAAACATTTGTGTTAGTGTTGTGTAGTTTTTAGGGGGGAAACGAGCTGCTGCCAATGTGTCTAACACACACTTCAGGAGACAAGCTTACAGCCAAAAGATACTTAAATTGTAACTATCACTCCAAGTGATGGATTGTTTTAAATAAAAATGTTTCTCTGCTATTCTGTTCTGTTTCTGTTAGGAAGCAAAATGAAAAATTTCAAACGAAATTAAAGATGGCAAAGATAAATGTCGAATTAAAGAAAATTAAACAATATAAAAAAAGGGGGTTGGCAAATGCAATTTTTCAGGTTTAAAGAAAAAGCGAAAATGCAAAAGTTGCTTAAAATATCTAACAAAAATTTAATTAACAGTTATCATTATTTGATTTTGATGTTTTACATTGCATTGCATACTTTTAGGCGCTCGAAAAATCTCTTTCCCTTCATCTGCTTTTAATTAAAGCCTGAATACTTTACTTTTTGTTAACTAAGACTCCCCTATTTGGTTTATTCTAATTAAATTATTTTCCTATTTATTGCATAACAATTTTCATTCAATTACAGGGTGTTTTTTTTAGAGCATAGTACTTGCGTTGCCTAGAACTCTTGTGAAATGAAAATTAGTACGCCAGGACTTACGTCAGTTTAAAAATCCTGGCAGTTTATTGGCAAATTTCAGGAGCATCAACTGAATTTTTTCCAGGAAAATATTTGCAGCGATGAAACTCATGTCTGGCTGTAAAACACAGATTTGTCGTTTTGTTCATTAGACCTTTAAGGGCCAGGAAAAAAAATCATTATTAGGAGAGGTTTGCATGCAACCGGTGCCAACATTATCAAGAATATCGAAGTCTAGAAGCAAAAGGTTGGTGAGTTTTTTCTCAGCTCATACGGCGTACGAATTCAGGAATTTGGTTGAGCCAAACATTTGGTGACCGAATTATCTCAAGACATGCAACTGCAGCTTCGTCATCTCCTTAATGTGATTTGACACCTTCTTACCACTTATTACGTTAAGGGTACGTCAAATCTCTGGTCTATGTTGATAAGCCAGCAACGATTGATCATTTAGAATTCAACATTCGACGCACTGTTGATCATTGGCCATCGAAACACTAAATGCCATTAAATTTGTGAACTAATACCGACAAAATATTAGCTCATTTCATGGAATTTGTTATGTTTTATTAAGAGAAAAAAATCTATACCTCTACTACTACAAGAAACACCCTTTACTTTAACCAATTTTATTTCCCCCAAAAATGGTCCTTCTTTATGTTGCAGTTTTTCATCTACTACATATTTTCAATTTAAGTTAAAAATGTTTAAATTTGATTTAAATCTTTGAAATTATTTATCTATTATTTAAATGTATTAATTTAGATTTTTGTTTTAACAAAATTATCGATTTATTTTCACATTTTTTATGCCACAAATATCTGCACTTCTTTTTGTTGTTGTGAGAAACTGGGGAAAAAAGCGAAAAGGATTTATTTATTGTCTGTGTTTTGAAATAAATCATCATCGTTGTGATTTCAATTTATTTTTATTTCAAATGCAAATAAAATCTATCATAATATGCAAAATCATGGTGTTTGAATCATTTTACTGGCTGGCAAGCAAAAAAAAAACAAACAAAAAAGAAATCAATTATAAAAAATAAAAAAATAAAGAAGCTATAAAAATAATACATGCCAAGATCTACCCAATCAACAAATTTTTTGTTGGGCTGCTACAGCTGCTGATTTATAAAGTTTTATGCCATTGTGTGACAGGTCCTTTGATCTTCTTAGAGAGAAATTGAATGTCACCAGGCCTTTATTAGAAAATTATGAACATCATTTCAGGCGTTTAAATAGTGACCGAAATACGCAATCAAAATCACAACGGGTTAGGAAATATTAGTGATTAAAAAGAGGCGAGGGGACCAGTACAAGCACAGGGACACTGATGAAGAGAAAGTTTGATCAACTCTTTGGTCTGTCTGTGCCAATTCCTCCTGTCTCCACATCAACAATTTTTTTTTTTTAGATATTATTGTAGGGTAAAATAAGTATCGTAAATCGAGCAATTAAGCGCTTCTGCTCTTTAATATTTTATGAATTCCATTACGATTTGAATTCCAAATTTTTTATATTATTTTTATATCAAATAGTAGTACAATTTATATTTAAAGCCGGCTGGGTTACAACATATTTTAATAGCTTTTTCTACTATTTATTGCAAATAAACAAGACCAAAAGCAGCAATTGAAGAATATCTATTCAGTAGAAAACAACATAGAAAACATGAAGCCCATTTTAGTCGCTGGGAAACTATTTTTTATTTTAATTTTTTTCTTAGGAACATGTGTGGAAAAATCAAATCTGTTCGGCTACATAATAAGAACTCTTAAGAGTTTTTCTACCATGAGTCAAGTAAAATAAATTTGCTTAGTTTGTGCTGTGTGCCCTACTTGTGCGGACGATACCTTTAATCACTAAACAAATTGGTAACGTATAGCCTCCGCTGCGTGTTTTGAAAGCTTTAACGTTAAGTACTACTACAATAGTTGCGTAGTTCGTTTAGGCAGATTGTCTCTACCCCGTCCAGAATCGAAGGCATATTAAAAATAAGTCACATTTTTTAAGTTTTATAATTATCTGATGCCATATATATGAATTTCTGTAAATTTGGTGGTCTCTACCCTGGCTTGATAGTTTACCCTGGAAATATTCAACTTAAGAAAACACAAGCAGTTTCTTGAAACTTTTCCCGTCATTTTTTAAGCGTAGGCAGCATTTGACTTATACACCGAGAAAAAAAATTAAACATTCAATTCTGATTTTTATTTAAATACATGATGGCAGTTTTTCATGGATTCATATATGATTTTTGTTAAATTTGAGTCGGCTTTCCCGCATTCCTTGATCTTTTTTTCCATTTATTCAATAAAATTGTTATTAAAGAAAAACTTTAACAACTTCTTTTGCGTATTCAACAAAAATTATTTCCTGAAACAGCGGAGACATTTGCTGACTACAGCTAAAGCAAATCGCTCGAAGAAAATCACAGAACACTTTTGTGTTTTCTGGCCGAACAAAAACCGTTAAATATTCTCCAAGAAACATTTCACTAAAGCAGCAAAATTTTGATTCGTTTGCGGACCTACCCGATTTGTATTAATCAATCTATTAATTAATACTAATGTTGCAAAAAGAAATACATTTTCCGGTTTTTGTACATAGAAAACTTTTCGTTGCCATTTTTAAATAATTTATATTTGTATATAATTATATTTTATATCCATAGTGGTCGAGAGCGGCCTTGTATCGGATAATCCGTGGTTACATTATTGACAATTTCGGGAAGTTTTTCGTCGTAAATTCTTTATTAATTTTCACTTCATAAGTTTTATACTTAAACTAGATTTAATACATACGATTGTAGTCTTCTGACTCATACAAATTCAAATTGTATTTAATTGTTCAATTCGAAATCAAAAGCTTACGATTGTAGTCCCGAATTTGTACAGGTATTGTACAGGAAAAAAATTTATCATACTTTCTGTTTGAACGACGTTGCCGATTAATCACAAATCTCTTCAAACTGGAGACCTTTTCTCTATTTTTTTTTTATTATAAAAAACTTAACGATTTGTGGTCAATATTTTGTTTGCGAAAGTATAATTGGAAAATATTTTTATTGAATTTTTTTTTCAAATTCTGCTCAATCACACACATATTGTTTTAATTTTTTCTGTGTCTGCCGCCAATTATAAATTATCTAAGTTTTTTTTTATTACTTTTAACATTAAAGAAAGAAAATAAGAGTTATTTTTACATATTTGTTTGTTTTTGCAATGAAATCCCAAGACTTAAAAGACTTCATGTACTTGACCTTCCCTTCCGAAAATAGATAAAGTTAAAATTCGTTACCGTGTATTTTAATAAAAAAGTAAATTCTTCTTGTATTTATTTTGTATTTGGGTTTTAGGAAACTCAATATATGTTTTGTTGTTATTTAAAAGTCATGAAATTTGCTTATTATTTTGATTGTAAAATAGATCGCAAATAAATATATATAAATTAAAAAAAAAAATATTTGTTTCACACACAGAACTTACTCGACCCATAGTGTTCATTTCTACTACATTTCTATTGTTTATATAGTGTTTATTCAAATATAAATCCAACATTTGCTTTTCTCCATATAGTTTTTGTTTGTTTTTTCTTTCTCTGTTTATAAAATAAAAAGTATGTTATCAGGCGCTTAACAGTTTAAGTTGTTCTGTGATGCCGCCACTGATAGCAACTAACTGAGATTATGAGTGAAGTCTATTTAAATACAATTTTGTTTGAAATAAAACCAGATACACAGAAGATACAAAATGAACTACATTCAAAATTATCTTCAATAGTTTAAGAAAAACAGAAATTATTAAGTATCTTCTCTATGCAAGAACTACTGGGACGTTTTACAAAGAAGTTGAAGAAAATATTTTTTTTTTCACAAACTTTCACAAATTTTGGAAAATTTTAATTTCTATTTAATTTTGTCCTACAGTTGTTTAGGGATATATACAATATATATATATATTTTTTTTTTGGAGACAATATTTTGCTTTTGTAAAACGTGGGGCTTTAAAAATTCATGGTTTCTTATCGTTTGTAACTGCAAGGATTTTCTACATTCCAGTTCATTATTCAGTTTTTGTAGGTCTGTGTTGCAGTTAATGAACAGACAAACGAAACACTATTCCAATGAGATCTTTTCTTGCGTAAACTTTTTCAATGTGTATCCAGATACTGCTACATGTGGCGAAGCATTCTCTTCCCTGAAAACTTGTTGTAACCAACAAACTAAATAGAAAAATCCATTATTTTTCTATCGAATTTACCCGTTTAGACAATTTTTTTTTCAATAGTTATTTTTAACTATAAAACTAAAGGCAAACACATGTATAATCATATTTTTTTGTTGTCCATAGGAAGTATTTGCTACATGACCCGGCAGTTCTGCTGTTCAGTTCCTTTAGGAGCTATAAAATTTTGTCTGCAAAAATTTTCGTTCATAAAATTGAAATATTTCCTTTTATGGGATCTAAATCTTGTCATAGAAAAACTCGTACAAGACAAAAGCTTCTAAACTTTCGTTTCGAGACTCTCTTTTCTCACTTAGGACTTGGGAAGATGTGGAACAATTTCGAGAGAGATGAAAAATGTTCAACAAGAATTTTGAATCATGAGACAAATTTGTTTGCTGTCGATGAGCCCAAACTTTAACTTTTAGTAAAATTTTCCCCCCCGAAAATCATAATTTTTCTATAACGAAGTGAAAAAAGCGGGTTTCTAATTTTGTTTTCAACAAACAAATATTTTTTTTTTATAAAAAAATGTGTTCTCATGAGCCGAAAGATTTTCAATAGAAAATCTCTGTTTTGTCGTAAAACACAATTTGTTTTTGTAGGAGATGTTTTACAATTTCATGAGATAAATGTTTTTAAATTTTTTTCGCGTAAGACATTTTTTTTTATAGAAAAGGTTTGCAGTAGAAAACTTCTGTCAGGAGACAAATTTCGGTCTAAAGAAAACTTTTGTCATGAGACAAATTTCTGTCTATAGAAAACGTCTGGCGCACAAATTTGTACTGTATAGAAAACTTCTGCCATGACAAAAATTTCTATTCTGTAGAAGACTTCTCTAGTGGAATAAATGTTTTTGCAAAAAAGTTTTCGTTTCAAATCATGAAAAAATTTTCTAAGATAAGAAAAACAAATTTTCTAATATAAGAAATTTTTTTGTACAAGAATTTTCTCTTGTGAGACGAACAGTTTCTTATGCAACAGAAAGCTTCTGTCGCGACACACATTTCTTTCCATAAAAGACTTGTGTCACAAAACAAACGCTCTTTTGTCAAAACACATAAAACATATTTTATACAAAAAATTTTATCTTGTAGGACGATAATTTTTCCATGCAATAGCAAATTTTGGTCAGAAAACAAGTTTGTTTCTATTGCAGACTTCTTTCATGATAAAATAAAAATGTTTTTCCAAAGAAGTGTTGCCCCATGAAGGATTTTCTCTCAAAATAGTTCCTCAAATAGGACATTTTTTTTACAATAGAGAAATTTACTATCATGAGACAAAAGCTTTTCAATAGAAAACTTCTGTCCTGAGAGAAATTTATTTCTGTAGAAGAACACTCTGACAAAAAACCCTTTTTCTGTAGAAACGTTTTTGCCTTTGAGACAAACTTCAAGTCTCTGTATGAGAATTTTTTTTTTGTACCAATTAGATAAACGTAGAAAATTTTGCTGCCTTAAGACAAAGAAACTTTTTTCCTGGTGGAAACATTTTTCCATGCAACAATTTGCCTTCTTGCGGGGTTCTTATTATTATGCCTTAACCTATTTCTTAACACACACACACACATACAGGCACAGACACACACAAAAAAGGGAACGGTTATTATCCTTAATAAAAGAACTGCGGAGATCTGACTGCTGCTGTTGCATGTACTTACAAACATTTGCTTAATTCGTATGTATCTAAATGGGTAAAACTATCTATAGATAATAAAATAGTTGGCTTTACGCCATATTTGTAAAAAGGATTTTAAACTTTTTTGTTTTGTGTTGTTTTTTTCTTCTGCCAGTTTGTAGTTTGTTGTATGGAACACTCACATTCGTAGTTGTTGTGCGACCGACCTTCCTTTTTTTTATGGCAACGTAACGTTTTGCCTTCTTTTGACTGTTTAATTTTTTGTTTCGGTTTTGTAACAATTCAAACGGCCTTAAAGAGTAGGCAATTGTTTTTTAGGTTTTGTCTTTAAGTGCATGTTTGCGTTGTTTTCTTTTCCTGTGCTTTTTCTGTTTCTGTTTCAGTTTCTGTTTCTTTTTATTGCTGTTGTTGTTTGTATGTTTTCAAGTTGTTTAATTTTCCTTGTACGCTGTTGGGTCTTGGAGGGACTCTTCAGGGCCACTGAAGAACTTATATTTTGCTGATAAAAAGAGTTGATTTTTCTAATACATTGATATTCCTTTTTGTCGTTTTGTTAAGCAGAATTTTGTATAGCATCTAGTGCAGGCAGCTGCGGCAGTTGCTCCTGCTATCAAAAATAAAACTTTAATTTGATTTTTTCTCATTTATTTTTTTTTGGTTTCTTTTCAGGTAAATGTTTTGTTACTGTTGGCTTCAGCATTATTATTTCGTTTTTCTTCCCCAACATCATGATGCTTTTGTTGGGCTTCTTTCTTCGCCCACCTGTGCTATATGTTCGAGAATAATAAAGTTTAAATAAAGGATAAGTATAAATTTAGCAAAAAAAAAAAGGGAAAATGTTAGGATAGATGAGCAAAAAAAGAAAGAAAGAAAGAAAAAATTAGGAAAATGTTTAAATGAAACTGTCAGAAATGTTTTCATTTCGCAGGAGTTTCTCTTAAGCAGTGACTCCGTGTACTGTCCTATTAAATAAAACAAAATATAAGTAGTTTGAATACATGGGATCAAACGAAAAGTATAGAAACGCTTAAACAGATTCAACAAAAAAAAAACAAAAAAATTAAAATTTTAAAAACTTTTCAGGCAAATCTTTAATGAGATAAAATAATAGTGTAAAGAAAAACGATGAAATTTATTCAGCTTAAGAAGAAACCGGGCCCTTTCAATGTATATTTCTTTGCTTTAGGTCAAAAAAGGCTGCAGGTTTCTTAAAATATTTACTTAAAAGCAGGTATGAAAAACTTGTCAATGAAAGCACAATATTTTTTCTTCTTGGGAGAATATTTTTTTATGGAATATTTTTCCTTCTGGGAAGGCTTTTAATAAAAGATTTTCCTGACGTACATATTTTCTCTAGATAATTTTTATTTCATTTGGCGCGAATAATAGTTAATTTTTCTCTCTGAGAAAGAAATATTTTTCCTAAAATTTTACGCAATTTGTTTGTGTAGAAATATTTTGCCGAAAGAAAAATTTCATTTGTATAGAAAACCTTGTCATTCTGTTGATAATTATGCACAGACTCTTTAAGATGAATATTTTTCTTCATACTGTTTTTCTCCTCTACGGTGATCTTTTTCTCAGAACACTTTTATGGTGGAACAAAATTTCCGCTGTATAGAAAATTTTCTTTCCTCTAGACTGAATATTTTTAGATCAAAAATATTTCCTTTATTTTTTTTTTTTATTATCTGGCTTTAGGTCAAACAATTAAAGCTGAATTTAAAAATATAAAAAAATAATAGGGAACATAAAAGTTCAATAAATAAACAAATTTTATATAACGAACGCTTTTTCGTTATTTTTGTGTCCTTAATAAGAAATCTAACCTCTTCTAGCAGCAAATTAATGTAGTTTAAGCTTCATTCTTCATCACCATAATTGGAGAAGGTGTAAAGCTATAAAATTGCGAAAAAGGTTTTGTATTTCAATTTCTAAAACATTCAGATTCAATTCTAAGCCGTAACAAGCATAAATACCGGATGAAAAGTGAATTTCGTATTGCATACGGTTAAGAAGTTCCCTTTGGATGACAGTTATTTAATTTCTTGTTTTACCTTCACATTGCCATGGATACTTAGAACTGATGCTATTTTATTTATGTATGTATGTATGGCCGTCCCTAAGATATTCACCAGAATATAAGTTAATAAACGAACGTGTTCTGTTAGAAATCAATTCTATTATATAATCATCAAAATTTAAGCAAAGAGGAAAACAAAACAAGCTTTTGTGCCAGTTTTATTGTAAAACATTTGCCACACGTTGTCGTATGAAGCCTGTCTCTGGTTCCTTTGAATAAAATATATTCTACTGAAAACTATTGTATAATATACATATTTGCTCTTAACGTATAAATAAAACTACAAAATATAAACACGAACGACTTTCAACTGAAATGTCTAAATTCCCCTGTTTAAATGTAGAACATTCAAGCGATGCTTTTGTGTTAAAGGGGGCGGGCTGGATGATAAGGCTAATGTGTGTGTCTGTGTGTGAGTGAGTGTTTGCTGGTGGGTTTTTGAGTCTGTGCTAATGCTGTTCAAGTGTTTGCGTGTGCCCCATATACATGCATGTGTTATCATCTCTTCAATTTCGTTATCTGTTTCCCCACATTCAATGAAGAGTCAAACACTAACATTTTAATCGGCACGCCAACACGTACAGCGAAACACATTAACATTAATATGCACATGTGCGCGTCGGCGTGAGCGTGCGCGTGCATGTTTGTCATTTCCCAATTATTACAAATTGATGTTAAGGCGCTTAAAGTTTGAATAATTTTATTTTGATGAATTCGATACATACGAGTACATCTGATATTCTTTGTTTATCAACGTTAGACAAGATTTTTTTTTTTTTTTTTTTTTTTTGGTCCTAATTTGGCCATATTTCATTTTGCTGTGCTGTGATAATTTTTATATACGGCCAAAATAATTGACTATATTTATTTTTACTTTCAACAATTCAATCCGAAGAACTTAAAGCTGCTGAAAATGTAACTTTTGCGTTGTAAAAAAGTTCATGTGTTTAAATCCAAGTGTTAAAATTATTAATAAACTGGAAAACACATGCACATACACAGTTCCAGGCAATTTTGTGTTCGCAATTTGTCCAGTGGGTTTTTTTTTCGCTTCTTTTTGTGAATTAAACCTAAAGTAATTATTCGAACGGAAAACGGATATGAAAATTGTAATTTAAGTTTTCTAGCATTTCCTTTCCCTGTTTTTAAATTTTTTTTTTTTTTGGCACAAAATTATGAAATAACGAGCGAACGGAAATAAACATGACTTGATCTCTGTTAAAATTAGATGACTTTTTTCGGACTGCTGGTGATACATTCTTGAATTTGCTTGAAAATTTTTGTGCACAAAATGAAACAAGTTGCCAAGTTGCACTTGAAAGATAAGGAATGTCATATAGTACGATGAAAATGTTGAGGAAGTGCAGAAAATTGTTGTGAATAATTGTCAAATGACTATTAGAGAAGTTGCTGACGATGTTGGCATATCGATTAACTGTAAAAAGCTATTTTTTTTTTCGGAAATTTCGCTTATGGACAGTCCGGCGGTGAAGTTAGTTGCAAAATTGTTGAATTCTGACCAAAATAATGTAACAATTTTCCCGCAAAACAACACCTTAGTCATCTCTGACCCTACCTACTCACCAGATTTGGGCATCTTGTGACTTTCTCCGGTTTCCAAGATTGAACAGACCCATGAAAAGTGGTTGTTTTTATAGGATTGAGCAAATTAAAACAGAATGGCAAAGAGAGCTTAAGGACAAACCACAAAGTGCATTTCAGAACTGCTGTGAGCCGGGGAAAACAAGGCTGGTGGCACCAGTATATTATATCTGAGGGGTATTATTTTCAAGGGGCACAGAATAGACATTAAACTGAGCACAAAATCGAAATAGATATATACGAGTAAATAAAAAATGTTCTGAAAAATTTAACAAAATTTTAGAAAAGCCCTCTTATAGTGATTTTTATCGAGGAAACTATTCCTTAGAGAAATTGTTTTGTTATGGAGAGAAAGAGGAGTCCTTTTCTAGGATTCCTTTCTGACGAACATCGTATAATGCTTTCTTTAATTTATTGTTGTTACAGAAAAATGTCTGTTTTCAAGAAACTGTTTTTTTCTTGTTGTAAAACAATTTTTTATAGAAATATTCCTATAGAAATTATAATTTTTTTAAATGTTGTTGCCGGAATTGTATAATTTTTATTTACATACATACATATTTTTTTTGTAATTTTCTTATAGAAAATTGTTTTCTTTTGGAATAATTTATATATATTTTAATTTATGTTTGTCAGCGTAATTTGTTTTTTTTTTTTCTTATTAAATTCATTCCGAATTATTCCTCAGTCACTGTACAGAATCGATGACCGGCTTTTGCTTCAAAAGTCTTCGTGTTTGTTTGAAAATAAATTCCATTTTAAATTATTTGCAGTGCAGTTTTTTGTTGTTTTTGTTGTTTGTATGGCCAGCCATTGTTTTAAGCTTTTCAATGCTTCTGTTCGTGTTGGTTCATTTTCTTTCAAATAGCGTTCGGGGAGCGGGGAAGAAAAGAAAACAATTGCAGAATTCTTAAGACCGAAAATAAATGAAGTTATTGTCAAAGTAAATTAAATAATTGGGTTTGAGCAAATGGCAAATAAATTATCTTTTATGTGCTGCTAACAAAAACTAAATTGAATAAAATATTTTTTATATATAAATTTTTCGTCTTCAAATATTGAGTTTTAATTCACTTGTGCGTGCTTTAATTTGTTATTGTCACACTTTATGTTGCGATAAAAAATGCTGCAGCGGTTATAGATTTTGCTTTATGCCTTTTAAGCCGTAAAAACCTATCAATTTGCATTATTTAAATTGTTTTTTAAAGAATGTTTGGTGTTTATTGGTAGTAAATACGACCTATAAATTCCCCCTAGAATAAAAATAAATTAGTTTTTTTCTTTTTTTAATGCAAACATTTTAAAGGACTTAAACGTTGGCTTAAATAATAAAAATTTTGAATCAATCTGATTAGTTTTTGTTAGTGCCAGTTTTGCGCGCTTCACTTCACTGTTTTGGAAAATAAAAACGAAACGCAACATCAACAAATTTCTTAATTAACTGACACTATTGACGACATCTTGTGCCCCATAAAATTCTAAAATTTATTCACATCATTTTGCAAAGCCATTTAAAATAAAAAAATAATAATAACAACAAAAATACGTTGCTGTAAAAATACTGCACGAAATAGAGCAAAAGGAATTAAAATTTCCTATTAAAATTTGATTTAAATAATATTATTTTCTAATATTTTTCTATGTCTGTGAAATCTTCATTCGTATTGTTTAACAATTTTGCAACTAAATTCTTTCGAAAATCTCTGGAAATATTGTTGCTGAACATTTATTTCATTTGGCCCCAAGACATGAAATAATTTTAGAGTGCACACTAAGCCAATCAGTATTAAAAATATAATTTTCAAATTAAATCGTTGCTTGAAGAAGACACCTTTACAAGCCAGACGATAATAATAAAAAGTACAACAAAATATATCTTAAACAAGATTAAAAATCCTGGCAGATTCACTGCTGTTCTCATCCTGAAAAATTTTGCCAATTTTAGAAGATTTTTCTATTGATTTCATACATAAAATTTTTATAATATTTACAAAAAAAGAAACAAAAACAGGAGGCAAAACTCATTTTACAACAACAACAGCATAAAAATCTAAAAATCAATTAAAAATATTTCCTTTTTGTCCGAATGCACATAAATGGGGAGAAAAAAAATTAAATTTTCACCTAAATTTATGCAATAAATTTTATTTTAAAAAAGTTTAACCTAAAAGCCTTAGAATATGCAATATTGAAAATGTTGTTGTTCTTTTTGTTATATAAAATTTAAGTGAAAATATTTATATTTGTAGGAAAATGTGAAGTAAAATATAAAGTAAAAATAATTTATAGATGTAGATAGAGAGAAATATATATTCGACGTGTGTGTGGGGGGATTGCAAGTACAAAACAATGATAGTTTTGTTGTTTTGTTGCAAATATTCAATTAAGGTGGCCCATAAATGATTGCAACATTTTGCATACGGCCTCTGTTCAAAAAAGATGAGAAGCTGGAAAATTTCGCGGTCTTAAGTAGCGTTGCATTTCGCCACTGAAAGCTGATTGAATGATATTTTATGGCCACATAATAACTTAACAGTGCAAGAGATTTAAATATTCCACAAGAACAAACTGGGAAAGCCAATAGAGTGTCTATCACTCTCACTCTTTTCTTTTTCTTTTCCATACTATTTTCATTCTTCAGTTCATATAGAAACCAAAATTTAAGCTTAACTGTTGTTGTGTTTTATCGGTGTCGGTATACCTTGGAAAAATATTGTACTAAAATGCCCGAAATTGGTGTAGGCACTTTTAATCTCCATCACAAGACATTTGGCATGAGATGTTTCCATTTGCATACGACAGCTACGCAAATTTTTCTGATTGAACCATAACCGTCCCGACAGCAGAGCAGTATTTCCAGATATTCTGGAGCAATTTGTGTCGTTTGGTTGCCAAAAATGAATAGTACTCAAATCAATGGATTTCTTCAAGTTGAATGTGCTTCACAATAGCGGCGTACCCAGTGCTGGTTATGGCTACTGTTTCTGTTTGGTGTATGCATCGTCATGCACATCGATTGTCTGGAAAAGTAACAAGTATGTTGACTTTAGTTAAGCGCCAACACCATCAGACTTCTACATACATATATGTATGCCTGGTTCCCCGTTTCTAAGCACAACTTCACTATTACGAAAACCCCAAACCAACCACACCATAGATATTTATGTACATATATATGTCATTTTCATTGCTTTTTTTATTTTATACATGAACAATTTGTTAACAATTCTGTACCAGAACCACAAATAGAAATAAATTACACTCTCACTCATTAAACAACAGACATTAAACCAACAAAATTAAGCGATTCCAATAAAATACAATAAAAAATTTTATGTTTAGTTTGCAAACCACAATTATAAAAGAACAACAGAAATAGACAAAAACTGAAAACCTATTTTTTGTTTTGTGTGAAAATTGAAAAACGCCAAAGCCCCGAGTGACCAGTAGTTAATGGCAACTAATCATTAACTCCATGTGTTGCTTAAAATTTGAAGTGAAACTTCCAGACTTAAATCCCAAACTGTTGGAATTATTTAAAATTACAACTTTCATTATCTGTACTGTGGCATTACAGTTTATAATTATTATTTTTTATTATAACAATTTAACTTTCATCACATGTTTCCCCACACAAAAGTAACAAAAAAAAACCTTCATCTGGTCGTTTAAATATTTGTTGTAAAATTTCCGTTTTGTTGCAAAAACTGTTGCCTGCAGTTATGAAAATTAGAATTTATTTAGAAAGTTTATTTTAGTCACCAATTTTCGCTTTTTGTGCAAAAAGAATTTCGGATTATTCCCTACTTATACATATTCTTTCATTGCAAACATTCACACACATGCAGTTTTATTTGCATATGCTGCGTAATTTTTTATTTTCCAGTTAAATATGAATTTTCCTACCAAAAAGGCCAGAGAAAGCAGACTATAAGTTTGTTTAACATCTAAATTATAATGACAGTAGGAAATCCAGTAAAAGCACGCCCAAAATTGTGTTGGAGTGTCGCAGGAGGTTGGACAGCGCAGTGGCTGAAAATCAGATTACTCTGATCTGGCTAAAGGAGTGGCATGAAAGGCTTCAAGACAAGTATTCTTAAAGGCAGAGAAATACACAAGTTTCTGAGCCATCAAATGATTTTAATAAAGTACATTTTCAAAAGAATAGCCTTTGGAAAGGTTTTTTTCCCCTAAAAAATAGCTATTAAAAAGGTTTTTTAGTTAAAAAAGGTTTCATTTAAAAAAAGTATCCTTCCAAAAATAATTTTTAAAAAAATACATTTGAAGAAATAAATCAAAAAATAAATAAAAAATTAAATAAACTAGAAAAATATTTTATAAAAAAAGTTCCTTTTTGAAGAAGTATTTTTCTAAGAAACACCTTTAAAAAGAGTATCTGTGATAAAAATACCTTTTCGAAAATTTGGAAAAAGTATGTACATATTTTTTAAAAAAATTATTTAAAAAGTTCCCTTTTTTAAAATAATACTTTCTAAAAAAAGTACCTTTAAAAAATACGTTTTAAAGAAATACCTTTTAAAAAACATTTTGCATTGAAATACCTTTTAAAGTAATTACATTTTAAATAAAGAAAATAAAAAAGTGTTTTCTAAAAAAAAGGGTACCTTTCGAAAAAGTATTTTTTAAAGAAATACCTTTTAAAGAAAGTATCTGTCAAAAAAGTACGTTTTCGAAAAGTATTTTTAAAACAAGCCTTCTAAACAAGTACCTCTTAAAAAAGAACCTGGTAAAAAAAGTACATTTTATATAAATGCCTCTTGAAGAAAGTGCCTTTTAAAAAAAGAAACAAAAAAATATTTTATAAAAAATGTACCTGTTGAAAAAGTACTTTTTAAAGATATAACTTGTTGATGCAGATGCTTTATCTGTTAAAAAAGGACCTCTTCAAAAATTATTTGCAAAAAAAAAAATCATCTAAAAAATTACTTAAGAAAAAGTACTTTTTTTTAATAAATAAATATTTAATATGTGCATCATATTTCAAAAAAGTACATTTTAAAAAATTACTTTTTAAAAAACTGTTGTTTGAAAATTTTTTTTTTAAAGAAATACTTTTTTATGGAAGTACCCTTTAACCAAGTACTTTTTAAAACGGTAACTACATATTAAACAAAGACCTTTTCGGAAATGTACCTTTTGTAAGCAATTACTTTGATGTATTTTTTAAAACAAAATACACTGTCTTGGAAAACGGGCTTTTTCCAAAATGATACTTTTTTTGGAAAAATCATGATTTGGCCAACAGATGATGGCTACAGCCCGGCATGAAATTATTCTTCTTAATTCAAATAAACATATTTTCTTTTTGTTATCTGCTCCGTATTACATATTTTTTCTAATGGGTGTACATTTGTGAGGCGAGGAGCAAATCTAACAGTGTCGTGTAGTCGCGGCCGAGTAACAGTTTCACACAGACACACAGTTCTAACTCATACTCGCACTAAGTTATGAACAGCTCAAAGCAGTCATACAAATATAAATCACACACGGACAAACTCATGCATATAATATGATCTTCTTTCTGCGAATCTGATTAAAATTTCACAAAACTTAGTACGTGTGTGTGTGTGTGTGTGTGTGTGTACCATACAGGCGTACTCTCATTTGAATAAATTATGTATTATTTTAGTATTATAGTAATTTTTTTAAATGTTTAATGTATACGGGCATTAAGGATACAATATCCTGGTATTTTCCGTTGAGTTTGTGTAATACATTTTTTTATTTTTCTGTTATTTGGTTGTGGCATAAATGAATTTATGTGTTGCCAAGAGTGTGTGTGTGTGTATGTGTGTGTGTATGTGTGTGTGTGTGCCTGTGTGTACACATATACATACATACATCTGTTTTGTACGCGTATGGCCGTGTTTGTTGTTGGCTTTGGAACAAGCTTTAATATGCAAATGTAACTAAAGTCAATTCATTTGTTTTGTTTATTCTAATTATTTTTTTGTGAACTTCACTGTTTCTCTGGCGTTGTGTGTGTGTGAGTGTGTGTGTGTGTGTGTGTGTGTGTGTGTTTCTGTATAATCTATTCTCTACAATTAATGTTTAATTAAGTTTAGCATATAACTTTTGTTGTGATTATTTGCTTTAATCGCCTTTTACTTGTATAATTCCATAAAGCTTAGAATTTGCATATAAAAGTTAAATACATGAGACCCACACACACACCACACACACACACACTCGCAGTTATTCAGTTTTGTAATAAAAAAAAATTGATTGTATGAAGATTAGTTTTAAATAGTGTTTAGGTGTTAAATGAATTTTTTTCATATATAAAAGTTAAAAAGACAACACTAAATTGGATCTGTGAGGCACATATTGGGCTGGCAGAAAACCCAACGTTTCTAAATGATTAGAATAATGTGGCAACAAAAAAAATATTTATTAAATTAGTAGCCAAAGATTTATGTATCGCCTACACGCTTTCCGGCCAAAAACCCTGTCCTGCTTAAGAACACACCCACCCAGTGTGTCAAATTTCAAGAATTCACTTTCTTATGGATTTGTATGTAAAAGGACCTTTAATCTCCAAAAAGAAAAATCAATCATAAAGTAATATAAAAATGCAGTAAATATAAAACAGTAAAAATGAAATAATGGAAATGCAACACAGCGAGGGAAAACTTAAATTGCGTTTTACACCAAAACTTGGTTTGACACACTAAGTGGATTTTCGTATGCAGGGTCGCATTGAAAATAAATAAAGTGCCAAGTAATCATTGATTTGTCTTGATGTTCTGGGCGTTAAATATCGCAGAGTCATCCTTGCAAAATTCTTAAAGTCCATGCAAACCCGTGTCCGAGAATTAGTTGCTGCATTCCAAACACAAAAAGTCATGGCTTCCTCAAACTGGCGTGTTTTGTTATATCTTCATTTTTATGAAGGTTAAACCAGTACTACATAAAATCCAAATTCCCCAAAATCAAAACCAGTTTTAGGCGTGTCCAAATCTATTTCAGCAGCGCCAATATGTTCCTTGTTTTGAAATAATCCGGTAAGAGTGCAAACTGTTTTCATTTATATATATCCAACATCTGGTACATTTTAAAACTATTTTATTTTTCGCACATAAAATAAACTTTTCTGTGTTGTTTTTCTGTTTGCTGAATTTAAAAAGCCAATTAAAATTTATTACCCTGAATGATGGCAAGCAGAAGAAAAAAATAGAACTTCTTCAATATGTTACCAAAATCCAATAGAATTAAAAACGAATATAAGAAATGCCGTCGCATGCATAAAAACCGATTACAGAAAAACGCATGTGTTTACACTAATAATTTAAATTGCACAACGATGACAAACCTCAGTCGTACATAAAGAGATATGAGTTTTCTTGCTTCCACTTTTTCCATTCATGCACTTGTCTTTTCATATGGATCTGCCTGCCTGACATCTCAATATTTCGCATTTTTCCTGTTTCCTGTTTCCTGTTTCCGTTTGTTGATTTCTTTTTTTTTTTGTCACTCACTCGTTTTGTAAGAATGTACATATAAGTATGAAAATGCCGTGTTTTTTTATTGTTGTCAAGCAAGCGGAAAGAAGCAGGGAACGACTGTAACATCATAAAACGATTTTTACAATTTCGGCATGAGAAAAGCAGTTCAATCAAATTCTAGGACACGCGTTGCAACTTGCAACGTAAATATATTTAGGGACACATCACAGCTCACAAATATGCATATAGACAAACTTATATATACAACCGCGTAAGAAATCTGGAGAAAACAACTAAAAAAATGTCTGCTTTATTTAGCCTTATGGAAGGACTTTTTTTTAATCTGAATATGTTTTTCTAAAAAGGCGGCCTTTCCGCAATAAGTGTTTTAAAATCAGGTCTGGTTCTAAAAAGAACTTCTTTGGAAAAAGGAACTGCTCTTAAAAAGCGAACACTTTCGGAAACTGATTCTTTTTGCCAAAAAAGTTCTATAAGAAATTTTTGCAGTTTCTTGTGGAACTTTTTGTAACTGTACTTTTGTCTAGAGAAATGCTTTAAAAAATACTTTTTCAAATTACTTTTTACTGAAGGCGATTTTTTTTTAAAAAGGCACAATTTTGAAGGTGGTTTTAAGTGAAACAATTTAAAAGCAACTTTTTTAAAACGTGCCTCTTAAAAAAGATTCTGCTTTACAAAGTTGTTGTTTTTAAATTAAATTTTTCAAAGAGTTTTTTTTTACAAAATACTTCTTTAAAGTACATTTTTACGCGGAAGTACTTACTTTTAAAAAGACTTTGTCTTGAAAGTGCTTTTTTAATGCATTTTTTTTAAAGCATCTTTTGCAAAAGGTACTTTTTTTGCAAAGAATTTTTTTTGTGGCAGCTGCTTTTTGGTGCTTTTTCAAAAGCTACTTTTTTAAAAGGTACTGAATTTAAAAGATACTTTTCTTTTTTTAAACTATTTTTTATGAAAAGTACTTTTTGAACAGGCATTTTTTTAAATAATATGTTTTTTTTAAAAGTACTTTTTTAGGGGCCAGTGTTTTTTAGAAGGTATTTGTTATAACACTTTTCCAAAAGCTGATAAAAAATTCAATTTTTTAATAGACATATTTTATAGGAGAAAACCTTTTTGGAAGGTCCTTTTTTCAAAAGGTGTTTTTTAAAGGTACTTTTTAAATTGATATTTTTTTACAAACTTATTTTTAAAAGGTACTGTGTTATTTTTTAATTCTACTTTTTTAAAAAGTACATTTTAAAGATGCTGTATTTGAAAGATACTTTTTAATGGCTATTTTGCTTTAAATGGTTCCCTTTTTAAAAGTTATTTTTTTCAAAAGGTTCGTTTTTAGAAGACTCTACTTTCTTAAGAGATACTTTTAAAAAGCTTTTTTTTCAAGGCATTCATTTTGAAGGATACTGGTCTTAAAGCCACTTTTTTCATTATTATATATTTAGCGGGTGCTTGGTGTCGAAAGCTCTTCTCTTTTGTTATAAATTCTGAAAAATATATTACTGTTATTTGCGTCTGCCTCATCGCTGCTCCGTAAAATCTTCAAAAATTAAAGACACATGTGCAGATGACACAATCATCTTCCCACCATACACTTAAAATTGCAAAAACGAACAACGAATATTCCACTTTTATGTTGCATTCTGAGAAAAACAACGATTTGGTGGAAGATAAATACATTCAAGTGGAATTGCATGGCTTTTCCTACACTTTTGTTTTATTGCATTAAAGGAAATATGAAAGTTTTATTAATATAAAGAATTTTTTAGAAATAGATTTAGTTTTTAAATTAACACATTGAAACTGCTTTTTTTATTTTATTGCTTTCTTTTCTTTTCGCCGGTATGTATTTTCTATGACAATTGGATCTTATGTTTTAGTTGTAAAGGATAACTCTTGAAAAATATTGTGTAGGGTTGGCGGTGCCTGCCTTAAAAATAGTCCGAATACTTCAATTCGACAGACGTATGACCTCAGTGGAAGATCCCTGCTAGAACCTTTTCAAATCTAAATTGTGCTCAAAATTTAGTTTTCATAATTATGGATTTTTTCTATTATAATAATATTTTTAATAAATTATTTGTTTTAAACTTTTTCGAAGCTTTATTTAATTTTAATATTATTTTGCTGTTTGTAAATTCAAAAACTGATACAGCAAAAACAAAAGCGAACAGCAATTTAATAACTTAAACCTACATTATAATGACCAGACCAGACCAGACAAGGCGACGGAATAAGTGAGTGAGAGGGCCTGACCAACCAATGGCTGGCTATTGAGCCATGGATACGTTCAATACGTTGAAAATTATTTTTTTTGTGGTAACAGTGGCACATTTGTACGCTTTTGCAGATTGTGCAACAAACCGCCAATTCACACTCACGCTCACGCTCACTCACACTCGCACACACACGAACACACAAACACATGAACATAAACACATTTATTGGTTTTTGTGTGTCTTACGCCATATAAAGGTGAACAGAGTTTTTTTATTGTTTGTGTGCAGCGTGGTGTGGTGACACAAACACACACTCGCCCACACACAAATACCTGCAATTGTACACATACAAACACACACACACAAACACACGTCTGTGTATACACTGCTTTGTGCAGTAACCAACATTGTTAAATAACTGTTTTAAATTTCATTTTTATTTATTTATTTCCTTTTCGTTAACATTAAAAATACGATTTTGTCACGTACTAAAGTGCTATTGTTGTTTGCAAAAGTAATCGAAACGTCTGTGTATGTATGTGAATATTTATGAAAAAATAAAAAATAAAATATATTATGAAAAATTAAAAAATCAAGCAATAAAAAATTTTAATTATTAAAACAGTTTTAGGGGTGGTTACTTGACAGTTTTGAACTAATACGCTGATAAGGACCTTGAAAAAAGTGGTTTCATATATAGTTTTGGAACGTAACTTTTCAATAATTATGTTTTAGAAAAAATAGTTTTAAGTAAAAGCAGATTTTCACAAAATATTTTCAAGGCATGAAATAACTCAGTTGTGCTTGATTATTTATACAGGAAAAAGGGGTTTAATAGCCGTCTGTGCTAAACGATCAGTGTGACCATATACAATTTTTTTTATTTATTTTTTTTTGTCACATGAAGCAACATTTATAAAACTTTTTGCTTAAAATCTTCTGCCCGATTTTTAGTATTCATATTATAAAAGCAAGTTTCTAATATGGTCACACTGGTGTCATGGTACAAGCATCACATAAGCATGTGTATGTGTGCGGGAGGGGGGGAATTGCTGCTTCAGAGCCATTAAACTTTGTATGTTCATTATTTAGAGAACTTTGGTCTGAATTCATTAATTAATTGAACATATTTAGAACATTTTATCATTAATTGTTTATGGTATTATTTTTATAAACAAAAATTAATGGGCATACATTTTTATATAATATTAATGATGCTAATTTTTTGGTTCAGAGACACGTTTCGAACTCATTAAAAAGTTCATTGAAGTTCTACGACGTTGATCGAAATATTGGTAAAAGAAAACAAAATGTAAAAAAAAAATCATTTTTTAATTACAACTATTTGACCTAAAGCCGAACTGAAAAATATAAAAAAATATAAAGTTTTAGTAATAAAAGTGGGACCTTGAATTCTTTGGCACGTCCTTTGATAAACCTAAAACTCCAGGGGCTTCATTTCCCCCTTCCCTTAAAATCAATACTTTAAAAAATCTTTAACTTTTAACGAACTTCCAAAGCAAAAAATTCTCATTTTCCTTTTAAAGAGCCGATTCAGTTTTCATTTTCATCATATTCGGGAAGCTGCAGCATCATCATCTTCATCAATTTTCTTCTCTGAAGCGCAACAACAAAACTGCTGCAGTTAAATCATAAATATTTAAACGAAATTTGTGCTGCTTCTAACAGCCATTGGCCAGCGGAAGTTAAAATTAAACTCAGCAAGAAAATTTGTGTTGTTACAACAGCTGCTGGTGAAACAGAGTAACCAAAAAACCACACAAAAAAAAAACGAAACAGAGCGAAAAAGAACAAGATGAAAAATCGCAGCTAAATAAATGCCAACACCCAACGAAGAACATGAAAATTGAACAATACAATCAATAACATGACATCGACAACGGACAAGTGCAATTTATATTTTACTCGACAACTACGAAATTGTACTTTACACTCTCTCAGTTCCGGTAACATTAACTATACAAAGTCTAGGAGTGTGGAATGTTCGCCGACACTAGAACTGAACAAAAGCCCGCACTAGATGACAGTGAATGTCGTTTTTAAAAGGATTATTTTTAATCATCAGCCGTCAGTTAAAAATTTTAAATTGAAAATTAGGAAAATAATTTTAATCCTAGAAATGTTCACAGAAGTGGCTCGGTTATAGAGATGCATCAGAAAAAAACTTGATTTTGATTTCCCAGCTGCTGGAATACAGGCAAACTGTTAGTTGCCCTCAAAGTTTTAAAACTGAAACTTCAATTGTGGCAGCTATTACGACTTTATTATCTCTATTGCAATTTTAAGCCATCGCTTTACCATCTCTGTACGACGCATTAGATTTTACAGGAGTTTTATAGGGAAAATGTATGACTTTTTTTTTTTAACTTTGCCACTTAACACCGGCTGTCTTATTAAACCCTCCAACTGTCTAAGTGGGTGTCATTTGTTCAGTCAGCCCAAAATCACCACAGGAGGAGATTGTGTTCAACTCTCGAAATTGTGTTACAAGTTGTTTGTGATTGTTGTGCGGCCTGCATTCTCCCTCTATGCGCAGGATACTGAATAAATGTCATTAGTCTACTCCTACAGTAAATAACGAAGGCAACTCTCAATATATTGCTAAAAACATGACCGCTTCTTGTCTGAGTCTGCCGGAGAATTTAAGGCAATCGATTGTATTTCGCTCATCGCAAATTAGGGCCGTCCAACTCGTCGAATTTTGCCACATGACTTTGATCGCTGGATCAGTTCGAAACTTACCTTAACTTTCATTAAAAAATATCAGTTTCCTATTTTTTATTATTATTCCGCTAGCAAAGAAAATTGTGAATAAGATGACGGTGTCATCGGTTTGTAATTTTCTTTTAGTACGGCCCGGACATTACTGTAGCCGGCCAGCGCAGTAGATCTGCACTAGATGATGTGTGGCTTTAATTGGATGGCGCACAGCTCAGAACACCCTTGTGAAATTCTGCGCCAGCAATCTTACATCATTCCGCACAGTTCATGCCTCACCTGATATTCCGCACCAGCGGTTTGATATCATAATCTCTTCAGGTAGCAGTAATAGTGGTTTCTTTAACACTGTCCTAAATCGTTGCCAAGTTCGTTTTTAATTTTTTTTTTTATAAGTTATTGTTGGGATTATTATTATTTTTAGTTGATAAGTAGGATTTAAAACTTTTTATATATATATTTTTTTATTTTTATGTATATATTATTTTTATTTTTATATAAATTTTTTTTATATAATTTTTTATATTTATATACATATATTTTTTTATTTTTACATATATATTTTTTATTTATATATATATATTTTTTTTATTTTTATAGATATATTTTTTTATTTTTTATATAATTTTTTTTTTATATATGTACATATATTTTTTTTATTTTTATATATGTACATATATTTTTTTTATTTTTATATATATTTTTTTATTTTTATATACATATTTTTTTTATTTTTATATACATATATATTTTTTTATTTTTATATATATTTTTTTATTTATATATATATATTTTTTTATTTTTATATAAATTTTTTTTATATAATTTTTTATTTTTATATACATATATTTTTTTTTATTTCTGTATATATATTTTTTATTTTTATATATATTTATTTTTTTTGTTTTTATATACATACATTTCTTTGTATATTTTTTTATTTTTATATATACATTTTTTTATTTTTATATATTTATATATTTTTTTATTTTTATATTTATATTTCTTGTTATTTTAATATATATATTTTTTTATTTTTATATATATATTTTTTATATTTATATATAAATATATTATTTTTATTTTTGTATATATCCACACTATGAATTTTGTAATTGGGGCTTTTTAAGGCACAGGTATATGTGGTTAAGCGCCAGATCACAGCTGTACACGAAGGCCTGCATAACAGCATCGGCCAAACTGTGTCCTCACATCTGGTACATTTGGCAAGGAGCGAACTAGTGACGATCGCTTCCAAGATATTATATTCCCCGCTCAAAGCGAAAAACTTGGTGTTATTTCTCGCAGGAGTTCAAAATTCAATATGAACACTCATTTTGCTCAGGGTCTAAAGAAAAACTTTGTGTTATTTCGATTTGAAATTAAGAAGGCCTTAATAAAACAAGATTTTATATTTTCAAACTACAATCAAAAAATTATGTAAACTAAAAAAATAATTTTACTGGCAACTTTTTTTTTAAATTAAAAAAAAAAAAAAAACTAGAAAAACTTATTCAAATCACTATGCAGAATATAATTTGTGCTTTCACACCAGCCAATTACCACCACCCACACAAAACTATTACCCTCATTACCATTATCATCATCATCATCATTATCATCATCATCATCATCATGGTCGTCGTCAGTGTCCTCATCACTACTGCGAACGAGTACAACTTCATCTGACAATAGTATAAAACTTGCCATTATCAAATGATACAGCGTCAAAAGAAAAGCACCATGCACAGAAAATAATGGTAAGGAAATAAGTGTTCGTTTACTGAGGTCGTGTGTGGGGGAAGGGATGGGGGAGGAGGGGGCAGATTGTTGGATTGAAATACAGTAAACCACAATACAATGATTTTGAATAAACCGTACAAGAGTCATCGTAACATCTGTTGCCAACAATGAGCATTCATTAAAACGTGGGGGAGAAAAGCTGTTCCTAATGTACTAAAGCGCATACGTTTGCTTGGATATGTGTGTGTGTCCTTGCGTGCGTGCGGGTGTATGCATGTATGTATGTATGTATATGTTCGCTGGTAAATGTTTGATTTTTATTTCCATTTACTGCATTCCCTTTCAATCTAAACACACAGGATATAAAAGAGAACGAGTCCGTTTGTATGCGAGTGCATTTGACTTTACCTTTTTATCTCTCTGTAGTATTTGTTTAGATAATAAAGTTTTGTTTGGTTTTACTATCGCATTTTGTGTTCTGTCTCTCTTCCCAAAACCATAACAATTCAGCAGTCAGTTGTAAGTTTGGTCGGTTGGCCTGACACAATCCAGCCTGTTTTTATACCTGGGTCATGTTCAGAACTGCTGTTGTCTTTTTTTTTGGAAATTGTTGTTTTTTTTTGCCTTGATTTTTTCATTTTTATTTGTGGTAAATGTTTTTTTTTTCTGTATAGGGAGTACCTATATACTTATGTTTGTCCCCTTGCAGCTGTAGTTCATTTCTGGAAAATGGATACAACTATTTCTGTGCAGCTGCGTGCCTGTGTGTATGTGTGTGCGATTGTCATTTATTTTACCGGGTCGTTTGACTTAAAGTTTTAGTACAAAAAAGCATGTTTTACCAAATAAAACGAACTTTTTCTCGCATACACGCACACATTGCCTTCCTTCGCTTTTTATTTTTAATTTCTAACGGCATTATTTAAATGACACACATACACACACGCGCACACACAAACAAACAAACGTCGTACTAAAATACAGGTAGAAATGAGGGGGTAGAAGGGTCAACTGATGCAATCATATTCCCTGCTGTAATAAATTTTTGTTATTGTAACACACAAATTAAGGACGAGTCAGCTTTCACCAAATAAATTTTTCATTTAATTTAAAAACGATTGCTCTATAGGAGACCTTCCTGCATGTTCCTGTATATTTAAAAATAAATAATTTTTGTTTTTGTATATCAAGTTGACAGCTGCAATTGAGAACTCAGCGTCCCTTAATGCCAACAGTTCAGACGTAAATTTTTTGCATTTGACATTTCACACATATTTTATAAAAACAAAATATCTAGTTGAAATTTCGCCACGGTTTGTTATTAGTTTTACATTTATGAATATTATGTGTGAACATACATAAATGGTAGGTATTCGTCGAAACGACGAAAACGAGTTAAAACGCAGCAGAATAGAACACGTTCACAATTATGGTGCATTAAGTTCTCGTACCAATTGCGGGGTAATGAGTGAAACGGTAGCGACCGCGCAACTGCTGTCTGCCCGCGCAGTTACATCTTACTTGTATTGGCGTGACTACAGTATAAAACTAGATATGTTTTTCTTAAAGAGAAGAAATTAACAAAATCATAATTGGACTTATTTTTTTCGATTATAAATACAAGTTAATAGCATTTCAATAGTTTTTCGGTTAACAGAAAAGTTAAAAGTCTTGCTTATATATCTTTTTTTAATTAAAAATAAAAGCTTAAATTTATCCGATTTTCCCTAAGTATTTGTTTTGATTAATTATAGTTTTTGCGCTACGATTTCATTTCAATACAATTTAATTGCAATGGTGAGCGATATAGCGAGAGGATGCCGCCCTAATGCCACGAATTTAGTACGATTCAAACATGAGGCTTTCATTTTGCCGGTATGATTTTTTTATTCGCATTCAATTAAATGTGAAAAATGAACAGAAAAAAAACTTGAAAAAAGATGGGTCAATTGGATTCCATATCTTGCAGTGACTTATCAAAAGGTAGTAAATTTTTGGCAAATAAAACGCACACACATACATACATACAGACAGACAGACATACAGACATGTATTTAGATGTAAGTGAGTTTTGATGGCCCAAAAAATTGTAGCTTTTTTGATTTTTTGATAGTGCTTTACATTAAATAGAAGTTGTTCACAGAATATCGAGGTGCTGGCATCGAATTGAATTCTCTGCCTTAAGAGGGCAATAATTTTAATAAAAACACATTTGGGTCAATAATTTAACATCCTGAGAGTTACGTGTGCAACGCGTGTGTATTTATTGAGTGGTAACTTTATATAAAGTGGAAGTCTTGGACACAAATCTCGAATTCTGGTTACATGCAAGTATTTTCCTTAATAATAAAAAGTATTATATGTGATTGTTTTAACTAGTAAAGAATGTCTACCAAAGTTTGCCACTCTTTGCGAAACCCTTTCATATTTTTGTATGTCCCACTTTGTAACTATTAAATTAATTTGGTCAAATTATTAACGCAAATTTTTAAACTAGATTAAAATACACATTTAGTGCACAATTGTTGCATCAATTAACTTTTTAGTTATGCTTCACATTTTACAAACTATATTTTGTCCCTAAAAGTAGACTGTAAGTTTTATGGTTTCACTTTAATAAGACTTTAATCAGGCGATTCAACATACATATTATTAATATGAAAATCGGTTTTAATTGAATTTATTGTTTTATCTCAAGTACAAATTATTCACAAATTTAAATTCACTTCATAGAATTTGTTTTATAACCTTAACAAGTATATTATTGTATTATTAAGACATAATAATGTATTTGAATTCGAATTTGTACCATAAATTTAATTTCACACGTCAAATACATAATGCAGAAACTTCAGGACAAAAATATAAATTAAAATTATGTTGTGAACCGAAAGTAAAATGAAACATAAATTGGAGCTGTAGGTGCATCCGCTTCTAACATTTAATCAGAGATTTGTTTTGTTTAACCTAAACTAACATTTTAACAGTATGACAACAGTTTCAATGAAATGTTAATAAAATAGAAAACGAGATTTTTCAAGGCCTCTTAAGGACATTAATAAATATTTTGAGAAAATTATTGCTGGCACGGAAATTTTCCTTATGTATGTTTTAACAATTTTATAGGTTTTAACAGGCTGATATTTATCAGTAAAGCGCAATCTTGACAGATTTGCCAAAGATACTTGCTAGGAATAAAAATTTTCGTATTTGTGTTATTTTTAACATAAACATTTCGGTATCTTAATTAATTATTTCTAATAACTGAGAAAACAAAAAAGGATTTGTTACTAGATCTTTATTTTTTCCCTGTCTTTCCCAAATATTAAAAGTTTTAAATACATTTATTTATACAAAATATGTCAGCAAGAATTTCCTAAGAGGTATATAAATCTTACAATCTTTATATACATGTTTCCCAATCAGATAAATTTTCAAAAAAAGAAAAGGTAAATTTAAAATCCTCACTAAATGCCAAATTTCCCTTCCAATCCTTCTATATAACCGCAGATATAAAATTTTCTTCTTGAATGATTTTCGATATTTTGTTGATTTGATTTCTGTGTGAAAACTAAATTTACATAAATTTTAATGCAAATTTTAGGCAAAAAAAATTTCCCATTTGCGATTTTTTTATAATGAAAAAAATATTATAATGAAAAATAATTTGATTATAATTTTATGAAATTTCGTATCTAAGGAAATCTGTCTTCCATATTTTGATAATTTTTTTTTTTAACAATTTATTTCTATTTAAATAAAGTCTTTTAAATGGATTTCTAATGAAATCTTAGCCAAAATAGAAATTTCCCATTTTGGGAATTTTTTTCCATATCTTGAGTAAATTTGGTTTGTATAAGTTTTAAATATAAATTTATTTAATTAAATTTTTATATAGAGTTTTATTAAAATTTTAGACAAAATAAAAATTTCTCATCTTTTCTTTTGATTAGCATAATATTTCAATATATGTATGTATATATTTAGATGTATACGGTCTTATATATATATATGTATATTAAAATTGTTGGAAAAGTAAAAATTTCCCATCTTGAGAACCGTTTTTTTTTTTTAAATGCTGACTAATATTTCTCATGCGTGAGATTTCAATATAAATTTATTTAAATAATATTTTATGTAAATTTGTATCAAAATCTTAGGCGAAATAAAAATTTCCCATTTTGGGAAATTTTTTATTCCCTTAACTTGATAAATATTCATTTTGCGTAAGATTTCTATAGAAATCTATTTCAATGGTGTTTTAGATTTTAGTAAAATTTTAGGCAAACTAGAAATTATCCATCTTGGGAATTTCTTGTCTGGGGACAGTTCTTATTTCGAAAGCTTTTTTAGTAATTAAATTATGTATTTATAATTTCTTTTAGTTGTAAAAAAATAAGGAAGACCCCTCTGCAGTAATTGTGTTTCAAGTTTGTTTGAAAGACATTTAATACCATTTATTTTCAGAAAAATCTGACGTTATTTAATTTATTTTAAAGTCTTAAATTATGCTTGACGACAATTTCTCATCAGATCAGGCAGGCGTTACCATTTTAATTACGCCACAAAATCATAGACATGTTTCCATTGTTTTGCTATAGTGCGACCTTTAAAGCGTGTATTTATAAATCAAAAATTCATATGGTTAAGATTAACTGGTAGCTGTGAGTTTTGGACCACAGCCATTTGCTAACGTAATCACTTCTACATGTTTGTGTGCGTACACATTCAAACATCTACAGTAACGCACGACCAAACACACACACACACACACACACACACACACAAACACACACACACACGAATGTAAATTAACAAAGGGTATTGATATTGATTGTTTACAATGGCTGATGACAAACAAGGATATAAACAAATCGAAGGCACAAGCCAACATACACAAATCTACACAAAAGCATACACGCTCACGCACGTTAATATGCCCACGCAAATACAATCACTTATAAACATTCCCTTAATTACAACAATATGATTAGTGAGTTTGAAGTGAGTGGACGGACAAGACGAGTTGGCTGTTAATATACAAAACGGGGGGGACGCAAATACATAGAATTATTTTCTTGTTTTTTTAATGCAAAGTTTGAAATTTCTCCTTATTCTGATTATTATAGAAGTCGCCGTTGAGATCGCCTTAACCTGATCACTTCCCCGTCGGCCATAATTTAATGCGATCAATTTTTTTATTTAGTGCCAGACAGTCGCGCTAAATTGTTGGCGTCTACAGCTTTGAAAATAAGGAAAAATCAGAAGACTTTGTTTCAAAGTTGCCGGCAATTCATAAGTATGTGTGGCGAGTCCACCGAAATAAATTTGTTCAGTCAGGCAAGTTGTTTCTATGAAAAACTAAATTTAAGAACAAATCGAAAGTAATGAGCTGTGGAGCAGCTGGTTGGCGGCAACTGGCTGTAATTTTCATTTTGTAATGAGCGTTGAGGCCCAAATAGTGAATTTAGGAGACGATAATAAACCATTAGAGTTACTGTTTGGTGACGGCGCTTTTTCGATCCATATCGATTTGTGAACCACACTGGCCTGGCCATCATCATCCACTCACCCCTCAACACTGGATCAGTCTAACATTGTTTAAAAATTCTTTCTTTTTTTTTTTTTTTTTGCCTACAACTTAAACCAATTTTCATGTGATTTTCTTTTTTTGTCTTCTTCTCAAAGAACTTGAAAAAAATAGTTTAAATTTATGCGCCAACAATGTAGACTGAAGTAGTTTGAAGGCGTCCAAAAGAAAAAAAAATTATACGTTCTGTTGGCCAATAAAATGCTGCCACACAACTTTTGTTTCTTGTAACTTGAGTCTGACGCCTTTGGATATGCAACAAAAAACCACACACAAACTTGCCGCAATGTTTAGTGAAATACCGCAACAATTTCAGAGAAATTGTTAGAAAAAAGTACAATAACTTCGTTTTGATTTAATTTTTAAATCGAATATTCTTGTTAAAAAAGAAATTGGTCGCAAAAAATGTATATAAGAGTCGATACGATTATTCTGGTCTTGAATCTTAAATGTGAAATTTAACTTTGGCTCATAAATCTGTTAGATTTATTTATACTGATGACAGATTATTTGTCTAGACCCGTGACTTATAAAACCCTCACAACATAAAGTCTAATAGCGCTAAATCATACGATCTCGATGGTGAATGGCACTTGCGCTTGTGATTCAATCTAATAAAAATTAAATAAGGATCGCTGTTTGATGATGACTTAAATGGGAATGCATTGCACGCTCTTGTACCTCATCTAAATTGGTGTCTTCCGGAGCTTTACAATATTTTTCCTCAACATTCTATCTATTCATTTTTTTACAATCACTTGAATTTTTGTTTCCGATTCTAAAATCATTAAAGATATTTTGCATTGCTTGTAATAAAGAAGAAATAGTTCAGCTTAATGGCCAAAATGGAACGAGCGTTCCATACCGATTACTTTTTTTAGGTGCCTTATTACAGTGATCCTTAGGCCGTTAAACAAAATTTCATATTATTTATGCGAACTGCAATTTTTGAAACAAACAGCTCCGGGTACTATTCTATCCACAAATATCTTTTGGGCGGTGCTGTGGACTGAGCAACGAACTATCTTTTACACCGTTTTGTAATTTTTGTGGGCCGGTTTAATTAAGCAGCAAAAAATTACAGCCACCGTAATCCATCCCCTGACTTAAATGCTGTCTGGAAGTTTTGGTGAGTGTCATGGCCAGGCGCTCCGATTTATATTGCTTTTTTAAACCCCTCAGGTATCATACTTGCCCCTCGTGGCTATTATTTTCCCAACCATTAATTTCTAGAATGAACTGAGAAAAAGTCTTAGATACTTTTCTCGACTGGCATTTTTTGGAAGAGGTTTTTCCGGGCACCCAGCACTGTATTCTGAAATATCTTCTGGCCATTACTGTTTCCCACTTTTGTGAATCCTTAAGCTCTCCGGCTATCTTGACTTACACTTATTGGTTTCTTATCACATTAATCGGTCGGTTGTGTTCTTTGCTTTCTGACATTTACGAATACTTTAAGCAACTTTACAGTTTGTTGTTGTTGTTTTGTTATTTGAAAATTTTGTTTATCCTTCTGCCAGATTTTTGTCTACAACAACAAATAAAAGCTTTACCAACTCAGGCTTAAATACGTGATTGTTTTGTTGCTACTTGCGGCAGCAGTGGATTTTTTTTTTTTCTTATTTTTTTTTGGTTTTACTGTCAGTGTGTGTCTGTCAGCTTTAACCGCATGCACTCTCGATATGTCAGCCCCTAAATGTATGCTACTACATATCAATACTCTTTTTTTTGATATTAGATAGTGTTTCAAGATGAGAATTTATACGGATTGTTAAATGTGTTGTTGCTAAAACATGCTTTTATTTATGCTTTTGTAAAAATTCAAACCTTAGAATAGATTGTGAACGTGTTGTTTTCTGCTCAAACCAGACCAAACCAAACAGAACTAAAGTAAATGTTATTGTCGTTGTTTTCTGTCCTGCTGCCACAGAAAATGCCAAAGGACATTTTTTCACTATTAAATGTTGGCAGCAAAAAAAAAAAAAGAAATCGAAAAAGTATCGCACACACACACACACACACACACACACACACACAACATTGAAAAACAAAATAATAAATTTTTAAAAATGTCACATAATGGCATGTTTTTTTTTGTGTATCACAATAATAGAATATATGCAGATATTGGTGAGGGGCAAACGACATTTTCTTTCATTAGTGGTTGTATAGAAACCAAGAATTTTGTTCTTTCTCCTTTTCCCATGCTCTGCTCACTTCGCTTGGAGAAAGAACAAATTCTATAGAAAATCAGCTACAACTGGCAGTTTTCTGGGTCAATAAACTCCGAAGCATGTGTGGAGTTTATGAATGAAAATGGAACGTAAAGGAACATAACGGAAGAGGAAAACAAAGCGCAAAGAAATAATAAACAGCAAGAAGAACAAATAATGATTCCTGTGGGAGCCATGATGATCAACTTAGTTGTCTGTGTGTGTGTGTTTTTTTTTTTATAAAGGACTTCAATTTTCTGTGCCATTCATTCATTTGTTTCATGCACTGAAATCATCCTGCAGAAGCACCACTCGCCTGCCATTGTGCAGCCAAACAAGAGCTGAAATTATTTACAATTTGCCTGCTTTTTTTCGTGCTCTTCAGTTAGATTTTTTTTTTATTCTGTTCATGATTTTTAATTTAAATAAAAATGTATAATTTAAATGTTGTAGCTTTTAAAACGTAAATGGGTCATGTGTACATAGAATTTTCTTTGTTTGGTTGGATCTTAAATTAAAATCCAAGCGCCAGGTTGAGGCAACTTCCAAACTAATAGATTTCTTAGTTTGAAATTAAAAAAAAAAAAAAACAAAAACGTTGGGCTGTTATGGCGCGCCGTCGTCAGGTTTCAATAAACGTATTCTACGGGCATTATTCTTATTTGCAGTAATTTTTTGTGGAATTATTTTATTTTTTATGGAATTATGAGAAATTTTCGTTGCAGTGTTGCCAACACAAAACACAATTTCTGCGACTGATTATGGAGCCATAACAAATTACAAACTATTTGAAAACCTAAGAGTGTACAACTTTTGTACAATATATCGATCGCTTAATATAGAAAGGCCCTGAGTAACGTTTTCCTATATTTTAGGAGAAAGAAAAAACTTAGTAATAATTAAAGTTTTGTAGTTGCGAAACTTTCGAAATTTACAGAAACTTGATTTGAGAAAAAAACGAGTTAGGGCCTTTCTATATTAAGGTAACGATATGTTTTTTTTTATTATTATTATTAAAGCTAAATAAATAATTGTTTTGGTTTATATTGTACGTCCCGCTGTTGTTGTTTTTTTTTGTTCAAATAAATTGAAAACCGCCCCTTAATTCGAATGCTATTTTTTATACTGAACTTCCCTAATTCGAAATCTAGTTATATCGAAGAAAAATGTTCTAGCTTCCTTGCGATTACGAGTTAACGGGATTTTACTGTACATATATTTGTTCAATATATTTTTATTATTAAAATTAGGCTGCTTTCTGCCTCTTGCTGTTCGAAATATTTGGTCATTTGGGCATTATAATTATTTATATGTAGCCCAGCATTTTTCTGCATTTTATAATTTGATCTTATTATCTCTAATAGACGCCATATTTTTATAAATTTTATTTATTGAAAACATTTGAAAAATGTTCTGCTGATTTGCAGGTAAAGCTACACAAACCTACACACATACACAGACCGCAGCACACAATGCACCCTAAAACAATAAAATTGACCAATAATTAATTTTTGCTCAACTCAAATTTATAACATACACAATTAAATATCAAGCAGGATTATTTCCTAATTACTTCTATTGTAATGAATTAAGCGAATGAACCGAAATCAAAAAAAAAAAAAAAATTTAAATAAAACCGTTTTATATTCCCCCTAGATGTTGATGTGAATAAATATATTGAGTCACACAATCGTCTAACGTCAGTTTTATCTACTAATCGATACAGTTTGCGGCAAAACTAAATAAAATGCAATTTGCAAATCTGTATTTGCCAAACTGCAAACGCTCTTTAATTTAGGTATTTAACCCTATTGCACACACACACACATATATACACACTTTACTACAATAGTACTAAGGCACATGTGTTTAGTAATACTCGAACCACTCGAAATTACTTTTACATAAATAGAGAAATTAATTTTAATACTATTAACAGTAATACAAAAAGAAGAAAATAACTAGCAACATTGCACACACAAACACACACACAAACACACACAACAACACTCTTACTCACATGTAAACACTAACCAAAAACCAACACTCTAAACTGCAATATACTCGTACATACAAATATTGACATTACCCTGGCATGCCATTGATATGGTGGTTACGATACATACTTTAATGCACCCGTGTATGCACGTGTAGTGGCCACAGGCAACACACACACACACACACACACACACACACACACACACACTGAGAGTTGAATCAACACCAACACCAACACTTACATACATGCAGTGCACAGATCGTGTTTTTTTTTTTTTTTTTTGGAAAAAATATAATACCAACAACTCAAATAAAACTGGTAACTCGAATATAATGAACAAATGAACTCTAAATAATCGCTTAAGGTTATTTATAGTCAGCATGTTTTATTTATTATTTATTTATTTACTTTTGTTGTTGTATTTTTTTAATATTTTTTTTTTTATTCTAAAACATATTATGATGCCTGTATAATAAAACCTTAGAGCAAAATAATGTGCGGAAAATTGCGCCTCGTTTATCACATGGCGATATCGGCCGTTTTTAAAGTCATGCAGGGTTTGTAATAATAGATTCGTTATTTAATGGCGTAACAGAAATTGAATAATTACCCATATTTGAAAATTCTTTGATTAAACTATTCTAGAGGATGAATTCCCCTGAAGACAAAAGAAAATGGAGGAATAAAAATTTAGTGTATGTTTGTTTATGTGGATGTAGAGGAGCAAAATAATAAACAACAGGCGAAACTGAAATCGTATGTCGGAAACAGGCTGCCAGCATTGAAAATTCCTTTGAATACACATTTCCAAAGAAATTTAAATTCTTCAAATTTGGCACGAAAGTGGGCGTTAGGCCATATTGCCAGTCACCCCATGTGAGTCGTTACACACATTAACGTTAACATTAACATTTTCAATTTGATTATTGTTGTTTGTTTTAACTGTTGCCTGTCTTAAGGGATTTTCGCTTAGATATTTAAACCAACATTAATATATTTTAAATTGAGAGCATAATTTCCTAGTAATTTCCTTTATTTTTTTTTCAAACTTCACATACTCGCAGTGAAACTCTCTCTGCTGCTGTTTGATAAACGCAAGTTCATGATGTTTAAAATTCATTTAATTTGTTTAATTGTATAAAATAATTAAGCCAACATTCTAGGCGTTGGATTTAATAAATTTGGCAAAAGCAAATTTAATATATTTTAGTCTGATTGAAGAGAAAAACTGTCACTTTCATTTAGGGTGCTTCACATTTTTTTTTTTTTTTGCTGTTTTGTTGGCTTTGGATCTTTAATGAAATTTTCTTTTTAATAAATGCATTTATATATGTATGTATATATCCATACATACATATATATTGTTTGATAAATGCGTCACATTTTCGATTCTTTGTTAAATTTATACGCCATGAAATTACATTTTCTCGAGTTTGTTTTTTTCTTTCCTTTTCAACTTTCTCTACTTTTCTATGGTTCTTTATTTGTACTCATTCTTATTCATTGATATATTCATATTGACGCAAACACACATCCACTCATGTCTCAGGACTAATACATTCATACACTCTACCAATCGTATAGATTTCCCTGTTTTTTCTGCTGGAACGACCAAAAAAAAAAACCAAAAAATTAAAAATCCACCGTAAGACAACCGAAAGGAAAAGAAATGCTTGTTGCGAAAGCGTAAATGCGTTAGTTTATTGTTGGTTAGATGAGATGTGTTAGAGTGTGTGCGTGTGCGGGTGGGTGTGTGGGTGGGTGTGTGCGTGGTTTGGTGTATTGGCAAGTGTTTGTTTATATGTGTTCACAGTATTTGTATCCCTGGTGTTTACTTTTGCTGCTAATATGGGGAATAAATGATGAAAAATATTAAATAAAGATGAAACTTCTTTCTTTCTTTCTTCCATTTTTAATTTTTTTTTTTTTCGTTTGTTTGCTTCATCGTTCGTCTTGTTTGTATTTATTCAATATACATACATATGTATGTATTTGTGTACTATTATGTTCTTTTTCCATACCAGTAAACATTGTCATAATGTTGATTTATGAAATCTCATATGTATCGATATCAAACGAATGTTAGAGAGTGAAAAAAATGACAATAATATCGAATAATATCGAGGCAAAAGAAGCAGAATTTATACAAAAAAACATCACAAAACTCGGTTGATGGGTCTTGACATGCTGCAGATGTGCGGCGGATGTGTTTTCAACCGTCAAACTTTTTAAGGTCGTTTAATGATTTTTATGGTCACATTAAAGGATGATGATTGTCTTTACATTTTGTTTAGTTTTTTGTTTTTCTTTTTTTTTTTGGGGTTTTTGTTGGTTGGGGTTTTGTTGCCTCAGGCACTGATATGATAAATAGGAGATCATTATCCAGGAAACTTTTAAGGATGCTGTAAAAAAAAACTCTTCATTTTAAATTGGTTACACAATTTTTAGAAATAAAAAAAAAACACAAGAAAATTGTAATGAGTTAATTGAATGTCTGGCGGGCCTAGAATCTGATCATTTGCCCGGGATATTGTATCAAATAAAACTTCTTTAACACTTATCATCGTCTACGATATGAATTGTGATGTGATTTTTAAGCAAATGTTATAGATTTGCAAAAAGTGTTACAAAGAAACAAATCATTATTAAAACACGTTGTTGGTGAGTTTTAAAAATTTCAATAAAAATAGTGTTGGGGTTTCGGGGTTTTCCGCTCCTTATGCATATTATTATTTATCATTGAATCGCTTGATACGGCCACGTAACTCAGTAGGCCAATGAGTTCTTTGCCATTGTTTTAAACTTCTATTTTCTTTCAAATAATTATTTTAAGCTTCATTTAATTAGAAGAAAAACAAAAGCAAAATTGTTAAGATTGAAATTGATAGAATATAATAAATTAATTACGCTAATCAATAACATTAATCTATTGTATTAATTTAGTGAGAAATTTCTGAAAATTATTTTAAATATTATTACTTTTGAAATAAATTTCCTTCCGTTTTGTTTTCCATTTTCCATTTCAAATGCTATTGAATTTGAGAATTTCTCTTTATATTTTACATTTGAATAGTTGCAGTTTTTTGTTTTGCGTTTTTTTTTTTTTTTTTTTTGTAGAACAGGATTGACGATTTAGTTAAATGAATCTATTTCTTTTGTTCCATTTTGTATTGTGAACGCAGCAATTGAGTGTTTTTTTTCTGAGCTTATTCATTGTTAAACAATTTCAGTGAATGTTGGCAGCGCGTTGCTATAAAAAAACAGAATAATTTAAATTGTTTGCGAGATATTTTTGTGGTTGAAGAAAAATTTCATGTTGGTAGAAATCTTTAATTGGCATAATAAATATTAAATTCTGGCCAACGAAATGGAAAGCAATTGTTTTTGAATTCGAAATAAATACAAAAAAAAAAAAACAGAAAATTGCCTTTAAAAGACGAAGCAAAAATTAAAGGAAATTTCTAAAGTATTTTGGACTAATTAATAAATCGGGCTGATTTTGATCAAGGACTAAGAATTAGTTGTTGTTTGTGGCTTATTTTACCACATCTTTCAAGCTGATTGTCTTGATGATTAGATTCCTATAGGTCCTAAAAATAGTTTCGAAAAAATGTAGTTCTTTTTTTTTTGTGAAAAAAAAGCATGACATAAATACTTAAGAAAAGTGGTTTTGTAATATAGATATAACTCCAATTGCAAATGCTTGCGCCCCCCCCCCCCCCCCAAAGTTATTTTATTTTTTAAAATACTGCAGGATATAAATCAAGGCAAATATAGAAAAAAGTGGGCGCTTACTCAGATTTTAGTTGAAAAAGTTTCAGGAAAATAAAAAACACTATTTTATTCCATAAGACAAAAAATCAACGACAAATCGTTTGTGGTGCATGATGTACTAGAAAATCCATGCCATTATTTAAATGTCATAAGTAACACATGCAGTGTTACCCTGTAGTTCGGAAAGTGACGAGCAGAGGAATTTTTGTCTCTAGCAGGCGATAAAAAGAGTTAATAGAATGATATTGTGTGATTGGATAGCGAATACGAAGGCGGAAGAGGCGATTGGCACCGCACGATGATGAAATTGTACCATTCGTGTAATCGTACGAACCCACAATCCCACTCAACACGTATCCATCAAAATGCAATAATACATCAGAGACCAGACAAACGAATCGAAACAGTGACTGTCATTGGTATTTTTGTACGTGCAGCAAAGAAAACTTTTGTGGAATGATAACAACATTTTTCATGAGAGTGAATATGACTCAGAGCTGCTTGACAAAGATTCAATATTGATTTAAATTAAAAACGACTCCAGTTAATAAAAGTCTTGAGATGTTGCATGAGAGAAATAATCAGGTGCACATGTTACACATGAGCCCGGCGTAGAAATCGCTAGACGGAGAATTGCTGCACCCACTCAGCGCAACTCTAAACATTTAGTCCTTCGAGACGTTTTCTTGTTAATTGATTCAAAGAAAGTGCTGCCTGATAAGAGATTTGAATTAAACGAAGAGGATACCAATGAAATTAATTATAATGAGAAGCGTGTAAAAGTTTGGAAATTATTAATGTTTATTGCCTGCCAGTTTCAAATAAATACGATTTAATTAAGAAATAACATCTTTTGTTGATTCGTTTTTTCTGTATTTTATATTTTGCACAAAACTAATAATTTCCGAACTATCGGGTGTGGACAAAATTCGCACGTATCAAGTTATTTTTTCTCGCAAATGAAGACATAATGTTTCCGGTATAGAAAAACAGAAAATGACAGTGCCAAAATGCATAAAAAATAAAGGTTTTTGTGTAAAACACTGACTGCAGCCGTTTTAAGGGAAATTGTAATATATAGTTTTTTCTTCGTTTTCTTTTTTTTTTGTATACAATTGTTTTTAGCCGTCATACTCGAAATTTTCCAGGCGTACGATTTGAAGTCATAGTGTCTATTGAAAACTATTCATGTCATTCGCCGATCTTAGCATTTCAGTTTTAAAGGTGGTTATTTTTTTTAAGAAGTCTAAAAACCAAATAGGAGATTGAAACGTAATAATTGGAAGAAGGAGGGGAGATGTCGTAACACACAATTAATTGTAATTAGAAACAGCTGAGGTGTTGAGAGAATTTTTTTCATATAATATAATAAAAAATAAATATATATATAATTATATGTAATTTTATATACATATATTATATTATAATAATGTCATTAATTTTTCATAATCTGAAGTTTGAAGAAAAGTAATAATATTATTGAAAAGAGAGGCCAAAACTTTGCAATTTCCACAGTGACACTCTATATTTGAACGAAAGAAATATTGTTCGTCCTTTCGACGAAGGTGTGAAGATAAATTTAAAAATGTTTAACCCCAGACTCAAACCTGCAATATTAACTTACCTCTGTTAATTAAGTAGCAGGGCTCTGTTAAGCCTAAAAAATTTATATTTTGCACTGAAAATGCATTTAAAACTAAAAAATTTTTAATAATTGTATTTATTTGTATTTTTTTAATAAAATATTTCTAAAAACATTATTTACAAAATAATGCCATAGAAATCTAAAATAAACGCAGTCATTGAAGAAGTCTATAGCCTTCAAGTTTGTTTAAGAAAGTTTATAAAAATTCTTGGAAATAACGGCAGATGGGCGAGAAAAAATTATTGGAGAACAATCCTCAGGCTCCTTTTCCCGAAAATGGTAGGAGATGGGGCAAAAAAAATTATTGGAGAAAAATTACTTAACTAAAGTATCGATAGTGCTCTTTTCAAATATGGCAAAATTATTGTGATTTGAGGAAATTTTTGAAAAAATCCATATAAATATTAGGATGGATCCAAGTCTATCAGTATTCATTTTTATAATAAATATATTAGTTCCCTATTAAACTTTTTTAGAAAAGTGCCTGTATCTCCGCAAATATTGATTTTATCGCAAAAATAAGCGAAATTCGAAAAAACTTAACTAAAGTATCGATAATGCTCTTTTCAAATATATTAAAACTATTGTAATTTGAAGAAATTTTTGAAAAAATCCATATAAATGTTTGAAATATATTATATTATTTGTTAATTTAATTATTACTAATTTTTTAGTTTTAAATGGATTTTCAGTGCAAAATTAAAATTTTTTGGGCTTAACAGAGCCCTGCCGCTGAATTATTGGAGATATGTTAAAATTGCAGGCTTGATTCTGTGGTTAAAAATTTATCTTCACTCCCATCTTTCAACCATTTAAAAAAAGTTTCTTTTAGTATAAAATTATAAAAATTTCTTAATTGTGGTAAAACTAGTTATTTTTCTAGTTTTTTAACTGCAGAAGAAATAATAATAAATTAACGCCCACACAAGAGATATAACCAGCCGTTTTGCGGCCACTCATCAGGCGTTATTAAAGTGTTTTAACTTAGTGCTTCGCAATATACGCGAGTAATATGTTTTCTTTATATGAATATTGGTTTTTTTTATTGCTTTTCAAATCGTCTTTTGATGTCTTCTCGACGAATACCTGACAGTTGAATATGTGAAAGCAACAACATTCCTGAGTGTGTTCAGTTTGTGTTCGTCTTTGCGACGAATACTTACCATTACTTGTAAAAACTAAGAACAATAACGAAATCACCTACACTCTCAATTTCACCTGCTATATGAACGTCTGCCTCTTGATGTAAAACTTTGTTATATCCTTCCCTTTTACATTTCGCATTGTTACATATTTTTTTATTTAACTATATCAAATATTTCTGTTTGTTCAGTTGAAGCTGGCATCGATATTAAATATTTTCATTATTTATTATAATTAAAACAAGGCTGATAATATCCTGTTAAACATGATGCAGTTGATAAATATTTGTGTGCTGAAAGACCGTCATACTCGTATTAAGTCCTTTTAACAGGGTTGGTCCACAATTAAGTGTAAATTATACAAAAAATAATTATTAATGGAATTCAAATAAAGAATTATTTTAAAGGCAAAAACCAATTATGTAAATTTTGCATGAAGCGCATCGTTTGCCCTCTGTCCTCTTCCTTCTTTTTGAAAATACTTGACTTTTGATCAATTTTTCGGTCCTTAATAATGAAAACATTTTTTCCAGAAGAAAAACCTTTTGCTTTCTGCTGTTAACTTTAAATTGTATTTCATTTTATTAATACAGGTTTTTAAATGGTGTGAATATGTTTTTAATTTTTCATTCAATATGTGTACAGAGCACTTGAAACTTTGTATTAATTTTAATTTATTTTTGGAACCGACAGTCTATTTATTAAGTATATTTGAATGTTTTATTATATTATTATACATTTTTGTTTTAAATAAAGTGCAATGAAACGTTTGGTGGAGAGTTTCAAAACAATAGTCACAACTAAACATATTCTTTTCTAATAAATTCTTGTTAAATGAAAATATTTTTCCATTTTTTTTGTAACAAAAATTTTGTTTTTTTCTTTTGAGAAATTTTCCCTCTAAGGGAAATTTGATAATCATCAACTCTTCAAATTTATTTATTAAAATTTCAATTATAATAATACAAATTTTTATACAAAAAAAAAAGAAAAAAATTGTTCAGAGAAAATTTTCCAACAAGGACATTTTTATGTTTGAAGATTTAATTGCATTATTTAATCGTATTTTTTCTATAAAAAATTATATAAGTGGATTTCTCAATAAGGGAAATTTTTATTTTTTAAAATGTTAATTATAATAATACTAATTTTTATACAAAAAAAAAAAAACAACTATTGCTTAGAAAAAATTTCTCAACAAAGGAAATTTTTATATTTGAAACTTTAATTATTTAATTATAATTTTTTATTTGTTTTATTTGTTTCATAAAAAATTATAGCAGTTAATTTTTCAATGAGGGATACTTTTATATTTAAAGTTTTAAAAGTAGTTTCAATTACTCTGGCATTAAATCTTCAATTTTAATCGATTTCAATACAATTTTTATGAAATGTTTGTACTCTTTCCAAACATTTGCCAGTGAGGGAAACTTTTAAATTTGACTAGTTTTTTTTTTTAATTTCCCCATTAGGGAAATTCTTAAGTTTAAATCTTTAATTGCGTTCATCATTAAAAAAGATTAAAAAATATTGCCAATTTTTATTCTTAATCACAAAAATAGCAAAATTATTACATAAATTCTTGTGCTCCAGTTCTTTATCAATAGATTTACTTTGGCATAAAATAGTGAACCTTTTTTGTTACTCAAATATGTCGCGCTTATTGGCCCATAGTGCAGTCTGCCATTTTTGTAACACAATTTACAATTTACACAAATTGTTTGTTTTTGGCATTTTCAATGATTTAATCCTGCATAATTTTTTACTTTTTTTCTTTTAATAATAATCTGTATGAATAAACTTATTATCACTACTTGATATTTTGGGTCAAGAGTTGTGACAATAAAAAAAAAATGCCTTAAAACATGTTTAACATAAACTGCAAGAAAAAAATATGATTTTCACAAAGTACATAAAATATGCAGATGAGTAACGAAACACAAAAACTTATGTGAAAAATTATTTTTCGCATTAACATGTTGTTTTGTTCTTGTTTTCTTGCGTAGTTAAACTTAAGCCATTAAATATTATTAAGTTTAATTAACTTTCAAAAACATTGAAATTTGCCACTGAATAAATAATAAGAAATACCGGATAGAACAGAAATATGTAAAAAGGAAAAACAGAAATTTAATAAAAATCTTAATTAATATTGAATTGCAGCAAAACCTTAACTAAGTTAAACTGTGCTTTAACGTTAGTTTACAATACATATCAAGTCTACTTCATATTACGGATTACAATTCATAATTGTTTGCATTTGGTTTGAAATTTTGCTGTCAGAAAATTGCCTGCTACAGACATGCAGAAAAAAACCATTAACTTGTTTTTGAGCAAATAGGTAATTTTATTTTAAAATCTTTTTATTTTTTCTTTTTTGCTAAATAGCTTTAAATTATCTACAATTTCTGGTTTTCGTTTGTTATAAAGTTTAAAGATAAATATGTAGAGTGAAACCTGCCGCCAAACGGAAATCTAATATAACTGGGCATATCCCATAACCTCTCATAAGTTGTAAGGATCCAAAATGAACGAATACCTCGAATAACCGGAGGAGTATATCGAAACGGTGAGCGTTCTCCTATGGGAGGTTGCACTGTAAATGGCTTTGAGCGTGGTTTTAGAAAATTCCTCCAGTTTATTAGACCGAAACTCTTTTATAACGTTCTTTTTTATACACCAACATCTAGAGAGCTAAAATTTTCATTGCGAGTGCAATTCACAATCACACGCACACACACACACACAATTAAAGGGTGTTGCCATGTCAGAAATAAAATATATTGTAAGAAAATACATTTAATGTTATGATTGTGCCGACGATTTACTTCTGTTGCTATCGGCCAAAAAGGATATCTTTTACTATTTCCTTTCTTACATTCAACACACTGTTTTGTAGGTGCCAAAATTAATTGTCCTGTCCTTAAGCCATACAAACAAACAAAATTAGGCCGCTGCTTAAAGTTATGCATGTACTGGCAAAAGGATGTGTGTAGAGCAACGTTCTTCATCTAAAGCAAAAAACCTATATAATCTGACAACTAATTATGTTTTACTGTTTTGGATAACGTCTGTTCGTCAACTTTGCGGTGCTGCCATTTTGTCGCATGAAAACAATCTTAACTTTTGCTTTGCCTTTTCAATTTATTTGGCAAAAATGTAAATTCAAAATGATGCATCATTAATTTTTTACATATTTTCTTTAAATACTAATATTAAAAATTTACTCAATTATCAGGTTTTTTGTTTGTTTTCTTTTTGCCAAATAATTACATTTTGTACTCGAGTGCAATTAAATTTAAATAACATAGAAAACAACAGCTGCTCACTCGAAGCTATTTCCGTCATTACTTTTCGTGTATTAATTTTATTTCTTTCGAAAAGTGAAATAAAATAAGAAAATAACAACAACGTCAGCCAATAATTCGTATTGATTGTCATTAAATCTCATCATTTGAATCTTTCCATAAAGAATTACTTCAGAAATTTTATATCTCTTTCTGCCTTAATGCCAGTTAAAATCAACCAAAAAAAAAAAAAAAGTAAAGAAATGACAGATACTTCGGCAGGATAATAAAAGTGTTTTTTTATTTGAAAATTTTAAAGGAAATTAAATTGAACTCTAAAGGTAAAAAAATCTTAATTCTATTTATGTGTTATGAAACTGCATTCGTTTTGAGAAGACAGCTGCACCAATTTTGATGACAGGCAGCTGAGTGGTCAGAGACCTTGATTGCGGGAAAAGGCGTTTTGAAACAACACATTTTGATATTTCCAAGGCCGCAGGTCTATGCCAATTGCCCGCACTGAGCGAGGCCTTTAAAATCGACACAAAACTGCAGGCTCTGTAATTCAGTGCTAATGAAAATTGGACATGCGGTGGAATCCGTATCACTGTAAACACCACGGCGGACTGTTCTTACGATATTTTATGTTCCACATAATGGCGGGCATGGGCCAGCGTTAGTATCTCTCCCCCCCCCCCCCCCCCCCCCCAAAAAAAAGGTAGACATTTTTTAAACAGGGACGAATAATTTTTTACATTTTAATTCAATAGTTTCAATGCAATAACAACTGCCAGCATATCTTGTGCATTAAAAAGAAGAGCTCTTAAGCGAGAACTCCGTAATAGTGTTGGAAAAAAGTGAAGTTTGTTGTACAAGCAGATGTTTTTATTAACTATTTTTGTATTAATTTTTAAGTTTAACTTAAAATGCAATGAATATTTTTTTTTTTGTTATAAACTATAACAGTTTTCATGATTTATGCAATTTAATTAAGATTAAACTGATTTTTATTTAACGTCCACCACCACAAGAACAACAACGTGTCTAACTACTTTTTGGTTTTAATCCCTTTTTGAGTTTCTTTGTTGTTGCATTTCATTGTAATTCGTTCCTTGTTTTTACATACATATAATTTCATACGTTTGTGCTTTAACAACATCATGTTTTTGTTTAACTTTTGTGATGTTTTTTTCTCCACTATAGCTGTACAGGAGTACGTCAGTTATGCCGTGGCCAACCAACCCAAAAGTATGCCACAGTAATTCTATTTTGTTTACGTTCACAAATACCAACAGACAAACAAATAAATAAATTGTCATATTGTTGGCATTTCTTATGCTCGTAGTGTTTTTGCGGGGTTTGTTGTTGTTGTGGTGATTGTTGTTGCTGAGCTTTTTAATGAGCTTAAAAAGTTGATGTTTTTTTTAAAAGGTTTTGTAGGTTTTTGTCCCTCCCTCTTCCTCTCACTCATTCGTCTTCTTATTGTTGAAACCAAATAGCGAGTAAAGAAAAAGTAATTGGCAATAAATGAAACTAGTTTATAAATAAAATTTATTTTTTGTGTTTGGCTGTTTTTTTTTTTTTAATTATACAGGGTGGCACAAAAAGTTCAATATATGTACACCGTTGGCTGCAATGCAAAACCACTTAATTAATAAAATATACGAAATCGATTTGGTGCTAGAACATGAGTCATATCAACTAACATTCATGTCCTCTGTAGGTTTTTGCTCTCATATTAGAAAAATGTTACTTTTTTATATTTCATTATCAAAATTGTTTTTATTGTTGCTTAATAGTATATTGTTGCTATTGTAAAAAAAGTTAGATGCCTGCTTTTGCATTACAACAATATACATATATATTTTTGTTCAGAAGACTTGCATTAGGCATTTCGGATCCATAATAAAACAAAATATGTGTGATGTATCACAGATCACGCGATGCCATGCAAATGCATGTCCGGGGCGGTCTTTTAAAACGTACAAATTGATCGATTTCGCGCGTTACTAAAGAGAACCACACGAGAACAAGTTAAATGTAATCAAGTCGTGCAATTTGCGGGCTCACTTCTCATGACCTTCACGTGAGATGGCCGCACTCTCAAGTCGTCGCTTGTATGTACTTGGCCAACGTATTCTTATAATTGCAAACACTTATAGCTGTGGTCCGTATCGTCAGAATTCAGGCAACAGAAAAATTATAGATTAAAGCTTGGCTGAAGATGAAGACACTGCCAGCTGAAAATCGTCACCATAAAAAGTGGTTTTTCGAACATTTAGAGCACATTCTGAGTTCTTATATGAGGTCCTTAAAATGCATTGTTTTACTAAAGCTTCCAGCCTTGCATAGGCCTCATCACTAAACACGATGCTGGGATGCAAAGTAGAGTTAAAGTGCCCAGCTGTTCCATAGACCGTTCAGCGAGCTCACAGCGTTGCCTTCAGCTGTTTCAGTAGTAAGTTTTGTGCTGATGCTGCGTTCAAGTCAGTTGACAAAATTTACCCAGTTGCAGACCTTTGTGCGCATAAAACACTCACGGCGTTCGGAGAACCTACATCATTAAACGGAGGAAAAGAAAAAGAAGTACGTTATTCTTAAGTCCATAATATATTCCTTTGAAGTATCCTTTAAATAATAATAAATTTAGCCTACAGTTAATTGACTGCCATTGAAGGCGTATAACTGGTATTTGAGCAAAATGCAAACTAAATAATATAATTCATTATATAAATTTTCTAGATGTGGAAAAATTTCATTTGTTTTTTCTTAAGAAAACATTAACAACAAAATGTAAATCCTAAAAATATGCTTTAATCTTTTACAATCCTAAAAGTCTGCTTTTAGCAATTTGTTTTTGCTTCTCTGCATTCAATCACAAAATAAATTCTTAGTTTTAAATTGGATATTTTTCTTTTCCCGGAAGAAAGTAAAACTCAATATTAAAATATTTGTACTCGTATTTTATCATCTTTCAAATATTCTGAAAATGCTAAAAATCACGTGTCAAGTCATGGAAAATCTTCGACGTTTATCATTATTCAAAAATATTACTTTTTATTTCGCGAAGGGCGTGATGATGGTTGCGTGGGGGGTAAGGGAAGACTTGGAATTTTCTTTTCAGCCAAAATAAAGCATAATTGCATTCTATATTTTAAAGGTGTCAGTAGTAGCAAAATAACGAAATGAAATTGCATATTGAATTTCTTATTTGGCTGCATTGGAAGACAATTTGTTGTGCATTTAGCACCAGCAACTGAACTAATTTATTTGTAGAATTTCCTAAAAGTTAAAAGTGAAGATATAGTGACTCGTGCCCAGTCCACAGGTATAACGAAATACAATAGTTGCACTATGCGGTTGCACTTCGCCGTTTAAACTCGATGACAGCTCATGAACTTATCAGGGATGCAACTATTTAAACGTAACCGAATTTGTGTTTGTTTAGATGAAACCTTTGATAAGGAATCACATTGTGCTCAACTTATTTTATACATCCACAAATAATTCTTAGAAATCTGGAGAATCGTCTCCCTGATCTCCAGCTCTGCACCTGATAGGCCGATAATTACGCGTTAACATCCTTCTGTCCGTGTTCAGAATCACAGAACTAACTTTTTGTTATGTGAGTCAAAGCTATTGTCTTAAAGTAGCGTTTCCTATGATGTTAGTCCAGCAATGAGCTCAGTAATATCACTCCAGTTTACTCCTCTGCGGCTGATTAAGTGCTAATCTCAAGTAGTCACATTTCCAACAATTTGAATCTGCGTATGCAGTGATTCAAATGTGTTTAGAATTGCCCGAAGTTTGGTTCTGTTTTTTTTGGAATGTCAAAAGATATCCGTAGTTTCTACTTTCGTCTTTGATCCGTCCGGTCTGGCGTTTGTTTGACGTGCGGGTTATCCTCTTTAGCCTCCATCGAACCAGTCCCCTCTACCTCGACTCCACCTTTTATATTGGCAATAGATTTTTATTATTTAAACGTATGTATGTGTTACATGTCCTGGTGCCAACATCTAGTCACGCCAATTGCAAACTTCTTTACAGACATTTCTGTGGCATTTTATCATAACAGCTGAAGTAGAATTTTAGAATTTCACAAATTGCTTTTAATTTAATTAATTTAAGGAAATATTTCAAGGCAAAATTTTTTTTCCTATTATTCATGATTTTTTTTTTTTTTTTTTTTTTTTGGGTTATTTTGGTTTAATAACATTTATTACTAAATGCGGTTTTTCATAGAAATATCTGCCAAAAATTTATTTTCGTCTTATCTCGACTTAAGCTGTTGTGTTAAAACTCCACAGATTTGATAATTATTTTTTCGAATCCCTGTACAAAAATATATTTTTTAGACTCTTCTCTCGACTAAAACAATTCCTATTGTCCAGAATTCACACTTTCGAATCCATTACCTTTAACTTTTAATTGTGTCTTCAGCGGTAGAAAGTTTCTGTTATTGTTGTGCTGCAAAACTGCATTTCGGTGGAACTTTTAAAAAAGATAACAAAATTGAATTGAAAATAGTTTAAATCCTACAGTTTTGTGTTTTTGTTTTTGTGTTTGTTTTTGCTCTCAAACCCACCCGTCACCACCACAAATTCTATTTGGGATTGTGCTGCCATAACAGACTTAAAGAAATGAATTAAATTGAGAACAACAAACAAGAAGGGGGAAAACCACAATCAAATGCAGAAATTACAATAGAAAAAACCCGGCAACTCTTTCGAAATTCACTGCTTTTACTACAGTTTATATTTCTAATTCCAGTTATGGTTTTGCAAACCGTATTTTGGTGCATAAATGTTTACAAGTTTGAAAATTGTTGGTAGAAATACAAGACATTTTCGTTCCGTTTTTCTTCCGATTAATACACAACGTAAACAGGGATCAACCAAACTCGACACACTTGCATGATTTTACATATTTTTAAACTTGTATATATATTTTGGGAAGAAGTTATAAAATTTATTTGAAAGAAAAAAACATATAAAAAACATTGACGGCAAATAGGTTTTTTTTAGAAGTAAATTGAAAGCGATATCATTTGTTGAAAAATACACGCTAAAAAATTACTTTTTACAACAAACACCAGTCAAAGAAAAGTGAATTTGTCACCAATTAAAAAAAAAATTCGTATAAAATGAAATCGAACTAGAGTCAGATATTTTCAAATTGTCTTTCATTAAATTCTTCCTGTGTTAAAGTTCAATCCCAAAGATTGCAGGTCTTTGTCTGGGTGTATTGCAAAACAGTAGTACTCTGCTTTTTGCAGTATAGATGAAAAGGGGATTCCCCAGTTGACAGCGAAACCAAACCTGTAAGAATTTCCTATATGACTAAAATTGTGCAAATAAATTATAATATAATAAAATAGTGTACAGTAGTGTACACTATACTGTACAGTAGTATACCCTATAGTGTACAGTAGTGTATCCTATAGTGTACAGTAGTGTACCCTATAGTGTACAGTAGTGTACCCTATAGTGTACAGTAGTGTACCCTATAGTGTACAGTAGTGTACCCTATAGTGTACAGTAGTGTACCCCATACTGTACAGTAGTGTACCCTATAGTGTACAGTAGTGTACCCTATAGTGTACAGTAGTGTACCCTATAGTGTACAGTAGTGTACCCCATACTGTACAGTAGTGTACCCTATAGTGTACAGTAGTGTACCCTATAGTGTACAGTAGTAGTGTAGAGTAGAGTACCCTATACTGTACAGTAGTGTACACTATACTGCACAGTAGTGTACACTATACTGTACAGTAGTGTACAGTAGTAGACTACACTACTAGGTGTAGGGTACACTACTGTACAAAAAGTGTACAGTAGTGTACCCTATAGTGTACAGTAGTGTACCCTATAGTGTACAGTAGTGTACCCTATAGTGTACAGTAGTGTACCCTATAGTGTGCAGTAGTGTACCCTATAGTGTACACTATACTGTACAGTAGTGTACCCTATAGTGTACAGTAGTGTACCCTATAGTGTACAGTAGTGTACCCTATAATGTACACTATACTGTACAGTATATACACTATACTGTACAGTAGTGTGCCCTATAGTGTACAGTAGTGTACCCTATAGTGTACAGTATTGTACCCTATAGTGTGCAGTAGTGTACCCTATAGTGTACACTATACTGTACAGTAGTGTACCCTATAGTGTACAGTAGTGTACCCTATAGTGTACAGTAGTGTACCCTATAGTGTACAGTAGTGTACCCTATAGTGTACAGTAGTGTACCCTATAGTGTACAGTAGTGTACCCTATAGTGTAAATAGTGTACCCTATAGTGTACAGTAGTGTACCCTATACTGTACAGTAGTGTACCCTATAGTGTACAGTAGTGTACCCTATAGTGTACAGTAGTGTACCCTATAGTGTACACTATACTGTACAGTAGTGTACACTATACTGCACAGTAGTGTACACTATACTGTACAGTAGTGTACAGTAGTAGACTACACTACTAGGTGTAGGGTACACTACTGTACAAAAAGTGTACAGTAGTGTACCCTATAGTGTACAGTAGTGTACCCTATAGTGTACAGTAGTGTACCCTATAGTGTACAGTAGTGTACCCTATAGTGTACAGTAGTGTACCCTATAGTGTGCAGTAGTGTACCCTATAGTGTACACTATACTGTACAGTAGTGTACCCTATAGTGTACAGTAGTGTACCCTATAGTGTACAGTAGTGTACCCTATAGTGTACAGTAGTGTACCCTATAGTGTACAGTAGTGTACCCTATAATGTACACTATACTGTACAGTATATACACTATACTGTACAGTAGTGTGCCCTATAGTGTACAGTAGTGTACCCTATAGTGTACAGTATTGTACCCTATAGTGTGCAGTAGTGTACCCTATAGTGTACACTATACTGTACAGTAGTGTACCCTATAGTGTACAGTAGTGTACCCTATAGTGTACAGTAGTGTACCCTATAGTGTACAGTAGTGTACCCTATAGTGTACAGTAGTGTACCCTATAGTGTAAATAGTGTACCCTATAGTGTACAGTAGTGTACCCTATAGTGTACAGTATTGTACCCTATAGTGTGCAGTAGTGTACCCTATAGTGTACACTATACTGTACAGTAGTGTACCCTATACTGTACAGTAGTGTACCCTATAGTGTACAGTAGTGTACCCTATAGTGTACAGTAGTGTACCCTATAGTGTACAGTAGTGTACCCTATAGTGTACACTATACTGTACAGTAGTGTACCCTATAGTGTACAGTAGTGTACCCTATAGTGTACAGTAGTGTACCCTATAGTGTACAGTAGTGTACCCTATAGTGTACACTATACTGTACAGTAGTGTACCCTATAGTGTACAGTAGTGTACCCTATAGTGTACAGTAGTGTACCCTATAGTGTACAGTAGTGTACCCTATAGTGTAAATAGTGTACCCTATAGTGTACAGTAGTGTTCCCTATACTGTACAGTAGTGTACCCTATAGTGTACAGTAGTGTACCCTATAGTGTACACTATACTGTACAGTAGTGTACCCTATACTGTACAGTAGTGTACCCTATAGTGTACAGTAGTGTACCCTATAGTGTAAAGTAGTGTACCCTATAGTGTACACTATACTGTACAGTAGTGTACCCTATACTGTACAGTAGTGTACCCTATAGTGTACAGTAGTGTACCCTATAGTGTAAAGTAGTGTACCCTATAGTGTACAGTAGTGTACCCTATAGTGTACAGTAGTGTACCCTATAGTGTACAGTAGTGTACCCTATAGTGTAAATAGTGTACCCTATAGTGTACAGTAGTGTTCCCTATACTGTACAGTAGTGTACCCTATAGTGTACAGTAGTGTACCCTATAGTGTACAGTAGTGTACCCTATAGTGTACACTATACTGTACAGTAGTGTACCCTATAGTGTACAGTAGTGTACCCTATAGTGTACAGTAGTGTACCCTATAGTGTACAGTAGTGTTCCCTATACTGTACAGTAGTGTACCCTATACTGTACAGTAGTGTACCCTATAGTGTACAGTAGTGTACCCTATAGTGTACAGTAGTGTACCCTATAGTGTAAATAGTGTACCCTATAGTGTACAGTAGTGTTCCCTATACTGTACAGTAGTGTACCCTATAGTGTACAGTAGTGTACCCTATAGTGTACAGTAGTGTACCCTATAGTGTACACTATACTGTACAGTAGTGTACCCTATACTGTACAGTAGTGTACCCTATAGTGTACAGTAGTGTACCCTATAGTGTAAAGTAGTGTACCCTATAGTGTACACTATACTGTACAGTAGTGTACCCTATACTGTACAGTAGTGTACCCTATAGTGTACAGTAGTGTACCCTATAGTGTACACTATACTGTACAGTAGTGTACCCTATAGTGTACAGTAGTGTACCCTATAGTGTACAGTAGTGTACCCTATAGTGTACAGTAGTGTACCCTATAGTGTACAGTAGTGTACCCTATAGTGTAAATAGTGTACCCTATAGTGTACAGTAGTGTACCCTATACTGTACAGTAGTGTACCCTATAGTGTACAGTAGTGTACCCTATAGTGTACAGTAGTGTACCCTATAGTGTACACTATACTGTACAGTAGTGTACAGTAGTAGACTACACTACTAGGTGTAGGGTACACTACTGTACAAAAAGTGTACAGTAGTGTACCCTATAGTGTACAGTAGTGTACCCTATAGTGTACAGTAGTGTACCCTATAGTGTAAATAGTGTACCCTATAGTGTACAGTAGTGTACCCTATACTGTACAGTAGTGTACCCTATAGTGTACAGTAGTGTACCCTATAGTGTACACTATACTGTACAGTAGTGTACCCTATAGTGTACAGTAGTGTACCCTATAGTGTACAGTAGTGTACCCTATAGTGTACAGTAGTGTACCCTATAGTGTACAGTAGTGTACCCTATAGTGTACAGTAGTGTACCCTATAGTGTACAGTATTGTACCCTATAGTGTGCAGTAGTGTACCCTATAGTGTACACTATACTGTACAGTAGTGTACCCTATAGTGTACAGTAGTGTACCCTATAGTGTACAGTAGTGTACCCTATAGTGTACACTATACTGTACAGTAGTGTACCCTATACTGTACAGTAGTGTACCCTATAGTGTACAGTAGTGTACCCTATAGTGTACAGTAGTGTACCCTATAGTGTACAGTAGTGTACCCTGTAGTGTACAGTAGTGTACTCTATAGTGTACACTATACTGTACAGTAGTGTACCCTATAGTGTACAGTAGTGTACCCTATAGTGTACAGTAGTGTACCCTATAGTGTACAGTAGTGTACCCTATAGTGTACAGTAGTGTACCCTATAGTGTACAGTAGTGTACCCTATAGTGTACAGTAGTGTACCCTATAGTGTACACTATACTGTACAGTAGTGTACCCTATAGTGTACAGTAGTGTACCCTATAGTGTACACTATACTGTACAGTAGTGTACCCTATAGTGTACAGTAGTGTACCCTATAGTGTACAGTAGTGTACCCTATAGTGTACAGTAGTGTACCCTATAGTGTACAGTAGTGTACCCTATAGTGTACAGTAGTGTACCCTATAATGTACACTATACTGTACAGTATATACACTATACTGTACAGTAGTGTGCCCTATAGTGTACAGTAGTGTACCCTATAGTGTACAGTATTGTACCCTATAGTGTGCAGTAGTGTACCCTATAGTGTACACTATACTGTACAGTAGTGTACCCTATAGTGTACAGTAGTGTACCCTATAGTGTACACTATACTGTACAGTAGTGTACCCTATAGTGTACAGTAGTGTACCCTATAGTGTACAGTAGTGTACCCTATAGTGTACAGTAGTGTTCCCTATACTGTACAGTAGTGTACCCTATACTGTACAGTAGTGTACCCTATAGTGTACAGTAGTGTACCCTATAGTGTACAGTAGTGTACCCTATAGTGTAAATAGTGTACCCTATAGTGTACAGTAGTGTTCCCTATACTGTACAGTAGTGTACCCTATAGTGTACAGTAGTGTACCCTATAGTGTACAGTAGTGTACCCTATAGTGTACAGTAGTGTACCCTATAGTGTACACTATACTGTACAGTAGTGTACCCTATACTGTACAGTAGTGTACCCTATAGTGTACAGTAGTGTACCCTATAGTGTAAAGTAGTGTACCCTATAGTGTACACTATACTGTACAGTAGTGTACCCTATACTGTACAGTAGTGTACCCTATAGTGTACAGTAGTGTACCCTATAGTGTACACTATACTGTACAGTAGTGTACCCTATAGTGTACAGTAGTGTACCCTATAGTGTACAGTAGTGTACCCTATAGTGTACAGTAGTGTACCCTATAGTGTACAGTAGTGTACCCTATAGTGTAAATAGTGTACCCTATAGTGTACAGTAGTGTACCCTATACTGTACAGTAGTGTACCCTATAGTGTACAGTAGTGTACCCTATAGTGTACAGTAGTGTACCCTATAGTGTACACTATACTGTACAGTAGTGTACAGTAGTAGACTACACTACTAGGTGTAGGGTACACTACTGTACAAAAAGTGTACAGTAGTGTACCCTATAGTGTACAGTAGTGTACCCTATAGTGTACAGTAGTGTACCCTATAGTGTAAATAGTGTACCCTATAGTGTACAGTAGTGTACCCTATACTGTACAGTAGTGTACCCTATAGTGTACAGTAGTGTACCCTATAGTGTACACTATACTGTACAGTAGTGTACCCTATAGTGTACAGTAGTGTACCCTATAGTGTACAGTAGTGTACCCTATAGTGTACAGTAGTGTACCCTATAGTGTACAGTAGTGTACCCTATAGTGTACAGTAGTGTACCCTATAGTGTACAGTATTGTACCCTATAGTGTGCAGTAGTGTACCCTATAGTGTACACTATACTGTACAGTAGTGTACCCTATAGTGTACAGTAGTGTACCCTATAGTGTACACTATACTGTACAGTAGTGTACCCTATACTGTACAGTAGTGTACCCTATAGTGTACAGTAGTGTACCCTATAGTGTACAGTAGTGTACCCTATAGTGTACAGTAGTGTACCCTGTAGTGTACAGTAGTGTACTCTATAGTGTACACTATACTGTACAGTAGTGTACCCTATAGTGTACAGTAGTGTACCCTATAGTGTACAGTAGTGTACCCTATAGTGTACAGTAGTGTACCCTATAGTGTACAGTAGTGTACCCTATAGTGTACAGTAGTGTACCCTATAGTGTACAGTAGTGTACCCTATAGTGTACACTATACTGTACAGTAGTGTACCCTATAGTGTACAGTAGTGTACCCTATAGTGTACACTATACTGTACAGTAGTGTACCCTATAGTGTACAGTAGTGTACCCTATAGTGTACAGTAGTGTACCCTATAGTGTACAGTAGTGTACCCTATAGTGTACAGTAGTGTACCCTATAGTGTACAGTAGTGTACCCTATAATGTACACTATACTGTACAGTATATACACTATACTGTACAGTAGTGTGCCCTATAGTGTACAGTAGTGTACCCTATAGTGTACAGTATTGTACCCTATAGTGTGCAGTAGTGTACCCTATAGTGTACACTATACTGTACAGTAGTGTACCCTATAGTGTACAGTAGTGTACCCTATAGTGTACACTATACTGTACAGTAGTGTACCCTATAGTGTACAGTAGTGTACCCTATAGTGTACAGTAGAGTACCCTATAGTGTACAGTAGTGTACCCTATAGTGTACAGTAGTGTACCCTATAGTGTACAGTAGTGTACCCTATAGTGTACAGTAGTGTACCCTATAGTGTAAATAGTGTACCCTATAGTGTACAGTAGTGTACCCTATACTGTACAGTAGTGTACCCTATAGTGTACAGTAGTGTACCCTATAGTGTACAGTAGTGTACCCTATAGTGTACACTATACTGTACAGTAGTGTACCCTATAGTGTACAGTAGTGTACCCTATAGTGTACAGTAGTGTACCCTATAGTGTACACTATACTGTACAGTAGTGTACCCTATAGTGTACAGTAGTGGTCCCTATAGTGTACACTATACTGTACAGTAGTGTACCCTATAGTGTACAGTAGTGTACCCTATAGTGTACACTATACTGTACAGTAGTGTACCCTATAGTGTACACTATACTGTACAGTAGTGTACCCTATAGTGTACACAATACTGACCAGTAGTGTACCCTATAGTGTACAGTAGTGTACCCTATAGTGTACACTATAGTGTACAGTAGTGTACCCTATAGTGTACAGTAGTGTACCCTATAGTGTACAGTAGTGTACCCTATAGTGTACACTATACTGTACAGTATATACACTATACTGTACAGTAGTGTGCACTATAGTGTACAGTAGTGTACCCTATAGTGTACAGTAGTGTACCCTATAGTGTACAGTAGTGTACCCTATAGTGTACACTATACTGTACAGTAGTGTACCCTATAGTGTGCAGTAGTGTACCCTATAGTGTACACTATACTGTACAGTAGTGTACCCTATAGTGTACAGTAGTGTACCCTATACTGTACAGTAGTGTACCCTATAGTGTACACTATACTGTACAGTAGTGTACACTATAGTGTACAGTAGTGTACCCTATAGTGTACAGTAGTGTACCCTATAGTGTACCCTATAGTGTACAGTAGTGTACCCTATAGTGTACAGTAGTGTACCCTATAGTGTACACTATACTGTACAGTAGTGTACCCTATAGTGTACACTATACTGTGCAGTAGTGTACCCTATAGTGTACAGTAGTGTACCCTATAGTGAACAGTAGTGTACCCTATAGTGTACACTATACTGTACAGTAGTGTACCCTATAGTGTACCCTATAGTGTACAGTAGTGTACCCTATAGTGTACAGTAGTGTACCCTATAGTGTACAGTAGTGTACCCTATAGTGTACAGTAGTGTACCCTATAGTGTACAGTAGTGTACCCTATAGTGTACACTATACTGTACAGTAGTGTACCCTATAGTGTACAGTAGTGTACCCTATAGTGTACAGTAGTGTACCCTATAGTGTACACTATACTGTACAGTAGTGTACCCTATAGTGTACAGTAGTGTACCCTATAGTGTAAACTATACTGTACAGTAGTGTACCCTATAGTGTACAGTAGTGTACCCTATAGTGTACAGTAGTGTACCCTATAGTGTACAGTATACTGTACAGTAGTATACCCTATACTGTACACTATAGTGTATAGTAGTGAACCCTGTAATGTACACTAGTGAACCCTATAGTGTACAGTAGTGTACCCTATAGTGTACAGTAGTGTACCCTATAGTGTACAGTAGTGTACCCTATAGTGTACAGTAGTGTATGCTATAGTGTACACTATACTGTACAGTAGTGTACCCTATAGTGTACAGTAGTGTACCCTATAGTGTACACTATACTGTACAGTAGTGTACCCTATAGTGTACAGTAGTGTACCCTATAGTGTACACTATACTGTACAGTAGTGTACCCTATAGTGTACACTATACTGTACAGTAGTGTACCCTATAGTGTACAGTAGTGTACCCTATAGTGTACACTATACTGTACAGTAGTGTACCCTATAGTGTACAGTAGTGTACCCTATAGTGTAAACTATACTGTACAGTAGTGTACCCTATAGTGTACAGTAGTGTACCCTATAGTGTACAGTATACTGTACAGTAGTATACCCTATACTGTACACTATAGTGTATAGTAGTGAACCCTGTAATGTACACTAGTGAACCCTATAGTGTACAGTAGTGTACCCTATAGTGTACAGTAGTGTACCCTATAGTGTACACTATAGTGTACAGTAGTGTACCCTATAGTGTACAGTAGTGTACCCTATAGTGTACAGTAGTGTACCCTATAGTGTACAGTAGTGTACCCTATAGTGTACAGTAGTGTACCCTATAGTGTACAGTAGTGTACCCTATAGTGTACAGTAGTGTACCCTATAGTGTACAGTAGTGTACCCTATAGTGTACAGTAGTGTACCCTATAGTGTACAGTAGTGTATGCTATAGTGTACACTATACTGTACAGTAGTGTACCCTATAGTGTACAGTAGTGTACCCTATAGTGTACACTATACTGTACAGTAGTGTACCCTATAGTGTACACTATACTGTACAGTAGTGTACCCTATAGTGTACAGTAGTGTACCCTATAGTGTACACTATACTGTACAGTAGTGTACCCTATAGTGTACAGTAGTGTACCCTATAGTGTACAGTAGTGTACCCTATAGTGTACAGTAGTGTACCCTATAGTGTACAGTAGTGTACCCTATAGTGTACAGTAGTGTACCCTATAGTGTACAGTAGTGTACCCTATAGTGTACAGTAATGTACCCTATAGTGTACACTATAGTGTACAGTAGTGTACCCTATAGTGTACAGTAGTGTACCCTATAGTGTACAGTAGTGTACCCTATAGTGTACACTATACTGTACAGTAGTGTACCCTATAGTGTACAGTAGTGTACCCTATAGTGTACAGTAGAGTACCCTATAGTGTACAGTAGTGTACCCTATAGTGTACAGTAGTGTACCCTATAGTGTACAGTAGTGTACCCTATAGTGTACAGTAGTGTACCCTATAGTGTACAGTAGTGTACCCTATAGTGTACAGTAGTGTACCCTATAGTGTACAGTAGTGTACCCTATAGTGTACACTATACTGTACAGTATATACACTATACTGTACAGTAGTGTGCACTATAGTGTACAGTAGTGTACCCTATAGTGTACAGTAGTGTACCCTATAGTGTACAGTAGTGTACCCTATAGTGTACACTATACTGTACAGTAGTGTACCCTATAGTGTACAGTAGTGTACCCTATAGTGTACACTATACTGTACAGTAGTGTACCCTATAGTGTACAGTAGTGTACCCTATAGTGTACACTATACTGTACAGTAGTGTACCCTATAGTGTACACTATACTGTACAGTAGTGTACCCTATAGTGTACAGTAGTGTACCCTATAGTGTACACTATACTGTACAGTAGTGTACCCTATAGTGTACAGTAGTGTACCCTATAGTGTACAGTAGTGTACCCTGTAATGTACACTAGTGAACCCTATAGTGTACAGTAGTGTACCCTATAGTGTACAGTAGTGTACCCTATAGTGTACACTATAGTGTACAGTAGTGTACCCTATAGTGTACAGTAGTGTACCCTATAGTGTACAGTAGTGTATCCTATAGTGTACACTATACTGAACAGTAGTGTACCCTATACTGTACAGTAGTGTACCCTATAGTGTACAGTAGTGTACCCTATAGTGTACAGTAGTGTACCCTATAGTGTACACTATACTGTACAGTAGTGTACCCTATAGTGTACAGTAGTGTACCCTATAGTGTACAGTAGTGTACCCTATAGTGTACAGTAGTGTACCCTATAGTGTATAGTAGTGTACCCTATAGTGTACAGTAGTGTACCCTATAGTGTACAGTAGTGTACCCTATAGTGTACAGTAGTGTACCCTATAGTGTACAGTAGTGTACCCTATAGTGTACACTATACTGTACAGTAGTGTACCCTATAGTGTACAGTAGTGTACCCTATAGTGTACAGAGGTGTACCCTATAGTGTACAGTAGTGTACCCTATAGTGTACAGTAGTGGTCCCTATAGTGTACACTATACTGTACAGTAGTGTACCCTATAGTGTACAGTAGTGTACCCTATAGTGTACACTATACTGTACAGTAGTGTACCCTATAGTGTACACTATACTGTACAGTAGTGTACCCTATAGTGTACACAATACTGACCAGTAGTGTACCCTATAGTGTACAGTAGTGTACCCTATAGTGTACACTATAGTGTACAGTAGTGTACCCTATAGTGTACAGTAGTGTACCCTATAGTGTACAGTAGTGTACCCTATAGTGTACACTATACTGTACAGTATATACACTATACTGTACAGTAGTGTGCACTATAGTGTACAGTAGTGTACCCTATAGTGTACAGTAGTGTACCCTATAGTGTACAGTAGTGTACCCTATAGTGTACAGTAGTGTACCCTATAGTGTACACTATACTGTACAGTAGTGTACCCTATAGTGTGCAGTAGTGTACCCTATAGTGTACACTATACTGTACAGTAGTGTACCCTATAGTGTACAGTAGTGTACCCTATACTGTACAGTAGTGTACCCTATAGTGTACACTATACTGTACAGTAGTGTACACTATAGTGTACAGTAGTGTACCCTATAGTGTACAGTAGTGTACCCTATAGTGTACCCTATAGTGTACAGTAGTGTACCCTATAGTGTACAGTAGTGTACCCTATAGTGTACACTATACTGTACAGTAGTGTACCCTATAGTGTACAGTAGTGTACCCTATAGTGTACACTATACTGTACAGTAGTGTACCCTATAGTGTACAGTAGTGTACCCTATAGTGAACAGTAGTGTACCCTATAGTGTACACTATACTGTACAGTAGTGTACCCTATAGTGTACAGTAGTGTACCCTATAGTGTACACTATACTGTACAGTAGTGTACCCTATACTGTACAGTAGTGTACCCTATAGTGTACCCTATAGTGTACAGTAGTGTACCCTATAGTGTACAGTAGTGTACCCTATAGTGTACACTATACTGTACAGTAGTGTACCCTATAGTGTACAGTAGTGTACCCTATAGTGTACAGTAGTGTACCCTATAGTGTACACTATACTGTACAGTAGTGTACCCTATAGTGTACAGTAGTGTACCCTATAGTGTACAGTAGTGTACCCTATAGTGTACACTATACTGTACAGTAGTGTACCCTATAGTGTACAGTAGTGTACCCTATAGTGTAAACTATACTGTACAGTAGTGTACCCTATAGTGTACAGTAGTGTACCCTATAGTGTACAGTATACTGTACAGTAGTATACCCTATACTGTACACTATAGTGTATGGTAGTGAACCCTGTAATGTACACTAGTGAACCCTATAGTGTACAGTAGTGTACCCTATAGTGTACAGTAGTGTACCCTATAGTGTACACTATAGTGTACAGTAGTGTACCCTATAGTGTACAGTAGTGTACCCTATAGTGTACAGTAGTGTACCCTATAGTGTACAGTAGTGTACCCTATAGTGTACAGTAGTGTACCCTATAGTGTACAGTAGTGTACCCTATAGTGTACAGTAGTGTACCCTATAGTGTACAGTAGTGTACCCTATAGTGTACAGTAGTGTACCCTATAGTGTACAGTAGTGTACCCTATAGTGTACACTATACTGTACAGTAGTGTACCCTATAGTGTACAGTAGTGTACCCTATAGTGTACACTATACTGTACAGTAGTGTACCCTATAGTGTACAGTAGTGTACCCTATAGTGTAAACTATACTGTACAGTAGTGTACCCTATAGTGTACACTATACTGTACAGTAGTGTACCCTATAGTGTACAGTAGTGTACCCTATAGTGTACACTATACTGTACAGTAGTGTACCCTATAGTATACAGTAGTGTACCCTATAGTGTACAGTAGTGTACCCTATAGTGTACAGTAGTGTACCCTATAGTGTACAGTAGTGTACCCTATAGTGTACACTATAGTGTACAGTAGTGTACCCTATAGTGTACAGTAGTGTACCCTATAGTGTACAGTAGTGTACCCTATAGTGTACACTATACTGTACAGTAGTGTACCCTATAGTGTACACTATACTGTACAGTAGTGTACCCTATAGTGTACAGTAGTGTACCCTATAGTGTACACTATACTGTACAGTAGTGTACCCTATAGTGTACACTATACTGTACAGTAGTGTACCCTATAGTGTACACTATACTGTACAGTAGTGTACCCTATAGTGTACAGTAGTGTACCCTATAGTGTACAGTAGTGTACCCTATAGTGTACACTATAGTGTACAGTAGTGTACCCTATAGTGTACAGTAGTGTACCCTATAGTGTACAGTAGTGTACCCTATAGTGTACACTATACTGTACAGTAGTGTACCCTATAGTGTACACTATACTGTACAGTAGTGTACCCTATAGTGTACAGTAGTGTACCCTATAGTGTACACTATACTGTACAGTAGTGTACCCTATAGTGTACACTATACTGTACAGTAGTGTACCCTATAGTGTACACTATACTGTACAGTAGTGTACCCTATAGTGTACAGTAGTGTACCCTATAGTGTACACTATACTGTACAGTAGTGTACCCTATAGTATACAGTAGTGTACCCTATAGTGTACAGTAGTGTACCCTATAGTGTACACTATACTGTACAGTAGTGTACCCTATAGTGTACAGTAGTGTACCCTATAGTGTACAGTAGTGTACCCTATAGTGTACAGTAGTGTACCCTATAGTGTACAGTATTGTACCCTATAGTGTGCAGTAGTGTACCCTATAGTGTACACTATACTGTACAGTAGTGTACCCTATAGTGTACAGTAGTGTACCCTATAGTGTACACTATACTGTACAGTAGTGTACCCTATACTGTACAGTAGTGTACCCTATAGTGTACAGTAGTGTACCCTATAGTGTACAGTAGTGTACCCTATAGTGTACAGTAGTGTACCCTATAGTGTTCAGTAGTGTACCCTATAGTGTACACTATACTGTACAGTAGTGTACCCTATAGTGTACAGTAGTGTACCCTATAGTGTACACTATACTGTACAGTAGTGTACCCTATAGTGTACAGTAGTGTACCCTATAGTGTACAGTAGTGTACCCTATAGTGTACAGTAGTGTACCCTATAATGTACACTATACTGTACAGTATATACACTATACTGTACAGTAGTGTGCCCTATAGTGTACAGTAGTGTACCCTATAGTGTACAGTATTGTACCCTATAGTGTGCAGTAGTGTACCCTATAGTGTACACTATACTGTACAGTAGTGTACCCTATAGTGTACACTATACTGTACAGTAGTGTACCCTATACTGTACAGTAGTGTACCCTATAGTGTACAGTAGTGTACCCTATAGTGTACACTATACTGTACAGTAGTGTACCCTATAGTGTACAGTAGTGTACCCTATACTATACTGTACAGTAGTGTACCCTATAGTGTACAGTAGTGTACCCTATAGTGTACAGTAGTGTACCCTATAGTGTACAGTAGTGTACCCTATAGTGTACAGTAGTGTACCCTATAGTGTACAGTAGTGTACCCTATAGTGTACAGTAGTGTACCCTATAATGTACACTATACTGTACAGTATATACACTATACTGTACAGTAGTGTGCCCTATAGTGTACAGTAGTGTACAGTATTGTACCCTATAGTGTGCAGTAGTGTACCCTATAGTGTACACTATACTGTACAGTAGTGTACCCTATAGTGTACCCTATAGTGTACAGTAGTGTACCCTATAGTGTACAGTAGTGTACCCTGTAGTGTACAGTAGTGTACTCTATAGTGTACACTATACTGTACAGTAGTGTACCCTATAGTGTACAGTAGTGTACCCTATAGTGTACAGTAGTGTACCCTATAGTGTACAGTAGTGTACCCTATAGTGTACAGTAGTGTACCCTATAGTGTTCAGTAGTGTACCCTATAGTGTACACTATACTGTACAGTAGTGTACCCTATAGTGTACAGTAGTGTACCCTATAGTGTACACTATACTGTACAGTAGTGTACCCTATAGTGTACAGTAGTGTACCCTATAGTGTACAGTAGTGTACCCTATAGTGTACAGTAGTGTACCCTATAGTGTACAGTAGTGTACCCTATAGTGTACAGTAGTGTACCCTATAGTGTACAGTAGTGTACCCTATAATGTACACTATACTGTACAGTATATACACTATACTGTACAGTAGTGTGCCCTATAGTGTACAGTAGTGTACCCTATAGTGTACAGTATTGTACCCTATAGTGTGCAGTAGTGTACCCTATAGTGTACACTATACTGTACAGTAGTGTACCCTATAGTGTACACTATACTGTACAGTAGTGTACCCTATACTGTACAGTAGTGTACCCTATACTGTACAGTAGTGTACCCTATAGTGTACACTATACTGTACAGTAGTGTACCCTATACTGTACAGTAGTGTACCCTATAGTGTACAGTAGTGTACCCTATAGTGTACAGTAGTGTACCCTATAGTGTACAGTAGTGTACCCTATAGTGTACAGTAGTGTACCCTATAGTGTACACTATACTGTACAGTAGTGTACCCTATAGTGTACACAATACTGACCAGTAGTGTACCCTATAGTGTACAGTAGTGTACCCTATAGTGTACACTATAGTGTACAGTAGTGTACCCTATAGTGTACAGTAGTGTACCCTATAGTGTACAGTAGTGTACCCTATAGTGTACAGTAGTGTACCCTATAGTGTACACTATACTGTACAGTATATACACTATACTGTACAGTAGTGTGCCCTATAGTGTACAGAAGTGTACCCTATAGTGTACAGTAGTGTACCCTATAGTGTACAGTAGTGTACCCTATAGTGTACACTATACTGTACAGTAGTGTACCCTATAGTGTGCAGTAGTGTACCCTATAGTGTACACTATACTGTACAGTAGTGTACCCTATAGTGTACAGTAGTGTACCCTATAGTGTACAGTAGTGTACCCTATAGTGTACACTATACTGTACAGTAGTGTACACTATAGTGTACAGTAGTGTACCCTATAGTGTACCCTATAGTGTACAGTAGTGTACCCTATAGTGTACAGTAGTGTACCCTATAGTGTACACTATACTGTACAGTAGTGTACCCTATAGTGTACAGTAGTGTACCCTATAGTGTACACTATACTGTACAGTAGTGTACCCTATAGTGTACAGTAGTGTACCCTATAGTGTACAGTATAGTGTACACTATACTGTACAGTAGTGTACCCTATAGTGTACAGTAGTGTACCCTATAGTGTACAGTATAGTGTACACTATACTGTACAGTAGTGTACCCTATAGTGTACAGTAGTGTACCCTATAGTGTACAGTAGTGTACCCTATAGTGTACACTATACTGTACAGTAGTGTACCCTATAGTGTACAGTAGTGTACCCTATAGTGTACACTATACTGTACAGTAGTGTACCCTATAGTGTACAGTAGTGTACCCTATAGTGTAAACTATACTGTACAGTAGTGTACCCTATAGTGTAAACTATACTGTACAGTAGTGTACCCTATAGTGTACAGTAGTGTACCCTATAGTGTACAGTATACTGTACAGTAGTATACCCTATACTGTACACTATAGTGTATAGTAGTGAACCCTGTAATGTACAGTAGTGAACCCTATAGTGTACAGTAGTGTACCCTATAGTGTACAGTAGTGTACCCTATAGTGTACAGTAGTGTACCCTATAGTGTACAGTAGTGTACCCTATAGTGTACCCTATAGTGTACAGTAGTGTACCCTATAGTGTACAGTAGTGTACCCTATAGTGTACAGTAGTGTACCCTATAGTGTACCCTATAGTGTACAGTAGTGTACCCTATAGTGTACAGTAGTGTACCCTATAGTGTACAGTAGTGTACCCTATAGTGTACAGTAGTGTACACTATACTGTACAGTAGTGTACCCTATAGTGTACAGTAGTGTACCCTATAGTGTACCCTATAGTGTACAGTAGTGTACCCTATAGTGTACCCTATAGTGTACAGTAGTGTACCCTATAGTGTACCCTATAGTGTACAGTAGTGTACCCTATAGTGTACCCTATAGTGTACAGTAGTGTACCCTATAGTGTACAGTAGTGTACCCTATAGTGTACACTATACTGTACAGTAGTGTACACTATAGTGTACAGTAGTGTACCCTATAGTGTACCCTATAGTGTACAGTAGTGTACCCTATAGTGTACAGTAGTGTACCCTATAGTGTACACTATACTGTACAGTAGTGTACCCTATAGTGTACAGTAGTGTACCCTATAGTGTACACTATACTGTACAGTAGTGTACCCTATAGTGTACAGTAGTGTACCCTATAGTGTACAGTATAGTGTACACTATACTGTACAGTAGTGTACCCTATAGTGTACAGTAGTGTACCCTATAGTGTACAGTAGTGTACCCTATAGTGTACACTATACTGTACAGTAGTGTACCCTATAGTGTACACTATACTGTACCCTATAGTGTACACTATACTGTACAGTAGTGTACCCTATAGTGTACAGTAGTGTACCCTATAGTGTAAACTATACTGTACAGTAGTGTACCCTATAGTGTAAACTATACTGTACAGTAGTGTACCCTATAGTGTACAGTAGTGTACCCTATAGTGTACAGTATACTGTACAGTAGTATACCCTATACTGTACACTATAGTGTATAGTAGTGAACCCTGTAATGTACAGTAGTGAACCCTATAGTGTACAGTAGTGTACCCTATAGTGTACAGTAGTGTACCCTATAGTGTACAGTAGTGTACCCTATAGTGTACAGTAGTGTACCCTATAGTGTACCCTATAGTGTACAGTAGTGTACCCTATAGTGTACAGTAGTGTACCCTATAGTGTACAGTAGTGTACCCTATAGTGTACAGTAGTGTACCCTATAGTGTACCCTATAGTGTACAGTAGTGTACCCTATAGTGTACAGTAGTGTACCCTATAGTGTACAGTAGTGTACCCTATAGTGTACCCTATAGTGTACAGTAGTGTACCCTATAGTGTACAGTAGTGTACCCTATAGTGTACAGTAGTGTACCCTATAGTGTACAGTAGTGTACCCTATAGTGTACAGTAGTGTACACTATACTGTACAGTAGTGTACCCTATAGTGTACAGTAGTGTACCCTATAGTGTACCCTATAGTGTACCCTATAGTGTACAGTAGTTTACCCTATAGTGTACCCTATAGTGTACAGTAGTGTACCCTATAGTGTACACTATAGTGTACAGTAGTGTACACTATAGTGTACAGTAGTGTACCCTATAGTGTACAGTAGTGTACCCTATAGTGTACAGTAGTGTACCCTATAGTGTACAGTAGTGTACCCTATAGTGTACACTATACTGTACAGTAGTGTACCCTATAGTGTACACTATACTGTACAGTAGTGTACCCTATAGTGTACACTATAGTGTACAGTAGTGTTCCCTATAGTGTACACTATAGTGTACAGTAGTGTACCCTATAGTGTACAGTAGTGTACCCTATAGTGTACACTATACTGTACAGTAGTGTACCCTATAGTGTACAGTAGTGTACCCTATAGTGTACACTATAGTGTACAGTAGTGTACCCTATAGTGTACACTATAGTGTACAGTAGTGTACCATATAGTGTACAGTAGTGTACCCTATAGTGTACACTATAGTGTACAGTAGTGTACCCTATAGTGTACACTATAGTGTACAGTAGTGTACCCTATAGTGTACAGTAGTGTACCCTATAGTGTACACTATACTGTACAGTAGTGTACCCTATAGTGTACAGTAGTGTACCCTATAGTGTACACTATAGTGTACAGTAGTGTACCCTATAGTGTACCCTATAGTGTACAGTAGTGTACCATATAGTCTACACTATACTGTACAGTAGTGTACCCTATAGTGTACAGTAGTGTACCATATAGTGTACACTATACTGTACAGTAGTGTACCCTATAGTGTACAGTAGTGTACCCTATAGTGTACACTATAGTGTACAGTAGTGTACCCTATAGTGTACAGTAGTGTACCCTATAGTGTACACTATACTGTACAGTAGTGTACCCTATACTGTACAGTAGTGTACCCTATAGTGTACAGTAGTGTACCCTATAGTGTACACTATAGTGTACAGTAGTGTACCCTATAGTGTACCCTATAGTGTACAGTAGTGTACCATATAGTGTACACTATACTGTACAGTAGTGTACCCTATAGTGTACAGTAGTGTACCATATAGTGTACACTATACTGTACAGTAGTGTACCCTATAGTGTACAGTAGTGTACCCTATAGTGTACACTATAGTGTACAGTAGTGTACCCTATAGTGTACAGTAGTGTACCCTATAGTGTACACTATACTGTACAGTAGTGTACCCTATAGTGTACAGTAGTGTACCCTATAGTGTACACTATAGTGTACAGTAGTGTACCCTATAGTGTTCACTATAGTGTACAGTAGTGTACCCTATAGTGTACAGTAGTGTACCCTATAGTGTACACTATACTGTACAGTAGTGTACCCTATAGTGTACAGTAGTGTACCCTATAGTGTACAGTAGTGTACCCTATAGTGTACACTATACTGTACAGTAGTGTACCCTATAGTGTACAGTAGTGTACCCTATAGTGTACAGTAGTGTACCCTATAGTGTACACTATACTGTACAGTAGTGTACACTATACTGTACAGTAGTGTACCCTATAGTGTACAGTAGTGTACCCTATAGTGTACACTATACTGTACAGTAGTGTACCCTATAGTGTACAGTAGTGTACCCTATAGTGTACACTATAGTGTACAGTAGTGTACCCTATAGTGTACACTATACTGTACAGTAGTGTACCCTATAGTGTACAGTAGTGTACCCTATAGTGTACACTATACTGTACAGTAGTGTACCCTATAGTGTACAGTAGTGTACCCTATAGTGTACACTATAGTGTACAGTAGTGTACCCTATAGTGTACAGTAGTGTACCCTATAGTGTACACTATAGTGTACAGTAGTGTACCCTATAGTGTACACTATACTGTACAGTAGTGTACCCTATAGTGTACAGTAGTGTACCCTATAGTGTACAGTAGTGTACCCTATAGTGTACAGTAGTGTACCCTATAGTGTACACTATACTGTACAGTAGTGTACCCTATAGTGTACAGTAGTGTACCCTATAGTGTACACTATAGTGTACAGTAGTGTACCCTATAGTGTACACTATACTGTACAGTAGTGTACCCTATAGTGTACAGTAGTGTACCCTATAGTGTTCACTATAGTGTACAGTAGTGTACCCTATAGTGTACAGTAGTGTACCCTATAGTGTACACTATAGTGTACAGTAGTGTACCCTATAGTGTACACTATACTGTACAGTAGTGTACCCTATAGTGTACAGTAGTGTACCCTATAGTGTACAGTAGTGTACCCTATAGTGTACAGTAGTGTACCCTATAGTGTACACTATACTGTACAGTAGTGTACCCTATAGTGTACAGTAGTGTACCCTATAGTGTACACTATAGTGTACAGTAGTGTACCCTATAGTGTACACTATACTGTACAGTAGTGTACCCTATAGTGTACAGTAGTGTACCCTATAGTGTACACTATAGTGTACAGTAGTGTACCCTATAGTGTACAGTAGTGTACCCTATAGTGTACAGTAGTGTACCCTATACTGTACAGTAGTGTACCCTATAGTGTACAGTAGTGTACCCTATAGTGTACACTATAGTGTACAGTAGTGTACCCTATAGTGTACACTATACTGTACAGTAGTGTACCCTATAGTGTACAGTAGTGTACCCTATAGTGTACAGTAGTGTACCATATAGTGTACACTATACTGTACAGTAGTGTACCCTATAGTGTACAGTAGTGTACCCTATAGTGTACACTATAGTGTACAGTAGTGTACCCTATAGTGTACCCTATAGTGTACAGTAGTGTACCATATAGTGTACACTATACTGTACAGTAGTGTACCCTATAGTGTACAGTAGTGTACCCTATAGTGTACACTATAGTGTACAGTAGTGTACCCTATAGTGTACAGTAGTGTACCCTATAGTGTACACTATACTGTACAGTAGTGTACCCTATAGTGTACAGTAGTGTACCCTATAGTGTACACTATAGTGTACAGTAGTGTACCCTATAGTGTACACTATAGTGTACAGTAGTGTACCCTATAGTGTACACTATAGTGTACAGTAGTGTACCCTATAGTGTACACTATAGTGTACAGTAGTGTACCCTATAGTGTACACTATAGTGTACAGTAGTGTACCCTATAGTGTACACTATACTGTACAGTAGTGTACCCTATAGTGTACAGTAGTGTACCCTATAGTGTACAGTAGTGTACCCTATAGTGTACACTATACTGTAAAGTAGTGTACCCTATAGTGTACACTATACTGTACAGTAGTGTACCCTATAGTGTACAGTAGTGTACCCTATAGTGTACAGTAGTGTACCCTATAGTGTACACTATACTGTACAGTAGTGTACCCTATAGTGTACACAATACTGTACAGTAGTGTACCCTATAGTGTACAGTAGTGTACCCTATAGTGTACAGTAGTTTACCCTATAGTGTACACTATACTGTACAGTAGTGTACCCTATAGTGTACACAATACTGACCAGTAGTGTACCCTATAGTGTACAGTAGTGTACCCTATAGTGTACACTATAGTGTACAGTAGTGTACCCTATAGTGTACAGTAGTGTACCCTATAGTGTACACTATACTGTACAGTATATACACTATACTGTACAGTAGTGTGCCCTATAGTGTACAGTAGTGTACCCTATAGTGTACAGTAGTGTACCCTATAGTGTACCCTATAGTGTACACTATACTGTACAGTAGTGTACCCTATAGTGTGCAGTAGTGTACCCTATAGTGTACACTATACTGTACAGTAGTGTACCCTATAGTGTACAGTAGTGTACCCTATAGTGTACAGTAGTGTACCCTATAGTGTACACTATACTGTACAGTAGTGTACACTATAGTGTACAGTAGTGTACCCTATAGTGTACAGTAGTGTACCCTATAGTGTACAGTAGTGTACCCTATAGTGTACAGTAGTGTACCCTATAGTGTACAGTAGTGTACCCTATAGTGTACAGTAGTGTACCCTATAGTGTACAGTAGTGTACCCTATAGTGTACAGTAGTGTACCCTATAGTGTACAGTAGTGTACCCTATAGTGTACAGTAGTGTACCCTATAGTGTACAGTAGTGTACCCTATAGTGTACAGTAGTGTACCCTATAGTGTACAGTAGTGTACCCTATAGTGTACAGTAGTGTACCCTATAGTGTACACTATACTGTACAGTATATACACTATACTGTACAGTAGTGTGCCCTATAGTGTACAGTAGTGTACCCTATAGTGTACAGTAGTGTACCCTATAGTGTACAGTAGTGTACCCTATAGTGTACCCTATAGTGTACACTATACTGTACAGTAGTGTACCCTATAGTGTGCAGTAGTGTACCCTATAGTGTACACTATACTGTACAGTAGTGTACCCTATAGTGTACAGTAGTGTACCCTATAGTGTACAGTAGTGTACCCTATAGTGTACAGTAGTGTATGCTATAGTGTACACTATACTGTACAGTAGTGTACCCTATAGTGTACAGTAGTGTACCCTATAGTGTACACTATAGTGTACAGTAGTGTACCCTATAGTGTACACTATAGTGTACAGTAGTGTACCCTATAGTGTACAGTAGTGTACCCTATAGTGTACAGTAGTGTACCCTATAGTGTACAGTAGTGTACCCTATAGTGTACACTATAGTGTACAGTAGTGTACCCTATAGTGTACCCTATAGTGTACAGTAGTGTACCATATAGTGTACACTATACTGTACAGTAGTGTACCCTATAGTGTACAGTAGTGTACCCTATAGTGTACACTATAGTGTACAGTAGTGTACCCTATAGTGTACCCTATAGTGTACAGTAGTGTACCATATAGTGTACACTATACTGTACAGTAGTGTACCCTATAGTGTACAGTAGTGTACCATATAGTGTACACTATACTGTACAGTAGTGTACCCTATAGTGTACAGTAGTGTACCCTATAGTGTACACTATAGTGTACAGTAGTGTAGCCTATAGTGTACAGTAGTGTACCCTATAGTGTACACTATACTGTACAGTAGTGTACCCTATAGTGTACAGTAGTGTACCCTATAGTGTACACTATAGTGTACAGTAGTGTACCCTATAGTGTACACTATAGTGTACAGTAGTGTACCCTATAGTGTACAGTAGTGTACCCTATAGTGTACACTATACTGTACAGTAGTGTACCCTATAGTGTACAGTAGTGTACCCTATAGTGTACACTATACTGTACAGTAGTGTACCCTATAGTGTACAGTAGTGTACCCTATAGTGTACAGTAGTGTACCCTATAGTGTACACTATACTGTACAGTAGTGTACCCTATAGTGTACAGTAGTGTACCCTATAGTGTACAGTAGTGTACCGTATAGTGTACACTATACTGTACAGTAGTGTACCCTATAGTGTACAGTAGTGTACCCTATAGTGTACACTATACTGTACAGTAGTGTACCCTATAGTGTACAGTAGTGTACCCTATAGTGTACACTATAGTGTACAGTAGTGTACCCTATAGTGTACACTATACTGTACAGTAGTGTACCCTATAGTGTACAGTAGTGTACCCTATAGTGTACACTATACTGTACAGTAGTGTACCCTATAGTGTACAGTAGTGTACCCTATAGTGTACAGTAGTGTACCCTATAGTGTACAGTAGTGTACCCTATAGTGTACACTATAGTGTACAGTAGTGTACCCTATAGTGTACACTATACTGTACAGTAGTGTACCCTATAGTGTACAGTAGTGTACCCTATAGTGTACAGTAGTGTACCCTATAGTGTACAGTAGTGTACCCTATAGTGTACACTATACTGTACAGTAGTGTACCCTATAGTGTACAGTAGTGTACCCTATAGTGTACACTATAGTGTACAGTAGTGTACCCTATAGTGTACACTATACTGTACAGTAGTGTACCCTATAGTGTACAGTAGTGTACCCTATAGTGTACACTATAGTGTACAGTAGTGTACCCTATAGTGTACAGTAGTGTACCCTATAGTGTACACTATAGTGTACAGTAGTGTACCCTATAGTGTACACTATACTGTACAGTAGTGTACCCTATAGTGTACAGTAGTGTACCCTATAGTGTACAGTAGTGTACCCTATAGTGTACAGTAGTGTACCCTATAGTGTACACTATACTGTACAGTAGTGTACCCTATAGTGTACAGTAGTGTACCCTATAGTGTACACTATAGTGTACAGTAGTGTACCCTATAGTGTACACTATACTGTACAGTAGTGTACCCTATAGTGTACAGTAGTGTACCCTATAGTGTACACTATAGTGTACAGTAGTGTACCCTATAGTGTACAGTAGTGTACCCTATAGTGTACAGTAGTGTACCCTATACTGTACAGTAGTGTACCCTATAGTGTACAGTAGTGTACCCTATAGTGTACACTATAGTGTACAGTAGTGTACCCTATAGTGTACACTATACTGTACAGTAGTGTACCCTATAGTGTACAGTAGTGTACCCTATAGTGTACACTATAGTGTACAGTAGTGTACCATATAGTGTACACTATACTGTACAGTAGTGTACCCTATAGTGTACAGTAGTGTACCCTATAGTGTACACTATAGTGTACAGTAGTGTACCCTATAGTGTACCCTATAGTGTACAGTAGTGTACCATATAGTGTACACTATACTGTACAGTAGTGTACCCTATAGTGTACAGTAGTGTACCCTATAGTGTACACTATAGTGTACAGTAGTGTACACTATAGTGTACAGTAGTGTACCCTATAGTGTACAGTAGTGTACCCTATAGTGTACACTAACTGTACAGTAGTGTACCCTATAGTGTACAGTAGTGTACCCTATAGTGTACACTATAGTGTACAGTAGTGTACCCTATAGTGTACACTATAGTGTACAGTAGTGTACCCTATAGTGTACACTATAGTGTACAGTAGTGTACCCTATAGTGTACACTATAGTGTACAGTAGTGTACCCTATAGTGTACACTATAGTGTACAGTAGTGTACCCTATAGTGTACACTATAGTGTACACTATAGTGTACAGTAGTGTACCCTATAGTGTACACTATACTGTACAGTAGTGTACCCTATAGTGTACAGTAGTGTACCCTATAGTGTACAGTAGTGTACCCTATAGTGTACAGTAGTGTACCCTATAGTGTACACTATAGTGTACAGTAGTGTACCCTATAGTGTACACTATAGTGTACAGTAGTGTACCCTATAGTGTACACTATAGTGTACAGTAGTGTACCCTATAGTGTACAGTAGTGTACCCTATAGTGTACAGTAGTGTACCCTATAGTGTACACTATACTGTAAAGTAGTGTACCCTATAGTGTACACTATACTGTACAGTAGTGTACCCTATAGTGTACAGTAGTGTACCCTATAGTGTACAGTAGTGTACCCTATAGTGTACACTATACTGTACAGTAGTGTACCCTATAGTGTACACAATACTGTACAGTAGTGTACCCTATAGTGTACAGTAGTGTACCCTATAGTGTACAGTAGTTTACCCTATAGTGTACACTATACTGTACAGTAGTGTACCCTATAGTGTACACAATACTGACCAGTAGTGTACCCTATAGTGTACAGTAGTGTACCCTATAGTGTACACTATAGTGTACAGTAGTGTACCCTATAGTGTACACTATAGTGTACAGTAGTGTACCCTATAGTGTACAGTAGTGTACCCTATAGTGTACACTATACTGTACAGTATATACACTATACTGTACAGTAGTGTGCCCTATAGTGTACAGTAGTGTACCCTATAGTGTACAGTAGTGTACCCTATAGTGTACCCTATAGTGTACACTATACTGTACAGTAGTGTACCCTATAGTGTGCAGTAGTGTACCCTATAGTGTACACTATACTGTACAGTAGTGTACCCTATAGTGTACAGTAGTGTACCCTATAGTGTACAGTAGTGTACCCTATAGTGTACACTATACTGTACAGTAGTGTACACTATAGTGTACAGTAGTGTACCCTATAGTGTACAGTAGTGTACCCTATAGTGTACAGTAGTGTACCCTATAGTGTACAGTAGTGTACCCTATAGTGTACAGTAGTGTACCCTATAGTGTACAGTAGTGTACCCTATAGTGTACACTATACTGTACAGTAGTGTACCCTATAGTGTACAGTAGTGTACCCTATAGTGTACACTATAGTGTACAGTAGTGTACCCTATAGTGTACAGTAGTGTACCCTATAGTGTACACTATACTGTAAAGTAGTGTACCCTATAGTGTACACTATACTGTACAGTAGTGTACCCTATAGTGTACAGTAGTGTACCCTATAGTGTACACTATAGTGTACAGTAGTGTACCCTATAGTGTACAGTAGTGTACCCTATAGTGTACACTATACTGTAAAGTAGTGTACCCTATAGTGTACACTATACTGTACAGTAGTGTACCCTATAGTGTAAAGTAGTGTACCCTATAGTGTACACTATACTGTACAGTAGTGTACCCTATAGTGTACAGTAGTGTACCCTATAGTGTACACTATAGTGTACAGTAGTGTACCCTATAGTGTACAGTAGTGTACCCTATAGTGTACACTATACTGTACAGTATATACACTATACTGTACAGTAGTGTGCCCTATAGTGTACAGTAGTGTACCCTATAGTGTACAGTAGTGTACCCTATAGTGTACAGTAGTGTACCCTATAGTGTACCCTATAGTGTACACTATACTGTACAGTAGTGTACCCTATAGTGTGCAGTAGTGTACCCTATAGTGTACACTATACTGTACAGTAGTGTACCCTATAGTGTACAGTAGTGTACCCTATAGTGTACAGTAGTGTACCCTATAGTGTACAGTAGTGTATGCTATAGTGTACACTATACTGTACAGTAGTGTACCCTATAGTGTACAGTAGTGTACCCTATAGTGTACACTATAGTGTACAGTAGTGTACCCTATAGTGTACAGTAGTGTACCCTATAGTGTACAGTAGTGTACCCTATAGTGTACAGTAGTGTACCCTATAGTGTACAGTAGTGTACCCTATAGTGTACAGTAGTGTACCCTATAGTGTACAGTAGTGTACACTATACTGTACAGTAGTGTACCCTATAGTGTACAGTAGTGTACCCTATAGTGTACAGTAGTGTACCCTATAGTGTACACTATACTGTACAGTAGTGTACCCTATAGTGTACACTATACTGTACAGTAGTGTACCCTATAGTGTACAGTAGTGTACCCTATAGTGTACAGTAGTGTACCATATAGTGTACACTATACTGTACAGTAGTGTACCCTATAGTGTACAGTAGTGTACCCTATAGTGTACACTATAGTGTACAGTAGTGTACCCTATAGTGTACACTATACTGTACAGTAGTGTACCCTATAGTGTGCAGTAGTGTACCCTATAGTGTACACTATACTGTACAGTAGTGTACCCTATAGTGTACAGTAGTGTACCCTATAGTGTACAGTAGTGTACCCTATAGTGTACACTATACTGTACAGTAGTGTACACTATAGTGTACAGTAGTGTACCCTATAGTGTACAGTAGTGTACCCTATAGTGTACAGTAGTGTACCCTATAGTGTACAGTAGTGTACCCTATAGTGTACAGTAGTGTACCCTATAGTGTACAGTAGTGTACCCTATAGTGTACAGTAGTGTACCCTATAGTGTACACTATACTGTAAAGTAGTGTACCCTATAGTGTACACTATACTGTACAGTAGTGTACCCTATAGTGTACAGTAGTGTACCCTATAGTGTACACTATAGTGTACAGTAGTGTACCCTATAGTGTACAGTAGTGTACCCTATAGTGTACACTATACTGTAAAGTAGTGTACCCTATAGTGTACACTATACTGTACAGTAGTGTACCCTATAGTGTACAGTAGTGTACCCTATAGTGTACACTATACTGTACAGTAGTGTACCCTATAGTGTACAGTAGTGTACCCTATAGTGTACAGTAGTGTACACTATACTGTACAGTAGTGTACCCTATAGTGTACAGTAGTGTACCCTATAGTGTACAGTAGTGTACCCTATAGTGTACACTATACTGTACAGTAGTGTACCCTATAGTGTACACTATACTGTACAGTAGTGTACCCTATAGTGTACAGTAGTGTACCCTATAGTGTACAGTAGTGTACCCTATAGTGTACAGTAGTGTACCCTATAGTGTACACTATACTGTACAGTAGTGTACCCTATAGTGTACAGTAGTGTACCCTATAGTGTACACTATAGTGTACAGTAGTGTACCCTATAGTGTACAGTAGTGTACCCTATAGTGTACACTATACTGTACAGTAGTGTACCCTATAGTGTACAGTAGTGTACCCTATAGTGTACACTATACTGTACAGTAGTGTACCCTATAGTGTACAGTAGTGTACCCTATAGTGTACAGTAGTGTACCCTATAGTGTACAGTAGTGTACCCTATAGTGTACAGTAGTGTACCCTATAGTGTACAGTAGTGTACACTATAGTGTACAGTAGTGTACCCTATAGTGTACAGTAGTGTACCCTATAGTGTACACTATACTGTACAGTAGTGTACCCTATAGTGTACACTATACTGTACAGTAGTGTACCCTATAGTGTACACTATACTGTACAGTAGTGTACCCTATAGTGTACAGTAGTGTACCATATAGTGTACACTATACTGTACAGTAGTGTACCCTATAGTGTACAGTAGTGTACCCTATAGTGTACACTATAGTGTACAGTAGTGTACCCTATAGTGTACAGTAGTGTACCCTATAGTGTACACTATACTGTACAGTAGTGTACCCTATAGTGTGCAGTAGTGTACCCTATAGTGTACACTATACTGTACAGTAGTGTACCCTATAGTGTACAGTAGTGTACCCTATAGTGTACAGTAGTGTACCCTATAGTGTACAGTAGTGTACCCTGTAGTGTACAGTAGTGTACCCTATAGTGTACAGTAGTGTACACTATAGTGTACAGTAGTGTACCCTATAGTGTACAGTAGTGTACACTATAGTGTACAGTAGTGTACCCTATAGTGTACAGTAGTGTACCCTATAGTGTACCCTATACTGTACAGTAGTGTACCCTATAGTGTACACTATACTGTACAGTAGTGTACCCTATAGTGTACACTATACTGTACAGTAGTGTACCCTATAGTGTACAGTAGTGTACCCTATAGTGTACACTATAGTGTACAGTAGTGTACCCTATAGTGTACAGTAGTGTACCCTATAGTGTACACTATACTGTACAGTAGTGTACCCTATAGTGTACACTATACTGTACAGTAGTGTACCCTATAGTGTACAGTAGTGTACCCTATAGTGTACAGTAGTGTACCCTATAGTGTACAGTAGTGTACCCTATAGTGTACCCTATAGTGTACACTATACTGTACAGTAGTGTACCCTATAGTGTGCAGTAGTGTACCCTATAGTGTACACTATACTGTACAGTAGTGTACCCTATAGTGTACAGTAGTGTACCCTATAGTGTACAGTAGTGTACCCTATAGTGTACAGTAGTGTATGCCTATAGTGTACACTATACTGTACAGTAGTGTACCCTATAGTGTACAGTAGTGTACCCTATAGTGTACACTATAGTGTACAGTAGTGTACCCTATAGTGTACAGTAGTGTACCCTATAGTGTACAGTAGTGTACCCTATAGTGTACAGTAGTGTACCCTATAGTGTACACTGTACAGTAGTACCCTATAGTGTACAGTAGTGTACCCTATAGTGTACAGTAGTGTACCCTATAGTGTACAGTAGTGTACCCTATAGTGTACAGTAGTGTACCCTATAGTGTACAGTAGTGTACCCTATAGTGTACAGTAGTGTACCCTATACTGTACAGTAGTGTACCCTATAGTGTACAGTAGTGTACCCTATAGTGTACAGTAGTGTACCCTATAGTGTACACTATACTGTACAGTAGTGTACCCTATAGTGTACACTATACTGTACAGTAGTGTACCCTATAGTGTACAGTAGTGTACCCTATAGTGTACAGTAGTGTACCCTATAGTGTACACTATACTGTACAGTAGTGTACCCTATAGTGTACAGTAGTGTACCCTATAGTGTACACTATAGTGTACAGTAGTGTACCCTATAGTGTACACTATACTGTACAGTAGTGTACCCTATAGTGTACAGTAGTGTACCCTATAGTGTACACTATACTGTGTACAGTAGTGTACCCTATAGTGTACAGTAGTGTACCCTATAGTGTACAGTAGTGTACCCTATAGTGTACACTATACTGTACAGTAGTGTACCCTATAGTGTACAGTAGTGTACCCTATAGTGTACAGTAGTGTACCCTATAGTGTACAGTAGTGTACCCTATAGTGTACAGTAGTGTACACTATAGTGTACAGTAGTGTACCCTATAGTGTACAGTAGTGTACCCTATAGTGTACAGTAGTGTACCCTATAGTGTACACTATACTGTACAGTAGTGTACCCTATAGTGTACACTATACTGTACAGTAGTGTACCCTATAGTGTACAGTAGTGTACCCTATAGGTGTACACTATAGTGTACAGTAGTGTACCCTATAGTGTACAGTAGTGTACCCTATAGTGTACACTATACTGTACAGTAGTGTACCCTATAGTGTACACTATACTGTACAGTAGTGTACCCTATAGTGTACAGTAGTGTACCCTATAGTGTACACTATACTGTACAGTAGTGTACCCTATAGTGTACAGTAGTGTACCCTATAGTGTACAGTAGTGTACCACTATACTGTACAGTAGTGTACCCTATAGTGTACAGTAGTGTACCCTATAGTGTACAGTAGTGTACCCTATAGTGTACACTATACTGTACAGTAGTGTACCCTATAGTGTACACTATACTGTACAGTAGTGTACCCTATAGTGTACAGTAGTGTACCCTATAGTGTACAGTAGTGTACCCTATAGTGTACAGTAGTGTACCCTATAGTGTACACTATAGCTGTACAGTAGTGTACCCTATAGTGTACAGTAGTGTACCCTATAGTGTACACTATAGTGTACAGTAGTGTACCCTATAGTGTACAGTAGTGTACCCTATAGTGTACACTATACTGTACAGTAGTGTACCCTATAGTGTACAGTAGTGTACCCTATAGTGTACACTATACTGTACAGTAGTGTACCCTATAGTGTACAGTAGTGTACCCTATAGTGTACCTATAGTGTACAGTAGTGTACCCTGTAGTGTACAGTAGTGTACCCTATAGTGTACAGTAGTGTACACTATAGTGTACAGTAGTGTACCCTATAGTGTACAGTAGTGTACCCTATAGTGTACACTATACTGTACAGTAGTGTACCCTATAGTGTACACTATACTGTACAGTAGTGTACCCTATAGTGTACACTATACTGTACAGTAGTGTACCCTATAGTGTACAGTAGTGTACCATATAGTGTACACTATACTGTACAGTAGTGTACCCTATAGTGTACAGTAGTGTACCCTATAGTGTACACTATAGTGTACAGTAGTGTACCCTATAGTGTACAGTAGTGTACCCTATAGTGTACACTATACTGTACAGTAGTGTACCCTATAGTGTGCAGTAGTGTACCCTATAGTGTACACTATACTGTACAGTAGTGTACCCTATAGTGTACAGTAGTGTACCCTATAGTGTACAGTAGTGTACCCTATAGTGTACAGTAGTGTACCCTGTAGTGTACAGTAGTGTACCCTATAGTGTACAGTAGTGTACACTATAGTGTACAGTAGTGTACCCTATAGTGTACAGTAGTGTACCCTATAGTGTACACTATACTGTACAGTAGTGTACCCTATAGTGTACACTATACTGTACAGTAGTGTACCCTATAGTGTACACTATACTGTACAGTAGTGTACCCTATAGTGTACAGTAGTGTACCCTATAGTGTACACTATAGTGTACAGTAGTGTACCCTATAGTGTACACTATAGTGTACAGTAGTGTACCCTATAGTGTACACTATAGTGTACAGTAGTGTACCCTATAGTGTACAGTAGTGTACCCTATAGTGTACACTATACTGTACAGTAGTGTACCCTATAGTGTACACTATACTGTACAGTAGTGTACCCTATAGTGTACAGTAGTGTACCCTATAGTGTACAGTAGTGTACCCTATAGTGTACAGTAGTGTACCCTATAGTGTACAGTAGTGTACCCTATAGTGTACACTATACTGTACAGTAGTGTACCCTATAGTGTACAGTAGTGTACCCTATAGTGTGCAGTAGTGTACCCTATAGTGTACACTATACTGTACAGTAGTGTACCCTATAGTGTACAGTAGTGTACCCTATAGTGTACAGTAGTGTACCCTATAGTGTACAGTAGTGTACCCTATAGTGTACAGTAGTGTACCCTATAGTGTACAGTAGTGTACCCTATAGTGTACACTATACTGTACAGTAGTGTACACTATAGTGTACAGTAGTGTACCCTATAGTGTACAGTAGTGTACCCTATAGTGTACAGTAGTGTACCCTATAGTGTACAGTAGTGTACCCTATAGTGTACAGTAGTGTACCCTATAGTGTACAGTAGTGTACCCTATAGTGTACAGTAGTGTACCCTATAGTGTACAGTAGTGTACCCTATAGTGTACAGTAGTGTACCCTATAGTGTACAGTAGTGTACCCTATAGTGTACAGTAGTGTACCCTATAGTGTACACTATACTGTAAAGTAGTGTACCCTATAGTGTACACTATACTGTACAGTAGTGTACCCTATAGTGTACAGTAGTGTACCCTATAGTGTACACTATAGTGTACAGTAGTGTACCCTATAGTGTACAGTAGTGTACCCTATAGTGTACACTATACTGTAAAGTAGTGTACCCTATAGTGTACACTATACTGTACAGTAGTGTACCCTATAGTGTAAAGTAGTGTACCCTATAGTGTACACTATACTGTACAGTAGTGTACCCTATAGTGTACAGTAGTGTACCCTATAGTGTACCCTATAGTGTACAGTAGTGTACCCTATAGTGTACACTATAGTGTACAGTAGTGTACCCTATAGTGTACAGTAGTGTACCCTATAGTGTACACTATACTGTACAGTATATACACTATACTGTACAGTAGTGTGCCCTATAGTGTACAGTAGTGTACCCTATAGTGTACAGTAGTGTACCCTATAGTGTACCCTATAGTGTACACTATACTGTACAGTAGTGTACCCTATAGTGTGCAGTAGTGTACCCTATAGTGTACACTATACTGTACAGTAGTGTACCCTATAGTGTACAGTAGTGTACCCTATAGTGTACAGTAGTGTACCCTATAGTGTACAGTAGTGTATGCTATAGTGTACACTATACTGTACAGTAGTGTACCCTATAGTGTACAGTAGTGTACCCTATAGTGTACACTATAGTGTACAGTAGTGTACCCTATAGTGTACAGTAGTGTACCCTATAGTGTACAGTAGTGTACCCTATAGTGTACAGTAGTGTACCCTATAGTGTACAGTAGTGTACCCTATTGTGTACAGTAGTGTACCCTATAGTGTACAGTAGTGTACCCTATAGTGTACAGTAGTGTACCCTATAGTGTACAGTAGTGTACCCTATAGTGTACAGTAGTGTACACTATACTGTACAGTAGTGTACCCTATAGTGTACAGTAGTGTACCCTATAGTGTACAGTAGTGTACCCTATAGTGTACACTATAGTGTACAGTAGTGTACCCTATAGTGTACACTATAGTGTACAGTAGTGTACCCTATAGTGTACAGTAGTGTACCCTATAGTGTACACTATACTGTACAGTAGTGTACCCTATAGTGTACAGTAGTGTACCCTATAGTGTACACTATACTGTACAGTAGTGTACCCTATAGTGTACAGTAGTGTACCCTATAGTGTACACTATAGTGTACAGTAGTGTACCCTATAGTGTACCCTATAGTGTACCCTATAGTGTACAGTAGTGTACCCTATAGTGTACAGTAGTGTACCCTATAGTGTACAGTAGTGTACCCTATAGTGTACAGTAGTGTACCCTATAGTGTACAGTAGTGTACCCTATAGTGTACAGTAGTGTACCCTATAGTGTACAGTAGTGTACCCTATAGTGTACAGTAGTGTACCCTATAGTGTACAGTAGTGTACCCTATAGTGTACACTATACTGTACAGTAGTGTACCCTATAGTGTACACTATACTGTACAGTAGTGTACCCTATAGTGTACACTATAGTGTACAGTAGTGTACCCTATAGTGTACAGTAGTGTACCCTATAGTGTACAGTAGTGTACCCTATAGTGTACAGTAGTGTACCCTATAGTGTACAGTAGTGTACCCTATAGTGTACACTATACTGTACAGTAGTGTACCCTATAGTGTACACTATACTGTACAGTAGTGTACCCTATAGTGTACAGTAGTGTACCCTATAGTGTACACTATACTGTACAGTAGTGTACCCTATAGTGTACACAATACTGACCAGTAGTGTACCCTATAGTGTACAGTAGTGTACCCTATAGTGTACACTATAGTGTACAGTAGTGTACCCTATAGTGTACAGTAGTGTACCCTATAGTGTACAGTAGTGTACCCTATAGTGTACAGTAGTGTACCCTATAGTGTACACTATACTGTACAGTATATACACTATACTGTACAGTAGTGTACCCTATAGTGTACACTATACTGTACAGTAGTGTACCCTATAGTGTACAGTAGTGTACCCTACAGTGTACACTATAGTGTACAGTAGTGTACCCTATAGTGTACAGTAGTGTACCCTATAGTGTGCAGTAGTGTACCCTATAGTGTACACTATACTGTACAGTAGTGTACCCTATAGTGTACAGTAGTGTACCCTATAGTGTACAGTAGTGTACCCTATAGTGTACAGTAGTGTACCCTATAGTGTACAGTAGTGTACCCTATAGTGTACAGTAGTGTACCCTATAGTGTACACTATACTGTACAGTAGTGTACCCTATAGTGTACACTATACTGTACAGTAGTGTACCCTATAGTGTACAGTAGTGTACCCTATAGTGTACACTATAGTGTACAGTAGTGTACCCTATAGTGTACACTATAGTGTACAGTAGTGTACCCTATAGTGTACAGTAGTGTACCCTATAGTGTACAGTAGTGTACCCTATAGTGTACAGTAGTGTACCCTATAGTGTACAGTAGTGTACCCTATAGTGTACAGTAGTGTACCCTATAGTGTACACTATACTGTACAGTAGTGTACCCTATAGTGTACACTATACTGTACAGTAGTGTACCCTATAGTGTACAGTAGTGTACCCTATAGTGTACACTATACTGTACAGTAGTGTACCCTATAGTGTACAGTAGTGTACCCTATAGTGTACAGTAGTGTACCCTATAGTGTACAGTAGTGTACCCTATAGTGTACACTATACTGTACAGTAGTGTACCCTATAGTGTACACAATACTGACCAGTAGTGTACCCTATAGTGTACAGTAGTGTACCCTATAGTGTACACTATAGTGTACAGTAGTGTACCCTATAGTGTACACTATAGTGTACAGTAGTGTACCCTATAGTGTACAGTAGTGTACCCTATAGTGTACACTATACTGTACAGTAGTGTACCCTATAGTGTACACTATACTGTACAGTAGTGTACCCTATAGTGTACAGTAGTGTACCCTATAGTGTACACTATACTGTACAGTAGTGTACCCTATAGTGTACAGTAGTGTACCCTATAGTGTACACTACACTGTACAGTAGTGTACCCTATAGTGTACACTATACTGTACAGTAGTGTACCCTATAGTGTACAGTAGTGTACCCTATAGTGTACACTATACTGTACAGTAGTGTACCCTATAGTGTACACAATACTGACCAGTAGTGTACCCTATAGTGTACAGTAGTGTACCCTATAGTGTACACTATAGTGTACAGTAGTGTACCCTATAGTGTACACTATAGTGTACAGTAGTGTACCCTATAGTGTACACTATAGTGTACAGTAGTGTACCCTATAGTGTACAGTAGTGTACCCTATAGTGTACAGTAGTGTACCCTATAGTGTACAGTAGTGTACCCTATAGTGTACACTATACTGTACACTATACTGTACAGTAGTGTACCCTATAGTGTACACTATACTGTACAGTAGTGTACCCTATAGTGTACAGTAGTGTACCCTATAGTGTACACTATACTGTACAGTAGTGTACCCTATAGTGTACAGTAGTGTACCCTATAGTGTACACTATACTGTACAGTAGTGTGCCCTATAGTGTACAGTAGTGTACCTTATAGTGTACAGTAGTGTACCCTATAGTGTACAGTAGTGTACCCTATAGTGTACACTATACTGTACAGTAGTGTACCCTATAGTGTGCAGTAGTGTACCCTATAGTGTACACTATACTGTACAGTAGTGTACCCTATAGTGTACACTATACTGTACAGTAGTGTACCCTATAGTGTACAGTAGTGTACCCTATAGTGTACAGTAGTGTACACTATAGTGTACAGTAGTGTACCCTATAGTGTACAGTAGTGTACCCTATAGTGTACCCTATAGTGTACAGTAGTGTACCCTATAGTGTACAGTAGTGTACCCTATAGTGTACACTATACTGTACAGTAGTGTACCCTATAGTGTACCCTATAGTGTACAGTAGTGTACCCTATAGTGTACACTATACTGTACAGTAGTGTACCCTATAGTGTACAGTAGTGTACCCTATAGTGAACAGTAGTGTACCCTATAGTGTACACTATACTGTACAGTAGTGTACCCTATAGTGTACAGTAGTGTACCCTATAGTGTACACTATACTGTACAGTAGTGTACCCTATAGTGTACAGTAGTGTACCCTATAGTGTACCCTATAGTGTACAGTAGTGTACCCTATAGTGTACAGTAGTGTACCCTATAGTGTACACTATACTGTACAGTAGTGTACCCTATAGTGTACAGTAGTGTACCCTATAGTGTACAGTAGTGTACCCTATAGTGTACACTATACTGTACAGTAGTGTACCCTATAGTGTACAGTAGTGTACCCTATAGTGTAAACTATACTGTACAGTAGTGTACCCTATAGTGTACAGTAGTGTACCCTATAGTGTACAGTATACTGTACAGTAGTATACCCTATACTGTACACTATAGTGTATAGTAGTGAACCCTGTAATGTACAGTAGTGAACCCTATAGTGTACAGTAGTGTACCCTATAGTGTACAGTAGTGTACCCTATAGTGTACACTATAGTGTACAGTAGTGTACCCTATAGTGTACAGTAGTGTACCCTATTGTGTACAGTAGTGTACCCTATAGTGTACAGTAGTGTACCCTATAGTGTACAGTAGTGTACCCTATAGTGTACAGTAGTGTACCCTATAGTGTACAGTAGTGTACCCTATAGTGTACACTATACTGTACAGTAGTGTACCCTATAGTGTACACTATACTGTACAGTAGTGTACCCTATAGTGTACAGTAGTGTACCCTATAGTGTACCCTATAGTGTACAGTAGTGTACCCTATAGTGTACAGTAGTGTACCCTATAGTGTACACTATACTGTACAGTAGTGTACCCTATAGTGTACAGTAGTGTACCCTATAGTGTACAGTAGTGTACCCTATAGTGTACACTATACTGTACAGTTGTGTACCCTATAGTGTACAGTAGTGTACCCTATAGTGTACACTATACTGTACAGTAGTGTACCCTGTAGTGTACAGTAGTGTACCCTATAGTGTACACTATACTGTACAGTAGTGTACCCTATAGTGTACAGTAGTGTACCCTATAGTGTACACTATAGTGTACAGTAGTGTACCCTATAGTGTACCCTATAGTGTACAGTAGTGTACCCTATAGTGTACAGTAGTGTACCCTATAGTGTACACTACACTGTACAGTAGTGTACCCTATAGTGTACACTATACTGTACAGTAGTGTACCCTATAGTGTACAGTAGTGTACCCTATAGTGTACACTATACTGTACAGTAGTGTACCCTATAGTGTACAGTAGTGTACCCTATAGTGTACACTATACTGTACAGTAGTGTACCCTATAGTGTACACAATACTGACCAGTAGTGTACCCTATAGTGTACAGTAGTGTACCCTATAGTGTACACTATAGTGTACAGTAGTGTACCCTATAGTGTACACTATAGTGTACAGTAGTGTACCCTATAGTGTACACTATAGTGTACAGTAGTGTACCCTATAGTGTACAGTAGTGTACCCTATAGTGTACAGTAGTGTACCCTATAGTGTACAGTAGTGTACCCTATAGTGTACACTATAGTGTACAGTAGTGTACCCTATAGTGTACAGTAGTGTACCCTATAGTGTACACTATACTGTACAGTAGTGTACCCTATAGTGTACACTATACTGTACAGTAGTGTACCCTATAGTGTACAGTAGTGTACCCTATAGTGTACAGTAGTGTACCCTATAGTGTACAGTAGTGTACCCTATAGTGTACACTATACTGTACAGTAGTGTACCCTATAGTGTACAGTAGTGTACCCTATAGTGTACACTATACTGTACAGTAGTGTACCCTATAGTGTACACAATACTGACCAGTAGTGTACCCTATAGTGTACAGTAGTGTACCCTATAGTGTACACTATAGTGTACAGTAGTGTACCCTATAGTGTACACTATAGTGTACAGTAGTGTACCCTATAGTGTACACTATAGTGTACAGTAGTGTACCCTATAGTGTACAGTAGTGTACCCTATAGTGTACAGTAGTGTACCCTATAGTGTACAGTAGTGTACCCTATAGTGTACACTATACTGTACACTATACTGTACAGTAGTGTACCCTATAGTGTACACTATACTGTACAGTAGTGTACCCTATAGTGTACAGTAGTGTACCCTATAGTGTACACTATACTGTACAGTAGTGTACCCTATAGTGTACAGTAGTGTACCCTATAGTGTACACTATACTGTACAGTAGTGTGCCCTATAGTGTACAGTAGTGTACCTTATAGTGTACAGTAGTGTACCCTATAGTGTACAGTAGTGTACCCTATAGTGTACACTATACTGTACAGTAGTGTACCCTATAGTGTGCAGTAGTGTACCCTATAGTGTACACTATACTGTACAGTAGTGTACCCTATAGTGTACAGTAGTGTACCCTATAGTGTACAGTAGTGTACCCTATAGTGTACACTATACTGTACAGTAGTGTACACTATAGTGTACAGTAGTGTACCCTATAGTGTACAGTAGTGTACCCTATAGTGTACCCTATAGTGTACAGTAGTGTACCCTATAGTGTACAGTAGTGTACCCTATAGTGTACACTATACTGTACAGTAGTGTACCCTATAGTGTACCCTATAGTGTACAGTAGTGTACCCTATAGTGTACACTATACTGTACAGTAGTGTACCCTATAGTGTACAGTAGTGTACCCTATAGTGAACAGTAGTGTACCCTATAGTGTACACTATACTGTACAGTAGTGTACCCTATAGTGTACAGTAGTGTACCCTATAGTGTACACTATACTGTACAGTAGTGTACCCTATAGTGTACAGTAGTGTACCCTATAGTGTACCCTATAGTGTACAGTAGTGTACCCTATAGTGTACAGTAGTGTACCCTATAGTGTACACTATACTGTACAGTAGTGTACCCTATAGTGTACAGTAGTGTACCCTATAGTGTACAGTAGTGTACCCTATAGTGTACACTATACTGTACAGTAGTGTACCCTATAGTGTACAGTAGTGTACCCTATAGTGTAAACTATACTGTACAGTAGTGTACCCTATAGTGTACAGTAGTGTACCCTATAGTGTACAGTATACTGTACAGTAGTATACCCTATACTGTACACTATAGTGTATAGTAGTGAACCCTGTAATGTACAGTAGTGAACCCTATAGTGTACAGTAGTGTACCCTATAGTGTACAGTAGTGTACCCTATAGTGTACACTATAGTGTACAGTAGTGTACCCTATAGTGTACAGTAGTGTACCCTATTGTGTACAGTAGTGTACCCTATAGTGTACAGTAGTGTACCCTATAGTGTACAGTAGTGTACCCTATAGTGTACAGTAGTGTACCCTATAGTGTACAGTAGTGTACCCTATAGTGTACACTATACTGTACAGTAGTGTACCCTATAGTGTACACTATACTGTACAGTAGTGTACCCTATAGTGTACAGTAGTGTACCCTATAGTGTACCCTATAGTGTACAGTAGTGTACCCTATAGTGTACAGTAGTGTACCCTATAGTGTACACTATACTGTACAGTAGTGTACCCTATAGTGTACAGTAGTGTACCCTATAGTGTACAGTAGTGTACCCTATAGTGTACACTATACTGTACAGTTGTGTACCCTATAGTGTACAGTAGTGTACCCTATAGTGTACACTATACTGTACAGTAGTGTACCCTATAGTGTACAGTAGTGTACCCTATAGTGTACACTATACTGTACAGTAGTGTACCCTATAGTGTACAGTAGTGTACCCTATAGTGTACACTATAGTGTACAGTAGTGTACCCTATAGTGTACCCTATAGTGTACAGTAGTGTACCCTATAGTGTACAGTAGTGTACCCTATAGTGTACAGTAGTGTACCCTATAGTGTACAGTAGTGTACCCTATAGTGTACAGTAGTGTACCCTATAGTGTACACTATAGTGTACAGTAGTGTACCCTATAGTGTACAGTAGTGTACCCTATAGTGTACAGTAGTGTACCCTATAGTGTACACTATACTGTACAGTAGTGTACCCTATAGTGTACACTATACTGTACAGTAGTGTACCCTATAGTGTACACTATACTGTACAGTAGTGTACCCTATAGTGTACAGTAGTGTACCCTATAGTGTACAGTAGTGTACCCTATAGTGTACAGTAGTGTACCCTATAGTGTACACTATACTGTACAGTAGTGTACCCTATAGTGTACACTATACTGAACAGTAGTGTACCCTATAGTGTACAGTAGTGTACCCTATAGTGTACACTATACTGTACAGTAGTGTACCCTATAGTGTACACTATACTGTACAGTAGTGTACCCTATAGTGTACAGTAGTGTACCCTATAGTGTACAGTAGTGTACCCTATAGTGTACAGTAGTGTACCCTATAGTGTACAGTAGTGTACCCTATAGTGTACAGTAGTGTACCCTATAGTGTACAGTAGTGTACCCTATAGTGTACAGTAGTGTACCCTATAGTGTACAGTAGTGTACCCTATAGTGTACAGTAGTGTACCCTATAGTGTACAGTAGTGTACCCTATAGTGTACAGTAGTGTACCCTATAGTGTACCCTATAGTGTACAGTAGTGTACCCTATAGTGTACAGTAGTGTACCCTATAGTGTACAGTAGTGTACCCTATAGTGTACAGTAGTGTACCCTATAGTGTACAGTAGTGTACCCTATAGTGTACAGTAGTGTACCCTATAGTGTACACTATAGTGTACAGTAGTGTACCCTATAGTGTACAGTAGTGTACCCTATAGTGTACACTATACTGTACAGTAGTGTACCCTATAGTGTACACTATACTGTACAGTAGTGTACCCTATAGTGTACACTATACTGTACAGTAGTGTACCCTATAGTGTACACTATACTGTACAGTAGTGTACCCTATAGTGTACACTATACTGTACAGTAGTGTACCCTATAGTGTACACTATACTGTACAGTAGTGTACCCTATAGTGTACACTATACTGTACAGTAGTGTACACTATACTGTACAGTAGTGTACCCTATAGTGTACCCTATAGTGTACACTATACTGTACAGTAGTGTACCCTATAGTGTACACTATACTGTACAGTAGTGTACCCTATAGTGTACAGTAGTGTACCCTATAGTGTACAGTAGTGTACCCTATAGTGTACAGTAGTGTACCCTATAGTGTACAGTAGTGTACCCTATAGTGTACAGTAGTGTACCCTATAGTGTACAGTAGTGTACCCTATAGTGTACAGTAGTGTACCCTATAGTGTACAGTAGTGTACCCTATAGTGTACAGTAGTGTACCCTATAGTGTACAGTAGTGTACCCTATAGTGTACAGTAGTGTACCCTATAGTGTACAGTAGTGTACCCTATAGTGTACAGTAGTGTACCCTATAGTGTACAGTAGTGTACCCTATAGTGTACAGTAGTGTACCCTATAGTGTACAGTAGTGTACCCTATAGTGTACAGTAGTGTACCCTATAGTGTACACTATAGTGTACAGTAGTGTACCCTATAGTGTACACTATAGTGTACAGTAGTGTACCCTATAGTGTACACTATACTGTACAGTAGTGTACCCTATAGTGTACACTATACTGTACAGTAGTGTACCCTATAGTACACTATACTGTACAGTAGTGTACCCTATAGTGTACACTATACTGTACAGTAGTGTACCCTATAGTGTACCCTATAGTGTACACTATACTGTACAGTAGTGTACCCTATAGTGTACACTATACTGTACAGTAGTGTACCCTATAGTGTACAGTAGTGTACCCTATAGTGTACAGTAGTGTACCCTATAGTGTACAGTAGTGTACCCTATAGTGTACAGTAGTGTACCCTATAGTGTACACTATAGTGTACAGTAGTGTACCCTATAGTGTACACTATAGTGTACAGTAGTGTACCCTATAGTGTACACTATACTGTACAGTAGTGTACCCTATAGTGTACACTATACTGTACAGTAGTGTACCCTATAGTGTACCCTATAGTGTACACTATACTGTACAGTAGTGTACCCTATAGTGTACAGTAGTGTACCCTATAGTGTACAGTAGTGTACCCTATAGTGTACAGTAGTGTACCCTATAGTGTACACTATAGTGTACAGTAGTGTACCCTATAGTGTACAGTAGTGTACCCTATAGTGTACAGTAGTGTACCCTATAGTGTACAGTAGTGTACCCTATAGTGTACAGTAGTGTACCCTATAGTGTACAGTAGTGTACCCTATAGTGTACAGTAGTGTACCCTATAGTGTACAGTAGTGTACCCTATAGTGTACAGTAGTGTACCCTATAGTGTACAGTAGTGTACCCTATAGTGTACCCTATAGTGTACAGTAGTGTACCCTATAGTGTACAGTAGTGTACCCTATAGTGTACACTATACTGTACAGTAGTGTACCCTATAGTGTACAGTAGTGTACCCTATAGTGTACAGTAGTGTACCCTATAGTGTACACTATACTGTACAGTTGTGTACCCTATAGTGTACAGTAGTGTACCCTATAGTGTACACTATACTGTACAGTAGTGTACCCTATAGTGTACAGTAGTGTACCCTATAGTGTACACTATACTGTACAGTAGTGTACCCTATAGTGTACAGTAGTGTACCCTATAGTGTACACTATAGTGTACAGTAGTGTACCCTATAGTGTACCCTATAGTGTACAGTAGTGTACCCTATAGTGTACAGTAGTGTACCCTATAGTGTACAGTAGTGTACCCTATAGTGTACAGTAGTGTACCCTATAGTGTACAGTAGTGTACCCTATAGTGTACACTATAGTGTACAGTAGTGTACCCTATAGTGTACAGTAGTGTACCCTATAGTGTACACTATACTGTACAGTAGTGTACCCTATAGTGTACACTATACTGTACAGTAGTGTACCCTATAGTGTACACTATACTGTACAGTAGTGTACCCTATAGTGTACACTATACTGTACAGTAGTGTACCCTATAGTGTACAGTAGTGTACCCTATAGTGTACAGTAGTGTACCCTATAGTGTACAGTAGTGTACCCTATAGTGTACACTATACTGTACAGTAGTGTACCCTATAGTGTACACTATACTGTACAGTAGTGTACCCTATAGTGTACAGTAGTGTACCCTATAGTGTACACTATACTGTACAGTAGTGTACCCTATAGTGTACAGTAGTGTACCCTATAGGGTACACTATAGTGTACAGTAGTGTACCCTATAGTGTACAGTAGTGTACCCTATAGTGTACAGTAGTGTACCCTATAGTGTACAGTAGTGTACCCTATAGTGTACAGTAGTGTACCCTATAGTGTACAGTAGTGTACCCTATAGTGTACAGTAGTGTACCCTATAGTGTACAGTAGTGTACCCTATAGTGTACAGTAGTGTACCCTATAGTGTACCCTATAGTGTACAGTAGTGTACCCTATAGTGTACAGTAGTGTACCCTATAGTGTACAGTAGTGTACCCTATAGTGTACAGTAGTGTACACTATACTGTACAGTAGTGTACCCTATAGTGTACAGTAGTGTACCCTATAGTGTACACTATACTGTACAGTAGTGTACCCTATAGTGTACACTATACTGTTCAGTAGTGTACCCTATAGTGTACAGTAGTGTACCCTATAGTGTACAATATAGTGTACAGTAGTGTACCCTATAGTGTACAGTAGTGTACCCTATAGTGTACAGTAGTGTACCCTATAGTGTACAGTAGTGTACCCTATAGTGTACCCTATAGTGTACAGTAGTGTACCCTATAGTGTACAGTAGTTTACCCTATAGTGTACAGTAGTGTACCCTATAGTGTACACTATAGTGTACAGTAGTGTACCCTATAGTGTACAGTAGTGTACCCTATAGTGTACAGTAGTGTACCCTATAGTGTACAGTAGTGTACCCTATAGTGTACAGTAGTGTACCCTATAGTGTACACTATAGTGTACAGTAGTGTACCCTATAGTGTACACTATAGTGTACAGTAGTGTACCCTATAGTGTACACTATACTGTACAGTAGTGTACCCTATAGTGTACACTATACTGTACAGTAGTGTACCCTATAGTGTACCCTATAGTGTACACTATACTGTACAGTAGTGTACCCTATAGTGTACACTATACTGTACAGTAGTGTACCCTATAGTGTACAGTAGTGTACCCTATAGTGTACAGTAGTGTACCCTATAGTGTACAGTAGTGTACCCTATAGTGTACACTATAGTGTACAGTAGTGTACCCTATAGTGTACAGTAGTGTACCCTATAGTGTACAGTAGTGTACCCTATAGTGTACAGTAGTGTACCCTATAGTGTACAGTAGTGTACCCTATAGTGTACACTATACTGTACAGTAGTGTACCCTATAGTGTACACTATACTGTACAGTAGTGTACCCTATAGTGTACAGTAGTGTACCCTATAGTGTACACTATACTGTACAGTAGTGTACCCTATAGTGTACACTATACTGTACAGTAGTGTACCCTATAGTGTACACTATACTGTACAGTAGTGTACCCTATAGTGTACACTATACTGTACAGTAGTGTACCCTATAGTACACTATACTGTACAGTAGTGTACCCTATAGTGTACACTATACTGTACAGTAGTGTACCCTATAGTGTACCCTATAGTGTACACTATACTGTACAGTAGTGTACCCTATAGTGTAAACTATACTGTACAGTAGTGTACCCTATAGTGTACAGTAGTGTACCCTATAGTGTACAGTAGTGTACCCTATAGTGTACAGTAGTGTACCCTATAGTGTACAGTAGTGTACCCTATAGTGTACACTATACTGTACAGTAGTGTACCCTATAGTGTACAGTAGTGTACCCTATAGTGTACCCTATAGTGTACAGTAGTGTACCCTATAGTGTACAGTAGTGTACCCTATAGTGTACACTATACTGTACAGTAGTGTACCCTATAGTGTACAGTAGTGTACCCTATAGTGTACACTATACTGTACAGTAGTGTACCCTATAGTGTACAGTAGTGTACCCTATAGTGTACACTATACTGTACAGTAGTGTACCCTATAGTGTACAGTAGTGTACCCTATAGTGTACAGTAGTGTACCCTATAGTGTACACTATACTGTACAGTAGTGTACCCTATAGTGTACACTATACTGTACAGTAGTGTACCCTATAGTGTACAGTAGTGTACCCTATAGTGTATACTATACTGTATAGTAGTGTACCCTATAGTGTACAGTAGTGTACCCTATAGTGTACAGTAGTGTACCCTATAGTGTACAGTAGTGTACCCTATAGTGTACAGTAGTGTACCCTATAGTGTACAGTAGTGTACACTATACTGTACAGTAGTGTACCCTATAGTGTACAGTAGTGTACCCTATAGTGTACCCTATAGTGTACAGTAGTGTACCCTATAGTGTACAGTAGTGTACCCTATAGTGTACCCTATAGTGTACAGTAGTGTACCCTATAGTGTACCCTATAGTGTACAGTAGTGTACCCTATAGTGTACAGTAGTGTACCCTATAGTGTACACTATAGTGTACAGTAGTGTACCCTATAATTTACAGTAGTGTACCCTATAGTGTACAGTAGTTTACCCTATAGTGTACACTATACTGTACAGTAGTGTACCCTATAGTGTACAGTAGTGTACCCTATAGTGTACACTATACTGTACAGTAGTGTACCCTATAGTGTACACTATACTGTACAGTAGTGTACCCTATAGTGTACAGTAGTGTACCCTATAGTGTACACTATACTGTACAGTAGTGTACCCTATAGTGTACAGTAGTATACCCTATAGTGTACACTATAGTGTACAGTAGTGTACCCTATAGTGTACAGTAGTGTACCCTATAGTGTACAGTAGTGTACCCTATAGTGTACAGTAGTGTACCCTATAGTGTACAGTAGTGTACCCTATAGTGTACAGTAGTGTACCCTATAGTGTACAGTAGTGTACCCTATAGTGTACAGTAGTGTACACTATACTGTACAGTAGTGTACCCTATAGTGTACAGTAGTGTACCCTATAGTGTACCCTATAGTGTACAGTAGTGTACCCTATAGTGTACCCTATAGTGTACAGTAGTGTACCCTCTAGTGTACAGTAGTGTACAGTAGTGTACCCTATAGTGTACAGTAGTGTACCCTATAGTGTACAGTAGTGTACCCTATAGTGTACACTATACTGTACAGTAGTGTTCTCTATAGTGTACACTATACTGTACAGTAGTGTACCCTATAGTGTACAGTAGTGTACCCTATAGTGTACACTATACTGTACAGTAGTGTACCCTATAGTGTACAGTAGTGTACCCTATAGTGTACAATATAGTGTACAGTAGTGTACCCTATAGTGTACAGTAGTGTACCCTATAGTGTACAGTAGTGTACCCTATAGTGTACAGTAGTGTACCCTATAGTGTACAGTAGTGTACCCTATAGTGTACCCTATAGTGTACAGTAGTGTACCCTATAGTGTACAGTAGTGTACCCTATAGTGTACAGTAGTGTACCCTATAGTGTACAGTAGTGTACCCTATAGTGTACAGTAATGTACCCTATAGTGTACAGTAGTGTACCCTATAGTGTACACTATAGTGTACAGTAGTGTACCCTATAGTGTACACTATAGTGTACAGTAGTGTACCCTATAGTGTACACTATACTGTACAGTAGTGTACCCTATAGTGTACACTATACTGTACAGTAGTATACCCTATAGTGTACAGTAGTGTACCCTATAGTGTACAGTAGTGTACCCTATAGTGTACAGTAGTGTACCCTATAGTGTACACTATAGTGTACAGTAGTGTACCCTATAGTGTACCCTATAGTGTACAGTAGTGTACCCTATAGTGTACAGTAGTGTACCCTATAGTGTACACTATACTGTACAGTAGTGTACCCTATAGTGTACACTATACTGTACAGTAGTGTACCCTATAGTGTACAGTAGTGTACCCTATAGTGTACACTATACTGTACAGTAGTGTACCCTATAGTGTACACTATACTGTACAGTAGTGTACCCTATAGTGTACACTATACTGTACAGTAGTGTACCCTATAGTGTACACTATACTGTACAGTAGTGTACCCTATAGTGTACAGTAGTGTACCCTATAGTGTACACTATACTGTACAGTAGTGTACCCTATACTGTACAGTAGTGTACCCTATAGTGTACACTATACTGTACAGTAGTGTACCCTATAGTGTACAGTAGTGTACCCTATAGTGTACAGTAGTGTACCCTATAGTGTACAGTAGTGTACCCTATAGTGTACACTATACTGTACAGTAGTGTACCCTATAGTGTACAGTAGTGTACCCTATAGTGTACACTATAGTGTACAGTAGTGTACCCTATAGTGTACAGTAGTGTACCCTATAGTGTACACTATACTGTACAGTAGTGTACCCTATAGTGTACACTATACTGTACAGTAGTGTACCCTATAGTGTACAGTAGTGTACCCTATAGTGTACACTATACTGTACAGTAGTGTACCCTATAGTGTACAGTAGTGTACCCTATAGTGTACACTATAGTGTACAGTAGTGTTCCCTATAGTGTACAGTAGTGTACCCTATAGTGTACAGTAGTGTACCCTATAGTGTACAGTAGTGTACCCTATAGTGTACCCTATAGTGTACAGTAGTGTACCCTATAGTGTACAGTAGTGTACCCTATAGTGTACAGTAGTGTACCCTATAGTGTACAGTAGTGTACACTATACTGTACAGTAGTGTACCCTATAGTGTACAGTAGTGTACCCTATAGTGTACCCTATAGTGTACGGTAGTGTACCCTATAGTGTACCCTATAGTGTACAGTAGTGTACCCTATAGTGTACAGTAGTGTACCCTATAGTGTACACTATAGTGTACAGTAGTGTACCCTATAGTGTACAGTAGTGTACCCAATAGTGTACAGTAGTGTACCCTATAGTGTACCCTATAGTGTACAGTAGTGTACCCTATAGTGTACAGTAGTGTACCCTATAGTGTACAGTAGTATACACTATACTGTACAGTAGTGTACCCTATAGTGTACAGTAGTGTACCCTATAGTGTACAGTAGTGTACCCTATAGTGTACCCTATAGTGTACAGTAGTGTACCCTATAGTGTACAGTAGTGTACCCTATAGTGTACAGTAGTGTACCCTATAGTGTACAGTAGTGTACCCTATAGTGTACAGTAGTGTACCCAATAGTGTACAGTAGTGTACCCTATAGTGTACCCTATAGTGTACAGTAGTGTACCCTATAGTGTACAGTAGTGTACCCAATAGTGTACAGTAGTGTACCCTATAGTGTACCCTATAGTGTACAGTAGTGTACCCTATAGTGTACAGTAGTGTACCCTATAGTGTACAGTAGTGTACCCTATAGTGTACAGTAGTGTACACTATACTGTACAGTAGTGTACCCTATAGTGTACAGTAGTGTACCCTATAGTGTACCCTATAGTGTACCCTATAGTGTACAGTAGTGTACAGTAGTGTACACTATACTGTACAGTAGTGTACCCTATAGTGTACAGTAGTGTACCCTATAGTGTACCCTATAGTGTACAGTAGTGTACCCTATAGTGTACAGTAGTGTACCCTATAGTGTACAGTAGTGTACCCTATAGTGTACACTATAGTGTACAGTAGTGTACCCTATAGTGTACAGTAGTGTACCCTATAGTGTACAGTAGTGTACCCTATAGTGTACAGTAGTGTACCCTATATATAGTGTACAGTAGTGTACCCAATAGTGTACAGTAGTGTACCCTATAGTGTACAGTAGTGTACCCTATAGTGTACAGTAATGTACCCTATAGTGTACAGTAGTGTACCCTATACTGGACAGTAGTGTACCCTATACTGTACAGTAGTGTACCCTATAGTGTACAGTAGTGTACCCTATAGTGTACACTATACTGTACAGTAGTGTACCCTATAGTCTACAGTAGTGTACCCTATAGTCTACAGTAGTGTACCCTATAGTGTACAGTAGTGTACCCTATAGTGTACAGTAGTGTACCCTATAGTGTACAGTAGTGTACCCTATAGTGTACACTATAGTGTACACTATAGTGTACAGTAGTGTACCCTATAGTGTACAGTAGTGTACCCAATAGTGTACAGTAGTGTACCCTATAGTGTACCCTATAGTGTACAGTAGTGTACCCTATAGTGTACAGTAGTGTACCCTATAGTGTACAGTAGTGTACCCTATAGTGTACAGTAGTGTACCCTATAGTGTACAGTAGTGTACCCTATAGTGTACAGTAGTGTACCCAATAGTGTACAGTAGTGTACCCTATAGTGTACAGTAGTGTACCCTATAGTGTACAGTAGTGTACCCTATAGTGTACAGTAGTGTACCCTATAGTGTACAGTAGTGTACACTATACTGTACAGTAGTGTACCCTATAGTGTACAGTAGTGTACCCTATAGTGTACCCTATAGTGTACCCTATAGTGTACAGTAGTGTACAGTAGTGTACACTATACTGTACAGTAGTGTACCCTATAGTGTACAGTAGTGTACCCTATAGTGTACCCTATAGTGTACAGTAGTGTACCCTATAGTGTACAGTAGTGTACCCTATAGTGTACACTATAGTGTACAGTAGTGTACCCTATAGTGTACAGTAGTGTACCCTATAGTGTACAGTAGTGTACCCTATATATAGTGTACAGTAGTGTACCCAATAGTGTACAGTAGTGTACCCTATAGTGTACAGTAGTGTACCCTATAGTGTACAGTAATGTACCCTATAGTGTACACTATACTGCACAGTAGTGTACCCTATAGTGTACAGTAGTGTACCCTATAGTGTACCCTATAGTGTACACTATACTGTACAGTAGTGTACCCTATAGTGTACAGTAGTGTACCCTATACTGGACAGTAGTGTACCCTATACTGTACAGTAGTGTACCCTATAGTGTACACTATACTGTACAGTAGTGTACCCTATAGTCTACAGTAGTGTACCCTATAGTCTACAGTAGTGTACCCTATAGTGTACAGTAGTGTACCCTATAGTGTACAGTAGTGTACCCTATAGTGTACAGTAGTGTACCCTATATTGTACACTATACTGTACAGTAGTGTACCCTATAGTGTACAGTAGTGTACCCTATAGTGTACAGTAGTGTACCCTATAGTGTACAGTAGTGTACCCTATAGTGTACACTATACTGTAGAGTAGTGTACCCTATAGTGTACAGTAGTGTACCCTATAGTGTACACTATAGTGTACAGTAGTGTACCCTATAGTGTACAGTAATGTACCCTATAGTGTACACTATACTGCACAGTAGTGTACCCTATAGTGTACAGTAGTGTACCCTATAGTGTACCCTATAGTGTACACTATACTGTACAGTAGTGTACCCTATAGTGTACAGTAGTGTACCCTATACTGGACAGTAGTGTACCCTATACTGTACAGTAGTGTACCCTATAGTGTACAGTAGTGTACCCTATAGTGTACAGTAGTGTACCCTATAGTGTACACTATACTGTACAGTAGTGTACCCTATAGTCTACAGTAGTGTACCCTATAGTCTACAGTAGTGTACCCTATAGTGTACAGTAGTGTACAGTAGTGTACACTATACTGTACAGTAGTGTACCCTATAGTGTACAGTAGTGTACCCTATAGTGTACACTATACTGTACAGTAGTGTACCCTATAGTCTACAGTAGTGTACCCTATAGTCTACAGTAGTGTACCCTATAGTGTACAGTAGTGTACAGTAGTGTACCCTATAGTTTTTTAAGCATCTAATGCAGACTAATATGGTGCCATTTAGGATATTTTTCCAACTATTGCACGTGGTTGCCACATGGCCATTTATCTGCGGCCTCTGCTTCATACAATATTTGGAATTTTTTTTTGGCCTGTGAGAAGTGGAGATCTGTTTAGACTCTAGACTTTCGGTGAAGTTTTCGAAACATTTGATGATAATCGTTCATTATGGTCTCCAGTTCATCTCTTTCGCTGCACATAGTTCGCAAAATGAACTTTGCCCCAATAGAACTATTCAGGTATTTTCCTTAGAAGTCTTCATACCAACATTTTACAATTTGGGTGAAATTTTAAAACATGTTTAAAAAAATGGTTAATGCCGGAGTAATTATTTATGGCAATTCCTTGATTTAAGAACTTTTTTTTGTTTTAAATATTCTCATTTAATTTGCAGCTCATTTAAATATTTTGTCGTTGCGAAAGTTTTTCGAATCACTATAATCTTTTATCTTAAAAGTAGTGGTGGGTGGAAGAAATAATTTGAAAATATTGCTTAACTTGCACTTGTGCTACTTTTTCTAAAAAGAAATTGGCAAGCAACTGCTTAGAAAGCAACTAAATAAAGTAATTTTATCTTTTGAGCCAGAACTAAAATAATAAAAAGTGAAACTAAAATAAAATAGCATCTCCAAATATTGTACACAATATAATACAATAAACTTTTAAAAAGTTTTAATAATAATAATGGAAAAAAACGAAAACATCAACACACATACACGATTCATTTAAGTGCGTACATCAACAGGACGACAATGATGATGATGATGATCATCATGATGCAAAACAAAACAGCAAATCATATTGTTGAGCTGCTTCTGCACAGGCTGCTGCGTCAAGGACTGTATGCAGATTAGTTTAGTTGTTTGGAAATTTCATACATTCAACTTGGCAGTAGTTTGGAGGCCAATCCCAAAGCAACATCAACGACACAGGGCTGGTAAATGCAATACCATTCGAATGTTTTCTTTACTTTAAATTTAAATTCTCCGCCACGTTTCAGTTGCATATTCAGTACAATTATTTAGTTGAGTTTAATAGAATAAAATTTTTGTTAATTGTAAATAAAACAAAAAGTTTCCAGACAATTATTATTAATTATTTGTATTATATTATGCTAGAAGTATCTACAACAATTATGTGGGAAACAAAATATCGGCCAAATGTTTGCCACGACCTCGCTGGTATACCTCTATTCGATGGCCCGTATTTTCAATGACGCTGAGACATAATTCAGGTTCCGTGTCCTTAAAGTGACGCATTATATCATTCCTTAGCTCTTGCATTATTCCGGTCTTATTGACGTATACTTTTCCAACGGTATCAAATCACATTGATCGTGACGGTCAATTAACATTGTCTCATCGCTGAAGATGATTTCCTCTGTTAAGTCGCCAAATTTGTGAAACTAAAACCTGATTCTAAGAGTCGGTCATTCAATAAAACTAAACATACCCAGCCTTTCGCTATAGGGAGTATTTTTTACTCTATTGGCTGCGCTCTAAAACATATTATAAAATACGATTACAAACTTGGCCGGAATGTCTGATGGCATTTCAACGTCCGCATACAATCGTATGCCGACAGTCTTTCGTAAACTGTTAAAACTTTGTTTCGGTTTCAATAGTTTTTCATAGTGTCAGACTCCATTTCTCGTCCCTGCACACTCCGCTCATCCTATTTTCTCATACATATGCTCAAACATATCTTAACATGAAATGTGGCAGCAACAACAATATATACAATTGCCACTTATATTTGGTTGTTTGTATCTGTTTTCTGAAGTTGGTGCTCAAAACAACAATCTTGTTGCTTTTCACTTTGATGTTTCATAAGTATTTTGTTGTCGTCCTACAAAACCTTCAACTCATCTATTTTTTTTTTTTTTTGGTCTCTTCTTAAAGGTTTTGGGGTTAAAGGAACTAATTTCGTTGCCAAAAATTTATTCCATGCCACATGCACAAGGTGTTGCCAACCTTTAAGGGTCGGAATTTGTTTGCCACATAAGTTTTCTTGAAAACAAAAATCATAGTTGTGATTCGGAGAAGTGCACAGCAGACATATGTAGCGTCTCCTTTAAATCACAGTTATTGGCAAAAACCAAGACTAAACGGACTTTTGTTACAAAAAAAAAAAAAACCAGCAAATCATCAAAGTGCTTCTTAGTGCGAAATTATACAAAACAGAAATTTGCAACTGCAAATTGAAAAACGCAATATTCATTCCTTTCGTTTTTGATACGAGTAGAAGAAAGTCAGTTTCTCATATATGATTCCGCCTGGCCATAAAGCGCACCAGACAGTAGTTTTCTGTGGCTGTACACGTGTTGCGACAAAAGTTCGAAATAAAACCAAAAATGGCTGGACCTCATCGTAGAACAAAATTTTCAATGGAAATTCAATATCTTTTGACGAACAGCATCATTTTTTCAACAATTCGCTACACTTTTTTTTGTCGTGTAAGTCTATCCCTAATGAAAATGTCAAACCAAAGTAACCATTAGCTGTTAAATGGGTTGACAAACAAAACACTGTTGCCAACTCAAAGTTGTAAACTTTAAATAATAAAAATACCCAATATATAATAAACCAGCAAAATTGGAGGCTGCTGGCCAAAGATCGTGCCAGATCAAAAAGCTTGTTGGTTGAGGCCGAGGTTTACCCCGTACTGTAGCGCCAAGGGAAGAACAATATAATAAACCCGATTTCTGAAATTTTAAAAAGTTTTTATTCAAACTACTTTCAATAAAATTTGCGAAATGCTGTAAAAGTTTTTTACCTCTCTCTTGAATTATCTTTTTTATTAACTTTTATATTTTTCTTTCTTTCTTTGCAGGTAAGAAATAATAACAACAAAGATGTCTCACAATTATTACTACTCGCATAATTTTTGGTAAATATGAATAGATTTTATTCAGCAACATGTTGCTAAAACAAAAAGCTCGATGCATGTTTCGAGTTATACGAGTAAATATGTACAATGAAATCTACCAGAAATGGACCCTCACGGTTACTGTATATTTTTGTGTGTTTATTGGAAAGGCGTTCTTTTGTGAGAGCGATATATTTGAAAAACTACAACTTTTTTTAAAAAAAAGTACGAATTGTTTTCATAAAATTTCGTCTTAAAGTGAGAGTTTGTGGAAGGTTATAATTTGCCAGCTTTTCTTTTTAAACGGACTTCATATTTATTTGACTTTAATTTTATTGTTGACCTCGCAAAACTGACACTGTAATACATTGGCCCATATTCATAGTTATGGAAAAAGTATGCCAGTACCAGGTGTCTTCCGTCGAGTTGAACACACTTTTCAAAACGAAGCCTTGTGTTCTGCGCCACACGCTGCTGTAAACTTGCTTCAATTGAGCTGATTTCTCGCAAATATTTTCCTTTAAAGCCACAACAGATTGGGGATTGTCATTACAAACCATGGGAGTTAGATCGGGCGACCTTGGTGGCCATGGGATGTCCCCAAAGCGACTGATCAGTTTTTGGGGGAAATTTTCCCGTAGCAAATTCATCGAAGCTCTGGCTGTGCAGTCGCCCCATCCTGTTGAAACCACGTGTGTGAAGATTACGATAGATGAGCTCGCAGGTTTGGTGAAAAGAATTCCGTAATCATGCGTGGATAATTTTCACGGTTGATATTTGTCGCCTGGCCTAGAGAATTTTCGAAAAACAAAAATTATTTTCACGTAAACTGCTTTCAACCAGTTCTGGTTCAGCTCAGTTCAGTCCTTGAAGATCGACTGGGCCCTGGCCGTGGGACCAGTCATAGCCGAAGCAGTTGTGCGGAATCTCTGCACCCACGAACGAATTCAATTTACAGTCGGTCCATCACGTCGTATTCGCCGAATACTGAACTTTGAACAAAATTGTCGACGAGCAATTAACTAAGAATCATAATAGTTAAAAAATGTCTCCGCAGCGAACGTGTGATGCTCACTCGACCACTGCGACATCGTGACTGACAAATCTGCACAATCGATAATTCCATCGGGTGCCACCCGCCCTCCCCACCGTTTATTACTTTTTGAACTAATCGCATTTAAAAATATAAATTTACCACCAGACACCCTTTATAATTTTTTTTTTACGATTCAGTCAGTGTCTTTTTGTGTAAAAGTATTTTATATATATATGGATTTGTGTACGTGTGTGTTTGTGTGTGTGTGCCTTTATACTCATTTCACAAAATAGGAAAAATTCCACTTTAATCAATTTTAATTTATTTTCCTTTTAAAATGCATTTTATTTTTGAGGAATTTGAATTGATTAAATTTACAACTGAAATGCACAATGTCAACAGCTGCTGCCTTCCGTTTCTCTTTACAAAATTCAATTTTCCTGCCTCATCTTCAGTACATACATACATTGATATATACATATATCTTTCGAATGCCAGAAAAACAATATTGTGCGATTATTGAAGCTTCGTACATTCTCTGGGCTGTCTGTCTGTCATCGTGTTTGGGCTTTTGAAAAGGTCTGCTAAAAACAGGTTGCTGGCAGAGAAGGAAGTACAAGATTTGCTCCAACTCGAACGTGTCAGTTTCAGTTTCTTACTATCGAAATGGCAAATATGAATCATTACAAACGTACGACTATAAATATGAACGTGTGTATGTATGTATGTATGTATGTCTTTATGTCTGTACTTTTGCTTTCATTAAATTGGCCTCTCTTGTTGCATTTCATTTTAGTTTCTATTTATGCATAAAGTCAATTTAAAATCCAGTACAAAGTTTATGCGCACATATCGCTCACTCAACACAAAAAAAGCGCAATAATTTTGCAAAATGCTGCCACTTTTTTTACAGCAGTTTGTCAAACGAAAAAGACATTTAATATGTCCAAAGCGGCGTTATTTTATTCCAAATTTTAGTTTTTATTATGAAATATTTGTATTCAAAATATTGGCCATTGATTGTTAGCCATGACCTTTTGCCATTTCTCCAGCACACAAAAGAACTTGTCTTGTTTTAAGGACCAGAACGAATCCAGGCCCATTTTGTACATCATGTTTCCAGCTAAACCGTTCTGCATCGTTCTGGACAAAGGACGGGTAGGACAGACCTGACCCAGTACAACTTTCTAAATATTCTCCCGAAATGAATCAATTGGCTTCGGCACAGGCTGGCTGTGATGCTCTGAGCAGATTTCAGTAGCCCATAAATCGAACGGAGGCTCGTGGTTTCCTTAAATACCAAGTTTTTAGTTCTGAACCTTGAATATGTGGCTTTAGATTCGATTTGCATAAAATCTTGTTGAGTTTGACAGCAATTTCAAGGAGTTATGCCTTCAACTACAATATTTTCGGGATTTTTTTTTTTTTTTGCAGAATTACTACTTCTACGTCCTCCCCAAAACTATTTGTTGTCTTTTGAAAGGCATGCAAAACATTCTACATAAATTTAAGGACTTGGCATATTAATAAAAAAAATGTATAAGAGTTAAAATCAGTACCAATTCAACTTTTAATTGAAATTGTTAAAAAAAAGTTAAATTAATCTTCCCATGAAAATGATATCAATAATAAAGTTTATATAAGCAAAAAAATTGTTTATATTTGCAAACACATCAACGAAATTAGTAAAAAAAAAAAGTTTAATTAAACCAATTAAAACTTTAATTAAACCAATTAAAACTTTAATTAATTTAATTAAAATTTTCGTGGACCCATTATACTTTTTCTGGCCTCGGCAATAGCAAATGTGTATAAAAAATTTGCCAAAAACTTTGTACCGAACTTAAAGAAAAGTTAAAATTATATTCGTAATTAAGATAAAACTTTTTTGTTGAACAATAAAACTAGTTTATAGCAATAACTAAATAGGTTCATTTCGAATTCGATCTTTCAGTTAAAAGCCATTTCCGAGAAACTTCAAGTTTTAAATTTTAGCAGAGACTAAGAATTTCTTAAAAAAAATTTGTTCAGCATTTTTGTGGACGACAATTGTGTTATTTTCGAAATGTTGTCTGCTTCTTGAAAGTTTTTGCATTTTAATGGCAACTGTATAGTTTTACTTATTGCATATTTTGTTTTTTTATTTTATATGCTTTTAAGCAAATTTAGTTGCTGTTGTTTTCTAATATTTATGCATGTGTGTGGGTGTGTGTGTGCGTATATAGTTTTTAAGCTTTTTGTTCATTTTGTGCAAAATGTATGATTTTGGTCCCAAAGAATTTGTTTGTTGCAATTTTTTTGTTTTACTACGAATATTTTATTGTTTCACAAGTTTTATTTTTATTTTCTATAACAATATTTTTGTGTGTTTCTTGTTTAAAATTGCTACAAATCATGTGTTTTAAAGTTCAGCAAAAATGTATCCTCAACATGTGTGTGTGTGTGTGTTTGTGTGTGTTTGTTGTTTGAAGATTTTAACATTTTTGTTGGTGGAGTTAAAAGTCGAATATTTGATGCTGCTGTTGCTTCTGCTGCCTGTCATCAACTTTGCTGACAAAATAAGTGGGTTTATTTCTTTTTTCTTGCCATTTTGCCAACTTATTTTATTATTTCTTTTTTCTTTTGGAAGTTGTTGTTTGGTTTTTCTTTTCAATTGTTTTTTTTTAACAATTTTATGGCTGTTTGCTCTTGTTTTCGCTTTTTATTTTCGGTTGTCAATGTGTATTTTAGCCAAAGAAGGATTAAATTTGTTATCGTAAGATCATACATCACGACAGCATCAAATCAATTTTCATTCGTTTGTTTTTTTTCTGCAATATTATTTCTTTTTTCGCTTTAACGCTTTTAAGGGAAAGGCAAAAACCGCAGCCAAAAAATTTCTGTCTGCCTGCACTATGACAAAAACAGGATATGTTTTTCAGAAAAGCAAATTCAACTGAAACGAAACTATATAAAATTGCAGGCTTAAACTCCAGTTGCGCTTAAAAAGAATAAATATGGTCTATATGAAGTCTTGCGATTAAAAATTGTCTCAAAAAGTTCTTTGATTAATGGCAAATCTATGCAATAACAAAGTGTGTTTTATTATTTGCGCTTCAATTCCGTATTTGCAAAAAATTATATGTGAAATAGCAGCGCTGAAGCGCAACAGTCAATATGAAAGATGCAGCAATATGGACGCTGTAAATGGTCGAAGTGCGAAAGTGCCTGTTAGAAGACTCTTGTTTCTTTTTTATGTTAAATTTGTTGTCATAAAATTCTCAACTGTTGCAAAATATAGCATTTTATTTTAACCATTTAATAATGTAAAACGTTGTTTTTACTTCTAAAGTTAAGCAAAACTTTTCATATTCAATTTTGTTTTCCCGCTGAATATTGTCACCCCTAAAAGTATGCTTTAGAATTTGATTGCACCTTAAACGAAGTATTGTTCAAAAATACCAATTCTACTTAGAATGTATTTTATTTTATATAAAAATTTAAACAAACAATAAACAGAATAGTGCAAAAAGTTTTCAATGAATTATTTTCAAGTGCCTGGCAAAGTGGCACAGAATCAGAAGTTTCCGTTCCGTAAAATCTCATATGGAAATGAAAAAAGTAATTACAAAGAAACTTAATACAGAGCAAATGAGGATAAATTTGTTGAAATAATTATTCTATAAAGAGGTGAAAACATGTTGTACAAATATTTCATAAGACACCCGGTTAATTAAGGCTATTAGAATACTTTTCTTTGTGTTTTCTTTCTAATTACAGTCAAAATAATTTAATTTTAGTGCATTTAATGGTCAGAAGTCTTTTTTTAATTTGTTATTTTGTCAGAGATTTTAAAATCAATGGAATTCTTTTGAACTCCTTAAAGCTGGCATACAAAACAATTGCCTGCTTTTAGGCCTTCAAAAATATAACTAAACAAATAATTTGCTTAGACCAACTACACTTTATGCCATCTTTTTTACTTGGGGCTGACAGGCTGTCTGTCTGATTGTATGCCTTTTTGAGTTGATAGTTAAATTTTAAGCTAATTAAGTTTTTATCTGTTGTGCAAGTTTCTGGTTCTTGTTTTCCTTTTTGTTTTTCTTCAGCAGTATCAATTGGGGAAAACTTTATTGTCACTGTTTTTGCGCAGTTTTTTTTATTTTTTTTTATTTTTGTTGTAAAGAAAAAGTTTTTATTTATTTGATGTTTTAAAGCAAGCAATAGTAAAAGAGTACCGTAAAAATAATTAATTAGCAGCAGTTTTAATATAATGAAATGTTGGAAAGTATTTTCTTGTTTTTTTTTTAATGGGCTCATTAACTGCTTTCTCTTAAGCAAAGTCATAAATTTCGCTGGAGCACTTTTAAGTAAGAAGACGAACCTTCAGATGTGGTCTTAGACTTCCATATAAATTAAGTGCAGACAGTTGAATATTAAAAAAACGTTAAGCCTCCTATTTCATTATCTTAAATATTAACGTTCGCCAGGATTTCGAGCGGCGGAAACGCCTATTTACTGCCTATTTTCAAACTTGAGCTCCAACAATTGTGAACAAGCGCTGTTTCATATAAATCAAGAAATTGGCAATAAAAAACATTTTTCGCTGAAAATAAATCAGATTTTTTTTTAAATTTTTTTTAAAGAACACTTTTTAAAAGGCGCCTATCGTTTTTATTTTTTATATTATTATAAGGAAAGTTTCGTAAATTCGTATTTATTGCATTATAAGGAAATTTTCGTAAACCAACTTCGTACTGAGAAAATTTTTTGTGCAAAAAAGTAGTTGAAAAAAAATTAAAAAAGGATCTTTGACACAAAACAAATATTTTTGTACAAAAAGTAACTTTTCCACAAAAGTGAATCTTCATACACAAAAAGGAAGTCTTTAAACACAACATATATTTTTTTATACGAAAACGAGTTTTTTATATGAAAATAACAACTTTTTCCAAAAACTTACCTCTTTACATCAGAAGGACCTTTTTTAAAAGGGGCTTATAGTGCATTTATTGCATTATAAGAAAAGTTTCGTAAAAAATTATTTGTACAAAAAAGTAGTTCCAAAAAATTTTTTTTTTTTTTAAATTTAGCTCTTTACATAAAAAGGATATTTTTCAAAGGGACCTATCATTTATTTATTACATTATAAGGAAAGTTCCATAAACCAACTTCGTTTTAAAGCAATTTTGTTTAAAAAAGTAGTTAAACAAATTTTTAAAAAGCATCTTTTGACACAAAAGAACTTTTTTGAACACAAAGATAAACTTTATCCACAAACTGACCGCTTTACAGAAAAAGGAGTTTTTTTTTTAATAAAAAAGGATTTTTGCACACAAAAAAGGAGTTTTTACACGAACATTAAATATTCACATCTAGAGAACATTTTGATACAAAATGTAACTTTTTTTAAACGAATAGTTTTTCGTCGAAACGAAATAGTTTTTTTTACATAAAAATTTCCTTTTTAAAAAAAAAACAAGGAATTTTTTAGACAAAAACTAAACTTTTATTCACACAAAACGGGCGTTTACACAAAGCAGACAAATAGGAAACCAGAAATACACAAATAGACCTTTTAGCGATTATACAGTTGAAAAATCGTAATATGAAGGGTGTTTTTTTGTTTATAGAGTGACACAAGTTTAAATCATAATAAAACAAGGAAATATATTTTTAATATCAATGAAACGGTCTTTATTGGAAAGAAAATTTTATGAAATTAATGTTTAAATATGGCTTCTGCCATGTGGCCGTCACGCAATCTGATACACCAATTTTCAAAAAATTTTCGCAGCATTTGCGGCCGTATTTCGCCGATAACTCTTCGAATGTTGATTTCCAGGTGTTCAATTGTTTGTGGCTTATCGACGTAGACAAGTGACTGAACATAACCCCAAAAGGAATAATGGAATGGGGATAAACCACACGATCTTGGTGGCCAATTAATTGTGCCATTTCGTGAAATAATTTTTTTTTTTTTTTGATCAAAAGTTTATTTGAGTCAATCAATTGTAGCGCCGAATTTGATGTATAGAACAATTATTTGATTAAAAATTTCAACAATTTGCACGTGTTGCTGTGGTGTAAATCGATTCATATTGAAATTTCAAGACAAACTAAACAAAAAGCAACTACCAGCTGTTAAATGGGTGCTCAAATAAAGCAGTGATGCCAACTCAAAGTTGCGACACTCTACAAAAACACGCTTTACAATCAATAAGTTCTATAAAATTTAGAAATTATTAGAAATTTTGCTCAAATTCTTGTTTGTCCATCTTTCTCACAAATATTAATCTACAATAACTTTTATTCTTGCCACCATCCAAAACTTGTTGCAAAAGCCATTTCATTTCTGACCACGTTCAACTCAACTTAAAGTTATAGAATAGTTTTGTTTTTTCCTATTTTCGATATTATCTGAGTTTTATACTTTTGGCGAGCAGCAACAGCACAAAAGAAAGAACCACCAACCTGAACTTTACAACTAATTTTAAAATGTTCAATTTAGTTCTGGCTTCTTTTTTTGAGGCACTTGAAATAAACATTCATTTATGTATTTCCGAGTACTCATTGACTATAATTACAACTTTTATTTCTGGTTTTAGAGCTCAGCACCTTTTTTACTTACTTCCAAGCTGCTTCTCGTTACTCACTCACTTAGTTATTAATTACTTTGCAGCAATAGTTTAAAAGTGAGAAGAACAAGCCACTTGTACAACTCTAACTTGTGATGCTTTTATTCCATCATTTGTGCTGCTAAAGCATGAATGGACAAAAAGTGGCATGCTGCTGCAAGAAGTAAGTAACCAACTTCTTAATAACTAATGAAGTTGTGTTGATGTTTATTTGAGACGGTTGCATCATGCCCCTGATTTTTGACTTTTTTAAGAAAAAATTTATCTGTTGGTTGGTTTCGTTTCGTTTGAGTTTTTCTTTTCCAAGTAGTTGTGCTGCCGGAACAATATTTTAATAATTAATTTTTTACAAAGTGTTTGCAACTTTTTTACACTTGTTTTCTTTTTTTTTATTGTTGCTGTTTTTTGCAGCTCAATTCGCTGCTGCATTTCAACTAAAGACAACGAGAATATTTATGTTTGTTGTTGCAAGTAAATTTTTTTACTTATCTGCAAAAAGTTGTTAGTTTGAATTTATCTTGGCAAAGTTGTTGCTGGTAAAGATACTTTGTAAAGCTGATAATACTCGGTTATGTGCAGCAAATAGTTTACTAATACAACATACAGTCTTTCAGTTGTTGCAGAGCATTAAAAAGTTTACTGCATTAAGAGGAGTGTGATCAGAGACGGACGTTTAAGTACTTTTGTCGATTACTTGTCCTCTGTTCTTTTATTAGGTTTCTTACTTCGCTGGCGTCCATGGGGTTTGTCGTATTGTCTTTTCGGCATTAGTTGTTGTGAGTCATCCTTGTAAATGTGTGTGCGCGCAGATATAAAGTCGAGTGTGTAATAAGATACGTTGCGAAAATCATATATCAAAATTAAATATGTGATTTCATACTATTTTAAAATTGCAACCATCTTCGCTAGAACTGGTTTCATAAAATTCTTTGTTGATAAAAAGTAAAGAATTTTGTGAGAATTATGTGATTCGAAATCGTAGGTGTGAATCGTACGTTTGATTTCTTGAAGTTCTGTTTATCACAAGGTTTTTTTTTACATTTTAATTTGTAATATAAACATTTTGAAATCTAAGCTGTGAGTTGTTGTTTTGTTGTTGTTGCTTAAATCACACGGCCGTTTTATACAACTTAAACTTATCGAAATCACATGAAAATGGCCGTGAAAAAAATCACATTCTTTAAAATTACGTGATTTGATACTATATGATTTGAATTCATATTATTGGAATTTATGTGATTTGAAATCATATGATTTTAAAATCACATGATTTAAAATCGCATAACTTTAAATTGCTTTTTTTTATTTAAAATTCCATAATTTAAAATACATTTTTTAAAATTACATGATTTCAAGTCACATGTGATTTTTAAATCACATGGTTTAAAATCACATTTTCTAAAATCACATGTGTAATTTTTTTTTAGAATTTTGTTCATCGCACTATATTTGCATAAGTAAATTTTCTAAATTTAAGTGCGATGTCTTTTGGTTTTTTTTATAAAAAACTTTTTAAACGTTTAGTTTTTATAGCAGCAAGTAAAATTTACTACAATAACATAATAAACCGGATACTATTTGAATTGTGTTCAAATAAAATATATAACTTAATTTCCCTACTACCATTTTAAATCGATCAGAGTCCCTTAACTGTCTGCGCAACTGAACGTTTTCCTCCCATTTTCTTGCTGTCGACTGGGGCAAAAAACGACTGAAAGTTGAACTTGTTTGTTGCAATTGTAAGTTGTGAAAAGTCAGCATTTCTGTTGGTATTCTCTTTTAAATAATTAATGAAAAAGTTTATACAAACGTAAGAGAATTAAGGCCAACAAATATGTGCAGAAAATGCAAATATTCTATTTGAGGGAAGCCTAAAGATTGCGCTTGAAGAGTATAGGAACACGTAGAACATATATTCTGTTGGCAAAGAAAATTGCAGATTTTTTTCTTTTAATTTTAATTGTTAAATAAGAATATACTGCATAAAAACAGTGATCGCTGCCAAGTTTTGTTTTACTTGAAGAAATTACAACTAAAAAAATTTCTACAATAAAAATATCTTTAATGTTTTTATATTTTATTTTTATTGGCGTTTAAAATAAAGCTGTTGCGCCTCAGCAATAAACTTTGTTTAAATAAATAAAGTCCATAAGTTTAGAAGAAAAAAAAAATAATGAAACCGAAAGATTTAATACTTCGGATGTTACTACTCGTAGTTGAGATCATAAATCATATTTATTGTTTTACGAACAAAGAACAGAAATTTGTACGAAAAGTTTATCGATAACAGTTTTGTAGTTGACACTTTTGTAAATTGCATTTCGCTCAGCACGTGTTTTTCTGTAATAAAACCAACCATTTATAATTTTAATTAACACCAACCAGAGCAAAAGCCATTTGCTAATAAATAATCGTGAGCAGCAGAAAAACAAGACCAGTACTAGGACGTGTATCAGCCAGCATATTTTGTATTTGAAGCGTTTAATAACTTTTGGCCCAAATTCACATAAAAGTGGAAACAGAAAACAAACGAAAAAACTTGCCCGCATTAGTATTCTTGTCATTTATCAATAAAAGTTATTAATGGTTTGAGAAAAATTTTCAGCAAAAGCCAAAGCAAAATGAAAATATATTGTGTTTTGTTTTCGTAAAACATAAACCATTAGTTGTTGGATTAAGGAAAACCAGACAGAAGTGGAGGAGCGGAGGAGCGTAGGAAGGACCCTGCTCCAGGATCATAAATGTTAATAACTTAAAGAATTTGCACAAGATGTTGCTTACAATCTTGTGCTTCCTTTTGATTAGAAAGTGTGGAGCTGTTGGTGGGTGGCGAGCACAAAACCAAACAAGATAAGAGAAACGAAACGAAGCTAAAAGCTGAAGTGAGAATAAAATACAATAAAAAGTTTCGTTTAACCAGCATTTAGTAATGAAAGTCCTGAGAATGTGAAGGGAGGAAACGAGTGTTGTTGTGTGGTTTTGTATGTGTAAATCAGGACAGGATTCAAGGTAAAATAACATGTTGATTTAACAGTGGGCAATCCTATAAGAAAGAGATTTTTTTCTTTGTTGATTAGTCTTATGTTTGTAGTTAGAGCTTATGACGTTGTTCCCCCCACAGATTTTACAAAAGGGTTAACTTTTAAGTTTGTACTTGGAGAAGAGACCACTTCTGATATGGGGTTATTGTTGGTCATTTAACCTCATCTTCACACTCAATACTATCCTGGCAATACAATTTTGTTTTGGGCAGCACAAGTTTTTGGGGCTGTCTGATGTTTGTTCAGTTCTTTTTGCTTGATAAAACTTATTTACAAACAAGTTTTATTTAGATGGCGGCTGCGGGCCAGGACAATATTTAAAGAAATTGTTACAAGAAAAGAAAACATTCGAAAATTAAGAGGAAATTTTTCTGAAGAAAAATTATTACAAAAAAATTAGTAAAATGTTCTATAGAAAAATTGTGGCTGACAAAATGTTTCTATAGAACACTTGATCTAAGCAAACAATTTTCGATAGAAAACTTTTCAGCTGAATATTTGCCGCTCAGACTATTTTTCGGTCTGAAAAATTAACTTTAGAGACAATTTACTTTCTCAAATCATTGAAAGTCTTAAAACTGACATTAAACAGTTTAAAATATATTGAAATATTTCTTTCTGTATGAAGCTCATTTCCCTCTATATGTTCCCTTCAGTTTCCTTCGTTTAGGTTTTTTATATATATTAAGGATCTTCTGTTTTATTGCAGTATCCTGTTTGTATAGTTTTTTGCTTTTGAAAAGGTTAAACATCACGTAATCTTTGACAAGTAGAAACACTTCAGGTGGTACCTGCAACGAATTTCAAAGAATCTAAATATGCTTTTAAAAAGTGCTAAACAAAAGTCAAAAAGGTTCAAAGCGGAGGGAGGCACAAACTTTAAAAAGTATTTTTGGGGAAGCTGTTTTTAAATGCAAAGAAGGATGTCGGACCAGGGTGGTCGTTGGAGCAGCGATCAACTCGCCTTTTGCCGAGCAAACAATATAATAGAATTTGTGGCCATTTCATCAGCAAAATTGTCTAATGCCACCGATCAATTTTATACAGAAATTCTTTGTTACCGTTAATTTTTCTACAGAAAATTTCTTTCACCCAAAAAGTTTTTCTATAGAAAAATCAAGGCCAGTAATAATTTTTGATTTTCTTAACGATTATTTCTTTATAAAAAAACTTTTTGACACAATTTTGATAATTTTTCTATAGAAAAATTTGTCAGCGATAATTTTTCTGGCAAAAAATCATTTCCAGCTATAATTGTTCTATAGACGAGGTGTCAGTGATGATTTTTCTATGAAAAAAAATATTGTGAGTCATAATTTTTCTATAGAATAATTTTGAAAAGCGTTAAATTTCTTACAAATTTTTCTATAGGAAAATTTTGGTCGACCATGATTTTCATATAGAAAAACGTGGCCAGCTATAATTTTTTTTATACAACAATTTTGTCTTCGATAATTTTGTTTTAAAGAGAAATTTTGTCAGCAATAACTTTTTTCATAGAAACATTATTATTTATTTAAGCATTTTTTCTTAACTATTTTTTTGTGTATAAAAAAATGGCTTTCAAAGGAATTAGTATGACATTCGTCTTTAAATTGCCTTCCTTTCAATTCGAAACTTAATTTATAATGAATAAAAAATGTACGTGATAATTAAAAACATTTTCAAATCTGATGCTTCCACAAACTTTAGCCCAAATTCTTAGACGACTTATTCGCCTTTTTTGATAATTTCTCTTTGTACAAGAGCTTTACAAAATTACTCTAATTTTATTAAAGCGACGTAAGAAATGTTTGCTGTGATGCCTGGCTAATGGTTCCATTTTGTATTGAAGTTTTCTGTTTTATTTTTTTTTTTGAGGAAAAAAAATGTCCTGATTTATAAAAAATATATGACAATTTTGGAACCTTTCAACCGGCCTTCAATTAGTCTTTTTCACGTTTCAGAGAAGATTGGCTGGGGAAAATGTTTACTAAGAATTCAAGTATTGAGTTTTGGGGCAGTATTTTTTTTGTAATTAATGATTTGATTTTCTTTTCTGGCCATTTTCAGCCATTATTTAAAAAGTAATTCTCTCAAAAGAGAATAAAGCGTTAACGAAAATGAATAGCCCCCCTCCAAAAAGACAAAAAAAAAAACGTTATATATTTCGCAAGAAGCAGCAGTTAAACAAACTTAAAGCGTATAATAATAAAATGCGTTTTTCATTTATAATGGAAATTGTAAATCATTTAGTATTAACTTTTATATATGTACCCACATCCACCACTGCAACAGTTCCTGTGCCACAACAGCATTTGCAAAGTTCTATATTTGACCATTCAGCAGACTAGAAAGGAACGAACAAAACAGAATAAATCAGCAAAAATTTAAAAGAGTGTGTGTCAGTTTTAACAGTTTCGTAATCTACCAAAAATAAAAAGAAATGAAGAAGTTTTGCGAAAGTGGAAAAATTAAGACAGTTCGCATTCATTTTGGCAGCAGAGTATTAGAAACAAAGAGGAAGTTGGCTTTTTATTTGAGCTAAAATAAAATAAATCACTGAATACACAACTTTCAATGTGGGCGACTTTATTAAATTGGAAATTCTATTGAAAACTTAGAAAATTGTTTTGGCCACCAGGGAAGACATTAAAATTGCACCAAACGAATTCCACTGTCAGGAGATTGGCATCATTTTCACATGCCGCCAACTGTTAAAGTAACAACAGAATACTAATTGCTGCTTGTTATTATTGTCCTCTTGCGTTAGTCCTGTTTTGTTTTGTGCCTCTCGCTTTCACTAAAACTAATTTCTATTAAATTTAATATTTTTAGTGTTTTTCCAGTTAACACTGGGACAACAATTTCTACTTTAAAATAATATCAGACTTTTGCCTCCATCCTTGACACACGAACATAATTATAGAATTATAATAAATATTTTCGCTTTTAAGCAAAATATTTAATGGGTTGGCCTGATTTTATTTTAATTGAAATTGATAATTATTTACACGATGAGATCAAACAAATTGATGGCCGACCACATGCAAATAATCACAATAAAGTGTTTTTCAAATGCTGAAATATTTAAACAGGTCATGTGAATGAGTACACTGAAAAAAAACAACAACAACAACAGCCACATATCCATCACACATGGTAGACCAAAAATTTCACTATCACACGATTTTCTACGACCGATTTACTGCACAAGGGTGTAATTTTAAACAGGCCGTAAAATCAGTTTCAGGTGTAAAAATAACCTGTATATTTTTTTTGGTCCCGCTGTCGGAGCAGTGCTATTTCTTTATGACAGCTGCTGGCTGTCATAATCCTATTTCTCACACATTCGACTGTTGAAGAGCAGCGCTTTTCTTCCTCGCAAAAGCCAATTTTGTTGCTTGTGTTAAAATGTTGCCCTGAAAAACAGGTCAAGGAATCAATTAAATTGCTAGACAAATAAAATTGGTTCGAAGTGGATTAATTACAGTTCTCAATAAATGTTAATTTTTGCGGATTAATATTGATTATCACGTTTTAATTACAAATAATAATTGTTTAAATTGAATGCGTATGAAAATATGTTACATTTAATTGATATTAATAAACCTGTAAAAGAATTAAATTAAAATGTTGATAAACAAGAAAGTTATTTTCTCGCTAATAAAACTTTTAACTCTGTGTTTAAATATTTATTACAAAAGCATATTAAATACAAATATAAATTACAAAAGCATACACAATAAAAATAAATACAATTTTATGTTTCACAAACAATTGCGATCAATCAACCATCTGGTCACAAACATTTCACAAGTGTTTGAAAAATTAAATAAAAAATATGTTTTTATATAAAAAAAAAATTATATTAAACAGACTCTACTTTTATATTATTGTCCAAAATATTTAAGTTCCTTTTAAAAAAGTACCTTTTAATAAAGTACCTTTTAAAAATCTATATACGTATGTTAAAAAAAGTGCATTTTAAAAAAGTATCTATTCAAAATGTACCTTTTGGAAAAATTCATTTAAAAAAAGTATCTATAATATTAAAAAAGTACCTCTTAAAAAATTATATATTAAAATAAAACTTTTAAAAGAGCACCTTTTGAAAAAAATACCTTTTCAAAAAGTGCGTATAAAGTGGGATTTTTTAAAATAGTACCTTTTGGAAAAATTCATTTTAAAAAAGTATCTTTAATATTAAAAAAGTATCTGTAATATTAAAAAAGTACCTTTTGGAAAAATTCATTTTAAAAAAGTATCTATAATATTGAAAAAGTATCTATAATATTAAAAAAGTACCTCTTAAAAAATTATATATTAAAATAAAACTTTTAAAAGAGCACCTTTTGAAAAAGTACCTTTTCAAATGGTGCGTATAAAGTGGGATTTTTTAAAATAGTACCTTTTAAGAATGGTTTTTAAAAGATAACCTTCTGAAAAAGTACTATTCCAACAGGCACCTAATAAAATAAGATGTTTAAAAACCGTTCTTTTAAAATAAAAAAAAAATATCTATTGAAAAAAGTGTCTTTTAAATAAGTATCTCTTTAAAAAGTATCTATTAAAAAAGTACCTTTTGAAAAAATACCTTTTAGAAAACCACCTATTAAAAAAATATCTTTTAAATAAGTATCTCTTTAAAAAGTACCTTTTGAACAAATGCCTTTTAGGAAAGCACCTTTTGAAAAAAGTGCTTTTAAAAGAGTACCTTATGAAAAAGTACCTTATCAAATAGGTCTTTTTAAAAACATTCCTTTTAAAAAAATATCTTCTAAAAAAAGTGCCTTTTAAATAAGTATCTCTTCAAAAAGTATCTATTAAAAAAGTACCTTTTGAAAAAATACCTTTTAGGAAACCACCTTTAAAAAAAGGATCTTTTAAAAAAGTATCTTTTAAAAAAGTATCTTTTAAAAAAGTATCTTTTAAAAAAGTATCATTTCAAAAAGTACCTTGGCAAAAAGTACCGTTTACAAAAATTTCCTTTTTAGAAAGAAACATATTAGTCAAGATTTATCCTAATTGTTGGAAGCGGGGCGCAGGCTAATTGATAAGTTATGAAGACTTAAGAGAAGCCTCAAAGTTTTAACAAAAATACAAATATATTTAAGTAAAAGGTAATTAAAGTATTATTTTTACAAAAATAAAATGATTACATTACAGAAAGCCAAGAAAAAGTTGCCAAAATCCTATTAAATCCTTTATAGACTTGAATTCCTTACGGTTGAGTGTTCTTTCCTTCCACCCTTGTCTACATTCGGCCAAAAAGCCTGTCTAAATCAAATATTTAATAATGTGTTTTTTTTTTTGTTTGCCCTGAAAGCAGTCGTTAAGAAAATGCAAATAAATATGTACGTGTAAATAAGTTTTGTCTAGCAGTTAATTTAAAACACCTTGAAAAAAGCTGAAAAAAAACACATTTCGTTGTCGCAAACGATGTCTTAACTATTTCTCCCCACATTCAATTCCATTTGCAGAGACATTTCTATTTAAAGAACAATTTGCACTGTTAAAATAATAATTAAGAAGTGGCAAAGCAACAGCCATTCAAACGAAATGAAAAATAAAGACGTAGTTCATATCATATTTTTGTACCTGGGGATATTTTGGAGGAAAAGAGAAAAGGAAGAAAAAAACTATCATCAGTCATCCATCGCTTTATTAAAAATTATTTTCAAACAGATCAAAGATTAAAGTGGATGTAGAAAAAGCAGAAAAAAAAAACAGCTGCAACAAAACATAAAAGCGCCCATCAAGAAGTCACCCCTGATCAGCAGACATCTATTGCGCGCTTCAGACTCTGCGTCTTCAGTAGAAATAACATTTACAATTCCTTCTCATTTGCATGCGAAAATTTGTTTTTGTTTATTCACTAAATATCTCGACTAGTTTGCGCTCTACTACTACTACACACACACACACACACACACATATATATATATACATATACACATTTATATATGTATAGAACACTCTACACTTGTATGTATGTATGTATGTATGTGTTGAATATAATATTGTCTTATTTATATTTGTGTGTTTGTCTATAATTTGAACGTTTTATGGACTTTAAGATGTAAATGTTTTCTCAAGATAATAAAAATGGTGATGATAAAATAAAATCACAAATAGAACAACAAAAGACAGTAAATAGTAGTTTGTGCTCGTGGGAAGAAGCCTAAACAGAAAATTTCTTAAAGAAATCCAAAAACCTGAATAGCCAGAACGGCGTTAAAAAATAGTTCCAATATGATCACTTTGGAATAAACTGAATTTTTAAATGAAATACTTTTAACAAAATTTTCTGCACGATTCGAAAAAGTATCGTTTTTTTCCATAATCTTCGGCAAAAATATGTTTTTTTTTTAAGTACCTTTTGGAAAACATCTTGTTTATTTGAAAAGGTACCTCTCAAACAAGGTACATAAAGTAGGTTTTTTTTCAAAAATTTTTTTAAATTTTACAAATTATATGTCTGGCAGAAGATCAAAAAATCAGTTGTTTTGCTGCTCCAAATGCGCCCGAACGAACGTTAACGTTCGACATGCTGACACCTTAAAAGTTGTTTAAGAAATGAACGGTTTGTTCAATCGTTTTTAAAGAACTTATATCACATGTCGCGTTCGCTATTTTCTTGCGGCCGTTAAATGGGCTTTAAGGATGCCTTCTTCATTAAGATTTGATGAAAACGTGTTTTTTTTTTTTTTTTTTTTGTTTTGTTTAAACGTCTCTCAAGAGCTGCAGCCATTTTGTGCTTTTCTGGTAAATTACATTTTCCTGCCATCAACTTTTCTTATTTTGATTTGTTTTCGTTTTCGTTTTCTTCTCTAAGTTGGTGTTTATTTATTTTTCATTTTTTCTGTTCGTCTTTTTAACTGGGGGCGTCAAAGAATGTCTGAGGGCCATGAAAAATGATTTTGTTGTGTATTTTTTTTTTTTTTTTTTGTAAAAAGGCGGAGGTTGGCAAAAATTGTTTATCAATAAATAAATTATCAAAAATTTTTTATTTATATGCGTGTTGTGTGCCTGTTGTGTGTGTGTGTTTGCTCATTGGCAATATGGAATTAAATTTTTTGGCCAAAAATGAATTATTTTTCAACATATTGGCATTTTTTTGGAGGCGTTTTTCGTTTTTTTTTCTTCCCTTCTTTTTAACTTGTCAAATTAAAGAAAAACAAACATCAATTATTTGTTTCAAATATAAAATAAAATTCGCTGTGAATTTGTGTAAATTTCCATATACTTTTTAGAAAATTTGTGCAGTTAAAGAGAAATGGAAATAAAAAATAGAAACGAATTGATATCAAACCATTCAACCACAAAAAAGCAGCAGTTTGAGTCTTCAGGTTTTACCAGGATGTTGGCTGTTTGTCTATAATTATTTCAGCAGAAGAGAAAGCAAAGATTGTAGCAAAATATATTTGATGTTTTTTGTTGTTTGTGTAACTATTATCCTTATCGTCACGTATTCCATGTGTATGTGGTTTGTTGGCTGAAATTTTCCTCTCTGTTTTTCGGCTTCGGTTTCGGTATTGTTTTTGTTTTTTTTTTTTTTGTTGTTAATAAACGTATGAGTTTTGTGTAGTTTATGAACGTAAAGTATAAAGTTCACATTGTTTGACAAACGATTTGTCAAAATAACATCAACTCATAAGTACAAAATGACTGAATGATGACTGACAGACAGATAAATGAGTATTTTTTCTTTTTCTTTCCTCTTTGTTTTATTTGTGTGTTGGCAAACTCCCACACATACACATACACATACACACACACACACACACACACACACACACACACACCTGAACGAAAGTATTAACATTCAGTAGTCATCACTCTGTTTAAGAACTGAACTTTGAAATTTTGCTGCTGCAACTCTTAATCTTTGACGCATAAAATGACACTTTTGTTTTTAAAGTTCGTTCATATCGTTTAGTTTCTTTAACTTCAAAAAAAGCAGTTTATGGAAAAAATTGTTTAAACTTTTAGCTGTCCAAATTGCAATTTATCTGCTCAAATTTTTAATTTGTTAATATTATCCTGCGTAGGAAAACTATTTATGGTTGTTTCGCGTGAACTCAAATACGATTTTTGTTGAATGCCGAGATTTTGGGGGGGTCAGAAACCCCTCTGAGCGGTCCTATTAGATCTTATGGTAAACAAGTCAGATTAAATTTTTATTTCAAATTTATTCTTCCAAAAATTTTAATTTGATTCGACTATTTTCCTGCGGAAATGAAAAAAAATATGCCTGTTTCATGTGCATTCAATTACGATTTTTGTTGAATGCGCTTTGACTTGTGAACAAATTGGTCGCTGAGCAGGGAGGTCGTTTGCCCGTGTTTATGGTGAAAATCATATAACATTTCTAGTTGTAGGAATTCAAATTTATTTTCTCAAATTTTTAATTTGATAAATTTTCTGCATAGGAAAATAATATGGCTGTTTCATGTGGATTCAATTACGATTTTTGTTGAATGCGTAGCTGTTCACTGACAGCTCGTTTCTGGGTCCTCTTATGCGGCCCTATATTAGTTTATGGGAAAAACCATTTTACACTTTTAGTTGTCCGAATTAAAAATGTTCTCCTCCCATTTTTAATTTGATAATTTTTCTGCATAGAAAAAATTATGACTGTTTTGGCACGGATTCAATTACGATTTTTGTTAAATGAGGACCTTTAAACTAAAAAAAAAAACTTAAAAAAAAGGTTTTAGTTCGCACAAGTCAACTTGCTTTTGAAACATTCTGATTTGCTTTTTGCGTGATTCCACTGTATATCAAAACGAATAATAGAATTCCTAGATATATTCTTTTAAAGAGTTCTGCATTCCTTCACAAAATGTTTTTATTTACACGTTTTGTTCCTTTTTTTTTTGGGAACCGCTGGCTGTCTTGTGTCACTACATCATAGAAATTCTTATCATTCACATCAGTTTATTTAATATTTTATCTGTCTCTATTTCGTTTCCATTTTCTGCTCTTTCTTATAGTTTTTGTGCTTCTGTGCAATGAACCAGCAGCAGAACAAAAGCGAAAAAAAAAGAATGATTGTATTTGTTTTGCTCAAAGAAAAGGATACAGGTACCAAAGTTTGTATTTGAATGAAAAGTTTACAAAATGCATTTCTTTGCTGAGCAAAAGAAATATCTACTGGTTCACATACACATCGTTCGTTAACACATGATGTTTTCTTATGTTTTCAAAGAAAATTTTACTGCCAGGACGATTTCAAGGCTGTCGGATGGTGCACGAAAAAATTCTTTTACAGTTTTGTTTTTTTGTTAATGAAGACAAAAATTTCTTCGCTTTAACTGAAATACTTTATAACAGGATGCATCTGTGTAGATATTTGTCAAAAGTAAATATTTTCAATTCATGAGCATTTATTTTGGTTACCAAAAAAAAAAACCGATTAAGGTTCAGTCATCTCAAAATGCATTTTTTTCCTGTTCAACCCGTGTGGCTAGAACTTTAAGAAACACATCTAGAAACCTGTCGTTTTTGAATACAGAATGAAAAATTGGAAAAACAATGGGCTACAAAACTAAGAACTGAGTTAATGAGATTGAGTTCGATGGTCTAGCTGATATCGTCCTTGAAGAAAAAAGACAAAAGGCTGCTGCAAATTGGGGACCAGAATATATTAAAGATATTTTGTGGATGTCAGGGTAATTAATATGACGCCAACAATAGATGCAGTTTAAAATGTGCAACCAACATATATCGTTGAGACTTTGACCGAACGTCCGGGGGGTTGTAGGTTTAATTCCTACCAGACAGGCAAACAAATTTTACACTTTTGTATTCCTTGTTAATAAAATAGTGACCGTTTACCCCGCTTCTAAGCTTCTGAGTTATTTTCAGTTTGAACGGCTGCAGGTGCTCTAATTATGACGTAAAATTGGCGAAATTTTATTAAACAAAATACGGATTTATTGTGAGGAGAGCGAAATTTATTTGCTCCGGATTTCCCACACAGCGTCGATATTTTGATATGGTCAAACAGGCAAACAGATTCTTTTGCTTTTTCAGAAGGAAATTTCTATAAAAGAAAATTAGTTTTCCTAAAGCAAAACAAAATGTTGAAAATAAATTGTATAAGTTTTGATATGAAATGAAAGATCTCGACGATGAAATAAATTGACCTGAAATGTGTGTAGGTTACATTCTTGCCCTAATGCCAATGCCTCCTGTAATATATAGTTGAAAACTTTATTATCTAAAAACTTAATGCCACAACTTTAAAGTTTGATAGATGCATTTCGTTCAAAACTCCAAACCATTTTTAAGCTTTTTGTTTTTTGGAGGCAGCAATAGAGTTGAAAATAATATGTTTACATTTTATATCGAATTTGTTTAGCCAAATACTACAAGTTAATAAATTAAAGCTTTAGCGAGTTGTTCAACGCATGAATTTTGCCCAAACACCAAAATGAAACAAGGTTTTCATTATTGCCGCAATCCAACACTTATTTTCTTAGTTTTATTCCGTTTTCAGTTCCACTTATTTTCGTCCTTTATGACAGTACTTTTTGTCATTGTCATGTCAAAATGCCAAAACTTTTATTTTGATTACCATAAAAAGCTTTTGGTGGAAATATTTGCTAACTCGTCGTATTTGGCTTGCAAAGCTTGTAAATTATAGCATTTTTGTATATATGTATGACTTGTTAAATAATAATAAGTAAATCAAAATATCCTTAATTTGGGAAAATGGGAAAAACCTAAGAAAACCCCTCAGGCCCAAAATCGGTCGTCAGTTCGTAGTTATCGACGTAAAAACGTACTACTAGAAAGAATAATCGTTATCGGTAAATATTTAAGAAAAGCACTGGCTACACTGAAACTGTTGCCAATTAAAATGTTTATACCAGCGCTGTTGTCCGGCATCCAAAGCCATTAAATAAAACCCCAAATGGGTAGTCATTTCACAACTAAATGTTGAATCATTTATTTATATATATAAATTTTTATTTTAAGCGCCCAGTAATTTAGTGTTTGCCTAAAAAAGAGGGGCGCAAGAGGTTTCGCATACGCTTAATATTTCCTATTATTCACAAAAATACACCAAAGTTTTAGACAAAATTTATGAGGTTAAAAAAAATGCTAAAAACTAAATAGATTTTGTTTTGTAAAATAAATGATTGAATAATTTTATGTGGCACTAAATGGTTTGAGTCTACAACGTGAAAATCACAGAACTTTTGTCTGGAATAGATTTAAAAAAACTTTAAGCTAAAGGTGCTTTATTTGCCTTTTCAGAAAAATTGAAGTGCCGTCTACGATAGTCCTTAAGGGTGCTCTTAAAGAGCGCAAATTTTTCATACAAACTTTTTTAAAAAAAGCTTTTAAAAAGATTTTATTTCTTTATGAAGCCAAATAATAAAGAGGTGTTGCCAATTATGCAAAAAATAGTTGTTTTTTTTTTCTTCTTATTAAGTGCGGTTTTTTTGGCCAAAGAATTTTTAAAAAGGACTTCCTGGAAAAAAGCAAGTTAACAGGTACTTTTTAAAAAAATTCAATTTTATTCAAAAGTGACTAAAAAATATCTTTTAAAAGGTACTATTTTAAAACATACCTTTTTCAAAAAGGAACTTTTTCAAAACTAGTCTTTTTAAAAAACATACTTTTTACAAATGCGTAGCTTTTTTAATCATATTTTTTGTTTTTAAATGTATTTTTCTAAATGTATTCTTTATATTTCTTTTATTGATATATGTGTCATTTTTACAATTTAAAAAGGTCCTTTTTAAAAAAAGGTAGTTTTAAAAAAGAGGTAGTTTTTAAAAAAGGGGAGTTTTAAAAAAAGGGGGAGTTTTTTTGAGAAATGTAGTTTTTAAAGAAGGGCAGTTTTTAAAAAAAGGTAGTTGTTAAAAAAAAGGTAGTTTTTAAACCTGCATTTTTTAAAGTTACTCTTAAAAGACAATATTTTTAAAAGACAATATTTATTGAATAGTTACTCATACAAAAACTTCATTCTTAAAAAGGTACTTTTGAAAAAAGTCCAGTGTACTTTTAAAAAAATATATTTTTATAAATACATATACTTTTTCCAATATACCATTTTTAAAGAAGATCTTATAAAAAGTAGTCTCTTTGAAATGCTACTATTTTTAGAAAGGTGCTTTTCTAAATTCTTTTTTTTTTTAAAGATGCTTTTTGAAACTGTTTTTTTAAAGGGCGTCTTTTCACAAATTTTTGTAAAATGATACTTTTTTACCAAGGGAAAAAGTCCCATTTTTTCAAAAAAGTCCATTTTTCACAAAAAGCATATCTTTTCAGAAGGCAACTTTAAAAGAAAATTCTTCCAACGATATCCTTATTTCAAATATTATTTCTTTCAATTCAGTTTGTTTTTCATGGCATAAGAGTACATTATTTTGTAAAGGCTGTCAGGATTGCGTTGCGTTGCTTTACGTACGTACATGACTTTCTTTCTCCTGGAGTCTACCTATGAGCTTTTATACTAAACTTGCAAAATTATAAGCTGTTTTTCTGTGTCCTACCGCAAAGTATTTAGCAGCGGACTTTAGCTTTTTTCTAGCATTTTTTAAAGGTTTTTTGTTCTCCCAAAATGTCTTTAGTGTTTTTTTTTCTTTTTTGTAAACAAACTGAAAAAAAGCTCAATTATAACAGCTTTTCTACGCACACTTTCGTAAGCGACACAATCGAACGTAATTATTGCGACTTACACTTACAATTTTTGTTGCTGTTGTTTGTAATGGCTTTTGTTCGAGGAGCCTTAATGCTCGTAATTTGTTGTTGATGTTGTTATCGAATTTTATAACACTGCAGCATCCTATGACGTTTGCTAAAAGTTTTATTTGAACGGTCGGTGTTGAATGCTCTAAAACAAAATCAAAACTTTTGCTACAATTGGTGTTCACTCGCTCTCGTTTTCTCTCTCTCTATCTCTCTCTTTTGGGTGTGTGTTGGTATGTGTGTTTGAAGGCTCTGCCTGAGTAAGGAGCGCAAAGGAGTGTACAGGAATGTGCTTCCATGTGTATAAACAAACTTTATATACATGGATATATATTTATTATGTGCATGAGTTGTGTCTTGTGTGTTTTCGTGTCAGTTTGAATCTTATCAGTGAGCCAAAAGGTCGTCGCGAGTGAAAAACTTTTGCAAAAAGGTTAATTTTTCCCTTTCAAAACAATGAGTTTTAATGAAAAATAATGATAACTTTTTGCTTGTGATTGAGAACAAATTGAAAACGATTGCGTTTTAGTCGAACGAATACGTTATAAATTGATAAATTGCAATTACAACAAAAAGGTAAAGTTTTTCCCTTTTTTTTTTATATTATTTATATGACATTCGTATAAATAAATTCTGAGTGCACAAGTGTGTGTGTGTGTGTTTGGGTGTGTAAGTGTGAATTTTCGTGCGATGTTCATGGAGTGGTTGCTGAGGCAGAAAAAAAAAGCCAGAAAAATATTTATGCGTTCAACAGCAGGCTGTTATGGGTCGGGTCGGCTTGTTTATGTTTAATAACAAATTATTTCTTTTTTTATGATTTCTTAACGAATTGTTGTTACGGATTATGGCATCTAATATTTGAATTTTAAAATGCTCCAAAAACAAGCTTTTCGTATTAATGTTTTGTACAAACCCCTAAAACTAGGTTTTACAATAAATAACCTTTTTTAGCCTACCAATATGCTTCAGTTTTTTTTTTTAATTTTATTACTATGGCTTAAATATTTGTGCCAGTTTTATTATTTTTCAGTTTTTTTTTTTTTTTTTTTTTTTTAGTTTGTGATTTTATTGTCTTTATATCTTTTTCCTCATATTAAAGCGACCAGAAATAGAAAGTAAGATGAAAGAAAATAGCAAAAAAAAAAGAAGAAAAACTAAAAGTTTTTATATGTGTTAAAAGCATCTTGACGTTGCATTCAATTTGTATGAGTTTCAATTGGGCACGTTGTTCTAGTTCTGTTTTTATTGTATTTGTCTTGAAAATGCCCTCTAGCTAAATGGCTTACAAATACATTTTACTAGTACATTCACTGACAGGCAACTGACAATCCATTCTGCCACTCTCTTTGTTAAATTGCGAACAATTCTCAATTTTTGTTGTTTTTTTTTTCTTGTGGAATTTTTTTTTCTTTGCATTTTTACATCTTATTGTGTTAATAAATTATGAAGTCTTAATTGTTCGCTGTTGAAACGTCGAAATTAATTTTGAATGTTCAACAACTGACATTTTAATGTTAATATCTTTCTGTTGTTTCACTTTGGTGTTGCCTACTTTAAGGATTTTGTAGTGGTTTTTGTTTGTTAACAAAATTTTCACCGGCCAGCTGTTAATTGTTCGTTTTTTGGGTTGTTTTTTTTTTATTGTCATCACATTTTGTCGATTTATACGAGTATAACAGCAATAAAAACATGACGTGTGAGAAAATTTCTGTGGTTTTAATAAGAAAATACATAAATTATATTTGCCTAAATTTAATAAATATGTAAAAAATAGTGTAAATAATAAAAATTGAAATTTAGAAAAACCAAATTAATACCAGGCAAATAAATTAAAATGAGAAAATTTCAATTTGAGTTGAGAATTTTTATTTTAGTTCCCTACGCAGAACAGAAATCTGCTGCAAGACAACAGCACCTGGAGAAAATTTTCAGCACCGAGCATAGATTTCTACCCCGGTATCTACCATAACCTCTTCTTGGGTTTTTAGGCTCCAAACGTAGCCAGAATGTTTCAGCCAAGGCAGACACCCCAAACCTTTGACGACCACCAGAATAGGCAACATCATTCTGGGAACTTGTTGGTTCCCGTTCTGTCAACTGAATTTTGCTGAAAGTTTCAAATCTTACATGAATTTTCTAGAGTTTGGGTTAATGCCCCTTTCCTTCTATACTGCAAAGAACAGAGCGCCACAGATTGCTATACGCCAAGGCTAACCGTTCGCTCCTAGGGGTGGATCTTCAATTGCCAGATCCAGTTTACGCGATCAAAGTTATCACAAAACAACAGCACATTAATTGCACCAAACGGTGCATTTCTTTCTCCATATCCGACAATTCCGTGAAGCCAACAACGACGGGCAATTATCCACTCTTCATAAAAGTCATAATATCGCTTATAAATTGCACGAGTCGACGACTGGGCTTTGAAGTAAATGTGCATAAACTGGATCAATGACTCTGCCATGCAGTAATTTTCTGTCGATATAATGTTGTTTCGCCAAATATGACAATTTGGCTTATTGGCGAACCCATTCCACCAAAAATTGACTCCATCGGAGACCAAAAAGTCTGAATGCAAAATCAATCTCAATTGACGAACAGAAGGGTTATTTTGATTGAAAAATACTTCACAATTCCAAATGCCAATTCTAAGTTGTGGACCTTGAAAAAAATTTTACCCATTTTGAGCTCAGAAGTTTTCTTAACAAAAAGATAATTTACAAAACAAAGAACAAATTAAGAAAATTTGCTAAAAACTGTTCTTGGCGCCATACAAACTATGCTGTGACCGCCCAAAAGTATGCAATACTTTTTGCGCAATTTGAATTGTTTTCTGTGAAATGCAAATACACACGTTTGTGATGCTATTGAATATTGTTCCAAATTAAAGAAAAAAGTGCAACATTTGATGGAAATAAATGTTTATTACTTTTTCAAAAATAAAGCCGAAAAACAGGGCGAAAACGAGGACAAGAATTTGTTTCTTTTTAATATTTTTCAAATCAATTTTCTATTTACTAACACACATTTACTCACTTTGTGTGTGTACGCGCGTGTGTGTGTGTGTGTGTGTGTGTTTGTGTGTGCTTTCAAGTGTTCAGCTCATTCTTGGCAAATTGTTGTACAAAGTGGAGCCAAAAAAGAAACAACAACACAATTTTTGATATGACATTTTTTATTACAGCGAGATTATATTTCCCCCAAATATTTACCTAAATGCTGAGCTTTTCATTTTCTTTTTGTTGTGCGATTTGAAATGGAATATTTTTTGCTTAAATAGTCGTATTTTATTAAATTTTATTCTGGTGTTTATTGTTGATTTTCTCTTTTCGCCCCCCTCCCTTTACGGCTGCATCTTTTTTAATGTCAAATGAAGCTGGCTGGTTCTTGGCCATTTAAATGCTACAAAGTAAAAAAATCATAAGAAATTACTGCATAAAATTATATTTTTAAGGCAAATTGAATTTTTCGCTTTTATTACTCTTTGACGATGGCAGTGGAGTTGTAAAATATTTTCATTTGGCAACGTACAGGGAAGGGGGGGTTGGCAGCCAATTACATAGGAAACATTTCGTATTTGAACACATAAAGGAAGTTAGATAAGAGAAAGATATTTTATTCAAATGGTGGTTTTTATAAAAATTTCTCTCACAATGCCCGCCCACTGCCAGTCCTAATGAAATACAGTAGTTGCAGGTCAAATTAGTTTATCTTTCCTGGCATAAAGACGGCCTCCCCTAGTGCCTGTCCATTGATAACTTCCACAGTTGATGGCGCTAAGCTCACAAAAGCCTGTCTTGCCAAATCAGTCCTGCAATGTTAAAAAAGTTTTTCGTGGATTACATTGATGTAATCACTTTATTTTAAACTTTAAATATCTTTAAAGGATAGCCAGGATTTTACTAAATATATATTTTTTGGGCTTTTAAGAAAGTGAAATGTTTTTGTCCACGTTTATACTTGAAAATCCATTTCCCCTCATAACGAATTTTTATGCTCACGATTATCTTATGCACATTTTTCCACAAAAACCAAATTTCATTAATGTTTGATATTTTCCACTGTTCCAACCAACCGAACAAAAAAAAAACTCCTGCTCTTTTTCCTTCTTTGCTTAAATAAAGTCATATAACGTCAGCTATTTGATGCTTAGTTATTTTTCTTTTTAATTGCAACACTCTCTTACCACACAGCCAAGCAACCGACTCAAGTTCCCTTGAGTTTCCGTTCGGTGTAGCACTCAGTTCCTCACATTTTCCTTTGTTTTCACTACGCTGCCTGCCTTAAAACATTAAAACAAATCGGAAATGTTATAAAATTATGTAAATGTTCCAAACTGCAGTGGAGTTTTCTGTGTTGCTGTTTCTTTGCTCGGCTTCTTCTTGTCTCGTCTTTTCAAGTCTCCTCGTCTTGTTTTTATTTTTTTATTTTATTTAACTTTTTTTTTTGCTGTTGCTCGTCATCATTTCATTAAATAACGGAAATATTTCATAAACATATTTGCTGCTGCATACTTCAGGGGTTCGGCAAAGTAGTACTAGCAGCAGTGTTTGTAGTCTAGTTTAAGGCGCAATGTTTTGAATTTGATAAAGAAAGAAATAACTACAATATGGTTTAAAGCAGGTTTCGAATCAGGAAAAAACTAGTTTTATTTTTTATGGAATATTTACACAAAACGTATTTTGTTTTTGTCCGGAAATTTGCAATTTTTTTAAAATGCTAAAATCAATTCTCTGCTGTCCTGTATAAATTTCGCTTAAAAGATACGTTTTTTTTTTAGTATTAAGTTATTTTGTGTTAAATCCATGTTATTAAATGTGTTGTTCATGGAATCTGAAAATATTTTAACTGAAATTTTCTGTGGCCGAACAAAAAGTCATCTTGTGGACAGCGTATTACACTTCAGTGTACACATTTGTGTATAGGAGTAGAGCTGGATTCTACATACCTACAGGCTTAGTGATGTATATTCATATACATACATATATATTAAACCGGTTTATTGATTTGCTGATTTAATCAGTAATGCTCCTTCATCAAATCCCTTAAGTGGTCGACCGTACAAAGAAAATTAATGCATTCAAATTACAGCGTTGAATGTGTTGCCTATTTTAAGAATTATTTAGTAAATCGTTAAGTTGACCTTTTGGGTAAACGTTGATTTATGGTTGTGTGTCATTTAAAGATGATTTCTTAGTTGTTCCAATCATCCAATCAAAGATTATTCATAAATCGTTGGCATATATTGAAACTATTTCATGCGCTAAAAAAGCTGAAAAGCAAACATATTTAAATAGAAGTTTTTCGAAAGAAAATGGACCCTAAATACATATATACAGTGCACTGTCGTAGAACAATATGTTAAGGGGTAGGAGAGAGGCGCAACATTTGATATGACACTTCCTAACTTGTACGAGACAGGAAATACGTGTCCAGGTAGTTTATTCCGCTAACTGAAGACGACGTACGACTGAAGAGTGAATTCTATCAGTATCAATAGAGTTGGAGGATAACCCACCGTCACCGATGCGTGAGCTTTTGTACGTTCTCCTTCCAACATATACCTTGAAAGGCCGGCCCAAACATGACAATTGTATTCCCTTTTAGGTTGGAATGAAGCAAAAATCTAAAAACTTGAATGCTTCTTTTCCCACCCGCAAAATATGTTCAGTTCAGCGAACAGCAATCCGAAGTTTTCTGCCAAAAACATCAATAGTTTACGATTCCTCAATGCCTAATACCATCCACGAGTGGCCGGGCGTCTGTACCTGACCAAATAACACTGGGTCGTGGAAATAAACGGCATTTTTTTCATTATAAGCAAATGAAAAATGTTATAAGGTGGTTTAAGAAGTGGTTCCTTCTTCTTAAGTTCGGGAGCAAAGTAAATTCAGAACTTTAAAAATTCGTGATGTTCGAACTACAAGACAAGTTCAGACGAATATGAACAATCGCGTTGCTTCATCTTTCAGCAGTTAACGCACTCTTCATATGCCATTAGTTGGGTTCAGCTTCTAGTTGTCTTTCGATTTCCCTCAACAAAAAAAAAAAAAACACTCTAAATTCCTAATATAACAGTTTGCTAAAAGCCCCTAATAATCCGTCCAGCATCTTTTAATTCCATTATTAGTGGATTTATTTTCATTTGCAGTAAAACCGATGTCTTTTTTTTAACGAAAATTTTACTGTGGCATTATTTTATGTTGAGAGATAAAGATTCCTCTAACTTGACTAGTCAAAAGGTCAAATAAATCATATTGACCTCTTGTCGTAATAGTTTTGAATGTTGGTATGTTTTTTTCTTTAATTTTCGTTTACAATAGACGAAAACAATCTGAATCATTATTAATTTAAAGAACCTAAATCAATTCTCTTTTACGTTTTGCTTTTCTCTTGACCTTAAGTCTACGCGTGTCTGTAATCGGCACATCAAACTGCGTAACTTGCTTACATGTTGTCTTGCCAAAGCGTTACCGAAGTGCTAAAAGAGTTTCCACAAAAAAAAACAAGTAGAGCCAAATTGTTTGTTTTGTTTCGCCTGAATTCATTCTAGACACGTTTCTAATAAACTATAAAAAAATAGTGTGCAGGACGGCTAAGAAAAATGTCTGACATTTTCTAGCAGTTTATCTTTTATAACCAACATAAAGAAACAGCCACCACCACTTGCTTGTGGCCATAAAGTTGTTCTCATGTTTTCAAGGTTGGCGTTTTCACACCGGTTCGCTTGTCCTGGCTGTTTTGGTTTCCTACTTGTAAAATATATTATTTTAATTTTTTATGTTGGGAAAAAATTCATTAACATGAAACTCATTTACTTTACAAACTAAATTTATAGTTTTTACATCTTAAAAAACCGATCTGGTTCCCCTTTGCACCACTTGTAAGTGGTGGGCCAGAGAAATATTTACTGTAATGCATTTCATGTTGAAATTACATGTTTTTTAAAACAGTTTTGTTTTGAAAAAATTATTCAGAACAAAAAAAAATGAATTATAATATGAAATCATGTTAAATTAACATTTCATACCCAGTAAAGCAATTTCATAGCCAGTGCATTTGATTGACTAGTATTTCATATTAAACTAATATGATTTCAGGTTAAAATTGCAATGATTTTGTTGTAATGAGCTCATTATCTAGCTAAATATTTTTCAATTTTTATAGCTAAATGTGTTAAAAAAAACTTATTATTGTTCAATAATTAGATTTTTCCATATTCTGTGAGTGACTTTCAATGTAGATTCATTCGGCGTTGTTTGAGATTCATTACATTTGCAATGGGACAAAGCTATTTGCGAACACAGTGCATTATTAGGCCTCTCAGTCTGCAATATTAAGACTATCCGCAGATCTTAGTCTCAAGTTACGTTTTTGCCTGATCAGTGATTGAAAGCGATGTGTCACCGTGACAATCTGCTTAAAACGATAGATTTATTAAATTCGTCGTAAACTTTAAGGAACTGAAGTCACTACATTGAAATGTTGTGCTTTTAGTAGCCCTCTGCAATGTGGAATGTGCAGTCAATGAAGTCGTGCACTTGAAATAGAACGCATTCAGGGGAGATTTCTGCACTGCACTGCACTGGATACATTTGTGGGCCAGTCTTTTGACTCTATCCCATCAACCTTTAAATTGCAGTATTGGAAAAGTGTTTCACAACCTTCACAGTCTTTCTTTTCACAGCACCAAAAGTTCCCTAATCAAATTTATCTTCTAAAATTCCATAAATTATTTATGGCTTTCATAAATTCATTAAGAAATTCCATATTTCTGGCTAATCTTAGAGCTTCAAATAGAATATAATGCATTTATTCGTTTTCAGTCTGTAAAAGTTTTTACGACACATATAATTTGTCACACTTAATAATTTCCCCAAACAAAAGCGCCCTAAACTATGCTACTGTAAATCTTGTTTAACTTAAGCCTTAAGCTATTGAAAAATGTTAGCAACTTTGAAAGCACTTTAAATATTAATATTTCAACTCATAAATCATGCGTTAAACAAATTTTCCCTCGTTATTTTTATTATTTAACAATTTGTAATGAACTTTTATGTGTTCTGTTGCTTTTGTTGGTTGTCATTTCATCATTTCTTTACGTTTTTTTTTTTTTTTTCTTTCTTATAAAATTTTCATAAGAATGTTACGAGTATTTAGGGAGTTTGTAGTTCATATTTCCTGTTCTAAAGCGTCGAACCTTCATTTTCCGGCAACTTTGTTTTCTAATACTTTTTAATTTTTTAATTTCTTTTAAGTTTTCATTACAAAATAAACTTTTCTATTGAAGTTTTATAGACTGCGAACAAAAACGTATATTTTGGTAATAAAGTTTCACACGTTTTTGGGCTTCTTGTTTTGTGTTGTCTACCTCAAGGCGATATAACATTTTATTGGATTTAATTAAAAGTATAAGAACTTTTTAATGGCTATTAAATTTGGTTTAATAGAGAAATAAAAATTAAATACCGATTGGATGTAGGGTAAGAAGTAATGGAAAAATTTCAAAACCAACTATATAAATAAAAGAATTGGGGAGATGAAAGCGCTTGCGATTAGCCCTGGACGCACCAGCACATTTGCAAGTAATGAAAATCTGCAGAAAGTTGAAGAAAATGGTTATTAGAAAAGTTGTTGAGGCGGTTGGCAGGCATGAAGCAGGTGGCAGCGATTTTCGTAGCATAAACATCGCTCGAGAATTGTTGTATAACGTCAACAGCGATCCAGGTGACGAATCCTGGGCGTAGGGCTATTTATGATATCAAAACCAACGGCGTTTTGCGACTACTCAGCAGATAATATATAGATACCAAAAAGTCCTTGAACAATTGGAAAGAACACTAGCGTCCAGTGTACTATATCTAAGAAGGACTACTCTGAATGGAACAAACAAGAAATTGATGAATAAATAAATGTTGTATTTTCCGGAAAATCTAAAATTTACGCTTCAGATGCTCAAACATGCATTTAATATAAAAACATAATTCTTTCAATTATCTTAATCTGTTGTTTTCGTTACAAGTGCTGTCGTTCGCTGCTTTTCTAATGAACAGAGCATGAGCTGGAAATTTTCGAATATGGAATATAAATTCTTAATTGTCTTTTATATATCAGTGATTTTTTATTTTCTTTCTTTTGCTTTGGTTTTTGCAGCGACGTTACTGTTATTGTTCGCATCATGAATGAATTTATTCCGTCCCCATTAACCAAACGAGTATAATATAATAGAGCGTGTAGAATTCTTAAAAATAAGTTATGAAATAATCATAAATTAACTTTCTACACAGGTCCTGCAATAATTAATTTTATGTCTGTCATAGGCTTCTTTTTCTTTACTCCAACATTTTACCAGCATCGATATGGCCGGCCAGGCAGTTTCCAGTTATCCTCAACTAATAGAAAGTCCAGAGTTAGCCTGTACGTTAAACTACGAATTATGGTCTGCTATAAACTCATTACAAACAAACAATAAATTAACAAATTTATGTAACTTTGAGTATTTGGCAAAATTTCTCTTGTCCATGTTTTTGTTTTTATCCACGAAATCTGTTTTTTTGGGGGGTGGGGATTATATACAAAAATTTATATGTGTTATAAAGGTATTAAATTAAAATAATTCTACTCAAACAATAATATTCCTAAATGGGCTGTGTTTAAGTTTTTGTGCCAGAAAAGCCCAAAAGAATACTTTGTTTTGTGTTCTTTCTTTGCATCCCAAAAGTATACTTTGGTTATTGTTGTGCTTGTTTGTTATTTTTTTTTGTTTGGTATTTCGGTAAAGAAGTTTTATTGTTATTTTTTATTTACATGGTTTTTTTTTATTAGATACTATAATTAATATCTGCCAAATCAAACCTAAGACTGTGAAACGTGCCATAATGGACACCACGCAAGTGGGACATTCGCCATAATCGGCTGAGTTGTGCATATAGAAAATTAAAATCAACGGGGACGCCTCTACAACAACATCATGGCGCTGGGTGTTCGGTTATAGTAGGTTTTACTCTGTATATCGTTGCTTCAATTGCCGAACGCCAACAAAACTTTTAAAAATTGCTTTAAAACACCTGTTAATCTGTTAATTATTGTCACACAAAACGTAACTCGATTTTAACTTGTTGGCTTCTAAATTAACAACATTTTTCTTCTTAACTGGCAAAAGTATTCACGTTTTGCTCACTCTAAAATTTAAAAATCCAATTACTTTACAAAACTAATACAATTTCCTTTACACTTAATTAATTTAATTCACAACTAAACATGAAATATTTAAATAAAAAACATATAAAAATGATTCTATTATATCCACTTGATCAAATAGAAAATTTTATTTGTGTTATAGAAAAAAAAAGGAAAAAGAATAGTCCAACAACAAGAGTAAAATAAAAGCTGAGTAGAAAATATTTACTTCGCCAGCAGAGGAGTTTCTTGATTCACCTTCAATTGTTATTTAAAACTTTATTGTTGTTGTTGGCATTGGGTTCATGAACATTTTTATGTGTGTACTATTAATGGCAATTTTTGTTGTTGTCCTTGTTCAAGTACAACAATAAGAGAAAAGGAAACCTTGTGGCTCAAGAACAACTACATAAAATTCATTCATTCCGTTCACAGTCATTCAAATTCTTTCGACTACATATTTTATTTATATCGTCTTTTAGTCATATTCTCTTTTACTGCTACGGACTTATAGTGTTGCCCTAAATCTTCCTTATTCTTTGTCCACAAATTAGGGTGAATACATCCAATGTACGTTTCTGTAACGAGCAAATATTTATGCCGGTTAAAACCTGTATAATATTTTTTATTGTACAACTGCAGACCACAAACTCTAAACTATTGGTGTTCAAACGAGTTTGTACAGTAACATTTAAAAGTAACCGCCTTTTATCTATCTTTTATTGTTTTTCCCAAATACTAGTTTTTTGTGCTGGAAAACGATCGCGATAATGTGAAGTTTTTTTTGTTTCGTTCTGTAACAAAATACCGTGTTTAAGACTCTTCCTGGGTTTCGACGACAGCAGGAACACCCTGACATCCTGCGTTCAGGAAATTATATAAATATTCCTTTGATATATAAATCACACATGTATATCACTGATTTATGCTGGAATTTCTTGTAATAAACACGTACGTATGTGAGTTGAGAATCTGCAAATAAAGTTGCCTTGACCGTTCCCTAAGGTTTCCCAGGATTCACATGTTAACCAGGATGCACTAATCGAATGCACACCAAGCTGCTGGATTCGAAGATATAAGGCTGCAATTTCGTGACATTTTTTATGTAGCCATGGAACTAATTTTAATTAAAAAAAGCTTCCCCTAATTGTTTCGCCTGGAATTAATAATATTAAAGTGTAAAACGGATAAACGTCTCATAATTTCTTATAAATTTGCTTGCCTCATTTTTGTACTTAAAGCCTTTTTATCCTATTCTCAGCCCAAATTTATTAACTATTCTAATACGCACATCAGTCATTTTAAGACGCTTTATATTTTGAGCGAATTTAAATGGATTAAACAAAGTCATAATATATAACGGAAATCGTGCGTTTTTTAATAATGTAGAAAATATTGTAACTTTTATAAGTGATTTTACCTGTTCATTATAATCCAAACTTATCTAATCTGATCTCTGTAGCAATAAAAAAATTGTTCTTGTTTTAAATAAGAAATGTGGGCTTTTAACTTTTATGTCACTTTAAAAATAACCGCAAAGTTAAAGAAGAAACCAAAATACTTTCGGGTATTAAACTGAACAGAAAGAAAACCGATCTGACAACACTGGTCGTCTACAAATTCAATTATTATTATGTTAATTCATAGTTGGGCACAACTTTATACTTGAGGCTGCAAAGAAAATCATTCGTTAAGCAGGGGATCGATCGTTGCTTAAATCGAACATTAATTTCGATAGAACAATTTCCTGATTCTCAAGTACTTTTGAACATCATATTCATCGATGGTCACTCTGCCACAGTAGGCTGAACCCAAGCCCTCCACTCAGACACATGTAGTCTCAACATAACGGGCATTATCAAGATTCAAAGTACGAAAGTCCCTGTGGGCAGAACAAAAGTTTTAATTCTTTTCATAGTTCGTTGGAAAATGCCTCAATATCTTACCGATTCACCCCAAAATTATTGTATTCGATACATTCTTGTATTCGCAGATAGACAGACGCTCGTTCGCATGCAAATTTGTGTATTACAGTTGTACATTCACAAAATATTATGCACACATTGACTATTTGTGTGCATAAATGTCGTATGTACTTCCTTGTATTTTTTATTGTTCTGTGTCAATGATAATGCTGACGAATGACAGAAATTTATTCTGTACAGTGTCGGGCAAAACGGGCATTTCAAGCGGTATATCTGAAGCACATTTATGGGGTTGGCCAAGAATTGTTAGTTTGCAGAACTCCTACAACCAGAGACACGTTTCTAGTCCACAATTGCTGTTCCGTCCGTAATTTTTTATTCTCTGCGCTCTAAACGAAACTTCACTGTATTGGCCAATAAATTATGTTGCTACTTATTGTTGAATACATCCGTTTAGCCAGCATTGCAGTTAAGTATGTAGATGTGTTCGTAGCTGAAGACCAATTGGGAAAAGTTTTATGAGCAGAAATGTGTGCGGCATGTTAACGTATTTTATTTGTTCGAATATCTTCAACATTAATAATAATCAAAGTCATGAAATCCTGCAGTTTTTACAGTCAACTCATACTCATACTCATACTTTGACTGCTTTTCCTTTTTCCTTTCTTTCTTCTGTCTTGATAGAAAGAGCTATGAAATTGTATATTGCTGTTGTTGTTGTTGTTATTTTGTTATTAAAATTTCTGTCCATAAAACTTTATTCGTTATTATCTGTAGAAAAGTTTGAATGCGGCTGTAATTTTGTATTCCGTTTTAAGGAAATCAAGCCTGATTAAATAGGCAGGCAACTGGTAAGTGCAAACTTTCAAAATATATTTCAACAAGTTCAAGAATATGAAATTTTCTATATTGAAAAATAAAATTGTTAAGAAAAAAAAATGTTAATACAACCAGCCAAATATTGTGAAGTTAGTGGTTGTAGTATCCTTAACATTATTATGGCAGGAAGAAAGATCCAAATATTGGCATTCACTTACCGTTTTTTCTTGGAGCCTGCAAGTGAATGAGCTGAGTTACCTTAACCATTACAAGCCTTCCTAGCGCAACCTTAATATTAGCGTATTGTGCTTAAATTCTATTAGTTTATGAAAGTTTGGCTTAGCGCAAAGTTAATTAAGGTGGTAACAGTGCAAAGCGCACGTTTTATTTATTCATTGAAAAAATTATATAAAAAATACACGAAAAAATTAACCTTTGACCTAATTTTCTTACATTTTTATTATCCTCATTTTGTTGAAGTCGATTTAAGCTCATCCGCCGGCTAAGATTTTTAAACAGTTTTGTCGCTTGCCACTCAGCTGAATATGCTGCGTAAACTGCGCTGGGAACTCTAGAGGGTGGGCGCATGCAAAGCACAAACATATGGCCTTTAGATTCATGCACCATCATGTGTTTCCTCTTATGTATTTTTGTGCGTTGTCGAAAAAGGATTGTTAGTAACAGCGAATATTTGCATTTTTCTTTCTTATTTTTCTCTTTTATAGGGGCGCTTGTAGCCGCTTATTTTAAGAAATTGTAATAGAGATAAAGAGCCGAAAATTTCACACACTTCTTAGTGCGATCTCTGACCCGGTTCTACAATAAATCACCTCTTTTTATTTTTTGGCTGGTTTTGCTTATTACTTTACCGCTGCAGCGCAGCTCTCTCTTTCTTTGTCTCTTTCGGGTATCGGTGCAACTACAACAGAACTAAAAGTTTTCAGTCCGCTAACTAAATCCGTAGAAAAGATTTTCTTTTTGAATTGTGGTTTTTTAGTCAGTTTTCTTTGGGCACTTACAATCTCTCTGTCGCTCTCTCTCTCTCTTTTCAGCTTATTGGCATGCATGTGCATGCTCTTGCTTAAGACTTACGTTTTATAAAATGTCATGAAGATTAATGAAACATTTTTACAATATACATATTTTAAATCATCGTCAAAGCTTATGTTGCGTAGACTCACATCACTTTTGGGCTTTTAGAGCACAAATACATATATTTATAAAAAAAAGAACTTTGTTGTTGAGTCCAAAATATTCTTCCCTTTACAATCTTAAGACATTTATTTCTTTTTAAATTCTTTATAAATTTGTTTCCACATTTATACATACATACATACATACATACTTATAGTACAGAAAATATAAATTTCTTTATGTCAAAGAGTCCTTGACAATTTAAAATGTTTATATTATCTATTGACAAACAAAAATGGTTTTTGACATTTTTCTAAATAGAAATAAGAAACTACACGTTCTTTATGTTCATTATGTAGACTTATCTTGAGTTTATTTCTATATATGTATGTATTTTTTGCGAAAAGCGAACATTCACAGGGCTCTTTTATTTTCCATCGGCAGCCCAATATTTGTTAAGAACAACATCTTAAATACAGAAATGTCAAACACAGTCCTAAAAAAACACAGCATAAAAGAAATGGAATACATATAGGAGTACATACATATATATGTACGTGTAAAAAAAAAATAATAATAAAAACTGAAAATAAAACAACAAACAAATTTTTATTAGTTGAAGAAAACGTGACACAAACAGTTCAATTTTTCATTCCAAAACATGACACGACATGCATTCAAGTACTCCATAATACAATTGGAAAGCCCGTTTTTCTGTTATTGTTGTTCTTCTTAAATTTCTATTTTATGGCAAATTTGTTTAACTTAAATCTAAGAAAAAATCATAACTTTAACGAATGAAAATAAAGTTTAAATTTATAGGGATAAAACATGTTGTTATGAGGACCTTTGCCGATGCTGGAGAAAAATTTAAATTTTCATTGCAAAAATTTTATTGAAAAGTTAAAGCGGGAAAAAATATTTGTCTTATAAAATCTTTTAGTCCATTAAAATAAATCATTCCGTATCTGGTTAATTGATGAATGAATTTGGGGTCGTGTGCGATTGTAAAGATTTTATTTCTGTAGCAACCATTTTTTTTTTCTAAAGATAAATCATAATTTTTCTATAGAAAAATTATCGATTGCATAACAAATTTTATATATAAAAAGTAGATTTTTCTCACTATATCCAATTCGACCACAAAAGATTTGCCAGAATCAGCAACGAACGGTCTTAAGACTTTTTCATAATGAATTATTTACTAAAGGAAAATTGTTGACTGCAAACTTGTTTCTATAGAAATAGTCTGGATATCGTAATTTTTCTATAAAAAATTTTTTTCATTAAGAAATATACCCTCAGAAAAAATGATTGCTCGCCTGTTTACCTAAATGGTACAATTATACCAAGTTGCATAACTGTAAAATATTTAGGGCTTCATCTCGATCGAAGACTAACTTGGAAGGAGCATGTCAAAAAGAAACGTGAGCAACTTAATTTAAAAACAAGAAAAATGTTTTGGTTATTGGGCCCAAGATCAAGCTTAAGCTTAGAAAACAAGATTCTGCTTTACAAAACAATACTTAAACCGATATGGACATATGGCATCCAGCTGTGGGGAACTACAAGTAATTCTAACGTTGAGATACTACAAAGGTACCAGTCAAAAACCCTACGACTTTTAACAAATGCGCCTTGGTTTATGACCAACAAAAATATACACAGAGATCTTCGAATTTTATTGGTCAAAGACGAAATAAATAACTTCAGCGAGAGATACCTAAATAGACTAAGCAATCATTCCAACGTGTTAGCAATCAGTCTTTTAGATGATAGCAATGAAATCCAAAGACTTAAAAGACTTCATGTACTTGACCTTCCCTTCCGAAAATAGAAAAAGTTAAAACTCGTTACTCTGTATTTTAATTAAAAAGTAAATTCTTCTTGTATTTATTTTGTTTTTGGGTTTTAGGAAACTCAATATATGTTATGTTGTTATTTAAGAGTCATGAAATTTGCTTATTATTTTAATTGTAAAATAGATCGTAAATAAAACAATATTAAAAAAAAAAAAAAAAAAAAAAAAAAATTAAGAAATATTTTCCCCTGGGAAAATTATGGGCAGCAGAATTTTTGTCAGGAAAAATTCTTGATAGCAAAATTTTTCTATAGAAAATTTTTCGATAATAAAGATTTTCCTGCGAAAAATTACCGATAGCAAAGTTTTTCTATAGACAGATTGTAAATAGTAAAATGTTTCTATACAAAAAATACAAGTAGCAAAATGTTTCTTAGAAAGATTGCGGATAATAAAACTTTTGTTTTTTTAGTCAAATTATTAAATTTATAAAATTATTTCGTCAATATTTTTATCGGCATAACATTTTCTTATAGAAAAATATAGGCTACATAAAATTTTGTTGAAGGAAAATTGAAACGGAGCAATTATTTTGTAGAAGAAGTGTCGATAAAAAAATATTTTTTTCAACAATTAGAGATCATTTTTTTTATGGAAAAATTATCGATTATAAAATTAGTAGATTACAAAATTTTTAAATAAAAATATATTCTGTAAAAAAATTATGAGTTATAACATTTTTCTTTACAAGAATTGCTGACAGTACAGTTTTTTTTAGAGAAAAGTTGATGGTACTAAAATTTGTTTTGAGTAAATAAAACTTTTCTATTATTATTAGTCCGAAAAAACTGTCTAAAATTATTTTATGGAAAATTCATCGGCAACCAAACTTTTTTATAAAAAAAATGTCCGTAGTAATTTTTTTAATAGCATTTTCCGGTAAAAACATTTTTTCCTTATAGAAAAATTATCGATAATTTAATTTACGAAAAATTCAGCTGCCAATTTTTTTTTTTTTTTTTTTTATTTGTAGAAAAATCTTTGTTTGCAAATTTTTTTTTTTGGAGAAAACTGTTTTTATAGAAAAATTTTAGATATTAAAAATTGTTAATAGAAAAGTTGTAGGTAATAAAATATTTCTCCAGGAAGAGTGTTTATAATAAAATTATGCTATAAAAATATCATCGATAGCAAAATTGTGAGTAGTAAAACAATAAGAGTTCAAAATAATTGTTGTCCTGGAATTTGTATCTCGAGGCTCCAGTGAAAATGTAGCTAAAATGTCGCTTAATATTTTTCCTAAACGCCAAAATTCTCTTATTTCTGTTATAATAAACCATCACATCAAATGTAGCTTTTTTAAACACTTAAATTGGTTCACATTTCTAAAACAAGGCCAACATGTTACTATTTATTATGCAACAGAAGTGGTTATTTTTAGCAAAAAAAAAAAAGGGGAAAAAATCGAAGAAAAACAACGTGGCAAAAACAATAAAAAAACCATCAGCATTAGTGCTGCTTAAAAGCATATTTTGGGGTTTTAATTGAAAAATGAAATATTAACCATTTTGTATAACACAAAATTTGTCTAAACATTTTAAAGATTTATTTTTAGTTTTTAATGGCATACTTTTGGGGGCCATCTAAACGTATTTTCATCTGTGTACCTGGGCAGAAACTCAAACCAAAAATAACTCTGTCCATGTGTAAGGATTTAGCTATAACTTTAAGGCCTTAATAAATTAAATTTTTTAACTTAAAACATACACACACACACACACACACACACGTGCATATATATTTATATATACTTTTGTGGCTGGTAAAACCGCATTATAGTTTGGGTTTCCTGCTGCCTTCTTTGTAAATTTTTCATCATCATTCTCATTGGAACTTTTTGAAACGAAATACAAACAAATGTGTGCGGTTCTTTCTTTTTTTTTTATTTGGCATTTTATCAAGAAGTAAAATTAGACAGCACAAAAATAAAATGCCTAAAATAGCACCAACAAAAAATTGCTGAAATTACGTTTTTTTCTAGTTTTATTCTATTATTTTTTTGCGGCTAAAATCCCCAAGAAGAAGAAGAGGCATGAGATGGAAAAAATTTCCATAATTTTTACGCCATTATTTGCACACATTTAGACAAGTTTTTATTGAAATGAATTTTTTGGTGGGGTCTAAGCAAGGAATGGGCTCAACTTAATCAGAATATTTGAGTCTGAGACATAAAACAAACAAAAAAAAACAAGCAGAATACATCTAAATTATTTATGTATTAAACGAATATTTGTTCTTTCTTTTAATTTTAATAAAACAAAGTGTAAGAACTACATCTGCCATTCATGTGGCTTGTAGGATACATGGCAAGTTCTACGATAATCTTGCTGAAAAGCTCGGCTCAGCTAAGCTCTGGTTCCATTATATCCCTGAACAGCTCAGAGCCATGTATGGTGAGGAAATGGTAGACGCCAGAACATCAGTCCTAAAACCAACTCATCTTAACAAGGGAACAATGTTGGTCCCTAGTTGTTTATTGCCGCACAAAAACATTTGTATGGCCAAATGCGAAGCGTTGCAACCTGCATCATCAGGCGCTACCACCCCGCTTCTTCTGGTAAACGATTCAGTCAAGAACAACACCTCAGCCTAATTATTACCTGCCCCCGGATTGTGCTTTCACCAAAATAGTCTAGGTGCTCCGCAGACCCCTCTGCTGTTAGTTAACTTCTGGCAGAGACTACAAGAGGTCCTGTACGATAATCATCTGTCTCCTGTTTGAATGACCGAGCCAATCGCGGAGCCCCAGCAATCAAGTTGTCGCGTATAACTCGATAGGATGTAAAAATATATGACAACAAAGTTTGAGAGAGCTGACCGTGAAATTGGTTATACATTTGAAAACCCTGGCAATGGATCCAAAATAACATAAAGCTTCGTAATTCGTAATATTACCTTGTGCCAGCTAAACTAGAGCCATGGCTGGAATTATGTCGCCTTGGTAGAAAACCTTAGCGACTTTGGCGCATTCGCTAACGATTTGCTATCGGTAGAACCCTTAATCTCGGTGGTGAGTTGACATGATCAGCTGCATGTAAGAAGATGGTTGTGCCCTCAAATCGCTGTTGCGAAATGTCCACTCTGACATGAGATATGCTGTTTAATATATTTTATAGATCCATTCTGTCTCATTCACTCAAGTCCAGAACAAGTCCAGATGAAGTTGCAACTGGTCGTGCCTTGAAATCGCTCGTGCGCAATGTCCCATATAACATGAGATATGTTTTGTGGATATTACGCGTCTACTGTCTAATATAGAATATATTCATTCCAAATCATCCATTGAAGTCCAGAAGCAATTGTAATCCATCTGAATTGTGCTTATCGTCAACGAATATAGAAGCTGCCAATTTAAAATTTCCATCGAAACGATGATCTTTTGTGGGAGGGGCAGGGAAAGTGCATTGGATCGTTCCAAACACCTTTACAGTTGTGTTTGTTAACAATAATTACGAATATATTTCCACAAGCGTGACTATTTCTTATATCTTATAATTTTTTTTTCTAATTCTGGATCAGTGCAGTGAAACAGACTCTTATTGATTACAGAAAGTTTACAGCAAGTTTCGAAAATGATTACACAGCTCTGCCGTTTTTACTTCAGTGTATTTATGTGTGTTTGTGTGTGTGTGTGTTGTACTGTCATATTCACTGGAAAAAAAGAAAACTAAACTTAATTTCAGCTGAAAAACGTATAAAAATTGACAAACACAAATTGCGTTCATTTACTTTCTTTTGCATTTCTATAACATCAAAACCCCAGACATGCCAAAGACACGAACAACACCAACAACAACAACAGCAGCAACATCAACCGTTAAGAAATAAAAAGGTAGAAAAGAAAAAAGTTAAACGTTGCCATAACTACAAGAAACCGGCATAAAGAGAAACAAAACAGAATAGAATAGAAAAGCAAAAGAAGAATCATAATGCAGTTCAGGAAATGTGGTATTTTGTTCAAAGTTGCACACACCATTATCCTTGCCACTTATCACAACTACAACTTGCTACACTGTAAATGTTGAAAGATGTTTTTTGAAAGTGAGTTTTGACTGGGGTTGTTAACACCCTTTAATTCTAGTAATAGTGCACCAGCAGTTGCTAAGAGGACGCGTATCTAAGGAATATCGTTTATTTTAATAAGGATATGAGAAGTTTAAAGAGAATTTATAATGGCAAATTCCCCTTTAATTGCAGCACAATTTGTTAAGATGTTGCTGGATCTACTTACAGGGTTGTCAGTTTCTTAACATCAAGTACAGGGATGGCACTGCGCCCATTTCAGCCCACCTCAACCATCACGCTCAAACGCCGCAGAAGATTCTTTGTCTTCGAGATAACTGTGGACTGGCAAATAAATTAGACTAAAAGAACTATTAAATTATTAAATCTATATATAGTGAGCGGCAGTATTAAATATATATTGCGGAGTATCGATCCTTTTGTGTTTTCCTTGATTTTATGTTTGTTTAAAGAAAAATTAATTGCACAGCCAAAAGAATACTTTTTGCTTCATCAAACGTACGAATAGTTTAATTATGCCACATGCGAAATGTAAGAGGATTATAAAGTCATTCTTAAATCAGTTTCGTTTTTCTGGGACTCGTTTTACAAATACTATATCTTTTATCGCAGACTTTTAAAAACATATGTACATATATCGATTGGTGGCTGCCATCATCTGTTTCCCCCATCTCTGCTATAGATCAATGTTGTTGATGGTTTTTAAAAAGAAATTACTTGCTTCGGTTACTTCCCACCCTCGTCCAATATTCGTAATTTGCTCAGACGTTTTGCTTGTAAGGGATTTAATTAGGTCTCTCAGTGTGGTTTTCTGGTATGTGGGCACGCGGCGGATTAGGCTGCTTGATATGTAGCATCACATGCGTATTCAATGCCCTGTTCATGGGACTGAGTACAAACTTGTATGTCTCTTAAATGTATGGAGATTTTTAAATGCTGCAAAATACTCATAAACTCTTTCACATATTCCACTTCCTCATTATTCTTATTATATACCACCGAACAGGGAATACAAGTCTCATATAGTGATCGCCTAAAACATTCGTCCGAGACTTCTCGGGAATAGTGGGATAACCCAGCTTATAGTTGATTCACTGGGGCATCATCATAGAGTTGGCACTGTTCCATTGTATCTTTACCATAATACACTTTGTTGTAATGCAATTACGGAGTTTCGTTGCTCCTGAAACCCGGCCATTTCTCGTGTTCTCAATGGTTTTCATCAAGACTTCAAAAGAAAAAGAAAAATTCTTCTTTACTGCTGAACCCCATCCATTTCTCATGTTCTAAACGGTTTTCATTAAGACTTCAAGAGAAAAAGAAAACATTGAGTTCGTGTACGATGTGAACAAACCGTGTGCTTGTGACTACAAGTCATTTCCGAAGTATTGGTCTGCGTTGGAGGAGGAATGCCATATTTACTAGTGTTGTAAATATACCACAAAGCTTGGCTTTAAGTTTATTGCAAACTTAAAGTCTGTCTCAGTTTGAACAGCGCAGAAAACTGGTTAGTAAAAGCAAATTCTAGATGATTTAACATCGCGAAAGGTCGTTGTCTCCGACAATCGTAAAAGGGAGGAACGGTCCTTTTAATGCTGGTGAACGTTAAGGTTCGTACTTTACGTGGGACAGGTCATTACAAAAGTCTAGGATTTTGCAAATTTACTCCGTAACTCAATTACGGCCCATTTAAAGTTGTGCATTTAAACACAATTCGAGCATTTTTTGCTTTCACATTCAGTTTTTAGTAATGCCTCGTTTTCACACTCCATCATGGTTTTTGTATTTAAGGAAATGTTGCCCACTGGCGCCAGAACTGCTGGAATTCTTACCGCAATATGAGTGTATTATTCTATACTTAACGCCCGTAGTTTTATAATGTTTATTTACTTCTAGCAAAAGAAGAAGAAGAAGAAGACAAAAAACAAAATCTGAAAATGCACAAAGATCCACTAACAAGAACAACAGCAAATGAATGCTTTAACAACTTTTCCTTAACAAAAACAGGTAGAACCAAAAAAAAAAAATAGAAAAAAAAAACAAGCAAGAAAATGGTAAAACTGGAAGGTGTGAATAACCGTAAGCTTTTTAGCTGTTTGTATCTTCACTGTATTTTGTGTTTTTCCACAAGAAAAAAAGAGAACAAGAAAAAAAGTTTATACATATAATTTTTTCCCATTTTTGTTGTAGTTATTGCCATGAGTTTCGTTGCGTTTAATATATTTTTTTTCCTTTATTTTGTAATTTTTTGTTCGCCAAAGAGAGTTCTCAAACAAAAGACATTTGACTAGGGCGGTAAAATTGCTGTTAGTCAGCCGTGGCTGGTATTTTTGCTACAGCTTTTCGTGGCTTTTGCTTCTAATTTTTTTTCCTACATTTTGTTTTTGTTGTTTTTTTGTTATTAATTTTGTTGGCAGGTTGTTTTTTTTTTTTTTTTTTTTTTGTTGAAATGTTAATAAACTTTTCGTGCTTCAAGTTTTTTTCTCTAATTTTTGACGGTTGTATAAATCCTTTTGGTCTAGTTAAACTCAAAAAGACTTTTAAGGGGTTTAGCACAATAATCACAGCCGATCAAGTGAATTCACTGTTCGCAAAAACCTGGGATTTATAGAAAACTTCATTTTGGTGATTTTCTCAACGGGCCGTTTAATTTTTATGACAATTTTACGGCTGTTTAGAGGTCAAAGTGTTTGTACTGAATTCAAAGCTAAAATGTCTTGGCCTGACCATATTTCTTAATATCCTGTTATATAATAAAATAAGTCCTTTGAAATAAAAAGTATTCTGCAAACTTTATAACGTTTCTGTTACAAAATTTACTACTTCTACTTTAATATTAAATACTTTAAAAGCAACTTTTAGTTTTCTTTCTTTATATTCATTCCTCTTGTTTCATTCAATTCATGCGCTCATTTTTTTTTATTTCACCATTAAATTTTTCCGCCTTTAATTTTTTGCTAATAAAATTGCAAAAGAAAAGAAATATATTTTGAACAAAAGCAACGGTTACACCAAATTTTAAGAGCTTCAAATCGAAAAGGGTTCAAATTTCGAATGAAAAATACCCGCTAAACTGAGAGAAAAAATGGCTGTAAAAGAAAGTGTCGTTGTCATTTTCATTTTGTTACAAACGTGAAGACGACGGGTGTTTTTCCGCAACATTTTAATGTTCTTAAAATTAGTTTAATTTTGCTTGTAAGCAGCCATTTTAATAATTAAAGCGTAATAAGCAGAGCATATATTAAGGAGCATTAACATGAAAAGATGCGGAAGGAAACACAAACCGCCTTTTCTATCTGCTTTTAATAAAATCTTCAAATTTACTGACAGAATTTAAAATAAAGAGGGTTCAGCAAAAATGGTTTTCAAATAAAGTTGTAGTTAAAACGAAGAACATAAGATTGTGCTTATTAAGACAAAAAAGTATAAATAGTTTTATGGAGTCAATGGAACATTTGATTACCCGCTGCGTGACTCGACTAATTCCACCCTAGTGCGGTTCCTTGACATATTAAACCTTGAAGGGCAGGGTTAGAGAAGGCACACTAAAAGGGGTCAGTGCAAAAGGCCATTCTGGGTCAAACCTCCACTATTATTCATTCATTCGCATTAATAAAGAAGTCATCCTGCGTAAGTAGAAATAAACCAGATCAAATTTACTTCTGAACGATAATTCGTTGAGTGCAAATGAAAGCTATTGCAGCATCTTTCCTGTCTTTTATTCCCTCAAAATAATAAGATTTCTGATGACTCTCCATTCCGGCGCTTCCAATCTCTTACCTCCCAAATAGTTCTTCAAATTCGTAAATAGGGAATCGTAGAAAGTTTGCCGATTGAACAGACCCTACACTTTTGCCAAAGTGACTACACACATGTGCAGCCCTGCAACAACACTTTGCGGTGTAGATGAAATCGTGTTTATTTTTAAATCAATATCAAATCTTTTAAAAAGCTGGTAACTACTATTTGTAATCGTTTTACTTCTACCAGCCAAGCGATTATCGTTTAAAAAAAATTTCTAAAAATCATATGAATTTATAAGATGTCTTAATATCAAAATATTATAATCTATGACTTGTATTCAGTTGCTGCCAATTGTGGCCTAACAACACAGCTGGCCAAAAGGTAATGGCGTGAACAATTGTAAGATTGATCTAGAATTTAAGACCTTTTCTTTTAATATTTCCTAATAATTATTCTTAATTTGCCACAAGCATGAGGTCCGTTTTGGTTGTTTTATATATAAAAAAAGCTACCAAATGAAATATTTTGTTTTCAGCAAAAAGTTTTATAAATTTTTTTTTAATTTCTTTGAAATTGTTTCTCAAAAAATTGTGTAATATTGATTTTTATAAAAAAAAACCAAATCCAACGCGGGCTGGCATACAATTTAGAACAATGAATTGTAGTCATAGATCTGCTGCTCTTTTTTTTGGCACGCTGCTGTGTGTGTGTAAATAGGTACACGGTACTCACAAGTATTAAATTAAAATAATCAAACGACAAATAATAAATTGATTTTATTTTACAAATTCCCATTAATATTAAAAGTTGTATTATAAAAAAAATGCAAAAATTAAAGAGTTACGAATGTTCAACCTTAATTGTCGTTAATAGTAAAAAAAAAAACAATAGTTATTGACAAATAAAAATAATAAATGATGATTTCCTATTGAGTTTATTTCATTTAATATTTTTCTTTATTTAAATACATTTTTAATAGATTTTGTCTAGTGCAAAAAATCTCTCTTTCACTCACTCACTCTCTTTGGCTGGTTTTTCGGTATTTTTAATATCCTGTCAATCTCGTTATATTTGAAAATATCATAAATGACATACATACATATAGTATATGTATACAAATGTGTATTTATTTACATATATATGTATGTATGTATGAAGGATAATAAAAACAAAATACTAAACAAAATCCATTGCCATAAATGTTCATAGACATTGAATTTTATCGACAAAGGAAAATGTTGCCTGTAATATTGTAAATGTGCAAGAAATTGAATGAATATCATCTGACTTGTTATAGGCACAATTTTCAATACAATTACCGACACATATTTAAACAGAAAGAACACAAGCGCGCACATCTACATTTATATTTACAACAACACTAAGTTCAGCATAATTGTCATACAGAAGTGACAGACATGACATGCCGTTTACATTTCAACATGCGAGTACAATGAGTTGACATGTTTGTGTGTGGGTGGCATTTTGTGTTTTTATGTCAATATGTTTATTTAATTTTTTTTTTATTTTTAAACAAGTTAAACCATATAAAAACACTTAAGACTGGCATCAACATACACAGAGAATAAATATTTTTATAATTTATACGTTGTTTTTTTTTTTTTTTTTTTTTTTTTGTGATTAGCACAAGTTTGTGTAACTTTTATGTGTGTCCTTAAATGTACATGTGTATTGATTTTGTTTGTTTGTTTGTTTGTTTTTATTGTGTAAAAAAAAAAGCAAAAAAAAGAGAAAAACTTTATGAAAGACTTGTTTGTTTTTGTTTTAATTTATTTGTTCATGTGTCATTCAATTTATGAATAATCCTTAATGTATGGCTGTATGTTTTCTTGAAAAGCTAATCGAAAATGTAAACGCCTGATTTGTTGCAGGGCACTCGTAGCTGCATGTTGTTGTAAAAATGTGGCATCACATGTTTTACTTGAAGGTCTTATAATTAATTAAAAGACTTGCGAATTTATGAAGGTGGGCTTGTTTTCTTTTGCAGCATCTTTCAAAAGGAATATTCAATTTGAAGTGGTTTTGCGTAGGCAACGACTTTAATCACAAACAGAAATGGAGCGCCTCAACGGAAAAGTGGGCATTACCGAGCTGGCAGTTTTGGTGCCTGCCAAAGACTCTGGCTGTTACCGCAGACCAGCCAAAAAGTTGGCTGCCGCTTCTTCCTCCGCTGGCAGGAAAAAAATGTCTTTCTTCTCGCGTATTATTTGAGATTTTTCAACAGAAAACTATCAACTAAAACTTAATAAAATGGTTCTGAGACTTTGTAACTTTTATGCTTTTTTTTTGTCCCTTTTCTTTCTGTCTCTCCTACAAAATTTTGAAATCCAAACAAACTTCTAAAACCAATTATTGTAGCTGTATTATGTTTAGCATTTATTAATCTGTTGCAGCCTTTCCAGAAAAAAAAGATAAATCTTGTTTAATAAAATTCTTTGTTTTTTTATTTATTTTGTTTTCTTAAATTCCGTAATCCTTTAATGTTTTGAGAACAATCGCCTGCAATAAACTAAAATATTTGTATTGTTGTGATATTGTTTTAGTTTTAGTTTCTATTCATGAGCAAACTTTTTGCTGCCATTGTTGGAGGCGTTCAATATTTCAATAGCATGGCCTACTTTAAGGATGAATGCCAAAAACAAAACATTTAATTTGCTTAAGATTTTTTAATTGGATTGAATATTTATGTTTGTGTTTAAAAAAAAAAGTAAAATGTAAACAATCATTGAGAAATAAAATAGTATTTGTTTATAAAGGAGATGAGTTTTTTTTTTTTGTATGACATCTAATAGACGAGTAGCGCTTGCTGGCAACAACTCAAAGAAGCAAATTTATTGATATAAAGAACATATCCTTGTTTTCTTAATAAATTAGTCAAAGCTGCAACACAATGTTACTCTTGCCTTGTGCTTGTTCTATATGTGCTAGATGAAAATCTGCTTCCAGGGAACACAAGTAGCAGTTTCTATTCTTAACCAAATTTTTTTTGGTTTTTTGTATAAACGAACAACTTCAGGGATCGTCTTAAGTTGCGTGTTCCGTAAAACACGTACAACCAAATCCTACTGTCCGATTAATATCAATCAATTGCTGCCTGGCTTTAAAGTAGCCGAAGTTCCAGCTCTTGCCCTCTTTATTTCTTTGCTTTATTCATATATTTACCTAGAGATCTGCCCATTATCCACAATCCGCTGAAATCGTTTGATGTTAACGAAAGCAGTTCGACTTTTTGGTGATGGCCCAAATTGCATTACTGCGCGCTTTAAATGGGGCAGACAAACGGCTTTGCTAAAGAGCTTGTTCTACACCGAACAGCCTTCCGCCGTAGGAATTCTCTTAATAGCGTAAAAACTAAAAATCAAGACATGTGAGTTAAATATGACACCCTTTGAATAGGGTGGACAAATGGCTTTGGTGAAGTGCTAGTTCTATCGAACGACCTACCGGCGCCGGCAGGAACTTAATAAAGTAAAAACCAGGCCATGTAAGAGTAGTAGACAAATGTCCTTACGAACATTAGACTTTAATCAACCTCCGCCAGCTCTTCGCTCATTCACGCTCCTGCTACCAAACACTGATTTGAGGTGCTAAACTGCAGCCACTAAAGCTTCTATAACCAGGATTTATCCAAAGCTAAATATCTTTTGGCGGCCGGAATTCATATTTCCAGCAAACATCCGTTTAGTACAAGTTCAGAAGTTACAGCTTTCCCTATTTTATTTTAATTACTTGCGAATGGTTGGGCAACTACTAGAACGTGACAGCACTCTGGCGTTTAAAGTTCCGGAGAATGAACGTACGGCGATTTTGTGAGAAGGCTGTGGTTTTTTGTGGCTTCTTCGTATAGATCTACTAAAATATGGGCAAAATTCTGTAGGAAAAAGTCCTTCACGCCTCTATTTTACATCATTTCTATGTAATATTTAAATATCCTTAAATCGCTGATACATAATGTAACCAGGGAACGAGGCGCCGTATGGCACGACGACGCATAAGCATTGCAGAGGAAGAAATATGGTGGGATTCTGAATCCTGTCAAACGAAATTCGTAATGTTACCCTGTTGAACGAACTCCTGAACAGATGCCGACAAATTGCATTCCATATATTTTGTTTTGTCTAAGACTCTAGAGCTCTATTTACTGAAAGTCTCTTGATAAATATGAATTTTCTTAACGTTGCTTCTCGGTGTTAAGCTGACACTGCACAGCTTTTAGTACATTCTTATTGTACGACTTTTGCAAAATGTTATATTATTTCTTTTTTTTAAACTAAAGAAATGCGTTTTTTTTTTTCTTTTAACTTTGCATATCACTCACAAAATCCTAATACTATTTTTAATTGAAAAGCAAATTTGATATTAAATTATACTTTTATCTTTTCATTTTGTTTTTACAGAATTCTAAACCTTCACCAGCCTCAACAGTTGCATCTAGTCTGTCACCGAGAGATGAAATTTACATTGATGATGAAGGCATTGATGGTTCCGGACATGGCGGGGTAAGTAAAACTATTAAGATAATTGTTTTTTTTTTTTTGTTCCAAATGAATTATTAAAAATTTCATATAAAAACCTATTTTTCACATGCGACTACAAACGCACCCACACACCTGCAACACATAAATAATGTAATTGTATAAGATGGCAACATGAGAAATGTCCTTTGAAATAATAATAGTTGTAAATAATTTATTTATATTTTTTTTTACTGTTATTGTTACTTCTACTGTTAATAACTTGGCAAAGTTATGCATTCCTATTTATATACATTTCGTTGTTGTACAAGTATATCGAGTTCGTTTCATAATGTACATTTTTCTCTGTCACATGTTTCAGAAATGTGTGCTGCGTACTTTTTTCTTTCCATTTGTTCAGTATTTTTGTGTTTTTTTTTCCTCTTGTTTAATTTGTACTCGTTTTAATCCTGTTGAAAAAGTAACACTAAAATGTAACGCAAGTCGATAGAAAAATGTCACTAAAACGCAACATAGTCGGGCATGTCGAAATACTCAAAACTCATGCTAGTCAAGGTAATTTACTCTGTTCTGTATAGAAGAAATAAAGACACTTAATAAACTTTTTAATTGATGTAATGAAAAAATTTAATTGATTTAATTAAACTTTTAGTCACATCAATTAACAAATTCAGAATTTATAGTAGGCGAAGAGGTGGTACGTTAAACAAATGTTTAACTACCACAAAAGAAGAATAACACACTAATTAAATTATTTATTTGTTTTAATTAAAACTATTTAATATTTAATAGAAATAGTTTTTAATTCATTGCAATTCCATTTGCTTAATATATATAAAACTGTATAGAGTGTTTTAAGACATGTCAGAAACTTTAAAAACACACAAGTGTGACAGTCCATCTCGTTTGTTTCACCCTTTTCAAGTACTCCGCCGGTACATGTCCCCGGCGAACGATTCGCAACAACTTATACGCGTATAAGCGAAGTCATGCAGAAACTTTCGATAGTTTTGATTGTCGCGTCATCTCAGCAAACCTTTCTCTCTCTTCTATACCCCAGGATGCCTCAGTTTCGAGTACCCCCGGCGGAATACGAACCGGCAAAAACTACCTACTGAAACAGTAGGACTTTCTAACTTTTTCTTAATATTTCGAACTAGTACGATTTATTAGAGTAGGGAGAAGGCAGCTACCAAATGCCGACGTATTGTATTAATAAAAAAAAAGATATCATAATATTTGTCCTTTATACCAACAATATTATATAAGAATGTTCAAACGAAAAAATTCAGTGGAAAAAGTGACCTGTTGGAAAATAAACCACAGCATACCATGCCATGTGTTTGCTGGGTAAAGGAGAGTAATGCATCTTTTTTGCAGTTGCTTCTGCAAAATGTTTTCATACATTTTGTATTGCAGATCTCAAAGGATTTGAGTAGTAACTTAAACATTTGTTATGGCCATGTTGTGCAAGTGGATTGTAAATGTAAGCTGTTGTACCAAGTTTATATGAAGAATTATTATGCACAGTGGGCTGAAGAATATTGAACACTCCGTTTCTAAAATTTTCAATTAAAACATTAAAAATATATATGGAGAATTTATTGGCTGATAAGAAACAGATTGTGGAATTGATTTACGTCAGCATCTGCCTTTATAGGCTAATCTGACGAGGGCCCAATCCAATTGTGGTGAACTTGGACAAAGGCTAACCACCGCCAACATTTGGCTTACCCAGCACACATAAGTGACAACTTCTCGTGTAATGTAAGGCCGACAAAAGGTGAGCTCGGACTATCTAACCCCTCCTGCCAGTAATTCGCCGGACAGTAAAAGGAAGACTAAGTCCCCTAAGTGATGCTGATAAGAGACACTCAAATACTTTGCTATCAGTTTATATGTTTGCATAAAACTAATTGTAGAACGGAGAGGACGAGTAGCTTACGATAACGCCAAGCCCAAGTCTTTGTGCCAATGCAGAAAATTTGGATGCCCTTAAACATTTTTAAAGACAATTTCAAGGATGCTGCTCAAAAACTGCACCAGACTTAATATTTTTTTTAATATCAGGACAAAAATATGATTAACAATAGCTGGCTCGTGTTGAAAGAAACGGTTTTATAAAATTAGACTATTTCGGGCCGGCTACAGCATCGTTGCGTATTTCTTGGAGAGAAATGTTGATCAGACTAGCAGTCAGGCTGTAAATGGCGAGCCTTAGACAGGACAAACACGCGTTTGATCTGATTTTAGTAGATCTATAACAAGAAGCCACAGTAGATCTCGTATGACAGTCGCTCAGAAAATCTTCACTCCATAATGGCATCGATTCTGCAAATTACTAAAAAAAATTCACACATTTTGAGGATATTTAAATTGCAAGTTGGCAGGCGCTTCAAGAAAGATCCTTTCTGACACATGGTGGTATTTCTAATGAGATTGGTTTATTTAAAAGAAATTTAATCATTTTAAATTTTGAACTGGAAAGGCATTAAAATTCATTCAACTTTAAAGCTATTCAGTTTTTTGGGAATGTTTTCCAATATGAACATAGAAGTTTGTGCGTAATAATGCATCAGAAGTTTTAATTGCTAAATGCAAATATTTAATATTTCCATTGAAGTTTTCATTTGAATAAAAACAAAAACTGTTTGCTCATAATACATTAAATAATACATTTGCAATGTTGACCGAATTATTTAATAAAAAATGTGATGTCCCCTTCACTAACACGACAATTAATTGTTTCGCAATAATTAAAAAAAACACGCCAATTCTTTGTGGAGCAAAAAACAAAACAAAATGAGAATGTAGATACATATAAAGAAGAGGGATAAAGTGTGGCAATATGAAAACACTGACAAAAAAAATCATAAACCTGACACATGTGTTGTCACTTAAAAAGCATTAAAATTTATAAAACAAACCACAAATTCAAAACAAACAACAACGACAACGAGAACTGTTAAAACCAAACCACCTCTGGTCGCACAGGCATCCATCCACTGCTCTTAATTTGAATGCCTGGGAAGGTGAAGCGAGCAGGTGGATGTTAAGCAATGGCCACAAGAGGGATTTCATACATTTTGCCTTAAGAGCAGTTGCATTCTAAAACCCGGGTATATATCACAAAAGCTTTAATACGTTTACACAATATGTGTAGAAAAAAGACGAGAAAATAGACTGGCAGTCATGCAAGAGGGCAAGTGACACAATAAACTCAACGTATTCCAGTAGACAATAACAGCACAATGACTTTTAGATTTACACTCACTCATATACATAAATACACACATGTGTGTGTGTGTGTGTGTGTAAAATAAACTTGAAAACACGGTTAAACATGCACGTGCATGCATACTGAAAATGAAGCAAGAAAAAAACATGGAATAAACTCATCAGAGTAACTACAAAACCGGGCACGTTCACCTCTACTTCTTAATACAGTCAAATGACTTTAAGATGATATTTTTTGTTTGTTTTATCTCTAAAAAAAACCTTCTTGGCTTTCAGATCTTAAATTCAAAAGAAATGGCAGAATAGAAAAAACAAGAAATAAATGTTATCCTGTCCAACGTTGAAGGTGATTTCGTCAAACATTTGAAGCAACGTGACCTCAACATGGGTGTGAATTTATTTAAGTTTCTACTTTTACCACTTACTATACTCACGCTTAACAAACTACATACATATATAGCAGTAATCGAGAAGTTTACAAATTTTTTTATAAACATTCTCGCGTACAAAAGAAATTTTGTCAGAGAATGCACAACAATTGAGGTGAAAACTCTGCAATAGATTTGGTTTAACTGTCAGGGCCGCGCGCATTACAAACGAAGTTCTCGCAATAGAGGAAAAGTGACTAATTTTGCTGTCCTGTGAAGTACAAAATAATTAAAAATTAAATAGCTCCGAAAAGCCAGCCACAACTTTTAGAAAAGAACAGAAGATGTCCTGCAGTTTAGCAGAAGTACGATTTCTCTTTTTATCGATATTATTACGGAATACTTTGTTATTCGTATATCCTAAGCACTCCCCGATATGAATACTGGCTTAACTAATTGGACAAATAAGAAGCAGAGCCAATTGCATATCGTAAAGAAAGAAATCGTCCTTTGCCATCTTTTGCTCTTTCCTTCCCTGGACCCACGGCTTTTACAACAAAGTCTCAGTGTACAGTCTATGACCCAGTTTATGAATTTTATTAATCAAGCTAAAGTGTTCAACATACAAAAATATTTTAAATAATTTATTATTTATTATTCGCAATGAATTTTATAATAGTTACGTGTTTAAATATACAAGACACAACATTTTGGCATTCAACTTCTCTTCCTCCATTTTGCTATTTGGTGTAATTTTCGCAAAGTGGGTTGAACCAACAACACTAACCACTATTGAAAGGACACACGAAAACCACACGCATGCATCCACACACACACACACAAACACACACATACACAAACATCCACTCAAAATGACAAACAACAACTTAAAAATGTACCAAAATCTGTGTGTATGTGTGTGTGTACATCCAACGTATAAATACGAATACTGGAATTAATACAAGCGCATAAATTCTTTTTCTCTGCTGTTTTTGTTTCCACCATGTTGATCCTCATTTTTGGAAATGGGACACAAATGACAACAACAATTTGGTTACTGAAACCCAAATACTAATGGAAATGAGTACGAAAATATGTACACACAACGTTTACTGGCATTTCAATGTTTAAATTGCCAGGACAAGCAGAATATTATTGCTTTCAGCAAATATGGAAGAAAATCAGAAAGATGTCGCTATGACTGCAAGGAAATGAAGTTAAGTATAGTCAGCCATTGGCAATTGATAGTCATTGCATGAAAAATAAGCCCACTAGTTGGGCAAAGTGCGTACAGAGCTTGTGCAAGCAACGAAACCATCATTGAGATGATTAACCTTTTTTTAAGACTAAATTCATTGCAAAATTAGAATTGGAAAAAAGTGTATGTCTCTATTGCAAATTGCTCTGGAAACCCCATTTCTGTGCTACTACAAACAAGTTGCACAAATTACATCAGCATTAAATTACAAAACGAAATACTTTCTTATCACAGTTTTGGCTGCAAAATATAAAATTGTGAAAATCGGAATGAAATGAAAAGCTGCCAACGTTTCCTTAAAATTCCATCAATTTGACAAAAGCTCCCATTTCTAGCCAGTTTTTTCTATATTTTGCACATTTCTTTCGAATTTCTGATATTTTATGAATTTAATTATACAGGTCAATGGGCATCTCTAGTATTTCAAAAAATAAATGTAAGGCCAAGGCAAATCTGAAGCACAAATTTACAACCATTATAGTGGCATTAGCCGGTCAACGAAATGTGTGCTGAGGAGACACAACAACAGTAGCCCTCTTAAAACACGGCTATCCGAAATGCACTGATTTCTTACTTTCCACAAAAATTTGCGAATTTTATGGCAAATTGCGTTTCTCAACTTGGTTTTTAATTTTTCTTCCAAAACTTTCCATTTTCACGGTTTTGGCCAATTTACTGATTTTCTTGTTTTTTCGGTAAATGTTTCCTCTCTGTTCGTATTTTTCATAACCGAAATTCCTCTTGGTATTGTTTTATTTGTTGAAAGGCCTCGAAACTATTCATTAATCCTTAATTTTTAGCTCCATTCTTTTTACGCACGTCTGGGCTTGTGTTTATTTCTCATTAAGGTATCATTTGTTTGTTGGTTCAACTTGCAACGATGTGAATTGTTTGTTTGTTATTCTCTTTTGGCGAATTTTATTAGTTACCAACTGTGTTCTGTACGCAGCAAATAAATGCGCCGGATGACTGTCATTTGACCAGACCGGTAGCATTTTAAATGGTTTCTGTTGTAGTTGAATAAATTTTCCGTGTATGAGCAATAAAAACGAATAACAATTAGAAAATATTACCATTTAAATTACCCCGATAATTGGTTTAATTTCTAATTTTTGCTTAATTTTACAAAATGAATTTTGTTGGAAGTGCAATTAAAACAAACAATCAAAAATGCTACTGATGGACATGTTTAATGAGTAACATCGACATTTTTTAAATGGTAGGTCAAGAATATTATTCTTGGAAACAAATACTGAAAGAATGACAGACTGCACATCGTTGGTGTTATGGGTAACAATGAAGGTTAGTTCTGTTGGCTCTATGCTGCTGATTATTAAAAAATGCTGCTTATTAATTAAAATTGTTTTTCCAAATGCCAACCATACATATAACTTCTTCTAGGTGCATTAACTCCTAATCCTATCCTATCGCCTCTGCCATATGTCATCAAGGTTTCGTACAGATTGACAAACATTTAGAACACGAAAGCCGCAACAATTCAGCCAAGTCTGGCAGCTTACAAAATATGCTCATCAAAAGTGTCTTACTGCCTTTCGCCAATTTAATATTTCCTGAAGGTTTCGGCAATTCAATCCATTCGAATCACCCACTGAACTTTTATGCAGTTGAGAAAACAAAATGTTCTGGGTTGCAAAAAAATGCTTTTCTATGAAGATCAATTACATCCGAGATCTTCTAATTAGAAAAACCAATTAAGCGATGAATTAAAAAGTACAATAAAACATTTAGAAAAACAAGAAAACAAACAAAAAATTAAGAATTTTCTTGTGGAAGGAAAAACAAAATTTTAACTTGATGCTTTTAAAAATATTTCTTAATTACAAAAAGTTTGCAGTGACATTTTTAGCAGAATTATAAAAAATTGTAGTTGCTGTAATTAGTGTTATAAGTCAAAGTGTTATCTGTAAAATAGCGCTACTTTAAACTCAAATTTAATTTATTAATTTCTCAAGGCTTTTATTTTTATTCACATATTGAAATATAAAATTCACCAGTTTCAGAATATAAAATATATATAATTCTTTTATTATACATATAAAAATTTGTTTCAAAACTCAAAGTGAAACTGATTTTTTTTCTTTTAAAAAAGAGAAACGTAAATAAAAATAAACAAATAACTACAAATAAACTGATGAATGAATTTTACTATAGTTTGAATGTTTTGTCCGTTTGTCTGTTGGCGTTCAAAAGCAACAAATTTCATAATGTTTTACGTTTGTAAAAACACAAAAACCCGAAACAATACAAACAAACATTTGTGCAAAATTTGTGCAAAAATGTAAGCAAATGAATGCCACATATTGTTGCACTGTTGAGTTCTGGGCAAAGAGTTGTTTATTTATATTGCGGTTGTCACCAGCAGTGTTTTTCAAATGAAAATTAAATATTAAAAATACAAACGGGGGGAAAAAAATGTATTTTTAAAGAATCAATATTGTAAAATATTTACATATATCACCAAACTGCAGGCAAAACAATTAGGCCCACTTTGTTGGTTTAATGTCTACTAAAGCGTTTTTGTTAAATAAAACGTGACTTCTTATTCAAAATGTATTTTTTTTTTTTTGTTCCTTTAGCTGGAGGCCGCACCAGTTGTCTTCTATTTTATTTGGCTTAAACATCCGTTTCATGTACATTTCTTACAATATTTTTGATAACTGAAAGTTGTTCACTCTGAATCATTCAGCAAAAACTTATTTCCCATGTGCCATCTCTTTCTGGCAGGCATTTCACCACAATCTTCTTCAGCATCATTCTTTTCCACAAGACTCTGTCTCGCTCTCTCGCCTTCTGTTTGAAACTCTTCAATTTGTTTTGTGACACATTAAGAATAACTTGTTAAAACTTCGTCTGAAAATAACCATAATTAAATTAAGTGTCATTTCTTTTGTGAAAAATGAAAATTAAATAAATAATAACAATTTGCTTTGGCTTAAAAAGTTGAGGGGCAAAAAATAGTCTTCTACTTCACTGACCAAGTCAAAGGAAATAACAAACTCTCAGTATATGTGCAATTTACATCCTTGTGCACTCACACATGCAAACGCACAAACACACAAACACACACACACTCTACTAGGAAGCAGACAAAGGCATGACATACTTACTTTTTGTCACACAAGGGAAATAATGTGGTTTTCAACTGGATATTAACATGTTTTTTTATTTGTTCCGCTTTTCCCGTCCTGTTTTTTTTTTGTAGATTTTTTTCTCTTTTTTTAACTTTTAAAGAATTTGTTATTTCGTAGTTTAACAAAATGTTACTTTATGGTTTGTTAAACACATTTCTTTTGCTTTTTTTTTCCTTCCACACATAAATACACATGATGTCATACACATGTAGTGTATGGGTGTTTCCTCAACTTCTTTTTTATTTCATACAAATAAAAACTGTTTGCTCAAAACAAATTTCATGGCTGCCACTTTAAAAAAAAATGATTCTAATAGAGGGATTGACGTGACAGTGACTTTTGCAAGCCAGCCCCAAAAAAACGTATCTTTTTATTATCTTACAACTTGTGATCACATGTAAAAAAAAATTGTCGTGAACACTTTTTTGAATGTATCTACCCATATGTCTTAGATTTGGAAAGGAATTGTTGGCTTGTTAGTTGGTACAGCAAATACTTGAAGCTCTGATGGGTAGCAGGTGATTTATTTGGGCCTGGCTAAATATTATATTTATGTTTTCAACACGTCACAAGTCAGCAGTTTCATAGAAGAAACATTTCTGCCGAGTTTGAAGCAGTGATAGGACACTTCACGTTCTCATCATTGTTTTCAGTACTTACCAGGGCTTATCCGGCCAAAACAGAGAAAAGAATATAAAAGAAATAAAAACTAGAAGTCAAGATCGTGACAAGTCATGGCTGTGCGGCCAATATTTTAAGAAATTCAGGGGTTTGACTTGAATTCAGAATTGCGCCGCAGCAGCTTTCACGCCAAACTTTCTTCAGTCGCAAATCGCATTTCCGATCAAATGAGAAAGTTAATAAACAAAATTGCTGCAATTCTAAAAAAAACATTCTAACTAAAGAAGCCATACAGGAAAAACAACGCCATTAACTTCCCCAGCCTCTATTTTTATGATTATGTTTCCTAAAATTTGAGTTTTGAATTACGTCAATTAATCGAAGGGAACATGTCCGGCCGGTGGCGAGAAGAATGTTGTCACTATAGTGCAGAGTGTGGGACTAAGACCGTGAGTAACGTGTTGTCATTTCGTGTGAAATAATTTGAAGAATTTGACGTCAGAATGGAATTTGATGGAAAAATTAAAACTTGTTTAAAAATTGACGTCATCAGACCTGAATTTGGTTCAAAGGTCTCTGCAACTGTTCAACGACGATGTAAATTTGTGAAACCTAAATAATTAAGAACAGATTGCTTTTATATCCACAAAATATCACTGCTAGGAACTGAAAGAATCGACGCTTCACTTGTGCTTTGAAATAACCCCGGATAGAGCAAACTCGTCCGTAGACAGAGGGATATTTATTGAACTAAATTGGAAGGCCGTGATACCTGAGCAAAGCGAGTATAACAAATTTTTTTTTATTGATTGCCTGCTTTTCTTTAAAATCATGTAAAATCAACTACGAACAACTTTGCTTATGTGGCTTAAGAGACAGCGAAATACAAATACAAACAAAGAGTTAACAAAAATTAATATTGTACAATAAACGGCCTGCAGAATTCATGGCAAGATAAATATTCGGATGGGTGGAGGATGTCTTTAAAAAGTAAATCTCAGAAATTATGCTACAGTTATACATATATTAATAGTCACAAAAATAAATAGTCTAAATAAATCACTCGTTATATTATATTCTCTCTGCGTTTGTATTATGACTTAAGAGACATTTTATTTTTCTAGAGCAACGAATTGCGTTCAGTAGAGGGAAGTTTGAATTAAATAATCGTTTCAAGCTTTCTAAATTTGTTGAGTCAATAAGTTTTGCTTAGACTTAAACAGTTTATTTTAACTAAACTAGTTGTATTATATGTATGTTTTTTCTTACCAGCAAAATTTTTACAGGTTCCAGAATCAGACTTTTAAATAGATATTTTCTTTACAATCACAAAATACTTACAAAACAACTGGCTGTTGAAAAATGTATTCTGAATATTATATTTACATCGTGTTAAATCACATCGTGCTGTTTATTATGCTATTTTTCAACTCAATCATATTATGGTTGGGTAGAAGAAGCGGAAAGTTTTTTTTTTCTTTGTACCACATAACTTTTGGCAAAGTTATTGGGGAATTTTCCATTCTCCATGTTCTAATGAAATTTTTCACAGTAAATATTTTTCACTTTTTGACTGCAGAAAAATAATAACTCGTTCTGGCCAATAAAAATGAGCTCAAACTTTAAATTTGTTTTCCTGTCTTAGTTTCTTATTCAGTACAAAGACATTGAAAAAATAAACTTACCTTTAAACAAACCTTAAATCATTTATCTGCCCTATAACTATTTATTTGCCCTTCTATTAATCCCAAAACCTACGCTTCGGTACCTTAAACTACAAAAACATCCCTGCAAATATGTTATCTCTCGTTTGCCTCAATCCAAAATCTCTTTGTACACTTTTATCGTGTCGGTTTTTTGGGGCCGCCTTTTATCTTTTGAGTATTGACTTTGATTTTGACATGAAAACAATTTAATGTGATGAGGTTTGCAAATGAGCATTCATTTGGAAAATCCTTTCAACAAAGAAAGGTATCTTATGGCCTTACATAACCCTTACCCTCACTTGTAGCATTATGGGAGTACATACAGAGTTCTGTATCAGTGGAATAAATCACCGGCAAACAGGCTCAGCAATATTTTCACTATGAGCTCAACTCGTTCTACTTTAACCAAGAGACACGTCAACTGCATTCACTCTTTATACTTTTTTTATAGTAATTTTTTTTTTGCATAACAAAATAATGAATAAGAAGAAGAAGAATACGCTGTGATTCGACACATGTGCGGACGTCAAACATAGTTGTCCTTTTAGCTTTGACCATCAACTGTCAACAGTTTATGAAACTTATTATTATAACTTTAAATATTTTGTTTACCCCTGTAGAGTTCAGATTTCCGTCATTGTTGCCTTGATACAATTTATCTGACATCGTGATGGCTGGAGGCTGATTTTAACGATAAAACAGCTTTTGCATCGCTTTTGTCTCTTCGAACATGTCAAACGTTCTATACAGGGAATTTTCATTAGACCTAAAGACTTTTAAAGTAATATAAAGTGAAGAAAACTGTTGAATAACAATTGAATTGTTGTCAGTGAATAGATACTCGTAATATGATGTCATTCCTGTTTAAATATGATGCCACGAAACTGCTGGTGCCATTTAAAACTGAAATTTTTGCAAGATTTTTGCCAACAACTCATTGATAGTTTATTTCCAGCTGTTCAGTCATCTCGAACAATTAGTTTTGATTTGGCGCATTCCCAACTTGAGCACTTTTCTTTTTGAGGCATTGAGACTAAGTGGTTCCACGGTGGTCGCGGCAAGCAAACTTAAAAAAGGCGAAGGTATCACCTTGATTACGCAAGAGTTTCGATAACCTTCAAACCAAGTATTAATTAGTATAACAAGGACCAACATGTTGCCCGGGATAATACGAAAGAGATGCCCTGACGTAAGTCTTTTCGTTAGAAAAGCCTATTGCAGGTAAAGGACCAGCATGTTCCCCGGCATAATACGAAAGAGATGCCCTGACGTAAGTCTTTTCGTTAGAAAAGCCTATTGCAGGTAAAGGACCAGCATGTTTTCCGGAATAATACGAAAGAGATGCCTTGACGTAAGTCATTTCGTTAGAGAAGCCTATCGCAGGAAGAGGACCAGTATGTTGCCCGGGATAATACGAAAGAGATGCCCTGACGTTAGAAAAGTCTTTTCGTTAGAAAAGCCTATCGCAGGTAAGGGACCAGCATGTTCCCCGGCATAATACGAAAGAGATGCCCTGACGTAAGTCTTTTCGTTAGAAAAGCCTATTGCAGGTAAAGGACCAGCATGTTCCCCGGCATAATACGAAAGAGATGCCCTGACGTAAGTCTTTTCGTTAGAAAAGCCTATCGCAGGTAAGGGACCAGCATGTTGCCCGGGATAATGAGAAAGAGATGCCCTGAAGTTAGTCATTTGGTTAGAGCAGCCTATGGCAGGTAAGGGACCAGCATGTTGCCCGGGATAATACGAAAGAGATGCCCTGACGTAAGTCATTTCGGTAGAGAGTTAGGTAACTAATACCTGTTATTGTAAGGAACGAACTGAAAGAAGAGAAACATTCAATGATTGGTCTGTTTATAGGAAGCATGTATGTGCCTTGAGTGCCAAAATCCTAACCTAAAAGTTTCAATCAAATATAGGCTGCTCAATTCAGGTTCCCTTTTATAAGACTCTCCAGGGCCGCATTGGCTCCCATTCTACCAATTAAACCTTGTCAAGCATTTCTCTTCTTACTGTTTTAGTTGCCGCATCAATGGAGGAACCCCTACGGCTCGACGTAGTAAAAATATCTGCTCTGTGGAGTCCTATTGAATGCCACCGGATAATCCCTTTAGTTCTTTTGTTTCATTTCCTTATTCATTAATCTGTTGCAAAATTTTCAGTGGCGTTTTTTTTTAATTCTCCCACCGCATCAAAATTTCTTATCCACGAAGTTCTCTTAAAAATATATATAATACGAGTATATCAAATTAAAGTTACTTTTCTTAATAAACTCTAAACTCGTACTTGAAAAGGAGAAAAAATAAAACTAGAATTTTATGCACATTTTTTTATTGCATAAACAAAATGTTTAAAAATAAGTTTTTAATTAAGTTTCATTCAGTTTTGTGTATTTTAAGTTAATAAAAGTTTCGTTTCTGTTACAAACTTTTTTCTGTTTTGAGTTATTTCAATTGCTGCTGAAAAAAATTTTATTGGACTGTTTTCTTTTATTCTATTTGTTTTAAATTTTTGTTTCAGTTTTCAAACATAAAAATAGCAAAACAATATCTGTACAATAGATATACGATGTTTTTTCAAATTCCCTTTTTTTTGTTTTGTTTTATTAATCAAATGAAGATTTTATTTATCTTTGGTATAAAAGTACAGGAAGTTTGTAGGGTACTGCTGCTACCGGAGCGTTTACTCCAGTTTCAGTCTTCTAATATTTTCTATTATTTTTGGTTTTTATTTATTTTTTCATGAATTCAGTCGAGCCCTTAAGGTTTTATTTATAAGAATAGAGAATATATATTTATATTGCAAAATTGATAAACTTGTAAATATTAAAATTTAAAAAATTTAATATGAAATCTTACTACATAAGTAAGTAGTTATATATACGAGTACAGTGGACACTCAAAAGTAAGAACCAAAAATATATCGATAATAGGAACAGCAGTATTTTTAGAAAAAAAAATGTCCATTGTGTTCTTTTATACAATAAATGAATCAGATTTTGGTTTTGCTTTAAATTTGACCTGCATAATAGTCAGTCGGTGTGAATCTTCCAAATTTCATATATAAAAAATGTTTTCAGTAAAAGAATTACCTACAAGAAATATGAAAAATAATCTGAATCAACTATTTACACGGTAACAAAACAGAAGACTCAACTCTTAGATGTTACAGATGCACTGAAATCTTACTATTAAGTGGGAACTAGAAATATAAAAAAAATATACTATATCTTATATTTTAGTCAGAATTTCAAATATAACCGAAAAAATGCTATTTTCCAACATTACAAAAGGGCCTGTTATTATATAATTCCACTGCACATATTTATATATTTATTTTATAATCCTTTGAATAGCATACAATTTATTGCTTTCTAAGACTGCATTTTATAAAGTAATCAATTTACTTCTTCTAAAAATTTACTTCTATCTTACAAAAATATTTGTAAGGAAAAGGATTATACAATAACAATAAAATAAATTAATATTAAGTAATTGAAAAGCTTTTCCTATTTCTTTTATTTTCTCTGTTGTTCTTAAGTTGTGAATTTATTTGGTTTGCGATATCATCAGTTTTTTTTTTTTAATGAATTGAATTTAAAGGCGAGAGACAAGACATCATAAATATCGAATACAATAATTGTTTACCAACACAGAAAGAACACATTCTTTGTGCGGAGCTTTGACTGTATTTGTATTAAATTATTATTTTTTTCATATAAAATTTAACACATTTTTTTAAGAATTATTTCATTTATTCCGGTTTCTTTCTGTTTGCGCCATTTGGATTTTATTTTTTGTTGCAAATTTTATTTAAAAGAATTTTAACTAATTTCATTCGCTTTTATATTGTATGAGTCCCTACTGCACCATTTATTTAGTCATTGCCTGCTCAATACAAGAAAAAAAAAACAAAGAAAAATGTTGCATGTTGTAGGAAATGTTGCTATCAAATTGTTTGCTGGTGCATTAATTGAATCGTTAAATCAGTTTAAAATTGTTCACACCAACCGTAATATGTAATAATAAAATATCTGCATAAAAAGAGAGCATAACTTTAAGCTGAAAACTTCCGCATGCCGAATGAGTTATATTAATTATACATTTCCCCGGCAATTAAATAACACTCATACGCCACGTTAAACGTGTTTTAACGCAAACTGGGCACAAATGTCTGCATATAATGTTCGTTCGTTTTTGGTTTCTTTTTTACTCATTCCGTATCGTTTTAAATATTTTTTTTTTTTTTGGATCTGAATATATTTTATTTATAATAAATAAAACTGCAGACTTGAACAATTTATCACCACTTGTAACCACCACTTGCCGCCCGTATAAAGCACTAAATACAGTGGACGTCCAATAGTGCGAATTAGATAATATCACATGTTAATGGATTGCAAAATTTTTCTTTCGTCAACTGCTGACGTCTCTTTTTTTCTTAAAAACCTCTCGGATATACATTAATTTTTACTGACTTGAGTCCAGGCCACATTCTGTAGTGGTGGGTTTTCATAGCAGCTAAAACTTGTGTTGATTTAGATCGCTTATAATAATTATAATAAATTTAATTCCTCGCATTTTTTATAGCAACCCTATTGCAGACAAGATGCAGTCCAGGGCAGACCAAAAATACCGCTTTAATGTAAATTGAACGGCAAACAATTGTGAATTCGTGCTATCGAATAGCCTAAGCAAGAAAAATTTGCCTTTTGCACCAGTGACAGTTCGTGTATCCAGTTCCACTGTATATGAATAAAAATCTGTAATTCACCTAAAACAGTTTTCCTTTACTTGGTTTAGAAGTATTTATTTACGAATATTTTTTAAAAGATTGTATGCGTTTGGCACACTTCCTTGATTATAAATAAATTGCTTGGGCTAAATTTATTTTCTGTTTAAAACAAGGCACCTGCAAATAACCAGAACATCACCTTAAGCCATAAAACGCTAATAAACAAAATTCATATTTAAACAAACTTAGAGCAAATAGCAACGAACTGCAAAACCTAAGAACGACTGCAAATAAAAGTGTCCCATGATTTACAAACTGTTTCTTTTTCTTATGATTATACAATAAATAAAAAGACATTTGCAGGGAGGCGGGCGGGTTGATAAAGAAAAAAGCAGAGATTCCTCTTAAGGCACACTCATGCATCAGCATCAGCATCATCATAAACATAAAATTCCAAATTTAGCCAAAAACAGTAAAACAGAACCCCAAAAAAAAAAAAAAAAACTTCCCATTAATTGGCTGGTACTTAAAAAAGAATATAAGCGAATGTTGGAAGAACAAAAATACACAAAACAGGAAAAACCTGACTGTATCTATTTTCGTGGCTCCTCTTATCTCAAGGCTCTTTTATACGCTCTTTTGCTTAAAGAAGATTTTTATATAAAACATACATACGAGTACCTACTTTGGTAAGTGCTTTTGCGATATGTTTGTGTGTCTGTGTCTGTGTCTGCGTATGTGTTTGTGTATAATTGACTATAACATTTTTAACAAAGTAAAAAGGAAAGAGGATTGTTTCATACTTGCGTAGAATCGTAAAAATTAAAAAGCCGGTATTTGCTCTGCTTTGAATTTTGCCTTGACGTCTCTATTTCTCACACCAGTTTAGTCTACTTTTAGGAGATCAACATCATTTGGTTATGAATTAAAGTAAAACCTATCGTAGCTGCACTGTCATTAGTTATTGAAGGTGTTTGATTATGATTTGAATTTTAGATGATGTACAAAAGTTGTCCGGTTTTGGGCCATGTCTGTTTGTTATGCGAGATAAATAAATCTCGAAAACTGAGTTTACAATTATTTTTTTACTATAGAACCCGAAATGAACAAAAAGCTGAGTGCAGCTTTTATTTCAAAACCGAGTTTGGTTTAGAAAACAGCAATAATAAAAGTTCGTTTTACTTGTTTTCAGAACAGCAGCCAAAAATTCTTTTGCTTAACAGATGAACAATAGGACAACTAAAGGCCAAACGAAAATATATTTTGCTTCTGATAGAAAAATTCGATTTAGATTTCACTTCAACTGAATTTACTTTTGTTAAGGTGGCACTTACAGGCAGCTCGTCTCTAAACTAATTTAATTATTTTTTTAAATTGGCAGGGAGAGCTGCCTGCCCAATCGGAAATCACTATCATATTAGTTTTTCTTATTATTGCGAACACAAGATCTACTAATTTCCTTTATTTAATTTTTTTTTTAAATAAAAATACACTTGAATTAATTTAGTTGTTGTTTTTGTTGCTGATTTTGTCTGACTTTGTTTTTTTTTTGTTTTTTGTGGTTTTGTTATTAATATGCATAAAAGTATGTGGTTTATTTGTTGGTTTTGCTTTTTTGGCATAAATTTAAACAGGCACGTATTTTATTTAACAAATTTATGTCGACTCTCCTTCATTTTTCACTTTGTCTTGTCTTCCTTCCATTTCGTATTTGCACATTATCTTGCGTTTAAAGTTCCGTTGCTTTTCGTTTTTTCTTCAAACATCTTTTCAAGCATTTTACCTCCCTCCGGTTGGTGTGCGTCTGGCAACGAGTTTTGTGACATTTGTTCAAATGACAACTTATTTTTCGTAACTTGGGTTTCTTTTCATAAATTTAACATAAATTTATAGGCATAAAACAACAACAGCAACAACAACGTCGTCATATTTTCCGTAATAACAATCATGAAAAGTTGATGAAATTAACACACACAAAAAAGATATAAAAAGCACAACAATAATAATATCAAAACGTATTGTAAAATAAATGGAAAAAAGCTGTCACCGAAAAGTAAAAACAGAACTTTGAATTTGAAATCATGTGTTTCATTTGATTCCCACCCCCCCAGAAACTTCTTTTCACTAATTCTATTTTAATTTAACACCAACAAATTTATCTTGAAAGTAAATATCATAAATAAAGCAAAAACTTTCTGTTAAATAAATTACAGTTTGTTAAAAGCAAATGTTTAGAACAATTAAAAGAAATTTTCCGGCTTTTGTTTGTAGAACTTCAACAGCTTTTGTTTGTTGCCTGATGCCTGAAAAAGTTAAAAGTGTCCCAAAAGTATTTTATTTATTATTATGCGCACATCCGTTTATTTTAGATATTTAAATCTTTTTCCTACGTTTTTCAATTGGAATATATCCTTTATAAACATTTATAATTTGTAGATAAAAATCTTTTAAAACAAATTTTACTCAATATATCACAACTTTTTTTTTCAAAATTACCACAAAAAAAAATATAAGAATTAAGTAAATAAAAAAATTTCCTCTAAATGGGAAATTTCCTCTAAATGGGAAATTTTTTGCCATTGAATTTATTTCATTTAAATTTGCCGCATTAACTGTTTTATATAGATTTCCCTAAATCCTGGTGTTGGCACTGAAATGCAAAATATCCCGTTTTGGAAAATTTTTCTTAATTATTAGTAATTTAATAATTTTGCACTTCAGTTTCAAAAACTTTTTCAAGAACTGCAATAACCTCAGATGGAATTTTTGACACTATGATTTTTTTTTTTTTTATTTATTTATTGTAGTTTTTATTTTAGATTAAGGAAATCTTTCCGAAAATACTCTGGAAAGTTTTATTGATGTATAATTTTTTTTTAATTTTTAAATATACATTTTATTCGCATATTATTATTTTTTATTAAAAATTTTTTTTTTTTTTTAATGTGTATTTAGATATTTTGCTTAAGTTTGGCAAAATGGAAAATTTTTCTTGTTTGAATTTTGTTATATTTTCTATTTTTGACATAAAGCCATTTCAATAGACTTTTCATTTGAGATCTTGGGCACATTTTTCTAAAATTTTGGTGAGGAAAAATATCTCTAGCGGTGAAATCTTTACCAGATCTGAACTTTTAAGGCATAATCTCTTACAAACGAAACTTTATGAAAGCAAAATACGTTTTATTGCAAAATTTGCCTTTTTAGGAAATTTTAATAGATAAAACTTTGAGTGTTTCATTTGTCGGCTTCAATTTTTCAACGCAAAATATTTGCTAAACTTGTAGCCCTTTGCCAAGAACAAAATTTATGAGCGTTAAAAATCAACTTTAGAAAAACCAGTAAAAAGTGATTTTCAAAACGTTTTAGGAGTCTTTGGTACAGTTTGGAACAGCAAGTAATTTAAAACAGTTGTGAGAATTTGTGAGAAATTTTTCTAAATTGAAGAATATATTAAAAAAAAAGGTATTGTGTTCACATGGATTTATATATTGATTTATATTGATCTTAAAACACGTTCACAATAACTTTAAAATCAGTTTATTACTGCGTTACTTGCCATCGTTTGTAGCGATAAGATTGAGAAATTTATGCTGCAATTTAGCGCGGCATTTTTTTACACTACAACAAGAAACCCACAAAAATTACGGCAGATATTTCTATAATAGGTTTTTTTTCTCATTTCCGCACAAATGTAATGGGCTCACGCACACAAACACACATGCATTTCTTCGTTAACTTTGACTTCAACAAATTCGCATAAACTGCATGAAGTTTCCAACATGAAAAATTAAGCTTGAGAAAAATGAGGTTTGAAAAAAAAGATTAAACAAAAAATAATAAAAAAAGCCAGTAAATTATTGCAGGGTTTTTTATATATCTAATTTTTTTTTAATTTGCACATGTTCTAGTTTTTTGCAGAACTTCCATTTTTCATTCGCGTCCTTCTTTCTCTTTCTGTTTGTCATGTGGTTTCGTTTTTGTTTTTTTTTTATTTTTGTTACATTTACTGGCAAAAAAAAACAAAAGCGTCTCGCTGCACAAATTGTGCATAAATGTGTAGCATACCGCAAGGGGAACTATGCAAGAGTGTTTAAAAAGTTGTTTTTTGCACAATGTATGTGTGAGTGAGTGAGGGAGTGAGTAGAAAAAATACCAAACTCTTTGACTAGTAGTCTGTAAAACGCAGATAAAATGATTTTATTTTAAATAAAGTATTTCACTCGGTATCTTTTGTGTTTTGGGGGGTAAATTTACAAGTTGACTTTTTGCTGGCAATAATTTAAGCGGAAAAAAAACAATTGAAATTCATCTACTAAAAGCCAAGTTGTACTGTGTGTGTGTGTGTGTGTGTATTTTTCTTCTTAATATTAAAGTTTAGTATTTTTGAAAAAAGTTTTCTTGATTTTTAATGCAGGGTTTTTTTTTAACAAATACTAATTTACAAACCTCTAACTGAAGAAAAATGATTAAGTGCGAGTAGAACTTAATTGGGATTTGGGTGTTCTAAGAGGCACTCTCATACCCATAAATACATATATCGCTTACAGATTGACATATAATATTATTTTTGCAAATTCGATTTAAATTGATTAATTGTTTTCGGAAAATGTGTGACATTTTATATTTTAATACTTTTAGTCAAATTTATGATATTTTCTAAGAATCAAAAGATAGATATGAGAGTGCTGTTGTAGATTGTGGATCTTAAAACATCCGGCTTCCGCATGAGCATCAAAAGTTTCCCCAGTTGCTATTATCGTAGCATTATTCTATTTCCGTTTTGGTAAGACTAAGGCCTCAAGGGTTTTTTTTTTTGGGGATTTGTCAGATATATTGAGTAGGGAAATTCTTGCCGCAGGTATTAGACGTTTGTAGAGGTCTCCCAGATAAAATCTTTGCAGAACACTGTATGCCTGATAAGCCACACAGGGATGACGACGAGCCCTTGAGCAGGGTTTGTTTCGCCACCGGCTTAGACGCCATTTGAAGTCGTAAATCGAGTCTACATCTACCAGGAACTTCAATAGAAAATTTCGCCGAATAAAACCCTCCCTATTGAAAACTTAAAAGTCTTTTAATCAGTAAAACTTCGTTTGAGGTTTTTTTTATGGGAGTAGCCTTTATAATTACAAGAATAATAAAGACTTGAAATTGTATAAACCTTACATTAATCTTTCAGGCGATTTGCATACATATTTATTTGTTTCTGTGATTTAATGCATAAATACACAACTTTGTTTTACTCTATTCAAATCTCTTTATTTTTTTTTTAAATAGCATTCTTCAACAAAATCCTCCGAGTCTTGCTGTGACATCATTAAAATATTTCATATACTCGTATTATTTTAATAACCAAAATTGTTTTCGTCCTCTCTTCTTTCGCTCTGTATTTTTCTGTCGTTTTTATAAAACGTGCAAATAGTTTTGTTTAAATAGGTTGAATTTTTTCGTCACATTTATTGTTATTGTTGTTCGACAGCAGCAGAAAGAAACCGCTGCCTGCTACAATACATTATGCACATATTTTTACATTTACAGGCTTTTCCCACCCCCAAAATTGACATTGAGATTAAAAAAACACCATAAATTGTTTTCTGAAAATTTAAACAAACAAAAAAAAATACTTTAAAGAATTAATTTAATTTCTGGAAATTAAAACAATTTTTAGCGCAATCACTACTACATTTGAGAGAAAACCTCTTTAAAAGCTCTTAAGCCGGTTCTATGGTATTATTTTATTATTATTTTATTTAATATAAAAACTAAAAAAAGTTAATTTTTAATTTTAAAACAATTGCTAGCAAAATATATTGAATCATTAAACTAAAAAAACGGTTCACGTTTTTTAACGATATTGTGAATCAGTAGCTTCAATAGCAGATAATAAACAGATATGCAATTTAGTTTTATTTTATAGGGGCAGCGCAATTAAACAATATATAATTATTTCCCTGCTACAGTTGGTCAAACGAATTTTACAGCTTGTGAAAATTGTCACAAAATCAATTTGAAAATGCCGTCTATTATTATTTTTAATATTGTAGAACACGACCTAATCTTTAATCTGATTTGGCCACTATAGCCAAAGTCCCTCCGGTGCCATATACATAAATGACCAAAATTGCAATTTCCTGCGTTTGTGCAAATCGTCTCAAGCTTAACGCATCGTCTCTAGAATACTTTACAAATTATAAGTGGGAAAACACTGTCTACACATGAACACTGATGAGGAGGGAGACAGTCTTAGTGTCTTTGGTTTCAATAGTCCGTTGAAAATTTTGCTTTTTTTTAATGTTTTAAGATTTCCTTTCCTGATTAGTACGAACTGCCGCCATAAATTTAATTATTTAATAAATTTAAATAACTTTTTTATAAAAGACCAAAATTGTAATCCGTCATATTTTACAATTAACAATGGAAGGAAGAGTTTATTAATTTGTTTATTTTGTTCAAAGGTTTATAGTTTTGAATGGATGCAAACATTTATAATTGAGTAACTTTAAGCTGCTGCTTTATAATATTTAAACAACTTAAACTGCGGTAAACAGTTGTAAATATTTTAATAAATTTTGATTTGAATAGAAGAAACATACATTTTCTTTTTTAAATATATTTTAATATCACTAAAATTGTTGATGATGTGCCATTTAAGTTCCTGTTCTTTGTGTTTCAGATATTGCATGCATGCCTGTGCATGCATTTAGATACACGGTCAAAAAATAATTAATTAAAATTTTAGCAAATTTCAGTGGTATAAATATTTATATTCTATATATTTATGGCGAACCGCAGAAATGTTGAACGGCAATAAGTGTCGCAACACACGACAACGATTTTGTTTTTATTTTTGTTCGTTAATTTTGATGAGAACACGCCCTTTCGCCATCTGACATTGACTGTGGCCGCTGCACTCTGTTGTATATTTTTCTGTTTGTTTACACAAACATCAATCAATTAACTTTTACAACAAAACTCATAATATTAAATGTTAAAAATTTAAATAATTAATTTGAGCAAAATGAGAGATATAGAGAGCGAGAGAGACAGGAAAATTTTCGAGTTCCAAATTAATTTTAATATATTAGTAAAGCTGTTGCTGGCAAAAGTCTTCTAACTCCAATAATTCTTAACGGTTGGTTTAAAAGAAAACACACCAATTTTTTCGTTTAAACATGAGAAAATCCAGCAACAGAATTTTTAATTGTATTTAATAAAGCAGTGCTTTTCCATGTTCAAATCATTATGCTGCTTTTTGGCTTTTCAGTCTGTTGCAAAATTCTTATGTTGTATCAAATTATATTATGGCGCGCGTGAGTTGCTTTGTGCAAAATAAACAAAGCGTGTAAGCAATTTTGTAAGTGTGTGCCCCTGTGTGTGTGTGTGTTGTGTACGTGGATTTGAGTTCACTCATATTTGCTTAAAATACTTCTTCACGTTTGCTACTTTTTGAACTTGAGTTTAAGTTTCCATTTAAAAGTTTTAATGAGCTCTTGCTGCTCAAATATTTTGCAAAAAAGCAAACAGCGAACTTTCCGCTCTCCTCCACCCGTACCGTACAGCTTAAAATACGAGTATTCTTATTCTTCATGGTAACATTTGTTTGAAAATCAAAAAAAAAAAAAAACACCGGAAAAAAGTTTTGCAAGAAAAGTTCGTCTGTGAGTCAAAGATTATTTTTCTTAAGAAAAATAAATACACATACATCTGGAGCTGTTATAGAAATAAATAAGTTATTGTGAATTTATCTTGCCTAGAGATTAAGGCAGAGAAATTGATGCGTAAAATCTTGTTAGCTGGTGTTTTCATTTTCCACTAAGGAACTGCAGACCTTCGACATTTGATTGCGGGCATATTGTTGAATTGACTTCAGTATGTCGAGGCAAGACGTTTCCAGGCGCTGCTTCCATTCCATAATCGTTCTGTCTTTGACTATAAACCCATAACTAACTCCTTATCCTTGACAATCTTTGCCGCTGCCGGTAACATTACAGTCGATTTCATGACGGCTGAATATAATTTCGCGGGTCTTACATCTATACTTGAGCCTGAGCAGATGGAAAATTCCATTGATTCAGATGCTAAAGCTAAACGGACCAGAACGAACAGTGGAATAGAAGCCAACTGGACTTAATTTTCAACGACATATAAGGACTTATGAGTCTGTCACTTGAAAATCGCGGGTTTGATATTCAGTATTTCCAATGCCAACATATATTCAAGCAATTCTATGGCAATTTACAACTTTGAATTGGCCACACTGTTATTTGACAACCCATTTAACAGCTGATAGTTGCTGCTTATTTAGTTTGATTTGACATTTCATTAAGGAGAGACTTACAGTGAACATTTTTTTTTTTAATCAAAATAATGGATATTGATATTGAATTTCTATTCAAAAATATTGTGTTCTGATGAAGCCCATTTCCGGTTGAATGGGCAGGTAAATAAGCAGAATTGTCGCATTTGGAAAGAGGACAGTCCACAAAGTTTTGTCGCGACGTCATTACATTTACAGAAAATTATGGTTTGCTGCGCTTTACGGGCGGGCGCAGTCATTGAATTGATCTGCATTTCTGCGAAAACGATGCTTGTCAGAATGTTGCAGATTGTGGCTTGTGAGCCCGCCAGCCGTGTCGGTCACATGTCCGAAATCATATTTAAATCTTAATGTCATAAAATTCACTGTTCAATAAATACCGTTTGATTGGTTTTAAAAATATACTTCTTTGTTTAATTATAACTTAAATTTGTGTAACTTTACTGGCACACTGATGCCGCAAATTACCACATTAGTTACGCTAACAAATGAATAATCACTGGAATGTTTGTGCGGCCTATTTTCTGCCACTGAATTTCAATGCTACAATAAATTAAAGTTTTTGCATCGTATTGCAAAAACAAAAATTCCCAACGCCAAATAGAATGTTAATTATTTCAACTAAAAATTGTGCTTTTTTGTCTTCCTTTGTGGCTTACATTCGAAATCCTTAATAAATTTCATAAATCTTTTGCACAAAATTTATGTTCATAATAAATAAACTTTCCATCAAAGTTGGTTTAGCATCCTGAACCGAATGCCGCAAACTGTAACCAGTCTGGCAAATAAATATCACAAGAAAAGGCCAATACCTTAGAATTAAAAAAAAAAAAAAGAAAACGGAAAATGAAACTCATAAAATGTTGAGGTTTTATTGGTTTTCTTTTGTGTGTGTCTGTGCGTTTATTGTTTTTATCTTGTTGCCAAATATTAATAGAGTTTTAGCAGGATTTTGTAGGTCTTTTGAAAAAAAAAGATCAATAAACACGAAAACCGCACCCAATTTTATCGTGACCATGATAAATATTTATTTTCCATTTTTTTTTTTTTTTTTTTTTGTTTAAAACCGTTCGATATGTTTTTAGGTTTCTGGTATTCAATATTGTTGCTGCACAATGGCCTACATTCGGATATGTATGTATTATGTATTTGGGCTTATAGTAAACGCTGTTTTTTTGCTGTTGTTGTAAAAGTAGGCAAAAGATTTGAAAGTTGTCAGGTCTTGGAAAATATTATATTATTTGCATGTCAGAACGATCTTGTCAAAAGCTTTTTTGTGCCATTCGCTTTTCAGCGCCATAAAATTAGACATTGTGATAAATATTTGCATATTCTTCTAAACCTACAGCCGATGAACATTTTGGGAAAATGAAGAAAACGGTTATGAAGAAGCCTCGAATCACTATTAGGGAAGTTGCTGAGGATGTTGTAATTTTTGGGCATGAAGCGAAGTTCTTTTAAAAATTTCTTCATTTTGGCTAAAAAAAAAAACTGGCCACAAACAGCACTCCCCTAATCATTCCTTATAGTAACCGTCTTCACCTGATTTGGCTGTCTTGACATTTGTTCCGGTGGCCGATATTGAAGAGACTCAACGAAAGGAGAAATGAAAACCTAATCGCTGAGAAATCTTCAAGGACACACCAAAAAAACAGAACTGATTTTAAGTTTAGAAAACCCATTTGCCAGAAGTCTATTATGTTTGAGGGCAAATCAGATATCGATATATAAATATCGCTTTTTGAGAAACTTAAGAATTTACCTTATTTTTTGTACAAACCTGTTATATTCTGGACAAAAGATTTTATGCCACCCGCTTTTCCTCGCCAACAAATTGGAAATTTTAAATATATTCCCTTAAATCTACTAAATTTTGTGTGCTTTGTGTTTTTTAAAAAGCAAGTAATTTTTTAAATAAGAAAATAAAAGCTTTTTGCCAGAATTACTTCAACTCAAAAGAGCCTAAAATTTGTTTTTCTTTCTCCCATCAGCCCCCCTTTTTTAAAAGAAGTTTTCTTTTTTACTTTTAAAATATAATTCGTAAAGAAATTAGAAAAGCAGACCGACTTGTTTAACTGTCGTAATTTCAGAAATCTTTCCCCACAAAAGTTGTCCTCCACACATTTCTCTTAAGGAATTCTTATATTTTTTTTGTGAATTTTTTTCCATTACGAAATTGATCTGTAGATTAATATTGGACAAAAGAAAAAACAACCCAATAAAAGCAATTTAGCTGTTATTTAAAGCCAATGGCATCGTATTGAACAAAAGAAAACATGTAAGAAAGAAAAAAACCAAACATTTAATAGAGATCAATAACTGCCAATTTCTTTTCAATTAAAAATAAAGCTTCTATAAACATTTCATGAAGAATACAAATTCTGCTCTGCAGATATTAAAATTCCCTTAAACCACTTCACATGTGAAGTACTGCATACATTTAGGCGCTTTTTGTTTGCTTTACAAAACTAACAAAGCAAAACAAAAACAATAAAAAAAAAGCTAAGAACTCCTAAACAATAAAACTCTGCAAACAATAAAAAGAAGGGCAACAAAAAATGGAACAATTGTTGTTGCCTTAACCTCGATTGTTGTACAAAACGTAAACAAACAAACAAAAATTTCGAGTAAATTTTACAAAAACAAAAACCCACTGCAGCAACAGCAGTAGCCGCATTTCAACAATATATATATATATATATATATATGGGCTGGAGGCCTTCATAACAATAAAACTCCGTAGAACAAAAGTTTCGTGATTGTAAAAAGCATTATTTTACTTTAATGCTAAAATAAAGAAACGTAATGTGGGCAATTTTGTTTTGTGTTCGTTCTGGAAATGGGAATGTTGTATAATTTAGTTCGAACACGGTTTGCAATACCTTTTGCACGAAAATTTTCAAAGAGTTGAAAACGGCATAGAAAAATATGCTCGCATGTATATTAAACTTAACTACTTAAGCCTGTTCGCAAGCAAAAGCTTTTTGCGTTAAAAAGTATTGAGAGAAAATATATTGCAAAAAATTGCGCCTGAAAGTAGTTAATGGATGTTCTTCCACGCCATTTTAACACTGATTCACGCACGAATGAATGCAAGTGCAAGTTTTCAATTGTTTCAATATCAAGGTGGTAAAACTTAACTGCAATGCCCTCTACTTTAATGGCTCCCTAAGGTATGCTAAGCATATTTTTTGTTTGCTTCATAGTCATGAGAAATAGAAAAATAAATGTTAATCCTTTGTGCCCAAAAATGATTTGCTTGCGTACAATGTATTAAAAACATGTTTTTCTCTTTTCTATTGTTGTACGTTGTAGCAGGTGAGTCGAAGCAATTAAGCTTATTGAAGTGTGGGAGCTGCAACGCTTTGAAAAGCTTTTTTTTTTTTTTTGTCTTCTGAAGTATTGCTTTGATTTTAGATTTTCTACTCCTTTCCCTGGCCAATAAGTTAAGTGTTAGTGCCACATTTGTTTTAAACCATTAAAATCATGTTTAGTATCGTTGCTTAATTGCTGTTCACTCTAAAAGCTTTTCTACTTATGAAATACAAATAACAAGAACAGCCAAATGTGAATCGTTTTGGCAAGAAGAGGTGTTGCTGGCACTGTCGCTGCCCCTGCTGTTGCTGTTGCTGTTAATGATGAAAAATTTTATGGCAGTGGTAAAAACTGCAATAAAAATTCGTCGTTGAAAATGGCGATGGACTAGATTTTAAAGTGCAGAAAGAAATTGTTTCATTTAGTATTAATAATATTAATTAAAGGGTATTTCATTAAGGGGTTGCTATTTTTATTTCTGAATTAATTAATCAAGCGAAAGGTTCACATTTCCATAACTATGGCGCCTATGGTCCATGTCATCGATATAATAGATTTCATATATACAAGTTTGATAATGTGAACGCTTGAATGACTACGAATGTCCCTTTTAATTCTTCTTCTTCTTTTGGCCCTACAGCCCGTGGTGAACCTGGGCCTCAACCAACAAAGTTTTCCACGGTCTTTAGCCAGCGTCCTCCAATTGTGCACACCAAGTTGGTTGAGGTCCCTCGCCACTTGTGTGCGCCATCGGTTCCGTGGGCGTCCTCTAATGCGTTGTCCCACAGGTTCGGAATCGAAGATTCACAATATTAAACCAAAAATTGTGCCTTTAATTCATATTATGTTTAACATGAATTAAAGGTCGTCATTTTATTTCACCTGTTATTTATTACTAGATGTTTTGTCAAATGATGATTTCAAACCACCTAAACTGTTAAATACTGGTGCATACTTTTCGGCGCCTTTTCATTCTCAAAAATACATTTTGTGTAATAGTTTTTGCAATTTTGCGTAGAATATTTCTCTGCAGATGACATTCAGACTATTAAATGTAGCGAATAAAATTGTCACATTTTGCAATAAAGTTATACTCGGTTTTTCTTCATCACAAAACACTGTATTTTTCTTATTGCAGGCACTCCTTAGCTCTTTAAATAAAAATAACTTCTGTATGATTTTGCTGCTGCTGTTGTTGTTGTTGTTGTTTAAAGGTGATGATGTTGCTAACAATATGAAAATAATAGTTGGCTGAAATGGTTTGTAGCAATGGTTGCTGCTACTTTTATGGCCTTAAGATTTATGGGGCAATTAACACCATCAACTGTTGCCAGTTCAGCCATGTGGTTATTTACAGTATAAAAATTTTATTAAAGTTAATAAGAAGAACAGAAATATAATTAAAAATTTAACAATTTTATTACTTAAATGTTTGTTTTTTTCTACTTTATTTTTCAGATACACGATGATTTAGAAAAAGATCACGATTTTTCTGGATCCGGTTTTGGTCCCGATGACGAAGATTCTGACAGTGATTATCGTCACAATACACATAAACATCAAACGGGTAAATCAAATATAAACAAAAATATTGATGACAACGAATTCATAACCACAAGTAGAAATAATCAAAATAATAATCATCAAACATCATCAAATAGCGGCATCAATAATAATCAAGGAAATACAGGCTTCATCAGTTCCGGTGGTAGTTCGGCAACAAGTGGCAACACTGGCCTTAATACAATCGGTAAACCATTTTTAATCATTATTTGTATTCCACTTTTCTGTTATTGTTTTTCCTTTTTCTTTTCAACATTGACATTTTAATTAAGTCTCAAATTTTATTTGTCAAAAAAAAAAAAATGAAAGAAAGAAACAACAGCTTTTTATTTTCCTTAAAAATATTTTTTTTTATTTTACAATTTTAATTTTTATTTTACCTTTTTTTTATTATTCTCATCATCTCGATCAAATTCAAAACAATCATTTCAAACAAAAAAAAATCGTTTTAGAAACAAATAATCATAAAAAACAATTCAATTCCTCTGTTTCATTTCCCACACAAACCGATTCTAATACCACTACTTCTACTACAACAACAATTTCCCCTTATCAAAACAATAATAACAACAACAACAACATTAATAATAATCACACAATCCAACAACACACAACTGTTTCACAACACCAAAACCAACAAAACACTTCCCATATTGTTCCCTATTTCCCAGACAAAAACATCAACATCCACAACAACAACAATAATCAGCGAAATGAAGGCGAAACTGTTCAACCAACCATTGAGCATCACGGTGAAGGCGATGACGATGATGACTTCGACATTGAAGAGGAAGAAGGCGAGGGTGGGGTTATTGTGGGCAGCGGTGATGGCGGTTTCATTGATCGCGCAAACGATAACGACGACGATGATCATACTGGCGATGTGGATGGCGATGGTGATACCGGTGAAGAACTGCCCGATATCACCAAATACCACCATGGCAGCATCTTTGATTCAGCCACACCCTCAAAATCCGATCGTGAACATTCCAGAATCCCCGACGATGATGATGATTTCGAAGAAGAGGATCATTTCGATCACCATCAACCCATTGATCACGACGACGAGGATGATGACCAGGACGAGCACGATGATCACGATGACGTTGATGTTCATAAACCACATTCCGTAGATGGCACAGAAATTTATACCGATATTACTGACGAAGCCAGCACGCGCCCATCTTCATCCTCTACTACCGAAAAACGACGTCAGTGTATTTTCGTTAAAATTTTTTACTGTCTCTCTCTCTCTGTCTCTCAGTATCTCTCTTTGTCTGTCTCTTGAAATCTGTTTTATTTAGTTTGTTTTTAGTTTGACTTTTCTTTTTTTTCTTTGTATCGATTTGCTTGTCTGTTTGTTTTGTTACAATTTGTAGAAGCATTTTCTTTTGAATATTATTTGTAGTGTTTTGATGGGGGCTTAACTGAAAACAGAATTTTAAATCTTTGCGCAAAAAGAGTACCTGGCCTGCAAAATAAGAATGAATAAGCAGGTACATTAATGTCTATGCCGTTGCATACAACGACCACTAATGACCCAGCTGACCAAAAAGACACACACCCTAAAACTTCGATATCTTTTAATGTATCTTTTTCGACCTTTTGTTCGATCTATTGTACAGTTTTCTAAACGGAACTAAAATAGACATTGTCATTTAATCTTTAACTTTAGTGAGTCCAAGATAATTGAACACAGACTTCAAAATTTTTGGAAAAACCTTCGAAGGAAATTCTTCCCTCAGATAAACAGCCCCAAATCTCTTGAAGATAGATTTTGTTATCTTGTATTGAAACATTAAGCGAAAAGGATTCAATTAATTCTATTTTAAACATCAGTCTGTAATCACGCAAATTGCAGAAATATTAAATTAGTAGAATATAAAATTGGAAAAAATCAATTTTTTATTTTAATGGCTTCAAAAATAACTGCCTTCAAAAAGCCTTCCACAATAAACTGCTGTCAAGAGCCTTGAAGGCCATTTTGCATTTGAATACTGGACAAAGTTTTAGCCCCACATAATTTTATTTACAACAAGAACAAAATCTTGAATGATTAAAATTCTGTTTTTAGTTTAAGCTGCTTTTTCGTTTCGTTTCTTGTAATTGGCATGTTTTGTAGTTATTTGTTTAATTTATTTACAATATTTATTTGTATTTTTAATTTTTATAAATATTTTTTAAAGTTTTTCAATATGTAATTTAATTATATACAAGACTATTATTTAAAAAAAAACATTTATTATTTATTGATTTTACAAATATCCACATTTATTTTACCAAACTTTTCAGTACATATCATCCAAAAATTTCTGAAAGACAAATAACAGGTTTTTCATATGCCCTCATGCTTTTTGTGAGTCTGTCACTGTTTAGATTTAAAAAAAGCTGCCCTCTTTTAACTCGCCACACACACACACACAAAATTATAAACTACGCCAGCAACTGTTTTTAAACCATGAAAAAAAACGGAATGCTGACATTGAAACAAACACATTAAAAACACAATTATCACTATTTTGACACTGTACTCTACTCACTCGCACACTTGTACCCGTCTTTTAAAATTCATCAAAATGTTTCGTTAAAACAAAATTTCATTAACATAATTCCATATTTTTTATCAGTCAGTCGGTCAGTCAGTCAGTCAGTCATGCATCTATCCATCCATCCGTTTGTTCAGTCAATCACTCATTCATTCATTTGCTTATTCAACCATCTTTAAATTACATACATATGTACAGTCATTCATTAAAGTTATTCTGTTGTTGATTATTCTCTGAAAATAAAGTCCTTCATAGTTTTTTTTTTTTGTCTTTGTTTAACTTCTCTCATTCAAATTCATGGTTATTACTCTCTGTTATTTATTTATTGTTGTTAACCGTTATTTACGTATGTACTTATTTACTAGTAAGTCATATCATTTACAAGCAGCATTCTTTCTCATCTTGTAATTTCATACTACCTTTTTGTTGTTGTTTTAATATTTTTCTTGGTTTAATAATGTTTATAAACAAAACTTTTAAACATTCACGTACTCAACAGACATGAACTTATTCCAAAGCAGTTGCATGAGTACATGCCAGTGTGTACGTGTGTATGCGTGCATTGGAATGTTCACTGTTTTGTTGAGTGTGCAGTTGTACATGGATGCATCTGTTTAACAAATGAGCGAGAGAAAGAACTGGGTTTTTCATTCTTCATTTTAAACTTCAAATACGTGTGGATGTATGTATGTATGTATGTTCTAATTCATTCACCATCGGTAATTATTTTCGAGGTTAAGGGTCGTGTATGAGTAACAATAAGGACTAAAGAGTCTCTTAGAAGGCGTACTAAAGGGAAGGATTTCGTAGTTCGTGCCGCGTCTTATACTATAATTTCAAGCTTCGAAAGAGCACATACATACATATGTACATATACTGCAGAGTGATGCTGGTGGCAGTGAGACGGCCAGAACAGACAGGAACCATTCTAATCTGATCAGTTGATTCCTGTTATAAATTTCGATAACTTTTTTTAGATTCAAAGTCAAAATAGGAATGCATGGAAGGAAATATTTATTATCTATAAGGATTTCAGTATTTTAAATTTTAACGGACGATCAAAGTTATTCTCTGAAGTTATTGGAATATCAATATCGCTCATATTAACTCATACTTGTACTGTTCTCCCGAGGGAGATACATATGTATGTATGTATGTATGCATGTATGTATGAATATATGTACATTCTTATGCCGTAAACGAAACTGTGAAACTGAAATCCATGACTTTGAATCAATAATAGTTGAAAAAATCGCATCTGGCTTTCAATACCTGTGAATTTGTGTTACACGAAAATTTTCTTACTATTGAGAAACCCAATACTTTTTCCAATAGACATATCATTTGTAAAACTCTACAATTGAAATAAGGTTGGGTTCATAGAGAAAGTGGTTCACAATTACCACTTGTTCAATATACAGAACTCCTTTTTCCCAAAATCTAAAAAGAATACCTTTAATATGACAGAGAGATAGTCAGTTAAACATGTTCTCTGTGAATCGCCAGCCCTATGCCAGCACGGACTCAAACACTTGTAAGACTGTGATCTGTCAGCGATGCTCCATTTGCAAACCTCTATATAAATTTAAATTATTTGGGCGCCAGGTCAACACTATGCGCCTCTTTTGACAATCACTTCAGCGTAATGCGTTCCAAACATTTCAATGCATTAAATCAATATTTTATGACAGCAAAACGTTTGAAATTCTTTCCACACTTTTTAAGCGTAAAATAATAACTGTAATTTTGTGTTGATTGTAAAAATTAATTAGAAAATTTTACAAATTTCGCCCACTAATAATACTGTCAAAATGAAATTCAAAACGTTGCAATAACATTGGCAACCATTTTAATAACACCAAAATATGCATAAATAATTAAAATTCCATTAAAATTTTAGGCGACTCTTTACTAATAAATAATTTGAATGTTGTAATTGCTGGTTTATTTATATTCTAAAGGTTTAAAATTAAATCAATTACAAATACATCTACACATGTACGTGGATGGTTATTAAAACTTGCGCTAAATTTTTATTCGCATACCACTATTTTAATTTTAGGCAAATTCTAAGTCATCACAAACTTTCTTACAGTCACTTTTCTTGTAGCCGAAATAGAGACCGGAATTCATTTAAGGCAATTTGCTGTCCACTTCATTTCAGTGGAATTTCGAACTTGAAACTTTTACGGAAATTGAATGAATTCTTCTTTAAAGTCAAGGATATGTATTTATTTAAATTTTATGATATACAAAGAACAGAATTTAACAGAATTTATTAAGCGCAGCAATCGGAACCACAATTCAAGTTTCCACATATTAAAAATATATGTAAGTACAGAAATTATGGTATTGCCGATAACATCTCCAGTTCTTTTCGGTTAAACAGAAATCAAGCTGCAATCCAAAAATCGAGTCTATAACTCATCAACTTATGTATGTATAAGCCTTTCAGCTTTGTATCTGTAAAAGGATCTTAATGAATTAATATGTATGTATATGTATTTATGTACTTCAAGATCTAGGGCCACAGGGTTCCTACTCCGGTGGCATTTCATGCACAAGAACATGCAAAAAAGATTAACTACTACATTTCTACACTGGTAAAGCAACAGAGATTTTGCTCAACAAAATAAACTTAGAAACTAAAACAAACAAAAAAGTTAAGAATCATAACACAAGAAAGTTTACACAATATAAATTTCCTATTATCGGGTGCCCAAAAGGATGCTTCATTTTGTTTACTCTTAAGTCTCTTAAAGTGCTGGAGCAAATAAATAATTTGAGCCTGCATTAAGGCTATTAAATTTGCTTTATTTTTTTGCAATACTCTTATAATACCGAATTGTTAATGCACATTAAAACAAATAATCAAATATAAGTGCAATAATAATACATATTTGTGCCAGATTTAGTAGCTATTCCACATACACACAACACATCACTACATACTTACATGAATGCATATTAATATTATTGCATTTTTAGCCATATGAATAGTTTGTGTATTTTTGAAATTCCATAAGTTTAAATGAAAATAATTTTAAATGCGATATAATGTGTGGCAAATATTCCAAGTATTATATTATTTTAACAAAAGGAATATTATTTAGCACTAATAAATACTTATTATTTGCAAAATATTAATTAAATTAAGCTTTAAAATTGTTAGGCAATAAAAAGCTGAAGCATACTTTTATTAACTTGCAAATAAACAATTAAGGCTTTAAATATTTTTATTTTTTTATATCCTTTTTTCGATTCGTAAATGTTTGTGCTTCTATAACTCTCTTCCCTTCTAAAAGATTAGGGGTTTACTATTTCTACAAATCGCAATTATTTTTGTTTGTTCTTCTTTCTGTTGTTAGTCATGGCACATTTAACATACACGAATGAAACTCACATCTTTTTACGCACTAAATGCTGGATACACACAAATGACAGCATACTTTTAGGTATTCAACAGAGACTTGTTTAAGTTTTCTATGAATTTCCATGAAAAAGTGAACTAGCAAATGTTTTTAAAATAATTAATTTTGTAACGAAGCTGTACATTTACATTAAAAAACAAAACAAATTTTTTTTTTGCTCAGACAAGGTTATGGAAAGGAGAAAAGCTGGCAGGTCTTCTCTGGATGATCGCTAAATCAGACGCGAAAAGAAAATGACTGAAAAAAACTTCTTGATTGCAATTAATTAAAATCTATCGCTGGCCTTGCCAATCATGTGGCCCTAGAACATACTTTTAATCTCCAGCAAGTTGTATTCTATGGTCTACTGATGACTTACTACAAAAACCATGCAGTTTTGCCTGAGTAGTTTGGTTGAAACTCACTTTTTATTTATTCTTTTAAGATTTTCATACAATATTTTATCGTTAAGCCCCATTCTTATTAACAAGATTATTCATCTAATGAACAGCCTCAAAGCAGTTTTTATTGCAAGCAGAACTTGTAAAAGGATTTCTTTGTCATAATAGTTTCGATTGAATAGAACAGCTTTAAATTATTCAACAAAAATTGTTCACTGAAACAATGAAAATATTTGCTGAAAGGCAAATTTTTGGTGTAAAGTCACTTAATTTAAAAAATAAAAATTTTGTACTCTGCCTAAACAAAACCGGTTCGAAATGTTTGTTTTGAATATGGATTTCAATAGTTTTTTTTTCCAAAAAGATTTTTCTGATTTTCAACCGAATTCCACTATTTCAGTACAGCTTTTCACTAGTGTGATATATAATTTATTATAGTGTCTATAATTCACATTATCTGGAAATATTTTTATTGAAATTTTTTTAAATTCGGCAACATTGAGAGGTTGGTACTGAAAAAACATTGTCTAAATTAGTTTTTAGAGATAGATTCAAAATTTGGAAATATTTGAGAATTATTTCAACCAAATATTACAATTAACAAATTGTGTTAAATGTTAAATGTCTACTTTTATTATATATTTAGTTTATTGTAATAATTTATAATCACACAAAAAAAATTTTAAATTTTAATAACCCGCTTGTTTTCGAACGCAACTAATATTCGTTTGTGTCCACTTTGGCAAAACGCAGCTTTAAACTAAATCCTTGTTTTCAAAACTATGGCATTTTTGAGACGCACTTAAAAAATCAATAACAACTGAATGCAACAGAATTTCTTTCTGAAAAGAAAAGAAAACAAGAAGTAAAACTCATTGCTGATGTCGATAAAATTCATTAAACGTCATTATCCCGTTTCATTGTCACCAGTTACTGTCTTGTCACCATGTAGAACATGCAATAACATCGTATGTACATTAAAATCGTTTCTTTTCCTCTTCTCTCTTGCAGCCACGTTGCTCGATAGAAATATTATTTCTTTTACTTTAATGAAAATCTCTTTGTTGGATTTAGCGAAACTCAATCATTGTCTTGTGTTACTTGATTTTGTTTTCCTGCTTTTTTTTACTTGTCCTTTCTTTCAATTTTTATTGTCATTGTTAATAATTTTGTGTCAATTTCTTTTTTACTCTTTCAATTCATGTGACGTCGCACAGTGGCGCCATTTGACTTTTTTCGTTGCAAAAATCATATCTTTTGAACCGAACAAGATAATCGAATAATTTAAATTGCATGTCATAGATAATTGTTCAACCTATAAAATGAGCGGTTGGAGTGGACGCTACACCTTATAGGTGCTTACTTATGGGTTTTCAAAGTTAAAATTTGTGAAAAAATCCAAGTTTTGGTAACAAAAAAATTTTTGTTAAGAATTTTATATTTTTTTGTAGTTCTTTTGTAAGCTTTTCATGTTTTAAGATATTACCTAAAAAATTACAACAAAAGAGTTTTTTTTTAAATGATTTTTTCAATTTTCTGTAAAATATTCATTTTCTTGGTAAGACAAAGTATGTCTAAAATACAAATCATTTCTAAACTCTAATTTTTTTCTAACTCATCTATTTTATGGTAACAAAATCAAATTATTTTTACCAATCTTATATTTCTTAGTTCTTTTGAAAGCTTTTTCTGTTTTAAAGTTATTAGCCAACAAATTAAACAAATTTTTTTTCAATTAATTTTTTGAATTTTCTGTAAAATATTCATCACAATTCGTAACAGAAGGTATATCTAAAAGACTAATCATTTCTAAAGTATAATTCCATTGTAGTTCTTTTCGTGTCTTCACATGCCGCAGGGAAGAAATAAGTGGATCGGAAGATGCTGCTAACATGTTGAAGAGGTCCTCATTTTGCCTCACCCTTGATGCTTTGAACGTGTTCTGCAATCTATATTTTTTGTAAAATTTGTTAAGAGACTCCTGCGCTTCTTCAGAAAGCTCTCCAATTGGCAAAGACTGGTACTCAATTATATCTTTGCCATGCGCCAATATTTTATGGACGGTCGGGGTCAACTTCTTCTGTGGATAAATTTTTGCTAAAAGAGATGCAGTTTCCGATGCATATTCTCCAAATTTTGTAGAATTAACACTTTCTTGGCAGTTTAAAACATTCAAGATCGTTCCCAATCTTTTGACGATTTCATTGTCAATTCCAGTGATTCTAGTTACTGCCTCATCATTTGCAAAAAATCTCCTTGAAGTGTTTCCATCGTTTGAGTTACCGTATCCACACTTGGGGCAGTCTACTTTTAGTCCAAGTTGTTTCCAAAAAGCATTCTTTATTTGCTTCTTTCTGATCTTTTCCTTATCCTTAATTGATGTATTTTCATCGATGTTTTCATCTTGTTGTGGTAGGGTATACGCCAGTTTTAGCAAGAACTCCATACACCTTATCCTTGCGTGCAATGGTGACATTCCATATTCGTAATTCTCCTCGTTTGTAGAATCGTTTAAATTACCGAAGTTCTTCTGACTCTTTTTGCAAATCGGGCATGTCAATGTTGAGGTTGTTCCTGTCAGTTCGTTTACGACTTTTCCGTCAACCATGGTCAGGTGGAACTCGTAACTACATTCAATATATTTTCCTTCTCCAATTTGCAATTTTGTATGCTTAATCTTGCTTATTTGTTCTTCAATGTCCTTCACCGTGGTCCTTATGAGTTCTGCCGATTCCTTTGCAAACTGAAACATTATTGGTCGGCAATAATGCACTGATGACGGTCGATGATTTTTCCAGTGTAGGGAAACATCAGATTTTAGCCGCAATGGAACAACAGATGCCATAAACATATTTCCGTCAGATATTGTAGTGTCATCGGAAGATATCCTTTGCTTATAAACGCTTTGTCCGGATGATCCATCGCAGCCCCATTTGCTGATCAATGTTAGTTTCTGAGGAAGAATTTCCACCTCATTTTCAGGAAGACTTTCCAACAACCGTTTTGCTGTATGGTCCATAAGATCCTGCAGATTGGCTTTCGCAGAGACTTCCGTAAACTCCGTACGCAATGGTCGTGAATTTATTTTGGCTTGCGTAATATGCTTGTATCCGGGGAAAAGGTCAGCCCCGTGTCGCATTAAAGATGCCCGTAGTATCTCATATTTCTCTTTGGAAAGTTCTAAGTCCAAAAACAGAGCCAAGGCTTCTTCGGAACTATACTTTTTAATATGTGCGTTTGTGGGAGTGGGAATGCTTTCCTTAATCCTTTTTAGTCGCAGTGGGCTTGCATCAGCAACAGATTTTGTAATCTGCGACCTAACTCGTTCACTATCCTTTATGTATTTAATAGACAGCGCATCCGATAAATCCTTCGTGGTCAAGTCATTGGTGGCATCGGCAAGTTTCCTCTTTCTTGTGAAAATTGAACACTCCTCCATACTTTTTTTTGGCCTTCCTTTTTCTCCTCTGGTTGATGTGGAGGGTTTATCTACTGCCAATATATCCAGGATGGTGTCTTCATTAAGCCAGTCCTCGTATTTGGAGTTGAAGATGTTAATGGTTCGATTGCATTTCACCCATTTTGTCTTAATTTTGGCATGTATCATACAAAGATTATTTTTTATACTTTTGCTTCTCTCAATATTTCCGTATAAGCTATCGAGTTCTTCTAAAGCAGCTTCCGCGAAACACGTTGGTGTAATTGACTTTCTAAACAGTTCAAATAGTTTTAAATTGTTCAACGCCATGTTTTCAATACTTGTTTCGCCAACTTTCAGTCGTAGACTAATGCAGGCATTAAGCTTGTTTTGCAATATATAGGCCTATGCTACCATGTCTACAAATGTACCTGTTACATGCATACATATGCATTTGGGCTGAATTATACAGTTTTGATATTATGCACGTAGCCAAATGAGATTTGTGCCTACCTGTACCATAAGTCAGTATTGTTCTTCACCATATGTACGCCAAAAATAATTTTTAAGTGAGGTGCGTACCTGCTTATTTCAATGAGTAGTTTTTTGTGCATCTTGTGTCTGTAACGGAATATTAGGACCAAATTTTTCGCCAGAGGCTCTCAGGTAGACAACTGACTCAAAATGCAATTTTCAAACTATTACATCAAAGTAACTGTCAGTCAAGGCATGTAAGGGATGCCCGCCATACAATTTCTGCAACCATGTCTTTTTAACGTTTTTTACCTGTAGAAGCCAAATAGGCACGTAAAGGCAGATAAAACCTTTTGAGTTATGTAAAAGACTAGTTAAAGAACATATTTTGAAAATATGGCGGAGGTAAAAAAAGGTAAATTTTTTTTATTTTCCGTCAAAGTTGAAGAATAGTGAAAAAATGGATAGTTTTTAAATACTGATTTACCTAGAGAAACACAAAGCAAACAGCACAATTTTTTTTATTGTTATACATTTAATAAGCACATCAATCACTAAAAACAAAAAAAAATACTATTCGTTGCCTAGTTTTCGTGATATTACACCTGAAATCGGATCAAACTACCTAAAAATTGTGTGTTTTTTTTAAATCCGAAAATTGGTTAACTTTGAACAGTTATGTCTTCTAAACTAAAAATCTGATATTGTTAAGAGTAGCATATTTGAGATCGTTGAAAAGTTTACTATAAGATGGATTCATTTAAAATTTCGCAGGCGCACATGAAAATTTTGATTTTTGCAACCTCGTTTGCTCTACGGGTGCCACTGTGCGTCGCTTAAGACGTAAACAAAGTTCTGCGAAGAGCTTTTCACTTTGAACTTAAAAGTTTTAAGTGGTTATTGACTGGAGTCGTAATGAAAATTAAGTTGAAAAGGACAAGTTTGGTTAGCGGCTAATTGGCACATGGATATTTATAATGAATACGAGTTTTTTTATATATAGTAGTATTAGTGTAATAAGTAAATACTAGTATAATAAACAAATTGTTGGAAAAGATTAACCCGAAGGGATTACAAATTTGTTATTTCCATAATTTATATGTATATCAAGATATAACGAAAATTTTAAAAGAAGAAAAATTCTTATTTTGCTTAGAAACAAATACTTTACTCCGAATTCGGAGTAAATTATAATATACATTTCGCGAATTTACAAAATTTTAAAACAGAAATTTCTCTAGTTACTTGGTTCAGTTTTGTATACAATTCTTACTTTGCTTAAAGATGGAAATACTTTACTCCGAATTCGGAGTAAATAAGAGTCAACGTCTCAAGAAATTATGAAAATCTAAAAAGAAACTCCTACGGTACCAAATTTTTATTTTGCTTGAAGAATGAAAGAAAAAATATGTTACTCCGAATTCGGAGTAAATAATAATAATACACCAAAAATTACGAAAATCTGAAAAAAAAATGTCTATGGTTATTAGTCCATTTTTGTATAAAATTCCTATTTTGTTTGAGAAAAAAAAAACACTTTCCTGCGACAAATTTCTTTATTAAAGAAAACACTTTTGAAATATAAAATTTCTCAACAATTTTGGATCATAATTAAAATTTTTGGCAGCTTTTTGCTTAAATTATGCTGGCAAAGTACACCGTTTCGCAGCTCTATTTTTAAGCACTTTTTCCATTTATTAGCCTGTACTATTCCACATAAATTGGCGAATACTTCCGCAAAAACTGTGTGAAATTTCACCAAGATATCTTCGACAAGTTCCCTAGAACGCTGCAGCAAAAGCAAAACAATTTTTTTTTTCAATTTTTAATCAGCGAATACAACAGATTTCCTTTAATGGAATTGCATTTCTATTTGCCAAGTTTTGTCCAGTTTTGTGTTTAAGTAATTCAAACCTGCTTAAATGTTTGTGTCATGCGGGTCGCTGGCAACGTTCGAACGATGCTAAAAGCAAAATTCGTTCAGACTTAAAACCTTGTTTTTTATTTTTGCAATAACAATATTTTGCATGCAACATAATCTACTCGTATTTGATGCTTTTGCAACTAAATGTGCTTTGCTTTGCAATTTAAAAGATTTACAGTGCTTTTTTGGTTTGGCCACCAGAAAGGCCCAGCTGCGGAGAATGCATATTTTTGAACAGGCAACGTGATTGTTAATGCGTACATGCGTGTGTGCGTGGGAGCGTTTAAGTTTGCTAAATAACAGAAAAACTGCCTAGAGTTTTAAAACGAACGCCTAAAACTGTGCATTACAAACTGTTTTGAATGTAGCCCAGGAGATATGCAACATTTTTTGGTTTTTAATTTTTTGGATTCGTTATAATTTAGAACAAATTTTAGTAAAACATTGGCAAAAGTACAATAAATTAAATTGAAACAAAAACATATTGTCCGTTTTTAAAGGTTTTAAAAATCTCGATTTTGTTTTAAAAAGTTTTCACTTTTACACTAGAGGTGATAACTTGATACTCTTGGGGATTTTCTTTTAATATGATTTTCTTTGCCACCAATGAGACTGTTTATGTGGCACCTTTTTTTTCCTACACGCAAGCTCTGCATGCCACGCATATTAATAACAGCTAGAAAATCCTGCACCAGCAAGAGAAAAGTAGGCCAATCCCCTTGCACATCCTGTTTGTTAATTGTGCATATTGAATGTTGATTTGTCAGCAGTCGTGGTAATTTCCAGCAAGCAAAGTGAAATTGCGGTGGTTTCCTTTGTGCCGTATTAATCATGCAGTCTATAAATTTGAATTCATAAAATCCATGATTTAACTTTTTAAAAAATTCCAATAATTCTAATTTGAATGATACAAAAGTATCAAAAGTTTTCTTTTCCAGGCAGTTAATATTTCATTGCATCAAGTGATTTGGGCTCCGCAGTGTGCAAATGTAGAATGAAAGCGCATGTGAGAGATTTCCTTTTTTTTTTGCGGCCAAATGGAGCGCAAAGTTCATGCAATGCTACTTTATTGAGAGCAAAGATTGCATCGTGTTCTTTTAAAAATAATAGGCAGCATTTCCAAACTGAGCTTGTGGAAATTCTCATAAGCGAAAAAAACTACAATTTTGGTTATTTATGCGTTATATGACATATAAAAGATTTTTGGAAGAAATTCAGTTTTTGAAAAGACTGTTAAAGGACCAACTTCACTGTATTTTACTCACATAAAATATTAATATGAGATTGGCTAAAAACAAATGATGGGTCCGATATTCATGCTCCGGAGAATCTCGAAATTATGGAATTTTCCAGTAATTCCAACTTTTCGAACATTGTTCAAGGTTATGGTCCTGAAATTTCATTAGATTATCAATTCTCTTTTTGTAGCCATTTTAAAATTTAATATATTTTAAATTCTGTAATTTATTTCTTATTAGTTTTAAATTTTTATATATCACTTACTTCTGGTCCTTCGGGTCTAAAAAGGTGTCCGCTCTCTTTCTCTCTCTCTCTCTCTCGCCCCAGAATTGTATACGTTTAATAGCGCTGGGTTAAAGCCTTAACAGAGCTCTGTTAAGTTAGTTTGGCTTGTGTGCAGAGTTGTAAATGCAAAAATTTATTTTCACCACCCCACCCCCCTTAAAAGCCGATGAAATTTTCATTTTCTATATTATTAGAAAAATATGTTGTTTTTAACCAAATTCTGAGTTATTTAACTCTTAATGGGTTTCTATAAAAGCTTTTACAGTTATTGCAACTTAATGAAATCTCTGTGCACCAAATCTGTTAGTAATTCCCCCACCCCCAGATTTAATATAATGTTTGTTAAATAGAATCTCAAGTGTTTTAATGATTTAAAACAAGATTTTAAATCAACAACTATTGGTTGGTTGAAAATTGTTAATGGCAACTCGAATATGCAAACATCCTTAAACAATTGTACTTCTGCATAAGCAAATAATATGTGCTTATAAGCACACAGGGAAATGTGCTCTCGAATCTCCCAATTAGCCAAACAGCAGACAACAAAACAAATATTAATACTAAATAATAAAATAATAATACTACTCGCAAAAAACATGTTTTAACTGTTTTAGTGTAAAAAAGAAATGGGACAAAAAACATGCTTAAATTTCGAAAAGCTCTTTTGCCTTTAAAAAAAACAAAACGACTAGACAGTTTTGAGCAGGACTTAAAGAAAACTTTGCTCTTACATAATTACTTTGGTTAAGAACAAATAAATTCAAGTCTGGGCAGTCCTTAGAAAGTTAATTTTACTTAATTGCTGAAATTTTATTTTTGAATATAATAAGTTAAAAAAATATGAAATTCTAAAACCAATTCGACGAACTAGATTTCTCATATAATCTTTGGCCCGTTAAGCCATCACAGATAGAGTTTAGTTACCCGTGCCCGTCCACGTACATGTCGAAATGACATGGCCAACTGGGCCATAGCATTTCCCTTTCTATTTGCGAGTTCCTGTGGCTGCCAGTATTAATGCTTTTAGTTGATGTTTATATTTAAACATGATCTAATTACTGATATCAGTTTGTATGTCTGTCTTCGATTGTTACTTGCGGCCTAGAGCATGTCACTAATGTTGCGTTGTTGTTGTTCTTGTTGCAAGTTGCAAAATACTCACTAACACTTGATGATGCTTTTAATTAAAAGATATAATTAAAAATAAACTAAAATGATTGATGAACGCAGTCACACGTCTACAAATATGGATAATTAAACAGACTGAAAATATAAACTGAATTTTTGAATTGCAAATGAAAGCAAATGAGTGAAATAATGGCACATTTAAAAAAAGCAACACAAATCAAAAAACTTAACAAAATACAAAAATAACTACATTGAGCATTGAAGTTTATGTCACATTTTATATAGTTGGACCCTCTTTAAAACTTGCCAAAATCTAAGAAACGCTTTTTGAATTGTTTTAGTTTCTACTACTAGAACTTCTTGAGAAAATCTATAAAATACATGTCCTGCCCAAGTGAAAAGTATGGTAAGATAATGTCACAGAGAAAACTGTTTCTGTAATTCAAGCAAAACAATCCTGTGTGAATAGTTTTGATTGTATTATTTAAATTTGCTCTAGACTCCATTCGAATTAAACTGCCGGCATATTAAACATTAAAAAATATTGCCTAGTTTTAGGCATTTAAAAAAAATAGTAGTGAAGCAATTTTATTACATATTTTTTTTAATGTTTAGTCTATTTAAAAGCCAAGATAAAATGCTGAGAATGTTGGAATAGAACAAATGACGAATAGGAAGGAACTGCTCAGTAAGTTTAGGAAGTTGTAAACCGAGTAGTGTTTTGCAAATCGCTTTAGTTGTACCACGAAAAAAATTACAAAATTTCGCATTGTATTTTTTAATTATATTGTTTCTTTCATAACATGTTATTTTTATTTTAGACCAAAGAAATAAACTCTAATAGTATCACGAATGAATTCCTTGGCCAATTGACGGTTTAAAGCGAATAATTCGTCATACAGGTGTAAAATTGTCGCTACGCTTAAAATGATGACTGGTCCATTCTCTATAAACAGTTTTCATAGTATGTCGTTAGAAAGCTTTTTGTTAAACATAAATTAGACAGAAGTCTGCAGGTTTTTGTAAATTTTATTCAATTCAATATCGTCTTTAATTTGAAGTTTTGCTGATTTTAAAACGCTCATGTAAATCCTTTATAAGAATTAACAAAGAAAAAATCAAAAATTCCACTTTAAAACATCAACAGCACTGGCATTTTATTTAAAAAAAACTGATGTGATTTAAAAGAGAGTTTCAATTCAAGTGAAATTCAACCAACAATAAAATTAAGTCACAGTTTCTCCTGCCGTTCTTTAATGCTAAAATGTTTTAATTTGCTAACAAATGAAATTGCAAAAATAACATTATGGCTCCTTTAAATAAAAAAGAAATCTGTGGCTTTCCAATGATTTGATGACTTGATGTATAAAGTTTCCGCAAAGTATGCAACGTTTTTTTGTTATTGTTATTGCAAAAACACACTTCAGTACTTTTTTAATGTCAGTTTTCATAATGATTGTTTCTTAGAAAAAAAAAACGATTTTTATTTTGTTGCCGGCTCTTGTTCAAGCAAAACAAACATTAGGGGCATTCCAAATGATCCAAAAATGATCAAATTATCCATAAGCGATCAAAAATTAATGTTAAATAAGTTCTCAAAATTAAGGGAATTTATCTGTTAATCTTTTTACTGCAATTTTATTTTCTTAACTTTCTCTCTAGGAGTACCATAAAGTATTTAATTTTTACATTTAGCTGAGCCTTTTGACATTCTGCACAATAATTTTTGAAAAATGCAACTCCTTTGAATCCTTTTCTGTCCTTGCTGCTACATGATAAATATAAGCTTGTTAAAACATTAAGGACATCTGCCCATTCAGCATAAATAGTATTAGTTTATTTCTACATTCTGTTTTCTTCTTCTTTTGTGTTCCCTAAAATGTTTAACACAACAAAGAAACCCCAAAAATAACCAGTAAAAAAGTTGTTTTTACGGAAAAGCAAATATTCAACTAATGGCGTATGAGGTCCATGAGAAAATAAATCCAACAATAAAAATAAACTATCAACAAGAACAAAAAAAAATATATTGTCATATAAATGATAATAAAAGATGACAACTATTCCCTCCCATTTCTTTTATAAAAGTTTTGCTTTTGGTCTCTCGTATAACTATGAAAAAAGTTACTCAATTACCAAAAGAAATGGAGGATGCAGTTTTGGACTGTTTTGTTTTCTTTTCCAAGCAATGAACGATTTATTAGACAATCATTTTTGACTTTTTTTTGACCCCTTATAAATTGAGAGCAATAAACAAAAATGATTGAATGGAAAAAGTATAATTTATTATTGAAAACGTTGGGCTAAAAAGCTACAAAGAATATTAGACAGTACATACGAGTATTTCATAAAAGTTGAAATGCAAACTTTATTATTTATATATTTTAAAGGCTTTAATAGCGAATATTACTTGTTATATCCTTCTTTAGAATACCAGTATTTTAATGATCTTAATTATGCTGCCGACGTGGTATTACTCTTTAAGGCATGTTTAAGCCAAGCTTCCTGATTCCTAAAATTTATTTAAAATCAATAAAACTGCTAATAAGTTTTTTAACGAATCTAAATCTAATGTGACAATGTCAGTCATTTTACTGCATTTTCGGTGAACAAGGAATTGTGTAATTAATTTAGATTAGCACCTGCCAATATAGTCTAATCTGATAGTACAACTTGAAGTAATGAACTTGCCAACCGCTGACCACCCTCCCAGGCACACATACTAGGTGCCAATAATTCCCTAGACAGTAAAGGCAAGACGAGGACGAAAGACCTGAGTAGGTAGCCTAAAACCCTCAACAACAACAGGCCCTGACCAACTTATATATTCTCCACCATCCAGTTCTTACGAATAATGGAAAATCTACTGCAAGACAAGACAGCACCTCGAGGATACTTTTATTATCGAACGTAGACCCCCTTTTGCCATTTTTTTATATTTAAACCGCACCCAACACTTTGCTTAACCTATAACCAACACCAGGGGCACGAAAATGTAAAACCGGCTTGCCGCGAATACATAAAGTTTGAAGAAAAAACCATCATTCTAGTAAAGTGTATGAGTAAAGAAATTTGTTTTATTTAATTTTCGTATAAGTATAAAACAAATCACTGAAAAAGTTCGGGAACTTCTGAGTGCGTCCAGCACTATGGCAGCTGTCAATATTTTGCTACTCTTATTCTCATGTAGAATTACTACAACTTACTTACACACACACACACACACACACACATGTATTGACGAGTATTTAACAATCACAATTTGTTTATTCTGGAGCTGTTGGAACTTTGCTCTACCACTAGCAATTTGTACACACAAATACTCGTTGGTCGCTATCATGGCTTTGAGTTTTCTCATACTTTGCGTATAAGCCAAATGTCAGCCAATTCTTTCTGATGTTGTGTAATGTTTAGGCAAAACAAGCCTGCCGCAACCACCTCTCAGCATGTCTGCTCAAGTAATCCATATTTATCACATCCGTACTGCCGCGTCTATATTTCATAATCTGAAAAACATTCCCAAATTTCCAAAGTTTGGTCTCCGTCACTCATTAACTTGTTTAATGCAATAAATATACATACAAACTGAAGAAAGTTGACTCAAGTAAGAAACAAACGTTTTTTATTTATTTTTTTTTATATATTTATTTATTTATGTAAAAAACAATACAACAAGACTAAGTCTTATATTACAGCATTGCTTAGAGACTTGGCACACATATTTTGGCACTACATTAATATACATATAAATTATTAAAGGAGAAAAAAAAAATTAAAAATTAAAAATATAGTCAGAAATAGAAAATAAATAAAGTTTAAAATAGAAATAAAATATAGTCAGAAATAGAAATAGAAATAGAAATAGAAAGATAAATAAAGTTTAAAATAAAATTCAAATATTGTCAGAAATACTCTAATAGAATAAATTTAACTACATACATATATGGGGTAATATAGAAGTTAGAAAATGTTATTAAAACTGTTTATAGAAATCAGAAATTGCAGATTTAAATTGGCTTGCATTACTAATTAATTGTATAGAAGGGCGAAGTTGGCTCCAACGACGTATGGGATGTATAAAAAAATGTTGCTCAGAAGCGGTCTTGTTATGCTTGATGCTGTTAATTTTTTTGCCTCTGCTAGATATTGAGAAGGAGAGTCTTTGATACAAATAATTAGGCTGTTTGGTATAAACAATTTTATGCAGCAAAAGAAGAACTCTACATTTTAGTAGATTATTAAACGTCATATTATATACATATCTGTGTCGCATGTCTTGAAATGCTGCAATTTCTTGTAATCCCAAATATGTATCTTGCCATACTATTATATGTTATAATAAGTCTGTTTTAGGTTAGTTTTTTTAATCAGAACTGTTTGTGGTGGCTTTATGAAAATGCACGCATTTCTCCATTTTCTGGTAGGCATATTGTTTTTAATACAAATTTTAATTAATTTTTAATTCAAATTTTAAAATATTCGTTACTAATCAGAAGCATACAGAGCCCTAAGCGTTATATTACTAAATGCTCAAAAAGCTTTTAAACACAAATACATACATACCATACATACATATTTACATGCATACTTACGTTCTTCTTAATCTGTAAAATTTACATACATACATATGTATTTTATATTTCAAAATTCTCCGATAAATAATCTAATAAAACAATCTACCTGCATACCTACAACGTCTGTATGTATGTATGTATGTACTTACGTACAGAATTTAGTTCCCTAATATAATTACGATACTCTCTCGCTCTCTCTCACTCTCTCGCCCCTGCTTTTGTATTTGTTTTGTTTGTGTTTTATTATTATTATTTATAAATACATACATAAATATCAGAAGAAATATTTAAATTCTCTTAAAATATCTCAACATCACTCATACTAATTTTAATTTTTATTTGTTGTATTCGTTTTGTTTTGTTTTGTTTTTTTCTCTTCATTTAATATTCAACTTCATATTAATTGTTTGCATTATTGCAATGAATCATAAAATACATACATATATTAAGAAAAGAAGAAACACAAATTGAAAAAAAAATCACCGTAATATTTTTTTCTTACTCTTGCAAATTTCTCACCTACTCTCAACACCCTCTCCGGCCATTTGCAATAAATTTTATTTTCGTATTGTGGGGCCGCTGCATGGAAATTAAAATGGGAACAAAAACACAACAACAACGCCGAAATAAATGGAATGGCAACAGCTGGTGGCATTATTTCTCAAGGAGGCACAAACATACACGACTTGGATACAAACAGCATCAACAGTTTGCCACCAGAGACTAAAGTAATCGAACAGACCACAGGCAACGAAGTTTTAATCATGAATGCCAACGATGACGACAGAACGGCGAGTTTCTTCGCCCAACCAGGCATTTTAGCGGGTAAGTAGCAAAACAAATGAATGGCACTATATACAGAGATATACAGATATATTGGGTATTCTTACTTTTGTTCAGTACTGTAGCTGTGAATGCCTTCTTCAATTCTAGTTTAAGAAATACCAGCTTTTTAAACACTTAGAGAAATTCTAATAACAAAGTGAAATTCTCACAACACGTTCAAGGCGACTTTATTTCTTACCCGATGAAACGGTGGTTAAATTTCTTTTTAGGTTTAAAGGGGCACATACAATCCATCATGCGTTGTACTTTGCCTTTTGCTACCGACGTTAAAGCAATAACGGATTAGGTTGGCACAATGAGTACTTTGTTAATGCTTTTAAAATCGCACAGACACACACACAGCCTAAATTAATTTATTTTCCAATTCAGTTTTTTTTTATTTTTTTCACGTTGCATAAAAAATAATAAATATTTTCTTTACTACTATAAATCACAGCGAACATAAAATCGACTGAAAGCGGTCGAAGTACACAACGTACGTTAAAAGTTGCTCAACTTTGATACGTTGCGTTGAAGTCGACATACTTTATGTGACAAAACTCATAACAAACCCTGTATTTTAACTTAGTTGTCAGTTGAAAAAGGCGACGGATGACGGATTCTAGATGGTCCGGCCTTAATACCTCCCCGGATTTCAGCACTTCATGAGTAAAATTTTATTTTGTTTTCTTATACAAAATAATTTGAATAAGTAGGAAAATCAAGGACATGTATGACATATATGCCAACCCTCTAGGAATGATTCACAGCAGCTTCCCCGGCGTGTCAATATGGTGGACATTCTTACGTTTCGCATTTGTGAAGCCGTTTTCGTAAATTCTCTTCGTTTTACCCAGCATTTTTGGCCCATTATTTCCATCTTTTCGATTCGCTCATCCTATAGAAGTACGCAGAACTTATAGAGAAACCCTTTGTTGTTTTTATTGATAAGAGAAATAGTATTTTAAATACTGCCATTGAAGTGTGTATGTATGAATGTATATTTTTAAACAAAATAAATAAACACACACACATATATCAGTTGTGGTTTTGTATTTCAAGCGGATTTTCGAACGCAATTCTTTACTCAGTCATTCATTTCATCGGCACCTTCGCAAATAATCAAAGTACCAGTTTCCCACCCACGACGAGTCGATATTGAAAGCAAATCTCTAAAAAAAAGAGTGCTATAAAACATTCCGAATTCAAAGTAAAACTTATCTGAAGCCTAAAATATTCTCGGTTTATTCTGGCGAAAATTTTAGGATTTATTTCTTTCAATCAACGACAGAGATCATGGAGGAGGAGGAGTCTGGTAAAATGCCTAAAGATTTTTGCAAGAATAATTTAATGAAAAAATATAGAAAAAGAAACATTGTAAAAAACTGGTTGATTGTTGTTAGTTTCATATAAATAATAATAGAAAACAAATTAAACAAATTGAAAAGTTTGAAAATCTTGAGCTTCTTGACAAAAAATTTTTATTCAAAAACTGTAAAATTGATAGAACGTTTTGGCTTAAAAGCTGGCCGAAAATAATAAATGCATAAAATGCACTTTTAGGCGTTAAGAATTTTTAGTATTAAGTCCACATCTGACCCGAATGCGCTAGAAAACGGCAGTAACTCAATTACCAGGAACTTGCAGCGTTCAGCTTTTAAATTGCTATCTTTTTATGCTTCTCTTTTCAATATACAGGGTCAGGACAGTTACTTTTCGGTGTGATTTATGTCCTGACAGAATTTAATCACTACAGCCTCAGACTGTATTAATCTAAATATGTACTTATTTTTGAATCATAAACTTTTTCATAACAACTAAATAAACAATTCAAGGCCCCCTGTTAAAATGGCCCGGCAACGCAGGGCAGACAATCAGGAGTAAGGAATGAATGGCTGGCTACCAAATTATGGCTATTAATTAGACATAATGGAAAAACCTCAACCGGTTTTTTAAAAAAAAAAGCCTCTGATTGCTTTCGTACTTATAGTCGCAAGTGATTGGAAAATCTAAACGATATTTTTTTAGCATTTCTTTTGGTTGGTCCTCATTTTAATTTAAATAACAAACATATTTCTTTTGTCTTTGCTAATAAGATTTTAATTTGTAAATTTCTTTCAGCTGTTATCGGTGGCGCAGTTGTCGGCCTTTTATGTGCCATTTTGGTTGTCATGTTTATTGTTTATCGCATGAGAAAAAAGGATGAGGGTTCGTATGCCCTTGACGAACCGAAGCGATCACCTGCAATGAATTCCTATGCGAAAAATGCAACAAATCGAGAATTTTATGCCTGAGATAATGCAGAACGACGTTATTAAAAATAAAATGCATACAAAACTTGAACACACATCCACACACAGACACACCCACTCACTTACATTTTAAAACGTCAGCAGCAAAATGAACAAACAATAAAACAAATTAAATAAATTAAATAAATCAGCAGCAAAATAAAAATTATACAAAAAACAAAAACTAAATTACAAATAAAATATATAAATGGCATCAATCTCATTCTATGACAACAAGAAAAACACAAATCTTTTTTATAAAATATTAAATTTCTGATAAAAAAAAATGTCACTCAATTTTTTTTGAACAGAAACTTTTCTAAACAGAAACAAAAAAATTAAAATCTATTTGCAACAACAATGTAAACGTGAAATTAATCATTTTTTCGAAATACTTACACACATATTTAGATATAGTTTTGCTATATGAATTTTATATGCATACATGTTGAATAAATGTCCTTTTTTAAGGACCTTAATGGATTGTTTTAATTTTCACTATAAAACTTTATGGAAAAAGTGTTGAAATTTTTTTCTATATATATTTGTTTTTTAATTAGGGAGATTTATTTTGTTTTATAAAAGTCTTACGAAAAAAATTACAGAGTTTTGCTTTGTTTTCGCGAAATAATTCTTAATCCACATCCTCTTTAATATTAAAATTGTTCTGCAGTTATTGTTGTAATATTATATTAATAAAATTTTTTTAATCTTATAACATGTAAACGGAATAAAAAATTGTTCTTGTTAAAAATTTGGATGCGATATTTTTGTCATTTTCTGTTACAAATTTCTGCAACGAATTTCTGTTACAAAATTTGTATAACTAAATTTTTATTACAACATTTTTATTACACATTTCTATTATAAATTTTTTTTTTATTATAAATTTCTATTATAAAATTAAATTAATCAAATTTTTATTATAAATTTCTATTACAAAATGTCGTTTAAAATTTCTCACTCATTTTCTTCTCTTCCGTTACAATTTCTTTCTGTCTTCTTTTTTCCAAATCTGCGAATCATAAAATAAAACAATTTTAGGCAGCCGCTCTTATTACAAAACATTTTCTTACTTTTTGTTATTAATTATGGGTGTACCACCCCCATAATACATACGAAACTTACAACAAATAATACACTTCGTTGCAAGACACAATTTTCAAATAAAAAACTCTTGAAACTTCACATTTTCCTTTTTTAAAAAAGAGAAAAAACAATCTCCAGCGGTCCTCAAAACACTGGCTTTTACACTCGCCGTTGACAGAAGTCATCTGATTTTAATAGGCACTTGACATGACGCTTGTCCTCAGGCCAAAAGGTTTAGCCTGCATTCGGGATTAATGTCACAACGATGAGGACACCTGGAATAAGGCGGTATAAATAATAATGCCTAAAATGCTTGACTAAATTATAGCGCAAGATTATAGGACAAATACAACATCTTTTTGAACTCCCTAAATAAAAAGTAAACATTTTATAAAATTTTCTTTTGTTCTTAAGTATTAAAATTGAAAAATCACTTCTCAAACCCCAAATTATATAATTTTCTTTTCCCGTCCCCCCATTTCGTTCAAACTATCTATTTAGGACAAGATTATGCTGGGAACAGCACAAGATTATTTTCAACATGTATGTATGTGTGTATGTAAGTGTAAACAATAAAAGAATAAATTTTGTGTTTTTATTTTTCACGACTTTTTTTTATATACTTGAATATATTTTGTTTAAAAACAACAACAACAACAAAACGTACTACTAAACACTCGAAAAAATCAATTATAAGTTAAAAATTATGATAAAACAAAAAAGAATTATATTAAATAATTATAAATTATATAAGTATAAACAACAACAACAACAACAACAACAAAAAACGTAAATGAAAATAAATGTATAATTTAGTGTAATTCATATATAAATAAAATATATATAAAAAGAAAAAAAATACTGTAAGCTAAAAGAAAAAACAAAATTATATAAAAACTATTAGTTCTTAACAAATACAAAAACAAAAACAAACAAAAAACGAAAACGAAAACACAAAACATAATGTTAAATGAAATGAAAAGCAAAGAAAACAATTTTGACCTTTTTTCTCCCTTTTTCTATTTGAAAATGAAAAAATATGAGACAAAAAAAAGAACTTTATATGAAATTTTTGAACATTTAAACACAAAAACGATATCAAATACTTAAAAACACTCGAAACAAAAAAGAACTTAATTGATTTTTGTAAAATTTTTAGAAGAAAAGAATTTTTTTTTTTGTATAAATATGAAACACAAAAAAAATAAATTGCAACAATTTATGGGAAAATTTTCTAATTTTAAATCCACGTAAATAAATTAAATGAACTCTGTTTGTTTTTCTTCTTAAAATGCTCAAGAGTCGTCAGCGAAAAACTTTCACTTGTATGTTTGACTCGACATTTCCTCGATCTAAGGAATAGATAACCCCTGCCAATCATATTAAAGAATTGTTGACAGCGAGTCAACACCACACGACAAATTTGTTACGTCGACCTTAGGCGACTGTTACGACGACTCTTCGCATAAGGGTAAATATTTCAATGTCTGTATATTTCAGAAAATTTTATTTTGCGTTAAATAAATACCGATTATAATTCCCACAGCAAAAGCAGTCTTTGTAAGTGGGCAACAGGCGCTTTAGAGCAGGCACTTTTTTATGGAGGAAGTTTTTTTTTAATAAAAATAAGTTTTTATTAAAACTTTTTTTCTTAAAGGCTCCTTTTATTCAGAGCAATTTAATACTCTAATAAAAGAATACTCTTTTTGAAAAGTACTTTTGTATTAAAGACAATTGTTATTGTGTAATAAAAAATGCTTTTTAAAAAAGTTACTTTTTGGCAGGTGTTTTTCATAAAAGATAATTTTTTACAAAAAATACTTTTTTTTTAATAAATTTACTTTTTACTAAAAAAGTTTTTATGAAAATATATTATTTATCGAAGAGTACTTTTTGCAGAAGGGTAGCTCCAGAAAGTACCATTTACAAAAAGTATATTTTGCAGAAAGTACCATTTATAAAAGTTACCTTTTATAAAAGGTACGTTTTATGAAAACTATATATTGCAAAATTACCTTTTATGAAAAGTACCTTTACAAAAAGTACCTTTTACAAAAAAATTGGTTTTTCAAAAGGCACGTGTTTGTAACTTTTATAAAAAGTAATCATTTTATAAAAGTACCTTTTGTGAAAAGTACCTTTAATAAGAAGTAGTCTTAATAAAAACTTTATTTCTGTAAATTTTTTGTTTTATAAAATTTCTCATTGTATTAAAATTTTGTATGAAATAAATTTATCAAAAGAAAATCGTATAATTACAAAAATTTACTTAAAAAAATTCACTTCCTGTCTAATGAATAAGAAATATTGTTTTCTACAGATTCTTGTGTTAAAGTATATTTTGAAAGAGGAAAATATAATATTTTTAAATTTCTCTAATTTTACTTTCTTTTTCATAAAACCTGCTTTCTGCTTTGCCAGCCTGTTTTTCGAAAATGTATCACAGAAATTTCATTCTTGAATTGATATGATAAATTTTGAAGAAAGAAAACATTTTTTTTATACCTTCAATTCAAAAAATTTTCCCATTTCCATAAACTCAAATTATGTTGCAATTTATGTTTTCATCGTTAAGACATTTAGAGAAGATATAACCCTTAAATAAGAAAACAAAATAAAACTTGAAAAATATTTGTTGCAATAATTTTATCACCCCATAATCAAAAACCTTAAAACATAATTATGCCTCCTTTTTTTTGTATTTTGTTTGTTTTTCATAATTGTTGTCAAATGAAAAATTGTAAGTTAAATGCAGCTTTTAAAACAACAACAACAACAAATTACTCAACACTTTTACACCAAACACGGCAGCTAAATAATTAATTAAAAGGCATCTTCTTATTTTTTTTTATGAAAAATATTGATTAATTTTTTATTAATAAATAATAACTTTTTGTTAAAAAAAATTTTTATAGCCAAATAGTTTTTTCTGTTAAAAAAAAATTTTTAAATATTAACAAAAATAATAAACACACAAACCAACAGCCATACTAAATAATTAAAGTAACTCTAAAAAAACTGAAGTTTTATATATAATATTAAAATGTAATACATATTTAATTTAAGTTTATAAATTTATCGAAAACAAACATTTATGTAAAAAACTTTTAAAAGCCTAAAGAAAATAAAGAGATTGTGAACAGCAGAGACAATTGAATGTTTTAAAATCGCAATAAGCGGAGGAGAAGCCCGACACCCTGTTTTATGAGAATTTCAACTACGGAGCAGCAATCCTATTCTAAAACTCGGCATAGGGCAAAGCGGCATTTCAACTTGTCTTAAAGAATTTAAGCGTTCGTTGGCTTGTTGCTTTTCAGAGCGATGGCCAGCCTCTAAAAATGGCAACAAAAATTCAATTCAGCTGCCGAGTCGGCTGCTATAAATTGCTCATTGCCCGAAATTTAGTAGGACAACAACAACTGCAGCCGCGATCGGCATTACCGGTTACATTTATACGGCCTGTGTTATCATTTGTGGCGACTGCTTTACCATTTTCGGTATATGGCAACGCAACTGTGGTTCGCTTGCCATCCAAATTGTTGTGGGAACGTGACATCAACAGCAGATCTCAGGCTATTCATCCAGTTCCAATCAAGAATTTGAGGTAATTGCAATGTTTTTCTCTTCTTCTATGTTTCTTTGAGAAGAAAAGACAGGATTCCGATTGTTAAGGCGCAAAATGCTGAACAATAAAAAAAAAAACTTTAAAACGTTGTCACTGCTTTGGCGGCCCGCACGCGCCCACTCAGACAATTTCTTTCTTTCTTTCTTTGTTTGCTGATAAATCCTTTTAATTGGCTTTTGGTAGTCACGAATTTGCAGAATTCCTGCAACTGTCGAGTAATAGAATAAAGAAACAAAACTTTACCTTTGACAAAACTAAATACAAGTGAAAAGTAGGGCCCTTACAACACCCGCCAATTGACTACAAAATAATGCTGCTTATTGGGGTTGGTGAACATAAGAAATGCCCACAACAATTTTGCAATAGATTAAAGAGAACACGTTTGCTGCTACATTAATCCATTACAAAATTGCCGTATCCGTTTTTTTTTAAGTACATCAACCACGATAAGGGTGAATATTTTGAAATTGTAGTTTCCCACAATTGTTATACATCATCGCGTAAATCACCGCTCTTACACTCATGTCGGGCATCTGCTGGCTACAAACAGGGTTGAGAACAAAATATCGGTTTAAATAACAATAAGACTCTCTAAAACTTTTTTTTAAATATTGTTTTTATTTAATTGTTTTTTTTTTCAAGCAAAAAAAAAACTTAGAATGGAACATATATTATTATTGTATTTGTATAACGAACGTTTTTTTTACCATAAAATAAAATTCTGAATTGAGCTTTTTTCTCTGCTAAATGCTTCGAATTTTGTAAAAGAAACAACACAAATTGAAACTCCTTTGTATGATTTTCCAATATATTAATTATACATTTTTTTTTTACAAAACATTATCATTATTAATTAGTTTAACTTCAATAAGACATCATCAAAAAATAAAAACATATATGAAAACAAGAAAACACAAACAAAACAGTTTATATGAATGTACTGAACCAGAAAAAAATTTTAAAATTGGTTTTAATTTGCTATAACATATAATTATGATGATTATTATTATAAAAACTATACGAAAAAAATTATATAAAAACTAAACAAAAAAACCGTAAAATGTATCAGAAAATAAAAACAATAAAAAATAAATTATTTGTTTTAATGCAACAAAAAAAAAAAAAAGATAACAAAATACGAATTAAAGGTGAGAGTTTTCTTTTCTGTGGAGAAGAAGAATTTTCGATGTGGAAGTAAAAAAGAAAATGTTTTATAAAACTCGAAAGCCGAGTCTTGGAAATATTTAGAGGAGATTTCAAAAAGGTGGGAGTTTCTGCGAAGTGTTATTGTGTTTCTTTTTCTCGATACTTATACATACATGCTATACATATGTAAAAATGTATGTAATTATGTATGTATGCAAATACACACAATTTACAATTTAGACTTTGTAGCAGCTTCGGCGTTTGCTTGCAAAAACGGTTTCAGATACAAATCGTAAAATTTCGGAACTGGCTTTTCGTTTAAGGGATGCTTGAGAGCTGCTGCGAACAAACGCTCATAAACATTGCCGTCGAACGAGCCCAACGCCGAGTTGAGCAAACGATCATGGAAATCGAAACCATCGACAATCGCCACAGCATCGGGTCTTAAGTTCTTCAGAATAGTTTCAAGACGTTGTTGCAGCAAATTTATATCGAGGCCATTCAGCGGCACAAACTGTAAGCAAAAGCAGAGTGGCGTGATAGACAAATGAGCATTGAAATATGCAAAATACTCACGCGTAGGATGTCACCCAAATGTCGAAAAAATGTTTGCAGTAAATGTAAGTCCAGCAGATTCTCAAGTATTTGCTGGAATGCTGGAGAACGTGCTGCCCGACCGCTACCCTGTCCGACTTCTGCACAAAAACTGTCGGCCACAAAAGCACGACCATGCAGTTCAGCGGCTCTTATCAGTTCTAAGCCGGTGTTATTTAAAGCCACAGGTTGACTTTGACCTGCCAGCAGTCTTGATTCATAATTTTTGTAAGCAGCGCGAACGGCTCTGTAAAGATCAGAGCAGAGAAAAGAGAGATAAAAAGCGAACCCAAAACTGTCGGTATTGCCGAAATCGGAACGTTATCCGCGTTATGAGATGCAACAACATCCGAAGCGTGGCGAAGCAGTTATTGTTTGGGCTGGAGGCGTTACCGGCTCCTATATGTATCTTTGGTCTAACCTTCTATAACTTGAGCTATAGCTCGATAATTGCCAACTGTTTTGTATTATGCGACGTGGAAATGAGACAAACCGGCCACCAAAGAAACTTAGAACATCCGCATCGAGTTTTTGCCCGACGTTTTAAGGATCTTATTGCACAATTTTATGACAAGTATTTTGGGCGTTCCTTAATTTATAGATTTCATAAATCCCAAAACATCGATTCAGTGATTTGTTGCAGAGTTTATGCGTGTGTTTTTGTGGCTTTAAAAATAAATTACACATATTTCGGACACTCACCCAACACAGGCAATTCGAAAAGCTCTTACAAAACATTTTGAGCTGCCACGCCAATCGGCAGACTCCTGAACATTAGCGTATTCCGATAAATAGAGCAACGTGGGCATCAAAAGTTTGCCCTGCAGAACATCCGACCAACTTTTCAGCAAAATCCTGCCCACTTGTAAATACAGAACTGAATTTTCGCCCTCGAAGGTACAGCTGGCAGCAGCCATTGTACCGAAACTACCCAAATTAGCAGCTACCAAATAGCCATGACCACCGCAACTCTGGCGCAAACGTTCGATGCCAAAAGTGGTGTCATAGGAACTGGAGGCCTTAAGGATGCAAGCCAATGCATGCAGCTCTGGCAAACGAGAGAAATCCCCTCGAGCGATGTCCTGGGCCGTTTGCTCGTACAAACGGTGTAAATCGGCGGCAGCCAGGTGGTAGGCTACGGCATTGGCGATTTCGGGCATGACTTTCATTTGTTGCGTCAAATGTTCTAAAATTTTTGGTTCTGGTTCGCTGAAATATTATTAATGATGAATTTTATAATAAATCCTAAATGGTGATAAATACTCTGCTCGGATGGGACTCTGGCGCCTGACCACAGAATAGCGTGTAGCTATAGTGGCAGCAGCGGCCAAAATAAAGGAATTGCTGGTGGCCACATAACAGCGCACATAGACCATGGGGAAATAGGATAGCTTTGAGGCCTGTCCCTGTATGAAAGTACCGTCCGCTGAAACCTGTTGGTTTTTCATCAGCATCTGTAAACGGGGAATGCGAACATTCTTCAAACCCAGAAATCCATTATTAATGCCGTTCACACCGATTTTCTTGCCAATCTCACCGACGTGTACGCCCGCCAGTGGCATGTGCGTGTGTTCGTCACGAACTTGCACCACAAACATTTGTATGCCCCTGTTTATGCCACCAATGTACATTTGAGCCACCACAATACAATAGTTGCAACAGTGTCCCACTAAAATTTACATACTCATCAGACTGTGAAATTTGCAATGACAACAGACTACATACATCCTCCCGGCCACCATTTATATGACGTCAGAGTTGGTGTATTCAAAATGAACTCCTCCGTCTGGGGGTCAAAGTCTGCACGAGTCTCTAGGCCCTTTAAAAAGGTACCATGACCCAGTTCGGTTTGAGCAAAAGTACCCAGTATTTCGCAATTGTCGGCGCGCTGGCCAAACTTCTGAAACTGTTCCGAGGTTCCGTGATCCTTCAGGGTGCGCATAAACATAAGACAATGCACTAGCAAAGGATTGCCGGCAGGCGTTGTGCCAATTCCAAGAAAAGAGCTCATCAAATTGCTGGACAATCGAAAGATATATGAAAAAAGTTTTATGTATGTAAATGGAGTGGAAAAAAAACATCCACAGAAAGAAATGTGCAACATTTGAGTTTCACTGTAGTTGAGATGTGTAGGAATCGGTTGGTTGGTTAGTAAATCATTTCTAAAAAGTTAAAATTACAAGCACTTATTTGGGACTTGACTTACGGAAAAATGTCCCTACCACCCGGATTCAGGCGATCTTGCAAATCTTTAAACTTCTTTAAAGCAATTATGGCCTGTTTTACGGCTTCCGAAGCCATTTCTTCGTACGATAAAAATTCCAGCGCCAAGGGTTCATCCATGTCTTGGAAAAGTTCTTGCTCTGAAAAAAAATAAAACAAAAAGCAAGAAGGTGGTAACAGAGGAGTAATTTTCTCCCACCAAATTCAACAACAGAAAACAGGTGCTCATTTAAAATAGTACATGAACACACGAAAATATTGTAATGGCTTAAAGAGAGTTCGAATATTCAAATTGCTAAATACTTCGAGAATCGTAACAAGCATAATTGCCAACAATACCGGTCAATTGTGATTGAATTATTTGGGCAAAACTGTCGTGTGGTGCTCATAAGTTTTTTTTTATTAAAAAAAGAACTTCTTTAAACATTTTTTTATATTTATTACAAATATTATATTATTATATTAAGGCTTTCGAAATCTTCGGGAATTTTGTAAAAAATTTAGGGGAAACACTGATTTTCACTTCTGATCAATAATCTCAACTTCTAAATATATTTGCTTATTAGAGTTCGCGATATATTCAACAGCTTATACCAGATCAAACGCAAATCAATATTTAATTTATTATTTTAATGTTTTATTAATGGAATTTCAGTGGCGCTGCCAATTGCCAAAAAGGTATTACAGCCAGCTACTGGGCAGAAAAGCTGGCAACCTCAGTTGCTTTTTTTAAGTAATTTTGGCAACCGAGAATTGTTGGTTGCCGTGTGAGTTTTTAGTGCAAATTTGGGTGCTAGATAAAAAAGTGAGTAAAATTAATGCACTTTAAATTAATTATTTGTTGGATGTGAAAACGATTAAAATGACAACCAGGCAGCAATTTGACACCTTAATTCAGAACAGTTTAGAATTGTCTCTTAACTGTTTTCTAATCGAGGCTGCATTTTCTAGATTTTCTTCTTTGTCATCAGAAAAAAAAAATCAATATTTTCTTTTCAACTCAAAACTTTTGCTGTTTTTCGCATTGTTTATGGTTGCTAATGTGTCAAAATGCAATTTTAAATAATTAATACAATTTTTTTTGTGGAGTGGCAACGCAAGTGTAGTTCAGTTGCCATCCATAATCGAGCCATTAATATTTTAAAACATTTTCCAGATTTCCACAACCGCTATAAACATGATTCTTCTGTTAATAGTTTATTGATGAGTCATGATTACAAAATGCTAGAAAGAACACTTGAATTTCTCCAACTGTCGGAAAATTTCGAGCACCGTAATAAATAAGTATGAATTTTATTATTTTTATATCATTTATTTTTTTAAATTAATTTCTTTCTCTCTTCTTCTTCTCTCTATATATAAACGTAATCAATGTTCTTTTTTTCTTACTGGGCCTCAACCCACAAGCTTTTCCAGCAGCCTCCAATTTGCACACCACCAAGTTGGCTGAGGTGCCTCGGTCCATTTGGACGAGACTTCTGGCTCAGCCCACAGCTGCTTTATGACGCCATTAAAAACCATTAAAACATCAAAAAGTAATCAGCTGTCTGTCCCAAGTCCACCTGTTGAGAACATAAATGAACTGCATACACACACACACACACACACACACACACGTACATACATACATACATTTAAAAATCGTGTTAATGGCCTTTTGCTGTGTGTTTGCGTGTTTTGTGTGTATAAATAGTAAACAATTCCTGGATCTGGCGCATTGTTTTACAAAGAATATATGTACATACACGCATACATATGTATGTATGTACTAAATATAAACGATTCGTCATACTATATGTCAGCGGAAGAAACTTTGCTTAGGCTAAAGGTTCGAGTGCTTGCAAAAGTCTCGCACAATGGCCCATAAATGCTAATCTAATTCCCTGTTATTTGCTCACTTATAGAACAGCCGAGTAAATATACATATTTATGTACATATACATATATGTATTTACGGTATGTATGTACTACATACATATGAATGTATGTTTAAAAGTTTGTGCCATTTCATTTACCAGCTAAACTCTTTGCCATAATTGACTTACAAATTATACTATCGTAAATCATTTTATCATTTTCAGACCATTGCTTGGCAAGTCTTAACCCTCAAATCACCTTAAAAGAGAATGGTGTGTAGTTTTTGTACAATGTCGTGATTTTCATTGCATTTATGATACATTTTTTTTTTTTTAATAAATTTTATTAGATTTTACAATTTATAAATTTTTAATTTGCCATTTAAATTAACAACCTCTACACTGCCAAAAACAAGAGTAGATTTAGTAAACGTTCATTTATTTACAAGTATGAAATGGTTGGCAGATTTAGCGCTTATTAGACATTTTTTTTTATCAACAAATAAACATATTAACAAATAAATATGTATTATATGTATGTACTATTTGTATAAATATGTCTTATATTTCACCAGCTTTATCATTTCACCAGCTTCGATTTGATCAATTGCATTTTGAACCAAATGGTTAATAATTTTTTGTTGTGCGATTTTTTAAGGCATTTTTCTAAGACTTTATTTCTTTTCACGAACCACCAACTGAAAAATTCTTTAGTTTATTTGTGGCGATAAAAATTTCTAAACGAAAGTCAGCTCTTTCGATTTGTTTGCAATAGCCAAGAATAAGTCGCTCACACTTAGAAGTTTAAAACAGTAAATTAAAATAAAATTTAAAAGTATTTTAAATATAATACAAAGATTGAGAACCGCTTATAGTTTTATGCATGTAGTTATTCATTGTAATATTGTGGCCCTTGAGTCCACTTCGTAAATACAACCCACACGTTCCCCTTGACTTGTTTTAGATAAGCCACCAACAGCTTTACCACACTTAGCAAGTTTCAGAGCCTACCAAAAGCCAAAATTTAATACCATATCACTTTCCTGAGCCGGCATCGAACACGAAATCCAGCAAATGTCGTTAAAAACTTACGTAAGTTTTGAAATATTTATTTCGTTACTAAAAAAATATATTTTTTAATATTAGAAACAAAGAAGAGAAATATTTTTAATATACCCCAACACATTTTTTATTTATCATACAAAAATAGTTAATTTTGAGTGGTTTTTTTTTTTGACACAAGGATGATTTAAGGGTTAAAGTAACGCAAAAAAATTCACAGCGAACTCAGAACAGTTCATCTGTAAATAACTTTTTTTCTATTTTAATTTTCTCAATAGAAAAATATTTATATTTAACATTTTGCGGGGAGTTTCCCTTGATGTTTTCGTTAAAAATTTTAATAACTTCTTAACAAATTTATATATGTATGTAGTTAAAAGTCACATCATTTGATTATAGAAACCGACAGCAAGAAAAAAGCAAAAGTTTTTAACTTAATTTGCAACTTTATTTTATATTTTTTATTATTGAATTAAATTTCATTTTGATCACATACCAATTATTCTTTTCATTTCTAATTTATCTCTGCCCTCGTAAAACCATTCTGCAAATTCTTCTGTATTGAAACTGGCATTTTTACGTTCAATTTCTATATCCGGATTAAACGTTTTTGGAATAATTATTTTATTCATTTTATTTTAAAATGTTTTTATGAATTAATGTGTAATTTTTTTTTCTTCAATTTAGGAAATGTTATCGGTTTACTTAAACGCGGTGGACGCTCGTTTACCACTAATCGAAATTTGCCCAAAACAATTTATTAAACAATCAATGCTCCGTTTAACCATAAAAGCTCTTCGAGCTGAGACGCGTGATGGAGCTTTGATGAGGGCCTTTGTTTATTAATTGCAAATTCTGTTTTCAGCGGTCATAAGAAAAACGCAGCAATTTAACATGAGCGACAAAAAACAAAGAATTAATAAAAATGCACCAAATTAAATACAATTACCAATTCTATGCATTATTTTTCGGTAAAAGCGTGAAAACAACGTTTTAATACAAATTTTATACTAGACACGCTGGAGCTCAGAACTCAACATTTTGCCTTAGAAATACATATATACTTATGTTATAGTAAACATTCTTGAGGTGCCTTTACACGATAATACAAAACAAAGCATTTAAATTTTGTAATTACAACCAAAATATCCGTATTTGAAAGCCTTTTCACAAGTCAGCTGTGATTATCAAATCAAATTAAAAATATAGCAACATTTACAAAAAATCCTATGAAAACCTTAAAAACAATATTTAATTCCTTCGTCCGACTATTAGAGGCGTGAGCGCATGAAGGGTTTCAAGTGTTTTTGAAACGAGTCTGGTACAGGTTTTTGATTCAACGGACTCATTTTAGCCGATTCAAAGAGACGTTCGTAAACATTGCCATCGTACGAGCCCAAAACGGAGTTTAAAGTTTTGTCATGGAAATCGAAACCATCCGTGAAGGCCACAACATTTGGACGCAGTTTCTTCAAAGCAAATTCCAGACGTTCTTGCAAATGTTGTAAATCTCTTTCGGTGATTCGAATGAAACGTAACACGTCATGCAAATGTTTCAGGGCAGTTTGTACCAAAAACAGTTCCAACAAAGTCTCTAAAAATGATTTGGCATTTTGGGTGAGCGTGGCTGTTTCGGGTCCGGTGATTTTCTGCCAAAACGTGGCCGCCACAAACTGCCGCCCATGCAACTGCAATTGAAGTTTGCTTTTAATTAACATTATGTTTTTAGAAGTATTAGAATAAAATAAGATTACAATACCTCGGCTGCTTGAGCTAAAACAATGCCGCTGTTATTGAAGGCTTCGGGTGGCGTTTGCCCCGCTAACATGTTACGCGAGATGCTCTCAAAAGCCAAACGGGTTTTACTGCAACAAAAAATGAAAGCAATTTATTTTGGTTTTCCTCAACTGTAAACTTTTTACTCACTGAGCGGCCGTGTATTGCAAGGCCCGCACAATGCATTCCCATGAATTATTCCATGGGGGAAAAGTATTCAGGTTTAGACCCTGTCTCAAATACTCTACACTCCCCAGCAGCGGTTTGCCTTCAGTTAAGCTCCTCCAAGATTTTATTAAAAATCTAGCAATTTGTAGCAGTAAGACAGTATTTTCGCCTTCATACGTAAAGGCCGCCACAGCATTGCCGTAAATATTGCCCATATTGGCGGCTGTCAAATAGCCGTGCCCGCCACAAGACAAACGCAGACGTTCGATGCCCACACAAGCATCGCTAGTGCACAGCACTTTGAGAGCGCATGATAAGGCATGCATTTCCGGCAGACGGACATATTTTCCAGCATTTATTTCATCCACAGTTTGATGATACAGCTCCCACATGTATTCGGCCGATATTTTAAATGCCAATCCCGTGGCGATTTCGGGAAAAATTTTCAACTGTTGTGTTACATGATCCATGATTTGGGGCTCGGCATCTCTGGGTTATTAGGAATTTTGTACGTTATTTTTAAGCAAAACAGATGAGTTCAGAAAAAATTTACTTACTCCGGATTAATAGGACTTTGTCTTCTTACTGCTGCATAACGCGTGGCAATAGTAGCAGCCTCTAGAAGATATAAAGTGTCTAGATTTACAATCAAACACCTGGTGTACACCATGGTCATGTAGGAGAGCTTGGAGGCAGGACTTTGTTTAAAAGTACCGTCGGGCATAACCTGGGCATTTCGCATCAACATGTTCGTGCGCGGTATGCGGACATTTTTCAGGCCTAAAAAGCCTTGGTTTACAGCAGCCATGCCAATCTTTTTGCCAATTTCACCAATATCAATGCCCGGAAGAGGCATGTGAGTCTCCAAGTCACGCAATTGCACCATAAACATCTGAATGCCCTTGTGTTCGCTGTCGATGTACAGTTGAGCCACAATCATGGCATAATTGGCCGTATGGCCCACTGTCCGCAAAGGCACAAATACATTTCAGTTCTTATAATACTTTTATACAACAATACGGAAAACTTACATCCTCCTGGCCACCATTTGTAGGCCTGTAAACTGGGTGTATTCAAAACAAACTCTTCCCTCTGGCGATCGTAGTCAGCCCTGGTCTGTATACCTCTGACGTTAGTGCCATGGCCCAGTTCCGTTTGAGCATAAGTGCCAATTATGTTACAATTAGCAGCAGCTTTATACCATTTATCAATTTGTTCAGCTGTTCCCTGGCCCTTAATAACATCTAAAAACATGGTGCTGTGTGTGGACAGGGGATTGTGGGCCGGAAACAGTCCATGACTCAGCATGCCGTATAACATTTTACTTGAAAGTAGTTAATGCAACACTTGAGAAAATTAAACCATTCAAAACTGCCAAAAAAAAAATGTTCAATCTTACGGCCATATTTCATCTCCTCCAGGATTTCTTTCTTGTTGCAGTTTGCGCAATTTCGTGGAGACTGAAGTCACTTGCTCAACCGCACGATTGTAAACACCGACATGGTCCAGGTACTCGTGTTTCAGGGCATAACCTTTTTCCAGATCACTGAAGAGAATGTTTTCTAAAAGAACATTTTAAGGAAACTGCTATAACTTTGAAGGTAATTTTATGCAAAAATATGAACATATTTCGCCTTACGGCAGCCAAATTAATATGTAATGGAAACTGTTTTATTTAATTTTACAATTTGTCCAAACAAATGTGTTCATTTGCTATTAGAATTCCTTTTAAGTGGCCACAAACTACTGGATTATTACGGAAATAAAGCACTGGCAATGTTGCCGCCCCTGCTCGTCCAACTGTCAGGCCTTAAAATTGTGAAATTTTCAAAGGAAAATCGAAGTGTTCTGTCAAAAATAATTGTAAAGCTCTCGACTATAAGTAAATTTTGTCTCTGTAGTTTTTGGTGGCAGTTTTTAATTGAATTTGTGCCACCTCTTAAAACTATAACTGACTAAATGTTACGAGATATTTTCGACATGTATGAATAACTATTTCACAGCAGACACGACACATATAAAGTTATAATTTTTTTTTTATTTTCTTGTAAATTTTTTTTATATAAAAATTTATTTCATTTTTTTTTATAAAAATTTATTGTAATTTTTTTTCTAAATTTCCTGTAAATTTTTTCTATGCGTTATTCACGAGTGACATGAAAAATTCATAACAACCCCGTAAAAATTATAACAAAATATTGGCCACTTTAATAAATTCGTAAAATAAATATATCAACTATTTTTAATATTTTAGTACTTAATTAAAAAAATACTTAAAAAAATTCATCGAAATTTTTTTCACGCGTGACGGAAAAATTGACAGCTACTTTTTTTATGAAGCTAAAAATAATACGAACTATTTTTACTACTTTACTACTTATTATTGTATTGAAAAAAATAATTTATTTTAGTCTAGTTTGTAAAATTTGATCATTTACATTTCCATCCCTGGTAAGTTAAAACAGATATATAAAACAGAATGTGTTTTTGCATCTACCTTATGGATGACCGATCTTAGTGAAATTTTCACAACATTTAACTCGGAACCGTCGAATGAATTATAGGCTAAATTTTTTCAAACACGACCACTTTTATGCCCATTTTTTAATATTATTTTACTCCTACCAGATATTTTTGAACAGAGTTAAAATAAACGAGCATAACTTCGCTATTTGTGGGCCAATGGGGTAGCAAAGCACACCGGCTCCATCCAGTAATGGACAAGAATGTAGGAAACTCTAAACCTTTTACTGTGGGCTGAGGTTAATGGATTTGGAGGTAATTTGGTAGACCAGCATTATGCACCAGCTGATATTCTTTGCATCTGAATTTCACCTGAACAAATTAACAGGTAAAAGTGAGTTTTTAATCAAATTAATTTTCACAAAATTTATGCTTCGAAACTAAATTTACGAAGTTTTGCCAGCTTTTATTCAAGTTTAAAAGATCAAATTAACCAATAAAAATTCCACTGATAAGTTTCGTATATCCACAATGACGGAGATACCGACCCTTAATATAATTAAATTGCACCGGCTGCAGCAGTCGCCTGAATTTGAACTTTGTATCCCCACTGTGATTAACTCGTATAAACCGTCAACTGAAGTGCAAAGTCGCACAACTAAGAAGATTGTGCAGCAGATCAACAACATCCAGGTTCTCTCCAAAGTTTTACTCTCCTATAATAAAACTTAGACATTTTACGAGTATAAGTCACAAAATTTACACTGTTCAATTCTTATTGATAGGAAATTTACAGATTTCTCATTGAAATTGCTTTGTGGTTCACACACACAGCAATTCTTATTGCTCGCATCGTACACACACATTTACACACCCTCGTGCCTTTTTGCCGAGCACGAATAAAAAACTAAAACGAATTGCCGGTACCAGCAAGTCTGTACTCATCTTATGTTCCCCTCACCCCGATGCCTAAAACTTCAATTAGTTTAGCTGAAAGAATTGCCGGCCGGCTGTAAATGCCCACTAAGCGAAAGTCGCAAGTTTCATTATTTTGTTTCTACTGTAAAATAGTACAAATGTTAATTACACAATTCCGGTTTCCAGCTGACGACACATCAATCAAATGCATGTTATCAGTCTATAGCAAATCACTTAAATGTTTGTTCGTTTGTTTGTTTGTTTTTTTTTTCTTTAATTATTATATACCCAGTTCTCTTTTTGTTTTAAGTTTTTCGGCACCGCCGTGAAACCATTCGGCTATTTCTTCACTGCCAAACGCAGCATTTTGGCGTTCTTTTGCTATATCGGGATTCACAGATTTGGGAACAATTGACGACTGCAACGACATATTAACTGCGTACATATAATTTCATGCGATAAACAAACGTAAATACTATTAAGAACGGTTTGTAAGTTTCTTAACACAGCGCGCCGCCACTCACTCTCTCACCCAACAAATACAAAAGTAGACTAATTGTTATGTTCAGCAGTCAAAGCTTTTATATATGTATGTATGTATGTATGTATGTACATGTGTCAATGCTTTTCAAAGCTAATGGCTGGTTTACGAGTACGAGTGCTGTTTGTGCAATCGCAGATGTTCAGCACAGTGTTTCGAACAGAAACATTAAAGCCAAGTTAGTGCCGCAACTGAGAAGATGGTACAAAGTCTAATATGGAGTTTTATTTGCTGCTTTTCAACCATCCATAAAGTATATGTGATGCAAGTCTTCTTATACTTCTTCTTATCCTGCTGTTACTTATAGGAAATGTACTATTCCAGCCTGTTCCTCTGAATCTACCATTATAAAGGCCCCAACCCATAACACTATTTTCTATGTCGTAAAATGTATAGTTTTAAAACGCCAATACAAATACACACACATGTTATTACATATATCAATCACGCCTATTCTGCGCTACGACTCGTATCGACATTTTCTCCGTTTGGCATATTTTGGTATTCTGTATTCCCCGTTTCTCGTTTCATTTCAATTGTATGTTTTCTGGGTTACAATCGTAGCTACATCTCGATACCTTAATAGAGAAAGGCCCTAAGTAACGTTTTCCTAACTTTTCAGGAGGGAGAAAAAACTTGATAAAAATTAAAGTTTTGTAGTCGCGATACTTTTTGCAACTGCTTTTATTTTTGTTATTTTTAGTCGAATCACGTCCATGTTTTTTTACCAACGATGTGTTGGAAGATCATCTTTCGAAATTTACAAAAAACTCGACTCGAAAAAACGATTTAGGGCCTTTCTATATTAAGGTAACGATATGCAAGTTTTTGTACATTGTTTATTTATTGATGGAAAGTTTTTAAATTTTCGGTTCTTGGTAAAAAAAACAAACCTTCAATTTAATAAAATGTATAAATATAATAAATTTATTTTCTAATAATTTTGCTTTTATACAACATTTTATTTAATTTATATGGCAAAAACACAACATCCTGAGTTGTATAAAAAGTTGGCGAATTTAAAGCGAACGAAGGACGGATATTGCGTGTGGACATCGTAAGCGGCCCAAGCAAGAAGAACAGCGACGGGTTTTTTTAAATCTATAAAATTAAACTAATTATTTCATTTGGATTGTAACTGTCTGTCAATTTGCGCGTTTCAATTCTTGGCCAGGCATTCTGGAGCTGGTTTTTCTCCTCTTTCAATGCCAAAGTCGCTGCTAAAGACTCGCTTTCTTCTCGAAATTTAACTAAACCTCATTTTTATGCAACAATGAAGCATAAAACTAAAAGATATCACCTACGGCGCAACAGGTTTCTGCACACTGGAATAGTTTGGCCACAAATACCTGGCATTTTTTCCTCTTTCCGCACTTAACTGATGCACATACATGTTTATTTAGCTACAGTTTACACAATATTTAGTTTTTATTTGTTTATCGCTGTTTTGTCTTCACTAAATTTAACTTTCTACAATTTAAAAAGATTTTTCATTTTTTTCCTTGTTTCTATTTCTATTTCATGCGTTTCATAGCAAAAACAGCTGGTTTAAATATACTCTTATCTTCTGCTTCTTCTTTTTCTTTCGTTGAGGTGTTTTTCTAGAATACCATTTTGCGAGTCGAGCGTAAAGTCGAATCGAATCGAAACGCAGAATAAGGGGTGAATTTTCCATCCCCTCTACTAGAATCAGTGGACGTTACATTATTCTACATATTTTCTTGTACTGTGCAGTGTAATTAATAAGATAATTTTTTAATTTAAAATGATTTAGACACTCACCACTAGTTCAATCCAAGGTTTTTAAAACCTTCACCGAAGATGTAAAAAATCTTAGCATCAGGACAAGTTCTTGAAATAACACATTCATTCAGACAGGTTCTGATAGTCGCAAATCGCATCACGTTTGCGATGCGTTTGAGTTGAAGTCAGATGATAGGTGTTCTGGGGTGCACAATCGCCAGAGATTTGGCGACTTCAAGTCGCCAGCAATTTACTGAAATGAACTGATTGATGCCTTTTACTAAAACTGAACTTCGAACTAACGATAAGGGTTATCCCCTTGCGCATGTACAAGTAAAATGAAACACGTTTTCTTTATATTTTTCTGAAAAATGGTAAAAATTTCAAATGATTAAATTTAAAAATATCAATTTGAAAATTATTTTCTAATAGTTTTTTGTGGCAATTTTTTAGCTGAGTACAAACAAAAGCGCCAAAAAATTGTCAATTGCCGTATTGTGGAAGTAAATACTTTTTACCTGGAGCTGAAAAGCTTTTAAAATTTTCTCAAAATTTAATATCATTGTTCAGCTTTTAGTTTAATAATTAAAACGCCAACCACCTCTAATTATATTACAGCGGAATACTTGCATAAATACATATACATATATGTACAATATGTACGTATATGTATATATGTATATATGTACGTAGTACATGTTTCAAGATCAACAATACAGGTTTTTCATTATAAAAATAAAATTGCTTCTTCGAAAATTCTTTAAATAGATGCTTCACTAATATAATTAAAGAAAAAAAATAATTTCTTGGAAAATAATTAAATTATATGAAAATAAAAATTAAACAATTTCAATTGTTTAAAGTTTCTTGTTAATGCGTTATGAAATATTTACTTACATGACTACGATACTGTACAAAAAGTATTAAGCAAATCACAATAGAGCGACGCTAACGTCATGCAAGTGGAAAATTATGTATTGACAGCACGCTAGAAAGTGAAGTTGGCTGCACAAGTTTAGTTAAATACTTTTGCTTCGTAACTAGTGAACACCTGTCTGTTTTAATTTTCATTTAGAGCGGTTGGTTAAACCATTAAACTGGGAGTTGTGTTTGTGACGAGCTGTAAGTCACGGCGTTGTCAACTTTGAAATTTTAAATCGAAGCACCTCTAAAAAACACACTAAGTTTACAATTTTTTATGTTTATTGAAGAAATTTTTCGCACCAAGAATTTTAAAACGCACCGAGTTGGCAACACAACAAAACCTCGACAAGCCAATTAATCTAGTTATGACTTTTATATGTTCTTTTTTACAATTTTGTAATTTCTGACATACGATAAATGTTCAATGTCGTTCATTGTTTGGATATTGAAAAATACTTGCGATTCTAATCAGAATCTAAAATTATAGGGTTGTAAATACTTCAGTTTGGAAGATATGTACATTCATTCATCTTAGATCCCTCTAAAGTTTTAACATCGTGTTAACTGCAATAACCATTGCCTTTTTATAAGTTTTGCATTACATTTTTCTTTATACTCTTTATATATTGGTAGGATTTTATTTATTCATTAATTGAAAATAAAAGCACAAAGCCTAAAGTTGGCGTCGTGGCCGTGTTTTGAATGCCATTTGTCCTTAATAAGCGATCAGTTTTATTATGAAAATAATATCCTCTTTAGGACAAAATTTATTTGATGTATAGAAGTTTTATACACACATACTTATATGACTGATTTACAAATTTGATTTCATAAAAGGTTTTAAATGTGCTTGGAAGGCCTCCGGAACGGGCTCCTCATTTAAAGGACTCCTTTTTGCTGCCTCAAATATGCGCTCGTAAACATTGCCATCATATGAGCCCAAAGTGGACATAAGATTATTATCATGATAATCAAAGCCATCACAAATAGCCACAGCATTTGGCCTTAAATCTTTTAAAGCCTTCTCCAACCGCTGTTGCAAAGCCCGTAAATCGGACTCAGAGATAGTTATGAACTATTGCAAATAAAAAAAGTTAAATTCACACATAAAAACCAAAATATTCAGCAAAATTGTTTCATACCCTTAATATATCGTTCATATGTTTTAGGGCAATATGAACCAAATACAACTCCAAAAGTTGTTCCAAAACTTTACTCAAGCCTGGTTTCCTCAATTTCGCCTTGGGTCCAGTGACTTCCTCCAAAAAGATGGCACTGACAAAAGCACGGCCATACAACTGTTGAATCAAATATCATGTGATCAGAGGCTGGCAATAGCAGTTGAATTTAAAAATTTTTTTTAATTTCTTTATACAGAGAAACGATTCAAGCCAGACAAATCAATTTTACAACGCGGCGCCATCATTACGACAGCTGATCGTCTTTACCACGTATTTCCGATTCAGCCAACCGCCTAAAACATGCAATTTGACAGCAAAATTAAATCGCCATTGCAGTCACCTTGTCAAGTTAAGCTGCCTTGGATTTAATTACATAAAAAATCGAAAATATACCGCAAAAAAACACTTAGATCTGTCATAGAAATTGTTGGAAATAGTGTATGAAATTTTATTCCTTTGCCTTGTTCAGATTTGTGCAAAATGAAAGTATAGAAAATACTAATTCCAACCAAAAAAAAATTAAAAACGGTTTCAATTCGATCAAATTCATCGATTTTCGTTTTCTGAAGAAACTTTCAATAATAATATTACACGGTTTTGTTACCTCTGCTGCTTGAGTGTATTCAATACCAGTGAAGTTGGCCGCTTCACCTTCAGTGTGTCCCGATCCCAGACGTTCGTTTAGGTTTTCAAAAGCTATACGAGTTTTACTAAGACAAACAACAATGAAACTTTAATTTTCTATTTTAGAAAATAACCAAAGAAAAACTTACTTGGCAGTTGCATACTGTAAAGCCTTAACAATATTTTGCCAAGAACCAGTCCACTCGCCAAACTGCCGACTTTTCAAAAAGTCCTGCAGATAACCAACAGTAGATGATGCCGGCTGGCCACCTAAAGCCTGGCGATAAGATTTTATTAAAAATCTGCCAACTTGCAGCAATAAAACTGTATTTTCTCCCTCATAAGTACAAGCGGCAGTAGCACCTACATATAAGTTTCCCAGATTAGAGGAAGTCAAATAACCATGACCACCACAAGCTAAACGCAAACGTTCCACACCGTTGGCCGAATCATTAGAACTCAATACTTTCAGGGAACAAGCTAAAGCATGCATTTCGGCCAAGCGAGAATATTCACCCACTTTAATATCGGCTGAAGTTAGATCGTACAATGCCCACAGTTTTTTTGCAGCCAACTTATAAGCAACACTGATGGCAATTTCTGGAAATAATTTCATTTGCTGCGTAACGTGGTCGATTATTTGCGATTCTGGTTCACTGAAAAAGAAAAATATATACCAGTTATTCTATTATTATTATTCTATACTGCATTCACTTACTTTTCATTGATGCGACTCTGTCTTCTCACCGCTGAATATCTTGTGGCTATGGTGGCTGCCATCGATAAAAGCATAGCGCTATTATTAACTATGGCGCATCTTATCAAGACCATACTGAAGTAGGCCAGCACCGAGACAGGGTTTTTAAAAAATGAGCCATCACGTTTCACTTGCATATGACGCATAAGCATGTTGGTGCGCGGTATACGAACATTTGTCAAGCCCAAATAACCATTATTAACACCAAAGAAGCCCATTTTCTTTCCTATATCACCCACATCGATGCCCGCCAAGGGCTCATGCGTTTCTTCATCACGCACCTGCACCATAAACATGGCCATGCCTTTTGGATCATTATCAATATATAAATTGGCTACAACCAGGCAATAGTTAACAGAATGGCCCACTAAAAATTGACAACAGCTGTTATTCGATATGTCAAACTGATCATAACTTGTAACTTATATTCGAACGAACAAACAGTTTCGATATCCGTAAACTGGTACTCAGTATTGCCAGTCAAACAATGTGCACGTTGGACTTACCAATATAAATTTTCCTCAATTGCTCAATACAAATTTCCAAACGAAAATAATATTTTTTTTAATATGAATATAACTACACATATATAGAACTTAACGAGTATTTTCGGTAATATGCTGCGATTTTACAGCACGTGATTGTTGGCAAGAAAATCGCATAAAAGGCCTTGTTGATATAAAACAAAATTATTTGTGAAAAATAATTTAAGAAACATAATTTCTAATTATTGCATTTTTTGAGAACATCCCTATATAATTTCTCCACTTTTTCTGGGTGTTTTTATATGGCCAGGGTTTTTTTTTATTTTAGAAATCCCAGCATTTTTCTTTATTCTAACACTAATACACTTGCTAGATTATATAAAAATTATATTATTATTTTCAGAGTTGTAAGAAGATAATGTCTAGAATATGTCTGACAATGTCTGAAGTATATCTGACAATGTCTGAAGTATATCTGAAGTTGACTCAGCCAATAAACTGAAACGTTATTTTTCTATCGATAATAATTTCAACGATCCGTTCGCATAACGTAAAAGTTGAAGCAGGGCACTAAGGAAATAAGTTTTGTGTACTTACATCCTCCCGGCCACCATTTATAAGCTGTCAACGTGGGTGTATTCAAAATAAACTCGTCTCTTTCCCGATCGAAATCGGCCCGTGTCTGCAGGCCACGTAAGAATGTGCCATGGCCAAGTTCAGTTTGGGCATAAGTAGCACTTATTTCGAAATTATCCACTCTTTTGCCGAATTTCTCAATTTGTTCGTCAGTGCCTTGTTTCCTAATAGCATCGGTTATCATGGCGAAATGTACACCAAATGGATTGCCTCCTGGTATAGCACCCCAACATTCCGGAGCACCAAGCTTGCCACTATAAAAATGTTCCTTGTTCATATTTAATTAAGTGCATTTGTGTACATACTTACGGCCATATTTCTTTACCGCCAGGATTACGTTTTTCTTGCAATTGGCGCAATTTTTTGGCAGCTTTAATGGCATGTTCCACTGTTGTTGTGTAAATATCTTTGTGGGACTTATAATGCTCTATGGAACCATCGGGATACATATCGCTAAGCAAATGAGATTCTGTCATAAAAAGAGATGAAACGAGAGGTAATCGTTATTAATAAATTATACACACATTTTCGAAGGCAAATGGCGGAGTGAAGGTAAATATCTTTTATCTACTGCTGTTATGTAATGAATTAGTAATCAATCATTAGTAATTAGATTAATCATATTTAATAGTTAGAATAATTGTAAATCACAACTAATTACTATTACAAGGAATCTAAAAATTGCAATTACTTTAATATGAAAAAAGAATTGAAAGTAATTAGAAAATAATCCAACTGCTTTCAATTGATGTTTTTTATACCTTTTTTTTTATTATTTTCCCCATATTGTTGCTTTTATTTTCGCTAAGTTTTATTGGAAATTGAATCGTTTCTGTATGCATTTTACTGGTGGCAAGGAAATACGGAGGGCACTTAATGCGAATATTAGGCAAATAACTGAAAATATTGAAAATAATCGGATTATTTTACGAGTTTGAAAAATTTTCCAGCTATAGATATTTTTCCAAAAATTCTTTTCAATTCTTTGTAATCGTAATCAATTACTAAGCGACGAAATTTTATAAGATTCAATCCAAAAAATATACAAGATAAATATAATCGAATTTAAAACGAAACGATATGAAGTGCCGTTAGGAATATTGAAAGAAAGAATTCTTAATATGTGTGTAAATGCAAATACGTTAGAGATGAGATTTAGTCAGTATTGACTTGATTCTGCTCAAAATAAGGGCACTAAATTCGTATTTCTACAAGATTGGTTATAACAAGTCTTCACTGATACATATGCGTAGCGAATCAGTAGCTATAGTTATATATATATATATATACATATATAATTATTTCCGCATTTAGAAGAGATTTAACTTACAATGCAAGCTACAATATTTAATATAAAGTCGCTCTAATATCTATTAAATAATAACTTTTGTAAAACATTTGCATTTTATATTCTTGAACCGCGATAGCTGCGATCGGAATAATTTCCCTTGAAGGAAAAATTATTTTCATTCAGTCATTATTAAGGAAAAAAAATTTAATTAAATATATTTGTGAATCTAAAGTTCACTTCAAAATATATTTCCGTTCATTTTAATCGCATTGAATAATTTATAACTTAAAAACACATATACGTAAATATATGCAAACATGAGTAATAGACCCACTCGTGTTGTATGAAAAATAAAAAATATTGTATATGTTACAAAGTCTCAAATTTATGATTGTTTTATTTGCGAGTTCTCACAAAATATTTTGGCGATCGAATGATGAAATTAGGTGAGTTGTATTGCATTAGACATATGTATTTTGTTTGTTTTAATCTACGGAGTTTGAAAATAAATCGCAAATAGAGCTACCGCTGTTCGAAACAGCTGTGAACGCTTGAATTCTAAGATTATCAAATTTGTTGCGCTGTAAAACTAAACGTTAAATTATGAATTACCTTTTTGTTTAAAATAAAAATATTTATTTATGTTTTGACTTTTTATTATTATTTTTAATTACGAAAACATACATATATTTTTTTAATTTGTATTTCCTTTTTAAAGAAAATAAAACATAATTTTTTACTTTTACGCCTGAGAAAACCAATTTTCTTAACCGCTAACAAAATTAATTTTTAATTATTAACATTTAATTTGTTGCTGTATTTACTAATAATAATTATAACTTTGTGACACAAGAAAAATGCCTTTTAAATGATGCGATGGGATAGTGTCTGGGATAAAATATATATATGTATGTATATGTACTTACATATGTATATACTATATGGTTGTACTTAAAAATTGCATATAGTACACACATACAGAGATTAGTTTTCCTTCTTTCTAAAGGCAGCTGTTTATGTATGTACATAAAAGAGCACAAAAAGTACCTCGATACGTATTTACATATCAAGCAAAATTTTAGTTCAAACTTTTATAAACAAATAACTTAATTATTGGCTTTTGCTGCAAATTAAACTTTACATCGTCATAAAGTTCTTAAAATTTGTTTAATTCTAGTTGTCAGTTTTGAAGTCAATTGTAATTTTAAGTGTTTCATTGAGTTGTAAGTTCACCACAAAATTAAACTAGAGGAGTACAGATGGTGAAAAAACAGAAACTAACTAACAGCTGTTATTCAATTGTTTGCTTAGACATCTGATTTAAACAATTTTTAATACAGCGTATGCATATACATATGTACATACATACATATGTATGTGTATATTTAATATTCAGATACAGTAACTACTATTAAAACAGATAGCTTATCTGTTGCAATTTAAAAAAAAAAACAACAAACACAAATGTACTGTAGAGTTTTAGACAGTTAAATTGTAGTGACTGTTTATAACACTTACCTACTTCTCGTTTTAGTTTTAATTTCTCTTCTCCGCCGTGCCACCATAAAGCAAAATCCGTTACTTGAAATGTTGCATTTTGTCGCTCCCTATGCAAGTCTGGATTAACAGTTTTTGGAATAATACTCATTATTCCTTTTTGGAACTTCTTACAATTATTATTTCTTCTAATACACAAACAATTATGAGTCTGCTCCCTCTGGTTGTAAATAATAAACTAAAGTTCATTCATTCTGCGATTAACTTCTATTTAAATACATAGGACTCACACCAAAGCAAATTTATAGATCTAAACTCTCTAGCACAACTACAAAACGCGGCGAATTCCTAAGTTGATAATATCGCTTCAGGCAATGTCATAATAGGTGAATTTTAGAGCTCAGCTGATTATATTTTTAAGTTTTAGTGCGCTTAGATGTTACATTTCAAAACTTAAATTCTTCGTTATGTTTCACGCTTGCTTAAGCCACTTTTTGTATCGAAGCAAAAATTTGCAATTATTTATTCCGTTTCTATGATAATGGAACACTTTTCAAATATAAAGATTGCTTCAAATGTCTTTTCACAAACAGCTGACACAAAATCAACATGTAATGAACTGAAACAGGGATATTAAATTTAGTTTGGAGAAAATTTTTATACATATTTCTTGGGAATGCCCTGCTACCTGCTATGAAATCGCCTTGATACCACCCAAAGTTTGAATTTTATTTTCACTGAAAAAATACCGGTCAATTTTTGTTCTGTTTATTTATTATAGTATTTAATAGGGCGATAGACCAGAAAAAGTTTATTAATGCACTGAATTAAAAAAAATTATGAAACAAAAACTTAATTACACAAAATTTGTTAGAAGCAATAAAATAAATTATTTGTTGTTGTCGATTTTATTAAAAAAATTGTTTACTTAAAAAAATTAGAAATATACAAGTGGCTCGCGCCAGTTTTAATACGTTTTAAATAATTTTTACATAAATTAAACAAAACTAATACTATTACTATTTTAACTGCTTTATAAAAGCAGACATAGAACCAGCAATTTGTTTACAAGCCTCCGCAATTTCATTCAAAGATTTGTTGCGTTCCTCTGCTATTTCTACTTGTAACTCCAGTGAAGCTGTCATCGTCTGTTGCGGGACTAGTTGCTTCCGTAACAGTTCAATTCCTTTAGCATATAACTGTCCTTTTTGTATACTTACTTTGCTTTTCATTGTTTTTTGTACTATTTTTGGTGCTGATATAGGCAGAGGTGGGAGTGAGAAGTTTGGCGTTGTTGGACTTGGTGCAGAAGTTTTAAACATAGTGGGTGGTAAATTGGAAGTGCACTTTGGTGTTATAACAGCCACCCTGTTAATGGGTGTAGACATAGGCGAATTATTATTAAGCGGCGCGGTATTAGTTGACATGTTGCACAATTTAGCAACACGAAACTCAAGTGCGTTTAACGGTTTTGAACGAACTTCGGTTAAATAAAGGTCGCACTTGTTAATCTCTGCAATATTTTGTCTTGTTCGGCTCCTAAGATCTGACCAAGTCTGAAATAATTACTGATTGGGCAATAATTAACTTATGAAAATAGCCCTTTTATAGGTACCTTCTTCCACTCTGGCACACTTCTTTTAGGTGGTCCTATAGAGTTTAAGCTCCGCGCTATACTCTTCCATGCCACTTCCGATTTCGCTTTGACGTCCCCAAAATAATTACTAGGATAACCGGTAGCCAGATACGGAGAGGCTTCTAAAAGATCAACTAACTTTTCAAACTGAGCGCTGGTAGTTCGCCGGTTTCTAAAATATTTTAAGACATTTTTTGTAAAACTGTGCGCAAGATACATACATAACTTCAAAACTTACATTCTTTTCCGTAAATTGTCTTTATTTTCATCCATAATTTTTATTGGAAAATGCTTTTATTTTCCAATTGCTACGAACTATTTGATTTTTATAATACATTTAAGTATCTTTTTCCTTGAATTCAGTCTCACACTTTTTATTCCTTTGTTATTCACACGGAATGGGTATCACTTTCAAAAACTAACAGAAATTAGAGCAAGGCAGCATATTTTAAGGCCTTCAAATTTTTTAATTCTACATTTTTCATACGTTACTGCTGCCATTTTTTTCACATACATACATATTTTAACAAAGCGAAAAAGTCAAATATGGAGCTGTACTTGATTAAAGTTATATGATATTTTGATTAAAATTAATTTTAATTTTCTTTTGTTTAAAAAATATTAAGACTGGAAAACGTTTCATAATGAACTGTCAAGTGATCTATCTTTCATTTAGCTGGTCTTTCATTTTTACTGCTTTGAGAGATTTGAAACCCAAACATTCCTTGCTACTGGGTACAAGCTAAAGTATTTGAATATCTATGTATACAAATGAAATTGTTTTGCTTACGCACACACATATATAAATATATGATTAAGGAAAACAACAAAATAAACATAAACAGAGATAACATATGACATTAATACGTATGTACATATGTATGTATCTTCAAATGTGTAAGTCTCGAAACAAAGACAGCTGAGTTATAACAACAAGAAATAAAAGAGTATTTACTTTATTCTCCAGTTTCTACTTACTAATTTCAACTCATTTATGTAGATAAGACTCGTTGTTAACCGTAAATAAGAGAAAAAACAAGATAAAGAGATACCAAAACATTTCTTTTATATTCAATGGCAAATTAAATATTCTGACAGTACTTTAGCTTATTTTGTTCTTAACTATGACAGAGTCAAAGTCGGTTGGCAGCTCCAGCACCCTCTGCACAAAAGATGATCATTTCGCAAATCCTTTTAAGAATCGATCGCGTTATGATCATTACCGTGTCTATAATGTAGAATTAGAAAGCGAGGAACACGTAAATCTGTTTAAGAAATTAGAAGAACAAAGCGACAGCTTGTCATTTATGGGTCACGCCCGTGAGGTGGGGCAGAAACTGACAATATTAGTTGCTGCTAGTAAAATTGCTGACTTGACCGATTTGCTGGACATCTATAAGGTTAAACATCGTATATTGGTGAGTAAAATTCAAAAATATTATTAAAAAAGCGTTCTTTTTATTACCATTAATATTTTTGTACCTATAATGTAAGAGATAGAAAGATCATACAATCATTAAGATAATGTCGCTTTGTAACATATCGCTATAGTGTTCAAAATCAATTTATTCCTGCCCCAAATTACTTTTGGCATAACAGCTTATTCTTTTTGTTACTTTCAGACGTACAATTTCCAGGAGAAAATCGACAAAAATTATGCTTCTGTATTACCCATTGGTACAGACGTATCAAAATTCGACTGGGATCATTATTTTCATCTCGAAACCATCTACGACTGGTTGCAGTCTTTAGTTGAAAAATATCCGAAGATAGTAACTTTACTTGATATGGGTACTAGCACTCAGGGATTTCCAATCAAAGGTGTTAAAATTGTTCACAACTCGGCAAACAAAACCATTTTTATAGAATCTGGCATACATGCTCGAGAATGGATTGCTCCCGCTACAGCTACTTTCATTATTAATACTTTGTTAACTTCCAATGACGAAAGTGTAACAAGTTTGGCTATGAACTATAATTGGATTATATTTCCGAGCGTTAATCCAGATGGTTATAAGTTTACATTTGAACATGATCGTATGTGGCGCAAAAATCGCCAACTATTTGGAACCTGCCGTGGCGTAGACTTGAATCGTAACTACCCTGACCACTGGAATTCAACTGGCAGTAGTAGCGAACCTTGTCGTTATGATTATGCGGGCCCAACGGCTGGCTCTGAAGTAGAAACACAACGTTTAATGAAATTTATTGAAGAAAATGTAGGTAAAGAGCAAATCAAAACGTATATAGCCCTTCATTCCTACTCCCAAATGATAATGTTTCCCTATGGCTATACTAAAAAACATATTAATAACTACGACGACTTAAAGGAGTTGGGACAATCCGCCTCCAATGCTATACAGGAATTGTCGGGGCGCAAATATACAAGCGGTAGTTTGATTGAAACAATTTACCCTTCGAGTGGTGGCAGCATGGATTGGGCTTATTCAGTTCACAAAATACCTATTGCGTATACTTTTGAATTGCGTGGTCCACCCGATAGTCAGGATATGTTTATTTTGCCAGCTGAAGAAATTTTACCAACAGCTCAGGAAGCTTTCGCTGCCATAAAAGCAATTATTGAGGGGGCTGCCGTTAAGGGATATTATAAATAGTTTTTACAAAATGCCTTCAAGAAAACAAAACATTTTAAGAATTAGCTAGATTTTAAACGATTATAAAAATGTGCCTTTTGTTTTATCTCGTTTTTGTCATTGTTATCTCTATGTGTTTGCACATCACCAGGCCAGCAGTTAACTAAATGGAAACTTTTCTTGGGGTACTTTTAATAAACATACATACAAATGTAATTTATATGTATTTGCTTGAAAATGAAAATATTTTATTTTGATCAAATTTACTGTAATGGCTGTAGTTGTCTCCAGAAATATATTATACATACGTACTCGTATATTAATCTAACCCACGCCATTCCTTCAACGAAGTAAGTTTGCATGCAATACAGTTTCCTAGATATTCGTAAATTTAAATGGATTTATGCGTTTTAGATGCCTGCCAATTTTCTTCATCATAAATGTTGTTGAAATCGTCGCGAACACAAAATTTTGCAGAAGTTGCATACACAAGAACAGTTTAATGACTATATATCACTTTTCTTCATTGTAAAATCAGCTTTCTTCACAGCCGTTGTTATATGATTTCTTGGCGATAGTCGAGGATCAAATATTGGATTAATTTGGACATTACAACCTGTAGAAAAAAAACAAATTATATTTATTATACACAAGCAAATTATATTAATTTAACGTTTAAATAAACATACCATTTTCTAGCAAATATAACACACGATCATATAATATAACGCTTTCAATAAGTGGAGCGAAAAATAAACGCAAAGTGTAAAATATCACAATATTTCGCCAATTCAATATATCATTTTGAGTAACTGCTGTATTAAGTTCATGCTCAGCAAGATTTTCAACGGGTAAACCTTTCACAGCTCTATAAAAGTAGCTAAATAAGAGAAATCAAAAACATAAAACTCAATAAATACTTATATTTGCTTGTACACACATATGTGGGTATGTGGCGTTTTTACTCACTCTTTGAACTTCATATCTGCTGTAGGCTTAATACTTTTGAAGCCTGAGTGTTTAAGCTCCGGATTGTGTTTGACAATTATTCTTTCAGCTGCGGCACGAAATGAATGAACTTTTAGATATTCATAATCTTTTAAAGACAAACGTTCGTAATACAGTTCCAAAGCATGGCAAGAAATTTCTCTGGCCTCATAACTCAAGTGTGTGTCTTTTGAACTTGTTTTCAAGTATTCACTTAAAGGATAACAACAAAAACGTACTGACTTAGCGCAAGTATTCTTTAAATCATCTGAACAAGTTAACTTTTGATAGCAACAACCAACAAAATTTAAAAATTTGGCTTGTTGGCATTGTAGAAACATACGCATTAATAAGACTCCCAGATCCCCACAAGGATGCAGCCCTATTATGCCAAACGTATACGTTTCAGTTGTTATCCCCATAGCTTTTTCGATTATAGCTAAAAATTGCTGTGTTGTCATGCTTGTTGTCAAACAAAGATTTACATGTATGGGATTTTTAAGGTGGGGTTGTTTTGCAGCCGGTAAATATTTCTCTACGAGCCTTGCCAAATTTTTATCGAGTTCAATTGCTTGCCTATTAAGCTCCGTTTGCATTTCCAGACAACAAACTTTTGTTTCATAAACAAATCCTAAAACCCTGGCCAGATGACCTAGGCCGGCACCAAAATCAATAACGAAGTCGACGGGGGTTTCTAAGCAAATTTGTTTACATAATGCAGCCATGTGATTTAATTCATGTCTCTTTTTAGGCTTAACTCCTTTATTGAACACATGTTTTAATTTGGGGTGATCAAGTAAAGCACTGCGCGGTAAATCATGCTTAAAGAGTCACGAGGAAAAAGGAGTAAAAAGAGAAAAATGCAGAATTATATTATATAACAAAACTAACGTTATTAAATTTATAACTATAGTACTTTCAAGCCATAAGGATAACAACTATTTTTGATAATTTGAACATGCAACAAACGTATGCAAACTATAGTATAATCAATTGTTCTTGTGCCCATTAATAACTATTTTAACGATATAAAAAACTCTTACCCACCAGATCGTCTTGTTGTCTCTCGGCGCACAATTGCCTAAATGCCGGTTTTAAAGCCAGCAAACTTAAAGGCCAAACATTATAAAGTTTATGTTTATTTTCGAAATGAGCATCCAAAAGGGAACATAATCGTTCTGGTGGAATATTTTCAAAACAGCTGCGCCACGAAGACGGTAACTTGGACCAATGTTCTTCCACATAAAAATCCTATAATAATACTGCAGACATGTAAACAATAATTTGGCAATATCTTTAATTTTTTACTTACTAAGACGTAACTATCAATTAACCAATCAAAATTACGTATTATGTTCAAAGATTTATTCAATTTCCATTTTAAATTGTGGGAGCTAAAAAACTGTTCATTCATTCTTTAAGTTTTTTGTTTACGCGTTTTGCATACTTTCGTTGCCAGACTGGACTATAATTAATAAATCGTTTTGTTTTGGAAAACAACTATAATACAAACGTTACTGTTTTTATGATCAAGTTCATGACCAAACTACGGTTTGGCATTTTCGAGTCCATGACTAGGGCGGCTACGCAATCAAAGGTCGTATATATATTAGTATATGTATATAGTATATTAAGAAAAGGTTTGTAGTTTTATATTCCAAATTTTAAGTCCTCAAAAATTTCGAAGACTTGGCAACAGTATTTCAGATTTCTGGCCAGATTTTTGGAGCAAGACGTCACTCATAATTTTCATTGAACAGCTGGGTGTGTTATTTTTTTTAGCTAATTTGTTTTCATCGTCAATTCGTCTTTGTTTATAAAAATATTTTTACCATTAATTAATTATAACGTTTTGGTGTTATTTTTTCAACTGGTCTTGATAAGATTTATAAGCAACTATATCTACGGGAAAAATATCGTCCCCAACTAGAAACAAATTTAAGAAACCAAAATAATTTCCTAAATTATGAAATGTAGGATAAATAAATAACATATATGTAAATATTTTTGTATATACCATTTTTTTTTAATAATTAATCTTTCATATAAAATAAAAGCATAATACCTATTGCCGTATTATTCTATGTGTTTGTGTAAGTAGTTGTGCCACCAGGTCAAATTTGCGAAGCTTCTATAACATTTGTTTTGAGTGAATGTTTGCGTAGCTAATAATTGCTTTAGCTTCTAATGTTGTTCGATTAAGCCAAACAACAAGTTGTGAGCAATAACTTGTTTTTTATTTCAAAACCAATTTTTGTTTAGTCAGTTCAACAAGCTGAGCAATTGATAGCAGTCATACTCGCGTGTGGCATCTGAATTTACTTGAAAACGTACATACATACATACATATGTACAAACAACTTAAAGTGATAATAAGCAAGTGAGATATACTTACAACTAAAAAGAAACAATGACCACAAAAGTTAATCCCGATTTGCAAAAGGAGCGAAACAGTGCCACATTCAATACCGAGGAATTTACATTGTGGTGGTTTGGTGGCAGAAAAAAGTATGAAGAGCGTAAATCATTGGGTAAGTTGTGTGGGGTGTTATCTTCAAGTTATTGCTAATAACTTGTTTATATGTAATTTATTTACATACATATATTCATATATACAAAAATATGCTAAGTTTAACTTCAAAAAAGCGAAAATGGGTACGCTGGTCATTGCTTCTAAATTGTAATTGTTCATATGCAGTTTACATACCTACATATATACATACATACATATACAAACATACATTTGAACATATGGACGTACTTGACTGATTTTAACAAATTGTGGTCATTAAATTAATCTTTTGCAAGTACAGCTGAACTTTTGGCAGTAAAACTTGAATATACCTACAATTAACTCGATAGCATTGAAACATGTCTTCAGAAGTTCTCTAATTTAAACATATTCAGTTCATTTTCCAACACGAAAACGGAGTCGTGGTTAAAGCTTTACTCATTTTCCGAAAATTTAGATCTCACGCATATGTATCTCTCTCTGCCTTATAAGAGTCTCTAGCTGTAGAAATTGATTTTGTTAACGGAAACATGAAACATATTAAAATTAAAGGGTGCCCTCAAACAATATCTATTTTGTTATCCTTATAACTATTCAGTTTCAATTTTTATTTGTTGATTATTGATTATTATTAAATTACAGGAGCGTATTTTTCATTGTTGACTGAACAAATAAATGTAATTCAAATATGTATTTATACGACGAGTCGGAAGCATATAATCATCACAGATTTTTAATTTTGAAATTTAAGAAATAAAAATGTATAAGAATATACAAAAAACTACTCAAAATTGTTATTCCTTGGCCAGGGAATATCTACGGAATGCTCCCTGTATCGACTATTACGGTTAGTCGAGGTCGCACTCTACAGCTACATTTGTGCTTTCTTTTTAATTGATTTCTAGTTCATTTTTGTTTTTAATTTATGAACAATAAGAGAGCTTCAACTTGAATTTGCATATCAATTTAATTACACTCTGGTTTTGATTAGTTGATATTATCTATATATATACACTGTATATCTATAGTAAATAATGATATGAATAATCTTAGCTCGGTTATTGAAAATTTTTATTTTAGCACAAACTATTAAATTTGTACGTCGTTAACATTAAGAAAATAACAAAAAAAAGAGATGACACCTCTACACCGAAAAATCAGTTCTATATCTTCTAAAAAAACTCATTTTAATCTATTCGCATTTGTAACAACCCACATATAAATAATTTTTATGGCAAATAGCTAATGAAATTCGAACGTGCTGCAGTATATTTTAATAAAACCGATAAGGTTTAGCCGATTGTAATCTCATTCCAAAAACCAATTTTAATAGGTACAAAGTTTAAGGAAATAAAAACTTTTTAAAGTAACACTGCAATAGCAAAAAGTCGGTTCCATCCACAACAATTTTAATTATCTTTTTCAACAAAGTTGAAATATAAAAAAATGCTTTATGTCAATTAAAAAAACATGCCGGTTCAAAGTTCACTAACGCTTGCCTAGATAATCTTTTCCTTAACTTAAGTTACGTATGAATGAGTATTTATGTATGTATGTACTAATGGGCTGCACAAACACCAGAAAAATGTCTGACAAAAGATTGCGAAACTTTTAATTACTATCAATGTCGTTCTCTGACATTTCAAAGCAACCAATTCATTGCCGACGTGTTCATATGAACGAATATTGTTTTATACAATTATTGAACAACAGAACAACTTAAAAAGAGAACGAAATGAAATTGAAGCAAAACATCGCTAAACCAGTGATGCACACACAGTATGCGCATAAATGCAATTGTGGACTTTATGTGACGGCCATGGCGAACCTGGGGGGAGAAGGGGAATATCAAGCCTTTATTCCTCCATGCATGTATGTACATATTTAGCAGAGTTGAAAAAAGCCTTTTGTGAATTTGTCGCTTGCCCTAAGAATGCATAGAAGAAACCGAAGCAGACGACTCTCCCACATCGGCCCCTAAAGCCAACATAACACATGAAACTGGTATATATGTATGTATTTTGAAATGTATGAAACCATACACAATATCTTCAACAGACCTTTCGAAAGAATAAAAAATATTGACGAAATGTCATTATTTAAATCTAGTGATAGAGAGCGCTTAATTCTTCTACAGCCTTTTCCTCTTTTAAAAGCTCTTGAAATGAGTAGCGATTAAATTAAAAAAATTATAAGAAAATATAACATTAATTTTCTGTATTTTTATAGAGAAACTATTTCTGGATGATCCAGAACTCAAAGATGACATACCGATTTCTTATATGTCGCACAAAGAAATGTACGAGGACAGCATAAGAAAATCCGTAAGAATTGCTGAGAAAATACGTGAATTAAGAGAGAGCGGGGAAGACAGTGTTGATACTTACAGGTAAGAAACTGAAAATAGGCATCATTACAAGTTTGCTAATTTTTAATATAAATCTTAAAAGCGCCCTTTTAGGTGGTTCTCTGGGCGCAGCTTTACTCAAGGAGGGCAATCCTATGACTTTACATTTTGTTATGTTTGTGCCCACAATAATGGGTCAGGGTACAGTTGAACAACAAGTGGAATGGTTAAGTAAAGCCTGGGACTGTTCTATTATCGGTACATATGCCCAAACTGAATTGGGTCACGGAACTTTTTTACGCGGCTTAGAAACACGGGCAGATTATGATGCTAAAACTCAAGAATTCGTGTTAAACTCACCCACTTTGACAGCGTACAAATGGTGGCCGGGAGGATGTAAGTTTGTCGAGTCTAAAACACGAAAAAACGTAATCGATAAGCAGTACATTTTTGTCAGATTTTAAAACCAAGTTGCAGAAAAATCGTTACGTTTTTTCGCCGTCAGTTTCGAAACTGAATTAGTTTTAAGTTGTTCAACCTTGTTGCTTTTCTTTAGTGGGGCATACGTCCAATTATGCAGTTGTAGTTGCGCAGCTGCATACCAAGGGTGAATTTCGAGGTCTGGCGCCCTTCATTGTGCAAGTTCGTGATGAGGAAACCCACATGCCTTTGGCGGGCATTGATATTGGTGAGATCGGAACAAAACTCAGCATGAAAACGATTAACAACGGCTATTTGGGCTTAAAAAATGTACGAATTCCCCTGAATCACATGTTGATGAAAAATCAACAAGTTTTACCCGATGGAACTTATGTGCCGCCCAAAAACTCTGTGCTCACCTACGGCACCATGATGTTTGTACGCGTTGCCTTAATACGTGATGCTGCCATGGCTCTGGCGAAGTCTTCAACTATTGCTTGCCGTTATTCGGCAGTTCGCCGTCAAAGCCCTATTGATCCTAGTCTTCCGGAACCTCAAATAATCGAGCATACCACTCAACAGCTTAAAGTATTTCCACAAATAGCCAAAGCGATTGTATTTAAAACCAACGGTGACAACATTTGGAATATGTACAACCAAATATCGCATGAAATCGAAAATGGAGAACTGGAACGTCTGCCGGAAATGCACGCCTTGTCTTGTTGCCTGAAGGCCATCTGCAGTGCTGATGCTGCAGCCGGTGTAGAGACATGTCGTCTTTCATGTGGCGGTCACGGTTTTATGGACTGCTCTAATTTTCCTACTCTCTACGGCATGACGACAGCTGTGTGTACTTATGAGGGTGAAAATACAGTCATGTTGCTGCAAACAGCGCGTTACTTGGTCAAAGTATATGGTCAAGCGTTAGCGGGAGCTCAACTAGTGCCTACAGTTGAGTACATACATGAGGCCATTAAGCAAAAGGAATTTTTGAACTTCGATGGCTCCCTCGCTTCGATTGTTAAAGCTTTTCAATTTGTGGCCGCCCAGTAAGTTAAAACAAGTGAAAATATTGAGGCTTTTACTTACATACTAGATACATACGTTTTATGTTCTGTTTGTATTTTAGTAAAACTCGTATTGCTTATGAACGAATTGAAGAACGTCGTAGACAAGGTCATGGTCCAGAAGTTGCAGCCAATTTGTGTGGCATTGAATTGACTCAGGCAGCTGATGTAAGTAAAGATAAACTTACATACATACATGTCAGGTTTTAGTTCTTTAATAGGATATTTATCATGCGCCTCTTTGAATGGAAAATTCATTTACTTCGGTATTTTTCTATTCTCTCAGAAAGAGGATCAAAATAATTTGTAAATTGAAAAGTTAAGGCGGCAAAATTTCACTGAAATTAAAATTGGCAACGTCACTTTTCATTTCACCTTTTATTTTGATTATGATTCTGGTTTTTAGTTTTATGTATCTGTCATGTCTGTAACATTAAACATAAAAAAGCAAAATTTTGCCTGGAAGCCGCTTAGAAAGATGAGGTCTCTCACGCAATCATGGAACTTGCAAAAATTCTGGAAAAATATATATTCGTCTGATTAATTTAAATATAAACTTAATTTTTAGCTCCACGGCCGAGCTTTCTTAGCCTCCTCAGCTCTGTTTGAATTAGAAAATGTGGCGAAACAAGTATCCACCGCTCTAGGTGATGTTTTAAAGACTATTTTGGAAATGTATTTGGTGGATGCCTGTCTTAATCGTATTGGGGATTTCTTAAGGGTAAGATATTGAAATTTTTTATAGATATTATTACTAAAGAAAAATACAAATTGATGTTTTGTTAACATCATTATACATATATAGTTTATTAACTTTACGGACAATGAAGTGGGTCAGTTAGAACTACGTTTACAAAACTGCCTTAGAACATTACGTCCAAATGCTGTGGCTTTGGTGGATGCTTTCGATATCGATGATCGTATTCTGGATTCAGCCCTCGGTGTATGGGATGGCAATGTTTATGAAAGAATGTTTGAGGAAGCCAAAAAGAGTCCGTTAAATAAGGAACCGGTCAACGCATCATTCCACAAATTTTTAAAACCATTTATGAAAGCAAATCTGTAAATAGCCAATACTAAACAGTGATAGAATACATAATTTGATATGCACACATATGCAGCAATAGTTTATTAGAAAAAAAAATTTTATATTGTAGAAAAAATAATAACTGAGTTAATAAACTATACGGCGTAAGGGCAACATGTGTGCACAAATGCATATTTTGTTTTGTTTTTGCCTTCCCATATTGTTGTTAGAATAATTTAAAAATGTCCGATTTCTTAAACCGAATTATTATTGACTCATGTTATTATTGTTTTAAGGCCTTATTTATAAAATGATTCGTTTACCAAATCTTAATAAGTCAAATTTCCAAACAAAAATTGTATCCACTTTTAACAAATTTATACATATTTTTTTTTTTTTTTTGAATAAGGCCATTAATGTGTTATGTATTACATTTAAGGGTTAAAGCATAATTTTAACTGAAACGAAAAAAACAGCATTCTAGCGTTTAACATACTAACCCTGTGACTGCTTTAAAAAGTTCGCCACTTTTTGTTTTGTAAACATTAGCAACATGATTAAGCACGACATGTACATACGTATGTTTATATTTTAAATATTTATGTAAATAAAAAGAAATTTTTGTATTTAAATTGTTAAACTTTTTATAGTTTTATTTAAATGTAAGTTTTATAATTTCCATACTACATGCATACATACAAATATAAGTAGTTAGTTTGGCTCTAGGTTTAAATAAAATTTTTTATAAAAAGTTAGTTATAAGTACATATTATAAAAACATTAAAAATATACATATATGTATGTATATACATACATGGAATAATTTTTGTATAAAGAAAAGGTTTTTTTTTTTTTAATTCAAAGAAAGCTGAGATTGCTTTAGACGATTAATTCCGAAACCAATAAATCAAAAGCTCAGATGGCAGCGGAAAAATTAACATAGGATTATGTGATTACTGACCATCAATTGTACCCTTGGTCTAATCGAAAAAGCTTTATGTGCCTGTAACGTACAAGATTTTTATGTTTTCAAAGCATTTTCTGCGACGAAAGACATACATATGTACATACATAGTTTAAGGTAATTTAATGGTGATATGAAAAGCACAAAACCTTTGGCTCACATTTTAGTGTTTTGGAGGCGCTTTTCGATGTGTTGAAAGCGCTGCTTCTTTCATACTGAATTCTCACATCTAAAACACAACAGTTTATACTAATAGGTGTAGAAAACAATGTGTTGGGACCATTTTAAGGACTTAAGGATGGCGGATAGATGAGCAAGCAAAATCTTGCATTCAATTAACAGGGTGTGGACAAGTATACTTTCAATGGCAGGCCTGTTGTCTGCGTGTATATTTGTAAAAGAATAATACGAAGTTTGCTTTGGCAAGATTAGGGATATTTTTCCCGAAGCGAGAGTGTTTTTGCGTAGTACAAGTTCATCATCCAGAACTCAATGTTTGGCCTGTCAGTCGCACAACGCTTTGCAGAGGGAATTCTTTCTTCAGTTGTATGGTACGGTCTGCGGAATAGACTAACCGCAGTCATATTTTCTGTCTCTTACAATTTAGGAAAACTCAAAACACTACTCCGCTCTTTCCTCCTCCACACAAACAATTTTCCTAGATCTGTGCATCGCATATCTAGAGGTCAACCACTGAATACTAATCCAAACCGAGTACTGATTTTGAATTGTGAAAGATTTGTCAGTTCTGCTAATTGTTGCCATGTATGGAGGGGTAGCGGCTCTGCAATTTAGAACGATATGTTTTTAAGATAACTTTTAGCATCACAGCTTAACACATTATCTGGCGCTAAAAAGCTGGTAAAACATAAACTTAACAATTAAATACTTCGGTTTAGACATCAATACTTGCAAATTAAATGAGCCGGCTTATCTTTAAATTAATCGCACGACACAACAAAACAAGTTAACAATACAGCTTATGGCCTAGAAAATATGGCCAACGAATTTGTAACGCATATCAGCGATTTGAAATTTATGAGGGTAGTGTTGGTAAGTACTCGTAAGTACACACATATATGTATGTAGATCTTAAGTACTATATGCATAAGCAATAAGTTGAAATTTCATTTATTATACACAAGTATGTCCATTGTGTATATACCCTGTATAATATACATACATATGTAAGTATGAGACCAATATTTGAAGAAAATCTTCTACATATGTATGTAATAATTAATAAAATAGGAAAGAATTATTTTCAGCATATTAGAAACACACAAAAAATACTATAACTTTCTTACTACGCATCATGTTGAACTAACATTTTTTTTTAGCTGTCTGTAAAGTTTCGACAACGTTTCATTTTTAATATGTCGTTCCCATAGTTTAATGAATATTAGAAATATGTATGTATTTTCTTTCGAATTGTTCAGTTGGACATACTATATAAATTATTAGTTCTAAATAAATACATTTGCTTTTATACTTGAAATCATGTTAAATTAACAATAAATGTTCGAAAAAGCAATATTTTGTCAGGGGAATGAGAGCAGCAAAATCAAATTTAATATTCTTAAATTTTATTTATCTATTGGAACAATGTGCTCGAACTCAAACTACACAAATCACATTATTTAAGAAAAAAATGTTAGATCAACATTTTTCCGCGTTGTCTTTTTTTTTGTGTGAAAAAATTATACAAAATATAATAATTTTGTTTGCTTTTAACTGGAGCGAGTTACGGGTTCATTACATTAATTTGTTCTGTATAGATTGTTTAATATATATGTATGTTGATATTTTAATACGTTTCTCATATTCGTTTGTTCTGAAAAACTAACCAAATTTTGCACCACTTAATGTTTCTTCATCGCTGGCATTTTGATCCAGCTTTTCGAATCCACTGCGTTTGTTGCGCTCCAAAAGACCGCCCAGCTTGAAGCCGTCTGGTTTTGAGGGAAAATCCCAAGCATGACGACGATTGTTTGTACCAAATGGCGTACAACCTTAAAAAAGAAATTGAAAGATTTGCAAATTATACAAAAAATTCCTACATCTATAGACGGACTTTAATCTGTTGTTATTTGCCATTTCGATTTTGTTTAGCCAGTTAGTTAGTGCTATGCAACAATCTTTGTGTTGATAGAGTCGAGTTTAAAACAGCGGCCAAAATAATAGCACCGCCTCAAAAACAAGTTTGTTTTCCTTTCCAGCAGTTGAAGCGACTCGTTTAAAAATTATGTGATGTTTGTGATGTCATAAAAATTAAAAAAATATTGGCAGTGTTCACAGTCTCTATTAAATTTAGAACCAAACTAAATAGTTCACAAAGTCGACAAAAATTCAGGATTTTATTATTCTACTTTGTGGTAAATTAAGTCCCTGTGGTTTCTTTGTTGCTGTGTAAAAAGGCTTTGTTAGTTTTACCAAGAACAAAAATATTTATTTAAAAAAATTACAATACTTTAATATGAACCGTGAAAACCGCCATTACTTTTTTTTCAACGCTTAAAATTATAAGTAATTTATTGAAAATGTGACTAAGTAGAGTCAAAATAATAGCATCTTAGCTCATTTTTATGGACAACAATTTCTTATTCATTTTCTTTATTGACAAAATTATTATTATTAAATTGTAGCAACATGTTCCTTTGCAGTCAAAGCTAAGCATACCATTTTCGATTTGAAGTTAAGACACATTCTCTCCTTTTCATCAACTGATGACTTACTCTTCCTTAAATCCGACCTAATAGCCTACTCTGCATGCCATTTCAGCAGCTCCGTTTGCGATAACATTTTACCAAGGGAATCTGTTAACAAATTCACACCCTCAAACCATAATCCAAGAAATGCAGTGAAGTTTGCATGGAAAAAGAAACTTAAACTAAACTATTTTAGACTCATTGTCCGGTTCCAGATTTTTGAAGGGCTTAAACAAGAAGCGGTTTAACACAATACAATATTGAACTGACACATTTCGTGATTTGAAACTTTTTCTCGAACAGACACTTTTTGCCAGCTTAAAACTTTTTTATGGAAGTCTATTTTGCAATCAAGGACTCTGTTTAGATTATCGAATCGGGTTTCAATAGGAAAATTTATAAAATTCAGAACAGTCATTATAAACTAATTCCATTTACTTTAATCTTACAATATTATTATAAAATATACTTGTCAAATTTTGCCAAAAAAAAATTTGCCCATTTTCCCAAATTGTATTTGAGAATAAAGAATTTAAAGAATTAATTACAATCTAAGACGACATTAATAATAGAATTGTTTTTGGCGTTCATAAAAATAAATGTCATCACCCTTAAGCTTAATTTTCCTTGATTTGATGAACATAATTATTATTGGTGCTATTATTTTGACCGGTACTGTATATGTTTGTTAACCCTCCGACAGCCAGCAATTTTTCCCACGTTCAATAATCGAAAATGTCCTTAAAGATCTCATTCGTCACATGGTTTTAGAAATTTAATATATGATTTTTAAAGTGATTAAATGATAATTATCAAAATTTCGATAATCAATTATATACGTACAAAATGTCTTAATCCATACATACAAGTACGTGTAATAATTACATGTAATTTTAAAATTACTTCAAACATTAAGGTTACAGAATCTTCAAAGCTGCCGTTTCTAAGCTGTCGGTGGGACATCTTTGTCAGTTGTAGAAGGGTTAAGAAACAAAATTAAATGAAAACAAATTATAAATGGCATGAAATTTGTTTATAAAAATAAAAGGGGCAAATAACTTTTCCAATAGAGTCCAACCGAAGCCATTTTGCACACCAAAGCCAAAGTACGACCAACATTTTTTCAAAGTTCAGCCAAAACCGAAATACTTCTATTCAAATCAGTCCAACAGGTAAAACTGAGAGCTCGGCTGATAATTTTGTTTGTTTTTTTTTTACACTCCCTGGGATGTCAACAATTCAGAAGTAAAAAATCTTTGACATTTCACAAACATTTAACAGAACCAGAACACATACTAGGGAATTTGTCCAGTTTTGGTTTTTGTGGCAGTTTTTTTTTTTTTTTTGAATCTGCCTTGAGTGCAACGTTTACTTTTATCAAGATCTTTTTTATGATCTAAACTGGTTTGCAGGCATATCGTTAATAGTCTATTTCTATTACAAAGATATCATGGAAAGTGTTTTCAATTTCGAATTATTGAAAGCAGTTTCAAGTACATTTTGTTTCAACGTTAAAATAAAAACTGTTGTACAATAAATTGCAATATTGAGTCCGAATAGTTGACTATTTTACTCCAGAAGCCGTCATCAAAATATTCTCGCTTTTACACTCGCTGTTGGCACAAATGATCTAATTTTAATAGATACTTGACTTCTTGTAGGTCTAAGACAATAGATATGCCTGTTAACAACATTCAATTGTTGTCGCCATCCAGTATACCGGCAACATTTTTCTTACGTTGAGTTAATAAGATGACGATGATGATTTTTGGAATAGGGCAAATTAGGATTTAAACACAGTTGGGTAAATTTTTTATTTAATCCACGGTGTTGGGAAAAATTGCCTTCGATCGGACTCTATTTTTCCTTAACATAAACAAAAATTAAAGAAATTGTTGTAAGTAAAACAAAATTAAAATAACTGAGTTCATTTAATTGCTTTAAAACTAAACAAATTAAACAACAAAATATATATAGTATATTTAGCTGATTTGTGTGGTTTTCTAGCTGTCTATATGCCGACATTTCAACGTCGAGTCGACCAGTGCATAATTGTTGTATAAAAGTTGCTAAGAAAAGTAAAACGTCAGAAAACTATTATTTTTTTAGGGTTTTTCTCAATCAAATTATTAGAATATTTTTCTTTTAATTCTTGTTTTATTCTTAAAAACGATTGAATATAAATTTAAATGTTTGAGCATATTTTTCAACGGATTTCAAGCCTAATAATTAGCAAAGTTGGCACATACGAAATATACGTAAACAGCTGGAAAACACCCAAACCCCTTATTTTGTTACAAAAGAAAATATTAATAATAAAATAATACATATGTATTTCGTACAAAGAATCACACAAAAAAATTTTGAAATAAATGCAAAATATTTATATAAAATAGAAGAAAATGAGTTACAATTACGGAAAACTTATATACAACATAAAAATAACAAAAATCGACAGAAAAGAAACAATAAAAACATTTAATATAAAAAAATTTATTTCTTTTAAAGGTACAAAATAAGATTACATTCATATAGTTCAAAGATATGCAGTTGTTGTAGAGGTAATAAATACAAAACATAAAAAATATTTATACATTTTAGAAAAAATAAATAAAATGAGTATTTGTAAAATGATTAATGTGATACAGTGAATGTTTGACTATAGAAATGTTCTAAATGTTCTTAAAACACAAATACACTTTGAGCATAAATCGTTTGGGTTTAAAAAACTGTTCAAAGAGAAAAATAATTCAAATAATCAAATGCTTGTGAAATAATTTCAAGGAAATTATTATTTCTACACGAACGTTAATTTCGCTTCAGCATTTTATCAGATCTTATTTATTTATTTATTATTAGCCTGCGGCTTTTTTCTTCTATTAACTAAATTTTTCGAATCCATTTTAATCTTATTTACTAGACCATATTTCACATTATGTTGGTCGATTGTCTAGAATGTTGAATGTTTCAATGGATTTAACTCATTCTCGAAATTTTATTTAAATTACATTTTTAGATCATATTTTCACACTGTAATAGTTGTTCACTATTCTAAAATAATTTTTAGTCCACTTTTAATATAGAATAGAACAATAAACGTTGTAAACAAATTTTGCCTGAAAAAATTTTTTAAGAATTACTTTTGTTCGTTTCGAAAAGAATAGTAGTTTGCATTTTATTATTGTGTTTTGCATTTTTGTTTTTCTTTGTTCGTTCGTTCGTACTTTTCTCGTTAAAGCGAAATCCAACTAAATCGAAAAATATCGGCTGTATCTAAAATTTTCCCACAGCTTTGAAAAGAAAGCCCTCAAAATGTGTATTGTGTTCTTTGAAATTTATTTGCACGATGGACCGATTAAAATAAGCCAGCGAACTTCAGTTTCTGTTGGTCGCCAGTACACATATGTTTTAGTTACTACACAAACACTACTAAAGCAACAGAAAATATCTGCATTAACTGACGAACTACATAACTAAGGTTCGGCTCGATCCATAAAATTTCCTTGACTTGATAAAGTCAGTAATACTTAAAAATAGAGTTTGATGTTCATCATGATATAAACTAGCCAGACATACCACATATGTATGTATGTACTTAGGTATAGTAATGGGGTGAAAATTAACACAGAACGCCAGCTGCTTTAAAAAAATCATAAAAGTTTCTTAAACAAAATTAAATTCACAAAGAAAGAAAAAAACAAAAACATGTGTATGAAAAATGAGAGGAAAAACTTGTTAATTTTTGTTCGTTTTGTAAATAATGAGTGTAGTTTTTGTGTAAAATTAGGGACAATCATCACATATATTTTGATTAGAAGCAACCAATTTACGATATACCAGTTCGCTAGGTTGGCCTACAGTTAAACTGGCAGCATTACCTCGTTTACGACTTCGGGCTATTAGCAAAGCCAGACCGAATGTGAGAAATGCAAATAACAGCATAAGAGAAGCCACCAAAATAGATGTAGCACCTGGTGTATGATGAGCTTCGTTGGTGGCGTGAGAAACATCAGCGCCCTTTTCAAGACCAAGCAAATTTTGTTGATCATTTTTGATTTCTGACTCAATGATGTTAGAATTTATTATCTTTTCGTTTTCAACAATGATAGGCTTGGAAGCCGATAATGGCAAAGATTTAAGCACAGATTTATGCAAAAATTTATGTATGCGCATTGGTTTTAATTCAGCAACATACACCTCTTTACCATCCCTGGTTACGGCCACATCATGTGGGTTTGCAAACTCCATATCATTTGGTCCAAATTTACTGGTGACCTTTTTAGTGGAGAAATCCATAACATAACCGCGTACTTCATTGTGCTGATCAGTTTTTACACCCAGTTCAGCTGTCGGTCCGTTTACAACAATAAACTGTCCGTCTATTAAAGCAAAACATTTCTATTATTAAAGTTCTTTAGATATTTTTTGCAAACTTACCCTCAGCTGGTGTATAATCCATGCTAAACAAACGATCTCCTATTATTTGGGAATGATATTGTGAATGAAAAGTACAATTTAACCAGGAGAAACATTGAATACGCCCATTTTCACGATCTGCTGCGCAGACAAGTTCTTTTTCGGGCACAAGTGTTAAAGCATGCGGTATGGCAAAGAAGTTCTGTGGTGCTACACCAAATGACACACCGGAAAATGTGTTTTGTCCCCATTGTAACATTTTTTTTCCCGCCTTGCTGTACTTTAGTATGCGCGCATTACAATAACCGTCCGCCACAAAGAAATCACCATTTTCTAAGACAGCCACTGAAGTAGGTTTGCAAAATTTCGTTTCTCCTGCACCGGGTAAAAATGCTGTTCCTAGGACCATTAAAGGCTTACCATTGGAACCGCGCGGACCAAACTTAAACACTTGATGCAAAGCAACATCTGTTATCCAAACGTTATCCTCGTGATCAATCGTTAAACCATGGGGCATATAAAATCTAAATGAAAAAAGTTTTTTTTTTTTTAAATAAATTTTTATCGCCATATTAAATTGAATATTTTTAAAGTTTTGTGATGGGTTTTTAAGAAGGCTGAAAAAGCATTTGACATGTGGTTCAAGATCGACTAAAACCTAAGCACCCACCCAACGGTTTTTTCTAAGCCAAGGAGTGTTAAATCCAGAGGCTTTGTGTTAGATATGAAATACATTTACGTAAGCATCTGCCTTCCGTTGACCAATTCCACGGTGTGGAACTACCCTCATATGACTTGTTAAAAATGCGCCCGAATGCAAACCGTCCCAGTAAACTAACATCCCACAAAAAATTATTAAACAATATAAAAACATACATATGTATATACAAAAAACCTCTTGTTTACTTACAGGTTTTTACCCCAATCATACACTAGATTGCCAGTATCTCTTTCCAAAGCCAAAACCGTACTTTCCGGTATAGGTCCCTCTATTTGTTTGGTAAAAACATTACGGATGCTAAATGTGTCCGCTTCCCAAATACGATCGCAGCGATGAAAAATAACAACATTACCAGCCTTATCGAAACTAACAGCAGTTACCGAACCCAATTCAACATTCAAAGCCGGCCATGACGGTTGGTGAACATACGCTGTCATAGATAAATATTAATTAAATTCAATTCGATTTTACAATAGCAAAAAAAAACTTACTGATGTTTAATTTATTGATCTCTTTCTCAACATCAACCTTCTCCAACTTATGTTTATCTGGCCATAACTCATCCGATGAACTGCTACTTCCATGCATAATTTGTTGAAAACGTTTATCAATGTTTAGTACGCCGTCTTTGCCAAGCGGGTAAAAGCGTTGTTGTAAGTTCATTTTCTAAGGAAATATATTAATGTTATATAAGAACATAAAGTTTATTCAGGGTATTATGCTTTAAATTTTTGCGAAAACAAAAAAAAAATAAAATAAAACTAATAGAAGTAGAAAAATAGCTTATTCCTTATATCAGCACAAAATTAAAAATATCAAACAATCGTAAACAACAAAACAAAATACAGCGTTCAAATGAAAATTTAATGCATTTGTCGCTGTAGTATTGAAACTACTATTACTTTAACCAGGTCCCCAACATACACAAAAATCTGTGGTAAATACTTGTATTAAATATACCAGAATAAAAATAAAAAGTCAATCGTCTTGTCGACAAAACTGTTTTCATTTTTTATACATCAAGTGTAAATCAAAATAATGAAAATTCACTCGGGAAGAAAAAAAACCTACAACAAAATGTGAACATATGTATAAAAAAACAAAAATGCAAATTGAAATGAGATAAGCAAAACTCAATTGAATTAATAACTTTCAATGCAAAAAGGAGTCGCTCGCGCTTTGTGGATTAATTAACACTACAACAGTGCGACAAAGTTAAAAAACAAACTAAAATTTTTCTTTAAACTGTGAGTTTTTCAACAAATTATTCATTCAATTGTGTAACAGTTTTGGTCTCAAAACTGTAATTTTAACGTAAGTTGGTATTGTCCATGCGGAAATTTAAAAAAAAGTAAGCATAGCACTTCGTTTTAGTTCAAAAAAAAAGTGCTAATGCTGTGTGACATTTATGTATGTTTATATGTACATACATTTATGTATGTACATTTATGTTTATATGTACATACATATACATATAAACAAAAAAATAATTAAAAAATCAGGAGAAAATATTTAGAAATATTCCAAAATAATAATTTGTGTTAATCGAAAATTAATATTAATATTTTAATATTATTTTAATACTTCAAGTACACAAAAACCTTACGAATTATGGATCGAGATCGACGTACATATGTATGTACATATTTAATTAATATTACCTCAAACATGTGATGTTTTGTATCATCACCTAGTTTAGACTCAAAACGATGCAATGAATAGGGAGAAATTCTCATTTCCCTAGGCAAACTATTCCAAATTTTCGAAATTCGAATCTGAAATGATTTCATTAAAAATAGTTAAAGGCAATATATACGTAATGCATGCACGTCTCAGTGTGTGTGTGTGTGTGTGTGTGTGTGTGTGTGTGTGTGTGTGTGTGTGTGTGTGTGTGTGTGTGTGTGTGTGAAAATAAATACTCGATTAATATGTGTAAGCGTAGACACAAACCAAATAATAACATAAAAGAGATCGTGACCAAGCTTGCCAATGGGTGTTAATATTTTTTTGTTTATGTACGCATTCTGGGATTAGCTTACAACTAACAGACAATTTGCACATACATACGTACATACATATACATACATACATATATATTCTCACTAGACTTAACAGGAAATCCTTAATTAGCCTAATTGTTTTTTAAACTTTTTGTACTTTTTTATACATACATATGTACATTTGTATGCGTTTGAAGTTTACTTTTGAGTTTAAATATCTTTTGAAATTAAATATTTTTACTCAACATTTTACTTACAATGGGGGTAATCGAATCCCCATCAAAAATTATTTCTTCTTTGCAGAATACCCATTTTAAATTTTATTATAAAATATTATATTGGCTTGTTTTTTTTCCATTAGGAATATGTAATATAATTTTTTTATAGACATCAACTACAATTATTCATACATATGTATGTATACATTTCTGGGTTATCATTCTCCCACACAACACATAAACTTGAATAATAAAAGTTGATAGACGCAACTTTGCTGCAGCGAACGCAACTAAAACAAAAACGACGCAACTTCAAGATCAGAGAAACTTAAAAAATCGCAACTTCAAAGCGATGCAAACCGGGATATTTCCAGTCCCGGATCACCCGGATGGAGGGAGTTTCCTCTGTGGTGGACCAATTTGCATCACGAAAGTTTACACATAGACTTTTCCATATACTACATTACTGAGCATCATTTACTCACGCTTGGCCAGTTGGCAAATTTACGTGAAAAATATTATCACGATTTCATCTCTAAAAACAAAACATTTAATCAATGAGACAAAAATGTATAGGTACATCCCCCATACATATAGCATATGCTATATATAATTAAATACTTACATACATACTTATGTATGTACATCTACAAACATTTAGGTGCAAACAAAAACGCAATTATACAATTCACATACAAAAGACAGCTTAAAACCAACGCATAATTTTATCAACTGCAACCATATGTTAAAGAAACGAAAAAACTCTCCAGCTAAAAAAGTAGAATCTCATTTTTTTTCTTAAAAAAACCTAATTATGAAAATTTGACTTTATTTCGCAGGGGGACTACAGTTCGTTTCAATGCATAAATGAATAAAATGTATTTTAATTCCATACATACGTACGTACCTCATCTGTTGCTGATTCAATTACTACAATCATTAATAGAATTAACCAAGGTCCCATCAATTGCTTCTGTAGCAGCATTTTGTTTTTGCTTTCCGTAATATCCTCTGCTACTCAAAAGTTTCAGACTTCAGGATTTTTCCTTGTTGAAGAACAGAGTAAAACGTATAAATTTTAATTAAATACACTATATAGCACACACCGTTTTAAATGCTTTTTCTTGTTATATGTATTTATAATTTTTCTACACTTTTTATTTTAGTTTTATTGAAATAATGCTGCACAAAAACAATACTTTTTCATATGCCATCAAGGCAAGTATTTTTTGGCGTCTGCGGCTGATTTCGCTTCAGTAGTTTTATGTTAAACGATTTTGCTGTGATGATTCTACGCCTTCTACGCACACAAAACTTACTTTGACAACAACGTTTTCAAGTTTTATTTAGAACTGTGTTTAACTTCGGCACACTTAAACTTCTTCACTTTAACAAATTTTGTTCCCAATATATTAGAAATTCATATACAACGAACTTCACTCACGTGTACTCACGTTCACGTTTTACTTATGCCACCAATTTAAGACTGCAAAAAAAAAAACTTTGTGTGTCTAAAAGCAGTAGTAGTTAAAAAACAGAACACAAAGCGAATTGATTATAATTTGCCTTGGGTACTGATTTTATTTACAGCTGACAGATTTGGTCAGGTGTTAACATTTGTGACAAACTAAGTACGGGCCTAAAGCCGTTATGTTTTGAATTTTTTTTAAAGATTCAATATGAAGAATTAATATTTGAGGAAGAATATCCGGTGTTTTGTATTACTTGCAGAGATATGAACCGAAAAGGGCATAAGTCAAGTTAAAATATGTTTATGGTAATTTTAGGGCTTTGGAAATTTTGCCGATGAGAACGTTATTTTTTAACTGTAGGAGTATAAAATTTTCCGTGTACACGTATTTTAATAGAATGTATCATAATCATCACAAAACCCGAATTTAATTTTAAAACCGTTGCGCTCCTAAAACAGTTTTAAGTTTGTCGAAAATTTATAGGACAATATTGGCAAAAATATGTGACAAATAAAGTTTTCCTAGAGATGAAAAATTCACTGCCATTTTTATCATATTCTTAAGCAGGTATGATTAAAACTATCTGGAACAGTGAACAGATGCTGTTAGAAAGTTTACATAAGGACACTATGTCACGTTATGGCACATATCTATTTATATAAATATGGCTGTATGTTTGCCACTACAGAAAAAATTGAAAAAAACCTTATTTTGATAAAACAGTGTGCAAAAATATTTATTATTTTTTTATAGGGTTTGTTAACACATTTGGGACTAACAAAATTTCTTTTCATTTAAGTTCAGTCAATTTAGTTTGGGGACGATTCCATTTTTTGTTTACCATCTAAAAAAAACAGCGAGTTTTTATCTTTAAACGTCTCCAAGATTCTGGAAATTATCTTAACGAAATCTTTTTCCAATTTCTTTGAGAAAAGTTCAATATTGCAAGTATTCAATTTTTCAAGAGTTAAAATAATGTACTATAGATTGGGCTTGATTCGGAAACAAACAGATATTTAATAGTGCAGTAGTGATACAACTATAGCGCAAATGATTTGTTTAAGATTAATTTGAATAGTTTGTAATTAGCTCCAAATAAAGGCATCATCTTTTCACAGATGTAGGAAACTTGCGAAGTGAAGTTAAAGACAACGGACCGACATTAGAATTTTTTTTAAATGTGATATAGTTTTTTATTCTTATATTAACATTAATAGGTATTAACTTACAAGAACATAGGATTGCAAAGATATCAAAGAAGTCTCCTAATAACAAAAAAAAAAAAAAATTGATGACATGCAAATTTTTAAACAGGAGAAAATATTATCTAATTCTCTTTCGGTAAATAAATATTTATGTCTTATATTCATTTAAATAAGTTTTTATGTATTCTTTGCTTTTTTTCTTTTCGTATGTTTTGTTTAATAGTTTACATTCACATTCCAGAAAAACTTATGAAAAAATGTTAAGAAATAACGACCAAAATGTCGCCATTTAATTTATTATTTGAGTTAAATTAAGCCACGTAATTATATTGATTTTGATTATCCTTATCACGTTCCATATAATCACGATCTATAAGTGATTCAATGCGCTTTTTCAAATCAGCCGGCTAAAAGAAGAAAAGAAATAATTTATATTTAAAATCTTAAACCGAAAAATGAACCCACCTTAACAGGAAATGTTAACTGATTGAATAACTCTGTGATTAACAAATTATGTGATAATGTTTTACGCATTTTCATAATTCGCACGATAGCAGCATCAATCTGGTATTGACGATCTTGAAACACTCTTTCTTCTGTTGCTTTTTGTTCTTCCGTCTATGCAAATAAATTCACATTTAAATATAAATTATATGTATGTTAACTAAAAATCTATCATAAATACCGTTTCTTTCATTTGTATTTGATTAATTTTGATGCGGAATAGTTTATTGGTAAATTCATTATTATAATGGAATTGATCTTTATCTTCCACCTCGCGACCTTTAGGTTCTTTCGTTATAACACGAGCACGACCACAGGCCAATGATTGTAACGTGCGACGCAATTCACCGTCCTAAGAAATGGGCGAAAAATATGCAAATAAATTTTTAGAAAAAACAACAAAAAATTTGAAATCCAAATCGCAATATAAAAAACATTTGTGATTTTGTTATTTAGTTTTTTTTCAAATACTTTTGGCGCCGCAAGATAAATCAAAATAATACTATTATAAAATATTTAGCTGTAAACACAAATGTTTAGAATTAATTAGAACTGTTTAACTCCACTGTGGACAATATTTGTATACCATACCCTCAACAAAGGTCTGCAAAAACTCCAAGTATGTTTACTGGTTTTGCTAAATTATTTTAAAAAAGTTAAAAAAGTAAAGTTTGCACCAGAAATTTTGATATCCAATCGTGATGAAAGCACAGAATTGTCATCAACTGTACTTTTACGAATTCCCCTTGTAGCATATTCTTGTACCACATACTAAATATATAATCATATAATATTTTTTCACAACTAAACTAAACAACAACTAAAGGTTAATTCACAAGTAATGGCTATCATTTCTTCTGACAGGAAAAAACAGCAAAATTTTCTTTTACTTCAAATATTTATATAACCTAAATATTTTTATAGTCAAAATCTTTGACACATAAAAGGTAGAAGATTTAGACAGGCTATAGTTTAGTTTTATGAGTGGCTTCTTTAAAAAAATTAACAGGATCTGGAACCGATTACATTATAGTAAAGGAAATGTTAAAGGAACATTTAATGTTTTGCGACAAACGACGGTCCTGACTTTCAACTTCTTAGAATTTTTTTTTTAATTTAAAAAACTTAAGATATGAAAACTTATATACTTTTAAGAAGTAAGTTTGTAAAGAAATGTTATGGACTAAATTATACTCTAATATGTCGATGCTTTAACTCATTAAAATTTTTGAAAACAAAACAAAAAATGTATACTTAAAATTGATAACAAAAATAAGTTTAGCATTTTGTAATCAATTTTCAATTTATACAAAATACAAAAACAACTCACCTCAATATTTGTTGCCGCCAAAATTTCCTCAAATGAGAATGTGTCTCTGTCATTAAATAGAAGTAGTACTAAAGCCTGGAATAAAGAAACCAGCAATTCTTTTGGTCCCTATTTAAAATAAAGGAATATGCATATTTTAACAACTTATGTGAATATAATAAAAATTTCTATTATAATTACACCATCAAAACGTGCTTTGAGCACACAATTTCCCAACGTGGGTTGCCATTGTAATTTACGCCCACTGTGCTTAGCCAAGTAGAATTTATTGAATACCTGCTGCGGCTTGACCAATTGTGGTGGCATATTTACTTCTGTTAATGGATATGTTGGCCAATATCCCATTGTCAGTATATTCACCGTCAAATCGATACTTGTCAATTCGCCATCCATATTCGCCACATATTGTTTGAACGAAATATTAATATCTCGACTTAGTTCCATATCTTTAAACATGCCCTCCAATTTCGAAGTGAAACCTCCACCACATTCTTGTTTTAATTTTGAAAGCATACTCTTTTCGGCATCTACAGAGGCCGATTTACCAACTAGTAAACGTTTTGCCAAGTCCTGTAAATTATTTTATTTATTTATCTTTTTTATTTTTTTGACAAAGTTTAAGATGTTTAACATACCTTTTTGTAGAAGGCTTCGAAGACATCTTTGCCGTGTATAAAACGGAAAAGTACCATGATTTTATCAAGTATTTGTTCTAGTTCTTCTTCTGTGGCTTCCTTATTACCAGCACGCAGTTTCATATCAACATATTTGGCTAAAATTGAACCGAGTAAATAAGTGAATGAAATTATTTTTTTTATTTTGTTTTGTATTTTGTTTAAAAATAATAAACAATTTAGTCGACAATACTTAGTTTAAAAGTGCAGTGAAAGTCTGGCCAATAGTTTCTTCATTAAAAACTTAAACACTTGCGCGGACCAAACTTAAACACTTGATGCAAAGCAACATCTGTTATCCAAACGTTATCCTCGTGATCAATCGTTAAACCATGGGGCATATAAAATCTAAATGAAAAAAGTTTTTTTTTTTTTAAATAAATTTTTATCGCCATATTAAATTGAATATTTTTAAAGTTTTGTGATGGGTTTTTAAGAAGGCTGAAAAAGCATTTGACATGTGGTTCAAGATCGACTAAAACCTAAGCACCCACCCAACGGTTTTTTCTAAGCCAAGGAGTGTTAAATCCAGAGGCTTTGTGTTAGATATGAAATACATTTACGTAAGCATCTGCCTTCCGTTGACCAATTCCACGGTGTGGAACTACCCTCATATGACTTGTTAAAAATGCGCCCGAATGCAAACCGTCCCAGTAAACTAACATCCCACAAAAAATTATTAAACAATATAAAAACATACATATGTATATACAAAAAACCTCTTGTTTACTTACAGGTTTTTACCCCAATCATACACTAGATTGCCAGTATCTCTTTCCAAAGCCAAAACCGTACTTTCCGGTATAGGTCCCTCTATTTGTTTGGTAAAAACATTACGGATGCTAAATGTGTCCGCTTCCCAAATACGATCGCAGCGATGAAAAATAACAACATTACCAGCCTTATCGAAACTAACAGCAGTTACCGAACCCAATTCAACATTCAAAGCCGGCCATGACGGTTGGTGAACATACGCTGTCATAGATAAATATTAATTAAATTCAATTCGATTTTACAATAGCAAAAAAAAACTTACTGATGTTTAATTTATTGATCTCTTTCTCAACATCAACCTTCTCCAACTTATGTTTATCTGGCCATAACTCATCCGATGAACTGCTACTTCCATGCATAATTTGTTGAAAACGTTTATCAATGTTTAGTACGCCGTCTTTGCCAAGCGGGTAAAAGCGTTGTTGTAAGTTCATTTTCTAAGGAAATATATTAATGTTATATAAGAACATAAAGTTTATTCAGGGTATTATGCTTTAAATTTTTGCGAAAACAAAAAAAAAATAAAATAAAACTAATAGAAGTAGAAAAATAGCTTATTCCTTATATCAGCACAAAATTAAAAATATCAAACAATCGTAAACAACAAAACAAAATACAGCGTTCAAATGAAAATTTAATGCATTTGTCGCTGTAGTATTGAAACTACTATTACTTTAACCAGGTCCCCAACATACACAAAAATCTGTGGTAAATACTTGTATTAAATATACCAGAATAAAAATAAAAAGTCAATCGTCTTGTCGACAAAACTGTTTTCATTTTTTATACATCAAGTGTAAATCAAAATAATGAAAATTCACTCGGGAAGAAAAAAAACCTACAACAAAATGTGAACATATGTATAAAAAAACAAAAATGCAAATTGAAATGAGATAAGCAAAACTCAATTGAATTAATAACTTTCAATGCAAAAAGGAGTCGCTCGCGCTTTGTGGATTAATTAACACTACAACAGTGCGACAAAGTTAAAAAACAAACTAAAATTTTTCTTTAAACTGTGAGTTTTTCAACAAATTATTCATTCAATTGTGTAACAGTTTTGGTCTCAAAACTGTAATTTTAACGTAAGTTGGTATTGTCCATGCGGAAATTTAAAAAAAAGTAAGCATAGCACTTCGTTTTAGTTCAAAAAAAAAGTGCTAATGCTGTGTGACATTTATGTATGTTTATATGTACATACATTTATGTATGTACATTTATGTTTATATGTACATACATATACATATAAACAAAAAAATAATTAAAAAATCAGGAGAAAATATTTAGAAATATTCCAAAATAATAATTTGTGTTAATCGAAAATTAATATTAATATTTTAATATTATTTTAATACTTCAAGTACACAAAAACCTTACGAATTATGGATCGAGATCGACGTACATATGTATGTACATATTTAATTAATATTACCTCAAACATGTGATGTTTTGTATCATCACCTAGTTTAGACTCAAAACGATGCAATGAATAGGGAGAAATTCTCATTTCCCTAGGCAAACTATTCCAAATTTTCGAAATTCGAATCTGAAATGATTTCATTAAAAATAGTTAAAGGCAATATATACGTAATGCATGCACGTCTCAGTGTGTGTGTGTGTGTGTGTGTGTGTGTGTGTGTGTGTGTGTGTGTGTGTGTGTGAAAATAAATACTCGATTAATATGTGTAAGCGTAGACACAAACCAAATAATAACATAAAAGAGATCGTGACCAAGCTTGCCAATGGGTGTTAATATTTTTTTGTTTATGTACGCATTCTGGGATTAGCTTACAACCAACAGACAATTTGCATATATATTTTCACTAGACTTAACAGGAAAACCTTAATTAGCTTAATTGTTTTTTAAACTTTTTGTACTTTTTTATACATACATATGTACATTTGTATGCGTTTGAAGTTTACTTTTGAGTTTAAATATCTTTTGAAATTAAATATTTTTACTCAACATTTTACTTACAATGGGGGTAATCGAATCCCCATCAAAAATTATTTCTTCTTTGCAGAATACCCATTTTAAATTTTATTATAAAATATTATATTGGCTTGTTTTTTTTCCATTAGGAATATGTAATATAATTTTTTTATAGACATCAACTACAATTATTCATACATATGTATGTATACATTTCTGGGTTATCATTCTCCCACACAACACATAAACTTGAATAATAAAAGTTGATAGACGCAACTTTGCTGCAGCGAACGCAACTAAAACAAAAACGACGCAACTTCAAGATCAGAGAAACTTAAAAAATCGCAACTTCAAAGCGATGCAAACCGGGATATTTCCAGTCCCGGATCACCCGGATGGAGGGAGTTTCCTCTGTGGTGGACCAATTTGCATCACGAAAGTTTACACATAGACTTTTCCATATACTACATTACTGAGCATCATTTACTCACGCTTGGCCAGTTGGCAAATTTACGTGAAAAATATTATCACGATTTCATCTCTAAAAACAAAACATTTAATCAATGAGACAAAAATGTATAGGTACATCCCCCATACATATAGCATATGCTATATATAATTAAATACTTACATACATACTTATGTATGTACATCTACAAACATTTAGGTGCAAACAAAAACGCAATTATACAATTCACATACAAAAGACAGCTTAAAACCAACGCATAATTTTATCAACTGCAACCATATGTTAAAGAAACGAAAAAACTCTCCAGCTAAAAAAGTAGAATCTCATTTTTTTTCTTAAAAAAACCTAATTATGAAAATTTGACTTTATTTCGCAGGGGGACTACAGTTCGTTTCAATGCATAAATGAATAAAATGTATTTTAATTCCATACATACGTACGTACCTCATCTGTTGCTGATTCAATTACTACAATCATTAATAGAATTAACCAAGGTCCCATCAATTGCTTCTGTAGCAGCATTTTGTTTTTGCTTTCCGTAATATCCTCTGCTACTCAAAAGTTTCAGACTTCAGGATTTTTCCTTGTTGAAGAACAGAGTAAAACGTATAAATTTTAATTAAATACACTATATAGCACACACCGTTTTAAATGCTTTTTCTTGTTATATGTATTTATAATTTTTCTACACTTTTTATTTTAGTTTTATTGAAATAATGCTGCACAAAAACAATACTTTTTCATATGCCATCAAGGCAAGTATTTTTTGGCGTCTGCGGCTGATTTCGCTTCAGTAGTTTTATGTTAAACGATTTTGCTGTGATGATTCTACGCCTTCTACGCACACAAAACTTACTTTGACAACAACGTTTTCAAGTTTTATTTAGAACTGTGTTTAACTTCGGCACACTTAAACTTCTTCACTTTAACAAATTTTGTTCCCAATATATTAGAAATTCATATACAACGAACTTCACTCACGTGTACTCACGTTCACGTTTTACTTATGCCACCAATTTAAGACTGCAAAAAAAAAAACTTTGTGTGTCTAAAAGCAGTAGTAGTTAAAAAACAGAACACAAAGCGAATTGATTATAATTTGCCTTGGGTACTGATTTTATTTACAGCTGACAGATTTGGTCAGGTGTTAACATTTGTGACAAACTAAGTACGGGCCTAAAGCCGTTATGTTTTGAATTTTTTTTAAAGATTCAATATGAAGAATTAATATTTGAGGAAGAATATCCGGTGTTTTGTATTACTTGCAGAGATATGAACCGAAAAGGGCATAAGTCAAGTTAAAATATGTTTATGGTAATTTTAGGGCTTTGGAAATTTTGCCGATGAGAACGTTATTTTTTAACTGTAGGAGTATAAAATTTTCCGTGTACACGTATTTTAATAGAATGTATCATAATCATCACAAAACCCGAATTTAATTTTAAAACCGTTGCGCTCCTAAAACAGTTTTAAGTTTGTCGAAAATTTATAGGACAATATTGGCAAAAATATGTGACAAATAAAGTTTTCCTAGAGATGAAAAATTCACTGCCATTTTTATCATATTCTTAAGCAGGTATGATTAAAACTATCTGGAACAGTGAACAGATGCTGTTAGAAAGTTTACATAAGGACACTATGTCACGTTATGGCACATATCTATTTATATAAATATGGCTGTATGTTTGCCACTACAGAAAAAATTGAAAAAAACCTTATTTTGATAAAACAGTGTGCAAAAATATTTATTATTTTTTTATAGGGTTTGTTAACACATTTGGGACTAACAAAATTTCTTTTCATTTAAGTTCAGTCAATTTAGTTTGGGGACGATTCCATTTTTTGTTTACCATCTAAAAAAAACAGCGAGTTTTTATCTTTAAACGTCTCCAAGATTCTGGAAATTATCTTAACGAAATCTTTTTCCAATTTCTTTGAGAAAAGTTCAATATTGCAAGTATTCAATTTTTCAAGAGTTAAAATAATGTACTATAGATTGGGCTTGATTCGGAAACAAACAGATATTTAATAGTGCAGTAGTGATACAACTATAGCGCAAATGATTTGTTTAAGATTAATTTGAATAGTTTGTAATTAGCTCCAAATAAAGGCATCATCTTTTCACAGATGTAGGAAACTTGCGAAGTGAAGTTAAAGACAACGGACCGACATTAGAATTTTTTTTAAATGTGATATAGTTTTTTATTCTTATATTAACATTAATAGGTATTAACTTACAAGAACATAGGATTGCAAAGATATCAAAGAAGTCTCCTAATAACAAAAAAAAAAAAAAATTGATGACATGCAAATTTTTAAACAGGAGAAAATATTATCTAATTCTCTTTCGGTAAATAAATATTTATGTCTTATATTCATTTAAATAAGTTTTTATGTATTCTTTGCTTTTTTTCTTTTCGTATGTTTTGTTTAATAGTTTACATTCACATTCCAGAAAAACTTATGAAAAAATGTTAAGAAATAACGACCAAAATGTCGCCATTTAATTTATTATTTGAGTTAAATTAAGCCACGTAATTATATTGATTTTGATTATCCTTATCACGTTCCATATAATCACGATCTATAAGTGATTCAATGCGCTTTTTCAAATCAGCCGGCTAAAAGAAGAAAAGAAATAATTTATATTTAAAATCTTAAACCGAAAAATGAACCCACCTTAACAGGAAATGTTAACTGATTGAATAACTCTGTGATTAACAAATTATGTGATAATGTTTTACGCATTTTCATAATTCGCACGATAGCAGCATCAATCTGGTATTGACGATCTTGAAACACTCTTTCTTCTGTTGCTTTTTGTTCTTCCGTCTATGCAAATAAATTCACATTTAAATATAAATTATATGTATGTTAACTAAAAATCTATCATAAATACCGTTTCTTTCATTTGTATTTGATTAATTTTGATGCGGAATAGTTTATTGGTAAATTCATTATTATAATGGAATTGATCTTTATCTTCCACCTCGCGACCTTTAGGTTCTTTCGTTATAACACGAGCACGACCACAGGCCAATGATTGTAACGTGCGACGCAATTCACCGTCCTAAGAAATGGGCGAAAAATATGCAAATAAATTTTTAGAAAAAACAACAAAAAATTTGAAATCCAAATCGCAATATAAAAAACATTTGTGATTTTGTTATTTAGTTTTTTTTCAAATACTTTTGGCGCCGCAAGATAAATCAAAATAATACTATTATAAAATATTTAGCTGTAAACACAAATGTTTAGAATTAATTAGAACTGTTTAACTCCACTGTGGACAATATTTGTATACCATACCCTCAACAAAGGTCTGCAAAAACTCCAAGTATGTTTACTGGTTTTGCTAAATTATTTTAAAAAAGTTAAAAAAGTAAAGTTTGCACCAGAAATTTTGATATCCAATCGTGATGAAAGCACAGAATTGTCATCAACTGTACTTTTACGAATTCCCCTTGTAGCATATTCTTGTACCACATACTAAATATATAATCATATAATATTTTTTCACAACTAAACTAAACAACAACTAAAGGTTAATTCACAAGTAATGGCTATCATTTCTTCTGACAGGAAAAAACAGCAAAATTTTCTTTTACTTCAAATATTTATATAACCTAAATATTTTTATAGTCAAAATCTTTGACACATAAAAGGTAGAAGATTTAGACAGGCTATAGTTTAGTTTTATGAGTGGCTTCTTTAAAAAAATTAACAGGATCTGGAACCGATTACATTATAGTAAAGGAAATGTTAAAGGAACATTTAATGTTTTGCGACAAACGACGGTCCTGACTTTCAACTTCTTAGAATTTTTTTTTTAATTTAAAAAACTTAAGATATGAAAACTTATATACTTTTAAGAAGTAAGTTTGTAAAGAAATGTTATGGACTAAATTATACTCTAATATGTCGATGCTTTAACTCATTAAAATTTTTGAAAACAAAACAAAAAATGTATACTTAAAATTGATAACAAAAATAAGTTTAGCATTTTGTAATCAATTTTCAATTTATACAAAATACAAAAACAACTCACCTCAATATTTGTTGCCGCCAAAATTTCCTCAAATGAGAATGTGTCTCTGTCATTAAATAGAAGTAGTACTAAAGCCTGGAATAAAGAAACCAGCAATTCTTTTGGTCCCTATTTAAAATAAAGGAATATGCATATTTTAACAACTTATGTGAATATAATAAAAATTTCTATTATAATTACACCATCAAAACGTGCTTTGAGCACACAATTTCCCAACGTGGGTTGCCATTGTAATTTACGCCCACTGTGCTTAGCCAAGTAGAATTTATTGAATACCTGCTGCGGCTTGACCAATTGTGGTGGCATATTTACTTCTGTTAATGGATATGTTGGCCAATATCCCATTGTCAGTATATTCACCGTCAAATCGATACTTGTCAATTCGCCATCCATATTCGCCACATATTGTTTGAACGAAATATTAATATCTCGACTTAGTTCCATATCTTTAAACATGCCCTCCAATTTCGAAGTGAAACCTCCACCACATTCTTGTTTTAATTTTGAAAGCATACTCTTTTCGGCATCTACAGAGGCCGATTTACCAACTAGTAAACGTTTTGCCAAGTCCTGTAAATTATTTTCGGTTATCTTTTTTACTTTTTTGACAAAGTTTAAGATGTTTAACATACCTTTTTGTAGAAGGCTTCGAAGACATCTTTGCCGTGTATAAAACGGAAAAGTACCATGATTTTATCAAGTATTTGTTCTAGTTCTTCTTCTGTGGCTTCCTTATTACCAGCACGCAGTTTCATATCAACATATTTGGCTAAAATTGAACCGAGTAAATAAGTGAATGAAATTATTTTTTTTTATTTTGTTTTGTATTTTGTTTAAAAATAATAAACAATTTAGTCGACAATACTTAGTTTAAAAGTGCAGTGAAAGTCTGGCCAATAGTTTCTTCATTAAAAAATTACACACAGTTTTACAAATATTCAATTATTGACATAAATTATTCAATGTAAATTTAGTAAAATGATTTGGAAATTGGTACGGAACATAAACAAGCTGTAAGAACAATTTGAACAAGAATTCATAAATTATAGTTTCGTTTTCACGTTTTCCAATTAGTAGTCCGCTGATATTGTACATACAAGTATTTATGAAGAAAATTCTGGCTATATGTTCAAAGATACATACATTCATCATATTTAGTCACCTAAAGTAATTCATTGTTAATTTCAACAAAGTTTCATCTCGAATGCATTGAAACACTTGCAATAGTGGTGAATTAAAATTAAAAACACCTTATTCAAGCAAATACGTATATAACACATAATATGTAAGCAAAAAAAAATTTATATATACAATATAAAACATATATGTACGTACTATAAATAAAAATGTTCAAAATACGCAACTCACCTATCAGTTCAGCTGGTTTATTAGTTCTTTGATTAATAAAGAACTCAAACGCTTCACGCAACGAATTTGTAAATTTCTCATTATGACCGAAACATGTACGTACAATTATATCCATTTTGTCTTTAAAGTCTAATAAATCTTGTACCATGCTTTTATCCTTTTCGGGATCAATGACAATGGTGCGTCCCTTCTTTTTAATATAGCCATTGAAATTGCCACACAATTCGGCAGTGCCATTTTTAACACGACTTAATAAACTGAACAATATTGATAAATCTATCAGTCTGTTTTCTTCTAAAAGCGTGTCAAGGCCTTTTTGTAGAATTTGTGTTAAATGTTCGGCAAGTAGCTCTTTTTCCACGGTATAAATGAGAGGATGTCTTATTGGCAAAAAAAAGATATTTCATTAGATCTACAAAAGTTCTAAAAAAAAGCTATATAAGAAACTTACTTAGTGCTTGAATCTAAATAGTGTAATAAGCGTTCATTTTCTTCAGTTAAGCGTTTGTCGACGTGTTGCAAATATTCGGGTACATCAAGTTCTTGCATTTTACGTTGGCCTTCTGCCTGATACAGCTGTCGTGTAGCTATTAAGAATTTTTCCTCAAAGGCAGCTATATAGATCTGTAAGTCACACAGCATGCGTATGAGGCTTTTAAGAAGACCGCGGTCTACAGCATCGCCATTACGTTCTTTTTCAATCAGCATTAATAAACCTTCTACAGTACGTTTTTGTACTAAAGAATTGAGAGCTATGTGGGTACGAAATAAATCTAGACCCATATCCCTAAAATGCAAAGTGTAACAATAAAAGAGATTTAAACAATTTGCTGTAAATAAACTGTCGGGCATTACCATATAGATTGAACGGTTGGATTTTGTAAAACATATGTACGATCTAAATATAAAAAGATGCTGCGCATCATTATCATTTGTTGACAATATGACAACCACCAATCATTTATTTTCTTAAGAAAAACCTACAAAACAAAAACCATTTATTAAGACAACAGTATCAGTTAATTTATAATAGTAGTTACCAATTTATCCATGCTGCCACCAGTAAAAGAATCAACATTACGTTTTACATGAGCCTCAGTTAAATCTTTTAATTTTGCGTAGAGCTGAGAGTCCATTTTATGACTGCACATATTTTCTACCGCCTGGTACAATTCCTCCAATGAATATTTAATAGGCCGTGATAGTTGTATAGCAACAACAGCTTCTTCCAGTTTTTGACAAGTACTTTCCGAATAATTTTCAGGCAGTGTAGGTTTAACTTAAATTAAATATAAATTGTGATTCATTATCGTACAGTATAGAAAATGAAGAAGTAAAGAAAATAAAGTTAATGAAGATAGATCTTATAATTAGGACCATAACTTTGTTACATGCCACTATAAATTTTTAAAATGTTTAATAATATTGTCATTTAAAATTGAAGATGGTAGAGTGCCTGTATTGTGTATCGTAGGAGTTGCGTCTTTTTAGGCCAACATGTTGAATTTTTGCAGTTTTCTTATTATAATTAATCTAATAAATAGAAATAATAATAAGAAAAATATGTTTATCGCCGTTTTGTTAGTGGAATCATATACGAAATTGGTTTACCAGTATTTTTACAATACATACCAGTATTTTACCATACGACAGTCTGTCCTTTAATAACAAGTTTTTTTTTTTGTGGACTTTTAAAAATTTATAACGATTTTGCTTTTAACGGGAGACTTAACTTCCACTTCTGCGATCCTTAGTTTTTTCCATTTAAAACAATGTACAGATTTTACATTAATGTAAATTACGAAGACATAAAATATGCTTTATTTTCCTTGCGTTTGCGCAACTTTCTCTCGCAGCAAATATTGCATTTGGCTTAAAGAAATAAATTAAACATACCCTTAAAATTTTTAATAACAATCTTCTTCACATCACCAGGCTTAGAGGCATTGTTTGCTCCCATTTTATTGAAAAACGCTGAGGTTGTCGTCGATGAACGATGGTCGTTTAAATTTGCAGCTGTGTCTAACATGGAAAAGTTTGCCCGTCGTTCGCCGTTTGTACCACCGCTATTTAAATTACTGTTGCTGCCAGAACGTTGCATGGCGTTGGTATTTTGCTGACCCAAAGCAATACGTCCACCGGACGTAGAGGTTGACTGCGATGCTGCTGCTGCTGCCGATGTTGAGGGACCAAAGAAATCGGCTGATTTCCTAAAACGATTGTTTATATTTTCAGTATCCTGCTGGTGTAGTATTTCTGTAGCTGTTTCCGATGTTTTGTATTTTTTCGAGGCGCTCATAGTTCGTTCGACACGCTTAACAGCGCTGTCAACGCTTATGTTTGTTGGGTCTTTTCGTAGTTTTCGCTATCAATTCGAGTGAGCAAAATAAAATGTAAAGAATAAATATGTATTAAAAAAAATCAACACGAAAACGAATTATAAACAGTGCATTTAAATTTATAGCAAATTTCGGATCAAAAAGCTTCTAAAATATTTGTTTATAATCGTGTACTCGTCATCCATTCTATTAGATGACAAGCAATGCAACCGTCAAATGGTTTAAGGAGATGCCTGCGATTAATAATACTTCAATTTACCTTATTTTCTGGTTACGGTCCAACAATACGTACAATTTCTTTTCTTTATGCTGCCCAATTGCTAGCTGAAAAGGCAAAATATACGATTGTGTTGAGGGTGTCTTGACTTTTTGCCTTTCTTTTGTTTTGCAGATTCTTAACAAAAATGTTATTATTATTTAATCACTATTGCAAGTTTTTTATTGAGTTAAAAAAACCAACTACTTTTGTAATATAATTAAAACTAGATTCAATTGTTTGTTGCTCAACAATAAGCCTGGACGTTTTGGAAGATATTTCTCAAGTGCTTCTTCTTCTAGTATTTCGCCTGCTGTTCTACAGTAGTGTTGCTACTGCTTCTCTGCTTGTCGGCAGAATTTTGCAACTATTCTGTTTTTGACATTCGTAGTGTGCTTTTTTATGTGCAAGTGCTGCCAATGTTCGATATTTTGCAAAATAAGCCGACTTAAAGAAAGTCTCAAGCTCAAACTATTGAGACCAAAGTGATGTTTTTAATCGCTTAGTTTGGAAAATCCCCGAAATGTTATTCAAAAATTTAACCAAGTACCATAATCAAAATTATGAAAAATGTTTATTATCTAGTTTTTTAATTAGAAAGCGATGTTTTCTTAAAAAAAGTTCTCACTTTCTAATTCACTGGCTAAATAGGTACCAATTGCCACCATTCTATAGTTTATTTGGCATTTTAAATTTGTATATGTACATATGTGTTACTGTGAATAAACTGCGAAACACTTCATCTACCTTTTCTAAAAATTTGAGCTCCAAAGAGTTTTGATATCAATTGTGTATGCTCTTTTCCAACAACAATCCAATCTGAGATATTGTTAAAAATTGGAATTCATGTTCAGCTCTATGGCACTAATCGTAACAGTTTTTTCAAAAAACTTTATTTCAATATGTTTTATTATGTGGATATTTTAATATCTAATATGTATAATAGAATTTACGTTTCATTTATTTTACTGTTTGTTTGCTAGGTGTGTATGATTGCATTTGTGTAAATGACTACTTCTGTTGTTTCATTTTTATTTTTCAATTAAATTAATTTCTCCTTTTACTATCGATAAGAAAAACATTATAGTAATAAGAAAAATTAAAAGCTTAAATTATAATATGCGTGTGTTTTATTTCTTGTTTTGTTTAAAGTTAACGTTGTTTTTATTTTACAGAAGGTCTCTTCAAAAAATAGGTTCATTTTAAATTTCGTGGGTTACATACATTTGATTGTTTTTTTTTAAGTTGGAATACAGTTTCTGCTACTTGGCATGCTTAGTTTGTTTTTGAATCGCTGAGGCAGGTCAAACACATAAAAAAGTGTTATCAGCACTTCGAGGCACAAGTGTATTATGTCTGTAGGCGACTGCTTTGAAAGATAATATAATATAAAGTACTTTTTTTTAGAGAAACTAATATTTAACTTATTTTTTGAACAGGCTTCTTATTTAAAATTACCGTTAAAAATTTATTATGGGTGGTCTATAAAATTTTCATTTACTTTAAAAAGGAAAAATTATATATAACCCATGTGTTGTTTAATAACCCATGTTGTTGGAGGAGCGACCGTACGTGTGAAATTAAAGTATTTCTTTTCACCTTGAAATTTTATTCTTAAAAACTTAACTCCTATGATTAAAGGGGTAGGTTCACACCAACTTAGTATAATTTATTTCATAGAGACATATTTAATGTATTTAGTTTAATGCATTGTAGTTATGCTTAAAATTTAAAAAGTTGATTTCAAAGGAGTTGAAAGAAGATGCAGGAGTTTTGAAAACCACCACGTCCTTGTAAGAAACCTTACAATCAAACCCATAATTAAGCTACAATTTACGTTGAAGAGGCTACTGCGCTATCGCATTCTTTGTCCACTTTCTTTGCAGCAGAGTTTATGTTGCTGACTTCGTTTGTGGAATTAGTTGCTGAAGCAGCATCTGTACTATTTGCAGGCATACTGGAGCAGGAGTTCGTTTTGGAGTGGGCAGAGGATGTCATATTTTCCTCATCATCAGTCTTCAAGCGTTTGATTTTATTTTCAGCTTCATTGGAATCGTTATCGTCTGAGTTCGGCGATGCGGCGCGTTTTTGCGTTTTTTGGCCAGACTCGGCTGCTTGTTTAACCAAGAAAACATCTTCCGTTTCATTAGTACTTATTTTTGTCGGCAGTTCAAGTATTGATGGCTTAAAACGTACTATAACAGCAGTCATGTTGTCACAACCGGTGCCATCGCCCAAAGTATTTGGTGCTAAACAAGCTTCGAACAATTCTTCACATATCTCTGACATTTTTTTATTCTCATCGTTAATACGGAAACGTACAAAATCGACAACCTCTTCACTAGTCATGAAATTCCAAATGCCATCACAGGCTAACACCATAAATTCATCATCCTCCGAAATAATCAATTTTTTTATGTCTGGTAGTGCGGATATCATTTGTTCTTCAGCCGGTAAATCATGATTCTATAAAAATTTTAATTTTTAATGATTGCAAACTAAACATTTCTCTTTATATATAAATATGCATTTATTTAAGTAAATACATACATAGAGCCAACTTGAGCAGCTTTTGCGATCATTGTTTTAAATGAAATTACTTTATTTTAGTCAACTTCATATCTTTTCAAATTAAAAAGGACAAAATTTTGACAAGTACTTTGGCAAAATGCTCTTATATTGGGGTTTTGCTGCCACTTTGTGAAACCTAATTTAGTATAATAAAGTGCTTTTAACTTACCATTTTGTAGGCATGGTCTCCTAATGCTCTTGACAAATTTAAACCCCCATTCACCCGTCCATCGAAGGTCACTCGGCCACCTGCCTTAATAATACGTGCTGATTCCTCTTCATCTTCTGGTTTATGATCTAAGCTCATTTCGATAGCTTTACCATTGCGGCAAACAACACAGCGTGAATCGCCCGCATTGGCTACATACAAGTCTCTACCGTGGAGGAGTCCAACTACAGCTGTGCACCCGCTATCCTTTCCAGGTTCTTCTATCATATTGGCACAAAATCGCTCATTAGCTAAATACGATTCTTCATCCTCTTCTTCATCGACTTCTTCGTCCTCTTCAACGTCCTCATCGTCGTAATCAGCATCCTCATCTGTAGTATCATCTTCTCCCAAATCTTCCTCATCTTCGGATGAATATTCTAAGGCCTGATGGGCATTGCTCTCGTTCCCTTAAAAATATATTTATAGAAAATGCATGATTTACAAAAAAATTTATATAAAAGTACCTTCCAATTCAATATCTTCCTTATCTTCGTCAATTCTTATTTTTTTCTTATCCTTGCTAGTCGATGTTATAGTCGATGAGTTAGCTTCTTGTTTCGCAGGCGATTTTGTAGACGATTCCACATTCCCATTTTGCTTAACATTACTGTTGGCATCGCTTGAACCCGACACAGTATCATCATCTTTAGATGTTGAAGTAGTCGGAATATCGTTTTTCTTCACTTGCGATGAAGACACATTGCCATTTTGTTCGCTTTCTTTTAGAACAGATGAATCCGCCAACGGAACATCTTTTGGTTTGCCATTCAAAGAAATATCTGATACATCTCCTGAGGTTGTAGCGGTGGCAGCCGCTTCGGATTCACCAGCATTTTTGGTCGATATATTGGCGCTGTTCGATTTACTAGCACTAAAGCTACTGCTACTAACTGTAGAATCTTCTTCAGTTTCCATTTTACATCCAGAAGATGATGTCTTTGAAGAAGTTGGACCATCGTCTAGCCATAAAAATATACATGTGTTTAGAACATTTGAATAAAATATATTAACTTTCTTACCGTGTAAAGCAGCTAAAGCTGCCTTTGAAGTCGAGGATCCTTCTGGTTTTGAATCGGGATCTAATTCTGCTCTATTTGCAGCGTCAGCAATAACAGCAGCAGCACGTCTTCCTCTCAAATATGGTGATTGTGGCTTTGAACCATTATCTTTTAGTTTTTTTAAAGTTGGCATTGATGGATGTCCCTTATATTTTTCCATAACTTCATCTAAAGGCAAATTTCCTTCCTCGTGTAGTTCTTCCAAGTCTTCATCTTCATCCTCCTCAATGGCATCGCTGTCATCACCATCCACAAAGTTTTTCTCACCAGCTAGGACTTTTAATAGCTCAATAACTTCGGGTTCCAACAAAGTTTTATCGAATCCCAAAAAAGCATCAATTAGGGCCTTCTCATATTTGCTTTCTGTGTATGCTGTTAAACTTTTTAAAAATCGTGGCAATTTATCAGCGCAATATGTTGAGACCTCAGCTCCACCATGGCCATCATATACTGCAAAAAATGCTGTATTTGTATCAAAATTTAAAATAGAGTTGTGTGCATCCTGAAGTGGAATTAAAAAAGAAAACAAAATTATATGAAGCCGCCAAAAACCATAACTCTATGTAGTATGTGTATCCGTATAAACATACGTGCGTACAAGCAAATGCATTCGTATATATTTATCTACAAGCATATATGATTAAGTCCCTAATCATGTCACTTATGTTTGCTTACCTCTTGACTATTCCGCCATCCTTGCATTGAGGATGCTCCTACACGTAAATAATCATTTGATTCATCTGTAGATATCTTGTCTGTTTTCGGTTGCGATAAATAGGCCCCCATTTTTAGCAAATTATTAAATCCAAACCACCCCAAGTGTATTGAATACTCGCGCAGTATAGAGTTTCGGTATTTTGTTATGAAGCCGGTTAAAAATCGATGTGTCCTGCAATTGGCGTGCCGCTGCAACGCTTTGCTCTTTTAAGCGCGTAATTTTCTACTAATTAAAAATAAAAGATTATATACTATAATCAGTTCCTGTTTCAAATACTAACATATATTCAAAACAAGCCCGTCTTTTCATTCACGTGGTCATCAACCTAAGTTTCCTGACTTTTTCTTAAAAAGAATTATAAAAACTAGACTTTTTTCGTTCGTTTTTGCTATCTCCGCTTTGTCTTGGTTTTAACAGTGTGTGTATCCCCACGCCTTCTTTATAGGAAAAAAGAGAACTAATAGAAGTTTTCTTTCTGTTTATTTTCTTTAGCGATTTTTAAGTAAATAGTTGATTTCTTAACTCCAGCAAACGCAAATTACACCAAGAGTTAAATTTAATAAAACAAACAGCTCTTATGTCAATGAATTTTGCAAATTTTCCCACGTTTATTGAGCAGACGAGATAAAAAACAGCGGCGAAAAGTGTGCGATTAATATTTGCAAAAAAAGAAAGGAAAATGTCGAAAATTACACAAACGTTCAAGCATATAGAATGGGGACAAGAAAAACATCTCTGTGTGGCTACCTATAATGTTTTCATGGCGTTGCCATGCGCAATTTTTTCCAGCTCAAACGTTTTGTGGTATATCAATTGAGTCAAATATTATGATTTTGAAAATTTGCTTCATATCCACAGTTTTTAACATAATCGTAAATATAAAAACACAATTGATTGTAATTTTAATTATTCAATTTAAAAGATGAAGGTAAAAACGAATACATTTATATACATATGTATATTTTGCCGTGGTACATATGCACATTTTTAATGTATAACTTAAAAATTTTCGCAGGAATTTTATTATATTATCCGACAACAATAATACTACATATTTTTCGCTTGTGTGGCTTATATCGACTCGCACTGTAAACTGCCTTTGGATAATGAGGTCTGTTCGTCTTTGATTTTATGACCCGAAGAAGGTAGTGTGCAATAGAATGAGGTGTATTACTGATATTTTTATAAATAAATTAAACCTAAAATACTCCGAAAACTCTTGTCATGTTAACTCCGACAAATACACACATATGTATGTACATACATATATTTCTTTAAAACAAGTATTAAAAAAACCCTTAAATAGTTTGTGCACTAATTTTTACTTTTATTTATGTATGTATATCAAAATATAGGAATACGTCATTTGATAAATAACCAATAAAATAAACTACAGTCGAACTTCCATAGCTCGAATCACCATTATCCCAAAAAAAACTTCGACTTACGGAGACTTCGAGTTACAGAATTTTTTGTCAAAATAGAATAAAAGGCATTTGTATTATATATTTTTATTAAAAATAGCTTCTAATGGAAAACTACATACTTAAGCATATAAAAGAACAAGCATATGCACTCATATATGCATGTAATTAAAAAATTAGATTAATTGACGTTTTACTTTTTTTTATTTTCAGTAAAAAATAACTCTAATATGCTTAAAGCTTTGTAGTGCTCATCAGTTGTTGCGACATTGTCTGTAAATAATTATTTAATGTTCGGAAAGAACTTTCTACATCATTTTCTGTTGGCTTTTGAATAGTTCCTTCTACTGAACTCTCGACATCACTCTCCGTTCCGCTTAAGATTTGATCCTTTGATTTATGGCAATTTTGCCATATTCGGTGGGAAAAATGCCAATTGAATCGACTTCAGTTTTTTCCCCGAAAAAAATTAACAAAAATAGCACGTAAAATATACAAACCAGCTCAAGCAACAAAAGAGAGCAAAACAAACAAACCATAACTAAAACAAAAGCAAAACACCATTTAAACAAGCAAAATTCTTCGAGTTATAGAGTTCATGTGTATGTTTTTTGTTCGAGTTATGGAGAACTTCGACTTATGGAAGTTCGAGTTACGGAAGGAAAATTGTATGTGATTTGTTCTTCTAACGCTACTGCCAACCAAATTAGTTCGAGTTAGAGAAAATTCGAGTTAAAGAAGTTCGAGTTATGGAAGTTCGACTGTATTTGAAATTAACCATATGTATATGTATTAAATAAACACCACTTCCGCTTTCCACCACGCTCTAAACTAGTTCTGTTACATTATACTGCATACGTACATACATATGTATGTAGTATGTATATAGAGGTCGACCCCTATTTTTAAATGTTTTAGTAAAAAAGAACATTTCCCGATTTGTTGACAAATATGTCCACCTTGATGTTTTATGCCAGTATCAATTGGTACAGATTCTAGAGAGAGTGGATGACAACAAAACCTTGACATATGTACATACATATGTAGTTCTGATATCAGGAAAATAAAGCGCACAAATTAAACATGAGTTCTATGAAAACATTAGACAGAAAAAACACAAACTTTAGTACAATTGAGCAGAATGCATTTACTCGTAAAAATTAATACAAAATATATTTAAAGAAATTAAAACTAATTAAAATATTTCACACGTTTACAAAGATGGTCATTTGAGATTTTTGTTTTGTTACATAAAAAAGGTAAAAATGAAAACAATCTGAAGAAACTAAGCATATATGTACATACATACATAGTTTTTATTATTCTAGTAGTTTTCTTTCTAACACAGAAAAGTTAATATTAATAGAGTTAACTTTGGCTCAGAATGAGGCAAATTTTTTGTGCGCATTTGTTGAAGAGTATTTGCGGTATTTATTTGAGACTGTATTCCATTTATTTAATAGTTTGAAGGAAGACAGTAAATTTAAAATATATTTACATATAAAGTAACGCTTAATTAGGGCTATAAAATTTGCTTAATGTAGTTTTTTTTAAAGTTGTGATGTTTATTTCAACATGTAACACAGTAGTAAAAATAAAGAAAGTTTCAATAAGCTAATGCTGTCAATTGTTTCTGTTAGTTTATTAGGCCTTTCAAATTATTGTATTATATTTATTTTATAAATTTCTGAAAAAGGTCATAAAAGTAATTAAAACCTACACTATGTGCAGAAACAAACAAAGTTCTATCTGTGCTTAACTTTTCCTTTTTTAATGTTTTTTTAAGATAGTGTTTCCTGTAGCATGGGTGCCGTTTATAGGTCCAAAAATTTTTATACACTCCTGCTTATTTGTTTAAAAACTTTTAAAATTGTTATTTACGGAATTCTCCCCCAGGGGCAGACTATACTATTTATTTTTTCTTTATTAATTATTCATTTTTGTCTTTTAAAATTGATCAAATTAAGTGTTTTTCCTTCGTTTTATTTCATGGTAGACTAAAACACCTGTTCAGCTGCCTACTAAAGGCGTTTAGTGTAATAAAAAATTTATCTTAACATAATTTTTCTATTGACGGAAAAATATTTCCATAAAATGCAATAAAAAATGTTGTGTAATTTTCGTTAGATTGTAATTGGAAAATTCAAAATGTGGTTCTATGCATTGTGTTTATAAATACAGTAATTTCAATGAAAAAGTTAATAGATACTTTTCATAATAAAAAAAATTATCAAAATGTCTTACGAACTATCTTCCAGTTCATATATTAACAAAACAAAAATATTTTATTTCATCATTTGTATCAAAAATTATAACAAAGTACTGAACACTGCTCTTGTTTTCAATACAAATCCCAAGCAAAAAATATTTTCGACGCTAATTGGTTTTTGTTTTCTGAACATTTAATTGTCATTGTATATTTTTCTGAAAGGAAAACCATTTTATAGAGCTGATATTATACAAACTCATTTGTATGCAATACAAATAGTTTAACAACTTAAAATATAAAACATGTAAAAGATCATTAAGACGTTTAGTTACAAATCAAAAAGAAGTAATTGCTATAGTAGATAGATAGTCTTTGGTAATAAAACATTCATAAAAATAAATTACTTAAAAAAATACATACTTTTCCATTGCTCTGTATCTTATTAACTATTTTTTTGTCTTTAAAATACAAGTTCTCTTGTTTCGGCTAAATATTCTTGCAGACCCGGCGGTATAGACATCTGGGCAATGTCATCCGGTTTTGTTGAACGCTGTATAGCACGTCGACACAAATCTTGTAATTTTGGCATATTTAAATAACGACTTAAGGGATACTTTAAAATAACTGGAAATGGTGGTTGCATTTCATTTGGTACTTTGACAAAACACACAAAGTTATCATTTGTGCAACGATATAAAATATCTTCGATCATTTCAACTATACTCTCGTACTGAAGTTCCTCAAAATGCCAGTAATCGTTACGGTATTCAAGACGATAGTGTAGTGTTACGTTAATAATACGAAAAGATAGAGTAAATTGAGAGCCGCTGGTCTCTGAGTCTCGCACTAAGAACGAACCAGTTGGTTTGTCCGTCAGTTGTTTTTGAGCATCACGTCTTGATATTTCACCCCAATACCATACTTGACTGCAAAATTAGATGTAAAATGGTATTAAAACTTTGTAAAAAATATACAATATAATTTAAATAAAAAATGTCATAAAACAAAATTGAAGCCAAATATCACTTTCTAACACAAGCGTTGTGGTTGGATTTCCAGACGGAAAGATAAGAGAAAAACGTTTCTGTAATACATACATATGTATGCGGAAAGTTTTCGCATTCGTTCGCAAATGAAAAATTTTCTTTTTTGATGTGAACATTTTCACTTACAGGTGGCTTTAGCAGTCAGTATTTTTTCTTTATAGGTATTTTGATCTTAAAGTTATTCACATAATAATAAATAACTGGATAATAAACAAAGAAACCAGACAAAAGTAATTATCATTTATTAGCTTATAATTGGATGTTGAATAACAAGTACTTAATTTGAAAATAAAATTTTATCTCTATTTAATTTTTTACTTTTGTATTGATGACAAGAAGAGATAGCAGTTTTTAATTAATAAACAAATAAAAATACGATTTTCTTTTCAATATAAATTAAGGCAAGCGTTGTGATTTACACAATTAGATACCAAATTAAAATTGTTAGTTAAAATTTGAGCACAATCTAGTATATATTTCCCAAAATGGTCTTGATTTAATGAATGATTTTGCCTACAAACTAAATACATAGTACATATGTGTTAATTTATTATAGCAGATATGTACATACTTTAACATTTCACAGCTCGCCTCGTACATTACTAAGTTTGGACCTTCTTCGTGTTCCAGCCATTTCTTTCGTATAAAACGTTTGAAGTCATTTGTAAACGGTATCATATCGTTTTCATCGGTCGAATATCCGGCTATTCCGCAATTACTGCTTGTGCTTCGCTTAAAATTAAAATGCAAAGGTTCATGAATGGGAGAGTGCGTAAGAAATTCAGATGAGGCATCTGTTGTGGCTCCATCGATCGACGAGTGCTTGTGGCGTCTCAGGGACGGAAAGCGTAAACCCATTCTTTTGCGGAAACGTTGAAATGCATTTTTTTCCTCTTTACGTTTGCGTGTGCTATTATTACTATTGCTACTGCAACTGGGTGTATCAGCTGATGCTGTGTTTTCATTGACAGCGGATGGGACTACATTACATGATCTCATTAAAGGTTCATTATTGTTATCAGTTTGTAAATAACTAGCTGAAAGTGGATCTGATTCTGATTCCACTACCGAAGTTGGATTTTCTGTCATTACAAGAACTGTAGCTTCTCCACTTGGCTGGTTTTGTAAATTGATTGAAAGCTGTGACTGAGGTTTTTTACGCCTAGTTAATGAATGAAACCAGCCTCCTTTCTTTTCTTTTGTTCTTGTTGTTGGTAAATCATTTGTTTCTTGCATTGTATTATTTTCCTGGAGCACTTTTTTATTGTTGCTCATTTCTTTTTCCTCGTAGTATTTTGGTTTTTTGTTATCTTTGATTATGTACAACAATTATGTACTTATGTATGTATGTCTAACACTTTGCAGGGGTATTTTTATATCGAAGGTATTTTAAACTGAACACATTTTTAATGTACGCGTTCGCAATAGAAGTTAGTCATTTTTAATAAATTTTGTTTACTACTACAAGTTTATGCCTTTTATTAGATGAATTTGTGATTAAATTAAATAATAATGCAAACATTTCAACATTTCACGCAGTTAACAAAATTATTCCATTGTTGTATGCTCTGTGTGTGTATGTTTTTGTTTTATTTTCTTTCAACACTTTCTTCATTTTTGGGATAGAGAGTGAGAGAAGTTATTTATGGGTTACCAAGTTTAGAAAATACTTACATATAAATATGGATATTGTCTGAAAAATATTTAATATGAACTAAAAATCTCAAATGCGAACTAAAAACACTGCGAATGTAAATATGGTCTCGAAAGATGTCCAGATTTGGTTCCAAATGCCCTGATACTCTAAAGTACTATAGATCGCTAAGCCGAAATTTAATATATCTAAAATTTCACGATAAGCTTTGGCCCTTTTTTTCACTTTTTTGTATAAAATTAAACGTTATGCAGAATATACGCACATATATAAAATTAAATGTTATGGAAAATATACGCACATAAATATGTATGTAAATGTAGTAAACCATTATTTTTACAACATAATTTTATTTAAAAAATTAATCATTATTATCAACATTACAATGAGTTTCTTCTTTAATAATTATGTCATAAGCTTCAAAATTTTCTGAATCGTTAGCCATCTCGTTATTTCTATCAGAATCATCTTCAGAGATGTCTTCACCGGTATTATCTAGTTCCGATAATGGAGTTTTCAATTCATCGTTTAAGCGATAGGCATAAAACTCACCAATTTTTTTGCCATCTACATAATGGTAAGATATAAAGCATTGTTTACACAGATAAGCTGGATCTTCTAGTTGTCGGTTACTGCCTTCAACTACGAAGACATAATTCATTCTTCCACATATGTTGCACGCCCTTTGATTATGAATACTAACTGAAGCAACAAAAGGATACGCGGAAAGCGATCGCAGAAGTTGTATACTGGGGTTGGTAATAATTTCAATGTTTGAAAAAACGAAAACGTGCTCACAATTTCCATGATGCTGGTAAAGTTGTGGGAACCCCAAACTCACAGTAAGGTCTATAAAGCGAGTCTCTTCCAGTTTAGCAACTTTGAATTCCAGATTATTTAAGCCTTTAGCTTTTTTTGCCCAATTTCGTATCGTTTGAGAGTAGTCCATATTTTTAGGATTGCGCATATCATTGTAAAACGTATCACTTATGAAGAAAAACCCGGGATCTGTTTCTTTTGTTGGCAAAGGAACGTGGGGATCTTCGCTAATATCGAAAAATCTATAGTTGTTGCATACACAATAAACTTTATCACGCAATTCACTTAAAAGATTTCTACCAAGACAGACGATTTCCTGCGAAAACACTGGCTTTTCTATTGAGCGCCCAATATGTGTGGCCCTTGTGGGACGATAAAACCGTACATAGATTAGAATTTCTTCGCCTGGTTCTAAGCTTTCCAATGTTTCAGTGTCCGCTGAACAAAATCTTTTCATTGTGAAGCTCTCACGAGTACGCATAAATGCTGTTGGCTTTTTAGATGTCTTATGTTTCAAAAGTGATTGAAAGGTTTTTAGCTTAATACTACTTGGATCAATTACGGTACTGGTTTTACGTTGTACTTCAGATACGCCTGGTATAAAATCAGCAACTCGAGAATCCGTTGGATCTTTTAAATGATCGAGAGAAACGTTTTCCATGATTGTTTTTAACCTTTCGCTATTGTGTGAAAGCTTCATATTGTCTAATATGTTAACACTAGTAGCTGGTATAACGTATGGATGTTTCAACAGTTTTTGATAATTAGAATGAAAATGTTTAAGATTTACTGGTGTTCGCATAGTTTGGCCCAAAATTGCGTCCATAATGAAAAATTCTCTGAAAAAATAAAACGGTTTTAATTTAATGAATGTATATGAATATTATCAAAATAGTTAAATTCATTATTTACATAAATCATATGAAATTAAACGGTCCAAGTTTGAATATTCATAAAATTTAAAAATAAACAGTAAAAACACATTTTAAATTTAACAATTTTTGTTTTATATTTTCCTTATATGTACATGAAGCTAAAACTTAAAATAGATCCTTTTCTTTCCACTGAGGATCATGTATACTTGGAAATTGTTTTATTGCTTCCTCATAGGTTACATTTAACCTCAAAGTATCCTCATTTCGTCCTTCAGTTGTTACTTCAGTGTCTTGGTCTTCCTCCTTTTTATCCGCAATCTTCTCTACATAAATTCGCTCGAAATTAATCACTTTGTTCGTTTTACCAACTAGTTTAAATTGCTGTCGACAAGTTTGTTCATAAAGGGGATCCAGCGGTGGAGCATCGTTATTTTTCTCGAAAAATACTGCAGTTCCCATGGCATAATCGTATGTTCCTGAAATGCATGTACATATATATGTATGTATCTATTTTCCGGTTATTAAAAAGCCACCAATTTTCATTTACCTTTAAAAATATTTCCATTGATTTCAGCAATTGGGTGTTTATTTTCAACACCAATTATTTTAATCGCAGAGTTTTCATCGGACAACTGTTCAGGAAATAACTGATTTTTAAAATCAGCAAAAACTAATAATTCCTCTTCTTCATATTCCGAGTCACTCATTTTAGAAATCACAAGTTGATATTTTAATTGTTGCACTGTATGACAGCGAAATTTTCTTTTCATTTGACAACGTCTGGTAGCTCTTTTTACAAACTGTCACGATTGAATGAAATTAGAAAATTTCTTTTTACGTTTGTGTGCGTTTTGGGAGGGCGGAATTCTCGATAATTTTTGTGATTACAAGTAAATAAAAATGCTATTAATATCAAAAACAATATATCGCTTGTGTTGAAATTGGTTGGAAACTTACCATTTACTTTATACACATACGTGAAAAAAACAGGTATATATGTATATTAGAATTAACGCGTGCTTTTGGTTTTCATTCCAGCAGATTTTGCCACCAGCAGCACCAAAATACCTCCATTTTGGGCGAATTGATTTTTAATACAACTGACAGAAGCGAATTCGGCAAAGAAAGTTACGTTAAAGAGCACTGAAGAATACAAAGAAACGTTGGAAAAAGTACAACGTCATTTCATTGAAAATATAGAGTTACAAAAGGACGCTTACTTAAATTAAAAATAACACATCCAAACGTAAATTTCCAACCAAATTCATACACAAAAATGGCAGATGAAGATTTATCTTTGAATGAGGATCAACTCTTAGAAAATTTGGACGAAGCAAATGGTGAAAGCGAAACAAAACTACTTACTGTGGTAAGTGTGTATGCAGTGTGCCTGTGTGATAAGAAGAAAACAGGTTTTCTTGGTTTTGATTTGTAAATGAAATCCAGTGTAAAATGGTGGAAAAAGGAGTTAAATAAGTTTTGAGCTAAAGTTTTTCTGTTCGTATCTCAAGAACAGTAAGAATAAAGAAATACGAATGATACATATTGAGGTGATACCATATTTCAGGGAATCTATTGAGGTTAAAGAGAACATTTTTCCCTCCATATTTTCTTTAGCAACTTATACATATGTACATACATATGTATATGTATACGTACAGTGGCGGTCACAATTTCTTTTCTCACAGAAACGTTTGATTTTCCGATAAACTTAAAAAATCAAATGAACGTCAAGCTGTGCAGCTGGAATCTCATTAACCAGATACTATTTATAGGAAAAAGTCTGAAATTTTTTTTTCGATATTTATTTCTTCATATGTCACATACTCACATAGTCCTGAATAAAAGTATTATAAATAATAGAAAAGTTCAATTTTGAAGCATACGCATGGTAGCCAAAGGAATAGTTTCCTAATATTTTGAGTTGCAAATTATGAAAAGCCTAATTTCCACATAATCAATTGGAATCAAATTTGCACGCCTGTTATTATTCGTTACCTCTTCGCATTATTTTTATTGACCATTATTGATTTTATTTGTGAAGTCACGTTATAAGGTTTTTAATCATAATTTAATGAGATTGTGTAAAGTTAAAACTTAATGCTTTATTTTTTGCCAGCATTTTTACAAAAAAAAAGTTTTCATTTAAAAAATTAGCAAAATAATATATAAAAGCGATTTTTTCTTTTGCTAATCTGGCAGCACTGCAGTGATGCTTAAAGTTGTCAAACATGTTTTTTGCCTCAGTTTCGCAAATAGAAAAGAAACTAAGCCCAAACCACTCTGAGTATGTTTTGTATGGTGCGTTTAGTTTTCTGTTCCTTGGATTTCTTTGTATACTATCGATTTTAGTCTGGGCGTGTGATTAATAATTTTCATCTTAACCGCAAATTTGTTTCATTTAAACAAAAAAGCTATTTTATTTTGTTTTATTTTATATTGTATTTCCGGAACAATTTTTTTTACCAGGAGGATAACAATATGCAGATTGATCCCGAATTGGAGGCTATAAAAGCTCGCGTTAAAGAAATGGAAGAAGAAGCCGAAAAAATTAAACTAATGCAGACAGAAATGGATAAACAAGTTGCTGGTTCGACAACGGGACTAGCCACAGTTCCCTTATCATTAGAAGAGAAACAAGAGATCGATACACGTTCAGTTTATGTAGGTAATGTGGATTATGGTGCTTCGGCTGAAGAACTTGAAGCACATTTCCATGGCTGCGGCACCATCAATCGTGTAACAATATTGTGCAACAAGGCTGATGGCCATCCAAAAGGATTTGCTTACATCGAGTTTGGCTCCAAAGATTATGTTGAGACTGCATTGGCCATGAACGAAACTCTATTCCGTGGTCGTCAAATTAAGGTAAAACATAATACATATTTACGTGGCCGATTTTCAGTGTGTACATAATTGCCATCATTATTTTAGGTTATGTCAAAGCGCACAAATCGTCCTGGACTTTCTACGACTAATCGCTTCCCCCGTGGCAGTTTTCGTGGTCGTGGTGGTGCTCGAGTATCCCGTGCATGCTGCCACACAACCACTTTCCGTGGAACACGTCGTCCAATGTAAGTGTTAGTTTCTTCCATTAACTAATTGCACTGCATCTACATTTGTCTGTTGCGAATCTATTTACTTATGCCTTATTGTCTTTGGTTCTAGAAGAGGTTATCGTGGACGTGTTAACTACTATGCTCCTTACTGATTAATATTCTTACCTACTTTTAATGGTAAGTACAAATGAAGTATTATAAGTACTAAAGCTGCATGTTTTTTAATATTACCGCCTAAGGCAAATCCTTCATGTTTTGTTTATTTTTATTTGTGCAAATGTATATATAAAATGGCTTTTTAATTTAACATTGTTGTCTATGTTAGTTGATTTTAAAATAGAATAATAGAAACCGCATCGTCATATAGTCTTTGTTTGGGTGTAAAAATTTCGAACACAAATTTTGAAAATGTTTAGGGATACATGATGTCTAAAGAGGCATTAAGAACCCGCAAGGGTTGTACATGTGTGCCTAAACTTGCACTGTTTTCATACAGCGAAATGAAGTGTGTTTGATTGCACAGAACATTGTCTAGAAAACTGGACAATGGCAAAATTCCCATCTGTTTTCCCAATCGCTATTAATCGTATTCATAATAAAACCTGAACTGTGCATATTTATTTCAATCATTTGCAGTTCTTTTTCCGACCATAATATTTATTGAAGATCGAACATGTAAAACTGATTATTTTCCGCCTGAAATTTCAAAATATCGTCCTGTTTAGAAAAGCTTATGTACAGCTGAGTTTGTTTTTTAATTTTATAGTGCACACTTGAAGACTGATACTCAAACTTCTTTTTTTTTAAATTAAATTAAGTTTTTTTTTGTTTGCATTTTTTTACCCTATATTTATTCTTAAAATATTCATTAATATTGAAGAAATCAATAGAAAATTTATTAAAATTATTGCAAAAAAGTTCAAATGCATACCAAGAATTTTTTCAAGAGTTGCTGGAGGACTGATTTCTATAAATCCAAAAATTACTTGTGTGCATTTTTCCGCTGTTTATAGTTTGGGGTTTAGTAAGTTTCATCTTATTTGTCAGTAGAATTAAAAAACGATGGAAACATATTTAAATATTAAAATTTGGCCGCTCCCATTTTTAGAAGCATTTTTATATATTTTATTTAGCCAATACTTTCCTTCAGGCAACAAGAATTATTCTAGTTTGTAAATTTCAGTCAACTTGTGCTGTACATATCGGTAAAAAGGAAAAAGTGCTGTGCAAACACGTCTTTATAATTGTGTAAAATTACTGCGTTAATTCGTATTTTATGTTTCTTTGTGTTTTCATACATATTTTAGCAGAAACTAGCAAACTATAGGGGTCTCAAATTTTGAATGTTTTCCTGCTGCATGCATGCCTCTTTCTTGTAGATATTACTTTCAGTTGCTTGTTTTATTTTTAGACCTACTGTCTGTTTTTCTCAAACATACAAAAATTCTCTTCTTGCAACAACCAAAGCAAATAAAAATTTTCGTATTTTATTGTTGTTTGAAAGGAAACAAGTCTGTGGATAACGAACTTTTTTGTTCCTTCGCATAGATTTAAAACAAAACTGATATTTTGCATGTAGTTGTGTGATCGAACAAAAACGTACAATATCGAACAATGTAAATGTATTTAACGTGGATCGAAACGTAACTACTGGAAGTTGCACTCGATAGTTAGTCTAGATTTTTCTATCAGTTTGGAACACAATTTGTTTTGCATTTTGTTTGTTACGTTTTGCAAATAATATTTTTGTGCTAATTTAAGTAAAAATCCATTTCCGTTGCCTAATAACTTTTTAAATGCAATATTGCTGTCGTCAATCACCACCTATTAATATACAATTGTCAGATTTTGAAAAATCTGCGTCTACATTAAAAGCTAACAACTTGGTGAATTTTAACAAAAATGGAAAATGTCAGTTTCATGTGTTGATTAAGCATAATTTTTTGCATAAAAAAACCATCAGTGAAACCTAGGAAAGATTTGAAAAATACTATTTAAACTCTGCATCAATAATTTCGTTGGTTAAGGCGTGATTTACTGAGTTTCTTTGAGGTCGTCGAACCAGCACAAGTGACACTGTACGGCAAATTAAAAAAAAATGGCTGGGTGTTAAGAGATGTCATAAACGAAACAACCACTTATTTATTGAGGGCCTTTAGAGCACCTAGACTTTGGAAAAACGCTAGACTAAATGTATTGATCTAAAAGTAGATTATGTCGAAAAACAAAATGGTTATTCGCCGAAAATTTTTTTAATTCATATAATAATGTTGTTATCGAACCACCCCCCTAAACAATTATTTGACATACACATCTGAAACGAGCTTTAAGCTTTCAAGTTCAAACAGTGATGAATAGAAAATTAAGTCAGAGTCGTATGCGTGCCAGTTTTTTTTTTGCAAATGAATTAAACGTCAATTGATTTTATGGCAATTCTTATTAAATTTTCGAATAGCAAGTATTTTTGCTCTACTGAAAATATTGAATGAGTTGGTTGTTGTGATGCGACATAAATTTATATATGTACATACCTATTTCAAATAGAATTTCAACTTTTTTTAACATAAAATTTCATTATATTATTTCACATTAAAAAAAGAATTAATTAAGATTCATTGTAATTCAAGTAATTGTTCATATTCATTTTCCAAATTACATTCGTAAGTCTGTGTATTTGCTGCACTATTGATTAAGCGAATTGCATATTTTCTTTTTCATTAATAATTTATTTGGCCTTAAATAAGTTAAGCGCTTTTTTCTTTTGATTGCCCTAGATGTACTGTGCCTGCAATAGGGGCTAACTACTAATATACATACATACTTATACATATTTATAATATTTAATATAAAAAAGAAATTAAATAGCTTTATTTTGCACAATTTTCTTTATTTTCGTATTGCATTTTATTTCAACACTATTAATTTGATTTCAGATTTTTTTTACAATATATAATGATTTCAAAAAACATTATATGATTGCCATAATTACACAAAAAATCTTCTTAAAAAATGCAAAATGTAAAATAAGTATAGAAAGATCCGAAAGTAGAGAACTAACTAACTAAAAAATAATGCAAAAAATGAAAGAAAGAAAGAAAGAAAGAAAGAAAGAATGAAAGATGTAATTAAAAAAGACGAAACTTAAAATGCAACACACACAAAAAAGATAACCTTCTTTAAAAAATCTCTAAAAAAGAATAAAAAAGATGTGATGAAGATGAATGAACCTAAAGAGGACAGACAAATAATTCTAGAAGATGCAAATATTTACCAAACAAATATAAAAGTGGCTAATAATGTTTTTTGAATGATCACCAAATAAAAATATATATATTCTATATATATACATATATATATATGTATCTGTAAAACCTTTTTATTTTAAAACCACAAAAAACAAATTACTAATTTAAAAAATTAATTAAATAATGAAAAGAAGACCTAAAGGAAAAAAGATAAAAGAAGAAAATATTAAAAAAGGACATCAAAAAATTTAAAAAATGGAGTAAAAATAAAATAGAGTTAAACTATAAAAACCCAGAAGATAAAAAGAAGACACAAAAAAGAGAACCCATCCAAAAAACAAACAAAAACCTACCACAAGAAAAGGAAAAAATAAGGATTTAAAAAAGCACACATAAATAAAAAAGAACAAAGTTTTTATGAAAAAATAATTATACATTGCAAATGAAATAAAATTTAAAATAAGAGAAATAATATAATAAAATATTATTTAGAAAACACCTGCATTTTTATTTTTACGGGAGCGCTGTCACAGTTATTCAGGAACGTAAGAAAAAACAAAATTAGACAAGTCAATGGAACAAAAATATTTCTGAAAGTTTTGGTAAGTAACAAAAACAAAAATATTAAGACCAACCAACCATACTCTGAAAGGGAATGGATCTTTATTTTAATTCTTTCACAATACTTCTAGACGATACGTTTAACGCTCCGGTAAGTCCATTCATGTATTTGTTTGGATTAACGGCTAATGTGTCCTCTTTTAAATGGCCGTTTGCCGAAGAAACCAAATGAATTTCCTGTCCTATACTTACATTATATGACACAATTTTACTTCCAAAATGTTCCTTTGGGGCGGAAGAGTCTCCCGACCCGACTCCACCATCAATGATCCAGGCTTAGTGTGCAGTTTGGTTTGCTGACTGTTTCTATAAGTGTATTAAGCTGTTTTGGAATTCAATATGATTTCGATCTAAATCCTTAAGGCTTTCGAAATTCGATTAAAGTACACGACAAAACATTTTTCCGAATGTCTGAAAGAAATATTTATATCATTGACAATTAAAATCTAACAAAACTATTTAATTAAATTTTATTATTAAAGAAAATCCTATGAACACTGTTAAATAAAATACACAATAATATTTCATTAAAAAGAACACAATTTGCATTGTTTTAGTGGTTCACACGTTTAATCAAAATGTCTGACGTCATTTCCTCACGTCACGCATGCACATGCCAACATGTTTTCGATACGTAATTGAATTTTAAAAATGCTATTTCAGTCCCAATTTTAAAATATAGTAAAAATTATTAAATAAAAAAATTTCGATAGCAGAATTCATAGAAAATTATTTGTAGCAAAGCAATCGATATCCAATATGTCATTGGAGCGTAATGTAACCGATTAATCTGCGGTGTTTATTTTTAATAACACCTAATACGCTGTCAGTTGTTAATTCTATTTGTATGGCAACTCTAGCGACGTAAGTTAACTTAGATATCCATGGGTATTACGATTCAGCTGTTCGGTTACAAAACAGCTGTTAAACATTTGATTCTGTTATAAATAAGGTGTTTTCCAAAAATTTTGTTATGAAATTTAGATTATATTTATTAATTAACACTTAAGTTTAAATAAAAGAATGAATAACTTCAGATTTATCTCAAAAATAAACAAATTAAGGTAAAATTAAAAGTGAATTAAAGAAATGTAATATATTTAATAAACAATTTATTCTATTTTTCTTGTAAATGAAAGGCAATGGCCGGCAGTTTCGATTCATCGCTACAAGACTGATACTTCTGTAAAGAGCGTAACTGAACACTCCAGTATAGAAGAGGACAATGCCAATAAGCCTATTAATTATTTTGGTAGCCAAGCCGCCGTTTGGCGTGCTAAAGACACGCGAAGTGGCGGGTCTGATGAACACTTGTGGTACCAGCCTTATGTTATTTCAGCAAGTTTGGCCGTATTTCTGATATACTTCTGCGTTTTGCGAGAGGAGAGCGACATTGACTTGAAATTGGAAGGCAAACTATTTGATCATGTACACGGCCTGGAGGAAGTGCAGTTGACGTTGAATTATAAATATAACAAGGAGAATGGTTTGGATAACAACGAAGTCGTTAAGAGACTTAAAGAATTGGGTATTGATATTAATTTATTAGATGAAAAATTGGCGGAAGGCAATTAAATACCTGAAAATTGTAAAAAAGATATCCTTAAAAATACTTAAGAAATAAAATTTCAAATTATCATTACTTTGTTATTTTGTTCCTTTTTTTATATGTATGTATTTCAAAGTTATTGTGGAATAACTGCCACCTGATACTCCTTTCTCTGGCTTTAACAATAAGCACCTAAGACTCCTTCCTTCGGCTTCAACAAGAGTCCTCTCAAAGGAGAGATGAAGATGTGTACAACACATGTAGTGGAGTTTAAGGGCATCGTAGATTCATTCTTTTGGCAGCCTTTAAAGGACAGATAAAAAAAATAGACAGCCACCACTGTGCAAAAGTCTAGAACTATATTAATGGTCTTGAATATTCTAAAAAGTTTTTAGGCTTCGCTGGCTAGACTACGAAATTTGCTCTAAGGCAGGATAGGAAAGTTATTTAGAAGAAGCTGGTCGGCATTCTTAACTTATTAAGTCCGCCAGCAAAAAAGTGATTCACAATAGATCATTGTCGCAGTGCCAGAGGACTATCGTAGGTTACACCGCACTCTTATCAAATTATATTATTACAATGTATACATAAATATTAAAATAAAAAAAAATTTGTCAAACAATTCATTTATTAGAATTACAGTGGACGTTCAATACTACGCACTTTCGTTTTCTCGAATGTTCACTGGTTCGAAAGGCGAATTTTTCGTATTGGCTCTTTATATAGAATTTATACAGAACGGATTAAAAATTGTTTGCTATCCCATAATACAAAAGTCAGTGTTTTTGCACTGCGGCGAACTGCCAGTTGGCATGAACTTTTGTGCCAACAAGACTCATGTGTTTGCAATAAAAAAAAAAAAAAAATGCCAGAAGAATCAAATTTATTTACCAGATTAGTTATAAAAATTACCAATTTGCATTGTAAGAAAACAGTAGGCACAGTTTTTAGCTGCTGCAGGAGAACTGGAATTCCACTAAATAATGAGGACTAAAAAAGTCGGAACGAATTAATTAATATCGGAAGGATATTACCACACTTGACATTTTTTAATTCGCACTACTAAATGCCCACTGTACTCGTATTTTGCGTTATTAGCAGGAAATAGTTAATAGGATCAAATTTTTTACAATTCGTTTATGCAGGTGTTTCTTTTTTAGAAAATTCAGAAAAATTTCCTTCTTGTTGTTATTTTTTTAATGTGTTTTTTTTTAAATTAATTTTAATTAATTAAACATTAAAAGTTTTTATGATGCATATTTATGCTGGCAGTATATAAAAAAATATATATTTTTTAAATAATAAAAAAAAATGTAAGATAAAAACTAACAAATAAAAAAAAAAAAACAAAGCAAAAAAACTCACCTGTTCGAAATAGCAGGATAAAAAAGAAAATAAAAGACCATTTTAGTTCATTTTTTAGTTTTAGCTATAATTTGTTTTTTATTATTTTTATTTATAAGTATTGTTCTCTCCAGCTAATTTTCAATATTTTTTCAACTTAACATTCGTTCTTTACTTTCATATTCGGTTGTTTCATTTTTCAATAAATTAAAATAGTTAAAAAAATAATATATTATATTTATTTATATGTATGTATGAACGTATGTATGCAGTTTAAATTCACAAACAATATTCTTTTTCTATCATTTCTTTTGTATAGTATAAATCAATTTTTTTTAAATTTTTTTTTATATATTTTTTCAGAGATAAATTTTAGTATTTATAAGCAAATGAAGAAAAACAATAAAGAAAATCTTGTTTATATATTTTTTTTAATACTGTCTATTGTTTTTATTAGCTTTTGGTAAAAAAAAAGATCTATAGTTGTTTTGTTGTTGTTTCATGTTACAGTAATTAAAAATTCAGCACGATTTTCGGGTTGTTTTAATGGGACTGAGTGTTAAAAATTATGCGCTTCTTTTGCTTAGGATATTCACAGTCTGTTAAAATTGAATATTATTTTTTTTTATTTAAAAAACTAAATAAAAAGTTAATTGTATGTAAATCTTTTTTGATGTGTGCGGTTGTGGTGCTTGATGATATTTTCTACAGTCTACAACTGTTTAACTAATTATATGGAAAGTTATGGAATACATGTATGTATTTATGTACGACTATTGTTATAAATAATTTAAATAGTTGTTAAATTTTTGTTCAAGAATTTAATCCTCTTAACAAAATGTCCATTATAAATACAACTTTTGAACATAAAATTAGTTTAAACAATGAGATAAAAGCAGTTACAAGTGTTTTGTGTAATTGTTTAATTGTTTCGAAACTGCAAATAGTCATTGCACGCGCATGTGACAGCAACAGGTAAAAAACATGTTATAATACTTAAAGCAGTCGTCAGCTTTTATTTCCCATACGCTACAAATGTATGAAAATTAATTATTAAAGGTAGAGGGTTGGCTGGCGAAGGGGTCGGCCAACAATTTCGCTACTCTGGCGGCGGCTTGTGTGAAAAAATAACAAAACTGGAAAATTTAATGGGAATCAGACGCACGTTTGAGTGCTTTAAGAACTTCTTGGCGTTCGATCTTAAATTTTACATTTCTTGACCGCCCTGAATAACATGAGCGACCCGTCATGCTCAAGGCGAATTTATATATATATTTTTTTTCAATTTTGTGTACATTTAAGAAAAAGAAAATATATACATTAATTTCTTTAAATCTCTCACTCTGCTCTTTCTCAGAACCAGGCTACCCAACTTTATAGCAAATATGATTTTGATTTGAAATTTTTCTCGCAAAAATATTTATTAAATTCATCATTTTCTATTTGGTGGCCTTTTAAAGTCATCCCTGTCAGGTATAATATACTTGGGCCAGGACTTTCTGCGATTCTCGACGTATGTAGTTCTGATATTCACTTTGTGGTATATCCTTGAGCTATTTCGGCGATACAATTTTTACGTATTCATTGGTTACAAAACGCCGCCCCTTAATGGGTTTCTTCAATAGGGGAAAGCAAGAAAAACTCGCAAGGGGCCAAATCTGTTGAATATGTTCTGGGCCATAAAATGTAGTGAGTTTTTAGGGTCAAAATTCAGCAATTTTAGAAAGAAATGCGCCGCCACACACATGTCATGTTAAGATTTCATGGCATATACCAACCGATTATGACTTTTCTAATGGTGATTCAACGATTGTCTTCATTTTGTTAAAATTTTCATCGGTTGTTGAGCATCTTCTCGATGCTTCGGACTCAAACTACTTAATTCCATTTTTCGGACAAAATTTAATGCAAATTCTTTGATCCAATTTTTTTTTGGCAGCAGAAAATCATTTCTAACTTTTATACCCTCTGCCAACAATCTAAACATGCTAAATAGCTGAAGCTGTGAACATCTCTTCCAGGAGCGCGTAACAATAGAAAAAATTCGATAGGACGAATAAGTGAAATTTTAAAATTCACCTTATTTTTTGAACATACCTTCTCATATACTTTTAACATATTTTTCTTAGTTTTTTTTTTTTTTTTTTATTAAAACACTCTGAACTAACAATAATTAGAACAGTTTTGGAACACGAATTGGCTTCTTTGAAGTTTCAAATTAAACACGGACTAAATGCTTTTTTTATGCGTCTTATTTTCTTCGTTTTGTTTGTTTGTTTTTTTCTGCTTTTAGTTTTTTGTAGTACGAGTAAAAGATCATAATGAAAAACACAAATAACAGAAATTTCAGTTTACTTGGTGCATATTGTTGTTGTATTGTTGTTTTAAAGGACAGGGGGTGGTGGTGAAGATGGCGGTGTTAATGATGGTGGCTGTTTGAGCAGACGAGTGCGGAGCAGTTGGTAGGATTTATGATTCTAAAAGTGCATAGACAAAATATATGTATGTATGTTTGTATGTAGGCAAGAATGTTTGTTTATCTGAAGTTATGCGAGTATCTTTATGTATGTGAGCGTGTGTGCATATATGCAGTATATACTGCGTGTGGTATGTAAGTATTGTGTGTATGTATGGATGTATGTATGTAGTGTATGTATTAAAGTATATCAGGCATGTTCTGAAAACCCCATGTCTTCCAATCACGAAGTTTTTAAAACCAAAAAAAAATATTATGTCAACTTTTCAAGTTTTTGCTATAAATTTTATGCTCGGGGTATCATATTAAACGCCAGAAAAATAATGAGACAATTTATTTTTAGAAACCATGTGATTTAAAATATGTATGTATGTATTTATGTAAATTGATTTTGAGTACAGACCTGAGCACATAAGTCAGTAAATAAATACATGTATGTAGATATACCAGAGTTGCCAGCTTAGGGGTTTTACCTTCAGACTTAAAGGCTTTTATTTCCTTTAGGGGCAAGTTTAGGGGGTACAAATTCCAAGTGGGAAAATTTTTTGGGGGAATAAACTTATATTTAGGAAACTTTTTTTCACTATTTGCTTGTCTGTACCAGAACGTAATAAGTAATACTATATTCTACAGCCGGTGGTTGATTGAACACGAATCGTTGGATTGACGCTATACATGTTTGAGAATCGCTCGAATTTCCATGGAAAAAGTTAAATTGTCATCTCCAGAATATAATAACTAAAAGTGCCCTATTTTCCAACTGCTCAACTTTGTCTTCGTAGTCGATAAATTAGTAGGAACATTTTCGAATAGTTTCAAGTCATAGTTCTTCTGTGTTTCGTGGAATTTAAAAAAAGAAAATTTAGGGGAAAAAAATTATTTTGGAAGAAACCTGATTTATATTCTAGATTTGCCATTCACCAGCCGGTTATATTTTGCCATTTTATTTAATAAAATCATGAAATTAATGTTTGTGTCATTATTGCTGTATGCCGTGGAGTGCAACAACTACTGTTGTGTTGTTGATGCCAGCAAATTTATTAAATTAAATATATTGGGTGCATTTCAGTAAAATGGCGGCTTTTGCTTTTATTTCGGTAATGAATTAGAACGTAAATTGAAAGTGAGTCAAGTTAATCTAATTGGAATGAAATTGTTACCTAAACAGGGTTTTTTTTTTCCAAAAAAAAAAAAAATAAATTGAATAGTTTAAAATTTCCTTTTTGGGGAAAAAAAGAAATTAGCTGGTAACACTGAGACAGACATATTTACATATTTATGCACATTATACTATAGTTACATATGTACTATACGGGTTTTTTTTAATCAAGATGCATAAATTTGTATGTATGTGTGTGTATGTGTGTTTGTGTGTATGTAACAATTTATATGAATGCGGTGCATGTACATATTAATTCAATTGTTTCAGTTTGCAAAATCATAAAACAATACTAAAACAACAATAACAACTTTTAATGCTTAACAATGGTGTTCATATTGTATTTGTTGTTGTTGTTATAAAACATTCAACTCGTTCATCAAAATGCATATAAAAGTTGATTTGTTTTGTTTTTGTTTTTCTCTCATTTGTTCGCTTGTAAATTTTCCTCTTTATGTTGCTCGTTTTATATTCCAACCAGCAGCATCATTATAATCATCATGTTATTAAAAACTGGGTCAATAAAAGAATGCAAATAAAAGGAAAACTATTTATTTAAGGTCATTGAATATTTAGAATTTCATATGTAGAATTTATTGATAAACAAAAAAAAAAAAAAAATACCGAGAAAAAACAAAATAAATAAAAAATTATATCAATGGTAAACAATTATGCCATAAACTAAATCAGAGCAAATAAATAGTTTGCATTTTTTGTTTGCTTTCACTTAAATGGATTTTTATTAGATTTATAAACATTTATTTATTGTTTTAGATCGGTTAAACAGCAATTATGTTTATTATAATTAAACAAATAAATTTTAAATTATTGCAATAAAACTAAATTATAGCATTTTAAAAACTTAAATAAAAAAATAGTGGTAAATATCACGAAGGTGGCAAAACCAGGGTTGTCATCTTTGAAATTTTAAAACGCACTAAAATGGAGAAAACAAACACACCAAGTTTATACAGTCCACTCGCTATAATATGAACATCCCAAAATATTATGAACACTTTTTTACTTCCATTGACTACTCTAGAATATGCATAAATCTACAATAATAATAAAAAAATATGTTATTATTGAATGTGTTAACAATATGTTTATTGGACCAGGAAAGAGTAAAACAGTGTACCCAAAAATAGAAAATGCTTTATACCGAAGGTTTTTTGGATGTGAAAGACAAAAAGATCCCTGTTAGCGGACTTATGCTGATAATAGTTTATTTATTTACTTTATTTTATTCATATTTATTACAACTAAAATTATAATAAACGAAGTTAAGGCTTGTTCATAATAATATTAAAGAAAATTTGTTTCGATGCCGGCGATGAATAGTCGCAAAACTTCAAAAAGAGACACAACCTTCCAATAGACAATAAATAAAAAAATGAACAATAAGAAACACGTTTTTAGATGGGAATTACAAATAGGAACTATATTGCAAAAGTGAACTGGCCTGATTTTAATTAGTTCATATTATCGCGACCCCACTGTAATGTTTGTTGAATTAATTTGGCATAAAAAATATAATATTTTTGTGTGTTAAAAATATAACCATAAACTGTCAATATTTAGTACAAAAACAATTCCCATGAAAATCTAAAAGGGACAGCAAATTTCATATAAGGAAATGTTTATTCTTCCTTATAGAACACAAATTACCTACAACAACAAGATCGTTTTAGTTTAAAAAAAAGGCACATCAGGCACCAACAAAAGAATGTTTAAAAAGCAGCCAAAATGGTGCGAAGAGGGCCGACTTGACAACGCTGGGGAAGCCGACACTTCAGGCCTGGAATTACGCTAAATTTATGTATATTCAAAGCATTTTTAATGAAAATTCAAAGCAATAATTCAAATCATTTTATTTCATATGACATATAAATACAAAATTGGAGGTGTTTTGTTAATTAAATAAATTAAACTAAAACCATAGAAACTTAATTGAAAAAGTAAACAAAATTATGGAAACATTTTTATTTATTGTAGAATTCTATAGCAATTTAATTTAAAACCATAACTGATATTTAAATAAATAAAATCGACTTTTTTTTGCTTTTTGCATAAAACGAAATTTCCTCCCCCTCTTGTATTTATTGTGTAGTATTTGTTTTATGATTTTTCATTTAAATATTAATTAAATATTGTTGAATTTGTAAATAGTTTTGCTTATTTTCTTTTTTTAATTCTATTTATGTATGTAAATTTATTTTAATAATGCATTTATTTATTTATTGATAAACATATACATTTAAATATATTTTTGCCTTTAATTATACATAATTGCTAGAATTAGATATTATTTTTAATATTTCGGTATTTGTTTTTGTATTTATGTAAATTTTTGTTTCTTTGTGTTATTGATATGACTTTGTTGTTGTTTTAAAATGAGTTGAGTTGTAGTTGTTGTTGTTAAATGTTTTCACTTCTTTAAAAATTGTAGCGACTTTTGCTTTTCCTGCCAAGAAATTTATACGGAACAAAAAAAAATACATTTAACTAAATCGAAATAATTTGTAATTTTCTATTCATTAAGTTTTCCGTCCATGAGGATTTTAGTGTTTAAGAATAGTCGACAGGAGTCGATATATTTTATGATCTGCATTCCTTCAAATAACTAAAAGTTGTTTTTTACATCTAAGAACAAATATTTTTCTAATAGTTAAAGATAATTTTTTTTTTGTCTGCGAAGACGTCGAGTCTATCAACCGATTGGCGGATTATTTACGTCATTAGATGATATAAAACCAGCTGATTTTGAGGGCTCAGCTGTTTTTAGTCCATGTACATATTTAAATGGCCTTTTCTCTAACCAATTGCATGTTTCTGGTCGTCGACAAAATACTAATTAAGTTGTATTCAGGGCGAATTTAGAGCAGGCAGACTCGCTGTTACGATAATAAAACTGAACGAATTTGCAAAGTATTCGTGAAATGTTTTGAACTGGGAGACTGGACATAAAAAGTAATCAGCTGCGCGCACAATTCTCATCTAACATGAAATTGCCTTGACCAACACATTAATAATCTGATATTTGAGAGCAGGCAGTAGACGATGTCAGTCTCTGGAGTGATTACCATAAATTTGTTTAACTTAAATTGATCGGATCTGCCGATTTAATGAGCACCCTCTGGAAGTAGGAGTCGGCTATAAAATGCAACTTTCCAGGTTCTCCAACACAGCATAAAAATATTTAGATAATGGTTGTCACTTTCGTGTCATCTGAAAGGCTTTATTTGGCTTAAAGCAGCAGAGAAGCTATTTACCGGTCCAAAAAGTCAATCTTCTATCCACGTATATATAGATATATTGTATACATGTATGTATATATAAAACGATGTGCGTATTTGCTTGCTTATACCTGTGGAGACCAGAACTCTGAACTGATATTCTTGAAATTATCACAACATTCAACTGGGACTCGGGTGACTTCTTTTACGACCACTTTTTTAAATTATGTTACTTTTCCAAATAGTTTTTAACAGAATTTATTATAATATAAACGAGCCATTTGCGCGAAAGATCACCATTTTTTTTTGTTGGAAATTGATGGCAAATTACTCGCCTTAAACTTGATTATCATCTTGATTGATCATGGATCAATTTTCAAAATTTTTATGGCATATGAAAGAGGTCGACTAAAAATTTTTTTTAATTATAAAATTACTTTGTCGTTTGTGGACCAATTCGCAAATATATTTTTATTTTTAATATTTTGGAAGTTTGAATAAAAACTTTACCTACAATATTATAAAAAATATAAGTAATTGATTTTTAATAAATATTTTTTTTTACAATAGTTGCAAATAAAATCGCATTCATTGATGGTTCGGGAACATTGATTGCTTTAAATGATACATTGGAGAAAACATTCATGTGAATTCAGGATACATCGCCTGCCGAAAAAAAAACATTCTTAACTTCCCTACTGTTGATAGAAATACGATCAATATGGCTTCGATATATGTATGTATGGGGTACTGGCAAAGGCGAATTCATAGCCAGTAAACTTGCCCATAAAACAGCAAAACCTAGCAATTGCCCAAGTAAATATTTTGGTTGTTTTTTTTTTGAATATTTTGGAAATGTCAGAAATAGAAATTTTACTTCTGCTTCCCAACGAAGACTAAATCAGTTGGGCTTTCAGTTTCACCTGTTGTGTGAAATTAAGCTGAAAAGCGCAGTGTTTTCTATGCAGTCTACGCTTTTCTAAAGTACAAGTCGTAGGCCATTGTTTTTGCGGCAAAATAATTTAATAATAATTTATTTGCCTGAGCCTTGTAGCTGTTGGAAAACAGTAATTAAAAAAAATATGTTTGCATTTGTAAGTTAAAGAATTAAACTTTTATTAAATAAATTCCTGAAATTTCCCGTCCCTGATTTCAAATGATAAAAAATGCTAAAATTGCAATTTGCTTTTAAAACTCAGACGAGCGCCGCAACCGCAAACTGACACAAGAGAAATTGTCTACAATTAGAAGCGCTGTGAGCGCAACGTTGCCAGTATTTGAAAAAGAAAATTAAAACAAAACAAACAAAAAATTATGTTGCAACATACACTTTTAATGAATGGGAAAGTCTAAAACAATTTTGCATTCCTTTGCCTGATATTACTCGTTCGCTCGCTGTACACAAAATAAATATTATGCAATTATTTCTATTCCTTTAAATAATGTGATTTTTTATGTTGCTTAATGATTCGTTTTTTGTTCTCTCTTTTCCTAAGGTTTTACATTTCTTATTTATGGTGGTTCTGCAGTGTTTTTTTTTGTTCCTTTTAGTTTTGCTTTTAACTTTATTTTGTTTTATGTTTTTTGTTTGTTTGTTGGTTGGTTTGTTTTTCACGTTTAATTTATTTAGTTCGTTTTCTTATAATGAAGAGCTAAAATTTTCTATGTGAATAAATGTAAAATGCATGTAAAATGTTGTTCGTATGTACGTATATAATTTGTTTTATGTTGCAAGTGTTGAGGACAAGTTTTTTTGTATCCTTGTTTTTGGTTGGTTTGTTTTTTTTTTGTTTTTTTGTTTTAACTGTTTGTTGTAGTATATATTTAAGTTAGCAAGTTTTATATATATATTTTTTATAACAATTAAAGACACAGTTATAAATTGACTTTATATGCAGAAAATGAATGAGAATTGGAACGTAAGATTTTTATCAAATGAAGTTGATTATTTGTCTTACAAATATTATTTTCGTTCTTTTTTTTTTTTTTTTTGGTAAAAAGCATCTAGAAATAGCCAACATTTTTGTTTGGTTTTTTTAATATTATTAAAATAAAGTGTTTAAAAATTTCATAATTTTTTTTAGCAATTGGAAATGATGTTAATTAAAAAAAGGAGGAATTTAATAATAGTCTGAATAAAACTCGTAAGCAAATCACTCATTTACAGTGGTATCTTTTCCTTTCCTTATGTATTTAATAATATTTTGTAGAAATAGATTTTTATATTATTTTTTTTTTTAGTTTTTGTATTAAAGTTGTTTTTTTTAACAAGAAAATTAAAGGCCAATATCTGTGTTTTATAGTATAAGTAAATTTCTTGTGTGTTTGCGTGTGTGTGTTTTTTTAATAATTCTTAAGTGTCATATAGTAAATTAGTTTTACATTATGGAAAAGTTTAGTTTATTTGGAAAATTGATAACAAGCATTTATCGTTAGCTGAAATGCTAAGCCATGTAACTAACATTTTTAGTAGTTTAGCTTAGGGTGAAAAACGTAATCACAACATATAGCAGCTTTTGCCAGTTATCGTCGCTACCTGAAGTCGACATAAAAAACTGACGCCTTACGACTGGCTTTTGATAAATATTAATTGCAGTTTTGTCATATCCAGTGCCTTAGGAAAACGATAAACCGTTTTTGAAAACATTCGATTTGTTATCGAAATCATAAAAATAGTGCAAATTTTTTTTTGTTGATGACCTGACGTCAGTATTGGTATAAGGGGAACTACATATATTAAGTATTGAAGAACATATAATACAATCTTAGTAATTTAAGATAAAATGTTTTACTTTTCTTTTTATAAAAAGAGTGTAACAGTTGGCGCGTACATTAATGTTGTCGCTTGGAATCATAATCAGGCAAAAGATGGATTTCGAATTTTTTCTTAGTTAAGTAGTTTACCATTTCAGCTAACGATATAACGATATACATATAACTTACGCCATAGAATCCAGAGAGTTATGCTTGCAATCAAGGTGAATTCTTAGCAGGACAAAACTAGATGAATTTTAAGGTATTTATTTATGATTTTTTTTTTGTAATTCGAGAAATTAAGTTCGCGAAATGTCAAACTGAAAAGTTTTTACTTTATCAGCTGAGCTCACAACTTCACCTGTTGCAGCAACATTAATAAAGGTCTCAACGTTAGTTGAACTATAAACTGGTATGAAATTTGCCAAATAAATGAATTCACTTTGGCTGACACCCAAATTAATCAGTTTAATCGGATGCTGCGCTGTCATTTCCACCTGTTATGAAGTCGCCTTGATTGAAAACTGCACTAAAACTTCAGTGTAAACAGATGTTATGTCTAATAGTGCGAAATCTAGTCAATTTCAATTAAAATCTCTACCAAAATCTATAATTGCGTTTCCGTCACTGCTGCTGACATTTATCGGGATTTCATTTCACAACAAAAACAGCTGACTGAAAAATGCACAACAATAATTTTTATAATATTTAATTAAATGTGTCTCTGAATTTCTCTTCCCTTCTTTTGCTAATAAATTAATAAAATAATTATAAAATAGTAAATTTTGCACAAGCTGCAAGTTCTGCAGTTTTTAATGTTATTCTGTCAAATTGGCTAATTTTACTTGTGAAGTGTTGTATTTTTTTACATCGAAATGAAGAGAAACACAGCTGCATCGCTTGGTACTGCACAGAATTTAGGAGATTTTTTTTCCAAAATCTACTCTCTGGCTAGATTTCATTTCAAAAGCCATCAGATTGCGTTTTAGTGCCACTCTGCTGATCATAGGGCACACACTTTAACACATACGATCGATTTAACCGATCTGTGGTCATCAATTTGTTGTGAATATATGTAAATCTTAAGCTTTGCTAAAAAAAATTTATAATTAAAAATGAGCTTTTTTCCTTTCTGGTTGCTTTTTTTAATAAAGTTTTACTTTTCTTTTATTATTTCATATATATATTATATATTACTATTTCGTATATATATATATATATATATATATTAAATATACAAATTTATTTTATAAATTTTTATCTAAAAAAAATTGTGTTTTTTAAGTCTTAAATGAATGAAGACTTTTATTTACTTTTACAAATGTTGCAGCAACATTTTAAGTAGACTTTTTGGTTTCATTTACTCTTGTCATAAATAGTTGTTTTTTGTTTTGTTTGTATATAATTTGTATGGTTTCTATTATATTATAAATAATAATAAATTTCTATAAATATTTAGTTAAATACATACTTAATTTTTAGCATAGTTTTGTTTTGTTCATTTCTGTTTAATATTTTTTTTTTATATTTTTCAAATTTTTTTCCATCATATTTATTCTTATTTCAATTAGTATACTTTCGTACAATTGTAAGTGGAGATTTCTTTTGCCACACAAAACCATAGCTTTTGCTGTTGGTGGTGTGCCATGAGCTTAAGTCTGCTGTATAGAGCTTAAAAAAGCTGGATCAACGGATGCAACTTTGGCTGTCAGAAATGCATGCATACAAAACAACAAACTCTGCAGTACTTGACATTCCAGTTCCTGTGTATTGTCCAGTAGTTTTTACGATTTAAGAGAATTTTTTTCAGAGCCGGCCAATGTTGGTGGTGCATAGAAATGAAAGAAAATGCAATAATTTGTTTAGAGGCTAAAAATGTATAAGTTTCTTGTTTGTCGTTTCTTACTCGGAAAAATAGACGGAGTAGTATAAATGTGTTCCTTTTAAAACTTATGGCTTATATATACGATTACAATTTATCTCCTCTCCTGGTCTGACATTTGGCTTTATAATATAAATGTGTATCTTTCAAAACTCTTGTCTTATGCATACAATTGCAATGCATCTTCCCTGCATCGAGTTTTCTTCCCCTGGTCTTACAAGTGGCCTTAGAATATATAAATTTAACTTCTATAACTCTTGCTTCCTATACAGTGTATCTCCCCTGCATTGAGATTTCCTCTACTGGTCTTATATTTGGGTTTTTAATATCAATAAATAGCTTTTATAACTTTTGCTTTATATACAATGTACATCTCCTGTATTAAGTGTTCCTTTCCTGGCTTTCCCAGCTGACAGGCAACTTAAAGTTTGCTTCATTAAGATATTAAAATTACTATATTGAAATATCTAATCCACTAAAAGCAAATACATATTTGTATTGTTTTGATATTTCGTATAGAAAAACGCTTCTCATAAATTTTCTAAATCTCTTGTTAAAAAAAAAAAAAAAAAAAAAAAAAAAAAGAAAAAATTCTCTGGCTATTTTTCATCATACCCTTAAAAATAAAACAATCTTAAGTATTCGGAAAATAGAAATAGCGCATTGAAGAATGGCCAAATTACGGCTTTACAATATGAAATAAATAGCGGTCTGTCTGTGGGGGAATGGGCCAGTGCACTCAGGGCAAAGTTGTTGATTGCTCTCAACCTGGCGAGAAGCCAGCAGCGATCCCTGAAAATGGACTGGTCAAGCTGACATACTGCCTCCCCGTGGCGCCCCTGGATAGCCCCTACAGCACCCGCTTAGAGGTGAACCAAAGTGTGCAGCGAATCCCCTCTGTCCAGGGGTCTAAACCAGGACCCGGTCCTCCAGGTTTCGGGGGTTGTGCGTGGGGGTAACTTCCCTACCGTGTAAAAACACACTAGTTACGACACAACAACAAAGAATAACTTTGTTGGTTGAGGCCCAGGTTCACCACGGACTGTAGCGCCAAAAGAAGAAGAAGAAGAAGCGGTCTGTCTGTATGCCCTTAATGTTAAAGTTTATTAGAGGAAAGCGCAAAATGCAATAAAACAAAATGAGAAAAAACTATTAAAGGCAAAATTAAAAAGAGAAAAGAATCATTGTTTGCTTTAGAGGCACCATTACAAAACTAGAACAATGAGACAAAGCCCCAAACATGAGAACGAATAAAATGGCATAAAAAAAAGAGAAAAAAAACCACAACGGCCCAAGTACTTTATTAGTAATATTTGAATACCAAAAAAAAAAAAAAAAAAAGAAATAAGAAAAAAAAATTCAATAGACGAAAAAAAATTGTATGTACGAGTAGCTGCCACAAATTGCGAAAACAACCCGCCACTCCCCCTACCAAATTCTTATAACCACTCACAATATAACTGCTGCTCACTGTTGTGGGCTTTACAAACTTTAAAACAACAAAATGGAAACATTTTCATCTGCCAGCCAGTATTTCTAACAAAATTAACAACTTGAAAAATTTAAACATCAAAAGAGTAAAAGGAAAAATTGAAAAACACACTATTCGTAAATGGCAAGAAATTGAAGAGAACTTGTCACATGACGACAGATTTCTATTCCAAAAGCCATAAAAAATTAACTTCATAATGGGAAGTTTGTGAAACTGAATTCATTGCAATTCAATTCACTTCAATTTCGTAATTGGTTTAAGAGATGAGTTTTATTTACTGGCAATCAGAGTTGCAAAAGAGTAATATTCTATTTTTATTTCTGGAATGAACGAATAATAGGCGTTTGGAGGGGGGGGGGGGGGGGGTTGGGGGGGGTTCTGGTAGGGAAAGATGCTTCGTCCCTGTGATCATCGTTGATCTGTTGTACTTCCCCGTCCCGTTGAGCGCTTAATTCAATACATGCAAGTCCTGTTCATGCAGCATATAGACAGAAAGTGCCATGAGTCTACTGTGTCCGAGTTCCCTGCAGTAGGTAATCAAGATATCCTTTGACTCCCTGTCTTCACCGAGAAATCTGCCAGTGTTTGTGTTGGTTATGCTCATTGTGTATTGGCGCCTATAACAGCCATAATGACCTGTGAGGTTCTACTATTCCTGCCTAAGCGCATTGCGGCGTTTTGACTCCATTTTGCAACCATCTGGGGTTTGCCAAACACTCTTCGCTTGTCCTAAAAACAATTATATACTTCTCATCAATGGACTACACAAGGTCTAATATGTATATCCTGGATCCCCCTTATGATCTTAAGATGGGTTAATCGCCTTTAGTTTCTCTCTTCTTTGAATGGTTAATAATATAATAATAATACTCGGAACATCACTGTCATGATGTTCCGAGTACCATTTTCTGCAATTTTTCTAGTTCCAGTGTTTTCTCTAAAATCTATTATGTGCAAATCCCATGAAAGGCTACTTTTTAATGGGCTTTCCAGCCCCTTGACTAAATCTATTCCGTCTACAGTTTGGAAACGTTTTCTTGTTCCGAATCCAAGTTTTGTATATAATTTTGATAAATAACTCATTAGTTAATAATTAAGTTATTTTTTTTTCCTTTACCCTTAAATGTATTTGCAGTCATGAGAGTTGGACAAAAACAACAAATATTTAGGTTAATTTCTGTATTTAAGAACTTCAGTTGAAGTACAACTAAAGCCAATATTGAATCATAAATCACTCACACCAGCAAATAAATTTCATTTCTATAAATAACACACAAACACAAACGCACTCATGCACACGCACACGGGCACACGCACACACACGCACACACACACTTACTTTTGTTTCAATCGCTCGTGTTTCATGATCCTGAAAATGTAACTTTAGCTTTGATTTGCCATCATCGCTGGAGCCCCGCAACTGTGAGAATTTATACTGCCACACAATGGCTGAATCAGCGCCCTCTGCTAATGAGAAGCCGGTTTGCCAGTCTAGTGTAAGTCCGCCACTTTTGCCATGATGCGATACAGCAAAAGTTTTACGCTAAAACGAAACGAAGCGAAATTATTTACAAACATACAAACATCTAAATAATTGTGTTGTTTTACTTTTTGTTTTTTGAAGGAGTTTTGTTGGTTTAAGAGGGGGAGGGGGAGGGAGAGATGGAGAAAGAAAATATTACTGGCTTACTTTTTTGGATTCAATTTAAAGTTGCCATGAAACTGGCGATAGTGAAAAGATGGTTTTAAACATTTCATTTCTTTTTTTTTTATTAATATTGTTTTTTCATGACATAAAAATTTATTGGAGAGAAGAGAATAATTATTTATTTTTATCGTTATTTTTTCAGTGGGTTAAAGTAGAATCAACAGTCAACAAAGTAACCAACCAACCAGCCAACCACCGTGGCAGCCAACAACAGCAGCCCACCAACTTTCTGGTTTTAACCAACCAAGTTTTAGTTGCTGGCAGAGTTAAAAGTTAATCATTTCAATAACAAGTAATGGAATGAAATTTGGCCAAACAATGAAAATGAATTACAAACTATATATAAATATTTAAAACTGGAGGATTTTACCGCACACGATGCATGTTGACTTTCGCCAAAATGCTGGATAACGGGAAAACTGCTTAAAGGCAAATTTATTGATTTAATCGCGACAGAATAAGATTTGAAATTAATTCTATGCCTTCAAAATACTAGCAAACCTCAACGTTTGATGTCGTGGAACAGCTGATGAAATTCTTTGAGTATCAGTTACTTCAACACAAGCATTTGTTTATGTGTGTTCTGAAAATTAAAGTATATAGAGGGCAAAGTTCGTCATCTTAAGGACTGTAAGTTGAATAGAAAAGTGTTTTAAAATCGTTAAATTTAAAATATGATTTCTTTAAGTTTTGCATTAAGTTATATTATCCAGAAGTAGGAGGTCTTCTGTAGAAAACCGAAAATTTTTCTAGTCATATAAAAGCATATAAAACAACGCAAATGACAGCCGTGGTTTTGCTGGGTGCTTAAAATTTTCCATTTTCTATGACCGATGTCTTTGAAAACTGCACTGTAAAATTTCTAACGGATACAAATCGTACAATCTGAACGTCCAGTTCACGTCATCTGGAAGTGGCACGATCATGACTTTTAATTGCTCGTATAAAATATAATGTGTGGCATAGAGTATCACATTGTTGAAACCACATGTAAATTGAAGCAGAAAGGAACAATTTCGTAGTCATCCACATACATTTTCGTCCTAGTTGTGTTCCTGGCATTACTTTTAATGTGCTGCAAATGTATAAAATAAAACTTTCTAAAATAAAATAGTTCTATAGTTTGCGTAGTTGCCTCTCCCCCTTAATGGGCTTTTCTCAGAAAGATTTAATTTAAATGGTATTTTGTAATACTTATCTTAAATTTAAGATCTAAAGATCATGTTTACGAGTAAGTTGTTGGATGGTGTTGAGAACTTTTCTATTGTACTACTTCATAAATAAATTACTCTCGGATAGCCGTTATGGTCCAGAAGCCCCATTTTTATTCTATTCTATAATTCTTTTTTAAAAATGTTAAAAACGAAACTGCTGTTTAAAGACTTTCAGAAGACAATTTTTTTTTTACAAAATCACAACTTGGTTAAAAAAAAAGGTAATGAAGATATTCAACGAAACTTGTGTCGTGTGGATTTATTTACCCTTTTTTTCTGAGTGTACATAATTTTATTGTACTAAAACTTTTATTAAGGTAAACACCTCTTAAAATTATTACATTCGTAATATAAAACACGCAAAGTTGCCTATTAAAACAAATCCACAAAAAAAAAAACACAGGAGAAAACTTTTTTATGGCTCCAAATTTTACACAATTATGTTGTAGTAATTAACTTAGAACGTTAAATGTTTCATTTCGGAATGAAAGAGTTGCACATCAACCTCAAATTAGAGTTCGTGAAGAAAAATTGTTCAGCAAAAGTTGAAACGGAAATGCAGCCATCACAAAAATTACTACAAGCAAAAATTGCCACTTTCAATATTTCTTTTTAATAACATGAGCCCAACAGTTTGCCATAATTTTTGATTTGCAGTTGTGAAAAGTAGAAGAAGAAGAAGGAGCAGAAAAAATTTAAATTTGTAAAAGTTCAATGACTGCTGGATGCTTTTACATGAGAACATGCAACTGATGCAAATGATGGTTACACTGAAAAAGGATATTTGTTGCTCCCAACAAAAGTGTTAAAAGATTTTGTGAATTTATTTTTAGTGCCAAACAAACAAAATATTGCATAAAAAGAAATATATTAAAATAAAAAAATTAACGTTTTCTTTTAATTTTTAGTTTAAAATTTCACTGGAAAAAAAATTATTTTTAAAGTAATAAAAACTTTTGCCTGAACAAAATTTTCAGTTCTAAAAAATAAATTTGATTATATTGAATTTTGCTTTAATGCGAACATAAAGAAATAGTATTATTGAATTAATAAAACCTTTTGTTGGAAAAAATTATCAACTTTAGAAAACAACTCTTTCTCGATTACGAATCCAAAAAAAAATGTCTTTAAAGTAACAAGCACTTTTGTGTTGTTGTTGCGCGGCCAAAACTATCGAGCGTCAACGTTGGCCAACATTTTGAAAATGGGAGAATTTATTAAAAATAAATGGGGCCAATAGATAAACTTGACAAAATAAAGTTCATTAATTGCACCCGAAATAATTCATTGTCCTTCAAAATATACAATAGCGAACGTTAACGTTCGATATAATGGGACAAAAGACATGTGTAAAAATTTGTTAATAAAATATCAATGGAAATAAGTCCTTGAGTTCGTGAATATTTTTACTCAAATTTAAGCAAAAAAAAAAAAACAAGTTCTCAAAACTTGTGTAAGATTTTCTTTCTGTGTACAATTTTTTTTATATAGTTTTCTTCATAGAACTTTTTTGCCTTCTCTGCCACGACCAGTTGAGCCGTTGCCTTAGAAGTAAGTTGATGTATTTGTATCCTTATAGATGATTATTTGTGTGTGTGTGTGTGTGTTTGTTGTATATCCTTGATGGTTGTTTTATTAAGTTTTATTAGAATTTCAATGTGAAACGATAAAAAGTTCGTGCTGAGAGCCAACATCACGCAATTTGAATGTCGTACGGATTATAATCAAGGAGGCTTTAAATTCTTTTTAGTAGAAGAAAACTGGTCAATTTTTAAGTTTATAGCAAATAAGCCCATGTTAAGATTGGATAAATATATGTATATACCTTGAACAGGTCAATACTTAAGTTTATAATTAAAGAAGCCCTTGAACTATATGAAACCAATTTTCCAACGATCTTTCAGATCTTATTTTTCTTAAGCAAATCCACAAATTGGCTAATCAGTCCATAGGCATAGGAGCAGAGAGGAGAGGGTAAATTGTGATAAATCAATGGCAGGTGGTTTGGCAAGACTAATATTGAATTCTTGATAAAGGCTGTATGTGAAAATCCTTTGCTGGAGAGCTCCAAAACAAATCTACAGATGGATCATATACTAGGAAAGTATATATATGAAAGATCAGAGTCCATTAAGGACATCATACCAGCAACTTTGTCAGCCAGTTACTTTGTAAGAAAGGCATCTTCTGGAAGACACCAGCGGTTCAGAAGATACATATTTGTTTTACTAGCAACCCCATCGTTAGGAATTATTGGCATTTTCTACCCCTTAAGCTTTAGACACAGGCATAATGTTTTGGTTATGGCAAGGCAGGCCTGTAAACATGGACATTGTGAATGCCATTCTGTAAATTATAAGAGCGTTTTGCACTATAACTCCAGCTAAGAAACTTCATTGACTTGAGAGCCATGTGTTCATTAGGGAGAGCCGGATGTATGGGCAGAGTAATGAGTTTGCAGCAAGAAATAATTTTTTAGAAAAGTCTGAGAAAATTATGAATGACGTCATCAATTATAGCCTTTGTACAAAAATCTACTAATTCGAAAAGTAAATTCTTTAGCTTTTAGTTCCACATGCGCATTTGCCTATTACATGGCATATTGATTATTTAAAAGCTTTGTTTCGCATTTTAAGAGACATCTTGAGACATTTCTTTTGTTGTTTTTAAGCACCAGAACAAGAATGATGCTATACCGAGCAAAAGTACAGTGAAGAATTTTATAGAAGTTCGACAGAAGTTGTTATTGATATTCTGCCAGCGTTGATGGCAACTTCTTGACCATCTCTTCAAGAAAGGAATCTTGCAGGTTTTATAACAAATAAATTTTGTTTTGCAACTCTTGTCCAGCTTTTTTTTCATTACCAAAGTTTCTATGCGAGTGTCATATAAATGACAGTAAAAACTGTTTTCTTTATTTTATTATCAAGTATTGATTTTATTTAACCTTTGAAAAGTAACAACAAAAACACAATTCAAAAGAAATACAAACAATTTTATTTGTAATAGGAGTACAAAATAGTTTGTGTAATCCACAATTGTGAAAAACTGTCAACTATTCCAACAAGGTCGTAGTGCCATTAAAATAAATTAAAGAAAAAACAACATTTTAACATGTCCGAACATGAAAAGTTTTCATGTCACTTAACACAAGTTTAAAACTACTGCATTTATCTTTGCCAGTAAGTACAAAGACAAACGACTGTCATTTTAATAATTTTTTGACTTGCACATGGCCACATGGCTGGCATGCAGGCAGGTAAAAGGATTTAACGTGTTCAGATAAACTTTGCAAAAAAACAAAAATAAAAACATACAATATAAAACTTACCCCTAATTTAATAACACTTGTTACTATGGCTGCATTCCAACTGTTTTCAATGCGCAATAATTCCTGACGTGTTTCAACACTGAGATAACGTGGCTCATGTCCAGCACTTTGCAGCAGGAAACAATGTTGACGACTGTCAACTGTTTCTGACTCCTTGACAACACGAAACATTGTCTGATACACTTTGTAGACAACCAGGGCTTTTGTTAATCCGGCCACATTAAGCTGCAGTACAGAAACAAATATGCAAGTGATTATTAAATAAACCAATTGGAAGTTAAAAATAACTCAGTATCTGAGTTGTTTATAAAAGAAATGAGAAGAATTATTTCTTTCTAGATGTTGTATTGAACAGTAACAGTGATAATATGGATTTGGTTTGTAGAGATCGAAGGACCTGTCCGCAGATATCGAACGTTATCGTTTGCAAGCATTTTGAGTAAGAAAAAAAGCTGATTAAGAGCAATTCAAAGGATCTAATCCAAGCCAACAAAATACTGGCTAACGATGCCATTCGATATTATAGAACAGGCAATAGATATAAGAAAGCAGTCGTTTGCAAGCATTTTGAGTAAGAAAACAGCTGATTAAGAGCTATTCAAAGGATCTAATCCAAGCCAAAAAATACTGGCTAACGATGCCATTCGATATTATGGAACAGGCGCTAAATATAAGAAAAAAGTTTTTATAAAGTATAGAAAGTCTAATTTTGTTATCAGTATTCCTTAATTTTGTGTAAAACTATTGCTGGAATTTTCGATTCGAAAGGACTTGCAAGGAAACACAGCACATTCCAGAAATTACAATTAAATGAGAAAATTTCGCATAAGACTTTTCACTCGTGTAGCCTTTTGTTGTGCAGCCATAATTTATATAATAAATTCGGTTCACCTGACTTTGATTTCTCCTTTTCGCCGTAACATTCTATAAACAAAATGAAGTTAATATTTTTCCTGGCATTTGAAATCATTTTTCTTTGTTGTCATCGTTCTAACAGACAGACAGCTGAACAGTTCAAAACTAAAACCAAAACAAAAAAAAAAAAATTGTTCTGTCTTTCTCAGAAAATGTCTGAAGCCTTTCATTTGGTTTCATAAAATTTTCATTTCTGCTCAAGAATTGTGAACATTGATGTCAAAGATGTTAGCAAGGCACCGAATACGATGAAAATAAAAATAATAATAAAAAAACATCTGACCAAAAGCGGTTAGATTTTGCTAACCTTGGTAATGGTTTCTTTTTTATTTGACTTTGCAGCATGTCTGTTTATGATTTCTTTGTTTTGAGGTTTTATTTCTTCTTATTTGGATAACAAACGGAGGTCAGAGAGATGGAATAATGATAAAAGGCGTTTTCGAAGCAACAGAGGGGTGAGCGCAGACTTTTAGGTCTTGGAATTTAGTATAAAATTTGTTAAATTTAAGGGTTTAAAATTATTTTTTAATTTCTATTTATTAAATCCATCATGTCGCTATTACGTCAGTTAGACCTCAGGCTTCTAATCAGTTATCTGTTATCCGAATGTTGGCTAACGGTCGCGTAATAGGTCCGAACATTTTTTTCGACCTTAAAAACCCTTAAAGAGGAGATACGAGTATCGTTATTATTTCTATTCTTTTGCCATTTAACGTCACCACAAATAGTTCTGGTTGATCAATAAAATTTTTATACCTGATATGCCAATATGGCTGCAAATTTCAAAATACTTAACAATAAATGTCCATCAAATGGCCTGACGCTCTTAACTTTCAATTACCGAAAGTCAATGTCTTAGCTTTATGTTTCACAATTCAGTACCTAAAAGTTTGCCCTTTAATGAGATCACTTGACTGTCACTTTATTTTGAAAACGCTAGGAAAATCAAACGGTTGGGTTTGTAACAAATTTTTCACACTAAAAACAAACGTTTGCCATAAACTCTAGTTGTGAGAAAACAACTTGTTCTTTATTTTTAAGTTGCAGAAATTTACAAATGGCATTTTCTTTTCACATTTCGATATCTGTTTCTACTTCGCATTGCTTTTGACACATTTTCATATAGAACATTTTCATTTTATGTTATTTGAATTGCCTTCATAAATGTTGCCAATGAAATTTCCTTTCATAAGTTTTACTTAAATTTCATATGTTCCATTTTATTTTATTGAAGCAATAAATATAAATGTCTGTCATTCAACAACCAATTCATTTTTCTTGATATGTATTTTCATGTAGAAACAACAGCAAAGTAATCACATCTAGACTGTAGCACGCGTTGGAAAGAAATAGTTTTTGCCAGCGGTTATTTACTTGTTTTTTGATGTTTTACCTTAGAAATAGAGCAAAGCATAAACGACTTCTATAAATTTCTTTGACAACATGTTTTTCTTTTGCTTTATTTTCATATTGATTTCGTCTGCTTGTAGCTGTTTTTTTTTTTTTTTTTACAAACTTGTCTCGTACTGTCACAGTGCCATCAATTTTTATGACAGTAAAAAATATATTGCCTGCAGTTGTTTTAATACAAACAATTTAGATTATTTGGAAAATATTTACAAGTCTTGAATATCTAATAGAATGAGTAATGGTTTCTTTCAGCTCAACTAAAAGGCCCACATGTTTTCGAAAATTTCAAATGGCCTGGGAAAATATTCCATTAAATTAAATGAAAAACAATGGATATCGTTTCATGTATTCGTGTATAACTAATTGGTTCTTTGTACAATATTAAAGATTTAGATATATTAATATTAAATGAATTTCAAAAAAGTTCCATCAAAAATGTGAACGAAAGCGAAAACCTGAACACTCTCATTAAAAAAGAACTCATGTTTCTCAGTAATTTGCTGGTAAATATGTACATATGTATTTATGCATGTACATATGTATGTATGTATATAATCAAAACAAAATGTTTGTATACATGTATACGCAGCGTATAAATATTGTACAGTTTAACCATATCAATCATACGCCTGTCAATGGCTTATCTGTTATCACCCCAAAAGTAGGCTACGCATTTCAGTCTGGCAGCATGTTTCATTTAACGAAAACACTTGAGCTAAATATATTACTCATTCGCCCGGCCTGCTCACAAAAGCATGCAACAGTTTCTATGCGAATTTATACGTATTAGTTATATTTGCCTACATGAACACATAATTCAAATATTGCTCATACGCTAAAGATAAGATTTTTTTTCAAAAAAAATTTAAAAGGTCAAATAAAGTAATTGCTTATATCTTGTAAACTATTGAAGCTAGAAAGGTCGCTGATATCTCGTTTGAAAGGTAATAATCTCAGGCATTTGCTTAAATAAAATATGCATATTTATTTAAAAGGCAAATTTTAATAGAAAAAATCATATAATAAATAAAATAAAATTTCTTTTATTTGACTGTTAATTTTGTCGATGCTTGTGGCCGCCTATTTATGATTTATTCTCCAACTTGGTAAAAACAAGAAATGTTTCAGGTGTATAGTAGTTTTATTGGTAATTCAACACATGTTATGGGTAAAATTTTTGTAATTAATTATTTGAGCTTAAAGTTTCTTTCGTTTGTTATAAATAATAGTTGTTAGGAATTTCTCAATACTTCGTTTTCCAAGAAAATGTTTTCCCTCAGAATAATTTTCCCTCAATAAAATTTTCCCTCAGAGCATAAAAATATTGCAAAATTATTAAATCTTGAATTATTAAGGATGGACATATTTGCATTAAGTTAATTTGCTTCATTTTGTTCATGTCTTCCTGTCAAAGCCAATGTTAATGTCTAAACAAATATTGTACTCTACCTGAAGGATATACCCAAAAGGTTTGAAATATTTAACTTTGCTTTTATAATTTTATATTATAAATAAGGCACATTTCCATTAACTGTAAAACAAAAACATCAAAGAAAAATCAATGAAGTAATTGTTATGGGTGGAAATAATGGAGCATATTTGCTTTTAGGTTGTTGGACTTTATTTTTGATGTGCTGAAATGAATTTTTAATTTAAAATGTTGTGTTTGCCAGCAATGAAAATAAAAGTCTTTAGGAATTAACGAACATTTAACTGCTGGGCTACAAACGCAAGCCTTGAATTCAATTTCATGTGTGTCAAGAACAATGTTTAATGAAAACGGAACCAGAACATTTCAGATAAGTTTTTTTTGCATTCATTCGCAAGCCGGGTTTTCATATTTGTTTAGTTTTTTAATACTAAATGAACACAAGCACCAATTAAACAGAGTTAAATGATTAAATGCAACCACACAGCCGCACTGAAAGCAGTAATTCCTTTTCAAAATACAACTTTAGTGGAAATTCTTTGAAAACCTCTTCACCCATTTTTTCATTTTATGCATTCAACCTCCAACTGATGTTTCTCACAGTTCGAAAAAAATACTTTACATTTCAATTTAGCGCAGGTTGGTGTTTTCCTTTTACAAATATTTTACTTACCGGTGGTGTTTCAAACAGCATCACTTCAGTTCCTTTTAAGACTAAAAAACGCGGCTTATAACTCTGCCATGAAATGTTGTTATTGATGACGCCCTCGTTCACCCAACCCATATATTCGATGCGTTCACCCACAGCAAAGTTGCGGTTGTAAAGCTTCATCTGTAAAAAGGAAAACAATTTAAAACCATCAAAATGTTAAAAACACAAAAATTTTGCAATGCTATTTGTTCAAGCAGAAATAAATAAAAAATATGTTTAACATGTCACATAAAATAAAATAAATTGTCTAATGTCTACAATTTGGTGATTTCCTAAACAGGAACTATATACATACGTATATATTTGCGAAAGTATTTATGATACTCAAGAAAGGCGGAGGAATTGTTGCGAACTTTGGCAAATAAATAATAAGCAAACACTGTGACTTTTCTCGTTTCAAATATTTTTTAAGGATTTGTTTCTATAGTGTTAAAGATTCGCATTGCATTTTTAAAGTATTTGTTGATTTTAAATGAGAAAAAACTCTCTCTTTTTTTATGACTCTGCAGTTTTAAGGTAAAATTTGGTTTCAGTTTTTTATAACTCTATTTTTGTTGGTAATCTCTCAATGTACTGAAAAAACGTTGCATTTTGGCTGATGATTAATGGATGACAGTGGCTTCGTTTGTGAAATTGTTGTTGCTAGTAAAGTTATAAATAATAATTTTAAGATGAAAAAACTACTTGCTTGCTTATGAATTTTGTATCATACTTTTATTTCGACTGTTCTTAAAACTTAAAACAAATTTCTATAGCTCAATTGGAGGATTTCAAACTTTGACATTTGAGCGCTCCCACATAATTGCAGCCCTATCCATCAAGCTGGCTGCCATTTATTTAATTTGGGACAACGAACGTTAAAACCAACCAATTTAGAAAATTTTCCTTCGTAACTTGAACGTGATGAAATTTTAATTCTTTACATCAACATGTGTTTGCAAAATGACACCTGGAATAGCTGAACACCGGATCCCAGCTGTCGCATATGAGAGTCGACAGCAATTCCCATGAAATCTAAGAGTATTCAAATTTTGTTATGGTTTTTGTGTTGGCAGCGTTTCCAACACCGTTTTCTTAGAGAAAGAAACAGATCAAAGCATTACCGTTATGGCCGGTGTTATAGGGCGCTAATATTTTAGCCTGAATTGAATAATAAGAAATTGTAAAATCGTGTGATTTAAGCAGGACACGTCCTAGTATCATATTGCCTATTTAAGGTGTAACGAACCACTTTTCCTGATGATGATAAAGCGCTTGAAATAGAATAACTTTTACCAGTAGAAAACATCGATGTTTTAAACTTATATAGAAAATATGGAGCCAACAAAAAACATCTTAAAACATTAAGTTGAAAAGCTATTTTATTTGCCACGATTCATTAACACTCGTCTTTTTTATACAAAAGAAACGACGCTTTGTGCAGGTATTATTTGTTGTTGATCCCACTGTATCGAGTACCCAGATTCATCTTAATTGGAAGAGACAAAACGATGGTTCTATTGGACACAGTTTTGTTTTGTTTATGGGTTTTTTCTCCATTTCCGATCTTTTTCATTTACTGCCTTTTTTTTTGCTGCAAGTCTGTCTCTCTCTCTCTCTCTCTCTCTCTAACACACACACACACACATAAACCTGCACATTTGTGCAAACAACAACAATGCCACGTTGTTTGTTTTGCTTTTTATCTGTGAATGAATTCATTTATGTCGAGTTTACTTTTCGCCATTTATCATGTTTTCTACGAAACATTTGACTTAATATGTGCAAGTTTATTTCAATTCTGAACAAATTGTTTTATGCCAACAAATATTTTTTATTCAGTTTTTCTTCTCACACAATATATGTTTGTATATGTGTGTGTGCGTACATGTATTTCACACAGGCCGAACAGCAATAACACAAAAAATTTTTTAAATTAATATGTCCGTTCGTTATTATAACAAACAAGAGAGAACAGGAAAAATAAAACACAAACAGAAAAAAAGGTGTTGATGTTATGCACCGCATTGTTGACACTACAAAAACAAGCAACACCAATTTTGTGTAAAAAACAGAGCAAATTGTTGCAAAACGAATGATAATAAAATGTATGAAAAGCGAAAAGCGGAACGAAAAAAGTTGTATCGCTCACCTGTAAATGTGTTAAGCCCACCACGTTGTCGTTAATCAGTTTCAACCACTGACTCAAAATGGCCAAATCATCACAGTGTATTATGCCCGTTGAGGTGCCATTGATGCCGCGAACTTCGAAAGCGTTTTGTCTTAATTTATCGGTGCCGTAAATGTAACGTGTTACATAAGCCATCATAAGGGGTACTAACAAAATAGATGTACACAGCAGTATAAAATTATATCATAAATTAAAAATTTAAATTAATATTTCAATTTTTAATGACTTTAATATTTTGCTGGTTACTTGAAAGCCAAACGGAAATAAGCCCAACATTGACAACTTTGCTTGAAATTTTTTTTTGCTCTGCCTCGTTAATATTAAACTTCATTATTGCCCTGTTTATGGCTTCCTGTTTTTATAACATTTGTTTTTCATTCATTTCTTTAGGTTTCCGTTTCCTTTTATATTCCTTGTGCTTGTTAAATTCAAATTATTTACTTACCTGCCACAACATCAACCCATTTCTTTTCTGGCTCCGAACAAATTGACATTGGTCTGCTACAACTGCGACTTATGGTGCCGTTATTCACCGAGGACTTGTATCCTTCGTCAGCCTTAAGTTCAGCACATGTTGTATCATTATCCGAGTCTGGTGTATCTTTTGCCACTTAATAACAACAGAAAGTCGAACGAAAAAGAAATAGCGCAGATTGTAAAAAATGCTTAAGACTGTACTCGTGTACGGAAATAAATGTTAAATAAATAAATTTATATGGTATCACTGGTATGCATGAATTAAGAGTCTACTGGTAAAAATTTTGTGGCTGCGTGTATGTGTGTCCCTACATGTAAAAGTAAATAAGTTAAACTAAAGAGTAAAGTAAAATGCATCAGGACAAAAGAGCCTGGTGCAAATGTACTCTGGAGTGCTGCTGCCCTTTTTCATATAATTAAGAATTAAAAAAAGTTCCTTGTTTTTCCTTTTTGTTGCCTATGAAATAGTGCTTTAGAAATATCATTAAGATGGCATTCAATTATGGTACCTGATGTGGTGTTATGGTATGGTAAAATGTGGTATGGTAAAATGTGGTATGGTAAAATATGGTATGGTAAAGTAGGGTATGGTATTCGGTGGTATAGTGTGGTATCGTAAAAAAATATTAAAATAATGTTTTAATGGAAAATGGATGTTCGAGCCCCACACATACAGGGCATTCTACGAGACATGGTTTGGGGGGGGGGGGGAGAGGAAAGAAGTAATAGTGTTGCGCTTTTTTTTGTTTGTATTCCATATTGCAGGGATGAGAGTGTCAGAATTTAACTCATCTCATAATTTAACTAAGTCCTTGCTGTACTTTTTTTTATTGAAAAAAATCTAAAAGAAAAAAAATAAAACAATAAAATCTCCAAAACCAATTTAATTAAATAGAAGTTGTTAATTTGATAGTCACCGTCACTGCTCAACAAATTGTGTGTAAAATCATTGAGGGCCAAATTTCTGCTCCTTGTTTTTTCATTGTAATATATTTAAAAATTTATTTATAAAAAAATATTTAAATTATAAGACAAAAAAAATTTTTTTTTACACTTATTTTGAATTTATTGATGAAATTTTCATATATGCAAGCATGTCGTGGCATGTCCTGGCTAATATATTCAACCCTACCATTAAAAAAAGTGTTATTTAACATAGAAAAATATTTTGAAAATTAATTTTTCTTCTACAAAAAAATGCGCATAAAATAAAAAAAGAAAGCAATTTAAAAGAATCAAAGATTTCAAAAATTTTTTTTGGTACCATTTTAGACTTAAACTTTTTTTCTTAAATAATTTTAATCAGCAACACGAACTTAGTAGGCCGATAAACCTTTTTTTAGAAAATCATTTTAATATAACGTTTTCTATTTTTGTAAAGAAAAACCACTACTGAACCAAACCTTTAATGCATAATTTGTTCTTGGACAAGTTTAAATCGCCTTAATATTTTACACTACATGCCAACATACCAGCACTTTTGTCTTTCATGAAAATGTACAACATAATTAAGGACACCAGAAAGAGCCTGTTTGTTTTTACCATGTAAATGAGAAATGAAACGGGTTGAAAAAAAAAACATTTTTAAAATAACAAAAGCATTGTCGAAAAAAAATATAAAAACTTATACAGGACAAAAATGCACTTTACGGCAAAATGTTGACTTTAATTTGCATAAGCAAATGGCAGGACAAACAACTTGTATTGACAGTTTTATCGTTCCATTGAAATTTTTTTTTTTTTTTTTTGTGGCACCGGAAGGATACTTTTATGCCAGAATGTGTGTGTTCGTGCATGTGTATGAAAGTAAAAGCCCATAAGAGACACTGATCTGCCTGGCAAATGACTTTATAAATAATGTTTAATTTGAAAACAAGCCCGTAAAATTAAAGAAAGTATTTTGAAAAATTTAAGGAAATTTAAATTTGTTGTCCCTTTTTTTGGGAACTGGAATTTTTTTTAATATAACAACTTCCAAATCATATAATTCCTATTTGAATATTTTTCGTTTTCTTGGCACTTACATTGTTTTTGTAGAAAAGGTGTTGCTGCCCGATAATGTTTGACCGTCAGTACAACAATATCGCCTGCATTTCGCAAAATGTTAACAGCATCATCGTGCGGGCAGGCTGTTATATATTCGCCGTTGACTTTAATTATGGCATCGCCCACAAACAGCTGTCCAGTTATGTCAGCTGCCTGATCTTTATAAATGCGTGAAATTAATATGGGCAATTTGTGTTCGGCCCCCCCTTTTATGCTTAAGCCAAGGCCACCTTGTTTTTGACGTGTTATTTGCACCATACGTTCCTAGAATAATAATAATAGAGGGAGACAAAAAATGAATTACCGAGAGGCGTGTTATTAAGTGAGATTTAAGTCGTAAGTGGCAAAGAGGCAAAATAAATCAATTAGTTAATGGCATTGAAGGTGACAAAGCCAACACACACGCACACGTGCAAGTTAAAGTGAATTAATGATTAAATTTATGTATTTCGTTGTAAGAGGATTAAATTTATTGTAATATTTTGGTTTCTTTTTTTTTTTTTTTGGGGAAAATTTTGTATTATTGTTTTGTTCTGGCTTAATGTTGTCAGTTGCTTTGATTTTTTTTTTGTCATCTGTTTTATTTGATTTAACTTCAAAAAAAAAGAAAAAAAACTGTTTTACACGAAAAATGATTTATGTCATTCAAAAGCATGTTTTTGCATCACATTTAATGGCTTAAAGTAATTAAGAGAATTCGATTTTTTCAACTTGTTTATTTTCAATCTGAATTTATAAAGACAAACATATTTGCAAACAGCAGCTGTAATTATTTTACCATCAATTATCCAGACTGTTGCTCAGGTATGACATCAAATCATATTTTAGGGGTATGAAATTTAAAAATATATTACAGTTGTACTCACTTTTGATTCACTTGGTGGACCATTTTGTAAATTTGTGGGCGTAACAATTTCTAATCTTTGTAAAGTTACCAGTTCCATGGTTAAATTCAGTCTAAGTGGTTCGGGTTTTGATTTGCCATCGCTGACATTCACCATGCCAGTGCGGATCTGTAATAAAAATATATTTATAAAAAAATTCTCTTCAGACAGTTTTTATGAATCGTGACAGTTGAGTGCACAATTGTTGTGCAATAAAAACTTTTTTGGTTTTCCTTTTTATTATTGATTTTAATTAATGAATGTATGACATTACAAAAGACCTTAAAATATATATACAACAAAAATAGTTAATTAATGCTTCTGCCGGACTATGTTTTACACAATTAATATTTTCGTTTTGCAGTGAAAATGATAATAATTGGATATTGATTTTCTGCAGTGACATGCGATGAGCCATGCATTGAAATTTTTATTATGATTGTATAGTACAATAATAATAATAATAATAATAATACTAATAATAATAATAATAATAATAATAATAATAATAATAATAATAATAATAATAATAATAATAATAATAATAATAATAATAATATAATAATAATTTGAAAATTTATTAAGCTGATTTTTTCCAGATAAAAGTACAAAGCAAGGAAAGTTGTATTCTGTACGTTTTTTATACCACAAGTCACGTTTGACTATTTATTTAGAATTGAATTCTCGAAAGTATTAAAAACTTAAAAGTGTGTAAAACTTTAAAAAGGCCCTAAACTTCAAAACTAAATAATATATAGACAGCTGGAAAAAGATTTAAAAAATAGATGTCTCATTTGATTTTATATAAACTTTAGGGCTCTGAAGCCAAGAATAATTCCCCAAAACATATAAATATACATTTCAAGTTTCTAGGATCACATAGAAGGGTTTTCGTTAAGGATGGTGAAGTGTTGTAATAAAACCAAAGAATCTATGACTGAGACATTAATGAATTTCTACTCCAGTTGAAAGATCCATCCCTGACATTATGCGTGCAATACAATATTATACAGCTATTTGCCGTGACAAATGGTAGTGGTTTAACTTTAAATGAGTCTGTTGAACAGATTTGGCAGAATTAGAGCAATGAATGCGGTGTGGTATTGCTTTGCGGGCAATCGTTCATGCTGTGTGGCACGTAGCGCCATCTACATGACATATAATTTAATATCGTTCAATTCAGACCAAGATAAATCCGGTTTCATCTGCCCCTAGCAGTCGCCGTTTATAATATCCCTATTGTATGATTTTTTTGTACATATTATGAGCGAACGTCCAAGTTGGCAAGTGCATGCAACGGCAAGATAAAACATGCTCTATATCTTGCCTTGTCTTTGAAGCACCAATTTGGGAATGGCTTTAATATTTATCATTAATAGAGTTAAAACTTAGAAATATATAATAAATGCGTTTTTTTCTGTCCACTTTCTGAATATGAAACTTACCTTTAAATTTTGATCAACTTTTTCCTCAATCGGAGTGGCCATTTTTTCATTGATCTTCATGCTTTTGTAAATTTAACTGAAACGAAAAAGGATAGGAACGATTTTTTAAATATCAAAGTTAAAAGTAGTTTATACTGATAAAAAATAATAATAAATGTTTTATAGGACTATTCATAAATGCAAATAAATTTGCTGTACAGCAACATACAATCCACTTTCGAATTGGTCAATTTGCTATGGGCCAGTGAGAAAAATCACCAAACACTAATAAGCCATCAACTGATTTCATGAAATTCGAACTATATTGGTTTTCTGTGGAAATCGGAGCAACAGCGAAATGGAGTAGCTGGTGCCACTCTGACCGCGATCATGATGGTGGGGTTTGCATTTGTACAGAAATTGACGTGCGTGAACATTCCGTTTTTAATTTATTTATGTTGATAATGAATTTTAGTTGTGTTTTCAATATGCGTTGAAAATATTTTTGCCTTAATCGAAATAAATTCCTGCTATTCTAGAGATAGATTTTTGTTACACTATTTGTGTTACGAAATTGTTGTGAAAAAAGAAAACTGTCAAAACGACAAATCAATGCAGTTTTATGGAACAACGAACAGGCATTTGCATGCAAAAACCTGCCCTGCTTTGCTTAATTCTGATTAAAACATATTTTTTCCAATCAAAGCAAAAACGGAAATTGTATTTCTACTGCAGTTTGTTGACTGCCTCTATAAGTTGGGCTGTTTTACTTCAAGGGAAATTACTTTTTCTAACCACAATTACCGCACACACACACACACACACACACACACACATGACAAATTGAAAATGTATTATTTTTGGCGAAAAATTATCCCAAAAAGGGGGGGGGGTGGGTAAACTTGAACAGAGCCTGACAACAGAAACCCATCAAATGTTGTTTAAAAGTCGAAAACAAAAGCAAAAACAAAAAAAGTAAAACAAAACTCTTTTGGTCCTGACACTTTTCAAAAACGAAAAACTTTTCTCGATTATGAAGTTTTGTGTTAATAAATCATTTCACTATGCACCTTTTTTGCTCTCTGCTCTCCGGCGTTCAGATTGGGCATGATGTTGTTGTAATATAAGTTTTAAAATGTTTTTGTTTGTGGATAAATGTGTACAAGTTGGTCTGTCATAGAAAATAGTTTTTGGCAGTAAATTCTATTAAAACAACCAAAATTATTGCTGTTCAACAGTTTCGTAAACTGAATAATACGAGAACATTCAAGTAACAGTTTTACGCTTCAAGTGCATTTTTGGTAGGGAACCAGTTCAGCAACTTTGGGGTCCATCCAATTTGTTTGAAATATCATGTTTTTGGTTATTTGTGTCCGATAATATTTTGTTTTATTATTGTTTTAATGGTTGGACAAATAGTTTCAGATCTTATGCACGAGAACGAAAAAAATAATAAATTAAAACTAATAAATAGTTTCGGAAATTGCAAACTTTTTAGTTTTGAAATGCCGTTTTGGTGCTAAATTGGCGAGAAGATGCCAGATTTTAAAACTGTAAAACATGTTAATGGGTTGTGTCACACTTGTGTTCAAATCTTTGTCGCAATCATTTCCAGAACTCATGAATATCTTAACACTTGCAAATTTGTACATAAATTGTTTTCCTTCTTGCTTTCTGTTTGTTTGATGTTTTTTTTTAACAAAAATGTTTTTTGTGCATAAAAATCATTTATGTTGTCAAATGCTCATCACAAACATTCACATGCACCCGAACCTGAAGATGTTGGGGCTTAAGTTTAAGTTTTAAGAATCTATCCATCACATTTAATACTGTTTTCTTTATTGTTACTGTTTTTGCTGTTGTTGTAGTTGTACTGTAACAAACAAGTGATGGTTGTAAAACGTAGTGAGAACAAAACAAAAACATGCAAATTTAACAAATTAAAAAACAAAAATATGATAAAATATTTAAATATCTAAAGATGGCACTTTTTTCTTCAGGATTTTAGGTTTTTTTTTTTTTTAAATATTCTTGATAATATGTTTCTCTAAATTGTATGTCTGGGAAATTAACTATGTGTCATGTTGAATTTACATTTCTAATAGAGTTTTGTCATCAGGGCATTTTGGTACAAATAGTTTTATTGGCAAATTAAGTTAAATAGAAATAAATTCGATAGCTGCGTTTTTCTGTGTTTTCTAGCTGTCTATATGTCTACATTTCCTAAAAGCAAGACAGCCGTGTTTTTGTGTTTTTTTTTTAAATACTATTAGAACGTTTTTCTTTCAGTTCTCTTTTTCTGCTTAAAGGCAATTTGATATAAATCTCAGGGTTTGAATATATTGTTCAAAGACTTTTTACTCATCAGAGTGGAGTAGACAGCTGGAAAATATTGTATAAAAAATAGCTTCCTATTTTATGCAACTTTAAAGCGTTTAAATAACCTCATTTGATTTTACACCAGATATGTTTCAATAAATTATCAATCCACGGGCCATGTTAAATTAACAGTATTTCATTTTAAAAGTTATAACTTTTGTTGGCACTTATTCTAGAGTCTAGTGGAAATATTATGAAATAAAATATACTTCTACTATACTTTTATTCTTTGGAATTTTGTATACAATAAATTGTTCAACCAAGTAGAATCAACAATATTTCATGTTGAAACAACAATTAGTTGTTACATAACTTGGCATATATATATTGCATGTTTCGTTATGTTTTTATGGTCCTAGAAAGAGTATATTTTAAGTAAAATTATAATATTAGAACACAAAAACAAAGTAATTTTGTTGTCAATTTACAATAAAGCAACACGTTTTTAAACTGGCAGCGATTTTATCAGCTGTTACGTGATTTATGTTGAGTTCGACATTTCCACACGAGTAGACTGACATGTGAACCACGTTTAGGCAAATTTACTGGGAAACAAGATCGCCATTGATACCGATTTTCATAAGCGAATTCTGTTTAGCGATAAAGCTCCCATTTGAATGGATACGACAATAAACAAAACTGCTGTATTTGGAGTGATGATAATGCTCAAGTGTATGGGGAGATACAGGCCGTTTGGTGTGCTTTATGGGCTGGCAGAAGCACTGGTCCGCACTTCTTTAAGAGCGATGCTGGTCGGAACGTTACAGTCAATGGTGACCACTATAGAGTCTTGATTATGGACTTTTTTGCTCATCAGTGCAAAAACTATGATGTGCAGCAGCTGTGGTTTCAACAAGACGGCGCACACTTGACACACAGCTCGTACCAAAATTGATTTATTAAAGGAAACGTTTGCCAAGCGCCTTTAAAAGCATTATTGTGCTTAAAATATCCTTTTTGTGTTTAGAAATAATAAAACTTTTCTTTTCTATTCATTTTATATAAAAGAAATCAAACAGACGTTGAACAGTTGATTTCCATTATAATCCAATCAGTAGCGGTGCCACATGATGTTCTTACAGCTATTTTTTATTTATTTTTTATTTTTATTAAGTCTCCGTCATATCTTTGTTATGTCATTATATTGATTCCTAACAAAGCAACAAATTAATGCAAAATACAGGAGAAACAAACAAACATGTGTCTGCAAAAAACAGGCAGGAGGGTGTAGCCACAACGTTTGAATTTGAAGTTTTTAGTGAGCAAAAGAGAGAGAGAGTTGTCAAATGTCTAAGTTAATATTAGTAAAGTCGTTATTTTAAAGTGAAATAAAACTGGTGTCGGTACTTAAAACAGAGCATAATGGCCTTTATTTTTTTTGCCTTTTCTGTCAAGTATTCCATTGACTGTTCATCGTCGGCACAGCAGAATGTGCCAGCCTCCAGGGCAGGATATGGCCGTGCCTGCATGGCCTGTGAGTGGCACAAGTGTAAGCAATTGTTGTAAGATTTACAGAACAACCCACGTCTCGGGCATATAACAAACGTACGTAAATATGCACATATTTACTAATTCATGCATCTGATCTCATTATGTGTAAAAAATATACAATAAAGATTTTTTTTTTAATTTTTATTAACATCTTCTCTAAATTCCTTTTTTGCTCCACACTCAAACACACACACACACACGCGCCTACACAAACGCCCCCATGTTAGAGTGTGCATTTGCTTGGGTCTGGAAATAGATCTAAGCAGCTTCAACCAAAGATATTTGGTAACACAATGTACAAACAAAACAAACAAAAAAATACAAAGAGCTTGAGTGAGAGAGAGAGAGAGAGAGAGGGGGAGAGAGAAAAAATACCGTGTAAAATTTAAAGACTAAAAGAAAGTCAGATGAACAGATGAAGGCTGGCGCTGCACAATAGAAACACTATAAATTAGCCAAGTTGCCACAATTTGTTTGAGTTTCTAGTTTGATAAGACTATCAACAACAGCAACAGCAACAGCCACAGCCACAGCAACAGCGCTACAAGTACTCGTACTTCACATATTCTTTTATGCGCTCCACCATTTAATAGTGGCAAATGCCTTAAGGTATTTTTACCCACTAGAGAGTACCGAGTGTTTGCCAAGTAACAGAATGTTATAGGAGTTGGGAAAGGCAAAATCCTTTTTGACACAAATTAAACAGAAATGTGGAAGCGTAGGGTTCAGGGGAGGGTGAGAACAAACAAATACTTTTGCAACTGAAATACAAACCATTCTAATGGAATATTTTCAAATGCATAAAGATGTAGCGTACGCGATGAATGTCACAAAAATTCTTTAACGAGCACAAGTTTAATTTAAGCAAAAGCCTTTTCAAATGTTGAACTCCTCCATTTCTTTGTCTTTTTGTCATCGTTTGGGTTGTCTTCCACGTAGCGGAGGACTGGATTGTCATGACATTTGTCGTGCTGTTGCTTTTTGTTTTTAAGGTTTTTCTGTTGATATTTTGTACTAATTTGAAAGTGTGTTAAGATTAAACTTTCATAAAAGCCATCAATGCAAATACACGTACTTACACTGAAGGAACAACTGGAGTAAAATTGAGAGGCATTTTATTGACAAAATTTTGCCACAAGTGATAAAATACTTGTTTGTTTTGCCTATCAAAAGTTTCAATGTGTTGCGGTTTTCGATAGGGATTAGTAGAATTAAAAAGTTAATGCTTTCAAATTTTGTTGCTGTTATAAAAGTGTCTCTGGGCATTTAAATTGTTTAGGATTTTGGGATGGCTTTTGCTGGAGTTAAACCTACAATCATCTGTGTCGCAGTTGTACAACTGAACTTGCGCATTATTACACTTCAAGTTAAATAAAAAATCGGAAAAGCTAGAGACAAATTTTAAATTTGGCGAAGATTTATATCACATAATCAGGAGACCAGTTGCTGTTCATCAAGGACGAGGACGGTAAATTCCTTTTTATTTTGTTTAAATGTCGCATTCACCGACTGGCCTGTTTTATTATAAGACAAACAGTATCCCAACCCTGTGAATTTGGCCCACTTCTCAATTTTTTTTTTAATTTTTATTTATTTGTATTTTATAAATATAAAACGTGAAAAAGAATAAGTAAAAAAGTATTTAATATTATATTGTAATTCTTACAGCCAACAATCAGACTCAAAATTGTCTTAAAGCACCCAAAACGTGCTGGAATGTTTTCCAGATTCAAAATCAGTACATTTGCGGGGCGAATGTGTGTCGAAAGTGGAATTATCTCTCCAGCCTTATAGACCTTTTACTGTTTTTCAACTGTTTGACAAACTGACAAATGACAAATTTTTAGATGCTACCCTAAACTAATTGCAATTGCCACAAATGAATATTTTCGCCAAAATACCAAAAACACATGTACTTTTAACAACTCGCTGTGAATAAGAAGAGAGGCCAGTCGTTGCCGTGGAAATAGTTATCAATTCCCGTGACTGCCTGACATTAAAACAAAAAATAATATTAATGAAAAGCTTAAGCCTGACAGCAAACAGCAAAATTCTCCAGCTGTTATATCGTTTATAATACATAAAATTTAAGACACTGTGTTTTCGAAACCGTTTCGAAACCATTTTCATAATTAACTTTCTATTGAATATCTTCAGGCGCCAGAACATGACTAAACATCCACATCCGAAAGCGTTAAGTCACATACCCTTTTGCTTTGTATTCTAACAATATTCTAGCTTTTTTTTTTCCTTAATATTAAACATAAGCAAACGGCATCTTAAATTACGAGTATGAATGCATTCCTTGATTAGAAAAACTTAATAAAAAAAAAAAAAGATCTTTTCTCTTTTGGAGCAGAAGCAAAACTGAAAATAAACAGATTGTAATGAAGCAGCTACTTGAGTTGAATTATTTTATCATCGTGTTTTTTCTACCATTTTCCCTCTGTATTCATCCATAAATGAAACTTGAGGAAGAAATTGAAGTACGATGTGAGTGTGTGCGCCTGTATTGGTTATATTACAAAAGCGAGCCATGTAGTTCCTAATGAAATGTCAAGAGTGACATACACACATCCAAATATGTAGAAGAGTTTAATATCTTAAACTTACAGGCGGTTTTAATGACACATTTCTGCTTAAAATGTTTGGCAACCAGCGCGGCAGAAACTTAGAGGTTAAGAAAATCTGCAACATTTTGTTGAAAACGTGACAAAAAAAAGTAGCGTATTCAAATATGTATATATGTAATTTATATATGCGGAAAATGTCGGCGTTTCCTATACGATTTAATATAAAAGCTTTAATAATTAGAGCTATTCAAGGTATTGCCCTTTTTGTCTCGCCCAAAAAAACTTATTTCATTTTTAGTCTTTTGCCAAGAAGTTTAAAAATCCCTGTATTACCCGATTAGTTATGATTAGAATTTGGTGACAAAAGACAAAAGTTATCGAACTGTTTCAAATGAATTTCTTTGAATTATTTTGACTTATTTTTAAAAATCACATGATCTCAAATCATTTATGTGATTTTCTGGTGTTCAGCAAAAAATCTCTTGCCTTTTTGTACTTTGTGGTGTGATTTTCAATTACTGAAAACTCAAGCAACAAAAAAAACAAAAAAAAACAAAAAATTCTGAATTCATAACATAATTCGAATAACATTTTTTTGTTGGTTCTGTGGAATTTTTGTTCATTTTAAAGTATTTGTTCTAAATAATAAATTATTTATAATTACTTTTTCATATCACTTTTTCTTTTTTTCGATTTTTCTATAATAAACGTGTTAAAATCACAGAATTTTATATACTGAACATCTTTGTTGGGATGTCAAAACACTTTCATAAAATATGAGTTGGAGAACAAAACAACTGTGAGTTGGTGACACTGGTTTATATGACTTTTGCTTCATTGGCCAACTGGGTTGTTGCCCATTTAACATATTCGTACACGTGTTAAGCCAGTCGTATTTTCATTTCGTTATATTCAAAATGAGAACAAGAAAAACGAGTTGGAAAACATGGAAAATAATAACAATAATTACAATTTGTTTGTTTACTGTCTTATTAATTTTTCTGTTTTCCACTTATAAGAATCAACTTTTCTTAAGCTTTTCATTAGTTATTTTTTTTTTTACTTTAGCAATTTCTTTCGTACATTTAAATGGATTGAAATGTCATTTTATTGCCAACAAAAGACATAATTGATTCGAAGGAGGTAAAATTAAAGATGTAATGGAATTGAAAACTGATGGAAATGTTGCAAGAAGGCATTGAAATAGACAGGATATTTGTAAATTATTTATTGATAATGAAATCAAGGTTTTAAATAGGTGTTTCCATTGATTAAAAACTGAAATAAATGCTGTTGTGTTTAAGTTTTTTTTTATTCAAAAACAGTTGATTGTAAATATTAAACTTTTTAATTGATTGCGTTTTCAGTCGATGCAGAATATCAAAGTTTTTGTATCGCTTCAAATCGTCATTATCTTCGCATATCGAAATGAATAATTCTCAATAAATATAAAACTGGCGCGGGCGTCTATATTGTGAACATGTTAAAAAAATGTTAAATATTTTACGGTTATTGTTTTGCAAACAACTGCTTTGACGTCAGGGATGGCAAAATCTGTACAATTTTAATAATTTCCTTAAAGCCACTTGTTATCTTTTGCTCAATACTACCAACTGCGTTATTTAATATATAGAAATAATAAAATTTTAAAAATGTATTTTTCTTATAATTAAGATCAAAAAAATTAAATTTTAGAAATCAGCAAAATTCGTTTTAGCATCTATTTATTGGGCCTATTTTAAAGGGGTGGCAATGGCATGTTCATTTTATCAGCGCCACAGCGTTAATTTTAATTCTCCTCAATTATTTCAATTTCATAATTTACTGAAATCCTGATTTTGTCATCTATATATTCGTATCACCAGTTGAACGATTCTAAGTAGTTGGAAAATTACAATGAATTGGCGACAAAAAGACTATATTTGTCTTCTATGTTCTAATATTTTATATAACAAATAATTTAAGTCTGTTTAATAGCTTAAGAAATTGGATTAAAATGGGTCACAGTTGTTAAAAAACAACATTTTCTTATGCACGACATTTTTGCTGCCTTGTTGTTGTTTTTATGACTTTAAAAAATACAAAATATATTTGCAATGATTTACCTAAAAGTATGGAATTTATTTTTTTTGGAAAATATTTATTGCAGATAAATAAATTTTCCATCTTCATCCAGACTCATTTTAAAAGTGATAGAAAACAAATTTAACAGACAACACAAACAGACAGTGCAAACACTTGTGTGCACAAACACACACACACACACACACACACACACACAGGCAAATGCGCACTAAAACCTACATAAATTGATTTACTATTTATTTAAGGACAAAAATTGCAAACATATTGAAGAATGTTTGCACTGCAGCATATAATCCCTTCAACATGCTGGTCTGATTGCAATTTCATTTGTTTGCTATAAAATAAGTTTTCAAATATTGCTCTCGACACATTCATTCTATGCATGTTACAGGTATGTAAAAGTTTTCTAAGTATTGGTTGTGGGCTGGCTGGCTGTCTGCATGCATTGAAATCTGTGTGTGTGTGTGTGTTTGTTTTTGAATAGCCTACTTTTAGGCAATAAAATCAGACAACATGAAATCATAATTGAAAGCGTTTGAATGTGCACATGGCTGATTAAATTTCCAAAATGTTACAAAAAGTTTGGAGAAATGTTGGTTGTGGTTAAATGAGCAAAAGAACACAATAAATACGACTAAAAGGTTGATTTTTGTGTTTTTTAAATACGATACCAAAAATAATCGCTTCTTTTCAGTTTTCTTAAGGCTTCTTTAAGCGTTTTATTTTTGTAATGCTGTTGCTTTTAGTTTTCTGCAGATACGGCCAATCGCCTCCAAAATCTCTGGTATAATGGGAAAACCTAACTCCTCTCTCCACGGCTCGCCATGCCAGAATCTACTTTGTGGGAATGAAAATTTAACTCAAATTTTATTATAAATAAATTTCCTAAACAAAAAAAACATTTGTGAACCTTTTTCACAGCTATTCGTATATTTAAATTATATAGAAAAGCAGAATTTTGTGTGTAGTTGGAAATCTTTTTTTTTGTTAAGGGATTGTTTGAGTTACAATGAAACGATGATTTGTCCTTAAAATGTTGAATTGTATTTGTTGTCCAACAAGAGAAATCAGTTACAGTTTGTGGTAACCAAAACTATTGTACAAATTCTATATAGGATTTGGTTTTTAAATCGTTAAAATATTAATGTTTATTTTCCGTAGTAAAAAATCAAATACATATTTTAATATTCTATTTTGACCGCGAAGAGATTGAGTAAATTTGAATGGCTGGTTAAAACCTGCAATTCTTTAGGGGTCGTTGCAGCCTCACATTATTTATATGTAAAATTTTTGAGTTGCAAACGTTTGCTGGGTAGCGGCTGCCGAAAATGTATAAGTATTTAGGATGCTGGTGTGTAAATTTCGTTTGTGAGTCACTGCAGCTGAGGACTGGTTGGTATAGACCTCTAACTGGAGAACAAAAAACTAACTGAGTCATACTGTGATATATTGGCCACTGGACTTCGTCACACGATAATACCCCCTAAAGTGCTCACACAGGATGTTCAATATGTAATTAACAATATGGCTCCTGTAGGTGGGCCAAAAGAAGCGGTTAAATATTGAATTGTTAAACGATTACTCTGCCAGCCGGAAAATTCGGATCAATTAGTTACTTTTTCTGGTTGCATTGAACTTTCTGCGCTTGACCTCTTGCAACCAAAAAGGAATCTCATCTCTGAAAATGATTTCTAGATGTCGCCTAATTTCCCAACTAAAGAAATTTATTATAAAATAAAAAAAAAAAAATATTTTAAAGCGAAAACATTTTTCCTCATACCCAATGTTCTTTTATGAATAGTTTGTAATATAAAGTAAATGTATCAAATATGATGAGAAAAAATGAAAACTTAATGGTTTCCTATATATATATTTTTTTTTTGTATAGAAAAGCAAAAAATAAGCAACAAATCTACCAGCAAAGTTCATCAACATTTGCTGAGTGTGTAATCGTCTGTGCACACACACACACACGAAGATTAAAATATGGGTCACATACACATAAACCTACACAATAAAAGGATTTAATGTTCATTTGTTTGTTTACAAAATGTGGGTCAACACATTCTAAAGTGTTTCCATCTTTATTTTTTTTTGCAACTGTTTGTGTTTTTATTGTATTCTGTGTATTTCAAAATTAAGAGAAAAAAACCTCATTGAAAACACAAACACACACACACACACACACACACACATACAAATGCGGTAATAGCATCAGCAATAATAAATGTAGTTTTTATCCACAGAAAATGTTAAAATCATGTCCTTCGCCTCTTTAAGACACACACTTGACATGAAAATTTATATGGAAGAAGAAAATCAACGTCAAGGGGGGGGGGGGAGGGGGTGGTTAGAGCAAATGAAAACCACCAACAAACACACGTTTAAAGAGATGATTTGTTTATTTTTAAGTGTTTGCTTTCTGCTTGTTTGTTAAAACTTGCTGAATAAATTAAAAAAAAAACAAACAAACAAAATTGTAAATACAGCAACAGCAACAACCAGCTGAAACGTCAGTGGGTTATTGGAACTTCCCCTGTTAACTGAGATTTGTTTCGTTTTGTTTGTTTTTAAAATTGACCTGAATTCTGAAGCCATCAAAAGTTGAATTGCCAGTTAATTACTTTAAAGGCATAATTGAATTTTAAGGTTCTGAAATTAATATAGTTTTGAATTGCTGCTTGAATTCTGAAATTGGAATTATGTTAATATTTTTTTTATTAATTAAGATAATTTATTTTGGGCAACTTTTACGCCAACAAGTAGAAATTAAGCAAATTACTAAAACATTTTTTTAGGTATGGAAGTCCTGTTGGCTGCAAGGACTAAAACTTTTCTAAGCTCTTGCTGTTCAATAACTCCTGTGTTTATACAAGTATTTGCAAATAAATAGAAAACTTATTAAATTAAAGCATTTTCCAAACCGTTGTAATATGATTGAATTTATATATTATTTTTATTTATATTTTTATTTATATTTTTATTTGTATGCTGCAATCAGCACGGAAACTAATAAAAACCAAATCAGCGAAGTTCCAACTGGATAAATAGAACAGACAAACTATTCCTGTCACATAGAAAATGAACATTTTGAACTAAAAACTATTCGATATATAATTCTATCATTTATATGCAACGAATAAATAAGACTAGTACATACAAATATATATGTATAAGTATGTATATAAGATCTGAATCTGAACAGATATATATATATATGTATGCATATGTGTATGTGTGTTTATTTATACACTTAACACGATACTATTAAGTTGCTTGTGAATGGAAGTATTTTAGTTGCCATTAAGAGACACTTTAGAAAAATAAATTCAACACGAATGGGAATAAAATATATCGTTTCAAACATCTCTACATCTACGAGTACTTATAGAAAGTGCAAAATATACACATGAGCTATTAAAAACATACGTGTGTGTGTGTGAATGCGGAACAAATTATATATGTTGCTTGTTCATACTTTAAAAATCTGATGCACATACAATGAACCAAACATATACATACATATGTATGTATGGACTTGTATGCATGCACAAACATGCACACTTCTATACGAATGCAACACTGTAAATATAACAAACAAAAAAGTGCTGCAAAATAAGCAAAAAGACGGCGGCAACAGCTGAATAATTGCCACTGTAGCTGCAAAGAAAAACAAAAATAAAAAAAAATATAAAAAAAATTTGGCATATCAGTTTTACTATTGAGCCATTCCCTTGCATTGCAAACAAAAGAAAACTCTTATATATCGTCAGCTGAAATGCAAGGCCAATTAACTTATCATTTTACTATAATCGAGCTCGATTTATACCTACAACCTGCAACTGTTGCAGCTGGCAAATTTGTTTTTTCACTTACAGTCTGTATAAGTGCATTTTTTTTTCTAAATAAATAAATTCAATAATTACAAATCTGTGTGTGTTTTTTTGAATTTATTTGTTCACAAACGTAACAGCACTTAAGAGTTTCAGCAAAAAAACCCTCTTTAAAAATCGGCTTAAGGTCGAGGAATGTAAAATATGACGATTTAGTAGAGCCAAAATATTATGAAACTCTCCGCGTATTTAAAAAAAAGACAACAAAAGTCTGTTATAAATACTTTTAATATTTAGGCGGATGGTATAAATCAAATCGACACCAAAATATTGGTGGTTCGAATTAAATCGTTTTACGGTTCAGTTCTACAATATTTACAAGAACAACATGAAAATTTGTTGTATTGAATTTGCTTGTTCTTGTAATTATTACCAGCACCTTCGGTACAGTTTAAACGATTTTCTTTCAAAACTTGTATAAAATTACAAATAATCGTTGCAAACAGCGGCCAAAAAAATAGTGCCAGTCTCACATGTCAAGTTAAAGTTGAGTACAAAATGTGTTGCATATCTACCGTTTAATCCCATTTAAGCGATTTTCATTCACCACTTAAATATCACCATAACAAAAAAAGGGACAAACTCTCATTGCAAAGTAAATTTGAATACTTATAGGTAACAACTCGCCTCTTTGTTGCGCCACATATTTTGAGAGGATGATGGTTTGGGAGAAGGTTTATTAATCGAAAACAAACATTTGTTGTGGGGCAAAATATGTTGAAATTTTTTATCAGCAACGAATACGAACACCAATTGAATCCTTTTACGCGTATAAAACTCTTTTCGTCACTTGGCGTGTGACAACAAAAAGAGTAGTGACGGGGCAGGTGCCGCCGACACTTTTACGATTGTGTAGAGGAAACTTAAATATGTTCTTTACACCAAGCACTTTTGCCACCATGAACATAATCAGCAAAAATTATGAATAATATGGTATGAAAATAAGAAATAATAGAAATCTTTTTAGGCGCCAAGATTTTTTTCTTTTATCAGGGTTGCATTTTTAACATCAAATAATAAAAATAATTAGTCCAACGTTCTGCAGCCGATAGGAAGCAGTCGTTGAATGAATATATTCTTCGGCATGGCGTGAAAATTCGAATTTCACTTGTCTATAGCGATTACTTTAACTGCTGGATAAGACACTTCTGCCGTCTACATGCAACTTGTTCAGCATTCGCTCATCGTAGTTCATATTTTCTAGTTATATTTTTTTATAGCATTTGAAATGTGATGGTGCGAAAACGAAATTAGAATTCGTACATAAGATTTTGTGATACTGACAACGAACGTTCCACCCAAAATTCCGTGGCAATCTTAAGGCCTTTACTGTTAGATGCTGTTTTTTGTAACAAATTTTTAACAAAAAAGAAACAAAAAATATTGAAAAATATTTTCTGGTATAACAATTAGGCAAAACGAAAGCAAATAGAGCAACAAAAATTGTCTGTGAGTCACAAAAAGGTAGACATTAACTTTTTGGGGGGCGAAAATTTAATCCAAAATCTTTATTGGCTGGACGTGTGCCTTTAATACTTTTATTTTCATTTTCTTCTTTATATTCAAAAATTTTTACAATTTAAAGTAAGAAAATTTACTCCTGCTTCAAATATGTTTCTGTAGTTGCTGTCAAAGCACCTGCAATAACCTTTTTGACTTTGACTAACTGGCATGTCTGGGCTTGTTTAAATTGTTTTCATTTCTTTTTTACGAGCACAAACAAATAAAAAATATGAAACCAAAAAAAAAAAAAAAAACAGCATAAGAAAAATTTTCATTTTCTTTTACACAACTTATTTCTACACATCAGTTGGTCTTAGTCTACGCACTTGTAGAGCAGGTTCAACAAAAGTCAGTACTTGGTAGTCTTTATCAAGCAAAACAGCAAAACTTAAGTAGTACTAAGAAAACAGAAAATGAATTAATTAATAAAAAGTTATGAAAAACTGCTTTAGAAATGACTTTTAATTAAAGCCATGATTGACACAGTGTTTCCTGGCCAACTAAAAGCACCAGCCCCGCAAGGACTAATTTTCTCTTCTTAGCAGTAAAATTTTATCCTTTAACCAACTTCACTTTAATTTCTCACTAACCATAAATAGTTGTGTTAAGCCTTAAAAGCACTCGAAAGCAAAAACAAGGGAAATTGAAATAAACTAATAATGAAAAGTAAGAAGGAACCTTCATACATGCGTCCCAGCAAACACCAAAGCTGTTAAGCATGAAGGTTAGCATGCACAAACATGTTTCGTGATCATTTTTTTTTGGAATATTTGTGATATTTGTGAATTCAAGTATTCATTAAAGATATTATAAGTCTATGCCATAATCATAAGTTTAAGTTTAATTTAAGTCCTGTAAACAGTCACAATTGTTGCGAGAAACTCTCGATACGTTTAATTATGAAAATCTCATTTAAAGGATAATAAAATTTTAGTGAAATTATATTTTTTTCGCAAAATTTTGGGCATAAAATTTGCTGAATTTTGATCAAGAAACCCGTTACATAATCATGCCTCAGCCGTATTCCCCAGATTTGATTCCTTTGCGCCTCTTCGAGGACTGAAAAAAAAAGCTGGCATAGTTGTATTTATGTCTTCGAAGGAAACTATTTTGAAGTGGAATATAATAGAAATTGCCGAATAACTAAATAAATATTTTTTGAGAAAAACGAAAATTAAGCTTATTTTCTGAACAGACCTCGTATGTTCTGTTAAACTATTTCCTTAACTTGTGCTTGTTGAAGCTGCTGGAGTTTAGTTTGAAATATTATAAAAGTTGCCAGAGTTGTGAAACAACAGTTTTAAAACTATGGCCTAAACAAACATTGAAATCGTCTTACAATATAACAGCCAGGTGCAACATTCTCAATCAATTACTAAAGTTTGCTGGGTTATAAAGAACTTAACATGTGTGTACACATACACACACACACACGCCTACAAGTATATTTGAATGCATGAAGAAAGTTTAAGTAAATTCTTTTACTTTATCAAAAAGGAAGAAAAAAAAAAAAGAAAGAAAAAAGGCCAGACCTAAATGAATATGAAATAAAATACTTCTCAGTTCTTGTTCATGTTGTTGCTGATGCTGGGTAAAAGCGTACGGCTGTGGAGTCATGACAAAAGTAAAGCCATAAAATGAAACCAAAATGCGTTTTGCGTTATAGTACATATAACTTCAATGCATTTCCGTTTCCTGCTCTAACAACAACCGCTCTTTGTAGAGCAGCAATGTAACCATGTTTTTTCCACTTATTTTTTCTTTTTCACTCTTTGGCAATATTTGTTTTCTACTTGCAGCGTTTCTTCTTTCTGCTGTACTTTCATTTATTATTTGATTGCTGTTTTTGTTCCTGCAGTTCGGGCTTGTTTGTTCTCTTATGAAAATTGTGAGTTAAATGAGAAAAAAATGTCGTAACCGAAGTTTTATTAAATATTTTGTTTTTTTTTTCGTTTTTTGTTTTTTGTTTTTGTATTAAAGAAAGTTATAGAATGAGGGTAAGTCTTATATGTCTTAAGTCTTGTTTGTCGGCAAGAGTTTGGCTTGAGCAAATATTATCTTTGGTACAAGAAAGATTTCTTAAAAATATCAACTGCAGTCGTATATGAGTTTTTCTTCTTTATTATTATTATTATTATTATTTAATCCTTTCAAATGGGGATGGTAACAAAAGACGAAATAATGTTGGCATTATGGAAAGCATAATAAATTTCATGCGGCGGGCGAATAAATATGAAATTCAAAGTATGAAAAAGAAGAATTTGTATTATGTGAATTCAAATAAGGATTCTGGCTTTAATTTGTTAGACAATTCGTATTAATTTCTGGCCTTTTTTCTGTTGCGTGTAAAAATGGAATTTGAATGAAACGGCGGCAATAAAGTACATTTAGACATAATAATAAAACTCAGCAAAACTAACACAATTCGTTTACAGGGTTTTGCATTTCAGCTGGCTAAATATAGTACGAATTAAAGTATAAGTTTAATTATGTTCCATTCACTTTCCTTCGTTTACAGGGGTTTGCATTTCAGCTGGCGATATATAGTACGAATTAAAGTATAGGTTTAATTATGTTCCATTCGCTTTCCTTTAGGCAAATGCGCTGTGATGTAATAAGGGGACATATCGTTACCTGAAACGCAAAACGCCCTAACTAACATTTTAGTAATTTTACAGGAGAAGCAAAAACATTCTTAAACGATATTCAATATTGTAGGGCTTTTTTATTTTGTCAATAAAGTTGCTATTTGTGTACGTGGAAGTATGATTTGTTTGGTGGTGATGTATTTTGATTAGATACATCGGAATTTGCAAAAAAATCGATTTTGAGTTTTTTTGTTAGTTAGGGCGTTTTGCGTTTTAGGTAACGATATGCTATATTCAGATATAGTTTTTGTTGTTGTTGTTGTTGATTATTTTTGTGTTCTAAAACCCAAATAGACCCATAAATTTAAAAGCTTCATGATCAAAAAGTTCGTAAAAATCCTGTCCTGAAATCGTAAAACAAAAACCCGACTTTGTCTTTTGCCAGTTATTAAATAATCTCTGAAGCAGTTTTGCCAGGCGAACGTTAACATTCGATATTGTGGAACAGAGGCAACTATATTTCTTCCCATTGTGTTATACTGCTTTGCCAGTCTGTGTGGATTTTTTTTTCCTTTTAAAAAAATGTTATTTACAAAGAGGAAGAAATCGTTTATGCCCAATTCGATTATTTATAAAATATAATTGTTGTATATTTCGTAGCAAGATCGTGCCTACGAATAACAACAACAACAACACTCAGCCGCTTGTGCTAAAACAAATTCTTGATAACAATCTATTTCATTGCTGTTATGCTCGTGAAACTATGCAAAATGCTGGCAATGCTATGGCCCAGTCGGTAGGCAATTTTATAGCTTTTGGTTAATGAAAATAATACAATGACCAGACAGACATTTTTTTGTGTATGTTTTTGGCTCAATGCCAAGCAAATGATTTTCCTTTTTGCCATAATGTTGTTCAATGTTGTTTAACAATCGTTAAGACCAGACTATTGTATTTTACTTTTGCATTGTTTGTCTGCCAGTGTGAATACGGCTGTTTAACTCTTTGTTTTACAGTTTTAATGTGTACGAATAAATTAAATTGTTACAATAAGTTGCCAACAACTAGGCACTAATGCACACCAACACACACACACCCCAACACACACACACCAACACACACAATAAAATAAAACTATGAAAAAAGAAACAAATATTTTATATTGAAATAAAAGTTTGTGTTTGTTTGTCAACCGCAATTGCTGTAGACGGGTGAATGGTAGTAGAACAACACACAATAGTGTAGCCAAACAAACACATCAACACGCATTTACCAAAACAATATTTCTGTGCAAACAAGTCCCAGCAAACATGCGAAATCATCTATGTGACAATGCACTAAGTTATAAGCTAACAAATGGACTAACTTGTAAGTGAAGTTGAATTTTCTTGTCCCCACTTGGCATCCACTGGAATGTAATGCCTGACGAAAATTCAGTGATTGAGGTGGAAATCGGCCAGTTGGCATCATTGATCCATATTTATTTGAAAACACTGTTGGTCTGGCCATCATTGCAGCTGGATGATTACCAAATTCCTATGACATGAGCTTGCTGCACAGCTTGTGCTACAATACATTGGACAGTCCTCATGAGGAGTTCTAGTACATGATTACCTCTAGTCTAAGGGATGTGAACTGGCCACCAAGATTACAAAATTGTGACAATATTAGACTTTTTTATTAAGGTTTTTTTTTAGGAAGCAAGTGTATCCGAAAAGCTTAAAACTTCGGCTGCAGTCAGGCGCCAGAGCAATAAAAAATTAGACTTTAAAGATACGTTACCTCCAGTGGAATATTTTCAATGATATTGAATTCAATAGATCTTCAAAGTCCATCAAATTAACAAACAATTAGGAAAACAATTATATTTCACTAAATTTGTTTAATATTAATTTGCACTAGAGTTTTACGGTTTCACAACACAAAAAAAAAAAACATTTCCGGGCCAAAATGTTTCCTGGGAAATAGCTACGCAGCAATAGATAGCGTTTTTGTGTGCGAAAAGGGAAGTAGGCAAATAACTCTTCTCTCTTCCTTTTTACTGGCAAATAAAAATAGTGACAGAGTGGCTGGTCGACCACAGTGCTGTACATACGTATGTAAATACTATTATATATTATATAATATATTATAATTTATTGATTAAGTTTGTTGACAAATAAATTCATTTATCCATTACAACAACTACATTTGTTGTATGAATAAATATCGGTGTGTAGGTAACAGATGGTTTGTTTGTTTTATTGTCATAGTGGATTCACTTGTATTTCTATCAGTTTCTCTATCACGACCCAGTGGACTTAATTCATTTCGTTACAAGGTCTGCAATTGCCAGTTTGTGATATTAAATCTAGAAAACTAAATCGATTGTGAATGTAAAAAAAGGAAGGTCTTTAACAACGAAATTAAAATTAAAATAAACAAGATTCTTACGTCACTTGTCATTGCAATTAGTTACTAAATTTAATTGCGTTCCACAACAAGATCAAAATATTACAAAACTTGTATCTGCATCGGCATTTTAAATGTTTCTACCAGAATTATCATAAGAATTATTATTCCCTCAAAATGTATTTCATGAAATAAAAAAGTAATGTTGCTCTTAAGACGTATTTTTTTTCAAAACAATTGATTACAAATATCAAAAACCTAAAACTGCTTGCGCTTATAAGCACAATCATGGTTAAAGACACAAAAGTACCGACCTTCAGATTTTCTGCCGTTGTCCCTTCGTTGAAATAAAGAAAACAATAGAAATACGTTTTCTTTACGTGTCTCTTGTAGATACAACTAGTGTTTACTGTTGTATTCATTCATCCTTAAGTGTAGATGAGTACATTATCATAAGTGTATATTTTTGTAGTTTTTTCTTTCTTCTGTCGAAAGGAATACAAACAAAACAGAAAATAATAAGTATCGTTATTCGAAATGATAACGAAAAGGGGACGAAAAAACCGAACAAACAAACACCTCAAAGGATGATAATAGTGGCACATAACCAAAGGCCAGGAATATATGTATGACTATAATCAACCAAAACTATACAAATGAAATATTCATATTGTGTGTACAAACACACACACACACACAAGCACCTTCTTGTATGTGTATAAAGAACAAAAAAAAAAAAAAAAGGATTTGAAATTAACACTCTTCTTGCTGTCCGAGGGCAGATGTAAAAATTTTTCCTATGACATAAATTTTTAGAAAATTTTTTCTTATAGTCAAGTTTTCGTACAAAATAGCAAGAAACGAAAAAAGTTTTCATATATTTATATTTTATTATTTCTAGAAAATCGTTTCGTATGACATGACTTTTCAAAAAAAAAAAGTTTGCAAATACAAAATTTCTTCATATAATAAAATTTTTCCACATCCATAATTTTCCACATTTTTTCACAGGACGCAAACGTATATACAAAATCTTTTCATACCACTTTTTATAGATGACAACATTTTTTTTAGAATATTTTTTTTTCATTTTGTAGACAATTTTTTCATATGATAAATTTTTATTTATAGGACTCAAACGCTTATAGAAAATTTTTTCATAACACTTTTGATAGAATATTTTTTTTTCATACGAGAGAATTATTATAGATTATTTTCTATGACAAAATTTTTATAGAAAATTTTTCTTGTGCAACAAATCTTTGCAGAAATTTGTTCCACCATATGACTTACATTTGCAACAGAAAATCTTTTTATGTGACAAAATTTTTGTAGAAAATCTTTCCATGTAACAAAATTTTCCTATATTAATAAATTTTTATGTAGAAAATTTTCATTGCACGTAAATGTTCATAGAAATTTTTCCATACGAGACAAATTTTTATAAATGATAAAATTTCATAAAATATTTTTTCATACGACACAAATTTTCGTAGAACATTTTTTAATACGTTAAAATTTCAACAGCAATTATTTTTGTAGTATAAAATTTTTTTGATATGATCAAATTTGATTCAAAACGATACAAAATTTTATAGAAAATTTTTTCATATGACATTAATTTTGATATGTGATAAAATTTTTATAGATGATAAAATTTAAAGAATATTTTTCTTCATTTCATGGACAAATTGTTCATATAATAAAACTTTCATAGAAAATTTTTTTCATTTTTCATTTTTCTTGAAAAAAATATATCTATATAAGATAAACAATTTTAAATATGTTTAGAAAATTAAGGCAACACGATTTGAAACAAAATTGACCACCTTAATGTTAAGATCTTCCTTAATGACTTAAGTACTCGTAGTTGTTTCTTTGTCCATCAGTAAGTTTAATTTATTTTCTTTTTTAGGCAACAACATGTTCCAATTGATTAAATATCTTTATTGTCATGTACAATAAATGCAAGAAATTGAAATCAAATGTCTGAAATCGTTTAGTGGATTTATTACATGCCATGTTTCCGCACAACATTCCACTTCTCGCACTCCCAATGATGTTCTGACTTATTTACGTGCAACGACATCAGCCAGCACCACTAACCAGACAACCGCAATAGTGTAACGAAACGATAAATTAAGAAGTATCAGACTCACCAGCAATCAACCAGCCTACGCACTTTAAACAGCCTGTACGAGTATTTCAGTTCACTTCTTCTGGCGTGTGACTATTGGCTGGGGTTCTTACGACGCACACAAATCAATAGATAATTGTAGATCGATAACAGTGATATATGAGTGCGATTGTAGATATGCTTGTAAGTGCTGGTATTAACAAGTCATTAAATTGTCTGCTTCTTTCTTCCTCTTCTTCTTCTATTTCTTCGTCGCCGTACATGTTTGAGTTCAACGAAGGATAATGATGGCAGCAACTATAAATAAATTTGCGACATCACTATCTGAGTTTGATGCGAGAACTAAACAGTCTCTTTTTACGGTAAATTACACAAAGAGTATTTCTTGTTGTCAATTTGTGGTTGGTGTTGGTGTTGGGTAGAAAACTGGAAGAGCGCCGGTACTTTGTTGCTAATTGTTGTTAAATTGTGTCGTAAGTGGAACGGGCTGACATCAGCACGCCAATACCCTTCACTAAGGAACACCAGATACCATAATGATCTCGGGGCAATAGGGGGGCACAAAATTCAGCTTTCACAACAGGACATACGATATAGTTTGCCAAATTGCGAAATCCTCTTATTAAAATTTTAAACATGATATACGATGTGTGCAAAATATTAAATTTAAGTCTACAGACGAAGAATTAGTGAAATGAATTCAATTAAATTATTTAATAATTAACTAGAAATGCAAAATTCTGCCTGTGATTTCCATGTACATAAGTTCTTACTTACGTAAGACACAATCTGTTAGTGTGGAATCAGCCTCCATACTAAAAATTAAAACCTTTTTTGCAATTTATTGTAACTCCAGAGGGCTAAAAATCCAATAGAAAAACCCAATGAAAAATCTGAAGTGAGTTTTTTTTTTGTCAAACTGGTATCACATGCTTTTGTTTGTCCACGAAGAGCACTCCTAACATGTTCCCCATTTTTTTGTTCTACAATTTTTTTTTTCATGAAAAAACCAAAAAAAAAGTCCATAATAGAATATAACAACAGGCGAACAACTCGGAGTACTATTGGCGTGGGATACTTTTAAAATGAAAGTAGAAGTACAGAAACAAAATTAATTTGAACATGTCACGTAAAATTGTAACACAACATTGTAGTTTGTGTCACGCTGTTTTGTGTTTTGTTGTGTTGGTGGAATAAAACAATCTGGCCAAAGAAATCAATATGAATAGAAATATTTGACATGTGCTCAAAATACACTAATAAAAATGAATGATTTTAGGGCGCTCCGTAAACAGTGAGGCAAAGAAATTCGTATAAATAAAGGAGAGTTTTTGGGATTTTTGTGCGAGTTTTAGAAATTGGGTGCTATAAAAATTTTGGGCCATATACGCTCATCTCATTATAAAGCAATGTAATGTAATGTAATGTAATGTAATCTAATATAATGTAATGTAATGCAATATAATGTAATGCAATGAAATACCATGTAATTTTATGTAATATAATATAATCTAATTTAGAATGATGTAATGTAATCTAATATAATGTAATGTAATGCAATATAATGTAATGCAATATAATGTAATGTAATGTAATGCAATGTAATGTAAAATAATGTATTGCAATGTAATGTAATGCAATGAAATGCAATGTAATGTAATGTAATGCAATGTAATGTAATGTAATGCAATGTAATGTAATGCAATGAAATACCATGTAATTTTATGTAATATAATATAATCTAATATAATGTAATGTAATGCAATATAATGTAATGTAATTTAATGTAATGCAATGTAATGTAACATAATGTATTGCAATGTAATGTAATTCAGTGTAATATAATGAAATTTAATGTACTGCAATATAGTAAAAGTGCCATGCAATTTAATGTAATTTAATGTAATGTAATATGATGATCTATTGTGCTTTCCTGTTCCCCCTCAAGTGATAATACGTCAAGTAACAGGATCGTCACCTTCAATAAGTATGTTAGTTAGTTCTGTTCTGGGCATATGCCCAGTTCTTAGAGATGCTTATCACAGAAGTGGTGTATTCCGTGAGTGCTTTGCATTAATTCTCTGCAATCGATTAGAGTTTAATTTCACAGCTAAAATTAAAAGAAATCATTGGTAAAACCCAAATTACGTATTGTTTTTTCTTTCCTTAATTTGATTTCTAACTTAAATATAAAAATATTAAATGTTTTCGTAACAAGGGCGAGGGTAAGAAGTGTCTTGACTTATAATTTTGCTGGAAAGCGGCTACAGAACAAAGTTAAACTAAAGTAATTATATTTTATAATAAAAATGTTGCAACTGAAGGTAATAAATAAACATTAGCCTAAAGAGATAAAAAACCTTGTCATTTTTTTTAAAATTGTTATATTCAATTAAAACAGAAAACAGAAATAAAACTTTTGTATTCGCCTCAGAAGAAGATTATTTGCTTTAACTTCATTTAAAGCTGGTAATTAAAATGCTTGGATATTTAATAATTAAATAATTTGTTTAAAAACCCGGTAATTAATAGTGACAAAGAGATGGAAAGGGAGAAGGGAATAGCTTTTTATGGTATATGTGTTTGTGCGTTTGTTCCGTCAGAACTTTAAAGCTGATTTCTTTAGTTCATCAGCCAAGTTACAGTCCTATGTGCTATAATTGTTGCCAGATTAGAGGCTAGAAAAATGATGTAAAATTAATGTGAATTTGGACCTCTTTAAACTATAAGATATAATGAGACGTTTTTAAAACTTTTTCTACAGTTGGAAATGTTTTCCTTAAATATCGTATAAATAATAAAAATTTATTATTGAGAATTAAAATTAATTCGTATACGGTAAAGTCAAAACTCGGCAGTGACTTCGAGCGGCATATCTGTGCGTTTGTTGCCTTATAATGTCAAGATAATATGATATTACCCAACATAGTAGGACTTTTTTCAAATATCATATTTGGCTGCTAGTTATAGGCTAAAAAAAATTAACATAATGAAATGTGGCTGTCTGTAAAGTTCCAAAGTCACGAGCTAGCTTTTTTATTAAATGAAACTAGATTGTGGAGCCACGGAAAAGCTTTTGAGATGTATTTTAAAATCATATGTGTTTATAAATATCTTTAGACGTTTTTGCTTTTCTTATATATTCATTTATCTCAACTCCTCCTCTACTTTTAGTGTTTTTTTTTCTATTTTCCGCTTTATACGAGTGCCCATTAAAGCCTCATAAGTCTCTTATGGTTTGATATTTAAAGCTGTGGCCAAACCATGTGTGAGTTTTTATCCACATCCAATTGTGGGTAAGTGCTCTCTTACAAGTGGAAATGCGTTTAAAAAGTGCTTTCAATTGTTGTAAAAACCTCAACCAGCAAAAACCAAAAACATAAAGACAAATTCTATGAAATCAATTTAAAACAATTTTACAGTTTCTGACTTTTATAGTGGTTGAGTTTTCGTGGCAAATGGCAAAATTATTTTGTTAAATATTCAAATTTCAGTGAAACAAAAACTGTAATCAACTGGAACAAAATTTAGTTCAAAAGGGCCGCGTTTAAATGGGATGGTATTTGAGCTAAACAAAAGAAATAAAGCGAAACCATTAAATGGGATTTTATTAATAAAACTTAAATTGAATAGGCTGAAATTTGCCATGAACATTTTATTGAAAATAATTTTATATGCATTAAATTTATTTTGGGGGAAACGGAGAGCGTCATGATATTCCTAAAAATGTTGCTTTTCCGTTAACATTTTCGTTGTTCCAATACAAATTTTTTATTGAATATGTTAAAATTGTTATCGCTGCGGTTTTCTGGTTTTCATAAAAATATAAATAATTATACGCATAAGAAAAATACTTTATTGGCGACTATTCTGAAATACGGATATATATATGTTAAAATTTCTCTTGAAAGTAAAAGTCAGAATCACAAGTGATTTTAAAATCGCACGTGTGATTTTAAAATGGCGCATTTGAGTTCGAAGTCGTACATGTGGCTGTAATACTGCAAATGTCATTTGAAAATCGCACACATGTTTTCAATATCACATCTGTGATTTTAAAATCGTGCATGTGGTTTCAAAACCGTATATGTAGTTTTTAAAATTCCACATAAAATTCTCTATCTTAGATTTTAGGCAACATGTCAAGATACATGTTGCACCTCAACAGAATTAGACAATATTTTGATATTATTACTTTAAGACAACTGAGGAACTGCATCTTTAGGGCCATGTAATATTATTACCTGCTGTTAACCTCATCTGCCGCCGCGCCAACCCTTCGGTCACAAATTTAAGACGGCAATTAAAATAAACATCATGGAATGAAAAGGAGCGTTGGTCTCACATGCTGTCGTTTTAAGCGCCCGCACATAGAATGATGGCGTGTGCATGGACACGGTCGAGCAGCACTTCTTTTTTTATCCAGCTCGCATATACTTGTACATGCACTTGTCTGGTCTGGCGCCTCTCCCTAAATTTAATAGCGATTGTTTTGTTTTCGTTTCTTTTTAAATGTTATTTTGAATTTCAATAAACATTGCATAGACAAACGTGCCACAATGTTGTGCCACATGTTACTAACTCGCATCGCAATCAAATTGTTTATTTTTGTCTTCTTCTTGGTTTTTGTTTTGTTTTTTAAATCGTTCAGACAAACAACTGATTGTTACATGTTGTAAACACCGTGTTTTATTTTTTGCAGCGTTGGTGGCAAACAGATTTTTATGAAAACGCAAGAGATGAAAGAAAAAAGTCAGTTTTTATGTTTTTTAAAATAGATTTTCAGTTGCAAGTATAATAGAACTTGAAGTTTATTTTTATAGCCTTTAAATTGGCTGCACACTGTAGGATTCATGAAACACTTTAAGTCATTCTGCTTATTTCAAGAGCAAAAAAATTGATTTGCTTTGTTAAGGGATTAAAGTGTATTACAACTCAAGTGCTAAAAAATGTATCTAGTTTTAAAGATGCGCTCGTACAAAATGCTGATTATCAGCTGGTTTTTAAAGAAAAACTTTTGTGTTGCATACAATATCCTTAAAACGGATTGAAGTCGCAGGATTTTTTTTGATTTTGATTGAATTCCTGCGTCTAAATTAAAATAATCACAAAACTTATTAGAAAGAGAATAAGGATTTTTTTTAGTGTATAACACTTTTTTAAAATATTAAAAATAAAATAAAATCACTGGTAATTTTTAATAAATCGCGCATGTTATATGAAAATCGCACAAGTGATTTCAAAATCGCATATATGATTTCGAAATCACATAAGCAATTTTAAGATCGTACATTTGCTTCGAAAATCAAACAAGTGCTTTTTAAATCACACATGTGTTTTCAGAATCGCACTCGTGATTTCAAAATCGCACATATGCTTTAAAAATTACAAAAGTGATTTGAAAACCGCACTTGTGATTTAAGAATCGCACTTGTGATTTTAATATCGCACATATGATTTCTCAACTGCACACGTGATCTTGTGATCAAATTTCGAACCACCTTCACATACTTCTATACATAAGACTCTAACATGAGAGGCAAGGGAATTCATACATCCAACAACAATAAGAAGTTCAGACTTAAAAGGAATATTATAAATATATTAATATGATATGATGACACATAATACTCTATACAAGATCGATACGATTCCTAAAGTTTAAATAAAATTTTCCTCTAACCCACAAGATCGAATTGTAACCTTCACCAACATTTTAAAGTTAAACAACTGATTTGCAAATTATTAATGAACTGAGTCATTAATGAGATCCGACATTTAGCAACTATATTAGTTGAGCTACAATTAATCACATTTTTTCCGTCATTGTGGGACAGTAGACATTTTTTAAAAATTTTAAACGGTGCAACAATATAATCAGTATTTGTGCTTTTGACTTAAGTACGGCGAATTGACTTAAATATAATAGTTTTGACCATAGTATGGTTCTGATAAACGTGCAAATTCAAAATAAAATTTCATGAGAATCCGTTTAGATCTGAAGTCTTTCTTTTTCAATAAGATACAATATTATATTTTAGGTCCTTCATAAATCACTTTCATTTAGATTATGTTCAACAAAGGGATTGCTTTTAACTTCCAGCCAAACAAATCTCTTACCTCTTTCTCTCTTTTTTACATATCGCTGCCTTAATTGAGCAAATATTTTTGCCTATTAAACACAATCTTAATTACGAGAAGGGAAATCCTCTAGACTTGAGTATGTGTTTTCACAAACGAAATTTTATTATCAAAGATGAACAAACACAGAGTTTTTTTTTCTTGAAAATACTCCTAAAATACTCGAACATATAAATTCACACCGTTGCGCTGCTCCTAAATAAGCAAACACATGTCCTAATTACTTAATTCGTAACGAAAATTTAGTTTTCCAAACTAAAGTCCATGTGAGTTGGTCTTCGCACACCGGAAGCACAAAAAGAGACAACATCTAAAATGGAAATGAGCGGAAGTATTCAGAAATATAACGGAAGTGTACAACAAAAACAAACATAGGCGTTGGTAAAAATAAGCATAAAAACAATTTCATGCGGAACATATAACGTGATTAACGATGTACCAACAAATTTGTTACTTTATGTTCAACGAAATACAAGTGTATTTATGAAAGCCAACAGTTTGTCCACAGATACTCGTAGAGGATAATGAATGCCTTTTGTGTATGTGTGTGTGTGTGTGTGTGTGTGTGTGTGTGTGTGTGTGTGTGTGTGTGTGTGTGTGCCCAGAGGCATAAAATTGAGCATGATTTTGTAAGCGAGCTCTTGCCATGCAAGGCACCGACGCATGTATTACTTACAACTCAGTAGGAATATAATTTTCCAATAGCTAAACGATGAATTAACCCTGAGAATGTAGTTTCAGAAATTTAATTAAGTTTTCGTCCTTGAAATGTGGATGCCCTTGAAATGTTGATGTTTGGGCTGATTATTCTTTTATTGGAATTTTGCTTTTTGAAGAAGCAGAACGGACAAACTTTCCCCTATGGGAGTACCCACAAAGGCGATTTAATCCTGTAATAAATGCTGGGTAGACTGTAGATTTTTAATGCCGTATAAGAAAACGCAGATTTTGCCAATCTATTCTGGCAGATATTAAAGTTAATCAATAATTATAAAGCGTTAAGACTTTTTTGCATTGTATAATAAAATAGGAAAAATACATGAGTTTTTAAAATTACATGGAAAAAATATGTTAGTTAAGGCGCAACCCAAACACGTGTGATTTTAAAACTCCGTGTGATTTTAAAACCACATGCCAGTAGGGCAGAGTTTGTAGAGGAATAAAGTTGTCAGCTGAAATGCAATATCGTAATTTTCGCTTGTAAAATAACTAGTTTTTTATTAGACGAGAGTAAAGAAAGGATTGGAAAGGGTACCGCATCCTGTTGCAGCATAAACATCAGAAATGATCAAAAATTCGATTTCACCTGGTTTTGCAGTTCATTTTAACGATATACTCAACTCACTTTAATGTATATGAGCACTTGATTTAAATTGCCAACAGCGCTTTTAAAAGTTTATGTTTTAAATCTTTTTATGCAGTCCATTAAATAAATACAATAAAAATGTTATAATCCAGCAAGGAATCGGGTTGTGGCGAGGATTTCTTAAGTAAATGGTATTTCGAGTGCTTAAAATTTCTAATCTACTTATTGCAAGTGAAAACTACAATATAATTAAGTATTTTTACTTATCTGTTGTTGCAACAGTGCGAGCTTAAATAACAAACAGTTAGAAGATTCTTAAATAATATTCCCCACCAGCATTTTGTCTTTTCTTACGTTCCTCCTTTATTGTGTTTTGTTTTAAACTACATATTTTCCAAAATTCTTTATCACTAAGAAATTGTGTGTTCAAAGAATTAAGAATACCATTAAGAGACAATACAATTTACTTACATGTCGATTTAAAATAACTCTTGTATGCAGTTCTTAGTCGAGCTGTTTGTCTCTGTGTTCGACATGCTTTGGCATGCACATCATTTTAATGGCTGCACACTGACGGTAGGGTTCGAAACACGAGGATGCTTCTAAAAAGTTTTGCTCAACAGGCTTCAGGGAGCAGGGAAATCTAAAGAAACGTATGACGTTTTGTTTATGTTCAGAGCAACCCTCGTATATAGTATATCCCTTTTCACCAAAGGGCATTCATCTTCTTCAACATTATTCAAAAATAAGTCGCAAATGATTACAGGACTGGCAGGGGCTCAGAGTGAGTAACGGGATGCTACAGCACATGAACTGAACTTCCGCTACAAATTCATAGAGACACAAAGTCTATCTGTCGTGGAATCCTTGCGTTTGTCTAGATTTATCTAAATGAATATAAATGTATGTTAATGTGCCGTTCATGTTCCGCTTTAGCCTGTGAGTTGGCTGCTGGTAGAGGCAGGATTTTTGAAGATTCTTTTCTTTTGAAATTAAGAAATGCTTCCCTCTCTGTGTGTATGTTTTTCGTTTAAGAAAAAGTTTAAGTATTTTAGATCTCACAATAGTTTGGAATTGTTCAAAGAAGCTTTCCAAATAAAAAATGTGAATGTGCAGCAAGGGGACTATATAACAGATGAAATTGACAGCGCAGCTGATTATTTCTTTTAGGTTTTAGTCTCCTTTAGATGGCAATAGTTTTTGTATTTAAATTTAGCGCATGCAAAATACAACAAAAATATTATTGAAGAGGTCGCAAAAAATTAGTTAAACGCATCTGCTCATTTGTGTTCTGTTAAGGGGGCCTTTACACGATAACGCAAGCACTAAGATCTGTCATAAGTTTCCAAGGATTAACGAAAGCAGAAAGCAAAATATTTTTAGTAGAAGGCAAATCACAAGGCGAAAATCTTTTATCGTAATGGATTATCGTTTATTTGCTAAACCGTCTTAGATAAAACGATGTTCCAGCTCAGTATTTTGAAGGCAAGCAATATCAGTATGTAAGTAAATCTTGCCGAATTATATTTGGTTTGTGCTTTTAGTTTGTTTAATCATTTTACTTTGATGCTGCTCAATGGAATTGTTAAAACTTACAAGAAAAAACTTAAACACAAAGAGAACTTCGAGTTTTCGTATTAATCTTTTGATTCTTCAAAATCTAAACCACTTTGTATTACCGTGTAAACGCACCTCCAGCCGGAATTATATATGATAGATATATTAAAAAAAATTTTTTTTGTATCTCTTGGACATCAACTAGAGTAACGTAAAATTACCCTGCTTAGTTGGTTTTGATAGATTTGTTCTAGTCTTTTATAGAATTACAAATCTGCTGTCTTGAAGGTGGAGATTTGGACCACCAAATATGAGGCTTTTCTAGGCCTAGCAGTTACTCTTGAGGGTTTGCTGATTCCCTCTTCTATCAATTAGGTATTGAAGAGTTACTGAAAGCCGCAGGCATTGGAGTAGTCAGTGTCCCCTATATGCCAGAAAGTAGAAAGCTGAGCTCCCCAGGTGGAGGATGACGTGCAGCAAAGCACTAACACTTTAGCTTCCAGCATGTGAGTTAAGAATCATCGAGTGCAGCTCTCAAGTCGTCACCTTAGGTCTGACTGTCACTGCCTAATGCCTCATTTTCTTGAAAACAACTCATTTTGTACTCATACAAAAACAGCTTTTCTACTTAATTAAAGAAGAGAATTAAAAAAATATATGTATATACTTTAAATTTAATTTAAATCACTGCTAAAAGTTGTTTTCCTGTTCTTTTTAATTGCAACAATAAACACAAATTTTAATTTTAATATTCATTTAAACAACATCAAAAACAATTGCACTGTGTCCTTGATGTTGAAGCTGTAAAAATAAGAAAGCAAAAAAAAAAAGAAATGGGGAAAAAGTTGTGTAAATGGGGAGAAAATAATGAAACCAAAAACAGTAATAATTTTGTTGTGTCTTGTGTACGTGGGCAAATAGAAAATTCCACAAAAAAAAAAAAAAAAAAAAAACAAAGCGCTGGCATGTCCAGGCATGCACGAGTATTAGCTTAAGAAAATCGCTGCTTTGAAGATTTGAAATAGGGTTCCACAGAACTATATTATGATAAGTTTAATCCCTGGGTAACCTCTATGGAAGGCTTGTGGAATTTGGGTGAGCAAACTCTAAGTACTTGAGCTTTGCCATCTGTATCGCTGCTTAATTATGAGTACTTTTGCGCCATAAAAAACTGTTGCATTAAGCTCGATTTTCAATTTCTTAGCAAACAAAACTAAAAGTATAATTATTAATATTTTAAAATCCTGCCAATTCCACCACGTCCTTTGGCTGCAACAAAGTACAATGACTTCAGCGACTGCAATGCAAAGGGGTTACAGTCGGTGTTGCCAACAAGACCAACAACCACCCAAACAATTAAAAGCAAAAATGTCTGTGTATTGGCGAAGGCAAAACAAAAAACAAAAAAATAATATAATAAAAGTGCCATTGTCAGGGCCATTCAGGTAAGAGACATCACTCATACTATTACAAGAATATTTTATAAACGAGTCATGTCATGTAACGCACAAAGCCAAACGTGTTGAAAGTTTGTAACACGAGGCATAAACTCGGCAAAGAAAAAAGAATGTTCAAATAAGTGGAAAAGGAATTTATTGCGCAGTATGGAAAAAGAAACGTTGATATTAATGGATGGAACAATAAGTTGATAAATTATAAATAATTTTTAATTACGAAATAAAATAAATTTATTCATAAAACTAACAATTTGTTAATTTTCTAACACATTGTGCCACCAAATATAATTTAGGTTTTTGTTATTAAAAGAAATTAAAACCAAAAGCTGGTGAAATTGAAATCGAAGCTGATTACTTTTTTAGTGTTTTAGTGTTTACAATCGAGGAGCAACATTTTTGTTTATATAAGAAAAAAATAAAAAAATACTGCAAAATACTATATATGAGTATGTTAGGGAATTCCCCGTATTTTATTATAGCACATAAGGCGAATTCATAGCAGGTAAACTCACCAGCTTAACAACAAAAGAACGCAGCGAAATCCCAAATATTCATTTGCGAAATGTCAAAAACAATGAACAGAGAAGAAAAAAGTATATCGGTGTCAAATAACCTGATCGTCACGTAGTTAAATATTCGCCCATGTCAAATTTAATGAACAGAAGAAGATCGTGTTCATAAATAGAATATTTTTCTTTTTATTAAGATTTTCGTCGTGCCTGTAAAACCACTCGTTTTGCATGTCAGCTGACAGGATGACAATTTCTACCAGAAATTTTATTCTAACTGACAGACATATCTTGTTAATTATTGTCAAGGCGAATTCATAGCAGGTAAACTTGCTGTAACAACAACAAAATTTGACTAATTTTGTTTAGCTTTTGTTAAATGTTAGTGGAATGTTAAAATTTAAAATTTTACTTTTGAACTGTTGACATTGAAGGGAGCAGCTTTACTTTCACAATTTCACCTGCTGTGAAGTTGCCTTGATCAGGATGCAAGAATTATGCACTTTAAATTAATATAATTAATATTATGGGTTCTGTCAGCCATAACTTAATCTCTAGGGCAGTCCTTAATTCTCTCAATTCCACCCGTTATGAAGCTGAAAGAATTATGCGCTCTAAAGCTGCAATTAATTTTATGAGTTCTGGCAGAAGTCTTCTCTGTCTAACGCAGCCCTTAATCCGGCTTAACGCATTTGAACATTCAGATCTTGGTTTCATGATATTTGTGCACCCTAAAAACACAGTCATGTTTATAAATTTTAATCAATCCTCAATTGTCCACCACTGAAAAAAAGCGAATTGAATGTTGGTGTAGGTTAAGGCAAACATTTCTCTACATCTAAAGCCCCATGTGTACAATACATTTGTATGTATTTTGCTGTAATGGAAAATCCTTTAAAAATCAGAAATCTTAACTAGACTTACCTTTATTCGCAAAAAAAAACGCGGTATCCTTAAGAGGTACTCAAAAAGCACCAGCAGCGCTGATAACGAAATTTGCTCTAAGAAAACGGTATTTGTTTAATATTGGGTTTGATTTCTTGATTTTCAATAAAATTTTCCAATTCTTTAATCCTATTTGCCTTCTTTTTGGTTTTTTGGTTTTTTGCTTTATTGTGTGTTATTGTTTTGCTTGAGATCCAGCAGGGAGGGCTTCGGGCACAACTACAAACACATTAATACTACGGAATACAATAGAGTAATAAATTTCATTAATTTCGTTGTTGTTGTATTTGTAAGTGTGTGCATAAACGTTTTGTTTTGATTTTTTACAACATTCAAGTGTTGTTGGTGTTGTAATTTAGACAAAAAACGTGCGGTATCCACTCTCTGGATTGTTTTCTTTTCTCATAACAAGAAAAAAAAAAACACAATTTTGTAGAGATAGCGAGAGCGAACTAGAGAGTGTGAGAGCTCTTACTTTCCTGCCAAGCAGCTCAACTTCTAACAGAAATCAGCTGTACAAATTGGAGCATGGACAGAAGACAACCAAAAAACCCCAAGTATTTTTTTTTGTTGTTGTTCAAGAGGACACAGTTACATATATATATTTTTTTTTTTTTTTGGATTTTACTCGTTTTGTTCGTTTGGGCTCGAAGAAAGTATGACAAGTCAAGTAAATTCAATAGAAATTTTTTTCTGGATATAAGTTTTTTGTTTGATCAAAAAATTCGCAAAATTTTGTATTGGCTGGTTCGAGGATATTGCGTTTTTTTTATTTATGTAACAATAAATTTGTTCGAATCAAGTTAAAAATTAAGGGAATTCTTAACAATTTAATGGGAAGAATTTAGCACCGCACCCAGAATATGATGCAAAATTTCTTTTATATCTAGTATTTTGTGGTTGTTGTTGTTCAGGCTTAAATTCACAATTATTATTACTGTCATTAAATAAATGACGGTCGATTTTTAATGCTATAAATTTTTATATGCTTGTATTTGTAATGTGAATTAAACAGACATACACATATATTTTTCTTACAAAATTTTTCTATTAGTTTAAATAACTTGTCATTTATTTGAAAAATCACTTCAATTTTTTTTTTGTATTCATAGACAGACACTCATTAATTTTTACCAAAACTTAAATCTTCCTTTTAATTATAGCCGTTTTAATATTCACTACAAAAATATTTGGCGTTCGTTCTTCCGTTTCCGACAACAAGCTCTCTTGCAGTTCACGAATGAACTGATTTCTGCTACGCTCGTTTCATGTGTTTGGCATTTTTTTCCTCTTTTTTTTATTTATATATTTGACAACTGAAATCTAATTGTACAAACACCTACACACACACACACACACACACACACACAAGCGAGTATTTGTGTTGTTCCCTGCAAGAGTTGTTTACAAAATGTTACCAGCTGTGTGCGCTGACTTGCCTAGACTTGTTATATAACATTGCCACTTTTATGCACCGTTAAGGTTTGAGTCTCCGCTTAAGTTTTAAAATGTTTACAGCACTGCTGTGTTGGTTTTTTTTTGGACTGCTTACAGGCTACATATACAACTATTACTTTTTTCATCTTTGAATCCAGGACATTTAAGCTTTTTAAAAGTTTTGTAAGTTGATAAACTTTTGCACAGGCCACGAAGCTTTTTTTGGGCTGCTGATGCGTTGCAATAGATGTCAGCCTGAGCAGTCAACCACAATGAATCAAACAAACTTTTTCTAGCTTTAATTAAGACACGCTCCTCGGAATCGGCCTGTGACATTTAAGACTTTCACTCAAATGTTTGAAAGCTCAAATTTTTATATCTCTAAAGCGGCGAGCTTTGGGTATAAATGAATGGTAGAGGATGGTTTAAGCTTTCAATTTTTTTCAAACGCAAGAAATCAGAAAAACTGTTATATCACCAATCGAATTAAAATACCTAAAATAATTATTTCTTTAGGAAGCATAGTTGCCCCATAGTGCATGTGGTTCAAAACATATATACATTTGCTAAAAGATATAATAGATTATTTACAATATTATTAATAAATAACACTCATCGAATATTTTAGAATATCTATTAAGTTTATTGAAACAAGATTAAGTTTTTGCCCGCACACTTCGTAAAGCCTTGGCCTTTCAATTCACGAACTCTATTGCGCTTATCTTTCTTCAGCTTGCGAACAGCATAACTTTCCTTGTTGTGAGTTTTCAATGGTATTTGATGGGCCACTTGCTGCCTTGCCGCTTAGTATGAAATTTGAAATGATCAAAGTCCTTTAAACGGAATGCAGATGTGTGATCCAGGCAGGACGACGATTATTCAGTCTGTATTCTGGGTGAGGAGTCCCCCTAAAGGAACCACTAACAAGAAACCTGTTTTGATCAAAAACGACGAGGCATCCGTTGCTTCAAGCAACCAGCCGACTACTTCCCAATACGACTAGTTTTGAAACGGAAAGCATATAATTTTTATCACATTTTATACTATCAACCATATAATTGTTAAATATTATAGTATATATAAGTGTTATGATCAGCCTTGTAATTGGTTAAATTAAATTATATATTTTCTACCATTTTTTGTTTAATTATTGTATTGAGAAAATAACTGGTAAGGTTTTATTTTTGCTTTGCTTTTTAGCCAAAAATATATTATTAAAGTAAAAGAGTTGATTTGGTCATAAAAAATGTCGGTCACTAGATTGATTTGAAGATTTTCGCTGCACAAGAACCAACGTTCACATCTTTCAATCTTGAAATTGATTGTGATCCTTTTTTAGCGCTCGCCAAAGTCGTTTTCAAAAATATACTGTGACGTCGAAGGCGTAAAATGCGTTCCACACAGTGGAGTTTTGTGGATGCATTGCCACCTGCTTAAGGCCATATGGTGTGGCCTGGTCCACAACTTCACTCGTTTATTAATTAAAAAAAAGCGGCCTGTTGCTGAAGATGATTTTTCGTCCGTAATTGAGGTGCTTTTCAAAATGTTTCGCACCCGAGTCAGTCTTATCGTTTGGATGTGCTGCTCAATCGTGCAACTTGTCTTGATAATCGTACCTTCGCATTGGCGGTCAGAGGCCACCTACATCTACTATCCGCGCCAATTGAAACACCCTTTACAATTGGCGTTAAACTCAAAGTTCAGCAAACCCGTGTGAACGCAGTAACGAAGTTTCGTTTTAAAATTTAATTCAATTACAAATACGATTCTGCGGCGCCTGATCATTTCTATTATGAGCGCTTTATTTAGATTCTTTTTGTTTTCAAATAAAATTTTATTTTATTTACTGTTTGAAAAGTATTTTGTTTTGCTTGCGTTTTGTTGTTGATGTTGTTGTTGTTGTTGTTTAATCCAAAGCACTTGGCTTGTGGGTCAATTGTAGGAAAGAACGAACTAACATGCAAATTCACTTAACAATTATTATTGCATTTGTAGTTATTTAATTGCAGTTGTTGGTTTTGTTGCTTGTTGTTGCCGATAATGTTGTAGTTAACTATTGCCATAAGTGTTGTTGATGTTGTGTGTTGTATGCGAGTTTTTTCTATTTCACTAAGCGTTTGCTCTGATTGGACCTGGGCCAGAAAATGTCATGATGGTGTGTTTTGCTAGTGGCATAAAAGTGTTAAGTGTGACACAGAGCTTATGACGTTCACATATGTATGTGTGTGCGTGTGCGTGTGCGTGAGTATTAGACCTTATTTACACCATTAAACTCTTTATGTAATAATAGAGGTGACAAGGGGCCTTTTTGAAAACTCTTCCGATATTTATATGAATATAATTTTCTATACTTGGAGGGTTTGAAGCCATAAAAAGAAGAAGGTCATCAAAAAATGTTACGGAAAAACCTTTTGTTAAAAAAAAAAAAAACACAAGGCCTTACAATATCATGAAATTAAAGATTTTTTATTGCAAGTAAATTATTTAATTGTTTTGAGGCCTTTAATAAAAATATGCTGAAAAACAGTTCTCACTGCAAGAGAATTCATTCCGCGTAACTGCTGCAAAAGTCATCAGATTTCAATTATATTTAAATGTCATTAAGTGTAAAGAGTAAAATTTTTAGCTTTGACATTGGAAAATGATTTAAGAATAAGAATTGTAAAACATAATTTAGAAAATACGCCATCAGTTATAAACAGTAACCAGCACAGTTGAAAAAGGCCTTGTTAGTAAGGCCGCAATAATTTAACCGCATCGAATGCTGCCAGCAACTCGTGTGTGAGTAACAAAAACACAATTAAATTCATAGCAGCAACAATTTTCAATTACTACCGAAAACATCTCATTTCTACATGTTTGTGGTTCAGTTTTTAAATGATTTGAAACGTGTTCCCAACCAACACATACATAAATTTGGAGAGATTTGAGCAGAAGCAAATATTTATATCCATTGACCTCAAGGAGCTCAGAGATTAAAACTTTCTGGTCGTAAAACAAAAAACATGTTCTGAGTTATTATCAGTTTACAGCTCAGCTGAACTAATAATGAATAATATTACAGAATCCAAATTTTTTTTATGCATTTGAAAGATTCTTGTTGAAAATTTATTTTTCTTACGTTTGAAAGTAAAATATTAAAACTGAGCAAAACTTAAGGGGGCTAAATTTTTGCCCTAAAACTCTTATTAGTTGCATGTAGAACAACAAAAAGCTGCGAAAACGATAAAAGCTTTACAATCTTATCAAAATAAAGGACACGCGGGCCAACATGATTGAGGGAAGTGTTGCTTGATGTGCAGGTGAAAGCCGCCTTCGAATAATTTCCTGAAGTCCTGCAGGACAACCATATCGAAAACAGTTTCATATAACCCGGTTTAGTTCTAACTAAAGTATCATCTCTAATCAGCTGCTTGGTAAAATCAACAAGGACTGCTAACAATTGCGTGTCAGTGTGTAAATTAGATAAAAGGATGTTTTAAAGGATTTCTCTACCAATTAATATTTATAAACAATATTTTTGGGCATACAATTGTTAATTGGCTGCTGGAATAGTCTTGGGATGGTTTCCTTTAAGTAACCAAAAATGACACTTTAAATTAAAACAAGTCTTAAGGCTGATTTTTTGTTACATTTGTATGTGTCAGTTCAATTCACAGAAAAGACTGTACTGAAACCAACAAATTTATAAAATTTCGCTTAATATTTGATTTTGCTCTAATGCAAAATTCCGCAAAACTTTTCTTGCTCTCCAGTTTTATGTTTATTTGTAAATTTATTTGTAAAAAATGTGTTTGGATTAGTAAATTTTTTGTTTGATAATATATTGAAGTTAGAAAAACAATTAATTTGTTATACTATAGTACGAGTGAGCCGATGGCTGTGCTGGTATCCCGAGGTTGTGTTGTAGAAGCGATTCCCAACAAAGACTCCGCATGTTGTCTACAGGCCAGCAACAAGGCTTCGCAATGTCATTGTTGGCATTGTTGGAAATTAGCCGTCAATCTATAAAAAAAAAATTGAAAACAAACTACAAAAGGCATATCTTAGGCTGTTTGGTGAGTTTCTTACATTCCAATGCAGAACGAAAGTGTAGGAACAGCTTGTCCGGAATACTTAAAATGCCCAAGAAAAGAATTTTATGAAGGCCTTAAGCTCTAGTTGGGAAGTGTTCTAACAAACAAGTTGTGCCTCTGTCTATCGGCTAAAGAGTATTTCTTGATTATTGACAAAAACAAAAATATTGGCATTCAAACAATTTTTTAATTGATTTGGGGAATTCCGTTATTGGCTTCTTTTTTCTGCTTATTTCATGAAACAAAAGTTATTCAAAGATGCTTAGAATAAAAATCAACTTATATAAGTCAAAATATTGTAGTTTTCCTCCTTCGCCATAAAAATTAATCAATACTTGGTCTTAGTGCTGCCATTAAAGAAATATATTGGAAAAAACGACCAGCTGGAAATTCATTTTATTACCAACATAATTTGCAATTGTCAAGATATCTTAAAATCCAGAAAACTTTCTCTTCATTGATTTAACACTGTATTTAAATATTTTACGACGGCAAACAGAAACTTCGCCCCAGCAAAGTGGTCCATAGAAATTACTGAAATACATATGCAAAGTAGTTATAATTTGTTTTTATTTTCTTTTTGTTTTTAGGGAACAAATTATGAGCTCTATGTTTAATGCTCACATCCTTTTATACCAAAAAAACATTTATTTATGTCGTTACCTTTTCAAAAACTCCTTGCGAATTGTTTGCAAACAAAAACTTTTCTATGCATCAACCAATTTCAATCAGCAAAAAAAAAAATTATATTTTTCTTGTCGAGTTACTCTGAAAACCAAATTCGGCTCAAGTTTTTGGGCCAGCATTGGCGACAATTTGTGCGCTACACTTGGCAAAAATGTGGCAAGAGATTTACTAAAAAGAATTTAAGAGGCTGTTACGTGCCACAGTTTTTATGACAACCTGTTTTATAATTAAATTATTTGTTTTTTATTATTGTATATAAATATGATGATTTTGAGGTTATGTTTATTTACTTTTAACACAATTCGGAAAAAAATTATTATTATTGTCTTTTTGCTGTTTAATTAGTTGTACAGGGCGGTTGTGTCGCGTATGCTGTTTAATGCCAAAGGAGCACGTTACACACTGAAATGGCACAACTGACTGGCCCTCATCTTTAGCAACGAGACACGTTTTGCAATGAAATTGCTGTAAATGGGACAACGCCAGCCTAAATGACCTACTCCAGTACTTCTTCCACAGGCATTCGCGCAAAGTTACTGTTTGGTGTAGATTTTGTGCTGGCGACGTTATTAAACGATGCTGTTGATGTCATCACCACAAACTGCCAGCGCTACGGAATGATGATAAGTGATTTCGTTTCACCCAAATTATATTGATGACGGACAGGTGGTTTCAACAGAGTGGTCCTAAGTATCACGCAGCAGATGCTGCAGTTCAGTTTCTGCCAGAAGGATTTGAGGTACAACGAAATCCGGCGCAGAAGTGACGTGAATTTGTCAACTAGATCGTACAATACTTGTCCTGGTGCAAATGAGACGTAATTGACTGAAGACCTGACAGTCCACATAAACGAGGATATTGTTGAATTTTAGTGGCAAAGCTAAGGAGCTTGGATTGATTGCAAAAATGTTATAACTATTACATAATGGCAGACAAAGGACCTTCAAATACAAAAGGGAATGTCTTTTTAACTTCCACACAACTTATTTTACTCTATTTCCACATTTTGCCACTCGATTTGAAAAAGAAGAAGTTTTCAGGCAGTAGTATTTTTGGACAAGATCACTACATTGTCCAGCCTCACATGCAACAAATCAATCGTCAAACAAACTATAGGGCTGCATTTTCATTTTGCTGATGTTGGATTATGAAAACAAGAAAAGTTTCTCAATAAAGTTAAACTTGAAATAAAATACGTTGAGCGCATAAATTCGCTTTTTCCCTATAGTTGTCCTTTTATTTGCTACAAGTTTTTTCGATTTGTTTTTCATAATCATCAAAGTGATGCGGGATATTAAAGGAATTTTTCAAACTTTTGGGCAAATAAATTTCTGAAAAAATTTGTAAAACAAAACTTGTTTCCAGCCAGGAATTCTAATATTTTTCTCGAATTGATATTTTGTTTGTAAAACAGACCTGAAGTCATGAAAATCGAAAAGCAGTTCAATTCTAATACCATGTGAGATTTTAATATAAACTTGTTTGTTCTTAGTTGGCGAACATTCAATTTGTTTTATTAGTTTATGAAATTTTGTTACTTAATTTGTTGGAAAAATTAATTTTTCAATTATAAATAAATGGCCAGTTTTATTGTTTCGCTTAAAACATAAATACATATTTTTGAATTGACAACAAATTGAAGTTAAAATCAATTATTATATTTTGCATAATAATTAAGCTTAACGTGAATTATCAATTGTTTCTGATACATTCATATAAAATCAGCTTAAAAAGCATTAATGCCAACCAACAACACATTATTTTAAAAGCCTACAGTCTCTGCTGTCGGTATGTAGACAAGAGTAAGAAAGGACATTTCTTTTTGTAGAAACACAGAAAAGCATATAAAATTATTATTTTAATCTAGATTATGTAAATAATCAAATATATAAAAAAATTACAAGAAAAACAAAATAATTACAATTTGATCTTTTGACAGAAAAGCATATAAAATTATTATTTTAATCTAGATTATGTAAATAATCAAAAAAAATTACAAGAAAAAAAATAATTACAATTTGATCGTTTAATTTAAAAAAAAAAATTATTATAAGAGAAGAAAATAATTAAATTAATTTTGCTATAAAATCATATAAGTTGAATTTTTTTCTGATATTTAATAATTTTTCGAAATTTTGCTAAAAAATACAATTTTTAACAGGGTGGCAGCACTGCAGCAGCTGATAATTTTATTCTCTGGGACAATTAGCATCAAACACTTTTTTCAAGCGCAATATAATTTTTGTTGTATTGTTGTATTTTCACTCCAGTGTTGCCAGCTTGTAGACACAAGTGCATCGTAACTCCCATAGGTGTTACATTTGTAAAAGTTTTATGTGTTTGTATAAAATCAAGCAGCATCAGTTGCTCGATGGGGTTTTTTCCTCAACCGCTCTGTCGCCGCCGGTTAACATTTCATCAGGCGTTCTTGCCTTCTCCTATTTTTCATTTTCTTTAGGGTGTACAAACGAAAAATGATATGTTCGATTTTTTAACACTGAAATCAAATCCCTCCGGAGAGAAGATTTCTTTTTCGTTGACCTAGAAATCTTTAGAAAGTGCCTGTATGACTTGGGATGGGCCAGTTCTTTCGAAAACAATTTTTTTTTTTTGCACAAAGGACACCCTCTGTTACGCTTTGAAAGACGAATTTTGGCGTTAGTTTTTTTGGGTTGTTGTCTACTTTGACTGAAATGCTCGAATGCGTCGAATTGAGCCAGGTGTTAATTCGCCATCTCTAAATGGCAATAAGCTGGACAAATTTAAGTCTTTTATGCTTTTTTTTTTAATAAGATTTGAACAAAAATTAAATGAATGGACACTTTTGGTGCGGGATGGCTGATAGTGGGCCAATGCGTGAAGCAACTACACACTTTGTTATATGTCTGTTAAAAAACTGTTGTTACCCCCTGTCTAGAAGTGCCCGAGTTCCTGCCTACATATAAAAACACTTCACAGTGACAAACACAGGCGTGTGTGTGTGAGTATGCCGGTGTATGCGCCTTTGCGAGTGTGTGTGTGTGTGTGTGTGTGTGTGTGTGTGTGTGTGTACACATGTGTTTACCTTAGACACAAACGTATTAATCCCTTACGGAATTAAGTGAAAACCAAAATTTGACTAATCGAATTTTAACTATTAAATAATATTAATAATACAAACTAATGAACCTTTTACAACATAAAACACTGCAAATCCTGCTCATTTACAAGCTTGAATTCCCATTCGTACTAAATAAAATTAATATATTTACACTGAAAATGACTAACACAACAACAGTTTGTCTAATTCTTTCAACGTTAATAAATATATTGTAAGTTGGCATAAATTATAAGTGAATAATTAAATACTATTGTGAGGTTGAACTTCAACTTTAAGAGAACTCTATTGTTGGCGAAACTTTAAGTAGTCCAGGCATCATTAAGCTCCATCTGTTGTCCAAATAAATAAAAGTACTCATGTGTAGGTGTGCGTGTACAAAAATTATTCACAGGAAAAAAAGTTTATAATAGATTTGCATAAGAAATTTTATTTAGATTTTGCACTTCTTTCTGTGTTCTATTCCAAGAAAAAGATTCCTAATCTATTGAAATTGGCTCCTACTTTGAACTCGTCCTGCTCTTCGGACGACTGCTCTTGTTCTAGTCCAGCCAGGCACTTAGATTTTATTACGCTAAATTAACATTTATTAAATTTAGGGTAAAGCAGGCGGTGTTGGTGCTTTTGCTTGTTGTTTCAAGGATGGCTAAAAAGACCTGCAAAATCTAGATTTCTTTGCGTGACCACAAAACTCAAATTGTACCCAAAATACCCAAAAGAATTTTGAAAACTCACAATTTAGCTTTTCTTTTGTATGCTTTCCAGCTGTCTGTCTATATGCCAAATATTTCGCAGTTGTCAGGCCTATTCGTCAGTGCTGATTTGACAACTTGTGAAAAAAGTCATTAAAAAAGTTTTTAAGTCAATTTTGTGTAAAAATACAATTTCTAAAAAACAGTAGAACGTAAAAAGAAAACAACCCTGTATTTGTATTTTTTTTTTTGGAAAAAAGATTGTTTCAACACTTGTGTTTTCACTCAGTTTCCAAAAGTTTCATGAACCAAAACGGAACGTTAACAATCATTCCGATTTAATGACACCATGAATAAGAAAACGAAAACGAGCTGCGAAGAATTTTAATTAATTTCTATTAAACTTTAATTAAGTTGAGCCTAAATAAAAGCATCTTAATTAGTCATTAAAACTTTTTTTTTAGCTGCTGGTGTTTGTTGTTTTCAGCTTTATTTGCAGATTATATAAGAAACTAAGCGACGAACAACAACACTGTCATCATTATTTTCCCATCAAACAGGAATTTTATTTAGCAGCGGCAATAACAACAACAACAATGGCAACTGTAAGAGCAACCCGACTGCACCATAACGAATATGTTAACGGCAACAGCAGTTTCGTGGTACGATGCGAATTGCGCAAGCCTGGCCTCAGTATTGGCAACTTGAGCCGTCGAGCGTGTTTTTATACTTATTTTTGCTGGGGGACTGGGCTGGTCATATACAGTCATATATAAATAATGTTTGAGTCCAAACATATTGTCTGACCATTTTATATAAAAAATCTTCTTTAGAAAAAATTATCTTTTTACAAAAAAGGAATACCTTCAAAATTTACCATTAAGAAACGTATATTTCTACAAAACAGTATCTTATTTTTATATTAACAAAAAGTACCTTTTTGGAAAATGTAGCTTCCTACGCAAAGTTCCTATCTACCAAAAGAAAACTGTTTTTGCAAAAAGTACTTTTTTACAAGAAAACTCTTTTTGCAAAAAATTATTTATTACAAAAAAACTCTTTTTGCAAAAAGTACTTTTTTACAAAAGGAACATTTTCGCAAAATGCAGCTCTTTACAAAAAAAAAATCCTTGTTACAGAAAGTACTTCCTTATAAAGAGTAACTTTTTACAAAAAGTACTTTTTCACTATATATTAAATTTCTTACAAAAATTAGATACATTGTTATGAAACAGTACGTTTTTACAAAAAAAAGTATTTTTTCGCCACCATAAAATCACCAAAAATCACTTTTTTTATAAAAATATTAGTTTTTATACATAAAAAAAATACATAAAAACCCGATTTCAGCAAAAGAGTACTATTTTATTGAGCAGTTCTTGTTTTGCTAACCAATATCTGTTAACAGAAAAAATAAGTTTTTAAATAAAATTAAATAAATTTGCACAAAGAATAAATTTTATATTAAGTAAATTTTCACAAAAAAAAAAAAAAAAATTACCCAAAAAAGTTTTTTTTTCCGAAAAAGCATATTTTCCCATAACATTCGCCTATTTAGCAAAAGTGCCTTTTTCGAAAAAAGTAAATTTTTCACAAAACTTATTTTTTTTATCATACCGATTTTATACCAAATTATCTTTTTACAAAAAAAAAACCATTTTACAAAAACGTACTTTATTAAAAAAAAGACATAAGAATTAATTATAGTTAAAAAGCCTTTTTTTCAAAAAAGTACTTATTCTGCTATTATATTTATAATTTAGTTATGGGCATAATTTGTAAATAAAGAAAAATAGCACGATTTTACAATAAAATTAATTTTCACAAAAAAATTAACCTTTTTGCAGAAAAATTTCTTTTCTATAAAAAAGTACTGCTTTTAAATTAGTGTGTTCTGATGGATAATTTGCGTATTAATTTAAAAAAAAAAATATTGTTTTAAAAAGTAAGAGCAGGCAATTTAGCGAAATGCTCCCATTCTTCCTGCTGTAGGGTATTTACGCTCGTCTATCGCCCAATGAAATGTAATGACGAAGCAAAAATATTGGTATAACGTAAAAGTTAATTAATACAACTACAACTTTCACATAAGACTTTCATTTCTCTTGTTGAAAAGTAATTTTATTTTTCGTTGCAAAAAGTGCGCCGAGCAGAAGAAGAAACTTTTTCGAGCTTGTGCATAATTTGCTGTTTTTGTACGCCGAGATCTTTGGCGTGTTAAAGACATCATGAAGATTCTTAATTATTTTTTACTTTTTATCATGAATGTTTTCTTTCGTTATTTCTTTTTGTTGATTTGTTTGTGGAATGTGTGTGAATGCCAAACGTTTAGACAAATAGTGAAATAATGAGGTGCAAAGTTTTACGTATTCCTGCGAAGCGCTCCTTTCAGCTGTTGTTTTTATTTTATTTTATTTTGGGCTCATTAACACAGGGATAACGAATGACCGACCGACCTACAGGTGAGTAGAGATTACAATAAATTAGCGCTAAAATTAGAATTGAAGAAAAATTAATAGGAAAAGTTTGATTAAGTTTCTTTAGCGAAATAGATGGAAGCACAAGTCATTTATAAATTAGAAACGTATGAATTTATTATAATGACTCCAGTGGAGTTTGGCAGAAGAAATTACTTTAAAACTTTAATGATTGTCCAGAGGATTTATTGTAAGAAAATTATTTTAAGTGGAAAAATAAAATAATATAAAGCATAAAAATCATTAAAGCCGGTGCTAATTACAAAACGGAAGAGGTACGAGTGTGTATTTTCAATATAATCGCTAATTTCTTTCAAATTATGAGTGCAGTTCGATAAGTCTGTTTATATTCATCCTTAGCAGTAACTTTAAATTTAATACTGTTCTCATTAACTATCATCTATTACGAGACTTCTGACGATTTTAAAAAGGCTGCGTCTAGTGGTTTGGAAAAAAATTGGAAGTGGTGAAACTGAATTTATTCACTTAAATAACGTAAAAAACGGTACCTAACGGAACCGTAGCGAGGTTCCAATGGTTGTTTAGTGAGTACCGCGCCAGCAAAAGTGTGTAGAACGCCCAAATGAAATCGTCAAACGTCAAAATAAATGATATTGCAGTGTAAGAAAATGAGTGCCCTTGAGATCGCTGAAACGAGTGAATATGTCGCGTTCTTCATGAACACTTTGTATCAGAAAGATACAATTGCGAGATGGGTGCCGCACTGACCACTTCAAAGGAATGTTTGACCTGCATTCAAGGCACAATTAGAAACAGTTTTTATAACCTTTTTCTTACACTGAACGAAACCTGGATCCACTCAGTGGATATATTCAGATAAATGTGTCCTAAAAGGCATTGTCTTGGGTCTGTCACACAACAAGTTTATGATTAAACTTTACGATTTTAGGATAAGCCGGTTATCCTGAACAGCTTCGATAACAATTTAGAGTCAAAGTGATCTCATCTAGTTAAAAAACCAAGTATTATTCGGCGAGAACAGCGGGATGAATAATACAAACCGACCCCAAGTAGTAAAACACTCAGTGTTGTTCTCTCAGAATAAGGGGAGGTGTTGAAGAAACTGACCTCATCTAGTTTAAGAACTCCGTATTATGCCTCCAAAGCAGTGGGAGGGATAATGCAAACAGATTTCCTCTAGTTGTAAAAAACTCAGTATTATTCTATCAAGTTTTGGTAAATTCCAACAAGTTTGAAAAATCCTGTACTAAATTTATCCAGCTTAAGGAATAAAAATGGCTTAGCAGTACAGGTCACAAAACGTGCCCTCATACAATACTTTCCAACGATCTTAAACCTCTGCTAATGAATACCTAAAATGTGATTTAATCTTTTGCTTTAAAACATTTTACGCCATGAATCCTTATTGAATATTCCCTGTCAAACATACCAAAAGCAAATATTTTATTTCATTTTATTTTATAGTTATTATTTTTTGTTTCTTTTCAATTTGAACTGACTAAATTATCTGCATAGAAGTCATTTACATAAATATTTGTTTGCAAAACGTTCGTGTAAATATATGTGAAATATTTATAAACGGCTACGGCCCGAAAAGTAACAAAAACTCTCTGCAAATCTGTTGCAAGAGAAAAACAAAAAATATGACCAGAAATATAAACTGCCCAGCCATATTTCATATTTTAACAAACTATTTGCAGTAATAAAATATTGTGATATATATTTCGAAAAGTCTGTACAATCAAACCACACACTGCCAAATATGTCAGAGTGGAACGATAATAAATAAAATGCTTTTCAATTCACACATGTACGAGTATTACTTATAGTGAATTTTTTATATCCCATTTATTATATCACTAAATGAAATATAGAGAACATTTTTCCAGAAACGAATTTAAAATATGTACTAGGCCTTATTGTCGATAAACCACAATAACGTGATGAATAAAATAGACTTATGTCGAGTTGAAGGGTATGCAATACAGGAGCACAAAACAATAGTGGCCCGGAAGAGAGTTTGGTTTAAGAATTTTAATTTCAAATCTCGATCACCGAGAAAAAAGCACCTCAATTAAAAGTAGTGCGATACGAAAAAGTCCAGCCCTAAAGAAATGGTTGTCAGGCCATATAATACAGTAAGATGTGACAATAAGCTGGCGATATACAGGGCGTGTCAAAATTCTTTATTTATCTTTTCGTTTATATAATTTTTTTAATTTTGCTTCAAAAAAAGAGCTCATTTCATAACATTTGTCAAAATTTGTGCCTGCAGCGCTTCAATTTCTGTCACAATATTGGCCTTGATATTCCCCCTTCCCATATAGGCGCTGCTTTAAATAATTCCAAAGCCAATAGCCAGGTGCTGGCAAATCTGATGAAACATAGACAATAGACAGTTAAAAAATATTATGAAATTTTTAGGCCACATGGTAACATTTGGCCCACCCTGTACTAACAGTTGTCAGCAGAATGTAAATTGCCACATATCGAATAGCAAAATTTTTATTGCCTGACAGCCTGCCTTGGACTAAAAATATTTATAATATATCTATAATATTGTCCAGTTCTGTTGTCTGACATCACCGCAGGACTCGAGGCGTACATATGTCTGGACAGTGTTGCCAATAGAGCTGTAATGCCGCCTGGTATCAGATGCATTAAGTTAAATGTAGTTGCCAATAATAAGTGAGGTTTCAAACAGAAACTTAGAGTATTCTCATGATGGCCAGATGCTTAAAAATATTGTTGTGATGCTATGGATTGACAATAATATATTTCTTTACATAAGACAAAAGTCTACGGTCCACAACGACTATAAGATTTAGTTAGATTTTCCTGACAATATTATACGACTCAGCAACACCTTTTGTCACTTATTTTTATTCAAATACGCAACCACAACAATTATGGCAGGTTTGGCAAAATTGTATTGCTTTGATGTGGAGAATATTATCAATATCGGAAATAATATTCGAAACAAACGCGTCAATATATTATTTGATATTATTTTCCTTATTTGTGTTCACAGCATAAATCTTCGTATTAATATCAATCTATTTTCCATAGATTTCTACTTAAAAAATGCTGCTACTAGTTTTCGTGTAATGAGAACAGGGTTTTTGTTTTTGTAACAGATATTATCAGCTGATTCGCCAAACCACGATACGATTTGACTAATTCGAAAGCGTATTCTCTTTTGTAGAGGTGCAGTACTTTCAAAAGGAATAAAACAAAATCCAATTATATAAATTGAGATGAAATTTACTTTAACCGACAGATAATCTTTTGGCATTATAATTTACATATGACTTCTGGCGTATGAACGCCGCGCCTGGCTCGGACGTAGTCTAATCTTAAGGTACTAACACAAAGGGGGAGCTGTAAGGGAAACTATGACTGTTAAATTCAGTCAAGCACTTGTGGATTTTAATCCACTCAATGTTGTTATTAGATTCTGTAATTGCGAGTTATAAGCATGAAAATTCAGTGGAAAGTTTATTGGACTATAGATGGCCTTTGAATTATTTAAGTGTTCCGTTTCATTGTAAAACAAGTGTTCCGTTATTATTATTTATACTACTCACAGTCTACAGAATATAGACAATTTTTCTTAAATGCACCGGCATATGTTTTTAAGGGAATGTTCCCGCCTGCTGGATATACGTTTTATTTCACAGGCCTCATCTATATGTAGTCTATTAGCTGGTGAATCGGATTACAGCTACATTTTCGTTCATAAATTCCTTCTTCTTATTAATTTATAATTTTTTCTCCAAAAAAAAAAAAAAATTTGCTTTATTTTTAAAGAAATCTTAAGTGTTTCTTTTTTTTCTTTTAAATACACTTTAAGAAAAATAAGATTATGTTGTTTCATAAAAAAGAAACTCAAAAAATTTAATGAACGATTTTGAATATCGTTGCATTTGATGCTATATTTTTACTCTGCTCTGTTGTCTAAAAGATTTTTTTGCTCTCCGAATAAATACAAACTCAATGATTGTTTTTGTATTCCATAATTTTGAGTTCCAATAAGTATTTTTATTTTTGTTGTATTTTTTCTCTTGTTCATTCCTCTGATGCGTCCGCATCGGCACAAGTCCAGGTGTGTGGTTTTTGTGTTGAAAATTTTATGAAATCGTTTGTTCAAAATTCAATTTTTTTCCATTTCAAATTGTTCCTTTTGATAATAATTTTATATGTACATTTTTCTTGTTGTTGTTTTTGTTAAGCAATTTTCTATCAACAGCATCGTCATCGTCATCGACATCATCATCGTAATGAAAATTGTATTTGTGCAATTGACCAAAATATACAAGTTGAAAACAATGTTGATTGTGGTTTTATATGAACACGCATCGAATGCTCTCGAATGAATTCAGTTGTGAGTACTTTTGCCTGTTCCAAACTTCCATGAGACGACTGATGAAATTTTAAATTGTTAAAAAAAAAAAATAAAGAAAAAACAGAAACAAAAAACACGAAATATGGCAACGGGAAATGTAAAAAGCTGAAATCGCCTGCCTGCGGAGTGATAAGGAAGACAAAATAAAACAAAAAGGGAAAAATTTCAAGCGCAGAAATCACTTTCTAGAGCTGTAGTATAAAAAGAATGAGAGGAAGACCGAACTATAAATTACAGAACTTTGCATAATTACTCTGTTCCACAGATTTTGCCTGCAATCGGTTTAAATTTGATGTCATCAATCTGGGCTGCAACAGATGGGGGGGAACAAAAGTTGTACCATCTTAAGTTTTTAAATTTCGGCAAATACGTCTCAATTGTATTAAAATATTCGAAAATTTTAAAGAGTTTTCTATCAAAACTAACAAATTAAAAAATAGCTGATTGTCGCAAGTCTTCCAACTATCGATATGCTGAAATTTTGAAATTGAGGCCGCACCTTTTAAGATTTAATGCCTGGGAATACAACGAACGACGTATTGGGAGTATGAAAATGCAGACAATCGTGACGTTGACGGATATTCGTCATATTCGGCGAAAGTGGAAATAAATTTATTAAAATTCTTTTTTCGACTTTGAACGACAAACAAAACAGTATCTGGGGACTAATTTTCTTATATAGAAACAAGTCCTTTTCTTTAAGGTTTAATCGTTCTCAAAATACATTCACCACTTCAAATAACTATTCGAAAATCCGTGATTTTAGGACGTAATTTTTGCTTATTTTTTACACATTTTTTTTGATATAACTTTATTTTTAAAATGATTCCCATAAGATTTACGCACAACCAAAAATGCTTCTTCTTCCTCTTTCATCAAATTTACCATTTTTTAATAATTTAAAATTTTTGTCCTTATAAACAAATTAGAAATGTCTGGCCCAAAACGGACTTTCACACTGGACTTCTTATTAATATGAACAGAAATATATGTATATGTTTTTCCTGATTTTTAACATAGACCGACATAAAAGAGATTCAACAGTGTCCCATTAGTAACCTCCATACATATAAGAATAACAAAAAAATTTAGTAAAGTTAAGGACTTTTTTCTGCTTTTCGCTATTTCTTTAAGTACGACATTAGTAGAGAATGTTCAGTGTCCCATTAGTCACATCTATAATAGTTACAATAACAAATACAAGTACTACGGTTTTGTGCTTTTTATTACTATTAATTTAATTAATTTTTTTTTTAATTAATGTTTTGCCTAAAATTCAACATAGACTTACATAAAAGAGATTCAACAGTGTCCCGTTAGGGAAATGTTGAATACATATAAGAATAACAAAAAAAATTAGTAAAGTTAAGGTTTTTTCTGCTTTTCGTCGCTATTTCTTTAAATCTGACAATAGCGGAGAATTTTCAGTGTCCCATTAGTCACATCTATAACACTACCAATAACAAAGAAATGAACTACGGGTTTGTGTTTTACTTTGATATATTCGTAGTTTCAAAATCTCTTGCTGGCTACTGAAATTTTTTTCATTTTAAGTAATTTTACGAAATTTTTAACTCAGAGCTTGTGCAAGTTTTTTTTTAATTATTATTTTTATCACGCAATATTCATTTCATTTAAGTACATTTTAATCTATACTTTTTTTCCGCCGCATTATCATTTAACTGTTTTGGGATTTTGGGTAAAATATGATTTTATACACAAAAGCAAAATATTGGCAAAAAAAACGATGTAATTTTGTGGTTTTATTTGGCAAAACGGTGCTGGTTCTCTTTTAATATGAATTATTAAAAATTTGTTGGCAATTTTAATGGCAAAAAAATATATAATAAAATTACAAAAAATAATGCAAAACATGGAGCTTCCACTGACAGCAGTTTTTGTTCAATGCCAGAGAGTTTTTTTCCCCGCTGCAGACCATAAATTCATCAAGAGATCATTCAGTTTCATGTTTCAGTTGCTTCACAGATTTTTTAGTCTGCTTTTTTGTTGTACGCAGTTAAATTTTTAATGAGGCCACATTATGAATATTTGATTAGCTGAAAAAAGGAGAGAGAATGAAAAAAAAAACAGCTGATTATATGCAACATGCAACATTGGCTTTATAAATTGTGTGGTTGGAAATATTAGTCGCATATAACGAAATTAATATATAAATGTTTGAGAATTGCTGAGCACAAGAGGGTCGACAGCAGCTTAACAAAAATTGTATGATGACGTGTTTTACAACAAATAAATAAATAAATGGGGAAAAAACTGTAAAAGAACTCCTTCCAAAAATATACGACATATTTTTTAGAGTTTAGCTCATTTCAGGTATGAAGTAGAGCATAACAAAAACGTGTTAATTTGAATGTACCGGAAGCTTTTTAGCTTCCGGTCTGTGGGTGAATTAAAAAAATAACATATCATAAACACAAGAATTTATTTATAATTTAAGCAGAGCTTAAAAGAAGGCCTTCTTTTCGTTCTAATTTACAAGTTCAAATGAAATTATCTTTGTGTTTTCCATTATAATTTATAAACCGTCTAGTTAAAAAAATATGGCAATACTCAGATATAGTAATAATCGTGTCGTAGCGTGTAAAAGCAAAATATATCGTGTACTTGTAAAGGTATTTCTCTGCTTCTGCCCTTTACACCTTTACAAATGTTCTTGTGTCTGCCATAGGCCATTGCATTTGCAGCGATACTTTTTCTGGTTGTTACATCCAGTTATAAAGAAAACATTTTTTTTTTACAAAACTTTGGATTTTTTTTAAATAAAAAGTGATTTTGAAATTGATTCTTTACAATAAAAGAAAAAAACCAGCCATTTAGATTAAAAAAGTTTTTGCCAAGAATATTGTAAAAAAGCAGAAGGGGCGAGATTTGAAATGTGAATTTTTTTCATTGTTTCTGAAGAATTTCATGTCCACGAATATATTAAAACTTTTCAACTTCAGAGTTGAGTAACTACTTCAACTTCAGAGTTGTATTCCGTGGCCATCTAGTTGAGTTGGCGTTGAAGTAAATTTGTCATGGATATTCTTTCATTATTTGAAGGTTTGAAAAACTTGGCCGGCGGTTGAAGCAGTGCAAATGAATTAATGCCATATGCGGAGAACTGGACATGATTGAAGGTACAAAAGCGGACATTGCTTAGAAATTTAGATTTTAGATTATCGTAAGAAACCGTTAGAGAGAAAGAACGAGTCAATAGAATGAAAAACTTTGAACTGAAATCATTTACTGATTTGCCTCCAGCAAGAAATAAATTCATAAATATTTTCAGCCAAATCTATTCAACCAATATTTCCTGCATTTGAATTTTATTCAAATTAAATAATATGATTGCAATCTTTTACAACTCTTCTTTTAAATATTTCCATTATCTCCTAACCAAATTTCACATTTTACATTCATATTAATTGCCTTCATTTCAAATGCATACAAAATATTATTTTCTACTTATTTTATCCTGCATTTTTTACACAAACAAAAACACCCAGTCACCGACCAAAACACACACACCCACTCACACACACGTCCAGAGTTTTACGAACAAGCACAAACATGCATTTAAATTAAAATTTATTTTAAATTAAAGCAATTATATTCTTTGAATATCCTTCCTTTAAATAATAAATTAAGTGTAGAATTTTAATTTTAAAGCCTGAACTCAAATTAAATTAGTTTTTACAATTTTGTACGTCACAACTAATTTAATAACAAAATATTTGCTCAAACCAAACAATTAGATATAAATTGCAGAAATTCAAAAGGACAAATTGAAGAAAGCTTTTTTAAGAAGATTACATTTCATTAAGATCGCTTTGAATTATTTGTGTTGGAATCTTAAGTGAAAAAAGCAGAAGTTAATTCGTGTGACAATATTTTTGAAAATTGATGTCATTTTAGAGGCGGACGGCAAGACATACACGGGATAAGATAAGGCAACACAAGACAAGACAAGACAAGACAAGACAAGACAAGACAAGACAAGACAAGACAAGACAAGACAAGACAAGACAAGACAAGACAAGACAAGACAAGACAAGACAAGACAAGACCAGACAAAAGAATTAAACAGTTTAATAGTAATTAAACTTTGAGGAATTTTTTTTTAATTCGAAAAATTTTAATCTACTTGGTATGAGCTTTAAATATTCCAATTTTGAGTAGCCAATGGGCCGAGTTAAATAAAGAGCGTTGAGATGAAAAGGTTTAGCCACTAAAATTATTCACAATTTTCTTTTGAAGTTATTGCAGAGTTTTCTTTATGTTCTCTTTCTTTTTTTTTTGTTGCACAAAATTGTATTGCTTTTCTTTCTGCTTTTTTCTGGCAACTGATTAATGTTACAAAAGTAAGAGCACTGCTTAGCTAGTCGTCACGTTTGAGATATTATTAAATAGGAGTATTTTGTAGAACTTTAAAATTAGTGGCATAGAACGTCTGTCTCAAGAACAAATATAAGGACAAACAATAATTCAACCCATATTAATATATAACTGTGGAATTTTATCATAATAACTTAAGTCAAGATAAGAAGAAAATAAATTTTTAGCAGATATTTCAATGCAAAGCTGCATTTAAGAATAATTGTTAATAAAACAAAATCGCAACAAAAATTTAATTCATAATACGAAAAAGAATTTTTATTAATAAAATTACATGAACCTTTTTGCAATTCTAAAATTTGACTTAAGCTGTTTTGATGAAATGCCACAGATTGCCATAATTGGCTCACCTTCTTTCTCCCTGAAGAGTGTTCTTGATGTGTTGTAGATTGTTAAAATAAAACGCTAATGTTCGCTATTTGTATGAATAGCGAGATATAAAGAACGTGACAAATGACAGAACTGTTTGATCAACATTTGGGTACTATTTGGCCAACGTTACTGGCGTGACGTCCCTTTTAGGGTTGCCAAAAGTTGCGGCTTGATGTAAATTTTGAGTTGGCGACATCATTGTCTCATATTTCTTTGAGAATGTTCTTGATTGATAATATGGACAGCAACGTCATGCAGTTCTAATGGTAGACACGTTCAATCATGTTCATCACATGTGGAGAAAGCGTAACATAGTCATATGGCTCGTATGATAATTTCTTGGGGGGTTTACGGAAACATACGACAAAGTACGGCGTTTCTCAAAGCCAACATGTCAATTCAGCATGATTTATGCGTCGGAGCCACAGGAAATTCGAAATTTCTTGTCGGCGTCAGCCGGCGAAGTTGTGGCAGTTTTTTAATACTTCTACTTGTTTCGCAGCCCAACAGAGAAGTTAAAGCAAAATTCGCTGTTGCCGCCCTTGAAAATCAGTCTGCCCCCCACGGTTTTCTTTTATCTTACGTTTTTTCTTCTTCTTCTTCTTCTTCTTGTTAATGAAACACTTACAAGTGCGTTTTTAAGTGTTGAAAGAGTATTTTTTGCTGCCATTTCTCTTTTCTTCTTGTTGAGACTACATTTTAGTTTGTGTTAAATGTCTCTTGGCCATTTGAAATGATTAAAAAAGCAGTGAAAATTTATCAAGCTGATTGTAGCACGAAGTACGCTTTTAGCAATATTGGTTTCCCTACGTTTTTTTCCCCCAGCTTCATTTGAAATGGTAGTAGTTTTTATCGTTGCTTAAGAAAGAAATATATAATTGATTTATGTCTTGGAGCACAAGGCAAGTAATAAAAGCGATAATTAATAGTTCTAATAAAGGGAAGCCATACAAAGGGAAATGCTTTTCGATAGAAGCAGTTTCAAAAGAAATATTTTGCAGAAAATCTATTTAAAATATTAAAAAGAAATGAAATTCTTTAACAAAATAATTCAAAAAGAAATTCTCAAATATTAATGAAATGAGCATCTTGTTAAGAGCAGGAAGACCTACATCTTTCCAACAGCAGGAAAATCTACTTATTTAAATTAAGTCGATTAAAAATAAAAAAAGTACATGAAAGACGTTATTTAAGGGTTAATTTAATGCGAATAGAATTCAATATGATTATTTTTCAAAAGCTACAAATGGAGCAAAAAACTTTGAGTCTGAAAGCGGTAATTTCACTCGTTTAATCGCGTTTCCATGCCGAGGGTGACGACGGCAAGTATTGCCTTCGATATCGAATCGATAATTTCGAAACCAGGGCAAACTGTTTTCTGGGGTATAGAGGAGTGCTGCTTCCTTGAATGTCTTAGACTCAAAACGAGACAGAGTTTTTGCATGACTCTTGTTGTGTATAAGTTCCCGTACCCCTCACCTACAGTTAATTACAACAACGGGTATAATCAGGGGTCTACTTGTAGTTGGAGTTTCTACTCCAGCTGGTATGTTCTGGTTTTGGTTTAATACCTAAAATCACCTTGATAATGTTTCCCAAGATACTCTCTACTGGGAGCAAGTTTTGCCTTGACGTGTTTCTAACTCAGGCACTCTCATTTCTGGTACACAGGGTGGAAAAGGTTCTCTGGTTGATGCGGCAGTAGGAACTTCTGAAACCTGCATGAAGAATTGATTGGCAGAACGGAGACCAACCCAGTGGGTAACCTTGTGGCAAGACAAAGTGCTAGAAATTCTTGATTGTATGTAGATGTAACGCAGGTATCACAGGTATCTGCTGGGAGGTAGAGCGTGGAGACTATCGTGCATGTGCGGCTAAGGCCTGAGCAAGCTAACAGCTCTGAGGCCTTGACTTGATCACCAGTCTAGAGAATGGCTGACGGAAGCGATTAGATAGTTCCAGCAACTAATTGGAATTATCTGTCTTGTTGCGGAAATCCTTTTTTTTTTGAGTAAAGGAACAGGCAGGTGAGGATTTCAGGCAAATTCTCTTCCGATCATTTCCGGAAATTGTTTGCAGGAAAGCAGTTGCCACTTGTGTGGGACTGTATTATATACTTTTGAAACCATATATTTAAAAATTTATTTGAGGCAGACTCGATGCTGTTCGTTTATCAATCCATTTGTTGCTCTATTTCTTCTTTTCTATCTCTACTTAAGAACCTAAAATTGTACATATTTTACAGGAAAGTTGCAATAGTTCTCGCAAACTTAAACGGTAGGATATACCTCAGAGTCTTGCAAATAGGCGGGTGCACAACGTCTGCACTTAGTGTTTCGTAACGTGGCTGGTTTTGGCGCTTTAATGGCCACTTTGTGGTTGGCTGCTATTTTGGTTCGAACAAACCCCTAAAGCTTCAACCATATCCTGTAGGTTTAACACTAGTGCGGCGTACTTTGGTTCCGGAGTGATACCTACAGTAGGCACAGTTTTGCTCCTTCGTTGGATTAGATCCTCGTCGCCGATACCAACATAAATCTAATATTTAATTTAAGATAAATTGGGTATTTTTTGAGGAAACATTTTTACTATCGTGTCCTTAACTTCCTTTATTTGCAATGCACAAATTTTATTAACATTTTCTAAAATTTCATTCAAATCTCTAAGCAACCGGCAATCAAAAGTTTAAGAAAACATCAATGATGATAATAAATTTTATTTAAAACGTTACACTTGATATACATTTTGTACAATTTTTGTTGCCATTTTAAATTTTTAATGAAAACATTGCGCCATTACCAGCACCTTCCTATTTCATCTGACATTTCTACCCCAAAAACTTAAAGTCTGGTCATACCAACCAACACAGTTTCCTTATTTTATTACTAAATTTCAACTCAAATAGCAACAATATTGTACGTTCGAAGGATGTAAATGGATGGACGAGTATAAGAAGTAGGGAAAGTGTGATGTTCGTTCGTTTTTAAGTACGATGAATGAAGTGAGAATGGAAGGAAGGGGGTGTGGGGGGCGGGGAGTAGGGCGTAAGATTGTAGTCAGTTTGCTGGCTGAAGAACAGGACAGCAGCCTGCTTCTCTTTATTACTAGTACCCTCAAAATACTTTTAAATATATTTAACAGTGCATAACACACACACGCACACACACATTCGCAAAACAACAAACAACAACAAATAAAACGAGAAAGCATTTTATTGTTTTACCATTATTACAGGTGTGCTTAAACAATTTTTATGACCCAAACGATGGTTTGATTCGTATGCGAGCCAGTTTATTTCGTTTATGTTTATCAAGCCGTTGAACACCGGCAGACGCGTAGACACACAAATTGCTGGCAGGGACTCTTAATGGCGCTGTCGATATTTTCGCTGCCGATGTTGTGCTTTTATGTTCGTTAAGTATTAAAAGAGTCCGGGCAACAGGACTTTATGCGTTTTGTTGCTGTTGATTATAGAAGGGAAAGTTGATCCTTTTAGAAGTTGCACGGACGAACAAGAAATTAAGAAACAAAAGTACAAAGTATATTTTAAGTACACGGTAAGAAATATTTGCAAAATATTGTACGAAGATATTTTGAAGCCAATTTGATGGCGAAAAAGAAAGGAATTATAATTATATATATATTATATACTCGTATATATATATATTTAATGTATATTCGTATATGAAATAGAATGTGTGTTTGGTTGTTTCTACCTTATAGGATACTAGAGCGCTCATCCTGAAATTTTCTCAACTCTAACATGAATTATAGGCTACTTTTTTCAACCATGCCACACTTTACTCTTTTCATATAGTTTTTAAAATTTTTTATAATATAAGCGGCCTAAACTTCGCCATTTGAGGACCAAGTTTTTGTAAAAGTTCTACTAATTTGTTTTTGGCAATAGGCTGAGACGGGGGAGGATGCTGGCCGCCCTAAGAATTGCCTATCAAATAACTTCCACAATTTTGAACTAATTTTCAAAATTCTTTTTACAGATGGAGCAGTTTAACCTAAAATATTTTAAAGGGAAAAGAGAGTGAGGGGGATAGCAAAGGACACTGGGCTTATCTAGTTTAATATAAAGTTTGGTTTATGGTTAATATTTAATCTAACGGGCTGTTTACAGAACACGAATGGTGGCCCTGAATCCTCATTTGAGAACCTTCATATCGGAAAGGAAACAGTCACGTAGCTGGAATACTTTCTTGGGGTGCCGCTTAACCAGCCGCAACCACTTTGTGAGACTAACACAACCTGCCAGATATCTTAAGTATGTATTTCTTTCAGTGCAACGTATTGAAATTTTAAATGATAGATACTAACAAGTTTTTTATAACTCCCGTGTGCAAAACTGCATGTTTTCATTTTATTTCTTTGTTCTCCCATGTTTGAATGTGCAAATTTTGTTTGAGAAATCTATAAAAATCTTTAACGTCTTTTCTTTTCTTCTCGCTCCCACCATCTCTCTCTCTCTCTCTCTCTCTGTCTGTCTTAAGATTTTCGATGTTTGACATTTTAAATGAGCCTCATACTGCTGGCACAAAGTTTCGCAACAACTTGTTCCAGCCACCTTTCAACTCCATTTTAAAACAGCAACAAATCGAAAGACAAACATTTCAAAAAGATGGAAAAATTTTGCTTTATGTATGAACACGAGCAAGTGGAAAGACAACTTAATTTTTTTAAAGGGGGGGTGTATGACTTATTTGTGTTTTGATCCGTTTGGCTGGAAACAAGTGCCATGTTGAACGAGGTTAGAAGCAGTAAGGCCTTGACATTTCCGGCCCTATTTACAGCTTTCTATTTGAATTTCGCATTATCTGATGGCTGTTTAAGAGACTTTATTTGCGAAACGACCTCATGAATGGTGAGAAAAATAATATATTCAAAAAGTGAATTATCAGGCCTGTTACAGAGCGCAATTACGTTTGCAATCCATATTTTTATTCTTAACAAACTGCAAAACGAAAAACTTCTAGGAAATAAAATAATTTTTGGCCAAAAATGTTAATGTCAGTCGTGAAATTAAAAATTATTTCATTCCCGGTTTTCTCAGGAAAAATAATACGGACTGAATTACGTTTTCGGGGGGAATTGAACTCGCTGACAGGGCAGTATATATGTAAATATTTTTTATTTATTGTAAAATTACACAGTACAACAAGTAGTACAAGTTTTCGGGGTCATTTTGAAAACACTTATCAAAACTAGCACTTTTGGAATTCGCAGTCCAAAGGGAATCCTCCGTATGTGATAATAAATGTAGCGTTTAATCCGGCTAAATACTGTTTAAATATCGCACAATGAACAAATAGCGGGCGCAAATGATAAAGCATGTAAATTAAATAAAAATTAGAATGAAAAAAAAATTATAATATAAAGGATTCTGTCTAAGTAAATAATATAATTAATTTATCCAAATTCTTGTGTATTTCGATGTCAAATGAACAGTCTTAGAAGAGAACAGCTGCTGGTAGTGCCTCTTTTAGCGGAGTTAGTCGCGGATTACTAGAAGTGGTATTTCGAGAGGTCCCAGCAGGAAAATGAGGGCATGGCAGGCCTTTTACAAAACGGCCTTGACAACTTTGCAGCTGGAATGTATGTACGCTGGCCGAGTTTTAGCCTTTTGGACAATCTAAAATTATAATATTTTCATTTGTTAGTGAGAGGGGACAAGCTTGTGTCCGGGCTTTGCTTTCATTATGGTATTTTGTTTATTGTGAATTTGGACGGTGGATATGGCATGGAATTGGGAAGTTGCCTCAACTAAATTTTCGTTTTAAAAAATTAAAAACAAAATTTATGGAATTAAATTTATTTGCTTATTTATGGGCTTAAAGCTGTTAATTTATTTGTTAGAGATTTCCATAATTATAATTTCCATTGGAACTGAACAACTTACTGGGTTGTTAGTACGTGGGCCGTGTAGGCCCATTGGTTTGGTGTGAGTGCGTTTGCAACAACAAATCGAGTTTGAGAATAAATGAAATTACTTTTTGGTCTAATGACCATCATCTGGTGTTTTTATTAGATTTGCTTCCATTTTGTGTTCTGGGCGATTTTTGTTTCAATTTTATTATTATTATTATTATTTTGGTAGCCGAATGTTGGATATTTCCTTCTATTTTTTGTTGTTGTTATTTTTATTATTTTCTTAAGAAATTATTTGCGTTCTTATTGAATTTAAAATGAGTAAAAAACAAACTGAATATAAAATAATAAGAAGAAAAGCTTTTGTATTGTTTTCCAATACACGGTGGCAGTAAATGGCGGCAGGAAATAAAATAAAAGGTGTTGGGAAAACGAAAATAAGGAAACTTTATAATTGGCTTATTAAAGTAAAGAGCTATAAAAAGAAGACATAAACTTGGTTTTGGTTATTTTGGCTGTTTTAAAGTTGGAAAAACATTAAGAGAATATATTTGCGCTGCGGGAAAGTGAAGAAATCTTCGATATTGATTTTGCAGGTAATTTCTTGAATTTGTCAGATTTCTGTTTTACGACCAGGTTTTTACGACCAGGTTTTACGATCAAAGAGTTTTCTTTGCATACCATAAAATGTTCATATTAATTAATTAACAAAAACTATTGAAATGCATTTAAAACACAGAATAATATATTTTGGCAGGTTCGTTTGCCCAATTATTTTTCCTAACATTGATCGTTAAATGTGAGGGTCTCTTATTTCAAAATCTTTTGACTTGGGCTGAGTAATTGTAGTTTTAATATTATAATAATTTTAATTTGAATGCTTAAAAGCTAAAGTGGATTATCTACAGTATGCACCAAAAGTAACTATATGATGGAAAAATATTGTATTTTTTTGTGAATATTAATTTTTTTTTCCATTTGCGAAATAAAACTTGAGAGAATATATAATAATGGAATGTTATAAAATTATTTTTTATTGCTTGAAAATAACGGTTCGGTAATTAATACTCAACGTGCAAACAGAAGATTTAGATGGCCTGATTTGACTGCACCAGATTTTTTTCTTGTGCGTCTATTTCAAAGCCAAACTTTATGTCGGAAGGAGGCCCAAACCTTGCAGCAACTAAACTACAACATTTAAGAAGAGACACTCAACGGAGTTAAGAAAAATTCTGCACCTTGTAGTTCAGTAGGTACTACAATGTGACTCCAAGGTCTACATATATCCCCAAAGGGAACTAACTGGACTCTACCAGCTGGACACTATGCCTGAAAACCTGTTTGCAATGACCACATTTGCCCCCTCATACAGTCACTTCTACTACGTACTAAGACATTCTATTGCACAATATATTGTGCTGAGTGTATTCAATCGGAGTCATTGGCAATAATAATAAAAGAATTGCACTTGATTTTTATTACTATATTAGAAATTATTGTTTTAGAAATTTTATATGTAAAATATATTCATCTCACACATTAACTGACACTCTGGCGCAAATCAAATTGCCTTTGATTTCAATTATTTGCTTCATTTGGCAACAATTTATTTTTCTTACAATTTCTACACAGACATCACAGCTATTTGTCACTTCACGGCAACACACTTGATTATTGGCTTAATAAATACAAAATATTTGTTAACTTTGATACAAAAATTGCAGATAAGATTTATTCTTGTTGTAACAATTAGCAAAAGCATTCCTTGTGCAAATTTTACATGTTTTTGCCAATCAACTTTAAAACCAATTTTCGTTAATTATCCCAAAGTCTGGCGAAAGCAACAGCAAACAGAGTTTCACGAACACAGGTGCAAATGTAAACGATACACACACATACTGTACATGCTCTGACTCGAATTGGAATCATTGGAATTTCAATTTTAACTAATTACTCACATACTTGGCATCTAATATTGTGTGTCTCAAAGTTGTTCGAGTACTTTGAGCATTAACTTGAAGAACAACACCAGCAGCAGTAGCAACATTGGACTATAAGTAGGAGTATGCAGATGTGACGGCAAACAGCATCAGCCCAGTTGCTTTGAATCAGCTTTATTTCGATGCTTGTTGGAAGCAATTGGGGGGGGGGGGGGGGGGAATGACGGCGGCTAGAGGGTCAGGCCGCAGCAGTTTTGTATCAAATCAGTCGTAATCAATATGCTGTAGTAAAGAAAATTCATCAAGTCACGGCCAACAACACTCGAGTTGAACTTACAATTTATATTGCAAACAAATTGCCAATTGATCTTTATCAACATATTAGAAAACTACTCTTAACTATTACTATTGCTTAATAATATGGTTGTAGCCACTATACTATGACTAACTATGCTTCTTACAACAATATATATACATATAAGTTAAACACTAGAAATTAAACCGCGTTATTTTAATGGCTGACCACCCATTATATTGTAAAATTTTAAATTTATAACTTGGTTCTTTCAAACATCCTAAAATATTATTGTTTTAACTAACCATTATATTGTCATAGACATCAGGTTGTTATTTTGATATTGGATCCTGCAATTTTGTGAGCCTAGATTAGCTTGTCAATTCTCCGGCCTTCTAGTTCATTATAAAAACGAGGTCTTACTTTATTATTATCAACCATATTATTGCTACATTTAAGCATATTACAGTCATGATATTATTCCCCTTCTGCATCGAAGAAAAGGTTTGGTTTTGTGTATTTGAAGCTGGGCCTGCACCACCTGTCACTGGCCGACAGAACTAAACTTAATATCACAGCACCGTTTTTCTGGGAGCTTAAATGCCTTTCGAGACACATCATATTAGATGCTCCTCTCTAGCAACAGATGACTGCCGGTCTTAGTGAATAGCCAGCTGGAAAAATACTGAGTCGGATTAATTAGGAGCTGATGTCAAGTCCATCGGTACCTAAAACAAAGTTGAGACTATTTTCTGGCTTTATGCTTTTATCGTTCTTTCTTTCTGAGACTTAAATTTTAATTCTAAATGCATGGACAGGCCATAGACTTTGATGATCTTTAAAGAACAACAATATTTTTGATCATGAGACTTGATTTAGCAAAAATTCCTCTTTTGCATAAAACATGCAGCTGCATTTCCATTAAAACACTCAACAATTTCCTGAAACTCCCTCAACTCTTAAACAAATAATATTTATAATAAGAATCCTATGCAGAAATTTTTGTTCTACTTAAGAGGAAATAGACCGACAAAAGGAGAGTAACGGAAAAAACTTCGCCAACCTTAAGAACTAAAAACTCGTTTTAAGGAAAATGATTAGATGTAGCCCCTACCCCGTTAATATTTCCCAGCTCATTAAATTGATCCAAACTTACATTAAGGGCAAATCTAGCATCTCACAATGATTACCCTTTAATTTAACGAACATTTATTTAACGGCAGAGCTTCAGATGCCCAGCCCTGAGAAATCATACAATACAGCGTGGCAATAGTATTATTTGCACTGAAACTCAAGTGCTCAAGTGCAGAGTATAGTTTGTAATACAAGTACCCACTACAAATATCAAGTAATTCCAGAATATTGTATATGCCACCACAAGGACATAAACATACATGTGTGTGTGTGTGTTTTTTATTCTCCTTTGCATATATTCGAGAACACCTGAAACACCAATTGTTTGCCACCAACTACTTAACATACAATATTATATATTATTGCACTGAAAGACTTGTGTTGGTTTTGGAAACTAACAGGTACAAACTGACACACATGCACACATTCGTATATGTATGTGTGTGTGTGTCGGTGTGTGGGTGTATGGGTGTGTGTGGAATGAACATATTTGCAGACAAATGCAATCATGTGAACCTACACTTTTGCCATGTGTTCTAGCATCAATGAGTAGCAAACCATTTATAACTTTTCAAGTAAAAGGATTTAATATTGGCGCTGAGCAAAACTTATACGTGAATTTTCAGTTTAAAAGGATTTTGACAAGGGATTTTGGTCGATGTCGAAAAAAGGGGCAATATGCTTGGAAGAGCATCTAACTGAACACCCGAATAGGTTTCGATGGGAAAAAATTCAAAAAGTTACGGACTTATTGACCCCCCTTCGTATATATTTATAGTTTTAATGGTTTATTTAAATTTTAGAAGTAGAAATTTGCTTATTACTATTATAATGGCGATTTACTTATAATACAATAACTGCCATTTATGATACACAGTAAAAATAATTGTAAATATTATGGTTAAAAAATATTTTATTTTAATTTTCAATAAATATTTTTGCTGATTTAATAAATTAAATAGCGATTTTATGTTGATGGCTTTTGTCATGAAATAGTAAAAATTATACGTATTTGGATCAACAATTTTTTTTAATTTTTTAATTTTAATTTGTAATTATAATAAATAATTTTCTATACAAGTATTTTGGGTTCTTTGTTTCTTCTTCTACTTTTTGTATTAAGTTTTGTATTTATGACTTTTTGGGTTTTTATTAATTGTATTTATATTTAAATATAACAATTTATATTATATTTTATAATTAAATTTTTTTTCCATTTGATTTATATACAAACGAATATTCAGCGCTTTATGGAGCCAGGGAAACTTTCTGGCAATAAAAATGGCTTATTTTTGTGTTAAACAGTTATTTTTGATTTTTTTTTTTTTTTTTGAATCCGCGCATCTCTTTATTGGCTCGTAATCAAACAAATTGTTAACTGGTTCAAAAAAAAAAAAAAAAGGAATCTCCTGTGTGTTATTTTATATATAGAGTAAAAGTACTATACAAAGTTTTAGTGAAGACAAACCAGTACTAAAAACTTTAAATAAATACTCCAATTAATTATTTAATGTTTTTATTTTTTGTTTAATTATGAATAAATCGAAAGCAAACAACAATTTTTTTTTTCGTGAATAAATCTCTATTTATTATTTGCTGCCCGGATCCAATATTTGCTAAATAAATTGTTCAAAGACCAAAGTATTTCCACTGTTCCCATACACTTTGCCAAACGCAATCTTTTATACAACTAATAAGAGTAAATTTCAAAATGACGAAATGGGAGTACGATTTGCAAGTGTGTGTGTGTGTGTGTGTGTGTGTGTGTGTGAATGTGTTTGATGTGTGTGTGTGTGTGTGTGTGTGTGTGTGTGGGTACAAATCCATTATCAATGTATGTTGGTTTGTCGATAGTCGTTCATGTGTCTGGATATTCGATCAAATTGAATTTTATATTTAAATGTCAAGTTGTTAAGAAACATTAGCTTCAAGTTTTCTTTCCTTCTTTGATATGACGAAATGTATGTGAGTGTAAGTGTGTGTGTGTGTGTGTGTGTGTGTGTGTATGTGTGTGACTTTGATTGCATCAAATGCAATTGGTTTATGTCAAACGTATCTCTACATTTGATTTCATTTCATTTCTACGATTTCAATTTTATGTTTGAAGTTGTTCTTGTTGTTCTTGTTATGCTACGAGTAGTTGCTGTTGTTATTGTTGTTGTTGCTGCTTCATTTGATAAGCAATGAAGCAATTGTATTTCCCTTTAACTGTGGTAATGTAACACATTTACATGCAAATGTATGTTGCGATGATCAGCTTCGAATGTGTCTGGTATCATTTAACATTTAAAATTGTACAACCGTCTCACTGAGAGTGTGTGGCTGTGGCTGTCGTTGTGACTGTATCTGTGTTTGTGTGCGTGTGTGTGTGTGTATGTGTGCGTTAGTATTTGCATGGATGTGAACTAATACCATTATTGATATTTATACTTTATACAAGTTTTCCTGGTTTATGGTTTATAATTTAAATTTACATACAAGTTTTGTCCTTAAACACACAAAAGCTCGGACATCTACACCTGCTTCCAGATGAATATTTGGAGAATAAATGCTAAAGGATTCAATTTACTTGAAGCTAAAATATGTTCAGCTATAGGCGAACGGGCATTAGGGGGGGCCGCTTCTCATAAACTCATTTAATTACAATATTGCAGATTAGATTAGAAGCTAGAGCGGGACTAGGATTTGGACTAGGCTTTATTTATTCTGGTTTGAAGCACTACTTAGGGTATGACTCCTTCATATGCAGTGTATTGTACCAGAGCTGGGAAAATTGTTTATGGAAGGGAGAATGTGAACGTTTGATGTGAATGCTACTAAATTGTAAGAGACAGAACAAATTTATGTGCGCGTGTTGCTTATTCCTCAGACAGATTGTATGACTGAAGAACGAATTAGCTCTCTGCAATGCGTTGCGTGCTTCACTGGTCCATTCACCAAAATTGTCTCTGGGCGATAAATATGTATATATTAAGCAACAAAACTCGAGTTTCGGGAACAAGAAGCAAAGTGCCCTGCAATAGCAGGAAACACCGCGCCACGATGCTACAGTGTGAGCCAATAGAGATGGATGCCCTCTTCTGGCACATGATCGAAAGTAGACTTTGCTGTGAGAAGATCGTTGTTTGGCGCGTCGATCATATTTTGCCGCATGGCATCAATCTTTGCAAGATATGGCACAGGGCTGAGTAAATGCAAATGGAAAATCCTGCTGTCATCTACAAACGAGAGCAAAGGTTGAGAAGCTTGACAGAGAAGGTCATTAAGAGAGCTGGCAAAATATGATTTGGAAAATAGTGTCAGGATCTTGCCAATAGTGATTAAATGCTTTTTGTATACACTGGCGCTTCCAAAACGAACAATCCAGTCGTTCGTGTTTTTTGTACTACAGACGAATGAGTTATTTAACAAAAATGGTTGCTTAAGGCAACTTTTGTAATGCAAATTATTATTATGCTTTTCATATAAGAAATATTTTGGCCATAATATTTCAGACACATTTTATTTGATATTATTATAATTTAAAAACATGAAAATGTTAAAAAAAACTTTAAAACGAGGCGAAATTGTATTTAATACATTTTTTGGAGCTCTTCTTAATCTGAAAGGATTATACTGAAGTGGGGTTTAAAAACAGAACTTTTTTTCTGCGCTCTCGTTTCTTTCCGGCAGCCTTTTCTGAAACTCAAATGCGTTGAAAAAATGCAACAAATTTAAAATGAAACTTATGATGGTTTAACCCATTTTCGGCGTTTTTGTCCTCAAATTACAAAGTTTTATACATTTATTTATTAATATTATTTTTTTTTCATTAGTTAATATATAGCCCGTGTTTCAATTAAGAGAAAAAAAATTATAAAATTTAGCTTTTGTGTGTCCTGGAGGGGTTTTTAGTGAGACATATTTTTAGAGGGGTTTTTCATAATTGCATAAAAATAATAATTTTTAAAACTAATTTTAAATCTAAATATAGTATATTTGTGCCAGCAATTCAAATGATCAACTGAAATAAAAAAAAGTAAAGAAATCACAACATTGATATCACATTAAAGCTGTTAATATAGACGAACGAACACAATATTGTTGATCAATGGCACAAATTCAAGGATTTTAAACGCTTTCTTCATCTTAATAGTGAACTACAAATGGTTGCATACTTTGGTCGTCAGTCATGTCAAATATATGCGGAACAAACCAATTCCTTTTGGGTACAAAATTTGGTGTTTGTGTTCTTCGTGCGGTTGTTTGCTTAATTCTACACATATTCTCCTTCGAATTGGCTTGGGTGCAGACGCGGTCTTAAGACTCTTGGAATGTGTAGAAGATCCAATTCCATACGAAATATGCATATTTCGAGAACTTTTTTACATCATATTACTTGATGTAAGACACATTAAATGAAAAAAAGGGGAAAAAAAGTTTTGCGCCACCGGCACCGTTCGTCCAAAACGTTTTGCAAAAGGGGACAAATTGATTATCAATTTGATCAAATTTGATACTGGTTTGTGGTTCGGCAGACAACAAACAATTTTCACAAATTCAAAATAAATTTAGCCCGTGCGCAGCGTAAAGCGATAATAAAAAGGATTTGGAAAAACATGAGAATATGACATAACCACTGCTTTTCAGCTCACACAACAAGGGGAAGGGGGCGTGGGGGAGTAGACATTTAGTAGACAATGCAGTGTCAAACTACAGAGTAAACATTAGATCAAAAAAGTGGTATTTGGCCCTTATTTATTTCAGTTCTTAGTTCATCCGTCACTGATGGAACAACAAAAATATTTTATCAGAAAAAGATTTCACAGTGAGCGTAAGCAAAGCTTTGCTATTAAGCTGTTGGCTTCGATCAACAAAGATCTGACAGAAGCGCTGCATACGAATTGTCTCGGATTGTAGGGGAACATATTCCCATAGTTCAGCCACAGGGAAAACCACGAAGGTGCCAACTTAAAGGGTGTGGCAATGCTTTGAACAATTTCATCTAAAATAGATCTTAGTATTATATTAATATATACATACATACATACATGTGTGCAATATGTTAGTAAATATATTTTGACATGTTCCCTCTTAATCATTATTTTTATCGCATAAACATTTATGAACATTTTTCTTAATGGGCGTAAATTTTTTCATATGGAAAATTCACGTCAAATTGAAGCCAGTGTTTGCACCTGCGAACACCTATTTCCAGGACTCCAACTCCAAACTGACATCGGATTTGGATTCAGAAGGCACCAATTACTATAAAAAGGACACAGCTTTTGAAACAACTCGCGTTTGAATTTTCTTGCCTGAAAATGGGTTAAACAAAAATTATTGAGAAAAATCCAACCATATTGAGAAAATTCAAATAAACTATAAGAAAAGAAATGCTTCAAATAACAAAAAATTAAAATAAAATTAAAAAAAAAAAATTGAGAAAAATCCAACCATATTGAGAAAATTCAAATAAACCACTGTTTTCGGTTGGAATTCAAATGCGCTCGTAGTGGTTTCGATTTTTCGTCTGGAACAGCAGCACCTGCGAACTAAATTTTTTTATTGAACTCTCAACTCATATTTTATGCAAGTTGTTACACAACTTTAATGAATTATTTCCAGTGACAACACAACAGGAGTTTACACTTACAACAACAATTGTCACATTTGCAAGTCTTGTCATTCAAATGGCAATTGTGTTGTTGTTCTTAATCTCAAACCATATCGAAGTCACGCTTGATTAACTTTGTTCAAACCATTTAACAAATAAGCAATAAAAATCAAAATATTTCATTCAGTTTGGCTAATAGTGTCGTTTTAAAAGGGGCAATACGTTGCGCACCAGAGGTCGCATACTAACTACGGACAATCCTTGAGAATAACAATAAACGACATTAAATGCCACCGTCCCCTGTTCGGGAGAATATATTTATTCTCTTTAGGACAATCTACTGAAGATTTTAAATGCTGGTTTTCTTCTGTTCTTATGAATTTTTTTCTTAAAGCCCTCGGAGCATGTGACGTTCTTAGGACTTTCTAGGACACCGTATGCGGACTTGTTGTCACTGTAATTTCCAATTAAATTAAATTTACGAATTAACATTTTTCCTATTACTTTCCGGCAAACAGCAAATGGCTGAAAACTAATTTTGAAAACAGCAAAACCAGAACAAACCAAGATTTTTATTAAGAAACTTTATTGGAATTTGTTAAGGCACTTTCTTGCTGTTGTCTTTGGCTTTTGGGCTCAACACATGCTGCCAACACTTTGCAGTTGTCAACATTCGTTAAAATTGTTTTCGTTCATTTAAAAACTTATTAAGATATAGAAAGAAAAAAGTTGGCAGCGTATTCGGGATTGGGGCTGACAAGTTATTGATGCAATTGCTTGTGGTTGGATTATTTCGACGACCATGACTGCGTATTCAAATTGCTAAGTGATGATTTAAAAGGAGGGCAGCACAAATATAATGAGTGCACAACTGCAGAGTAGGGGATTTTTAACAGCCGGCGTTTTTGCTGAACGTTTGGTGCGAACGCTTAATGACTTGTATGTCATTTGGACGGTTGCATATTCATCACTTATTTATTGTCTTTAAGTTATTGAACTTTTTTCTTTTTGCCAACAAAGTGTCCTGAATTTGACTTCACTTCCACTTAAACTACCACAAAGGAACCGATTACTTGCAGAAGTTTAGAGCGGATGTGTTCTATGGGATTCAACATGCGAACAATGTTTTGTACGCTTCAAAAAGGGTGAAAAACAAAATTTAAGGACCCTAAATTGAAGGCATTAATTCCCAATGATTGTTGTCCAGCTCAACAGGAGCTTGAAAAACACTACTTGGCGACTACGAGCAGAGAAATTTCAAATTGTAGGCGGGCAACAGAATTCATTCAGAGTCAAGGAAATCGGGAACTAAACAAAATGAAGGCGGCGGGATCTTAAACGAAAATTTTCCCAAAGGTCTCAATTGCTGCTTTTATGCTACAACCAAGAGTCATTATTGCCAACACAATAAAACTGGGTCTGCCATGATAACCTGAGACGTAAGATTTTGTATATAAAGAGCCGGTCAATCGGCCAAACCAAAAGAAGAATCCTTGAGTGCGAGAAATCCGCTTAAAAATGAAGCCACGACAAATAATCCCAATCACTTAAATTTGTCTAAATTTCAAATAAAAAAATTATGAAAATAATTCTAAACATTTTGTTTCAATACAAGTGCAGTTAATAATTCATTGGAGTTCTTTATCTTCTATTTTGCATTAATTTTGAATGTAAAAATTTTCATTAAATATTTATTTTTCTGTGTCACTCGAGTCGGGCACGCGGCGCAGCAAAGTCTGTAACACCTTTACAAAGTAAGTGTAGAAATTCCAACATTTATTAGCAATTTTGTGCGTTATCAACACCCCGGCGATATAAATCCCTATTTTTCATTTTAAAATCATATTCATTTCGTTGTACGTTTCGTTGTTTATTTTCGTTACGCTGGGAAAAGGAAACCGAACACTTGTTCACGTACACACCTGTCGAAATGTTGTTGCCAATTTTTATGAATTAATAAGAGTAACAATAGTCATATATTTTTCATATTGCGATACAAAATTTGTTGTATGTGGCATGACGCACACCAACTCATGCCGAGAAATTTGGTGGCAAAAATAAAATTTTCTTTTGTGCGTTTTAATAACCATTTATGGAGACGTTTATTAACAGTGGCGAGCAAAAGCAGGCGGTGTGTTGAAATTTTTTAAAGTGGTTTCATTTAGCTCTGGCTGAGTTTTAAAATGTGGAACACAATCAAGAGCATAAAAGATGTCGCAGAACTTTTTAATACGCTCGATATTCCAATGCGTGCCATTTGCAGCCCAGAGATCATCAGTGTTGGGCACTCGGAGTATAAAACTTTTCACGACTAGGGACCACAAAGCAGACTGCCTGTGAGTAGTCGTTCGCTACTTAAGACAAATCCTAATAGAATGAAATCGCGCAGAATTTAAGGGCATTTTGCATCATCTCGCAGCAAAACGGATCATGTCCTCGAATCGTACCAGCAAATTGTTTTGGATGATCTATTGAAATCACATGTTACTGTTGTTCAAATAGTCGAAACGACACCGACCAAAGTCGATAGTCATTGATCACCGTTAACGTTTAAGGATTCGCCAGCAATGTTTTCAGAACAATATGCAGCGATGACGTCACAAGCACAAAATTTATCTAAAATATCTCTGTTTTTTGGATATGCGTGGAAAATTTGGGAACGCTCATGGCATCTCATATGGATTAGAGTCAGTCTAAAATTTATTTTTGTACAAAAAGAGGCATCCTAATGTCGGTTTCCAGACTCCAGTCGAATTGTAAAATTTTCCAAATTATGTCATTATAAAAACCGATTGGCTCCGGCTGCACTTTTTATATTATAGTATATTTTAGCTGATATGTTCTACATTTAGTAAAGAAAACTTTATATATATATATATTTATTCAGTTGTTTTAATTTTATTAAATTTTATAAATCTATTTAATTACTTAAATTTTATCAATTATAATTAATTTAAAAACACTGTTTAAACACTGTTGTTTTCTCTATGAAACTGTTCTGTCAGTTTTGGCCACTACTGTTTGCTACAATTCATACAACCCATAACCAAAATGAAAGTTATTAAATTTTTTTTTGGTGCTATTTTGTTGTTGTTAATAACAACAAGAAAAGCTACAACAAAAAGATTTTTAACAAGAATTTTCACTTTATATTCAAACGTTATGCGCAAAATAAACACATGCAATTACTATTTCACAGGAGCACACAGACACACACACACACACACACACACACACACACACACCCGCTTGTGTATCTATTTTAATACTGGCAAACATACGAACACTCACACACACACACCTGCTTAAAAATTGAACACATTTGTACATGAGTAAAACCTAGAGTTCCCATAAGATTTCAATGAAATGTTTAATAGGTATTTGTACACATGTGTACACTTACACCCCAGCAGCGCTGTGTGTGCGTGTGTTCAGCTCAGAACACTCACTGCGTTTCTAAAAAGTGTTTACTGCCGTTTACAACGTACTACTCTTTAATAGCATTTTGTTACTTTTCTTACGCTTTTCTTTCCTATTTAAGCATCGCGCCACCACTGCGTTCAATTCCATGTGAAATGGTTTCAAAAATCGCTAAAAAATTACATATAAGTTTTTTTTTTGTGTGCCACCAACGACATGTTGTTTGAAATTTGTTTAACATACATTTTTTTGACTGCAAGTCGTAGAAATTTATTTGCTTCTTTATTTTCTTGTTAAAAATCTTATTGTGTGTGTGTGTGTGCGTGTGTGCGAGAGTGTGTGGGGCTTTTTGGAGTTTGTAAGCAGACATTTTTTACACTGCACAAAAAATTAGAGCCACAATATACAATAAAAAAAGAAAGTCTAAGGAATTCCTTATTGTTAAGGTTTCAGAGGCTGGTGAAACAAAATTATATAAAAATTGTATACGTTTAAAAGTTTGAGCATCAGCCGCCAGTGGAAGGTTACACAGAATTCTAGCCTAATCTAACACTTCTTATTTTGACTAAAATGTTTTATCACTATAAAATAAATAAGACAGGGGACCGAGAACGATGACACCAAATAGGTAAAAAAAGGCTAAAAATGACACAAATTGAAACCCTTGAGGCAGTTTGATAATTCTGTGACTTTCGGGACAAAATTAATTGCTTGACACGCAAACAGGTGAAAAGTATAAGAATTATTTTGCTTACAACACAAATGGCAACCTTTGAGACAGTTTGATAATTCTGTGACTTTCTGGACAAAATAAATTGCTTGACACCAAACAGGTGAAAAGAATAAGAATTAGTTTGCTTACAACACAAATGGCAACCTTTGAGGCAGTTTGATAATCCTGTGACTTTCGGGACAAAATAAATTGCTATTCCCGTTTTTTTCAAACACCGCCACACGGTGGATAATCAAAGCCCTTCTTGAGAATCGACTATAAAAACGTATTTGCCCAAAGAGAAACTAAACTCTTTAGCAGAATTTTAATGTAAAATAAAAGAAATCTATCGTTGTTCAATATTTTTTTGAATTTCGCTAAAGAATAAATAGTATGTAAAAATTTAGATCCAACAAATTTTTCTAACTGTAACAAATCGTTGACACTTCTGGCAATAAACTCAGCACAACACCTGCTCTGTGGAATTATAAAATATTAATAAAACAAAAAAAAAAAAAAAAACGATATAAGCAGCAAACAAGGAAATGACAAATCTTACGGATACAAACAAATGCAAATGTAAACGCACACACACACAGTTACACACATTTATTCGTGTACAAAGAGGTAGTGAAAATTATTAAGCAACAGAATAAGCACTTAAAACATAAAACACAAAAAAAACAGCAATAAACCAAACAACAGGTGAAAGACTTTTCTTTAAGAAATTATTTTTTTAATATTTTATGAAAAAGCAAAAAACGATTTTAGGTTAATTGGAAAAATATAAATATTAAAATCACCCACGTCGCCGCTGGCGCTGCGAAAGCGGCTTTGAATGAACAACATTAAAAGTTTAAATGGAAATAATTAAATAAAATCAAGAAATGAAATGGAAAATAACCAACTTTTTTGTTTGTAAAAAATCAACTTGAATTAAGAAAAAACAAAAATTTCCAATAAAAGAAAAAGAAAACGATTTTTCTAAGAAATAAATAATTCTATTTTTTTAGGCGCAAATACTTGAAATTAAATTCTAAATGTGAAAAATCAATTGGTGCCAGCCTGTGCTATAAAGGGAAATATTTATGTCCTGGTGATTGAAAACGAGGACTTTTCAGGCAAATTTTTTTTAAGAATTATCAAAAGAAAAAATGAAAGATAAAAGCAGGAAAATACATTGGCTGGAAAGTTTTAACGGGTAAATGCTTAAGAGGGACTTAGAGGCCTAGTTGACAGCACGGTTGACCTGTCACCAGCCAAAGACTCTGGCTATCTGAAAAGATAGACAAAGAGATTTCTCGTTTGTTACAAAAGGGCATTTCAATGAAGATGGTTAAAGGCTCCAACATGATAAAACAATAAAACAAATTGGTAGTAAAAACTTAACACATATTTTAAACAAGTTATAACACCAATTAAGTGTTAGCCGCAGCTTGTTACGCCAACCCCATGGCCCAGTCGCACGCATCCTGCTTAAGTTGAGCAAAGTGCTCGGTTTTACTGACTCTAAGGAAAGTTTCTACTAAAATATATTATAAGTTTGGACAAGTACAATTTTTTCTCCACTCACAATGTTCATGTTTTAAGTTCTAAATAAATAAACATGAACTAGTTCTTTATAACTGTTCACTGGCTCACTTGCAGCTAAAGGCTTTGCTTAAAATAAACATAAACATGAAAGTAAAATTTTAAATTGTACAACATAAAAATATAAAGTGATAACAAGAACCGTGACCTCTACCCCTCGTATTCTAACCAAAAACTGTACAAAATATTTGTCTATCATATTTGGCCTCTGCCAAAAACGAAAACAAAACAAAAGCAAAAGAGATATTAAATTTATTAGCTTTTTAGGCATTTTTTCCATTTAGTTGATTTTCACACGCTTAAGAAATAAAATAAAATAGAATAAAAATCTCAACGTTTTCTTGTCTCTTGCAAGGACCAAGTTTTGCTAAATCCACCTTTTGCCGCAACTGTCAACCGAAAGGCAAATAAAACTTCTGCTTTGCCAGACACTAAATCCACAAAAGTCCAATTGAAAAGTTTTAGTTTTGTATTTTTACACCAGCGCCAAACCAGCAGCCCAACGACGACTGCGATTTTCGAATGCGTACGAAAACGAATATGACAGCAAAGTTTCAAAGTTTGGCAAAAGCGGCAGGACAGAAATCCAGAAACAACTTAAATATATTTTTGCTTCTTTCATTGAAATTATGAGAGAAATAAATAAAAAGTTGGGAAAAGAAATACATATAAAATTTTTGAAATATATATTTTATGAATATTAAGATAAAAAATATGACGGAATTGCTTGCAAAATAGCCAAAGGCTGTGGGTCAGAAAGCAATTAAAGTGTTGTAGCTGTGCAGCACTTGAAATTGCAATATGGCTGGCAAAATGTGAACAGCATAAATTTATGGAGTCATATAATCTGGCAAAAGAAGTACTCAAACTCAAAGCTTTAGCAATTTCTATTATTGTATATAAATGTTGAATTAAACTTAAAACAATAAAACAGAAATGATAAAATTAAGTGTCAAAATCTTAACTAGAATCTACAACAACTAGAGTCTGACGCACGTTGTCGAACGTTAACGTTTGTTTGTCAATATTTGACATGGAAGTGCTTTTAATTTGCTTCCTGCTGATCGAATGTTAACGATCGATTTGAGTTTGAAGGATTTTTCAATAAGATCGGTTGGATGTTAAAATAAAATACTACAAAGTTTATGCGCGGCGTTCAACAACATTCGTTGGCTCATACATACCAGCCATCCTACATAAGATATAACATTGGGAGTCGCTGCTGTTTATCGTGTCACCGCCCAGTCGTTGTCGCAAACATTCTGCGGGAACCACTTGTCCTCTATGTCCAAAAGAAATCGTTTGTTGTTAGCATTGAGTAGCACTCGCTGAGGACGATGATATGGCTTCAGCAATATTGTGTTCATAAAAGTAGGGACCAATATTGCCGGCGGCGCATAATTGCCACCAAACTTGTGTATATGGAAAGTTTGTTTAATAGCACAAAACATTCATCTGTAAATGCGCTCCTTCGCTAAAGTTGAATTTTCTGCCAAAACTGGAGATCTTCTTCTGAGCGATCAGTTTAGATATATCGTCGTTTGTCCGTAATTGAATAATAAAAATATGATTGAAAAGAAAAGGCGCCAATTCACAAAAACCCTTATTTATATTTTCATTCAGGGCTGCTGTTTCAGGGCTACTGGTTTCAGTACATAATTCGAGATGATCTATTTGGTATTATTATTTCAGCAATTTTGTCTCACGACTGCCGTAAAAGTTGCTGTAATATTAAAGGAATTGCTACGCAGCCGGGACTTTTAGGTTTCTTACAGCTTAAAAAAAAATCAAAACAAGAAACTGGTCGCAAACAGTCCCAGAAAACGAGAATATGGTTGCAGCAACACAACTATGCTAAACTTCACTATTGTCTTCATTTATGAATAATTTGGCGCAAAACACTTCAGGGCTGCTGTTTCAGGGCTACTGGTTTCAGTACATAATTCGAGATGATCTATTTGGTATTATTATTTCAGCAATTTTATCTCACGACTGCCGTAAAAGTTGCTGTAATATTAAAGGAATTGCTACGCAGCCGGGACTTTTAGGTTTCTTACAGCTTAAAAAAAAATCAAAACAAGAAACTGGTCGCAAACAGTCCCAGAAAACGAGAATATGGTTGCAGCAACACAACTATGCTAAACTTCACTATTGTCTTCATTTATGAATCATTTGGCGCAAAACACTTATATAAAACTAAAGAAATTATTAAAAGGAAATAAGAAGCTGTTCAAAATCAAATATTTCTTTGGCATTTATAATGAAAGAAAACAAAAACAAAACAAAAAAAAAAAGAGTCAAAGTTTATTTAACATTTAACGCCAACGAACCGCTATAATATTTATGTATCTTGAATTTGTTTTTCTTTTGCTATTTCTCCGCCACAAACTAAAGCAACTGATAATCTTAATTGTGTGGCGAAACTGTTAAACACCCACAAATACACAAAAACTAAGAATTCGCAAATATTTATAGATATTTGCATACTCGTACAAGTGCCTGCGATAGTTCGTGTGCAGAAGGAGATGTGTGCGAGTGCGTGTGTGTGCAAACACTAAGTCCTTTCTATTTTTGCACTTTGATTCATTAGTGATGTTAAACGTATTTAGATAGAGCGTAATAAATCAAGCGTGCCCGTGCAAACAAAACGAAGTGTAAATAATAATTAAAATTATAGGCACTATTTGCTTTTTACATGCGAAGCGAAATTTACTCGCGTAATTTAGCATTTTTGCAGCTAAACCAACAAAAATTTTAAAACTTTTCCCACAAAGGTAAATAAATTGGGCTGTTTTGCTTATACTTATGGCATAGACTTGCCAGGCAGGTGTCTGATAACTGTGACAAAGTGAACAAATAAATGACAAGTGGTTCAAATGGTTGCAATAAGTTGGAAAATGTTAAGTTTTGCTTTAGAAAAAACAAAACCTTTAAAGAAACATTCATCGTTTTGGCAACGAAAGATATTGCCTTGCAAATTTCTAAGCAAAATATCAGATAACATTTTGTGACCATACAAAACAATTGTCACAACACAATGACATGATGTAACAGATCATCAGAGCCGGCAACATAATTAAAACCAGCGACTGGACAACAAATTCTGAAACTTACGCAAAATTCCTAAAAACAAGATATACAAAAGGCGAACAAAAAAAAAAAAAAAAACAAACCAAAATATTGGGAAAACAATCAACAAATTGTAAAGGACCAAGTTGAACGACAAATAGCAGCAACATTTAAAATAAGACAAGCAGAAGAAGATGAAGAAGACCCACAAACGCGTCACATGGCCAACTGAAAACAACAAACAAAACTTGATGGCGAACAACTTTTCGACGCCGAAAGGCAAATGAAGCGCATGCAGAACACGCAGACAAGGATGATACAACTGTTTTTGCAGGACCGGATACAAAGTTAAATATAAAGTTAAACAACAAATGGGAAAAAACGCAGGAGAGAATTAAAAGCTGGCAGGAAATTTCAAGTACTCTACAGCCAGCTGATTTAAGTCCACCCAAGTTCAAGTAGACGCCACACACCAAAAAAAAAAAAAAAAAAAAAAAACAGGGGAAGCCAAAAAGCAGAGTTTAGAATGGAAAATTTCATGTTTTTGTTTTAATTTGGGAAAATAAAACTTTTGAGGTTACAACTGCTGGAATAATAATAAAATGGGCGATATTAAAAAGAAAGAAAAACAAAAAACAAACTGTATTAGAAAAAAATAAAAATTTACATTCAAGGTCACAAACGACATCATCAATCGTCGTCAGGAATGTGAAACTCCTCAGCCAGCAAATTGTCCTGTCCTCAATTTTTGCACTCACTCATCAGCTTATTGGCAAAATGTCTCCATCAAACTAATTCTGATAACTTCAAAGTTTCCATCAATGATACGCATAAATTTTATTACTCTTAATTCGATTTTAGCACCCTTAAGCAGATTTTGTGTTAAAAAAACAAAACCGGGATTCACCTATTTCCTGGGAACAAAATCTTAGCAATATTATATCAACTCAATGAACGATTCGCAGTCGATAGCTGTAGCAGATCGTAGTCTACCACTTCTAATAATTAAAGTTACAATAATTTTAAATAACTGATGCTAAATAAGTAATAAAATCTTTTCACGGTGGCAGACGTCATATGAAATACTTATGCTAGCCAGGCGTATTAGTGTTAGAAGGTGGCAACACTAGGCCAAACTGTAATATTTTGTTGTGCTCTGGCTGTCAAAGAAATCTATTTATAAGGGGTTTAAAAAAATGTACAATTACTTTTATTTAAATGCAAATTGCATCAAAACAATTACAGCTAAACTTTTACCAGACACATAATGTGTTCTCTTATAATATTGTACATGCAACATAATGTGGCAACTTTGTTGAACTCTGGCTAAGAAATTAAAATAAGAGGCAGCACAGCTTCCACTGAAAATTCAAATTAAAAGAACGAAATACAGATGTTCTACTTTTTTGTAAATTCTTAGAAATACATCGGTCGAAAGCTGTTCACGTCTCCGTCATACTTATGAAGTCGGCTTCAGTTGAAATTTAGAGCTCAGCCGATTACTTTTCCTCGGATGTCAACAGTTCAGCAGCAAAAAAAAATTGCCAATTTGACTGTTCACAAACTTTCAACAAAAACAAAATATTAAAAGGTGACTTGGAGAGCTCAGCTGATTACTTCGTTTTTATTTTGAAGCCCTCCCCCCGATGTCTATAGTTTGGGAATAAAATTATTAAAAAATTGACATTAAAAGAATATTTAGCAAAACTGAAATATCTATATTTGGAGTTCGGCCAGTTTTGCTGTTGTATCAGCGAACTTATCGGCTATGAATTCGCCGTGATAAAATCCCTATTTGAAAATTCGGTCAGTTTTGGTGGTTATACCAGCGAGTGTAAACTAAAAAGTATAAATGCCTTGAATTAACACATTTGAAGCTGGAAAAAAAATTATTTAATTTTTCTCTCTCTCTCTCTCTCTCTCTCTTTGTCTCTCTTTCTCAAGAGGAGAATTATCAAACTGTATATAAGAATTACCTTCAGAATAAGTTTTATTCAGCTTAATAATGGAATATTACATTTTCGTCTTTAACTGGAAATAAAAAACCTGAAAATAATGATAACAATGAAAATAATAATGCTGTGGATTAAAAAGATAATGCAGGCAAAAATTGGTAGTGCAGTTTCCCAGTGCAAATATTGCAGTCTGGCAAAAACAAAGTTTGTGGTTGCCAACATGAATTCGAATATATTCTAACAAAATAAATATATAATATATGAGTTTGTTGTTGGCATTACAGTTATTACAGTCTTTTAAGCCTCTGCAACATTTGAAACTCAAGGCTGTGTGACAATGACGCCGCGATTGTCACAACAAGATAAGATATATCATTGTTAAACTTCTGTGTTGAAGAGAGCAGTTTTTCACTGACTGCAGACAAACGAGATGTCTAACTGTGTTGCATATGTAAAAGGATACACACACACACACGCACACACACACACTCACATACTCACACTCGCCTACACACGCTTGTATCTATAGTTATTTCATACTGATACTGGAAGTTTAAAGTTGCAGACAACAGGCGAGCACTGGGGTGTTGATGATAATGATGAGCTTTCATGAAGTGTGGCAAAATTTATGGCTTTTAATGAACACAAACACACAACCACCGATCCAACTAACAATCATGAAAACAACATAAAATTCTATAGAAAAATGTTTGAAATCTATGAAAAAAGAAGTGGACAAGATGCGGACAGGGCCACCACATAAATGTGTACATTAAACAGTCTCAGTTAGAGTGACAATAAACCTGCCTTAGCATTTAGCTTATCTCTGGTGGATGTTGTTAATTAATGTATGTTATTCTCAAGTGTGGGTGTATGTGTGTGTATGTGTTTGTTTGTGCGTGTGTCTGAAATGATGTGGCTGTGAAAAGTTTTATAAGAAATTAACTGGCAATCCATTTAATCAAACTTTTCTGTTGAATGGTTTTCTTTTTAAATTCAAGCTCGAGACCGGTTCACGTTTTTTTATTCCCAATATTAATGATGCGACAAACGCTAAAATCATGTTCCAAATCAAAGGATTTGTGTAGGTGTTGCCACAAGAAAATATATCTATTGCATTTTTTCACTTTGAATAAACAAATTTTCCATTTTCTCCCCCCCCCCAGAGAACAAGTTGATGCCTAAATAAAATGGCCAGCAAGGAAGTTTCGCTCTTTTGTCTTTTACTACAGCCTGCCTCGTGTTTCCTGAAAACTTCTTCTTCTTCGTCAGCGATTTAGTCCGGTATATCTTTCGAAAAAAAAACCCAAATGGAAATTATTGGCCGCAATCTGCAGTCTAAGTTTGAGTTGATTAAATCTTAATCGGGTATGAGTGAGAGCGTGTCATCCTATAACCCCAAAAAATAGCCGCAGGTCATAAACAAACATCAACATTTAACAAATATCGAAAGCATCGTTCGCATCGTCAAACATATTCACTCGTGTTGGTGAACGAATTCATCAATGTTGCAGAGAAATAACTTGCAAATGAACAGACCTTTAGAATTGCTGCCAGTTTGTGAGGAGCCACAAAAAGAGGAGTTCCTCAACACATTTCATCCAAATGCAGCCATGAGGCTTAACTAATTTATATGTTAGTCACATATGAAATAAATTGGAAAGAAATTCTTTAATGTTTACAACATGGTTTGTTTGTTTTGGTGTTTTTGTGCAGCAGAGTTGTACAATCATGGCACCTTTTGCACAGCGCTGTGATTCCACTGGGCAGTTTGTGTTGATCTAAACTTGTGTTATGGGAACTTCTAGATGGATGTTGATAGAATTTTTAACAAAAGATCAGATATTTTTAAAATGAATTTTTGTAAGAAATATTTTTGCAAAAAAATTTTTGGTAAAACAATTTGTGAAAACTGTAGGCTATTAAAATTTCACTAATAAAAATACCTTAAAATTATTTATTGTGGGTTGGAACATGTTACTAGACAAATTATCGGCTTAAAAGCAACTTTACAAACTTTTTTAATCGCTTGCTCCACTTGATGTAAGAAATATTTTTATGCCGCATATCCAAAAATTTTAGTTAACGTGTGCAGTTGATTATATGTAGGTTTTTAAATGTAATTTAAGAAACCTGGCCCTTGTTCACAAGCAACTTCAATCGTATGTGAGACACAGACAATTTTTTTCGCCCTTTTTTATTTTAATCTGACGTTACGCCAAATAATATTGAAATTGACATAAATTTGAGGAAAAAGTTTCCAAACTAGACTATTCAAGAAACAGTGCAAAGAAGAGTTTTAGTTGATTACAGTAGAATTTCAAACAACGGGATACAAGTGGTGAAGGAGTCTTGGAGAAAAAGGATTGCGAGGACAATATATAGGGGCACAGCATTTAGTCCTGGGGCAAGCAGATAAAGGAACGCTTTAGTAGTTTGGTATAGTGTAGAAAATCTTGTCTTGGTTCTGAATGAAACGAGAAGTTTTAGTATGTGCCAAGTGTCCGGTGAGAAGGACTAGAATACGATGAGGTGGATGCTATAGAAAGTGGCAATAATTTTGGAAAGCAGAACAACTCCAAAGGAAAATTTTTACTGATATTCGTCTGAGTAAGTTTGAGAACAGCAGTCAAATCCTTTTTTTCATATTCATATTAATGTACAAAAGTTTCTACCAAAAACAATATTAAGTCATACGAATTTGTTCTAATTTGATTAACACTCCGCTTAGAAAGTTTGCCCAACGCATTCCTGCCAACACCAAATGACAATATTTTTATGCAACCAGCCGTAGCAGCAGATCTGAATCATTGATGTAGGCACAAATATTGAGTTGTTTGTAAAACTTTTGGTTGTTGGTGTCACTTTGAAAACTAACATCATGTGTCCAGAAATTTGTTCATGACCGACAACGCAACGGCTTAAAGGCAAAAGTTCTGAAATGTTGTGCGAAGAAAAAGGAAGAAGCCGCACCAACCGGACTAAAATTCTTTGGGTTGCAAAGATAAGAGCCGCAACTACAGCAGGCAAATGGGGCAATTAAGAGCAGGAAACATTTTAATCTGCTTAATAAGGTATTTAAGGATGCATGTGCAGTTGGGCACAGAATGGCTGGAAGAAAAGGGGAACAGACTTTCTAAATAATGTAATGAAACACAGACCCAGGGATCACTTGGGAGCCTGCTCAGACACACGCATTTACACTTCAGTTATTTTGATTGAAAAAAGCAAAAAAAAAAAAAACCAACAAAACTAAAGAAAAATGCAAACAACATTTCTTTAAGTTGATATAGAGAACATCCTTTTGTAAACGAACAGGTTGGTTGTTTCTCTTTACTTTTTGGCCAACAGAGAGCCATCGTAACCAACATTCTTGTGTTGGACAACAACAGTGTTCCTTTTTAATGTCGACAAAAGGATATGCAGCAAAAACTTATATCAAGGTAACTAAATGAACAAAACGCAAGTGTATTTTTACATGGGAGTATTCCAGTACAGAAACATGTATCGCAGTCGTTAGTTCGGTTTTTAAGGTGATTTTTTGGGTTCGCTGTGAAGAAAACTAAGCGGCTTTTTAAATGTACGATGACGTGTGAGTCTGTGTTTGTGGTTTAAGTTTTGGAATATTTCCAGTTTTTTTTTCAGTATTTTAATGAACACCAGAAGAAATGAGTGTGTGTAGGGATCTGATGCAGGTTTTTACACCGTTTCTGAGAGTATTTATTTGGATTTTGCATACCCGGCGTGGTGCTGACACTATCTCTACTTGGAAGGGTTTTACCATCGCAATCAACTATCTGCACATGTCTTGTTACAAGCGTGATTATCTAGACAGGTAGTGACTTAAAATATGCTAATATTAGACTATTATTATAAAAACACACTGGCGCCTTGTGCCACTTCCGTAAAGACTTAAAAACGAAATATGTTGCTAAATCTATTCTATTCTCAGCCCAAAAGGATGTTTGCAAACTGAGAAAGTTTACAAATTATTAACTGACGCTCCATAATTATTATATGCTTTTTTAGTTTTTGGGAAACTGTTTTTTATAACTAATCACTAATCACTTGTTGCTTTTTTAGTTTTAATGTAATGATGACGTTATGTGACCTAATTAAGAAACTTTCCTAAAAATGTAATGCCGTATCTTTAAAACTGGATTTATTAACAATTTTTTTTTTGATTACTTTGACCCATAACTTTTAATACTTTCAGAACTTAAAATTTGAAACAACTGTATATTGTGATCACATATGTGACAGGCGTGCAAGTACAAGATTTATCGTGCCATACATGACTATTAGAAAAGTTGTTGGGGGTATTTACTCAGGCCATGCACGTTTGTTGCAAAATGTGAGCATGAAGCATGTGACAGTAAAGTTGGTTCAAAAATTGTCGCATGACGTTTTTGTTTATTCGTATTTTTTTTTTTTTTACTGAAAACAACACTGCAGTTACGCCTCAGTCAGCGTATTCACCTGATTTGGCCAAGTTGGGGCGTTTTTCTGGTTCCCAAGATTGCAGAGGCCCCTGACATGACAGCGTTGTGCGACAATAGAGGAGATAAGAATCGAATCGCTAAGAGATTGGCACGGACATGCCAAAAACTGCTGGAGGGATAGCAAAAATTTCTGTATTATATTTGAGGGCAACAACTGTGAAGGCGGCGACCAGACAGAGTTTGAGGAATAAATAAATATTTTTAGGGAAACGTGAATTGTGATTCCTTGAAAACTTAAAATATTAACTAAAGTACATTTAAGCTATAGATTTGTTATATGAAGTTTCAATTTAACAGAAAATTTCACAATCATGTTTTAGTTAAGATTTGCCAAAAATATGTTAATATTCGTGTTATATTGAATTAAATTGAATTAAAAGGAACTCCTCTCACCAAAACTAAGTACCTTAAATCAGCTACAAAACAGTGTAGTTGCCTGTCTAAAATCATATGTGTAAATTATGGCCGTTAGTGTATTTTTGTGGTAAGTTTTTATCCTACAATAACAGCAAGTAAAACATTAAATAAGTTTCTTGTATTAACAAACACACACCCCTGCACGGCCAGCCAAAAAGTGGCAAACGTCTGCGTGTGTGTGAGTGTTAGAGTGTGTGTGTAAAGCTAAAACCACAGCACCAAAAACAAAAAACAAAACACTTTGTTGAAGGAAGTTCCCAGCTCCCAAGTCTAGCTGCTAACAAAATTGTTTAAATGCTTTTCTCTTTAACTCCTTGATGGCACGGATGGAGTATAGAAATCGACAAACCTACAAACATGAAAAACATTTAGCAAGAAGAACGAACCTAAAACACAAAATAAGAAGTCGTTGGCTGCTGTTCTGTTTTCCAGAGCAGAACATCAGAAACAACACTAAAATACTTAATTGTTAGCTCAGCATGTAGTCATGCTGCAGAACGATGAATTTGCTAAAAAGTTGTAAGTAATTTACTTTTGTTTAAAATCTGTACACACACACACACACAGACACACACACACACACACACACAGTCTTTTGCACAGCGAGCAGTAAAACATATTTTATTTTATTTTATTTATTTTGCATATTTTAATATTAAAGTAATAATAAAAATGTCTATCCAACTCATGCCGAGTGCATAAAATGCTTCTATTGACAACGTTTTATTTATATAAAATTCTTTTTAATTATAAAAGATTAATATAAGCATTTGAGCAGTTCTGCATGTGGCCAAAAGATAGCAAAATGACGAATGATGGAAAAAACCATCATCATCGTGAAAAGATACAACATGGAGAAGAAAAAATTGTAGAAGCCAATAAACGATGTAGTCATGATATAAATAAGTTCAGCCAAAGGATCAAATCTTATTTTCTGCTAAAAATTATTTCACTGGATGTATTTCTTATCAATACAAGAGATTTCTAAGCAAATCTCTCTCAACAGCGTTTCTACAGAACTGCCAGATGAGTAAAAACATAAAAGTCTTGATCGTATATCTGTTAATTTAAAAAAAAAAAAAAAAAAGTATTTGGCGGCCGCGAAGCAGCTTCATGTGCCCCCTACCTACAATCTGCAAGTCTGCTACATAATTTTCTTTCGCTGCATTGTGCAAAAAAAAAATATTAATTGCAGTTATAAATGAAAAATTATTCTTTCTGATTAATAAATAAAACAACAGCTTAAACGGCTGATCAAATGATTGCTAATCTTGGCTTAAGCTGGGAAACACTAAAAACTAGCACTTTTTCAACGGCTTTGTAAATTGTAGGTGGGACTTGTGTTTTCATCCAACCAAATAAGTTTCCTATGGAAAGTTTTTTTCACAACAAACAATTTAAGTTTTTTGTTTTTTTTTGTTTTAATAAACATTTTGTGTTTATAGAAACCTGTATACATGTATCTACAGAAATCTATATACATGTTGAGATACATTTTGCATTTAAAGAATATTGTATAGATTTTTAAAAAACTTTATAAATGTGTGCATGGAAAACTTATGACGTAGATTTCTTAAAACAAAATATTTCAAAATTGGATAAGTCCCCTTGAAAAAGTTTATTGAGATTTTAATGGCACTATTTTTCACGCAATTTTAAAGCGCAAAATTTGTTGTTTTATTTAACAGTTGCCAACATAATCCTGTGAAAATGCCAACATGCAAAATTAAAAACTATTCAAAGACCTCAAAAGGGCCAGTGAAACAACAGCATTCCTTTGGCTTGTTTTGGCCACGGCCATGGCCACGGCCACATCAACCAGATTTCAAGTAAATATGCGCAGCAAGAAAAAAAAAAGGAAAATATAAACTTAAGTAATTTAGTGTTTACTGCACTCTTAATAACCAAATTTGAGCAACAACAACAACAACATTCCAGCTGTTGTGACAAAAACACATTCACTGAGTTGGAAAATTAATTGGATGCAGAAGGGTTTTTGCTAATTTCTGTTTTTAACTTGTTTTATTTTGGTGAACTACAAAACCACAGGCTTAAAACTGCGTCTAAAAGAAATGCCAATTATAACGGTGCTCCAAAAGTAACGGTCATCACGTCCAACTTAAGAGAAGTGGCGAAAAATTGCAGCTGGCAATTGTTGTTGCAATGAGAGAATAATTTTTAGGTTATAATTATAAATCAGATTTAATCTGGTTACTTTTCAGATTTGCTTGAAATTAAGATGCAACAAAATTCTAATTAAACAAATTGAAGGGCATTAGAGATCTAGTCTGGGCTGCAGTAGGCAAAATATGCTGCAAATTTTGCCATTCTTTTAAACGTTTCTAAACACTTTTACACACCCACACACAGTTGCACAATTTCGGCAAAATTTCCGGAAATCAACTTACACACAAGTTTTTAATTTCTAATTTTTTATTCGCTGCTCAGGGATAAATAATTTTAAAAACTACAGAACACTTCCAGCTAAGCAATAAATAATCTGTCTTTTGTCTATGACTCTAAGCAAAAAGGATATGCCCTTGTACGGTTTTAATTTATATGCATTTCGGCTGCGTGCAGAAACATTTCATTTGCCAGAAATCTATATGAAACAATTTTAAAGTTGCCACAAACACACAAGCAGCAGCGCTCACACATATTTTCACATAAACAAGTTGACGTCAACAAACATCCTTGAATGCCTTCATTAAGTCAATGGAAATGGCAGGCGAATTCTCAAGATTCGCCAAAGCCAACTTTGTTTCTCTTCATCAATTAGAGCAGACATTACGAGTTTGTGAAGCATAAACTGCAGGTGTGCTAAAACATTTGTACAAAGTTTATGTCGTGAAATTAGTTTGCTAATTTAAGGATGTAGGATTTCCTTATGAAATAACAGAGCACAAGCCAAACACAAAAACTTGTTTGAAGCGCATGCAGCCATAAGCTGTTGACGACGACTGTGCATTTTACAAACTGCAAGCTGAAATTGCGGACAGTGGGCTTTGTTCAGAGAGCTAAAGGCCCGAGTGGAGCTAGAGGAGCCACGCCTTTTTTTTCATAAGCCTGAAATAAGGTTCGTGTGGCCTAAAGCCTTGTTCTGTTCAGCAGTCCTTGAGTTATCAGGCTGCTCTGGTAACCAGTTTTAAAGCAAAATTTACTGAATGATTGAAGCAGTATTTGCTTAAAACAACAATCAGCCCCACCGTATCACGCAAATAATTGTGCGTTTGAATGTGTTACGTGAAATTAAGGAACAAAATTTTTTTCTTACAGTTTGTTGCGTGAATGGATGCACCAACAACAACAGGGCTGGAAACTCTTACAAATTGTGAACAAAATCTTTATGCAAATTCACTTTTTAGAGATATGCCAAAAGGAATGCGTTGAATGAAAATACTGAAACTATAGATTAAAAGCATGCAAATGCATGTCTTGTACAGCATAAGAGTAGAGAATCTTCTATATATGTAAATCGTTTATTGTACAATAGACAAGTTTGGGAAATTGATAACATGAGAATATTGTATTAAGAGTCAAGAACGGAAGAACGTGTGGAATAGACCTGTTGCAGGTAAAAATTAGACGTCGGCGCTACTTTTCTTTGCCTGTTTTTACTCTATTTTATCGACTAATAATTTTACTTGTTTTTTATTTATTACCTGCCAACTGCTCCTGGGCCAGGGTTTCGCAGAAAATTCACAAGCTTGACAAATTTTGTAAATTCTATCTTTTATTCAGCATTTCAATATTTGACATCCATTTACTTACTAGGACAGGCGTGTATAGACAGCTGGAAAACACATATATTTTGGTTTAAAATATTTTTTTTTTATAATTAATATCAAAAAAGTAAAATTTGTTTGTAATGGGAAAATTCGTTGTCATGTATCGGTTTAAGTGGCCGATAACAGTCGTTGTGTATTTCAAAAACTGTGTACCTTTCGACCATGTGGAAAAGTGTGGTCACATTAGCGCTTATTTTGTTTGTCCATAAACAGCAGCAGTTGGGTTATAGCGGCAAAATCATTATATTATGCCGATAATGGCATCCATCATTTCGCTGATAGCGAATCGAACGGTGCTAAATATTTGTATAATTATAATAAGAACATTATTTTTTATTGAAATTTCTAAAGGCTATTTTCGGTCGCTTCAGTGACAGGCTTTTGCTTAAAATTTCTGCTTAAAATGTTGATTTTTTAACATCTCATCCATCAGCTTTCAAGAGGTTCTATTATCAATTTAAATAAAACAGAAACAACATTTTACTTTTGAAGTCTAAGTGAAGCTCCCTTCTGAAAATGTTGCTCTAACCCAGCAACAACAACAACAACAACAACAACAACAACAACAATTAACACACTGTCAAACGCACATCAGTTTGCATGAACATGTGTTGGTGTTGTTTTTGTTTGCCAGTAAGAAGTTTAGCTGGAGAACATTTTCAATTTCGGGTATAATTCCTGGCATAAGTGCTGGAGCATTAGAACGGGATCAATAGATTTAGGTTTTAAATTAAGGAATGGCTCGATTTTTTTTTGTCTCAATTCTATAATTCCATGCTCGAGATAGAAAATAATAAGAATTATCCTTTAAAAACCAGGTGTCTCATGTTATCAGCTAAATTATTACACACACACACACACACACGCACACCCAAACAGTCCTACAAACTTGTGAACTTATCAACTTTCTTGTCAGTGTATAAAAGTGGATAAATCTACGTACGTGTTTGCCAACAAAGTGTCTGCAAAAACTCATCTCAACTGTCTTAAGATGATTGTTTATGTGCGTAAGACTAAAATAAATAACTCGAGATTTTGATTTTGATTTTGTTGTCACAAGCAGATGTCAGAGCTTAAGAGAAAAATATTAAAAATTAGATTTTTCTAAATGCTGGCTCAGAAAAAAGAGAAGATAAAACAAATAGGAAAGAAACAGAAAACCGTCACACAGACTCAGGGATGTGGTTTTAAGTCCTGGCAACAGTGCAAGTGACTATATTTTTTTGGGGGGGAATTACGAATATTTAGTCCTGGTCTCTATTCAAAGGCAGGTGTTTATACAAAACTATCTCTACTCTCGACACAAGATTTTTATAATAAATATAATGCGGTTCTTTTGCTCTAACCCGCCCGTATTTCTACGGCAAACCGATATTCCCTACAACAATATCACGTGATATATTGTGCGACTTTAAGATTGAAAAACTTTGACAGACTAGAAAATTCAGCAAATTTGATGATGCAAATGTGGAAGGAGAACCAGCCAAGTCCACTAAGACTCTGGACAGATCACTTGGCAAACTAGGCAAAGTTCCTAGCCTGGTGTGAAAGCACCGTCAACCGTCACGAGCGGATTGTAAAGACATGAACTTTAGCGTGAATAATTTTGCAGGACTCTTGGCTTTGAAGGGATATATTTTAAAGGAAAAGCTCCTTAAATGGTAAACAGATTAGCGTTGCCAGGTTTGGGGCTGCCAGAGTTAAGGCCGCAAGCATCATGGCTTGCAATAGAGAGCAGGGCTGGGCAGTTTTCTCCACTACTGGAATATTTAAATTTTATTTTTCAAGGAACTTACAATGAAATTTTTAGGCCTGGGCGTAGACATGCCGAGCTTGTCTCACTCAGCACAACCCTGTCTATTATTCAATTCTTATCCCTGGTATAATATCAATTTTTTTTTCTTATTTAAAGAACATTAAAAAACAACTATTTTCGATTTAGTTTCGCTAAGAAATTTAATTGGTTTTTCTTTTCGGACATTTTTCTAGGAACCGACTTATTCGCTTGACTCCCACGTAATTATATATAATTTTTAACCAAATTTTTTTTAAAAAGCACATTTTGTTGCTCATTATTGGCTGGCTCATGTCATGCCATTTTGTAACACACCCTCATTTTAGAGATCTGGGCCACCAGCATCCAAAAACTGTTGGCCTGTCTGCTGAGTGGAAATCCTAAGACTAGACATATATGGTTTTGTGTGTTATTTGGCTGACTTTATGATCTTAAACTTACAAAATGGCATTTTCTAGTTATTGTCACGTCATGTCCCATCTGTAAACTATAGATTTTAATAACTTAAACACGAAATACAAATTTTGAATATAAAGTTGAAAACAAGACCGAGCCTTCAAAAGATCCAGTTAGGATTTTCCATTTAGCCGGTTAATGTTTACAACTTTCAAAAAATTGTCGTCACGTTAGCAATAGAATTAAACAGAGTAAGAGCCATCGCTTTGTGGCAATTTGTCTATTTTTGTTGTTGATTATTTTATTGAGCTGCTGACAAAACTTATTTAATTAATCCTCGAGACTTGTTTTCCACCGCCAAGATCAGTCTAAATTTGCACAAATATGTATGAGTGCCATATGTGACAGCACCACGAATTATTAAATATTTAAATATCTTTATATTTACATTTTTTAGAAAAGAGTCAAATTAATAAACAATTCGCTCATTAGATTAAGAATAGAAATTTATTTTTGAATTCATAAAAGTGTTAATCGAATAAATTCGAATATTATTATATATTAAATTTATTGTTAATGGACACGTGTGAACATCTTATCTTTTCCACTTGTTGGTTGCCAACAATAATAAGGACTTTTGATTTTTACTCAACTATTTAATGTTCAATAACTTTCTGTTTAATTCTCATTTAAATGAAATTAAAGTTGTTTAAATTCATTCATTTATTTGTGGTATGAAACCGTGAAAATGACAGCAAAAGAAACTTCAGTTCGCTTTTGCTTTGTGTCACATACGGCACACATACTTTGTGTGTGTGTGTGTGTGCGCGCGAACAAAACGGTAAAAGTATTGTTTGCCTGCTGTACATATATTAATGTTTGTGTGTGTGTGTGTGTGTGTGTGTGCTTGTATTGCCAATTAAAATGTTCACAGTCAGCGAAAATCTTAAAACTTTTACTGCGTGTCGCAGCAAACGCAAGTAGACAGACATATTCAGTTTGTGGAATTCTTTTTTTTCTGTTTTTGTTTTTGCCTTGTTCTTGGAAAAGGTTATAATTGAAATGAAAACGCATTTTCATTCTCGCAAACCGTTCATCGCTGTGTCAAACGTTGAAAACGAAAAGTTTTCGTTATGTTCAAGCCCAATGCCGGCGCTCGTCTCACTGCGTCTGCTAAAAGTAAGGCAAGCGCTAATACGAATATACGAATAAATCGTAAGAGCTGGTATTTGCAAAGAAATGTTCCTGGCAGTTGAGCAGATGGTGAACGTGACGAATTGCAAAGCAACTACTATTTCGCAATTGTATGACTGAATGAAATCTTATAGCTGGTGCTAATTGTTGCAAAAAGCCAATTTTGAGTCCATAACGTTCGCTACTTTTGTGTTGGTTCCTGGCTGCAGAAGTCTATTAGAAAAGCTGAAACTGCATAAAGCAAATGTCCAGGTCTACTTTCTAAAAGCATCCTTTATGCTAAATAATTCAGTTCTCTATAAAACAAGTGAAACTGGGCGCCAGAGAACAAATTCTACGGGCGCTTCTAGTGTAGCGGACTGGAAATAATAAACTGAGAAAACTTTAAATTACAAATTCGGCAAATGTTTGAAACGTAAACGGATATTGTTTGTCTTATCGTCATAAGCAAACACTTTCCTGCTCGCAAGATGCCAAAAGACTTTTCTATAATTCATGTGAAACGTGAAGCAGAAAAATGAGAGAGAAGAAGGAAAAAAATTGAAACAAACAATAACCCAGAACCAAGAACGCAACTCATCGATGGAGCTGTAAAAGTTTAATTAAAACAGTTTTGCAAGTGGAATATCCTGTTTAAGAAGACACTTTATCGTTTTCTTGTGCTCATATTCCTATCAAAAACTTTCCACAAAATGAAATTGATTATAGGAAATTTTGCGTCAAGGCGAACTGTAAAAAGAAGGTGGTTTTTTTCCGCCAGAAAAACTTTTACCTACTGAATTTGGTGCCAACCATTTACTACTATTTTTAGCCTTTAAAGCGTTTCAGAAACTTAATTTTGCACAATATTTTAATTTGTTTTGTTGTTGTACAAACAAATAAGGAAAACACGAACCAAACAAAGCGCAATAAGAAGTCCGTTTCTGTAAAAGAAAATTGGCCATTAGCGCCTAAATTTTGTAGCCGGCGGCAGGTAAAAGTGTTGGCAATAATTGCCTAAAAGTAGGCAATGAATTGGTAAGACATTATACTGCCTAAATTTAGGCTTAACAGAAAAGAAAAAGTAAGTTTTCCTTCACACCACCGGTTTTTAACTTTAATTGCCATTTAAATTGGCTACTCTTAAAAAAGAATTATAACTTTTTTTCTTCTGCTTTCTTGGTCCTTCCAAAACACACTTTCAGCACATTTTGCCGCCAGCCGGGGGCTAATGAAATTGAAGAGGACTAGAAGAGAAAACAGCAATTTAAAACTGAAAAGTTGGAGGGAAAAAACAAATGTTAACACTCACATAAATACGAATACAATAGACATAAACACACCAGAAATTGTACTTTCTGTTCTAAAGGCTGCCTTCGGTGGCCAAAAACGAAAGGGGGAAAAAAAGCATAAAACGGAAGCTTGTAGGAGAACAAAGATGTTCAATAAGTGGCAGTGTGTGGTGTCATTAGTCGTACATGAAGGGGCATTTAAAAGCCTTTCTGCCCCCCCGCCCTTTTCGTATAGGGGCCAAAGTAAATTCACTTGGACGAACTATTTCTCATACTCTGGCAAAAGGAAAGCATTAAAGCAGCTTACAAAGGACTTAAGCCACTTCTCTCAACTCGCCTCAGTGCTCGTGTTTTTGGTTAGAACAGAAAACGGACAAGCCGTGAACAAAAGTGTTGACAACAATTTACAAAAATTGTTTTATTATTTCCCTTTCGGCCTTCAGGGTACATGTGTCTGTAGGTTGGCAAGGATGTGTGCGCTGGTAAGTATGCTTCGCATTTTGCTGCAAACAAGTATTAGTGATAATTCTATTACAAAGAAAAGTGCCATTTTATCGCTGCCCCCACCTTCCAGCCGCCAACCTCTGCTCTTCCCGCCAGCAGATGCCACCGAGTCCGTAAAAAACAAGCATTATTTTGCACCAACATAAAAGGATTCGTTTTTCTACGCTCTGGGTTGCTTTTAGTTGTTCAGAATTTATTGCATTCGCGATAATTTAAATAAGAAAATTACAATTTTCTTTTGGCTAAAATAAATGTGGAACAATAAACAATTAAATCTTATTAAAGCGAAAGGGTTCCACTAAACACTCTAGATAATTTATATGTATTCTTTGGAAAATCTTCGCTTTAGCAGCACTCCCCCGCCCCGTCACTTCTTGTTGTTATTGTTGTTGATGTTATCCGGAGGAATATTCATTTCAATTTTCGGGTAATAAATGCAAGATAAAGATTTTACAGCTGTTTAAGTGATTTAAGAGTTTTATTTTTCTTTTTTGTTATTTATGAAAGAAAAGAGAAAAGTAATACGCGGGGCTACTCCGCAAGAATGTAAGATTTGACAGTGTCCTGGCCATGAAAAATTGCCACCAGAAGTTAAATTGTGAGTTTAGATGAGTGAAAGCAAACCTGATAAGTTTTCACGGCCAGGCCGATAACTCTGTGACAATAGACATTATTGGCCAACAAAAATTGTCACTCGCTAAAGTCAAATTGTTGTATGACCCAGATTGTCAGACCGCTTGTTAAAGTCATGTGGGGCCAGTGCAATATTTTTCGGAGAATATTTACAAATCTGGAGATCTGTCACTAAAAATTTAGCTTAAAATGTCTGCCAATTATCTAACAAGTGACAATTTTATTGTAAAATCTGTATGTTGGACATCGCCAGAAGGCTCAAGTCATTCATGTGTCTGCTCAGTGTGGCCAATATAAATAATTCCATGACAATGGCCTCACAATCAGGTGTCTGATAATGACAGCTTACAGTATTCTTACGAGATACAGATGTCTGACTATACTTTTGGCTTTCTGGCTGCAGATACCTTCTCCGACAACGTTTTAAGACAAAACATGACAGTTCACACAATTGTCAGATATTTTTAGGCATTATTTAGTGACTATAGTGTAAGATGTGGCAATCGTCTGTGTAGAGATTAAAGTTGTTTATGCATCAGCGCTCTCTTGTGTCCATTTTCCACAACATTTTTCGCTTCAATTCCAAATTTTTCAATGTCTCTGTGAGTGACAGGATGGTTACAGAAAAGCTGTTGTCTTTAAAACTTTTAAGCCAAACTTTTTGGATTTACTGTATGGAAAATATTTTTTAAATTAAGTCAGGCCAGTGATGCCAACTTTTAGGATATTTAAGGTATGAAAATATGTAAAAAACCGGATATAAAGCCCTAAATAATAAAAAAAAACAATAACAGTGTCCTGAAATTTTTGCCCAAAAATTATAAAAGATATTTAATCTTAAAAATATTTTATTCATAAGACGAAAAAATGGAAAAGCAGCATAGATTTATGTGTCCTTGATGCTAATTTAAGAAAGCGTTTGTTACAGGAACAAAAACTGAAATTCTCTGGTAAATAATTCACATCAATTTCTTAAAAAATATTTCATAACTTTTGCCTTTCGCTCTCAAACAGAAATCTAATTTCAACGATTATATTTTAAAGCACTTTTTATGCACAAGAAAAATATAAGGATATTAAATGATAATCAATTATGCACTAAAACTAAAACACACACGAACACTGATTTTGGTTCTATCTTTTAATTTGTCTTCATTTTATATTAAATTTAATTTCCTTTTATAAGATATTCATCTGTTGAAATTAAAATAAATAATTTTCAGAGAAAAACTTATTTATTATTCATAACAAACGTGTGTGTGTGTGTTTTTTTTTATATTATTATTAAGCAATGAAAAATAGAATTTAAAAACAATTAAATAAAAATATAACTTGTGTCTAGTGAATGCAAATTGCTTTTTAAAATATGTTAATTTCTTGAAAATTCAATTAAAATATTGTTTATTAAAAATATTTATACAACAGGAGTATTAATAAATCGAACACACGGACACACACACACACACACATTTACGATTATACTCATCTGCTTGTGTTGGCGTGAGCATCAAATGAAAACGTAAAAATATGTTTCGAAGCAGGTGGGCAAAAGAAAAAACAAAAAAAAGGGATCGGTGATTAAAAACTGAACTTTAATAAAAAAAAATATATAAATAAAAAAGGAACAAAATAACAATGTGAAAACACTCTACAGTCCTCCGCTGATGACTCACATGTGTGACACCAGTAATATCGAACGTGAGGAAAATGATCTATTTGTAGGAATTTTTTGCCAAAAACAAAAAAAAAAAAATAGATGGGGCTATTTTTCTTTATCACGTTTCTTCTTTAGTATTAATAATAATAATAATAATAATAATAATAATAATAATAATAATAATAATAATAATAATAATAATAATAATAATAATAATAATAATAATAATAATAATAATAATAATAATAATAATAATAATAATAATAATAATAATAATAATAATAATAATAATAATAATAATAATAATAATAATAATAATAATAATAATAATAATAATAATAATAATAATAATAATAATAATAATAATAATAATAATAATAATAATAATAATAATAATAATAATAATAATAATTAAAAAAATATAATTTAATTTTTCCTTTTACCCACTTTAAATAAAAAAAAACATTCTGGTAATTTCATCGTTTCTGGGTGAAAAACGTGTGTCAAAATCTTTATATGTCCATAAAAGTCATAATATTTATTATATTCAATTAAAATCGTCATATATTCGTATATATAGTTGTACAGATGTTGGATATGGTAACGCTGGCATTATTATTTAGTATTAATAGATGATCTTTAAAAAACAGCTGATTAACTTTTTAATGATTTAGTGTCTTTTGAATCAGTCAACAGGCGAAAAACTTTTGTAATTCGCCGCGTTTGTTTTTGTATTGGAGAGGCCAATTTAACACCTGATGACTGACACTCATGTGTCTTAATATTATTAATTTATTTAAACACATTTTAATATTCATTGTATTTTTATATACATATTTTTGTATATTTTTGCTGCTTAAATTGTTAATATTATTTAATACATAAATTGAATCATTTTCTAGCCATTTAACTGGAAAATTAAATTTGTAACAAAAGTTATACCGTACGCTGGTATTATAACACACACACACAAACACCACAGGCTACACATATACACCAAAACGCAGCTGCACATACAGACAAAAAAGGACTTTCACTTACACAAATTAATATACAGCGTAACTTCGATATAATGCATTTAACTGGGATAGAGAAAACTATAGCTCAAATCGTACTTCAAGCCTTTGATGATTCATATATGGCAACAGAACCATTATCTATAGCGAAGTTTTCTTGCCTACCCTTCAGATTCATCATAGCAAAGTTGTACTGTACGTAAATTTATAATGCATAAAATACTAGTACATGAGAATAGGATGAAAACGTGTCAAAGTTCAAAATCAATTGTTTAAAACTTGGACGGTGATTGAATAGAAAAAACAAACTGTAGCCCAACAAAAAGCGGTTTCTTTTTGCAAATGCCGGTTTCAAGTGGATGGTTAAAGAACACAATTTCACATAATTATAGCGGCAATGTTTTCCAAGTGATGCCATTGAATAAGAGCTCTAAAGTGACACGAAACGGAGGAAAGAAATATTCAAGAGAAATTCAAAGAATTTCCTTTTTTTCTCATATCCAAGAAGCGAAGTTAATGAAACAGTTAATAAATTGTTTGAACACCGACCTGGACTTATGTACATCTGTCACTGCTGAACGGCTGTAAAGGTTCACGCTCGACATTTTGCTACAAATGAATTCTCTTCATTATAGTCTGGAGATCTGTGTCATGAGGACAATTATCAATGCCCCGGATCACTAGTCTCATATTCTTGCCTGTCAGGTGGCTGTAAACGAAGGCTAAGATTTGTTTTTGCATTAGCAAAAATATTTACTGAAAAATTATACACAACATCTTGATTTTGTAGTAATACTTCTTTCAGTGCATTGAAAAATTATTCATACTCCAGTTACTTCTGCCACATTTTTCTTTATTTTTTTTTTTTTTTTTGAAATAAATTTCAACCAACAATAATAAAACAATTTGTTCTGTTTTTTAATTAAAAGTTAATTTTCTCTTTATTAAAAACTTGTGATTGCTTAAATATAAATGCAAAAAGTTAAAAAAAAAACGGAAGAATTTGTTTGCATTGAACTTTAAGAACTGTTTTAGATAATTTAAATGCTTTTTGTTTTTGTTTTCAATTTCAATCGCCAAACATTTAAAAAAAAGAAAATATTTTATTATAAAATAATATGAAAAACAAAATACAGATCAAAATAATTTGTTTTTATACAAGACCAAAAATAAGAACTTATTTAATGATATCAAGAGCTCCGAAATAAAAGCATTTCTAAGTTAAAAACTTAGTCTCTTTTAATTATTGAACGCGTTTAAATATACAATTATAATATTAGAAAAAAATTTAATAAATGCATTATTTATGTATGTAGAAATTTGAAATGTTATTTTAAATATTAATATTAATTGTTGTCAGAACAGAAAACCACACATATTAACGATACATACAATTAAGTACAAACTAGAGTTGATGAAACTTAAACTATAGAAATCTTGAGATGTTGAAAGATGCTGCCAACGAGCATCTCATGCGGTTAAATACAAAATGTTTGTTTGTGTAAATAGTAGTTGAACAGGCAATTCGATTTGATTAATCTTATACTCTTATGTGACATGCAGCCCCGAAAACTATTGAATGTGATTGCGGCATAGGCGTAGTGACGATGCAGGAAGACGTTAAAGTATACTCGTACTTTGGGCAAAAGAATACTTTAATAATTTTAAATTCAGACGATCCGAAAGTTGTGTGTTTTTGTTGTTATTATAAAAGTACAGATTAATTTGAAATACGATTTTGTCTAAAGTAGACTTTTACTTATGGTGGAACTTTACTTAATATATACTTTAACTTAAAGTATGATTAAATGTACCGTATAATTTTATTTGGCTTAAAGTATACTTTCAGTTAACTTTAACTTAACTTTCACTTAAAATATACTTTTACTTAAAGTACACTTTTACCCAAAATGTCCTTTTTCTTAAAGTACATTTTTACTTAGAATATACTTTTACTTAATATAAAGTATACTTTAATATAAAATATACTTTTACACACAGTGCACTTTAACCTAAAGTACACTTTAACTTAAAGTGTAACTTTAGTTAGAGTATGCTTTTAGCTAAAGAATACTTTAACTTGCAGTGTAACTTTCCTTAAAGTATACTTTAACTTACAGTGTAACTTTCCTTAAAGTACACTTTTACTTAATGTATACTTTTAAGTAAAAAGAAAAATGCAAATGAGATGACAACTTTTGCTTTTTCTTTTTTTAAGTTCAATTCAAAGTCCGCAAATAATTGTTGAAAAAAAAAAATGACTGGAATCAAAACTACTCGGCCAGAGGTGGTTTTATTGCAACAAGAGGCAGGTCCTTGAAAAGTTATTGGAAAGGACAATATGCAGGTGGTCGCGTTCTACAACTCTGATGACGCCGAAGGTCGAGATATCGGTTGTTTATACTATTGTTTTGATCTTGTTACCGCAATCACTCTAAAGGAGCGCTAGAATGAAATGTGGAAATGCTTTCCTGCTACAGAGATTTGAAAGCATTTGAAAGCGAGCGTTCAGCTCTTTCTGTGTCATTTTTATTCTGAAATGAGTTGGGCAAATTTTTCGTTTTTGAAGATTTGACTTTTGGCCGTTTAGAAAATAAATAGGAAAATAAATTAAAAATTAATCATGAAAAGAGGTCGGAAAATGTTAAAAGTGGCTTTAGCCGACGAAAGGTCGACCCTAGTATCTCCATTCATACTCTTTTTAAAGACAATTTTGACTCCAAATTGAATCCTGTGACAGATTGACTGAAGAACATCTATCAAGTGATGAATGAAAATATTCATAAACCTTCCAAAAAAAAAAAAAATAAAGATAATTATTTGAAGAGGGACGTCTGCTCGCGCCAAATCAGAAAACCTAAAAGAATTAATGATTAATTTCTAAATAAAATCCCTCCAGAAAAGTTCTCCAGTTGCTGAAACTGCATGTTTTACATAATTTTTGTTTGTTTTGCTCTTTATGCTTTAGATTTATTTTAGGTTTTTAATTAATAATTTGTGTTATAAAATCACATTGCTTAGCGTTTACGAAAACATTCTGAGTAGTATTTTTTTTTAATTCATTTTATTATTGAAAGTTTAATTTTTTTTTTTTTTAATAAATTTGCATTTTCTGTTTTCAGCGTTTGTTTGTTTATTTGTTATATTTTTTTTTATTTAGATTTACTAAAACTAATAAATGTAAAGTTTTAAACTTTTTTCTTTTTTAATTTTTGTTTTTTATTACGATATGAAAATGTTTGTGTGTTTTTATTGTTTTATTTAGAAAAAGTGCATTTATATATAGAGTTGGAAAAACCAAAAAATAGTTACTTGACCTATTTTATGCACAAAAAATGAAGAAATAAAATAGGTTTTCTTAATTACAAAACATTTTTGTTGTTAATTTTAAGCAGCCAATTCCTGTATTCCTGTAAAGTCAAGCGGAATTCTGGCCTTTTATCACTTTCCCACTTCCAAATTTATTTACGGCGAATCGGTTTTTGAATCTGTTGTTTCAAAAGCAGTTTTTATAATATTAAATATAAACAGTTGTGTGGGGAAAATCACGCTGGTTTTGAAAATCACATGATTTTGAAAAACGAACGATTTTGTTTGCGTTGCTTTTTTGCTGTTTTTGCTCAAAACCGGACATCCATCTTAAACGTTTTTTTAGTATTTAGTCTAGAATTTATAATTTTTTTATGTTGATAAAGTAATAGAAAAGTTTTAATACGAGAAATTTTGTGATTTCAAAACACATGATTTTCAGAACAGGTCTGATGAAAGGTTTTTTTTTCTAATATAACAGCTGTGTCACTTTAAATTTTTAAATTTAAACGCTGCCCCAGGAAAAAGACAGTCTAAAATATAATTACTATTAAATTACCAAGAAAAAGAACAAATCGAAAGAAAAACATATTTTAAAAAATATTTATTATATATAATATTTTTGCGAATGTATTAGAAGCAAATACACGTTTACACTAGTGTTCATCCTGTAAACTTTACATTGATTTCTTTAGACGGCCTTTAAGAAAATGACGGAATCTATGATGTTTATACCCATCACAAAAAAAAAACGAGAAATATATATATGGAAAAGAGTTATAAAAATTACTTATTAAATAGATCATTTTCATTACACCGGCTCAAGTTCAGTTTGAGGTGAAAAGGAAAACAGTTGTGCGCTAAAAGTTTTAGAACGCGGAAAATCAATACAAAATGGGAAACACTTTTTTGTGGGGGGGAGAGCGGGGAAATACATGAATTGTAAGAATCATCAATCAATCAAGTGTTGAGTACATAAAGAAGTCTGTTGCGCCATGTCGAGCCTTAATATTTAGAAGCGCAGACAAGTGATTAAAATGCAAATTAATGGGAAATTACAATATGAATGTGAGAGATACATGAACTTGACAACCTAAAGTTTACAAACTGTTGCTTAATGGGACAGAACACTAAATAAATATTTAATTTTGTAATAAATAAACTTTATATGAGGAAATATATGAATTATGGGATTTTAATGCAGGCTTGAATTTTCTTTTAGGCAAATCTTGTCCCTGCAAGTGAGAAAGCTTTTAGGAAATTTATGTTTGGCTTTAGATATATTAAATTATAAAGGTGCTGTTTCTCTAACACGAACGCTGTTCGAGGCCAGCATTTACACAAATGAATCGTGACGCTCACTCTTACAGTCAAGGCCAAAATAATAACAGTAAACTTAGCAATTGATAAACATAATATACGGCCACAAATTACACTTAAAATGTTGGGCTACAAATCTGTCACTTCCGAATGCTGTGCGCGCACGTTAGCGTTCGACTTGCAGAAACAGCAATTTCTGTGAAGGCCGTTTGGCTGAAAGTCTTGTGCTGCTTAAACTAGTGCTGGCGAGTTTAAGTTTAAGTGAAATGTTTAGATTTTTAGATTTTGTAAATTATGCGGAGATTTTCTTAAATAAAAACGTTTATAATTTTCTGTTTTTTTTTTGTTGTTGCTATAAACTTACAATTTAGCTGTTTTTGTTTTCTTTTATATAAATGCCTTTTTAAAAATGGTTTATTGGTTTTACAATCATACTCTGCTTAAAACATGTATTATGCGGGAACTTTAGTTGTATTGTTAATTAATTTATATCAATTATTATTAAAAGTTTTGTGTTTTTTTTTTTGTTTTTAAATATTTAATAATTTCATCAATTATTTTAATTTTAATTTCAATATTTTATTATATTTTCCTTTGTTATAACTATTGCTTTGTATTGTTTTCTGTTGATTTGTTAAATTTTTAATAAAAAACTTTAATGGACGTTAGTGCGTTTGTGTTGAGTCCGGCTGGCTGGTATCAGACTATATTTTTGCGAAACACTTCATTGGGATGCTGTTGGCTAAAGTTCTGGCGTGTCGAACATTGCTGCAAAGATATTGGCAAAATTATGCCAAAATTGGACAATATTAAATTTTATAAAATAAACTTTAACAATTCTATAGTGTGTGTTTGTGTGTGTGTTAAGTAAACATTTGATTCTTATGAGTTTGTAATAAATTAAGTCTTCTAGTGCCAACAAGTTGAAGGGTGTGTTGCGCATGCAATTTAGTTAATATTTTCCCACATTCATTTGCCTTCGCAACAACGATGATTATTTAATAAAACAACAGCAACAATTTCACTAATTATGATCAATTTGTTGCGTTTAAATTAAATTCCTTCGAAGTACTATAATTTGCGCATGTAAAAGCACAAACTTATTACAACATTTATTGATTTGTGCTTGTGGTGGCAGGAGATAATGATAATTATTTCGTATCAGGCAACCACAATATTGCGGATGTTCACAGTTTGCGGCAATTTGGTGAAATAACTTTGCGCCATAAGTTCGTGTTTGCAGCTGAGTTTGAACACTGGTTGTGTCAAACGTGCTGTCAGCTCAGGAAAATGACACTCATAACAAATAACTCAGCGTTTTCTTTTTCCAACTCCAGTCACTTTTCTCACATTTTCAATACAAGATCCTCTAACTTATCACTGTTTGTCAGCAACTGGACTTTAAGGAAATCCCAACTACAGCCTTTCTTGGTTACGGCAACGATATTTGTGTTGTATGTGAACAGCTACAAGTTGAAACATTTAGCCAAAACTGATTGCTAATTGATTTGTAAAACTGAGCACTCTTAGCGTTCTTTTCTTTCGCCTAATAATCATATATTTGGTTAGATATATCATATTATTGTCCTCACCAACCATATTATGGTTTAAAGATAAAAAAAACCTATAATTTTGTTAAAACTGCAACTGGCGAATTGTCGGTCCGTTATTTAGTTTTACTCTTTGGCAAATTTCTACTTTCAATTGTTCTACTGAAAGCTCTGAACGCAGTTTAGGTGATCTTTGAGCTTAAGTCCAGTGGCAAACAGTGATCAATGTAGTAAAACTGACATAACGTGACAGTGTAAACAAGACTACCGAGTAGCTCAACCTTTTGCCGACAATTGCTGGACAGATTATGCGTCATCACTGGGAGATAGACCTTTATTTTGCCAGCTTTGCAATAGGGTTCAAAAATATATTGTGAATTTGCATGAGATCGATCCAAACAAGAGTGTCAGTGTTTTGTGTGGATTTTGGTTTTTTTTTTTTTATCACAAAACGTTGACATCATTGGCCAATGCTAGGGATGATGATGATGGTTGCCAACTTTATCCTCTATCCACCTGACGTGATGGACTTTCATGGCCCCCTTAAACGTTATTGTACACAAGTAACTGGGGATGTCTCTCAGTTCAGCTCTCGTGTAGCTGATGTGCACTAGACGCAGATGCCAGGCGCAGTTGTTGGCCGCAAAAGGGACGATTGTATGCCCTGGTTTTGAAAATCAATAAGATATGGGAGACCCTGTTGCCAAGCGCTTAATCGCCCAAGATCTGCTCATTTAAAAACTCAAGATTTTACCTTAAATTTTTTATATAATTCGTTAAGAGTTTGAATTAAAAATGTCGGCCTGATTAAGCCCTAAGTACGGAGTAAATACCATTTGAGGGGGAGGGGGTGGGGGTGGGTGTGGTCTGAGAAACATCTGCGTCATGATGATCCTAATTCCCGGATATGCCAGTCTGCTGGCAAACACCATAATAGTGGAAAAACTGAAATGTACTCGCATTTAAGCGTCGAATTTCGACTCTGGAATATTTTTTGATCTTTTTGAATTTTTCGAAAATCAATTCAGTTTTCAACTAAATTTTTGTTTTTCATATAGTAAAATTAAATTTTAATTTTATATCAGACCCTGAGCTGAGCCGAGCTGTTGCTTAAATATGACACCATCTAATTTTGTTGTGTTGTTGTAACTAATTGGGTCATTAGACAGACAGTCCAACATACTCGGTCTTATTGTTCTCATGTCAAACAACAACGACAAGATAATATTTGAACTAATTGTATATCAATAGAGAACAAACCACAAGTTTATAAATATCGCATATGAATTTGCATGCGAAGACACACATTCCAACAAATTGTTTAAATACGAAACACTTGCGATATGATGGCACCAACTCTATAACGCACTACAAACAATGTAATTAAATTGGGTTAAAACAACAAATTGAAAGTAGAAATTCAATGAAATATAAATACAATATAATAGTGTAATTTAATAACTTACCGCCTGTTTCTTTTCCCAGGATTTCATGGCAGTTTTATATTTTTCGAATTCATGACACCAATCAGAATAAATTTTCTGATAATCGTTACTTTTGTTGGGTGGAGTGCATCTGGGCGAAATAGAAAGCAAAAGGAAAAACAATTAATCATCAGACTGAAATCACATACGAGTTGAGTTTCAAATGGTGTGGGTCATGACGAGTATCCAGCGGCAGGGGATTATGGTTCCAGCAGACACAAGTCCTTTAATGTTGACTCGATGTCAAGACGCTGGCGACTCTTGCAATAACATTGATTTTGTTTTTGTTTCAAAAACGAAACAAAAAGAGTAACATTTAATAGGTCATACCTGTGAGCATCCACTGTTATATTGTAGCTGCATAAAAGCGAGCCACCCAAATGACAGTCATAACGGCCGCCGTCCGCTTCATTCACCGACACAACCACCAGACCTCTTTCGGTGGTTTCTATATATTTGGTAGGACTGTATCTGATTTCGTAGCTGCCAAAAAAACAAAACGAATGCATTTTAGTGATTACATTTCAAACAGTTCATAATATTTTTTTATTGATGTTGTTGTTGTTGTTGTATTCCACTTACCGTCCCTTGTCTTTTGAATGATGATACCAGGTGACTTGTTCGTTTTTCAAGACTTCTGGTATTTTAACAAAACAACCCAAATGTACACTCTGGCCATAAGTGACAATAATTTTCTTTTTCAAAACACTCGAGTCACATATGTCACTTGTCTCGTTGCCAACATCCTGAAAAAATAAATGGAAACGAAATCACAAGTGCAATAACTGAAATTGCTTAGCAGGACTTTTGTCACTTTGGCTTTCAAGTTACTTGAAGATTTGCTGGGAGTGGATAACGGACAAACGTTTTATACAGTAGTGGCGCTAAAAGTAGGGATTACCTCAGCTTCACAATAACGATTGCGAAAAGCAATTGAATCACTCACTTTAATTGAGGTTTGGAAAAATCTAAATTTTCTACTCAATATCTTTAAAATGTTCTACAAACATTTATTTGATATATAAACGCTGAAATATTCAGTATTAAATTAAATTAAATTTATTAAAATTATTATTCTTTTATTTGTTTTAGTTAATAAAACAAATAGTTTAATGAATTTTTTTGAAAGCTCCAAAATTTATATGACATCCTAAAGTAAAACTACTCTGTTTCTTTGTGTGCGGCAGCTGCAAACATTCTTGAGAGTGCATTTACATTGGGCAAATTAGTGGCGCAGGTCTCTTGCCAAGTCCAAGCATGTCTGTACTCAAATATAAGCAATTCTTACCCCTACAAGCCGACTTTACCTCATACATCTATTAATACAGGGCTGGAGGAAAAGATTTGCCCAACTAAATTGCCCAATGTGAAAGCGCTCCTACTATTTTCGAACATTTTTTCATCGCCCTTTCCAGTTTACGGACAAAAAAAGTGACAACGACAATGAAGTGGCGGCCAGAAAATACAAAATTTTAGTATTATGAGAAAATTACACATTTTGGGTGTCAGATTTCGGATAGATTTTGATTTTATGCCAGTACCTGCCATGCCGGAATTATCTAACCGCAGAGCAACTCTACTTGAGTGAACGTGAGTGACGGTTCGCTGGCACTCCCATGTGGGTTGTAGGGGGCATTTCCTATAACATGTTGCACGGCACAAATCATACACCCTTTGCTGAAGAGCTCCGGATATTTAATTCCTTCAGATTCACAAGACCCCAGAAGGCAAGAGAAGACAAGACACCTCGCCTGGCCAAAACACACCTGTCGCAAGACAACAGCATTCCGAAGAATTGTTTTCTACCTTCATTTTTAGGTTTAAGCCACAACCAGAACGTTTCAGCCAAGGATGGGCTCGTCAACCAATTACCGACCCAGATAATATTAACGAACAAAATAAATAGTTTTGAGTCAGCCTGTGCTGTCAGAGTTTTTCATTTTATTGCTGCAGTTTTTCTTTTTTTTTTTTTTCTAATTTTAGGCAAATTCAGGCAAAACAAAAAAGCATCAATTATTTCTTAATATATTTTGATACAAAAAAAAAAGTCATTTTATTTTTCTCAAAGTCATCCACTTGCCACATCTTTCCGCCCGAAATAAGTATAAATTATTGTGTTTAAAAATTACAAAAAAAAAAAGATAGGAATCGCTTAAATTACCTGCAACAAGTCCAGTTCATAGGGACGACATGTATTGGCCTCCTTGTCCCATCCACAGTAGGGGTCGCGTACACAACGGAAACAGTTGTCGTAGCGACGATTGCACATCGCCAAATCGATTTGTTTGACACGATGATCGGTTGCCACGTACAGGGATTTGCGCGTCTGACTGATTTGCATCACCTGGATGGGTTCATTCTGTGCAATTTCGAATATGTCCAAAAGCTTTGACAGCGACTCGCCATTGCGATAGTATTGAACAATTTTGTAAATGCGACCCAAATTGGTGCCCACATAGAAGACGGTATATTCTTGATTTAAAATATCGATTTTTATTCTGCAAGAAAACAACAACCACTAGTATTTAATAGGGAAAATATGTGTGAATATTCAATGGAAATTAAATGAAAAGTTTGTGGAAAGAAATTCATAACAATCCCTTGATTGTGTTTAAAATCAATGCACTTTTTCCAATATAATTAATATTTGTTATGCCACTGAAAGGAAGAAACAATAACAAAAGCAAAAAATACCAAAAAACAAAAAAGAGAAAATTTCCAAACAATAGCGTTTTTTATGGCCATTAATATGATACCTTTTGTCTCTTTTTTTAAGGTGTCCATTTTTGTAATTAAAGTTTTACAAAAGGATTTTAATAAATTCATGTTCATAAGAGCGGGTGGGTGGGTGGCAGCCAGTGTGAAGGGATAAAAATATGAAATAAAAATCCCAATTACAATTTATAATACCTGAGATTTTATGCTTCCATAGACATATATGAACATGTCGGGCTGGTTGGTGCGAGTCTTTCCCTCAGCTCTTTTGTAACCGGCCTACACAACGTTTTTGTTTTCACATTAAGCCCCTCAGTTTTTGTAAATATTTTAAATTCAATATTCAGCTGCATCAATAACAACAACAACAAAAACAACAACAACAGTAAAAACACCAACAACAAGAACAAACTACCAACCAAACAACGCGCATTATAACACTGCTGTTGCAGCTTTCGTTACCGGCGCCTGTATGTATGCAATACTTTTTTTTTTTTTTTCGTTACTTGTTGTTTAAGAGAATGCAAATCTGCCGGCCTGCTGCGTGCTGCGTGTATACGTGAGGGCGCTTATTTGTGTAATCATAATGTCATTAAAATATAAAAGTATCAAAAAGTAATTTAATATTAAGTGGTATTATTTCGATTGCCGTCAAAAATACATTTATTGATTTTTTATTACCCGCCATATAGTTCGGTGGCATTTTAAAACATCTACTTTGATTTTGCTCTTAACGTTTTAATAGCGTTCATAAGTATTTAATTAATATTTACAAGCCCTTAAAAAATAAAACACTCACTTATAATATATTTTTTTTTGTGCATTTAACGTAAATGGATTGTTAAATAAAATTTATTTTGGTTAATTGAGTTTTGTGTGTTTTTGGCAAATTTTTCTGTTTAAATATTCTGGCAAGACGTTTAAAGGATGTTGTGCAATATTTGCTAGAATTTGAAGGTGGAATTGTATAACAAAATGTCCTTAACTTTTTGTCGGAACCTTGTGCCAGAATGACAGAAACCTGAAGAAACAAATTCTTGTTATGCGGAAGCAAATTATATAAATTAGAGATAATTTTATGTAACAATGGCTGATTATAGGGAGGGTGTATTTGAATATTTTGCTATTTCGAAATAGAAGTGATGAACTGAATAATTTAAGACACAAATAAAAGAAACAAAAATTCCTGCTGCAGTTTTAGATTCTTCCGATCTTCATGTAATAAGAAATTTATTTTAGATTGGAGTTTGGATTTTGTGCAGCCAGTTGCCGGTTTTAGAACGGTCGCCTCCTAAAATCAAACACCCGGCCACAGCAATAAAAGAACTTGCCAGGATAATTCTAATCGTTAAACGAAAATCCCACAAAGCAGAAAAGCTGATAACGGGAGATTTCACTTAACAAACATTTTGCTCTTCCTAATAGTCGTTTATAAATTAAAATTTTGCATATTTAAATATTTGATATTCCTCAGATTTTAAAATTTTTTTCAATACTATAGAAATGTCCTTCGATATTATAGTTTTTTTTTCTCTAATAAAGTAAAACATTTATCATTCTTTGAATCTGATTGCAATCAAGTGTTCGATAAGTATGAAAATTTAAAAACAAAAAGCAGGAACATTTTTCTCTAAAATATATACATCTATATTTTGTCAAACAGTTGACTTTGATTAATTAATATTAATAATAATAAAAAAGGGCTATTGTTTTTGTGTTTTCCAGCTGTCTATATGCCGTCATTTAGTATGTGGCCTTGAAAACTTGCTGCTTTCGATTTAATGTGTCTTTAAAAAGACAATGAACACTAAAAGAATAGGACAGCACCTACGAATTGTGGACATATAGACAGCTGGAAAACATACAAAAAACGGCTAAATTAATTTTTTCAAAGAAGTTAAAGAAATTTTGCAAAAAATCCTGTTTGGAATCGGCGAATTAAATAATTGTTTTGCAGACTTGTATTAAAAATAATTTATTAATTGATTCAGCGTACGCCGTTGTTTAATGTGAACAAACATGTGTTCTGTAATAAATATTTTATTGTCAGATTTTGAGCATTAAATTGGCTATGACCTGGCGTGTGCTGCCGAAGATGTTTCTTCCCTGAAAAAGCAAATAGTTATGGAATGAGAATTACAGGATTATAAACCCACAAAATCCAGATTTTGTTCATAACTTTTACTGGCTGTTTCTAAGACCTACATTATTCGAACGAAACTACCACTTAATGGAATTAAATACTATTATTTACATTTTAACAGCCCCAACTACAGCGATTTGTTGAAGTTTTTTCCTCTTTTTTTTTTTTTTGAATCCATTCAATTTAATTTAAAATCAATTTTATATAATTGGTTTCTGCATTCCCGCCCAACATTCGCATTTTTTACAATATATATATATATTTCGGTTACGGCCATACACCTTCTTTAATTAAACCCATAATTCAAGCATTAAGTATCACACAATCACCGCAAATGACCTGAACGTGTGTCGAGGTCGCTGTATTTGCCAACAATTGAATGGCTGCGAACTGGTTCTGCCCAGCAGCACTTGTGCATGAAATTTGTTAAAGACTTAACGACGCACAGTGGCGCCCGTAGAGCAAACGAGGTTGCAAAAATCAAAATTTTCATGTGCGCCTGCGAAATTTTAAATGAATCCATCTTATAGTAAACTTTTCAACGATCTCAAATATGCTACTCTTAACAATATCAGATTTTTAGTTTAGAAGACATAACTGTTCAAAGTTAACCAATTTTCGGATTTAAAAAAAACACACAATTTTTAGGTAGTTTGATCCGATTTCAGGTGTAATATCACGAAAACTAGGCAACGAATAGTATTTTTTTTTGTTTTTAGTGATTGATGTGCTTATTAAATGTATAACAATAAAAAAAATTGTGCTGTTTGCTTTGTGTTTCTCTAGGTAAATCAGTATTTAAAAACTATCCATTTTTTCACTATTCTTCAACTTTGACGGAAAATAAAAAAAATTTACCTTTTTTTACCTCCGCCATATTTTCAAAATATGTTCTTTAACTAGTCTTTTACATAACTCAAAAGGTTTTATCTGCCTTTACGTGCCTATTTGGCTTCTACAGGTAAAAAACGTTAAAAAGACATGGTTGCAGAAATTGTATGGCGGGCATCCCTTACATGCCTTGACTGACAGTTACTTTGATGTAATAGTTTGAAAATTGCATTTTGAGTCAGTTGTCTACCTGAGAGCCTCTGGCGAAAAATTTGGTCCTAATATTCCGTTACAGACACAAGATGCACAAAAAACTACTCATTGAAATAAGCAGGTACGCACCTCACTTAAAAATTATATTTGGCGTACATATGGTGAAGAACAATACTGACTTATGGTACAGGTAGGCACAAATCTCATTTGGCTACGTGCATAATATCAAAACTGTATAATTCAGCCCAAATGCATATGTATGCATGTAACAGGTACATTTGTAGACATGGTAGCATAGGCCTATATATTGCAAAACAAGCTTAATGCCTGCATTAGTCTACGACTGAAAGTTGGCGAAACAAGTATTGAAAACATGGCGTTGAACAATTTAAAACTATTTGAACTGTTTAGAAAGTCAATTACACCAACGTGTTTCGCGGAAGCTGCTTTAGAAGAACTCGATAGCTTATACGGAAATATTGAGAGAAGCAAAAGTATAAAAAATAATCTTTGTATGATACATGCCAAAATTAAGACAAAATGGGTGAAATGCAATCGAACCATTAACATCTTCAACTCCAAATACGAGGACTGGCTTAATGAAGACACCATCCTGGATATATTGGCAGTAGATAAACCCTCCACATCAACCAGAGGAGAAAAAGGAAGGCCAAAAAAAAGTATGGAGGAGTGTTCAATTTTCACAAGAAAGAGGAAACTTGCCGATGCCACCAATGACTTGACCACGAAGGATTTATCGGATGCGCTGTCTATTAAATACATAAAGGATAGTGAACGAGTTAGGTCGCAGATTACAAAATCTGTTGCTGATGCAAGCCCACTGCGACTAAAAAGGATTAAGGAAAGCATTCCCACTCCCACAAACGCACATATTAAAAAGTATAGTTCCGAAGAAGCCTTGGCTCTGTTTTTGGACTTAGAACTTTCCAAAGAGAAATATGAGATACTACGGGCATCTTTAATGCGACACGGGGCTGACCTTTTCCCCGGATACAAGCATATTACGCAAGCCAAAATAAATTCACGACCATTGCGTACGGAGTTTACGGAAGTCTCTGCGAAAGCCAATCTGCAGGATCTTATGGACCATACAGCAAAACGGTTGTTGGAAAGTCTTCCTGAAAATGAGGTGGAAATTCTTCCTCAGAAACTAACATTGATCAGCAAATGGGGCTGCGATGGATCATCCGGACAAAGCGTTTATAAGCAAAGGATATCTTCCGATGACACTACAATATCTGACGGAAATATGTTTATGGCATCTGTTGTTCCATTGCGGCTAAAATCTGATGTTTCCCTACACTGGAAAAATCATCGACCGTCATCAGTGCATTATTGCCGACCAATAATGTTTCAGTTTGCAAAGGAATCGGCAGAACTCATAAGGACCACGGTGAAGGACATTGAAGAACAAATAAGCAAGATTAAGCATACAAAATTGCAAATTGGAGAAGGAAAATATATTGAATGTAGTTACGAGTTCCACCTGACCATGGTTGACGGAAAAGTCGTAAACGAACTGACAGGAACAACCTCAACATTGACATGCCCGATTTGCAAAAAGAGTCAGAAGAACTTCGGTAATTTAAACGATTCTACAAACGAGGAGAATTACGAATATGGAATGTCACCATTGCACGCAAGGATAAGGTGTATGGAGTTCTTGCTAAAACTGGCGTATACCCTACCACAACAAGATGAAAACATCGATGAAAATACATCAATTAAGGATAAGGAAAAGATCAGAAAGAAGCAAATAAAGAATGCTTTTTGGAAACAACTTGGACTAAAAGTAGACTGCCCCAAGTGTGGATACGGTAACTCAAACGATGGAAACACTTCAAGGAGATTTTTTGCAAATGATGAGGCAGTAACTAGAATCACTGGAATTGACAATGAAATCGTCAAAAGATTGGGAACGATCTTGAATGTTTTAAACTGCCAAGAAAGTGTTAATTGTACAAAATTTGGAGAATATGCATCGGAAACTGCATCTCTTTTAGCAAAAATTTATCCACAGAAGAAGTTGACCCCGACCGTCCATAAAATATTGGCGCATGGCAAAGATATAATTGAGTACCAGTCTTTGCCAATTGGAGAGCTTTCTGAAGAAGCGCAGGAGTCTCTTAACAAATTTTACAAAAAATATAGATTGCAGAACACGTTCAAAGCATCAAGGGTGAGGCAAAATGAGGACCTCTTCAACATGTTAGCAGCATCTTCCGATCCACTTATTTCTTCCCTGCGGCATGTGAAGACACGAAAAGAACTACAATGGAATTATACTTTAGAAATGATTAGTCTTTTAGATATACCTTCTGTTACGAATTGTGATGAATATTTTACAGAAAATTCAAAAAATTAATTGAAAAAAAATTTGTTTAATTTGTTGGCTAATAACTTTAAAACAGAAAAAGCTTTCAAAAGAACTAAGAAATATAAGATTGGTAAAAATAATTTGATTTTGTTACCATAAAATAGATGAGTTAGAAAAAAATTAGAGTTTAGAAATGATTTGTATTTTAGACATACTTTGTCTTACCAAGAAAATGAATATTTTACAGAAAATTGAAAAAATCATTTAAAAAAAAACTCTTTTGTTGTAATTTTTTAGGTAATATCTTAAAACATGAAAAGCTTACAAAAGAACTACAAAAAAATATAAAATTCTTAACAAAAATTTTTTTGTTACCAAAACTTGGATTTTTTCACAAATTTTAACTTTGAAAACCCATAAGTAAGCACCTATAAGGTGTAGCGTCCACTCCAACCGCTCATTTTATAGGTTGAACAATTATCTATGACATGCAATTTAAATTATTCGATTATCTTTTCGGTTCAAAAGATATGATTTTTGCAACGAAAAAAGTCAAATGGCGCCACTGTGCGACGTCAAAAACATATATTTGGGATTCATTTTGGCACTAATTAAAATCAGTTCTAGAAACACGGCGAGTTGCTGAACACTTCAAAAACTAGAGCAAATTTAGCATAAAACTTAGGATTGACACTCGATTTTATTAAAGATAATCAGCTTTTTAGTCAGTGCCAAAAAATCACATGTAGCATTAAATTTTGCATTCAAACCGAACGAAAAATATGAGCAGCTTAATGAAATCTGGATCAGCGGCGGCTGTGCCGAACATTTTCATGCCGACGGCCATTGTTCCAACACTTGAGAATATTCAGCCGTAGAAAGTTATTGATTTAAACAGGACATCGAAATTAAATAACACAGCATTACATTAAGTCCTTGGCACGATGCAGATGAAATGGGATTACAAACTGTAACTGTAGTCCAGGTAAGCCAGAGTATGAAAGGCGAAAAATACCCTCAACGACGACGGCTCGCTAACGTCGGCATAACAGTCGACTATTGCGTTTATTTAACAGTTGGTAGCGTTTTTTTTTTAATATTTTATGAAACTGCAAACTTGACGAAATGAAAAGTGTTATCGATTCATAAAGTTTCTTCTTTGGAAGACATTTTACTTTTAAACTTATGTATTTCACTGGCCCAGTTTTAATACGAATCATAAGAGTGTAAAATGCTGCTGAGGATGGGATGATTTTAGACGGTTGTGTAAAATATTAAGATTTTGTGTAAGAAATTTTTTCTTAGTTGAGACAAAAAAACAACAAAAGTTTTGGTAAATAGTTTTCAGTTTTAAACAATTAAATTAAGTGGCATTAAAGTGATGGTGAAGTTAAACAGCTGGTCAAAGAAGCACAAAAATTACTGATCGAATTAATTAAAATAATTAAAAATTACTGATCGAATACTGATTTAAAATCGGAATTGCCATGTTAATTTCTTACAATTTTTTAATAAAATTAGTAATTATTAAATAAAAATATAGCTGCCTTTAATGGATAATAATAAAATGCAACATTGTTGTAATGAGAACACATGTTTTTTTTTAAAACGACCTAAAGAATAAATGAACAACGTCCTCTGGTTAAATTTCTCTCCTATTGAATAAATTTTGCTGTTCACACGATACGATTTTTTCGTTCATACACAGATTTATGACAGACCCAATACCTTGAACTCATATTATCTTGTAAAGGTTCCTTGGGAAACAAACTGGGCAGCGAAAAATATAGAATGAAACAAAATTTATATATCAAGCATTTAAGTCAAAATCTTATTGCAGCCAGAGACGAAGATGTCCTCATAACCCGCACTCCAATCCATCCTAAATGTCCTGTATTTTCTTTCTTTCTATTTAGCATTTCGAATTCTATTGATTTAAATAGTACATATTAATGTGTTTTGGCCATGAAAATTTAACACATCGATTTTGTTTTCAGTCCATTAATATCATTATTGCCTTGTGGATCCATAAAATCAGAAAAATCTCTCTCGTCTTATTCCAGCACAAAACAAAATAATTAAATCTTGCATAATTACAAATTCAATTAGCAGGGAATTAGTATTTTTTTACTTTTTGAAATGTTCTATTAATTAAATAAATAAATAAATAAGTAAAAAAAAAAACAATTCCAACTATAACAATTTGAGTGCAGCTGTTGCTTTGAATTCAATTGCAATATTTATGCATAAATGAAATTTTCTGCGCAAAAACAAAAACCAAAAAAAAAAAAACAAAAAAATTTTTCACCCACTTTTTCTCGCATGACTCTTTATTGCAAGTTGGCGACATGCATCGATTAAAGCCGCAATTAATTTTTTTATTCTGCTCATGTTTACAATTTATTGGGATTTTTAATTATTTTTTAATTAATTTTTAATTTCCTTGGCAGATTAAAGGACTCAAACACACACATATCCACACAAATTAATGTTGGCTTAAGTGAAAACTTAAGAGAGGGTTGGCGCAAAACGACGAGACGATTGATTGGCCATAAAAATAAAAATATTTATATATCACTTACTTGTCGACCACCAATTTGGTGAATACTAAATCTCTTTTGTAGTAAACGGGATTGTTGTGTTCATGGTTGACGGCCTTGTCCATCAGCGGGTGCGAGCGTATGAAGTTCAACACTGTGTCTGGCAGATTGGAGGTGTCATTGACACAAGTGCCCGGCCGCGGTTCAGGCACACGTGAGTTCAAGACTGGCAGCCAGGCGGAGTTAGACGAAGACTGCTCCTTAAATTTGCCTTAAACGAAAATGTTAAATAAATGTTCAGTTCGCAGGGCAACCAACAGACATTAATTTTGTACTCACCATTAAAGGCAGCCAATGCTTCGTTGATGTGGAAGCTGCAAACAGCTGAACCAATCAGACCGTTTGTGCTGGTGGTGAAGGTGGCATAGAAGCGTGTCTTATCGTTGGGCAGCTGATAGACCGATTGTATTTCATTGAAATAAAACGGAAATTCGCCCGATATGCTGCAATTCAGGCGGGCCTTCAGGTAGGTGGCCCAGTTGTGGGCCAGCAGGTTCTTGCCACCCACATCCTTCTTGCAGACACGAGCTATACGTGAGTACACCGCCTTGCCGCAGTTTATGTATTCGACAGCGGTTTCGCGGAAAAAGAAATAAACGTATTCGCCAATATCAAAGGATCCCACAAAGTTTGGCTCTTTGGTTGGAAGAGATTAAACAAACAGAAAACACATTTTTAGATTTATTATTGTATTATTTAAATAGTATTCTTTTATAATTAATTTTTATCCTTTTCGTTTTATGTAAAAGCACAGCACTTTGACTTTTTTATTTTCATTCCCCAGTTTTAATTAAATTTACATGAAATTTTTGTTGGCAAAGATTTATTGTGTCTCTCCTTTGGACCGCTTTTAATGAAATTGCCAGGCGGTAAGTGGCTGTTGGCAAACGGTTTTGACAGAGTTTTTGCCATGAAAAAAATAACACTAATAAGATTTTCCAAAAGACTGCAAAAAATATACAAATTTTAATTATTGTCTTAGGAAAACAAAGGCTGTTTTGAATCTTAATTTTTCATGTCATTGTTTCAGCTCAAAAGGGATTTATGGAAAATGTATTGAATGTTTTCCACGAACATTGAAAGTTATTAAATACCACAAACTCGTTATCTACTTAAAAACAGTGTAAAAGAAACAAACCGTGGAACAAAAGGGCGAAAATCACATTGAATCGAAATAATATCGAATCGCAAAAAACTTGTTCTGTGCGCACTCATGTGATTTCAAAACGAGCATATGGTTTCAATTTAAATTATATAAATAATTTTATAGCTGTTCACGTAAAGTGGAAATCAAAACGAATAAAACTTAATTTATATTAAAATAATTATATACAAAAATCAGCTGGTTACTAGTGATTTCGATATTCGTTTAGAAAAGTTATGCTGGAAAATGCAAAAACTATGAAATTTTACTTCAAATCGCATATTGATTGAAGTCATGTGATTTCCACAACAAACTTTATTTTAAAACCACATGCGATTTGGAATAATATTCATTATAATCATATTAGTTGATATCATGATTTGATTGTGTGTGGTTTAAAATCGTGTGTTTTGGAATCATGAGATTTGATACCATGTGGTTTGATACCAAGTGATTTGAAATCATGTTATTTGAAATTAAGTGATTTTTAGAAAAGATTTGTTTTTAAAACAGCACGTGTGATTTTGAAACCGCAGGGGGTTAAAAAACATGAGACTGGAAGTCAAGCGATTTCATGTCACGTTATTTGAAATCTGGATTTTAAAATTATATGTTTAATTGAAAATATCAGGCGATTAAAAGTCATGCGATTTGAAATCATGTGATTCCTCAGGCAAACTAAATTTGAAAATTGTAAAATATTATGAAATGTACAATCATGCGATTTGAAGTCACGCGATTTAATTTTGAAATAAAATAGGATTAAAAATCATGTGATTTAGAGTCCAGCGATTTCAAGTCACGTTATTGGAAATCTGGATTTTAAAATGACACGTTCAATTGAAAGTCTCGGGCGATATAAAGTCATGCGATTTGAAATCGTGTGATTTCCGGAAGATATCTTATCCTAAAATCTCCCTAGTAAGTTTAATATCGCACGTGTGATTTGAAAACAATGTGTTTTGCAGAGCTTAGCGCTTTTATCTGTTCCTTAAATGTTAAAGTATCTATTTTAAAAGTAAAAGAAAAAACATCCGAAAGAAGATCATTACAAAAACTCGTTGTCTGTTTGATATTCAAATGAGAATTGTTCAGTCTCTTAAAATATGGTTTGGCGAAACCATTTGGATCAGTGTTTTTAAAAGTTCAAATAGAGGTCATAAAGTCTTGAGCTTTTCTCTTTATTGTTTTTTTTATAACAAGAAAATATCACCAACTAAAAATGAAGAAACGTTTTGAAATTTGAAAAAAGTTTTGCCAAAAATATTCTGCAGAATTTTGATAAAAAAAATTTTCAGTACAAAAAACAATTTTAAGATGCCTTAAAAAAAAAAATCCAAAATATATATGACTTTTAATATCATTATATTCGTTTATTGTTAAATGTTTTGCGCAACTTGATACCAGCTTGGGATCACCGTTCTTGTGGCAAATACACACGACTGCCATCTCATGAAGATGACAGCCATGATTACAACAAATTTACAGTTGATGATAAAATTTATTATAATAAAATTGGTTTTTATAGAAATAAACTTAATTATATTTTCAATTTAATAAGATTATGGAGAGCAGTTATGACAACGTTAAATACTGGTGGAAAACTAAAACATTGTTGCACTGAAAAACATCACAAATCCTGAGCGAGCAGGAGTAACAAATTTCTAATATGCTGCTTCCACAAACTTCAAAGGACGATTACAAGATTTAAAGCAAATAGTGAACTTTTGCTGGCAACAAGATTAACATGAAATCAGCTTTTACTTCTATTTATTGTATTGGACTGTTGTTATAAAATACAAAACACTTATATTTAAGAACTCATTTTGTTTTTATATGCCCAAACGAATTTAATATCTTCTTAAAGGATTTTATTAGATATAAAAAAAAGTGTTCTTAGAGAACAAAATATAAGAAAAAAATTGCTATAAAAAAGTAAATACTTACTGTCCAGCCATTTGGAATCGTATTTCAGGGTTCGCTTAAATTTATATTCCAAACGTTTAGCTGTTACGTTGTATAAGTCTGTGCGGAAGATGACTGTATCCGCCTTCGTGAATTCAGCATTTGTACCAGAATACTAATAAAACAACATTAAAAAAAAAAAAAAAGAGAAAACGAAACATAAAATACATGTTTTTAATAATTTTTGTGTATTTCTTAATTTGTCAATAAGTTTAGGATGGTGCAAATTTTTAATGGAAAGCGTAAATATGACATTTACAGTCACCAGCAGCAGAACGAAAGCTTTCATTTGAAAAGCATACAAACCAGCACAAGGATATGAGATCCGCTACGATACTTCGAAATGCTCCACAAAGACTTTAATTTTTTAAGTATATTTTTCCATACGACTGTGCAGATATAATTTTGTATTTAAAGACTTCAAAAATTAAACCGAGAAAAATGGTCTGCGGCATTTAAAAAATTATGTTTTCCGAGCATTAAAGAGATCCAGGATAATAAAACGTTTTAGCTATGCCACACGACCAGTGTGACCAAACACAAGTTTAAGCCTTTTTCTTTGTGATTTGTTACTCGGAATTAAATTTGATTGAGGCGGAAAAATAAAGTATTCAATATCCTTGTACTCTATTGCCAACTTCTGATGCCATTTAATAACACTGAAGTTTTAAATTCCGCTTAAACATTTAACTGTTTATAGAGTGCATTTATTTGTATGCAAAATTGAAACAAAAAAATAAAAATGTTATCATTTGAAGTGGAATTGGCAGCAGATTTAATATTTCATCTTATTTATTGCTGCCGGCAGGCAACACAAAGAACTAGATCTCGCCGGGCCGAAGCTCGTTAAAACTAAATAAAAATCCAGAAATTCAAATAGAATATTAAGACCTGGCCCCGTTTGTGTTTCATGGCTGACAGTAACTGGTAAGTAAGTGGCTATAAATAAATAAAACCACAAATAATACTTGGAAAATAACAAGTGTACTTAAGCAAATGGAAAATAAATAAAACGTCTTCCAAATGTAAAATACAAGTACAAGTGAATACGATGTGTACCACCAGCGCATTAACAACCCCGCCCCCGCAGTACAAAAATATGGCCAAGAACTGTTGAAAGCTTTGAGAACGTTATTTGCATATAAGTAGATTTTTCTTTTCTAAAGAAACAACTCAACACAAGGAATAATAATTTCAAATCTCTAGTCTTTTGTTAACATCCTTCAGGATCAATAGTATTAGCTGAGGCCTCAGCAAAAAAGTTTATTGTTTGTGACAATCTTAATGCTAAAGATTTTACTTACCAAGCCCGGCAAGGCGCCGGGGTTACCGTCTTCAACATAAATGGCCGTTGAGTTGTCCAAAGGATCGTAAGGACACTTGGCAATGCCCAAGCCAATGCCCATAACATACTCCGACCTGGGCAAGTGCGTCAAGTTGGACTGAAAAATAGAAGCGGATGTAAAGAATCCAATTAAATCATTTAGTCTAAAGATAAAGTAAAATTTTGTTTATAATGACCGTTCAAAAAATTTTATTTCTTAAAAAAAAAAAATTAAATGAAGAAATACAATAACAATTTTTTTTTTGTGTTACTTGAAGGAATCTTTGAACGAGATCTGTTGGGAAAGAAGAAGCTTTTCAGTTTTAATTTATTTGTGAGAGGCACAAAATACAGAAGTGCGCTGCGTCTTCAGTGAGTTTCTGCTGCCCAAAAAAAAAATACATAGAAGAATTTACATCAAATTTTGTGTAAGAAATGGAATCAAGTGCTCCAACTGCTTGAGATCTTAGCATTGGCACGCGGTTATTGTAAGTCGGAGAAATATTTACAAGTGGGACAAGTTTTGCCAAAAAGGTGGAGTGGATGTGAACGGCGAGGCTCGTTCGGCGCATCAACAACCGAAGAAAATGTCGAGAAAGTAAAGAAAGTTAAATCGCTATTAGAGAAGTTGCTGAGGATGGTGGTGGCCTGATGCCAGGCAGTTTTTGTTTGGAATAAACCGTACGGCTGCGAAGTTCTTTCCAAAATTGCTGAATTTTAGGCCAAATAAAAAAAGCCGTTGCTCGTTCATAACTCTTTGACCACAAACAACACCATAATCATGGCGCAGCCAAAATTATGCAACCTTTTTCTTGCCGGAGATGCCAGAGAGGACACAAACGAGTAGATAAAAACCGAATTGCTGGGAGACTCGAGGACATATAAAAAAATGCATATCAGAGCTGACTTGTAAGAGAGGAACAGTGGAAAGCTGGAGGATGTGTGTTATTTATGAAGGCGGAAAGGCGGCCAGTTTGTAGGAAACAAAAAAGCTGTTTTATATTTTGAAAAAGTTCAAAATTCCACTTATTTTCCTAAACAGACCTCGTGTATTACTGGATTTTTCTCAAACTATCACTTAATCCTTTTATTTATAATCTTTGAAAATTTGTTGCAGCCTAAATCCAAAAAAAAAAAACCCATTTGAATTAACTTTTTTCTTTAGTTCAGTTCATATTAAATTTAATGAATCTTTTCGCTGTCTTGTGTAATTAATTTCAAAAGCAGAAAAGTTGCAATTTGAATTGTCGAAAGGTTTATAATATCTGCAGTTTTAGCTGCCTTCTTAAATGTTTCTCTACCTTTCATTCTCATAGGCTTCATTTTAACGTTTTACTTTAGAATTAAATTTATTATTTAGATACTGAATGTTCTGAACTTCTAGTCTGTTTAATTTTATGTTCTTACAGCAACAACTCAGCACTTTGTGGAACAAAAAGTTGAGCAAATACTTTGTCCTGCGATATGCAGCGCACAGTTTAAACAGCCCGGACGGCCTGTGCGTCCTGATATTGGGTGTTTTTTTTCGGAGGTTCCCTTCTTTAAGTTGGCAATAGTGGTGTTTTTGCCCCTCTATTTAACAGCTGATAGTTGATTTTTGTTTAGTTCAGTTTGACATTTTATTAAGGATATATTTCCGTCAGAGCAACGTTTGCAAATCGCTTCGATTTGTCAAACTTATTGTCCTACTGTAACAGGAGTGTATTTCAGACGCTCCCAATCAATCCATCCGTTGCCATTCTCAGCAACTGGGCTTGTGCCCTTTCTTTCCTTCCTTTATGGAAGATTTTACAGAGGAATCTAGGCTTAAAAGCTTTCACGATTCAATGCCAGCTGACAGAGAAGGCCAAACAACTGGAGTAAAAGCACGGCTGTGAATGCAGCACAAAGTTTTCCAAAATTACCGCCAAAATCATATTTAAATATTAAGATCACAAAATTCTCTATCCCACAAGCCCGTTTCATTTCTATTAAAAACAAAAACATATATTTCTTTGTTTTATTATGATTTAAACTTGCGTAACTCTGCAAAAAAAAAAAAAAAAAAAAAAAACACCCTGTGCAGATACGAACCATCTAGTCCATATTTGTATTTAGCACTTTGCAAACCGATTAGTAAATGGTGTGCACAAATTGCTGTTATTGCATCCTTGTTTCGTTTTTCCATTCTCAATTTTAACTAGAGATTTTTTTTCTTCTGCTGCTTTTTTTAACTTTAGTTTAGTTTTGTATTGTTGCTGGAATTTTGCTGTGTTTTGTATTTTTGTTGTTGTGTTTTTTAACAATTTTTCTCTAAACTTTTGCGGCAGCATTGCTGGGTTTTGCAGTTTTAGCAAATGTTGGCACGTTTTTCAAATAATCCTTGAGTTTATAGTTTGAAAACTCCTTTAGCTTCCGATTGCTTCAGGAAGTGCGTGCCATGTAGAGCGGATTGTTAATGTATTTGTTTGTTCATTTGTTTGTTTTAACATTTTAGTTTTTACTCTCTCTCTCTCTCTCTCTCTCTCTCTATCTTTCTCACACTAAATTTTAAAGCGCGCTGTTCCCAGAGAAGTTTTCTTTGTTTTTCAATGTATAAAAATTACTTAAAGTTTAATAAACAGTTTATGATTCAATTATTATTGAAAAGTTTTTTAATTGTCAAATCAATAGTCGACACAATTGCTCAATTCACAAGCTGGCTTTTGTATTATTATCGTATGTTATTGTGGGTCATTTTCATATATTTATTTATAATGTATAACAACTCAAGACTATCGGCTTGATTTTTTTTTATAAGATAGAATTTCAGGTTCCCAAAAATATAGTAAAATATAGCCCAGGCCTGGATATGTTCAGCTTTTTGGGTGAATTGTTACAAATCCTTCCACTAAATGATAATTATGATTTTCATATTTTTTATTCTTCATAGTGATTTATATACATAAATGAGCATTTTTAATACATTATAATATAATTTAATTTTCAAACTTTTTCAACTATAACTGATGCATTTTCCATACCTGGCATGTATATTTATAAATGTATATAAATTCGAAGGTGATGATTTTTAAAATTTCCAAAAAAAAGCCAAAAGAATCTGGTGTTTTAGTCGATTGTTCAATATTCTCTTTTATTTGTGAATTTTTAAAGAATTTCAATCGCTAAAAATTAGAGTTTAAAGGGATTGTTTTTTTTTTTTTAATATAAAAACAGAGTTGTTGGCGCTTAAATCTTCACGATATCGCATAATTGCTGGGAAAGCCAAAAAAAAAAATTTTTTTTTTATTAAGTTCATGTATCGCTCGCGTTACTGATTGGGTCAGTGTGAATATGATTTTATTTTGGTCTTTGTTGTTGAAGGTGTTGGCCGAACGCCCACTATATCGAAAAAAATTTTTAGAACCCCTTTCACAGACCTATTAAAGAAATTTTCTCTTGGCTATCGACTGTGTTAATGTGTTTCCGAGATTGTTTAAAATGTTGGACGAACGTTAACGTTCGATTGCCTTGTCCACAAATTTGTTGCAGCTTCTTTAACAAACCAAAATGAAACCGGTTTGGAGGCTATTTTTGTTTATTAATTGACTTTTTGTTATTGAAAGAAGTGGGCAAACCTTAACGTTCGAGGGCTTGGAACAATCAATTATTTCTTTTAATGAATTTGCTTTCTTCAAACTTGTTCTAAATACATCTTCAAATGCAGAGTATTAAAAGCACAAGTGTTGCAAAACTTTTGTTACAACATTTTTATATTTCTAAATAATTGTAATTGAAATCTTATTATTATAATAAAACTGCTAGAAACATACTTTTCATCCGTATCAAAAAAAAAAAAAATTTCGGGTTTTTCTCAAATTGTTATATAATTTCAAATATTGCAAGATTTCCACAACAAAATGTGGAAAATAAACATCGTAATAATGCATTTAGTTTTGGTGACTTATAAAATCGGTGGCGATCGATATTCCCAGCCAAGAATTTGCCCTCCTCACATACGATAATTTAAAACACCAGCATCGAACTGTGTGTGCACATTTCCAGTTGGGTTTATTCTTTCATTTGAAAGCGTTTATAGCATTTTTACAAGCATGTGACGCCAGCTTAAGGATTTCCATCCCTTTCAGCATATTTTTAACACAGCAATTTGCACACCATCTTTATGCAAATTTTCAAACACACACACAACAACTTGACACGAACATATGTTAATATTTTTACTCGTATCTAAACAAATTTATACAAAATTCCTTGATTTTTTTTATATGTAAGTCAAACCCAAATATTGTCACTTGACAGTGAACTTAACAAAAGTTTGCCTGAAAATAGTTTTATTATGGTATTTTTCTTCTACTCACAGCAGCAGCGTTAAAGGAGGAAAGGGGAAAAAATGAAATGGAATTGAATTGAATTGAATATGTGTCAATTGAATGGAAATATGTTACCACTTCTGTTTTTTCATTATTATACATTCTGATTGGTGTCTTAATACGGCTTTTATTTATGCTGGGGCAAACTATTGACTTGCCACCATTTGCCATAAAATTCCGGCTTAAATAAGAAATTTTACTTAAATGTTACAGGTCAAACCAAAAAAGGGAAACTTGCTTGTCCTTTTTAGACTCAGTTTGTTACTTTAGTTTTGTAAGCAATTTTTTTAAGCTCCTTTACTTTATCTTGCCAGAACATATTCACCGACGACGAGCAGGTATTTCTGTAATACTTTCGCTTTCTTGATGACTCTGAAGAAACAAGACGTCTTAAAAGGCTTCATATTTTCATAATGGCCATTCAGCAGCCGGCTATCTTTTGCCATTTTATATAATGAAATATCGAAATTAATGTATGTGTCATTGTTGTTGTGCTCAGTGGAGTGCAGCAACTGCTGTTATGTTGCTTGTTGTATCAAATTTACTTATTGCCCCTAAAAGCATAGATTGTTAATAAGGAATTCATGAATGAATGAATGAGTTTTGTAGTTTTGGTCAAATTTCACACCTGTGTTTCTCTAAATATGGAAGAAATACCTTTGACTCGTATTGAATACTTACATAGATGACATAGTCCTTGGGATTGTGAGCATTTGTGCCACAAACATACAGCCTGTTGCCCTGCATGCGCTGAATGACACGTATGTGATTCTTACAGTCGAAAACCTAAAAGAAAATAAACAATATATTTGTATTAAGAAAATGTGATAATTTAAAGTGCGGGTTCGGTTGGTAATTGAGATATTCCACAGTTTTCAATTTTGCTGTTTTGCAAGTTTTAACTATCAGACCGGTTAGATGGAATTTTATAGCCTGCGAATGCCGCTGCACAAATCATTTGGTTACATCTTTCAAACAAGTTGATTTCTGTGCTTCGCAAAAATATATTTTTACCAAAAATGTTCAAAAGTCTATTTTGATTTTCATAGGGAATATAAAACTGTGTGCAAATTTACTTGTTTCTTCATGATTTAGACTGGATTTTGGAAAACGAGACCCAAAACCTGTCACCTATTGAAGCAATAAAATTGACTTTTAAAGGCAGCTAAAAGTTTATTTATGACTCCGTTTTGTTACTATTCTAGGCTTTTGTCCAAATAACAGAAATGCAAATGTTTCTTAAGTATCAACAATATTTTTATGTTACTTAATGTTTTTTCTTTTTTTTTTTTTTTTTGAAATCCTATAATATTATATAAGACTATTTGTTCTGCCATTTAGTCTGCTTTAATAAGAAACGTGCCGTTCAAATTGTCTTAAATATATTGTAAATACTATATGGAAACAAATCAATTTTATTTCAGTTTTTCTTATACTGAAAGATGATGCAATTTAACTCTTACATTTTATAGTTTTAGTTATTTTTTGTACTTCAACGTCTTACTAAGCAATTCAAGAAATTCAATGCACATAAGTTTTATGTATGTATGTCTGTCTGTCTGTATATGTTCTTAAGTTAAAATGAGAGATAAGCAGAAATTGCTTTTTACTGAAATGTCTCAAATGTTTATCAATACAATTCGTTTTCTAGTGCACTTTTCCTATGGCAATTTTTTTCCTTCTTGCATTTTTCATATTACTTCAAAAATAAACCATAGACAATCTTTAATAGAAAATAAAGCAGATTTTAGTAGAGGTGGTACGTACGTACATACGTACATTGTACACATCCATACGAACCAAGTGGGTATTCCTTGTGTGTTTGTTGGCATAAAGAGAAAAACTGAAACACGCATTTTTTTTCATTTTCCCATTTTTCTTTTTTGTTGAAAATCAATCGCGCAACAATGAAGCAAATAAAAATATTTTAAATTACGAGAAAAAAAAAGAAAAGGTTTTCTTTCTCTTCTTTTTTTCCTTGCAAAGAATAACTTGTTTCATATGACACACATTCACGTGATTGGGTGTGTGCGGAGCGTATAAGTAATAATGTGACACAGAACCTGGATTTTAACATCATTCATACGCATTGTGCAACCAAAAGCAATTGCGCTTACAAAGCTAGAAAGTGCATTTTGTTTGCGAATGTAACGGTTGTGTGTTTGTGCTGGTACTGGCTTTTGTTGCTGATCATGTGTGCGTGTGTGTGGATGTGTGCGTGTGTGTGTGTGGCTGTGTGTGCGTGTAAACATTTGTTAGAAAAATTTAAGAAAAATGTAAACCTCAGCTGTTTGAGTCTATTAATGTTACTTGAAATTTGTTAAGAAAATATCTTCAGTAGACACAAACGCACACACACACACACACACTTACACACACACACACACACACACACATTTACATGTTTGCTTGTGCTCAGATTTGTGCAGAATATGTTGCGAGCTTGCGTATGTCTTTTTGTATTATGATGGCTTTGCCAATGTGCTTATTGCAAATAAAAAATATAATCAGAATAAAGTACTTTTGTAATTGAAATCCTTAAGCAGGTAACGCCAATGTTAGATTAGACCCATTAAACATTAAATCAACTCAGAGTTATTTTTGTTTTTTTTTTTTTTTTTAATTTTGCGATTTTTTGCGACTCAAAACATTTTAAGCTGTTAAACATAAAGAGTGGTCCAACCAAAATGACTGAATGTTTCGATCCAATCCAGAGGTTGAAGGTTGGCTGTCTAATCACATATCTGGGTGTTTTAGCAAACAATTTTTGTGGCCACTTTTGAACTGGCTGCCGATCAATTGTTCTGATCAAATCTATGGCAAAAAGGCCTGCTGGGTTAAGCAACCGAAAAACTTGGTATGGGTTGGTCAGCCCAGCAACTTCATATGTTATTACAGTGGAATCTTTCATCAGGCAAACATATATTGTATAATAAATACAATCATACGTTTTCGCCTGCGCTCGTTTATTTCTCTGTTGGCTGCATTTGTATTGATAAAAATGGCAAATACAACAACAAGAAACCGCATAAGCACAATTACAAAAATTTTGAAATGAACGAAGGCAAAAAAACTCCCAGCAAACGAAAGCCACAAATAAATTGGAAAAATGAAAAGATTTAAAAAGAAAACTATAATGTGCATGTATAAGCATGCCTGTGCATGTCTGTGCGTGTTTGTGCGTGCCAACGAAAGCCAATAAAACTAGTATTTCTTAGCTTTCTTTTTGCTTTTATGACATTGTCTTTGTTTTGTTGTGTGAAGGAAGGATTTGTGACAGAAAAATACTATCTTTAGCAGGCAATCACATACGATAATTGTGCAAACTTATGTGCTGCCAAGAATTACAATATTTTGCGAATAAATCAGGTAACTACGAAAAAACAAAACCCCGAACAAAATCTAATGGAAAATGATTTAAAATGAATTTTGTGCGAAGATTTTGTTCGACGTCGAATAATTTGTGTTGTTCAAAGCAAAATTTTGAATTATGGCCAAGATGTCAGTTTGCTCCAGCTGGTGTTGATGGTGTTCGCTTTTCTCAATACCAGCACGTTTTTGGCTATTCTTCGTTTGAGTAATTCAAAGAAGTTGTGGGTCAAAAGATTCCAGCCAGGATGTGTTTAACAACATTTTCACATCCTGCGCGGCTGCAGAGTTTCAGAAATTTCCTACGATTTACTCTATCGCTACCTGGCAGAATTGTCTTGCAATAAATGAAATTGAAAAGAAATCATTTGCTATCAGAAGCAGCAATACTTTCCACAAACTAAATAAAAGGAATATTTTGTGAAAAAACTTCTTCTTTTGAGGATTTGATCGAAGCACTTTTGATTGCACTGTCGAGCATAAAACTATTGAGTTCTCTTATCTGGCTCTCTGTTATTTAAGCTTTTTAATTTATATAAAATTAGTTCAAATAGTTTTTTTTTTTGTAAGATGAGGAGGAATATCACGCATCCAGATATATATTTATACAAGTATTTATTTTAAAAGTTGCTGGGCTTCAAGGCATTATTAGATCTAAGATATGAATATGGTAATAAATAATATTTCTCTTTTCGTTTAATAGAAACCTTTCAGGCAAGTTTTATATAAATACAAAAGAATCCCGTCAATAAAGTCTAGTTTCTATGTGAAGGCAAGCAGTTTCAATAGCCTAATGATCCACATTTGCAGTTTCACCTGTGAATGAATACCCTCTTTAAACACTTCATATGTAGAGACACACACACACACTTTGGTATGTGTGTGTGTGTGTGTGTATTTCAGTTTCATCCAATCGGCTTAATTTTTTTTGTTTTCCCAACTTCAGTGGTATATCGTAGAAAGTGCTGCTGATTTTATAGAATATTTTCCATGATCTGGTTACACAATAATAAGGATTTTGTGTGCACAGAGTTCATGTGTTTTTTCTTCCATTGAACTTACCTGGCTTTTGCCTTTTGATACGCAGCTCACAACATCATCTCTGGTGGGTTCCAAGTTTATCACATCACGCTGCAAATACAAAAAAACAAAGCAACAAAAAACAGATTATTAAATATAGCAGGAATTAAAAAGATGCTTGTTAAGGATCAAATATTTCATATGGCCGGTGGTGAAGCAAAGTTTAGAAATTTTAGTTTTCGCTAATTTTATTTAAAAAATGTTAAAATGGGAAAGTTTTCAAAATGTGATTGTCTTTTTTTTTTTTTTTTTTTTGTTAGTAGATTTGCAAGTTTTCTTTTTTGTTCGTTCGGAATGTCTTGGAGTTTAATTTGTTATGAACAATTAACTGCCTGTTAAATGAACCAATTGTTGCCTCTGATTCCTTTTGAGTTGGTTGAGTTTTCTGTGCCAACGTGCAAAAGATTTTTTTGTTTAATTTTTGTAGGAGTTTCGCCAAATTTTATAAATCAAACACTTTTCTGAATTTGAACTTAAAATTTAGTTATATTTTGCATATTTTCCAATAAACTTTATTAAATGTCATTGTATAAAAAACCTTAAAGACAGTTTCAAATTAAATTTTAAAAATGTCTTCTATTTGAAACGTAAAGAATTGATTCCTATTTTAGTAGCAAAAACTATTCATTTGTGATTTTTCGTCAGTAGTTTTTATTTACTGTAGCCGGAACCAGAGTCTGGGTGTGATGTTTCTTAAGATTTTACCCGACTTGGATAGAATTCAATTATCGTTAAATTAAAAACTTTATAACAGAATGTCACAAACAAAGAAAAACCAACACAACAAATCAATATTAAATACTTTATTTCCTTAACATCACGAACCTACATCTCGTCAGAGTTGTACCCGTTGTCCCCGTTGTCGTCCTCAATGTTGTGCGTTGTCAGTTTATGATATATTTTAGGTGTGTGTGTGTGTGTGTGTGTGTGTGTGTGTGTGGGTGGGTGTGTGTGTGTGTTTTGCTTGTAAACTATTTACTTTTAGCCTGATTGTCATGTTGTGGAATTAAATGTTTTATTAACAGTATTTCAAATAATATTACAAGCTCTTGGAGGGAGAGCTTTTGTTACGACGAGATGTCAAAAACATTCAAATGTAAATTTTCTTCAATTTGATATCAAACGTTAAACCCTTTTCTACGGCTGCCGGTGGGTGTTGGCTGATGTTTGAAAACATTTTAGTTGTCATCTTTGTCAATTTACGGTGTTTATTTCTTAGACATTCTCACCGTTTCAGACATATATTTAAATATTAACATGTGTGTGTGTGTGCGTGTGCATTTGTAACTGTGGTTTATATCCCTGCAGGTCATATAAGTCAATTACATGGAATTGTTAATAAAAATTAAGTTAAAAAAAAGGATTATAGTTTTAGAGTTTTGATCTTCATAATACAGGCGAACATTAACGTTCGTTATTGTGGGACAAGCGATAAATATTAATCGATATTCGCTGGTAGTTTTGGGGCACAAAAACATACGGATATTAATATCTTTTGTATTATACAGGCTGCTCCAGCAGGAGCTTCTGATCTAGGACGGCTTAAAAGGCTCAAGAATATACGTAATTGGCATAACAAATAAAAGATTTCATGACATAAACTGAAAGTCTCTAATCGAACTCTAGTGCTGGCCGCACATGATGAGGGCCCGGCCAGTCTCGTTTTTCAAACCCATATGGAGCGATAAAGTCGTCCACAAAATTTCCAGCTCAAATAATGATTTTTTTTTAATGTTTATTGGAAGCTTTTGGACTTTATGTGGTTTGGTGTTACACCTATTTCGAAAATCTCATTTGTTAATGTGACTATTCATCCAGAAATCGGCCGCATTTTTTTTTAATGAAAATTAAGGTCAGTTTGTTTTCACACCTTTTGTCTATTGTGCTTGACCTTCAGCTACTGGTTCAATAAAATTTTCCCGCAACACAAAGTTCAGGAAGATGTGGTATGAGAAATTTAGCGATATAATAATTGGAAGTACCCCCTCGGGACAACTTTAGAATAGTATTGACCCCACACCATAAAACAGATGAAGGTGACCTTTTGGAAGAATTTGAAATTGTATTCACCACCACCACCAGTTTAACAAATTGCGCAGGCCTGCAGCAATAATAGTATTAGGGTTGATGTTAGCAAAGTCTTATTTTGCTGAAACGTATAAATGTTAAAGAGTTTTTGTGATTTTAAAATCAATTTTGCGACAGTTACGATGTTTGAGAAAATATTTGCAAATAACTATTTCACAGTTCAACACCTCTGAAACAACTTTTTGTTCGTATAAAAAGATTTCCTTTTTGTTGAATGTGGTGGTGTTTAACAAGGGCTGTTTACACATCAACAGCTTAAAAATACTTCTTGAAAAGATTTCGCATCGCATACAATGTTTTAATCAAATATACAAAGTATTTATGACCACTTCCCTTGTTTTTGTTGGTTTAATGCTGCACCTCTGCATCTGCAACGACAACACTGACTGAATTGTCAATAGTTTGTGTTACTTATTTCGGTTTGTAGTCGCTGTACTGGGTCGTCTATTTAATCATATTACTTTGTTACTCGTAAGATAAGTGCATTTGTAGGAGTGTTTCTGTTTGAATAATTTCAGCACATAAATGTCCTCAGTATCCTGCATATTTAGTAGATAATGTTTTGTAGGTGTATGTAAGAGAATCAGTGGAGTATTTAAGCTTCAGTTAATTTGATTTACTTTGTAAAATTTTAATTAAATATAAAAACATTCAGAGAGTTGAAAAGATACAACAACAAGTACCGAGCGCTGGTGCGAATGAATGACATGCAGCAAGATAAACAGCAACAGCAACAGCAACACGAGCAGCCAGCTTTAAACTATTATCACACTTTTTAAGCAGCTCTTCTGGGACACCTGCAGTACACACACACACACACACACACACACACACACACACACACACACACACACACATACGGGTCTATTTCCACCTTTGCCTGCCTTTTGCTAAGTCAGTGTTTTGCAAGTGTTAAACCTGTGAAGTGTTAAAACTTATGATTAAGGATTTATTCATTTTATTTCCTTTTTTTAATATTATTTTGTTAACATTATAAAACAAACATTTTTAATTTGTTTAAGTACTTGGTTTTTAAAACTATTGAAGTGTTAAGAAATGTTTTGTTTTTTTTCTTTCTTATTTTGTTAAACAAAAATCCTAAAAAAAATTGTTTTAAATGTTGCAGCTTTAAAGGATTATGGCATTAAATAGTTGTAAATTATAATTTATGCATAAATAATATTAAATAATAATAATTTAAATAATATCAAATAAGTTTCAGTATTTTCGTTGGAAAACTAAAGAAAATATCCTAATGTGTCGATGTGTGAGTTGTTGCAGTATTCGACCAACTGTACAGAGGTCGTAGGTTCGATTCTTACCAAAATTTTTCAAATAAAAAGCAGCAACAAAAAACACACAATACATACAAAGGAAAAAAACACTTAATAACCCAACAATCAGAACCCATATAAATACAATAAAGTGCGCCATGTTGTGGGGGGGTTTGACTGTGCATTGCCGAAGGTATGTACACTGGACACTGACATCCTCATCCCTGAAATATTGAATAAAAACGAGAAATAGAGGAACTCTACTCTCTCTCTTTCCGCCTCTTTAACACAATTCTGGTACAGTGCGCTGCATATGTAAGAGTCGAGACCGCTGAGTACTAGTTCCAAAAAAATATATATATGAGTTGGTGATTATCCCATATTTGCTTTCTTTGCTGCTGTTATTGTGATTCGCTTATTGAAATGTGCTTAAACAAGTGAAAGAGTTTTCTTTGTAGTTTCGGTCACTGGCCCTGAAACTCTTCCCCCCAAATGGACCTCGTCGGAGTGCAGATATTTTTTCACTAAACTAAAACACATACATTTTTTTTCTATTCATATTAGTTCCCACTCTGGAAGCAGGTTTTGCATTAAAGTATTGAAAACTTGACGCACTCCGCTCTCCAGGCTACACAAGAGAACAAGTTTCGTTAGTTGTTGGACGCTTCAGGGCATATCGTGCAAGTGTTTTAAGGGTTTGTGTTTTAAGCGATTTATACTTGGGAATTTATGGCTGATTTTTTCTTTCTTGTAAAACTTGTATATGTTTTGGGAAACCCATAAGGCCCTATACAAATTTGTTTACACTTTGAAAGTTTGCTCTACCTCCCTTTCTATCTCTCTCTCTCTCTAACACCCGCCCCCCCTCCCCCCTCCCCTTTAAAGTCAACACTCCATATGAAAGTTTTACTTCTACTTCATGGTTTTACTTAGTTGAGGCATAAAGTTATAATTTCTACTATTGCCGCCTGCACAATATTTTTGCTTATTCTTCATTATTATCGTTATTTGTTTCCTGTGCTTCATACTCCTTCCATTATCTAGAAGTCCTGCTTCAACTAAATAACAACATAAATACAACGTAATTCTATTAAAATCAACTCAATTTATTAAAACATTTTTTACACGTCTCTAAAATAGATTAACAGTAATTCAATTTGCACCTCTAGATAAAATAATAAAAACAAAACTTTACATCGAGTACATACGAGTACATTATGCAGCAATTTGCTACCCTTCAGTGAAATAGTGTTTACAGCAGTTGCCCAGCAACCGAGAATTTTGCAAGTTGGAGAGCAGTTTTGCAATAAAATTAATTTTTATATATTCGCAGCAAAAAGTTTAAAACCAATATTGGTGCAGAAACTTGTTGCCACGAGAGTGGGGCAGCTCATTAAAGCTAAATTATTAAGTAAATCTTCGACTCGGAACCAGTGGGACAACGCAATCGAGGACGCCCACGGAAACGATGGAGCACGCAAGTGGGTAGGGAGCTCAACCAATTCGGTGGGCAAAATTGGAGGCTGCCAGCTGGAAAAGCTTGTTGGCTGAGGCCCAGGTTCATCCCGGACTGTTGCCTTAAAGGAAGAAGAAGATATTATATAAAAAAAATATCATTACACTTGAAAAAAAAAACTTGATAAACATAATGGAGGAGGAAGAGAGTTTGGTTTATGGTTAAAAAAAAGTAATTTACTGACATTCATTGTGCTCGTACCAGCAGAAATAAGATCCAGCATCCAGGTCACTCAGAAGAAGGACGATAAAGGCCATGAAGTGATATTTAATCTTTTATGGATATGAAAAATGGAATATTGGATAATAAGCGGCACCCCGTGGTCGCCATTTATAAAAAGTATTTTTCAATATTTTAGTTAAACCGAATAAATTATGCGCTATTCTGCAATTTCGTATTTAGCAGAATACACAAGAGATCAAGCAGCAACGGAGCTTTAGAGGCTGATGGGGAAGAGCTGGGCAATAAAAACTAATTACACTTGACTTTGCCAGAACGATGTTGGGGAGCAGTTGAGAAGTTTTGAGTGGCTTGTTCGACCATTTCCATCCTGTCCTATAACTTCGATAAACATCTCTTTGTCTCCATCATCTCGTACCAAGGAGCAGGTTTTCTCTTAGTGTATTCTGATTCCGGGGTATAGAGAAGCAGGTATTGTTCAGTTGGCGGCGTAATCAAAACTCTAAGAAGTTCTTGTATGGCTTCGGTTGCTTAAGTTCTTCCAAGACCTTCACTAACGGCCAATGGGCAGAACGGGGACATTTGACTATATCCGGAATGCCTTTAAGGACAGATCCTGATGTTAGCTACAGAGATTAGGGTGCCTAACTTGGCTGAAATGTTCTGGCAGGAAAGAGCTTTCGTAGATATGAATAGTAAAGGTCTATTTTATGCGATCCAAATGTCCCTGCAGTGGTGTTGTCCTGCAAAATTCCTGTTTTTCGTAAGAACTAGATGGTGGAAAACGAGTTCAAACGAGTCTGTTGATGTTCCTTGAACATTGCGGGCGACCAATGCCTGATCTTTTCTTACTGTCCAGAGAATTACTGGCAGGAGGAATTAGTTAGCCCAAGCTCTTGAGCTAGAGATATCACAAGAAGTTGCCACCTATCAGTGCTATATATGTGAGTCAGATGGGGACGGTGGTAAGTTGTTGGCAAACTCATCAAGTGGAGAGATCCATCATCAGACTAGTGCTTAATGTAAAACAATTTCACACACTCCTCTTTGTAGCTCTTATGATTTTTTATACAACCGTCATAAACTTATGACTTCCAGCCCTGCCATATCTGGTTAATTTGGATATCCCCAGATTGGGAAGCGCTTTTCACTTTTTTGTTGCCTTGTAATTTGTTACTTCGTTTATGGTCGAGTATTTAGATGTGTTTTCTGTACAACATTAAACTAAAATTAAATCACAAATGAATTTTTAGGAAATTTCAAAGTATGTGATTATTGGGGGCGGAAAAGATTTTATATATTTAATACTTCCTTCTTAAGCTGATGATGGGCAAAATTAGAGTGTAATAGGAAAAAGTGTTATATCTGCTAAAACTATAATTATTTCCTTATCGCACTATCAGTGAGTACCATAAAATTTCCGTAACGTTAATATTTGAATCACCATTTAATAGGCCTCAATGTTTCACTACTTTTTGTGAATATTTTAAAAGTTGTTTTTTATTTCCTCTATTTTTTCTCGGTTGTTAGTTTTAAAGTTTTGCTAATACTTATGCTGAACATCAAGACGGGGTTTTTTACTTTCGCAACTTCCTTAATACCTATTAAATATACCCCGAAGAGCAGCTCACACACTGGCAGAGTTATTTTTATGCTGCAAAAGCCCTGCCCGTATATTCGTAATATACGACTAAAGTGAAAGGAAGACACACTCGTACTTATGCAGCCTTGTAACAGTCACAATACGCTCATTCAAGGAAACGTGTAGGCGCACACAGAAAGAAAGCAACAAAAATGTTTTAATATTATTATAACCGCCGCACAACGCATTAACTAAGAGCAAATATCCTTCGTATGCTTTCAAATAAATTGATTTATAAATCACGTAACACAACATATGTGGATGGTTTTGTAAGTGAAAAGTTCGTTTGCTGCCGCAATTTGCCAACAAAAAAAAGAAATTATATTCAAGGTTTTTTTTTTTCCTTGCCTTTCTCGTACAGAAAGTGAACAAATTATTACACGCTGACTGGGAGCTGTAGTGCAAAGAGAAAAGAAAACAGGGAACAGTGGATGAGGAAAAACCAGAAACAGTTTTTACTTTGGGGGTTGTAGGGCTTATTGTGAAATTTCCCATTCGAGTTTGCGAAAAAAGGAACTCCCATGTTACAGAGAACGAACAAAGTGAAGATGTTGAGAGGTACCCCTTTAGCGTTACCCGAGAGTTTTGTCGTGATTGATTTTATAATAAGCGATGGAGAGGGTTTTTTGAGAAACAGAGTTTGCTGACATTGATTTATTTATGTCCATTTTGTCATCCCTGGTTGGTTTTTTTTTTGCAACTTTGTCGATTTTAGGTGACATTGTGGGATTCCAGCACCCCACGATCATGTTATTTAAGATATTTAAGAGAAAAATACATCAAGAACAAGGCATGAGACAATTCTGCCCATTAACGCCATTGAACCTCGATTATGTCTCACAGTCGTTGCAATTATGGGCCATCGCATAGAGATATGCTACCGAAGTTTTGGCATAATTGTCACAGATCCTTCCATTATAATAAAAAAAAAACATCACCATTATTCTCTGAAAACTTTTTATTTTATTTAAAATTGCATCACTTGGATTTGGCGATCCAATTGAGGTGAGCTGGAGTTGGCGATCATCAACTATTTATTTATGATGGACCAAGTGTTGAACGGTGTTGCCAGCCATCGCCAAACTTCACATCGAACGGCTGACGCTCTAATCCATTTTTTAAAATGCATGTTTGTCGGAAGATTATTCCGCTTTAAAGTCCGTTGAATTTCTTATGGATACAGTCCTAAATCAGAATGGAAAATCTCTAGTTTGTGTACGGCTGCGGTTGTTCATTTTAATGCGAATATTTCTCCCGATAACAGGTGGATGGCGACCCTAAGTGAGAACAATTCACAATATGTTGCCGAAATAGAATGCAGGGATTATTGGAGATTTGACCTGAAACCACGGCGTGGGAAAAACATACAACTTGACCTAAAAACGGGGAGAAATTATATTGCGTTCAAAGCTGGTATCCAATTTGAATTTTGTTGGAATAATTCTATGTCACGTTGTGCTACCTGTAGGCACTTGTATCTAAACATATTTACATTTCATACATATTCAGTTCATCTTGGTGCTGCAAAACTGAGAATAAAATTTCTAATTCTAAGAACGCAACAATTTAATGAGATGGTTGGGTTTTTGCGTTATGTGTTTCACAGTGTGTGTGTGTGTGGCTGTGTGTTAATTTGTAACTCAAGTATATGAGTATGAACATAAATCATGGTTAGAATATCGAGGTTTACCATAACAGCCCTCCTCCAACAAGGCCATATTCCGCGTACTCATGTGAGTGTGTGGGAAATTTCGAGATGAAATTTCAGCAACTAAAAAATAAACCTCAAGTTATGAAAAGATGGTTGCCATATCTTACAATATTTGTCAGTAAAATGTGCCTAAAAGTGGTTTTAAAAACTGTCTGAAAGCTATTGCCTGACATCCTATATTTGTGGATACATTTTGAGTGGCCATTGTCAGATAATTATGGGAGATTGTGAGTTTAATTTATGTAAATAGTTGTGTTTGAATTAATGCTCTCGAACATGATGTAATTGTCAGAAAAGTATTTCTATTAGCAATCTGGCAATCTTTAGTAGATCTGGCAATCCTCAATAAGTCGGGCCATCTTCTATAGATCTGGCAATCTTTGTCATACACTCATCTACAAAACCCATATGAGTTGACACTTTGTTTTGCCTGATGAATTTATTGTGGGACAATTTTCCGCCCGCGAAACTGTAAAGTTTTCTTACAATCCTATCAGCTAGGATTTTCCATCCTGGTGGCAGTATTTCAATTTCAACAGATTGCCCGAACATTAACACATCTTAGAATATTGTAAGATCTGATCATCTGCTGTACACAGACACTAGAGACAGAACCACATGGTTTTTAGGATAAGGGACTTTTTCAAAAATGAAAATAACAAACACCAGAGACACGATCGCTACTTTAGGCACCTGATTAAGGCTCGCAAACTGTTTGGTTTTCTGCAACTTTGGCGCCACAACAACAATTTAGTGCCAGACATTTAAAGTGCACAAAAACCGGTCGCAGTTTCGGCAAGATGACAAAAGTTGGCTGTTTTAGGCATTTTTTTTTTTGGAATCCTTAAAACACTTAAATTGCAAGGATCAAATTTTGAGCTTTTAAGTGAATGAAAAACTGTTAATTCAATTATTCAGAAGAGAAGAGAGGTTTTGAAGTTTCACACAAAATTAATCACCATTTTGATCAATTTTTAAATAACACTTATTTAATTTAGTTCGAAGTTTTGTATAAAAAAAAATCATCTTTAAAATGCAACCTTCAAATAATGGCTGCTTTAAACTTGTGACTTTGTGTGCGTGTGTTTTGCTGCTGTACGAAAGAAATTATATTTGCACATAAAATTATACGGCTAAACCAAAATTCATATTTTATTCAAAATGTTCTTAAGGTAACCACGAAAACAACATATTACAGAAAGAAAAATGTTTGCGGTGCTCCATAAATTCGGTGCATGAGTGAACGAAAATTTCGTTTGTTTGGCAAATATGGAGCATTTTTTCCATTTTATTTGTTTCTGCAAGAGTAATTTATAAAATTAAAAGTGAAAGTTATGCTGGTAGACTTTTGAATTTATGGCAAACATTAACTTAACAAGAAAAATATGTATGTAAAGCGATAAATGTGTGTAATTTCATAATATTCTTGAATATGATTTTAGTACGAAAACACAGAGAAAGTGATATTTAACTGTGAACAGTGTTGATTTTACATTTTATTTGCAGAATGCTTGAGTTCCGTACTTCTTGTTTTTCATAATGATCTGCTGGCACAAAACTGTGCAGTCCTACCGTTTGCGGATAATAAAAGTTAATTGTTTTAAACTTAATGTTTAGAGTTGAAAGCTGGAAGGCCGCAATATGAACAAATAAGATGTTTAAAAGCCGAATTGCAGTAATTCGGGTCGCTTTTAGTGCTTGTAAGTTGAGTGCTCTGTCATTATGAAAATTGGGTGCAGCAATCGGGCAGTTAATCGAGCCTAAAGGAAGACCCTCAGATTTTAGAAACGGAGCAAAATATATACGTGACATGACAGTACATTTATTAGACATCCACCGGGGGAACTTCAAAGTCTGTTTCGGGGTTAAAGTCTGTATGGTGGCCACCTGGAAGAGGGTGTGACAGAGGCATGTCTGTCTGGAGTTTAAGGTTTCTATTGTACTTTTGGATTTCCTTGTTCCTGAAACTCATTTATTACTTTGTACTACGCATTTTCCTACAACTTAATAAAGTTGGAGGACAATCAATCAATCAGTTTCAGACAGCATTTCCAAAGGTCTCAGTGACGAGAAGTCAGTTTGTTAAATACCTGTCTACAGACAGAAATCGCTAACCTCTAGAACAAAAGCTATTGTGGGTGGATAACTCAGGTAACAGGAAGACATATGGACGAATCCTTCTTTCTACATTCACTAAGTTATGAAGAACGATCAAAAGTAGCCAAAAGGGAGGTGGTCTACTTCGGTAGCGTGCAATCACTATTAATGGCTTTTAAAATCCATCAACGTGCTAAATTGAGGAATTTCCAACATTTCACTCCAGCCATTCTGCGTAATACTCGTACCTTGTTCTCATCACACTTCTTATGATTTTTATGTCACTTATCAACCCTTCTGCCAACCACTGTAAGCCCTTTTGTTTTAAGCTTCAGCCCTTTTGTTTTATACACTAATTGTAATACGCGGCATTTAAGTTGTATTGAATTATTCTGCAGATTTTCGTTTTTCTTTTTATAACAATCAAAACCCTTTGAATACCCGTTAATACGAAATACCTGCGATGGAGCCGTAAAAATGTAAATGAACAAAAACAGCTTTTAAAAGAGTATAAAGCAATAAATTGCTGGCGTTGCTGGCACAAGAGAAATAAATCGCACGTCGCACTTTAGGAGGCGAAAAACAGTTTTATAGCCCCAAAGCATCATTTCTTTCATATTAGTAACGGCAACTGTGAGCAGCGAACACAAAGAACAGGTCTATTTATTGTACATTTAACGACAGTGTTATATTTTTGTTGTTGTTGTAGTTGTACATCAGGTATTAAGTACAAATAACAATCCTTTTATGTGCCTGAGACCTGGAATGGCTGACATTAGGAGTCCCGTGTTTCGTCATAAAAAAAACTATTTGAGGTTTAAAATGGCATAAGAAAAAAAAAACTGTGGCCAGTAATCATAGTCAACATAGTTGGGTAATGGCAAGAAACTCTTAAGCATATTTTTGTTTTTTTTTTGCTTTTTAGTCTCAAGCTGAAAAGTCATACTTTGTAACCATTTCGGCTTCGAGTACATTTTTGTTACTTCTGTGTCTTGGGAGGAAACAGATCATATGTGTGTGAGTGTGAGTGTGTGTGTGCAACAAGGTTGCAAAATAACTGTAAATGACATGTTAAACAGTGTGTGCCAAAAGTGCACAGAACAAATTATTTATTATATATATTATAGTTGAGCAGAAACGCTTCTGATGTAATAACTCAATTATGAAATATATTTATTAATGTTTTAATCTTTGAATTGTTAATTATTAAATTTAGATTTTGGCAACTTTTGCCTTAAAAATGCCTCCTCGACGCTGAGGCCATATAAAATTGTAAAAAAACAAACAAATAGCAACAACACCAAACAAAATTTTTTCTCTTAAAATTTAAAAAAAAAAATGCTAAAGTTTTCTATTTTAACTAAAATTCTGATAAATTGAACAACTGGTTGTAGATTCGCTAAAAAAAAGCGGATTACAGGCTGCAAGTTTGCGCCTCTGTCCTGACAGAAGACACCTCAATTTCTTAAATTTTGGCAGAAAAAAACAACAAATTTTCGAGGTTTTCCGTTTCATTTAGAAAAATCTTAAAGGCTCAATAAGATGTCCACCGATTTTTGTATAATTTTAGGTTTGATTGTTGTTGTTGCAATTGTTCCGCAGCCCTAAAAGACAATAAAAAATTTTGCTGTTTTAAAATTTTAATTTCCAAAAATTCTTTCCTTTTTATGTTTCTCTATAAATTTTTAATTTAACGTTGTCATTGATGTTGAATTGTTTAAAATTGGTAAATGCTAAAATATGAAAATCGTGTGCACGGATAGACCTTACGGTGCCTTATTTGCTAATGCAATCGATTTGAGTCTAATCGATTAAAAAGTTACAGAATTTATTCGGTTCTGTTTTTTGCCAATTCTTTCAAGAACATCTCAATTCTTTGAGAATGAACTAGAATCGAAGCTGGGACAAAGGATATGTCTTTGCAATTGCCACAGTCAGTGTTTCAGTGTTTCACTATTCGGTTATTCGGATAATAGGATAATGTGCCAGTCGGCTTCAGTAGCCTTTTAGTTCATTCCTCAATCTAATTAGTTGTTTTCTACTCTATTTTAGGTTTCTTTATTTTCTATAATATATTTTGATATTTCAGTTGTTACTATAAGCGCAGATAAATCGCGATGATATAACGAGTACGAGCACTTGCAAATTAATGTCCCTTCACTTATCAGAAAACTAATGTAACAAAAGCGGCACATCCCTGAGTAAATCTTTGGTTTCTTTATGTAAAAGTTTAGATCAAGAAAAACTTATGCCACACACCTGCATCATAATTTCAAGTTCTAGATCAGTGACGTTACTGAACACGAATGTGACAATATATTTACAAAAGCTTTAAAATTGGTTCGTGCTAGAGGTGTGTGTGTGTGTTGATCATTTGCTTTAGGAGCTTTTCATATGCAACGATTCAGCTTCCAATAATACGTGTTCCCACCATATAGCACGCGACAAACAAAACCTCGACCACTTTTTGCCGTCGCTGTTGCTGAAAACATATTTAATGGTATGTTTGAAATGTTAAAGGATCTGACACACGGTCGTTGGCTAAACGAAATAAACGGAATAACAGGAAAAGTAAATTTTTTTATATATCATAAAAATTGTATAAAGCCTAAAAGCATACTATAAAAATACCTAAAACAAAGAACTTGCCTGCACTTGTGTGGTTGTGATTAAAAAACGAGCAAAAAACCGGAGGAAAAGTGGAAGAGAAATTAAATAAGCACACATGGAAAAACCAGGCTTTACTGCAAATGTATTTTTAACATTTTTGACCCCAGGAGATCAGACTTATTTTTTGCGCTAAAACCGAAAGAAAACAAATTTTCAGGTGTTTTGTGTTTCATCTTTTTTTTCTCGCTGCTGCAACGATATTTCAAGCGCACATAAACTAAAATGCCAGCAAAATAGTTATTTTGTTTGGTTGTGTGGCAAGTAAAAGTAAATTAATATTTTCCCATGTCGTAGTTTTTTCCCTACTCTCTCTCTCTCTCTCTCTCGCTTTCGCAATCTAGTTTTGCTTTTAATTTAGTTTTCTTTATACGCTGCTGGCCAGTAGTTAGAATTAAGAACAAAAAATGGGAGCAAAATAAACAAGTGAAAACGGGATTGCATTAAGAGAACAAATATTTATATCTATATATATATATATATATATATTCATAAACGCTTTTAGTTCCCTATTTTTTAGGTTTTAGTTTAGAAAGTTTTGTTTTTAATAGGAAAAACCCCCCCTGTTTTTCTAAATCATTTTAGTTCGTGTTCATGGTAGATTTCATTTAGATTTGTGGCATCCACATATGAACATACATATATTTTGTTGTCTATTTTTTATCTGTAACTTTTTTTTATTACATTCTTTTTATTATTGTATTAGTTTTAGTTTGCATTTAAGTACCATTTGGAATGTAATTTCATTAAGAATTTATGCAATTTGTGTTTTTACCCACATTTTGTACCGAAACTGATATAAATCTATTGTCATACCTCTGGGATACATTTTTTTTTTTTAATAAAAACGAAAATAATAATTCTCATACATTTTAGTAGTTGATATTTTTTCTTATATATTTATAAGCGTTTAAAACACAACTGAGTTGTGCCACAGTGAGAATGTGCTATTTAATTGCATTGCGGCAAAGCCATACTGGTGAACTGAATGAACAACCTTTTGGCATTCTGTGATCTTACATTATCTTACAGGTAAACGATGTCCATCAGTGGAGGTACAAATGTTTCTAACCAGATCTAAATTGTTTGGCTTTGCAACTCTGTAAGGAAATGCAGCGCTTCACATACTCTTCCCGTGTGGTAATATATTTTCTACAGCTCTCAAATACAGCTCTTTTATTTATATTACATGTCTTAGTAAAACGTGGAAGATTCGAATTTTATCTCTATAAAATGAACATCGCAATTTTAGTCTAATCTATGATATTTATTTTTTTTGTCTTCTAAAAAGTCAAACGAGCCGTCACTGAAGCGTTTGCTGGTATTTCAACGGAGGCGGCCAAAATGGGTCTAGCGGTGAACGAGGGCAAAACGAAGTATATGCTGTCATCAAAAAAAGGACACGCAACACCGACGACTGGGCCCGAACATCACCATATGCAGCTATAACTTCGAGGTAGTGAAGGACTTCGTCTACCTTGGCTCCCAAGTCAACAGTATGAACAACATCAGTACCGAGATCAAACGCAGAATAACTCTTGCCAATCGCTGTTTCTTTGGGCTCAAGAGGCAATTGAGTAGTAAGGCCCTTTCTCGAAAAACCAAGTTGACACTATATACCACTTTGATAATCCCTGTACTTCTTTATGGCGCAGAAGCATGGACGGTGTCGAAGGCGGATGAGGAAGTCCTTGGTATTTTCGAGAGAAAAGTTCTGCGTTCAATCTTCGGCCCTGTTTGCGTTGATGGTTTCTGGAGAAGAAGATTCAATCATGAACTGTACGGGTTGTACAGCGACATGAGCCTAACCAGGCGTCTACGGATCCTACGGCTAAGATGGTTGGGCCATGTAGAGCGCATGCAGAATACTGCTCCGACCCGTAGAATCTTCGATTCCGAACCTGTGGGACAACGCAGTAGAGGACGCCCACGGAACCGATGGCGCACACAAGTGGAGAGGGACCTCAACCAACTTGGTGTGCAAAATTGGAGAACGCTGGCTAAAGACCGTGCCAGCTGGAAAACTTTGTTGGTTGAGGCCCAGGTTCACCACGGACTGTAGCGCCAAAAGAAGAAGAAGAAGAAAAAGTCAAATGAAATAATAGAACACAATGTTTGACCTAAGGAAGGACCAATTGTGCCTGTGAACTTGTCAACAAGTCACAACCGCCAGCCTGTGCCCTGCAAGGCACTCTGAATTGGCAAAATTTTTTTCCCACAAAATGCCGCAAGTGAACTTTTCAATTGCTCACCACCATCGCCCCATATTAATTTTTGGGGCACTTACACGTTCGGTGATATGTTAAAGTTGGCACATAAAACAAATGCCATGCGGAATGATCAGGTTAACTAATTCCCTCGACAGTCGAATGGCTCAAGGCTACCGATCTCGCAGCTTGAAATCTTAAGGAAAAGTAGGCTCTAATTAGAGTCGACCTAAATTCCCCAGCACAGTGTTGCTTAAGAAAACATGAATCTGTAGCAAGACACAGACATTCGGATATCCTAAAACAGGCAACGCATAATACTATGAGCCCGTCTTGTGCTTTTCGATTTAAGCCATTAACACAACGTTTTAGCCAAGATAAAGACAACTCAGCTTCAACTCATAACTTTCACTTATGAGTTTCTCAACTCTGTTTAGTAACCTTTAGCGTAGAGTTTGGACGATCCTGCACACGCATAGTCTTATATTTCTTTCTTTAAGTTTTGGTTCTCTAGGGCCCTTAAGCACAGACAGAAGAAATAAGGAAACAAAAGCAAAGCCAAGAACCTAATTTAAAAAGTATAAAAAAGACTTTGTTGCAAAAAAAAAAAAAAAATAGCTGTTCTAATTAAAAAAAGAAGCCACTTGAGGTACTGCTGAACTTTGAACCAGCGTTGGGAAAAATCATATTCCCATCAAAAACTACCGGTTAACATCTTGCTATTAAAATAGTTTCCCATCTCTGGCTCTAAACCGTTAACTGTTTATTAAAACATGAATTTCGAGCAAATGTTTTTAATATTTTTTCTTTTTTTTTCCCTGTCGTTTGAGTTCCATTTGTACCCTCCCGGTTGTATTTTCATTTCGCTTTTTTTCTTTTTTTTTTTTTTTTGGTAGATTTATTGCATTTTTAATTTAAGTCTTTTGTTGTTCGTGTGCGTTTTTCTTGTTCTAGTTTTCTGTTTTAACTAAATGCATTTTTTTTGTACTTTTTTTTCATATTAAAATCCATAAAATATATAACTGAGGGATTTGAAATGCATTCTAACGTCCATATTTTGCATAATAGAATAAATCATATTATGCACATGATAAATATAAATGTGATTGTTGCTTAACAATTGAAGAGAATGGAATATAAAAAAAACAAAAAAATAACAAACGAAACAAGTGAACAACTATTCAAATCGAGAATTTTAGCACAAAACTATATTTGGTTTATTTCATGTTAACAGTATTATTTATTGGAATTTGTTAATACTTACGTCACATGTTGATGATGAAATATTTTTTAAGCTCAAACGAAATATGCGGTCCCTGGAAAACAAAATAAATAAAACAACAAAAATTGTATTAAATTGAAATGAACTGGGGGAGGAAAAAAAACTGGCTGTAATAAAATGTGGAACGATTAAAATTGTGCTCCTGTTTAGGTGGCATTTGTGTGGCCAAATCCCTGTGAGGGATTTTGGTCGTAGCGGCAATGCCACCACATCTAGAGTAAAGATTTGGGCCAGTTTTACGAAACTTAATAAGCGGCATTTTCAAATTGAATTTTTTCATTAACGAGACAAGTTGCAATTTTTGTGGCTTATGTCACATACATATATAGAGGGAAGGAACCCCTGTCGGCGCAAGGATACTGGTTTTCACTATATCCCCAGCAAGCAATACGTTGTAGTGGAAATGCCGCTTATTATTTGCGATGCAAAAGAAGTGCCAGAAAAAAATTCTGATAAATTAAATGTTCTTTGTACTCACATGGAACCAACATATAACGAATCCCGTTCCTCATCCAAAAGAAATGTACGATAGTAAAGTTTGCCACAGCTGAATTCGCGTACATGATCTGGAATTAAAACAACAACAACAACAATAAAAATAATAATAATACAATATTGATAGAACTAAATGTGTATGAACCAGACAAAACTTCATCTCCATCTCAAATCTAATCAAGAATTTCACATTTTGCTGACTCATCATAATTTGCTTGAAATAAGAAAATAAGAAAAAACAATAATAATTGTGCTTTTGCTCAAAAGTTTAACTGGCCTTTTAGCCTGGTTAGATGTCGGATTAGTTCAACACAAAGACAAGCAGGATATTTAATGGATGCATGTTATATGTCTGTACTAATTAGGCAGAGTTGGTTAATTTTAAACTGAGATTTATCCGTTTCTGTGTCTGTGTCTGTGCCGGTGCCGGTTTCGGTTTCTCAGTCAAAAGAATAACAGTTCTATTAGTAGGTCACACGAAATTATAATTCAAAGTTTATTCATACTTGCCTAAATGGGCAAACATTTTCATGTATTGTAGTTGTGTTGGTTCGGCCAACAAAGGATTCAGTTGTGTTTGTACAGTGGCATGCAAGTGTGTGCTGACAAATAGCGATACGAAGTTCAACGCTACAGTTTCACAAATGTCTTATATATAATTTTTATTTTTTAAGCTAAACTATATGATATTTTGGAAAATTTCCGATGGCATTTTTAAATTTTCAGAAACCAAAAGTTAACCTTCAATTTTTAGGCTAAAACCAGATCTACCAAAAAAAAAAAAATAACTCTCAAAGAATGATTGAAGGAGGAGGGTTTTTGTTGGGGGTGTAAACAGATTCATTGATTTTAACTCCCTCAGTCCTTTTGTAGGACGCCCAGTCCAATCAATAATCATCAATTATATTATTAAATTTTGTTTCCATTTGATATTTTCCTTGCGGCAACTCATTTACGTTTCTATGACAAGTAAAGTCTGGCATCATCTCAAGATCTTGGTGGCCAGCTGACAACCGAACTCCTTGAAATAATTTGTACTGGAAATCGTTGGCTGGCATAAATTGCATGATGGCTGCAATCCATTATCATGTTGTGTGTAACGAGTTCCATTCCAATCCGTTTCCGGCAACCCTCTCGTTTCCTTCGAAGTTTACCAGCGATACAAATTTTTATAATAAGTTGTCACAATTATAAAGCCACACTCCGTTTTTCATAATCGCAGTAAACTTGCTTACGTACGTGACATCTGCCACAAATTACATTTTTGTTCTCTTCATAGTTGTTTTTATGTTTTTGTTTTCTAAAGGAACTTCGAATACGGCCCATGTTCATTATATTATAATGATATTGTTCATGTTATTAAATATGTCTGTTTATGTGCAAATGAATTTTATGTGACAAAAACTGTTAACGTTGGCAATTTGTTGCCATAATTAATGACAGGCTACACATCATGTGGCGTCATTTATTTATATGCCCATACATCTATAAATGTATGTGCAAGCGTCGCCCCTACACCCTACACCCACACCCACACATATGTAAATAAACAAACATTAAATATTATATACGTGAGTGGTGTGCGTGCGTGTGCGTGTGTGTGTGTGTGTGTGTGTGTGTGCTTTTGCCACTTTCTATGTGGAATATGTTTGTTGGCTTGTTTGTTTGTTTGTGTTGTGAATTTTTGAAAAGATTTCTTAGGTTGTTGTTATTGCTATTTATAATTTGCTATTTTGCCATTGTCCAATTTTAGTTGGCACTGGTCATGTGATAATTTGTTTATTTTATTGTTGACAACAGCAACAATAATGAGAAAGGACAACAACAACGTTAAAAGCTTAAAGTCCAACAAACATACTGAATACGCGTTTAGAGCATAATACAAGAAAAAAAAAAAATAAGAAAACACACACACACACACACACGTACAACAAGAAAGCCAACAAAGGATGTATGTGTGTGTGTGCGTGTGTGTGTCACAGACACATTAAACAACATTCGAGTGTAGCCAGTAAATATTAATTGCTTTTACAAATTTATTTAAACAATGAATGTATTTCGGTTTTCATTTCTTTTGCAACGAAGTTTTCTTCAAGTTACAGTGGAACCAATAATTAAAATTAAATAGATTTTAAATTAAAGTGTAAGGAAATTGTGTTCTCAATTTTACATTTTTAATGCCATTTAGTTGTTAAAAAGGGATGCATTATTTAATATGATTTAGGGCCACTTGTTATGTCATGACCACTTTTGTCACTTTAAACATAAAAGTCGCTGTTTAGATTATTTGAAACACTGCTTTGAAATCTGAATTGAGTGTTGCGATTGTCTGTGGCTTTTGTTATTCAGAATTTCAACAAAAGTTTACAATAATTCTATGAAATAATTTGTATTTTTAGGGCAGCAGTATTTGGATCTAATACAGGTGCGGTTAACTGTTATCTAATGCTGGGCCACTGTCGCATATTAGTTTTAATAACAACGGAAACACCAGAATTTCATTTACTTTTATTATTTTATTTTATTATTTTTGATGTTTATTTATGAAAAAATACTTTTCAATGTCAGCTGAAAAGTTGTGGAACAAGCGGCATAAGAAAGACTGCACTTCATGCGATTCCAAAAAGCTTTTTGCGCTTTCACCAGAATAGTTCTTTTTTTTTTTTGACTGATAACACTCATTTAGCCCACTGTACATATGAACAAATGAAAATCAATTTTTTCGTACAACATCTACATTCACATGTGTAAGTGTCTTTGTGCTATAACATGTATGTATTGTAATATATTTAAATCTACGTATTGGTCAGTTTAATATAATACCAAATACGTTGTCATATTCCATTTCCATTTGCAATTTCTTTTTTTTATTTCTTTTCTGTTTTCGTTTTTGTTTGTTCAAATAATCATCTTAGTCCTGTGGCTACTTAATTAATGTATTTCGATAATTTAAGCCATTTAGAAATACATTTATTTCTCTCTTTTGGGGTTTTAGGTTAAAAGGGACATCCTGAAGCATAAATGTTGTTATTAATTATATTAATTAAATGATTACAGCATTGAAAGCAAATATTTCCTTAGTTTTTGGCAAACATTCGTAGAATTGTGCAAATCTATTTAACTTATAAATAGTTGAGGTTTAACTGAGAAGTTTTGCCAGAGGCTGATGATGATATAAAATAAAGACAATCGATATTATTTTGATTAAACATGACATAAATTTGTAAACAGACTAATTGATGGTATTTTTTTTTTGGCAGCAAAAGAAAATAAAATTAATATATAGACAGTTTCGAGCAATAAACAGTACAAATGCAAGAAATTGACATATCAGTGTCGAACGTGACATTCCGTTATGTTAAAAATCATAAAAAAAAGAAAAAAACTAAATATATTCCCTTTTTCATTTTTATTTCAATTAAAGTTCATCAGAAAGCATTATAGTTTATTTCAGGCAAAATATCACAAGAAGTGGCAGTTCGAACGTGACAAAAACTGGCAGTAGTTTAAAAAAACACTTCACACTTTTTTAGTGCCATTAGCTTTTGATTTTTACTTAACAGTGTTTATTATTTGAAAGTATCTATGGTTTGATTGAAGAATCTTGCCCACTGAGATGATACGTGACATATAGAACGTGACAGTTTGCCCATTCATTGAACAATTTTTATAAGCTTTTAAACGAATATATTTTTAAAAGTACAAAATAAATATTATTAATGCAAATTAAATAAATGAATGTATGAAGTTTTTGGATACTTGGAATTATCATTAATGAAACATTCTATTAATTTAACGCGACAGTCGGCTTGAGTTTGTAGTTAAATTGTTTGATAAGTCATACAATTTAAATTTTTTGCTCTGGGTGGGATATATGGATTTGCTCTTGCAAAATATGCAATTCATTAGCCGTCCAATGGATATATTTTCTGATAAAAGTATTATAATACGAAGCCATAAAAGACGTTGATATTCGGAATTTGTCTCACGAAAACCCGCCATAATTTACTCGCTGCCGGAAAAAACTTTAACAAACATAAACATTAAACTAAAACAAAGAACTTTATTTTTTTTCTCAAAACCGGATAAGGCCAATAAATTATATACAAATTTTTTGAATTCCAAAGAAAAAGGTTCAAATAAATTCTTAAAAAATTATTAAACCAAAAACAAATTCTAGTCATAATAATAGTTCGTTCGGCTGTAAAATAAGGGGGGGGGGGAAAAAACATAAAATAATAACAATTCAAGCATACACGAGTTCACTTCCGTTTTGGCAAAATATTTGGAAAATATTCTCGAAATAAACCAACACAAGCGCATGAAAAATATTTGACAAACACAAACACACACACACACACATGCCAACAAACTCCTGACACTTAAGCAAACAAAGCAAAGGATTTTCTTTCTGCTAGAAAATTTCTTTAAAATGGGAAATCAAAAATAACTTTAGCAACTGGTCTATTAAGATTTTTCCTCTCTTTTTATTTTCTGTCTTCCAACGAAATGCAAAAAAAAAATATATGTATGTAAAAAAAATTCAAAGAAAAAAATTCTTAAATTGGAAAATAAGCAAAACAAATATATATATATATATAATAAGTAAGTGTGTACTAACAATCTGTAACATCTTAACATGTCTTTAAGACAACTTAACTCCCTCTAACACATTCATATACGATAAGTAGTTGTCTGTAGAGATTTTTTTCTTGTGCTGAAAAAATTATTCATATACAAGAAGACGAAAAAAAGAGGCAAATAAAAGGGGAGAAAAAATAAATGTTAAAAAACCCGTAAGATATTGGTATTTACATAACAAATATGTTTGTTCAGATAGAAAGGAAAAAGAATTAAGTGTGCGTGTGTGTGTGTGTGCGAAGTAAGAAAACAACCAAATTTCTTTAACCCTTTGAGGGCTGACAAAGTATTCGGTGTGCTTGTAATTGCCGTTGTAAACAACTTGAGACATAAAACAGAAGACTTGAATAGTTTTTTGAGGAGTTCGCTAAGTTCCAGGTTAAATATAAAAAAAAACGAGAGGCGGCGAGATTTTAAATGATCCCAAATCACTTCAAGTCAAGTCCACGTAATATGACAATTTATCGGCACAGCGTGCCTCTTGTCAAATTAGTTGTATGGTTGGTAGAGTCGACTGTAATAGGTTTCAGTTCTAAAGAAGTTGACTGTCACCGATTTCTATAGCATCAGTGATGGCCTGACCAATGTCATTGCCCAAGGGAGATTGTACAGACTGCAACAAGCAGTCATCTGCAAATAACAGTGATACCCTGGCCAATGTCATTCCTGGAGCAATTTTAATAGATTACACCGTCCGCCAGATAACCGATCCAAACAATGAGTTTTGCGGCGTGCATGCTCCTGCATGTCGTCCCCAAATTAAACAATTTTTGTTTGCTTATGTGCTCATTCATCCTAAAATCGAGTAGATTTACTTTTTGGGCAAATTGTCTATGATCGTCGGCTATTTGGCAAATACAATTTTGTGGGGCCAGAGGCAAAAATCCTGAGTTTTTTGGTGTGACTTCCTTGAGTACATTTTCAGTAGTAAGTTTTTGTTGTATTTGTTGTAATGGACACAAACAAATTTATGCATTACACTGATCATTTGAAATAGAGATGATTTTTTAGGAAAATTGGCGTCCGTTTATGATGGTTTGAGGTCAGCTCTTAATTAAACTGAAATTTCGGTGGTCAGAGGCTAAAGTTGCGAGTTCGTATTACGAGTCACTGAAAATCTGCCTCGGGGCACATTCTCCGAATTAGTCGTAAGTTGTATTTTGCTTTTCCGGGCTGTAGACAAAAATTTGTGCATTACACTGATACATCATTCGGCCATCTCGGTAGAAGAAAATACAGCTTTAAAACAGCAGCCAAAAGTCCTGATTGAAAGGTCCTCTGCAGCCTCTTGTTTGGGTGATAAGGAAACATGAATTTCCTTCCAGTTATTGCCCAGCATTTACTGATTGGAATGAACAATAACATTTTGGAAGAGCTGTCATCAAATGCTGGCAGTTTTAAAGGATTATTTGTACTGTTTTATTTTATAAATTTTTTGTTGGCCAATTTTTTTTTTTTTTTTTTTTTTTTGTCAAGAATATTTGTTTATGTGTTTAGGAATATTTGCATAGACAAATATGTTGGCATTCAACTGTATGTGGACATATGCTGAATAAAAAAAAAAAAAGTTTATGGAAAATGTGTTCAGAGTGAATTTTCTAGTTTTCATTATTTTCTCTACTCACACATTGTCAAAACTTGTACAGCACACACACACACACACACATACATACATAAATACATATTTATTTAGATGTGAATTGAAGCAAAAAAAAAATATATATATATATTTGTAAACAACTAGTTTGTCCTTCTACATTTACTTTTGCATAAACAAACAAGACAAAAGGAACAATATTTGCTCAGAACAAGCAGAAGTTATTTCAAGCAATTTGCCAGAAAAACTGCCTTAGAAAATCAAAGATAAAATAAAAAATCAATTTTGCCAAAATTAATTGTGTGACAATATTTTAATTGATTTTATGGCTAAAATTTATTATCTAATGAGTCACAAAATCACAACAGCAAAAAAATAAATTCAAATAAAAGCAAATAAAAAAAAAACTCAGCGAAAGATGACCGCAACTGGACAATGACAATGTACGCAATTTGTGTTAAATTAATTAACAAACATATATTCCTATGCCCTAAAAACATTTGCAGTTGAATTCGATATGGGTGTGAAAGATACATTTTTAAATTTTTAACCCCAGACTCAAACCTGCAAACCTGTTAATTCAGTAGCAGGGCTCTGTTAAGCCTAAAAAAAATTTATATTTTGCGCTGAAAATGCATTTAAAACTAAAAAAAAATGTGTAACAATTTTATTAAAAAATAATATAATATATTTCTAAAACATATTCTATAAAATAATGCCATAAAAATCTACAATGAACGCACTTCGAAAAGAAGACTATAGAAACTTTGTTTAAGACACTTCATGAAAATTCCTGGAAATAACGGCAGATGAGCGACAAAACGTTACTGGGGAACAACCCTCAGCCCATCCCTATGAATGTCCAATATCTGAAAGTCGCAACAGTTTGTTTTTTTTTTTTTTAAATAAAAGACATTTTTCCAAATTTCGACTTTTGAAATTTGAAAAAGGACTTTGCCCCTTTTTTCAAAAATAGTAGGAGATGGGCGAAAAACAATTATTGGCGCACACTCTCAGCCTATCCCTATGAATGTCCAATATCCGAAAGTCGCAACAGTTTGTTTTTTTTTTCTTTTGAAAATAAGAGACATTTTTCCAAATTCGGCTTTTGAAATTTGAAAAAGAACTTTGCCCCTTTTTCCGAAAATGGAATGAGATGGGCGAAAAAAAATATTGGAGAAATATTACCACTTCAATATTATTTATTTAAATACTTCCATATTAAACTTTTTTAGTTAGTTTCAAATATATCAAAATTATATAAATATTAGGATGGATCCAAGTCTATCAGTATTCATACGTATGAATATTGGTATTACTTCCATATAAAACTTTTTTAAAAAAGTCGCTGTATATCCGCAAATATTGTATAGTTCTATTTTAAGTCCTCCTTTCCAACTGCCTACTCTGCTGTGTTCTTATGTATCTGCTGCTTTTGCCTCCGAAAACACAACCCAAACTGCCTTAATTTTATCATCTCAACAACTAAACAAACATTTAAAATAATATATAATTAATTATTTCATTTTGCCTTTTTTTTTTTGGTTACTTTTCAGCTGGTCACAAATTTAATTTTACTGCCATCATTGAGCAAATGAATCGTGTTATTTTTGTCATTGTGACTTTAGAGGCCATTTCTCATAAATATTATGAAATATTTAATGCACAAGTACACATATTCAAATATTAATTTATCTGCGCAATTTTATCGACATTCATTGTATAAAATCATAAACCATGACATAAAAACGGCGAAGTGGGGGAGCGCTTGTCTTCATAAATATATTAAAAGATCATAAAAACAAATTCACTGGCTGGCGCACCACAATCAATTCGGAACGTTTAACTCTTCCTTAAAAGAATTACAAGAACAACAACAACAAGAACGACCCGGCCGGCTCTACGTACTCAAGACTGCCACAGGAAGCAGACATGCGGGAATTTCAAATTATCAAGACGTTCTAAGTACGTGTGTGCGTGTGTGTGTGTGTGTGTATGTGTGTGTGTGTGTGTGTGTGTGTGTGTGTGTGTGTGCGCAGACCTCCAAGTCAAGCATGTTTTTATTATTTTCTGAAGTTAAAAAATAAATACCATAAATGAAAATAAAATTTATTTAATCCTAATTTTATTAGCTAAACAACAAAACTCATAAATAACAACAAAAACGGAAATACGAAATCGTAACAATATTGTTGAAATGTACGAGTATTAAGTTTAATAAATTATTTGAATTCAATGAATTGTAAAAAAAATATAATCACATTAGTTGGGGCGGGGGGTGAGTGTGTGCCGGGTCGCAGGAGCGTGCGTGAGTGGCAGAATAAAGTTTTTTTTAATATCTTCTTCTTCTACCAACAGACAATTTCATTTTCATTCAGTGACATTTTTAAAAACATTGGCTGTCTATTCACCTCAAATATGTATTGCATATGCCAAGGGGTTGGTTTGATTTTTGCATGTTGCATACCTTAAGGTTGGCCACTTTATAAAAAACCTGTAAAAGTATATTTTTTCAAATGTATTTTAATCGCTAAACCTTTTATTCTAATAATCGAACTTTATTACAATATGGTGGAATTTTGTCTTTTCATTTTAATAAAAGACTTAATTTTTTTTTCTTCTAAAAAAATTAATTGAAAAAAAAACTGCTACATTCTGCCTTAGGCTTTCTCAGATCTATATTTTCTCGAAAATAGCTATTCTTGTAAGTAACTTCACTTGCACATTTGAAGAGCAGTAATTTGGTCATCTCTGTAGAGCGATGCCAAAACTTTTTTATAGAAATCTTAGCCTTGAAAGTCGTGTCATGCTATTACCGTTCTCGAAATCTACGAGAGCTGGTCATATATTAAAGCAATTGCGAGTGGGTGTTTGCAAATCTTTACAAGCTTTCGAAAATTTCGAAAAATTCCCAAATACTCGTAATATTTTCCCCCATATTTAAATTTAATCTTTTTTAAAGTTCAATGCGTCACTTTGTTGTCATCTTTTCATGTTTAGAAATCGTCGGCTTTTTTCTTAGTATCATATTTTAGCATTTAATTGGATAAATCTGTTTGTTGGTTCCCGACTAAAATGTAAAGATAATAAATTATGATGCTTTGGTTTTTAAAGTTTTTAAACTTTAAGTTCTTGTCATGTGACTGAATCGGTAATTTTTTATATACACAAGTCATGTTTTTTTATTTCTAATTTATTGCCTGCAACAAAATTTATTAAGAAAAAGTACAAACATTTTGAAAATTATGTTTTGTGACTGTTTCTAAAAGCAGTACTACAATAATGAAGCTGGTGGACAAATTTGACTAAAATTTAAATTGCTACATTTCTTAAATGGACTTGGCCAGCAATCGCTTTTCAGGGATGTAATACTGCTGCTTTGAGAAGTAGTTAAATGTTATCCACTGCAGGGGCTTTGGCAAAATCTCAAGTGATTTCTTTAGGCGTTAAACACATAATCAAGCACATTGTGCTGGCATTAAATAATTAAAATTTCTACCCAAACTGTCGTTAACTTGAAAATAAAAAATTGTGCTATTAAAAAATAAAACATTCTTTTTCAGGTTTTCTTTTTTTTCATAAAAATTAAAACTTTATGTTAAGCAATACTTTTAAAAACTCATTAAAATGTGTTTTTGAAATCATTTCTTAGTCAGGTCTGCTGGCGACTCGCTTCTGTTGCATACTTTCAGGTGTTATTATTTACTGAAATACAATTTAAGAGCCAATAAAATAAAGGCAATAAAATTACAAATGCTAAACTGAAATGTAAGTACTCAAGCAGAAATTAAGCTTTTATTTCGCTTTGTGAACGCAACCGAAATGAAAGAGATTTTTTTTTAATTGCTTTTTAATCTCACATCAATCAAAATCAAATTGCTAAAAATTTTTGTTACCAGAAAGGACAGCGACTGCATAAAATACATACACAACAGCATAAAACCCTTACAAAGATCATAAATTTTTATGATTACTATAAATATTTAACGAAAAGGAATAAGTCACAAAGAAAACGTACTGAGGACTGAGTAAAATTTTTATTTTATTTTCTTTTCTTTTATTAAGAAGGGCAGGCGGGCGGAAAAATACTCATAAAAATTAACCAATTTCCAGCATAAACTCCATTTGCAACCAATAACATCTTATATATATGCACACAAAGGATTGTCAACAGAATCAAGTCTTTTTAATATTTCTCAAAAAAAAAAAAAAAAAAAAAAAAAAATATATAATAAAAAAATATTTATTTACGAGTATGAACAAGAGTTGACAGCACACAAACCAGTCAACTGCAGGAGTTGAACTTTCCTTAAAGAAAAGAAATTTGTAATGGCTTTAAGGTATTCACATGTCAAAAGTGAAATTTGAAAAGATTTTTATTACGTTTCAGATCATTGGCAGAAAGAAATAAATACTGATTTTTTAATATATACATATTTTTATACAGATTTTTTCGAAGACAGGGAACAAAATTTCAAATTTTTTTTTCTTTTGAAAGTTTAAACGAATTAATTTGGAACGATGATGAAAGAAAAGAATTTATTGTAGAATACTGTAAAATTTAATTAAATTTTGCAAATATTTAAAATTGTCAAACTGTGTAATTGTTGTTCCAAAAGTTATTGCTTATTTTCAATTATTTTGGCAATCTTCTGGTGCCACAAATGAACATGAAAATGTAAATTTATATGAAGTTATGAATGGAAATGGCAAAAATATGAAGTGAATGTTTTTTGTTTTTGTTTTTTTTTTTTTTTGTACCCACAGAATTTTGTACCAATGCGCTGCTGCACAGTGGTTTGCGTAGCATTAATTCTGTACATCAAACGTTTCAAACGGATCACAATTGATCCAACTGATAAACAGCAACAACAATAATCAGGTCTGCTGGTCTTTAGTGTTGACAAAGTGTCTAGAAAAATTGTGAGTTCAACAAAGTTCTGATCTCACATGCAGTTCCCATTTATTTCTCAACACGTTGCATTATTATCAAATATTTTGTTCTTGTGAGATGGCACTAAATTTCGTTAATTAAATGTAGCACATGGAACCTAGTTCGAAATAATTACGATGGACCGTCAACTGTATCATTTGAAAGATGCTAAGCTTTACACTGCTGCACAAAATTATACACACAGTTGAGTCCAAGTTTCGTTTGTATTGAATTTCTTTCATATTCTGCTGAAATTAAAGAGACTTAATTTCTTCCGAACATCAAACTTTCGCTTCTGATCCACAATTCAAAGGATTACCTTCAAAATATTTCTCTCAAATTACTTTCCTTTAGTTTTAGCTGTAGCTTCAGTTTTGTTTATACAATCAAAAATTCAAAATCCTAAAATGTCCAAATAAATGTTCCAACGTACAGAAAAAAAACAAATTTCCGCCTGATGAAAGATGTCCTGAGAAACTCACAAGTTAAAAAAAAAAAAAAATACTTTAAGAAAATCCCACTGTTCCAGATGCACCGCCGACAACAAAACACAACAAACAGGATGTGGCTTCGCTATTCGCACATACAGACATACAAAGAACATGGCAATTGAACACTTTTAAAGCTGCTGTGTGGTATTTTTATTTATTTGCCATAGAGTATTTAATTTATGCCCATATGATATTGAGTGCAAGGAAACATGTTGGTCTACTTTATCACCCAACATGGCATTTTATGTGAATATAAATGGACATATTATAAAGATATCATGCCCCAAAAAGAAGAAGAAAAATATACACAAAGAATCTGTATTCTTCAGCAAAGGCATTATCACAGATTGTTATAAAAGGAGGATCTTTTCCAAGAGGTAAATATTGTGAAATTGGTGCTCGTAATCGGATGTTTGTTAAGCCTTCCTCTAAGGACTCTCCAGCCCATATCAATTCACAGCAGACTCCCCAACATCTTGGAATCTTGAAAAATATTCACTGTAAGTTTTGGATTAATAGTATCATATATCATAGTGAGCTTCTTGTGTCTTTTAAAGTATGACTTGAATACAAACTGTGCTGCGTATGACATGCGTCTTCTGGAAGCGTAGTGTGAAGCCATAACTTTTTCTTGCGTACCTACCCTAAGCCACAGCCTTAAGCAAATAAAAGCAAAACTACAGTGGCTTAAATAATTCAGCCTAATTTATACATCAGAGTCTTGAGATATATAGAATACATTATAGCATAAGAGCGAGTGATTTCACACTCCGACTTTGTTCTATTTAAGTTTTAAAACAGGAATAGTGAATACAATTTTTTTTTTGTTACTCATAAGCCCCAGAATGACTTTATAATATGGTAACAAAGCGTTATCTATAAAAAATCCTATATTCTGGGGGGCTTGTTATTGGAAAAGTGGCCGGCTGGGACATGTTCAATCAAGCATGGTCTTGTTTTTCTATTGCAGAGTCACTATTACTTTTTTACCGATGTTTTTTTTTCTAGTGTACATTGGAAGAAGAAGAAAACAATTTGAATATTATTTTGTTGGCGGTGTTTGTGCCGGCCAGTGGCTTTTTATTATTGAAATATTTTCACGAAAAGCGAAGAAGCAACGAACGAACACATGAGATGATGTGAAAGATACACTACGATATCACAGTCACAAAATGAGTGCATCATTGAAGAAACACCACCAACCGGCAAATAATAATGGAACGATTGTTAACGAACAACTCTGCATACGGTCAACTCTTTGTACGAATAACATTCTGTTCATTTAATAGCAGTTTTTCACCTTCATTTGTGTTTATTTTATCAACGAAAGTATCTCGGTACCTGCTTAAAACGGTTGCCAAAGCAAAGGAAAAGCCACAGCAAAATAAAAATAAAAAAAACAAAAACAAAAGGAAAAAATATTATTATGGTCAAATGGCATGTTGAGTAGGAGCTGAATGAGAACAACTGCCATGGAGACCAGCAAACTGAGTCCTGTTGGTTTTAAACGACTCAGGTGATCTGAAGGACATAAAACATTAATACCAGCCCCTGTATTTAACGGTATTTGAACGAATGTGCGCCACCAAAAATTTATTATATTTCTCGTAATGCCCTATTGCGGTGCCAGAGCTTAAAATAAATATGTATGAATTATTAATGGTGTGTTCGCTGGCGCAAAATACTTTTTCAATTTTTTTAAAGTATTTTGCTGGTCAATTATGGCTTGAAGTTATGACAATATGTTTGTTTGTTGTTCGTATTTTATTAATAATATTTTATTATACTGTATTAATTTTAGGGTATTTCATTGAAGCAGTTTGATTTTAAACTAGTCACGATTAAATTCTTTGGACCTAAAGGAAAAGTTTAACTAAGTCAATGTAAAATTTCATTGTAAAAATTTCTGTTTTTTCTCTGCCTTAAAATTCAAAAAAATTTTACATTTTGGCATATTTTAGCCAATACTCATCCTCATACAATAATTCTATTAACTGAATATCTCAAAATGTGAAAACCTTATCTATTTTACGATAATAGGAAATTCCACGCCCATTTTTAATATTTTCTGCAGAGTTATGAACAATAAGCGCTACATATATATAGTTCAAGTCTTGAAAAGTAATTGTTTTCTATATGTAAAAGCTTCCCGGTCCCTCACGCACAAATTATTCCACATTAAACCAATTTATTTTTCTTAAGTCATCACATCATCAGCAGCAGCTTTCAAATATTCAATAAAAATTTTTTACTGTAACAAAGAAAATATTTGCAAACTCGTTTTTTTTTTAGTTTTCTTTCTGAGCGCAATTTTTTTTCCAAATATTTTCAATGAAACAATTGACTGAATCAGCGAAAAGAATTGAATAAAAAAACCATTCAAATAAAACTGCAAAAAAAAAAAAAATCATGGTCTTATTGCAAAAAAAAAAAATCTCTTCTTTTTTTAATACTTTCAGACAAATAATTAGTTGAGTCAGCGAATTGTTTGTGTTCATATGAATCTAAAAAGGAAATTCATTGAATCAACAATCATTTGTTTTTTTCTTTGCTTTAATATTTTCAAATATCTTGCAATCAAACCAACTACTTCGCTGTAGTCAGTGATTTTTTTTATTTAAATATGAACCTAAAAAGAGATTTCACTGAATCAACCAATATTTTTCTTTCAAAATAAAAATAATTTTTATTTTTTATATTTTTTAATATTTGAAATTGTGCAACAAACCGCCTGTCCAGAAAACAATTTTAGTGATCATTTTAATCGTGCGCCATGACTCTTTTTTATTTTGGGAGCTCGTTAGCCTTGAAATCTTAGAAAACTGAATCAAACGAGTAAAATTTAAATATTTTTTCAATATCTGTTTTCGCTTTTCTGCTTTATACATCGCCAAGTTTTGCATACTATAGAATGCCGTCTACTCGTTTTGTATCGCCCAGGATTTCATTGCCTACTTCAAGGCTTTATGTTCACATATTTTCCTTTTGCACCCACACAATTTCTTATTTAAATTTTATGTTTTCAATGTCACAATCATTATTTAACTGCCGTCTTTCTTGGACCGAGTATTCCCCCCCCCCTTTAGTGCTTGTGTCATTCACAAGGTTTCTCATTATATTTGTTCCGCCCTTTTTTGCAATTTCTTCTTTCTATGCTTGACGGCCTGCACAGCCTGTCTGATTTGGCTGGATGCAATTTCAAAATGCACAAATACTTTGTGTACGTGTGCCTGAATGTGTTTGCGTTTTAACTGTTTCGTTTTTCATAATTGTTGATGTTGCTGTTGTAGGCGCGCTGCAAAACATATAACAAATGCAATATCAGAACAAAAACAGCCTGGGAAAAATTAATACAGACATATACGTATATTTCTACGAGACGTCTAGACTGCAGCTAAGTGTTTTTTCCGTGATGAGTACCTACTGCAGTAACAAAAACAATAACAAAAAACAAAAACTGAAATGTGGCATCAAGTCATTTTGCATTTTGTTTTAAATGCTGTGAATGAATGAAAAATTCTCATAAATAGAAAAACAAGCTGGAGGCAATGACGTTTTCCAGTGGAAAAGCCAAAGAAACACAATTAAAATGGTCTGGAGCCGACAAAAGTTTGCGCTACTTATTTAGGGGATTGTATAATGTCTAATTCTTAGTGCAAAATTAGGTTCTGTGTGCCATAAAGTTCTCTTTGGTATTCGATAGGTCCACAGTCTGCAGTGGGATTTGTGTGCATCTAAAGACATTTTCTTCGGACTTCTGATATTTCTTTACTTGGCGGTTTTTCCTTCCATAAACTACATTTAAGTAGTAATTTTCCGCTAAAGAAAAATATTATTCCTACTTATATGTATATAAAATTAAAAACAAATTCTTTTCAAGCTTTCAATTTAAGCATATTTTTCCCTTAAGTTGGTATTAAATAGCGCTGATTGTAGGGTACCTTAAAATACAGACATTCGGATATATTTATTGTATATTTTGATTTCTTTTTCCTACAAATGAAGTTCAGGGTTAAATAAAGGGGATTAACCTTTAACCTTATGATGCACTTTTTTTCTCTATTGAAAATATATAAGTGACAGTAATAGAGTAAGAAAGAGCTTTGAAAAGCTTGAGACGAGATAAATATTTGCTGGCAAACAGTTCAGATTTAAAGAACTTCTTGATGAGATGTATCACCGACTTTATAAAAATTAAATATCAACTTCTTATTTCATATCATTTAGGCCTTTAAATGTGATTCGATTTTAAAAGGTGGGAACTGCTCATGCAATGTTTTAATGCATGATTTTTTAATTTTAATAATAAAATATTTTTTATTAAAATCTTATACAATTGAAGCGGTTTCTATGCAAAACAAAGGGAAAATTGAACAAAAATTTTAAAATTTAAGAATTTATTATCAAGTGCCAAATGCACCTTTTTTCTGTTCAAAATATTTGCAAAAGTTCGTTAACAGGAAATAATAAAGACAAAAAACCCTAAAGAATCATGTGTATTGAACGAATAAGTCCAGAAGCAGATTCTAAGTTATTATGACAAAATGGTAGTCCGCAGTGCCATGACTTCTTCAGTGAAGGGCTTGTTCGATTTGCAATCACACTAGTCCACAGTGAATGTTGTTTGCCAGCATGGCAGGCTCATAGTCTTTGAGAACATCATCGGTCGGTCAGGATGTTCAACTTCTTTCTGCCTCAAGTGGATGCAGTTGGAGACCTGATGCCGGATTTTAGTTGGGACGAGATTCTTTCTCGCGTGGTCTTCTTAAAACTATATTAATAGCTTGCAGTAACCAATAATAATAGCGGCATTAAAGGACAATATTATCTACGGCAACGCTGAACTTAAGGCCGATTTATGCGATGGAGTCTGAATAAATTTTACATTTCAGCAGGAAGAAAAATTGAGTGTCTACCCAAACATAATCGCATCATGGAACCCTTCAAACCAATAATTTTGATCACATCTCCCACAAACACACCCTCTCTTCCATTGCAATATATAAACAAAGGAGGGAAGTTCTTAATGAGGACCTTTTTGGCCTCGGATATACAAATTTTAAATGCACTACATTTTTTTTACAGTTACCAGTTACAATAATTTTTTTCTCAACAAACTCCGCACTATAGAAATTGTTTAAGCAAGTTTTTACCTTTTTAATTAGTTCGGGGTTTCTTTTTTTTTTATAATTAAAAGAAATATATATTAACTTTGTTTTAATTAAGAAATAAACATGTATGTATGTAGGAAAGAATTGCCTTCATATTTTCTGAATTCATTCTTGTGTGGTTTTATCGCTGCACAAACTTCAAAAATAACCCAATTGGCCAAGACCTCAGTCTAAGTATATGAGATGCGGCTTATGCCACCAGATGATTTAGAGCGTGAGTTACGTATTAATTCTTAGATCCGCATGATCTTATTTTTATCTTTTTCCGATTTTCTAATCGTTAAACTAATCGAAAAGGGCGTAAATCTTAAGTGGAGAGAGGCAAAAGGCAAAGGCTGGCATATAAATGTAATTTATTTTCCGAGCCAGTAAATATGTGCCAGTAAATCTCAGAGCAGATCTTAAAATAATCAAAAGCAAAGTGCAGAAAGAGAAAACTTCAAGCTCTATATACAAATCTCTCTAATATTTTCTCCCCCCGCACTTTTTGTTTTTAATCGTCAGCAAAAGAATTTGCTAATCCGGAGCTGCAGGTAAGTGGAAGAAAACATCGTAAATATCTCTGTAAACATTTGAACAGCTGATTTTATTTTAATTAAATGTCACTTTTTGCATCTCTGTTTACGTTGCAGAGGCAGATGCAGACAAAAACATTAATTTAATGTCACACTTACAAGTTGTTTTGTGTTTTGTGGGTTTTGTGAGAAGTATTGACAGCTCTGTGTAGAGTTGAAGGCGTGTTTTACTGTTTCGAATCTTATCCTTTGTAAGTGTTACGAACGACAGACAAGCCTATTTCCGTTTCTTTTTGAAGCTTAAAGTTCAACAATTTTAAGTAGCGCTGCTTTCGAAACAGCAATTTGCCAGGAAAAAGATGTGCGAATCAGTTTTTTTTGCCGCTCCAAATCTTGAAGAACATTAACGTATGAGACCTTGAAGCAAGCCTTAATTATCGTTTCCCTGTCACTGCTGTATTCTTCTTTATCGTGAGATATAGGCAACATACTCGTGTAAACTATACTTTTTGCGATTTGTTACCCAAATCTAATGGATTTCTCTTTACGGAAAGTCTAAAAACCGATCACTTTCATTTAAAGCCTTTGCAAAAGCTAAACCATAAAGAACGAATTACAAGACAAATTTCGAAAGTTGACTTTACAAAAAGTGTTAGACTAGTGCTGCATGGTTTTGACGGACCAGTCAAGCGTGCGTGGTTTCTGTGTTCAAACCCCGTTTGGCCAACTGGGTGGCGAGAGGCAAAAAATTTTGAAATCGTGCAAACAGACACATGCAAATACTTTCAAATACATACATTCTTATGTACATAAATGCCCTCATGTATGTACATACATGGCCTGTTTTATAATTTTGCTGGATTTTGTTGTTATCATCAATCTCTATTTAAAACAAAGCTTATGGCTCTGGCGCAACCTCTTTCGAAACAAAACAAAAAAAAACAATAATACACAAACGCATAAAAAGTTTTAAATATTTTAATGTGAATGCAGGTCAGTGGTGTTAACAAGCGATAAAAATTATATAATTTTTGTATGTTTTTTTCTTTTCTCTTTTACATTTGTTAAGTTCTTAACAAAAAACAGCGGCTTATGTAATCGCAAAAATACATAAATTGCAATTCAATTGCTTTCAATTGCCTCCATAAACGTTGCGATGCAAAAACAAAAACAAAAAGTAAACGAATGTAATCGAAACAATTGACAACATTTTTTGTGGAAATCCAGTCTTTGTTGTCCTGGCAAGGATAATTTTTTTAAAAAGCCCAAAACTAGAAACAAGATAATTCATGTTTCTTTGTTTTTTTTTTTTTTTTTTTTTTTTTTTGGAAATCATAAATACAGTTTTTGCTGGCCAACGGAAAAGAAAGTTTCATTATCTATCCAAATTGTGTTTCGTAAAATTTTTGCCAAATCAATGAAAGTGCAATTTTGGTCTGCCATATGGCATATGAATGATGGCATGTGATGACACTACACCGAAAGTAATTTTAAGTTGGATTGTATGTATGTATGTACTCGTATATAAATGAATGTACATATATAATTATATGTAAATTAATCAACAAAAATTATATGAAAACATTTTTTTATTTTCATTAAATATTGTTCAAATTGTAACGTACAAATATCATCAATCAAGTTTTTAATTGAAATCATCAAGCCTTTAATTACACCAATTACATATTTAATTCAGACAATTAAAAGTTTAATTAGGACAAAATTTTTTTTTTGCGTTTGTTGATTTTTAAAAAAATCTTTGGCACAATTTAAAGGTAATTTTATTTAAAATCTTCCATCGTACTCATACATATATTTTTCTTTGATTGTTTTCATACATTTAAATTTTTTATGCAAATTTTTCGTGAATAATTATATTTGATTCTATCTAAAGTTTGGCACATAAACATCAAAATTTAACAAAGTCTATACATTATAGCGAAACTAGTTCTTGCTAGAAAATAATAAAGAAAAAAGTTATTTTTTAATGCCCCTTAACAGCTGAAACAGTTTGAAATGCTGTAAAATTTATGAGCACTTTTCTGCAAAGTTGTTTTAAGGACTGCTGTTGGCGACACCTACACAAATATTGTTGCATTTTATGGCAAATGATGGCCTGATGATACTGACAAAATAAATTTCTTAGCCAAATGCAGGCAACAAATTAACATCTTTCAACTGGACTTTGTCACATTTTGCTATAACCGGCAACTGGTGGCAAGAAATTTCTAATTTTAAATGACTGAACTCAAAACATATTAAGTTGGCTTTATATTATTTTGTGTAGCCTGACATATTATTTTTATGACACTAATGGACCGGTTGTACATTGCAACGTTGTTACTCAGCTTTGATGCCGGTAGGCTGCAACTGGGGCTAAAAATGGATACGAAATGTTTAAGAACTGGGACGGGGGCCTGTTATAAGTATCTATACAGAATAGGACACTTGCTAATTCCGGTGGAGGGAGGACAACTTAATAAAACACTTAATTACCCACTAAGTGGCACTGGGACATAGCAGATACAGGCTACTTCCTGCCTAAGTGCTGGCTCCCATTGAACCATCTGGTGTCTTAAGTGAATGGGCAGGAAGCCTGCTGCACCATTCTGGTCATTCAGCACTCCCTTCGTAGTCACTTATTCACGATATACTTCAGTTTAACAATTTTGTAATTAACAGCAGTTTCGAATATTTCCCTACGCTGAAATATTTTCTCAATTATTGGTCATCTTACCCAAAAAAAAAAAGAAGCCAAAATATAGTTATGAGCTGAGTTCGCCAAACTACATGTGGTATAACTTTGGATAAAATGCAACAACTTTTTTCCATTTTTTATTCTAAGATGCAGTAATTTCACGCCTTATTTTTCTTGATCCCAAAAGCAGCAAAATTTCTGCAAAATATCACGTTCTTTTAAAATGTTTTTTTTTCTTGTTTTCCTTTCTTTCTTTTTTTTGCCAGAAAACACCTTTAATTTTGTTTTCTATTCAGTCAGTAATGACATTATTGCAAAAACTATAAAGAAGTTTAATCTTGACACAAAAACTCTCTCAAAACAAAAAAAAAACGAAGAGATACAAAAAGTTTGTTAGAGAAAATAAACGCCCGAATCGATGGGGGAGCATTTGTTTGCAGTTTCCTTGGGCAGCAGAAAGTAAAAAAAAACAAATAAAAACTTGCACCAAATACAGCCAAGAAACTGAATGTAAGGAAATAGAGGAGGGAAAAAAGCTAACGGAAGTAGGAGGCAACAAAAAAAAAATATTGTCACTAATATTAATAAAAATCTTAAGATTATTTTTTCCTTTTTAGCTTTTTTCCAAACTCGAAACTACACATCCAACCATTAACATGACACTATTTAACTTTTTGCATTCAGTTCATCTTTTCTACGATTTCTTTCTTTGCCGGGTTCTCTGTCACCGTAAAACTTTTTTCATAATCTCAGCAAAAGCACGGAAAAAGTTAGAAAAACTATAATGGAACAAAATAAAGAAACCTGCTGTTTTATTTCAACGTTTTTGTTCACGGCTTTTAGACAGACTGAACAGTTTTGTTGTTCGTTTGTGTTGTTTGCTGACAAGGCGGAGGTTGGGTCTGGTGGAACCCAGCCGCGGAACAAATTGAAACGTTTTCAGAAACGAGTGGTTTTCGAAGTCACCTTTTATACAGGCCATTATTACAAAATAAAAACAAAATAAAACTTCATTGGATTTGTCGAAATTTAATCAAAACATGTTGTTTAAAATCATCACGAAATGAACAAAACGCTTATGAGTTTTTCAATGTTTTATATCACATATCGAGTATCAGGTTTAAGGCAAAAAAAAAATTGTGGACTCTTTACTCATTGAGTCCATAGAATCATACTCAAATCAAGAAGATAATAAAACCGGTTTTAAGGACTCAGTTTTAAGCCCTATTCATAAATATATTTCCTACTTTGGAATCCTTTCTACTTTCTAATCCTTTTTGAAACGTTTTTCTCGTTGTGCTATTTGAACTAAATGCAAAATGCTCTTTAGCATCTCAATTGTTCAGTTATTGCAGGTTTAAATGAAAACTAAAACGGTCTTGTGTTTAACAATATAATGAAGATAAAACTAATGATGACAACAACGATGATGACGCTGGCAGTGACGAAGACGGCGACGGCGACGGCGATGGTGACAGTGACAGTGTTGGTGTGCAGCTGCAACACCTCCGAAATAAAAAGACGATGATTATCATCAGTATGACTTTCGTCGTGGTGCTGTTTGATTGTGTAATGAAGCTGAGAATTGCAACAAATTGCAGGTGAATAGTTTTTTATGCGAACAACGAAAAAAAATATATATAACAAAAGCGGAAAGAAAACGACATTGTGACACATTTTGCAAACAACACAAACTAAAAAGCTAAAAGCGAAAAAAACAAAACCAAATAGAGCAAGAATATAAAGTCAAACTTATGCCGAGATTTGTTAAAAGTTCAAAAAAGTGTTATTGCAATATATTAAAAGAAATCTACAAAATATTCTTTATCAAGTTCTTTAGAAATAAAATATTTTCAACAACAAATATTTGCTTAAAGTTCTTTTCCTTATAATAAGTTTATTTTTACTCTTAAATTGTTTGGGGAAAAAAATTTTAGTTGAAAAACGCTTTTGAAAGGATTTTGATACTCTTCTGCACTAAGAATTGATTTCAGTTCAGGCAGAAATTCGGACACTGGGTACTCTATCCAAGAACAAATATTAATTGCTTTTGGTGTTTTCCGACACGAATAGTGCACAAGTTGTTTGAAGAAAGGACAAGAGGAGGTCCAGCCCTGCAAAACTTAGAAAATTACCTGCTTTAAAGATTTTAAAGATTTTATTTAAAGTTCCGGACTAGCACAGCCTTAAAAACACTTGGAATAGTGTTTTATTTTATGGATCTTGTTAAAAGTTCTGCGGTTTCCCGGAACACCAGACTACGGAATTACGTGTTTTTGAATGATTTTGCTCCCCGGGGCCGGAAAGGCAACAGCCCTACAAGTGAGCTGGTTTGATAAGAATTGTATTGTACAATACAAAAACCACAACAAATATGTTTGAAATTTGAAATTTCCAGACAGTTTACAAATTGTTCGACGGCAACACTGGCAAAGCAAAGCAATTTTCCACAGAACATTATTAAAAGAATATTATTGTATTATAAAAATTATTTAATTCAAAAAAGTTCTTAAGAGCCGAAGTTTGTTTTTGTTTATGGGGGAAGGGGTGGGTGCGGGGGTCATCTTAGTCTCTCCAAGACAAGCTTTATATTGTTAACAAATATTCGTATAGACAAAACAGATCTAAATGGTGATGGGTTTATAAGAACCATAACCTCAAATTAAGTACAAGTTCTGACAAATCTGCGTCATTGCGTCAATATATTTGATCGTTTTAGGAACGTTTTTGCTGTCAGTATTTATATAACCAACATTTAAATTTTCTTGGCCTTTAACAAAGTTGTTAAAATGAGAAAAAAAAGTGTTATGACCAAAACATGTTCATTCATGTTCGATTACATTATTGGCAATTGCCAGGCAAGTGAACATGAGCAGTCACATCCCTGCACACGTATCTGCATATGTGTGTGTGTGTGTGTGTCTGAGTTTATGTACGTAGTCATGTAACAACAATATGATGAGATCGTTCAAAGGTGGGCAAATGTTTCCATTACAACAAACGTGTAGGTGTGTTTGTGTGTGAAACAAATGCGTCCTTGCAATTTAAGCACATTGTTAAACATACAATAACCATAATATGTTCAAGAGATATTGAAGGCCTAGTTAGTGTGGCAAGTATGAAGCAAATATATTGCCTGCAACCAACAACAATAAAGGCAACAAAAAAAAAAGACTGTAGTTAGTGTCAGTTTTACAATGTACGAGTATTTCGTACAATAAGCGGTTTATGTGATTGCTTTCCTTTTGTTTGTTTAATGACCTGCACAATGGCTCTTTTGCACACACTTCGATAGGTGTTACAGGAGCCTGAGCGTGAGTGCCAGTGTGGATTCCACTTTTTTTTTAAATTGTAGGTTTCTGTGTATTTGGAACAATATACAAGAAATGGGGGAAAAAACAAAAACTTTACACCTGAGCCCTGATGTGACAGCATAAATCTGGTAAAAACCAGAATAAAATTTTGTTGGACATCAGTGATAGTTTGTGAACGAAATATAACTTGAAAACTAAATTTTTAGTATTTTAAAACATTTTTAAATTTTTAGAGTTTTGCTGCATGGCCCAGAAAACGTCACTTCTTCATAGTAAAATTTGTCTATATTAAAATGGACGAGCAGATCTATATAGATATTTCGAATATGGATTCGCAAGAGCAACAGACTTTGAGAAAAATTAAGCCAGCGTTAAGAGATAGGATCAAAATTAGCCCTTGACTAATATTAGACTTTAGTCTATATCGTTAGTGTGGAATGAAAGTTCAATCACAAAAATTTGCTTGGCCACTAAAAAAACGATGTACGAAAAGTTTGTCTTTTCTTATCGGAATTTTCGAACTTTGTCTGCTGATATTTTTGAAGCTACAACTGCCCTATTGGCTGTCATTTTTTCAATCTATTTCACACAAATTCGAACAGATCAAAGTGGTTTATCAAAACGCATCTTTTAGTCTGGCAACTTTCTGCATGTTTCGTCCATTTCACGGCCACCATAAACATTCGGCCATAGTATTATTCACAGTATTGTGCGCAAATTTGAGTCCTTTGGTTCAATAGAATGAGATCCAGTAAAAATATCAGCATTGCCGTTGAGATTTCCTCACAATTTCATGAATTAGATCTATTGCAGGACACAACCTGGCGACTTTTGCGTCATGATTTGGACTTCCAACGGCAAAAAATCCACTTAATGAAAGGGCTGAAAGTAAATACGTTTATAGCCAATTCTGTGTCTTTTTTAAATAAACTTTGATGCGAATCTCTCTATAAGATGTGTTCCACTGAACAAAAGTGTTGCACTTATGGTCACACCAATCTGCAGAGCGCCAAAAAATAGTTATAGTGATGTGTGTATTATGCGTGAGGGGGTATCATTTCTTGGAAAACGCCATTGGTCAGTGCAATATCGTCCATGTCACCTGCTTTAAGCCAATTATTACCAACAGCATGTTTTGGTGGGTGTGAAGCGTGTGACATGAGTATTAAAGGCACGTCGTGTCAACACTACATGTCACACAGCTCATGTCGCATTGGTCACTCTGCTTCAGCGATTTAAAAAAAAAGCAAGCGCTTAATAAACAACCTTATAGTGTTTAGGAAAATATTTTATTTAGAAGAAAGTCCTGGGACAGCCAAAAGTAACTTGAACTCAAATTTGTTATTCATGTTGTTTAAACATCCTCTGCGTTAAAATATTGTCAGGTGTGAGTCAGTGTGAATGTAGTAAAACTGCCCAAGAATAATACGGAGAAATCTGTGTGACACAATTTCTGTTTCTCAAACAACAATTGATACATGACGGGTTGTTCGTTCGGCTGCCTCGTACATGGAAATTGTGTAGGAATAAACCCGAAAAACGCCCTTTACATGTTCAAGCTTTACAACATCCTAAAGTATTTTTCGTATAGAAGATATTTTTTACTTTTTTCAAAGTGGCATATTATTCTCAAAGGGTGCCACTATTTTTGGAAAACAACAACCACAACATCAAACAATTTAAAGAAGTGAGGAAAAAAGTGCGCCTGATGTGTAAGACTACGAAAATGTGTGAACGTCCGAATTAAGATTAAAGTAACTCCAGTTTAATGCCGAGAAATTTTAAATGAAACGTATAATGCTGATTGGGTTCAACTACCTGATATGAGCATATTTTGGTTTCCTTTCCTTTTGCCTTTCTTTTTTTTAATTAAGACATTGACTTCATTGTCATTTATGGCCAGCAAAAAATGTGATCGTTATCTTGCAATACGCACTTCATTGGCATTTTTAAAAGCAGATGATAAATTTCAATGAAACAAAAAACCTGAATCGATGGCTCTTTTTCAAGAACAAGACAACAGAGCATGAAAAAAAATATAGAAATTAAACTTAAATACAGTTTGAAACGCAAGTTTTCGTACAAAAGTCTTGTTTTTAAATTGTTTTCACATTAAGAAAAACGGAAATTTAGAAAAAAAAAAATTTTCTTTGAAGAATTCTGTGCAGTTAGAGAAGATTGTTTGTCAAAAAATCGTATGTTCATTCTTAAGGTACGTTACTTTTACACTGAGAGATTCCCCCCCCCCCCCCCCCCCCCCACACCAAATATGAACAATTAACTGGTATCACACGTCCAAATGGAAAAGGATTTAAAACAAAATTTTGTGGATTAAAAGACCTGACCAGATGTCGATAGATTGTCAAAAAACTACAGCTTAGTGTGGATTCGGATATCGAAAACGCTGCGAGTGAGCGAGTGAATGGAGAACTCTCCCACTATATCATTCCGCATATCCAACAACACCCACTTTGACGAAGCTGCGATGCAACCCCTCAAAGCAGCTTAAGGCTATTGTCGTCTAAGTGGCTTGTGACAGACCAAAAAGAGTCTAAAAGTTTTTGCCAAATTACATCACATCACATCATAATTTCGGTCAGTTAAGCGTGTGGAGTTAATTATCGCTTTCACTGTATGCAACAAAACAAATAACACTCATTAAACCATAAAAATGCATCAAACAGTCATGTTTAACAAACATCTGTTTTCCCGCTGCTTAAATCATTCTCGATGGATGGAGAATTCAATCTGGCTGTATGTGGAAGGAAATGCCAAAGAAAAATGTGGAAGACGTACACAAGCAACGAATTGTGTGTTTCTTTTGGAATAAAATGTGGAATTAACCAGAAATGTTTAATAGCTTATAAGGATTTTGCCAACAGTTTGGCATGGACGAATTCTTTATATTTCAAAGTCTTAAATATTTCTTTAAATGAGTGAATTTTTTTAAATTCTGTTTTCGAAGTCTGACAGCAGTTGGCGGCCATGTTGCTGAGGTTACATCTGTCAAAATGACTGCAGTTTATTCGCCAACGCTGGACAACGAATGTTAAGGGTAAAATTATTTGATAAAAATGGGTGTTATTATTGGGAAACGTTCAGCGGTTAAGGAAACGCAGAATGTGTCAAAAGTATCGGCGCCGTCAATGACAGTTTGCCGGAGAATCAAAAGCAGACGATTTTATGTCGATCGCTTGAACTCAGCCTTTCGCAGACCCCAACTTGGTGAGTTCTAGAATACAGCTATACAAAATGCAACTGAACCAGGAGTTCAACTGGACATCTAAGGACGTGTCGGCGAGGATCTTCAGTATCAGCAAACTGATACTAGAAATTACCCTCTAGCCCTATTTTCGAATGAATGAATGTTTTATTATTAGGTCCAAAATTGTGCCATGTCTGCCCAAGTAGCCACTATATACTGCCGATTTCAATCTGCTTCATACAAATAAACTTTATCTATTGATAGAGAAAATCCTTGTGCTACAATCAATATGTATGTGTGTATGTGCTTGTGTGTTGACTTCCTTGTCTTCGCCACAATAAACAAAACTAAAGCCAAAAATTGCAAGCGAATGTTAAACTAAAAACTGGAAACTTATCCAGCAAATATGTGAGATATGGGATATGGAGAAATTTGCTAAATAAGAAGAACTGAAGCAGGAGCACAAATAGACATTTTTATTTCCCTTTACGACCAGAAAGAACCAAATGCTTTGAATAATTTAAAATACTTTTTTGGTCTGTCTGTGTGTCCGCAGGTCTAGCAGACAAAAACTTTTTACCACAAGCGAATAAAACGAAATGTACAGATCTTTGTGTTTTGTAAGCAATAATTTATAGTTAAAACAAAAAGAACAGAAAACAGTCAGCAGTTCTTAAACAAAAGAAGTGAAAAGAAAAAAAGCTGCAATTCTACTGGCAAACGTTTGTAATTAATTAAATTTATTTTAATGGATTAACAGAGCCCTGTTAATCTAAAGCAAACAGCGGTCATACTTTTGAGCGCTGCTGATCAGAAGTTAATGTGTAGCTCATGACTTGTCAATCCAGCCGCCCCCTAATCAAGTGCCAACACAGAACCCTGTTAAAGCGTTAACAGAGCGCTGTTAAACATCTCAAGCCCTGAGATATGGAATCTAAAACACATTGCAGGCATATTTTTCAAACCTGTGTAATAAATGCTCGTTAAATTGAAAAAAAGTCAAAATTAATAAGAAATACAACTATTATAGAAGAAATGATTTTAACGAAGAAATGATGTGAATTTGCTTGACCCAACTAAGCAAATAAAAGCTTTGAATTCGCAGCTTTATAAGTTCAACGGCCGATATTACAATCAGCGGATTCAAAATTTCTAAATTTCCCTGCTTTTATGATATTTTCAGCTCCACCAGAAGTGCTGAGCTCAGGCTACACCTTCAGTTCCATTTCTTACAATTTTGATACTCATTTGCTTCTAGTTCCTGTTACAAATTTTAAGTTTTTTTTTATTATTTTCCAATCGCTGCATGATGGCCTAGAAAAATATTTTCAATGGTTTTAACACCAAAATGAAGCGAATATTCTATGAAACGTATTTAGTGTGAAGGAGAAAGAGTTTAGTTAAAAAAATCTGCCCATATATGTCTCTAATTTTTAAATCGGGACAGCAGGCTGTTGTTTGAATCGAACTACAATTATTGAACCGCAGGCTTTTAACATCCCCCATATAGGGGACCACTGCACATTAAAAACTTCTCAACTCCAGTCCAGTACATGAAAACGTAATAACAAATTTACCGCACAAAAGCTAAATTGTGAAATAAATATATACATTTTTTCTCTTCATACAAATAGTACTGAATTGAACTGAAATGCAAAAGGATTCTCCAAAGGATTTGCTTTTGTAGACATATTGGCTGTTCTCTTTCACATAAACCAAAAGCTTTGACACATGAAGAAGCTTCAAACGGAAAAATAACCAAAAATAGCAACAACAAAAAAAAAAGCAGCAAAAATATTGTATAAAACATTATGCTGCATTGCAAAACCTTAAAATTAAAGAGACTGCTGGTCATTTATTGTACGTTCCCCGGCAGATACAAATAAGTATGTCATGTAAAAGTATTTAACTTTAATGCACTTTTGCATGAATACGACCAGCTATTTGCTTCGTTTCTGTTTCTTCTTTTAAATGCTTTACGATGAATTCACGTTCAAGGATGCTTTCTTTTTTTTTTCTGCGGATAGTAAAAACAAGATAATGTTCAAGTTTCATGTGCGACCGCTGAAAATAGTTTATCATGTGCATATAAACAATTCAACACTATTTTCCTCATGTCCTTAAAACATTCGTGTTAAACATTCGGTATTTAACTCGACTTGTTTTCATGAGGAGCCACTAACTTAAATGTTGTGCCAGGCATAAGAAAATGGGATTGTAAGGAAACATTATTCAAACATCGTACTTTTGTTGTTGGAGCGAGCGGTTTGGCCATTTTGGCCACGAAAACTGCATGCAATTTATATTGCAAAAATTTCCAAGAATAATATAGAAATCGCGCTTTTTTTTTTAATTTTGTAGCTGTCTATAGGGTGACATTTGGTGCTTCTCAGCAGACGTGCACATCTTTGAAAAATCAGCTGAAATATTCAACTTTATATTCAATAGCCTTTAAACCTACACTGAAAATTATAAGACTGAAGCTGCACCTTTGAAATGTAAGCGTATAGACAGCTGGAAAATACCCCATTGTTTTTAAATTTTATAGTTTTAAAGCAACTAAATAAACGCAGTTGATTGAATTCCAAACAAATATTTAGACCATCTACCACATACGAGTAGTTCTACAATCAAGGCCGGAATTGCAACAAAATCAGGTTTCGTGGTATTGATGGGGTGTGACATCGTACTAGAATTACTCTCCAGTGTTGATTTAGTTAATTATTTATTTAAAGTTAACAAAATTGTTTTTGACTGAAACTACCCAACACAGGACTTGCTCTGGCTAAATCTGGTAGCTACTTCGTTGCCATAATCCAAACTAAGAAGCATCAGTAAAATAACTCGACATGATTCTATATGAACATTTCGTTGAGCACTTCTGTAAATCATATAACCGGAATGCTCATCTACTCACGTCTAGAAGGAATTACAACTTTGAAAAGCCCTCTGAAAGTTTCAATTTCCCTGTAACTAAGAGCTGAACTGACCTACTAGAAGAAGTGAAGGCCATTGTGAATAAATCTAGAGGCTTGCGAAGCAACTTTTGAGGAACAGTATTGCCATGAAAACCATCCAAGATTTATCCTTAACACATGATTAGTTGGCTTGGGAGTTTAAAGCGGGAAACATGATGTGTTTAGCGTTAAGCTAAAATTACAGAATGGCAAAATTACGTGGCATGTGCGGCAATCGCGGCATATAATTTGATTAGCGTTAAAGTATAATCACAGAGTGACCAGATTGCTCCAATTTTTATACATTTTTATACTCCCATCTTAAGACTGCAACATTTTTCTCATAAAGGCATGATTTTTTTGACATTTACTTAATTTTTTTATGGTGTTGTTTGTTGTGTTGTCATATTTCAAGTCCAAACAAATTGCACCGTTTCTTTTGTTCTTGCGCCCCAGTGGATATTTTTTGTTTGATGGCTACCAAAAATAGAAATAAAAATTCTCCAGAAAAGTATATCAATGGCATGCAATTTTTACTGAATAAAAACTTAAATATAGTGCTTGTAGAGTTTTCGTCTTATTCCCATACACTTGCCCATTGCCCAACAAACATTTCGATGTAAGTCAGTTTTGTTTTGATCAGTAACAGACTGGAAAATATCTGCGTTCTTGTGAGAATGTAAAATCAAGTTTATGATCAAATGTTTTTCTAATTTTTCTTTTGATTTAATTTGCATTTTTCCTTAGGAAGAGGGAGAGAAAGCAACAGAAAAATGTGCTATTCGATATTTCAAGGCGTTTAATAGAATCTGGTATGTTGTTGAACGCCTTGAAGATGATATTTATTTAAGTTATTAAGCAGTTTCATTCTTTCATCCAGCCACCTTTTTTTAAACGTCCTTCTATGGCGTACTTTCAACTCTGTGCTCTCTTTCTTTGTTTACTGGATGGCTGCTTAACAGCTTTTAAGTGTAACAACTTTATACGAGACGAATTGCAGAGGACTATCGCAACGAATTTAGTTTCCTTTTTTTTTTTCTTAACAAGAATGTTAATACTTTGTCTACGGACAACAAGTACGTCAACATAAACAAAAGCAACATTAAATGTTGTCTTTATTTCTTGTGTTAAGCACTTGCTGGAACGTGATGCGATTAGATGAAAAGCGCTTAGTTGTCTTACAGGCAGCATAAAACTATAAGGGAACTTTTTCATGTATGTACAGACGCATATTATTTTTCCTCATATCTTGTCCTGTTGGGTGAAGAAAAATACCTTTAAGAGGTTTTGCATAAACAATTCTTTTTTTTTGCTTTTTATTTTGTAGGAAAAAAGAAACATCACAATATGCTGGCTTTCCATGGGAAAAGCGTATGGCCCGGGGAAAAAATACTGATTATCGGGAAAAACAATCCCGTTACGACAACAATATGTGATTTTCAAAACACCTCATTTGCGGACAAAAAAATTATTGTAAAAAAATCAACAAACTTTTTGGATAAAAATTTTATTGTTTTTTGCAATAAATGAAATAAGTTTTTCTCTTATATTCGCTGTTTGTCCTAAAAGCAATGACAAAATATATATATTTTTTATTAAATATGTATTTTGTTTTGCAAAATTTTTCTTTGAATGCGCCATTTTCTGTACAAATCTGTATTCAAAAAATATATTAAATGATTCAGCAAATTCCGTTATTGAATATTAAAAAATAGTTTGTTTAATTCAATAGTTAAGAGAATTGCCAATAATTGATAACAAAAGTGCTAATAGTGGGGTAGTAATAAGTCTACGTCAAGTCATAAGATTAAATAAACCAGAGAACTGAACAAACTTGAAATGTGCACTTAAATGGTGAATAATTATTTAATGAAAAAAACACTTCCTACGACGATTTTCCATGTTTTCTAACTCTTGATGGGTGGAGAAATGCCTACATAATTTTTTAAGAAAAACTTTTTCAATCTTGGCCAATATTCACACACAGACGAAAAGAATTTTAGGTACATACAAATGCTCTGCTCTTTCCTTTCTGACCAGCGCCGCGGCCATGGCCCCTACTCCAGCACTGTTTTGTATGGCACCTGGACTAGTGAAACCAACCTTCGGCTCATATGCAATGAATAGTGAGAGTGATTGAAGTCCGTGTTTAATCGCAAGCAACAATGATTTTGTTTTTGGGATTTTTGGTACTTCCGACCGCACAACTGACGCCCTCTGAAATCTTTGGTTTCCGAGAAGTCTAAAGTCCTAATAAAAAACCAGCGAATTTTATTCACGTTCCGGTAATACTACAGCAAAGAAACTCGGGCCACTTAGTAGCGGTTCATACCGGTTCATTCCCAATTACGGCAACTTTAAAATCCTATAACGTTCAAACGCTGAAAAATCTCCATAAAAATGTTTTAAACAATCAATTCATTTGAAAGTAATAACACAATATTTATGTAAATGTAAGTTTTTTTGCTAGCCCCAAATAATCCCCCGAATTTATTTGCTTTAAATATAATTTTTATTTACCTCTTTTGTGTTTGACATAGTTTGTAACTTCGTTGCCGCAACATGGTTGTTCGTAATAAAAATTCCATGTATTTTCATAATCACAGGATGCAATTTTCACGCAAAATGTCATCATTGTCATCAGCAGCAGCCCCCGAATGGGCGACTTTTGCATACTAAACGGTGCTTGTTTTTTGTTGGCAACAAATCGCTGGCATATTGTGCTGCAACATGTTCGAGCTGCAGCCAACACGGTTGTACATATGGACGTTGATGAGTCCATTTTACTGGTACTTAAAGCAAATGGAAGGGATGACCAACCACAACCTCAATTGGATTATTGAGGTTTTTTCTTGTTTTTGACGAGTGCGTTAAAAATATTGTTTGAAATATTATTTTTTTTTTTACTTGGAAAAAAATCTCTATTTTAAAGCAACGTGATTTTTGTGGATTTTCTTTTTGGCAGCTATTTTGTTATTGTTGTTTTGTATTATTTTATTAAATTGATTAATTTATTAAAGAAAAAAATTAACATCATTTTATCATTTACAGTTATAATGCAAATGTTTTTTCTTTCATATAGTTTATTTAAAAAAAACCTATCGATAATCACTGCAAAAAAAATAAAAATAATTTATGAATTGCCCATAAATTATTGGACAATAAAAGCATTTTTAAAATCACTTTCCGATTATTTTGCTTCGCTAAAAACCATATTATTTTATTTATGTTTTTTATACTTTGTGTTTTTGTTGTTGTTGTTGTTGTTGAGTTACACTTTTTTTTTTTAATTTATTTTAAATAGAACAAAAATCCCTTTTTAAATTGAAGTTGCTGTTACAATCGAGGTGATATCTCGATTGTTAAAGATGCAACAATGAGGGATATAAATACTGGTTTTTTATTTCAAAGAAAAAATTTATGTTTGTTGATTGTTATTTGGGAATAAATTTTTACACAATGGAATCCTCTCAACGAGGGTGCACACAAGGGTTGCCGTGTCTAGCAATTCATTACAAAGGAAGTGACAGCTGAAATGGCAATTTTTTTTTTGGAATAATTCTTGGAATTCTATATGAAGAATGCATAAGAAATTTCAATAATTTTAAAAATTAATATAATTATATATATAAAATATTTTCTTTTCTGTAGCAGTTGATCTTAATGGCGGTAGATTTGAAGGCTAGAGCATTAAGTAAACTTTTTAACCAGTGAGTTTTAAGTGCGCTGGAAATTTTTTAATGCAACACCAGCCCTTGAAAAGAGAGAGAGAGAGAGAGAGAGAGAGAGTATTGGATATTTCAAAGGTCTGTTTTGTGATATTTGAAAATCTTATTAAAATTGTGCGGATTTCCACACCGAGCTTAAATGTTTTGTCATACTGCGTTCATTAAGGCCGCAATTGCCTCTTTGTGGCTAACAGCTCCAGCTTTAATATGCCGTAACTGAAAATATCTGTTTTGTAATTTTACAGCCCCCATTATATTTGATTTGCCCTTTTACATTTCTAACAAATGGCAGCCCTACAAATAGTTTGTGTAACATGAGTATTTCTTTCTTTTATTTTGTATTTTTTTAGGTACACACTTTAAAATTAAATTTTTTTTATATGTATGTACATTTCTTTCACTACACAATAAAAGGAATACAATAAATGATGATTTATTAAAGAGCGAAGCTTATTAAACAAACAAAATAGATAATATTATTATTTAAACACATTTTCTGGCAATTAATTGATTTCACCAACATCTTTCCTTTTATGCACTTCTCTATATTATTTCTTAACTTCAAAACTGGTTTCACCTTTTAAACCTCAATTCAACAGAAAAACACAGAAACAAACAAAAAGATTATACATATTTTTTCCCACAAAAAACACACTAATTTTTAAGATGAAGTTAATAACTTTTAGATTAACTTTACGACCACTCTTTCTATAAATATTTTATAATGCTCTTTCAGCAACATCGCGTAGATCACTGAACTGTAAAGAAACACCAGAGTTTGTATACACAATTTTTACCCTGGCCCCGCCAATGGGTATAAGAGAAAGAGATGAACTACAAACAATGGAATATGCCTGCATACATTTTATCCAGCAGACAAAATTTAGCCAGCGATCTTTTTTCAACTAAATAAGAACAGTCCGCACAAGAAGAAGAGAGAGAGAGAGAAAAATAAAACATTTCAATATTTCCGTTTGCGGCATAAATCCACACAAAGCACAAGATTACACACAAACGTTTTTATACACAAAACCAAACACATGCACACACACAAACACATTCAGTTACACTACAATGATCCGAACTCTTGATTATAAAATTAATAAACAAAAGAAGTTGTTGTAGCGGAGTACCAAGAGCGCGGAAGAATTTATTTGCTTAGACCACAACAATTTACTAAGCACAACAAACACAAGGAAAAATATGCTGAAGCAAGCGATTTCTGTTTGAGTGCGGATTTGTATAGAAGAGTGACAAAATGCAGTCACTAAAAATAAACACGATGTGTGTGCGTTTGATTATATAGGAGTAGTTCTTCTGTATGGTTGTGGGTATGCAGGTGCGTGTTGGTAGAGTTTGATAACAGTCGCATCACGAAGGAAGAGACATTTGCGGAAATGTGCTCTTATGAGACTTAGAACGTTTCCGCATTGTTAAGCTTAGCGGCACTTCCGACTAAACTGATATCTATATGTGAGCCTGCTTATTAAAACCCACCTAGTGTGTCAAAACAAGCTTTAAACTTCCCCTTTGCTGACAAGCTGGTCGTGTACGCACGTCTTTAGCTTCTACATATATTTTTAAATACTTCAAATACTCTAAAGGAGCCTAAAGTTCTGCCTGCCATAATCTTTTATTTGTGACATTCTCGGGTTCATTGTATGAATTATTGGAAATAAAACATATTGCCAAAAATTTTATGTTTTATTTTTCAAATATATACATATTTATTTTCATATGTATTTACATATGAACTTGTTTTTTTTTATGGTACTGGTAGAAAAAAGACACAAAAATATCATACAAAAAATTTTTTATATGGTGACATAAAAACATTATTCAGAAAAAGTGCTATTTTTTATATAAAAAAAAATATTTTATTAGTTCTTGCCACTTCTCCCCTCTTATTTATTGCAACTATACATCTGATCTGAAATTAAGATCTTAAGATTTCTATCGGTATTGTACTGTGTATTTAAACATGTTGAGTTAGCAAAATATCTCACAGTTTGGTGTAGAATATCGACACAAAGAGGAATACAAAAAAATAAACAAATGCATTTAGATATTTTAAGTTTATACCTGCTTCGGCTGTTGAGGGTATTTATCAAGCATTACAAACGTATTGGCGCTGTTATTGTGCGTGGTGAATTTAACTGAGTTGAGTATATCGTTTAGTAAGAGAGTGAGATAGATATAATAATATAATTTTTAAGAGATGCCAGACCTTTAATAAAATACAATAAAACACTTGATTCTGATATACACGCTGTTTGGCAACGCACTTGCTTTGCTGCAATAATAGTGCAGACAAAATATATACATTTTTGTGCTGCTATAGTATCCTCAAAATTTCATATATGTAAATACATACATACATATATATTTTTATAAAAACTGTGATACGCAACGTCTCAATTGTTAGAAAAAACGATAAAATTATTTTTTGATGGGGCATCAAATACACACATACACATTTGTTCTTGTTGGGTATGAATTTTTGAAAGATCACGTGCATTTTGTTTTAGTAATTCCAAAAAACAGTATGAAAAATTGGAAAATATGGAGTATAATGTCGTAAAGTACAAGGTTTGGGTTAATGGAGGATCTGCAAAGAAGGTTTTGATATAATTTTTATAAGACACAGTGGCACAGGGAATTCTTAGCACTCCTCTTAAGTTTGGCTGACACCAGCTTCTTACAGTAATTTATTTTTTGTTAAAAAAAAAAAGTTCAATAAGAAGAGCTAATAATAATTAACATAAAATTAAATCTCAAATTTGTTTATTCACAAAACACGAATCCGTTTACAATATCGCTTTTTTGCTAATCTCTCTTAGGTTTTCTATAATCGAAATATACATATAAGAGTGTATGAGAACCTTTCTGTGTCACAATATATGTGATTTTTACAGTCTAACTCTATAATTAATGAATATAAATCAATTTATGTATAAGTATGTACAAACATATGCTCGTATATGCATGTTTCCTTCATTTTAGGAGCACTCAAAACAGGACAAATTAATTTTTAACAATCATGTTATTCGGCAAAAATTCTTTGAATACACCATTTGGATGAATTTTCATTTTAAGTCGTTTATACAATTAAAAATATTTCCTTGGCCCTTTTCAAAAATATACATATATTTTTACTCACATGTGTGTCTGTATGTGCAGAAGTCTCATACCTTTTCATAATTTTAGCACGCTTAAGAGAAAACATCATTCTAAATACAAAATATAAAAGGATAATTTAAATAAAAAAAGTGTAAAATAACTGGAATAGCAACTGGTGTAAGGACAACGGCAAAAGCCTACGCAGCAAACGTAATAACGATGGGATGGCAGTTTGTTTGGTACAGAAACGACAAAGAATGCAAACATGAAAATAAAAAAACTATGTTGGTTTTTTCAAAAATGGCAATAAATCTATATAATAGTTGGGTTGTGGCTTGAAATTATAAAACGAATTTGCTGTTCATTTCACTCAGTTGGAGAAAACGTCGAATGGGTGGTGCGGTTACAGTCTGAGCACCACAAAACGAAGCAACAAAATTAAAAAAAAACTACGTATTCGCCCTGAAAATATTTGCCTCAATTACTAGAATAGCTTTAGGGAGGCATCAAATACCATATTTCCAAGAAATTGACCGGTCACTTGAACGGACAATTTGTGCACAGAAGCACGACAAACCGCACTCGCCCTTCACGGTTTCTATTCCTAAAGAAGTACATGATCGTTTTTTTTTCCTGCTAGAATTTTTTTTTTCAAAATTTAAGCTGCTAAAGCTAAACAACCATCAACCTGTCTCTTCATCAATGTTCATGAGCTTGCATTGCAGCCATACTGTCCATTAACTTTAACAAAACTTAAATAATATTTAAAAAAAAGATTCAAGTCTTTGCCAAAGCTGAAAACACTGCAACTTCCATAAATTTATTGTCAACAGACAGAAAACCAAATAACCAGGAAGTCATTCTGTCAACCAACAACTAACCCATCGAGCAGGAGGGCGGCAGGCCTGGCAAACAAACCAAAAATGGGTAAGAAAGAATTTTTATTTGAAATCGTCATGTCGCAGAACACAAACCGCATATTAACGTAATAATACAACAACAACAAAAAATCACCCAACAATTGAGAGACTGGACCTGTAGGAAATGATTTTGGAATAATTATACCAACAACAGCAGCAATAATAATAATGCACAATTACACGCACATCCACAATTAAAGAATTTTTGGGGTTACAATTAGGCAGGCCTTCAAATGTCAGACCTTGTAAAAGGCATTATTTACTTATTCAGTTGCACAAAATAAACAGAAGTTAAACATGGCAACGTAAAAGAGACAGACATATCTCGGCCAGTTTCTCTTTTCTTGCTCAAAGAGCAAAGTGTTACATTTTCATTGTGTCTGCTCTGATATCTTTCCAAATACTAAAATGTCCGGTTTTATTAAACGTTACTTCTTCACTGCTGTATGTTTTACTTGGGCCACCCAACTGACCATATTCCATTTTTAAATTTATTTTGCTCTCTCTTTTATTCCCTATAATTTTGTTTTTTGCCTATTTTATAAAGTCAAGAAACAAGAGAAAAAGAGTTGGAAGAATAGATGGATAAGTTTAGTGGTGAAATTAACACAAATGGATAACAGGTGAAGTAGGCAACGCAGTTGATGAAATTTTTCGATTTCTTAGTCATGATTGAACTTTTTACTTGCGACCATTTTGCAACAAAAGCAAAATATATGGGAGGGTTTTTCGAGTGTTGTGGTTGTGGTTGTACGGTTGAGTTTACCTCTTATGAATCCGTCTTGCTTATGTTTATTGTAATATCTATCAGAAAAATGGATAAATTTGAATTTGGAATAATATTTTCTTTTTCATCAGTTCTAAATAGTCTTTAAAAATTAAGTGAAGAATTCATATTCGACAAACATGGCTGACTGTGTTTCAAGCACTGACAGTAAAAGGGGACTTAGACGATAATACAACTAAAATTTTGGACTAGAAGATATGCTGATACAATTTTTAGAAGCCTTTGACAGTGGCCGGCCTATGATGTCCTTGAGTTTTAAGTCAAAGGTGTTGGTAAAAGGCCCTCGTGTCCTCTTACTTAGCTCTGGGCTTGTGTCAAAAATTCACATACACGTCTGCTGTCCTTTAACGTACTTCTCCTGCTCCTGCTCGCACCCATTTGAATGGACATGCAAAAATAAAAACAATTATTTGTATAGAAAAAAAAAAAAATACCTAAAAACAATTTTCCATACGAATTCATTTCAACGTTTTAACTGCCCTGTTGCAAGAATGCAGTTAGAGGTGTGTGGAATGTTGTGCGCCTAGATGCGGACGTGTATGTTTGTGTGTATGTGTGTGTGTGTGTGTTCGATGTAAAATATTCTAAATTTGCAGACATTTAATTTTCATAAAGTTTACAGGTTGAGAGTTTTAGTCTTTTTTCCATTTCTTTCTTGTATGTTTTTTGTAAACCATAACACACATGTGAAAATTGATATTTATTCAAATTCGTAACCAACCTGCAACATACAACCAGAGCAAACAATAAATATGGCTTTAGATCAAAAGTTGGCAATATGATGTTTGTTGGTGGGTCATTGTCTGTTTTGTTTCTTTCCGTTTTTTGTTTGTTCGAAATCTGCATATTAATAGAAATTTCGAATCGTTGTGTAATAAATTGTGCTGTTGTGTGCAACATTTTTGCTTGTCAGTTTTATTGGATGCTGCAAATTGTTGGCCATCTTAGGCAACTCGAGCATGTTGTGGTCCTCTGAGTCTTCGCCAGTATGTCCTTGGTGGAGATGGTGTTTTGTAAGCAAAGTTATATAAGTTTTATTGCCATGACCTTAACATTGGCCAGAAACTTTAATTTTTCATGTTTTGCAACAACTAAAAGAATCAGAGGCGTTACTAATTGGAAGGCATAAAAAAAGGCCAAAGTTTTTCTTACTTACGTTAAGGATGACAGCTGTGGTCATGTAGATATTCTTTTCGGAAAGATATCTGAACTGTAAGTGGGGTTTTGTAGTTTGTATGTCTAGTTAAGGAGGAAACAAATCTTTTTTAAAATCTTACAAGCCGCCGCAAGATGTTGAAAATGTTTCCATAAAAACCGGGTTTTATTCGTTTTATTGTACGTAATTGCTACAATTGTTGTTGAGTGTATGATTTTTAATCTTAAAACAAGTTAAGAATTGGGCCTACAAGTACTGCCTCAGCATAATAGTGACAGTAACGGTGCTTTGTGTGACATGTATCCTTTAATACTGGGCATTACTGTCACAAACGGTTTATTATTCTTGTTTTAAAAGATGTGTCATGTCATGATTAGCAAGAATTTGGTAAATTTCTAAAACATTGGCGACCACAGCAACAATATATTTATAAATAGTGTCACCAATAGGAAAATGCTGAAATAATAAAATTTTAATTCTTAATATTAAAATCATTTATAAGTTGGTTGGCAGCAAACAAATTTATTTTTATTGTTTTTAATCGTTTTTTTTTCCAGATAATGGGGCCTATAATATCGAAAAACTTTGTGCTATATCATACAATATATATCCTTTTTTATATTATTATAATACAAGAGAGTTTATTTTCAAAAAACAAAAACAAAACAATTTAATAAAAGCATTTTATTTCTATTCTCAGACTAATTGAAATAAATGAATATGTAAAGTGGCTGATTATGACAAAAATACAGTTGGCTGTGGCAACAGTAATTGGCTCGACATGACTACAATATAGTTGTCACAATAACAATATGATTAGCTGCAACAGTAATATATATGACTATAATACGTGGCAGTTGATTTGACATGGCTATAATATAGTTGTTCAAATGAATACTTGGCATGGTTATAACAACAATATTATTATTACCTGTTTAATCAATATAGTTGATTATTGCAGCTCTTTATATAGTAGAACTCAACTTTAATATAGTTTACGATAACACTAATATGATTGGTTCCAGCAACTGCATGATTGGCTCATCGGCAAAATATGATTCGTTTCAACAATACTGTGATTGTCTCAGTACAAAAATCATGATAAGAAGTTGCAAGAGTTGTTTCTTTCAATATTACACTTAATATTAAATTTGCTGAATCTTCGATTCTGAACATGTGGGACAACGCATTAAAGGACGCCCATGGAACCGATGGCGCACACAAGTGGAGAGGGACCTCAACCAACTTGGTGTGCAAAATTGGAGAACGCTGGCTAAAGACCGTGTCCAGGTTCACCACGGATTGCAGCGCCAAAAGAAGAAGAAGAAGAAGAATTGCCATTGAATCCTTAACAGCAACATTTCAAGATGCTTGTAGAGACCAATTAAGATTCAGACTCTGCTCGTTGCTTAAGAGACAAACCAAAACTTTAGCCTGGCTATGAAACACAGTCCATAAAAATATTTTATATGACAAGTAAAACTGTTTGCCTGGTTCAATTGATTTGAAATTATTAAAGTACTTAAAAAGCGTTAAGCTCATCCTTCGTTTCCTGTAAAATCCGTTTTCATATCACACAAGTTGCTACCGTGCGAATTGCTTCACATATCCCATATGTTTTTTTTAGTCCGTTGGAAATATCCTTATATCCCCTAAAACCTCAAAATCTGATTCTCAAATATTCGAAGAGCATTAAAGGAAGCTCATAACCTCCCAAAAACTGAAATCCTCTTATAGGCAATTGTAGTTTCAGGAGCTTTTTTCGCCCGCATCTGTTTTTCATTTCCTTGCAATTGTTCCAAGGCTCAAAAACGTTTAGATGTGTTCGCAATAGTGCCTCTCTTCCTTCCGTTTTAGTTTTTGCGAAATATTTAAACAATTGTCTTCGGCTGGGGGAAAAAATTTCAAATCCATTTTTTTGCTGTTTTGTTTTAACTAAACCTCAACTGTTGTTGTTGGTGGCGATGTTTGTTCTTGTAGCCACATTTGGTGCATTTAGCCGCAATAAAAGCCAAGTTCGCAATAAATGTGCGACAATTGTAGTTGATCGCATAATTCCCAGACAGGGAGTTTTTCAACAATTACTGAGTTTCATTCTGGTGTTTTTGGGCGAGTGTTAAAATGCTTGTCTGTCCGTCCGTCTGACGGTTACTAGAACAACAACAACTGATTTGGCAGTGTAACTAAGGCGGGCAGGTCAGCCGTTTAGGACACACACACACATACACACTTTCAGGATTAAAAATAACAAATAAATATGTACATGCTGCAATTTGTGGCACGAGTGTATATGTGCGTGTGTGTGATGATGATGATGACGGTGTAGCAAAAAGAACCATTTCGAACAATTTTTTCGACACAGGCAAATATTTTTAACGGCCATTGTTTTTGTTAAGGCAACAGAATCACGTTTGGCTGAAGTTCAAATACATCCAAACTTCCAAATTGTGTTCAGATACAGCAAATGTTTTGCTTAAGTCACCTTTCACACTGTTCAACTAAACAACACGACAAAATTTGGGCCCAAATATTTATTTTGATAATCAATTTGGAATGTTTATGTATTTTGTGTTTTGCTTAATATAATTAAAGAAATTATTTTATTAATTTTTTTTTTTTTTTTTGATCGCTTACGGACTTTTTGTTATTGAAATTTTAGTTGATTTGATTGAATCAATATTTTGCTGCATATCACTTAAAAAATATATGCAACAAATTTGTCTGCATTTTGAAACCCTCTTCAATGGCAAATCCTCAAGCAAAATTTGCTTTGAGACTGTTATAAAAGCCCTCCAGTATTACGAATGTGACGGATATTTTGTAGCATCACGGTTTATATGTAACAGGCCCTCAAAAATTGTTCCCCTAATTCGTATAGAGATTGTTGATGCTCGTAGATAGAACGATTATATTCTGCAGCAAACCAGTGTACCTTTCCTAACTTGTATCAGGTTGCCAGATGCGCAGAAACTATAGCAGTCGGTGCCGGCTGTGTTCATAGATGAGGTGTATTCCTATTGGATCATGTTATTTTTCATAAATTTGAAGTTGGTAGTTGTTACACTTCATTTTCACGTCCATGCCGCAACTTTTTTCTATTTTTATTAATTGGCTTCCTTTTCTATATATTTAAGACACTTTAATGGGAAATGCTTTTACTTATTGTATAATTAAATATCTTATATGCTTTCTCTACCTGTCTCTCTCTCTCTCTCTCTCTCTTTCTTTTTTTTGATGTATAATTTATATGATTTCCCTTTGTCACTCTCTGCCTCTCTCTTGTTATTTAAATAACTTACATTGTTTCTCTATCTCTCTTTTGATTTTATAGGTGAATTCCTCTGCAGCCGCTACTCACATTTCCTCACATTTCAGGCAGGATCCTTTTCGTTACCGAACTGCCATCATACTATCGCTGTTCACACGAAAGTTCTTCGCATTCTGGGTTAAATAAATTTTAGTTACCAACTACTGCCATCATTTATTATTTTCATAAATCTGGTCGCCTGTTACCGATACGCCCTCCGTTAAACTGTTCTTATAATCCAATATTTCGCAGTTGGCAAATTAAGTTTTTGTGCTTAAAGTCTTTCGTATTACGTTTTAATTCGCAATCATATATTTAGTTTTCTTTTTTACCATCAACTTCATTTCCTTAAAGGGTTACAAAAATACTTTTCTTTTTGAGGTTCGACAAAGAAGTTTGAAATACTAATTAAACAGAAAATAATCACAACCTCTAGCCAAAGAAAAATCCCTCTAATTACGATTTAGAATTTCGTGTCACCACAAAGACTTCGAATGTTTTAATAACTCTGCGACTCTTTTGCAATTTGTCGTTCAAGACAACTAATAATTTTATTACTTCAGGCCAAGATAAAGACAACGTTCATAATGAAGATTTGTTTTACGTTGCGCGTTTTTGTTCATAACGCTAAAATAAGTTTAAGAAAAATTAATTTCAATAATATTTTTCTCGTACTCCTTTGACAAGGAAACTACAATAAGAACAAATAAAAGGGGGAAAAAAAGAAACAAATTAAATTTTTGTCTCTTCCGTGCTTGGCTGTGTTTCAAAAAATTAAAAAAAAAAAAACAAAACAAAAAGACATCCTCGAAACGGGGTAATTTAAATTTGTTTTGCAGTCGCGCTATTCCAACGAAAGTTCAGTGCTTATTTCTTCCATCACACTGAATTTGATCATACCCCTCTGGCATAATTAAAATTCCAATGATGTTTTAGAACCCCACACACACACACACACACACACACAAACACACATACACACACTAGATACGCTTTTGTTGCAGCTGCTGTGCTACATGATTTCCAAAACTCAAGCAGCTCTTCGTTTTAGTTGTTCCTGTGTCGCTGCTGTGAGTGCGAGTGTTGGCTTCCTCGTTGTTGTTTTAGTATCTAATAAAACTGAAAAAGGCTTTATAAATGTTGAAGGTATTTCTTTTTCTTTTTGTTGTTGTTGTTGTTCTGCTGCTCCTTTTGTCAATGTCATTTTTGTGCAGGATTTCGAGTTTGAGGTAAGTAAACGCTGATGTGCATAATTGCCAGCGAAAGTGCTTCGAGAATATTTGGTATCATGTCGATGCTGACGATTTTCACGATAGTTCTCATACTGGTTGTTAAGGCAACGTGTCATTACTTTGGGTTAAGCATTTTGCATTAGTCTTTTTGGTGCAGTTTTTCAACTAATGTATTGACATTCTGCTCACTAATATGTACCAAACAACGATAGGACGGATGTGCGGCACGCCACAAACGAAACTGAAACTGAAGCCGAATGACGACAGAGTATGACTTGATAATTATACTAAAAACTTTGCGATTTGAAACCGGACTAACCGTAAAATTTCTGCATTAATTTAAATATTTAATAAAACTTAAAGAGGAAACTTTTTCATGAGGCTTGAAAGAACTCGGTTTCCAATCGACTAATTTTATGGAAAACCATTATTCCCATAAGGCTTTAAAGAACTGCCTTAAATCATACGCTTTTTAGAGTGAGACGAGTTTTTGAATTTGATCTGGTATTTGGCCAAAACGAAGTAACAAAGATTTGAGTCTGGTGGAAGAATGATCGAATAAGCCGAACATCCAATTTGACACAAGGTGCATGACTTCATCATCATCCTCCATTTCGGTGCAACTAAAATTAACAATCATTGCATAACCTACAGCGATCATTGACGCTAGAGCTGCCAAGTAATAGAAAACTTGGCCAACCTGGTTCTCAACGGAAGCCCAAATTCCTTAGCAAACAGTAACTTTTTCAGGGAACTGGGACTCTGCATTCCACACTAATTAGAATCGTCCCAAGTTCAATTCAATTCTGATTGCCTTCCTGTAGATGTAGGACTCGACGATAAGTTGGGCTTTTTGGAATCACGATTCTGTTGCGAAATCTATGGCGCACTCTTGCAAACAGGATTTTGTTATCGTACAGTTGTGGCTTGATTGTGTACTGAGAACTTGCAACTAACTTTGTTACCACACTGTGACTGGTCGTTCCGATGGGACTATTAGGACAACCATAAAATAGATGAACAATCATCCATTTGTTACAAGAATTTCATCATTTGAAATTGTTTTCGAATCTGGATATTTTACAAAACAGGGCGAATTGCTGCCAATTGTCATTGTTTGTGGATGGAACTTTCTTTCCTAAAGTCTCACTGACTAGTATTTATTTCACTGATACGCTCTGCAACACAAAACATATTTGCACAGTTGGCCATCACTGGCAAAAATTGTTCCACTAATATAGACATTTTAGTTAGAATATTCCATCCGGTTGCCTCGCAAGAGATGAGCAAAATCCCTTCGCTGGTGGCACACAACATCCAATCTTAATGTTCTTTTGCAGACAAGTGTGTTTTAAAGAACACTTTTCCTTTTTTTTTTTTAGCGAAATTCTTTACACGCACTTTAGTTAAATATTTATCATTAGCAGCCTGGATGTATGCTGTGCAAATTAATTATCATACAAATGAGTCTACGTGTATGTCGGCAAACATATCTATCTGGTGTGACTATACGAGTACGAGTACGAGTACGAGTACGTTCTTCTAAGCATCAGTGGAGTGTAAATAATTTGTTCCTTTTGTTTGGCATGCAAGACGGGCGAAACTTTCGCCTGCACGTATGCTTCACTTATGACATTAACATTGAGTTTATGTTTGTTTTACCCTCTCATTGCGACCTTAATTTAAGCTAAATATTTGCAGCAAACGGAATTTCAAAAAAAAAAAAACATATAGATTTTTTTTTTGCCATCATTAACAAAAAAGAATGAAGCGAGTGGGGAAAAGAAATTTAGAAAATTAAATCCGTGATGCAAACTTTGTTCTTGCCGTTTTAATTTTCTTGCACGAGCTGAACAAAAGGATAGAGTTATATGTTTTTCTTTTTGGCATCATTGTTGGCAAACATGTCAACTATCAACAAAAGAATTTAATTAAGCTTTTAATGACAACTTAATTTACCACTTTCATGAGCAAATTATTTGCAATTTTTTGTTTGTCTTTTTTTTTTTTGGCTTGGCTGTTCAGTTCTGTCTCATTTCTCGCCAGTGTTGGCTCATGTGCATGTGAGAGTTTAATGGTGTGGTCTGTACTTTTTTCCCGATTTTTTCTCATATAATTCTGTTCAATTTTTGTCAATGTTTTCGTTTATTAACATTTTTTTTTCTGTTTTTGTTGTTGTAATAGTAGGTAGGTACAATTTGTGTTGTCGTAAACTGACAACAATGAGATATTCTAGTGATGTAGTAATTTTTTTTTCAGATTTGTAGGTTTCTAAATCAGGCCAATTGTTCTGAGAGCTTAAGAAAATTTTAAAATTGTGAGAATTTTTTTTGCTTTTTATAATTAAGCAGAAATTTAAACCTGATTCCCTTAAATAAGTTTATTAGTTGTGCCATAAGTGCTTCAGATTGCAATAATTTGCCCTATTTTATTAACATTTTGTAGAAAAACTTAATTCTGGGGTCTGTTCAACTCTAGCACGGTTCACAAGTTCATAATTCAGGGAAGTCATTGAAATGTTGAAAGATGCTCATTGCTATGGAATGGTTGAACAGATTTAAAGATATACATATTGGCGTGATAATGTTAACATATGGACCACACCAGCCATCTGTTTGGCAATTATTGCGGCGGCAGCTGGCAAATTTGATTGCTGGCACAAGATCTTCACGTGTGGAGCGCACAAATATGTGTTTGAACACATATTCCGCAAATTTTTGGCAGGAGATATTGCCGATATGATTTGTTTGGCATTCAATTTTATCAAATAAAAGTAATTACATAATTTATTAAGAACAAAAACTATTAATATTAACTTAAGGAAAAAACTGTCATTTTATGTTCGAAGATATTTATGTGTTCACCAACTGCAAATACATATTTGCCGGCTTTTATCAAGACTGAACAGATTGCCTGTTTGGTCGCTATATAAAGAAGCAACCTACTTTTGTTGCATAACAATTTTTTACCATTTGCCCGCTTTCATTATAAAGCAAATTTTTTCTTATATCTTAATTTCTGTTGCTATATTTATATGTTAATCGCAAGTCTTGATTTTTGTTTAGGTATACAATAAATTACGCCAATTGCTTAAGCAATTATTTTGTAGCATAGTTGGCAGCGTGCGTAAGTGACTTATTATGTTGCCTAACGTGTAGGCGCATTTTAAAATAAGAAATGTCAGCTTTGAAAATCATTTTTGTGAAACAGATTTATATTATTGCACTTGTGCTTGTATAACAATTTTATTCTTAATATGCTGGCAAACGTTAACGTTCGCCAATTGTCAGTGACTCTTTCGTACAGGTCCCCGGCTGAATCCAGCTTTAGAAAACCACTGCGGCAGATAACAATATATTCGAATCATGTCGAATGTGGATGGTGGGGTGCGATGTCTGGCATGTAGTGCCATCCTACTGAAACTACATGCCTTCTAAGTCCATGTCTTTCAATTGGGGCCACAAGAAATCAAATATCCTTTAGTTTGGCTAAAGTCGTTGTGCAACAAGTGTCTTCAATAAACTTGAATCATATTCACAATAGAAATATTTCATTTCAATGTTGAGGACGAATTGCTAGAAAACCTTAACTGAAGGCTTTTTATTGCTTAAAAACAATGGCGTAGAAGTAAGTGCCAAGGAAATAATTGATGGGCTACAATTTCGGTTGCTACAATGAACCTGATGTCCCTGTTCAATCGAAGATAATCAAAAATATAATAATAAGACTCTGATTTACTTCGTTTGGAGAAAGTAAAGCAAAGTAAGTGGCACTTATACGGCCAGAACATGGATTTTGTCACAAGTCATTATCCATAACAGCTAAATTACTCTTTTAAAGGCTTTAATTAAAATTAAAAAAAATATTAAAATAATTATGCGACTTGTTTCGTGCAAATAAAATATCAAACAAAACAAACAAAAATTTCTCTACAACTTTCTTGTCTGGTGATTTCATTATTATTTTTGTTCGTTTCGTTTTTTTTTTTTTTTGGTTTTTTTGTACCCAACTTTCGTGCCAACTCTGCTGCTTCCAGCAGCTGAAACGAAAATGCAGTTGTGAGTTTTTATAACGTCTGGTGCATTTATGCATTTAGTGTCACAATAAATCCGAAAGTTCAAGTATCAGGTGTTTGAACTCTAAAAAAACCAACAACCAAATTTGTGTTTTCTATTATTTTTTTTTAATTGCAGCGCTTAAAATAATAATTCTACATTTCGGTTCCATGTCTAGTTGTATTAAAAAGGTACATTTATACGGACAGAGAGGAGAGAGAGAGCAAGTGTTCACTGCCAGTGAGTTGAAATACTCGTACTCTGGTTACTTGTTTGAGGAATTTTCTTCAACAAATTTTGTTCTGACAGGTTTTTTTAGAAAAAAAAAAAAAAAAAAAACGGCCAGGGAAGACTACAAAATAAGTTTGACAAAGACCTCATCCAGATAATTATAAGTATCCAGTATTAGAGAAGTGGTGAATTTAAAACAAGACTGTCGCGAGTTGGCATTCAAGCGTTAAATGTCACATACGGCGGCATTATTCTTTGGCCTTTCCCAGCATACAGTTAAACAGTTGATATTCTTTCTTGGCTATTTTTATTCACTTCCTATGGAGGTCTTTATTTTTTTTATAGCCAAAATCAATTTATTTCGCTTTTCTGCTACTCATGCCTAAAACATATGCAAGTAAATATATTGCAGCATACTTTACGGCGTTCAAAGCGGGCAAATCTTTGTACAAATTATGTAAATTGTGGCCACAGTGTTACTGAAAATAATTTATAATATAATCCTTGTAATATTTCTGACCGACTCTACCATCAACTGAATTGAACACGAATTTCCACTTACCTGAAAGTATAATTTTATATAAGAAATTAAATAAAAACAAACTACAGAATATTCACTCTTTGTACGCTATAGCTTTTCTCTAATCTGTTTCTAGTGAAAGCGTAATTTTTTATGACTATGATTATGCGCCAGTAGTTTTTGTTTTAAAAGTTTAAAAAGCTGTTTAGAGATACAGCATGTTTTGCTTTTACTTATTTACTGTTCCTTCCATAAAACTGTTTTGTTGAGCTCAATTTATTTTGAAATTATTATAATTTTTTACATAATTGAATTTAGTTGCACTGGCCTGAAAATAAACCGTTAAAATAACGTTTTAGCAGCATCCGTTTTACGGAAAAAGTTTTCAATATTTTACAAAAAGTCTTAAAAGCTTAAGAACGAATGAATGATGCTGGAAACTCTGTGTTCGTTTATTACCACGTTGACATAATAAAATTTATTCATAAAATAATAATTAATACAGATAAATGCATCATGGCAACAACTTTTTCTGTTGCTTTCTTTTTGCAACTTAATCAAACACTCAAGATAATATTTTTGATAATTTATCTAATTTGTTTTAAGCATTTTCCCTACATTTCTTGGACACCTTGTGAAATAGATCTACTCCGCCATCTCATAATGACACATCTAAAGACATGCGTTGCATAAAAATATTTCTGAAAATTTTATGAATAATTTCATATAATTGCCAATAAAAATATTGAGTATTTTTAAGTAAAAAAATTTGTGTTTTTAGGATTTAATTTTAAGAACTGAACAAATGTTACAAAATAAAAACAATAGACAACAGATTTTGAGTAAAAATTTCGCAAGATGCTATAGAAACCTAAAGCAACAAATTGCGCGAAAAGTAAAAATCAAATCAAATTTTTTTAATGATTAAATTAAACATTTAATTGATATAATTAAAATTTCATTAATTTCAATTAAAATATTAATTGACCTTATTTTTAGATAAATAACAGAACAAAAGGAAATTATTTAATTAAAAAATATAATGATAATTAAATTTAATTTAATTATCAAATTATTTATTAACAACTATTGTAAATAAATTTTTGAATATAATTTTTTTTCAAAATAAATTTTTAAGCTAAAATAGTTAATTTTTAGCATTCCTGGATTTTTACTTATATATAACGAAGAAGAATTGCCTAAATAGTTTGGAAATTCTTTTTCGTACTTAGAAATATTCAATTATAATTGAAAATTTCTTGCAATAATTGAGAAAAATCCACATTAAGTTAAAAATTGTAGATATTTAAATTTCCAATATAACTATAAAATTATTCTCAGGCAAAAAATTAATTAAGAAGTTGATATTTTAAAATGGAATTTTACTAATTCGAATTGAGAAATATTTTTATGTTATATCAGAAACCTGAGACCACTATTTTTAGACTCAAGCCAATTGCGAACGCTCTTCTTCGAGTGTCTTCTTCTGTTGTCTGTGTGTCAAAAATCCTTGTTGCCAAATCGCGCTAATCGCAAAAACAAGGCACTAAATAAACTCAATCATGACTGTTTAAAAAACTAGTAAAATTACGAAATATTTTGCAACAGTTTTTTACTGCTGTTTGTAGTATCCAAAAAAAAAAAAAAAAGAAAAGCAAGAAAAATCCAGCAACTTCTTAATTAAAATACATCATACAAACTTGCGCAAAAATATGAATGCATGAAAATACGCTCATGACAAGAAAAACTTTTCTAGTTTCTGTTCACTTTTTAAAAGCACTGAAAAATCTGTAAATATTTTGCAGACTGTTTTTGTTGTTGCACAGTTGACTGGCACGATATAAAACAGAAATTGCTACAATGAAATTAAATGCACCGGCAAAGTAAAAGTTTTATTAACACCGCTTTTAAACCTTTAAACGCAAACTTAAGTTTTTGTGTGCAACAATAGTTTTTTAATGCATATTTTTCCCATTTTTTTTTGCTTTTAGTGAACAATTTTTTACTTGGAAGCGCAAGAGAGAAAACGAAACGGGTTTGGAAAGGCAGAATTATGATGGAAAATGTATTGCAGATACGAAATGAATATCGCTACAACTCGCTGAGGGCTGTAGAGACTTGTTTTCGATTGTTTGCCTTGAAATGCAGCATAACTCATTACACGGTGTCAGCTGGCAACACTGTTTCTGGTAGATGCTGGACCAATAATTTCATAATCTTAGCACTAAAACCATTATCGGTTTATACTTTATTGAGCGTAATTTTCATAATAATATAGTTCAGCCCAATCATATTACATGACTGATTAATAATATCGGATTGTGGCCATCAGCAGCCCAAGTTTAGGGTGACTCATTGCGCTTGGCGAGCTCGTCAATGACCCAGCAACGGGCTCTCTTTTGGCTTAGCAGGCACACGGAGCGGCTCATAACACAGAACCCTTGTGTTAAAGTTCAGGCTCTCTAATCCCTTCTGCCAGTAATACCCCCCGTTAGTAAAAGGCAGACGAGGCACCAGAGTTCACGAAAATCTTCACGGCACATCAGGCCTTAAGGAACTCGCCCGTATGTTCCTCGACATCTAGTTGCGTACGAAAACCAGAAATCTGTTGCAGAACAACAGAACTTCAACGACAAGGTTGGGATCAGCGACCGTAGAAAGCCCCTTTCTGTATTTTTATGGCTTAAGCCACAGTCAGAATGTTGCACGCGGGCCAGCATATTTAATCTATGATCCCCCTTTCAAAGCATTTCAGTGGTACGTTGGTTCTGCCGTTTAAACGTTAAGCAGGGGTTTTTTTTGGAAGGTAACCGTGCAACCCGGGAATACAAAATACCCCTGTTTGTAAAAACTTTTCCCCGAGAAGACCACAACAAAAACACGTCTTTAGAATTACACAATTCTACTTTGGCCTAGAATATTTCTATGGTCGACTGGCATTCAAAAAATGTCCACCTTCCCAAATATTCTTGTAGCAGACGAAAATTAAGCACAAGTTTGCTATTTCTGTTCTCAAACTAAATTTTACCTGCCCCAACAACTGGTCAAACAAAAGGACGAATTGAAGGTACCACTTTTTTTAATGTTCTTAAGGGTTGCATGAAGACACAAAATCGTATATTTTTTTAATATCTTACAGTACAGCGCCTGCTTTATCCGGACAAATTTCACCAATCCGTTTATAACTTGCAAAGAACAACTTTTACGGTCATTAATTTTTAAGTAGCAGCCGGCTGCAGCAGCAGCAGCAGCAACCAACCCGAAGCGGAAACAAAACTATAAAACACGCTTAAAAGTTGCGTAACAAAGTGTCGCTAAAGTTTCTCATTTAAGCCTTATAAAAGGTATTTAAATGCTTAAAGACTATTATTTCTTGGCTCTGCTAATGAATAAATAATGAAATTTCCATATCAAAACAAAGCAGCGCAAGCAGGAAGTAAAAGACAAAAGACCAAAACAAAAAAACAAATAAATTCTAAAGTTTCCAAAGGACCTTCAAAGGAATTAAAAACTGCGAGCTATTAAACTTTAAGGTATGCAATAATTATTTGGTTTGTTGTTTGCAAGGAGTATTAAAAACCTATAATGAATGTTCGAAAACATGGAAACATAATTGTCAGGCACATATTTGCTAGAATAGAATGTAAGGAACAGGAGCAGCACAGAAACTGAAATTCAAGAAAAACAACTTCAATTCCTTTGGAAGGTTGTGTTTCTATGCAGAGCCAGTTCGATAAGTATTTGGCAAGATCTTAGAAGGATTTTGTAAGGACGTAAAAAGACCAAACTGCAAAGTACTTGCGGAAGAAGTAGAGAGACTCAAGAAAATCGCAAAACATTTTATTTCAAGCCTTTTCATTAAGGGTGTTCTGTTTTACAATTTAAATAAAATAAAATTTTTATAACTCGTTATCTAAAATTCTGTTAGAGTTTGAAACCCCCATTCAATTCGTAATGCAACAAAAACTAAAATTCTGCGTGATATTTTACGGATTGCACTTGACTGGACTGGCCAGAAGCCACGAAAGAGCCTAAAGGTTTTGAATGATATAATTTTGTATTATTTACTCATGAGATGGCACAACCAGTGGGTCTAGCAGGGACATACTATTCTTATTGGATTGCAGGCCACTGTAGTCTGTGATAGAAATGGGATCAAAATTCACACGCACACACGCACACACACACACTAAAGAGTCCAACCGGTGCAAAACAGATGCTCCTCCAGCCCAGCGCATGGGTCTTACTGCGTTGAGGGGCGCTGTGGAACGGTGACCAAAAAACACACACGCACAATTAAATCAAATAGAGATAAATCGCGCAAAGTGGCACAATCTGTGCCTGGCCAATAGTCACAAACGACATGTCGTTGGTGTCCCTACATCCCAACTCTGGCGAAAACTAATTGATTGATCTATAGTTGAAAATGATGGAGTATTTTGTGATATATCGGACGCTTTTGGACTTGACTTTGACAAATGACTAAATAGAAAACGATCGATATATCAACAAATTTCTAGGAACTTATTTTCAAATCTGAATAATAAGAAAAGTGTTAAGTCGCTCCTTCGTTCAAACTCAATGTATTTATGACTCTCTTATATGTATTATTGATAATTCTCGTAAATGTCCACTCCAAGCAGCATTTACAATATGCCATGCGGCACAGTCGTAAGCAACAAAGTTTTAATTAAAAATTAAAACAATTTCACTAAGAAATATGCCCATAATTTAAATAAGGAGCCCTTTGTTTTGGAACAAAAATCCTTGCGGCATGTGCAGAAGTTGCATTCAGTTGATGCCAACAATTTGAGCAGACTTTTCTCAGTGTAGTTCAATGCTAAACTTGAACTTTGTGCAAAGTGCCGTTAAGAGAACGTGTCTAGTATTTGTAGCAGAGCCAGTGATTATCGAAAATTGTGTTGCATTTTTAATGCAATAAGTGTCGTGTATTAGAAAACATTTAACCCAACGAAACCCCTTCTCAATAAAAACAGAGTTGCATGTCTATTGAAATTGTTTACTGTTTTGTAAAATCCTTTTGTTTTTTTTTTCTTTTTATTAACAAATAAGTATATTTATAAATATTTTATAAACTGCTTTTTCTACCCTTTTTTTTTTTCCTTTGTTGTGTTCTTTTTTTTTTCTTTTGTTATTGTTTTTGGTCAGAAAACTTTTGAGCATGAAGAATTTTAAAGCTAATGGTTTTTACTTCCCAGCAAATTTGAAAAGAAAATTCTTTATTTTATAAGGGTTTATTAAAATGTATTAAAAAAAAAGTTGTTTTGGTTTTTATTTTGTACCTTTTAACAAGAATCGGTTTGTTGTTGGATAGACGTTGAAATTTTAAAGGTATTTTTGGGAAGGTGGGGAAAAAACTTTATTGTTGACAACATTGTTTTGTTTTTCATTAAGTTTTTGTTTGTATTTTTTGCTGTTGTTGTCGTGTCATCTACAATACTTGCCACTGCTGATGATGGTGCTGTCGGCCTGGGGTTTTCCCTAAACACAGTGATGTACAGTGAAAATAAAACTGTACAACATTGCGACGAATGAATTAAACAGGATTTTACAATAATAAGTTTTAATTTTTTGTTAAAAAAAAGGGAAAACCATTAGTTTTTTAATCATCTGTCTTATGGCTTTAAAAACCAGACGATATTTGTTATGCGCTTGCGAATAAATATCGTTATATTATTGTACTTTTAAAGGTCTGGAAACGGGTAAAATCCAGGGGCGGAAACTTTAATTTTAAATTTTACATTATAAACAATTTTAGTTATAATAGTTTCAAAACTAAGTATCAGTGATGCAACATTTCTCAAAATATTTAAAATTTAATTGTATAATAAGAACCAGTGATGCCAATTTACTGTGTTTCGTACTGTATAATTCTTTCGGTTTGTATTTTCAATTTTACAGCGTCTTCAATATAAACTAAATATTAATTTATGATAATCTGGTAGCGTCATAGAATCTGTCAGGTGAGAATTTTACTCTTTTTTCAACTCTAAACTTAAGCGCGTATATCGTCAAGTCAGATCTTAACAAGTGACTCAATTTGTGCCTGAGGATCAGCTGTGGCCTTCTCAACTGTCAAGCACCGACTACTCTAGGAGACTACTGTATGACTTCGGTTAAGCAGATTCTGCCAAAACTCTTACCAAACACTAATTGGCCGAACGGCCATCAACGTGCTCCTGGGATACCTTGAAAGAGGAATGACATTGTTGATCTTTGACTAGATTGGGCAACCTAAGACTGCACGGGACGAGCTAATTGTTGTATACAAATAATAGTGATGAATGGCCTGTTAATCGCTTTAGCAACTCAGCTGTCTCGACTTTCTCCACTGACCAGCGAATTAATGGCAGGAGGCATTAGAAGGTCCGAGCTCTACTGCAAGAAATTCGTAATATGTGACGCTATCATATTTTACACGACGCTGCCACCTGTCACAGTGACATCGTAGTTTGTTGTTTTAGAGTTTAATGACCAACGCCGATGTAAATCAATTTCACAATCTGACCCACTGTTCTCAGTATTCTTTCTTAATTCTATGTTGCCCCCCCCCCCCCCCCCCCCTCTACGATTCGCTTATGCCACGCGTGTGTGTGTGTGTTGTGTTCATAAGTTTATGTGTGTGGCCTGTTGTGTTTTATGTACAAACATGTGACATCTTTTTATTATTGTTGCTGAGGTTTCTTACCAGCAAAGTTGCCCTGAAAAGCGGTAGACAGAAACTTATTTTAAGTTTCGGGAAAAGAATTTCTTGTTTTTCTTCTTACAGAAGATGCGAAGAAAAAGTTTTGCAAAAATATTCGTAGTTGACAACATGACCAGTTTGTAAGAAAAAAAGGTAAGCAAATAAAGTAAAACAAAAACGAAAACAATGTTGGTCAAGTTTGCTATTGGTTCAAGCAAAAGAAAGTTTCCGTTTCTTAAGTCGAAAATAATTATCACTAAAATTGAAGATTTTCTACATTTTCTTAAGCTTTTGCCTGGGAAACAACATTCTCATGGTGGCAACATTTTGTTTCGTAAGTTTTTTTTTCTGCTCTTTTTTTTTAAATCAACACAAGGGATTAGATGACAAAGACATTAACAGAGGAGTGTAGGAGGACTAACTGAATTAGTTCAATATGTTGGTCATGATTTAAAAATAATTATGTTTCAAAGTATTTCATAAAAAAAATTCTGATGATATTTTGACTTTTTAAATAATCAAAGTTTCGCCATAAACAACGTGTAAGAAATTTTTATTCATATGAATTTTAGTTGATTTAGTTGATTGGAAAAATATGGCCACTTTCCGCCCGTCCCATTATAACGAACTGTAACACTCGCTAGAATTTTGGACACGAAAAGCTGATTTGAAAATCCATTGTGCCAAAATGTTCATGCATTATTTTGGATATTTTTGTAATGTGTCCTGCTTGGACTTAATAGAAGGCTCTTAGTCAGTTATTTATCGTGCAAAATGTCAGCGAACATTGTCACGTTTGCCTTTTTTCGATGCAAAGATTCAATATATTTTTAATAAGATGTATATGTAGATGAATTTGTAGTCAGTCAAATATTCTGGTCTACTCCAAGAGTATCACAACACACTTTACATACATTTTTGGATAACAAACAATTGGAAGAGAAGCTCAATAAAACATTTAAGCTTTACGACCACACAAAAAGCCACTAGACTTCCAATTAAATTTCCTTTGCCTGTTTTCTTGTTGCTTTTTCCATTTTCAGTTTTACTGCCTTAACAACTTTCATAGAACAGCAAATTGCCAAACAAACATACGAGTCCATTTCCAGTGCGGCTTCTGTGTGAAAAGGGAAAGGGTCAGACTGGCAAAACAATTTTTGCTCATTATCTCTGAAGTAACAATTGTGCATTAGTTTGTATATTTCCGTTTCCTTTTAAGGCCCATCTACTTTCACTACAACAAATAGCAACTCGTAATAATTGTGAAATTAAAGAAGTTAAAACTTATTTGTAGAGATTTATGACTTCCGTTGTTTGGGCAACCGAAAGAAAAGTTAAAAGAAGAAGACTCCAATGAAAGCAAACTGCGTAAATATGCCTAAACTTTGACCCGGTGTTTTAAGTCTCGAACTGTTAAAAGAAAGAGTTACATCTTTATGTATTTTTAATACGTTTTACTGAGAATATTTTGCTAGACTTTACAAATTGTTAATTTAACGCCAGCCATGATTTATGTGAAATAAAAGCGGCAGTTTTTTGCGGCTCAAGTTAATTTTAAGCCTTTAAAAACTTATGTGCGAAATAAGTAAAGTTTTTTTCTTTTAAGAAAAATACTGTCCTCAACTCGGTGCTCTTTTTCCTGTCTATATATACGATAAATATTATTCACCACTTCTTTAGTTGCTCGTTTTTATTTTTATTGTGTATATCGAACATTTGCTGTTCAAATCAAACAAAAAGCTATAATTATGATTTGTTTTCTTAACAATTTCTTCAAATTTGTATCTCTGCACACCAATTAAACTTTTAATTGAACTAATTGAAAGTTTAATTATATCAATTAAAGTTTTAATGCGATCAATTAAAAAGTTTAATTAATATATTTTGAGTGCAACACCACGTCGCATTAACACTTTGTCTACAGTTAAAAAAATAGCTATTTCTTTTGCGGTAACAAAAATAACATTTCAAGCTTCAAACTGTTTTTTGCCATCCTTTTGCCCATTATAAACGAACTTATTTTTATGATAATAGCCATAATAGCCTCTAATATATGCTTTAAATTGTCGCTTAAAATTGACACTTAAAGCTATTTCAAAGTAGTCTTAGGCAGTTATACAAATTTTGCTTAATAACTTCCAAGTTATCATTATCCTTAAGCCAAGAGCAGAAGTACAAAGTAACAGCTTTGCATGGAATGGTTCTAGTTGCTAGTTGTGCTTCTCAACTTCTTTCGTTTCATATTTAAAAGCAATCTAATGGACTAAATTATTCTAGATATTTTACAGCCACTATCTTTATAAACTTTTATTAAAAAAAACGATGTTACTTCTTCATATCGCAAGTCTTTACTCCTGAGAGTACAAAAACCATTAACCACCCCAACTGCTTTGGCGCTTCTTAAGTGGACGGAATGTGCCTATTAGTAAAATAAGATCAGTACTATTACCCATCTTATTGGCACTTTGTCCTTTATTACCAAACAATGCATTTCTTGCTCATCTAATTATGTCCTGGCGCCTGGTGCAGCCTTAAAATATATGTTTTTTTGTGCGCATCCGCTTTATTGCAATTTGATCTTTTAAAACTTTAACAATTTACTTCATATTTATTAGACTTTGATATTGTCTTTCATAATACTGTTCAATGCGAAGAACAAATACTCTTAAGGAAAAAAAGAAAACCTGAAAATTGTTAAAAAAAAGAATTAAAAACAAGAAGAATTACTTTGCATCAAAGAACAATAGGCAAATCATCAGACCAACTTAAGGCTGGCCTTTAAAAAAAAACACGCGTCTAAGAACTAAAAAACAACAACAACTGATACTAATTTCTTAAATTTAACATGTCAGGACATTAAAAATAAAGGGTGTTTACTTTAGACCAATACTACGGAACTCATTAAATCAGGGTCATAACCAGCAACTTTGCAAACAACTTATCAAACATGAATTATCGCTCTAATATATTTAATGTTACAAATGGTTTGGCACTATTGTAATATTTTATTTCGTTATTTCGACAAAAAGTCCTTTGTATTCTTAGCCATGGTAGATTCTAACAGCAATCATAATATTGTGGAGATTTTAAAATTCTATTATTCCTATAAAATGCCCCTTTCCACAATGTTGAAATATTAAGTTAAAGAAAATTTTTGGCAAAGGAAGACATATTTTTGCTATCACCATATTATTGCCAAAACCAACCATATTATTGTCAAAGCCAGGCATATTACCTTCTTGAATTATTAAAAAGTACAGCTCTCTCTGATTGTTAGCAAAAATAAATCATGATCCACTCTATCATAGAATTCGATTCCGGCCGGCTGTGGAAATTAATCCTTATTTAGATCCTTTACAAACGAAAAACCAAACAAAACTTTTCACTTCTTATGTTTGTCAGATCTGAGTTTTCATGCTTCGTTTCTTTACTATCGATATAGAAAATATTTCTTTAATCATATTAATAATAGAAATATTACTTTCATGTAAAAGCTTTTTGAAACAGTTCCGTAAATACTGATTTGATTGGAAAAATAAGCAAAATTTCAACTACATTAAAATTATTGTGATTTGAAAGAGTTTTTGAAAAAATCTATATGAGTGTTTCAAGTCTGTTAATATTCTTTTTATAAATATGAATCACGTCTATCGTTAATAAATTTAATGTTATTTTTGTGTTGCCTAATTTTCTGTGTTTATCTTAAATTAGACGAAAATGTTGTACATTTGAAATTGTGTGCAGCACCCGTTATTTCATAAAAATTACAATTTATTTCAAAGTAATTGTCTTCAATGGGATGGTTTGAAAGACCGGCCAGAGAGTCAGACAAGACAATATTGCAAAAAATAGGACGTTTTTGTTTGAAAAATATATTTGTGATAATTGCAAAATAAGAAAAAGAAAAAAAAATGTTAAAATAAAAATGAAAATGAAAACAAAATGCAAATGGCCAGATTCTGTCTTAAGTTGCCATTGTTACTCTAAGGCTTTAGTCTACAGTATTTTAAGACTTTTATTTGTATTTTTATTATGAACGATTTCCAGCAATTCGTAGTATTTTTTTATGGTTTGTTATTATTTGTTAAATGTCTGGGCGCTTTGTCTTCATGCAGCTTTTCGGTGTTTGAGGAAAACATAATTGTCGATAATACTCTCTACAAAATTATATGAAAAATGTGATTAAAGAAAAAAATGAAGAAGAACAAATATGTATAGTAAGGCAATGCACTTAAGATTCTAATACAGTGCGCTCCGGATAATGCGAATAGCCCAAAACAATGACAACTCTAGATAAAGCGGCAATAATTGAAATACACGTGCACATTCATTGTGTGTTATTAGTAGCAAATTTGGGGGATTTCCCCTTCCATTATTATTATATGAAAATGATTTCTTTTCATATCCATTATCCGGTTTTAAATTATGAGCAATAAAAATGCTATAAACTACAGTCTTATACGTTGGCATTGAATCGGTAACGCCAAGCGCTCTTTAATTTCTTATTTTTCTTATTATTTGGCTTACAAATATTATGAAATGTTATAAAAATATGGCAGCATTGACAAAAACACCATCAATACAAAATAGATGGCAGCATGCAAAACAAAACGCTATCAAAACAAAATAGATTCTAGCAACTTTCTCTCTCTCTCTCTCTAGTGTTTGCAATCCTGCAGGCAATCAAATGTATTAAATTCTCTTTTGCTGTACAGCAGAAGGCAAGAGAAATCATTGGCTTTGCCGGCAAAACTATTTGCCATTTTATCACAACAGCTTAAGTCGAAATTGGAAATTGCAAAAAGTGCATCTAATTTTATTTATATGACGAATTATTTTATGTTTTGTTTGGCAAAAATCTTTTTTGGTTTTATTGATGAATTGTGATGTTATTAAAATTTATTATGAAATGCAGTTTTTATCTTATCTTGATTTAGGCGGTTATAATATAACGCGACATAAACATAGAGTTGCATGGTTCAAACCTGGAGCCGACAATGAAATGCCTATGGAAAAGGATGAATAAAAAAGTCAATGGCGTTTAAATATCATCGTTACTATAATAGATTTGTAAATATAACTTAAAGGGTGAAACCCACTACTATTTAACGACCATATACTACAGCAAATCTTTAACACATCTACTTATCAATAATTTCAATATGAGCGGTTTCCAGCCGCTCTTAGTAATTTTTCATGATTTGCTATTATTGGTTAAATGCCTGGACTTCTTGTCGTCAGCACATTTTCCATCGCAGCTTCATGGAAAACGTGTGATCACAGTTCAAATTTTGTGTCATATAATGATTTTACAGAAACCATATATTTACATACATACATATAATACATGTATATATATATCCGAGGTTTATGTACTGAGCGGATTAAAATCATGCAAAAGTTGATGCATGAAATATTATCACGACTTTGGTTTTTATTCTTTTTTTTTTTGTAGCTGCTTTCATGTCCAAAATTTGTTTGAATTTAATTTTTCATTTTCTTTAACTGATTTTATTAAACATTTGTCTCCAGCAATAAGCAAAGAAAATATAAATCATTAAGCCGTACAAGGCCAGTAATCATTTGTTTATATGTACATTTATATAAAATTTTACCTCTCCAGTAGCCTCAAAACTTTATAATAAACACAATTTGACATACAAAAGGACCTCATGTCACTTGCACAATATCCTTTGTGCTCAAACACTTTTATTGAGATGCTCATGTTAAGCAACTTGTTTTATGATAATTTATTATGTAACAAAATAAAATAATTTTTCATACCACTTGGTTTTTAAATTTTGCTTTTTCACAGAAAAAAAGGTATCGTTTGCTCTGAGCAGAAAAGAAAAAGTTGACAAATCCATTTATTAAGAAAAAGTCCATTTTGATTATGTAAATAACACATAATTTGAAATATTTGAAAGGAGACAAAAACATACGAAAGGGAAATATGTATGTCCTTAAAAGTTGTTGAATAAATAGCAATTGGACACGTTTAGTCGTACGTACATTGGAAGGCAGAATTTCACATTTAACGTTTTCTGTAGTTGAACTGAAATGTGTGGAGGCAATTTTCGTACATGTGGGAGTTTTTGATATTTGTTACGCCGTTTAGAACATGATTTAAATCTTAATTTCTTTTTTATTATTCTATTATATATTCTGTAGATATTCACTTTTAAATTTTTTCAATTTTCGATTTGTGTCTTTCGATTTTGGCAAAACCATGCTGATAACTTTTTATGTGAAAAGCTTGGAAAAAATGCCTTTAAAATTATCTCTGACTCACTTTTGTCATAAAAGGTAATACCTAAAATGAACTACAATAATTTTTTCCCTCACTTGGGCAAATTATTATAAATACAATATTTGGCAACACTTTAAATAAAATTTGTAAAATTTATTTATTCAAAAAAAAAAAAAAAAAAAATCAGTCAAAATTCAAAATTTTATCAGTACCGACATTTTTCACCGTCTTTTTTTGGCCGACTTTCCAAGATGTCACAAAGTTTCCTGGGCAGAAAATACATTCTAAAAACTAGCGAAAATTTTGATTCATATATGAGAGAACTGGGTGTCGGTTTGATCCTACGCAAGATGGGCAATACCGTTAAGACGGAATGTATTTTGATGCGAACTGATGACGACAAGTATAAATTTATTTTGGAAAGTCCGTATATCTGCAGTTGTATTACATTTCATTTGGCTAAAGAATTCAAAGAATTGACGCTCGATAATCGCATCGTAAGAACAGTTTGTCATTTGAAAGGCAACACATTTGTGCAGGAACAATCGGCACATGGCTTGAAACCAACAAAAATCGTACGCGAATATAGAGATGATGAACTAATAACGACCCTGATGGTGGGAGACGTTAAGGCGGTCAGAGTTTATGTGGCCGCAAAAGATACGAAAAATTAAATTGGCAAAACTATGGGTTAAATTTAACATGATTCAAATGCAGAATAAAAAACGAATAAAAACGTGTAAATGAAGTTTATAGAAGGGGAAAAAATTACAGGGTGGATTCCAAATTCACATGCGGAATTTCAAAGTTACGTGTGGGATTTTAAAAACACATGCGACATTTCAAAATTACATTTGGGACTGCAAAATCTTATGTGGGATTTCAAAATCATATGCGGAATTTCAAAATCACATGCAGAATTTCAAAATCACATGCAGGATTTCAAAATCAAATGTGGGATTTCAAAAACATATGTGGGATTTCAAAATCACATGTGGGAGTTCAAAATCCTACTTGGCATTTTAAAATCACATGTGGGATTTCAAAATCACATGTGGGATTTCAAATTCATATGTTGGCTTTCAAAACTACATTTGGGATTTCAAAATCCAACTTGGCTTTTCAAAATCACATGTGGGGTTTCAAAACCGTATGTGGGATTTCAAAATCACATGTGCGATTTCAAAATCATATGTGATTTGAAATCAAATGCTAGTCAGATTATTTCTAGTTTTTTCACATAATCGCCTAAATTGATCAAATTTATAATGGTTCAACGTTTTAGGAAATGTCAATAGTGAAAAAATACTGATGTGCGATTTTGAAAAAATAAGCGATTTAAAAAGTGTGGGGTTTTCTGCACATCCGTTTCTTTCTTTGTAGATATTTAAAAAAAAAGTGTACTTTAATAAGTCAAGAACAATTTCAGAGCCAAAGCATGAGATAGTTTTGCACATTAACGACATTGAACCTCAGTTATGTCTCACTGTGATTGAAAATATGCGACATCGGATAGAGGCATTCCACCGCAACCGGTGCGAGCATTTGGCTAATACTTTATTTCATCATTATAAATAAATATTAAGATAATACGCTGAAAACTATTTGTTTTAGTTGTGGTGGGACCACCCTTTAGATGTGTTCGTGTAGTTCAGCGTGCATTAGTGTTTATTCCAGTTTAACAAACACCGACTAAAGAAAACTACAATTTATATTTTATGTCGTTTTGAAAATTTTAATACCAATTCGTTTTTGTGTGTTTGTTTTTATCTTCCTCTTCGTTCTAATAAAATTAACATCAAAGCTAAAAATTTTTAAATTTACATGACTTGGCTTTTTAGTTTTTCCTTGCCGACTTAATGCGTTCTGGCTTGTGCTGCTATAGATGTGTTGTTGCCAAAGTCGTTGTAGTTAGACTTTTTATTTTATGTCATGATTTTATTTTTCCTTGTCACTTTTGCCCTTAAGTATCCTTTTATGTTTCTGCTGTTGTTGTTGTTTTTGTAGTTGTTGTTGCTATATTTTTGTTTGTGTTTATTTCATTCTTGTAGGTTTTTGGCATTAACAAAATGTGTACAAATGTAAGTAAATTGGTCTTAATGGTAATGGCTACGTACGCGTTTTGTTTTGACATCTTTTTTCGGCGGCGGTTTTACTTTATGTCATTATGAAAAGCTTTTAGCATGTGACAAAATATGTAATTGAATTATGTGCATATATTTTAGTATGTTATATTTTGGGCTTTGAAACACACACACACACAAACACACACATACATACAAACATGGATATTCGTAGTCGTAAATGTGTGGCGAGTAAAAAGTCGTGGCTTGTGCCGGATCGTTCTCCTTGTTTTTGGTTTTTGGGAAAGTTGTTATTGTTCGTTTGTGTGAATAATGAGGTGTTTTGTTAAAAATTAGTTTTTTTTTGTTGATGACAAATTAACAACTCTGTTTATTAAACTAAATTACGCTGCCATAAAGTATAAAATTTTGTTGAACGCAGACCAGCTGGGGAAATCCTGTTGCGCAGGTAATTTTTAAAATGCTTGTGTAGGAGGAAGGCTTTACACTTAGCAAGCAAACTTCTAAGTAACTTAAAAATAATATGGTTTGTGTATAACCATTTAATCCATATGCTGCTCTAAAACTATTGCCGTGGCAAACATATTTTCTTTACCAGGAAAACAAGACTTTTCAAACGTGAAACATATTTCAACCGGTGGCGTCACACATCATACGAAAATGTTGCTCTTCTCTATAAAATATGAAGCCATTCGGCAGAACGAATTTCTCACTATAAAATATAAAGATAAATTGATAGGCCTAATGATTTGGCAGCCGCCCACGTTTCAAAATATCTTGGCACGTTGAGAATATCGTCAAAGGTCTGTTCAAAAAGGCTGCGCCCTTTTGATTATTGTTTGTTTCTTGTTTCTTTATGGTGGCTACACTCATCTCAAACATACTCGCAGGTTCACAGTTTCAGCTGTTTAGCAAGTTTAGATTGTTAGACTTGCCCATTCGGCGATTTGCTGACATCGAAGGAAATAAGATCGAACGATTTTATATCAAATTGTATATAACAAAATGGAATAGATTTAAAAAATACGTTGATTGTGCTCTGAGCCAGAAAAATGTTTACAAGTGAAACAAACTCTATTCAGAAGTATGAGAAAATGGAACTGACGACGTCCCCCTGGACGCCCCGTATCATTAACAGCCCATGAAAATCTGGAGAAATTAAAGGAAATTGTTATGGAGAATCTCCAAGTACTATTAGAGTAGCTGCTGAGTATGTTGGTATATGGGTGGGCTCATGCCGTGCAACATTTCCCGAAGTAGTTGGCAGCGAAATTCGTTCCAAAATTTCAACGTTTGTTCAGGGTATCAGCCAACGTATTCACCAGATTTCGAACTTTCGAACTTTTTCTTATTCCCATTAATGAAGAGAAGACTCATGAAAAGATGCTGTTTTGCGAAGCGTGAGGAGTTAAACGCCGAATCGTTGAGAGAGCACAAGATTGGGACGAAAAGTGCGTATCAGAACTGCTGCAAGTGGATTGGAAAAAAAACGTTGGCGGCATCTAACGGAGACTACTTTGAACGAAACAAATAAGAAATTGAGAATAAAATAAATATTTGGAGAATAATTGAAACATTATTTTACTAAATAAAATCATTTTCTTCATGTTCGTATTTAAAAATCTAATTTTGTTAGTATTTTAGCTCTTTTCTCTCCTTTTTTATACACTTGGAAAACATTTACACGGCGAAAACATTAAAATAATCTCTTGTTCTTAAATTATTCAAATTCTTAATTTAATTTCTAACAAATCAATTTTAGCACCATATTTCGATTTAAATATATTTAAAGCTTTTTTTAAAACACAAACTTATTCGGCATCAAGTACAACATGTATGAGCACTTAAATAAAGAGAACATTGAAAAGTTGTTGTTGTTGTTGTTGTTATATCCTCCACTCTCACGTCAATACGAGCACTCGAACTTTGTGAAAAGGATTATATATATTTGAACAAAAAGAAAACCAACAAAAAAAAAAAATAAATTAAACAAAAAATGCATAAAACTTAAAATGTGTTGCCTTTCAATTTTGTTGTTTTTTTTTTTTTATTTTATACTTGAGCATGAATGACCACTTCTACTCGTAGATTATTTCTCTATAAAAACAAAAGAAATAAATAATACAACAATATTTTTGAAAACAAACAAGTAAAAATCATTGGTCAAACTCAAGCAGAAAACAATCAATAGGGGCTTTTAAAAAACTAAATATATTTTATGCCAGCAAATGTTTGAACACTTGTTGGTTGAAAGCAGTAGTGGGCAAACACTTTTCACGGCGTATGACAAATGAAAGTCTTATAACCCAACGCGTCTCATCACTTTGTTGCTTTTTCTGGCAATTTATCAAAAAACTATACATTTTCGATTAAATGTTTTCCTCAAAATTTATAAATCATTAGTGTCGATAACATGTGGATTATAAAATTTGTTGCACAACAATGCAAACAGCTGATCGCTCATCCGCAACAAAAAATGTGGCATCCCTTTAGCAGTGATATAAAGTTTTCTATATGTTTACGAGTGAAGCGCAACTCTACTTTAGATATTCATATGAAAATAGCAACTGCCCATCACTGATCTAAAAATTTGTTGAAAAAAAACACCATTTAACAGAAAAGCCTAATAAAATCATTAAATTCCAAATAAAAACTTTCTTAATTTCTAAAAAGAATATTTTACAAAAAAAAAAATTGTATTTATTTAATTTAACAATTCCATTCGATAGAAATTTTATAAATTGAATTTAGAAAATTTATCACAATTAGTGCTAACAAGTCAAAACTAAATGAAAATATGCCTGAATACTTAAAACAAGTTATTAGACCAAAACTTGAGTAAAATAAAACTAATTCAGTTTAGAAAACAAAATATTTTCTTAAAGTTCAAAAAGAATATTTAGGAAAATGGTCAGGCAATAAAAGCCCTTTTACTAGTGTTTTAGTATTTGAGAACGAAATATTTTATTTAACAAAAAAAAAAGGGGTATTAAGTATATCATTAGCTGAAATGCAAAACGTTTTAAATAATTGATTATGAAGCACATGAGCAATATCCAATTTTTACTTTCTTATAATAAAACTTAGATATTTTATAAGCAAAACTACAATCGCCGGATCCTTAAAATGTTACGAGTATTAAGAGGATTTTACTGTAAAGCGGCAAATATGTTAGTTACGTGGCTTAGCATTTCAGCTGGCGATAAACATATGTTAGTTTTTATTCTTAAAGCAGCTGCTGCAAACTATATTCCAGCTCGTTGCTAAAATTCTTCTTTTCAATCTTCATTTGACTCTCCGATCATTTTCAACAATTCCTTTTTTCAAGGAACTTGATTTTCGGTGACTCCTCCCTTCACCGATTTCCAAAAGTAAACAATTTATTTGCCATTCGTCATCTACTTTAGCCAGCCAACGTTTTTGAACTTTTCATAATTTCCTCTTGTTGCTCCTGCATCATCAAGTGGAACTTTAAAAGCAAAATAATTCATAAATTATAATTTTTCGTTTTTACGAACATAAATTTGCCATTAAAATTGTATTTTATCTTGTCTCTATATATTTACTTTTGTGTGTGTATTTCATTCCTTTTGCAACATAATGGAAAAAGGAATCTGAAGTAGAAGTTCTTTAATCAAATGATAAATTGATAAATTTATTGGGGTCACAACATCAAACGTTCGTCATTTTCTTTTACAAGTCGATGGCTTAAAGGAGCCAAAAGAATAATTTAAAATTTTTAAGAGGTTCGATATAAAAGCTAATGGGAATTCCGTTTTTAAATATTGAATATTTTTGTTTGAAAAACTGAAATTAATAACTAATTGTTAAAGTTTAACGATAACATAATTTTTACAGCATAACTTTAGGGGCTATAACAAAAATATTGCAAGAAAACAAGTATTTTTTCAGATATATAATTTAATTGAACACGAATTCTCAAAAGTATATAAGTTTTCTAAGCGCGAAATGTTCTTTCCAATCAAAACCTGCCAACCAAATATACTCTAAAAGTGATTTGAATTCACCGGAAATGCGTTCTGTGTCTACAATTTTGTGATTTCAAAACGTTCAATTACCTCAATAATTCTCTGAAATCACTGTGTTATTTTGTCCACTTTTCTTTGGCAAATGTCTTAGTAAATTTATTTATCTAAATTACTCAGCCTTTTGTTTACTAATTTCTTATGCAATTGTTTATTTTATTAAAACAAATACTTTAAAATTGAAAAACAAATCTAAGATACTTTTTTTAGCCACAAAAATGTTACTTGATTTAGAGATTTTAAAACAATATAAATAAATAAAATCGATAATTTTTTGAAAATTACATCGGAAGACAAAAGAAAAGGGTGAGAGCACCAGAAAATCTCATAAGTGAAAAATATATATGAAGAGTCCACTTTTGATATATAATTCATGATTATTTTGTAACTCTAGAGGATCAAATTTTTCCTACGGAACTTCTTTTTCGTAGCCATTTACTTTTCGTAGCCATTTACCCTCGTGTATTTTTTGCTTACACTTACAGGACGTTAAAACGAATCAAAAACGCACGAAGACCGCCAACATCTTCACTTGCCGCACTTTAGGCGTTAGCGAATAAAACAAAGAATGCGAATCAACCAGTGTTTCGCGCCACCAGATCAAATACTCGTAAGACATGCCAAGACAGATAAAGTAATATAAATTAAGGTATAACCTCTTGATACAACAACAAGTAAATAATCTTTTGGGTAATTTTTTTGCTGCCACTTTTGTTTGTTTTTTTTTTCTTTTGTTCTCATTTTCGGAAATGTTTTCTCAAGAGCAAAGAGGTTAATATTTCTTTTGTTCTGACTGTTGTGGCCATTATCTGAAGGATATTTTTTGTTTGTTGAATTTTTCTGTTTGTTGTTGTTGTTTTTTTCTTCTTTGGTGTGTTCATTTAGAATTTATTTACGCATTGTCTCATTATCCGTGCGGTTGGGCTGTTGAGTTGTTTAAGAGGGATTTTCACTTCTAATGGCTTTCGACAACAAACAAATAATAAGGATAGTGCTGTGAGTCTGATTATAATCATTATTTAACAACCATTTGTTGTGAAAATCATTGTGGCTTTTTTTTTGTGGAATTTTGGATTTCAGTCGGCTATAAATTGAAATTAATGATGATTTTCATCTTTTTAACAAATGAAATATAAACAGGATCTGGTCATTTGTCATGACTTTTGGTCGGTGTTTAATTCTTTATTTTTTAGCAAGTGTTTATTGAAAAGGATTTATTATGTGAAAAATGATTTCGTATCTAGATATTTTGCAGTTGCTAAGAAATTTAAATTAATGTTAGTGACAGTTTTGGGCTTTTAGAGTAGTGAGATGTTCAAAAGCGTTAAAACGTTGTCATTTTTTTTGATGACTTTTTTAAGGTTAATATTCGTGTATAAGAATAAATGGTTTGGCTAAGCTTAGAAATCGAAAAAGAGGGGCTCCCTGGTGATTTAGGCTTAATTGCAGGTGACGTTAGATGGATTTTTTGTCCATAACGCCAGCCTATAAATTGAATTGATTTAAAAATTACCTCAATAAGGACTTCTTAATCGGCTGGTGTCTACTAAAATGTCATCCTCAAGGATGTGGCATCGTAGTTGTAAGGAGAAGCGCCAAAGATATTTTATGTATATATTCCAAATTCTGTTTTGTTTCTCTTTAGGACTTGCTACGGAATCATAACCTTGAATATAGTTTAGATGGAACTTCCGCAAGTCCACTGAGCTCATATGTTTCTTGAGTTTCCACAAATAGAGGACAGTGTACACTAACGTTACACTTGGAGGTTGAGATATCTGTGGCACCTTTTATGCCATGAAACTGTATGAGTTTCCTGAAGATTCCGCATCTCACATCTGCGCTAAAAGATTGGGATGTCCGCCGCACGTTTAATGGCTTGAAATTGCCAGAATTTCTTCGAGTTCCTGGAAACATAAGCCAGTCCACATTAAAGCTCGCCAACAGCTTAAGATGTCCGCTGCACCTTTTAGGGCTTGAAAGTGCACGAATTTTGCTTCGTACAAGTAGTCACAGTTTTACCCCTGTTCCTTTTCATAGTTTGTGAATCATGTGTTAAATTTTAGCAAATCTTGTTAAATGTGTGTCTGTGACACAGAGAAATTGACTTTTCAGAGGTTTTTGTTGTAATAGTTTTCTGCTCTCGGTTGTGGTTTAAAACAACTTAAAACATATTAAATTATAGGGTCTGTAAAATGTTTCCTCCAGCCGACTAATGGATGCCGTCAAAGTCAGCCGTGGATGAAAGAAATTTCATGACTTGGCTTTAGTCAGGACAGAGTTTCTGAGGGCACCGGGTGACAAGTAGACATTTGAAAGTAGAACAAATGGCAGTTAGAATTTTATACTCCGCCGTCATCATCATCATCATCAATTTTACACAACTTGAACAATAAATATTAAATAAAAATCAAACTCAGCCGATTAAAAGACCAAATTCCAAAACTGTCATACATATTTAGCATTTGTCTCGTTCTTAAAAGGACTTTTCGTTTTTCTGTTTCCATTTTTTTTTTTTTTTTTTTTTTTTTTGGTTCAAGTGCTGCGTCTCCGTTTTGAGGTTTATGGGTTGCTACAGTCCACTTGAGTTGTCATTTTTCAATATTTTTGCTTATATTTTGTTCGTTTGCTTTTACTTTGTCCTCTAATGCAATAACCATCATGATTTTGTAATGACTTTTCCAGTCACTATTTATTACTCTTATCCCCCGCTCCAATTTATTTACATATTCAGAGTGAAAAATTTTCTTGCATACCTCTTAATAAAAATGAATAATAAGAAAAATTAAATTTTCAAGGGTTGTCTGCTGAATGGTGACAAAAATGAAGGGAGGGGAGTGTGGGGGGGGGGGGGAAACAAATGGATTAAATTTTTAGCTTTGGAGCATAATTGGCATTTTTTGCGTTTTAAAAATGTTCTTCGATATTTTTTCATTACTGAGTTCTGTTCGCTTCTCTAATTTTGCTTACAGAACCTGTGACATATTTCCTCTTCTCTGACAACAACATCAGCCCAGTTTGTATTAAAATGTCCCAATACTGTTCTAATGCTTAAATAATTTCTAGCAGCTCATAAAAACCGCCATTTATTGTCATTAATTATAATGTCACCTTTTGGTTGTGAGGAGATTTTTGGTTATCTTTTGTTTCGAGTGGCCAACAAAAAAAGGTCTTCACAATTTACTTTAAGAACTTAATTTTTCTTCGTTGTTGCGGAAAAATGGAAGAGGAATGACAGGAATGTTTTTTTTTTGACACTTTACGTTTTCCGTTTAAAGTCCATTAATTTTAATTATGTTATATAAATTTTGAATAACATTCTTTAATATGTGGAGCATTTCATTCCTTCAGTGATTAAGGAAAATATTTAATGTGATCGGCTTGAACCCAGCAAATACTTTCTTGTGGCCTAAAATTTCCACAATATTCTTATGAAATTTTGTTGTTATTGAATTTTTCAGTCATAAAGTTTTGTGTGCATTAAAATTGAGGTCCGTTCTCTGTGGCATGAATGTATGTAAATCAAAACAGTTGTTTTAAAAATCATGCTGATTGTCAAACATTCAAAGTCAGCAAAGCGACTCAAATAATGAAAAAAGAAAATCCAATATAAAAGTTTTTTTTTATGACAGAACAAAAAAATCTCGACCTTTTGAAACGCAGCAATTGTTTGTTACATTTCAAAAAGTGATATTTCCAAAAAAAAAAAAAAAAAACAACAACAGAGCAAACAATTTCAAAGATAAGAGTCCGGCAAGCCGAAAAAATTCCATTTACAATTTTATTTAACAAGATTTCATTGGCTTACATGTGGAAAGTTGTCTGGGAACGAGTGGAAAAAAGTTTATATCCCACTTACCTGGTGACAATTCTTCTGTAATCCCTTCAATGGTGACCGTAAAAAGTGTCAACATGACAACTGACACAACCAGCCATTGATGCTGCTGCTGCTGCTGCTGCTGCTGCCATTGTTTAAACTTTTGCTGTTGGGGGCATTTTGACGGCAATATACGAATTGCTGGTTTCAGCTGCCCCTGCCGAATTGCTGTTGAGTTGAACATTGTTATGTTTGAATTTGCTCTTTCAGTTATTGCAAAAAACTGTTTTGCTGGTGTTTCTTTTGCTTGAGTCGGTGTTATTTTCATGTAAATCAAAGTGTTCTAATTTCAGTATCAAATGCAATTTTTCTGCTTTTAGTTCTTTTTCATCATCTTGTAGTTCTAACACCAACTTATTGCTTGCAGCAGTTCTCAATTGACAACTTAAAACAGAAAACGACCAACTACACCAACATCAACACCAACGCCAACACCAACCAGCAACAACAACTTACAACATTTTCAGCTTAGTTACTTTAACTACAACTATACAAGCATTTTTTTCTTTGTTGTTTTGTATTTTCCCAGAATTTTTCACTTTTTCACATCCAAATTTATCACACTTTTCGATTGAAAAAGAAAGATTTGCCTTCTTTTCAATTTGTAGGCAGGGATTTGCCAAAGTTATTGTATTTTTTGCCTTTTTTCTTTTGACACAAAACACCTGAAAAGAAAAAAGTTGTTGGGCTTTAAACTTTCAATTATCTGCTTAAATTCTTAAAATATTTGTTTGTTAACTTTATAAAAAAAAGGAGGCTCAGAAACTGTTTCCATAAGGCGAATGGTAGCGTTCGTCAGCATTTCATAGGCCACTTTAACACTTCGGCACAGAATAATGTGTGGAAGACATATTTCTGTTTCAAACGATTAGCCAATCGCTCTTAAAAGGGCCGATATGTGCGCCACAAATCTGTTTCTCAGCCGCTTCCAATGAATCAGCCGTGAAAGAGTTTCTAAGATCAAAAAGTTTTAAGGGGCTTCTACAAAAATGCCAATAAAAAGTTTAAGCTTAAGATGCCAATTTCGGCGCCAATAGCACCAAATGTAAGGAATTTTGTTGTGGCATATCGTCACACACAGGCACGATCCCATGTGCCACATTTTTGCAGTTATTTTCGCTTCTTAGCGGCCAGAACTCAAGTGCGACCACAATCGCAGCCATCCGGCGGTGTTTCATTGAGTAAATTACACCATATAAATTATCTTGGTCTGAGTTCTTTTGAATTTTCTCCCTGAAATCGTGACTTAAAGACCAAAACCTATTTCCCGCCGGCTTAAGTCTTATGCACTCAATCAGTATTCAGTGTAAAGTTTGCAACACTGACACTCAAACAGCTGATATTTGTCTCTTGTTTTTTCTTCTGCTATTAATTGCAGTAAAAATGTAGCGCAGTTTAATACTATATTTTTTGTGGTATTTAAAATATATACTTAAGTATGCAAAACTTACTGAACTTAGTGAGAAGAACATATTTTTGTCAATGCCACAACCATGAACACACACACACACACACACACACACACACACACACACACACACACACGCTCTTTGGCTGGTTTTTATTTACTTAGAAGAAAAAAAAACAGAGAGACTGGCAGCAAAATACTTAAAATGTTGTACATAAATATATATAAAATAAAGAAAATAAGATAAACACGTACTATCTGGACTGATGACAGCTTGACGTTTGACAGCTGTACTTTGCAACAGTTGCAGCCAACAAGAAGAAGAGAGGAGACGTGAAAAGCAGTAACAAAAATCCTTAAAAACAAGCTGAACATAAAATACAAAACACCGAATACGAACGAAACCGAAAAAAGACAAAAAAACCCTCTAGATAAAAATGTTAAAAATATGTAAAATGTACAAAGAAATAACAATGACATATAAAATAAAGTAAATATAAGCATATTCTTATTGTTGACATATCTTAGGGTTTTTGTATCTGTTTTGGTTTTTTTTTTGCTTCTTCTACTCATTTTTGCAACGTTGCACAGAGTCTGCAGAACAGATGTGTGCCAACATTCAACGAACACAATTTCTTTAAATGTATTAAAGCCGAAATACTTTTTGTTACTAAAGACCTTCCTACCCCCTTTTTTTTAAAATGCGCAAAAAACAATTCGAAAATTGTTCCCTAAATGAAGAAGTTCTTTGATATTCAACTATTGGGGCCAGTTTTCATATGAAAAATGAAGTTTCAAAATTGGTGCGCCAACGCCAAAGTCATGTTTCGGCGATGACATTTCCAACTCAAATTAATAAAAATGTTCCAAAATTTGGCAAATTGCTTGAAAGTTGTTTTATATTATAAAATCTTTTAAAACCGTAAAAGCGGGGATTGTTAGAAAAAAAAAACAGCCTATAATTCATTCCAGAGTCCCAGTTAAATGTTGTGAAAATTTCCGAAGGATCCCTCCAGAGGCCAATCAAACAAACAAACCCACATGGTGCTTTATATATACATGTGTATAGACAAAAGCTAGAGATATATCGAGAGATATATATGTAAAAAGTTCGGGCAATTCTTTTATCAGGCCAGATTTTCAACTCCAAGTCCCCCTTGTTGCCGCTTTGCATTTGATTTAAAACGTCATAAAGAACATTTTACGGTCATTTATTTGAAATTTAAAACATTAACTTGTGTTGCATATTCGATTGAAACCAAAATCATGCCATCTCATACCGTCGTACAATTTAAAAGATCATTAATATCTTGGAGAAAACAAGTATGTGTGTGTGTGTGTGTGTGTAGCAACCAATCAATTTTTCGTTGCCGCACACAAGGACAATAGGAACTATTGCAAAATATGTACAAGGGCAAATGTTGATGTAATTTGAGCTTCCCCGTTCAGGAACATTCATCACTGCGACGTCACAGGCTGACAGATGTTCTGCCTTGTTTTTGTTGTTTTTCTTTGTTTTTGTTTTTTTTTTTTTTTGTTTTTTGCCAATCAGTCTAGCCACAATTTACGAGACATGTGTTTTTAGCGCTCGCTGGCTTTCCCCGCCCCGCGCAAGGCAGCCACCTTGAACAACATGACATTTTACCAATTATTAACAAACAGCACAATGGAATAGCGATGAAAATTAAAAATCATTTTTCATTTCTTATTTTGTTGCGTTTTTTTTTTGGCTTTTTTTTTCAAATAAAAGGACCTGACAAAATGTCGACCTCATCCACTGACTGCACGAAATGTGTATGTACGTGTGTGTGTGGCTTGAAAATATCGCCTCGAAAGTTTCGGGATTTTTTGTTTTCAAAAAAGAAAAGAAAAAACTGTAGAGTAATTTTAAAGTCATTTAACATTTCCGTAGGAAAACCCTAAACAGGAAAATAGTCAATATGCTGCCCGTGCTTTGCTTTCACATTAAAAGAACATCAAATGCTGCGATATTAAGTTTCACCGAAGAGCTGTCACATTACGCACATTTAAGTGACATCATATACATACATTAATTTTTTGTTGGTATTCTGAGGCTGAAAAGTTTACTGATATTTTGATTTGAAATTGTTTAGCATTTTGCAGAAATTACTTGCCACTTCATTCAGATTCACGCCTGTTTTTGTTAATAGTTGCCCTTTGGGATCAGTTCGCACTGATGCAAAGCGATGGAAATGGAGTCACTGCTTTAGCCAGCCCCAATTTATTATTTCAAATTAATGACATTTCTTGCATTTGCTATATTATCTATTTATTTTATTGTAAATTTCCCCACAACGCGTGTCGCATTATAATCGCTCTAACGGAAAAATATTCCAAAATTTTATATCAACTCTTTATGTGTTTGAGGTCAAAACAAAAATTATGTCACACATTAATCGATTTGATTTAACTGCTATAAACTATGAAAAAATGATTTGCCGAGATTGAATATATTTTCGAGCTTAAAAATCAACATGTTTTCATGTTAATTGTACATTTATTTGTTTTGGGTAGACGAATTTTAAGCTGTTATTTTTCAGACTGGTTTAATTTTTTCCCCCAAATAAATACACCAAGATTTCATACCATAATCCTATTGTTGGTTATATCTTCGCGCTTAAAAAACAGGAACTCCAACGTGCCCTAAATATTTTAGATTTTCTTGCTCATTTAAGGCAAGAGATTGACTTAAAATCCCCAAACATTAATTTTGCTGGGCGAAAATATTTAACCATCAAATACTTGAGAAAACTTTTAAATAAACATTATCTGACCAATAAACAGTAAATTTAAACTTTCTAATGTGAAAGAAATAGGGAAAACAAAACAAGAGAAATTTAAAACAAAAACCAAGAAGAACAGAACAAAAAAAAAAAAAAAAGATCCTGAAAGCACATCAACAAAAATGGCAAAACATTAAAATTCTGAAGGCCTAAATAAAATGAAATTGTACAAATAAACTAATTGCCTCCGAGGATATTTTACAACATTGAGAGCTAAAAGAATTAACAAACTACAATGGCAATAGGACTAAATACATACAACGAGCACGAAGAACACGTACACACACACACACACCATTAGACCACATCACCGCTCACAGCCGTTGCAGGGCCAAAACTGTCTGCTCATTCAGTTGGAGCAACATGCTGCTGCCACCACTCACCGGCCACCCCTCGCAAATTTAATATTAAATAAAACGTTGCGGAGACTTGTACAAGTTGTACTCGAATGATTTTATTTTATTTAGATGGTGTGTTGGAGAATAAAACAACAACAAAAAAAAACATTAAATAAATAAAAATTTTAAATAATAAACAAAAAAAAAAAACACTCACACAATTTAAGTGAAACGAATAATGGTTCGGAATTTTAATGTAATTTATTTTGGCAAAAAGAAAAATCCAAACATATGTTTGTTTTTTGTGTGCAGGAGAATTTCTTCACTTGTATTTCTGCTCCCATTACAAATTACATTTTGAAGGGCAGGGGAGCAACAACAACAAAAGCAAAAAGAGGAGAAAAAAATAAAACTTGCTTAAATATGCTGCAGGCAATAAAAAACCACAATCATTGAATTTCCAAAGTAGTCGAGATGCTCTCACAAAATGCCAACAATGAAACACATCGTGGGCTTACCAGAAAAAGGGCGTAACGCAAATTACAAAATTTCGATTTTCGAATTCAGTTATTTCCTTCCTCTGCAAAAAAACCAAAGATCGACTTATGACCTTTTTGTGTTGAACCATCGACATGTATCCGCCAATGGGCTAAAACTGCATTAGGATTTCTGGATATTTTGTTTTGAAATAATTTTTTGGTTTTAATTTAGGGTTTTCCTTTCACTGCAAAAAAAAGCAAAAACCCAAGATAAGACCTTTTCATATTAAGCCATCGACATGTATTCGCTTTGGGCTAAAGTTGTATTATTATTCGGGATTTTATTCAATCCAAGATTTTTTAGTTTTAATTCTGTTTTTCCTGCTGCTTCAACAAAACCAAAAAAATATCGAGATATGCCCTATTTTAAAAAAGGTTGTCACCCGATTTTAAAAAAGGTTGTTAACAATATACTTTATCAGACGGATGTACGAGGTCAATTGTGTTGCGTTTAAACTACAATATGAAGCGGGAAATTCCCCGTGAAGAGCTGTTCATGTGTATGCAGAAGCAGTCGGAGAGAGTTTTTGTTAGGAATTGAACCTACGACCTGTGATGGACTGTTGAACACTCTACTCTAACTCATCCATCGAGGCACTCACATGAAAGGCCGTAACGATCGAACTGGAATGGAACTGATATACACCACAGGCGTCTGTACTCGTGTGAGTGTGTTTATGGGGAAGGGTGTTCGATAATAAGTTTCTCTATAGTTTAAGATGAAAGTCGATCGCTTGAGTCGATAGAAAGACTAAGGATATTTCCAAGACCTTTTTACTCATTCAATTTCTAGGCCTATTTTCTGATGTTTTTTTCTTTTTTTAATTCCAATATGTTTTCGAAATGTGCCACTTCTGTTGGTGCACAGGAATATTTTGGTGCTGAGCTTGAAAAACAAAAGTTGCAGTAAAAATAATTTTTGATACAAAAACAGCCGTAAAGGTTCGACTTGAATAAAAAATTCCATTAATTCAATAAATTATTTTATTAAAAAAATACCATAAAAAAATTTTTTTGTTCAAGAAGGAAACACGAACATTTTTGTTAAAAAAGATTTCTTTCCAGCAAATATTTTTGTTGTTGTTGAATATCGTTGGCTGAAATGTTAAACTACGTAACTAACCAAAACTGTGAAATCTCTCATTCAATAAAAATTAGATATTTTATAAACAAAAAATGAAAGTACGACGCTACTGAATTGCTGAAGTGTTTCTCAATAAAAATATGCGAATGTAAGACAAAAAATAAATCGTTAAATGTGAAAAATACATTTAACAAAAATCACAATTGATTTCGCGAAATAACGAAATACTGTCCCCATATTCGCGGTGTTTAGGAAAATTGACAAACCTTTTCCTAAGACACACTTCTGCAGCCACCCACCCACCATTTCTTAAGGTGATTTCGTAGCGACGCAACGTTTCTGGCGTCGCAGCTCGTTAGTTATGCAAACTTTCGTGCCATTATCGCCCTCCTGCTACAATCCTTATGCACACCCTTGTGCACAAATTGCTACTCAAAAGCACAAATCTTATAATATAAGTGAAAGAGTATTTTGTATGCTAATATTATGGGTCATTGGGATTTGTTTAACACTTAAGTAGTTGTTAAACATTTCATTAGTTGTGCTGGCAGCAAATCCTGCGGCGAACGAGGGACCAAATTATTTCGATTGCGAAAGCAAAAATTGAATATTGCTTAAGTTTCTGTAAACTATGAAAAATAAGGCCTTAAGTTAAGAGCGTGATTTGGCGCTGGAAGACAAAGCATATTCATTAGCAAGATATTGTATTGTTGGGAGTGGGTTGGGGAAGGCTCCAGGAGTTTGTCATTTGTGCGGTCCAGCTGGCCTATATAAATATATAGGAGGAAACCCGTAAAATGGAACATGCATTCTTTTGAGTGTAATAACTGCCCATGAAGCCGCCGCCAGCTCAAACGACACTGGCCATTAAAAATGTTCCACCCACTTCTTTTTCACAACCTGGTACAAGTCTTAAGGCTGTAAAAAGTAACACAACAACTTTTAGTCAATAAAATATTCGCCCCTACTGCAAGGGGCATTATCGCAGTCACATTAATTTAATGTAAGAAAATTGCTCCTTCGCATATTAAGGATCTTTGCATTCTCTTAGATCTATAAACAGTGAAGTGTTTATCAAAAAACCCAAAATTTTTAAGAACAACTGGTTTGAAGGAATTTGACTTCATGTGACGACAATGACTACAGGCAAACTCGCTACAACAACAACACCACAAACTCGCTGGAACCCCAAGAAATATTTTTTTAAACATTTCCGAAACTACCAACTAAAATATAAATTTGACTGTTGAGCGATTGTTATCCTTTAAGTATTTAGTTTTACATTGCATTTGTCAAACAAAAAAAAAAACAAAAAGTTTTTAATGCCAAAACGAAATCATATTAAATTAACATGAAATACATTTTAGTTATGCCTACTTAAGGGTGTGTTCAGCTGAAGTTTTAATAATTTACATTGATCCGATTCGCAGGGATGTAAAAGAATAAAAGAATAATATAAACAACTTTGCCGCTGTTCATTAAAGGATGCATGATAATTCGGGCCAGTAGATTTCTACTGGCCAAACAGCTGCGGATAAATACAACTGTGAAGCTCTTCTCGCAATAAGGAAGTTTTCTTGATAAGGCTCTGTTTGCAATAAAGGTCCTTTCCCCGAAAAGCTTTTTACTCAATGCAGGAGGGTTACATGATCCTAAAAAGTTGTCAAATTCGGGAGCAAAATCCTTCATAGGTTGCCCAGTGCAAACCGAAAAGGTCACTACTATTGGCTATTGTCGTCCTAAACATTGGACTTTTTGCAATAGCGCTTTACCTGATAAGCAGAGTTAGAAATTGGGCCAGCAATATCGCGCCACAGCCCTGTTTCGTGGCATTTTTTTAAGTTACAAGATTATAGGGATAAGTTGCAAGCCAGTTCGCTCCTATTAAATTCAATCAGTGGCAATATGGTGGATATTTACAAAATTTTATATTTCTTACATAATTTCTTCGTTACTGGCTTCATTTTCACAGCAATATTGTGCATTTAGTCGCCTTCTGGCGGGAGAAACCACAGGACTATAAAAAAAAAGCTAATTTGCTCCTATTAAATTCAATCTGATTTAAGCGCCGGAATCATGAAAAAATTTGTGATGAACGTTCCCCGTTGAAAACGCTTTGGACATTTACAAAGTGTTATATGCCTTTCAGTATGTTGTCGTTGTTGACTTCAGTTTTACTTTGAGACTTTAACGCTTTATACAAATTTTAAGCTTTTGCATTCCGAGAACTTAAGTGTTGTGACTATCGTCGAGTTGCGTTAATCGAGTATTGTGTTACCCCAGGTTACACTGTGCACATCTAGTGTACACACGTCCGTACTTATATTAATAAGTTTATAATCAATACACGCTTGTGTAGGCAAAATGTCAACAAACACTGTTGCAAAAGTATCAACAAATATTCCTTTGGCTGCCATTGCCAACCATTCTTTTTCCATATACAAACCGAGCAACACCATACCAACAGCACAACAACATTGCCCAGCCAAACATCTTACAGTTTGAGTTCTTAATTTGCTGCTTCTTGTTTGTTTTTGACAGCACAATGAAACTACATACTTTGGGCCTGTAAACACTCTCCAAATACATAAATATGTTTATGTAATTTGTGCTCCCATTAAAAATAAGAGAAAAAACTTTGTCCAACAACAAAAATACATATTTTTATAGGGACAAAAAACTCTAAGGGAAAAAATAAAACAAATCCATTTAATAGATTTATATTTATGTAGACTTACCCACTTTATTTCATTATAATTTTAAAGGATTTCCTAAATCCTCTACATTTATTAGACACAATCACAAATTAGATAAACAAAATATCTTTTATTAAAAGGGTTTGGCTCTCTCCGGGGCAATTGCTGCTTAAAATAATCAAATCTCATCAAACAAACAAAAACAACACAAATACGGTTTCGTTTTTCTGCAACTAATTCGATAATCCTTTGGGCTATCGAATGTGTGGAAGGCTTTTTAGGTTTTATCACTGTCTAATCAACGATATTACACTTATTAAATTTTTTCTTAATCGCAGACAGAGCAATTATTTTTAGTTATTTAAAACGAAAAAATTTTATTTACTTTACGTTCTCAGAACGAACTGAGAAATTTTTGACAGTTGTCTATTGGTGTTTGTTTCAATTCCTCATCTCACACACGAGTCAGAGCAGAAAAAGAGAGCATTTCATATGTGAACTGTCAAAGTGAACTCAAGTTTGCAACAACACATTTTTAGTTACAGTTTGCAAAATCATCCACCCCCCAATTGGATTGTCAAATTCTGACATTTCTTTAATGTTTGGCCGTATTGCGCATGTTCCATGCCAATAAGATTTCAATTCCAATCATTTCACTTGAGGTTGTCATTCTCCATACGTTTTATTAACAAGAGGGTTGTTTTCTAGTTTCTTATAAAAAGGAATATATTGAAACATTTTATTTGTTTTTGTGCTGACTCGAATTTACCTGTGGTATTATTGCCTTACCCCTAAATAGCAGATGTAATGCATGAATGTCACATAAAATAAAAAAATGCTATTCGCAAATACAAACGCATAAAAATACAAGCCTGTGTTGACGATGATGTGTGTATTCATTCCCTTTAATTTAAAGATGTGGACAAAAATATTTTACATCATCTCTGTTTTCTTAATTACGAACAGATTCAAAAGTCAAAGTTACCATATCAAAAATGAACCCGTTTTGTACTTCGACAGAAAACGAACGAAAAATGCAAGTATTTCTTAATAACATAATTTTTAATTCAGCCGTTTTCGATTCCCATGTTTTCATTTCATATAATTTCAAATCATAACTTTAAGCTTTACCATTTTAAAACACATTTCGCAGTTATGTGAATTCAAGCTACACTATTCGAAGTCACACGATTTCCCAGCAGATGATTTTAATACACATGATTTCGAATCACATGGATACAAATCCCATAATTAAATGATTTTAAGCCCATGATTTCAACCCACATGATTTTAAGCTGCAGCACTTCAAATTACATTATTTCAAACTACATGATTTGAAATCACATGATTTCAATCAAATCATATGATTTTTAAATACACTGTTTCAAGTTACTTTATTTCAAATGATTTCTAATTACATGATTACAAATCGCCTAATTTCAAACTACATGATTAGAAATCACATTATTTCTAAACATATGATTTAAATCCACATGTTTTCAAATCACCTGATTATAAATTATATGATTTCAAGTCACATGATTTGTACCTACATGTTTTAAAATCACATGATGTTAAATAACACGATTTCAAACCACATGATTTCAAATCGCAGATTTCAAATCACATGATTTCAAAGCACATGATTTTAAATAACAAATATATTTTTTGTTGCTTTACGAAATTTCTTAACACTAACAGTTTCTTAACTAACAAAAAGTGTATTTAACTGTATTATACAACAACACAACGCGGCAAAATAAAGTATGTACGAGTAATTCGATATTGTTACATAACAAAAATAGTTTAAAACACCAAGATTTTACTTTTAAGCTGTTGACTGACAGCCCTGAGAGACTAAAACATAAAAATTGTAACCAGTTCTGCGCCCAATTTTACTTGCTATGAAGTCGTTTTGGTACCCTGTACTCTGTATTTGATAGTGACAAAAATAATTCAACATAAATATATCAAAATAATTTACAACTTTTTTATTTTATAAAAACATTTTAAATTTATTTTTATATGATCCCTAAAATATTGAACACCAGAAACTTGGCCGAATTGGCAAAACGTGTGCCACCAAATCAAGTCAAGGAATTTGAAAAATTTCGCAATGAAACTTTGGAATATCACAGGTAAAGCGCTATGAAAATTACAAAAAAAAAAAAAAAATAGCATAAAAAGTGTCTTCTGCCCACTAGAAGAGTGAATTCGCTGCCAGACAAACTACGACCCATTGACTGGGATTTATACCGCCGCTATGTACGTGACAGCTTTGCCAAAGTTGTCGACCAATTTCAGGTCAAATACGAAGAACTGGATCACAGCTTTGCCCAACGACATGAAGTCTTAAATACTTCCAAATATTATACTGAATGGCAGGAGCTGGAGGCTAACGTTAGAACTGATGTCCAGGAATTTATTGATGCATCAAGGAATCGCGTGAACATCTATCAGGAGGAAATGAGACGTCTAAAAAATTTAAAATATGAAAATATGACAATAGAGGAATTTATTGAGGCCAGAGAAGACTTAGCGCACATGATACCTGGTCAAGGAAAGCCATTATTCTGGCCACATACTGCGGAAGAGCAGATTATAGAACATTCCAGAGAAAGCAGGGGAGCAAACGATGAACAAAAGCTGATGGTTGTAAAAGAAGAAAGCAAAACTAAGGATGCAGCAGCAGAGAAGTAAAAAGATATTGTACAAAAGGAGCGAGGGGAAGCCAAAAAAGTCACTTAAATTATTCTTTATATAGAGAAATATCTACATGAGCCAAACTTTAGAAATATGTACAATAATTTAACAGTCTGTTTCACACTCTCGAACCTTAACGGTCGAAATAATTTCAAACTACGAAAAAAGATATGCCGATTAGTGATAAAAAACCTGTTTTCGAACTTAAAAACTGTTTCTTAGCCGTTTGAAATGTGTGCGAACGTTTACGTTCAAAATCCGAAAAAGGCCCCCTTTTCACCCTTTTTGTTTGTTCATAAAAATTATATGAATGTTTCTTGTCGAAAGTTTTCTTTATTTTCAAGCAAATCATTAAAATGCAAATCATTAACAATAAGTTTTAATCAGATTTTGTTTTAATTTGTGGGTGCAAATTAAAGACGCAAACTAACAACGATATTATGGAACGGAAAGCTATATATGGTTAGCTGAAATGCAAAGCCACCGAACTAACATATCTACTATTTTACAGTGAAAACTAAAAGTTAAACATAAGTCATTGAAGAATCAACCACAATTTTAACTATTGAATTAAAAATATCTTATATTTAGTAAAAAAATGTGAAGTACTTGGATATTGTTACATCGTACCCAAGCAAAACATGGGTTTTTATTAGTTAAATCGTTTCACATTTCAGCTAACAATATGTAAATATAACTGGCTATTCCTTTAATTACAATTTTCCACTTTCATAAGTTTAATTTTTATTACGACTTTTAAATTTTTTCTTTCTGCTTTCACTTTTTTAAGCAGATACATAAAATAACACAAAAACTCTCATTTGTTTCTACTTAAATCACCAAAAAAGGTAAAAACTACATAAATACAAAAAGTGTGCAAAAGACAAAAGAAAAGAGAAATGGAGATAAAAGTTCTGCGAAAGGAATATTTTAACCCACATTTGTTAGTCATATAAATATGTCTAGATACTACAATATATATTTACTGTGCGGTAAACAAAATGTTTCAGGTTGTGCATTCAGGTTTTGGAAACTACCAAAATAAATGCCTGAATAGCAGATAGCAACAGTTTATTGCATTTTAGATAAGAACGTCTTGTTGGTACTAATTAGGGCTTTAATGCATTAATGTACGAGTACAAGGAAACACCTTGTACAGACAAATGGCGTATGACAGTGAATTTTATACGATGTTTCAACAACAGCAACAATTAAACTGTTCGGAAAATTTGTATAAAAATCACAAACAAAATTAAGTACTTTTCATATAAGATTTTTTTTGATAAGTGGATATATTAATAATTGCAATATGAAATTTTCGCTTTTTGTGAAAACCATAAATCATTAAAGTGAATTAATACCACAAAAACTGTATTTGTTGCAAGTCATCTAATATAAATGTATCCACTTAATTAACTATCAGTTTCAAATATATACTTTTGCTATTGTTTAATTGCGACTTCATTCAAAACCACTGATTTTAACACAACAAATGTAATTTTAAAACCATTCGTGTGAGTGTACAATGAAAATATGCACATTTGATATTAAAACCACACGAGTGATTTTAAAACCGCTTGTTTAATTTAAAAACCACTTGTACGAACTTAAATGAAGAAACTTCAAATGTGATTTTCAAACTATACATGTGATTTTAAAAACATACAGGTGGTTTTAGAACCACCTGTTTAATTTGAAAACCACTTGTATGGCTTGAAATAAAGAAACTTTGCATGTGATTTTAAAACCACACAGCTTATTTTAGAACTGCCTGTTTAATTTTGAAATCACTTGCGTGGCTTGAAATAAAGAAACTTCACATGTGATTTTAAAACCACTCATGTGATTTTAAAACCACACAGGTGATTTTGGAACCACCTGTTTAATTTTAAAATCAATTGTATGGCCTAAAATAAAGAACTTCACATGTGATTTTAAAACCACACATGTGATCTTAAAACCACACTTGCTAACTTTTGTTTATTCAGCAAATATATGAGTTTTTCCTTTTTTTATAATTCTTGCCTCGTTGCTTGTATCCTGCAGATTCAATTCCGCTTTAGTACATTGGCACTACCACCATATTGTTTGTCTTATCATTTACCCGATTACACAATCATTTCTCGTACTTGACAACTGAGATGCATCTCGTAGCCATTATAGTCTCTTTCGCTTAAATTTTAAGAACTGGCTGTTCGAGGTGATCCTAATAAAAAAAAACTAATACATTACAATAATCTATCAATATTAGTAATCAATTTAAGACCGCATTTTTTGGAAACCACTGGGCCACTTCCACCAGTTTTTATGCACACCAGTGCGTGTGTGCAAGTAAAAATCCTTCAAATACTTGCATATTATATTAAGTGTTACACTTAAGTACTCATACACTTATTTGCATATGCTGGAAAGCAGCAGAAACAAAGAAAGAAAACTAAAACAAAAATTCACACAGAAACCCACAAAACAAACGAAAGAAAAAATATATCGAAACACATTCATTTACAGAATATTATCTGCCCCAAAATATATAGTGAAAATATGCAGATTAGTTGCCTTTAAGCTTCACTTCCACAACAAAACAAACAAAAAAAAAAAATGTACATGTATGTGTGTTTTCTACTATAAATTTTCAATAAAATACAAAACGAAAAGTTCAAAATAAAAAGTGAAGAGAGTTTTTAAAATAAGGATATGGAAAAAACGTACAATGTAAATTTACATATGAATGTATTCGTATCGTTAGATTTAACAGCCTGGTCAACAGGGTGACTGAAATTCTTTAATTAAATTTTATATATTTATCGTTTTGCATGCATTTAAAGGGTCGTGTATAGGGGCGATTGTTGTATGTATAAGAATAGATTAATTGCAACTTACGGCAATGACCGACATGAACTTACATGCCAGTATTGTTCTAATTTATCCACACAAAAGTTAACCTGTAAAAGTCTTTACACATTCCGTGTCTTTTACGCTGTGGATATTGTACAATCCATACCATAAAAATATTCTCCAAAATATTTGGATGCTTCCAATCACATAAAATTTACGAGTCAAACTTTTAAGGACCAGAAGTGTGTTAAAAAAAGTTCAGTTGAATGTCGGAACGCTCTGTTGGATATTGCAAAGTTTGGTCTTACAACTCAGGCAGAAGAAACAGTAAATAAATTAATTTAAGCCACTTTAGTACATCATCAGGGGGTCCTTTGTTTGGAACTAACTCAGGCGCCTATTGGAAGCGTCAATATTTTTCAACATTTTTCTTGATTTAAAAGTCATAATTTTTTTAAAGCGATCGTTTTATTGCCAAGTCAATTTGGGAACAACTTTGTTTGCGGAAGTGATGCTCTCTCCCTCGCGATTTCAGGCCACTCATTGGTTTATGTGGATACAAAAGCAGTTCTTGAAACATTGGAAGCCAATATTGAAGCCACCATTGATGCCATATGACCAGATGTATTGGAAAAAGTAGTTAAAAAACGGATTGACCGAATGAATCATGTGACTCAAACACATTGAAAAATAAATGTCTATTAGATTATAATAAAAATAAATTTCATTCCAACAATATTTCATTTTTGTATTATCAATTTAAGTTTTCAGACTATTAAAAAAAAACAACCAATAAATGAAATGTAAGAATTGTGGCTTTAGGAAGGATTTTCTCAGGACTCGAGAGCTTAAATCAGGCCAAATTTGAGACACGGCGTGGGTTACATTAAGAGCTACTCAGACTTGCTGATGATTTGTTTAGGCGCCTTCAGAAATTAACGTAACAGAAATACAAAATGATGGTCGTGATACCCAGTTCTCACACCTGTACTCGCTTAGCCAATTTGTGATGGCTCTCGCCACTGCTTCTGGATTTTTTTTGCACAATTAAAAATGGCTCCCTTCTTTTTCATATATTATGCACAAATGCCTAAAATATATGAATTGCAAATAAATATTGTCAAAACACACAACATCTGCTTCAAAATGTTGCCGATACGGTGGCAAAGAAAGCCCTTTTGATTTCAGCCACTCTGTTGCATTGACTGTTACCCCCCCAAAAGCTATTTTATATTCATATGTAGCTTTTATGTGTGTATGAGTGTTTGTGTGTAGATGAACGCTGAAAACTTTTACTAATTTCTCCTGTTTTTTTTTTACAAACAACAAAAAAAAAAAAACTGAAGGAAATGAATTAACATTCGCAAACATACTTCCGCAACATCGAAACAAAAAACAAAATAAAACAACAAAGTTGCGCAACACCTCCGCCACTTTCTCTTTACATGAATCTACAAGAATGCGAAACAAATTTTAAATGTGTTCGAGAAAAAAAAGATTATGTAAATATCTGTTGCATGGCATAATTATGCAAGACTGTTTTTTTCCTTTTTCACTTTTTCCCCAAGGGGAAATTTTTTTTTTTAATTTTTGTGCAAAATAGTTAGAAATAGTCGTATGTAAAAAACTAAATTGTGCAAATGAATCAAGGCGGAAAGAACAAAGTTTATTGAAAATTATTTACACTCACGTCAGCGTTCAAGTGAAAGTTGAATTGATTAAAAAGTAAGTTTTTTTCATTATGAAAATAAACGTCTGGTGAAAATTTGTTCACGCTTGTTGGCGTTCTCAATGGAAACACACCAGTATGTGACAGGGTATTCATCACCCGTTTCTTAATGTCACACATTTTAACAAAATTTAATGAAAACAAACCTAATTTTTAAGCCTTTTCAATGCATCTCTATGACCTTGATAATCAAAATTGAAAAGAAAGAAAGCAAATTTAAAATTCTGGCCATGACTTCAAATAAAAGTATCCTCAAACGAATTGTAGCCTAAAAAGTTTTATTTATATTTCAATTGACTGAACCCTTTAAATCTATTAAGTGTGTTTTTCAGTAGCTGTTATCTTTTCATCATGTCTGAATAGTGTTATTGTGCTTTAAATGTATAACGGCCTTTCGATTTGCAATAAATAAGGAAAGAAATTATCAAAACTGAATATCACTTAAGAGGACAATAAGGGAAAGTGTATTTATACCTGTTTTTAGGCCTTCGTCATTGTAATTTCTTATCTAAATGAAATCGCTTTTGTAGGCCCTTTTCAACTTTTGCGTTTTCAATTCTTTTTTGCTGTTCTTTACTATTACAATAGAATGTGGAAGTTGGAAGTTGGAAAGTGGACATTTGGGCTGTGGGCAAATATATTAAAGAGCGGTTTTTATATAATTTGATTTTAATATTAATACTGCTAATAGTATTAGTGATAGTCCTTAGTTGTACAATATGGAAAAATATTTTCAATATTTTGGGACCATAAAACACATTTTAGTTTTTGGCAAGTTTTTCTATTTCATTTAAATTTTTTTTTCAAAGCTTCTGCCATAATTTACATATGCTGCACTACGCTTTTAAAACTTAATATTTTCAATGACAAATCTTTTGCCTCCCGCTCTGTCCTCCTGTAAAGTTTTCCCGTTAAGATGGTTGAGGCAACAATCAGTTTTTTGCCACTCATAAATTTTATGCTGTTAACTGTAATTTATGTTGTAGAAGAACCTGCAAAAGAAACAAAAACCGAAACTAATTGCAAACGTCAGTAAGAAAAGTTTCTTACTTGCGGCTACATAAAAGCAGATATTTTAAAATATTTTTTACAGCAAAAGAACTCTGCCATTTGAAAGTTGAAAACAAAGCGTTTTGTTACGACGACTACTGCTGCCATTATCAATGGTTTACTAATTGGCAACTGCTTTTTCACCCATAACTGAAAGTATTCGCACACACACACACAATGAAACATTGCAAATCTTAAGTATTTTGTTTGAGAAGTTTTCGAATTTACTTAAGCAGAATTTTGCCTTAAAATTTCCAGACTCCTTGTGAGACTAAAACCGACACATGCCGCACATGTTTGAGAAATTTTAATCTAAATTAACACTATAAATATATTTAGATATATATAATAAATTCTCTTTATCAAATTAATGCAAAATTCAAGGATTCAAACGCTGCAGGGGTGTAATAAATTATTTCATTTAAAACAAAAATATCACTCATACGCATCAGCTGCAGCATCAGCAGCTACAGGCGCAGCAGCGTTTCCCAACAACATATTTGCACTGCAAAAGCTTTTAATCCATTAAATAATATTCATCAATTTTAATTTTCTTCCACAACTGCATATATAGAAACCTACAGTGGCGCCTCGATTATAAACGACGTAATATTTTTTACGTTTTGGCATCGTGATTATCACTATTTTTCGCGTACTTTTTGATTGATTGATTGACTGAATTCAATGCAATGGAAATATTTAGTCGTACAGCGACTCAGAAGCGCATAATAAAATATCTTAAATTTTCTTTTAACTTTGAAACTTTTCATGGGGATTTTTTTTGCATTTTTCTTTCCTTTATAAATTACACAATTTAAAACTATATAAGAACCTCTTTGCAATCTATAACAAAGTAGAAAAGAATCAAATCCTAATCTCTTTATATAACAATGAAATTTACGCCTTCAAACTTTAAAACTAAAAAAAAATGGGGGAAAAAAATTTACTCTATTATCCAGGAAAATCAATCAATCAATCCGGAATTACGGATAATCAAGGTCACACTGTCCACATTTATTGCAGTATTTTCTTATTGTTGTTTTTTTCTTGCTCTTGCAAGTTTCTTCTGTTTTGTATTTCTCAATATCATTTAATATTCTGCTCATTATTGTTGCATCTTATTGTTTTCTTGATAAAATTTATGTGAATTTTAAGTATCTCCCTTGAAGCTACAATTTCTTGAACTTGGCATTCTTCGTATTTGCAAATATTAAAAAATATCATTCATATGGCAAATGTTAGTTTCAATGCCAACAAAATACATATTATTTATGAAATTTATGAAGGAAATAATAAACATTTATTTATGTTTTTCATATGTAACGAAGCATTAAAAGAAATTTCTTGCCACATAAATACATACATGTGTTATTTGTCAGCCAAACATATTTAGGATATTTTAAAGTTAAAGTAAAGAAAATCCTAATAAATAATCTAAGAACTCGAGCTGTCAATGGCAATAATTTGCTCTATGCATTATTTTGTGAAAGAAGCTGAAGATGAGAAACTTTGAATGAAACAACAGTCTGAACTTTGGCGTAATTGTCATCATAAATCAGGATCGTGAAACTAGTCATAGAGGTATTAAGGAAAATTGCTGCAGGCGTATTTGTTTAATGAATAGCAAAAAAAAAAAAAAAATAGCTAAAAACATAAGACTGTTGGTATTAAAGTAGGAGACACGGGCAGGCTGATGGATGCTCAAGATGCTGTAGCAGTGCTGGCAGAAGGCCCCACGGAGCCAGTTGCTCCAATTACAGAGCGAAAGTAGTCTCACGATTCGTGTGGCAAACAAAACTATGGGCAGTTGAAACCTTCACCAAATGCAACAACTTTCTCATATTCTAATTTCTAAAATGACTACATTTCAAGCAACTTTAAAAACTCTCGCCAGATGTCGTCCAAGTTTTAATTACTATTTTAGTGTAAAAGAAAAAAATCCAAGTCCACTTTGCCAGCCACATGACTTGGTAATAAACTAACTAAAAATGTATGTTGCCTTCAACTGAAAGCATCTCATATAAAAATTATTATGCGAATGATGTGTTATTTTATAGCATTTCAACAATATCACGTACGTTCGTTAACTAATTCTAACTACAGCTAAATGTTAGACTTACATCCTCTAATTTGTAGCCCATCATAATGCCACTGCCACTGCCACTGCCACAGCCACAGCCAACTAGCAGTCGTGTAGCAGCCAGCAGACAGGCGTACGAGCACGACCAACCAACACACAGGACTTTAAACTGTCGGAATTGTGTTGTGCTCGAAGCATAATGTAATCAAGAGTAAACCTTTAAAACAGCCCCAGCAGAGGAGGACGAACTTTAATAAAAATCCCACTGAACGGAAGTTGTGGCAAAGCCCCCCTTTAATGGGTGCAGCTGTTGAAGTTTGTACTAAAGCCAAGCGTTAGTTAAGGTGAGCATAGTTTTACTGGCACGAGCATTTAATAAGCTTTTTTATTATACAAAAAGAGCAAAATAAATGGGAAAAAAACGACTTTTCTTACTCCTACGATGATGACAATCACGTGCTTTGAAATTGTTGGTGTTTTGTTCTCCTGTTCGCTGGCAGAACGGCTACGGTGGGAAACTGAAAGTAGTCAAAACAATTTCTGGTTCGTTAAACGACAGTAATTAAACTGTAAAATCCAACACAACTATAACCACATACACACACGCACACACTCACACACACACTCACACACTCCCATACGTAACGAGATGTTAATATTTGCGGGCATGTGTGCAGGAGGCTGACTTAGGATTTTCTTGTGCCACATAAATTCTTTTCGCCCCAAAACAGTGCCATGTTTTCAAAAACTTTAATGTACATACAATACATATTTCTGCAGAAAAGAAGTTTATGACAAAACAACAACAACAACAACAGCAGCAGCAGCTTAAACAAAGCCACACAAAAACACTTATTTGTTTGACTTAACAGAATGTTTTTGCATCCGCAAAACAGTTTGAAAAACTACTGAAAATATTGCCAGATCAAATTTAAAGAAACGCCAAGCCAAAACGAATATCAGACCCTTAACCAGTCGTTAACACAAAAGTCTCCGCTTAAGGCTCAAAAACAAAACATATGATTGAGGGCACAATCTTGTTTTTGTTGAACTGAACAGCTTTTTGGAACGAGGATTAAGTGAAAATAATACAATATTATTTTTAAAAGAGTTATAAAATGGTTAGAATTACCATAATAAATGAGTGGCAAGAACGTTGGTATGACAGCTAAGACGGCTAAGATATCTGCCTGCTGAAATGTTTTATTTCTTCCTTGACTATTGGGCTTCTGAGATATTTATGAATTATTATGGTTGTTCTTAATGAACCAGGGAGCTTTTGGGAGTGTTTTTGACTGATATTTTTGCAGAATCTCAATATTCGAATCCACCAGCCATTGAATTTCTTAAAACCAAATTGGCTTTATAATTATTGTTTTGTACAACATAATTTTGTTAAGCTGACACTTCATTTGAATATGTTCCTTGCACCTCGATCTTTAATCGAAATGGATTGGAATACCAGAACCATTTTTGTTGTATTAAATTTTATGTTATTGTAAAAATTCAAAAATTTTAATTTTGTTAAAAAATTATTTTTTTTTTAAAGAGAATTTTATTAATACAAATAAAAAGATTTGCTTTCGAAATGGCATTATAAATAATAAAGTATTTTCAAACTCCGAACAGCTGAACAAATTATTAATACAAATTTATGAAATTAAACAGGGACAACAGAACTGGCATATTATTTAATTCTGAGGACATTATTGCTTTTAATGTCCTTATTAAAACTTGCTAAGACTAGTGAGGTGTTTGTGTGTGTGATGGTGCGTTGCAGCAAAAGAGTGAATTTAATGTGCTTGCAGTCCCTGAATAAGCAAGAGGCAGAAGTACGTGGAGGGAGGCAGAAAGAGAATGAGATGTGACATGTAGTGCGTTATAAATGTCATCGTCGAGTGGGTCAACTCATTAATTAAACATGATAATGAAATGACATAAATCAGTAAGAAATAATTTAACAACAACTAAGAGAACACCTCGAGGGGGTGTCACAAAAACGCCTCAAACTCAACAACAACTTAATTAGAGAACAAAACAAACACGAACAGTTTAATAAAAGGAATATGCGTTTATATTCCATAATATGGTATATCAATATATGAGGTGCTGCTTACGTTCGTTTTCGAATGCGATATGAATTAATGAAAGTGTTGAATATATTCAATATGCCAAAAGAAATGCCTTTCAAATGATTTCTTAAGGCTGGTCGTTATGTTTCATATATATATATAGATATAATACAAAAGAAAATGACAAAAAATTAACAGCCGCTGAAATGCAAAACTGCCATAAAATATATAGGACTTATAGTTATAGTTAAGAATCGGAGGAGATCACAGTATAACTTTCTTTAATGTCCTTAAAAAGCCAGTAACTGCAAGCAGGAAGAGAGAGAAAGAGAGAGAGAGATGGGACAAAAAGCCGCACATTATTTTATCCTGAAACGATACTGTGAACGTATAGTAGCGATCAGTTTAACATTTTCAATTTGGTGGAAAATATTGTCCCCCAACATGCAGCGATAACGTCAAGACTCGAAAATACATCGTCTTTAGTATTAAAATGTGTAAAATTTTTACAAATTGTGCTTTTTGTGACGATAGTGGCAGCCTTCCCTTTTTTTGTAAACCTTTTTTTTAATGACAGTTTGAACTAGTGAAAGAGTTGAATCAAACGATAAAAATTAAAATTAAAAAAAAAACAATAAATTTCAAACATTAAATCTTGTCTGCTAAAATTTCTAAATAAAATAAAAGTTATAATTTCACACAAATAGAAATTAATTAATAAATTTAATGTAGTGAAATTCACTTCATATTAGAAATAAGTAAAAAAAAACATATTTTAATACTCAAACACATTAGAAACACTGAACGGAAAGTTGTTTCCAACTAAAATTGCAACAAATAGAAAAAAAAAATTGTTAAAATGAACAACTTTAATATCACGTGTTGAACAAGACTTTTTTTTTTACTTTGCCTATAAAATATTTCATATATATATAAAATATTATTAAGGTTTAGTTGCCTTTTTCACAGTTAAAAAAAAATCGTTAAATTAAAAAAAAAAACCAAACAACACATTCGGCTATTGATTGAAAAATTGACTGGACTGCAGCGTTTTCAGACGCCTCCAATTTCTTATCGATAACATGTTGCACACTTTTGAATTTTTTAGCAGCTTTTTTTCTTTAAAGCTGAACTTTTCAATCGAAATATATTTCGAAGATCTTAAAAAGTCGAAAAACATGTATCACTGATTGCTCGGTTTGAAATCGAAATGATCGAAATGCTCTCTCCCCTGTGAACTGTATGCAATTCTAATGGATACATTTCAAAGAAAATAATAAGCGACATCTTGATTTGTAAGCGTTGGCCTTCAACTGGAAAGCAAATGTTGAAAAACTTGCTGTCTTACAGCTACACACACATACACACACACACACACACACACATTTTCATTTTCAATTTGCCTTCCGGTAATTTGTGTTTATTTTATACGTTTCCGCAAAACGAACCAAATAAATAAAAATCCTTAATAAAAAGTAAATAAATTACATTAAAAGAAATAAAGAAATACAAAAAAAAAAAAAAAAAAATTAGAAGCAAATAGAATTACTTGTTAAATTAATACCACTTGTGTTTTTAGTGGGCTCTGGAAAGTGATTTTTTGCCGTTTTCTTAGTTATTTATTTCGCGGTGTTTTTCGTTCGTTTTTTATCGTCTAAAAACATTCATTCATTTATTATTTTTCTCAGTCATTCGTTTCATATTGTGGCGGTTTAATTGTGCTTAAGTAAATAAATTTTAAATTAAATGTTATTTTTGTTATTACAGCGGTTACTTTTTATTGCAGACACTTAATAAACCGTGGTGCTGTATATAGTGGTGGACTGGGCGCCTGGGGAAGGGGGGGCAGTGTGATTTCGTTTGGCCGCTTGAAGAGTTCCGTTGAAAGCCAACGGTTTCATTGTTGCTGCTCTTAAACAGACAAGACAATTTATTAATGGGGCTTGAAATGCTGCTCTGAGATTTCTTGGCTATAATGTTTTTCTTTTCTTTTATGAATTATGCCAGAGATGTCTGGCATACAATTTTTATATTTAAAATTTATTTCAGTGGCAAAATCATTTGTTGTTCGAAGGTTTTAGGGCTAAATTTAAATTCTTTTAATTCCTTGGGATTTCTATGCCAAATTAAGATTTCAGGTCAGTAAAACTGACAACATATTAAAAAATAATAGAATTTGCTGCCATTATTTATGAAATAAATACGAATAAACCGGTTCTTAGAGGAGTCGTATAAAAACCAAAAATTTATGTTACAAATTTGGTCGTTTTTTATAGGCAGTTCCAGTAGGCAATCAAACCCATAGGGATGAACTTTTAAAAATAAAAACCCCCGGGGAGTTCAAGAAAAAGCAGATGAAGCGGCATGATCGAACATGAAGCTGCATGTCAAACAAGCAAAATGTAAGATTTTACGTGCATTAGAACCAACCCAATTCGCATTAAATTTTTTCCAGATTGTTATTGACTGAGACTATCGTTCCAATTTTGTCAGTAAGTATTTCTTTCTCCCCAACCTTCCGTCCACCCCTTACCCTCAAGCCAGTGAGAGTAATGAGTGGTAAATACTATTATGATCTACAGACGAGTGAAAAAGATTGTTAGTTTAAAGAAAAGCACGATATAATCAATTTATCTGAATAAAAAAAAAAACTTAAAAGCGCACAATAGAGGCAATTTAATTTGGCTAAAAGACATTAAACAGATCAGTCCTTAAAGCACATGGTTTTGCTTTATGTGCAATGCAAACTTGAATTGAAACTTTTTGCAAAACGCAATTGTGGGCCTGTTTGCCACCATTAAAGTTACTCCTCATCTGGCTTCTTTATTTTACAGCTTCCATTTTATTTCACTTTATCTTGTTTCTTAAAACCATCAATTTACTTGGCCACAACAAGTTCTTCGTTTGAAATTATTTCACCTTTATTGAATGGTTTCAAGTCAGCAGACAATTTGCTGATTTAAAACCGCTTTTAAGTTTAAACTTAAAACACATTTGACTTTTATCTCTTACACCAAATCCGGCTTACAACATGTTTAAGTAAAAGTTGTTGTATTTTTTTTTTTAGTTCAGATTTCCACCGGATACGGATGTTGTTTAATTTCCTAAAATCATAAATCCCTTTTTTGCCGATAACAAGACCAGCTACAACAATAACCTCACTTTCTGTACGTACCAACCAAACGAACAAGAAAAAAAGGTAGGAAAAACTATTACCAAACAAGCCAACTGACAAACCCAAATATCTCTTCTGCTTTTGTGTTTAACAGGGAATATAATTTTCCACCAGGGGTACTGGCAACATCCGAAAATCATAAACAACAATGACATTTTATTTTTGAACGTTCTTGCAGGCAGTAATACGCACTTATTTGGCTGTTTGTTACTGCTGCCGGTTGGACGAAAACAAAAACAACAAAACAAACAAACAAAGAAGCCCACGCACACACACACAAGCCCCCATTTATACTCAAACGCAATAGATACTGAACGTGTTTTTATAAAATTTAACAAGATTTGCTGCTCTTTGTTGTTCTTTGTGTTTGTTGTCCCTGTTGTTGCTGGTGTCTTTGTTGGTGTATCTGCATGTGAAACAAAATTTTAATTCCCTAAAAAAACAACCATTCCACAAACACTTCAGTGGACAGTGCAGTGCGGCGCACGGGCATGTTCGTATTTACGGAAATGTTAAGGACACTCTGATGCGTAAGTGTGGAAATTGTTGTTGTTGTTGTTGGTTGTACAAGTCGACTGACTTTACAATATTCTTTACTTTACCTGGGATGTTACAGTTGTCTCTTCAAACTAAAAGTGGAATATTATTTTTTAAGCTTTTTTTGGTGTTTTTTTTTTTTGCTGACGAAAGACAACTTTTCAGTGATGGCGACTCAAAGTAAGAGTTTGGAAATTATATAGTAAAATATAGATCTGATGCAATACTTGGGCACAGAAACCTGAATGAAAGAATAAATGTCCAGCCAGTCAATTGCCAAATAAAGTTAAATTCATATGACCACCACACAACATGTGTCCGTCCACTGAGTTCGCCGACAAAGTTGCCAAATCCGTTCGATGTGACAGATATTCAGTTTGTTATTTAGAAGGTTGTATGGTTGTATTTTTATAAGAACTTAAGTTTCGTGTTTATTTTAAAATTTTTCCAGCCTTTTTAGGGGCTGGTTAAAGGCAGCTGAGACTATAATACTGTAAGTGTAATAGTGTGCAAGTAAAATGTCATGTTAATGACAAATAGTATGATAAGATAGAGATGACATCCCATAAAACGTTGTCACTTTTATAATTTTTTTTAAGCCTCAAGATTTTTAATTTGATCCAGGTGGCATTTTTACAATATCGCAGTCGCTCTTGTGCTGTCGGTCTTGGTAAGTTTCTATGTCATGCACAGGCTTAAACTTTGGAAATGTATTACAGTCACGTCACGCCAAATAATTTATGTTGTTTTAAGTTATTTGATATCTTTCTATTCCATATAAACGCGTATTAATTACAATGACCGTTGAATATTTTAAATGGCAGGCACGTCTGGTCAGATCAAAACTTGAAATTTTGGGCTCGTATGTTCTATTCGATTTGAGGTGTGACGGTATGAAAACGAAATCGTACGCTACCTTATATATTTTTTGTAACAACAAATCTCACTAGATTTCTTTTGCACAAACTCCAATGCAATTTTTAAGACTTGTGCGATAGTGTAAACTGGACTTAAATAGACATTTTTTTTTAACCTCTTTTCATATCTCACAATATGTTGTTTTTGTCACACCTTGTGAAAATTGTTCGGCCAGTTTTTTCATACACAAAAAATCTATCCATCTGCATTCAGTCATTTTATTTGTAGCCATATAATTTTCTTCAATTGTTGGATTCATGGAAACCGTTTGAAGTTGCAGAAAAATTCCACAAACACTTCAACCAACTTAATATACTGAAAATGTCTATTGCCAAAATTGTTGCATACACTTTATAAGTGCAACAAAAACATGATGTTATATGGTGATTTTTGGGATTTTTGGTTTCTAGCCGCTACCTGCACTGATGATGTGCTCTTCTATACTGTTGGTAATAACCCAAAAATTACAACAAAATAAGTAACAGAAACTGCTATAACGGGTCACCAGTCCTACCTGCTCGTGTACCATGAGTACGTATAGCAACCCATCCACCACCCACCAGCCACCAGCCATGAGCCAGTCCACAACCCAAAACTGTTGAAGTTATTGGTAAACTAATGTTCTACAACTGACAACACATGCTGGGTGAATGAATTGAATGACTGGACAATGAAGGTGGACTGATGATGCACCGGCTACTTTCGGCATGTTTACATTATGCTCAATGCTCGACAACGTTTTTGTTTTCTATAAAAATTTTAAAAGGAAAACCACATCGAATAAATGCCAACAATGTTTGCCTGCGTGTGCATGCCTGTGCCTGTCTGTGCATGTATGTATTTGTTTGTTGATGTTTGTTTTTGTTTTGTTTTTTTCTTTGGTGGGTTTGAATGTTAGAATGTATTTGTTTATACATCCGTTTTTATGTTGCAATTACAACCACAACAATATCAACTGGCTGCTCGACATTCTCTCAATGTCTCCGGTGTATGTGAATATGAATGAAGTATCGTGTAAGTGCGACTGGTTCTGTGTGTGCGTCGGTGTATGACTCCGTATTATGTTGAATGTCTCTATGATATTCTGTGTTAGCAGCCGAAGTCTATGAAATGTCCATCGAATTGCTGTTTGTAGTTTGCATCAGATATGACAAGGAATGCATTACATTTCAGTTTATGAACAAAACAAACTACAACCACAAGAACAACTACAAGAACAGCCATAATGACAGCAACAGAATCAAGGTTGAATAATTTTATTAGGGAAATTGCAACCAAATGAATGTTGGCATTTAGTTCTCTCTCACAAAATACAAACAAGTTTTTCTGGCTAAATGATTATTTAGGTGATTTGCCCAAACTTTTAACGTCTGTATATAAAATAAGTTGAATAGGGACAAACTTTAAGATTTGCGAAGGTAGGAAATGGCGAAAAGAAATTGTGAATACAGATAATTAGTAATATGGGACAAAATTTTTATTTTATATTTCTTAAATAATTATTCTAATTGAATTCAAAGTAAAAACACGTTTCGCATAAATACGAGGAAGTTGTCGCATATGGCATCTTGTTTGTTATTGCTTGTTAGCCACTAAAAGCTGTTACGTAAAGTAGCGTCAGTGCTATAACACAGTTATTACCACTGCACTGCACAGCACTGGTTATTATGGTTATAAGCGCCAGGTTATATGGTTATATTATATGCATATCGTGCACTTTCGAAGAAAATCATCTTCAGTGATGAGGCATATTTTCACCTCAGTGGATTCGTCAATAAACAGAATTGCCGCATTTGGGCGAATGAGAATCCAAGAGTGATTGTCGAAAAACCAATGCACCCACAAAGAGTGACTGTTTGGTGCGGTTTATGGGCTGGCGGCATCATCGGGCCGTATTTTTTCCAAAATGAGGCCGGTCAGGCAGTTACTGTGAATGGTGTTCGCTATCGTGAGATGATAACGAACTTTTTATGGCCCGAATTGGAAGATATGGATGTGGACGATATGTGGTTTCAGCAGGACGGTGCCACTTGCCACACAGCTAACGAAACAATGGCTCTTTTGCGCAACAAATTCACTGGCCGTGTTATCTCACGTAATGGCGATGTCAATTGGCCGCCAAGATCATGTGATTTGACACCGTTGCACTTTTTTCTTTGGGGTTATTTGAAAGAAAAGGTGTACGTCGATAAGCCAGGAACAATGCAAGACCTAAAGGATCAGATAATTCGGCACATTAACGGCATAGAACCTCCATTATACCTCAGCGTCATCGAAATTGGACCATCGGATGGAGGTGTGCCGCCGAGGTCGCGGCACCCATTTGGCCGATATTTTGTTCCATACATAATTGAGTAATACCAATACATCATAATAAAATAAAATTACAATAATTTCCTAAATAGTTTGTGTTTTATTCAAAATCAACATCGGCCCTTGAAATTTATCCACCCTTTATAAATATATAAATAGCATCAACGTCTTGCTTTAACTTATTTTCCTTTCTTTAAGTTTCCAATAGCTTTAACTTTTCCATAGCATTACATGTAAAATGTGATTTCCCGGGGGTTATACGATGGGACATAAGAAAACTGCCAACACCCGGTGTCAGCTAAATTGTTCAACAACTTAAATAATTAATATTATTTAAGGTTTTAGCACGAAAAGGTTCTCTTAGTGACTTTTCCAAAACGGAAAAAAAAAGATTATTGCCAAAAATAGTTTTCTATTTTGCGTCTCTAGACCTCCTCCAAACAAATATTTATGTTCATTGTTTTGACTTTCTCTGCGTTTTCGAGAATCTGAAAGAAATTTTTTGTTTTCCAAAGGACCTCTGAAAATTGTCAACTATTTGAAAATGTAAATTTATAGCTTATTTGCTACATCGACGTGTCTTCGTGCTTCGCCTTTCCTTTCCAGTATGTGCTACAAGTGTAATAAGTGTGAACAAGGGACAAAGCAAAACAACCCCATTTGCTTCCACCCCATCGCAATTTCTTGCCCCAAAATCTTGCTTTTCCGCCTCTGCTCATGTTTTACCTTAATCTCTTGGGCAAGCACTGAAGAATCTCCGAAAGTGATTTGATTACGAGTCCCTTTCTTTGTGCCTGCCGACAAACATTAGTGTTGGATTGTATCAGTTACCATATTCGTTATGAAGCCCAGCCGAAATACGCAGCTTTTGCAAATGAATGATTTTAATGGTTTGGTAATGAAGTCTTTTATATGGAAGAATTTTGAAGTTTCGGTAAATATTTGGCCAAAGTTTTCAAATAAAAATTAATAAATATTTGAATGACTTTTGCCGGGAAATCGGTCAACGTTTCAATCAAACCTACAATAAATAAAATCTTTGTTGAATCAGCAAAAATTTTGATTGAAAAAGAAATTATTAATTTTTAAGACAACCAGTTTAGAAAATGTAGTCATTGGTTTTTTAATATTTCTGTTTTCAATAATAAAAAAAAAAAAACGACATTAATTAAATAAATTTTTTATTTATCTTTACAAGAAAGAAAGAAAAAAACTCCACGAAGTTTTTTTTGGTTTGACTGCTTCTTTGTCTCAGGTGTGAAATGGAAGACCAAGTTCCTGCGATCAAGCATCTCATCACATCATCTTTTGAAATATCTTTACAAGGATTTGCTTTTTGTTTGCAAGCAAAGGGTGTACCCATCTTAATGCCAGTTACGTCATATATTAAATGTATAGCAATTTTTGGAATGCCTTCCACTTCACACACTTTTATCAAATGCCATTTAGTTTTAGGCTTTTCTTAACGATTTCTCGCCCAGGCACTGCAATCAGCCGAACAATCATTTTTAATGTGGAACAGAATTTTGACTTGTCGTCCAGCGAAAGATGTGTCATTTTAAAGCGTTCGGCAATTTTCCATTAAGCAAATTTCTATGCAGCTGAAAATCGTAAATTTGTTATGAAAAGCTGAGGAAAAAAATTCACAACTACATGTTTTGGATCAAGTCAAAAAATTTCAAAGGAAAACTTAATAATTAAGTATTCAAAAAAAAAAAAAAATCAGACTCATTTTAATATTCCCAGCAATTTATTAAGATTGACTTGCCTTTAATTTGGCCAAATTTGCCCGTATCGATAACTTGACTTTTTTATATGTGTTTGTGTGTTTATAAATAAAAATATTAAAAGTCAAACTGTCATGATTTAATTGCGCTTAAGCCATTTTAAAGCATATATTGAAAAGGATACAACAACGTAATAACACATTTAATATATTTACGTTGCCAGGCTTAACAACATACGAGCAGGACGACAATGATTTTTCATTACTTGACCGTGACATTGACTGATAGCGAATTATTTTTTCGGTTTTCTGTTGTTTTTTGTGGATTTTTGCTTCTAGGAAAAGAAACAAATTTATAGCCAAGAAAAATTACCAACGAATGCCTGAAGTTATAAAAATGTTACATTTCATTTTTTGCTTAATAAAAAGGCAAGAACCAAATGCATTTACATGCATCACTTGCTGCGAACGAACAAATGAAGCCGCTCTCCTTACCAGGTCGTGCAATTTAAAGTGAAAAGAAAAAAACAAGAGAAAAACGGAAAAATCTTTGGCCAGTGATGAATAGTGCGTAAAATTTACCAATTTATGACTTTATTACAAGTACGTGTTTTGTCTGTACATGAGCTGTCCATGAGCTGTTCATGAGCTGCCTGCCTGCTTGCCACACGCTTCATGCAAAACCACCTTCTTAAGGGTGGTGGCGATATGCACGATTGTGGGGAATGGCCACGTACAGTTATGGTCCTTGGTGGAATTTTCAGTTGCCAATATGTAGGATTTTTTTTTTTATGTAAAACGTAATGATATCTCTTTTTTTTTTTTGAAACAGGGGCTTCCAATTGATGCGTTTAGCCGGACGTTGCCGGCCAATAATCATGTCACGGTCATGTTGTTTTGGTGTCGTGTGTGTTTTCTCTTCTTTCTCGTTCAAATAATTATTGATGCCACCACCACAACTTGATTTATTATTGAAATTAATGTTCGTTATCAGAAATTGTGCCCGCCCGGCTTGGGACCATTGTACGGGGGCCCTTGATAAACGACTCGCCAGGTTTTCGGAAAAAGCAAATCACCAGTTGGTAATACATTCTTTTTTGGCAGAGCCAGTCATAAGTAGTTTTTGTAAGGACATGAACGTCAATAGGAAGTGGTAAAGAATGATGCTGAGCTGTTTCTTTTGGACCAAATTGAGCGATATCTGGTAGATGATGTATCACACAGCACATGTCACAAAACATAGTCTGCATGCACCAATTAAGGATATGGTCATCGCCCGCGTAGAGCTGATGCCATGCGAGCAGACCCCACTAGACGATTTCTTGCAGGGTTGTCTGTAGCCGCCAACTTCCAATGACAACAAGTCACAAAGTGATCAAGGGCCTCAAAGACAATATAACCGAGACTATTACGTAGATTCAGCCGGAACTGTGCGGCAGAGTCGTTAAAAACTGGACTATTTGGTAGACACAAATTTAATTAATCCAGTTCAAGATGTAGCCGCCGCAATTCAAATAGTTATTGCCAGTCGATATTACAAATGAAATGACACAAAACCTCAGATTCCTACTTTGCGTAAATGTCCACATGTTTTCAAACTTAAAACTTACAAGACTTTTATTCGGCTGATTGTGCATTTAACGGTGCTGCCATGAACTCAACATTTCATTTAAGGCAATTACTTTATATCACATTTTTTCTTCGATTGCTTAATTATAATTAAAATGTAATTAACACGCATTGATCAAACAAATTAATTCCGTTATGAATCTAATTAAAGGTGTTGCCAATTGTTTTTTTTTTAATTTCTATTTCTTTTTTACTTTAATCAAAATAAATGTTAAAAAACTTAATTAAATACACAAGAGCCGTTTTTTATACACACATATCGATAGATTAATGTAGAAAGGCCCTGAGTAACGTTTTCCTAACTTTTCAGGAGAGAGAAAAAACTTAATAAAAATTAAACTTTTGTTGTCGCGAAACTTTTTTCGACTGCTTGTATTTTTGTTCTTTTTAGTCGGATCATGTCAATCTTTTTTAGCAACAGCATCTTTCGAAATTTATAAGCAGCTCGTTTTGAGAAAAAAAAACGGGTTAGGGCCTTTCCGTATTAAGGTAACGATATTGTAGATATATTATTGCGTATGTTTTTTTTGTATTGCACGTTTTGTTGATTTTGGCCACAAATAAGAACTCGTCTGCAATTGTTGACAACCCCTGTGGCTCATAAATTTTGTTGCGTTTTATTTTATTTTATTTTATTTTATTTGTTTATTTATAATTTCAATATAATACTTTTATTATTTAATTTATTTCGCTTGTTTTTTCTTGTTGCTTTTGCAGTCATCAAGTTGTTTCTGTTATTATTGTTTTCTATTTATTTATGAATTTGCTGGAAAAAATTAACACGTTCTTTTGTTTATTTTTACGAATGACAAATTGTAGATGGACATTTAGCGGTCGAGAGCCACATTCTGCATCGTGTTTATTTAATTAAATATATGTTGAAACACTTTGAGCCGACAACCCAGCGAAACGTTGTTGGTGGTTTGAGCTAAAACAATAAGTTTCGCATTTCTGCGATCAAACTGCAAGCGCAGTGCTTTCAACAGGAACGACACAAGACAGTCCGTTTCAAAAGCAGGCAGTCTGGTATTTCAACTGAGCGGCCTCAAATCGCACTGCCAGCGTTATAGTTTTTGTGGCAAAACACCTTCAGCTTGTCATATATTTTTGATGTTTAATAAAATCCCATGAGGTGCCAGTGAAATATAAAAAAAATGCCTGTCACTTGTGATCGATTGTGTAAGAAATTCATCACCCAAGTTTTTGTGCAATTGGAAAGAAGATTCTCTTAAGATCTACACAACGCGGGTCATACTTTCTGTCCAATGGCCACTAAAAATGTAACCTCTAAACTTTATTATCCATCAGAAGTCCTCCAAAACGTCCTCCAAATATGTGACTGGGTGGCAGTTATAAAGTTTTTTTTTTTTTGTTTTATTAAAAACGGCTACAAAATGTTTAAAATAAAATAGTAATAAAGCAAATGGCCATAAATCACGTACAAGTGGATTCTAATGATACATGTAGACAAGTGCATATTGTATTTGCAGAAGTCCTGAATGGAAAATGGGCAAATATGGTTCGGCCAATTCAATGGCTGAATGATGGCCTAAAAAATGCCTCGTCTGTGGAAGTAAGCAAAAATAATCTACTGGCTGCTGCAGCTCCCCAAAGAGCTGTTAATCATTGTGGGCAACTATTTGCCAAATAATGTTCGCACATATATAATTTTCTAATAATAAACAAATTTCCATTTTATTTATTTATACTAAATATTCTATTTTTTCGCTCTGTTTTTTTATCAAAGTGATTTAGAGCATTTAATACGTCAGTTTGTGGTGATTTGTTTCATGCTAATTTGCCGTCGCATCAACTCCTTCTTCTTGTAGTGCTTTGGAAAATAGTTGCAATATTTTGTCATGTCTTGCATTCGGCTTTAGTACCAAGAGTTCGAAGAGCGCAATACTGGGTGTAGTTTTGAACTGGGAACAGTTTTGCCTTCTACTGTAGGCCAATGCGCAAAATCTCTCCCACTGTTAGCAAAATGTTAAATGTTTATTTGTTACCACATAAAGTTTTTATTTCTTACGGAATGCAAGTGAAGCAACTTTTTTGTGACTTTGTTTTCTGAGGAACATCCTGCTGCAGGTGGAATGACATTTTTTGCATACATTTTTATTAAAATTTCTATTGAAAATGTCATAAAAAAAACTACAATTGATTTTAGTTTTCAAAAATGTTTTTTTTTCTGGTTTCTTATAATTACAATATCGAAAAATAAAAAAAATAATAATGACAGAAGATATTAATTTTAGTTTTCATCACTTCAGTTAGACTTTTCTGCTACTGATTTTAATTTTAATCTAGAATATTAAGATTTTACTTTTTCTGCTTAAAGTTTGACGAGTTTAAAGGCATCGGAAAGGCAGATGCATATTTTTGTAGCTGAAAATATCACAAAGAGTATTTTTGACACAAATCCACTTCGTTTGTTTTATATGTATATGAAAAATATTTTGCTGAAATATAACTTTTATTTCTGTCTGGGAAAATATCGATTAACAATAAAAATTGATTAAACTTCGCTCGTAACAGACTGACTGTTCGTGCCTTTTTCTAATTATTGGAAAGCCGCAAATTATGTTGCCATGTCTAATAATAAAGCAAAAATCAGCTGTTTCGATTTTTTACAGTACAATAGACTTTATTAGTTTATATTTTTCCAGCTGATAATAATACTAATAAAATTAGCTTGTAATAATAACATTTTTAATAATTAATCGCTTTAAAGCTTGACAATTTAAAAACAAAATATATAACTGTTGTTTGTGTGTTTTCTAGATGTCTATTTGCCGAAGTTTCATTATTCAAGCGTTTTTTTATAATTCTCAATATCGTTTCAAAGGCATTTGAATATAAAGCTGAATACTGTTACAAATTTTTCGAAGGCTTTGAAGTCTACTGAAGAATAGGGTTGGTTCCTGGAAAGCATCGGCTTATAGTAATTTTAAGCTGTCTGTAGCCCATTTATTAGCGCAAAATATAGGCATAAAGACAGCTAGAACTGTTTTTTTTTATTTTAATAGATTTTATGAATAAAAATTATTCCCTAAATTAGTTGAAATTATGTGCCAATCTTGACCCTAAGACTAAAGTATCTGTAATATATGTTTTTATTCCTGACAAAAACCCCACAACTCCTTTAGTTCTATATTTATATAAGACCCCATTTGACTAAAATATGAAATAATTAATATTTTTATTTTAAATTGAAGTCTTCTGAGAAAATCTCCGATTCTTGAAAACTTTAATTTTAAAGAATAAAAGAAAGGGCTCCTACGTTTTCCGCAAAGACATTCAGTTCCTGGTTGCGTTCGATGCATGAGTTGGTAGAGTGTTGGATCAGCAGTCAAGAGGTCGTAGGTTCGATTCCCAACAAAGTCTTTCAGTGCTTCTGCAAACAGCCTGTAGTCAAAGTGCCAATGATTTGGTTTCAAAGTCCTCTCATGTCGCATTAAACATTTCAAAAAACAATCTTTGCCTCCCATAAAAGGTTGGAATTGTTATGAAAATAGAGTAAATATTTTTCTTAAATAAATTCTTTATAATTAATCAAAGCCCAGTACTTTGTCAATGCTGCATTTTTTGTTTGTTTCCTGCCAAACAGGAAACCTGCTTCCAGCCAAATTTTAATACTGTTTTTTTTTTGTCTTGAACGTGTTGATTTGTAAATTTACTAAATAAAAACGGACAGTTTTAAATGATTTTTCCACACCTACATAAAAATTTTAAATTAATGCGATAGTAAAATTAAATTTCAAGGGAGTAGAAGAAAGAAGACCAGAAAACGAGTGGGAACTGAAGTTGAGCCACATTTACTTAATGCTTGTTTGCAGGCAGGATGCATTTGTTGAGTCTCTGTGTATTTTCTTTTACAGTTTGTCTTTTTAGTGTTTTTTTTTGGCAGAAATTTTTTGGCGTCACAGTAAAGAATAAACCCGCTAAATTAATGAGAAATAAAATGAATAAACAGCTTGATGGGATGTAAAAGAATTCGTTCGTCTCTTTCTACTCCGTGAAACGTGAGCGCTACAAGGTCGATGATTCCTTTGTCCTGAGCTGAATGCTGGAGATGGCACCAACACTTGGTTGCCACAGATTTATTCCGACAAGTTAAAAACACATACCGATGGCGATAAAATTCAGCCTCAGAGACAAAGAAAGTTGGCCTGCATTGACACAAACGCAACAGGAAGCTTTTCGAATACAGGCCTTCCCCGATATCTCAGTTATGGCTCGTGAGCATAAAACAAAAGGAAACATGGAAATCCTGTCTGCAAACTTGTTTAAATACAAGTGATGCTGAATAGCTGAAGACCAACTTCCATTGCAAGTTCTTTTCACTCACTATTCACTTCTTTGGTTTCTTTTATTGAATACCTTCAAAAAGATTATCAATGAACTCTTTCAAATAAACGGCAAAAGTGATGACTGAAACATTCACTGGCAGTAGACGCTTTGGCAATTGAACTTCTCTCCTTAAGATGCATTCAAACTGCAGTCATATTAACAGCAGCAAAATTAAATCCCAAAGGGTGGGACCGGGGGGTGGTGGGGGGAAACTTAGGGAATGAATTGTGTGGGTTGTAACTACTGGCAAATTGGCGAAAATGAAGAGATACACATGTTGCCAAAATAATAATAAAAATCCAAAAAGAAACCAGTAGCAAAACGAGAAAGAGAATGAGAGAGAGAGAGAGAGGGAGAGAAAAAAAGCTAAATAAAATTCTGTTGCACTTAAAAAACAAGTTGGCAAATGAAATTTAACAAAACAAAAACAAAATGAAAACGAAAATAAAAAAAGAATTGAATCAACGAACAACAAAAAACTCTTTAAATGAAATAAAAAATTATCAAGAGTAAAACTTAAATGCCAACGATGCCGCCAAACATGATAAAAAAAAAACTACAACTCAACAAAAAGAAGACTTAAAATCAATTTACCACTAGTTTTTTATTGTTGCTGCTGTTGTTATATTTATAGCAGACCAATTGCGAAAGGGTTCCCCGAAAGCAGATGAGTCGACAACAATTTGTTAAATATTACTTTTTTGTGCTATAAAAAACCTGTTTGTAAATGCAAAAAGTGGCAGCACTGCCAATGTCAGATGGTCGAAAAAGCAACACTGCAGAACCAGAAATATGTGCAGCAGTGGAAAATTTAATATTCGCAGCTTTTGTTTTGTCAACCTTATCAGAAATATAAATCTATTATCGAACTCTCCGTGTCTCCATTTCATCGGTGGTAAATGCGAACAAAGAAATCAGCAAATAAAATTATCTTAGACGGCCGATTTACAGAAGTATCGCATTTACGAATTGACCCAAAATATTTATTTATTATATATTATACTAAGACTGCTCGACCATTTCTAAAGTTTTTGCCGGGAAATTCTTGAATTTGAATGTCAGTGAATTCAGGTCTAAATACAAATGCTGGCAATACAGATTACTTGCCTGTCTCATACAATCAAATGCCAACAATTGCCAGTATTTCGCAAAGACCTGACTTACAGGCTATTTATGATTAATCTTTCGCTTCGTGAAAAAAAAACAAAATACATAAAAATATTATAAAAATTGATGAAAGCGTTTAGTTGCGTAAACGAGTACTGAAATTTTACAGTACGATTGATTATATTGTTTGTCTAATAGAAATTTTCCCGACCATCACCATTTCAGGAATAGAAGTTTCAATTAATATTATCTGTATTCTTAATACAGTGCACCTTGCAAATAGACTTGTAGGTAGCAATTAAACCAATTGTTCAATATACTGAGGAACGTTAACTTTCCACATCGTCGAACAGACTCTATTAGCTTTGCCGTACCATCACAAGGGGATGCTGCTGATTAGCTCAAGGAATTAGTATTTAGTTTTGTTTTTGTAGCCACATATTTTCATTCTCTTTTGGAGACAAAATTGAAGTCAGTGCCTCTTGATATTGGAAAATCTGAAATGCTGGTCTGTGTCTTTTGATTTCTTACAAAAACTACTTCAAATAAGATTAATTTTGCAGCGCTTTCAGCGGCAAAACAAATTTTGAAATTCCGCTAATAATGAACATCTTCCTTCATCATTACAAGTTTGTTTATTCGACGGCTTCAGAAGCCCAACTAAGTTCTTCATACATGCGAATACTTCCCGATAAATAAATATTAACAATGAGTTTTCCTGAACGAACGAATTTTCCTAGTTTTTTTCATTGCATTTTGCAAAATATTGCCCATAATTTTGCGACACCCGTTCCAACTTTTTATACAATATTTATATTGTAAACTTGTACGTGTTAACACACTTATTAAAACGCAGCTTCCTCACTCAAAACAATAGCAGACTTTTAGGAACCGTATCTATAGTTTTTGTCTTTCAGTTTTTCTTTTTTTTCAGTTTTTGTTGTTGTATTTTTCTCTTCTTTTTTGTGTTGTTGGCATTGCTTTTTTCGACATCTAAGTATTTTCACTGCTGCAATTACTATAGATGGCAGTTCATTTTTCATTATCCCAGCATAAAATATAATGAACGTAAAATAAGTTTTATTTCTTCACTGTTTTTCCTGCTTTTTTTTTTTTTTGTTGCTGTGTGTGTTTTTTTTCGTTCACAGTTTTTATAGAAGAATAAACACTGCAAAAATAACGAACGCATATGAGTACAGACACACACACACACACACACACACACACACACACACACATTTGCTTTTGGCTCATTGTAAAACACACATGTTTTATAGGACACTAAAGACTTAAGAGTTGCGAATGTGTTTTTTTTTGCCTTTTCATATTTAAGAATCTGTTGTGAGCTGTTTTTCCTAAAGTGCGTTTGTGCTACAAATTAAAACGTAATAATCAGATTGTTGTTAAGGGATTAATTTTTTGTTCTTTGGCTGTAGTTTTTTCTCCTTTTGTTCTGTTTGTTTTCTTTAACATTCCGACATAAACGTAATTTGTCAAATGATGCTGGGCAAAGGACTGATCTCAGCTGTTGCTGGGCAGGCACTTGAAATGAGAAATTTGCAAAAAGCACAAACTTAGAGTGATAACTTTTTTGAATTATTTTCAAAACCTTTGCCTGAAACGTATGTATATAAACAGGCCAGCGTGTGATGATTTTCGTACTTTGACTTATGGCCGTCCTTTAAGCTGATACTGTTTTTTTTTAATGTTCTTAACGACTCTATAAAATAATACACCACTTGCCACTAAGTTTAGTTTTTTCCATGCACTTGTGTGTTTGTAAAATAAACTTGTGTCGTTGTGTGCATCGCGTTTTGTAAAGTTTTCTTTCCTTTTTGTTTTATTTCCTACGCGCTTAAATAAAAATTCGTTTTTACACTCTAATCTGATTGTTGTAGTTACTTTTTATTTGATCTTGAGTTCCATGAACTACAAATGATGCCATCAAATCTTAAAGTAATACTTTAACTTGTTTAGATATATGAACTGGGGCAGCTAGAAGTTAGTGCGATTATGTCTTAACACAGAGACTTTTGTAACGCAATTAGTGAGTGCAGCTGGTTTTGTAAGCACTAGTTAAGTGTTAAGGCTCTTCCTACTGAGAACTGTGTGTTAAGTGTGTGTGTGTGTGTGAGAGAGAGAGAGAGACAGGTTAGTCAAGTAACTCCCAAAACAATCAGCTGTTGGCAAAGTTTAAACTAGTGGCAACGATGTAAGTTGTTTCATAAAACAAAGTTTCAACTGCATAAATAAATATTTATATAACAACTTTCAACTTTTTTATATTTGTCTATTGGTTTATCTTATTTACTGTCATTTGATTGAACTTTGCCCCAACCAGGCGTGAACACAACTATTATGATACGAAAGAGAAATTTCTCCTCAATTTGAATTGCTAATACTTGATAAATACGAAACTTCATTAACAAATTTCAACACTTGCATTCATTTCTATTTGTTCGGCTGATTAACAGATCACTTTTGGCTGGGAGTGTGAAGAAAACTAAATACATATAAATAGACACAACTGCCGTGGGGGTATTATTTAACAATTAGCTTGACATGGGCTTCACAACTTTTAGTAGATATAATCGTTTACGAATTTTTTTTTAAGATGTTAAAGAAATCAAAAGAGTTCTTTTTAGCGGCGCTCATTTCACTCGAGCTGCTTGTGGCCGCCGGAGCAGAGCTGAGACAAGATTTATGTGATTTTGTGAATCTGGCGCCAAAGACTCGCATTGGCTGTTTGGTGGCCCGACACTATATACTTGATGGCCAATTTCGCCACTCATTCCAGTTCTTAAGGAGTCCACAGTTCGCTCAGGAATTTGGCAAAGTACGCAATTCGCGCTAGTTTGTGGATTTAGTCGATTTTCTGCGCACGCATAATGTTTCGCTGACGGCGTTGCAGTTTCGCTTGACGGCAAAGTGTCAGCGCCGTCATTGATAAATTGCCAAATCAATTGCGTACATTTCGTATTCCTGCCAGAGTACCCGTCACAACGATGATGCAAAGGAATTTGGTGTCATTTATGCGCGAAGCCATGCAGGCGTTGCCACGTGCACGTTTTTCCAGTTTAATGGCGCGTAAAGTTACAGAAGGCGGTGATTTTGCACGACTCTACAAAGCAGTGCAACACAAGGAATTCAAACAATTGCTGGATAAAGCCAAGGTATGTAAATTTGCAGACGTGTGTTTGTCTTATCGCTGTCTGTGCGCGAATACAAATGACACCGTCTGCTAAAGAAAATCGTTGAAATGTGTTTGAGCGGGTGTGAGAGCGGGTGCGGGTGCGGGTGCGGGTGTAGGTGTAAGTGTTGCTGGTTGTGCGCTCGTCTCTCTGTTAATCCAAGTGCAATTTAATGTTAGTATTTCTTCTTTAATTCTCCTGTTTTTATTGCTGTTCACGCAGGCATCTCGCAATCTACAATCGTCTTGGTCGGATTTGAGAAAACATTACATTGAAGTTAATGATCTGATTGATATGGCATTCGAAATGATATCATGGGGACCTTGAACGGCGTTGATTTGGAAATTGAAATGTGTTTTATTATCTGGCATCTTTTCATTCTCTCCAAACTGTGCTGGCAACTAAAAAGAAAAAGCAAATTATATAGAAATATTTTACATGCCATCTTAAAGAAAAGATTAAAATAAATAAATATAAGAAAAAATTTCACTAAAAACAGTGTTCGTGCACAGCGAGTAAAACATTAAAGAATAGGGTGCAAATATTTTGGGAACAACTTCAATTGCGTTAAACATATTTAATAATTCGATAATGTTTTCATGTAGGACTGATGCAAACACATTTATCACTTAAGTCATGTTGAATCGACATGAAACATGATTGAAATTAAAGGGCGGCTTACCACATTATTTCAGTTTAGCATGATTTCGTGTTGGAATAAAATATATAAACATTTTTTTTAAATGCCAAAGACTCAATATAAAGTATTTTCATAACATAAACGTAAATTCAACATGAAGTATAGTTGTTATTTTAGCGCCCATTAGCAGCGCTAAAACTATGTTATTCGCACCGTAGTCCAAATAATAAACTATTACCTTTCAAAGCCCGTTTGTAGCGTTCATAAGAATCCTGATCTTTTGGGGACCAAGTTGCCTGATTTGACAACTTGGTTGTAATCCCCGGCCTGATCTCAAACAAAGTTCTAACAACTGAAAATTTAAGGACAACAACAAGTTAGGATTAAAGTGGCCTGGACCTGCTACAAACTAACCCTTTCACTTTTTTTCACCAAAGATCATCTTCAGCGCCGTGGCAGATTTACAGGTGACACCAGCAAAATGTGTAAAACTTGGAACGATACCAGTTAATATGAGACTCAAACTGGTTCCATGCACTCCGCTCGCCAGGCAAAACTGACTCTGTTGCGCAGAGAGCTGGGACTGGTGATCGCATCCATAATGTTTCTTTGGGAATGTTGGACAAATGACTACGTCACAAGTAGCTGATGTGACATATTGTTGCATCAACAAACGACACACTCTCTATACCGTGGCCCTTTCTAGAGCCTGTAACTGATAAATTAACCTTAAACTTTGGCTGAACATTTAATTTTATGCAATAATTTAGAGAGTTATTTTCTGCCAAAAGAGTAGTCGGCCGGTTTCACGCAATAATTTGGCATACGATTCACTTGAAATGCTCGAAGAGAATTTTCCTTGCATTTTTCTCTAAATAGATGCAGTTATTGCTGATAAAGGGGGAATTAAAAAATTTCCGATCGTATCACTGGCTGGCGTTGCAACAGGCGCTTAAACTTTATCGAGGGAATTCTTATTAGCGCCGTTGGAAGGGCGAATAAAGTGACTACAAATTTTTAATTATCAATTCCTTTTACGCCTAATTGTGGGATTATAATGCCAAAACTACAACTTTTACTGATATATGACTTTTTTTCTACCAATTTTTTTGTTGCGAGTTTTAAGTTTTTTTTTTTTTTTTTAAAGGAACCCTGAAACTTTAACAAATTTAAAACAGACATTTTGGTTCTGTTAATGTTTAACTTTGTTTATTTTATTTTTTACCGACAAACGGATACAAAAAGATGCCCTAAAATTTATAGATATTTTGCCTCCAATATTTCCCAACCACTTCCCTCAGATTATTTTTAATTGCTGATGACAATTTATGAAAATCTACACAGAATTAAAGCTCAACATGAAATTATGTTGCTATTTAATGCGATTAGCAAAGACAACAACAACAAAAAAAAAACAAGTTTGAATTCTTAAGCTTGACAGACACTTGAAAAATTGTTAAGAAAAAATCAAATACATCACAACCGAACACAAGTGAAAAGAAATTACCTTCAGAGATTTTTTGTTTCTACTGCACAAAAAGGAGCCAGGAATTTCAGCAAAAGGGTTGAAAGCAAAGTAAATTATTCTGGTTGGAAAGAAATGGAAAAGAAAAGAAAAAAACTCATAAGCAGGGAAAAACAATCTGAGAACAAAGGACTCACGACTGAGATACAACAACAACAAAAATTATAAAAAATTGTGCATGAAAATTATTTATTTTCTTATTATTAAGAAAATTGCTACAGCAACATTTTTTTGTTTATAATTTTTTATTATTTTTTTTTTTAGATTCTGCTTATTAGTTTCCTTTCTGTTTTGCTTTCTCATTATTTTAGCTGAATTTGCGTTTACAATAATGAACAGTGGCGCAAATTGGGTCAGACGGGGATATCAAATATTTAGCTAAAAATTAAAGATTGTCCTCATAAATTCTTTTATTTGTTTCGATTAAAACTCTGGTTTTGTTGTTCGTTTTTCTTTTTACAATTCTTATTATCTTGTGAGGGACTTTTGGAACTTCCGTCAAAATCTGTTTCACATAAATCTGATGTACTAACTTTATATTCACCCTTATTCACACAGAGACGATATAAAAATGGTGGCGCTTATTTACTCGTTGCCAAGAACCACCATTCAGTGTGACTGGCAGTCTCTTTGTAATTCTTAAGGCAGGATTCCACTATCGGTTCAAATAGTATAATTCTTTTTTGAATTCCTGTTTGTGTTTTGCTGTTTTATCCTAAACATTCTTATGGCGTGGAAAATATTTGTTACTAAAAGGAACTTGTCACATACCGGTAGTAACGTATGAATTTTTTCTGCGCATTAGAAGCTCTACTAGAGAATAAGCACATTATTTAAGGGGCGTGGCTCCTTAATCCGGCATAAATTTTATTATTTTTGTTTTCCCAACTGGATTTCTAATCGAGCTATTAAGAGTAACGTATGAGTTTTTAAAGCTCTACTGGAGAATAAGCAGACTAAAGGGGTGTGGTTGTATAATCCAGCATACATTTAACTATTCTTGTTTTCTAAACTAGATTTCTAATCGAGTTATTGGTAGTAACGTATGAGTTTTTAAAACTCTGCTTGAGAATAAGCAGATTATTTGAAGGGCGTGGCACATATTTTATTGTTTTTATTTTCTAGACTGGACTTCTAATCGAGTTATTGGTAGTAACGTATGAGTTTTTAAGGCTCTACTGGAGAATAAACAGATTATTTAAGCGGCGTGGTTCTATAATCCGGAATAAATTTTATTATTTTTGTTTTCGAAACTGGATTTCTAATCGAGTTATTGTTAGTAACGTATGAGCTTTGCAAAGGCCGTGGTTCTAGACTCTAGAAGTGCAACACCTACAGAACAAATTTTATTACTCTTCTTTGCTAAACTGGATTTCTAATCGAGTTATCTGAGCGTACGCCATTTAGTGGCCCACTGTAACGATCCGAAACAAAAACTGCCAAACCAACCATCTTCAGTTTTATTACCAAACCATCCGATGAACCACTTTTACATGAATAAGCAAAGACAAGCAGTTTGTTAGGAAAACTTTTTAATAAGGTTCAGGTAAAATTTGCTTAAATTTATATTTATTCATAATTTTTCCCCTTTCTTTTCTTGTTCTTTTATTTGAAGAAATTTAGTTGAAAGCAATTCGAATGAGGAAAAACTACAAGAAACACCAGCTGTTTGTTGGTTGTTTGTTTATGGAATGACCATGATTCTGTTTCTTGGCGCTTAAGCCTTTTCGAACTTCTTAAACAACTGCATATTAGAAATTAGCCAATTGTGAACGAAAATGAAATAAATATCAAGTTGGAGTTGGAGTGTGTGTGAGTGTGAGTGTGAGTGCAGGCACTGAAGGAATCTTAATAACATTTTGAGACCCTTTTTTTTCTGCTATCATTTCCTAAATGTAGGCAATAAAAAATAAAACTTAAAAGTCATATAAGAACGTGTTAAAATTTAACAAACAAATGTTTTTTTTTTTGTTTGTTTCTCATTTGCATTTCAAAAATATCGCTTATAAAATATTCTTGATAATTTTTTATTGCTCGAGTTTTGCTTATAAGACCCTCAGAAATAAAAAGGAAAAATACAAAATTGCGCAGCACTCAAATGAAAGTATTAAATATTGATTTTTATGTTGTTTAAATTGCTTAAAGGATTTTATGAAGGCAACATTCAATTTTAAAATTAAATTAAAGTTTTATACATAAAAGAAAAAAACTTCGACAAACAAACGAATAATTTTGATAATGAGAAAAGGGTTTTATAGGAAAACCAGTGTCTGGCTGGAAGGCGGTGAAGGGTCGTTTTTAGCTCAATAAAACAGTATGGCGTCGTAAGCCGCTAGAAACAAACAAAGTTTGTAAGTTTTATTGATCAGAAGCTGCCGCCTCCAAGAAGAAACGCATAAGCAGGACAGGGCAGAGTGGAAGTTGCAAAGAAAAGAGACACCTGGCAACGCACGGCGTCTTGTTGATGAACAATTTTACAGGTGGTTTTGCAGCAAATGTTTTTTTTTTATCAAATAGATCAAAAGGGATCCATTATGAATTACAGTGGACTTACAAAAGTAAGAAAATAAAAAACCCAGATTTGTTATGAACCCCGACTGGTTGCCAATCGAAATGTTGCTGCTGAAAGAACTTAAAATTTAACATTTCCTTTTTCAGGAGCAGACTAATGAGAATTCGATATTTAAAAATAAGCGGGACATGTTTGGTACTAACATTTCTCTCTTATTTGATGAATTTATCTGTTGGAGTTGGAGTAAAATTAACCCTGGGATCACATTTTAAGTTTTTACGTTTTTTCTGGTATCAAAGTTGAATTTTGGAGTGGCTGTTTTTTCGAGATACTCAATTTTGCGCAACAACCCTTTCAACAGCTGATCCTTTTACTTGACATTTCATTATGGATAGATTTACACTAGAGAACGAAACACAAATTAATATTGATATTGAATTGTCATTCAAAGTTTTCTTTACCAATAAAGAATATTTTTCGTTGAATGTTGAATGTAAACAGCAGAATTGTCACATTTGTAATCAGACTAATTTGCCAGCTTTAGCCGTTAATGTGAAGGCGGAGTCATTGTCTTCAAAAACGAGCGTGTTGCTGTCAGTGGTGATCGGTTCGTACCCACAGGACGAAGGCTGCAGTAATTGATTTACTCCCAGCAAATTATGATGACCAAGATCGTATGATCTAATCCCATTGGATTTATCTATTTGGGATTGTGTATGCCAGAGGCAATTGAATATCTGGAAATCAAGCTTTGAAGAGTTGTGGGCGAAATATGCCTGAAAATGCTACAAAAATTTTGTGAAAATTGGTGTTCCAGATTGTGCCTTATAAGCACCGGTAATCAAATTTTCTATCCCATAAAGACGTTTCTTTGATGTTAAAACTATATTTTTTTTTTGTTTTATTATGATTTAAACTTGACTAACAGGAAATAAGTGCCCTGTTGCACTAAATACGTCTCCGTTTTAAAGGACAAAAAGGATCTATTTGCTGTGGAGATATTAAAAAAATTTTGTTTATAATATTCTGTAATATCCTAGAAAAACCCCGGTTTTCTATGACAGGTTATTATGCAAATTAACAGTTTTAAGGCGGCCGTAAGCGCAGTCGCAGATGTTGTCATATTCAACGCAGCTCCTCTACTAGAATCTAATGACACAATAATATTTTTTTTTCTTGGAAATAAATTTCATTATGCTGAACAGTGTAATTTTTATGTTGCCTGTGTGTTCAGCGCCATCCATTTAATTTGCGAAATTAATTTCAATAAAATTATAAAAACCAGAAAATTGTAAATATTTTTACACACTAATTGCCAATCGAGCGCTGTACAACTACAAACAATTAGTAGTAATTTAAAAAGCATTTAAAGATAAAAAGAATAAATAATTGCACAAAACTGGTATTGAGAACATGTGGCGCCAATAAGCAGTGACAGTTAAAAATCATGTGAAGGATATTAAAAACAGCAGCATAAACTAAACAGACATAAACCAACAACAACAACAACAACAACAAAATGGTTAATTTTAAAAACAGTAGAGGGCGCAAAACGTACAAGGCCCGATCTCCGTTTTCAGTAATTTAACTGGAAAGAGGACAACAAATGGGCATCGTGGTGGAACTGAAAAGTTATGAGCTGTTGGGAGAAATTAATTCAAGGACGATGAAGTATCGCTTTCATGCCCCTTTAAAAGCTTTAAAATTATGATTCAATAAAGCAGCTTAATTCAAGTTGCTGCCTGCCTAAGAACTGTACTGGATCATATTATTCCAATCTAGTTACTAGGCCACGAAGCACACAGAGGTTACGAAGTGGCACACATTTGTTACCCGGGCGTAGAGTTAACGAATGTCTGAGGGAGTTTTTACTGTCATCCGTTGGCATCAATAAAAATCTCCTTAAAGGAGTAATCGACAAGTGGGGAACAACATAAACATGGAGATAATGGGACTGACGATCTCTTACATTTGAATAGGAAGAACTCGCGCTGCAACTGGATTGGAAAAGGCTAAGGACACTGACGGAGGCAATCACTAGACGTTATGCCAGTTATACGCATCTATACAGACACTTGTAGATTCTGTCTGTGTTAAAGAGGTGGCAGCAGGTTGACGGCACTGGGAAACTGGAAATGCAGGGTACTGCGTAAACAGGATTTGCCGACACTCGCACTGAAGGAACTGGTCCGTTTCCTTGACGTTTTTAGCCCACACTAGATCAACGATGGTGGCAGTGCAGAGGGCCAGGCCACACTATTATTCCTTCAATTATTCCTTCATCATTGAGTGAATGCATCATGTAAAGCAGAAACGAAATTTCCTGCCTATTGACTTTTAGCTGTACTTTTAGTGTAATGCAATTAGTTTTTAATGCTCGAACATTTCAATTTCCTCCCGCAAACGGCTGTCTGAATGTTCATATGTCAGCGTACGTGTGTACAGGTGAATGTTGTTACATCCAGTGGTGAGATAGAAGTATTAGACGATCTCTTACAAGGACTCTTAAGATCTGCCTTTGAAAAACAATTTGATATTGTCTATTCATGTGCGTTTTTTTCTTATACTTTTGCGATCGCATAGAAGAGCAAATCCCAACAAACGTTTTAAATTTGTTTTCCACAAATCATCATCAAAGTTCTTTTACCACTGGGTAATTAATACTAGCGGAGTTTGTCGTTGTATGCGGCTATATTTCTGTTACATCGTTAAATACCCAATTAACAATTTCATTGACATACGATTCTGTATATGACATTAAAGATCATTCAAACTCAAGAAGAACATATTCAGTTTAAAGGTGCAACAAAATCCTCTATAAACTTGTGCTTGTGTTATTGCAGTTGTGAAAAGTTGCGTATTCTTGAGTTCCCATGAATGAGTAGGTGTTATTTTCGAAATAGTTGTAATCAATGTGCAACGAAGTGGTTTCCTGCAGAACAATGTTGAGTGGGTGTCGTGCCGCATGTCTGAAAATCTTTCACATGAATGTGTTTGGTTTTTAATTCAGTTAAACTGTTCAGATTTATGATTAATTCATAAATTAATATTATATCGATTATAAAAGAATGAATTATAAATGAAAAAGTTTTCTTTTTTTATTTCTGTTTTTACTTTTAATTTGAATTTGAATCATTTAACGGTTTCAAGAGAAAAGTATGATTTATGGGTCGATGTAGCCAAAATGTTTTGTTACCGACAGCTTTAAAAACTGTCCATTGAAATTTATGTTTAATTGTCAAGTTAATGAAACTTTAGTTTTATTTAATTTCGTTTTTGTATATAAAAATTTAATTAATAAGATTTTAAATTAAAAAAGAAAAAGCGTGAAAATAGGAAATATGCAATTGTTTTTAGTGTGTTTTCCAGCTGTCTAGCCGCCTTCACGTCGGAAACAATTATGATAAAAAAAACCTTCAATGCATAAATACATACAATAGTTTATGAATAATAGTTGAGTAGCTTTGTCACGTATGTGTCTAAACTGTCGTTAGATGTGACAGAAATAAGACAAGTAGTTTCAAAAGGAGAAAATTATAAGTCGCTCCAAAATAAACAGTGAATGACTTGAAAACCTTGACAAAATACATACAAACATTCAACTTTATATTTAACAATAAGAATAAAACGAGTAGAATATTGGCATCAATTAGACAGCTGGACAAATACACAAAACAAAGATATATATTTTGTTTTCAAATTGTGGAACTTTAAAGCGATTAAATAAATTCACTTGTATAAAAAATGTGGCAATAATTTAAAAATGTTTCAGTATTAATAAATAAACGGGTTTCTTCGTTTTAATACTTCAATTACAGCGAAACGATGTTTCTAACAAACTGTTTAGTGCTGGCAGATTTATTTGTAAAAATAATAACAATCTTTGTATGATGTTCTTTTCCCCCTCCTCCACAGGGGAGAATAAACCAATTTTAATACCCAGAAAAGCCAACTGCACTCGTTTTAAAAACTTTAGGTTTGCCAAATGTTAACAAGAAAATTGGGAAACGCATAGAACGTAAAAAAGAAAACTCATGCAGCCAGTGGCCATAAAGTAAATTTCTAACACAAATCACATCCAAATATTGCAGAGAAATCCTTTTGTCTGTAACCAGTTAATGAGTGAACGTTCTCAAGGCAGTTGAAGTGCTCCTTTTTGTGTTCGAAAAATCTAACGCAATTGCCTTCCACAATTCAGAGAAACTAAATTGAAATGTCATGTACAGTCCAATCGAAAAGGCCTACAAATAAGTGGGCAGTATATACATATGGATGTGCAAAGACTGTGAAAGTTTTGAATGAAGGGCCAAAAAAAAAAAGGACAAAACAATATTTATGCCAGGACTCATACAAACCTACTCGCACACTTACATACTGCCTTGTAGCGTGTAAATTTCTTAATGAAACTTCTGGTTTAAAACTTCAATATTGTCTACATATTCATATAATCCCAGTATATTTTATTTTTTATTTCCAATATGGTCACCTTGTTTTCAAACATGGTCACACTGGTGTTTAATTACACAAAATATGCTATAAATATTTAAAAATATCTTTAAGCAATTATCTATTTTTTCTAACACAGCAGAATATTTAAATGAGAAATATTTTAAAAACTAAACTTTCACTGGCCTGTGAACATTTTTAACAACTCAATTGGGCAGAGCCAGTCTAGATATAGTGGCATTTCAAGCCCGTGAATTCTTCCCGCTTTGCTCAGTTCTTCATGGCACCGTGGACCCCCTTTCTGCCTGTTAAAAGTATATGTAATAAATAAATCTTATTAATTTGGTTGAAACAATTTTGGGCCCAAAATACCAGCCCTACGAATTTCTATATTTACTTTTTTTTATTAAAAAATATTCAGCGAATGAGATGACAGTTTGTTGTATGAAATGCTATTTATTGAACTGATAATGTTGTATTTCTCTTGCTGGTGTTTTGATACAAAAACTTGTGCACAAACTCAAGTCCATACAATAACACAATTTTTGCTTAGTTTTGCGGCAAATGTGATAAAATCGTTTTTCAAAATAAAAATAGAAACAAATACAAGATGTGTTTCAGCTACACACATACATACACATCTACATACATCCTTAGATGAGAAATTTTGCCATACTAAAGTGAAATTGTCTGACAGGCATTTTACACAGCAATTATTTACTCAAAAATACTAGATATAGAATACAAAATCTACATACACTCGTACAAGTGTACAATGAAAAGCAACAACAAAAAAAAAAAAATGTTCTGTCTCAAAAGCAACAGAAGAAGTTCATATTTATATATATACGAGTATATAGACACACTTTCATACATGTAAGAAATTATAATGAACACACACCAAACATTTGAAATGAGGCCCCACGTTCTACATTCGTCTGCAGTTCATCTGTAAATGAGAACTTCTGTATCTTCTAATTTGCACACACACACACACACACACACACACATATATATACACACCTACAGATTGTGTGTTGTTTATATGATATTTGTATGATATCATCATATCATATCTTTTCCTTTTATGGCTTTAGGCTGTTAGTAAATCGAAACATCTATTGTTCAACTTGTGCTCATGTTACTTGTTTGCTGAAGTACGAGTCAGATTGAATGCGTCAAATGTTTGCCAGCTGGAGAATTCGTCTTTGCGTCGAAAGTGTAAATGAAATTATGCGACTGGATTTTGCGAGCTTCCAGCTGCAGCAACCAGCAATAATGACGTCTGAACAGCAACCCGGAGAAGGGCAATAAAATAGTTGTTTTACATATAATGATTTGCAATCGTTTTTTTTTCAGTAGTTCGGTCGCAGCCTTGGACCTTTCTGTATAGATTGAGTTGTGCCAGATTACAGTTAAAGTGTTGCCAGCCTGTGGCACGGAAGTATTGGTCCCTAAATGTTGTATCCAAAAATGCTGAGAAACTTGAAATGTGTTCAAACTGTGTCTGCTGCAAGATGTTGTCAGATCTTACAATATTGTCAGTAAATAATGTCTGAAAAGGTCTTATAACTTTGTGAGCTGAAAATTTCTGCTTTGTCAAAAAACCAAAGTCAGTCTATTGCAATCCCCTTTTTTTTAAATCAAGTCTATTCTGAAAATCACTTTTTTGAAATCACATGATTTCTAATTACAAATTGCATCAAAACGCCTGACTTCTTGTTGTTTCTTTATTATTTCTCTAACACTAAAGATTTTAAAATTTATAATACAAAGATTTAATCTAATTGAATCAATACAATTTTTGTTCTCAGAAATGTCATGATTTGCAAACACACGGTTTTTTTATTTTTTTAATTTAATATGTAAAAAAACAGCTGATTATTTCATGCTTGGCCGAATATACCCCAAGAAAAAGGTTATTGCAACTTTCAACAGAAAATCAAGACAAATTGCTTTTGGCTCTTAAAATTGCACAAATTTCTTTTGAGTAACTTGGTTCAAGTTCGAACTGTTTCGTTATGCATCTGGAACAGAGCTATTGTAGGTTGGTTTTTTGTTATAAAATGTGTGTTTATAAAGTAATGAAACTAAAAATGTTGATTTCTACTGGTTTCACGTCCCAGAGCCGGTAATCTCTGCCATGCAACAATCTCAACACCATATTCACTGTCATTGTCAGATCTTATGATATAGCAACCGTCCCGTAGTTTATGCCGGAGGTGATAAATATCCTTTCTTATTTGATATTTGTGAAATAAACAGAGACAAAATATAAGTGATTCACTCTACAACTCAACAAACTGCTATAATTGTTTGCAATTGACATTTGTATTTTCTGACAGGGCGTTCAATTTTGCGCCACACTGTATGGGATTCAATCGGTTGCCAAGTATTGCGTGCATGCAAATAAAATATCTATCAAAATCAAACACAACTATTTGTTATAAAGGAACAACACAAAACAACATTTATATTTATATGACGTGACTAAATGTAAGAAAATTTAAAAAAAAAGAAGAAAAAAAAAAGAAAATCAATTAAGAATAACAATAAAACCCGAAAATAAAGAAAAAGCCAACGCGCTGCCACATTAAATGGCAAATAACAGCCACCTTCAAACACACGCACACACGCACAGACACACACACACACACATATATATTTTAAACTGAAAGGCGACAACCAAACCAGCTTAAAAATATTAATGATGTTGCCTTTAAAGGGTGGAGAAAAAAAAGAGATCAAATAAAGTACAACCCCTTTTGGGATATTAAATCTCGAAGAAAACGTTCAAAAGAAAAACGCACTTAATTGCATTTTATTACGGACATATTAAAAATTTAACGATATTGATTTTCAACAGCCAAATACTGCAAAATTTTACTATCGCTATGAAAAGCGCAATAATGAATTGTCATTTATTTTGCCAGCACTAATGAGCAAAATACTGAAAAAAAAAACATCGTAAATAAAACCACATGTGAAAGAACTGGTTGTGAAGAGAAGAGTCAAAGATGTTTTTCGACGAGAAACTTTAAGAATCTGACGTAAGACAAACGTGCGGGATTATTAAAATAAGGGCTGGCATTATCTTGGGAGCCACTCAAAATCGACCATATGTTTGTGGGCAAGTAAAAGGCCAACTGGAATGTGAAACCACAAATTCTGAAGAAGATTTAAAATCCGACAAAAATTGAAAAGTTGTAAAAAAAAAAAATAATTATTAATAATTTACTAATTGTGAATAGTATAACCAAAAAGTGATCAAATAATTGTGGAGTCGCGCTCATATGTGTGCATGTGATCCATTTCGTGAACTTTTTTTTGGAGTTGTACCATTAAAGTTGCCCTTAAACAACATTGAACACGTTGCAAGAATTGAAGAAATCGCACATTATTTAACTAAAATATTAGTTTGTAAAAGAATTGACATTTTAATTAATTGCCTGTCAACGGCATTCAATATGATTGCCAATCACAGTTTGCAAATACTTACACGCACACACGAACACACACACACACATCTCTTGTACAAAGTATAGAATTACAGGATGCGAATACAACGGCAAATAGTCCTAAAAGCCACTTAAAGTCCTAAACACACACAAACACTCGATATCGCAAATTATTAGTTAATGTTCGCACAAAAGCTATTTTCTAATACACACACACACACACGCACACACACGCACACACACACACACACACATACACACACAAATATAGATGCATGTCTGTGGACGGGAATATCTTTAAATTTGAATTATATACTAGACTCGGGTATCTTTTTTTTAAAACAGTTTATTTCAATTTACAGCAACAACAAAAACAACTGCACAGTTCAAAACTACCGCTTGCATGAAATAATAAAATTATAGCCTGTAATCTGCAATAAGAACTTTTCTAAAACTTTATAGTTATAGTTATTCAGACGAAATGATTGATGACAACGTCCCACCTTTTTTCCATCGTTTAGTCAGGCAACGCGTCCAGATCGGAAGACAACGAAATGACGATTGGCGTTACTCACATTAAAACCCCTCTGTTCGCCGCCCACTACAAGTTGGTAAGATTTGTATATTGACTTGGGTCTGTGAGTGGACAAAATTCAACTGTGCCAACATCAGTCCAGCCATGTTTAGCGATGTGGCCTGTTAGATGGTGGATGAATGGATGTGGCAATGATGTGACCCATTTCTGATTAAAGGAATGTTGGGAAAGAATTTTTGAATATGAAACGAAGTGATCCGCATAAATGGAGACATACATTTTTGGAATATTAAAGGATACAAATCGATGTAAAATTATAACTCTAAATGGAACCATAATGGTGTGGTAGAGATATTGAACAGGCCCGCCGACTTTCTCAGCGGCAGGTGCTACCGCATTACAGCTAGAAATCAAACTGATTAACTAATGCACGACTAATTTGAGCGTCACATTGGGCAGTAATGTAACTGTCACGTTAGCCAGCTGAGTCTGCAAATAAGCCAATAAACAGCTGCTGCCCTCGCAGCCAGCATAACTCATAATATCGTTCGAATACGTATCAAACACAAAAGTTCTATTGCATACTTAAAGGCGTCGTTCAGCTTGCAACGCAATATAATAGATCTTTAATATCTCTTGCACGCCTAAGGAAACCCCCTGTTTATATTTGTACATATGTGCATATTTTGGACTAAAAATTCGGTGATTTTAATTTATGGTCAATGCTTTTTTCAAGTGTCAAAATTAATTATTAGTGATTCTCTAAAATTGCAAAATAAACAAATAATAGAATAATAAAGTGGGAATATCGGATGTCACTTTGAGATGTCAAACTCTTCGCTTAAGCAAATTCTATGCACGTCCCCTACACATGCCCAACAGTTGCACATATATTTGCTGTTCAAGTGCTTTAAAGTCGATCTGTAGTGCGGATAAACCAACATATGCGTCGTCATACAAATGAAAAGCATTATTAATTTAGGCTTTTTGATAAGGCCAAGATATCAGGCTATATGTGAGTGTATAGTCGCATGTACGTACACAACTATATAAACGTGGGGTATAATGCGACGGTATGGCCGGATTTTGCCCAGCACATGCCAATTCAATTCAATATGGCAAACAAAATCATATTTCATCGAATAACAATTCTGGAATAATTATTCCGCGAATTTCAGTTACAAATTAGCATAAATTAGAGACAGTCCAGCGCAGCAGCTGTCTTTAGGAAAAACTGTCCTGTCACTAGAACTAATTGTTTGTGTGAACAGCAAATCCTGGTGTAATAAATGTTGGTGTGTGTGTGTGTGTGTGTGTCTGCATCTGTGCCTGCATCTGTGTGTGTGTGCGTTTAAGTGGTTGTGTAGGTTTCTGTATTAGTGTTTGTCAATGTGACAAATTTGTAATATTCTTGCGTTAATTAGACAACTTATACCACTGACACCTTAATTCTGCTTGTTTTCAACTTGACATTTCATTTTTGCTTGTGTTGTTGTCCTGTTTATTGTTTGTTGTCATTGTCGCGAGCAGAGCGAGTGATTGCTTGTATCTAAATTATGGCCGCTATTAGCAACAACAACAATATCCAATAGATATTGCTGATGTTGCTTCTTTGACGTTCCTAAAAACCTACATCTGTACATACACCTCCATATTGTAGTTATTATTAGTTGTGTTGTTGTTTTTGGTGTTGTTGTCCAGCAAATTATATAGCAAATAGTTTTCTAACTTCTGGTGTACTCGTACACTTGAAAGCCTCAATATTTCAACATTAATGAAAAATGAGTTGCGATATTTGAATATTGTTGACGTTGTCATCGTTATTATTATTAGTTGGCAAATTGCAAAATAGAATCAGTTCCAGTGCAAATAAGTTTGTGGCCCGTAAAGCATGAAAGTGGTCCTGAACGAAGCGAAGGTAGAGACTTGATTTTCAGCCAAATATTAAGAAGTTATATTCGCCTTCAATACGGTATTAGTTTTGGAGATGTCACAAATGTTATTTCTTGTTTTTCCTAAGTAAATGTTGAATTATTTATAAGTTAAAGTGTGGGCTTGATTTTCCAGATGACTTCAAGTCTATAGCCTTTAAAAACGCTGGCTCAGCTCTACTCTTTACTCTCAAACACATCATATTTTGTAAAAAACGGAAAGAGTGTGTTTCGTAAATCAGGACAAAAATGCTGTTTGTATTAATAATAGCCAAGAAAAACTCGTCCAGCCGACTTGAAGACCAATAAAATTATTTTAATCAATTCATTTGATTAATGATTTAATTGATTTTTACTTTTTGATTAATGGTTTGCTTCTTTGTGCTCCGTGGCAACTAATCATTAAACAAAGTAAACAGATTAATTAAAAGATTAATGAATTAATTTTTTTTTAGCTTGAAAGAAGTCGGTTGTTACACTTTAGGTGCAGCGGTGTTCCAGGTGCGTCAAAGTACCAAAGTATCAAAGTTTCGAACTTCTAGCCCCTTTTCCAGCAGTCGCCGTTCAACAAATGTATGAATATTCGTATCCGGAAACATTTTAAATATTTAAAAATCGTGCGGCCTTGAGAAGATTAGCAACATCGAACGCGCAGCCGCAAAGTTTCAGGTATTGTAAACCATCATCTGACGTCAGATTAACTGAAATGTGGATCAAACAGCTGCATCAGTAAAATGAAAACATTATTATACTGCTGTAAGCACATCATCTGGGCAACACTGGTCCAGCGCCGGATTTTTCAATATTTTTATTATATCATTTCAAGGGTTCACTGTTTTTATGGGTAAAAACTTATAAAAAAACAAGGCGACTTATTATCAGTTGATTTTGAGGGCGCAGCTGATGCCTCCCCGGCCGTTCAGGAGCAATACTTTGCATTTAGATATTTACCGAAAAGATCATAAATACCAGAGATATCGCCACATTTTAATGTAATGCTGGCACGTTTAACCGCTCCGTGTCCGTCTTGCAAAAAGATTTGTAATAAAATATATAAATGCAGGGTTTCCTCTACAACGATTTTTAATTTTGCGCTCATTTTCTGTACATCCTGGGCTAAAAGTCATTTAAAAGGCTTAAAAATTTAATAACTCTATCGTTTATATATTTTTTAAAAGATTATAAAATATACAAAATGAAGATTTTTTACACTAATTATAGAAAATTCTGCCGCTTAAATGACACCCGTTCTCAGTTTCGCAACGTTAAGCCCAATTTTAGAATCTATGAGTTTTAGGTCATGCAACAATTACAATTTATAACTAAACAGAATGCCTTTTAGTAGATGTTTCTGGTGGTCTCTGGTCTGGGTCTACCGGTTCGTGGCAAATCCCTTATGGTTATGGTTTTTTCCTCAGTGTTGAATCTTTCCATTATTTATTCTCTAGATATTATTTCTATAGTCTGAAAAGAAAATTATAAGAAAATATACCATAAACAAAAAAGTTATTGATAATCTAAAACCCATGATGATTTCTGGCCCACCCTGTATTCCTGTCCTATTTTTTAAATATTTTATATATATTAATTTTTTATTACTTAATTTCATAACATTATGGGGGGGACGAAAAATAATACATTATTTTTATTACACGAATAGAATTGGTATTAAATATGACAAAACGCAATATAATGACTGCCCACAGGCCACACAAAGTACTTATTGTTTACACTACAACAAAAAAAAAAACAAATAAGAATAATAAAATAATACAATTAACGAGTTACAATTATTGATTTTTATCAAAACTTAGACTATCATTTACAGAACTTAATGTTTCCTGGCTTTTGACTTTGTCATTTGATTTGAAATCTAAATAACCGAAGGAAAATTGTCTACAATCAATCGCTCATTTCGAATCCTTCGTTGTCACAATATAAATAATTTAAAAAAACAAAAAAAAAAAAACCAAAACTGTTAAAAGACATAATAGACATTGTAATTTGCCTAAATGCTTCTTTTTCATGATTCTTAAAAGTCCTTCAAATGTCCTTCCGAATAAACAAAAACTAGAACAAATGCAAAGAAGAAAAAGAAAACAAAAACTGGCCAGCAAAGTTAAATAAGCAATTCTTGTTGTTTACTTTATACCAGCCGATACACCAGAAACTTAAACTATATCATGCAAACAACAATCGCGTTTTTCTACAGGACAAAAAAAAAAAAGGGAAAAGGAGAAAAAACCAAGCAAACACAAGCACGTCAAAAAATGAAAAAACTTTCGACATGAGTAATCAAAAAATACCAAAAGTATTGGTGAGTGTTCTTGTGTACGTGTGTAAGTTTGTGTGTGTGTGTGTGTGTGTATGTCTATCGATATAAATAAATTTTATGGATAATTTCCTTTAAAGAATTATAAGAACAAAATCCAACATTAATAAAACATGACAAACAAATTTTACTTCTTCTTTGATTAGATTAATTTTGAAGTTTAATTTCAGGGTAATAGATTGTTTCCTGCATGAGTTGTCAATTAGTCAGGAGTGCTTCAAGTCCTGTGCTCTGATTAGCGCTGGAGTGCACAAAACTCGCCCGGTCATGCCTTTGGCAGGAACAAAAATATTACGCCGGTAAGAGGGCAAAAACGGAAACGTTTATGCCCAGCCGGTGATAACAGTTAATGGAAAAAAGAGCCCAGTGTAAACCAGGTCAAAGGAAAATAAATATTGCACAATTATTTTATTTTAGTTATTCACCGAATGGCTGTTATATTTTACAATAATGTAAGATGTCATATTGTAGATACTGGTGATGAAAAATCTCCATTTGGAGTTAAATTTTTAATTCAAATAATTGCGGGTAAAACTTGGAATTTTAACTGCTGACCTGAACAACTATCAGTTTATTTTATGGGCATTAAAATTTCACATCCTACAACTTCATTGTCTGACAACAAAAATTGTTACTTCATACGGCCTCATCGTACAAATTAATTGACCGACAGCATAAATTGTTACTTAATACGATTGTCAGTTTATTTTATGTGCTAAAAATTGTCACATCATACAACTTTATTCGCCAGTCAGCTCGTTCGGGTGTCAGATTTTTTATAGTTTATTTTATTATTTATTTTATTTATTTCACAACTTCATCGCCTTCAGGCAGTTACCAGATTATTTTGGTCCAAACTGTCACCTCTTAAAACTTCCTTGCCGGAAACCAAAAAGTGTCCGTATTGTTTATGGTATATTTTCTATTGCAACATCTGTTGAGTTTTTATATAGCGTCATTATTGCCAATAGAAATATTTCACATGACAAGGGCGGCACTTAATTGAAGTGCATGTCTGCCCTTTGTAGGACAATGACAGTTGATCAGACAGATGTCTGATAATATTGTTGGCATACAATAAGTTGCCATGATTTCTGCGACAACGTGGAAGACATCTTCCAAAAAGGAAGATTTTACTGACAATATTGTAACATTTGACAAATCTCAATAATCTGTTGACCAAGGAACCGGCCAATACTACAAAGTGACTCAAAAAAGATCGGCGATCTGGTATAAATGTTTGTACATATATTTTTAATATATATTTCTTAAAACTCCAATATTGTGAAATGTTTGAAAGGAAGAAGAAGGAATTTGAATAAATGATTTGAAGACTTTTTTTAGACTTGCTTTTTAGCTGATTGATGTAGAATATATTATTTTTCGAAAAATATATGACAAAAGGATTTCGTTGAGATATAAGAAAATCCTTTTTTTTTAAATAAAAAACTATAAAAACACAAATTATTTCTTGAGTTCCTAAAATCGTTCACAAAGAGCTGGATTGATTTAGAGCGCAAAAAAAGAGCGAGAGAGTTTTGCTAAATTTGAAAAAGGAAAATTTAAATAAAAAGGTTTTTCATGTATCGTCTTTCACAAGAATCCTAACGCTGACGACTGATTACGCTACAATGTCAATTAAGGAGTCTGTCATGACATCTATTAGCGTCCAAAACTCTAGAAACCGACTACGAAGATCGTCAAGCTAAAAAGGCTGTCAGTTGTTTAGCAATTAAAACCAAAAATAAAGAGTTATTTCTGCAAGTCTTTGTCATTATGATGAACGTTTTTCTCATATAAAATTCTCTCATTTTTTTATTGTTAACAATTATTTACAATGACCCCTTTTTATTTGTTTCATTTGTAACAATAATTAGACGTTTTATTAGCATAGCAAATTTTCTACATCTAGAGGTACGAAATGGTATAAAAAGGGCAAAATCTAATACGAAACACAAACAAAGATTTGAAATAAAAAAAAAAAAAAACAAAAATAAACGGAACACAAGTCAAAGTACGTTTCTTTGTTGTTGTTAAATAACAAAAAAAAAAAAAAAAAAAAGGTACCATAAAAATAGCAACCAATTTACCTGCGGAATACACAACAATCAATGTTGGTCAATATTTGCCAAATGTTAAATAAACACATGTCCACACACACACACACACACACACACACACACACACAGCCAAATCACTCACATGGACAAGCCCACTAACAAACTTACAACAGTTCACAAATATGGCAGCTCAAGGGGGGGAAAATATGCCAGGTCTTAACTTGAGGACCTCCTAAAAGGCTGCTTGTTTTATGATGTTTAAGTTGTTGCACTCGCCAGCGCTGCACAGTGGCACCCGTAGAGCAAACGAGGTTGCAAAAATCAAAATTTTCATGTGCGCCTGCGAAATTTTAAATGAATCCATCTTATAGTAAACTTTTCAACGATCTCAAATATGCTACTCTTAACAATATCAGATTTTTAGTTTAGAAGACATAACTGTTCAAAGTTAACCAATTTTCGGATTTAAAAAAAACACACAATTTTTAGGTAGTTTGATCCGATTTCAGGTGTAATATCACGAAAACTAGGCAACGAATAGTATTTTTTTTTGTTTTTAGTGATTGATGTGCTTATTAAATGTATAACAATAAAAAAAATTGTGCTGTTTGCTTTGTGTTTCTCTAGGTAAATCAGTATTTAAAAACTATCCATTTTTTCACTATTCTTCAACTTTGACGGAAAATAAAAAAAATTTACCTTTTTTTACCTCCGCCATATTTTCAAAATATGTTCTTTAACTAGTCTTTTACATAACTCAAAAGGTTTTATCTGCCTTTACGTGCCTATTTGGCTTCTATAGGTAAAAAACGTTAAAAAGACATGGTTGCAGAAATTGTATGGCGGGCATCCCTTACATGCCTTGACTGACAGTTACTTTGATGTAATAGTTTGAAAATTGCATTTTGAGTCAGTTGTCTACCTGAGAGCCTCTGGCGAAAAATTTGGTCCTAATATTCCGTTACAGACACAAGATGCACAAAAAACTACTCATTGAAATAAGCAGGTACGCACCTCACTTAAAAATTATTTTTGGCGTACATATGGTGAAGAACAATACTGACTTATGGTACAGGTAGGCACAAATCTCATTTGGCTACGTGCATAATATGGCATCTGTTGTTCCATTGCGGCTAAAATCTGATGTTTCCCTACACTGGAAAAATCATCGACCGTCATCAGTGCATTATTGCCGACCAATAATGTTTCAGTTTGCAAAGGAATCGGCAGAACTCATAAGGACCACGGTGAAGGACATTGAAGAACAAATAAGCAAGATTAAGCATACAAAATTGCAAATTGGAGAAGGAAAATATATTGAATGTAGTTACGAGTTCCACCTGACCATGGTTGACGGAAAAGTCGTAAACGAACTGACAGGAACAACCTCAACATTGACATGCCCGATTTGCAAAAAGAGTCAGAAGAACTTCGGTAATTTAAACGATTCTACAAACGAGGAGAATTACGAATATGGAATGTCACCATTGCACGCAAGGATAAGGTGTATGGAGTTCTTGCTAAAACTGGCGTATACCCTACCACAACAAGATGAAAACATCGATGAAAATACATCAATTAAGGATAAGGAAAAGATCAGAAAGAAGCAAATAAAGAATGCTTTTTGGAAACAACTTGGACTAAAAGTAGACTGCCCCAAGTGTGGATACGGTAACTCAAACGATGGAAACACTTCAAGGAGATTTTTTGCAAATGATGAGGCAGTAACTAGAATCACTGGAATTGACAATGAAATCGTCAAAAGATTGGGAACGATCTTGAATGTTTTAAACTGCCAAGAAAGTGTTAATTCTACAAAATTTGGAGAATATGCATCGGAAACTGCATCTCTTTTAGCAAAAATTTATCCACAGAAGAAGTTGACCCCGACCGTCCATAAAATATTGGCGCATGGCAAAGATATAATTGAGTACCAGTCTTTGCCAATTGGAGAGCTTTCTGAAGAAGCGCAGGAGTCTCTTAACAAATTTTACAAAAAATATAGATTGCAGAACACGTTCAAAGCATCAAGGGTGAGGCAAAATGAGGACCTCTTCAACATGTTAGCAGCATCTTCCGATCCACTTATTTCTTCCCTGCGGCATGTGAAGACACGAAAAGAACTACAATGGAATTATACTTTAGAAATGATTAGTCTTTTAGATATACCTTCTGTTACGAATTGTGATGAATATTTTACAGAAAATTCAAAAAATTAATTGAAAAAAAATTTGTTTAATTTGTTGGCTAATAACTTTAAAACAGAAAAAGCTTTCAAAAGAACTAAGAAATATAAGATTGGTAAAAATAATTTGATTTTGTTACCATAAAATAGATGAGTTAGAAAAAAATTAGAGTTTAGAAATGATTTGTATTTTAGACATACTTTGTCTTACCAAGAAAATGAATATTTTACAGAAAATTGAAAAAATCATTTAAAAAAAAACTCTTTTGTTGTAATTTTTTAGGTAATATCTTAAAACATGAAAAGCTTACAAAAGAACTACAAAAAAATATAAAATTCTTAACAAAAATTTTTTTGTTACCAAAACTTGGATTTTTTCACAAATTTTAACTTTGAAAACCCATAAGTAAGCACCTATAAGGTGTAGCGTCCACTCCAACCGCTCATTTTATAGGTTGAACAATTATCTATGACATGCAATTTAAATTATTCGATTATCTTGTTCGGTTCAAAAGATATGATTTTTGCAACGAAAAAAGTCAAATGGCGCCACTGTGCGCTGTTTCAATTGCTATTGCTGCCCCCTAAACAATGTTTATGGTTGTGGCAAACATATATACATGTTAAATTGTACATCATGGTTGAATCCACAAACAATTTGGCCTTTTCGTTAAATCTCCTTTATTAGTGTTTGATGTATGTAGTTTTTCATCTATAAACATTTTGTTAATTTGTTGACATTTTATGTTTCTTATTATTTTTTATATTTTTGAGCTGAATAAAAGAAAATATATAATTTTTAATATAATAAAATATATTTAAAATAGAAAAATATTCTGAAATTTTCTTAAGACTTTTTCATGGGAATAGAGTAGAAAATGAAATTGAATTGGAGAAAAATTAAATTAGAGAAATATGGATCTTATTATTTTCACTAGATTTTTTTTACATCATAATTTTCACTCTGGATATGGTGGCACTTGATGCCACTGCCTAATTTGCACACTATGGCCAAAACCAGTGACAGGTAGTTGTTGGTCAAAACTTAACTTTCAATCGCTTGACCACATTTTCACAAACTCAATTTGAAAATGTCGCATATTGCGCAACGTCATCAATTTGGGCTTTTAAATAAGGCCCCTTTTTAATTATCCTTTTTACCACTGGGTGGGGGTAGGTATGACGTTTTTCATGTGTGTGTGTTAAAAGTCAGAATGTTTGAATAAAATTTATTCCGAAAAAAACTTTCACTCACTATTTGAGCAGAGCAAAAAAAAAGGAGCAGAAAGTTTTTACAAAATTGAAAAGAGCGTATAAAAACATCAAAAGGACAAAATTTTCCATTTGATATTGAAGGTGCGCACACACAAGCATCTCACTGCTTAGTTGTTTAGATGCTTGTGTGTGTGTGTGTCAGTTTGCTGGGCCAACTGAGCAAACGAATATGTATGTATGTTTGCTGGTTAGTACCAAAAGAAGGAAACAAGAAAGTACCACCTTGACTTTCGATCACCTTTACTGCTGAATATGAAAGTTATTTTTCATTTCAGGTATAAATTCTGTTTCCGTTTTACTCCCTTATTGTTTGACTGTTTTGTTTGATTTTATACTTTAAACTGAGTTTAACAATTTAAGCTGCCAAATCCTTACACCGATTGTTTGACAAGGATGTGCTCACACACAAAAGACATATAAAAAAAATGTACTCAAAATGGTTTATCGATGAAGTCGGATGAAGATGATGGCGTGCGATGTTGTGATTGTTTAATGTGATTTTGTGATGGATAAAATGAGAAATGATTTTATTGTTAAGTTTTTCTTCTTTAAGGGAAACGAAGAAATGAACAGAACTGTATTCGTTTGTTTTTAACTTAAAATAAAAATATTTTAAGGCAGAACATAAGACTTTTGTAAGCACTAGAATTAAAGAACTTTAAAGGCTCTGACTTGAAATCGAGTCTTCGGAGGTTACTATTCCATTTCTATTGGGGCTGCTAAAAGGCGATTAGCATAAAAAAAAAAATAGTATTAAAGGACATTGGGGATCAGCTGAAATGAGTGGATGTAAAAGAAACTTCACAAAAGTTGTACAAAAGCAAAAATTGATCCATTTTTGTATTCGTTAGGTTTTTGTTTTACTTCTTCTGGGCACTTGATGTAGAAACTTTTAATGTTAAATAAAAAAAATTTGTTATTCAAAATTGTTTTTTTTTTTCCAAAACCAAGTAAAATTGAGTCTGATAATACAACCAAATAATAGGGGGGATCACAGAAATAATCCCTTTAGCGCAGTAAAATAATTCTGCTGCAAAGTAAAAAGGAATCAGGAGATTGAAATAAATATTATTTGTCACAAGGTGTCAACCGATATTTCAAAATGAAAATATTTAAAAAAAAACTAATAATAATAGGAACCAAGTTCTATTTTTTGCGGGACTACAACATTTTTGCGGGATACATTCTAAACACTGGTATAAGTTTTGTAAAATAATTGTCCTGTATCTAAGACTCGCAAAATTTTTTTTTTTTTATTATCGCTATTTGCACAGTCTTTTTCAGTCGATTTTTCACTTTTTAAAAACTATTGAAATTGGCTTTAAACATTTATTGAAAAATAAGTTAAGAAATGCCAGGACTCTTTACCAGCTGAGATAATTTTTGATCTCCTTTATTTAAACCAGCAACCTGGAGTTCACAATTACACTTTAATCAGTTGAAGCGCTTTTAAAACGAAACATATTTTCCTTTCACATTTCCACACAGATTCCATTACTGTCCGAACGTTGATTATTCTAAAATTTAACTTCGATTTAGAATTACACTCGTATTTGCGCTGGCAGTAACTTTGTACGTTTGCGCTTCCTGATGGATTATTTTTTTTCTGATTTCGTAGCAAAACTCTGCATTTACTTGTATGTCACCACACATTCCACTTGAATTGAAGTTACAATAAGAAAACGGAAAATACATTCCTCTACATAAAAGTTTTACTTTGTTTATTCTTTGTCAAGTCATTGTCTCCAAATTTCTATTTTAAGAACAGGAAGTTCATAGAAACAGGAAATTCCTGTAACAGAAATTTACTAAATAAAATCTATGTTTTTATTTCAAATATGAATTTAATATTATTGTATTTTTACAAAACTTTATTTTATACATAAAAGCCTACAAATTTACTAAAACGTTTATTTAAAACATCTTCAGATTTTGAAGAAAATGTTCTGAAATAAAATTATTTCTACAAATTTATTAACAAAAATGGCTGAAATCGTTCGGGGGTGTTTTGACTGTAAAGGGAAGTTTGTGTGTTCGTGTATCATCTTGTCAGTATTTTATAACAATTGGCCTGATGTTGTTTTGAGATATCGGTGTACCACCTCAGCGGACACCACTTTCTCCACACTGTCTAGGCAATTACTGACCTGTAGGTATTAGAAAGCTTGAGCTCTCCAGGAAGGGTTCCGAAATGTTACAGAAAGTTGCCATCTTTCTGTATCTGGAAAACCATACGAATATTAAGCCCTAATGGCAAGTGCTCCGCCTGTTGGTGGAATTATATATTCTTATTACAAATGAAGCGCTACTGAAGGTCGTTATATGACAAAGAAAAAAAATTGTGCTTGAGAAAGTCGTTTGTGACAAAACTGCAGCGTTCATATGGCCGGTGCTGACAAAAACACGGTTACTCAGACTTAAACATTGTTGAATTAGCATTCATGGCGTGACTGATGTGTTAACTAATAAGATTGTGTTCTTAGAATATTGTCATCTCATCTACATAAATTTTTACTTCATGTGGACTTCTGAAAACAGAAAGATTTTACTCCTTTTTGCATGCCAACTAATTTACCGTGGCACCGCCATCGGTTAAGAATCGCTTTTGTGCGTTTGCCAAATCTCAAAAAGTTTTGAAAAAGAATTTTCACTTTAACATCAAGATATTGTTTTTCGAGCAATTTAAACTGTCGACTCATTTACTAAGACAAAAATGAGAACTACACAAAATGCTATTATTTGTTCGTTTCGTTTGCAAGACGAACCAAAAACGCACCAAGTTTTGCCAAAAAGTAATAACATGCAATCCCTTAAGGGGCATTATTTAAGCAAATAATACAATCGACAGTTCATTTTAAACACAGTGACTATGACCAATGGCTTTGTGCAGGCAAATCTGCACACACTTCTGCGTATTTGGGCTTTGCTGGGGGTATTCGATTGAAGCTGTTAAATGCAAAACAACTAGTTTTTTTGCTAAAGAAATGAGTGGCGCAAAACAAAAGCCAGATGAAACGTTTCGAATGATGTTGCAGGGAGCAAAAGAAACAACAAATCGGTAGGGGGCAAATGGTTTTGAACCTAAACGTATAAAAACCTGTAGAATAATCTAAGGAAGAGGAAATAATGGGCCCAGAACAGCAAAGTTTTGAAGAGAAACGTTTCGCAAACGTTTGCTATTTAATTTTTAATTTAAAATTTTTAAAAACCAAGACTGGGATGTGCTCAATAGTTTTCGAAAAATTAGGCATTTGAGATGTGCGCTACTTGCGCCCTGCTTTATTCTTTGTATGTATATCGCCATTTTAGCTTAATTTGAGGAAGACATTAACGCTGTATATGGCCACACCCTGTTCTCGTCAATTTGCATACGTTTCGGCATTCAAAAGTTCCATAATTTGAAAACCTTTTGTAAATAACAACCCAAAACAGTCAACAAATACGACCATGTGAAGTTGCAAATGCCCATACAGACACACACATATTTATACAAAGTTATTTGTATTTGTATTAGTAGACTCCCATATGTATTGATGGGCATCTATTTGTTCGGGTTTGTAAACAAACAAATGCTAATATCAAATATCACAGGACACTTACTTTTCCATACAGTCAATATGGACGATTTGGTTCTTTTTTGCTGGTGTTGTTGTTGTTGTTGTTGTTGTTTTTGTTTTACTGCCACAAATATCTGATGGTGATGCATTCAATAGAGATGAACAGGCAACTGAATTGCTTAGAGCACAAACACAAATACAATTTATTAACTCGTACATAATAATATTAAACCAAAACGTTTGTGTGTGTGTGTGTGTGCGTGTGTGTGCAAGTTAGAGATTTTTGAATGCAAGTGAATTTTGTAACAGATTGTATGCAGCTTAAATGGCAAAATGATGCATAGTTATTTTCACAAACTGACAAACCTACGAAAATATTTATATTCAAATGCACAAAGTAGATATTAAACCATCACAGATTTACAATGTGGACACAAAAAGTCAAGCAAATATAATTAAACGAAATGTGGAATAATTTTAATCAATAGTTTAGCCATTTTGGACGTTTCCTAAAGAATTGCAAGAAATTTATTCCGTCAAAATCAATACATCTAAAAATCTAAAATTTTTAACATCTCATTTAGCTAAAAGTTTGTTAAATATTCTATTTTGGGTGTTGCGCAACAAATGGGCCTTAAGACAAGGTGTATAAATATATTGGAAAAAAACTCAAGTCTAAAAGTGTGCCTTAAAACAAAAAAGGAATTTTATTAATCTATATAAAAACATAAAGCCAACTTCTAGGAGGTCAAAAGTTGAATTGTTTCGCTGTAATATTCTCCTATAAATTTTGATCACAACTTTAAACTATTGCGAATAATGACAACTATATATATATATATACATACATGTGTAGGTATATTTGTGTTTAAGGAGGGGAGAACGAAAATGTATTAAGCAAAAAAGCGATTTATGTGCATGTGTAATAGTGGAACAATTATAGGGCTTCTACATCACTGGGTAGACTGTACAGGAGTATCACAATGCAACAGTCATTCTTTTGAACAGAAGAGAAGGCAAAACCACTTTCTTCATCGTACTAAACTTATGGTCCAGAGCAACTTATAAGAAAATTAACTTCTTGTTGGTAATGGCCAATCAATTGGATAGCATAGAATTTAATATTGAATACGTGGAAAAGAACGCAGATAAACTTCTGAAGAGTCAGAGATTCGCTTAAAATATCTGCAGCAAGAATTCGATTGGGGATGAGAAACTTCCAGCTGAATTGTGTTAGTGCTTGGAATCCCTGAATCTTAAAGATTTTTTGAATAATAAAACTGGAGGAACGTTTAAGAAGTCTTGCGCCAAGGACGCCCAGCAGCTAAACATGCCAAGAAGTGTCCTAGACTGAGGCAGAAGTAGTGATCAACTGTCTAATATTAGAGTTTTGAAATTTTTTTTTAATTCGGCCTAGTTTTAGACAAAAGCAGACATTAGTGTCTATTTAAAAGCAAATAAAACTTTAATGTCATTCGTTCAAGGCAGGGCCAGCTTTGGAATAAGAAAAATTAAATGTTAAAACTTTAAATTGGTAACGAATCAAATTTAAATGAAATATCTAACTTAAGAGACAAATATAAGTGGTTTTTCAGAAACAGAAATTAGTAAAACAGGAGTTGTATGAACAGCATTTAGACGTACACATATAACCCATTTTTAATAATACTTTTACTTACATTACAGCGACAAAACTTATATCTAAGGGACACCCTACTCCATCATCATCATCATCATCATTAAAACCCTCGAAATTGCATGCACCATCAACCAGTCATGATCGATGCCCACTTAAATGCATTTATAATATGACTCCAGAGAACCAACAACCAACCGACAAATACAATAACTAACGAAATTGCAATACGGCATACCGAACGTCTAACGACTCTTTCTACGATGGCATCTCCTTACTCCTCTTCAAAAAAAAAAAAAAAACCTCGCAGCAAGTGTGTAAATGAGCTGCTGCACAAGCGGCGTGTGTATGTGTGTGTATCTGCGTGCGTGTGTGCGTGCGTCTGTGCTGAGGGTATGACGTGAACTTAAACTAAATTGCCAAATGATTCTGCTCACTTACATATTTAATACATTGACTGAATATAAATTTTTGTCCACAGAATGACATCAAGAGTTGGGACATCTAATAACTCCCTTAAATAGTACTTATGGGAATATTCAATAAAATGCAATAAAAAAAATTGTTGTTGTTGTTCTGGTTTTTGTTGTACTTGGCAAATATTAACCAACTGTTTGCAAAAGGTTCAGTCAGTTTCGTTTAGTCGTCACTCAATATGAATATTTAAATTTGAACAGTATAATTTCAATTCTGTGGTCTTGTTCAATAAACATTTTGTTTAATTCTTTAATTTTCAGCAAAATAAATTAAATGACAATTTTATGCTATAAAACTTTTGAGTTTGGAAAATTTTCATATTAAAATAAATATTTCGCGAAAACTTCAAATATCAATCAGTGTTCTTTTGCTCAGTTGCTGTGCATTAAACTTTTTGTCGTTGCAACAGAGGCTGCCGAATTTTGCGATTCAATAGCGAACTGTTTTGCCAAATTACGTGAATAAAGGTTTTAACTTTAATCGTGCGATATAAATTAGATCTTCGTTGTGCTTAAATTGAATGGAGACTGGGCTTTTGGGTAAAAGGACCCCATATAATAGATGTATATTCGGTCAATGGAGCCCTGGAGAAGTTAAAAACTGATCTTAATTTTCATAAATTTTTAGCTATTAAATTCAGTTCTGATTAGAAGGATGTCGAACTGAGAAAGATGCGCAGCCGCATGAGGTGTAAAAGCCTTTAAAATATTCCAAAGAGGGCGCTTTTTGGTGGCATCATCAGTCTAGGTTTTTTTTTATAATAACGCCCATAATTGTAGTACAAGTCGATGACTTGCTTGCCTATTTTCGACCTGAATGGACACCAGCTCCATGTGGTCTTAACTGGATGACAGTGAGCTCTCCGGCAACAGGTTCAGTAACCCCCTGGAGTACAGGCCTAAACATGAGACCTGTATTCTGTTTTTGGTTGCGTTGGAAATAAGTCAAATGGGCTAAAGTAAGTCTTACACAGTGAAATATCTTTAGAAATATTTTTCAAGCAATCGGTTCAGTTCACAGTGAAAGTCGTACTGGTTTTTAGTATTCAAACCTTCTTCTGATCTCCGTTGTAACTTTTTCGGTATGTAAAAAAATAGAATTTGCTGTTGACTTAATTATTTTCATATCACATTTTATGATAATTTTACACAGAAACCCCGAGTGCCTTAACATTTTATTATATTGATCTTAATTAATGTAGCAAAAAATTTTATAAGATATTCACATGAGCGTAAAAAGAAAATGTGTATTATTAAATTTAAAAAATGAATTTATATTATCCAATATAAAAGTTGTTTATAATTTTCCAGTTAATATGCGTCATTAATCTTCTCCCCCTTAATGAACTTCAGTTTCTTTTCGTTTTCCTTTTGTTTTGCCCTTTTGATTTTTATTAACAATTTAATAATTCATATTTCAAAATTATGCAAAATTTTACAAATAAGAACACAAAAGCCAAATGAAAATAATAGAATATGCCAACCCAGTGAAAATAAATTCAAACGACTTTTAATGGCAGCACATGAAACAGTGGAACCGAGTTTCAATTATTCCTGTCAGTATCGGTGAAAAGAATCATTCGTTCACTCATTCGTTTGTAAGTTTTTCAGCTTCATTGGTTTTAGTTGGATACAGCAGCTGTCACATCAGATCTTCTGCGAATAAACATTAAAGTTTGTACTTTTTCGCTGATTGATCAAAACTGAAAAAAAATATATTTCAATACATAAATTAAATAGTGACTAGTGACAAGTGAAACAGAATAATTTTTTAAGATTAAAATTGTTTATCGATACGAATTCGTAATAAATCTGAAAATCTTTCCACAATCAACAAGAAACAAAATCGAGTCTATGAAAAACAGCCATCATTTGCAGCAAAATACAAAAAGAAATTTTACGTGACGTAAGTCTTTAAACTCGTAATTTCGTGTATATGCAAAACAGCCAACATTTTTTTTTTGGCAACTATACGAAACGTAAACAGTTTTCATTAAAAATACAGAGTCGTTACGTGACGTAAGTGTTTTAATTTGTAGTTTCATTTTAATATCTTTTTTCCAGTTGGTATTTCTAATAGATTATTCGGGACACATAATGACATTTCACGTCGCCAAATGTCTAAATTTTGCTCCACTGTTCACCTGACATTGTATCGCAAACGTATTTAACTGCTTAGAACAAAAGACATGGGGTATTTTTTTGTAAGCAAATTTGCTCTTAAACTCATTCCATTCGAACTTTTGATTTTCTTGCCGTGTGTATGAAAGTGTCGGTAGATGTTGCTGTGTTCAAGCTGGTAGATTTCTGCTGGTGTTTGTGTGGGTGTGTGTGTGTGAATGCGTTTGGTGTGCAAATTATGGTTTAACACCTCATTGAACTTTTATGTTGCTCTTTGTGTGCTTAAATGTATTTGTGGTTTAAGGGCTTTAGAAAAATTTCTTTAATTCTTTTTTTTTCCGACTTCTTTTGTTTTACAATGATTTTTCTTTCTTTTTACTTTAACAACAAATATTCTTGCGTTTTATTCAAATTAGGGATCCTTTTGTGCGTAAAATATAATTTCTTTCACTCACAAATGTTTTTTCTTATCACTTCTTTCACTTCCTTAGAAAAAAACCCCAACTTTGTTAAAAACTTTAGCTGTTTTTTTTCTTCCATTTTTTTCTCCCAGTTTCGTTACATCCAAAATGTAGATGAATGAATATAAAACTGGAGATAAAGTTAATTATGGATGGGAGTTTATAAGAATGTTTAATATGAAATTAATTTTCTATAGTGTGGAAATTTGTGTGGTTTATGGAGCGAATGTGTGAGAAGTGGGGCAAAGACAGCAAAGGAAATATGCTAATTTCAAATTATATTCAATATATTTTAAAACGAAAAAATCCGTTTCATTTTTATCAAGCAAATGCAATTGTTTTCACTCAATAATTAACAAGATTAAAGAGAGATTTTAAGTTGTAATTAAAATTATGAAATTGGCAGATTTAAAGCACCTGAATCCACATGCCGCCCGCCTATTTGATTTTTCACCACCTGAAAGAATCGGCGTAGAAGCAAAACGTTAATAACTTGGAACATTTGAAAATTCAATTTGTTTTTAAAGCACTTCTCACATTTTTTTACCATCTACTGTAGAGACCTGGCAATAGGATGTTCCCCAGCTTTTTTTCTGTTTTGGACTGGTCTATGGCCTAATTTCCATGGTTGGTGCCAAGAGAGTCGACTTTTGAACTTCATTTAAAAAATATATGTTATAATATTCGATTGCCAGTCCAATTTGAAAGTTGACAAATTTATACAAACGGTGAAAGCTGGCAACCTTGTTACGCATAAGTGCTAAATTTCCTCTATACAACAAGTTTACTTTTTTGAAGAAAAAAATGCTGCTTTTGGAAAAGTCAAGTCAATGACAGACTAACGAGAAAACTGACTCGATGTGTTTGCAGAAATCTCTGTAGCAAATTGTTAAGGGGGAAATAGTGTAAGTGAATAGAGTTTTCGAAACTCCCCCTCACTAGTGGAGCAGTTGTAGAGCGCTATTTTCAATTATGTGAAATACTTTGACTGCACCAAATACGGCCAGAAAATATTTTTTGCTGCTACTAGGCCTTTTTAAGTCATATTGCACTATGGCAAATGAACGAAAGTATTTTGTTTCAGAGAATGATCGATATATGGCAAGTGCCAGAGAGGGGGTTTTATTTTCAAATTACCTGCACGAATTGATGACGATTTTGAAGAAACAGAAGTCAAAAAAACAAACAAATTTGCTTGCCAATGACCAGCAATAGCTGCTTCAGCATGAGCAGACAACTCCTCAAAATGTACACCTAATATGTTAAATTCTTAGGCCAACGATTTAATTTCGTACCACGTTGACCACGTCAGACTATTAAATTCTTGTTTTGCCCGGCAAACGAACAGAAAATCGTAAATTATTCATCAGCCATTAAGTAAAGTTTTACTCTTTTGTCTGTGTAAAATCAATACAAATTTTATATTTACTGCAAAACTTTGTTTTGTTTCCATTTTGAATTTAAGCCATTTCCATTCTATTCATTTACATTCGTAGTTAAGAACAATTTGCATATGGAAATACCTGGGACTATTTACTAATACACACAGATGAAAAACTTTCGTTTTAAACTCTCGCATTCAAACAGAAAAAAGAAAATTGAGCACCGAAACGAACTCATGTGTAAATAATACAAACAAATAATTTTTTTGAAAAAAAAAAAACAGTTGCTGTGAAAACGTTCAGAGGCCGGAAGGGAAATAGAATCGTGTGTTAAAATTGATATTTAAAAGTGTATTTGTTTTGAATATAAATAAATTTTGTTTGTCTACATAAAACAAACTAATCAGTTTCAATCAGCCAAATACTAAATGGCCAAAATTTCACTTTTGAAATATTGTATTTAAAAGAAAAAAAACGATCCCGTATCCCCAAATCCGTATCACTAGTTAAGAAAGCCTACCCATCGACAACAAGGCCGAAGCCGAAGGCTTAAGGCGTGAAATAAGCAAGTTGTTTCATCTTTCTATATAAAATCAAAGACATTAAAAAATTAGGCTCTGGCAAATCTTTTCCATTTGTGGACCACCATTTACCACACAGTTACACGTAACAGAGTTTTGAATACCCACATTTCTAAACAATTACTTTGGCTCCTTTAAGTTAAATACATCCATAAAAAAAAAACAATTGATGAAATAATATTTTACTATAAACAAAAACCCTGTGAGCAACAAATTAGCAAACGAACACACAACCAAATCACAATGGAGCGCCGTTCGCCATGAAGCAGCCATTTAGCCACCTTTAAATGCACACGGCCTTCGACTGTAGTGGTGAAAAATGCGTGAATCTTTTCTTATGTATGCGTGTGTGTGAGTGGGCGTGTGCGTGTGCGTGTGCGTGTTAGTTCAAACAGTTTGAGTTGTAACTTTAGAAAAATAATACGGAAACATGAAAAGCGTAGAACACAGAACAACCGTTTTCCAGAAGGGTAAAATGTAATCGAGTAGAAAAACGTTTAAAATATAAATGAAAATCGAGGAGAACGTCGACAGCCGCTCGAACACATTTATTAAATTATTTGTTTAAGGAATTTTACATACAACATACATATGTTTTTAAAACATCAAATATGCACTTAAATGGAAAATATTTCATTAAATTGCTGTATGTACAGGGTGGACCACAAGTATGCATCGGGTTTAAATATTTAATAACTTTTTCCTTTACACGTGTCTATTTTTTAGACCATAAAATAAAACAAGTGCAGAGAACAACTGCATCCATTTTTTTCTTCGCAGTGATGGATTCGTTTTAGAGCATTTTCCCCAACATTTTCCAAATTTTTTTGTATGGGTAGCGCTTGACTTTCTGTGACAATGTGGGTCTTGAGTAGAGAGACGGTCTCGGCTTTGTTCGCATTTATATACTCGTTCCTGCAAATAGACCCAAACGAAAAAAGAAATTATTCGCACAGCCTTAAATTAATAGATGACTGATTCAAATAATCAAAATGCCCTCCTTGGCTTATTAAGCCTCCGGGAGATATTTATATTATCTGAAAAAAATATGTTTATAAAATAATTAATTCTTAAATTTTTAAGCCACTTGATGACTTGTTGTTCAATCCAAATTTTACTTGTCCTTCGTTTTTTTTTGTGATTTACTAAAAAACGTTTTTTATCACTTGAAATTTTACATAAAACTCGGCTGGTAAATGAAATAGGCACAACAATAAAATAGCAGTTGTTCGTTGTGTTTTGGATCAAAATATTTTCAATTAAACAATTCGCTGATGCAGCGAAATGTATTGTCTGAGTACGGACCTTTAAAGGCATTTGTTTGCAACAACACACATACACACTTTTAGAGCGACCGAGAATAAGTGCTAGGGACTCGGGACTCGGGACTCGGGACTCCGGACTAGAGACTAGGAAATAATTTCAGTGAAATTTTTTAAAACAGTTTTTGTGTTGTTTTCAAACAAATTTGGATGAAAGATTTGTGTTAATTCTTACATACAATATTTTGACAGAGTATTTATTTAGTTCTTCGACAGGTGAAATTTATAGCAATTTTAAATGCTTTTCATTAAACTCAATATTAAAACGTTGTTGCTTTTTGCCTCGATTTCCATAATTTGCAGCTGAAGGCGCAAAAAGCAAATTAAGTAAATGCGGCTATTAAAAATAATTTTAAATTTCTTTCTACACAAAACTGTGTCAGAAGAAATTTAAACAATTTAAATGTAGCAGTAAAAAAGGAAACTTTTAATTTTTTCTTACGCCAAAAAAAAAAAAACCAACCAACCAACCCACCATCGACTTCATTGTAATTTTTCACTTCGGCGAGTGTAAAATTAAGTCATTAAATGAGTGGCAGTGAATTTTTGTCTATAAAAATAATGTGTTCATAACTACGACGATTACTGCACAGCAGCATTGGACAAATGAATATTGAGGCAACTACTTTTGCTGCCACACACTCAACTAGAAATTGCCGCTCCACTCGTCTGTGGCCCACCAACTCTCTGCTGCAACGAACGAAAAAAATTTAAATACGAGTATTACACGCACACTTGCAAGTGTGCAAATAAAATGGTGGAAATGGTACAATAGCATATTTAAATGCTTTCAGTCGTCGAACACAAACACACACACACACACACACACACACAGGAAAAAAAAAAAAGAAAGTAAAAACGGAAAAAAGCACTGAACGCCATATAAAAGCTACTGAAGTGAATTTCCATACAATAAACACAACCACGCGTAACATTACAGCCATCAATGATGGCCATCATCAAAATTATAGAGAATCGCACCGCTGCTGCCGCCTCCCGCTTCGCCAAATAATACTGACGGCAGACGGCACTTGCTCGCACAGCTTTAAAGCTCCGGCAAATAAATAACAGCCGCGGAAGCTGTGCAGCAGCAGCAGTTATTAGAAATTACACTAAATGTGGCCATATTTACATATAAATGGGCGTGCAACATAAGGTGGTTATTTTGTTGGCGAAATTTACTGTTTCGACTCCTCTCAAGGTGATTTTTAGTTAAATTTTGTTTAAATATCAGTCTGTTACGGCTTTTTTTTCGCCTCAAAATTGCTGCAGTTCTCTCTGCTCTCTCCCCGTCTTAACTGAACCGTAATGTAACAATTTTCTTTATCACCACTAACAAATTTATTCTAATTGCCTTTGTGTTCGGCAAGCACAAGGGCAGCTCCTGGCACCCCTACACTGTGTGTGTGTATGTGTATGTGTGTGTTTGCGTGTTTGTATTTGTGTAATTGCTGCGGATGTTTGCTGTGATGTGATGTGATGTGTTGTTTTGTGTTGTGTTGTGCTATTTGTTTAGTTGGCGGTTGCGGCATATTTTTATAAAGGAAGACTGCAAAAATAATAAATATAACAAGGACAAAACTTAACTAAGCCAACGTGTCATGAAAATAATGTTGACAGCATGTTGCAAACACGTTTTATGGCTACAAATGATGTACGATGCAGAAGTACCCAAAAAAAAAAAAACCATTCAGGGCTAAGACAATATTTAAAACAACTCTTTTATTCACCAACCTTTTCATAATTTTTTTTAATATATTATTGACAACTTTCGTAAGCAATAAATTTTCTATAAAATTCGGTGAAAATTTCTAATCGATACGCTTTTCTAATCAATTAGTTTTCTGATTGGCTAATTTCTACAATCAAAAATTTTTCGAATCGACATATTTTGTTTCTAGAACATTTTTTTAATCCTTGAATTTCCCAAGCGAAAATATTCTGTATTCGAAAATTTCTGCAATCGCCAATATTTTTATTTGAACATTTTTTTATAATTTTTCCACTTAATAAATTTTCCAATTGAAAAATTTTTACTATCAAATATTTTTTCCAGTCGCTAAATTTTTGCAGCCAAACAATTTTTTGAATCAAAAAATTTTTATATGACAATTTGGTACAACCGAAAATAACTATAATCAACCATTTTTATAAAAGGCAAATTTTTTAATGGAAACATCTTTATGAAAATAAATTTTTTTAATCGAAAAATTTTCTAAATACAAAAATCGTTAAAAACTTTTAATTGAATATTTTTTAATTGAAAATATTTCGTCGATAAGTTTCTTAATCGACATAATTTTACAATCAAAACTTTTCTGATCGCTAAAGTTTTTTCCAGGCGATAAATTTTCTAGTCGAAAAGCTTTCACAAGATAATCATAAAATTTTATACTCGATCAATTTTCCTTGGCGAAAATTTTTCCAACCAATAATCGGAGTTTGTTTCAATGGACAAACCATTTCATTAATAAAACAATCGGTACATTCCCCTTAAGAACTTCTATTAACCGCAAAATTCTTCTTATTATAATTATTTCTTAAATTGCCCGTAGAAATATTTTCTAATAGAAATTGTTATAGATATATTTGGAAAACATTTTGTTTAATTTTGTGCAGAATATTATTTTTATGCGGTAAATTTTTTAGCGATAATATTTCTCTAGAGCGTTTTTGTAATCAATAAATTTTCTATACAACAATTTTTCTAAGCCGCTAGTCTTTAGTCGCTAGAGCTCTAGTTATTAAGATTTATTATAATTTTAATTATATTCTCGGGAAATATTCAATTTTTTAAGCGTTAAATTTTCTATATAGAATTTTTTCAGTTGTTGCAATTTTCATGAAGCAAAATGTTTAATTCAGAGAAAACTTCGGCAACAGATGAATTTTCTGCAAAAATCTTCTGAAATCAATAAAACAGATTGTTGCGGTTTCAAAATGAATTCTTTCCTAAGAGGATTTCCTTAGTAAAGAAATTTACACTGAAAGCTTTTTTGTTGCTGATTTTGAAATATTTTGCCACGCGTTCAGATGATTTTATTTCGTTAAAACAAAAAATCCTTTTAAATTGAATTTGAAATATTCAATTTTTATTTCAATTAGAATCCAACAACAAATGGAAAAAGGAACACAAAAAAAAATCGGTGCAATAAATAAAAAAAACACCATCAACACTTCAAGTCCATTTCCTTTTCTGATTATAATTGTTATTCTATGAATTTCAATTCAGCTTTTCTATTATTTCAGTGACAGTTACATTTGTTGGCAAGAAGTTGAACCAAGTATAAGAGATAAACCGGACACCTCTGCCATGCAGCACATTTATGGTCTCAACTTTAACACCTTCTCTTCCCTGTTGCTGGTTTTTTCTTTCAAAAATTTTAACTGACTTTGCAAACTTATCTGTGATTCTCTCTACACAAGCTGTCATAATGTCTTCGTTTGCGTTGCTTATTTAACACACAGCAGCTGGAGGGTGAAGGGGGGTGGGGTGTATGGTATGCGGAGAACAACTTTCAATAATGCTCTCCAGACTAGAATAATTGTTTTCGCAAATTTTGTTCTTTTTCAACTTTTTCGAAATATTAATATTCAATGAGTTGTAGCAGTAGTTGTGGTAGTAGTTGGCTTGTGGAAGGTGCACTGCCGCTCAAAGCTGCAAGTGTCTGTCTGTGAGATATAGAGATTATGTTTTTAAGTTTATGTAAATCACTTTGCTGGTAAAAAAAAAAAAACTTAAAGTGCTCGTATTATATTCAAAAGTAAAAATCATAAAAAATACAATAAATTAAAATAGTATAGGAAATTGAAATAATTGTTGGTGGCAGTTGTTTGGGAGAGGACACGTGGCGTATGAGTAATATTTAATTGTATTTTTTTTCCCCCCGTCTGTAGCAGTGAAGCCAGAAGTACGAGTTGACTTTTTATTGGGGTGCGTTGTGGTTTTAATTAAATGCTATTGCAATAACTGAACAAGGTGGACGGTGCGTAAGGGAGTAGCAGAAAGGAAATTAGTTATTGTTTAAACGTTTCATACCTTCCAAGGGCTCATTTGTTATTACAGTTTGATTATTTGAATTATTTAAAGAGAATATTATGTGTGGGGGGGGCGCCACAAACTGATTTTGTTTGAAGTAGTTGCGGTTTGTTGGCTAAAGAAAGTTTAAAATGGGTTAATGCGGCTGCCTCAGAGCTTTAATTTGAGCGCTTTCGGCAACGATTTTCCAATCATGTGCACCGGACTATATATAATAGGCCTAAAAATATATGATTGACAATAAAAGCTCAACCACTTGAGCTTTTTAAATAACCAATTAATAACTCAAGGTTGCAATGATTTGCCAGAACTTGACTCAAACTTAAATCAATTTATTTTTAATTGTTGAAATTCTGTGTAAAGATTATTTTGATCACTTCGTTATGATTAAGCAAAATTACAAAGTTCTTTTACCCTTAAGGGGTGTAAAAAACTGAGTGACGAGGTGTCCCTTAAAGTAGATGTCATATTCTAGGCATCAAAGATTCTCTAAAAAAGAGGAAAACCAAATGATTTTCTAGCAGAAAAAGTAACCAGCGTCCGATTAATTATATATGTAAAGAATTCATGGGATGTTTCCGAAACTAGATAAAGTAATAAAATATTACTTTCCGTAACATACTCATGATCAGAATTCTTTTACTACATTTTCTGGCAGACAAAATCGTATTTTATCATAAAATTTTGCGGGCAAAATTTGCCAAAAACAAAAATCTTAAAATTTATTGAATTCCTTAAAATCAATTCTCTTTTGTTTACTTTACTTAGTTTTTCCCAGAAACAAAAAAAGAAAACATATTTAAAAATCGTTAGAGACAAAAAACACGCTTCCTAATCCAGTCCCCTTCGCAATAAGACCACTCAACTAACCACTCAGCTGCCATAATGCGATTTTCAAATCGCATTTAAATAGACCATATTTAAATATAATTTCTGCAAATTTTTTTCACTTCACTCAACAAGCACTAGAAACTGAAAAGACAAAAAAAAAAAAAAAAAAAACAACAACAAAAACAAACACGGCACAAGAAAAAGTAAATAAAACGAAACGCAGAAGAAGATACGACATCTTTATTTTGAGCACAACTCAAGACAAGTCGTTACATTTTAAGCACTAAAAGCAACAAAGAGGAAGCAAAAAAAATCCAATATTAAAAGAAAATTAAAACAACATTGAAATGCATTTAACATTTTTGCATAATTTAACTTAAGTGTAAACTAAACGAAAAAAGTTTCACTGGCCATAACCCCCCTCCCAAAAACAGCACCTCGCACATTAACAAACGGCCGGTCGGGGCGAGGAAGCCAGGACATTTGCTGGGACATTTGCAGTCCAAAACGAAACAGCAGAAGTTGTGACGACGTTTGCATATAAATTGTGGCTTGAAGAGGTGAAAGTAGAAACTCAAGAGAATTTCTTGCCAAATATCGTAGCGACGAGGCAAACTTAAAAAATGGAATCAAAAAAAAAAAAAAAAAAAAGAGGGGAAAAAGAAAAGAACAGCAGCTCTTACTTTGTCAACAAAGTAGAGAATCCTTTAAAATAACAACATTTCGAAGCTTAAAAACAGGCTCTTAAAAGACCAACCATTCTGTATCTGTATCTATCGAAAGTGTTCGAACGGAGAAGCAAAATGTCCCTGGAACTCGTTGTTGTGTGAGTGCGACAAAAGAAACACAGACTTAAAAATTATTTAACAGCGTTTAAAGCAAAATCTCTAGTAACTCAAATGTTACCAGAAAACGACGGACACACAAATTTACGCTGATTTGAAGCTACAGAGAATTTTTAGACTTAAGAAAGTTTGACATCTCAGGGCTTTGAACACTTGAATGTCAATTTGTGAACTTGCAAAGAATGGAATTAATTTTTTGTCTAATTCATTTTAATAACATTAAGGCACAAAGTCTTCATTAAAACTCAAGTGCAAATTAATAGTAAGAAAATACAATAAAATAATAATAAATCTTTTGTAACTATTCTGATATAATCAGCGGCTGCTGGTGCTGAGCTGGAAAAAGAAAGGATCTCCTAAAGAAAAATTGAAAATTTAATATAAAATCTTTGCGCGAGTAAAAGTGATCTTTTGTTACCCTATTTTCATTCAAAACTCATCAGCTCAAAATTTTTTAACACTTTTTGAGCTTCGATTGTCGTCTTAAAGACGGCGAATGACCAAATGACAAAATATTCTGTTCAAGGAATTCTTCACTGCAGCCGAAACCAGTGCCAACTGCTATCAAATCCTAGTTGAGTAGCGAACAACATCCCTGAACCAACAATTCCAGTGCCAAGCGGAGCAACGGAGAAAATAAAACAAAACAGTGGAAGTAATTTGCAATTTAATTACAACAAAATGGGCAATAGAAAAGAAATTAATTGTCCACGAAATGCAATTATGCCATCACAACAGCAAAAAAAAAACCAAAAAAAAGGCAACAAAAACGGACGAACGAACAAACAAACGAGCAAACGAACAGCGATAGAAATGCAAAGACTGAAGTTAAAACGAATCTTGAAATGGAATAAGAGTTAAAAATATTCACGATTCGAGCTTCATTTGCACTTGTGAATGTAAAATTTATTAAGAAATACGCCTCTCTGCCAGCACTTTCCCACGAATTTAAATGGACGAAAAGATTTAAACAAAATAAAATTAATAAAAAATAATTGCGTTTTGCGATAAAGCAAAAAAAAAACCCCCAAAAGAAGATACAAAATATTTAACAGCAACTGTTTAGTTGTGTTGAAAATATTCATATTAAACAAATTGATGAAAATTGGGAAGAAAATGAATCATAATTCCTAACCCAGGTATGGGACTCAGGCACTATATCATATAAAGTTAATAACCTCTTGTTAGAACACAAATAGAAGATAAATAAAAATGTAAGATGCCGAAGCCGGATGATTTGATGCTTCACAGTTATTAACAACTTTATAGGTTTGCACTTTAGAAATTACTGGCCGCTTTGCTGTATGTTTTCTGCTGCTCATCTCCAAAACTTGCATTTATTTGGCCAACAAATATGAAAAAAGAAAATAAAAAGAAAAACACCCAGAGTAAAAAGCAAATGTGGTGGCTGACAAGCAGCACAACAACAAAAAATTACCACATAAATGGGCGTTTATTTAATGTTGTTTGAGGGTGTTTGAACACAGAAATCAAACAAACCCAACCAAACTTTGAAAAATTACAACAAAAAAAAAAAAAGAAAACAAAATGCTACGAAATGACAAGCAAAATAGGAGCAAATTTTCTATAAATTTTACTCCAGCCAGTTCAATGTCGAGTAATTTTGTTAAAAATAAAAAATATTTTTGGGTATTTTATTTTTTTTTTTCAACTCACACATTTTATAATTTTTGTTTTATCATAAAGTTTATTGAGTCTTTATGTAGATTCGTCTATAACAAAAACAGGAAAAAAAACAAACAGAAGAAAAAACTGCTAAACTTTATAATTTATATTTGAAGTTTCTTGCCTGACTGAAAATAACACAAATAAGAAGCAGAGTGCTGAAACAGGGTGGTAACACTTCTGTCCACACGACCAGCAACGCTGGCAGCGTGCAGGCAGGGGAACCTGAACGCACAAGAAAAAAAAACAAAGTTTATGGACAAGTGAACATGGAACTAATGTATGTTCTGGGGTTTTGCCTTTTTAGGGTCAACAAACATGATGTTATATAATTTTATTTTTTGATGTTTTTTCTTTTATTTCAATTTATTTTTCCTGTTTTTTTTTTCGTTTGTTTGTTCGTTCGTGCTACCAACTAAATGGAATTATTTTTGCTTCAAACATATAACATAAATTGAGTGTAAAAGGCACAAGAATTTATGGTAAATTCTTGTTGTAAAGTTTGTTAAAATATTTATTGATATTGTAGGAGAAACAGAAGATAGTTGAACACAAAAAAAAAGGCAGCCACACACACACACACACACACACACACACACACACACACACATACACACACACACACACTTTAAGCTGGTATTTTGTAGCTGTGAAAAAGTTGTAGCACTTAAGGAATGCTGCAACTTTTTAAATTGTTTTATAGATTTGTATTTAATTTTAGAAAATTTTATTGAAGACATTAAACTCCAAATTAAATTCTTAACATCAAATATATATTTATACTTTGACTGCCCGTTCCTAAACTTATAAAAAGTTTGCGCAAGTTGTAATCCGAAAGATGTTGGAAATAAGGAAGTATCTGCCTGGAAATCCAATCAATTTGTGTTAATATCTTTTTCGATGGTTTCATAAAATTTAAGCGTTTTGGCTAAAGACTTTTCTCAATATGAAAGTTTTTAAGAAAACTTAAAATTAATGTTCAATTTGCCTCAATGAAAGGAGGATCTCGATCCAGGAATAAATTAAGTTTTTTATGTGTGAAAAAAACCCCGCAAGTGCCTTTCAGTTTGGAATATTGGAATACTGCCGAAATATCTGGCACAGTTTCTTATGGCGCCACTTATACGAGTACAAGTAGTTCAATTTTCTAGGAATGGCCTTGTTTATGTTGGCCTTACGGGTACAGGCCGATTGCGCCTGATAGGATTACGCCTAGGAATTCAGCAACTGCAGCAAATTCCACTTAAGGAAACCCGGCTGGAAAGAGTCTAGTAATAATAAGAAATAACTATAACCTATAAAATGCTTCGCGGTGCAGCACGTAGTGGATTTTCTGCTGGCACCACGCGTTGCCTACATTTCATTTAGGTAAAAGAAAAACTAAACGATTTGCTTAATGCTGTAGGGCTCGTCGTGGTTGGCAATCGCCGCAATAACCTCATTTTAAAATCAAAATGCGAAACAATTACAACGCAGGCGCAAAAATCGCACCGAACACTAATTTGTGGTGGACGCATCGCCAACTGGTGAACATCGTTGTTTTATTTGGGGGCAATTTTACCATATAAATACCATAATGCCAGTCATCGAGAAATGTGCCTCGCACAACGTTTTTTCAAAATTGTTGTTCGAACCCGCATATTCTTTTACAGATTCGTATTCAAATAATTTATTAATTGATGCGGTGAGTTGTGTTATTGAATATGAAAATTAAGGTTGCCGGCAAAACGTCTCTTTCACCAGTCATAAATAAAAGCGTCGGCTTTTCACAACATTTGGGTACTTGGAAGTGAATATAAAGTGAAACTTTGATATAACGAGCCGGAAGGGGTTGAAAAAAACTCCATTAAAGCTTTTCGCTGGTTCGTCCGTTGTTCACATCTATCACCAGAGCCTCGGAATAAAGAAATATGAGTAAAATATTCTTTATAACTATTGTTTTTTCTATCCGAATAAAGTTTTATTGCATCAAATGTTATTCGTATTTCGTTGTTTAGGGGGCTTGGAAGGGATACCTCGTTGTTTAGGGGCTGAACGCACGCACTTGCAAATATATCTAGATTTCTGTTAACGCTTAATTCTGATTGCACAGAAGCGTTTAAATTTATTTCGCTATATAGAGGCATTATGGCAATAAAATGTTGGCAATAAAGGGAGTTTCCCCAGAGACTCAATAAAATGCGGTTTTTCGTTATAACAAACATCGTTATATTGAAGTTGCACTTTATATGCGAAGTTTATTCATTAACTCAATATTTATTTTACTTTTGTTGTGCAGTGTAAGACTTTTGATATGTCTTGAGCTTAAAAATTCCATTAAAAGAAATATCTTCACTTATCTTTCTGTCGTGTGTTTCCAACATTAGAAATATAATATATTTAAGAACGAGCCATAAGCGCTATTTTTTCTTTGCGAACAGCTACAAAAACATGCAACAATTTAAAACAGCAGGAAGCTGAAAAGTGTGGCATTAGTTATAAGTTTTGTTGCGAGTCCTTGTGTCTTTTATTTTACTCGTTTGTCGTCGTCGTAAACGTTGTATTTAGCTGTATGGCGAGTTTTTGCTTTATTGACACCATCATCATTTTCTCACAGTTGCAAATAAACAACAACAATTCTTAACAGTGGAAAACACAAACACACACGTACGAGTAGAAGAGACAAAACGCAAATATGTAACACTGATTCCTATTAAACACATCCACAGACAGTGTGATGTCTGTTTTTTACTTTTTGATTCTGTTCATACATACATATGTAAATAGATATGTTGCTATTTATAATTTGTAGCAGACACATTAATCAAAAAATTGTTACTCATTGTTGCTGCTGCACTGTTGTATTTATATTATTATTGTTGCTGTTGATTGTGGCGAATTCAACATAAAAAAAAAACAAAAACAAAACAAAAACCTGACAAAATAAACGAGAAATTGCCAACAAATACAGAGAAGTGAGTGGTGTCAGAAAAAAGAAAAGAGAAACTCAAACAGACAAACAAAATGAATGTGAGCATTTTTTTTTTTTTTTTTCAAAGCATAAAAGAATGCACTAATAATTAAGGAATAGACAAAAATATCTCAGTTAAAGGTATTTTAGAGTGAAAGCAACCGCAAAGTTAGCGCCAACAAATGCTCTCTAAAGTAAAAGTTACTTAAGGGCAGAACTGAATTGTCGGCTGTGGAACAACGCAACAGCTGTCAAAAGTTAAAAACAGCTGATTTGAAGCCAAATGAATGTATTTGAAATCTTAAACTTCGTGGCGTGTCCACAAATCGCTGGCTGATTGTCCAAAGGAAATTTCTTCCATCAAAGTGAAAGACGCACAACCAGGGTCACCATGCTTTTGTATAAAGTATTACATCAATTATGTCAAACAACGGATTTACTATTTCTTAATAAATGACATCTGAAGAGATATTTATAGGCAGATGGCAATACATTTGTTTAACCATTTAATACGTAAATATGTAAAAAATAAACATATATCATTTTTTTGAAGATGTTATATGGTAACCATGGAGAAATTTGTCTGGCAGCACTTTTTCTTCATTCTGTTTCACTCCTTAGACAAAATTCATAAGCGTGTTTTGATGGACACGAATAGTTTGTGTTTCCGTTGGGCTCTTCCTTCATTACCCAACTTGTTTTATTGCGACATTTCTCGGTTTCTCATCATCATTCGTCAGAGTCTTTACAGTCTACTTCTCTCATATTGAGGAAACCTTTAATATAGTCTGTGCCATTAAATTGAATAATGAAAAGGAACTATTAAGGTTTGTAGGTCACCTCTTTTGAAAGAATATGAAACATTAGTGCAAAATATGTGGGTGCAATTGAGTGAATAGTACTGGACCGCTAGCCCAGAATGGCCCTGTAAACATCAATCACCGGGTCCCCTATCCATGAAGGTTTTCATACGAACCAGATCAGGTGCTTCAATGGGACTATTAGCCAGCTCTTTAAGCTCATTTTATATGTATGAATTAGTTTGGATCTGATGTGTCTCAGTGCCTCCTCTTCACCGCATAATCGGCAGCTTTCTGTGTTGGATATGAACATTCTGTAAAGGCTAATTGTCCTGTAAGTGCCGTCTTTTGCTAAACACTTTTAGCCATCCTCCGTTCCGCCCTCCTGGCAACAAAACACACAAACTTTATGGAATGTATAAAGCAATTCGCATCGTTCTAATATTTCCCACCTCCACCCTCCCCTCTTCACAAAGATGTTATCCATTTGTGTGTATCTCCTTTAAGGAGACTTCTGTTAAAGCCGAGGAATGGAGTCGACTCATTAAAAATTCTCTGAGCCACGCTTTAGACGTAGACGTCAGGCATATCGTTTCCTTTTTGCTTCTATAAGTCGGAATAATCTCATTTCGAGGCACTAGACTGTTCAGAAATGCCACCACTCCACTCCAGCTGTAGAAGCTGCCAGTACAGCCAGAACGTCGCCTTCCAAATTAGCAAACCTTGAATGATTTAATTCCTTTAAATGTTTCTCCCAATGTAATAAAGTAAAGTGGCAAAATTTTGAGCCACAAAAACAACAATAAAAACGAAATAAATACATGTGTTTGTTGGCAGGTATTTATCGTTCAGAAAAATGCACATAAAAACGTATGTATGTACATATTTTTATGTTCATCAAGTGTTGAAGGTAATTTAAATGTCAGCGGAAGTGTTGCGTTTTTCGTACCTTTCGTTTTGTCTTTCGTGTTTTTGTTGTTGTTGTTGTTATTTTTAACTGGTAAAAACTGTCTCCGGTTTTCATATGTATTTTCCGCCGTAATATTTTGTCTGTTGGTGGAGTTTTTTCGTTATGGTTTGGTTTTTAATTCATATTTTTAATCAGACACCAGGGACAGAGCAGCAAATCGTACTATAAATATTATAGTATTTTAATTATAAGTTTTTAAAAGTTGTTTGTTGTTAACAAACTTGTATTTTGTTGTTGCCGTAAATACTCAATTTGGAGAGCAAAGTTTTTAAGTTATTGCACAAAATTGCGATTAAAAATTAATTAAACTTGAGGGTGTTTAACATGTCAAGAAGAGGAAAGTGCTTTTATTTCGAGTGAGAGAGAGAGAGAGAAAAAAACTATTTTGGCCTTTAACTTATCCCTTGTGCTCTCTTTTCCAACTAATTCAGATTGTGATTAAAATATTTGCAAGCGTCTTTTTTTATCTATCTTCTATTTAAATTAATAAACAAATAAAGGAAAACTTTTGCACTTTCAACCGCAAAATATAAAAACTTTGATAATTAACAATTTATTTTTAGATCCTTTCTTTTTTCAAAGATCTATTAAAGTACGTACGTTTGTGCGTGTGTGTGCATGTTTGGTTTTATTATTTTCACAGAAAGTTAATTTAATTTCAAGTTGAGCTTAAGATTTTCTTGGCAGGTGTACATATTTCTTTCTTCTTCTTCAGATTTAATTTTTAACCCATCAAAAGTTTTGATTTCATAATTTTTTGCTTCTTCTTCGTCTTCTTTTGCTCAGACTTTTCTAGGAGAAAACTTTTTTCCTGTTCTTTTGATGTTTAAAATAATTATTGTTCACCTTCTCAGTTGGCTGTTGCAGTTTTATGTCCTGCCCTGCCACCACGTACTTGGCTGATGAGACCTCAGAAATTATTATCTCAGCTATTAGATAATGAAAACCAGAAAGGAATCGGGGGAAAAACAAACGTAAAGAAAATTATTTATGATGGAAATTATTCAAGTTCGTGTTGTTGCTAATGGAAATTATGAGGATGCGAACTTTGCTTTCTGCCCCTGATGATGATAATGAGTGTGATTTTGTTTATGCGCTATTTTATTTTTATTATTATTATATTATATATATTTGAGATTTAAGGTTAATCTTTTATTATTTTAAGCTGAATTCGTGTGGCTTAATTTTCAAGGGAAACATTTTACTTTTTTTTTAATAAAAAAAGTAAAACAAAAATTTGTTTTGATTTGCAAAATGAATAAATGTACTGAATATTGGCTACACGGAAATGTATGAGCAGGTCGTTAGCATTCGTCATCGTGGGACACACTCTTAATATTTTTTTGTTCAACTAATGATCATCACATCAGCAAAATGTTTAAGTTTAACATGAATTCATGTTTATCTAACGCGAACTGCAAACTCTGCAACATCAACGGCTTTTCAAATTTCATGTCAATTTAAAATGATTCCATATTAAAACTTAACTTTTATTAACCATTAACTCTTAAGGCAAGGAACCAGTTGAAATTAAATTAAATTATGAAACTTAATAATTCAATATAAAATAACTATTTTCTAAAACACTTGAAAACAGTAAAGCTGCTCTTTTATATAGATTTTTGTCATAATGAAGTATTCTTCATTTATTTCTTTTATATTTTAATGAAATAAATTAATTAAAATGTGCTATTTGATTAATGCAATTAACTGTTCAGCAACAAGTTTTAGATATGAAGCAGCAATACAATTCATTAATTTAACTCACACCCACTAAAAACAAATAATATTTAAAACTAGTTTTTTCTTTTTACATTTTGATACAAATATCTTGGAAAATTTTTCATTATTCCATATCAGTCTTCAATCAGCCATCATTCTTAATAAGAAGCACTTGAGTTTGGGTATTAAATTCTCGATTGCAGCAACTTTAACCTGATTTCCATCTGCATTTTTGTATTACGCATTGGCACCTGCCCCCAAACTCGTTGGGAACTTCATTTGTCTTAAATGTGTGCTGGCGCAGCCATTGTCTATGTCTATCTGTTAACCTCATGATACCCGTTCCATTTACCACCAAAGTACTGCTTGTTGTGGTTTTCCCACTTTCCTTCCGAAAGTCGATTGCTCATCATCATTATTCATCTGTAACCAGGTTAAGAATATCAAGGAATAAAATGCCTTTTTCCCAACCAGCCAGCCAGCCACACACTCACCATCACATGCATAAATATAAGCAGGCACAAACACACACACAAACACCCAAACACACACACAACAATTTAATCAGAGTGTGTTTGTTAAGAAACGTTGTTGGTAGAGTATTTGGGGGTTTTTCTTTTTGTTTTTTCTTTTTTTTTTAATAAGGCAAAAGGTAAAGGAAGGCTGGGCCAAGAAAAATAATAAAAAGAAGTGCAAAAAGTGATGTTTCATTTTAACATTTCCCATTTATCTCGTTTAGTCCTTTGGGGTCAGCTAGATGAATGTATTGCAGTTTGTCTAAACGAGTTGGGCTGATTTCCAACCTACTGCCGATGCGTCGGTAGTGGTGCCGTTCGAGTGCTCACATCCAACTTATTAAACATTTCGAAATGGCAAATGTGTTGTTGTGTTGTTTGCCAAGGACTGTATTTGATGCAGATGATGGCGTTGGCGGAAGCGGAAACACGAGAGGAAGGACTTAACACTAATGCCATGAGGAGGCTGTTAAGTAAAAGGCTTGCCCTTCAATGTACTAGAATTTTACTTACGCACTATTTCGTAATTCGCAGGTGTATGAATTTTTAAAAAGGGGGGTAGTAAAATCAATATGTTTATTGCTATCTTTTGTCTTTTCTCTTTTATAAAAGACTGTTAAATTATAAAAGGTGGCTGCAAAAAAAAAAAAAAAAAACGGGGAAAACCAAGATATAAGATATTTTTTAAAGGACTTTACTACGGTTCTCTAATCACCCGCAGGTGGAAGGTGTTGCGGTTTATTCTTGAGTTTAGAGAAATCACTTGCAATTCCAGCGAAACTTACGTGCTGCTTAAATAAATCTTGGGACCTGAAAAATATTAAAGAAACTCTATATTTGATGTCCTCATCCATAGAAGTCTTGTTAATGCCTGTTAAATATTTATTAAAAAGAAGAACTATTAATATGCACACATATATTTTCTGAGGACGTTTTTCGTAACAATCTTTTCAATGATTTTGCTTTTTCAGAACGATCCAAAATATTTATACTTTTAGAAATACTTTCGTTAAAAAATAGTGGACGAGATCTGTTCAAAAAATAAGGTGAATTGAAATATTTTTCCAATAAATGTTAATTTTTTTAAATTTATTTTATGATTTTTGTCTGTTTAAATTCGTGCCCTCAGATACATTCGATCCAGTGTTTTTATTTTAAATCCTTGACACAGTTTTGTTATGTCCTTGAGCTTTTGCAGTGATTCGGTTTCGATCTCCTTGGCCAAAGCAAAACGTCGCTCTTCTATGGCTGTTTTCAATCTGGGAAACAAGAGGCCAAATTTGTTAAATGCGGAATGATCATAAAATATTATGAATGATCATGATGTCAAAGCCATAAGTTATTTTTTCAAAAATTCACACATTATTCTCTTATTGAGATACTCGCAAGCGGCGCATATTTGCAAGATAATAATCCTTATTAACCGCACGACCGTGAGGCAAGACTACGCCATGTTAATCGAAGAAAACAGTGGGCAAGGCCTTGATATTTGAATTTGACATACTTTATTTGGGCCTTAGCTCTCCTGGGCTGTTCTCTTTTTAGGTGCCAGGACTTTGGTTCCGATGTCACGTATGCTGTGATTAACATTTCAAGGAGTTTTCCTTTTTTTTTTGACAAAATTTAATACATTCCGAAAAAGTAAACAATAAATTTTACCATACATTCTGAACAGACCTCGCATATAGATTCCCACCTGCAACGCAGATCACCTGATGTTGACATTGAATGTTTTTGATCATTAATTGGTTCTTGCAAGGATATGCCAAAAGGCACGTATCCACAGTAAACCTCTGGGAGCTGAGCAGCACAACTCATACATACATATACAATATATGTAAGTGAACGCAGGATAAGCCGTTTAGTCCGCCGCTTGCCCGTTCCGATGCGCTGCTGTCAGAAGAATATTAATCATTCTTAAGTGCTTGCCTGCACTGGAACCACTAAACAGCTTTTATCACTGAACTAAACAAGTTTTTGCCTTCCATTTCGCTTAACTGCAAAATTGTGATTATATGAGATTTTCATGTCATGTTGAAATGCCAGAAACAAACATTAAATTGAACAGATGAAATGAAGCCACAAATGCGAACAGAAGCAAATAATTGGAATTAATTTAAAACGAATTTTAAACGTGCGTAAAATGTATAAAATAAAAATCATATTAGGACGAGAAAATTATATTTTATATGATAAAAGAATGAAAATATTTTCTTAAAGTTTCTTAAATTTTGCTGATTACAAAATTGTCTGCTTATTAATTGGCCGCCGTTGGATTTGTTTCCTGGGGGATATTTAAAAGAAAAAGTGTATGTCAATAAGTCAAGAATAATTCAAGAGCTAAAAACATGAAATAATTCGGCACATTAACGACATTGTAACTCTATTATGTCTCAGTGTCATGGAAAATAGGGATTAGAGCGATTAGAGTCAAACCCCTGAAGCCGTGGCAAGCCTTTGGGCGATATTTTGTTTTACGCGTAATTGTCCCAGATCTTTCTATTGTAATAAAATATTAATATTAATAGAATTATAATAATATTAATTAAAAAAATAATAATATTAATAGAATTCTCTGAAAACGTTTTGTTTTATTTTATCAACAATTAACAAAATATTTGTTTTTTTAATAAATATTTTTACTGATTCAAATACAAATAAAAACAAATGAAAAATTTTATATATGTTGAAAAAGAATGTTTGCACTCAGCAATTCTTAGTCCAAAATTTTGCCTGTTTTCATTCCGCTTGTGTGTGTGCAAAATTATTCTTTGAGTCTGTGAACTGCGTATTCATAACAAATAATTTTTTAACTGATTCAACGAATACCTGTTTTGAATATAAAAATAAAATTTATATTGTTGTGTACCAGCCAGCTGCCGATATTATTAAAATGGTGTTAATTTTAATGCCAAGAAAAAATTTAATTACATATTATTTTTGTTTGTTTCTACTCTGCTTTATGTACATCATGATTGCCAATACAGGTTTCTTGGTCACTGCCGCATTGAATATTTTCGAAGCAGAATATTTAATTGCACATTTTTCGCACAAAGTGAAACTAAATTTGCTTCTAACCAAAAACAAAAAAATTTAACCCAAACGTACAATATCTATTTAGGCACTTCGCATTCATAAACATGATTTCCTTTTTAATTTACAACTCACACAGATACTCAAATATAATTTACTTATTATACAGGAAATTGCATTTGTGCAAGTGCACAAACAACAACTCCAATACACCACCAACAACAATAGCACGAACAATTGAAACAAAACGAGTGCATAATGTTAAATAATGGCTATAATTGTAATTAATGACAGTTAACATTACCACAAATCATACAACAACACAAACACTCCAGCAGCAAAAATATTTTGCCAAGGTGCAGCAGAAAAGTTGCATCAACACACATACACACAGTCATACACACATACATACGTAAGTATGTTCTTAAGTAAAGTTTGCCTGCAACTGTCATTTGGGGCCAAACACGGGTGAGTGAGTGAGTGTGAGTGTGTGTGTGTGTGTGTGTGCTGTGAAGAAAATTGACTTGAATAGTCAACAGAATAAATTAATGAAACCTCAAACTCCTATTGAAAAATAACAACAATAACAGTTATAATATCAACAATAGCAAGAAAAACAATTGTAACAATAAGAACAACAAATAAGCAGGAGTTCTTAATGCAAACTAACTTCCTTTCCGAAAGCCAAAACAAACTCGCACGCAAAGATACGACTACATTTACATACACCTACACCCATCTGTACAAATGCAAGACTTGACACATTCGCAAACAAACAAACAAACAAACAAACAAACAAAAGTTAATGTGCATGTGTGTGTGTGTGTGTGTGTGTGCATTTGAAACTGCAGCATAGAAAAATATACAACCAACGGCAAAGCTAAAAAAAAAACAGCGCAACAAGCAGCTTAACACAAAAAGGAAGAGCAATTTATAAAACCTCAGAGCCTGGGCTGAATATAGTGAAAATTTGCACTTGAATCGAAAGCAAAATTTCACATTATTTTGATTCAATTCGCAAAACATAACCTCAGATTCCAAACTGAAATCAGCAGCACCAAACTTGCCTGCTATATTCAGCAAATGGCTTAACGAGACCAACACCATTTCTGTACAGAGTACGAGTACAATAATAAACGAAATAAATTTTTGTTCTAAAATTTCTTTAATAATTATTCAAAATTTGTGTAAAACTATAGCAAAGTGTCATCATATTCAATAAATTCTTATATGATATCCGTCTAAAAATACAATTACGGTTACGTCACACTTTTGAGAACTCCTTAATTAAAAACACATTTCTTTAATTGCGCAGTACTCGTGTAGGGTATTAGGCCGGCTCAAACAACTATTTGGCAAACTAGTTAAATAGTTTCGAGCAAAAGTTTTGCTTGAATGTGCAAAATTTAAACAAAAATATATAATAAAATATTACGATATCAGGAAAAACACAATCCGTTAAATTTTGTAAAATCCTTAATTGAATCCCATCTAACAAAACGCCTAATTGAAGCTTTTAATTGCAGTCGTAACTTTTATTTATTATTACTAAATTATAATTAAAATATTAGAACTAGAAGAAGAAGATTGTGTGTTAAATCAAAAATACGATTTAAAGTTTTTATATATATTTTTTATTTTTTATAAATAGCCATAACTTTTTTAACTTAATAATGTAATATTTCAATTATATTGTTCAAAGGTATCCGAAACTACTCGCCATATGGAACCATATTATTATCATCCGAAACTGCTCGCCACTACGTAGCCATATTATTATCACCATCAGCCATGTTTTTGTCGAATCCAAACATGTTTTTTTTCTCAATTTTTGCCTTGTTTTGTTATTGCCATCAACAGCTATATAATAAATATATAAGTGTCATAGATAATCATATTATTGTCATTATCAACCGTATTTTTTCACATCCAAACATTCTGTTTTTTTTTATTTTTTGTCCAATTTTTATATTATTCTTAACAATAATATAATATGATGACCAGCTATATAATTATCATAGGCCTTATATTATGGTCATCATCAAACATATTTTTATTATACCAAAAATATTTTGTTTACTCTATTATTATCAACATATTTTATTGCTGCAAACAACAATTTAAGATCGTGATTAGCTTTAGAGGCAATTGTCACCGGCACCCTTATTATTATCATCGTCAACCATATTTGTGCTATACCCAAATATTGTGTTGCCTCCACCTTGGCCAGATATTATTACGGAAAAGTAAGAAAATCGCCCAAGACCAGCGTTCAGTCCTGCGTTTATTCCTTAAAATAAGAAAAGTGATTTTTTAAATTTGAAATTGAAATACCAAATATTTCCAAAATTAAGATGACAGGATTTTTTTCTCCTGCAACAAAAAACTAAAAACCGGTCTAATGTTGGCGCTTGTAAGCAACTGATTTGCATACGAAACAGCAGACCAAAGAGTAAAACTGCAGCAACGAAACATAACGAATGCTTAAACAAAACAAAACAGCAACCACAGCAACAAAAAAAAAAACAAAAATAGAACGACTAAGACTGAGAGAAAATCTAAATCAAGTTTCCCTGGGAAAATGCAAAACAAAATGATGTTAAGGGAAAATATATGCAAATAGTTGCTTGCTGGCAGCAACATTGCTGGATAAAAAATATGTTTAACAACGAAGCAGCAACAGAAAACCGAAAACACATTTAAAAATGCTGGCATCAAAAAAAAATGAGAACGAACGAAAACAAAACTATCCACAAAAGTGCATAAATAACGTCGCATTAAATGATTTTTACCACACATTCCAGGATGTTCAAAGGATAGTTAGTGCGTGCAATCATCTGAATGAATGGGTGTTAGCTTTGGGTTAAAGTTGGCATTTGCTGCACATGTTCAGAGATGTTTGTAGGTGAACGACTACGCACGTTTTGTCGACAGAATTATGTTGGGCTCTATGCAGCTATATTTGGGGAATTCAGTGACATTCTGTGGGGGACAATATTTCTGAATTCGTTCTGCAATTTCTTCTCACATGAAGATGATTATTATCAGAGTTTTCTTATTTCAAATTCTCAAAGTAGGAGTTGCAATTCTTAACCAGGTTTTGGTGTAGGGAACGGATGTCTAGTCACGATCACGCCAGCCTGCGTAGCGAAATAAGTTTGTTATGAGTCTTCCAAATTCTGGCTCACAAAAAAGGGGCAAACTAAAGCGACCAACTGCAATGGCTTTGATTCAATAAGCAAAATTGCAGCTAAAAGTTGAGCACTTTTCTTTAAATCGACGTGCACAATTTTCTCTCAGCCTCAGATAACGCGTGGAAGTGACAAATATTCTCATTATGCTAGAAACCACACTATTGTTGAACACTCTCGTTGGATCAAATAATAATATTTTCAAGATTTCAATATCCGAAACGCTGACACTATTGCCAGGAACACCCATGTTTTTATTGCAGTCAGTTAAAGATTTTCATAACCAACCATTATATTGTTATCAAGGACAATGTTTTTTTTTTTTTTTTTTTTGTGAGCCAGCAAGTGAGTTTCACATTCAATCATGTTATTTTCATGCTGTTTTGACTTTGTGTGTTATTAGTTTTTTTATATTCCAAAATTTAATTTATTCAATAAAAGAGGTTATCGAATATCGCCAATTTGTCAATGACATAAAAAAATCTATGGCAGCTATAGAATGAAAACATGATCGTTGTTGCTGGCATGACAAACTTAAGAGTAAAAAATAACTGTTGGAGGCTCAATTAAGACTCACTAAAATGCTCTAAACCTGTATGTTTCAGGCGATTTAAAGTTTCATTCGAACCAAAATAAACTATTCGCAGGAATATTATACAATATTAAGAAATTATAATAATAATATGGTTGCCGTAAAACGTAAATTATCTTTAGGATAAGCACCATCCAAGTTGTTCATTCACTTATAATTCAAAGTATAACCCGTCCGTTCATTTCATCATTTCAAGTTTTATTGGAACAATTCCTTAAATGCAAGTTTCAAAGGTTCAAACACCAACTTTGCATTATGTTTCTATAGTGTTCATGTTTAAAGAAATATTCTCGGCTAAAATGCAAATTAAATTTACACAAAAAACCATTTCATTATATTCGTATTTGTCATTCACTTGCATGTATTGTTTTCCATATATTTTTGTTGTTTTTGTTTTTTCTATAGTACATGACAATTCATTCATTTGTATTCATATTATGCAATTTAATTTTGAATAACTTCCTTTAGGTTTCCGGTACGTTTTAAAGTTTAGTTTCCTGTTCAACTAAATTTTGCTGCATATAAAATGGTTTTTTTTTATCGTTCTTTCTTTTGGCTTTTGCTTTTGCTTTTGCTTTTGTTGCTGCTGATGTTTATTCAATTGCTGCATCTTCTTAGCAAAAGTCTTATTATCATTATTGTTGTAAAAGTAGTGGCATGTGTGTGTTTGTGTGCTGGTGTTTTATTCTATTATCACACAAATTCCTGCATATTTGCATATATTTTGTCTAAAGAGTATCAAATATAAAAAATCGTTAAACAAGAAAATGCATAAAAGCATTATCGTATTTGTAATGCACTTGCTTAAGCACACACATACTTGGTTTGACTTAAGTACGCTACAGTGGAGAGCAAAACTTGTCGACAAATGATTGTTAATTTTATAATGTTTGTTGTTCAGCCGTTGCAGCAGTTGCACACTTTCTGTGAACCAGAATTGTTTGCAATTGCTAAAACCTTAAAGGTATAATAATGGCTATAAAATGCTGCTGCCCTTGTCACTTCCCCCATTTATATTGTGAACCAAATATGGGCTTACAATAATACAATTAAGCTTAACTGAAACCTTTCTCCTTTTTCTTAAACTCATTTGCTTCTGTTAGTTCATGGTAATTGTTCGTTAAAAGAAATCAAAATGGAATTTTGTTGTATTAGTTTGTTAGTTTCCAATGTCCAAATATTTTTTACTATTATTGACCATTACAGTGTGCCCAGGATAACGGCAACAACTCATTTCGTCAGCAGCCCGGAACCTGCACACTCTGTTTTAAATGTGGTCTACCATAAAATGTTAGCCAGACCATGAAACTTTAATACCAGCAAAATTTTAGTTTTAAAAATTTAAAAACATATTTATTATTGAATTCGGGATTCCCCTAACAAATAAATAGTACAGAAACGTCAAAAAGTACTGCGTGCTTTTTTTCTCCAAAACTTGTTAAAGAATATCTTGCATACACAAGAACACTGATGAGGGTGACGTTGGGCAGTTTCAGAAAACTCGAGGATTCGGTTACGGGAATTCCACATGCTACAATTTCGCTCTTAATAAATAGTTAAAAATGAAATTAATTTAATTTTAATATTTATGATTGAAAATAAAATCTTCGCAGTCTTTTGTCAATAACAAAAATTATTTACTAAATGAAATTAAAAAAAAAAATTATTTAAAAAACAGAAATTAATTATTAATACAAGTTTTTATTTTTGCAATCCAAATTAAAAAAAAAATCAGCCACAATTTGTTACTCGTTTAAACCACCCTCGTTGGTGCTATTTTTTTACTTCCTGTCATTTCGCTGTGTTTATTTGACAGGTATTTCGTTAAACATATTAAATTAACATTAATTTTTAATTATTTCTTTGGGTTAAAGGAACTTCTTTAAAAGTTTCAAGTCTGAAGGACGGGAATTACAATTTTCATTTCTTAAGTTAATAAAACATCAAATTCTAAGCACATGGAAATACTAATAAATTTTTTAAACCCAAAAATTATTTTTTTTTTATTTCATACAAATTAATAAATTATTGAACTTTTTTTTCTTTAATACATTTAAATGTTTAATTTGAGTTGCTGATCGACCACTTGCAGGAGTATGAACCTGTTTGCATCTGATTACTTTTCACGGACTATAACAAGCCAATTTAACGATTAACTCAACCGAATATAATATGTGAAGGTTTGATAGATATTTTTCCAACCATCACCAACATCAAATCCAAACTGATGCATTAAAAACAATATTTCTTTTTCCCAACCTTTATGCAACTGAATGAATTTATAGTGAAATGAAATGAATAACAACATTTGAAATTTTTTTAGTTTCACATGTTTTCCCACACAAAATATCGAAAACTGGTTCCAACAAAAACCGAAACGCACAAAAAACAATGCAACTACATTCATACATACACGGGTAAGAACATACATACTTATCTCACTACTTACACACATATGCAGATACATAAATGTGTACATTTGGGTATAAGAAAAACTCGTTTTTATAACCGCTAACGAAATTCAGCGAAACAGTAAATAAATTGTTTGAATGGTTCGCATTCTTAAAAATTTCAATGATTCAAACAAAAATTTTGCAAAAACTGTGGCAAAGAAAATTTATGTAACCGACGTTTAAGGCAGCAGCATGACCCGCTACAGCTCAGTCGACAGAAACTACTTCAGCGGATTCTGAGCCTTCTCCTGGGATATCAAGTACATGAAAATATTTCTCGTTTTCTGCAGAAACAACACAAGACGTGCGTAATACAATATTTCAGCTACAAAGATCCCCATTCAACACCAAACAGTTCCTGCGTTTGTTTTTCTGTTTTTCAAAGGATACTAAACGATACAATGTTTTGTCCTATTTATTGGCCTCCAAATCGTAATAGATGCTACAATTCCATTTTTTTTTACACAAACATCAACTAAAAGAGAAGCTAAATTTTTTGGTTTAATCAGCAAAACTCGTTATAGGCCAAAAAAATAAATTTTGTGCAAAAGTTCTTTGATTTTGATATTTTTTTCTGTGTACTTAAGGTCTAAATGTGCAGGTCTGGCAGAAGTTTGTAGAAAAATAAAGGCTTTGTTTTCTTTTCAAAATGGCCGCTTTTAATTCAGCACAATTTTGCTGGCAATACTTTGATGTCTTCCTTGTTGTGTTGAAGAATTTTATATAAATATTAAATATTTAAATAAATGTTAAGTTTATAAATATAATTTGTTATATTTATTCTAATACATCCTCTTCGTTTATATTTCTTAAAAAATCATAACTTTTTTTTCTCACAAATCGTACTTATACATAAAAACCAACAAAGCTTAAAAAAACATTAGGGGCATTCACTGCCTGAGGCAAAAGTTAAAATATTTTTCACCCTCACACACATGTGAGAACAAAATGCAATGCAAAACTCTCAGCTGATTTGTATATTTTCCAAAATAAAAGTTTGTTGCCAATAATATTAAAATTTTTTTTTTATTCTATTACAGGAAATGGTGTTAAGGATAATGCAGCTGTTTAGCGTCGCTCTTTTCATTTGAGGTGCAGTAGTTTTTTTTTTCATTTTCTTGTTTTCGATTCAAGATTATTTTTGTTTTAAATCGCGTATAATTTACTTCGTTTTGAGTCCCATTAATATAATTTATGACATTTCTTATGCACATTATAAAATAATATACACAGAAATTTCTCACTGCAGAAATTCCTACAGCAAAAGGATGCATTTAGTCATGCATCAGTGAAGGGAAAAAAAGGGAATTATTTACATATGATTTAGAGATTTTTAACGATCCAATCAAATCGAATAAATAAATATAAAATGAAATTGTGAAAAAGAAACAACAATAAGAAACGAAATTAAACGGATATTTAAAATTCAAATTTGAGTAATTCTTATATTTGCAGTGGCCTTTAACGAATAATCGGACTAGATTTAGAGATATGGAAATATTGCCTGAATTGAAAGGTTCCACAAAGTCCTTTGAGGATGGCTTTTTCAAAAAGCTCCAGCCAAATGAAAACATGCCTTGTAAACTCTTATACTCGTATATAGTTAGTACCGATATTGATATAAATTTGTATAAATATATATATCGATGTCCTTTAAACCTGAAGACTTAGTTTGAAATGAATGCCCCGGGAAGACCGCAGCACCTTTTCTATACAGATTGCATGAATTCTTTGCTTTAACACATTTTCTTGGGAATAAATTAACTGGTTTAAAAAATTTTCGGCATTGCAGCCAACAACCACAACAACACCAAATACAAGAAAACTGCTTTGCATCCGCCATAAACAGTTCTACACTTTCGAACACAGTGTTCTTGTTTTTACAATGTTGCTGCTCTTGCAACTTTTTAATCAAATTATGTTGAGTTTTATATCTTTTCCTTCGCTAGTCTCGTCTCGTAATATTTTCATATTCTCACACACCCGCAGTCACGCACACTCACACGCGTTTCCAAAACGCAAACACTACAAATGAAAAATAGAAAACAAAAAAAATTTTTTTTTTTTTTTTTTTTTTTTGGCTGGCAATGAATAAAAATCACTGCAAAACATTTAATGAACTTTGCGCACAAAAATGTATGTATGTGTGTGTGTGGGTGGGTGAGTATGAAAAATAACTAATAAAACTCCAGCGTTTATGAAGATGGCAACAGCACACAAACATGTGATCGCTGTTGTATTCCTCTCAGCCGAATTGTAGACGGAAACGCCAAATTTCATAAAATGTCGTAATTTTTAATTGAATTTTTAAGTTGATCACTTTCAACAAAACTATAATAAATTTAAAACAAGAAAAAAAAACGCCAACAAATAACGTGCGGAAAGAAGAACAAGCAAAAAAAATACAATAACAACAACTGCCAGCGACAAAAAAGTATTAAAGTTTGCAGAACAGCAAACTTTTTAAATAAAGATTTATGCGCTTATGAAAAACTCACTGCAACGCAATTTGTTGACGATCTTATTTCATTGAGTTTAAATCAAAATGTTTGTGTTTTAAATTAAAAGCAAAAACAAACAAAAAAATAATATTAAATTTTGTCTAGTTTTTCAATGAAATTATGAACTATTGGACGTTTGTGGCATTTGGACAAAATATGATTGTAGTCATCACAATCATGTGGCAATTTCCGTTTTGGCAAATAGATAGAATCAGGGCAAGACGTGGCTTATCGGAGTCAAACGATTATGAGGCTTTAAAGTAAGTAGTACAAATATGAGGGAATTAAAAACTATAAGTTTTCTTTGATGCTGTTTGGCCCACATACTTTTCACGTGCTTAATTTTCTTACTTCTCTAAATGACGAAAATTGTGTGTGATGGCCCTGTGACGATTGTGGCCTAATATCACTGAAACGTTAGCAGCATTTAACAGAAGATCCTTAATACGCTTTCCCCATCGCATCCAAAATGCAAAAAAGTACTCAACTACTGGCTTAAGTTCAGTGAACCAAATGACCTCGCGCTACTCACGGCTTGCAACAAATTTCTGTTGTCCGTAACCAACTGAAATAGTGAAGATTGTACAGATGAGATTTTGTGCAATTGTGTCGCTCGTAGAAAATTACCGTCAGAAGGTTTTAGATAATCTGATCTCTAGAGAAAGGGATTTATGTGATTTGCCATATCGACGTGAGATACAAATTTGTGTCCTGTCGGCAGCTGGTAAACAACATGGAGATGATGATGAGGCGTTGACAAGTCCCCCCCCCCCCCACGAAACATCTGATTACTCCATATTTGCAGGTGCTGATGTCAATAAATATCATAATATTTTAACATGTATTTAATATCTTCCCGTCTCTTGTGAGGCTACCGTGAGGAAGACACTGGTGGTCTGGGGTTGAAATACTCTAACTGGTGAAACTGCTCAGCAGACTACACACACTTACTGAGCCTTGAGTCTACCTGGGTCAGACTTCTATGGTTATTAAATCATCTTAATCAATAACAATAGCGGTGCAAAAGTCTGATCAGAAAGCAGACTTTAATTTTATCTCAAGCGCACGTTTCGAAAGATTTTTCTATTAAAAAGTTTGAAGAAAGAAAAAGAATTCATTAAATTATTTTACATACTCTTGAACACCTTCAACATTTACGTAAATAGTGATTTCTAAAAGTGTCACCCTAGTAACATCAAATCCATAAATTAATCCTTTTAAAATTCTTAATAATTTAATCAACAACCCCTTGACAATGACAACAGGACACGCATTCGTTTGCCTGTATTTGTGTCTATAGTTTTAATAATAAGAACAACAAGCAACGAAAATGTTGATGAAATAATTTCATTAAGGATCATCGCAAATGTTTTTAATGGTTTTTCATATATAAAAATTATTTAAACAGCAGCCTCGAATAACGAGAGTAACAACAAACCATCGAAACACATATGAAGCGTGCATGCACAAGCATGTCCAGTAACATGGAAAAACGTTTCGAGTGGAAAGGAAAATTTTATTTTATTAAAACAAAAAGAGTTTTTTTATGTTCAAAACCTGCCCTCGCTTATATAGTTTCTGTGTACTGCCACAAAAGTTTCAAAATCTTACAAAAACTTATATTCACACGCATTAATATTTTGCTTAAAACATAGATTTTTTTTTGCTCTTTGTCACTCAATCTCAATTTGCATTCAAATTGGCAATAATTTCAGTTTCCCGCACAAAGTAACGCTGGCGTTAGGCCTGTCACAGGTGTATCAAAACATACTGGCATGTGGAAACATGAAAGGAGAATTACTTCTCTGTTTGATATGGTATCCATGGAATAAATAAAAAATAAAAATAACAAAATAAAAGCAAAGTTTGGACCCTTTTGTTTTTTTTTAATAATTTTCAATTAAACAACACACAACATTCGAGCACAACAAGAAAGGACTCATGTTTTACGAGGAACACACAAACACAATAAGAACACACTGTCATCATGTAGGTGTTTTTGTGTTTGCTCGTGCGGACTTGGACTTGTTTGCATGCGAGTGGTACATGTCAGCAGACAAAATTCTTCCATCCCTGAACTTCTAACCCCACGGATAAACTGCTCGATGGTGGCGACAGAGTTTGGGTGAAGTTCATCAAAAAGACTTACATGCCAGTTAAATGTTTTTAATTTACGTATCACATCAACATATTCTGAAGGCAGATTCGTAATTTCGGGGCTTCCTTTTTGTTTTCTTCTCCTTCTACTGTTTTGTTCGCCTCTAACGCACTCACGCTAACTAAAATCCTTTTTTAAAGCAAAGTGTTTTTGTCAGCTACATCCTGCTTGAAAGCAAAATGTGACCCAAGTTAAATTTAGACTTACATGCAGGCCTTCATCTACACAAATGCGTATGTGTTTGTGTGTTGGTTTTTGTTTTTGCAGAGCGCCGCCTATATTTGCCAAGGACAACGCTGAGACTACAACGAAAATATGTCATGTGTTGGCGCACGTGTCACAGGATTTTGATTTGTTTTGGTAAGTTTGTTTGTCTTCCTTCTTCTTTTTTTCTTTGGTTTTGGGAAACTCATGCTTAATTTTTTTAGTGCGACTGTTTGCAGTTCATTTTATGCACGAATGCAGCAATTATTTGATTAGTTCTTTTGCTCTTTCTTTCGGCAAAATAATGAAACAGTTAATTGTACATAATTTAATAAGTTGACAAAAATTCATATTTGTTTCCAAGGAAGTGGAGTTTTTCTTAAGTTGTTCTACGAAAAAGTTTACACCAACCACTTTCCAAAAGTTCTTAGAAATTTCTGGGCATATTTTCCTTACAAAAGTCTATATGAAGAATATCACATCTCTTATTTTTTTCAAAATAATTTCCTTGATGATCAATAAACTTGGGCATTCGTTGAAACGATTTGTCAGTCCTTTCCTCTTGAGACATCTGCAAAATATGGTTTTTGAACGCTTCAACTGCTTCTGCGCTGCTCGTAAATAAATCGAAGAACTCTAGGGAGAAGCAGTCCTAAGTTCGTTGTTTTGACTGCTCCAAAAGTTCACTTGTTTGACTCGATTTGTCAGAATGGACAATTTCTCGTCTATCTCATGATTTGCCGTCCGAAGGCTTTCGGCAAACAAATTAGAATTGATCGTCCTACGTTGCTCCAGCGGAACAGGGGCCACATGATCCATTCGGCCAAAGAAAAAAGCCACCATTTGCTGCGCTGTGCCTTTTTCGCGAACAACTTTTGTTTTATTTCACTCGCCCTAGAATATCCACACAGTGGATGGCTGTTTTCTTCTGCTTTTCCCTAATAAAATATATATATCCGTGATTCGTCACCTGTCACGAGTTTTGCACGTGTTTTGCAACATCGCAGTCGTATTTGTCATTTACTCAACATTCTTCATTCACAACCGAATTAGTGAAATGTTCGACAACTCTTGATCCGCATCATTATTATATTATATGAAAATGCTAGTGAAATACTTGTGATAACATTTCAATTGTCATTTTGTAATAAAATACAATCTTGTACTTAATTTTTTTTTTTAAATCTTAAAACTTTTCTGCCACGTTTTTATGTTGTTGTTTTTGGTTTCGTAAATTGTATTATAGATACTAAATGTTATTTACAAAACATAAATATTCGTTCATTTATGTGCACCAAAACTTTGCAACTAATATTTCAATATTATAATTCAACAAACCACGTATGGTAATTATTCATAAATAATATATTTGACATTAAATTGTTGTTGAAAAATGCACGAACACACGGCCGCGACTTTTACTGTAACATTTTGTTACAAGCCAAATAAAATGAAATGTAATAAAATCTCTTGTTTCAATATCATTTGCCAATAAAATTTCATAAATTAAATATTAAAACCGTATTAATTTAAACTACTTGAAAATTCATATTTATTGTAATATGCGAAAAAATTATATAAAATATGTTTTACGAACAATTTAACCCTTGTGCTGTGTTTTTGGGTCAAAATTAACCAAAAACATGGATTTTAGTGGTTGTTATTTACAAAACTAGAATCAGCGGATTTTGTTTTAATTGTTTTTTTTTTTTATTATTATTAGATATAATTTTAAGGCTTTTCTTTAAGCGTCACTGACTTTCGTTTCATTATTTATAAAATGCCTAATTTTTATATATATTTTATATTATAAATAAAAATTATATATATATTTGTATATATATTTATATATATAATGAATCAAAATATCGATTTCAAACTTTTTTGCACTAATATGTAATTTTTTCTAGTTTAAATATAGAGTCCAAGTGAAAAATTTACTTGAAAGACTTGGGTGTAAGCCAAATAAATGAAGAAATATGTCGTACAACGAATCTGCCAACAAACAGTCACGACAAAGAAGTGGTCAGAAGCGTTTAAAGTGTTTTAAATACTTTGAAAAGGGTACGTTGTTCTTTTTGCCGGTATCCCTGAAATAGCATAAAATATTCAAGCAAATATACAGCAGATAATAAATTTCTATTTAGAAATTTGTACCAAATTTTCGATACTATTGATTATTTCCACAAACATTGTTAGACCATGTTTTTTTTATGGGAGAATTGTCAAAACACTTTGTAGGTCGAGTATTCATTCAAACAGTATTTCACTAGAAGTTGTTGGCTGATTTTATGATGTGATATTTTTTCAAATTTAACTAATAATTTTGTACTACAACAGTCTGTACAATGGCAGAAACATATTTGTATCAGAATAACCAAAATATGGTAATTGTACAAGTTATTCACAGCGATCTTGTGAATTCAAACTTGCACGTATTAATCAAGTTTCCATCAAGTTTAAAGTACTTGTGAAAACATAATATTGTTGCCGCAATAATATTTCAACATAAAGAGATATTGTTAATAAATCAAAGCCGGCAATAGGGACTAAATTAATATTAAAAACGATTTAATCTAGTGTTGAACTGACTCTCCCTCCATCTGTTACCAGTCTACGTTCTTTTCCTATTTTAACCACCCACTCGCCTTTAGTATTAAAACTTTATTGGCCCAGTATCCATTTTAATGTTGATTTTGAATTTATTTTAGTGTCTTTATCAAATATTTAGAATTTCAAAACAAAAATTTAAATGTTAGACACATTTGCTTTAGAACAGCTGCAAACTCTAAATACATACATACATACATATATATTATATATTTGCGTACATATATATGTTTTTCATAAACCTATTAACAAATATTGCCACAAATGGTGCACACACAGACAAAACAATTTGCACAGTAGAGTTTTCTTCTTTTATTTATTTCGAATTCATGAAAATATGAACAAATTTATAGCTAAATGTGCATCAGAATATGTATATGAACTAGTTCATGCACTCATTATTATGTATATTGTACGTAGTGTCTAATATATTAGGGGCCCCCACTGAATACTTGGGGCTCCAGCGGATTAAATTTTTTTTTTTTTTTTGGCTTGAAACCTTTTCGCTAGATATTCTGGTTTTGTGTGTCAGTCAATATTGTTATTTCATCTAACCCTAAGCGGCGTTCGGTGTTCGGCAGGTGCTGACCTAAATCGATTTGTCAGCCTGTGCCGATGACGTCTACGGCTTCATTATTTTAGCTTTCTTCGCCATCGTATTCCGGTGCCCATCACACTATTAATGGACTCTCAATTGTCTACAATAAAATAAATTTTGTTCCTAAGTTTTAATTTAAAATCGTTTATAAAAGTACAAAGAATTTGCCGAGACGCACCCCCTAATGTCATAATATTTGGTGTTTATGGTTTTTCTCATTCCCAAAATTTAATACAATTAATACAAACAAATCCAAACTTACTTTTGCATTGAAATACAGATGATAAAAAATACATACAAAAAAAAAAAACTCATGACAATTTGCATTTTTAAATAACCCCAAAAATAAGTTCAACATGTCATATTTCTCTAAATACAACACGAGTATTTTTTGTTGTGTGTTTTGTTGGCGAACAAATACATATGGAAATGATTTTGATTGTGCTTTTTTCTTGTTTGGCTTTTCTTCGTTTTCATATATTTGTGTGCTATAACCTTTAAACCATAATAAAATGAGTTAATAAAATGTACGAAAAAGCAATAACAGAATGATGAAAACTTTTTCATTATTATGAACTAAAATTTCGGTCATAAGTTTTAACCATAAAAACATGTCACTGTCATTATGCAAATAAAGTCCCCCCCACCCCACCTCATTGGCCACACATCCTCTAATACAAACTTACTGGTTATGCAAATGTGTATGTGTGTGTGGGTGTGTGGGTGTGTGTGGGTGGGTGTGTGTGTGTGTGTAGTCGCTTATGTTGACACACTAATTTACATCTGTACATAAACATGCCATAAGCAATTCTTTTTCTTGTTCATTTTCCAAATTATTATGGTTTAACATGTTTTATAGGGCTGTTAAAAAAAAAAAAAGGAAGACGACTTGTTGTACTCCCAGACCCGTTTTATGTAAAATTTTAAATGTAAAATTGTTAGCCAGCACCTCTTTAGGCACTCACGCTGCCATTTGCATGTGTATTCGTGTGTCTGTGTCTGTTGATGTGTATGTGTGTAGCTACACATGTGTGCGTATTAAGCTGTAGTAGTACATTAGGAAGCACTCAGATGAGACTGTGAGCGCATGAACTTCAATTGTTATAGTCCCAAACCGGCTCATGTAAGTGCTTACACACTTACACGCACATCCCCATCCACATGCAATCATTTATGATCATAAGCCAACATTACAATATGTGGGATTAGCATAAACGCATTAAAAAAAATATGAAAAATTTCCATATTATATTGTTTGTTTTGACAACGTTGATGACATTTTCAGCACAACCGCCCAACCAAAAGAGACAGGAGAGAGACAGAGAGACAGAGAGAGAGAGAGTGTAAAAAAATATAAATATGCATAAAGACAGCAAAATATCAACAAGCAAAAACCACTTTCACCACATCCACCGCGCTGCTGTTGCTTTCGGTGAATGCAGTGAAAAGCAATTTATATTTTGAAAAGTATTTACGAAGAAAAGAAGAAAAAAATACTTCTTCGCTTAATATTCGGATGCATATTTTGCTGCAAGATTAATCGAACTAATCGTTAGTATATGAATAATAATAGTAAGGCCTCTGGTCCAAAAGCCCTCTAACTGTTTAATATATTTATATATAAATAAATTTTCACTTCCAGCAGCAGCCTACATATAAATCACAAAAACAATATTTTGTTAAAATAATGGGTCCAAAACTTTACCTTTACAAAATAACACTTCTGTTCAGTACGTCATTATTATCAGGGATTGTTATAATGTCCGAGCATCTATTTATCTGTTGGCGACTTTTTTGCACCGTCTAATTCAATGAAAAAGAAATTCCTCTAGAAGAGTCTACACAAGTTCTTTACCATCCCTGGCTGTTGCTATCGCTTTGCCCGAATTTATTTATATATTTACAAACTTCTCCAGCTTTTAACATCTCATTATAATTATATTCCGTCTATCTAGATGACACGCTCGTAGCTATTTTTATGAATAATAGCGTCAAACTTGTTGTATTTTTCCTTGTTGACTGTTTCGCTTTTTAAGACATACATATTTGCATACAGACGTTTATGACAGTGTCAAAGCCGTATATTTCTAATGTGGCACGTGGAAGCTCATTAAACACGCTCACGCACACGTTTCTTTCTTCTAGTGTTTTTGGCTTTTATCTAGACAATTATGATTCCTGGTGGGTAATAAAAATATCAATTTAAAATTTTATACTTTTATTTTACATCATTTGGAAATATAAGCACAAGTACAGTGGCTGGCAAAACAAGCCTAAGCCCAAAAATAAATGGAATGATGAGTGATAAATTTGACACAACTTCTTTCATTGTTTATTGTCATGGCAACAGGCATTACCATGACCACCTCTCACTAGGCAACTGTTTTGCCATAAACCTCATTGATTCGAATAACATTCATTTAGAAAACTTTTTTCGCTCAACAATGTCGCAGACCGAGAACTCTGAAGAATTTCATATGGATCCCCAGGATGTAGCAGATCTAAAACGAGATCTTTTAGCCACCGTTTTCAGCGAAACACACAGTCGGCTGGTACTTTTGCAGAAGGGACTGGGCCGCAGAGCAGCCAAAAATAATTTGTGCAAAAAACTCACCAAGACATCACGTTCATTTAAGGAGCCAATGCCGTGTGAAGAAGTTTTAGAAGACATCAAGCTGGACCAGGAGCTGGACGCTATAAGGAACATTTTTAAAATAGCCTTTGAGACCGTGACAACGGACAAATATAATCAGGCAAATCCATACGTGGAACTAATAAATGCTATTCAACGTCAACATCACACCAGTAACGAAGCGGAGATTTTGTCAAATGAATTAGAGCAGAACAGGTCTGTTCTTAAACAGCTGGAGGCCGAGCAAATTAAACAGGACAAAGAAATTGCCGAACAACTTGCACAAAAAAAGCAACGTGTTGTTGAGTTGCGCGAACAATTGAAGAGAACGCAGCGCATCAATCGCTTAGAAGTGAAGCTGGTGGAAAAATGGGAAGCCAATCGTTTGGTCCAGGCCACAATAGTGGGTGAAAGGGAAGAACGCTCATTAACGCAACAAATACTGGACGTAAATCGCCAGATTGCTGGCGAACAGCGTCTTATTAACGAGGTTCTGGCATTTCGAAACAACGAAATCTCGGAATTGAGGGTAAAAATACAGGAATGGGAGGAAAAATTCAAAACCGAAAAAGCCACGAAAACCGCTGAAAATTTAAGACTTTCACAAAATATTGCCGATGTGATAAAAACGCACGAAAAGCATCAAGAAATAATGGCACAGAGGGAAATGTTCGTGGCCGAATATTTGCAACAAAAGGCCGAAGAGCAGCGTTTGTACGAGGCACAATGTCATCGCATTAAATGTGCTGTCAGTATACAGGCCTGGTGGCGGGGTGTTATGGTTCGCCAAAGCTTGGGACCATATCGAAAAAAGTCCAAAAAGAGCAAAAAGTCTAAAGGCAAGAAATGAAACAAAATTTGGAATGGAAAGAGATGAGAGATCGGTGTCGAATCTTAAATTAAAACTTTTGAATTATTTACATATAATGAAATCAGATATTAAATGTGAAGAGAGCGGTGATACTATAGTCTGTTGTTGTACGAATGTTGTTGCGTGAATTTCTCAGTGAAAAGAGAGAGATTTAAAACTGTTGTTGAAAGCTTGCAGATTATTACATGTAAGGAATGATATGACAGCAAGGAAGAATGAGAGAAGAGATGAGAAGAGAAGGGAAGAGAAGAAAATAAAAGAAAAGAAGAGAAGAGAAGAGAAGAGAAGAGGAGAGAAGAGAAGAGAAGAGAAGAGAAGAGAAGAGAAGAGAAGAGAAGAGAAGAGAAGAGAAGAGAAGAGAAGAGAAGAGAAGAGAAGAGAAGAGAAGAGAAGAGAAGAGAAGAGAAGAGAAGAGAAGAGAAGAGAAGAGAAGAGAAGAGAAGAGAAGAGAAGAGAATTTAAGAAATGAGATGCGAAGGATGGGTCGAGTAGACAAGATAAGATAGGAAAAGAAGATATAATAAAAAAAGAGTAGAGATTAGATTAGAAGACAGGAGAAAAGAAGCCAAGAGAAGATGAGAAGGGAAGCAAATATAAGAAGAGAAGAAAATAGAAAATGGAGTAAAAGAGAGGATGAAAGCAGAAAAATAGAAAAGAGGGAAGTTCGGAGAGAAAAGCGTAGCAGAGTAGCGAAGAAAAGAGGAGGCAAAAAAAGAGTATATAATATATATATTTGAACTTCTTCACCGCTTTGACTTTTACAGACAAAAAATATTGTATAACACTTTTTAGCACCTCGCATACGTTCCGTTCTTTCTCTCCTGCTCGCAAAAATTCCAAAGCCCTTTCACACACCCTACATTTTATTACCACGTCAACGTATCTAAGCAAATGCTCGTATATTAATATGAGTTTAAATTTATGGCGGCATCATTCAAAAGACATGAAAAATGTTACAAGACTTCGATCAATGGAATAAAATTTGCATTTCTTTGATATGAAAAACGGCAACTTTTAATACAAATTTAATGGGGAAAATTCAAACACTGCGTAACAGCTGATTAATTTTGCGGAAGAGCTGAAACTCTTCCACTGTGTCATAACCATTGACTTAGTACGTCAAAGCAAAGATATTAATATTAAAAAATTCAGTTTCATTGAAATTGTGTATGAACGTTATGAATTTATGAAAATCTATTTTTAAAAGTACTTTGATTAACTATTAATTGAAAACGATAAGAGTTTATATATGAGGTTTTTATATACAAAGAAAAGCCCTTGAAAATCAACAAATTTTGCTGTGATAAAAGAAAATTATACAAATATATATGTTTGTCTATATTTTTAAGTTTGAAACTTGTTTCTTTTTTATGGTCGTAAATTTATTAAAATTTTTCCCAAATATAAAAATTGCTTTTAGGGTTTTATTTTTGGATTAAAAGAGCGCACTTGAGGCCCCCTCAGCCGATCTGCTATAGAAACAAAAACTTTCATTAAATTCATCAAAGTTGCAAACGAGTTTAACGTTCTTGTTATTTAAGTCCGAGGAAAAGTTTTTAGGTTTTTTTCCACTTAAGTAGACTTAGTTTTACAGACACCCTATATCGTCAGCTGAAATGCAAAGCATTTTTACTAACTTGCGTTAGAAACGGAACAATAATATATTATTTTATGTGAAAAAAATCGCATTTACTTTCGGTTTTATTCACAAAATGTTTAAATTTTAATATAAGATTTCCCATTTTTTGCTGCTTAAATTACGTTTCGTTTCAGACAACGATATATCGCACTGGTTGGCCTCTATTGCGGTTTTCTGAATATATTTATGTTTTCTTCTTTTTTTCATTTTAATTTGGCAAAATAAACGAAATCCTTTTCTATTTCTTTGGCCCATCAGCTGCTAAGTAACCAGTTTCAGAGCCTCTAACTGCGTCTTACGCGATTCAGTTAAATGTTATTTACACTCGATTATCAGTAAATTTGATAGAATCAAAGGGGGGGGGGGGAATTATGGACTACTCTAAAGTCTATTGGAGTGCTAAATGAGTGAGTTGGCAGGATGTTCCGTCAAGATTCCAGGTCCTTCGGAGTTTCGTTGTCGTTGTTAGAAAATACATCTATTCAAAAACTTTAAGTGTAGAGTAAATTACATGCGGTTCGTCACCTGGTTTTTGTTTCTGTAATTGGGTTGTCAACTTAAAAATAAATTGTATTTGTTGCTGAAAGGATTATAAACTAGAACTCCATGACAATTTATATGACAAAAGAAAAATTTAAATTAGAATTTTTCCTATTTTGTTTGCGGTTTAAGTTCTTTTAATAATTCTGTATATTTATTTAAAAATTTCAGCCGTCAGTGCCTGTCTGTGTGCAATTAAATTCTCTGCCTTAAATAAAGAAATTCTTTCCTTTCATTTGCCTTTCAAGTCGTATTAAACTCGAGTATCTGCTGACAGTTGAGAGTGCGGTATTGACCCTGAAAAAAAGGTTTTTTGTTTTCTTTGAATTCTAATTTGCTATTTTATTTATTTTTCCACTCTTACGCTTTCTTTGTCTATACAAATAAATTTTGCTCAGATAAGTCCTGTCATATTCAAGTACAAGAGAAGCATTTGCAATAATCAACCCTCAATTTTTAAGTTTAAACATTTTTAGTTTTTGCTGCATGTGATTAGATGTGTGTATGTGTGTATGTAAATTTTCATTACAGTTTGTAAAGGACGCAGATCAGCAGCCATCACACAACCACTGCCCTGCAGTTCTCTTTAAAAGTGACTATATCCGAGGACTAAATGATATTTGAAGCTTCGGTGAGAGTCTGACACAGCACTGCCCTCTGCACTGCCACCATCTTGGATCTATTTTACTTCTCCTTCGCTTCAAGGTTTTAATATGTCAAGGAACAGCAGCTGCTTGTGAAATGTCCTGTTCGCCCGTCACCAGATGTAGTCTGCATCTCCTGTGTCCCAGTGCCATACAGTTGGCAAACCAGTGTTTCACTGACTCCTCCTGTTTACTGTTGAACCAGCAAGTGCCTATTCCTTTTTAAAGCTGCTTTATCCAGCATAGTGTCCTGTGAGTGGCTCCAGCAGTGTTGTAAGACTTTTGCTATCCAGTTTTAGCGTGATTTGCAACCTCCTGGTGTCTAAGTTCTGTAAATTTTTGTAATGTACAAGACTGAAGACTGAAATCCTATCCATTTGTCTGTCTCTCCTTTAAGGAGACTTTGTTGAAGCCAAAGCATGGCGTGAGTCCTTTGATGCGTTAATGCCTTTAACACAGGAGTCTCATAATCTCCTTATCGACGCTTTTTGATTTTAGTTAATTTATCATTTCGAAGTTAGCGACATATTAAATAAAAATAAAGAAATAAATTTGGCGGGCAAACACGTAGTTCCTTGACGCTCTGCAGCCGCCCAACTTAAGTAGTTGCCACGATCAACAAAATCTTGTCAGCAGTTCATTGATTGCAAAACGAAGTGCTTGTGTTAAGAAATCTGAATCCAAAATTAAAGCAGCGAACAAATAGCCAAAGAAACCCTAAATTTTTAGTACAAAAATAGGGCGTTCAGTTTTATAAAGTGACGAAAACGTTATTCGAGATAAATATTTGCCATTCCAATAACTAAAGGGCTGTGAGCTGCTTTCAAAGGATGCAAAATAGAGAAAAGTATCATGTGTTTTCGTTTCTCAAGTGGATGAGTGTTTGAGTGTGTGTGTGTGTGTGCGTGGGTGTGCGTGTGGGTGTGCGCCCGTGTAAGTGCGTGAGTGTGTGCATAAGTACTTATGAATACATTTCCATTACGGTATTTATTGTCAATTGTTTGTTTATTTGTTTTGATTTATTTCATGTGGAAATCTATTTCTTTGTTTTCTTTAAAATGTTTTTTTTTTCTTTCTTTCTTTTTATTTAATTTTTACTTCAACGTCTATGAAAAGTGCAGATTTCGAGGGGTGGTTGGAAGGATTTTATTTTTGACGCACTTGATGATTAATATTTTCTGTTAAACAAACACAAAATACGATTCTTTGTAATAGTTATAGAGTGCAAGGAAATTCGAACTGCCACCCCTCTATGACTGAGACATGGTGGGAGTTAAAGTTGTTTCATTTAAAGTTAAACGTTTTCATTCGTTGCATTCGATAAATTTAGTTTGTGCTACAAATATAGATAATGGGTGGTCCAAAAACAAGGATTTTTTGTTTAAATGAAATCATATGAAAGGATTTTTATTTATTTTTTTTTTTGAGAAAAATACAGATCATATTCCAATTATTTGAAGAGTGTCTAAAGAATTGTTTCTATTCAATTAAATGACTTCTTTGAGACGTTCACCTGAAATGCCCCCACATTTAGGGCTGTTTAGTTTTTGTGCTGATCCGGTTTTGTTTTTTTTTTTTTTTTTGAATATGAGTTTGTGAAAGAATTTCCTTAATTCACAGAATTTCTACTGCGAAAAATGCAGCAAAGAAAGTTTTTGTATCTTCAACAAAAAATTGTTTTGCTGAGCGAGAATCTGTATAAGAATTTCTTGGCATCAATAAAAGTTAATCAATATTTTTATTTCATATTAGAAATATAAAGTTGGATCTTTGGATCAGCAAATATCTTTAACTGCAGTTTTTGTTGCCTAGAACTAAAAATGAACTGTAATAATTTTGTATTTAAACAATAACAGGTGCCCAGATGATCTGAAATGAAACAAAAAACAAACGTCCAAGGTCCATAACCTCTCCCTTATTCAAGTCTACTGAATAAAGGAGAGGTGCAGGTGCTATTCGCAAAATGTCAGAATGTAGACCGACAAAATTGTATAGACCTAAAAAATTGTATAAACTTTTTCCTCCGACTTGAACTAATGTTTTTTTTTTTTGGTAATTGATAAGATATAATTCACCAATTACCAAAATTTTCCAGGATAATACAAATTCAAATTAATTTAAATAAATTTCAGCTCAATATTCGATTCTGTTAAAAAAAAAATTTAGGTTTTTGAATTAAAGACCTGCAAAGGGTGACTTTCTTCTATCTGCCAAAAACTGGCTTCCTTTTGAGTTTTTCGATTTTAGCAAAATAAAAATAGTTTTTTTTTACTGTAAGTTTTTTCTAAGACAATTTATTTAAAGTAAATTTAAATTTTTTTCTGATGTTTTTTTGAAGATGATTTAAAATTCTAATTAAAAACGAAATATTAAGAGGCAAACAAATTTTTTAATCAGGAAAATATTTCGCAGGATCGCTTAAACAGATAATGTTTTTCTGCTTATTTTTCTCACTGTGTACTTGAGTTAAGCCACAAATTTGCCGAAAACAATAGAGGCAATATTTAGTGTTTTGCAGCGCAATGAAAAAAAAATATATGAAAACTGGTGAATTCACACGAACAAGGAGTCACCGCTCATATTCATATTCCTATTAACGACTTTGACAGCAACTTTGACAACTAAAATTGACAGATATTCGAATTTTAAAAAAGAATTTTTACATTTTCTGCCAATTATAATATAATCGTTTTGTTACTTGCACTACCCCGGTTTTCTTTGAGTCTTTGATTTCAGTTTGTTTGCAGTTTTGTTAATTTTTTATGCATTTGATTGAAACAAGAGTTTCAGACAAGCAGTGTTGCCAGACTGGCTTCTAAGTTGTAACAAACATCATTTTAGAACTTATTTTTGAATTTCTGTTTTACATGATCAGTCGTAATAGTTACTTGTGTGAGACACTTGACAGAGTGTCTTCAATATGTTTAAAATTTATTTGATTGGATTAGAAATTGATTCGAGACAGGTGGTCTTGAACATTTGAAACTGGTAACACTTAGTTTTTCATACTGAAAATTTGAAAATAAAAAGGGCGGTTTTCTGTTTCAATTTTAGACGGGGTTATTATTTAGAGTATCTGCTTTCTTTTGGTATTCCAGTTCTAAAAGACAATTTGATATGTTTGTTTGTTTGTTTGTTTGTTTTAAAATGAAATTTGGTTTGTAGATTTATTTATTTAGATGGGTTATTTAATGAGATATTTGTTCTGCCAGCGGTGTGAGTTATTAAATTTGTGTTATTTGATGGTTGTTTTTAAATAAATTTTTGGGGGGAGCTCTATTTTGTTTTTCTCCATTTACTTGCCTGTTTGTTTCATAAAAGTTGCTAAGAAATATGTATTTTGTGTTCTCTTTTTAGTGGGAATTTTCTAAATGTTTGCGTTTTCTTTAGTCAGTGCCAATAGAAGTGTTCAAATAAGGTGATTACAATAAAGTTTGTTTTTAGTATTTTATTTTCTGTCAAGGGCGCCTACTGATAATGAGTATTTGTTTAGCTATTGAACCTCTTGTTAAACCTGTATTCTTTAAGTTTTAGAAATATTTAAAATAAGAAATTTATTACTGAAATGTTTAAGGAGTCAGAAAATAAAACCACAATTGAAAGCAAAGACCCTTTAAACAAATTTGAAGGGCTTGTCCTTTACAGCTCACAAAACGCTGAAGATCGCATAAACTCATCAGATTTTCAGCTCTTATAATGACACTGATAAATATTATGTATTTCCGAGAGAACTATTACAAGTTTTAAAATTTTTTAAGGACTATTTTAAGAAATTTATACATATAACGTTAAATGAACTGCAAAATCCCACAACATTTAAAAAATGTGAACCGATTTTTTTATAGATTATCCTCCATATCAAAAACATTCACGGCCTCTCCACTTTCTACTCACTCTTATGTGATAATAATTAAAACTTTCATAAGCAACAACCAAAATTATGTGACTGTTTGTTTCCGATTTGTAATATGCGAATAATCGCAGGGTGTTTTATATTCTCACAATTAGGCAGGATGTGTTATACTGCCTCGATGCTTTCGTATCAGTATCAGTCCGGGGTTTTTATCGGTCATTTCTGCGTTTACCAGCTTTTTTTTTTTGCCAACCTGAAGGAACAGCGTTTTCAAAGTGACTCCAAAACTTTTGTACTGTGGACATGGATGGCCAGCAACAAGAACACACAAACAGGCGCAGTTTCTTCGAAATAACTTCTTTACAGATGGCCGTTAAAGCGATTAGAGATGCATTTTAAGTTGCTGTTTTGAAATTGTTAAAAGTCACGCATCTGGCAGGTTGTTGGCTGCTTTAAAATTTTAATATTTTAATAAAATTTTACTTCAGAAAGTTAAAGTTTAGAACCAAGAATTGTTTGCCGAAAATAAATCACCTTCAAAAACAAACAAATAATATTTTCTTTTGGATTTTCTTGATGAGTTGCCTGAACTGGTACAGCCCTCGTTAAAGACTCGGTGCACATTTGTTTTTATTCGTTTAGATTTATTTTGCTTTTTTTAATTCAATATAAAACCAATTTTCTGATTTTATTATTAACGAAATTGTGTTCTACAAATTATGATTGAATACATTTTCATGGCTAAAACCAGGGCTTAAAGATTTTTTTGTTTTTTGTTTTTGCTCATCAAATCTCAGTTGTAAGCATTTTTTTTGTTAATAATTTATATACGCGACAAAAAAAATACAACCACATAAATAATTTTTTGTTTTTGTTTTTTTTTTTAAATTAATAAATTTAATATTTGTTAATATTTGTTGAAAAAAAAAAGAATATTGCACAAATCAACAAACATTTAAATATTTGAATTTTTTGTTTGTCTGTAATTTTGTGTCAGTAACAGTTTGTGGACAAAAAACTATAAACAACTTATTGTTTTAATTGGTTACGGTTAAAAGTTTAATTCTTTTTTTGTTTTTATATTTTATTCACTATAAAATAAAATTGCTTTAAATATTGCCGCCAACTTTGTAACGAAATAGTAATAATAAGTTTTCGAACAAACAAAACGACTAATTGATTTCTGCTGTCAATTAAGGATTTATTTGCTCAGCAAATACTCGATGTGTATTTATTTAAACTGGTGCAGTTATTAGCACTTTAAGCAGATAAGAGGAATATTTGCTGCAGCATTTCCAAAGAAGCGAAAGTTGCTTTTTTCTTTGTTAATTGGGATGAAATTTACTTCCATATCAGGACTCTGAGGCGGGCCAGAAAAAAACGTCGTTACAGCTATTGATTCATTACATCGTTATCACAAAAGACGAAGTATAATGAATCTGTAACAAATACGACAAAAATCACTTCATTGTGTAGAGAGAGGGAGTTCGCTGTACACAGGCTTTACAAGTCCACTTGCAAGCCTTTTAAGCTTTTTTATAACAGGACTTTATCAGCTCGTCTGTATAACGATTTTTTTATATAGAGGTGCTTGAATAAACATCTTGATATAGAGGATTAGAGCTTCGGCGCTGCAGCTGTAGCGTATTTTTTCATGAAATATTTTGCAACAATATATTCACTTCATTATAGTATAAGTTTATTAAATCGCAGTATCACTGTATTCTAATTTAAAGTGTATTTTATATTGTTGTTAGTGGAAAAATCTGAGCTCAATAAAATATCGATAATAGTATCGTTTCGAACAACATTTCGATACGTGTCCTGTAAATAAATCATCTAATTGACTTTTAAGTCAAGCCGCATGTAAAGAAATGTGAAAGGATAAGAAGAACATTAAAAAAGTTTATGCTAATTTATATATCAATAAAATAAAAAATTTAAACAAAATAATTGAACAATATTGATTTATTTATCTTCATCAGCTGCTACACTATAAGTTTTGCTATTTTGTGAAATACTTTTTATGTCAATTTCATGTTTCGAATGAGTTTCAAGGTCTGATTGGTTTTTACGTTCGTTTGCCCTCCGGCCAATATTTTGCAATTACAGAAAACTGTTCACTTTAGAAATTCGGCTTCTTTATTTACAGGCAGTTTCTAGAACTTATTAAATTTTTTAAATAATATATATAATTGTTTCTTTACAACATGATGATTTTTTCAATTTTCAAAAAATAAAAAAAATAATAAAAGCAATTAAAATGTAGACAAAAGTTTTCAAAATCTTTATTTTTGTTCCTGCCAGTAGAAGTTATTATTAAATATTTGAATACCTAAAATAAAAACGAACTCATTTAAATTGGTCTGAAGTGGGCAAAAGTTGACAAAAGATTGAAAAAGAAGCGAAGTCAGCAGACGTATAATCAATACGTCCCTAAACGAAACCGATCGCAGTCATCACTCATACGTCCGTTCATTCGCTATTTCGTTTTTTTCTATCATTCATTTGTTTGTTAGACTATATAAAAAAAAGACACCTGCTGCTACCTAAACATGCAGCTGGAAACATGTGGCAACATGTGTGCAATATGCTATTTAGAGGCAGTTCCTTTTGCAACTGGTGCGTGTGTCGTAAAATTAGGGGAGGTGTCTGCTGGTCAAACTGAAACGGCTGTAAAAAATTATAGCTCTTTTAGAGAGAATCTTATGCAATTTTGCTTTATTTCCTGTTAATGGCAAAAAGAATCATCGGTGGCACATAATTCGTAAAGAACAGTATCGGCCACACAATTAGATCGATGACCTGGAATTTCAGTTGGGTGGAACCTGCCAATTAGTTCCACCTGTAAAACGATTATGCCGTAATCAATTATTCAAATCATAAAAGGAATTTATACAAGAATAAATTATTCGCTGAAATAGATTTTGTTGCAATTTTCCAAAAGTTGCTTTCAAATCAAAGAATCTTCCTAAAATTATTTTGAAATCAAACGATCAAAAATCACTGCAGATTTTAAAGCACCTTTTGCCTTCCCCTATTGTCTTGTCGATTTTCCAAGGAAAAGAGATTTAACTGATGTCAGCTGCCAAATATCTATTTAAGTTGCTCATGTCTGTATGTAATTTTGAAACATACATGTTTCTAAACAGGCGTCAATATGCTGTTCCGTCCAGAACTTGGGAAAAAGGACAAATGAACTTTTTTTTAACAATATAATTGCCGTCACTAGTGTTATTATAAAAATTCATTTGCATATTGAGTTCAGATTATTCTATTGTATATAGACCCTTAATTTGTATTGAAGCCCACAAAAATAATGATGGGTTTTCCCCAAAAAAAATAAAAACAAAAAACACAGAAAATCCATATTAGTCCAGCTCTGCTGTAAAAGCCTATGCAAGAGCTTTTATGGCCGAAAAACAAAAAACAAAAACAAGCCAAACATGTGAAACCATATTTTTTTGGGAATTTGCACAAGCACCTGTTATTGAAGTGCTTAAAGCCACACAAAGCCTGACTGCTGCCTTGATGAGTGCTGGGCCTGTGCACACACTTGCAACGAAACATGTGGCAACATTTCCATGCATGCATGGCAGCCCTTGTGTACGGGCTTATAACTGGAATAATATTATGGTACATATTAAAAATTCAAGTAATTTTGCAAAAGTAATTTCAACTTGATGTCAATTTCAGCCTCCATAAACCAGAATGAACACTATGAATAAATGAAGATGTATGTAAGTACAAACATTTAATGTACTTGTACTTCACTCAATTGTAATTGATGCATATTTATGTAAAATGGGACACACACTTTTGAACACAAACCTACTTAAATTTGTGAAGCTTGTTTTTTTTTTTGTTTGCTTTTCCTTAAAAGTGCTCTTAATATTATCGGCATCATCGTCCTCAGCAGCAGCAGCAGCAGCATCATCATCATCATCATCATCAATTTCAATAGCAACATAAACATGAACATTAACATCAGCCAGCAGATGAACATTTTAAAATTATGTTTTGTTTGATATGTTTTCATCGTCGTTGTCGTTGTTGTTGTTGGTGTTGATGTTGATGTTGTTGTTTTGCTGTTGTTGTTTAACTAGCCAGCACATGTCCCAACATAATTACCACGAGTGTTAAAAATCTGTTAATATTTCAAATGTTTGTAATTCTGCAACTTGTTTCATTGTTTCAAAACAAACTGAACAAAATCTTACAAAATGTTCTGAGAGATTTTTTATGCCAGCAAAGACCAAAAACTCAGTTCAGGCAGTTTCAGCAGTCCATAAATTTTAGCATTTAAAGAACTGATCGAACTTTTGGTTTTAGGAAAATTTCAAAGTAAAATTTCGTTTTTGCTCGCGTAAAATACGATTGAATTTTTATTACAAACAATTTCCATCTGATTGATTAAAAAGTCTTGTCACATTAATGCAGAACTTTATTCATTTATTATTTGTACAAAAAAAAAAAAAATTATTCAATTATTAATTCGCATTTGAAGGCATTTTATGTGAATATAAATTTTCTTAAATAGACACCAACTATTTGCCGTTTTATGTTTCAACTACATTCCGATGGTTAAGCACTTAGTTTGTGCCAAATGATGTTACAATTTATGCAAATATTCATGGCACTGTTTATTTGCTTAAAAATGGTTGTTAAAAATGCATGAAGCCGCTGCCAAATGCCAAATGTTTGTACACATTCACTTCACTATGTCAAACATGTTTTGGCACCATGTCCACATAGAAGTCTAGAAAAACGCTAACAAAAATCCTTAAAACAATACCCAAATAAATAGTGTTGTTTTATTCTGTCGCACATACTTTACACTAGTGCCCTTGTCGACTCTATCAGGCCGAGGTTAGATCATAAGAAGCCGAAGGCCTTTTTAAGGTCCTTACTAAATACATATTTAAGGCATGAGATTATCGGATATTTTCCAATGTCCTACTCAGCACTTTTCCATATCCAGTTATTGTTTAATGACTGTAACTGGGGAAAAGGACGAGTCATTGGTGCAGGAGCGCAGACAGTCGCTTGACTCTAATTACGACTGTAACGATAAATGAAAACAAAACGTTGAAATGCGCAAAAAATTAAATGCCAACAAATAAATAAAATAAAAATAAAAATCTCACATGAGAGAAAAATATCTACAATTGTGAAGGGTGATGCCATCTTTTAGAACTCAAAAGGCGTAAAAATGTTCAAAATAGGGGCTTAATTGAAAAAAGAAACGTTTAGCGCAACATAAAGTAGAATTGAGGGCTAGTGAATATATTACAATGACGATTAATTTAACTTTAAACCAAAAAAAAATTTGGAAGAAATGGAAGATTATTTTATATTCTTCTTTTCTTTTTTTTTAATTATTAAAGGAAAATAGTAAAAGAGAAGGAGAAAACCAATGCTGCCACCTTATTTTGTAAGTGGATATTGCTAGACTAAAAGAAGAAGAAGACAGTTCGCAAAAGGGCTGAGGGAGAATTAGTAGCAGTCCTATTTATTTATTTTCGCATTTTTGAGTGACTAAAAATGGGCTAAATCAGGACCGCAAAGGGACTAAATTGGCCTCACTGATTGTTTATCTTATTTCTGGAATAGGAACGGATAACTGTGTTAGCTTCGCCCTAATCACTTTAAGCCTGAATTTTGATAACCTTTGAAATGATAAATAAGTGTCCTGAAAGGTGTCACGTAAGTTTCAATACCATCAATCTTAGAGTCGTTCAGTTAATTCCCGGCGCAGTGAAGTTTTCTTAACTTGTAAAGATTTAGTTTTAACACATTATTTTCTCTACAATCTTAGAGAAAGGCTCCACAAAAGAAGGCCCTCCAGCAGGCCCGGTTGGGCTTATTTGCTTGTTGTCTTTTTCTTTTTTAATACAATAATTGCAAATACTTTTAAAAGTTTTAAGAAAACATGATTGTTGTTGTAAATAAAAATATATACAAAAGCCAGCAGAAATATATAGAATATTTATATCAGACATGTTGGACGAATGTCTTCAATGATTCCACCAGCCAGTTTTTCGGGACGTAGCGATGTCTCAACATACACTGGCGCACTATCATCCCTCCAAATAACTATTCCTTTAGACATTTATACATCAAAAACAGAAGGTTTTTTCAACCCTGAAAATCGGACAGAAATCCCAGTTAAATATAGTTTTTCTATGCCACCAGTCCACCTGTAAAACGACAGCTGCCCGATACTTTTGCCGACGTGGTTTTCAAGGCAAAACAATATTTTTGCACAAAAAAGGATATAATAAAAAAAAAAAACAAAACTAAACCGTATCAATTTAAATACTGCATGGACAAATATTTAACAACATTATTGTTAATATTTTATTGTTGCTGTTTTAAAATAGATTTTTTTTTTGCTATTCCAGCAGCTGGGATGCCAACAACAATTGCAACAGCAAATGCCATCGTTGTGGAAAATACGTTTTGACAAAGAACAGTGGAAATGAAAACAGTGGATTTTTATTTTGCTTATGAATTAAAAAACCAAAAAACGAGCCCGAAAATCTGCCTGCCTGTGCAATTTCCAGCATGAGTGTGTTGCAGCCCCTATAAAAGTATTCGTGATAAGCATTTCTGTGCACTCAAATCTGTTGGCTGCCATTAATATCTCTGTGCTGCAAAAAAAAAAACACACACAAAAACAAAACACAAATTAAAAAACACACAAAAATTGTTAATTATCAACACGTCAAATACACAAAACACCACAAAATGTTTCAAAAACATAAAAATATCCTGGTATGTTTATGGTTTGTTAAATGTTACAACAACAAAAACAACAACAAAAATAAAAAAAGGACTTTTGAAATCAGGTTATTTTAGGCGACAACGAATGGCTCTTACCCTACGAAAACCGTTAACTGAAGGCGAAAAATCTTCCCTTTTTATTTACTTTTATGTTTCGATTTTTTCTTGCTGCAATCAACCCAGAATTCTGATTATAGAACCAGAACTTCTTACATGAGTTCGAAATTGCTGAAAGCGCTGTGGAGGATATCAGAGAAGGCTGCTCGTAAAATCAGCTAAAGACCCCAGCTTATCTGTTGAGCTGGATTGCTTAGTCTCTGTTACCAATACCCGGTTGGTGGAAATACTCGTAGTTGATAGTTTTATCAACTATAAACATCCTTACGCCCATCAGGCAGTCCTTGTTCAACTAATAAGGATGGCATCAGTTTTCGTTTTTGGTTTAGCTGCCTGAAACCCCTGGCAGACGATCAAATAAATACATCAATCACTCAGCTGTGAGCTTCTAGAACGTGTAGTCGGCAATGGCTAATGACAAGCAAAAACTCTTGATATTTATTTTTATTTTTTTTTTTTTTTGTTTGACAGCTAATTTTTTGATCGTTCCCAATTGTGATGGACAAAACCAAGTTTATATGATTTGTGCTTGACGTCATGCTCTAATACGAATGACACGAAGCACGAATTCAAAATACAAACGAGAATTGGGTTTTAGTTCATAAGACATCTCTTTTAAAGTGGCAAACGAACGACACTAATACATATGCCCTGATTTGCAACCAACAGTTTGGTGATTATCTTCATACCAAATGTGACAGCTTTAGATATCAATTGAAGCAAAAATTAGCTTTATGGCCATTCAAATTTTTCGTATCAACACACAATAACAAATTGTGGCCGAATTGGCCAATAATTTCGCTACATGGAAAGTCTCCAAAGCTTCTGAAGCACGAGTACTTTATAAAGTCTTTCACTAGAGGTGTGTGAACACATCCCTCCCTGTTTGTTCTCAAGGAATTGATTTATAAACAAATTTCTAAACGAATGCGAAATAAGTTGCAATATTGAAAAGGTTGCCTTAGATTTGAATAAACGGCCACTTATTGTGCCAGAACTGGATCAGTATAAAAAGTAAAATTTTATTAATTTCAATTATTTTTATCTTTTGCATTTTAACAAAGTTTCCCTTCATTTCACTTAGAAATTATATTTTGTTGCACAAAAAGAGCTGCGCTTCGCTTACGCACTTTCAGGTGCAGCAAATAATAAATTTTCTGCATCAAATGTGAACACGAAGACTTCAGCAGAGACTAAAATTGTCATAACTGTTCATTTGGTTCCGAAAAAACAGAACACAAGCGATTGTTTTCCCCCGGATTTTCGGAAAAAGTCATGAATGGTGTAGCGCGCAAGATTAACAAATTATATTCCAACACACACACGCGCTCATACAGGCATATGGTCAAATATTGCACAAGCATTAAATATCGTTATGAAGGAAGGAGTTAAACACACAAACAAACACACACACACGCAAACACACACACGGGCAAACGCACACACATGCAATAAACATAACAAATTACAACAAAAATGCATAAAAATCGAAATGAAACGAAACGAAAAACGCTGTTCATTCAAACTGTGTTTGCAGTTGGCAATTGCATTATTTTGTTTTTTTTGCTTGTTTTCTTTCCTTCTTTCTGTACAATTTTGTGCCGTTTTGTTCCATTTTAAGTCTCTTTGTTTGGTCGGCTTATTGTAAAAGTGACCAAAACATTTTTTTTTCGGCTCGAAAATTTTAAATCACTTTTTGGCTTTTTGTGGTTTTTTGTGAAACTGTGGCAGAAAAAAGCATCAAACTTCGGACATAAAACAAACATGTTTTCAACAATCAAAGCGATTTTTGCGGCTTGTTTGAATTTCCTTAAAATAAAAACTCAACTGAATATTGCAAAATCACATAAAACGGCAACAAAACAGAGGGTTAAAGTTCACATGCAGGCAGTTCGTGAACGTACGGCCGTACACGTTAAGAAATATCCTGGACAACAATATTTATTGCAGTGATTTCTGTATCCCTGCAGAGCTAAAGTGCTTGCAATTACACACAACTGAATTTATCTAATCGTTAGAAAATAATATAATTCAAAATAAAAAAACGAGACATATGCTCTGCATCCAGTAGTTGCTTGTGTGTCTTCCAGCTGTCTACAGACTATTACTAAATATAGCTGCTGCCCTACTCATCAATGGACTTGAACGCCTATGAAAAAATATATACGCAAACCTACAACTTTATGTTCAGTTGTCTTTAGAATAAAAAGAGCAAATAAAAAAACACTCGAGTTCGGTTCAAAAATTACAGTGAATTTTTTAAAAAATCATATATTTTATTTCAAATTGTAGAAAAACAAAATCAAACATAGAATAAAAGCATAAGGAAATCAATTTTAATCATTAACATTAACATTTTTTTGAATAATTCTGTTTAAGACGGCATGAATGAGATTAAAACTCGTTACATAATTTTTACAACCCTGAATTCAAGCACGAGAGGCGGAAATAAACCGCTCGTTTTACAATTAACAGCTGCCACAGCGCCAGCTAGAAACAGACAAACCCCAACCTTTTGCCAGGTTTTGTGCATTATTTTAATGCTTTTATCTCTGTCACATATGAAATAAGTGGAACTTGACGCTTTCCAACGCTGGTATATAACTCTGCTGATCCGTGGCACTTAAGTCAGATTTGATTTGTGGAAAAGGAAACATTAAGGAATATATTAATTCCGCCAACCCTGAGTTTTTCTTCTCGTGTACGGTTGTTGCAGGTCGCAGTAATTAAAAAATATATATATTATTTACAACAACAAAGGAAAACGGACACCAACTGAAATCCTAAATAAGAATTCTTCACTTTGCACTTCAACATTTCACTTAATAGACAATTCAATTATTGCATAAAATAAAAACTGATGAAGCTTCTATTTGCCCGAAGGAGTCAGAGTGCAATTTTTTAAGGCTCACATCAACAACCAGCTACAGTTTTAAAGTATTTCATATAAATTGATTAATTAATACTAATAGGATTATTTGCATTTGCAAATAAATCTGATAAAAAAAAACACGCTTGGATATCAGAGTACGAGTATGTTGTCAACACCGGGCCTGTGTGATTGTGCAGCACATCAGTTGTTGCTGTCCACAACTTTTCTATTTGCTTTTGCATCTCAGGTTAATTACACAAACGTTGCCATTGGAGAACAGAAATTGATTTAGTTTTTCTACTTTTATTAGGGGCGGTCTTTTTCTCGTCGCAGCGAAATATCAATTTGAAGCGGAATTACAATAAATTGAACTTTGAAGTTTAATTTTCGGTTTGTAAAACCTCCCTTTTTTTCTTAAAAATCATGTGTATTTTGCAAATCAAAGGTAAGTTTAAGCCATTAAGAGCGGCTGGGTAGAAAAATACCTCCTAATAGCTGACATAGAAAAATGCTGGCTCAAATTAATTTGGCAAATGGGGTTTTGTTTTATCATTTACTCTCTCTTCTTTGGTGTATTTTTCAATTACTTCTTGTTATTTATCATCAAATCATATTAAAGCAAATCGACAATAACTTTGAGAAAATGAGTGCTTTTCTTCGTGGGAAGTTTCCAGTATAGCCGCCGCACTTCAACTCTTCTGTGCATATCCGTGCTGCACATTTGGTCCTCATCAAGCTGACACTTGGCCCTGTCACGGGCATCATCGATGTAATTTTTCTTCTGCCACTAATTATTGCAACTCATTTAGGAGCGTCTTGCGTACACGGAGACTGTCCCTTTCAATTTCTCTTACATTCTGTTTGATTGCATCGGTATATCATATCGTCATACCGGACTATTGACCAGTTCACCCATCATCAGACCACGGCTTTACGTAGTTGCTGCTGTAACTTTGTTGTCTACGTGTCACACGTTTTAAAAATGTTCATACTTTTCTGTTATTCTTTATAATGAGTTTTCCCTATTACCGACATTAAGTTCTACTAACTAAAGGAAGGGATTATAATAAAGAAATTTATTGCAGTCTTATTGGCAAGTGAACACACACACGCACACTCACGTGTCACCTGTAAGCCATGAACACTCTTTCTTCTTCCCTCCAAAAATACTCAAATGACTTAAACACTCAACTGTATCCACATGATTAATATCTTAATTGTTTTTAATTATTTGCCAATTCAATTTGTACAAAATCATTACAGTGCCAGTCACTTTAATTCTATTATTTCTCTTCGTTCTAGTTGATTGCCAGCGTTTCCTGTGCCGTTCCAGTCAAAAACCGAACAAAAAGCACATTATTACCAGCCGTACAATACATTCATTTATGTAGATGCCACTTTAAAGGATATTTGAACAAAGTTGAAATAATTGTAAATAGAATGAAACAAAAAAAAAAAAAAAAAAAAAAACACACAGAAATACAGAGAAAAACTAGTAAAAACAAAATAGACGCTAAGAGCACTTTACTTTATGTTAATTAGACAACAATTTCCCTGAAATGAAACGGGCGGGGGAAGTGGGTTTTTTGCAACGTTTTAAAATTCTTTATTGTCTGCATAAAGGATTATCTATTTTTTGTTTTGCTTAAGCAGGTGAGAGGATCAGCTGGTAATTTTAATTGAAATTAATTCAGAGTAAATATTTGGAAAGTGAGCAAAAATCCTTTAAATTAGGGACCAAAAACAAATACAAAAACAGATTAATCGCAATAATATTATTAGAAATTTAAATAATCTCAAATCCCAGCAGTTCAAATTAAGTGAATAAGTGACAGTGACAACGACAACGAGTTCAATGGGCCAATTTTTTTAAGACGAAATAGAGTTTGTCTAAAATTTAGAACCGCCACAATTGAACAAACTTTTTGTAACCATATAATTTAATTAAAAATTATACGAGGGCTGTTCAAAAATCCAGCTGAATTAACTAACTTCCTGCGAATGTCAATATGGAAATTCATATGTCGTGCTGGGCTCACAAACATTTCGTTCAGATTTTAACCAGACACCAGTTGAAAATCCTTCATTTTATTAACTGAAATAAAAAATAATAATTTCATCATCATAATTTATGACTATTAAATATTAAGTGCAGTATAAAAAAACTATATAAAATTAAACTAAATTAAATTAAATTAAATTAAATAAAATTAAAATTAAAAAAAGCTGATCTCAATTTTTTTATTTGTATTTTATAGGACAAGGAAAAAACTGAAAAAAAACTTCATTAGCAAAAAAAAAAACAAAAAAAAGGATACAATTTTAACTGAAAACAAGTAACAAATTCAAATAAATTTTAACTTGTCAGCTTTTTAGGAAATTATTTTAGACAGGGAATGAAATTTGGAAAGCGATCGAGATAGTTTTTTTCCACACTTTAAGCCAACAATGTGTATGACACTATAGCGACTCAAGTGACGGCTGTTCTCTAGATGCAGCTGGAAATCTCCTTCTTCCTTGACTTATTGACAACTTGGGAAAACTCTGATTTGATTTCACGTTTGTCACGGCCATCAAAAGCAGAGCCCAAGGGGAGCCGTCACCATTATTGTACATGAACTGCTCAAGACTTCAAGTCAGTTGCCCGAACCGTTGATGGGCCAAATGGGCATCAATTCGCTACCAAATGTTTTGAAACTAAGACTTTATGGTAAAGCCATAGGTCTAGTCTGAAGGCAGTTGTTCTACATTTGAAGTACGCGTTTTTACTTTTTAAAAATAGATGTATAACGCATAGTTTTTGGACACCGAAAAGTCTTTTAATTGTGGTCTTATTATACGGCTACATGTAACATGACGTGACAGCCTGGTTCAACAATTAAACCAATTGGCAGCACAATTCTATTTTATGCGCAATAAAAATTAAAGCTTAACCAATTCAAGCAAAATATTTGGCTCTGAATCTCACTCTCTCTCTCTCTCTCTCTCTCTGTGTGTGGCTCAATCTCTATCTTAAGAAACGACGTTTGAAATACAGCGATACGCAATAAAACGAGTGAATCCAGATTGAAACACAGGCTCTGAAGCGTCTTCTAAATTTTATTATAAAGTGATGTGATTTCTAAAATAATATTTATGTATAATTTTATTAAAATAATATCCCCCTCCCCATTTTCAATAATCTCTTCTCCAGCCATCCCAGTACGGAAGCGATTTGATGTTTCTGTTAACAGAATTTTGCTTAGTTTGTTCGTTGCCACAACTTTGACATTTCAATGCCAACAACTTCAATCTCACACTCTGTTGCCAGACTTTTGTGTGGCAAACAAAATTCTGTTCAACGCTTGCATTTAAATAGGATTAACAGATTTAATTTTTCAGTTAAAAAAGATAAAAAACTGTTTTCAACACAGTTGACAAATACTTCAATTGTTCGAAAATAAAGGATACAGAAGAAACAAACAAACCCACGAACGCTTTAAACTTTAATTCAATGGACTTGTTAAATAGAAAAAGTGGAGAAAAAAAATTAAATCCATAAAGCTGTTCTGTCATGGAAAATGGTCTGTGAATTGTACTCTGCTGTTCTCTTTCATGTTTAAATTTGACATCTATTCTGTTTTATTTGTGTACATTATTTTTAAAAAATCTGTGTATTTTATTTTAATTTTTTTCGTTTTCGTTCGCTTTTTGTTAATCTCTGATAAGGTGTGAAATAAGAAGGCGTGTGTTAAATTTCTTTTAATACCGACAAAAAAAAAACGGCAAAAACAGAATTAATTTCCCCCGCTTTGAGCTTTAAAGTTATTTATTTCAAATACGCATAAAACGGAATGAGCTGGGAAAAAGAAAAACTGCTTACGCTTCTTGCCTTCAAAGGTGACTGTTTTTTAATGTGGTTTTTTTCTTTTTTGTGTTCCCTCTCTCTTCTTCTGCACGAAATGTTCAAACATTTGCAACATGTTGGTTGCTGGGGAAGGAACGGCCAGCGAACAAAACTTTCGAAATAGTGCAGATAAATGGAAAACTTAAAAATTATAAAATCACAGAAGCTCGAAATGGACTCTTAAATATTGCGAAACTTGAACGCGACTGTTTTTAAATTTTCATTAGATGTAACTCCAAGCTTTGCAATCACATCTCAACACATTCTGCCACCAGATTACTCAAGATAAGACTTATTGTTTATGCCACTAACCAGAAAGAAATGACTTAAGTCCAAAATTACCCAAAAACTATATCCACAAAACCCATTTCATAAATGAAAATCAAAAGTACGTGAATCACAAGTGCCTGTTACAATTTTGTTTCTACTGGAAGATTGCAAAATTATTGGTTAGGCGATTTTGTGCGTGGGCTACCTGATAAATTGCAGCTTCTTCAAGAACTAAGAGCCACCCAATTCTGGCAGATTTTTGTCAGTAAAGACGGTTGCCAGATTATTTTGTATAGGCCAAAACAAAACCTGGCAGCACTGGCAATTACGACCATGATTAAATGTTTTAGCCTAAAGCAGGAATTTTATTCCTTAATTTCACTTCCTTTAGGATATAGAAATGTTTGTTTTAACATTATTCGATTTCTGCATGCCATGCACGTGCATGTCGCTTAAACTTAGATAAACTCAAATTGCAGAATATATCAAAACCAGTTTAAGTCACGTTTAAGCTAGAAACAGGATTGAGCTTGAGACAAAAAATGTCTTTATTTCAGTCTTTTTCTATGCTGATCGTTTTTTCTTTTTATTCTTTTACAATCAATAGAAATTTTTGAAATACGATGCCTCATGGGCATCATTCCTCCTGCTCAAGTCAATTTACTCCAGTGTTTATTATTTTAACTTACTTTGACTTTTTACTTTTTTTTTATCACAGATTCTTCTCGCATTTTTTCTTCAACTTGTGTAAATATGTTTCTATATAAATTGCGATTTTTTCCAAAGCTTTCAGCTTTCTTTTTCTTACGTACTGCATATTTTTTTCTGTTGGCTTCATTTTTTTAAAATAAATTGTTAAATAAATAAATAAGTTTTCTGATAAGCGACTTCTTGCCGTACCTGGCGACATTTTCCCTCACAACTGCAAGGGGATGATTTTCCACATTGAAATACATTTTCAAAGCAAAAAAGAAATTATAAATGATGTTAGAAAAAACAAACGTTAAATTGATTTTCTTTGATGTTTGATGAGGTGTTTGTCAAGTTGTGTGTTCAGCTTGCGTTTACGTGTCACATTTATTTTGAAAATTTAATTTTTCATTCCGCCTGTTCAAACCGCTACTCTTTAAATTTAAAATTTTCTTTCCTTCAAATCCTTAAGAGTTCAATTTTATGTTTTATAAAATTTAATGTAATTTGGTTTGTTTTTCCTAATCAAAAGATCTTTTCAAATAATAAAATTATATTTTCTGTTTTGTAGTTTAAGGGGTTTTCGATTTAGAAACACAAATTTAATTTTGTTGGCTTTAGAAAGGGCAAATAATATCTTATTAACTTGTTAGCAGAGAAAACTAATAATAATAATAATAATAAAAATAATTGCAAGAACTCAGCCGTTGCAAAAGAGTTTGTTTGTCTTCTTTTTTACTCTGAAAAAATAAAAATTTTCCACCTGACTTAACATGACTAGTAGTTTCGTTTCGCTATGATTGCGTCGAGCAAAAAACATTGAGTTTTATTTCCGTTAAAATCTAAAAACTCAATAACCCATTCCCGGTTAAATAAGATAAAACATATGTGGCGTTTCTTTTTATGTTCTGCTGTATTGCACGTTCGGCTTTTGTCTTACCCTTAAGAAGGAACGAGGAATTAATCCTTTTATTGCCACAAAAAATTAAAATTATAAAAAAATTAAGTAACATGATTAAAAATCACTTGAATCAAAATCACATGATTTGAAATCACTTGAATTAAAATCAAATGATTTGAAGTCACTTAAATTAAAATCGCCTGATTTGAAATCACTTAAATTAAAATCACATGATTTGAAATCACTTAAATTAAAATTACATTATTTGAGATTAAATGATTTGAAATCACAGGGTTTGAAATCGCCTGATTTGAAATCATTTAAATTACATACATGATGTAAAGTCACATGATTCAAAATCACATGTTTTAAAATCACATACTTCAGAGTCACATTATTTGAAATCACATGATTTGAAATCACTTGAATTAAAATCATATGATTTGAAGTCACTTAAATTAAAATCGCATGATTTGAAATCACTTAAATTAAAATTACATTATTTGAGATTAAATGATTTGAAATCAAAGGGTTGGAAATCGCCTGATTTGAAATCACTTAAATTACATACATGATTTAAAGTCACATGATTCAAAAATGACATGTTTTAAAATCACATGCTTCAGAGTCACATTATTTGAAATCACATGATTTAAAATCACTTGAATTAAAATCGCATTATTTGAAATCGCATGTCACATGCAAAGGAAGGCCGATGTTTTTTCTTTTTACTGACAACCAGTAAATTCTAAGTTGTGATGGTAACGCCGTTGATTTTTTTTGCTGGCTGAATTTTATAAGAAAAGTGTTTAATGGAATATTTTTTATTTTGCCGACTGGTAACATATTGCAAATTTTACCGAACACGGTTCACAAGGGTTAAGACTAAATACGCCACAATCGCTGTCGATTTCTGAACAGCCAAAAATAGAAAATCATTTAATATCAGTTCACCCCAGTTTTAATTTTTCTGCTATTCATTTGCGAGTTATATACGATACATACATATATATTTATTTGATTTGAGAGTCATATAAAAAAACAAAAAAGCAAAAGAAACGCGTAATTATTTGCCGGCTAAAAACTCTTGTGCTAAAAATAATAAAATGTTTCACTACTTTGTAACTGCACCCCGGGGAACAACCTGGAAATAAGAAATGACTCACTCCTTTTTGCTCCTCGCCCAGCCACAAAACGAAAAAAAACTTTTTAATACGGTTATTAATAAGAATCCAACAGGGTTAAATAACATTCGTACGAACTTAAGTTGTTGTGTTTCCGTTTTGTTAGAAACATCTTTGATTTTTAGCGTTTTCTTTTTTCTTTGTTCTCTGCTCAATTTTCATAAAAATGTGAAAAAAAAAATAGAAAAAAAAACTGAAAATGCAAAAAAAAAAAACATTGTACGTATGACATCGTAATATTGTCAAGTTAAAAGTTAAGTTTTTTCTGTTTACTTTCTGCAGGATGTTTTTTGCCCAACTCCACCTCCTGCTCCCCACAGCACTCTGATTTATAAAGTTAAGCGAAGAAAAGCAACAGAATACTTTAAATTTCTTATGCTTCTGCAGAAAGTTTTATGCCGCTTTTTGCTTATTAAAAATGTAGCGCCTAAAAAAATAATCTTTTTTTTTCTGTTTCAAACATTAAAACGTTCAAAATAACAAGTGCCACACATTTTCGTCGAACCAACAGAAAACTCTGAACGCTAAGAATCCAAGTATTTAGGCATAAAAGTTATTCGTTTAAAATTCCCATATGATTCGAAAGTTTTCTTTGCTGCCTGCATGTAAATCACTTACAGAGTGATGAAAATATAAAACAACAAAATGCTTCAATAATAATAATAATAGATAATAATAATAATAATAATAATTATAATAATAATAATAATAATAATAATAATAATAATAATAATAATAATAATAATAATAATAATAATAATAATAATAATAATAATAATAATAATAATAATAATAATAATAATAATAATAATAATAATAATAATAATAATAATAATAATAATAATAATAATAATAATAATAATAATAATAATAATAATAATAATAATAATAATAATAATAATAATAATAATAATAATAATAATAATAATAATAATAATAATAATAATAATAATAATAATAATAATAATAATAATAATAATAATAATAATAATAATAATAATAATAATAATAATAATAATAATAATAATAATAATAATAATAATAATAATAATAATAATAATAATAATAATAATAATAATAATAATAATAATAATAATAATAATAATAATAATAATAATAATAGATAATAAATCTTTCGATGAAATTGAAGATATAACAGTTAAAAATTTAAAAAAGTTATTCTTAAGGCAGAGACATTGGAAGAAACAGTGCTGCCATATTTTTTAATACTCTATCAAAACTATTTTAGTGTTTTTTTAGAAGTTCTTCAAATTAAACTGTTTGGAAATCTTATTACATTAATTAGACATGTACCACTCGTCCATAAACGAATACTCACTGTCGCGTTATATTTATGCGATTATTGGAGGGACCTCTTCATAAAAGATATTCTTTTGCCTTAATTTTGTATTTGCAAAACTTCTCCGTTGCAGGAAGTGTTTCATTGTGTTGGTAAATTGCACGACCTGCTCCATTGGGCGCGATAATCTTTGGAATCACCTCCTTGATAATACAAAACTGGCTCAATTGAAACTGAAATTAAAACATTAGGCCAGTAGTCAACCAAAAGAAGGATAAATTAAAATAACGTCCTAAAAGGGTACATGTCATTCAATTAAGTACAAAAAAAAGAAGTAGTCAGACGATCTTATGTTCGATTGTTGCCATCCCGTAGCCGGCAGGTTGTTCGTTGACGTACCCATTCCTGCAGAAATGTGCCTCTTATCTGAGGCAATTCTTTTCCTAAAATTTTTGACTCAGATTTTAATTGTTTCGAACACTTCTAGGGCATCTGAATTTCTACAAATTTTGCTCTGCAAAATCACTTCAAAATTAAAATGATCCCTCTGCATTCAGAGTCTTACTAAAATTTAATAAAACGTTCTCAGCTTTTGTTTTTGCATTTGAAACTTGTATCCCTTAAGATCTGCGACACTGTGTTTGTGGAAAGCTACAGCTTTACGATTCGCATTCATTGAATCGAGCAGCCTATTTACCTTTCTTTATAATTTATTTCCTTATTTTTGCCTTTTTGTTCTTTTGGAACATTAAAAGCAAAAAGTGTTTTGCAATATAAATATAAGATGAAAATATCCACCTCTTTTGCGTTCCATGAGTTACAGTTTGTGTTGCCTGGTTGCCTGGCGTTCTTTTCGTCATGACTTTTCGTTTCACTTTGGCGCTTTGCGGTGTTCGAATGTCTGTCTGACTGTCTGTAGAATGTCTATCTGTCTCCAGGGAGACATATTTTAGCTATACTGTATTAATAAATTACCGCATTATATAATATATTTATAAACACAAGTCAAATGATGTCTGTAAATATAAAATTTATATGAAGAAAAACAAAAGTTCAACACTTTTCCTCCTTTTTAAATTTTGGCTTCTTTTAAAAACCCATATTAAATGTTGCACTGAGATTCGTTCATTCGGCGCTGTTCTGAAAATCAAAAAAGTGATGATTTGAAAGCAGAAGAAAGGAAAGTACACAGTTTAGTGCAACTCAAATCCAACTTTTCTTCCCCTCAGTTTTGCTTTAAACAAATTAATAGATTTCGTTTTTCATTTTAAATATAAAAACATTTATAAAAAATACATCATTTAACAAAATATTCATAATCTTACAATACAACAGAGTACAAGGAATATATTCCTCAGACCTATTGGCTAGAAGAACCTCGGGCAATAAATCGTTGAAAAAAAGCCAGCACCAACTCATACTGTTTGGCTGCATAGAGCTTAAACCATTCGCCTTTCCCAACGCCAATGGTGAGCAGTATTAGCATATGGGATAGCAGGGAAAAGCAAAATCGATAATTATATATCCAGGCAAAAAATCGTCGACTTGGCAGCACAGATCGGGAAAAACGTCTGCCATAAAAAATCAAATAGCGCAGACGCACCTTTTCCGCTGTATTCAGACAGATGTTCACACAAGAGTCATGGTTTTCGTTTGCCGTAATCTTGTCCAGGTCTGTGTCAAAGGCAAATTCACAAATCGCCGAGCAGGAAATAATTGAACCACATTTAGAAGAACCCCAGGCCGCACAATAGGGACTTTGCTTCAGACTTGTTTGCAAGTCTGTCGTGAGCAGCAAATGGCTGTTATTTTCCATGTTTTGAGGAAAACCATTTTGTAGCAGCGAATAGTAACAATCCAACTTATTGCTCATAAAAGCCAATTTCAAGGACAAATTCTGCGTCCGGCCCTTAAACTGCGTCTCACTGTGATATCCCTCGCTGGCAGTCACTTCGAAGACATGAGTTGGTCTATTTTTGAGTTGTTTATCATCGATGGCATTTAGTATGACCGTGAATTCCTCGTGTTCCACCAAACGCAAATTGGGTGCCGCCTTTTCCACCAAAACCCAGTACAAGAGTTCGACTACTGCCGCAGACAGCTCATTTTTGGTCTCCTCTACCAGAGTTTGCAACACAATGCACAACTTGGGCACATCCTTAATAACCGTTACTAAAGAATCAATATCGTAGCCCAACTGTTCGGTGGCAAATTGCGGTGGGAATGGCCGAAGCAGAGCATTATAGCGATAACTAAAGGCAGCCGCCACAAACAAAGTCCATTTGGCATCACAAGACAAAATATCCACTTCCAGGACGTGTTGCAAAGTTTTCATTTTATTTATAAAATCTGCATATTCCTCCAATTGTTGGCGGCACATGGGCGTTGGCTCAAGGGCCATTTCGTCTGGCCGAATTTTAAGCGGAGCGAGCGAACCGTTTGGGCTGGTTTCCTGTTTGCGTCTGGGACTTTTAGGCCTTGCAGTTGCTGGTGATTTGAATTTTTTGCCAGTTATTTAAAAATGTTCCAAAATATTTATGCCCACACAAACGAATTGTATGTAAAAGAAAATATATAGCAGATATAAAGTTTCAACGCCAAATTTTATTTAATTTCATTAGACAACTAAAATTTTAATGAAAGCAAAAACCCTGCCTGCTTTTTTCGGCTTCAGGTATTCGGAAACACCAAATACTCTAGTGTCCTGTTCTACGTGTTCTATAAACAAGTTTTTAACTTTGAGGAAAAACTTACACACTAGAGACATGCAATTTTTCTATACCAAATATCCTGCGATATACATGAATGTCTGGGCATTGGGTTTTCCTTGTACACGTAAAAATGTCGTCAAAGCGTAACACTGAAGAAGTTCTTTTTCGGAAGAGACCTTGACTGTAGCGCTTTGTGGCAGGAGCTGTTTGTTTGTATGAAAAGTTTGGTCTGCCCCCCCTTTTTTATATTTTACCCAAATGTTTTGGTTTAAAAGTTTTTCTCCTTCAAATGTTGTTCTCCTCTCTGCAAAGATTTTCATTATTGTTCATTAACGGCCAATCATTGTTACTGTCTACTAAATATTGTCATAGCAACACTGTCAGGTGTAGGCCCTGCCAAACGCTGCAGTCCTTCTCCTCCTTCTTTCAATTTCAGCATTTATTTTTACCTTAAAACTATCGTTGACAATATTGTTTTGCTGTAGATGTGAAAACTGCCTCCCTGCACGCAATTATTTACATGTGATGAATAATGGATGATCCATCTGACACTTTCTGAACAAATATTCAGTCCTGACAAGAGCAATAAGATCTTCTTAATTCGTTCATGCATCGGTCGCATTTCTTCGGCCTCATCATCATAGAATTTGTTTGATGTCATTGGATTTGGTTTGGGCAATTAATCAATTACTTTGTAAAGTATTTTCTCGTGGGATTTTTGTTGGCAACATATTGATTGTGTTTCAATATGGTTTAGCAATTTAATTTTGTCTGAATGATGTTCGTTATTTTATTACTTTTCTTCTCTCTTCCCCCCCCCCCCCCCCCCCCCCCCGCGCTCACTTTATCTCTCTATCACTCTGTGTGTGGCAAGTATTTTGTGAATAACCATCAACTAGAAGTCCTTTAGAATGCCGCATAAATTGCAATTGTGTTGTTAAGGGATTTGGCATTGAGACGAATAACAAAAAAAAAAAAAAAACAAGAAAGGACAACAGAAAAAATAATTTATTTGTAATTCCAATTTGAGAAAAAATAAAATGTTTCAGACTTTTTACGGAATTTTTAAGTTTCAACATTCTCACCTCTTGTTCAGGCATCTTATTGCTAATGCGATGTAGAGATTTCGAAATTCAGCTAAAGCATAAAATAATTTACAAAAACTTCAAGTTCATTTCAGAATTTTGGGGCAATAGTTTTGGATGTAGATGACCCCAAAACAACAAAGTGGCTTAAATACTCTACAACTCCATGAATATGAATAAAACTTTTCGTTCAGTTTTTAAGATTTGAAAAACTTGAAATGTTAGAACGAACTATTGAATAAAAATGGAAAAAAAGAACTCAAATCGATGTAAAGAAGAAAAAAAAATTATTATATTAATGGTTAATCGAATCACGAATAACTGAGAGCCCACTGTACTTTAAAAGGCACTAATTTCAATTGGCCAGCTTTCACTGCTGCTGAGTTTTCCATAGCAGGAGTTTTAAAAAGCCCAAATAAAATCGAAATGAACAAGACACAGGACATATTTCGACTAAAAAATTATTTTGCAAAAAATAAATTAAAAACCAATCACCGTGAGTATACGAAGCGAAGTATGTGAGTCGCTTACGTGACTCTTTTTTTTTTTTTTGTAGATGAAGTGTAGGAAAAAAAAATACCAACTAATGAGTGACCAAAGTAAATGTACAGATCCAAATATCAACATATTTCTTATGCAAACATACGTTGGGTCCAAATTTAATGCAATTTCCATGCAACGCTCTTAAGCTTAATTCCTTTACACATTCAAACACTTACACATACATATAAAAAGTTAGAGGAACAAAGTTGATAGCACTGAAGCTAAAATCTAAAATGCTCACTCTAAAGGACACACAATAATAGGTGGGAGAAGAAGTCGTCTTCTTATAGGAAATATTATGTAGGAAATAGTGTTTTAGTACTATTTCAATAACTCAATACTTCTGCTTCAGAAATTAATTTGTTTATTTTTAATTTTGTTTTTTGTAAACATTTTTAAACGAATTGAATTTGTAAAAAAACAAAACAAAACAGCTGATTAATTGCTTATGCCTAAACCACCCCTTTCTAGAGCAGAGTTTTTAATTTTAACATTTCAAGGCCATTAAATAAAAAACCAAAATACTAAAGCCCCTCAGTAGCAGCTGAGATTGAGAGCCCTACCTTCCTTGGATGGCCACAGCAGGGCGAATTCATTACTGAATGAAGTTGACAGCTCAGAAGGTTGTTTTTTGCTTTCTGCGCCGTTTTCTCCTGATTGTCATTTTGTTTCTCCTTTTACTTACTTAAAATTTTGTTCACTTAAGTTCTTGACTACTTGTATTAAATTAGAAAAAAAAAACAGAACAGTGTTCAAATAACTTTAATTTAAACATTCACTTATTTTATGATATTCATGAACTCTATTTTGTCTGTATCTTTTTGTTATTTTCTTCCATTTTTCTTCAAGGCAAATTTCGATTTTGAGCTGAAAGGAAACAATTTAAAATAACAAACTGTGAGTGGTTTTTATCGCCTTATTTTAATTCGCCTTCATCTCCAGCACAGGAGTGAAAGTCAACCTGCAGCTAACTTCGTGTCTATAACTCAAATGAGTTCCAGAGCATAAGCCGCTGCGTACCACTTAGTACTTTTCTTTCTCCTATCGCCCAACAACAACGCAAAAGTTGCAGCATCTAAGCAGAGACTTTGAGAACATAAATATTGATGTTTAAGCTTAAAAACAAAAATAGCTTTTACAGGATCTTAATATTACCCCCAACCAATTATAAAATGATAACCAAACTAAACAATATCAAGCAACAAACAAGTGCAATATAATCAAATCAAAATGAAGTACATCCGTACTTAAACAAAAATATGTATTTGGCCCCTGGTATGTAATAAATATAAACTAAACACACACACAAGGACAACAAAACAAAAACTAACCTGGACCTGTCTTCTAGCCTTAAAGGAGAAAGAGTGAAACAACAAACTGAAAATAACTAGAGAGTTTTTAGTCAAACCCTAAAAGCATGTCAATTATAATTTACAATATATTGTGCACAAAAAAAAGGAAAACAAAAATTAAATGAAATCTATGGTTTATTTTAAGATGGAAAACAAAAGAAAAAAAACCAGAAGCAGCAAAACGACACCAGAAGCAGCTCTTCAGAGTCCAAAAAAAAAAAATAAATAAAAATCAAACAATTTTCCTAAACAATTCGATCACACTGAGTACAGAAAATACTATTCAGTGGTGGTTGTTCGCAGCTCGGCCATGTCCTTTGTGCGAACCAACATCCTAACGGGGAGTTCATTTATGTGAAATGTCAAACTCTTGTTCATTTTACTCTGCTGTTTTCATGTTGCACCCTCATGTCACAAGAGATTATACATGTTGGCGGGGAAAAAAATCTCCGTAATGTGCGCGTTTTTTAACCTTTGACTTGTTTTTCCAAAGAATCCTGCCTGTCCATCAGACAGTGTATGTACGTCTTTAATGTCAAAGTGCAACAGCAGCCTTCAACTTGTGCAGATTCGGACAGTTGTGGGTCCGCCGGGTAGTTGTTGTTATTTACTTTTCATCAGCAGATTAGCAGCTGCCATGTGTAATAACAGCAGTAGTTATGATTTCTCTCCTTTTCTGCTTTTATGTGATTTTTATTTTCCTTTTTTTTTGGCAAGACAAGGCCTTGTTTTTCTCAACTGATTCATTAGTAGGGGACGTGCTGTCAGAAACTTCATGAGCGGCCTAAATGAATTACAATTGTTTGAAATGATCAGATTGCCAATTTTTATGTGGTGAACAGCACGAGTAGGAGGTTTCCTGTTCCTGCTCATACAAAAATTTAGCAAAAGTCAATGGCCAGTGCCCCCAGGATGCCTTGAATTGGCGATCCTGGCAAAAGTACAGCCTTTCACTTATCACAACTTTACGAATGCAGCACCGTAAATTGAACCTATTTTCTTACAAAAATTCAGTCGACTCAAAAGCAGAAACTAAACTGCAATAGCACGATGCGGATGGTGGCAAGTGATTGTATGATTTAACCCTGATTTTGGTTTTTCAAGTCGCAAGTCCATGAGGACGAACAACAATCCACAACGTCCCCTAAATCAATATATTTTTAGGTCAAGCCAAAGCTCAAATACAGCCTGAGTTAAGCGCCCAAATCAGGGAAACTCAAACATTTCTGATAAATGTATACCCGCAAAATCAAAGAAGAAATTTGTGTAACAGTTCCTTGCACACACCGTAAAACATTGAAAGACTTTTCAAAGGAATATAAAAGCTGGATGACAGATGACACGTAAAACGCACATTTTTTGTTTTAAATTTGAAGCTGGCGAATGACAGAATGAAAGACCCTTAAGGAACTTTTTTAGCCAGATAATCAAAGCCAGAAAATTATGACCCAAAGCGTATGACCACACGGTTAGATTCGTGACACGTTCGTCCTTGTAACTAAAATATTACATCACATTGAAAGCACACATGTGCATAAGAGAAGGCGTTCTTCAGCTTCTTCAATAACAATTCCAGAGAACGCCAGGCGACATGAAAAGAAGGCGTGGTAGCAAATAATTACGGGGCTGCACACAAATTCAATCAAAAATGCTCAAAATATTTCTAATAATCTAGAAATTGAGTTTTGCTATGAAATTGTGGGAGAGCCTGGACAAAAATTACATTAATTTAACAAATGCTACATTTTCCTTCTTTGCCAAATCTCGTTACCCTTCTAGGCGAGTGCGTTTAAAAGTAAAACCAGCGATACTTTGTTCAGCCCGAAATAACAAAAATTTAAGTGATATTTACAATAGTTTTTAAACCGGTTGCCAAGTCGTGTTAGCGGCCCTGCACTCGTTTAGTGGTTTTGAGAAAAAGAAGTGAAAAAAAACACCAACACCGAAGATTGAATAAAATTTATCACAAACGCAATTTTTTTTTTCTTTCTTTTCTCAATTTTAACAGTCTTGCGGAATATTATTTGCAACATGTTCTGGTCTGTCTGTTTCATTTCCCTTGTTTTGTCATATATTCCAGAAAATGCGCATTAAAAAACGGTGTCGATTTGTAAGTTTTCACAAATGGGTGTTTGTACATGAAGCAACCCAATTTGCCTTAAGCTCGCGGCATTTGTCCATCAGATTTTGACAAGTGTAAGAGTGCAGCGCTGCTTGACTGTCTCTGAGACTACTGATTGTGATAATTTAAAATGTATGATTTTCCCCAAAGGATAATGCCCGATATAAGCACTAGAAAAGCAGGGCAGCAGCACAAGCACTTTAGCGGGAATAATAGAAATCGAATGGAAATTTCCACCTTAAGTGAGGGCTCTTGGCCTAAATGATCACTGGGCCGCTTATGATCACTATGTATGTATGTACATACATATATGCTGCTGTCCGCACATACTACATAATATGTTCAGTCATGTGTTTGCATTCACGTTTAAGCATATTCTGCATTTGCATTGCAAAAGTGCCTAAAAGCATGCTGTTAAAAATGTTATCGTCAATTCCTGGAGCACACTGGCTGGTCACTTTCATTCAAATACCAACATAATATGTGCGAGTATGTTTGTGCACTTGTGTGTTGAACATTTTTTAAGTCTCACATTCTACACAATAAAAGTTCAGCATTTTTCCCAGCATTTTGTTCGGGCTAAAAGAAAACAAAAGATAAAAAAAAGACTTATGAAAAACGATGATAACGCAAACATCTTTGCGCGTATGTACAGCAAAGATAGAAACATTTTGATAAATGGCATGAAGTGTTCAACGAGAGGTGATCAGTTTGAGTGATTTGTGAAAGCATTTCATTTCAATGTTAGTTAAGATTTAACTATTAAATTCAAAAAAAAGTTTGTTGAAATTCGTGTGACGATGCTGCGCCTGAAATGGTGACAACATCAAAGTATTATCACAGATATCCAGTATCAGCTATAAATGAATTATGAAAACTTGTGATTACGAGTAATATTTTATTACCTCAGACCATTGAAATGGTCTGGTAAAAGTGGAAAAGTATCCGATTCATTGCGCTTTTGTATCTCTCCTCTCCTTTGAAGTTCGATCGTCTCATTCATATTGAACTTTGAACTGTTGCGGCATCTGCCCTCGTAAACGTATATTTCTTAGTTTCATATGAATGAATTGAAAGCAAGAAAGCCCCACCAACAAAATAACTTCAACCGTCAGTTGATTTGTCACAAATCTGACAAATGTCTGAGTTCGGGTGTAAAACTAAATATGTTCTTCTCTGCTATTTGTTCTACCCGTAAAATAACAAAAGAAATCGCCGCAAAATTTATGTGGGCCTAATCTGTTGAGATATCTTGTGACATATATTTTTACTACTGAAAGAAATCTGCAAGAAAACTGGTCATATCTGTCCTAATTCATGTCGCAAGTTTCGGCTCTATAATTGTTCACATTGATCAAAAATTTGAATAAAATATTTGTACCGAAAAAAAAATATTAAAAAAAAATGGTCGAATATTTTATAATTTTTGTGTGTCCCAGCAGCTACAAAATAATGTCTGCCATTCCACAATTTTTTTCGTTCAAAACTTCTACCCGCATCGGCCTTTTTGCCCAAGAAACTTATGGACCTCGTGACAAACATAGTTCACGATTACTGACTGGGATGTGCATATGTTGTTATGCATGTTTATGCATGTTCGTGTCTAGGCATTATGGACTCGTATGTATCCGTGTGCGTGCGTGTGTGTATGTGTAAAGAAAATTTAGTAACATACAGTGAACACAAGAAGAATGGCCATAAAAGACATTTTATTACTTGTACTCATGCTTGGCATTAAAGCAATTTGGCATGAAATGTTGATAACGTGCATTTTTAAAATTCCTTAAATTTTTAGACAAGACTTTAACCTTCTTTTCTGTTTTTGTGTTTGTTTTTGTTTTTGGAAAATAAACGAAACGAAACTGCCAAATAAATATTAGAAACGGGGAAACAAATAATTTACAGGATAGAATTGTAGACTCAAGGCTTTAAGTAAAATTCATATTTAGGTTTTAAATGTCTGCCGCAAATTTAGATTAATTGAGACTTTAGAGTGTCCAGCAAATAATACAGGTGTAATTTACAGCACATAATTACGAAAAGGAAATAACTAGAGAGAAGAAATTTAAACATATAACCCTAAAAAAGTCCCAAAGGAAATTTTCAAATCAAATCATTTATTTCAAAATGTTTTAAAATATTAAAGAAAAAACTCAGCATTTTAGAAAATGTTTTCCAATTTTCTCTTTAACTCTATGACAAACTTTCTTTGTTGCAATTGTGTCATCAATAGTCCTTTATTTGGCTGTCCTTAGACACCTGTTGTTGTAAGATTTTCGATACCCGATGTTTTCTTATTTATTTAATAACTAAAAAATATAACCTTTTGAATAATTCATAAAATTACCGTTTAAGTATTTTAACCCAAATCCTATAAAATTTTATTGTTATTGTTCATTTGTGTGGCGGAAAAAAAATCAGCACTAAAAAGGAGTAGCAATAAAGAAGACATAAGGAAGGGTTTATAATAAAATGCTTTCTTATATATTTTTTTTGATTGAGTATTCATTTGGATTATTGTTATCAATTTGTTGGCGTTTTACAACTGTTTATGCTTTTAAGTTTCCGCCAAATGTTCTTTTCCTTTCATAATACATTGTAATCCTTTTATTCAGGGTGCGAAAAAATGCATGTTTTAGTCACGTTTGGAAGTCACGTTTTACGAGCAGAATTTAGGTTTTGGACAATGAAATCAGCTCAAGTATTTAAAGGAAGGAATATATTAAACTATATACAGACGGCCGTCAGATCTTACTAAGAATCTTAATCTCTTAATTTGCGAACTAAAACTTTTTGTTTTATAACGTTGACAGCCCCAGTAGGACAATAATATTTTCAGATATCAGGACAGCGATACAACCCTGCAAGTAAGTCAGGTAATTGCCAGACATTGTGAACTCATTTCTTATTGGCAGTTTTATTTAACTTAATACATCGGAAAATGGCGTCATATGGTTATTGGCACCACTGTTCATACCTAAGAACACTTCAAGAAGTCTTCTGGTCTTGCTAAACACTAGATGTGGCAATATTTTATTAAGCAGACTGGCAACTCTGTAGGCTGACAACAATTTATTTTTTTAGACAATCGTCCAGCAATGAAACTATAAGATTTTCTTAGAATCGTCTTGACTTATTATTTACCTTCTCGTGGCAATTTTTTGTTGTCAGTCAATTGTCAGAAAAAAGCGCTTAACTTGGCCAGACAGTTTTAATTTGAAAAATTTGACATTTTTTCTTTCACAGAACTCAAATCCTTATTAAAATTTTTACAAATTGTTATATTTCTTAATCGATCTGAACTCTTTCCACTATGTAAATTTTCCTATTACTCTATATTCGTACAGGGCTCCAAAAATTGAACAATAAACGAAAAACGTAGGAATTTGAAAAAACTTACAACATTTACGACCCCTGCTTCTTTTTTTTAACTAAAACATTCAAACACAATGTACATACATATACATTAAATACATTTACACAATTTGTGTCATAGAAAAAATACACAGAATCAGTATTTTCGATGCTTCACACAAATAACTGACAACTCACTTCACTCGCAAGGATTTAATATTAAAAAATATTTTTTCCGAAAATATTTATGCAGAAAAGATAATTGATTTTAAACATTGAACAAAATTTACGTACTAAATGATTATATAGTTTAGAATTCAATATTTAAAGTGAGAAGCAACGGTGTGACAAAGTATTCTGACAAGGACATGCATAAGAGTTGTGTTTCTATGGATGTTCTGTAGTTTATATTTCTGACGATTTCAAATACTTACATATAACTTTCTATATATAGTATTTTGATAACCAGATAAACATTGTTTGATAAACATTTTGACCAAAAGAGGCCAGAATTATATTGAAAATATATTTTTAGAAAATAATAGCTTAATAAATTAAATTATTTAATAAATTATAACTATAAATCATATTGAATTGACAGTTTTGTCAATTTAATTTCATTTAATTACAATTCTTTTCCATTTACATTACAAAAAATTGTATTAATAAATAAATATTGATATTAATATGAATTTCGATGTCTCTAAAAAAAAATATTCTTTTGGTTGGAGACGAAAATTGTTTATTGGGTTATGGCAGCTCTTTCAATTTCTTGGTAATTCGATTGTAAAAATATAATAAATGAACTGTTCATGTGACATAAAATATGAATGAAGTTTTCCATGTGTTTATTTTTATTATTGTCGTTGTTGTATTTTTATACATTCATGGCTATAACATTTGTTTTTGTTCGTAAGAGTGTGTCTGTGTGTTGCTACGAGTGAGCAACTGAATGTGTGTGTGTGTGTTTGTGTTTCTAAGTTACATGTTAAGATTCAGTGAAAGTCTCCGCTTTACATGTTTGACCTTTTATTGACTTGAGTTATTTAACGATACATTCAAAATACTTTTTAGTGCTTTCGGGATTTTATTTCCCGTTACTCCTTTTTCCTTCCCTTTTATTATCCTTTTTTTTTTTATCCGTTTTGTTTAGTTTGAAGATTATATATTTATAGAAGCTGTTGATGTTTTCGTTTTTGTTTGGCCAAACAAGTTTTGGTCCCTGTTACTGGCGTTTATTTGTCATTTAGAAGCCTCCAAGGAAAAAATAAGATTTTAACGAATCAACAATTCTGATAACGTAGATGCCATTATTGTGCAGTGTAAATATTAAATTTCTCAAAGGCATAGAATTCTGGAATTAGGAAACAGAAACGAAATGAATTAAAGCATTAGAATGATGTAAACAAATATGTGATTGCAGTGACAATATGAGACATTTTGCGGTTGAACAAAATGATCTATTTGGTGGCATTATTGCTAATCAGGCCACATGACTATAAACAAACGTCTAACGGAATAAAAATCTTAACAGAATCAATCATATTTCTGGCAACTAAATAGTTTTATAGCAGATAAATATTTTTTTTTAAGCCTGACAATAACATTTTGTAGTTTAACTAAATTATGGGCAACATTTGCAAACTAAATGTTTTATATAGACTGTAACCACATCTTACTAAAAGTAATTCAAATCTGTGGGGTCAATTGCCTTGAGCAGGAGTACCAAAATATTCCTTAATAATTCCTTAATATTGGTACTATAGACTGTGCTGGCCTCCTATCTGAAAGGGGTACATGAGAGGCACAATGAATACACTCGGATAGCCCTAGACAAATACATTTTCACTTGCAGAACTGTATGGGACTGTTCAAATAGGCTGAACAGCTTGGCGACTCCAAATGAGAATACTTTGGTCTGGGTTACCGGTCAGGATGGGCATAGAGGTAACTAGATGACAGACATCTACGCCAAAAGGTGGTACTGAATAGATTTTCACCCGACCCACTCCACACTTTGGATTCGAAAGGAGTCTCCTTAAGATTTTATAACAACTATCGTAGGAAATAATTGGAAACACACTGATGATGATGACTAAGAACAATTTCGGGGGCACTCACAGAATGTTCTGGCCGCTATAAGCACCTCCATAGAATGGGCATAACCAATACAGACTCATGCAGCTTTTGCAGGAAAAAGGAGGAACCATTGATTATCCACTGCGTGGCACTGGGACACAGAAGATGCGGGCTACTTCCAGCCACTATGAACAGGATTTTCTTTTCAAACGTCAAATTCAATTACAAAAATCTTTTTTATAAATTTTGTAAAATTTCCACCACTATTTCAATGTTTCAAAAACCGTAAAAAGACCCAAAAACCCAAAAATAAAATTGAAAAATAAAAAAAAAATCCTTTTGGTACAAGTTTTGTGACAGACCCGATTGAAAGTTCAATTCAATTATGTCTCCGATTTCCATATAAATTAAAGCAAATGTGTGTAGTTTTTTTTTTACTTTTTGTGAAATGAAATAACAAGTTATTCACTTCAAATATGAAAAAGAATTTTAATCCCGTCATTAAGTTGAGAAAGAAGCTCTTTTCAAATCCGCTCACAATTTCCCGAATTAAAGAAATATTTTATTTTAAGCTTTAAGAAAGTTTTCCCTGTCTCACAAACGAATATAAGTAAAATAAATATATCTATAAACTCTTAAATGCCCAAATTGTTGCCGCCTATTTAATGAAATTAAAAAATGTCATGAAAATTCCAGACGCGTTTCAAACATAAATTATTACTTTGGAACGCAGCATATTTATTGTGCTATTTTTAAATTAATAAATCTACTTTTAGTTTAATCGCTTAAAAAAATGAAACATATAAACGAACAGAAATGAAAAAAGTTGAAAGCTTTTTGTTTCCCTCCAAAAATGTATTGGATTGCAAAACGTATTATTTAGGTTTCCTTGAATCTCGTTGGGCCCCCCCTTCAAATGTCAGTTAATAAAAATGTAAAAAAAAATTAAAGGAAAAACTTTTTTTTCCCCTTAAAAATCCTTTTAATACAACCGGGCACGTAACCAACAGTTTTGCTGTGTTGCCTTTGAACAAAAGTTTGTTTTCCGCACTTTTTACTGCCGAAATTTACTTTTTTTTCGTGTTAACTTTTTATGCTTTTATTTTTTTCTTTTCTTTTTTGCAAAGGAATCAATTGATATTTTATTTAGAAAAGAAAAAACTTAAAATAAAAGGTTTAAAATATAAAACTTTGTTTTTATTTCCATTATACTTTTTAGCCCGATAACAGCAAAAAAAGAGAGCACGAAAATAACACAAAAATCCAGTTGTTTGTTTTCTGGTTGCCACAAAAAAAGAAAAAAAAAAAAAAGTGCGGCACAACAAAAGAGAAAGGCGGGCGAAACGTGAAATACAAAGGAATATAATAAAGATGAAACGTGTTATAAAAATTTCACTCACCTGCATGTTATTTAGTATTTTGGCGAATTCTGGACTGCCAATATTATCGACTAGTTTCGAAAATTGTTCATTGGCCTCGAGTTTATCAAAGAACGTTGCCAGTATTTGATCCTGTGGCAAAACATCTAAAACACTATCGACAAGGCCATGCAAGCCATTTAGTTGTTCTTTTTCAGTTGCTGTTGTTGTTGCTGTTGTTGTTGCCCACCCGTCTATTGTCGGTTCTGTTGGCGCTGTTGTTGGAATTTGGATTTGAATATTTGTTAGTTCATCATCCTTTTGTTTTTGGCCATTTTCTATGTCTATGAAATATGAAGGCAGTAAATGGAAAAAATATTGCATCTAAAGTTATTATTTTAGTTGTGTTTTTTAATTTAAAAATTTAAAATAAATGCAAATATTGTAATAAAAATTTATTTAAACCTAAAATATTGCATATTTATAGAGAGGAAAAGAACGTATCCACAGCGATACTCTGGGCAGTGAATTCACTTGCCTCAAAGTCTTGATACGAAGTGCACTCAGTGGCAGAGGGAATATGTTCGACACTTCCATATTTCGCCAATGTACGGGCGTTACCACATTGCCCGATCAGAATACAGACTTTGACGAAATGAGTTCCTCATTTACAGATGCTTTGGAACGTGTTTCTGCTCATAGTGAGTCGGCACAAAGGACTGAACAAAGGCCAGCTAATTTCACAGATGGAACTGTCAAAGTTCGAAGCTCGATTGGGAAAAGACATTAAGAATTTGAATTGGAAATAATGTGGCAACACATTTGCTCAAACAGACTTTGCGGCAAAAATTTGCCCAGAATAGTTTCATGTTGTTGAATTAATTTCTTCTTCTTCTTCTTTTGGCGCTACAGTCCGTGGTGAACCTGGGCCTCAACATGTTGTGTCGAAACTAGTGTGTTTTTACACGGTAGGGAAGTTACCCCCACGCACAACCCCCGAAACCTGGAGGACCGGGTCCTGGTTTAGACCCCTGGACAGAGGGGATTCGCTGCACACTTTGGTTCACCTCTAAGCGGGTGCTGTAGGGGCTATCCAGGGGCGCCACGGGGAGGCAGTATGTCAGCTTGACCAGTCCATTTTCAGGGATCGCTGCTGGCTTCTCGCCAGGTTGAGAGCAATGAACAACTTTGCCATGAGTGCACTGGCCCATTCCCCCAGTTGAATTAATTTACCAAATTTAAAAATATTGTGCCGAACATTCATTTTGACACACAATATTACAGAATTATTTAGCTGAAATAAAGTCCCATAAAGCGAATCTGCAGTGAAAGAGTCAGTCATCAAATTTAAGGCAAATATTTGGCCTGTTTTTAAATTAATACTAAAAGAATTTAGTTTTCAAAATCACTCAAATTCCATGCAGCACTTTTTGCTTTATATAGAAATTATTTTAATTTATATGAGAAGTCTTCCTTTTTACCGTTTCTTTCCGCAACTTTTGCGGTTGTGTATTCCATTTGTGGCGCTGCTGTTGTTGTCGGCGGTGTTTCGTTTAGATTTGTCGTATTGGCGTTCTCGTATGAGGTTAAATTGGTTAAGGCTGTGACAAATTTGACTAAATCTAAACCACTATTATTTAAATAATGTAGAAATGCTGACATTTCCGGTACAGCGATTATGTGCTGTTTCAGCATGAAAAAATCACGACTAGACATGAAGGCATGGGCACGTTGAACTTCCGGATCGTTGTGGTAATAATGGTCAACAATTGTTTTAACTTTGGTGGCGGGTATTAGTGATAGAAAATCACTTAAATCCAGGGGTGTAACATTAAGAGGTGTGACCTCCTCATTGATGTCGGGCTGCAATTCAATTTCGTGTGGTACGCCATCGTCAGCAACATCCACATCGCCAGCATCGTCATCGTCATCGGCATCATCATCATCGACAATTATCAGCGCTGTATCCGCTAATGAATCTGTGTCGTCTTCTTCGCTGTGGCTGTGGCTGTTGTTGTTGCTGTTGCTGTTGCTGTTGCTCTTGCCACCATCATCATTATCACTGGCCATTGTTACATGATGAAGCTCGAAAGGCTTTTGTTCATTTCGTGACTTGTCCTGCTGCTGGTGGTCGGGGGCATGTCGCTGATGCAGTTGTTCTTCATGCTGGTGTTGCTGCTCATTATGACCATGATGATGACGATGATGCTGATGCTGATGACGGTGATGTTGATGTTGATGATGTCGGTTAATTGGTCGTTTGTCGAGAAAAATCAAATCATCAATATTGTCTGCTGGTCTGGAATCATGCTCCTCGCCTTCCCACACACCTTCACCCGTTACAATTGTTTGCTGCTTTTGTTGTTTTCTTTCCGCCGCTATTATTAAAAAATCACTATCGTCGCTGTTGTTTCTGCTGTTGCTATTTTTAGTTTCCTGCAGCAATTTTGCATTTTTATTTTCATTGTTATTGTTGCTATTGCTTAAATTTGTAGTTGTTGTCGTTGTTGTTGCTGCCATCTCACTGTTTGCTACCCGTACATTATGTGGCAACATTGTAATAATTTGACAGCAAGTCAATAACATCAAACTAATTGCATAAAACAATTTTCGATTTTCCACCATTTTGATTTTAATTCTCGATTATTTTCTCAATAATTTTTTTTCTCTTTCTCGTTTGCCTTCCAAACAGCCGGCAGGTTTACAATTTTCCGTTACAAATTCTATTCACTTGTTCATTTTATCGTTTTTTTTTCTATTTATGTTTCGTTTTCTTTCTTTTTTTTTTTTGGATTTAGATACGGGTTGTAAGTACAAGAGCAGCTGTTTGTACGCACTCGTACTGATGTTTGTTTGGCTGTGTTTGTGATGTGTTTCACCGAATTTTTTTCCAATATTGTCAGATATTTTAAAAGCAGAAATAAGAAGAAAAAAAGTCGTTGTGTTGTTATGAAAATTAAAATTTTTTAAAAAACTACTTGCTGCTGAAAAGTAACAACAAGAAAAGTACGAAATCAACGCACCGTATTTGCCAGCCGTTGTTGGGCAACTAAAATATTTCAATTGTTGTTTAATCAATTGTACGAAATGCAACGGTACTTTAAATTATCTGTGAATCGGTTTTTTTTCCGCCATTTAAGTGATGCCATTGTTGTTGTTGGTGTTGTAGTTGTTGTGTATGCTGCTTGCTTGCTGTTAGTGTTGGTGGCGATGCTGATGCTGATGCTGATGCTGTGCCTGCTGTTGATATTTAATTGAATTAGCAGCAAATGAGAGTGTTGGGTTCCTCCAGTCAATTTTCGGGCTATAGTTCACACTGTGCACACTTTATGAAAAGCAGCCTTAACAAGCTGTTAATAAAGCTAAAATTAAATTATTTTTGGCCTTGTTGAGTTGTAGCAGCGCGCCTATAAAACGAAAGCACAACAAGTTTGACATATTTTTTGCTTTGTTTGCTCTATAAAAGTTAAGGAAATCAAGCGTTTATTCTGTGTGACAAATGAACTAAGTTTTTTTCTCTCCTACCTAAAGTGTCAATAAGTCAATTTTAAGGGAGATCGTACAAACGATCAAAATACTTATCAATTCTGCTAGTTTTTAGGGGATGAGTGAAAATGTAATAATATGAATGTGTGACACCAGCAACGCTGGTTGGAAAATGAAATGAAACCTTTTTGCTTGCTGTCACACTTTGATGGGTGTACAGATACTGTGAACACATCAAGCGCCTAACAAAATATCATTATAAAACTATTTTCGATCCCATTTTATGAGTTGCTCTTACCAAGCGAGCAGAACAGAATCAAATTGAAAATGTACGCTTGGTAAGAGGTCCACCCTGGGTCACAAATTGCTAAACGCATCTAGTTAAGCTGACAGTAGGCACTTTTGTCCACATCTTTCTTCTTCTTCTTTAGCCAGCGTTCTCCAATGTTGCACACCAAGTTGGTTGAGGTCCCTCCCCACTTGTGTGCGCCATCGGTTCCGTGGGCGTCCTCTACTGCGTTGTCCACAGGTTCGGAATCGAAGATTCTACGGGTCGGAGCAGTATTCTCCATGCGCTCTACATGGCCCAACCATCTTAGCCGTTGGATCCGTAGGCGCCTGGTTAGGCTCATGTCGCTGTACAACCCGTACAGTTCATGATTGAATCTTCTTCTCCAGAAACCATCAACGCAAACAGGGCCGAAGATTGAACGCAGAACTTTTCTCTCTAAAATACCAAGGACTTCCTCATCCGCCTTCGACACCGGCATCCACATCTATTGGGCTTTAAATAAATCTGAAATTTTTCATTACAGTCAGTAACAGGGGAGAACGATTTCAATGGTGTGTTCCTGCAATAGCGACAGTTAATAGCGGCCATTAACTGTCAGATCACACTTCTGATATGTTGTAATGGCGATAATTATAAAGGGTCATCAGTCAAACTCATTAGTCAGTCTGTTTTCTCGAATAGACAAGAGAACAAGTGTAACTGATAAAACTAATGCATCAAATTGGATGTTGTGTAAAGATAAAGTCACTATATACTTTAACCAACTTACAATCAATTTAATCTAAACTAAATTACCGAAAGGAGTTTTCCCACTAATGCGAACTAATTACAATTCACTGATCCTGTTCGCGTTCAAATGCAAAACCAACCCAAATACATGAAGTCGGCTATATTCAGTGTTCACTGAATAGTCCCCAAAGCAAGAAACATCCTCTTCTTAGGCAATTTTAATCCTTCAGCCACTTTTTGTTTCCCTTATATTGTACTTTGTGCAACATATCTTCAACATAACTTTTCCGGCGCTTAGTTTACTTAAGAAGTAGCATTTCAATTTTTCTAATTAAGAAAATTTCCCAAGTACTCTACAACCACACACGTACGCAACCCTTAAATTTTTATAACTTTTGAAGCTTCTCTGAGCACAACTTGCACAAAGACCACATGTTGCAAAACATTTTGTTTAATACCTTTTCATATAAAATTTGAAGTTTGCATAATTTTCTTAAGACCTCAACAACAAAAACAAAACCCCTACAAACCAGCCCCACCGCTAGTCATGCAGTATAAAATGCAAATGCACACACGCACACACGCCCACACGCCCACACGCACTGTAACCTCTTCAAATGTCGCACCAAGTGTGTGCGTCGAACAGCTTTTAAGCACTTTGGCAGTTTTATACGCCACAGAGTTTGCACGGAGCTGGTTGGAGAAACACCTTGTTGTTAGAGAAAGAAAATGGTTGCTGGCATTACGCTATAATTAACTGCGAAACTTGTAACCATATTTTGTAGAGGTAAACAAATCCTAGCGGTGTTTAAGGAACACACCTGAGCCTCTTGTTAACTGTCGTTTCGGAGCAAACGAGTCATGAACTCTCTCTATGTCTCTCAGCCAAGCGACAGCAACAAAAGAAAGCGTTTAAGAAATTCTTTCTTTTAGTTTGTAAAGTTTAAGCCGCAGCATTTGTTGGGATGTTGTTCTAACCAAAATTTTATAATTTTTAAAACAAAATTTATTATAAACAATAAATGACATGTTGACATACATAGAAATTTCTTGCTGTTTGGTATACAATTAACCCGTTAGGGTCTTACTTACATTTAGGCTGCACTTGCTTAAATGTTCTAATCTGGTTGTATGACGATTATAAAATTGTAACGAACTGATTATATAATTATTATAATTATAAGTGTTGTTGTACAGAAATACCAATAAATTGAAAATAAATAAACTTCTTTTCAAGCATAAATGGTACCACAAAAAATAAAGTTTGAAGCCCCGCTGTATATTCTTCTCGACCGCCATATAATTTTTATAAGTTTTCTGTCTTGCAAATTTGATGCATTTTTACACCGTGCACTTTTGGATACAATGGACTAAACATATTCCCAGAATATAGCCACGGATGAAATTTATTTCAATATGGAGGCACAAATATATAACTTTTTATGCGACAATTTTTAAGAATTTTTATGATTTTTTTAACGGCCCTGTTTTTGTCTAATTTCTGCACAAACTAAAACGATTAATCTTTTAATAAATGAAAATTATTTTTTCCGAATAAGGCACTTTGTAGTTCAATTGACTGACTGACTAATTAAGTGTAGCGACCGCGAAGCAGCTGGGTGTCCCCCAAAATTAAAATGTATAGTACAAATCCATAATGGAATAAAGACGAACTTGAACATACACGACTCAACTGTTGGTATTCGAAAAAATTTATTGTGCGCTTAATTGGAAAGAGTTCGGAGCGAATGGAGGCTCCATTCTATTTTTGCTGTATTTTAAAATTTCATTGGATAAACGAGAAATAACACAGGTTTTTGTAAATAAAAAATAATTTGTATAAAAAACAAAAGGAAAACTTTAGATTCAAGTTTTATTTGTATTGATTCCTCGAGATTTATGCTATTGTAATAGATACGAATGGAATGCCTTTTGGTGATAAATTGTGAACCAACTCCTTGCCGCACCGAAGACAGTATTTTCTTTCTTGTTGTGCATACGGGGCTAAAAGAATATATTATTTAGCTTTAAGAAATTTTATTTGTTGCAAATAAATTTATATATATGAAAATTATTCCACCTTAATTAAAGTATTTTATATTTTTTTCTTGTTCATGTATTTATAAGTTGAAGATTCATTTCTTACAAACCTTGCAAATATGAAAAACACATAAATTTTAACTGATAAAATAAGATAGAAATTCCTAAACAAATCACAAAATATCCTGCGGCCAGGAGCAATAAAATTGTCACAGAAATTATTAAACGATTACAAGCACATATTTATATATAAGTAGATATCAGAAGTCAAATAAAAAGAAATATACTAGTATCGTACGACCGAACACAGAATACAGCAGAATATATTTCGCTTTTGACCCTTATGCGACATATAAGTATGTAACAATTTCACAGGGCACAAGTGTTTTCGCAAATAAATTTACAAAACTTAAATACATAAATGTGATCTTAACAATTTCTTAGTTATTAATATGGGAAAGCTGCTGTGAAAGTGAAAACTTCCTATAGGAATTTTAACAGAAATAAAATACTTAATGACAGACGGTCACAGACGGTCACAGACGAGGGCATCGTGCTCTTCGGCTGGCAATCTAATTGTTTTAAACAATTCCTTCCAACGCTTCCGCTCCCAACTTCGAATGCTTAATTAAAATAACTCTATTAATTACACAGTCTATCGATAACTGTTTTTAAGAATATTTAAAGCTTCATAAAGATCGCTTGACACATTTCCGCCATCAACACATCAATATTATAGCGCTGCCTTCTGCACGATGGGCAGACATGCCGGCAGCCAGCCACCAGCGATATCAGCAACAAAACATTATAAATCTCAACAAAAACAATTGCTGTGTTAAATATTGAATTGAAATGAACAGACGGTTATGGATAAATACATTAAACAACAACTGAATGGACGGACGGCCAAATACCCAGACAGACAGACCGACACTCATAAATACTAAACTGTCTATGTGATATATTAGGGCAGCGAAATTTGGCTTCAGTTTGTTTCGTTTGGTCTGGTCTGTTTCTGCTTCGGCTTCTGCTTCTGCCTCTGCTGCTCCACGACTCTTATTCTATTACGGTGTCATAAAAAATAAATAACATCGTTTCTGGTTGTGGACAACTGCTAAACGTACTAAATGAGATTTGGTGTGAGTACGAGCATGATGATAAATACTAGTGCGTTGTATACGACGTTGTTCGGTCACGTCACATGTAGGCAGAGCCATGAAATGGGAAGTATAGCATTCGCTGGCGATTATCCGAATTGTTGCTGTCTGTGCCAGACGACAACAGATATGGCCAAATTAACACCATACAAAACTATGTCAGACCATAGAAGCTGGCTATGAAATACTGATGCCTGAAAAATATTCGTGGTTCACCCAACTCCTGGCAGAATAGGATAAATACTGTTGCAAACCAAAATTTAGTTCATATATCGTGTATTTGAAGACTCGTGTAACAATTAGATTAGAATTGCCGTTAAAGTTACCGGCCGCCAGATGAGTCTCACCCCGAGGGATGTTATTTGAAATCATGAAGACAGTGGAATTGTCACAACTCCATAAGGATACAAATAACTAGAAACGAAAATACTTTTACTATAAGAGCAAAGGACGTAGCGGGGGGCAAAACTTGTCAATACCATAAGGAATAAACCTCCAAATCGATCGCTTTAAAGATGTATAAAATCTTATACATATTAAACAGGATAATGAGCATAGATCATGCAGGAAGGATAATAAGTCTATACCCATAACCGGTTTTCTGTTCCCAGTTGTTGTGTTAACGGACTTAACTCGATATAGAGTTTTAGAGCGGGCCAAAGATTGATTAACGTCGCGCCAAGTACAGAATTTTCAATGTATAATATTAAAGTATTTCATGGTCTTATTAGTTTGTATCGTATGTGTAAAAATAGCAGATAAAAGACCTAAAGAGGGCGTAGTTGCAGCCGTATAACCTGGCCACTCTGCTCCCCTGTTCAACCTACCCTAACCTATTACCAGAAAGAGATTCAGCAATTTATTGTCATTTGTGCATTGGTCTGCGATAAACATTCTTAATGGAAACACTAAAAAGGCCAGTCGCCGTGTAAAGCAGATTGTAAATTGGGGGAATTAAGAAAACTATTACGAATACCATTGGAAATAAAAGATCCAAGTTTCATGTATTCTTTGTATTCTTTTTTAGAATTCTACTTTTCTCGAACTTCAAACTTAAAATCTAAGCACTTGTTGGGCAATCGAACTTTCAAAAAAAAAAAAATTTACCAGGTTTACTTCCCATTGAGTTCAAACAACAAGTTGTTATTTTTTCCTTAGCCAACAACATTTTAGAACAGCATAAATGCCAGCCTGCACACAAGTCTACAGTTCAGGCTCGCATTTAGATGAGATAAACATGACAATAATACTGTCAATTTTCATGCCATTATTATTTTCATCATTATCATTATTATTAGTATAATTGCGATTATAATCATCGTCATCATTATCATTATCACAAGAAACGTCACTATAATAGATGTTGATTTCAAATCACTACTCGTACATTTAAACTCACGCACTCAAATGTTCATTTTTATGTACATGTTTATGTACGTACGTTTCTTTTCTCTCTCTCTCTCTCTCTCTCTCTCTCTCTTGAACACAACGGGTATTTATTTGTACAACTTAATACATGTGGGATGTATATATGTGTGTGTGTGCATGTGCATATATGTAAGAATATGCTTGTATGTGTGTGTGTGTGTGCACTGCCTGTGTAGATGTACATCATATTTCTGTCAATTGAAAATGTTGCCTTTATGATTTATTCACTCTTATGATTTATCACTTAAGTAAGACCAGCATCAACAACACCAGCAAACTACCCAGTGGTAAACAGTAATAACGATACATACAACCTTCTAAAAGATGTGGTCTATTTACTGCCTTCTTAACTTCTGTCATACGATACGTTTTAATGTAAAACTAAAAAGTCCATTTTATTACAGGTCTTTTTCCGGCTTTTGACTGAAGAATTAAGGAAAAGGTGTAACTGACAACAACGATTTTTTATAAACAAATTCACAATTTTACTAATTAATGTGACCGATATTTAGTCGAAAGCTTCAGTTTGGCGGTTCACTAAAATTTCAGTATTTATTGTCGGTGTTTACATCGGCAAGTATTTATTAAAATAGTGCTTGCAAACGTTTCAAAATTCGAAACTAAAATCAGTAGTTAAAATAAATACCGGCCTTTTGGATTGTGATTTGTCAATGGCAGTGTCTTATCGCTAAAACATATAGAATACAATAATACAATAATAGTGATATTCAAAACTTAAAAACTCGTAACATTTGAAAAAGTTAAAATAAAATTATTTATTGTTAAATTTATGTGTAAATCATGTCAAATTAAAATTAAATATAACAAAAATAACGATGGAAAATACTGACATCAAAATGTGAAAATAAATAAAAATACTCTGGGATAAGAGGGATGAAGAGGGAAGTAAAATTTTGTTGTGAATAAATATGAATTAAAAAAAAAAACAGTCACCCTGAGTTAAGAATAATTTAAAACAAATAATTTAATGGCAGTACAAGTTTGTTCATGCTTTTGTGCTGCCATATAACGTTCTGGTGTGTAAACCTTTGCCATACAAGTAATAAAAAAATGATAGAAAACTCAGTTATTTATGTACATACAAATATTCACATTTCAACACATCGGTTTCCAAAATGCTCCTTCTCCAGAAGCTGGTAAACGATTTAACAATATCTAGAATTTTCGGCATACCCGCAAGTAAACCAAAATATTTCTAACTTCTTTGAACGCCACATCTGAAAATGTGGCCAAGATATTGCTGGAAATGCTGCTCAGGCGAGTTCTGTTAATATTACCGCTGGCAGCATGTCACACACAGCACAGCCCTTCTCATCATTCGATGTATACAATTAATACAAAGCCATACTTATACACATGGGTTGTTATACAAGTCCTCATGTACGCAGCGATGATTGACTTTGCGAGAAAAAGAAATTGCTTAAACAAATCATAATGGATTGGAAATATGTAAGCGAAATCAGACGGCAAATTTCTCTAGATTACTAATATAAAAATTTTGAGCTCCAAACTTCTCAATGTGAAATTTCAATATAACTGACTTTGTTATAGTGAAAAACTCTCTGTCTCTATATAGTATAAGAAATGTTTAATTGAATGCCTTCAAAAAAGTACCTCTTTATTGTAAAGTTTTTCATACAAAAATACACTTAAACTACAACGAAGCCATTCCGAACCCTGAAACCTTTATATAGCGAAATATTCACTCAAGCTCCTCTAGACAATTAAATTAGAATCAAGTCCCGTTATAGAAGTAATAAAGTCTAGACAGCGAAGTACTCCTTCCAAACTCTCTACACAAAGAAGTAAGAAAAAAACAGAAGCCTAAAAAACTATAGTCGGCGCGATGTTTTTCTTCAAGACTCATTTTTTCTTCAAGATTCATTATATCAAGATTTTACGGCCACAAAAAATCAGAATTTTGTTTCGCAATTTCATTGGATTTGCGTTAATCTTCAGCATTTGAAGTGGACTTTTTTGCTCATTAAAAAGTTACAAAATCGCTTAAAAATTTTATGACTCGAAATTACTTCATCATACACAAGAACGACTAAGGCTAAGGGAAGAATTTGAATTGCTTAGACTTAATTCCATTTAATTCTATTTCATTTAATTAACGAATAAGGAATCTATTTAATTTATCCAACCAAACCCAACTGTTGATGGTAGCGATAAAGATTTCTGGTCCCAATCAAATTTCAAATACCCCCAAGAAAAGCATAAGACAAACCGTCACTTTTCATTCCAAATGTTCTGCCTCTTTCCCTGTCCCAATTTGAACAAAATCTGGATTTTCTGTATTCGCATTTAAAGGTGAAAATTTCGGAAATTTCAGTTTCAATTCTATCAATCCTTCTTTAACATAATTTTCAGACGTCTTCTTTTAAGTACTCGTAAACGCAGATCTCTTTATTTATTTAATTTTAATACCAAACGTTTATTGTATAAAGTTTGTTCAACTTAAAAATTAATCTCCTCTATTTCTTATGCTTAAACTTCTATTGTGGAATCGTATCAAGAATAGTTTCTAGCGGATTTCTTAGATAATTTTATGACAATCTCTGCAACTTGACTTGAAAACATTTATGGCCTTATAAAAAATTTGTAAACAGAAATTTCTCTTCTTAGACTTTAATACGCAAAAAAGCCCTTTTTAAATATATAAAAAATAAGGCAAAATAATATTTCACATCTTAGGAGTACAAAAAAAACATGTGGCAAAAGAGTGGACAATAAAACATTGAAAAAAACATTAAAAACTTTTCATAATTTTGCGGTTTTATTTATAAAAAAAAAAAATTTAATTAGCAAAATTTTATTTCATTACCTTTAATTAATTATTAAGCATAAAAAAAAATTTATTTCTAAAACTAAAATAAATAAAAGGCTGTTAAAAAGTGTGCTGTGGACTGGGTTTGGAGGAAGAACAGGACACTCGATTTAAAAAGCAAAAAAAGTTTCTTAGTTGAACTGAGCAAAACAGAGAGACAGAGGGAGTGCATTTCCAGCTGAATGATCAATGGCTAAAGCACATCTAAGTTTTCAGCTCGCTTTATCTTTACATTCCTATAATTCTCGTATTCTTTTTTTTCACAATGTGAAAATATTCTATTATTGAATATTTTTCTTTTATTAATATTAAAATACTATTTTGTAAGAGTAGGTTCTGCGTTATTTAATTTTAGGGTTGGTTTTCTAATTTTTTTCCGGTTTGTAGGAGGCTTTTTTTCACAGTTTGATCAAAGCAATAATAGATTTATTGAAGAGCGCTTTATGAAGCGATTGCTGAAACTTCTTTGTTAAAGGACTTTTTTGCTTAGGGACAAACTAAGTCCATCATAGTATTTAAATAATGCCCCAAATTCTATTTGATTTCATTTTCCCCAACATTTATGCAGGTATGTCACTTGGCTTTAAAACTTACAAATTAAAAAAAGAAAATCAATAAATACTACGTGTAAATAAGAGCGATAATTGTTTTCGTTGCAGTCGAAATCTGAGTTCAACACAAACTTTCTTCTTACTCTCCGGCATAAAAAAAAATGCTAACAATTTCCACTTATAAATCTTTTTTTAGTACATGCCACAAAATAATCTGTACATGTTTATTATACATACTTAATTTTCTCTCTAATGAAAGCCAATTAGACACGCAATTTTACTTTAATTCAAGTTGCCAAAAATAAAAAAATAAAATAAATAAAAGGAATATAAAAAAAGCGAAAAAGGTTGTAAGAATTTAATCAACATTGTTTGTTCAAAATGGTGCTAATCATAAATATTTGCTCAACATCATTAATTTTAATTTACTTGTTGCACGCTATATATGATGCATGCAACAAACAACAATACTAAATTCACAAGAAAATAATAAAGAATAGTAATTCACAACTGAAGGGACAATTGCTTTCGTTTTACTTTAGAGACGGAAATAGCTGCCTTAAAAAGGAGAATAAAAAGAATATCATGTTTTAGAGCTATAAAAAGATAATTAGATGAGTCTTAGTTTTACACATAGAAAAATAGTTGAAGTGATAATATTCTCTGTTGTTGTTGAATTATAGAAATTTCGAAATAAAAATATGATGTAAGAACGAAGTGGCTTCAGACATGACCCACTGTAGTTTTATAACGTCATTGGAACAGATATGCTGTAAGTTTGCTCAACATTCTTGTAATACTAAATAATCATCATAATATGGTTGGTCATGGCATAGTATTGCTGGTCACAACCACAGTTTGGTTGGCTATTGTTATTGTGATAAACCTCTGGTTATTGCAATAGTCCTATTGAAAAATCTTATAATACCAATCGGAATATATTGCCGGTCAGAATCATGGTATGGTTAGTGATAATAATATAAAGATGGCTTAAGAAAATAATGCCAGTGCCATAATAATAATAATATATATAAAATCTAATCTTAACACATGCCTTTTGGTGTTTCCGAACACTCAATAAAAATGATGAATGGTGAGAGGAACTGGAAATATTTATTTTAACATCATTTTAAAGTATCAAGAAGCTGAAAGAAAAATAATACTCTGAATTTACAGCAATTTTCTTACAAATAACTTTAAGTGCAGTCCACCATTTTCAGAGTGTACAATAAGTAAGTATTTTGTGTGGAATAAATAGAGTTGAAAATGCGACAAGAAAACAGCCGCAGCTTAAGAAAAATAATTGTATGAATCAAGTAAAAACTAAATCTTTGCAACAATAATTAATGTAAAAGCTCATTTACATTCTTGCGCTTAAGTGCCCTGGTTAAAATGTACAATTTTTGACAGCATTTAAGCGGAAATCATGGAAAAGAGAGCTGCTAAAAATGCTTAATTTATGGTTTTAGAAAACTGCGTTCTATGAGTAATTGCGCATTTAAAAGATGTAGTGCTCTTGAGGTTTAAAGTAAAACAAAATTTTAAGTAAAACTTTAATTATAAAAAAAAGAAATTAATTCGTATAAATAAAAATCCAACAAATTTATATCATTTTTAATCAATTAATTTTTTTTTGATACATTATGATTCAATATTGTTAGAGCCAGCAAATGTTGGGTATTAAAGCGTTAAAATTATTATTGAAAGGAGCATTTAAGCGAGATGTAATTCCATTGCTGGCGCAACTAAAAGAGAAAATTTTACACTGGAGTAAAAAAAGCACTAACAGGCATCAAACTGAAGTATTAGAAAAGTTATGATGGCAACATGCTGGTTCCGTATAAAAAATTAAAATATTTATACACATTTTCATCAAACAATTCGCGTATTCTGTTTCTTAATTCAGAGACGCTTAACTAGTGAATGCTGTCGCGCCAACTTATTCAGCTTTCTGCGCATAAAGCAGCCGTGTGATGTTTTTAAGAGTTTTTGTATGTTGATTAGTTCACATACTACTACATATATTTCTTAAAGCTGATGTCAGGTTAAGATGTGACTTTACAATGAGCTGTCGTCATATCCTTGATATCAACTTTTTTTTCTGGACCTTAATTAAATATTTACAGACTCAACTAAGACGTCAAAGTTCTTTTCGTCTTACTTTTAATTACAATTAAATGTTTGCGAAAAAAAACTTGATGCTGCTCCGCACATTTTGTTTTTTAATGTGTTAAGAAAAACGAAAACGAGTTGGCAAATAATTGTCAGTAACTTAAAAAAGAATACGAGAACTGTATTGATTCATAAAATTTGCTATACAACAACAACTAAAACTTCAATTAAACAATAATATGCAAAAACTACAATCAACGCTTATGAGTTTAGAAGTTTTGCAAATATTTTTCATGTTAATCTTGCGGATTTTGGTCAGGGTAAATTTGCCCTTTTTTTACTCACTCACATATTCAATAACTTTTCAACAAAAAGAAAAAACACTGATACAGAAAAAGTGAAACAATGACCCCGTTACAAAAAAAAAAGCAAAATAAACAAAACAGAAAATCACATGCAAATATTTCAAAAGCAGCTGAAGAAAAAAGAACAACAACAACGAAGCCAACTTAAAACACTTTCTCGTCATCAACAATCCAATAACTTGAACCAACTTTAAACGGTCGGAAAACATGCGCAAATATTTGCCAAACGTGTTGGATTTATAGACAAAACTTTTGCACCTGTCAGTACAACGAACGAACTGGAAAATACAAAAACCAAAAAGTGGAGGTAAGAAGCTTATGGACGCCAAAGTTCGATGTGGATACAGGCTGTTTTACAGGACGTTTCGCAGCCACTGAAATGGAGTGGACAAAAGAATTTTAGCTCAATGAAGAAATTACTCTGCTATTGGGAAGGGAAAATTCAAAAATTTTGAGGTATTTGAATCAGTGAGTTAAAGCAAAACATATGTTTTGTAAATCCATTTCATATAAGTTATTAAATTTTGTCAAGCGATTGGTGCAATTTAGGCGCACCGTGCACATACATACATATATATGTATGTACTCGTATGTATTTATTAGGCGGTCTTAGAGGTTCGAAACTTTGAGCCGGCACCCCTGTCTGATTTGATGGTTGCTTTTTCTTTAGTTAAGTTTGACATTTAATTATGAATAGATTCACACCAAAGCAGCGTGATTGTAAATTCGAAGAATTTCGGCTAAAGCACAAATGGTTTCTGAGTTTTCATTAAAAATTTTGCTTGCCGATGCAGCCTATTTTTGGTTAAATGGATGGCAGAACTGATTGACACCATGACATCCATAGCAAATTACTGTTTGGTGGGCTGTCATTGGTCCGTATATCTTCAAAAAGCGATAATGGTCAGAATGTTACTGTCGATGGTGAACGGTGAAAAGTGGTGTTCCAAATGGCGCTGTGTACGGCATCACAATTAATGTCAGATTCTTTAATGTTTCATGACATTTAAGCGAAGTAAATCAATTCCTTTTAATAAAACATGTGAATTTGTACAACAATTTCGCTCACAAGTAAGCGGTTGTGAACAAAGTTTTTCCATTTGTATTAAAAATTTATTTTATTTATTTTACATTTTATTATTGTTTTCCATTATGTTTTTGTTTTTGGACTTTTCATTCTTTGAAGTCCCATTGGCAGGTGCTCAAATTTTTATATATATCATCAAGTTGTTGCTGTATGTCTGTAAAGTGTCTAGTGTGAAATTGTTAACAAAAAAAAAAAGGCCATTCAATTTAAACAATTTTGTTTTTGCTCTGTTGATGAATGACTGAGTACTCGTATTTGAATATAAATCGGTTTACATGTAAACAATTTTTTCCATTTTCCATTTTTTATTATTTGAAACAGGCAACGACAGAGTTGTTACAGGTGATGCACTTGGCGGTATTACTATAATTAACGACTATGGAAAAAATTATTTGAAAAAAAAAATTTTTTTTTCAGTTGCAATGAGATTTTCAATTCTTGTCGCGAGTACTTTAAATTGTTTTAGCTGTGAAGTCGCAGTCCTAAGCACAGGGTGTGTTTTTTTGGCATTACACCAGCTTAAATCACAATAAAATAATGAAAAATATCTGAAAATTATATTTTCAATGAAACGTGTTTTATTGGATAGAAATTAGTTTCGGGCATGTGATCGATCTGAAAACTTTTGCCCTTGACAGTAAGTGATTACCTCAAAGCCCCGAAACTGACGCGTTTCCTCTACATCGCTCTCTCTCTCTCTCTATCTCTCTCTCTCTCTATATATATATATATATATATATTTGTGTATTCAGAATTCACCTACAGCAGCAACGCTTCAGTCTAGTGTAACTTAAACGCATCCAGCTGCCAGGTTTAAAAAAGAAATAATATTTGTGTTTTATATTTTGTAAACGCAGCTGTAAAAATCTATGGAAGCCCTTAATATATATCTTTACAGAGTTAGACCGCAGTTTTAAGGTTGTAGTGCTCAAACAAAGTTTTGCTACAAATTTTTATTTCTAAGTTTCGGTTCATACATATCAGCTTTTGTCGCTCAAACCCATTTCAATTCTTCTTTAAAGTGGCCTTGATGTTCGCACAGAGAAGTTGGTTGAAAGAATTTTTTCTCCTTCTGCAGCTGACTTCGTGCATATAAATATAAACGAGTTGCCCGGTACCGGCAAGTGCCTATGAATTACCACTTTTATCCCTCTCAAAAGATGCAACGTGTAAACCGGGTGTAAAGCACATTCATATACATTTTTGAAATATCACACATTCGAGTTTCATGTGAAAAGCCCACACAACAAATATAATTTTCCTGTTTTAAAGAGGTGTGAAAAATACTCTATTGTCTTTTTTAAGTTATTACTTTTGTGTGCTTTCCTCCACCTCAAATCCCTCAGCACACCGAAAACACTCACCGACTTCTACAAAATACAATTTTCCCATTAAAAATGGTCATATGGGCTAACATTTTCCGAATTCGAATTGGAAATTTTTGCATATTAACCATATTTTCTTAACACACGACACACAAACTCTGTGGAAAAAAAACTCTGCCCAAACACATAGAAATGTACGACATGAAAAAAAGGATAACAAATCCTCTTACGAAACAAAAGTAAACAGTTTGTTCTATTCTTATGGCATTTTTCCTTCTTGTTGGTTTTCTTGCCTTTAACATTTCGATTTCAAATTTCGGAAATATTTTGTATGCCGGTTCTGCATTCGCCATTATAGTTATGCCATATCGTTTGGGCTTTTAATGGGCGGGCGGGGTGCAGGCTGGCCGGGTTGTTGGTTGTTACGAAAATTTGAATATGTTGCTGGCAAATTTGAATACTGTTGTGGGAAATGGAATTATGTAGATGGTTTTGTGCTTTATTCAAATAAACATGGCCAGTCATTTGATTTCATAGTTTAACATAATAACGCTTTTTGTCTTTTTGCTCATACGAAGAAGTGTGAGCATTTGTGCGATTGATCAAAGAAGGAACAAGTTGCCAGCGATGAATAGTTCCACAGCTTTCATTTCACGAAAGGAATACTTTTTTATTTTAAAAATAATATACAGAAGTTGGTGAATGTTTCCAGGCAATTGTTGTTATTCATTTCTGTGAAACGCTTAAATGTTAAATTTGATATGATTTTGATGCAAATGCGGCGAAACCAAAGAAATAAAATGAAACAGTTTAAAAAATTCTCAAAAAGCAAATAGTTTTGTATGAATTCTGGTTATTTGTTGGTAATATTTTAGCTGATAATATTGGATAATTGTCTACTCAGGCAGAAGAACATTACAATAACGTTCAACAATGTTGATTTTACAGTTTTATTCACTGCACAAAAAAAGTGAACATCAAAAAGCAAATGGTTTTGTTTATTTGTTGGTGATATTTTAGCTGATCAGGTAGAAGAACATCACAAGAACGTTCAACAATGTTGATTTTACAGTTTTTCCCACTTCTTTTTCGTGGACGAGTTTAATTTATTAGTTGTTCTACAGCAAACTTATGATATTCCAGCTCATAATATTGAATATATTTCTGTTAACGCGGAATAACATTGAACACTGTTGATTTCACAGTTTTAATGAAATCTTTTTTATGATTATCTTTCCATAAAATCATTTACAAGAGAACATAAGTGGAGAAACCAATATTTTAAGAGAAACTTACAATTACGATTAATGAATTATATGGCGGCCGGCAGCCAGTTGATTTTTTTTCATATATTTTATAATAAAGTTGATATTTTCAGTTAAACCAAATAATAACCTGCATCTAAATATTTGGCCATAATCAAGGCATTATTACTATAATTTAATTATTATATTATTAATTTTTTTTAATACTACATTTTTAAGGTCAGACAATAGAATATTTAAGAATTATATAATTATACTCAACTATATTATGGTCAAAAGTTGTGATATGATTTAGTAGTCAGAATTGCTGCAATGAAACATATTTAATCCATAAAATCAAAATAATATCGTATCTGATTCCGCAGTTCGTGTTTAGAAATTATTTAGTCTATTCATTTGATCGAATTTAGAGGATAATTGTGAGAAAAAGTAAATCAATTATTGGAATGCCGCTCATTCTTTGGCCTTGGGAGAGGAGTTTTGTTCTGCAACGAACATTCTGTCTCAGCTGTTTCTATCTTGGGTGGCAGCAGCAGATTTCTATATGCAACTCGAAACAGCTGAAAAGAAATCCAGCAGCATGAAAATCGTGGCTAAATAGAACATACCTGTACGATTTTCATTTCACCTGTTTCGAGTTCCATATGGATTCCAATTTTCGAGTACATTCTACTGCTGCTACCGAAGTATTCCCAGATGCTACTAATGGGCATTTGAAAGCGTTCGGTTTTGCGTCCCCTTGTTGTGTATTTTGTGCAGGGCAACAGGGCAACCCGCTGACCACTCTTCTTGGGCAAAACTTTCTCACGTGGCATTCATTTCCCTTTCCAACTTTCCCATTTTCTTTCTTTTATTTTTGATTTCATTGCATCGTGTTTTATGCAAATTTCCTTTTACTTAAAAATTCCTACAGTCATTCGGAGATTCATTTCGTTTTGTCCACTTTTCTGCATTGTCTGCTTCGGAACGGGAATGGCAAAGTAAGCTTCGAACGTATGTATGTGTGTGTAGGTATGGAAATTCCAAAAACAAAACTCAAATATAAAAGAGGAGTGGAAACTGGCCATTTAAGACTTGAGGCTATTTTTGACAACTGTCAAAAATAATAGATACATTTTTTTTTTGCCTCGTTTTTGCCACTGCTGACGTACGTTTTATGGGCATGTGTGTATGTATGTGTTTATTGCACGTTGACAGTGTTGAGAGAGCAGAGGTTGAGTTCGAGGTTAATAAATCCATCCTCCTATTTCTATTATACTCTTTTGTGTTTCATTCTCTTTTTTTTTTGGCCACTTGAGTTCACTGGCAACGTTTTGAAAATTCTGGCAATTTATATGCTGATGAATATTCAATAAAAATGTTTTTGTTGGTTTTTGTTAGTCACAAATTGAAATCGAGAGGAAATTAAAAGTTCTGGGAAATGATGAAATTGAAAAATGTTTTTCTGTTAATAAGTATTCAAATGAGTTCGAACCATAGAAAGGTTAATGATTATTAAAACGTGTTTTTTTTTTTATCTTTTCTGTTAATTTATTCATTTGATTAACAGGATGACAGGACACGTTATGATGTATGTAAATATAGATTCAGATGTGCATGTAGCACATGACTTTGCCAGGAGAGAAACAGGCTCGCCTCCGTTATCCAGTGGAGATTTAGCTGGATCAAGTTGCTGCTATTAGGGACTCTGGTTTAGTCGCTTTTGATATTTATTTCGGACTGATTTAAGAGGAATAAATTTTCATTTCAATATTATATCTGGTAGGTTCTGCACACTTCCTTACATATATTCTAAATACTAAAACTCTTATACTTATAAGTATGTCTGTACACGTGCCTAGAAATATGTGTATGTCCCTTCCTAAGCAATCATTTCTGTTTGAAGCTGTTGCTCAGCGCAATATTTGTTCCAATTCGAAGCTACAAAGGAACTACGTTGAATCTGACCAAATTTCTGGCCACAAGGTCTGAGTGTCGCGATGGAGCAATTGCAAGAATATTTAACCAACTGTCCAGAGGTCGTAGGTTCGATTCCTACACAAGACTTCTTGGGATGGTTTCTCTAAGCAATCAAAATAAAATAAGCTTTTGCTGTTATTTTTATGTGGGTTTAGGAAACATAAACCCAGTTTTTGTGTTTCACATAGAGAGAAACCAAACACGTTGTCCGCTTTTCGTAAATATGTAATGAAAGATTTCCGTTTGTGTGAAAAAGATTTATAATAATTTTTGTGTACATATTTGGTACGGGTATGAGGACTCAGGAAACTTGCCCATATTATCCCAAAACGCTTGCAACAAAACCCTTCAGGGAACAACCTGATAAGCGGGTTAGTCCCATTGAAAACAACTCATACAATCTTATACATAAATATTCTGCATCTTGTGGACGTACGTAAAGACTGACTGATGTGAACCCAATAGTCAAATCCAAGCAGATCTCACACTTTCCATAAATCTTATTTGACTTTGCGAAAACAATTGCCCGATACTAATGCTGACCAGTTTTATTTGAAGACAAACATCCAGCGATTCTTGTTGCTAAGGAAAGAGACTACTGAAACTGCCAAAACAACAGGGATTCTGTTTTTTTCTTAAAAATATCTCCGCAAGTTTAATAAGTACAACACAAAGAGAGGAACCACATTATTTTCATAAAAAAAAGTGTATCCACCATCAGGGAGTACAACTGAAAGAGAGGTTTAAATGGAGAGTAACATTTTTCAATGACAGCAAAAACTAAAATAAATTCTTTGTGTATTGTTTTTTAGCTACAAGTAAATGTCCACATATGACGATCTGTGTATCGTCGGTTGAAATGCAAAAACCAGTAAATTTACCAATTTTACCATTTTATAGTAGTTAAAGTTATAAATGCAGAGAATGAGTGCAGTAGCCCATGATTGTGTTAAACAACTTCTAGAATTGCCTCTGTAAACCATAAATCATCTCAACTAACCGAGGCAAATCAGTCAACGAGTGCCAGTGAGACGCAAAACTTTCAAAGGCCAAATAACAACAACAAGCCCGATCGCACTTAAAACAACAATCACGTTGACGGCAGAACTTGTTTTCAGACCAGACCGGCCTTTCAACTGATTACAAATTAAATTATGAAATGACTTGATTATAATCTGATATATGATTCCGCAATTTCTGTTAGTTACAGGGCCTTGCGTTGCAGCTAACGATATACCGAAAGCACTACAACACTATTACACTATTAGTGAAAAATATGTATTTGTAAATGCTGGTTTTGTGATGGCATATCGGCTCAATGTTTGAAGAAAAAAACTTGAGACAATAAGCAAAAGAGCGCACGTAAGTGAGACGGTTAAAAAATCGCAAGCTGCGTCCAGTGATGTTAACCGTACCGAAACAAACGTTTCGCACCGAAATTCTAACTCCAAAATTTGAAGACCAGTTAAATGTTTTCACTCTGATTTTACATTAAAAACTCCTACTTGGTCTTTTCTTTTAACAAAATTTTTCTCATATAAAATCTTCGAAAATCCTCTAGTAATTCAGTAATTGAGTGCACTACCTGCGTGTGGGTGAGAGAAAAATATACAGAAAAACAAAAAAAAAATATATTTTATTTGACTCTTTCTATATTTCGCACATCGATCCGTGAGTTTGTCAATAAGATAATAAATTTTTTTTAACTCTGTTGCGGCCGGGAATTAAATATTTTTGCGTCTCTGCGTTCTTTGCCGGCATTTGACGTGAACCAAATGCCCCCAGAACGGCCTGTCGCACTGTTTCGGCATAATCACTATCACATCCATACAAACATATCGAAATAGTATTTGATGTTGATCCTCAACAAATCGCCGCTCCATTAAATATAAAATTTGGATTAAAGTTTCGTTTTATTTATATTTATATTGTTTGTTTTAACAACAACAACAACAACATCAAATTGTAAAGCGCATTTTCTGTGGAGCTGAACGAAGTCACTCATCTGCGGGTTTTTAAAGCGCGACTCAACCTTCTGCTGTTGCCAACAAATTATATCATTACAGAGTTTGATGTCTCTCTTTCTGAGAGGAAAAAAAATTATATTTAATTGGTTTCACTTTAATTTTGAACAGAGTTGATATTGTTTGTATTTTCGCTACAATAAAATTGAAGTGTATGATCGCATCGAATGTTGTTTGCTTTCAGACATGAGGGTGAAAATTAAATTGTTGAATAACGCCAAAACATAAACTTAGGCCAAGTTCATCAGATGATGGCTTTCGTAGGGAAATAATTGGCGCTACCTCACATTTTAATATAAAATAATGATTAGTTTTATTCCGAAACGATCCAGTTGATTTGCCATTTATTTATATGAAAATTCAATCGCATGCAAATTTTACTGCCATAAATATATTATTTGTGAAAAGAGTTTCACAGTGTATTCTCTTGTCACTAGTTTACGAGATAATTCCACTAGACATCGCCTAAAAAATTAAGCGCTTTTCATACAAGTTTTCTTGACAACTGGATCGTTTGTTTTATGAAATCATCCCGTTACTTTTCATATGGCTCATATTTGCTACGATCAGGCGTTTCAAAGTCTTCTACGGCTTATGGTTTCATTAGTTTATTTAAAAAAATAAAAAAAAAAAAAATAAAAACACAAACAAATAAAAAATATTAAGAAATAAACAAAACAAAAGCAAATCTATTGATAAGAAGCCAAGAAAACTAAGAAAACACAAATTCTCATCACACGAGCAGTACAAAGAAACGAATCCACCGTAACAATTCAGTTTAGTTCAGTTCAGTTCAGTTCAGCTTAAATCGCAGATTATTATTCTGAAAAGAAAATAAAACAACTTTTAAATTATGACGAATTTCGTGGAAGCCATCAGCTGGTTGGCGATTGTTTCAAGTTTGGTCACGGCATATGACCCATTTACACAAAACTCCTCAAATGTCGCTCCAATCGAGGCAAATCAAACAACAGCACACATTTCGCCAGAGCTGGTGAATGAATTGAAAGATTTTGAAAATTTAATACCAAAAACCATCATAGACGAAAAAGTAGCTGAACATTATTTGATTGATGGAAATTTTCGTACAGTTTTAAATTATTTGCGTAGTGAGGACTTTAGCCAACTGCAGAAACAACTATTGAATGTACCAGAAATTATAGATGTTTTAGAATTTCTACATTTAACAGCTGAAAATACCACAACGATGCATAAGGGGCCAACTAAAATGCCAACAACAGACAGCAGCGTCGTGGCATCATTAGATGAATATAGCGGAGCCGCTGTAGCAGCGGACGTTTATAAAAGAATCGTCGAAATGACCACCGATACCACCGGCAGCGTAGTGACAAAACCTCAAACTATGCTGCTGGGTAGTGGCAGAGAGGGGGTAGTGCACAGTCCAAAGATTGCTAAAACGCCACCAAAACAGCTTTACATTAAAGAGAAGAGCAGCAAAAATTCTGGCTTAAAGGAACATCATGTCGGTAATGATGATGATGATGATGATGATGGCGAAGTGGAGACGACTGTAAATGCAAATTCTATTGCATTTAGCGAACAGCAGCCATTAGTGCATATTGTATTACTGCAGGATTTAGGGGTTAAGGCAAAGCTTCCTAACAAAGGACAGATACAGCAACAGCAACAACAACATCGTCATCAAAAATATCAACATCAGGATTATAATAGTTATCAGCACAGTTCACTTGGGACATTTACATCGTTTGTGGAAGAAGTTCTGCAGCATCTACCAAATGCTGCTTATCAGAAAATGATTACCGACAAATGCCAAAATAATCCGAATTTCGCCAAATTTTATCAGGCTTTAAGAAGTCCCGTTTTTAAGCCCTGCCTCGAAACCATAAAGGTGAGTTGTACGGCTGCATATTTAAATGAAACTTAAATAAAATAGCAAATTTAATAAATTTAATCATTTGCTTTAGACAAAACCAAATATACAAAACATTGTGGCGACCCTTAAGGCGCATGGAGTGGATGTTGATGCGCTGGAAACCATTGGCTTTAAAGTCATTTCCTGGGGACCCCATATTTAAAAGGCAAAATAAACTTTTTATTAATTATGTTTATTGTAGCTAAAGTTTTTTTATTCATACGCTTAAGTTGTTGTGGCTTAAAATATTGTGAAAATGTCTGCAAAGTTTGTATCGTCTCGTCTGTTAATTCTTACCTTCAGCTGAACAGTCTTCGAACTTGAACAACAAAATACTGAACACCATCGCCATCGCCATCGCCATCGCCATCGCCTCAGCTCCGCTAACACTTCATTAATTTTTGCAAGAGATTTTCCCGCTTAAGTTGTTCTTTCGTTTTATTAATATTTGTTTAATAAACATTGTTTCCATCTGTGATGCTCGGCAGAACTTCCGACCTTAGAAGTGAAAATAAGTGAATAAATACACAATAAACTTTAGAACCAGTAAAACCCAGGTATTGTGGCTGCACCGGCATGAGTCTAATAAAATTATTTCACTGAGAAATAAAGTTTTTAATATAATATTTCACGAGAGATGCAGTTGTGATGTGATAAACGGTGAATACAGGGAATAGATGAAACCCTCAATAAGGAAGAAGAAATAAGTTTTTTCCTAATGCAAAACTTTATCTTTTCTTTTCCCTTTGACTTCAACACAGTATGTCAAGAATGAGTTTACACAACAGAAAAATTATCGTTTTTTTTTTAAATTTATTACCAAATGTGTATTTATCTCAAGTTTTAGTAAAGATTACTGGATCCTTTATAGTTCGTGTTAATTTTGACACTGAATTTGATATTTTTAATTTAGGGGTTTCTTAGAGTTTCGTATACAAAACAGTACCAGCAAGAGTGAAACAGCAGGTACCCTGTTTGGCTGCAGGCGGGCGCATGACACCAACACTGTTCTTCTGAAAACCACATGATTTTCAAAACTTCATAAATAAGTAATTATTTTATAACTGATCTATAAATCAAGGCAACCTGAACATTTCTCGGAGGCATTTTTACTTGACACATGGAAACAGCTGATTTCTGTACGCTGATTTTTTGTGAGACTTGTACTCGTATTAATATAAAGGTAGAAATCTGCAAATGCGCCAAATCTTTTTTATACTTTTTTATGTTAAAAATTTACACCAAAAACTATACAATTAATGGGTATTTAGGATTTTAATGGACGGAAACTTCAAAAGTATCGACAACATTTCACCCAGCTCTAAAAATCTATTCCTCTGGTACACATTCCGGTAGATTTATTGAAAGATCCAAACAGTTGGTTATAGAAAAGAGTATCGCTTTTTAAAAAAATCAAAGCAAATCTAGAGATCTAAAAAAAAAAAATATTGTGTAAGAAAATCGTCTGAATTTCAAATTGAATGTTTGCTGCTCTTACAGTTTCGGCATAAAAGAAATAAAAGTGAAGCGGGACAAAACCGGACCTTTCATTACACGCTTCTGCACTTTTTCCTGATATTTTCCACTGAAGTGAAGCAAATCTGTCATACATTTTTGTTGCCTCAATTTGGACAGAACTCCGAAAATTAATATATGAATTTGATTTATTTTCAATCAAATTTAATTTCTTTTTTTCTGGAGAATAGGTTCTGTAACGACGACAACGAAGATTAACTGAATTGAAGTCGAGTGGTTTCTGGAACATCATTTCGTGCCTTTTGATTCGAATTGTATATTCTTGCCTAAAGCCTAAAACACATGGACTGCTGTTGAAATGGAAAATAGCGATTTTAAAATCACATGTGAACTTAAAATCATGTGATTTGCAGGACTTACCTTCAGTCTGGCGTTGTGTTAATCCAACTGCTTGGCCATCGCTTGTACTTTGATTATATTACAATTTAATAATTTATTATACAAATTGGGACACCGGATTTAGGAAAACACGATACAATTCATTCAGGTGTTTTCAGATGTTTCAACATTTTTCACTATCCAACCTTTTTCTCTAATCCCCCCTTGCACTTATGCCGACCCACCGACCATATAACCCCCTTCCACCCCCTGGCTGTATCCACCTGCAGTCAAAAGATACGGTAGCGGCACAAACATGTAGGCAAATAAATGTAAAGTGATTTCAGCTTCGTTTTCTATTACACACCTCATTTGTTGTTACCATACGAGTACATCGGTGTGGGCAAAATGTTAAAGTGTTTATATTTCAGGAGCAGGCATTTTGCTTTCGTTTTGCTTTTCGGAGTAGTGAAATAGGTAGTCCATATTTTACCATTTTCGTTTCGCAAATGTCATGAAAAGTCTTAGATGAGACGATGAGTCTGTTCGAAGTGTTTCTTTTGCGGAGCCCATAAATTATTCCATCTTAGACAAATGTGAGCCATTAAGTAGTTGCGCCGTTGTGCTTTTGGTTTCGCTTGATACAGGTGAGTGCAAGTCATATGTCCGGCCCAACAGTTTTGGGAAAATGCTTGTTCTAATGTTTGGGACGAAATTTCATATATTATTAAAGTCCCTTAAGAAAAAAGAAAATATGATATGAATAATTTTAGGAAATAACGGAAGTTGTACAAGAGTTAGTAAAAATGCTAAGAAATTTGATATAATTGAACAAGTATGGAAAAAGGCCTCTAGTTTACGAGTAGCTGCTTCAGAAAAATATTTTATTCACACTGAACAAAACTATTTCTTGAACTTTGAATGTATGAGTTCGGCCTGCAAAACAGTAAATACTATTGTAAGACTTTTTTTTTAGTTTTCATTTATTTCCTGGACTTAGAGATGTGTTTCTTTAGCGCTGCAGATCTTTCCAAAGCATTTTAGTATTAATTACAAATTAGTATAAAATAATCAAATTTCGCTTAAATTACACAAAATAAAATATTCACTGAAATACAAATTAGGACAACAGACGGCCACGCGCCAGGCAGCACCATTATTACTCTTACATATGTGTGCTCCTACAACCAGACATGAATGACACTTGTGGCATGCCACATAATTTGCATTTACCATCACATGTACATTACGCATACAAACCACAAAAGGTCGGGGTAATTTTGTTGCTGTTAAAATGTCTCAGCACAAGCAACTAAGAAAAACATAAAATGTTAAAATAAGTTACTCGCCCTAAGAAACCTGGCAACATTTGAAGCGAAGCGAACGACTGTTAATGTCTGGCTGAACGTCTGCAGTTTATTTTAACAGCCCCCTCAAGAAAAACCGTATTCAATTTGCTTTCATTTGCATATTAAAACTGCATTGTTACAAAGAATCACGAAAATTGAAATAAAAATACGAAGGTTTTTGTTTCTTTCTCTCTTTCTCTCTTTCTTTCCTTGTTTTGCTTATTACATATTTAAAGAATTATGTAAATGTGCGGAACAAGCAGCGACACAAGATAAAAATCAAATACATACAATACAAATGGGCATGAAAGGTTTGGCCGTCGAAGTCGAAGCGTTTGTAACCAGCAGACAGCTTGACACAGTTTAAATTTTGTAAACAAGACACAAACATGTTCGATCATGCACAGAACTAGAAAAAAATGTTTTTTTATACAGACAGATTTTTTTTTTGGATTCTCAGATTTTGCATCGTAGTTGAAAAAAATATAAGTCACTTGTTACAACTCAGTAAAATCAAATAACTGTTTCCCTGGTTTGTAGCGCACACAAATTTGGTATCCCCCGGTACATGCCACAGAACAATGAAAACCAAACACAACTTTTAAATTTCCTACTTAAGTGCAAACAAATAGAGACATTCTCCCGATTGCTTTTCTTGTTTCTCGGGGCCAAAAAAAAAAAAAACACTTTGAATTGTACATAAACAGGGATTTAAAAAGCATAATATGTTCATTTTTTTACATTTATGCAAGAATAACAGAAAACTTTATACTTATAAATACATACATACATATAAATATTGTTTGCAATGCCAGTAGGTGGCCGAGAAGAATGTGTTTGGCTCCTTTGCTGGTCCGTAAGAGACGCAAGTGCTCTGCGGAGCGTTCTTAAGTGTGTAGTGGAAATAAGCAATGAAACACTGAAGTTCAATTATTGCCGTATCCAAAGACACACACACACACACACACACACACACACACACACACTAAAGCAAAAATTATAAATATATTTAATTTACTTACCGTTCCAGTCCAAAGAAAGAAAATGTGACTTATGCTCACCCCCTCTCATTAGTCTGCGGAGGAACAAAACGCAGCGAAATGACACAAGTCAAAACAGAATAACAAAAATAAGATAATTTATAATGAAAATGTTATAAAAAAGCCTTAAGTTACAACCAATCCAAAATCGAATTTCTTTCGATGATTATGACCCACAGCATCCAAATACATGTACAAATAAATTTTACCCTCCTGCAGCTAAAAATAATGTTCTCCTCAACACAGTCCAAAGTTGACTGAAACCTGTTTTTAATTCGATATACGACCGCTTTTCCGGTTCATATCTCTGCAACTGATACAAAATATCAAATTCAATTAAAATTTTATTTCATTTAAAAAAAAAACTTAAGCTGAAATTAGAGAAACAAATTTATTTACCTCGTTCTTTATATTAGTGATTTTTGCTTCCCTTGAGAAATGAGTTCAATACAAGTTTAAGAAATTTAAGAAATCATATTCGACGAACAGGTCAGTAGTCGTAGGTTCGATTCCTATCACAGACTCTGGTGGAAAAACGATCGCACAAAATTTATGTAAATTTAGCGAGTTGAGAATAAAGAAAAAGTGTCGCCTCGAGCGACAACAAATCCAAGTCTTTAAATATCCTGTTTGAGATGCGAACTTGTTTCGTCGTACAATTTTTGCTAAAACCAAACTTCTTCGAATATCAGTATTCATACAAACATGTTGATTCAACGTCAAAAGAACTTTATTTTGACTATACGAGCAGTTGAAAAACTTTTACTTTAGTGTTCGTTTGTGCCCATTTCGCATTTTATTTTACGTCTGAGATACTTTAAGAGAATGGAAAACGTTACCTGAAACTAACAAGGACTTTGGATACAAATTAAATAAAAGAAAATCGAAATTCATAAATTTACAGTTAGTATTTCAAACAGAATTTTATAGATATGCAGATATATATTTACATCGCATGTATTTGTACTATTGAACTCGAGTTTTGCTTAACAGTTTTCCTTTGTAGACTAAAGTATTTGCTTGCAAGTGCAGGTGACTCCTTCTCTTTCCAATCACAGCAGCTCTAAACAGCTTTTTGTTAAACACATTTCTTAGCCACTGTTAAAAAAATCTTCAAATGACAAGAAGTTTTGTCCATATTTATCCACTTTTTTTTCTGGAATTTTTCATTTTTTTTCTTTTCTTCTTAAGGACCAAAAATATTTCTTAAGCAAGAAATTTTAATAGAGAGAGAGAGAGATAGAGTGAACACGGTACAACACAATTTAAATATAACAATGTTTTGCCAGCTGATTGTGTTAGAAGGTATTAGAAAAAAATATATGTATGAATGCACGTGTGTTGGGGTTTCAAAAGTTTATATCTGGTTCCCCATTTGCGGTCGGTTGAAAGTTGCTCTCTTGGAACACAAAATATTGTTATTCTTGGCTTCTTGGGCGTACGATGTGTACAGAGGACTTGTCCCGGACATTATAACCAAAATTTTATTGGTACAGCAGTGCCTTAACCCGCTACCACATCTTCAGGGAATGTGTATTTTTTTAGCCATCTTTTTAAACAAGAAGAAAATTAGTTGAAATATTCTGGGAATATATTTGTTAAAAAAAATTCTATTATAAATTAATCTACTGAATAAATTTCCTGAATACAGTGTCTAACAAAAACCTAAGCATCAGTGTACTACTCGTACTAAGTGTCAGTGTACCGGCCGTAAATGCAGTCACAGCTGTAACTGGTTATGCTCCCCAATAGAATCATTTGCTGGAATAGTATTGTTTTGAAGGAACAACTCAATTTTGTTATACAGTGTAATTTAAGTCGTGGCTAAACTAAAATGGATGAAAAAACGGTGCACATTTAAGCACTTGGCCTGAAAAACTGAATTATTTCTTTGACTTTTTTTCAGAGCTGGAAAAAAAATAAACCAATGAACAAGTATTTGTCTGTATGTGTATGTACATACATATACACACATACATACGTAGAAAAAAGCTTCCAAACTCTTTACATGTGTTTATAAATATGTATGTACAGATGTAAATATTAAAATTAGATTCTTTTTTGAAAGTTGACACTTCAATTGTAGAAGAAACTTTCGATTTTATTTCTCCACATATCCAAACATACAGACATACTTACACATGCATGTGTGTATGTGTGTATGTGTGTATGTGTGTATGTACATGTGAGTTTGACGAACACATTGACAGCTTTATTCGAACGAGATCTGCATCATGTTCTGGCCTGTTTAATGTTTTCCTGCCAGACACAATCCAAAGCCGTAGGTATGAATATAGTCAGCTGGAATGCAAAACTACATAACTAAAATTGTTACTATTTTACAGAAGCAACAAAATAATAACTGGTCGCCAAAAATAAAACATAAACATATCAATACTATAGGAGAAGGCACGCAATCGTGGCGTTGATGGAAATTCCTCAGACTCGGCGCAGGTGGAAATAAATTTATTTCGAACAAAACAGTATCAGGTGACCGGATTTCTTATATAGAAATGAGTCTTCTTTATGTAATAATATCTGCTGTTTATTGTTATATGTATTATTCCATGTAGTAAGAAATTCATAGGGACGTTCTTAAGAGACATTCCCCACCTCAAATAATTTGTTCAAAACTAATTGTTTTGATAAAAGTTTTACGCACAGACAAAAAACTTCTCCCATAAAAACATGATCTTCATTATTTTCATAATATTACAATTTTTTAATTTTTGTCTTTGTACAAAATCTAAACAACTTTTGGGGAGCGGCCCAAAATGCACTCACTTTTTGTGAGTCCCATTAATGATATTTATATATGTCAGAACAACAAATAAATACAGTGCCCTCAAGGATTTTGATGAAGGGCGAAATTCGTCATGCGACGCAGTGGTTTTTCCAGCATGAAGTTGTTTATATCATGATCAATTCTTTTACGTGGCTTAGCATTTCACCGAACGATATGTTATTAGTTTACTTCGGGCGACAGACATTTATTTTCACAACATTTGTCGTTGTACGGTGCAAAAAACAGCTTAAAATGTTTTCCTGAATTGAGTCAAAAAACAACCAAAGGGAATAAATAGAATGTTGCAACTCATCATTCAACATCGTACCTATTGCCAGTAATTAAGCATGAACAACATAAAGCTTTAACTGCTCACGCACATGCACACGCACCCACACACAGCCACTCACAACCACCCACGTTGCAGTTTCCTAACAATTTACTCGTACACAATTACTTGTGTAAAGAGTTACAAGGATTTTAATAAAACAAAAATGTTTATAAGCCTTTTATGGCAAACGCAAAAGAAGATGCCATTAACAAAAGTTGTTCATGAGTATTTCAATCATCGTCATCAACACCATTTTACAGCGCTGATGGGTGCTAAAGTTGACGTTGACGACGATGGCGATGGCGATGATGGTGGCTGTTGATGTCGATATTTATTGTTGCTGTTGTAAGTGTCGTCTTTTCTTTGTTCTCTGCTCTTAAATGGTTAAAGTGTTATGATGATGCTGTTATTATTATTGCTGCTCGTGATGATGATGAGAAAACGCTGACGACGGCGATGAGTTGGTATAATAACTTTGGCTCCAAACAAAACACAACAGTTTTAATGCTCGAATACCTTAAACTCTGGCTAAATTTCAACTTACACTTCCACAGCGGCAACGTACTCGTGTTCAGTTCTTTGCCGCCAGTCATGTTGAGCAGAAAGTTTTGCCATTCTGTTATTCGTAATTCTGTTGTTATTTCGACATTGGCAACAACAACAACAACAACAACAACAATACAATAAACAAACTTTTTGACAAGTTCTTCTATTGTTATTGTACTTAATTACGAAGATAATCACAATAAATAAAGGAGATTGATTTTAATTAAACATTTCTGGCACAATTTCGTTAACTTTTTCATAATAATTGAAAACTTTCGATTTAATTTAAAATTATTTAATTTGTTAATGGATTTTTAAATGATAATGTACGAGTAGAAGGGAGTGAAAGAAGGGGGGGCTTAATAGTGTAAGAATTGGGTGTCTTACCTCCAACGACTGTGAAGGAAATCTATATAAATATTTTTCTAGCATATGGACAGCTCAGCCTCACGCCTTCAAACACAATGATGAGGGGCAGAAACTCAGTCTTAATGAGTTGACACAACATTGAGCTATTCCATATGAATCCTTTTGCATGCAACAGCTTTAATTGGGCGGCCTGGCTGGGCTTTGGAAGGAGGCATACTCTAGCCGCCGTCCCGCCGCAGGACACATAATTTTACCGATATAACACCGGCAGAACTAAAACTTTTTGTCCACAACATAAGAAATATATTTATTTCGCATTGGATTTGGCTCAATATATAACAAAAGGGGTGGGGGTAAACATTTTATAGCCCTCTTATAATCGCCAAATTCTTGTCGGCAGTACCCTTAAAACACAACTTTTTCCATTTCGATACACTAACCCGGCTTGTCTTCAATATTATTATAAATATAAAATAAATATTTAAATTCTGACTGGGGAATTTATTGTGTTAATAATATTCGTATAATGCTGAACAAATCCTTTTGCACTTCCTTTGAACTTCAAAGTAATTATGAGTGTAAATTACTCAAATTTAGCTTCCAGCTATTTAAATATTATTTAATTACATGATTCAGCATGTCTAAGTTATAAAATTGTTGTATTGTTAAGTGAAGTTGTTGCCAGAAAAGATGAAGTTACTTAACATTTTGTTTTCTTGCACAACAATAATGAATGGAAAACAAAGTAATTATAACCCCCGGCCTTCATATTAAGACTGTTAATGTACATATGAATGTATGTAGATGTTTTAAGGACTTGAGTTCGCATCTATTATGTTTAAGTAAATAACAAATTATTCAATCATATTATTTATAGTTTGTTTAATTCTGTATAAAATAAAATTGTTTGTTTTAAGGAAAGTCGCTGGTCAGATGAAGATTTTCAACGGTTTTGGTGGCTCTTTGTTTTTAGGCCAATTCCTCATTTTTTAGGTTCTGAAAAAATTTTCTCTCAGGTTTTATATCGATTTCCATTGTTTGTTGTTCAGTCAAAATTTTCTTTGGCAATTATTGCGGTAAAAGAACTTAAAAACTGTCAACTGGTTGCTGCACAAAATCGCAGGTATCACTTAAATCACTTGTGAAATTTATTAGACATGCAGCGTCATGTCCCGAGTGATTGTTAAGCATGACAATATTGAAACACCCACAAAGAAGTGAAACATTTTTGGATGATTATTGGATTCATTCAATGGCTCGACGGATGAATTGAGATGCTAAACGATCAACAGTTTGGAGGTCGCAGGTTCGATTCCTACCAAAGCAGGCCAGCGATGAGGTTACGCAGTTTCAGATTCGTCTAAAAAGTGTAATATTAAGAATAGAATGGAAAACATAGTTGGCTACTAGTAAATCGTAAGGGAAAAAAGAAAACATATACCGATTTGGCATCATATATATATTCATCAACACATTTTCGTTTCTTAAAAAGAGACCAAAATAAATGACACAATGAAACTCATGACAAATTCATGAAAACTTATAAATATACATGTATCCATAAAGTTGCATGTACTTATGCTCCCACCCAATAATCTGAATTGAAAATGTCGTGCTTATTGCGGTACTTTCCGTCAATTATATTTCCTTTTTTTTATTTAGCAAATTAACATACAATTTTTGCCAGTGCGAAGAGCCGCTTTGGGCCAGACCTCATTCATTCCTTCATTCATTCATTCAACATATAATTTAGTGACTAGACGGGCCTTAAAAAATTCAATAAGAATGTCAAATGTTACATGTGCAACTATTATGCACACAAATACACACACACACACACATAAATGCAATCAACTAAAAAAATAGAAACAAAAAACTAAACAATTATTTAGTTAATAATACGTTCCAGCCACAACAACTAAATTCGATAGCAGGGGATTGGAGGACAACTCGAACGTATAAGTGAATGTATTGGCATGCAAAGACGGATAAATTAAACGATTGTGAAGTTCTTTCAGCTGCAACTTCACGGGGGTATAATGGGACTGTAATATAATACGAAGGATTAAATGGTTGCTGTTCAAAAATGTGATACGTTTAGCTTTAAATTTCAACCACTCAATATTTTTGTTAAACTTAAATTTGAAGGATATTAGGAAAATAAATTTATGAACAAAGTATTAAGCAGTTTTTTTAAATATTTTCTGGCTGTCTATAGGATGACATTTCGTAGAAGCGAAGATGGGAAATGTATAAGGATGTGATTTCTTTTCTCTCCAAAATTTTTTTACTTCAATCTTTTTTAAACACACGCCCATAATCGAACTCTGTAGCAAAAATGTATTGCACTCCTTTGGGAATACAAGGAGTTGCCACCTTTATGGGCCACAACTTTTATTACTTCATACCCCCGTTTAAGCGACATGGCAGATACTAGAGCAAAACCAAGATCGTTTCTGTATTAAATATAAAATTTCCCAAAATAACTGGGCCCGATGAGTGCAATATTTTTAACATTATTTTTAAGTAGTTGCAAGGAAATTTAAACAAAAAACTTTTATACAAAACTTAAAACTTTTTCATTTATATAGTTTTAAAAGTTTTTTTTCCAGCATATATAAATAACAGCTGGAAAGGCTTGCAATGAAGCAAAATAGTACAATAGAATTTTGTTATTTAAATCGGTGATTAATTATATTAATCTAAAGAGTTTATCGTCAAGTTTTTAAAGTCAGAATTCAGCATCAACGTGACACCACAAGAGATTTTCCTCGAAACGGTAGACCCCCTTAATTTTGTTTATATTGCGGAAAAGATTTAACACGTCAACATTAAACTCAAGGCCAACATTTTTGCAGAAATGCGAGCGCTATAGCCATAAATTTGGAAAGATGTTGTCGAAAATGCTTTGAATCGAGCCCATCATTGTGAAGCTGAGAATGGACGTTAATGGTCATTACATTCCACACACATTTTATAATCGGGAAATGAAAATTAATTTATATAGGAAACATTTTCAAATCACATGATAACCTTTGGCTCAATCTGTATAAAACTACAAAACTAAAGCACTTCCGCTTGTCTGCCTTCATCATTCTAGAAGGTGTTTATTCTATATATAGAGTTTTACAGTATTCGGAATTTAACGATAACTTTGCTAAGACAACATTTAAAAAGACTATTTGACTTTAAATGACATGCCGCTGCATGTCTTTCGACTTAAACACTTGCAATATAAACATTTTTATTTAATTGAAGAAGAAAAACAACAAAAAAAAAGCAAAAACTCATAACAATAAATAACAAAACTATAAAATTCCCATAGAAAATCATTCCGCTTTAATACAGAAATCCTAAACGGCAGTAAAATATTGTTGCAAGTTGCACATTCACACAAGGCAAAGACGAAAAACACAAGAAAACGCCGGCAGAACGGTACCAACGTTAGTAATTACATTCGCACATATATGAAAATGTGTTTGAGAACTATAAATTCACTGCTGCCCTCAGCACAGCCAGCTGCAGAAGCCTGATGGACTGACTGGTCATTATTGATGACAGTGTTGTTGGTGGCGATTTAATGGTGTCTGTTATTGACAGTTAACACTATAATCATTTAACATTTCTTTTGCTGGCTTTTCTTCGGTTCCTTTTTTTTCCGGCATTTTACTTTCTTGCCAACCCGGTTCGCACGACCTTATCGCTACATTGTACAGCAGTGAAATAGTTGTAGGTACTCGCATGTGCTCAAGTCTGTGCAATCATATGTAAAAATGTTCATACGTTGTGTCCTTTGCCAGCAACGACCCAACATTTATTTATACACATTTGTAAACTGGCATATGACACGTTTCATTTATCAAAACTAAATAAAATTGAATTCTAAGCAACAATAAAATTAATAGGGGGGGGGGGGGGGGAACAAATCGTGATTTCATTCCGCAGCACAACTGAGCTTTTCTTGTTGATGTTTCGCCGTTTTTTTCCGTTCCTGGTAAATTATGTATTTGCTATTGGCTGCCATTTAAAATTATAGGTTTCTGCTTTTGCTATTGCATTTTAAATTTATGAAGAACAAAAAACAAGAACAAAAATCTTTAATTGTTATTTTAGCAACGTGCGCTGATACTGGCTGACACACACACACACACACACACGTCTCAATTAATTAGAAAGCAATGAGTCAATGAAGCATGCGACATTGTGTGTTGACAGAACACACATACGAGTACAGCCAGGAATTAGTAATTCCTTCCTTCATTGTTGTCGATGTTTTTGTAGTTTGTCGTGTACGTGTGTGTTTGTGCTTGAAAATGGCTTGAAAAATTATATCGAATTTCCACTGAAATTGTATTCTAAAGGAATAGCAAATGGAAAAATATACGTACGACAAACGCAACTGGATTTATGAATCTTTGGACTTAATGTGGACCAATTTTGGGCACAAAAACAAAATACTTATCCAACAATATTATTACTTGCTCTAACTCTAATTTCCAGTAGTTAATAAACCCAGTCAAGCGAATATCCAGTTCGAAGGACCATCTGTAACACCTTCAAGGGGGGAGGCACGTGTCCAAAAAAATATTATGTGTTTTATTTTCCGTAGATATGAACATATAGTGTATTATTTGTGGCAATTTTTATTGCCGATCCAGTTCGAAGGACCAGGCTAAAAACCTGCTGTGTGACAAATTGTTGTCAGTCAAAATTATATATATTTTTTATCTGTGATCATTTTCAATATCTCATGGCCTCATCGATCCAGATGTCTAATTCGAAGGACCAGGTTAAACATCTTTTATGGGATAAATGCTCGCCCAGCCATATTTTAGGCATGGCTTTTTTATGATAACTTTCCATAGCTATTGACCCCATCCCTCTCGTGGCATTAGAGGCAAGAAAATATTTGAATTCATTTGTCCTCTTTAAGTTTGTTTTTCGGCTAATAAAACCTTCAATGGATGAAAAGTTTGCCAAAGAATATTTTATGATATATTTTATTTGCGGCCATTTTCAATCGTTTCTGGTATCCTGCTCAAAGGACCACAATAAAAACCTGAACTAATGTTTGTTGATGAAAATATTCCCAGTAAACAAGGACAAGTTGTCAGAGTCTTATGGTCCAAGCCATCAATAGCGTAAGACCAGAGGTAACACCTTCAATAGCGCATTATTGGCTGCCAAATAATGGGCAATTGGCTATTCGCAATCAACTAATAATATTTAATAATTCTATATTTAATTTAGATAAATAAAGACTAGATAATATGCGATTTCGAGGCATATGAATATTAGTACCATCTGTTGTGGCGTAACCTGATATTAGTAAGTCTAAGCATGAACCTGTCAATGGCTCATAACCCACCCAGAGCGATTTGTACGCCCAGCAGAGAGACGGCGGTAGTAAATTCTTATACATGACAATTTTGTAGAATATAGTAAATCCATTGGCTTGAGAGGACATCTCGCAAACGAAAGCACGTCAGATTGAGGGTCCTTAATGCTAAAAAATATAATGTCAGTGTTCTTTTTTTTTTGTTTCGTAAAACTGGGTAACAGCACAAATAAAAGTCATTTAAAGTAACGAAAATGGTGCCTCAAAGCTCTGTCTTCCTCGCCAACCTGCAACTTAAGATTAAGTCACAGGCAGAATGCAGCAGTTCCACAACCGCGATCAGTCACGCTTTTTTTTTAGCTAAAACACTCCAGAGGAGTGCTCACCCCTTTTGGAAGTTCTTGCACAACAGTAGCCAAACCTTCTCTCTCACTCTCTCTTTCTCACTGGTTTTTGCTGCTAACATAATGCAAATATTTAATAATAAAGCTGCGCAATAAAATATGATGAAAACAACAGGTCGGCCCTGAAAAGAAAACCGGCAATTTTAGGCCAATGTTTTTGGGTAATACCCTTTCTGTATTCTTTTAATTTTTCAGTCTTCATTGCGATATATAATTTTTTAAGATGCTACAACCCAGTTAAGGTTTTAAATTCTTTTTTGTTTCATAAATGTTTAAGGAATTCGCCGAGCAACAATAAAGTTGTATGCCTTTTGCTTGTTTGTACAGTAAACACTGTATAAACGCGGCACATGCAAAATTCCAGCGCCAACGTAAGTCCGCACTTAATTGCTTTAAACTTCAAAGAAATTATCGATTCAATGTCAAATGGGGGGTGGGGGACAAGAGAGAAGCGGCAAACACAGGCTGAATAAGTTTCTGTTACACTTGTGTTTCTTGTGACACGACAGGTTATTAATTATTTATTGTCGATGTTTAGTTGTGCTTAGCATTTGTTCAAAGCATTTTTTTCCAACACAATGTCTTTGCGGTAACGCCACATTACAATGACATGCGTTGCTATTTACGATTTATAATTTATGCACGTTTTAAATGGGCCAACTCATCATGTCTGCCTTGAATTTGATGGCATGCGCTCGATTGTGTGTCTAAGAAATCCATGACATGAACCATTTGGCTGCAGTTATTGTGTGTGCGGTTTTAACGATAAACGATGGGCCATAATCACAATCAAACATTAAAGCCAGTTTTTGCCAAAAACAATTTAAACTTTAACAACTTTTAGAGCTGGTGAAATGTTTTCATACAAACTATTAACAGTTTAATTAATGCAAGTGTGAATTAGTAATAACTTGGTTTGTTTTTCTTAGAAGTTCACCACTTGCTGGGGTTGGCAGCACTGCTTTGCTTGGCAACCCATTTAACAGCTGATAATAACTTTTTGCTAAATTAAGCTTCATATTAAGCCAGAGCAACGTTTGCAAATTTTTTCTTTTTTTTAACATTAAATTTGTTAATAAATTAATATTGATATTGAGTTTCTATTCAAAATTCGAGCCACGCGCTTTTAGCAAAAGGGGCAGGACGTTCCTAGAAAATTACTATTTGCTGCTCATTATGGATGTCGATAGTCGACATGTTACAGTGGATTATCAGCGGTGAAAACTAGTGTTCGAAATGGCCGAAATGATATTTAAACATTAATGTTATAAAATATTTTAAGGCTCTTTTTCAATAACGATTGTCTTGATTGTAATTTCTTGCCTGGCTTCTTAAAATTAAAATAAAATTCTTTTTTTTCTTATATCGATTTGTTTTTTTTTTTAAGATAAAATAAATTAAGAATATCCCAAAAATTAATCAAATTTGTTACGTTATTATGTGAGAGAATCTTTTACTTACCATATTTTCTGAATTTGTTTGCTAAAAATAATTCCAAAATTGATAGATTTTCATTTAAGAGATTTTTTATTTTATATTTTTTTGTTGTATTATTATTAAAAATCTTATCACATTTATTTACTGTGGTTTTTAAATGTTATCCTTTTTTTGTATTTTAAAGAGTTTTTAATTATTAAATTTAATTACAATTTAATTTTTTTAAATATGGTTTGTTGTTGGTTTTGTTGTGTTTTAAGGAAACTTAATCATAGTTTAATAGTAATAATAAGTTTTATTTTTATTCATTTAAATTTATAAATATTTATAGCTCGTTAATTACAGATTACAATTAAATTACTTTTTGTTTATAATTTTAATTTTTATCCTAAATTAAACGCTCTCATTGTAAATCTTATTTATTTGTTTTTTTGCCTGTTTTGTTCTAAAGATATTTAAATGTTTTTTTTTTTTTTTGTATTTTTAATAGATTTTTAAAACTTTTTTTTGAGTTTGTAAAACGTGCTTTTTCCGTTTTAGCCAAAGCCGGTTTTTGTTTTTCTTTTGTTTAAAAATGTATTTTATTGTTAATAAATGTATTCTTTTTCTTGTTTAAATTTTTAATCATGTGATTGTCATACAAAACATTTCACATTAATATTTAATAATTTACAAAGTTTATGGCGAAACGAGTAGAAACAAGAAATCAGTTTAAATAATAAAAATTTTATGAGTTTCAATGAAGTTAAATTGCAAGTTTTAAAATGTCCAAATTTATAGTTATAATCCAAGGACTTCACTTCAGTTTTAGGTTAGAAAATATTCTGTATTAATTTTGTGGGAAAAAATTAAAACAAAATCCATTTAGACTTAAAACAACTGAACTGTTACGGAATGTTTTAAAAAAACCGATTTTTTTTAAATCATATGATTTTGTATCACAAAATTTCAAGTCATATGAAAACTGGACGATTTTAAAATCCTATGATTTCAATTTACATGATTTCATATCAATGATTTCGATCAATTTGACTTCAAATCTAAGAACTGTTAATTTTAAAGAACGGCTCTTCAAATTGAACGACTCCCAAATGCATAATTTCAAATCACGTGACTTCACATGGAATGATTTTAAATGAAATGACTGCACATCACAAAATAACAATTCACATGATGTCAACTCACAAAATATAAAATCATATAAAAGCACATGGTCTGATTTCATATCACACAAATTAAAATCACATGATTTCAAATCACATGATTTCAAATCACATGATTTCAAATCACATAATTTCAATTTACATGACAATTAATTATAAAATGTCAAATCACATGAATGAAAACAGCTTGATTTCAAATCGTATAATTTTTTATCTCATGATTTTCTATCTCACGATTCCATGTCTCACGATTTCAAATAACGTTATTCAAAATCACGTTATTTCAAATCTCACGTTTTATAGTTGGTCGACGCGCATGCAGCTGAGTTCTTTTGCTTAGACTAAACATGTGTTGGAACCCAATTAGTGCTTCAAATGTGATAAATGAAATTGTTTTTTATATGTTAAAAATTCATAGAAAATTGTGTAAAACATTTAAAACAAATCAAAAGGCTTTAATTCATAAATTGATAAATATACAAGTATTCTATTTGTATTTTATGCTTTTTGAAGCGTTTAGTTTTTCCTTGGCAAGCCATTGTTTTTTTCCTTTGAGTATGTTGCGAGCTTTCATTTATCTCTTGCTATAAATTGTTAATAAATTCTACATATTTGAACAAGTTTGCTAATAATTTAAAAAAAGTTAAGCTCTATTTACAAATATTTTAGTTTCTCATTTTTCATTTTAATTTTCATAACTACTTGTATATTTATTAACGCTTATAATTTTTGTGTTTTTTTTTTTGTATTTGTTGTTTGTTACTAAATATTGCTTTTAGTGAATGGGTTCAAAAAAACAAACCGCAAGCCTTTGTAAAATTTACATTTCATAAAATCGGGTATGAAAAGAAATGGAAAATATGGAAATTGAAAAAATTTCTAAAATTCTTCGTCGAAACTAAAGTTTCTCGTTTATAACGTTCAGTTCACGCATATAGAACAATTTTTTCGGAAACTGTATATTGATGTTTATAGCCTCTAAAACAGTTATTGAATGGTTTCAGTACAAGTTCATCAACGAATATCCGTATTTGATCCGAAGCTTCAAAATGAAGGGAGTAAAAGCGCCATAAAAAATCGTTAAATTCTCATAAATTTAAAATTTTGATTGAATAGTTTTGAGTTTACAGACACTATTAATGTGGTTTTTGCCCACAATAATTTTTGTAAACTTTGAACTTTCCTAAAAGTTAGAATTCTTTACATTTTTCCGCCAAATGTAAACTTTAACTAACATTCGTTTTGCCTGTAACAAATTCATTTTATATTATAGTTTAAATAAAGTGACAATTACAACCACAATTCTTTTTATAACACAGTCAAAATTTTATAGTTTTTAAAAGTTTTGCTGGCGAACAGCTGTGGGGTTAGGAAAGAATTTTATTTAGTGCCGGTTAGACTGAAGTTTAAAAACTTCCCTAAAAGACTCCCTCTTGAAAGAGAATTACATTAACATTGAACTGAGTTTTGGTCTACGTATTACTGACAAATAAACTCTTTCATATCGTCATGGCTGGAAGCCTTTTGTGCGGAGTCTAAAACACAACAATAAGGTATTTTTACTGTACACGTTAAGCCCCATAAGAAATAAGAAGTACTTACTTCTTCAGTGTCCTAAAAAACTTGTTTTCCACGTTAAATAAGAGAAACGTTCACAGTCAAAATTACTCGCAATTTCCCTTTATATTTTGCAGTATAGATTTGAATCTAATTTACAACTCCAGCACAAAGTTTGTCTGTCAAATAAAGTGTTTAGTAATGGGCAAATCTTATGACGGGTGCTGACAATTGGGTGCGTTGATACAATGTCATAAAACATATTAAAAGATCACTATTCACCAGACACTGTACGTTGATATGGAAACCTCCAAACAAGTTGCTGCTATTGAAAGAGAAAGTCAATCTTCTGTTATGATCCTCTGTTTGGTTTAAGTTTTTGATCAGTCAACTTACAACAGGCCATTAAAAAAGTCATTATCTAAATCCATAGAAATTGATATATTCTTAAGAAATATCTTAACTTACCTGATTTAAAGAATTCTAAGTCCACACACTTATACTAAGCTGGGAAGATCTTCTATATAGCAATTTGTGTAAAATCGGTAATTTAAAACGTAAAGATTTGCGGCATCCAATGGGCAGAGCAGCACATACCATTTATTTATGAGTAAATCATGCTGAACTTTAACTTGACCAAGTTTGGCGATGTTCATTAAGTCTTTTCTCTTTTTAAATTTGCTTTATTATTTATTTATGAGCTAATCTGGGTTTTTTTTTTGTCGACTTTCAACAATTTTGTTACACAAAATCTTAAGATTTTTCAAAAGTTTACACCAGCTGGATGTTACCACGATGCAACAATTTTGTGCCAGATTAATGAATCGGCCATTTATAGTTGACTGGGGCAGGCAAATTCTAGATTTGCCAGCCATCAAAACGACGAATTTATGAAATCTTATATATAACGCGTTACACTGGGCGTCTGATCAATATTTATTTTTGCTGGGTAAATATGCAACACAATTTGAAGAGTACAAATAAATGCCGGATGTTTTGGCGGGCTGGCAATATTTATTTGCCCTCAGTTTTATGCTGCATTTATTTTCGAAAGTTTTTAGGTGTCAGCTGGCGTATGAGCGATGTTTAATTCATGCAAAATATTGCGTAGTGTCACAGGTGTGACAAATGCAGTGCAATTATACTACTCAGTTATTACATCAATTCGTAATTGCTTAATATTTTCGGCCGATTTAGCAATTTTGTTTGAAAAGTTGAGAAAATTGTCAGTTTTGTTTTTATTGTCATGTAAAGAAAAATTCTTTATATTCATTCCAGGACTGGGAATGTTAAGATTTGCCAGCGTTCTGGTTTGAAGGAGAATATTTAGCAAAAATTACTTAGTTTTTCTCCTCTGTCCGCAATAAGTCACGCTTAAGTTTGCTGTATAAAATACTTGCGTTTCTTTTTGGGGCCGGCCTTTTATGGGCTGGGAGGTATAAATTGAATATATAGAAATATAGACTTGCTTTTGTTCACTAATATTAAACGTGTAAGTGATTTAATGTTTGTTTAGCCGGTTAAGCAGTTCTGGGCGTTATTGTAAATATTTCTCAAATGCATTCCAACAGGTTGTTGCTGTTTGACCTGCCAGAGTTTTGTTTCTCACTGACCCTGATTAAGCAATTTACCTCAGACAACTGTATGGTTTAAAGGTGCCTGTGCAGAGTTTTGTCTTTCCTTATAAAAAAAAATAGATCCTTTAGTCCTCTTAGACAACAAAGAAGACAATATTAATAACGTTTTGGCCATGTGGTCTTTCGTTACTTAAGTGTTTTTTAAAGTTCATGCCACCTTTAATTCTTCTTATGGTATTTCGTAGTTGTTCTGAAATGTTGCCAGTTACATATTACAACATCTGTGATATTGTTGCTGATTTCTAAGTTGTGAATTTTTTATTTTAGCGTTTCACGGGCAAAGAGTACCAGGCTTTAGACATGGACTAATTGCTTTTTGCGTTATTACGCGTTTGAAGGAAAAATGTTGCCTGTAAAATGTTGCTGTAAGAACAACATTTTGCGGGACACATTTAACAATCTCATAACCGCAGCAGAGATAAATATCAGTGATATTGTGCCTTATTTCTATTTGTGACCTAAGAGATCATTTCACCAGTCAGATTGCGTGAAGTTACTATATATTATATCGGGTTAGGCTAAAAAACCTCTGAAATATTTGTACAACTGTTTGATAATTGAAAATGGACATGAAATAGGTTTTCATATGAATGATCAAACAGAACAAGTCTGCGACCGCAAACAAAATCGCTGTGAAGCGCCCTCCAATCTTGTTCTTTACGTTAAATTTTTATTTCTCTCTTTGTTTTGCTAACAAAATGTATGATGTTTGATGAAAGTGTAGCAGAATTTTTGTAATAAAATTAGCGTTTATGTGAGCAAAGGAAAAAAACGATTTCGTAACCACATTGCGATATTAATTTGTAACGACTCTATAACTCGTGATCGCGACACAGTTCTGTTTGTTCATTTAGCCGTAAACTTTTAGGGCCAAAGCTTTCAACAAATCAGCAGATGAATATGAATTGGTTCCATACAAATATATTTTCTGAAGGCTTTACATTTATTGCGTCTAAGGCTGCCAAAAGTATGCTACATTTTTTTACTAACATTTTTATCTCTTACCTGCTACTGGGCGTTATAAATGGTTGAGTAGATTCCAACATTTTTAGCAACCATAGAGATACATATGCGTATATTTTTCGTTGGTTTAGCTCTTCAATCGGAGAATTTTATCTTCCATTCTTTGTTGTAAATTTCGCTTTTACTGGAAAAAAAAACATGTTTCATTCCCCATTTTAAAATTCATTCTTATACCCGATTAACTTAAAAAAAGGCTGGTTTGTTTTTTTATTAAAACGTTTTCCTGGTGTGTTAAAAAACTGAAAATTTTCTACAATATTAATTTAAGTAAATCTAAGTTTTTGTTATTTGTTATGGAAAAAAAGCTCAAAAATTCTTTTTTTTTGTGTTTTTTTTTTTATTTCAATTATTATTATTTAATTCGATTTTTACAGATATTTACAAAATTGTTTTTGCTTACAATAAAGGCTATAACTAACTATTACTTTTAAATTATAATTAGTGTTCGATTTTGTTTTTGTTTAATTTATTTATAATACTTAATTTGTTATAAGTTTAATCAGTATGTTTTTTTTTTTTAGATTTAAGAATTTATTTTTATATAAAAATATTTCTTTAGATATTGAGATTTTTTGTTTTGTTTATTTTAGAGGTTTCTTTTTTACAAGCTGGTTTCGTGTTCTTTTGATTAGGAAATTTAAATTAGGAAGTATTAAATATAAAACTGCCTTGTGATAAAAATTTACTATAGAAAAACATAATTATAGTTTACAATTATAATTTATTTTAATGCAAAAATTTTGCTTTGCCTCATGGCTTGTGATCCACAACTGAAATAGTTTTTAACTTAAAACTAAATATATATTTACAGGTTTCCTTTTCTTCTAACATAATGACACTATTGCAACAGCTTGATAATTTGAAATGGAATCGAACTAGAGGGACAGGTTGTGTGTCACAAGGAGTGAGAGTCTGTTTAGTTTTATTGTTTAAAAGCGTTGCATATTTTAGGGCTGCACAAATTGTAGTGTGAGCAGGGACATATTTGCGCACAAAGGATTGGGAGTGGCATTGGGTATAATGGTTACAAGAGAATGGTAAGGATAAGTAAAAGAATAGCGCCTTCTAATTTCTATTTCTACATTAAAAGTAAAAGAAATGTAGTCCAAATACAGACGATGCATTTTAAGAACAAATTTGTTCTATAGGGCTTTTGTAAGATCTACTGCTTAGTAGACCTCTGGCCGCTAAAAATAGTTTTCCTTTTGCAATATTAGTGCAGCAACCATATTATGTTTATTATAATCATGTTTGTTATTGATGGCATACACAGCATTATAGTTATAACCATATTTTTAGTCACTATAAACATATAATGATAATAGGTTTTATAATTATAATTGAGAGAATTAAAACATGGCTGCCAAAAGATGTCAGCATTTTTTCTTGCCTCTAGTGATAGTTTTAGTAACATTCAATTATAGTATGTTTGTGTTCAGCATACGAATGTTTAATTCAATGATTGATTATATTAAAGTCTTTAAAGAACGGCAAATGCATTTGAACATTTAATCGTGGTCTAGACGGTTAGAGGCGGTTGACTCCCATTCGGCAGTTGTATGAAAGGATCTTCCCCTTGGGAAAATAAATAAGTCTCTTTTTCCACTTCTATAAGGCCACAAATTATCTCAGCGAATATGAAAATGTGTTAAGCGGCCCGGCTTAAACGAAGAAATTTAATGAAATCTTGGCTGCTGAATGCCTTGAAATTAAAGTTATGAAGAATGTAATCAGTTCAATAGATAGATCCCAAAATCTTGCAGAATTTGCAATAGATTAAAGAAACTATATATGAATTTAATTCATGACTGCTTTAAATTTTCATGTTCATCCATAATCCTTTCTAAAGTCAATGCTACCCATGGGAGTAGGACAGATTGGAGGAGATAGTAAAAGTCGCATTAAAAGCATCGTGGCCGCTTCACAGTCCCCCACTCAAAGACTAAAATATCATATTTTTTGCCTAAAATGCGAAACTTAAACGCCGTTTAACCGATAATTTTCAAGACAGGCCTCTGTATCCTCGTTGGTAGGGCAGTCCAGAGATCGTAGGTTCGATTCCTAGCAATGACTGTGGCATTTTCTGAGGACACACAATAGACTGGCTGTTGCAAAACTTATGATTGTTTAAAGAACAACAAAATCATGTCTTTTTGCGTTATTCAAAAAAGCGGGACCGGAAAAACGCAACAGGTTGGACGAACAAGTTCTTCTTCTCCACTTTACCAATTCAACTCATTTTTTTTTCGTACAGATTTTAGCGAAAATGTCACATAAGATATAAAATTAATTTTTAGAAGAATATAAAGAAAATCATGTCCTTTATTGTCAAACTCCTTGCGGTCTAAGAGCATTTTAAAATTTCACATTAAACATTTCAAATTATCTAAATGTTACGCAGGGCATTCTGTTGCAAAAAGAAAATCCAAAAACCAAACTCTTTTCATTAACAATTAGTTTAATGCCAAAATCTCTCTAAAAAACAACAAAATTATAATTGAAAATTTGCAAGGAAATAATTATTTAACAAATTACATTTCGAATTAGGCAATAAGAAAAATATTGCTAAAAACTACTTTAAGCAAAACTTAACGGTAAGAAAAATATATATATATCGTATATATAGTATGAAAAAACTGGTTGGTTGTGTTATTCTTATAATGTTGTAGTTGTAGGTGGTTTTAGCTCAATTTTTACAAGGTTTGTCTCTTCAAATGATATTTAATTGCGCTGTCGGCTTAATTTAAAAAATTATACCTGGCTGTCGCTGTTGGCGATGTGTAGTTCTGTAGTTCTGTAGTTTGTAGCTTGTTGTGGTTTTTGTTTTGTTTACTCTGTTCTCTGTTTTTAAAAACCATTGTTATATTTCCTTCTGTTTTATTTATAATAAAGTTTTTTTTTGTTTTATTTTTAAAAATTTGCTTCTTTTAAAATCCGTTTTATGTTCATTTCTATCGTAGTGTTGGTTTGTTTGTTTGTTTGTTTTGTTTTTACATTTCGTTTACACTTTAATGTCTGTGGCAGGATTTTTTCTTTCATTTAGTAACTCTTCTGTAACTTATAGTTTGTGGGTGCATTTAACTGTTTATTTTCGTTTCTCATATTATTTTGTGGTTCTGTTGCCAAAATCCGTGAAAAAAGTCATCAACAAAAAACCTTTTTTTTAAGTTAAAATTTCCATTTTAATACTTTTTTTTTATATAATAATTTGCAAATAATGTTTTAAAAATCCTTGTAATAGTGTTTTATGATGCGCATTTTTTTTTTTTTTTTTTTTTTTGTTGAAATTTATCGCTTTTTTGTTTTTGCTTCAAAATTGGTTTTAAACAAAAAAAAAAAAAATTACATCTCTTTTGCGTTGTTTGCTTTATTTTTCTCACTTTTTGTTGTTGTATTTGCAAAATTATAACCGAACGAAACACAAGAAAATCATATTGGATATATTGTCGTTTAAAAGCTTAAAAATGTCAGTCTTTAGTAAATGTTTTGTTGGTCTGTAAAGAGATAAATTGAAAATAAAGAAATTTTATGAATACAAAAATATATAACTTTCAGACACGCAGAACAATTGTTCAGTTCACAAGCGGGACTTGCAGTATAAAAAATTTCTTATTGATAACTCTGAGTTACGTTTGTGTTTTGAAACATCTTGTATTTTATACCAGCCCTGGAAATGTTGCAGTTAAATTTTTTTTTTTAAATTTGTCTACTAAGTGACAATTAGCGCCAAAAATTAAATTCTTCATAATCCCGTATGTAAATTAATTCAATTTTGTATATGTTTTACATATATAAAAATTTTCCAGGTATGGAAAATGTAGTTAAATTTTTTGGGGGATCGAAAATTTTAGTTACAATGTTTTTATTAAAATTGCTTATCGTGCTAAAATTTATGAATATTTTGTATAACACTTAACTTTCCATACCTGGCTTTTGCGACTTTTGACATATTAAATTTGTCCGGCCACTGGCGTACAGCTAAAATTGCCGTCTTATGAAATTTAAATACTACGGCTGAGCTTTTGAACTGAACAATTATATAGATATCGTTGCCTTAATATATAAAGGCCGTAACTCATTTTTTTTCAAAATGAACTTTCTTTTTTGGAAATATTAATAATTTCAAAGATTCAAATTGTATTGAAATGCGGCAAAACTGAGTTAAGACCTTTCTACATTAAATAAATAAATAACGAATATAAAATGAGAACTTAATTAATATATATTTTTTTTTAGAATTATTTAAGGCTCCCGTGTTTTATAGAAATAAAAACATAATAAGAAAAATTAACTTGTATTCTTACCAAGTGGTCAGACTATATTATCATTACTATAGACATCATTTATATGTTTTCCGGTTGATTTCTCTTTCATGCCGCATTGCTGCAAAAGGAGCGGAAAATGGAGAAAATTTAATTTTAATTTAAACTCAATGGCTTCTAATTAAATTTCAATGAATATGTAAATACTTAATACTTCGCGTAGATGCAAGTCAACCTCTCTGTGCATGAGGCGGCCGACCAAGTGAAACAGGCTCTACTCAGGCAGGAATGTCAAAGTTTTTAGACATTTTTGTACCAAGAAGGGAAAATCAGACTTTATAAATAAGTTTTTTATTTAACTGGCAGCCTTCTTCTGGTTAAATTATTTTTTTACAAACGCTTGAGAATGTCCTTAAGTTTATATTCGTTAAAGTTTAATTTCATTTAAATTTTTTTTAGAATCATTTCTCAAATCCGTTTAAACATTTCTAAGTTAATGGAAAACAAAGTCAAATGTTGGCGAGATAATTTTGTAATAAATTTCCTCAAACAGTGCAGGAAAAATTTGCCTCAATCGCTTTTAAAGCTGATTTGTTTGGTTGTCAAAATCAGCTGTTTACGAAAGCATGACGCTTTATTTTCATTTTTGTTTTATTGTTCTGAATATAAGAATTTTCTTGGAATCAACACAATGACTAAGTGGAAAACTACAGTAACAAGTGAGTCACCTGACCATTGAAACTCGCCTGTAATTAATTCGCCTTCCAAGTAGCCAAGAAAAATATATTTAAATTTCAAGTCGCATAAATCATTTTGTCTAATATACTGTGAAACAGCCACTTTTTGGATTTCAAGTCACAACGTTTTGTTCAATTGGCCAAATAAAAATTAAAATAAATATCAACTGTAAAGGAAACCTTAAAATGAATTTTAATTGCCCCGCACATAAATCATATTTAACAACCTTCCGCCATAATATTAAGAACAGCAAATCCTATTAGGAAGAACTTGACAGAGCTCAGAAACATATTGAATTTAAAGTAAAAATACGCTGAACGTTAATACCAGCCACAGCCAAATACTTGTCATAAAGTTTGTTTTACTAACGACAGAGCTGTAAAAGTTTGCAATCGTTTTAATTATAATTGCGGCATGTTTTGGCTACATTCAAGGTCTTTAATTGATTTAATGATTTCAATTTGATAAAATCCATATTGAAAAATTCATTGCAATCAATTTGATTGCAGTTACTTCAGCTGCAATCAACTCCAAATTAAATCAAAATCTTGATTCCCTTCAAATAATACTTCTGTGTCCAGATGTAAAGATATATTCGAAATTTATTGTTTGTTTTCATGTTTCAGTTTTAGCAACGACTTTTTTCGCTTGAGTTACAAAATTCGTAACTATTTGCAGAATTTTGTTGTTCGGCTCCAAACCAAAAGATGAATAGAACGAAGTGGCTTTAAAAAAAACATTTGATTGCAATCCAATTTATTTGCAATCAATTGCAGTCAAACCGGGTTAGTGCAATCAATTGCAATCAGAATTAATTCGTAATCAATAGTAATGTTTTTTATTTTGTTATTTTTGTCAATATTAATTAATTAATTCATTATTTAATTATTAATAGTTAACAATTTGACTTTTATTTTTCTGATCAAGTGAAAATATTCACTCATAATAAATTAACGAATGGTTTTCCTAGAAAAACAATTCGTGGGTTTACCAACAAAAATTTCAAGCTTCCACTGGATTCTAGAGAATGCTGTTGGATTCCAAGTGCACCTTCCCTGTGGCTAAAGAGTTTATTGAAATATCACATGATTTCAGCAAGAATTTTATTGCAATCAAAGTGATTGCAATTGTATTAATTGCATTCAAAAATTTCTCAATAATGATTTTGAAGTGATTGCAATTTTGGCCAGACTTTTTGCAGTCTTCCATCACTTTGAGATCAAAGCATAAAATCAAGTTCGAGGGTAATCAATTGATTGCAGCCCTTTACTGTACTGATGTTCAAGGATATATTTATTTTGGCAGCATTTAGAAGCTGACGAAGTTATTTCGTTTTTCTGTGTTGGTGGTGGGGGCGGCCATAAGACGTTTGTTTCGCTGTTTTTAATTAATCGCAAATATAAATTTTTAATATTCGTTAGACTTCAGCTGTTCAGTTGGGATATTTGGATGTTGTTCTCCATACACGTTTCAATTCAGAACAAGCATAAGAAATTTTACGAAATAAAAACAGGGAAAAATTAATTAAAAGCAATTAGAAACGTTTAATTTCAGGAACGTTGGAAAAAATGTTTTCACATTTACAATAAAATGTTCGCTTTGGTTGCGTTGTTGCTGTTGCTGTTGCTGTTAAACAAAGTTGCCAACCATAAACAACAGCACCAGCCACCCTGTAAGAAAACGTGCAAGAGATTAGATACGTGGGTGTGTTTGAGGGGTTGATTTAAAATTTTACGTTTTTAAACTCAAATGTCTTTGAAATCACATTAAAAAATATGTTTTCGCGGATGTTTTTAATGGTGGATTGAAGAATTATTATTTGCTACTGTTTGAATCGCAAGTTCGAAAGATTTTCTCATTTAGAGGTTATGGGCAACACAACAATATTTAGTTTGGTGATTACTATTATAATGGGATTCCGATTTTCTGGGAGGAAAAATATATATTCCCATACGGACTGATAAAATCTGTGCTACAATTAAGATTAGCGCTTGGTATTTCATGATTTTTTTATAAAAAATTTGCACAAAATAGCGCACATTTTTGGTAAACAAAAGATCCCCTGTAATTAAACCGGGGATTCCCGCAGCTTTTTTCTCTTTAAGCCACTGAGTTTATTTAATCGCCTTAAAGTAACACAATTCAAAACAAGAAAATATATAGTTATTTCTTGCGTATTTCGCCGAAATGTTGCCGTATAGACAGCTGGAAGACACATAAAAGACAACTACTCGTACATACTCGTATTATGTTTCTTCTTTTAACTTCTTTAAAGCTTTCAAATAAACTCAACTGTTTGAATACTAGAGTTTTGTTTTCTTTCCGATGGCTGGTTCTAATATAAAAGTTTACTAAGAAAAGTGAAATGTGAAAGGGAAACTATTCTGGTTTGTTATTATTTTTTTTTAATATGATTAAAATCTTTTATATCTTATTGCTATTTTGAAAACAATTGAATAGAAAGTTGAATGTTTGTAAGTAGTTTTCAAAGGTCTTCAATTCTACTGATGAGCAGAGTTGGCATCCACGCAATGTTGGCATATATATGTATATAGACAGCTGGAAAACAAAAAATTTGTATATGACAAAATGTCAACTGGAAAATACAGAAAAATCTGTCATTCAACTGATTTTATATAAAAACTAGAATTGAACAAAATTTTCGAGGAGAAGCAAAAAACTGGAATATAAAAAACTATATAGATAATTTTTTATTTTTTTTTTTAATTAATTTTTATTCAAGAATCAATATTTGACGATTAATATCCATTTGAAGCCAAATGCCCATAAATCAATTTAGAAAATATTTTCGGTATCTTTTATTTTTAGCTGTAGGATTTTCCAGAAACATGTTTTTTGATTGGGTGTTATTATTAATTAGAGAAATGTAAAAATTTCTAGCAACATGTTTTTTTGTTACGCTGCACCGTAATCATTCGTAAATCCCATTTAGAATTTTTGGCAACTTGAGACTTTTTTAAAATCATATGACGATATTATATTTTTTGTAAATTTTGTAAGCAAAAATATATGGGCGAAAGTTGCTGAACTTGCTGCTGCAAGGCTGCACTGAACTGTATGACAACAACAACAACAACAACGACAACGACAACAACATCAATAAAACATGTTATATTGCCTTACAACAGTGTTACAATCATCAATTCACCTCCATCAGTTACTTGCCAACAAACACACTGAGCAATTAACAAACAAACAGAGGAAAAAGGCACCCCACCCTCCCGCAACAACCAATTTATTTTCCACAGCTAATTGCAAATATTTAAAATACGTATTTAATTTATTTGAGATGCCTTAAAAATTTACTTACCTCTTGTTTGGCCTGCCACTGCTTCATGGCTGATTTATATTTTTCAAATTCATTACACCAATGCGAGTAAATTTTCTGATAATCGTTTTTCTTCGACGGCGGCGTACATCTGTAATTAAAAATCAGTAGCAGCCAGTAAGAAAAATAAAATAAAATAAAATAACATAAAAGTAGGGAAAAAAGAAAAAGTTGCCGCAGTTAACACATGCACACATGGCACTCAAGCCACACGCAGACTGCATCTGTTACGGGGTTGTACGAGTCACAGCCAAATAAAAGTAATAAAGAAAAACACGTGTGAAAAAAAACAGCAACGAAGAATATTTAACCATAAATAAACTCAGTAATAGTAAATGTGTATATAGAAAAAAAAATTAAAAAGAAAAGTAAAGAAACATTCATTAAGAACGTGGACAGGGAAGCTGGCAAAAGAAGCAGCAAAATAAGTGTTTAAAATGTATAGAAAATTCAAAGGCAGCAAAATAAAATCCTTCGTATGATTGCAGTTGCCCCTTGGCACATTCAGAAATTAGTGTATTCACTAAGATGTAGACGTCTCCTCGACCAGGAGCAATATCCTTCACCTCAGAGACCACAATCGGCTGAGAAGAAGAGACGCTCTTGCTTGCAGTGAAACACGCGAGACATGAGACAATCCAGGAAGAAACTGCTGATCCTAATATTTTTGTCTAACACTGGCCGTACCATTTATTAATAATTTTAGGTTTAAAATGTGAATAATTATTTTTAGTTCAATTAAGAATTGGTTAGATCCAGTAAATGATATAACTGGTAAAAAAAATATTTCGTGTCACTGTTTCTATAGCAAAGTAAAATATCTAGTGTCTTACTGAGGCCAAATGTGTAGACTTGGTAGGGGCTTAATCTGTCCCTTTTGCCAAATCGTCCTCAATGAATATGTCATTGACTGACACGTTCAAAAAAGCCAAATGTTTTGTTAAACACTCACTGTTCTTCAGTCAACTAAGGGCCACTGTAATCGACTTCCACCTATTTTCGGAATAGTGGCCAAATACTTCAATAAAAGAGCAATTTCTACAAACTTTCACAGCAACAAAACAAGACGTCGATCTGACAAAGACTTTCTTTTATGTGAGTTGAAATAGAGAAAACGCTTAAAGACGCAAGAACGTCTTCGCTGACCATTTGCATGAAAAATAGTGCGGTTTTTATAACCAACTTCATCTGCGCTTAAAGCAAAGTAAGAAACAACTACACACTATATACATGGCGGCTTCATCACCCTGCTGACGTAATATAAACTTGGCCATTAATGTGATGATGTTGATGAGTGTGAACCGGCATTTAGTTTGAAAATATCTTTAAACTTCTCTAAAATAGCTGATTCCTGGAATGCCAAATTAAAAACACAAGTTTTGCTAAAATGTTTCCCCTCCCTGTATTTTATTTAGGTTTCTTACACATCAGTTTTGCTCTAGTGCTACCTGGTGCCCATGATAAACATTCGTTAAACGCAAAAGTAAATTAACAGCACAATATACATATGAGTTTGTGTGTGTGTGAACGTATAAAACTGGCATCAGAATAAGAACAAAAAAAATTGCAACGTAAATGAAAACGAAAATAAAAACGGAAATTAAATAAACGGAAGGAAAGGCGTTCATAATTGCTGTCAACATAAAAAGGAAATCGATATAAAATATCAACACACACACCAACGAAATTTTCAGAACAGAAAATCAATGCAGCCGACAAGCAAATTGCAAATAAGAATTAAATATTTTTTAATTAATAACAGAAAACGACAAAGCAAAAAAAAAAACAAAAAAAAACAAACACCGAAGCCAAAACGAACTTTGCAGTCAAACAGAACAAAAACGTGCTTTGCAGTCAATCTGCTTAAGTGGAGGCCAGGGTAAAATAAATAATTATTAATTGTAAACAGAAACGTATAGAGACAAATTTAAGCAGCGTTTCTTTTGCAAACTGTTAAAATTACTGAGCAGAAAAAAAAAGCCAACAAAACCAAAGAAAAGATATCTTATAAAAATTACCTGTGGGCATCCACATTAACGCTGTAGCTGCACAGCAGCGTGCCGTCGAGATAACTGTCGTAACGGCCGCCGTCGCCTTCATTAATTGAAATAATAACGAGACCCCCCTCCGATGTTTCAATGTACTTTGAGGGCGTATAGCCAATTTCGTAGCTGCAAAGAAATAAAAATAATATATAATTAATTACAGCACGTCACATCTACATATATAATTTTCCATTTGTTTTGCTTCCTATTCGTGGGAATTCTACAAATTTTGCTGCAGGTTATCGCAAAGTATTTAATTTCATTAATTTAAATTTTGTTTATATTTTTGCCAGATTTTTTGAGGCCAAAACGAAGACCAGTTGTTTTGTGTATTTTTAAACAAAGATCACATTTGAGCCGACGATGGACCAAGACTTGGTCTTGATTTACAGGATTCGTTTTAAAGACAATCACTAATGATTTGTTAATTGTTGAGGCCGAAAACTGAAATTTTGTCCAGAAATGTCGTTAACCTGAAGTTCTAAGGAATAGCAAACCTTAATCAGACTCACCCGATAATCCCCTGCAGGCAATTTTCTGTGGCAAGACAGCAGAACAGAAGATATGGTAATACGTTGAAGGGGCTTTTTGCGACTTAAGTTTAACAGCCAGCCCCAACAAGGGTATCAGTTTCCGTGACTATAATTTACAAGCTCATGCGTGAAGGCACTTCTTTTTTATATATTTTTTTCTACTACTTCTACTTATTTATTTACTTTTCTCTGTTTAAATTATTTAAAAAGTTTAATAAAGTTGTTCACTCGTAGCGGTAAATGCCCCATTAAGTCTTGCAAATATACTAGTAGTAGATGTGGTAAAAGTACTAGTTCTTGCAACAAGATGTACTGAACTGTTATTTACCATCCTGTGGTTAGAAAGCCACACAAAAAGCTACAGTGACTAGGTTTGTTCAAGCAGTTAAGGGTATTGCCGTCAAAACTATAAGATTTAGTTTAATAATTTCTTAAGTCCATTTATATATATCTAGATCGAGCATGAATGCGACAACAAAAAAAAAAAAATGAGACTGAAAAAGCGGAACAAGAAATTTTAGTTAAATTAATAATTTGCAAGAGCTTAAGAAGTTATTTGGGTTTTGTGGTAAAAATCATGGTAAATATACCAGCAAACCAACTAGTGAAAAGAGACTGATGTTTGAAATTCAAATACAATTTATTATTCATATAATTGCGGTGGCCAGAAAAACTGATAAAAAGCTTCAGCTGTCCGTTATCTACAGTTTTGTGCAAATTTCCTGGACATACAAAGTCTTACGCATGGATCTAATAGTAAAGCTGGAATTGGTCTCAGACGTTGTTTTTTTTTATCTTTTTGGTAGCAAGAAATCTTATATAACAACTGGTAAACAAATTGTAGTTCTAATTTCCAATCACTTTATTAACAATTCCGTTTTTCAGGCTGCACTATATTTGAGCACGTGTTTTTTTCTAATCTTTGGAAAATCTTAAAGAAACAAAATTCGAAACCCAAAAATATTTGAATGTCATAATAAGAAATAAAAATCCATTCCTAAGAGACAGCAGATGAAACTTTACACATAAATTCTTGAATTTTCTAATGAAGTTATAAACAAATTTCCTTTTTTTTCAGTCATCTCTCTCTGCCCTCCCCTCTTGCCGTATATTGAGCCAGCATGGAATTTTTTGGATCCGGGATAACAGTAATAAACACACTACAATACCCATTATATTGACAACGGAAATGTAACTGATGATACTTTCAGATTATTTTACCAACAGAAAAAAAGAAAAAAGAAAAATCTAGAAAAATTAGACAGCATTGAAGACACATAAATAAGTTGTGCTTTTAAAAAATAGCACAACAACAAGTGTTGCAGGGGAATCAAAGAAGTTGTATGCTGTGGCACACATAAAAAATGTGATATATTTTTAGGAGGGTGAGTCAAAATGGGATTATTAAAACGAAAATTTCAATATATTGTATTATTTTTTTTCTGAAAAGCAGTAAATTGACACTTTAAAATGTGTTTTGATATTGAGTGGGGTTTTCTTTAACAAGTAAGAACACGCGGATGCTTAAGTCGTACATCAGGGGGATTTTGTGTCTTGTATGAAAAATGTGGAATTGTATTAATGTACTCGTATCCATGTATGTATGTATGTATGTATGTATGTATATGCGTGAGTGTGTTTCTGTTTGTTGTTGTGCAGATAAATAAAGTTATTTTCGAAATGGAATAGAAGTATTTTTAAATTCGGTAATAGTACAATATCATTCCGAAGAAAGCATGACGGCCCAATAGTTTGAGTGTTTTCTTTAGCAAAATTGATTTATTTAACAAAAAGTTTAATATCATAAGACATTTATATTGTATAACTGTGGGAGCAAATTTGCCTTGAACAAAATCTACAATTTTCCATAAATATTTATATGTAATCGTGTACTTCAGTGTTGTTGTGACTGACCAAACTGTTGCTTTCAACAAAATAAATGATTTTTAAATCGTGAAAGTTTCAAAGCGCTGGATTTTTAAATCGCAGAATTCTTAATTTGTCTTATTTTTGAATCTATTTATTTTGAAATCGTGGGATTTTGCAAGTGTGTGGTTTTCAAATCGTGTGGTTTTAAATCTTGAATTTTTAAATCAGGCATTTCAGACTCACGTGATTTTTGAACAATTTCATTATAAAATCAAGTACAATAATTTTCATATTGTGTGATTTTCAAATCTCTTGATTTTCCAGCCTTGTGACTTTTAAAAACTTTGTTACTTTTCATGTCATATAATTTTCAAATCATGTGGTTTTGCCATCTTGCGATTTTCAATCCGTGGACTTTTTAAATTCCGTGATATTCACATCATTGTGATTTAAGAAACGCAGAGTTTACAAAATTACATTCAATTCGTGTAATTTTTAATTTTTTTATTTTCAACTCATGTTATTTTCAAATCGTTTGATATACAAATCTGGTAGCTTTGGAAACGTACGATTGCCAGTTTGGCAAAAACATGGCTGAGATCACACCTCCGATCTAACGAATAACACTGAAAGATTTTATCTAAAACAGTTTGTATGATATAAAAAATTTTTCACACCCAATATATGGCAGCTACCACGCCCACTTTACTTATAAAAAAAGAGCTGTACGCTACAAAATGTCATAACGATGGCTTTAGCCATTCAAATACGCTTTGAATGAAAGGCTCCTATTAAAATGTAACGTAATTTTAAGACCCGAACATTCCTTCAAAACTCTTAAACTCTCCCTCCACTAGTTCACGGGCCTGCTACTTATTATTCAGAAATTTCTCGACTCATTAAACCCATTAAATATTTTATAATAACACTGCAAATGAAATCCTGCTCTAGAGATTTGTAAAGAAAACTGCAAAGAGAAAAAAAAACAATTAGCAGCCTTAAAGTTTCCTTCTAAATGTATGCACGAATGAGTGAAGAACTCTAGGCGAACAATTGAATAACTAATTAGGGCATAGAACATTCGTCCTCGACCTACTAAAGCACACAACAACAACGCACTCACTGAGGCAAAACACGAGCTCGAAAAATGGTTTATCTGAATACTTGTATATTTAATATCAGAAGCCTACTTTAAGGCAAACTCGTAATACAACCTATTAACTGAATAATAGACGAAGATGGCGGAAGATACGCCAGAACAAAGAAAACAAATCAAGTGCTGTGCTCGGTAGCACCGGTGGCTGGGTGGAGGGAGGGGGTGAGTTGAAATTTTGATTGCAATTACAATTACGCAGAAACGTCTCTTTAATACACTTGACTGAGTTTATGAACTCTTAAGTACTATTTACTTGATATCAGTGACAAACTAATAAAATATATTGTTTATTCTGTGTTGTTGTTTTCAAAAATTTTCCTCAACCACTTGTTAAGGGCTTATTGTTTAGTTATTAAAACGTAATCAATTTTTCAGTTCGCACAACATGTGAGTGCCGCCAGTGTAGCTTGTCCAAGTGTCAAGAAAGAAGAGCAAAATTATTTGCATACCCACCGCCCTAAAGGCGCCAACTCCCTTAAGTGTGTGTCCTTACGTTTGTACTAGTTTCTGCAGAAACAGATGGAAATATGCTGGCAGCTTTTGTTGCCTTGGGGGGTGGTTAGAGATATTCAATTGCTTTGCAATTTTTGTTTGTGTGTTGTCTTTTCTTTTCTTTTTTTTTTTTGTTATTGTTATTTTATATTCTAGATTAGAAATTAATTTGTTACAGTTGCTCGAAATGTCACCCCTGATTGTCAAGTATTTAAAAAGCAATTTATTATTCATATAAATTTATAATTTTGACTTCGTCTGAAGAAATTTTGCCAAGAAATACACACATATAGATATGAAAATATTCGAATGAATAAGATGTGGGCTGACATGACAAGAAGTTTTTGTTGAGTCAGGAAAATAATGAAACAACAAATAAATTGTTTATTACATTTGCAAAAGTTTGTGTGAATTTTTAGAAATGAGGGTGTCTTTTCTCAGGTTCATTCTTAAAAATTTTAAAGTTCTAAGAACTGCATTATATTCCGAAGCTGGGCCATTTGGTTAAAATGTAATTCAGTCACAAATGTGACAGGTAAGTTTCGGGTGGGACAAGACAAGTGTGCTAAGAAATTATAATTTATTGAAAATATTTTATAATTCATTTGAAAACATTCAAAATAGTTTTTCACTACTCCTTGTTTGTCATCCCACTAAAACATGCTGGCAAAGGCATTGGCAATTGCTGGCGTTCTAGATGTTTATGCTAAAGCCTTTCGAATTTAAGTGTCACACTGGGTTTTCTACATATTACAATTAAAAATATATATTTGCTTTTGGGCTAAAGAGCAGGGAGTTTTGAAAAATCCTTTGCACGAGTGGATGACAAATTGGATCAACTTCAGGTAGATATTTTGTTAGTGTCCCGACCTTAATTTGTGACACATAAAACAGGGTCAGCTGCAGCGACATATTGACTCACCAACTTGAAACGTCTAGGCCTTAAAGCGCTGTCATAGAGACCAGAAATATTTTAAACTCTTCAAATGAGAGAGAAAAATATTTACTACAGGTCCTTAAGCGATTTGATTGCTTAATGAACAAAAACTGGCAAAACGCGATTTCAGTTTAAGCGCTTAACCCAAATGAACCGCCCTACAACTTAATATATATTTCCAAATATGTTTCAACTAGACAACAATTTATTTTATGTGATAGAAAAATGTCAGCGACTTACCGTCCTTTTTCCGTTGAATGATGATACCATCGAACCGTTTTTTGTTTCAGGACTTCTGGAACTTTAACAAAACATGACAAATGCAATGTTTGGCCATACGATGCTGTTATGCGTTTCTTTAAGACACTGGTATCACAAATACCGGATGTTTCATTGGCAACATCCTGCACCATCGAATGAGAGAAAATAAAGCAAAGCAAATAAAAGACAATTTAATGGTTTCTTTGGCAAATATTATGGATTTTTAGGAAACTGATTTCAAGCGTGTGCTGAAGAGGTTGTCCTTCAAATAAAACCTACCTGCAGTAAACCCAATTGATATGGCTTGCAAGTGGCAGCATCCTTGTCCCAGCCGCAATAGGGGTCGGAGACACAGCGGAAGCACGAGTCGTAACGTCTTATGCACATGGCCAAATCGATTTGTTTAACCACATGATCGGTGGCCAAATACAAGGAGCCCGTCTTTTGACTTATACCCATCTCACGTATCGGCTCATTGTTGGCCACATCCAGCACATCCAGCAGGTTCGAGTGGCGACGTCCGTAACGTATAAATTGTACTATTTTGTAAATGTTGCCGTTGGCGGTGCCAATGAAATAAACCAAATACTCCTGATTCAGCTTGTCAATGCGTATTCTGGAAGCGAAGAAAAGCCAAAAGAAACAGTTTTTAATGGTTTTAATTTAACCCAAATTTTCGTCTCTCTCTGCTTTTCATATCTTTTTTGCTGTAATGAAAACAATTTTGTCATTTATCTTGTTTCTTAAGTTTTATTAAAGAACTTAAGCTCTTTTTTTTTTTTTTTTGTCTTATTAAAAGCACTTTAATTTCATGCTGCTTTTAGCGACCAGTTTTTTGTCTACCTCTGCTTTTGCTTGTTCTTCTTTTTTTTGCTTTTAACTAAAGCCCTAAACTGTTTTAAATTTAAGTCTGTTTGAATTTTTAAGCCAAAACTGAAAATAAAGAACCTTTTCAACATTTTGCTTGTGCCACTTAAACTTTCTACTTCTCGTGGCACAGCAAAGACCAGCAAGAATAAGAAGAATCATTTATACTTGTTAAAGGCAAAAGGCAGCAACGACAAACGAAAGAAAGCAACAACAACAAAAACTACAAACATTCTCAAATTACAGTAATTTTTGGTTATTTAAAAAACATTACCCCAAGAACCATTAACATAAGTCACAACTACAACTACAACAGCAACAACAACAAGGCAAAGACATCAGTAACAACAAAAAATAATCTCTTCTTAAATGAAGTTGGTCAACAAGGACTTTTATCAAAGAAACGGATAAAACAGAGAAAGAGGAAAAAAAAGCAACACATTAAATAAAAGGGTCAAGTTTTTTTTGGATAAGTAGTCATAACCCAGCAAACACTTAAGTAAAGTAAAGGAAAAGAAAACAGCAAAACAGATAAACAGGGCTTGAAAAGTTGCATCCGAAGAGCGGTGATATAATCGATTCTTTGGAAGCTTTAACTGTCTTCAAACAAGAATATGGTTTTAAAAGAAAAAAAGTTTGTTATAAGAATTTGCCAGCTGAACTGAGTTTGACAGTTTAATTATAAAAAAAGGAATAATTAAAATGAAAAATTCGTTGAGTCATCCTGGGCCCCACAACATGAATATTTTGAGATTAAATAATATTTTGCGTTCACTTGGTTATTTTCTTCGTGTAGTTTTTTTCCTGCCACACACAACTGCAATTGCAATGCCGCTTATGTTGTAATTTAAGTCCCTGTTTTCTGTTTGTGTTTTTTTTTCTGTGTAGGGCATAAACTTTTGTTTTTGGCAACGTTACAAAATATCCAAAAAAGCCCATACAAAATCTCCCTCCCAATTGTAAATGCTTATGAAACTGCTGCTGTTGCTGTTGCTGCTGCTGCTGCTGCTGCTGCTGCTGCTGCTCCTATTGTCACTGCTGATTTTGTTTGTGCGTTTGTTTGCCATTTTATTCAACACAAGTCATTGTACAAACCATTAAACCATAAATTATTCTTGGTTTTTCTCTTTTCTTCATCTACTCCTTATATTCAAAAAAACAGAGTCCAAAAACAAGCAAAATACATAAAAAATATCTTAAATTCTTAACCGCAAAAAAGTCGTTTATAAAATTCATGCCACAAAAGTACAACACAGCATTTGTTGCAGCAAGTGAACACAGAATAAAAGTGAAACAAATAGCTTTTGCAGCAGCGAAAGACAAGATGAAAAGTATAAAATAAATACATAAATTGTCATGCACAGACATGCTGGTGCATGCACACACATGCATGCGGTGCTGTTTGTGTGAGTTATAAACTTACTTGTCCACAACCAATTTGGTCAAGATAATATCACGTTTGTAAAATACTGGATTGCCAAATTCATGATCGATTGCTTTGTCCATTAAAGGATATTTACGTATAAAATTCAACACCGGATCTGGCAAACCAGATGTATCGTTGACGCAGGTACCCGGCCTGGGTTCAGGTACGCGATTGCTCAACACCGGCAGCCAGGCGGAGTTGGAAGTTGCTTGTTCCTTGAATCTGCCTAAAATTAAAGAAACAAGAAAATCAATTATAATTTAATAAAAAAATAATAAAACAATAACAACTACTTCAGCGGACTCAATATTATAATTTAGTTTTTCCGAATTCTTCTTGGTGGCAAAAATAACATATCAACACTTTTGGCATTTTAGTTTCCCTACATATTTCGTTTTTCGTTTCGGCTCATGCCAGAAAATAACTACAATTTAAGTGAAATTTATGCACATTTCTAGTTATTTCACAGACTGCTACGAGAGCAGACTTATAAGAAAAACTGGGACAACGTGACCTATTATGTAAATTCAGCTCTGGGATATTAAATATATTTCAATTTATTTTTGGCTTAAATGAAAATTTGGACAATAATTCAGTTATTTTTAAGGAGAGGCCATACTTTTCTATAGAAATAATATCAGACAGACCATGAAACATCCCCGCATTCGATTCTGTAAGAAATATAAGATGAAATGAAAGGCGCCCTTTAGTCTCTACAAATCCGAATGATTCAAGTTTCAAAGACTCTGCGCCTCAGAGTCGGCTGATCTTTTGTCTTAGACCTGGGACTTTAAACCTTCTAAGAATAAAAAGTCCAGTGATGGCACAACACACGATCTTGGTGGCCAATTTATGTCAACTCTGCGAGAGCTGGAAAGCAGCATCATCCTGCTGGAACTGCATGTCGTTCAATTTGGGACGAAGTAATTAAGTTGCTGGAGCAAAATCCGCAACTAACAGTAATTTTTAGCGGATGTTTCGCCAACTGTTGATCCCTCGTGCGTTGCTTTATATAAAAAAATGTTGCTTCATTTCTTCTTTAGAGGCGTTTTCGGTCGAAATACATATCCAATTCCAAACGCGTTTACACTAGTGAACAATTATTTGGATATTAAAGTTCTATGCTCGTACGTGTACGTGTGTCGTGATTTAGTATCAGTATTTGCAAAATAAGCAATAAATTGCACAAATGCCACTAAAACAATATCGGGGTCACAGGCTCTCTGTTCTTGGCATTTAGTTACTTTACGGAAAAATCGGTGGCGAAGGCTTCCATCGTGTATAATTTTGAGTTATAACTGACACATAAAGAAATACAAAATCCGCTTTCAGATTTTGTATCATAAAATAATACTTTTGTAATGCCATAAAATTTTTGTTTAACAAAACAATTTGTTTGTAACAAATCAAAGCAATATTTTTAACAGTGTAGGGAAAAATACAACATCCAAAAATTCAATAGGGCTTAAAATAGTTACAAATACTGTAAATTTTTAAATATTTTACACAATATGAGAACAAAAAAAACGCTGTACAACTCCCTCGTACTTTTGTCTACCTGCAAATATAACGTGGTTATTTTCAAGCTTTAATTTTTCCCCAATGCATTTTACCGCATACAATGCTTTCCGTTTCCGCTTGGCGAATTCAATGAAAAAAAAAACATGAAAACGAAAATAAATAAATTGAAAATAAAAATTTGTTTTCTCCTATTTAGCGCATATTTCAGACGTTTGTTTCTACACCAACACACGAGGGTCGGCTGCAGGTTTGCGTTTAAATCTCTGTTAAAAAGTGTGACTCTGTGTGTGTGTGTGTGTGTGTGTGTGGAGTTTTCTTTAATGTTCATTTCATTTATTTTGCTACATTTTAATGCAAAGCAATACATTCTTATACATTTATTTTTAAATTTCTTATTTTTCTGCTCTCTTCTCACTGGCATTTTATTTCATGGATTCATGCAAATGCGACATAAAGTGCATGCTCAAGCATGCACACAAGGCACAGCCTCAACGTTCGTTTCACCGTAGCCAAATGAAACGAATATATAAAAATAATGTTTAAAAAAATGTTTTGCAAATCATACATGAAACTGTTTTCCGGGATTGTTTCTTTTGTTTTTGCAGCAGAGCAAAACGAAAAACATGTGTAAATGTCACGTGTTTTCAACATAAAACGTGTTACATATTTTTGTTTGACTTGTTTTGTGTTTTCCCTGCACACGAAGACCCAACATTATTAATAAAATATTAAAGAAACAGATACAAAAGAAATGTACGATTATACATATAAACATATAAGGACATGTATGTACATAAAGTTTTATGTACAACTGCAATTGGATTGTGTTATTAACAACAGAAAGATTTGTTTTTTAACATTTTTTTCTAAATTATTTTGCAATTAATCTTACAAAAAAAAAGAAGAAATTTATAAAATTTACTAGTTGTTTGTAAAAATAGCTGAATGGCATTTCTTTGTGGTGGGACAACAAAATATTTTCATGTTATAACATGTGAACATTAATAAATCTGGATGCCAAAACATTAAAACAGAGTAAATTTGTATGGCCAAACGGACAACAAATTTTATTTTATTTTATTTATTGGGCTATTTTTTGAATTTGCGTAAAATATTTATAATACTTAGACTGGGAAGCATCTGAAGGAAGTCATTCTAGAAACTACTCCATTTGGCCAATTTAGGCAAAATAACTCGAAGGCATTTCTTCACTCCCATGATACAATAGATGTCACTAATTTCACAAACTCAACTTGAAAATGCCGGCTATTATTTTTAGTAGTAGAATGCGATGTAGCCTTAAATCTGGTCTTGGGGGCATTGCAGGATTCTGCTGGAATTGGCAAATCGGAACTTCCATTCGCTTTAGAAAATTTTCACGAGCCCCATTATGGAATAACTGTTTTTTAATTTTTAGTAAAAAGCGACCTAATCTTTACTCAGGATAGAGCGGCATTGTAAGGCTCGCTATTAGTTGGCCACTCTGGCCAGAATATCTCACAAGGAATTGGCCCTAAAAGCTACCAAAATTATACTTTTTTCACTTGCACAAATTTTCACCACCTGAATTTGGAAATTCATTAAATGATTTTTAATAGAATAGATATAGTGATAGTGATAGATATTTGGCCACACTGGCCAAATCACTTGCAGGATTTCCTTAACAAAAGTATAGAAATTTATCATAACTTTAAGGATTTTACTGCTCGATAAAAAGCCAACCAAAGTTGACAAATCGAGTCGTCAGTCACGTATGCAGAACTAATTAAATGTGTTAATTGCATTAACAAATTGTCTTGTTCATTCATTCATTAGCAGACAAAACTAATACAGAATTTATTTTAATTTCATATTATTTTAAATAAAAAACAGCCGTCAACTATTTGATAAAAAAAAAACCCAGCCTAAAATCGCAGGTGACAAATGGAGTCGCCAGTCACGTATCGGCCATTAATTAAACATTAATCAGGCTTGTTGTTACATTTATTAACACACAAAACGGAACCGAGTTTATCTCAATTTCCTTATATTTTAAATAATGATTTGCTTTTATTAGATGTTTTTCTTTTTTTCATTTAGTTACATTTGTTTCTTATTTCATATGTCTAAAAACATCAGAAGCTTAAAAACTTCAGCATTCAATGTTGCAAATAATAATTTGCTTACAAACAAACACAACTCCCATTTTCTTATAATATCCAATTTAGAATTTCTATTATTCTACAATTTTATAAAACGAAATTCATGCTTTTAAGCTGCTTAAAATTTAATTTGATTTTCAAAAAAAAAAAAAAAAACCAACACAAACTTTTCAGACTTTTTAGGTTGAAGATTTGGTGAACATTAACTTTTAACTTTATCAGAAAGTTTTGTGCAATTTCTCTTGCTCTTTTTTTCTAGTCCTTAATAAAATAATTCAAGATTTTGTTAGCGCGACAGTAAAGCGGTTCAACGATTTTATAAAAACCATAAAAAAATATGTAAAAGAAGTCGTAGAAATACAAATGTACCAACATATTTCTTAATGTCATGTACTAAGACATATAAAAAGCTGTTAAAAAATTTGAAGCCATATGAGCATGAATGGGTGTGTATATCCCGGCCCGGCCAACGTGTGCATTTGTATGTGTCTGTTTTCTTATTCAGCACATAAATATGTGTGAATACAGTGCGCTCGGGATAAAGTTAAGCCGCCATTGCCTCAACACTTTTCTATTGATACTGTCTAATCGAAAACGTCGGGGGAACCTAAAATTTCAGCTTCCCTCAAAGCAAAACATTGTACAAATGGCTGTAGGATCTTACCAGGTTGTTGGTAGGTTTAACAAAGTATTGGCATTGTACGGACTGTGAAAGGTTGCCATAAGAAGGTAAATCGTCAGTTCAAAACGTTTGTAAGAAAATCTTACATTTTCAAAGCCAACAAATGTGGTCTGTTTCTACAGTCGTCAGCAAACAGTGACATATCTAATATTGGACAGCGTCAGAAGCCTTAAAGCATTCATATTTTGTGGCCAATGTTGGCAGTAGAAATATTTCTCTGACAATCGCGCCATAATTTAAACAGAGGCCAATGAAAATTGCTCATATAGTGTGTGAAAATTAGCTGAAAAGGACAAATAAAAATCTTGTCACGGCTGCTTGTATGTGTGAACACATTGACCGATAATATGGCATTTTGTTGGACAAAAATTCTGACAACTGTCCAGCTACTAGTAACCATTAAAATATACCAGCACATTTCTGTTTCGGCAATTAGTAACGAGTTAATGGCGGACTTCCCTTGTAAGTTTGTGCCATAGAAATTATGGGCTGCTGAGTTCAGTTGGTTTCTTTCGATCTTATTGCCGGACAGCAATAATATTTTAATCTTCAATTTTGGCATTCACAAACGTTATCAACACTGGTGCCGGTAATTAGTTAACATTATGCTGAGCTCACTGTATTTACGTTTACGGAGAAAAGAACACCTTTAGTTTTTTTAGCCTCAAAAGCGGCAAAGAAAATATTTTGGAAAATAAAAACTTCACTTTCAGAATTTATAGCAGATACAATAAATCGTAACAAATGCTTGTGCATCCGCTGAGGCTGTTGGGCCGCACAAACACACCTACGCCATAAAACACGGCTTAACTTGAGCAACTCTACAGCAGTGCGAAAGCAATTTAAGAATTCACAAGAAAATAGTTAAGGAAAAATAAATTATAAGTTCAATAAAAATTTGTGGGAAACAGGCGGTAAGGAAACTTAGGGTCTGGCCCATAAGGATTTCGTTTAAACAATTAGAAATGTTGGCTTTCACCGAGTTTCTTGTTCAAAGTTTTTTCTACAACACAATCAACGAAAAATTTACCTAAAGCTTTAAGGCCCCTTAAATATTATTATTGCTACAACAATGTGCATTGTTCGTGCAAGCCGCGTATTGTCATTCTAATCATAGTATAGTTCATCTGAAATATGTTCTTGTTTACATATTGGATATTAATTTTTGTTGTTACCATGAGGGGGTTGGCTGCCTGCAACCGTCATTCTGTTTTCGAGAATTCAGATGAATCTGCAAATTATTATTGAATCGGTGAGGCCAAAATAACGCGACAAGTTGCATGATTAAGCAGCGTGTCCAAGTGAGTGGATTTTGTTCTTAAAATAAGTATTCTTTAGGGCAAACGCAGTTGGAAGGACATCCCAAATTTTAGTTGTTTTTACTATATTTCAATGTCTACCCGCCTCGTTTTATCCAATTCTCTTTCGTCCTTCTATAGAAATTAATTTTGAAACTGATATAATTAAGACAGATGGTTTATGAATCCTCCAACTATTAAAAAGAAAATAATAGAGAATTTTAGATTCCGCAATATATGAAAGAACATATTTAGTTCTCTCAGAACCAGGAAATTATTATATAGTCCAGAGACTTTGTTTCGTTTTTTGATTTATCACAATGAGCTTAAAAATTAAACGGCACTGGCTCTTATGTCACCAGTTGTGCATAACAATTTCCAAAAAGTTCCATTTAAAAGCTTCTCCTACACATTCAGCAAGTCCTACGAGAGTCTTCTTTGTGTCGAGACTGGATATGAAACGATTTTAATCAACAAACAATTAGACCGATAAAGTTGAAAGGCAGGTCTTAGTATAATTTGAGTCAGAAAACGCCACGTTTGGCGTAAGATTGAAGTTTCGCTCAAGTTTCTTATGCTACTGCCCACGTATTTTTTTATACAGCCTCTCTTTTGCCAAACTTTTGTGCTGTAATTCCTATTTTTTTGTTTTCATTACACTTATTTTTCGGTGTCCTGATACTGTTTTGAAAATCCCAGCAATTTAACAAGTATTTTTAGTTTTATTTGTGTGCGCTGTGGGTTCGCTTTTGTCTTACCTTCGAAAGCTGCATTAATGTCGCGTATATCGTAACTGCAGACAGCTGAGCCCACTATGCCGTGTGTGTTTGTTGTAAATGTGGCATAGAATTTAGTATCGTCGTGCGGCATCTTGTACACCGATTGTATTTCATTAAAGTAAAAGGGAAATTCACTGGATATGCTGCAGTTGATGCGTGCCTTCAAATATGTTGCCCAATTTTGGCCGGTCATATATTTGCCACCGCGATCATTTTTACAAACACGTGCTATACGCGAATAAATGGCCTTGCCACAGTTGATGTACTCGACGGCATGTTCGCGAAAGAAGAAATACACGTAGTCGCCAATATCGAAGGAGCCCACAAAATTTGGCTCTAAAAAATGAAAGAGAAAATGTAAAAAAACACAGAAATCGTCATGTAAAATATGGCAAAAAAAAAAAAGAAAAGATTGAAATTTTTAAGATTTTGCTACTTACTGTCCAGCCATTTGGAATCGTATTTAACAGTTCTTTTGAAATTATGTGCCTTGTGGCCAGATGTCATGTTATACAAATCGGAGCGAAATATAACCGAGTCAGCTTTAGTGAACTCGGCATTTGTGCCTGAATACTGTGAAGGGAAAAAGGAAAAATTGAAGAAAAATAAAACTTTACAATTTGTTTGATTAAAAAATTTGCTACAAGTTGCTTAAAGACAGCCAGCAATAATTTGTTTCACTTGTATTTAACCCATTTAATATATCCAAGGCAGGTCAACTTGCCAGTACAACAAGAAAATCGAGTGTAAGCCCAAATATGGCCGATTGACTGGTCATCTGGGTGACATTTGCTGATGGAAATATGCCTCAAAAGTGACTGACTAGTGATTTCTTATTCAAACTTGTAAAGTCTGTGAATTAGTCAACGATGATACAAATATTAGTCACATGTGACTGATGTAAGTTTCATATTTTGTATTTGAACTGTTGGCATTCAAGACGGACTAAAGCACAGAAAGATAAAAAACTTGCGCTCTCAATACCTTCTGCTATGAAAACGCCATGCCACATACATACATATATACAGTGGCGAGCAAAGCTGTTCGAATATTGCCACACAGCGATTTAGTATTGTTGTTGTTCAGTGGTTGCTTGAAACTTGAAGACTGGCCAGGCCTCCGAAATTTGCTACAGGCTGCTGTTAAGCGCGGCAAAACCAGAAAATGTATTAGTTTAACAATTATTGGAAATATTTAGAATCAAATGAAATTTAGAAAAATTGCTAAGAAGAAGAAGAAGGAAATAGTACAAACATTCTTCTTAAAATGCAATAATAAATTGATTTTGTTTTCTTAAAAAATTAATAAATTCTTGGTTTCTGTAAAAATTTCCATCCAACACAATTTTTAAAGCTTGAAATTCGTTAGAGAAAATGTTACAATAAAAGAAATGTTTTTTGATAAACAGGATTTTGCTCTCCACTGTAAATGCGTATATGCTGACGATGGCCCATTAAATTTGAAATGGGTTAAATAACAATAATCTTTAAGACTAAGTTTTGTGATTGAAGCAAAAAAAAAATTATGTCAGCTTTCGTTTTTATATCAACAATTGAATACGTACCAGTGCCGGCAGCCCAAAGGGATTACCCTTCTCCACATAAACGGCCGTCGAGTTATCAGTTGGATCATAAGGACATTTGCCAATGCCTAAGCCTATGCCGGGCACGTACTCAGATCTGGGTAAATGTGTTAAGTTCGCCTGGCGTAACGTTCGTGTCACGCAGCCAAACACAATTACCAAAATGCCAGCACCAATGACGGCAGCCGAAGGAAGATGGAAGCGAGCAAAAAAGAAACACAGTTGCAAAAATGACAATAATCATATTAGTTGCTAAGGAAGAACATGGACAAAATGTATGCGCAAAGAAGGCTAAAAGGAATGTATGTAGTATATCTTACGCTTAATCTAACCTTGTCGGAGTCAACAGAAAGTAAAATAAGAAATAATATTATTGTTGCGCGCACCAAAAAAAAAAGAAAAAAAAAAAAAAAAAAAAAACAAAACAGAAATATTTAGTTCGTAACCCAAAGGTCTATTCTAGCTAAAGGAATGTTTTTTCCTTCTGACTTCTTTCTTTTATTTCATTTTGTTTGTTTGCGATTTTGCTATTCGAGGCTTCTTTGGTGGTTTTGTGTTGTGTCAGGCTTTCTTTATGGAATACTTGAAGGACTTAAGACAATGACATGTTCGTTCTAAGGTTACCTTTTATTTTCTTCTTCTTTTTGCACAGCCTTAAAACAATTTTAAATACGGCCAACACACACACCTACAAACCTGTCTGCAGATTCTTAAAAGCAGCAGGTTTTTTTTCAAGCTGATTTTGAATTTTTTTTTTTTTTAGTTTTAATCTTCTTTACGTTTTTGTTCATGGTCATATTTTTAATTTCAAAGCTGCTTTTTATTTCAAGGTTTAGTTTCCTTTTGAAAAGCCCATAAGCCTTTTTCATATATTTAAATTTAGTTTTATCTATTTAAATTGAAACAGACTTAGATTTAAGGTATTTAATTAGTGATTGGCGGGTAAGTAAAAAAAATATTTTATAGTTCGTCTGAGCAGTTTCAAGTTAATTGCGATGTGCTGTAATTTACCAAAGTTTTTATAAAAATTATGGATTTATTTAAAGCTGAAAGATTTTGTACAGCAAAATCTTCAAAAACTTCATCTAGACTGAATTTGCTGTAAAAGTTAAGCAAGTCAAGACAGCAGGATGTATTAACGTCTGCGAGATGGCAACACGGGTTTAAATTATTGTAGTTGTCGAAAATGATTTAAGGACATGAGCAATTATTGTCACTAAAAAAAGTGACAGGAACTGTGCACGAGACTAAGAGTTGGAAAAACATTGTAAGCGGCCATAGTGCTGCCACCCGGTGGACCTAAATACCCCGTGATGGCTGTCAGTCAGTGTCTTTATGCTCCATATAATGGAAATTATAATTCTTTTTCTCTTAACATGTTTTTGCTGCACGCCACTAGACGTGGCGTTATTATTGTAAAAGTCAGTTATTCAAATTGTCTTGTGAAATCACAACAGCGATCGATAAAGCGCACAAATCTCCATATATGAACGGACTATTGTCAGTGTAGGGCTGTGTTCTGAACTTAGTGGATCAATAAACAATTAAACAGCAGCCGTATGACAATGAAATATAAAAAAAAAAGATATGTGACAGTGAGTGCAGTTTTCATCAAAAATTTGTCTACTGTGATCGCTACAATATTCGACAATTTAAGGCCACATGAGATCCACTGCAATCTTCTTGTATTACATCCTGAAACAGTCAGTCTTTGTTGGCAGACCACTGCGATCCACTGCAATCTTCTTGTATTACTTTGCGAAAAAGTCAGCCCTTGTCGGGAGCCCATATGAGCTCTACTTCTTGTATTATATGCCGCAAAAGTCAGTCTTTGTGGGGGGTTTCAGTCTGGCGATAATATTGATTCACATTTCTTGGAAAGTAACATTGGCCAGGCCATCATTGTCAACGGCGATTGCTTCTTTAACTTATACCGTAATGAATATTCTGCAGCACGGGAAGGGAAGATGATCAGAATTGTCTGCAGCTTGAAGCCACAGAGAACCTCAGAGCCAATGCCAATGGCAAAATTCTGCTTGAATTATGCGTCAGAGTCATGGAGAATTGGTCTTTATGGACGCTCTGTGGCTGCAGAGATTCGCAATATTCAAACGCTGAAAAATTAAAAATAATATATCCTACACACTTGGGAAGCACTTAAAGCAACAACCTTTAGCTGGAATTATAAATAACAGTGAGTTATTGAAAAATTTTGAGTGGCTGCCTCGATGGAGATGAGTTGTGGCGAGTGTGATCGCCCAACCAGTCCAGAGGCCAGAGACTCAATTCATGCCAGCAACTCGGAGGTATTTATCAAAATTATAAAAATTTATTCAAGAAAATCTTACAAAAATTACCCTTAAAAATAAACAAGAACAACATTAAAACCTTAATAAAATGCAAAACGTAAAATGGAAACAAAATTATTCAGTCCGGGAACAAAAAAAGAGAATAAATAAATTTGTTTGGTATTTAAAAACTTTAATGTCTCTTAATATGTAGCACGAATGTTGGCAGTTTCTGCCAACCAGTAGTTAAATAATCTCAACTTAAATTTATATAATATTTTTTTTTTCATATTTTCATATTCTTAAATCCTAAAGCTGTTCATAAATACACAGACCATAAAAGGATGTTGGTCCTAGATTTACTCGTGCCTTAATTCTTATGTATGTCTAGTGTGTTCGTACTTAAACATTTTGTTATGCTTTTTACTTTGTTTTTTACCAGCCATTCTTTTATGTACTTACATTTATCACGTAGTCTTTTGGATTGTGGGCGTTTGTACCGCAAACGTAAAGACGTGTCCCAGAGTCCATCGGTTGTATGACACGTATGTGATTGCGACATTCCACCTTCTTCAGGGCAATTGTAAAGCCAAAGTCAAAACGTACAGCAACAACATTAACGAAGCAGAATAGGAAGGCGAACAAAAGGTAAACAAGAGAATGAAAAAATTAAAACAAAATAGAAACGTAAAATAGAAACGAAACAAAAAGGCAGCGAATCAATAAAATTGTTGGGGAAAAACGCAGAAAAAAATGGAGAAAAAAAGATGTATAAAATGCACCCATGAGTTTTATTTAAGCCAATCAATTGATTTTTATTATAAAAAATAATTTTATAAAATTTATGTTGAGTTGTTGGTGTTTCGTTTGTAATTGTGAAGTTTTTTTTTGGAATCGTTAATGCAGCGACTGTTTTAAAAATTAGGGAACATCTTATATCTTACCTCGTGTTTGCCTTTTGAAACGCAACTTAAAATATCCGAACCAGAAGGCTCCAGTATCAGTACATCGCGCTAAAATGAAACACAAAAAAACAATTGGAGTTTAGCGGAAGTTTGAGCAAAAAAAACTTAGTTTAAGATGCTGTTTAAGGAACGGAAGTAGGACAAGGAAAAAAAAACTCTCCACTGTGTGTGAATTTTTTCCTCAAGACACAACGACAAAAAATGTTCATCTATCTGCTTTTCTCTTTTTCCTGTTTCCAAATGAATCAATTACAGGAGAATGTGTGCAGGCGACACATACATTGGGGCAGGACATTTTCTAAGGATCTCAGAAACTCTCTTCTATGGTATAAATTTCTTTATGAAACTTTTGGTTAAAATTAATTGTCTTGATTTTCAATATTTTTAAACATTTTCAGGCAATTCTATTAAATTTCAAGTTTCAATTGTGGTCACACTGTTTTCAAATATGGTCACACTGTTTTAAATATGGTCACACTGTTTTCAAATATGGTCACACTGGTGTTTAATATCACAACAAAACCTTGAAAATGTAAAAGTTTACTATTTAAGAATATTTGAATGTGAAATCTTTTCAAAAACAATAACTGTTAAAAAACTGATATTTTAATGTTTTCCAAAGAAATCCATTAAAAATGGCAGAATTTTAAGTTAAAGTGGCACTTAAAAGTTTATGTTTGTCAAAAAAAGCTGACGCAAATTAAATTCAAAGTGTTTGTCATTAAAAACCAGAGACCTTTAATCAATATGAACGATTTTTAGCAACATTATTTTAGGAACATTTATTTGCTTCACCATTTTTTTAATGGCAGCCCAAAAGCTTCAGAAATCATGCAAGTTGTTTTGATTAGCCATCACCCTGTTAAATATCTGCTCTTCAGCTCTAATGATCAAATCCATCACGAAGACTTCAGTGGTTGCTCAGGAACGTAGACAAAAATGATGTAACTTGAATAAACCCCGAGAACAACCTGCAATTGTTGTCGATATACTGTCAGCATGTCTTTTACGCCGAGTTAATGTGACTACGGGCGTGAGATTTCAATGGCTGTTGTTAAGACTCCAATACAACGCAATTTTCTTAAATTTTCTCCATTCAAAGAAATAAACTTGAACCTTCTGCTCCATTTAAATGATTCTCAGTGGAAAACAAGTTTTTGCAATTTTTGATCCAGGACTGCAGGCTGGCCTGTAGATGATTTGCTGTTTGTTCAACTTTCTAAAAATTGTTGTAGTTGTTGCCCAAATTCCTTCACTTAAACACCCAATCGTGTGTATTTGGCCATTTTTTTCAGCTCAACTCTTGTATTAAGCACAACAACAAATCGAATTAAATAAACAAATGCGTAACGTGACTAAACTTTCAAAATTACATTTAAAACGTTCAAAGACTACAAAGCGAAAAGGAACACTATAGAAGCTGCTGCGTTGTAGTTGCTTTTGTGTGAAAAATGTCAGCAACAATCGGAACAAGGAACAATAGGAAGTAGTGTAATGCTAAATCGTGGTTTATTCAAGAGAAATGCTTATAGACAATTTCAGATGCGCATGAAAGTGATAAGGTAAGATTATTTTAAATAAAATTAACTCAAACGGAATTTTATGCGGTATCGTTCCTTTTGGGACAATTTTGTTTGTCGACGTAATCTTACATCGCGAAATAGGTTTTTTCGCTAAAAATTAAATTTAGTGGGGATTTCCAATGTGATCTACAAAATAAAAAATTCTGTTTAGCAACATCTACTGTCACATAACGGCATTTATTTCCATAGACGTTTATGAGCGGTTCACTGTTTAAGGAATCAGTTGAATTGCTTGTCCTCCACTCTGTGAATAATATTTTTGATGATATGAAACCTGCGACCTCGGAATCAGTGTCAATTACTCCAACTCTCTGTAGAGACACGGGCGCGGTATAAAAATCCACAAGGAACAAACAAATTAACTCTATTCTAGTTTGTTTCTTTGTTTAGGCAGCAACAACTTTTAACATTTGCTTAGTACTCTTTTTGAATTTAGTATCCCATTTTACTTACATCTGGTTTGACTCTTAAAAGTCTGAGGTTTTTAGGGGAGGAGGGAGAAGAAAATAGAAAGCAAAACAAACTGGTTAGTAACGCCAAGTTTAGGTAAAATATTGTACACGAAGTTGGCTGTAAAATGTTAAAGACGAACTCTGTGTGATTGTTTCAAAGAAAATTTAAGAAAAACTGAACAATTAAATATTCTAGATACGTGAAGTTGGCTGCAAAATGCTAAATATGAAAAGTAAAAGAAAATTAAAGAAATAAAAGTTGTGTGTGTAAACTGCAATTAAAGGAATAACTTTGGGTTTTTGGGTTCGCCAACAGTCAAGGAAAATAAATAAACCTTATCACTTTGACTCGCATCAAATAAACGGTTTTGAATTTCGCTCAATACTGTTTTGTTGATGTTTTTTCGATTTTTTCTTTCCTTTCCATTCACTTCAGTTCAGGTGTCTTGAAGTATATATTTATCACTTCTTGATTTTTGCCGTGCCCGCTCCCGCCACCGCTCACAATTTTTCTTGCCGCGACTTTTAATCTTTTGCTAAACTGAGTTTCGCTTTGCAGCTGGTATGAAAAGTGGTTGTTTAAATTGGAAAAAATTTATAAAATTTTATTAGCACCGATAAAAATTGCAAGAGAACGAAATTATTTTTATTTCCTTTTTTTTTTCTTGCAATTTGGTAAATTGATACAGTTTGATTAAGAAGGAAACGAAAGAAGGAATTAAGGCGAAAATAACAAAAATTCCGACACGTATTGGGTGGCACAATAAATACAAAAACAAAAACAACAAAAACAACAAAAACAACAACAACAAAGCAACTGAGGAAATTAAAGTAGATATTCAAATTTTTGCTAGACTCGATGATACAATGGCTGGTGTGTGAAAGGAATGTTTAAATAATTTGATGAAATATTGATTGGGAAAATAAAGGCGGCGGTGATGAGATAAGTTTGTGTGTGTGTGTGTGTGTGTGTGTGTGTGTGTGTGTGTGTGTGTGTGTGTGTGTGTGTGTGAGCTTTGCAAAGCTGTTCTCTTACACTTAAAATCCATATCTTCTTTAATTGGCACATTTATTTAAGCTGTACAGACAGCAGGGGCAAAGTCTTTGGTAATTTTTCTTATAGTCGGGGAATAGGACGACGGATTCCCGCTTTTAAGAAGAAAATTACCAAAATTCACTTGTTAATGTTACGTTTTATTACGAAAACTGCTATAGAATGTGTAAAAGAAAGGGCGAAAAAGTAATTAAAGGTCATTCCCATTCATATCGAAACACTTTATAAATGCATTTGTTCTGATTCAAGCTGTTTTTTACTGCAGCGGATATATTTCACATTGCAAAAAAAAAAATCAGTTAAGGATCTTGTATTCTTTTCGACATAAACTGGCGGAGAAAATTTCCACAGATTGGAAACTTTCTGCTGATAAATAAGAATGGGAAAAAATATATGGCAAAATGAGTAGAAGAAGTGCCTCGCAAATATTTCCTACATACAAATTATGCTCGACTCTCAAAGTATTGCAACTGATTTTAATATAGAACCCACTCAGTCCTCTCTATTTATCTAACTTAAATATTAGCACAACAACATGTTTATGCAAAACAGATCATGTTCTTGCTATGACTTTCATGTTAAACATAAAACGCATCTTTCTAATTTGCTTGATGATGTCCTAATTTGCGTCTAAAAACTCTAGCAGTTGCGCAAATTTCTTGGCGTTTTTTTTCGTATTAATTCTCGGGCTTTAAGTCTCAAGAGGCAATATAGAGCTGCACAGAATGCTGAGCCCAGCTGGATGTGGAATTTTCTAGTGATCTCTGTGAATCACTGTGCAGGATCTGTGTCTTCATATGGCAAGTAGCAGCGCTGTAAACACGTAATTCTTTGAGCCGAATCAATTCAAATGTGTTAGAAGGATGCAAAACTTTTGAAAAACAACAAGAAGCTTGACCCACTTAAGCTGTTCCCGAAATTATTACCACCAGAAATAAACAATTTAGTGATTGAGGTTCTGTAATTTTAAAAGCGTGTGAAGTATATTTTTTGTTTGTTTTACAAATTTAATATCCAAACCTCTATATCAATTTGTATACAAAATAAATTTTAAGAAATATTTTAAATGGCTAAACGGAAATATTTTCCAAATCTTTATTTTAGTCTCTTAAATTTATTTGCAATCCTTGATTACAGAAAAATATTTATGTCTTTTCCTTAACAAATGCATGTTCGTATGCAATTTCTTGACAACAACAAACACACACATAAACACGTACTTATTCCGCTTGAAAATGCATAGAGGTGGTTGAAGAGAAATAGTGATGAAGCAAATAGAAACAACAACAACAACAACTGTCATTACTTATGCTTTTACGTGTGAAAACCCACTTTATATGCAGTCACAAAAATATGCTACATAAATTCGAAATGAAATGAAAATAAACAAAATATTTTGTAACCTGATGCCGTTTGGCTGGGTGCATTAGGAGCTGCTGCAGAAGTCACAGACACAGAAAATCGTACAACCACCTGGCAACATCGCTACATATATATGTGTATATATACACGAGTACACAGCCAGGTATGTAAGTAGAAACCTGTATGTACATACGTGCACACATGGCAAACGGTACAATTAAGTGGGCATTTTCAGGGCCATTATCTATCATTAGAATGGGCCCCACAAAAGTGTGGCAACGTCGGGTAGAGTCTAAGCTGCGAGCACGTCAATTAAATGACACTTCGGTTAAATGATCAAGTTTGACTTTCAATTTTTCCCCAAATACTGGTTGTCACAATTCACAAAAATTGCAATCAAAAATTGGCTGCAGGCAATTTTAAAGCAATTTCAAGATGACGTCAAAAATAAACTTCAAATGGTCGCATTCCTGAAAGTTTGAGAAGAAAGAAATAAAATAATTGAAAGAAGGGGGGGAAACAACAGACATTTTTGTTGTGGTGGGCATAGAATCATATCAAATCATTTCGTCGATATGAGGAAAGATTCATGTTCCACAGAACTTCATGGCTTCTGTACAACTCTATAAACCGCAACACATCGCTGTACTTATAATTTTTAGGCACAAACGTATTTATTCAACACTTTTTTTTAATTACATTTTATTTACAATACAGGAAATAAAATAACACAAAACAGAATATGGCGGTAAAATATTTGCAGAGCAACAACGAAAAATTTGCTCATGAAATTGTAATCAGTTGTTTTCTGGACGTCAAATTGAAACGCAAAATCGAAAGAGAAATTCAAAGCAAATTCGATTAAATATTTCAAAATGTAACCCCCCAAGTTAATGCCAAGTCAATTTTTTTTAAAACTTTGGACAAACACTGGCGTCTGGTCAGAGTTTTTTAAATATTTTTTTTTACATTTTAAACGTATTTGCGGCGCTGCATTGAATATTATTCTTGAAAATTTCCAATTCATTTTATTTTAAGATATCAAAAGTGTTAATTTCTAACAGCGGAAGTATTGAAAGAATCCATTTTTTTTGCTCAAAACGTTGAAACGCGACCTGCCAACAACATTTTATAGGAGACTATACGCAAAGCATTAAAGTTGGGCAACTTTGGACGTACATTGAGTACTTGGATAATAAAAAGAAAGAAAAGAAAAGAGTCTGTTGTTTTTAAGAATGGAAACATTTTATTACCCTGAAATAACACACACGCGACTTGATGTTGCCACACTTTTGTTGACATATTATATTTCACAGATAGTTCAGACATGACTGGACCCAAAAGACATATTGCCAACTTAAGCACATATCTTTTCTTCTAACTGTTCCAATTGCTTAATATTCAGATGACAGCTGGCAAACTAATTTTATTTCACTTTATTTGAGTATCCAGTTGCCAACATGAGCTGAAAAGCTTTCGAACGCGACTGCTGACTACGAGAGTATCTGGCAGAAGTTACATATATAGAAATAGTAAAGGTCAGCTTTAAAGGCCTGGTGTGCCAAATGTTTTTACTTCCAGCATCAGTGTGTCGGTATGTGCAGGTAAACAAAAGTCGTTGCATACTTTAGTTTTGCTTAGAATTTAGTTGTAACATATTTTTCTCCCTTTTTTTGAAGCTGCTGTTGTTATTATTATTGTTGCCAACAAAACACACTTGGCATTACACAAGACAAGACATACACTTAACAGTTTATAACATACATACATTTAAAAGGATTCATTCCTGTTTCTCATATCAAAAATTTTAATTGCAAAATAATCATGTGCCAGGAGTATTTGAGTTTTATTTTAAAATGCATTAATTTTGTTTTTAATCTTTTATTTCACTGTTTTTGTTTTTTTCTTAGTGACATTTGCTAATACTGCCACCTTATTGTTAGAAATGTTTAGTGATGCCATATCTTTTTTGAATTTGTTTCTTTTGTTTGTTTTCCTGGTAATATTTGGTTTTGCTATCACTTTATTATTGAACATTTTTAATGCTATTATATAATTTTTACACTTAACATTTTGCTGAAACACAACTTGGGCATCACAACCGCTTAACTTTTTATTCAAGTTTAACTTTTAAGGCTTAAAATTGCATATCATGAAATTTGATTTACTCTCCTCACAGCAAAACATTATTTTATATTTATTTATATGCTAAACACTATAAAATATACTGCGGTTGAGAAAATAAATAGAATCAATCATTGCTTGATGGCAGCTGATTCTAAAAATGGCCCGAATCACTGCAATATTGTGTTTTCATTCAAACACGAAACAGTGAGGAAGAGGGTTATTGTAATTTTCCAGCCACTTGTCATATATTTATATTGTTTATGAATTTATTTAATTATGGCAAAATATTATGCAATTTTATTATAATTTTCTTTTCCATGCATCTACTATTGAGTGTTTATTTTAAAGGTCCACAATTTTGAGCTGGCAACTCTGCTTTATTTGACAACCAACCCATTCAACAGCTGACAGTGGACTATTGATTACTTTGGTTTGATATTTCATTACGGATAGACGGACAGCATCGCTGGCAAATTCCTGAAATTGTTTTGTTTTATGAAAATAATTAATCTGTTCGTCAAACTTATTGTGCCAATGAACACAGGAAACCATTTAGCAAGATCCATGTTAATCAGTTCGTCAGCGTTCTCAATAGCGGGAGAGGGATACATCTATGAAAGAATTTACTAAAGGATATCGGATTAAAAGATTTTAACATTTAAGTTTAGCAGGAATTAGAGCTAAACGATCATCGCCTGCACTGCCAATTCGGCGAATGAGGTGAAATGCAAATAGTGCCGTTAGTGCGTCTCAAACTGCCTGTAACACCCAATTCAAATTTAAACATTAATATCAACAAAATTCCTGTCCAATAAAGCCTATTTCCTTGATATATTTCTTTGTTTTATTACGATTTCAGCTTGTAGCTTGTGCAACTCTAAAAAAACACCCTGTACATACAAGTAGTGCTTTTAAATTAATGTTGGAACTAGTGTGATCTGTGAGTGTTAAACAAACTTGGCAGAACAAGACTCAGTCATAAATTGTCACAAAATCAAGTTCTATAACCCAGCAAAGAATTCATACATTGAAAGTGCTAATTTGCACCTGCATTTCTCTTCTATTAACAAAAGTGATGCACATGAGTGTTGTCAAGAGAGTGAGTGCATTGCAGTCATGTAATATAAAGTGCAGGTGCACAGTAAATTGTGCAAAAGGTAGACAAACTGCGGAACACATATTCCCAAATATATGTAGACAGAAGCACCAGCAGAATGGAAAGAATAAAGCAAAAATATTCAACTGGCAACTGCAATAGACAGACAAGCAGAAAATTGTACCTAGAAATGTGCTGGCTGTACACTTGCCTACACAGTTTATAAATATCTGGCCGTATGTAGTTTTCAGTTAAATGTTTCAAAAACACAAAATAGAAAAATAAATAAACAAAATAGTGTCTACTTCAATGTCTAGAATTAATATGAATAAAAACTGTATGAGTTGTGTGTGTGTGTGAGTGTGTGAGAGTGTGTGTGAGTGTGTGTGGGCGTGTGTGTTGTCCTTCAATAAAGAGACTTGGAAAACAAACAAACAAAAAACTTTGGTAGAAATTTAAACCTAAAGATAAATGAATATAAATGCCAGCTGAAATGTTGGTACGTTTTTCTAGACGCATCGTCGTACACATAAATACAAAATGACAACATCAACAACAACAAAAGCAACACACAAAAAAAAGAATATGTCTAAAAGATGCATGATGATGCATCACGGTTGAATAAAATTTGAATGGAAATGCACTTAGACACTTCACAGTTTAAAAACGTTGCTTGTTTGCGGGCAAACGAGACTCGTGTGGCAAGTTCGAGGCATTCTGCACAAGGCGAATTCACAGCAGGCGGGTAAATCCGCTAAAACAACAATAGAAGCGAGCGAATTTGAAAGTCTGAATTTTCTTTTTGTAAAATGGTAGTGAAGTGGCCAATTGAAAAGTTTTGACTCCTGCAACGTTGACATCCGAAGGAGGCTTAAGCATAAAAATAGTTCTCTATTTCACCGGTTATTAAGTCACTTTTAATATATTCACGTTTATAAATACTAATATTTATAACACATATTTTTTCACCTCAACACACCCTCAGTGGAAAAACTATTACTCCAAATACAAAGATAAGTTGTTGCCATTCATTTGGCTTAAGCCTGGTTCACACGTGCCTCTTAATTGCTCAATTATACAGCATGAAACAATTTAAGTCCTAATTAAGCACAATTTACTAATTTACATACAAAATATACAAAAAGCCATTTTAAATTGACTGACGATCTGAATAAACCGAATTTAAAAATAGGTTTAGCGACTGGTATTCACTGGAAATCGTATCAAAACATAAAAAGTGCGCCAGATATTTTTTATTTCTTATATCGTTGGGCATGATTTAGAGCTGCTTTGAATAAAACTAATCGTTTATCGTTTGATTTTGCTGAAATAGAACCTGGGCTAATATTATTTACATATATAAAACACGTATGGATTTCGTTTTCCTTTTCAGTTAGAGGTAAAAGTTTGAAGCCAATAATATTGAAGGCGGCTGTGGGTTGCACAGGATATTTTCGATGGTGGCAAAACAAAAATGTCAGTTTGAAGTCTAGTGAAGCAGAAATCGTTGCAAGGCGAAGATATTGAAAAATTTTTAATTGTGAAAATGAAAAATTAATAAAACAAACTGTTAATTTATCCCCATGGCAGATATTCGCCGCCGTGCTTTGCTCCAGCTGCTATCAGTTGCGTAACCAAAAAATAAAATTATTTTGGCCTATAAATTTTACTGAAATTTTAACCAAAAATTATTGGAAGCAATTTTTTTACAAATATGCGAAAACTAAAAATTTAAATCTTGTGAATTCGAGATCGAGAATGGGGAATGGGCCAGTGCACTCAGGGCAAAGTTGTTGATTGCTCTCAACCTGGCGAGAAGCCAGCAGCGATCCCTGAAAATGGACTGGTCAAGCTGACATACTGCCTCCCCGTGGCGCCCCTGGATAGCCCCTACAGCACCCGCTTAGAGGTGAACCAAAGTGTGCAGCGAATCCCCTCTGTCCAGGGGTCTAAACCAGGACCCGGTCCTCCAGGTTTCGGGGGTTGTGCGTGGGGGTAACTTCCCTACCGTGTAAAAACACACTAGTTACGACACAACAACAAAGAATAACTTTGTTGGTTGAGGCCCAGGTTCACCACGGACTGTAGCGCCAAGAGAAGAAGAAGAAGAAGAAGAATTCGAGATCAATTGAATTAAGACCCCAAAAAAAAAAAAACTATAAAAATTCTGTTTCACACTTTCAGAGAACAAAAAGAGATATAACAGCGATTTCGATTGAGCGCAATCAATTTAAAAAACGCAGAAACTATTAAACTTCGATTTTCCATCACATGTTTCGGCTGACATTTTCAGAGAATAGAATGAAAAATTCATGAAATCGAAATCATCACTCACAACTGTTTATGTTTTCTAGGTGATTTTAAATCGAAAGCGGTTTTTGTCAAATACCTGAATGTCAAATACCTGAATATATACCTGAGTGAACAAAGATAAATTATTTTCATATTTTTTTTAAAACGATGTGAACCCTTAAACCTTCAAGGAAGTTTTCATTAAAGTTCCTTAATTTGTTCAAAACTATTTTAGATGAATTTTTTGATAGATTTTATATTCTTAATTATATGGCAAGAAAAATGATGATATGCGAAACCCGATATATTGTATTCACTAAAGTTTTTAAACCAAAATAAACATTTGTTCTAATTGCCGTGTCTCTGAACGCACAACCCTCGTTTTTGTTGAACCACAGATACACATAATGTGATTGTATTTTGAAACCAGGAAGTCTGATGTGAAATTTTCTTCTTACAAAAACTGTAATAAAAAAGAAATAAAGAAAAACTACTGGAAAAACTTACCTCACATATTGATTGGCTGATATTATGCAAATTTAAACGAAATATGCGATCCCTGAAAAGACAGACAAAAAAGAAACGAAAAATGTATTTTTATATATATATAGATTTTGAATAATTTATTAGATTTTTGTGTTGTTGTTGTTGTTGGTGTGGCTTACAAAACTAAAATAACAAACATGTTTGTGCATGTGTTCATTTTATTGCTTTTATATATCCTTGAAGATGCAGTGACAGACATTTTTGCCACATACTGTTTTTGATAGTTTGTTTTTAAGCTGAAAACAAAATAATTCTACAACACAAATGAAAACTAAAAAAAATATATAACCCCTGAGTTATGACAAGTGTCGTGTCACACGCCATACTCAACCATAATGGTCTCAAATTATACCCGCCACATTAATAAAAGGCTAAAATAGCAACAAAAAAGGCCCCGTAGCCCAGCAAGAAAGACACAATGCCAGCAGATATTTAATGTGGTTTTAATAAATTTACAATAAACTCATTAATAAAAATGCTGTTGTTTTTGTTGTTTCGAAGCTAAAAACAAACCTACAATTATGAGCCATTCAAATGCTACGAGTCTAGTCTTTGAGGTCTTAAAGTTATTTGAGTCTTCAATTTGCGGCTATCGAAGAAAAGTTACGGATAATTTTGCCAGCAAAGCGCAATTTTCGTTATTTAGCTGGACACAATTTATTAAAGTGAAGTTGATGTTCTGAAATAAAACGTCTCTTTTTGTTGCTGCTTTCGCATTAGCCTCTTTGATACTCGAAGGATTGACAGCCTAAAACCTTAACCTTAACACCTGCTGTCTTCCATCTAATTTCCGGCATTGATTGATGGTTGAATGTTGGCTCTGTTGTCACTGTCAACGAAAGTATATGTTGTCGTTGCAAGATTACAAGGTAGCAGAGACAAATACAAATCAAAGAAACCATTACAGGCTATACAATTATATTTCATTTTCCGTTCAAGTCTATAATTTTAAAGGCCAGAAAACTAGAGGAAAAAAGGGAGACAAACGTGTGACACACACGAGCACAGGATTTGCTGTTTGTTTAATGTATTTGATTTTGCATTTTGACAGCAAAATATGACCAAAACTAAACTTGTATTTTGCCAATGATACGTTCGCCATACGTTCGTTGTGGACATGTGTCACTTCCAGTCGGAGGAGGTATGACATGGCTAAGATTTAACATGAAATAAAAGTTTTGTAAATAATTACCGGCTAAATAAATGGGAAATTATAAAATTTCAATTAAACGAAATACATATTTATGAATATTTTACAACTACTAAAAAAACTCTTTAGTTTTAGTTTAATCTGAAAAATGTTTCCCTCATCCCAATGATTCTGTCAAATAAAATATTACAAACAGACTTGAATATTTCAAAAAACATGTTCTTGTTATTTTTGAAAGACTTGATTTAATTATGGTGTCCTGACGGAATAACAAGTGCCCCTCATTCCATAGCATTTCCTTTTGTTTATTGTTTCTCAGAGGACAGTGTTCCCAGCAAGACACATACCAAACCAATAATTGTAATATAATAGTTTATAATATAATGATTTTAAGACTTTGGTTCTATAAAAATTCTCCAAAACGAATGAGAATTACTAGACAAACAAACATACAAATGTTAAGGACTTGCAGAAATACAACAACTACAATAAATAATATTGGTTTTTGGTTTTATTTTCTTAAATATTAATTATTTTATATTGATTTCAAAATTTGGAAACTGTTTCATGTTTCCATAAAAATTCCCAGTAATGAATGAGAATTACTAACTGAATAAAACAACATAAAATTGTTAAGGCCTTAAGCACAAAAACCACAAGAAAAAATAAAAGAGGGTAAAAGGTTAACTCTTTTTGTATATATATTTAATAGGTCTAGATAGGCCTGCCTTCATCATTTGAAAGGGTCTTTCAATAGCACCTGCCGAAATTTGCTTCACAATAGCATAAATGTGAGCGTTTGAGCTTTTGATTGATTTACTACTGACATTTATTCAGTCTACTGGTTCTTTTAAGAACTTCTGCCGATTGTGGTAAAATTTGGCATCAGGGAAAGTACCTGAAGTCTTACAAAATTCAACTGGCCTAGATTTTAAACTCAAACGACCATATTCATTCAATTTAAGACGACTGATCTTAATGATTCGATTCCGAACCTGTGCGCACACAAGTGGAGAGGGACCTCAACCAATATCATGAGATATTATTTAAAAATTCTCTTTCTTTGCGTAAACTTGAAGGTAATCTTTTCTCCTCAATAGTTAATAAATGTATGTACATTTCCTACTTAGTTCAAGGATTTATGTGATCATTTTGCCTGCCTCTTTGTTAGTTCCCGTAAACACTGCAACACCGACAGCCAGACAGACGTTGTTGCTTAATCAACCCTTAATAATTAATCTCAATTCCGCCCCCTCCACCACATAAATATCAATTAGTCTTATTAACGTTCTCCAACATTTATTTATTTGCCAACCAGTCATATTTTTAGCTTAATTAAGTATTTAAATCGTCTTATCTCTGCTCACTGCCTCTTTAAACATTTATTTTAAAATTATAATGTTGCCTGGCGGCTGCCGTTCGCAGCGAAACCGCAATTTTTCACAAACTAAAAAACAAGGGAAAATGATTAAAACAGTAAAACAAAAAACACAAATAAATGACAAGTTTAAAGGAAAGAACAAAAAAGTAAATTTCTATTTGCACTTTAGCAAGAGGACATTAAAAAGGGGTTAGAACCTTCTGACTAACATCAGTGAACTGAAATTGAGGCGACAGTACCGAAGCTGTCATAACAAAACAGTAATTTCACTGGTGGCGGGCAGGGACCATAAGCACACCAACAAAACCGATGCCTTCAACAGCCCACAAATCATAATTTTTCGAGTTATTTTCACATCTTGTTTGCTGAACAAATTTGTGCTCTAACAAAGGAAATAATGAATGATTGTGACATGGTGGCAAGTCAGGCTGTTTGAAAATATTTACAAGGCCGGAGGTACAACTAAAATGTAAATGGGCCTGCAAGATAAAGTTCTGGCGCAGTGTTTGCACTTCATATCATTCATGGCATTTCGGCCTTAAGAAAACAGGAGAAAACGACAAACTTCGCTGGCCGTTCATTTATATTTATATCTCCCACAGTCAGCAACAGCTTTTGCGCTGGACTCTGGAATATAGAGGTTAAGAGATTACACGGTGGACAAGACCACCAAAACTCTAGGAAGTTCTTATAAGATTTGGCAGTTCGGGCAGCAACGCGTCCCTGGCATGCCTCGAAAGGCAGATGCTGCTATTGGTCAGAAGTTGAGGTGTCTAACTTGGCTGACCCTTAAATCTATAGATATAGCAAGGGGCCTTGCTACTGATAATAGTATTCTATTATCGGTGATGCAAATACCCCCAAGATGCTGTTTTCTTGCAATAGATTCTTGTTATTCGCCAGAAAAGTATGAAGAGCTGCTTTCTACAGAGTGTGGATAAGAGGCCTGGTGTTCCTTAAAGATTTACGAACTGAGGTGCCTAATCCTTACTCCACTGCCTAGCGATTAGCTGGCTGTAGGGCTTAGATAGTCTCGAGTAAAGTTTAGAGGCCTCGAGGTGAGGACATAAGAAATTGCCACTTATAAGCCAGACGGGGGTGGGTGGGTGGGCGAGTGATACCTACTAAGTGACACTAGTCTTCCACCAGCTTAGGTCATAAAGGCAGATGCTGATGTAAGTCCATTTCACGCTGTATTCATTGACATATATTGGACAGTTTCTACTGCGTTTCACCAGTCCCGCAGTTTCCAGAGAAGTTGAAAATATGACAGATTTTTGTTGTTTAAGGCTGTCAGCTGCTCTTTATCACGCCTTATTTCGCTGTGAAAGTCTTACAGAAAGGTGCCTCAGGATGTACCTTAATCTTTTACCGCTAAAACTTGAACGTGAAAGCTAAAGACGCTGGACTCTAGCCAATTTTCCAAGGCTAAAAACTATAAATAATTGAAATTATTTTGAAACTTGTTATAAAAGATCGAAAGTAGAGAACATAAATGATTTAGAGGCAGTAGAGGATATTGCCCTGGACTAAAGGACTATACGAGTACAATTAACATATAAACGACCCCATTGTGTCGTTCACAATGAGATGCAGAAGTGTATTTCGCAAATAACCCACCGCCTTATTGAGCAAATGGCCATAAACGTTGGCAAAATAATAAATATTTTTATTTGCAACAAGAAATATAAAAGTAATAAAATAAAAATGATTCAAAATTAAAAATATATATATACAACAATATATATATATATATGTTTGTATATATGTAGGTCAGTAGTTAAAGAGACATATTTGAAGGTATTTAAAAAGAAAAGCAACTAAAACATAAAATAATAAAAAATAAAACATCTACAACATTCTGCGGACTGACGGACTCTTGTCACAATGAACGGAGCGGACGTACAAACCCCTTTTCTGTGCTTAACAACTTTTGCTGTGTATTCGGAGTCTGTGACTTTGTGACACAACAACAAATAAAAAAAAGTAATAAAATATAATGGCAGTAGTTACGATGATGGTACAGCCGATGATGACTACAATAATGGCCATGAGGATGATGATGAGGATGATGATGGCCACGATAATGATGATGAGGATGACGATTTTTATGGCAAATGGGTGGCCATCGAATGTTTAAGGTTTTTCTTTTATTTCATTTATTTTCAGTGCTGCTGTCAGCATTAAGCCGTTCTTGAATGGGAAGTATTTAAGAATTTGTTTAGTCAAGGGGAACAATTGTTGGGAAACATTTTCTAAAAAAAAAAAAAATAATTCCAAAGTGCTTAAAAGGTCATTAGAAATTAGTGTAAAATACTGACAAAGAATAATATATATATATATATATTTTTTTAAAGGAAATTACTTTGGCAAATAAAACGATTTTTAAGATTTTCTTTTTGCTCTCGTGTCAACTTTTTATATCGTTTCAGTTGTAACTGAAGGCGTTTGTGTGCGTACGTGCTGCAACAACTTTAAAATGTTTTAAAGTTTTTCTTTGCTTCTTAGTTTTATTACTTTAAATGGGGTTAAATAAATAAACTTTTGTTTTAATTTAAGTGGTAAAATTTAACACATTTAGTAGCGAAATGGAAACAAACGAAAGAAGAAGGAACTGTTTTGCTTACGAAGGCTGTAGCAATAATGTTTGTTTTAAAGTTTGTGAAATTGAAGTTTGTTTTGTTCTACATTGTGGTTAAATGGTTCTGTAGCAACTGGCATTAATCTTCATTAACATTTTACTCTTTTGCTCAGCGAAAACATTTGTTGTTATTGTTTATTTTGTGCACGTGTTTGAGGCGGCGAGTAAATACGTTTAAGCCAGCAGGTGTTGTTGTTGTTGTTGCTAAAAACACGGCTGGGCACTTCAGCAGAAAGCAGTAAAGAGAACAGAACTTTTTTTTTCTATTTGGAACCGTTTTTAGGTGATAAAAACAGGCCCGGTTACTAGGAATCCATTTTAGGGGGGAATAATATTTTCAATATTTTTCAGTGGCCACCATCATTTAGGGTACAAAATGCCATAAAATGGCAGCCAGTTGGACCTAGTGGTCTGTCGCCTTGTACCACGATGAATATGGGAATTTCATCAACTTAAAATATAGTTCTTTAAATAATATTTATTGCACCAGCAAAACTTTAAAGGTTTTACTGCTCTTTAATTCCAAAAAAAAAAAAAAACGACAACGGAACTATAGAAAAACTGGGAAAATAACCTGCAGCCTTAAGGCATAAAATTATAGTCAACGGAAATAAATGAAGAATATTAACCAAATACCAAAATTAACAAAATTTAATGCGTTACATTCGCTGCATGGAACAACTTGAATGAACATGATCCATTTCGTGCGGACATGATTGGTTTTGCTGTGGGATAAACTTTGTTGTCTGGTCACAGCAGGAACTGCTTTAAAAGCAACATTTATTTCACTTTCGCATTTTTCGGGGCAAATGGATTATATTTTGTCTTGTATTTAGATGGTTATTCATAAAGCAGAAAACAACGCATGAGATTTAGGAAAATTTACTTCGCGTGTTTAATATTTGCATTATCACGATAAAGGCAGGATATCTATTAAATAAAAAGGTCGTTCCTTTTAGGAACACAGAATACAATTGTGCCATCTAATCGAGAGCTAAGCCGTTACAACTTTAGACAACTTTTTTCATCTGCGTTACTTTAAATATCACATTTCCATACACGTCAAGGGAGTTCCTGTTGCAGTTTAAAAGCAATTGAAAAAGAAAATGGAGAAAAAACTGTTCTGAACTTTTCTAGAACTTTATTGAAATTAACTAAAAATTATAAATATGATTTTGATTAAAAATTTTTACAAGTTGTGAAAACAATTCAGAATATAAAACAACCGGGTGTTACATAAATAGATAAAATTCATACACTTAGAGAATAATAGTGATAATAATAAAGATATATAGACAAGAGTGAATGTTCTGAATAACTTTCTTTCGATTCTCTTTTTTTAAAATTTAGCGAGTTTCTATTTTTTTAAGTTTTTAACATCTCTGTCTGGTATGACACCATCTGGTTGAATACTTACATCGCTCCCACATAAAGCGCATTATTATTTTCATCGAAATAAAATGTTTTGTAGTGCAGGGGACCGCAGCTGAAATCTTTGACATGATCTGCAAATAAAAGAAAAACAAATTTTAAAAATTAGTTTGATACTTTCACAACTAGTGATTTTATTATACAATAATTGCCGAATATTTGCTATATATCAATGAAACGAGACTCGTACGTAATTTGGCACACACGAGTAACGATGATGATAAAACGCTTGTTTGGCCCCGAACAGAATGTTGTAAATGTGGACAATATGGCACAACTCATACCACAGTGCAGACTCTGCACGAAAGACTTGAGATTATGATTAACTCTGCCACAGCTGACGTTAATTGGCGCGATTTAGCCCTCACTAGACTTTTTCCTATAGGGTTCACTGAAGCCACCGTTGTAAGGCCAATAAACCTTTAGCTGTACAGTCAACATCGTCGACCTCATTTCTCAAATACAATCCGGCTTGAAGCGGCCGATCCATTGAAAATTGTAGGACTCAAATACATGCCACCGTAAGCAGATGCGGTGGGCCCTAGAAAAATTTTATATATCGTATATGATGGCATTTATGGGTCTTTTCAGTAGAGGAAGAATTTTTGTGATACTTCACATGCAGTTTGTTTTCTTACACTACAACATCTGATCATTTCATTTTTGCATCAGAAATTAAAGCAGTGCTTTTTTACCGCCTCAGTATTTTACTATTTAAAAAAAAAAAATTAATTAAATAAATAAATTTAAAGTGATGGACAAACTTCTGTGGCAGTTGCGTGCGTAACTCTAGTGTTACTCAAATATTTATTAATTTTCTTTTTATAAACCTCGATTTCCCTGCTTTAGGAAGTATCTCCAGCCAAAATTTAAGAGATTCGATAACTTTTAGGAATTGTGGTTTTTTTTTATAACCGCATCGTGATCTCGTGATAACAGGCCGTTCCGCCAAAGTTGCTCAGGCACTAAGAAAACAAACAATTTGTTGCAACAAAGCGAATGGTGAGACTTCATTTTAGCGACTTTATTAATTTCTTGATTTTGGGAAAATTGTGCCCAAACCGGCAAAACTATTGCAATATTTCTTAAATTCATTCATAGTTAATAACATTGCGGCCCCCGGACGTATGCAATATAAATATTCAACATCACTCATACGTAACCAGTAGTTTAGCAAAATGTTATGAAAGTTGTGGGTATTTATTTCATAATATTCGAATTTCATATTCAATTTCTTTTATATTTCCTCTCAATGTTTCTTCTTTTTATTTCTTTTCTTGCATTTTCTGCTTAGACTGGATATTATTTTGCTGCTTGAGCCATAAATTTTGGCTTTTACTTCGTTCAATTCCCAACAAAAAATATTATGCAAAAATGTTGGAATGCCAAGTAACTTTTCTTTAACAAATCATTTTTTGATTATATGGAGTTGTTTGTGACTGCTGGCGAAGAAGCAGAAAAAAAAACATGATAAAAAAGTTAAAGCCAAAGCACATCAAGTGTGTATAACTCTAGATTCGAAAAAACCTAGAAAGCAAAAAGCTACAACAACAACAACAACAACAACAATATGTGATGCATTTCAATGACTATTTTATGAGATCCTGAGAACAAGAACAAGAAGCAAAAAAAGCAGAAAAAATGATACCCAAAGAAATACAAGCAGGAAAAAAACCGGTTAAGTAAGAAGCCGGCATAAGAACAAACTTGTTTTTGCTTCAAAGTTATAAAGAAACACTCAGCCAAAGGAAGCATTATAGAGTCTAGACACCTACGTCATGCAATTTCAGCACGTTTGCAGTTAAGCAAGAAGACAAGTGGATGGAAAAATCGCAAAACCTTTGAACTGTCTTAAGACACAGTTTGCAGTGGCTTTTGCACTGGCAGTGATTATTTTCCTGCAGCAAGAATTTAAATTTCTTCGGCAATTTTCTTCTTGAGACCCTTAAGGAGCAGCGCTGTGCTATAAACAGCCAACTGCAAATTATTTTTCACGTGCTTTCTTAATGCTGGTCCCGGTGCAGCAAAGGGTCGGAATTTTTTCCGCAATTGCTTTATTTCTTTTTAATATTTTTGATTTTTTTACCGAAAATTCTTCTGCCATACTAAATATGCTAAAAGTTATTGCTATAAAAGTGTAACATACTTCTGGCTTCCGTTTTGTATCCTGGAAGGATGTTTTCTTTGTAGCTTTATCTGCGAATACTTTCACTGGCTTTTTTATTTTGGGAACTTTTTTATTTTTTAGCTGTATGTTTGTATGTTGTGCTCTGATATGGTTTCTTTGAGCTGATTTTCACGTTCACGATTACGCTGCTTGTCTTGGCCTTTGGGTTTTTGGTTTTTCTTTTTTCTGGCAGCCAAACAGCCATATAAAAAATCATCAACATTTCCTGTTCAGCAGCGAACCTTCAAACATGTATTGCTTTGTCTGGCTTTTTCTCTAATATTATGCTACGAGATACTTTTGGGAGTATCAAGTTTATATTACTTGGAATTGCAGAGTTCTTTTAAATTTAGAGTACATTTTTAAAATGGCAATAGAAAATTCACTGAACCAAAACAAAAAACTTTGTAATTAAATAAAATTTATAGCTTTTATTGAAACTTGTATGTGGTTCATGATATTTTTAAGCTGTTTAAGATATTTCAATTTGTTAAGTAAAAAGTTCAAGTGATCCAGCGCGTGTTTGATTTAACGTACTAAAAATCAAATAAGATATCGAACGGTAACTTAAGGCCTGTATTTTGAAGGGCACAAACCCGATTTACACGCTATTTATGAACTTTACATCGACAAGTTCCCTCAACGAACACACTAATCCTTTGCGATATAACACAATTACAGCAGCTCCTATTAATCAAAATATTGGCGAACGTTAACGTTTGTCTTCGTGAGACACGATGAATATCTGGCAACCCCCGCAAGTGCAAAGAGTGGCTTAAGAACATTCCTGTTTCTTAGTTGGATGGATGGTGGAACAGTATTTGTCTGCCACAACCATTTGATATCCTTTTCCACATTTTATTTTTTTTTTTTTTTGTTTCAATGTCCAAATAGATTTTACTGAAAATATAGTGAAGTTTGTGGTAGTTTTATTACCAGCTTTTTGGTGATGTTCAAGAATAAAGTTTCTTGAAAATGTTTGTTCGCTTCATTGGGAGTCTTTGATGAGATTTGTTTAGAAACGTTATTTTTAATAGATTTGCCAAAACGCCAAAGAAGACAAAATCTTTGGGTTCATTTGAAAATCGAATTTGAAAAATGTTACATGAAAAATTTTTCCACACACTCATATTGTGTCCTTGATTCAAAAACCTATTAAGAAAATGCAAAAGAACCCAAATCTTATCAGCTTTAAAATTAATTCAAGGGGATCTTAACACGTATTTCACTCTTACACACGATTTCTGGATTCTTTCATATAAAATCAAGTTGTATAAATTTTGCCACTTGATACAAATATTATTTACAATATCAAACTTTTTCAACCAAAAGCATTTCTCTGTAATTTCTTATGGCTCAGTTTTGTGGATTCAATTATGATTTTTGTTGAATGCCATAAAAATTTTTTTACTGATATAAAAAAATTAAATATTTCCCGCAAACTTATTGAGAAAACTCTCAGCACAATTTTGTTTTTTTTCCCAGCACATGAACTTTATTTCAAATAGTTGCAAATTTCGCTGAATTGGAAAATTATGCACTCAAAAGTGGACCCCCAAAGGAATTTCACTGGGTGCTGTTCTAAAACAAAGCAGAATATTCTGTTTATATTCGTTGTATGAGTGAATATTTGTACTGCTGGATAATATCTTCTGTGCCAGAGTTTCAAAACACTGTATTTATTTTATAATTATAATTTTATACAATTTAATAAAATCTTCATCTTCATATTTTTTAAGGCTGTAAACACACTTTTTGTAACCTAAAAGTAAAGCCGAGATTTCTCTCAGTGCTGCACAGTCTCGGCCACATTAAAACCCAGCATCTTTATCAGCAGCAAAAATATATCTTCGATTTTGTTTTCTATCTTAATTAAAAAGTCATACATAAATTCTGGCTGTCATCTAATAAACTTCAAACAGAAATTGAAAACTGCAGCACCAGTTTATGATTTTCTCTCCATATTTCGCAAAACTATTTTCATAAATCATTTCATTAGATTGTTTCTCGCAACTAGTTGATATTTTATTATCTTGTCTAGACAACTATATCCAGTTTTTCACTGCAAATTGTTTATGTAAAACATATTTTTGAAGCAAATCGACAACAACAACAAATACAAATAAAAGTGCAAAGCTTTATTTTATAGCAAACTGACCAAAGATATATCTACTCGTACTTGCACTGATACTGTCAAGTGTAACGTTCTATATATTTTCTCTTTTTTACATCATATGTGTGATGGTTCTTTATGCCATATTTTCTGCTGTTTGTTACTTCTAAACCAATGAAAATACTCGTATGTAGTTAAATTAAATTAAATACACATGGCTGCATACAATGATAAAAATCTAACAATTAAATAAAATGAAAGAATTGGAAAAAAAAAGCCCGGACTTGTATCCGGCAAAATAAACACAAAATGTTACATGAAGCCAAACACACATCAAACAAGTTGGAACGAGAGCAACAACAAATATGTTAAGAATATTTTATGCTGAACATCATGTAAAATTTATAGTTTAGCACCGGCAAAGCTTGTGTTGTTGTTGGTGTTGTTCAAATGTGTGGCAGCAAGTGATAAGGAAACTTTTGTTTTAAACATTTTTCTTGCATTTCAGCTTCAGTTTTTGTGTGCATTTCAGTAAAATACAGGCCCCTTTTTTGAAAGAAACAGTTTGTTCGAAAAGGCTTGATTTTCATAGGGCAAGTTAATCATTCTGTAACAGTGATGTAAGAAACTTTTTGTCACACAGTCACATGCAGTAGAACTTCGGAAAAGTTAAGCGAAAGCATCTACTAAGTTTTCTCTGCGTTTTATTTTTCAATTGAAATGGCCACCTTGGAGGCACGACAATTCGAGGCCCATTGCCTTCCCTAATCAAGCTTTTTTTTAAATCTTCGTTTTCTGCTTTGATTATTTTTATTTCGAAATAACAAATACGCAACTCACAAGCACAAACACTGAAGACTAAAAGAAGGATCACAGTTTCTGTGCAGCTGAAAATCGAAACAAAACAAACTTATTTCGAGGAATACCACAATCCAACAAAAAAGACTTAAGGCTTAAGTTTGCCAGTGAGTGTATTTTTAAAACAGAAACAGCTGCAGTTCCAAAAATACTTACTGAAAGGTTTTTTTAGAGCGGCGGCATATGGAAATGGAACCACTGTTAACTAATACCAGTTTTTTTTTCACTTGCACGAGTTTTTCGAGATTCTACTGTATCGCATTTCATTTGGTTTTGTAAACAAAAGTTGCTGACCCAAAGTTTTGAAGTTCATATTTATTTGCAGACGACAAGACACCTTTTGTCACGTTGGTGCTCTCACACTGGAATGACTTGAAATCTGGATTTATTGTTCATAATTTCACATTTTAATTTGTTAATAAATAAAGAATAAATAAGAATTAAAATAAAATCAAAACTAAAACTGATGACAATCAAGTGACTTAGAACTTTTATTTCTCTGCTAAGAAACATTAACGTTAATTGCCGATATTTGCACATTTTGTGATACATCAGGGAACTGGTACAGAAAAACTAATTAGTAATTGGTGAAATCAAAAATGTATTCCTTTCACGCCCACGATTACACCTAAAAGCAGTTGATAATAATATAATAATAATCAAGTTAATTGAAGTAGTTGATCAAAATTTGCTAATTATTGCGGCGATTGCATCTGGCGCAAATGAAAGACAAGTGCCGCTTTAAATTAAGGACATTTATTTTTCTTTACGTCCTGTGTAAAGTTTTCTTAGCAGCAGGTGCTTAAAAATTACAAATCTCACTGAATTGAATTTAGTTCTATTTAGGACATTTAAGGTCTAAAGTTTAAATGTTAAAGCCTCTAAACTTTCCATAAGTTTGTATTTAGTTTAAACCAGGGCAAATTCAGCGCAGCTAAATTCATTACAACAATATCCGCAGAATATTAAAAACAAACATTTTACTCTGGAACTGTGAACAACAATTTTTAAAAAAATTTTCTTAACAGTGTAAAAAGTGGCCTTGGTGTAGCCAAATGAGTGATAAAAACGGGCCAGCCATTAACAATGAAAGTCACAAACATTTAAAAACAAGCTTCTGCCGATCAAGTTATTTTATAGGAAAAGTGCTCAAGTTTTTGAGTCATTTTTATATAAAATATATGAAATAAGTCGGTGCGGAAACAGCACACGGTTTATGGGGCACAGATAAGCAGAACGTCTCGAAAAATTAAAACTGATTTCTTTGTGAATTTGTGAAAGCACTAAAAAAAATACTCAATTCTTTTGAGTTTAATTTACACGTGTTGCTGCTCATTTGGGGCAACAACTTAAAATCTCTTTTGTTTTTAATAATAATAATTAAATTTCAAAATAAACAGTTTTTGATAAAGAAAAAGAAAGTTTTATTTTTTGGGTATAAGCAGCCGACGCAGGCTTCATAACCTCAATTACTACCCCATACTGGAATTAATTGCACAAAACTGGATACAACAAAATTATTAGAAAAACTTTGTTGTTTGCCAATTTTATTCTGTTTGCAACTTTTGGAAATGATATTTTGCCGTGATTTGACAAGACGAGCGTTTTTTTTAATTATTCCCCCGGTTTGGCTTCCTCTCAGTTGTCGAGGGCCGAAAGAAAACCTTATGACTTCCCTAAAGTCTACATATTTCTTAGATATTTATTGCACTTAACAGCCGCATAAATACATCCTGCACAAAAACACACAACATTTTGCTGGCACATGCAACATAAAATTGATAAATGAATATTTTCTAAACTATAGCCGGGATGATGCATTTTCCAAAACACATGCTTGGGAATTTTCTATTTCAGAATTTCTCTTTTTTTTCCTTAGTTTTAAATATGTCGTATTCGATTCGTATGTTTGCATTTAAATGTGTACAGAAATGTTGGCGAAAAGAAAACTTTTATATAGTACAATACAAACATATTGTGCTGTTGGTGACAGTCAGGAATGTATGATGTTGCTCAGCTTTTGAAAAAAAAAAATGGAAAAAATGGCATGTCTTCATTTTTAACTCGTTGGTTTTTTTTTTTTTTTTGTTATGTCCTTTCCCAGTCACTCACAGGCACAAATAGATTGCCATTTATTATATCAGGAAACTTGCAGCAGTGGTGGTATGTGCAACAACTATTACTCGTAATACATTAACTCCAGTTTTAAGGCATTGTTTCATGTCACATGACATTGACTCACATCGTTTTGAACACTCGCAAACAGACGTTTCGGCTCAAATTGAAATATTTATACACATGTGTGTATCTAGACAAATATGTACACACACACACACACACGTACATCCATATATTTATACAAACATGTACATGTAAGTATATTCATGGAATGCCACTGTTGGCATATTGTGCTGCTGATGTACTCGTACATCATCGATTCATGCAAAGAACAGCAAAAAGCAAAATGGTTCTGCTTTGGTTCTTCTGTTCGCTTTCGGTGTTCAGCCTCTATCGATGTTACACTCGTATGATGGTTTCGCTGCTGCCCCGGTATGTGTGTTGCCAGTTCTTTTTGCTTTGTTCGGCTGCTCCCGTTACAGCACTGACAAGGCAAGGTTGTGTCAATCTCTGTCAGAGTATTTTAAATCCCATGATTTTTTCATCATTTCGTGTCTTTATCTTTTTTCATTTTTGCTTTGTTCAAATATATGTCAGTGGAATTTAAAATGAGCTGTTTTATTGCTAGAAACTTAAATAAATATTAGTTGCAAGTTGACTTTCTGACACAATATGTCAGGTATAATGTGTATGTATGTATGTGTCAGTTAAATATTTAAGCAAATTTGTTCAATGCTGGCGCAAACTAAAAAATTAGTTCATTCTGATTTTAGCAACTAAAGCGAAATTGTTTCAGTTTCATTTGAAGATAAAAAGAAAACTGAAGAAAACTGCAGTAATTCAATCAATCAATTTTTTTTCTATTCGCCAAATATATAATAAGATACTTCATTATAATATTGTATTAATATATGTAAATGTTTAGCCAAACTTTAGACTTTTCAACCAGTAACCATGTAACGTACCCCGATTATATAAAAGTTTTTAAAATATGCAGAATATAAAAAAGTGTTGAAAGGCAAGAATTTGCAAAACCTTGTGGGCAGAACGGAAAATTATAAGTAAAATTGTTAAGGACATTCGCTATCGATGTATTCGTAAGAAGAATTAGTTTTTATATTTATTTAAAATTGGTATCGGCATTGAGTTTGTCCTTGACTGGTTGGATGTTAGATAATGAGTGGAGGGAGACGTCATATTAGTAATTTATGGATCATTTTCAAAAGCTTTTTTTGACAAACCTGTTTTTTTTTTTTAATTCAATTTCTTATTTATTGAAGGTGTATAATGAATAATCTAAAAATAAACAAATTGTATGAAGTAAGAGTGTCTAATATTTATACTCTCAAGTATTTCATCATTTCTAATTCTATATAAGTGAGACTCGTACTGCTATAAATTTAGATTTGCATTTAGTGTTACATTGAATATTTTGGGAGCAAAAACTGGCAAAAAGAACTTACTTTTATGTTATGAAAGTTAAAAGGAAGGCTCAAGGGGCAAAACAAAGGAAACTACTTAAGCCGGCAGACGTTTTATATGACAAGCGGCGGTACAGTGAGTGACATGCCGGAGCAGCAGAAATATGACCGTCAATATCAATATTTTGTATTAAAGACTGAGATTTTATTTTATGTTTATAAACGGGTCTCTGAGTCGAGTTGTCATACATATTTATTTTGTTACTGCTGTGACTAAAGTGTTCATTAAAAAACGTTTTTCTGTCAAGTATAACATTGAGGTACTTTACACTACTCTTGCAGGGAGCTGACAGAAATTTTGCAATAAAACGTTTGTGTAGATCTAGCACTTTTGTCAACCTTTTTGCTGATCTCTAAATGCAACCAAAAACATTTTGTGTAGAACAAAATTCATCTGACACCCAGACTTCGCATTCGTTTTTGTCAGGGAAATATATTTGGATATAAAGTTCTTTTATAATATAAAGCTAAATGGCAAATGGGCCTTATGATTCATATAAGGACTCAACAAGGATAAAAGTAGAATATTTAATGGAAGAAACAATTTAACAACTTTCATCACTTAAGAGTATTAATTTTATCGTTTTGAAATCTCTGTTCTCACAAACACATATTGAAAAGTTATATAATTTTATATGTATCATCGCGCGTCGAGCATATAAAACCGAACTACATCTGAACCTTCCACTTGCAACGCCTGCGGCTGCAACTGCTGTTTAATTGCAAACTGAGAAGCCAAAAAAAAAACAAACAACTTTTATATGATTTTCTTTATATTAATTAAAAGAATCATTCCATGCAAGTGAACGGCATTGGTTTCATCCCATACAAAATTTCATAAATAATTATTAAAAATTATCTTTGCACTCGACCTACTTTTTTAATTTAGTTTTTCTTTACCTTATTTTACATTATTTCTTTTTTTTTATTTATTTTTTTTAATATATATATTATTTTTTTCTACACTTTGCTGATGTTATTTTATCTGCTTGTTACTGTTTGAGTGTTTGAGTTTGTAAGACCCGCACACACAGACAAGCACAAACACGAACAGTTACAGTTTTTATTCATGTTTATATTTAATTTTTGTTTTTGTGTTTCGTTTTGTTTCATTTTGTTGCTTTTGTTGCTTTTGTTTTGCTCTCATAAATTTATTTTTATTCAGTTTAAAGCTGACGCATCATAAAATAAAAGTAACTGTTGCAGTAGGATGTTGTATTTTGTTAAACTGCCACTGCCACTACCACCACCACGACAACAACTACAACTACAACCACCAATTTTCCTTAACAATATGGCTGAATGAATACTTCCGTATACAGACATGAATGCTTCAATTACTGCACTTCGTTCTTCAGTTAAAAAGAAAAAAAAAAAAACATATAAATTGTGTTTTATTTTTTTAACCTTTGGCTTAAGTTTTATGACCTGCTTGTGGCATTTACATTCATGTCTACACGACTGCACACACACACACACACAGACACACACACCAACAAGCTCGTTTTAAGTTCTTTTTGTTGTTTCTTCCTTCCAAGCACATGTTTAAACGCACACTTTAACACAACGCACACACACACACACACACACACACACACGCCCAACGACACAGATATAGAAAATATTTATATTGAAACAAGTTTAGAGCTTTTACTGCTGATATCAGCAGCAATTGTGCGAGTTTAAGGCAACCGCTGCCAAACAAAAAACAATTTTGAATCTCAAAACAAAAAAATCCCCTTCAAATTTATAGACCTTTTCTCTGCTGTAGTGTTGATTTTTTATCTTCATTCTACTCAATTTTTATGGTCAATTAAATTCTATAAAAATATTTTAGCTAAATAAGCGTATCTCTTTTCAATAGGATGCCACAATTTTATTTATTTTATTTGTGGAAAATTAATTTGAATATTTTTACATGTTTCTCGCTGCCAGAACTCGCCAAAATCTTTGAGGGGGGAAAAGAAGTTTAAAAAAAATTTACATGAAAAGAGTTTTAAATAATATGAAAAAGAAAAATCAATAGATTGAACACAGAATCGTTTCTACTATTCGAGGCACTAAATTTGTCTGATCGCTTTATAGAATTTAATAAAGAGTTTAAAAAGTATAATGATTTGTTTAGTTGTGGTTTTAAAATGGCAATTTATTTATATTCTGGCAGTAAGAAACAAGAGGAGACAAAATTTTTCTACATCCAATTTCTGACTTTAAGGCTTTAAGTATTAAAAAATTCCTCTATTTCGGGTCCAAAATCCTTAAAGTTTTACGTTCAAAGCGAATGTTGAGGTTTTATTTATATAAAAGATGTGAATTTTTTCTTTTTTACCCCTCAACATTTTATATATTAACAAACAGTCTGAACAGAACAGACTTTCCATTGCAATATTTTTGAACTGAATAAGTCGCGTTCACATTCTCCTTTCGAAACTGCTGTAACAGGATGTCAAGTGTTATAGATTGTGAAACTAGTTTATAGCTGCAACCGCCTTTTTGATTTAAGTTGATGATGATCTCCTTGTGGATGGCCCAAAACAGGAGCTGGAAAAATCCTAAATATGTATTATGTTTTTGTTATTGTTGTTAAATTATAAAATTTTACTGCTGAACACGACACAGATAATCGTCTGCTCTGTCACTATTTAGTGGCAGATTGCAAGTTTTCAGCCAATACGAAACACCAACACAAACACACCTTAAATATTGTATAAAAATTAAAAAAATCTACTAAAAAACTGTGAAGCCTTAAAAGCACAATACGATTTTTATGAAAATTATATAGAAACAGTAAAAGACCGTTAATGTTGATTATCCATTGAATGAATTCTTATATATTTTCGTTAAATGGCTGGTGATCCTAATTTGGTCACGTCTTTACACCGAAATTATCATCAGAATGAAAGAAATGAAGCATTACAATAGAGTAGATTAAAAAAAGGCAACATGAAATCATGTTAAATTAACAATAGAAGTGTATGAAACCAACTCGTCAGCACCATTAAGTTAAATTTACTTAATTTTTGCAATTCTTTTTAATTTAACCTGATTTCAAATTAAAATCAATACATTTTTCTTGCAGTCCGTTGGAGCAAAATTCATTTCCAAATAAATATCCCTAAAGCCATTCAGTATAAGATCTAGTTATAGCGAAACGTATACAAAACTTCTCAAAAAGTGTTAATTCAAAATGGTTTTTCATAGTTATTTGTTTTCAATGCCGACACACATGTAAAAACATTTCTCCCCCCACTCACAATATAAATAAAAGGTTCGTAAGCTCCAGCTCTACAACATCCAACTGAAACCTATTACAATAAGCAAGATTCTGTGGCAAGTAATCGAGCATAAAACAGTTTGCAGTGGCTGGTAGGTGCGTGTGTGCGGCTGTGTGTGTGTGTGTGTGTGTGTGTGTGTGTATGAAAGTTTGTAAAAAGGGCAATTTGTTGGCTGGTAATAAGATTTCTTGGTCTTTTGGCTGAGAGCATAATTTTAAAATGGTGTTAAAGTAACCGTTTTCTAAACTCTTTACCAAATGAAGCATATAAATTTTCACACCTGAATAAATTGGAAAATATTCCATATCATTCCATTTCATTTAATATTTTAAGCTTTAAACGTTAGCAACTGCTTTCAGGGCATGGTTTTCTCTCTTCGCTACCAAAAAAATTTTCGAAATTAAATTTTTATGAATTTGAAATTCAACAAAAAATAAACATTCATTCGAAAAAAATTCCTACACTCAAGTTACAGATTTATAAGGACACAAATTTCCAATTTCATTGCGAATTTCTTTTTTCTTATTCACCAAATTGACAAAGTCATTGCGAAACAGTTTTCAAATTGTAGTGGCCCGTATCGGTCCCCTTAAAATACCCACCTACATATTTTACTCACTCCCTTGAACCGCCATCGTTTTGTTAATCATATGTCACACGGTCTTCTTCTGCTTAAGTTTAAATCAAACGCCTTGTTATCTTTTTTTTGTTATTGTCTTGAAAAAAAAACTAGTTGAATAGTTTTGCATTTTCATTAATTTTATCTCCCTTTAGTTCCTGCAACTCTAGTTACTAACAGTTCGGTCTACAGCCACTTTTGTTATCTCTTTAAAGTAATTATCTTTTATATATATTTTTATTTTTGTACAATTGTATTCATTATTATGCAAATCTTGTTCAACGTATATTTTAATACTGTCATTAAAATGTTGTTCAAGTCTTCGTGAAAAAACTTTTCTATTTAACATCTAGAGCATTTCTTTTGTTGTTCTTTTTACGCCCTGACCGTGTAATTGGCTAAACAAAAGGAAGCAAAACCGAAAACAAACGAAAAGACGCAAGTAAGACTCTTAAATTAAGCACAAATTAGTGGTAATTTAAATAATTCTAGTGTAGAATAGAGTTACCAGTGGCCATTAAAAACGATACTCTAGTTTATGTTCTTTTAACTGCAATACATTTAACTGAAGCTGTTTGACATTGAGATAGTAATTTTTTGTTCTATAAGATTTAAAATTTTTATTAAATCAAAAACTTTAAACTCTCAAATGGTTTAACATAAAACTGAAAACTTTAAAAATTATTTGTTTGTTTTTTATTATTGACCTGTTACCAACGACTGTTGACCGACTCCAACGTCGATGTTGTTTGGCCGGCATTTTGATCAAAAGAAAATCCTATTTCCAGTTCACCTTCAAGCCAATGATATTAAAAGTCATTGCAAAATATTTAGCTTTTGGACTGTAGATCTTCTCCTTTGCTGTAACGAGCGATGGCGAAGCTTTTACGTTCGAGATGGTGAAACAGCTTCTAATTTTAGCACCTGAAGTCTTGTTGCTCGCGAATAATGAACTCTCAAGCTTCTTTCAATCAAAGTTTTATTGAAAAACTGCTTTAAGACACGTTACCAAAAAAATCATCTGGCAACTTTGGCCTACCAAAATGAAAGCAACTACAACTGAATTGTTTTAAGCTAAAATCTCACTATCGACGCAAATAAACAAGTGCGCGAATATATTAAGTCTACTCTTTGTACACTGTGACAATTTTTGTCGGTTTTTATTCAAAATTCATTTGTGACCACAAGCAGGAAAAAATTAAATCGTCCAGAAGTTCATAAGGTAAATTTTTTCTGAATATTGTCATTAAATTTAGTTCCTAAAAACTTTAATTATTATAGTTTGTTAATTTTCAGTAAAAAATTCCTAAAATATAATTAGAAATTTTCGCACAGCGGTCACTTTTTGGTAATTGTTGTTTGGTAAACAAATGATTAAGAAACCAGGGATGGCAAAATACGTTTTGGTAAAAGCGACTTGTTCTCTTTTGTTCAACAGTGCCGTAATATATTAGTTTATTTATACATAAATATTGCGATGAGAATTATGAGTTGTAACTACTAATTGTTGTTTGTGACCAGCCCTTAAGTGGGCTGTGGAATCCGCTGCAACATTTTACAATTTGGTTGCGTGTTCACATTTATGGCGCTTTAGGATTCATTTTTATTGTGCACAATCAACACAATTTCGGCACAGATTGTCGCAATTTGAAACAATAATCCAGTGAAATGAGACCAAAATTGGTGCAAAGCACCGATAGCGGCATCTTAGCCTAAGTTTTGCTGTTTCCAATCAACAGACAATTAATTTATTGCTGGTAACTGAAACTATATTCAATTAATTTTTTCATTAATTCATTAACGAAGTAATTATAATATATAAATTAACCACTAATTAATTTATATGTTATTTATAATTAAATTTAAATTTTACTAAATTATATTATTGCTAATAACTACAACTATAAAATAAATACAATTAGTAACTCTACCAATACAACTGAAAATAAATTAAATAGTTAATTAATTAAATAGTTAACCCTGCTGCGGCAAACAGGAACACTGATGATGGGTGTCGTGGTTGAGGCCAATATATGTAAATGCTAAACATTTTACGCTCCCAACTACAGCTTTAAAACTTGTTTTTTCCTTCAGTTCATAAAAACCACAAGTTCAAAATAATTTTTCAGGCAGAATACAATTTCAAGAAACTTAATTTGAAACAAAGTTGAGACCAGAATAAAAACTATTCACTTCGTAACAAAAATGCTTAAACGGTTTTTCTGTGTACTTTTATTAAACAAAATATTATTTATACAACCTTTTGTTAAGTCCACAACTTACATTCATATACTCAGTTAGATACACAAAGACCAAGTTATATACCTGCTTTAGTTAAAATAAATAAACGTGCGAGAGTATATGAGATCTGGATATGACAATGTTTGTCATATGTTTTAAAGGTACTACAGACACTTCTTTTGAATGAATTTTACTGAAACAGAAAACTAACCTGAATAATAGAAAAAGCAAATGACATATAAATAGAAATAGGAAAAGCGAAAGAGAAAGAGAAAGAGAAAGAGCAAACAAGTCATCGCACTACAAAGACAAATAGTTGTTGGTAGCAGTTTTGAGGCAGCCTTGGCAAAACTACTTCCAGGTGCCCAACCGACTTGAAAGCTTATGATCTCCTCCTGCATTGAAGTACTCGTACATTCAAGGTAGTTTTTACCTTTCTCTGCTTTAAGTACAAAAATTTTAAACATTTTCATAGTTGTGTGCTTTGCTTTGCTACTCGGACAAGATAAACAACATGATATTGTTGGTATGACATTTTTGTGTGCTTTCAAAGGAGCCAGCAAAACGAAAACTATCGCATAATCAGTGTTTTGCATGGTATTATTTAAACACTTGATAAAATTAGAGATTTATATGGGTTTTAAATATATTTTATTTTTATGGATTTATTTCAAAGAGAAATAAGAAAAACTCTTACATATATACTTATATATGAGACATACCAGCTATCGCAGTAGAAATTAATGTTGAGAAATTGTGGAAGGAGAAATTTTCAAATTTATTTAAATTTAAAATTCAGGAAATGAAATTTATGCTTGAGAAGTTGCATGTTTGCCTTAAAAATGCTGGATTCCATTATTATTATTTTAGTTTAACTCAAAATTTGCTTCAAACGCAGCAGCAGCAGCTTAACAGCGACAAGTTTATTAAATATTTTCATAATCGCGCGGCAAGATACATAATTTGGACTTGGCAACAGAATTGCGTTTTTGCACCGCCAAATATCTATTATATATTTACTTTAAATTTCAGCTGCAAAAATACTACATGTACTACATTAACTACGCCATTGTTGATAGTAAATACCCTGGTATATAAACAAGCAAGAGTGTAAACTGCTAGCAGTTGCTTTGCTTTAGCTGTTGTCCATCATATATATCTTATTGCTGCTGTGTTATTTATAACCTACTGCTTTAATAAGATATACTGCATTAAGTAGGTTATTGTTAGTAGTAAATACCCTGGTATATTTACTACCTTAAAGTACAAATTTTAGTAGCTTTTTTGCTGTTTTTCGTTTTTCACTATATAAATCATTATTAAAACCAGCTAAATTTTTTTGGAAATTCTTTTTACAATAGCAAAAAGATTCCGGCATTGAACAATTACAACCCTGTGTTCACATTATGATGAGTTTTATAAGAAATTGAATGAAAACTTAAGTCAAATTGTGCAACTGAAAAGATATAAACGATTTTTGTATAGGACTTTAACATGCTGATATTTGTACGAACTTACAATAAATAAATAAAACATAAATTTTGTATGTAACGCTCCAGCTCATGGTCAATTAAATGGAAGTAGTTGAAATGTTTTTTTAAATTTATTGAAATTTTTGTAATATATTATTTTTTTTAATTTTTATTATATATTTGCATAGAGCCGCTATTAGATGGGCGCAGTTGGTATGTGAGAGTGGTACGCAATTGCACCAGCAGACTAGTGTAATAAGGAAAAGTTGGACTAGTGCAAAAGCAATTCCGATATATTTAGCATAAATTACGTTTGAGTTTGTGTAGGCAAACGCTAAGGATGCTGAAGGAATTTTCTTACAAGCTCTTCTAGTCGTCTAAAATCAAACATATGCACAGCCTTGGAACAAGAACAACAGCTTAGAGGCTTAATGCGATGGGTAATTTTAGAAGCAGAAAACAAAACGAAGACAAACTATCTTTGCTAATTAAATCCTAAGAACAGCTCTCGCTTCACCATAATTATAATTTAAGTGCATTCAGGTCATATTAAATTAGTCATAGAGACAATTATAGCAGTTTGTTAACACCATCAGGGGCATTTGGTCTTCGTTCCTGTGCACATTCTGTGCAGTTATAACTTGCATTTTTACTTTGCATGTCATAAGCTAATAAATAAATAAACTTTATCCTCTATCCTCTTAAAGAAAAGAAATATTTATTAATCGACTGAATTTTGTTGTCTACTGTTTTACTTTATTATTTGCATTTAAATTTTGTATGTTTAAACAGATTTTCATAAATAACAAAATTCTTTAAACCTTTCAAGCTCTTAAATCTTATGGTAAAGGTTATTTTGAGAGAAAAACACCCAACTCTGAACATGTTTACACCATTTCCGCAGTTTCGAAACTCCCATTTAATTTACCAGCCAAACCTTCTGTTTATTATCTGCTTAAAACTTCTTTGTAACACATAATGTGGGTAATTAAATGTTTTTGTTTCATTGAAAAAGGCAACGAGATGAAGGTAATTATAAACGTTAAATTCAACTGTGATATGTTTTAATAACTTGCCATAACTACGCATCCAAATGAAACACACACACACACACGGACATAGAAGCAAGCGACCCCTGCCTACACTATACAATTACCATAAGCTCATAAGATCTGAGGCAACTATAGACTGTGCGGGTATTTGTTCGCAAGTTTATTTGTTTAATAATATATTCATGGCGTCTGTGTGCGATTAATGTTATATGATATTCATTATAAAAACTTTTAATTATATTGTTTTTATTGTTTGGAAAGAACACACACACACACACACACACGCGTACACATACGCCGAGCATCATCGTGTGTATGTGTGAATAAAACTTAAACATGTGATTATGTATTTAAAACAAAATTAACAACAGCCATAAAACTAAAATCTGGCTGGCAGCTGTAAAATTAGTATTTAATATAATAATTATAGAATTTAAAAAGAGTTCTGTGCACTAAGGCCCCAAAAGCTGTTTAATTGCTTAAGTGTTTTCTAAAACTTTAACCCGATGAAATAAGAAATGGAAAGTCTTGAAATTTTTAAAATTTAGAGAATCAGTGTTTGTTTGTCTCTGAAAAAGTTCAGCTGCTTGAAAAATTACTCTAATGATTTATTACTTTTAATATTAAGAAATTCTTAAAAATGCCAGCCAAACCTCCCTGCCCTGGTGTAATTATTTAATTATGTATTCTTGACTTAACAAATATACTTAATGCACTCCAGAGCTCTGAATACTTAATAACGCAAAAAGGCCCGCTTCTGCCCCCCACCCCGCCAAACACACCTTATTTTGATTTATAGCTAATCAAAGTCATGAAAGAAATAAAACGAAAAAGGCAATTTTTCCACATAATTAACATACTTTAGAACTACCCTTAATAATAACTATAGCAGTGTGTGATCTAATCTGTTTTGGTGTAATACAAAAATTCATAATTTGTAGAGGGGTAAGACAAAAATAAGGCATCTTTTACAACAACAAAAGTAACATATTGTTTGGAACTTTCCAACAAGAAGATACAAACAAAACCCAACACCAAACAAAAGGAAAACACGTAAAAACAACCACTTTAAATATTAAGAGATCATGAAGAGAATGAGTCATAATGCAACCACTCAACATTTTTGTTCTTATGAAGCAGAACAACTTTTCTTGTCTTTTGTTTTTAGTGTTTTTTTTTTTGATACAGAAATACTGTTAAAAATAAAAATGAAATAATAAGCCAATCATAAGATTATGGCTGCATGTTGAGGGTACATTGACTTTTAAGACAAAAATACTTTGCAAATAAAAGTTATTTCTGTGTGTGTGAAGAGTGAAAAAGTGAAGAGCACGTGAATTAAAGATGCCAGAAGAAAGAAAATTGTGCTGTTTTCCGCCTTTCTTTTTCTTGTTTTTCTTATTACAAGGATAAAAGAAATATTTATATTGAGAATTTGGCGTTTTGTTGAGCAAGTTTGAAAAATCAAAAACGCGTCTTCATGAGTTCAAAACTTCTCCAATCCATGTCTTCCCTACTGGGTGTCTATCTCCTCACAAGGCAAAACATCAAAACTGCATATTTGAAACTTAAAACAAACACCATCTGAATAATGGCCTTGTTTAACTAACAGCAGTTGTACTCAGAATTCTATATGTACCTTCATAATCTTATTCCTGCACTGGCCAACAGGCCATTATTCTTGTTTCACCTTAAAGTATCTGGAACATCAAATTTATTTGTGCATGCATGTGCGTGCATGAATTTAGGAAAATAAATGTAAAGAAAGTGGGTGTAGTAATAAAAAACGATGATGAGGGTTGAAAAGTTTTAATAAATTCGAAATAAAATAATAAGCAACTTTTAAGTCAGAGGAGAACAAATAACCTCATTAACATTTAAATGAGTTTATCTGCCTATTTAAGTTAGTTTTTCTTTACCTCCCCCCTTTACAAGACGAACGCTCACAACTCACAACTATGACTAAAGCAGAGAGTTTATTGGTCCTCGTTAAATAACATAAACGTAGTAGAATTTTTTATATATGTAGGTTTTATTTTTCTTTAAGGTAAAGGACATGATAAGTATGTCCTTTTGTGCCGCAGAGAACTAAGTTTCTTTATGGCCGATTTAATAAAGAAAAACAGCACTGGCAAAAAGTGAAAAATTACTATTCAAGTAATGCCCTCATGTTGCAAGTATGTTGAGAAAGATATAGACAGCCATAAATATTAATAAGCGCTCATAATGCCAACGAAAGGAGTTCTACAATTTAGTTCATAGATGGTGCTTTGCGTGATATATGATCCATCTAGTTACACAATTTCAAATCGTAATAGAACAAGGAAATATATTTTTCAAATCAATGAAACGGCCTTTATGGGATAGAAAATGTTATGGCTGTCACGTACTAAGCGCCATCTGGAACACCAATTTTTAACGTTCTGATGATCATCGTTTTTGTTGGACATATAGATCAATGACTTCGCCAGCCCATAAAGCTCCCTAAACGCTAATTTTCTGTGACTGTAATGGAGTTTCAACAAAAGCTTGTGAGTTATCCTCACTTCAAATCGCAATAATTATGTTTATTTATGTTAGTACCCATTCAACCACAAATGGGCTTCATTAGAGATACAAATTTTGCATAGGAATTCACTATGAATATGAATTTGTGCTTCAGCTGATTCTCCAAATTTGCAGCCGCTGATCTATAGGATAGACGTACAATCCATAATAAAATGTTTCACAAAACTGAAGAAAATGCAACCATCAGAAGTTAAATGGTTTGTTAGATAAGGACAATAAGTGTTGCCAACTGAAAATATTGAACCTCTAAATGAACCCTGCAGTATCGGTAATTGTAATATGTAACTACTTCATATGTTTTTTTGTCCGGCTATTAGAGGTGCCCATCCTTTGTTTCCTTTTTTTTGAATTTCAAGCAGGCATTTTTAATATAATTTTGTATTTTAAAAACTTCCTTCTATCTGAATCGTTGTTATTGTAGTACAAACAATTATTTGTTAGTCTTTTATAAAAACAAATTAGTTTACCCCACTTAAAACAAGCATCGTAATAATCGTAAGATAATTTATGTACCGCTTTCGTATGACGAACTTTTTAAAACTGGCCATAATGAACACGAAGAATGTTCTGAACTTGTTCCTTTCTTTGTTTCTTTCATTTTTATTTAACAGTTTAACAGGCGTAGAATTGATGGTGTTGTAGGGTGGTTCTCTTATTCGTTATTTCTTAACTTCATTTACTCTTCTCACTCTTTCGCTCTCTCGTCAGGCCAAAGATGAATCGGTAAACATTCATTAAGCAAACAAAAGCATGCATGCGTCTGAATATATGGTGTTTGTATGGATGTGTGTGTGTGTGCGTGTGTTTGTGTGTTTGTGTGTGATTGTGTCTGCATGCGTTTGTATATTTTCAAGGTACTAGTTTTGTTACGAACTTACATATATTTTTATGATGTTTAGTTTTTGTTTCATTTTGCTAGTGCAGTCATTGTGTTGTTGTTGTAGTTGTAGGATTTTTTTTTTACCTGCTAGAGACGTAACGAATCTCGCTCAAGCGAGTGCAGAAACGAATAGAAAAAGTATATCGATGGTTTGATGGAAAAAGGGGAAAGAAAATAAAAACAGCAATAGATACAAGTTTAGCTCAAGCCCGCGAATAAAATGACTGCAGGTTTCTTTTAATATTTTATTTTCTGTGGGTTTTAGGAGGTTATTTTAGTGGGAGATGTTTTTTTTCAAGCAATATTTAACTGGTGAATACTTTTTAAGGCGCTATAAATATGATATTTTCCAAGATTTAGGACGTCCATCCATATAATATCCAGAATCTATCTTGCAATAAATCAGATATAATTTGTATCGATCTCAAGTTAAAATTTTTATTGCCCTTTTGTATATTTTCAAAAAACAAAAAGTCAAAACATAACAGTTTCACAACAATCTTTTCCCGTATCGGCATTCATCTAAAATTTTTGTTTATTCTGTGACTAAAAATATTCATTTTAATCGCATATAATTAAGCGATTACACAAATAAAAATGAGAAAATTTCTGTTTATCCCTGTTTCAAGTTGTTGTTGTGGTTTTTTGCTATTGCTGCAGTTTATTGTTGTTGTTAATATAATACATTGATTTATGGGTTTTTGAACTTTTCACATTAATTTTTGCTGTAATTTAATTAATACAGGAAACATGTTTATTTGTTATTCGAAGTTAAAAGAAGGCTTGACTCGTGTTTGCTCTGAAATTTATAGCAGAATGCAAGTCATTTATGCGTGTCATACGTGTTAATTACAAATTTGTATATCTTGGAACTTGTATCTCTTTCTGTTGGCACAAAATTAATATGCCAGTAGTTTTATTGTGCGGATCTTATAATATTTGTAGTGTTTGGAATGGTTGAAGTTGCTTGTGTTTTTTTAATAATTATTATTGATTCTAGTCAAAAGAAATGAAACAAATTAAACAAGTTTTCAGGAAGATTTTTTGATTTTGGTAATGAAATTCAGCACTCCGAAGCACGTGTCAGCTGCCTTAACTTTTCGGGACTCCGAAATCGAATTTTTGTTCTACAGCACGAACTGATAACAACAAACAAACTTATTAAAGGCCACCGCAAACGTACGTGCACTATTCACGTTTTGTATACAAACGTGTATCTCAATATGTTCCTCTGTTGCCAAACAAAATTGGCTGCCATCATGTGGTAAATATCTGCATAAATACACAGCAGTTTTATATCAGACTACTATCAATTTCTTCCACTATCTGCCGATCAATATTAATTCTGAGAAGATGTGTGTCTATATGCGACTACTTTGTCACGTCATGGACACCCAAAGAGATGACGTAAGTAATGCATTTGTACGCAAGGAACCTACGAGTATTGGCATTGTTTTGAGTTTTCAGCAAAGCTTCCCGCTCATGAGTGTTCCTGTACAAGCACGGATTTCTGCACTGAAAACACCACGTGTACTAAGTGTGCCATCCTGGGCAAAGGATGCGCGTAAGTAACAGTTGTGTTGATAGAAAACAAAATTTTTTTTTTTACCTACAACCAAGTTACCAGCTCTGATTTCTATTGTGTACAATGTACATCCAATTATTTTTAACCTTTGTATTTGCTTTTTACTTTATTCTTATAGAATTTGAGTTAAACAGATTAAGTTAGAAAAAAATATAACGGCCGTATCCTTAATGTGCTCTTAAACGAATATCTTTTTTCAGGTTAAATGTAACATGTGATTCATGAAAACTCGCTGGAATTGATTTTGGAATATATAGAAGTCAACTCAGCTAACACGCTGATCGAAATATGTATATTGCTGATTTACTAGGCATTAGATACTTCCCAACAACTTGTATAAATAATATAAATGCAGCGTTATTGTAAAATGTGCCTCCATAAATAATGTAATTTGTTGCACGATGCCTGGACATTTCCTTTGAATTCATTCATTGGCATGAGCTTCATTCGCCAAAAACTTTTTCTGACAAGTCCTTCTGTTCTTAAGCCCAGCAACACTTTTATATTCCTTAATATATATTTCTGCAAACTGCTAAATGTATGCGCATTTAAGCCTTAATTTGTGGCTTTCGTTGTAACGTGCGTGTCATATCGTAAAACGGAAATCGTAAAGCTGACTTGTAAGCAACTCAAAGAACTACAACTGTGTGATAACTTGGCATTTGAATGGTTGTTGTTATGGACGACAAATACGGCACTTAAGATTTATTATTATTTATGTTGAAAGAAACAAATGTGTGCGTGTACAGTTGCTAGTGGTGGTAGGGATTTCCTATTTAAATAGCTGTGTTCGCGAACTCCTAAGTTTCTTCTCTACCTTTTTTGTTTTGTTAGCTGTGAACTGCTGACTTCAAGCGGATTCCAGAATCGGCCAGTGACGGCGTAAATAAGTATTCAGTTAATCACTTTGTGATTGAAAAAATACAGGTTTTCGATCATAAGAAGCCGTAAGATGCATTAAAAACTGCAGATTTATATAATTAACCATTTAAGAAATTGTGATTAAATCTACATTATGTCATATTTGATGGTATAAAAACGATAGAAAATTTCTCTCAATTGTATAAACAGAATAGAATTGGAATAATTTCCTAAACTGTCATACTGTACCCTCAACAGTGTTCATGTGTGTGTTGTGTATTTCCTCACGGACAAAGTGGTTATATCAAACAGACCTACACTATTACAGAATGTGTTTTGACATTCTGTGTCAAGCTTCTGTAGCATGAATATTAATAACAGTGCTGCCAGCCTCGGTTTTGTTTTAACCTTCTATGGTTGTGTTGTTCCTTTTAATATCCTTTGGCTTCAGTGCTCGAACGCATCAAATGTTCAGACGGCTTTTGAAACAAATATGTTCACAACAAAACTATTTGGTTTTATCTAAAAACTTGTGTTGTCCGTTCTAAGAATTTTGAAAACAAAAATGAACTCTTGGTTAAATTAGGCTGGGAATTGATTTTGAATTTCCATTTGTTGTTCCAGCTAAACTTGGTTCCATATAAAATTATTTAATACCTTTAACATTCTTTAGGAACACATATCCTGCGCGTCTTTTTGTTTTGCGTGCATGTTCATATTTTATGTGCGATGCGTGTTTAACAAACTCTTTCTTTCATTTATTTATTAAATTTGTTTCTACTTCTTTCTGTATTAACGAAATTATTTATTTTATTATTACACAGTTTTCTGTTCACCTTTAAATACATAAATATATATATTTTTTTGTTCACATTTATTGCTTGCCTTCTTTCTTTCGCATAAATAGATGCATAAAATTCTTGCGTTGTGCTTTCCACAATTTGCTCTTTTGCTCCTTTTGCCAATATCTGTTGCTGCCACTCTGTCAACACAACACTTTTATGTCATGCCAACATGTCAAGTATTTTGCTGTCTTCCTTTTGCCAAGTGTTTGTTTATTGTTTGTTTGAATATTTGAATATTTGTGACTTTAGGTTGGTGTTATCAAGGTATTTAACAAAAAAAGAAGAAGAAAGAAAAAAAATGTATCTCGTGTGTGTGTGTGTGTGTGTGTGTGTGTGTGTGTGTGTGTTTGATGTTGGTTGTGTCAAAAATTTTATTATCATCCAATTGGTATAAATCAAATAACTGAAGTATAAGAAAATTTATCGAATTTTGTTTTGGCATCTTGTCACATATTTATTAAGCCTTTTCGTTTGAAATATGATTTGTTGTAATTTTAGTATCGATTAAGTAACAAAGATCAGATTTTTGTTCATTTACTCAAACAAATATTGGTATAAAAAAATTTAACAAATTATTTTCTTTAAAATTTTTCAATATTATTCAAGACGAGGAAAACTTTCATTACTTTTAAATCGGCATACAGAAAATGTATCTGCTGTGAAAAATCGAAATCAGCTCAAATTAACCCGAACACATATTGATTTTGCCAACTGGTAAATTCTTTTTGAAACCTTCAAACAGTTTTAGTTTTTGTGATTTCTGATTGAGCCTGTTTCTTTCTTTTTTTTTTTTTGTTACTGAGATGTTGCTACGCGCCTTCAATTACTTATTCCTTTTCCTTTGCCACAAGCACCTCCCTTAAGGATATTTAAATAATAATACTTTAAGCCAGCTAAAGCTATTTAAAAGGAATATATAAAATACTTTTTAAGGATATAATTTTATTACAGCTAATCCGTTAAGACAACTCCGTAGCCTACTTAAAGGGGTATTGGGGACTGCTGTGTTTATGCAAATTTTGTGTGGCTGGTTCAAAGAAACGTCAACTGAAGATTTTTGCACGAACAAATCCAATATTCTTATTGTTGTTGGTGGTGGTGCTCTCCATCAAGTAAACATTTTTTTCCCCCCGAACATTATAATTCTTTTTGCGGCTTTCAAAGTTAAAAAGAATTCAAGCTAATTTTTGATTAAAATGGCTAAAGAAGGAGAAAAAGTTTTAGCGTGATACAGTTGCTTTAAGGTATTGCCGTTTAAAAATACATTTTTTGCGGACTTGTTATTATGGTATCGTAAACAACATTTGTTGAACTTCTGAGAGAGTTAAAGAAGGGGGTGAAAAACACAGGATCGGTAACAGAGGGATGCATTTAACAAGTAAACAGCGAAAAATAAGGTTTGGGGGACAGCCACAAGAAACTAGTAAAATATTTTTGCAGACATCAACATAAAAACATTTATTGTTTTAACACCGAATGGCAATACAAGAGACTCAAAAGGAAACACACACTCGCTCACACACGCACACGTGAAAAGATATAAAATATTCTGCTAATCCCAATGAAAACATTGTTTTGTTTTCCTCTGCTCTGCTCTGCTCTGCTCTCTGGCTGTGGCATGTTTTTCTTTTGTGGCATTTAAAAGGGTGCATAAATTAAACAATTCTCTGGGATTTCAGATTGGCAACAATGCATCAGAATAACTTGTGGCAAGAATAAGCCGGTACAAAATAAACAATTTGGTAAAATGTTTGTCCCTTTGCATTTGGTGGCAGGCGGCAGGCGGCACAGGAACCCACCCCGAATTCCCCCGCATATTTTTTTGTGTATGCAAAATTTTCATCGACTTTTGTCCTTAAGCTGAGCCCAAAATGGAAGAGGTGGAGTTTTCAAGTGTTGCTTTTCAATAACTTAAAAATAACACCTTTCTAATAAATGCAAATTTTGTGCTGTTGGTGCACCAGCAGCAATTTATGATTTCCAGTTGCAAAACGAAAACAATAGCATAAAATATCCAGCAATTCATTCCTGTTTGCCAAATTGGCAATTATGAATGAAGTTAAATAATAAAGAAACGCAAAGAAAACCTTTTACTTTTGGCAATTCCAAATGCTCTTTATTCCTGGAATATTGTAAATTATGCTAAAAGGAAAACGAAAAACCATTTCTTCTTTAAAGGTTTTTAACTACAGCGCTAAATAAGGGTTTCTTTCCTACAAGGCCTTTAAATATTCCATTTTTAAATTTTGCAACAAAAAAAAAATATAATATAATTTATCTTCTCTTTGAGGTGTTGGCCTCAGTTTAATATTGAAATTTTCATAAAATAAATGTGTGTTAAACAGGAGGTTTGTCTTATTTATTTGTGTACGTTAAAGTCAACATGTGTTGGGGTGTTTAGTAATTGCAGGACTTTGCCACAAATAAGAACGTGGAACAGGATTGGTTTTCTTTACAACATATTCAACTTCTATTCAACAAATTTCTAGCAGCAGTTGGAATATAAGAAGTTTCAAGCCACAAAACTTAAAACTTAGTAAAATTGATCCAGTGAGTGAATCTCAAAGTTAGTAAAATTTCATCAATTCGGCCAGGAGTACAATATTAAAATTATGTTTGTATTTGTTGACATTATCATGATTGTTGTATGGAAATTTATTATAAAGTCATTTTACTGAAAAAAAAGATATATTTTGTATCTCTTTGCCCGAGATAAGACATATTTTATGGGAGAAACAAGGCACGAAACAAAAAGTAGGGAAATGCCTTGAATTATTTTTTAAATTAGTTCTATGATGAAGCGTAGAAAGTATGAAGGAAGAATTGCGTTGTGCACTGCAACAATCGTTCTTCTATTGGGCTTTCCCTTCCCCTCAAGGGCAACCCACCAGCGCCTTCAATGAGAATTATAGCAGCCTGTATATGCCATTAACTCCTCCTCTTCCCCACAGGATCTTTAAAAGGTGTTTATCATAGTCCTGTGAGTACCCGTGACAGAGTTCTTAGGCCTTTTCTAGCCAGTAGCATCGACATGCAGAAACATTTTAGAATATAAAAGTCTATCAGTGTTGTTTAAACACTTCCCCTTGTAGATTATCAGCTCTTTTTTGCCCATTTCTTCTTTGAGCCGACTTTAGTTGAAGCCAAAGGAAGGAGTGAAGCCAGTGAAAATCCTCTCATTGCGCCAATAGAGCTCAACAATTTTTTTATATTCACTTTTCAAAACCCTCCTGTTGCAAAACGCCTCTGCATAATTCCTTTTTTTCTTGATGTATGAAACAGATTTAAAAAGGGGAAGAAACTTTATTGCAATTTTATACCTTTTAAACATGTGGTTTCTATGTAAAAATAATGTTTTATTATTAAATGTTTTTTGTTTCTGTTTTTTTTTTCTTTCTTTCTTTTTCTGCTTTAAACACATTTTTCTCCAGTGGAAATTAAGTCGTTTTAAAAACGCCTTGCAGTAGTCAGCCGAGTTATTTGGGTATGATTGTGTTGTTTGTAAAGTATTTTGTCATGCTGGGTCCAACAAATTCAGTTTCTAAAGCATGAATTATTGTACAACCTCGAAACTCGAAATATGTAAAATTTAGGTCAGAGCAAAATGCTAAGAAAATGCACAAAAAGTGAATATGAAATTTTATTTTAAGAACGGAAAGGGAAGATAAAATGATCCCCTTCTCTCGCTGGACTAGATAACAGTGGCTGGCCCTAAACAGTTTTATATCAAGCCGATGACAAGTCTAAGGCCCTTTAATGTGTTCGGGGAACAGCAACGAAATCTTCTGGTTTGTTTAGAATTTCCTGCAGCCTTTTTATTTTATTCTTGGTTTAACCCAATTTTTGAAACCCTTTTAAACCAAGTTAAGAAAAAGAAGAAAAAAATCTTATACATAAAAAACAAATAAAAAGAATCTGCGTGTTAATGTGTTTTTTTCCTCTAGCCTTTTTTTTTTTTTTTGCTTTTGGCCCCTCTTTTTTCTATAACAACTGAAATTATACAGCGAGGAAATAATGGAAAATATTACCGCACCTTATTTTTTGTTGTTTCTTGTGTTTCTTTTTTTTTTTCATTCTTTTGTTGAATCGCCAGACTTCATTGCAGACGTACAATTTCATACAATTTGTTTGCGGCTTTTTGAACTATTAGAGAAAGAAAACGAACACACAAAAAAAAAAAACAAACTGGTTGTTTGATGAAAAACGAAACTTGCATGTTTTTTTTTAAATAATCGTGTTGAAATTTAATTTGTTGCTACTACAGGAAACATCAAAAGTCCGAAAAATTAAAGTGGCAAGAAGAGAAATAAAATTGAAGCAGCGCAGTAATTTCTGAAGGAACATGTTAACAGCCACAATTTGGGGCATTTAGAAAATAAATAAATAATAGGCTGTTTCAAATTACCACGAAAGCAAAAGCAGAGGTTGTTATGCGGGGCAAAAGAATCTGACCAGAACTCATTATTTGTTAAAGCTTAAAGTATAAGGGGCTCTGCTTGCGGTTTTGCTTAAATCAGGATATTCTGCCAACACGTTGTTCCCGACTGCCAGCAAACTAGTGGCGTAGCCACTAACCTGAAATAGGACTAGAAGCAGGCAAAATAAGTGGTGCTCGTATGTTTTGGAATTTTAAAGATGTAAAATTTATGATTTGGCCTGCAAGTATCTGATTTAGCGCAACTTGTGGCTGGAAAATGGTTTTTAGTTCGACTGCGAACAGGACTGTTTGCAGGCCGGACAGCAGCAAAACATTACATTTGTACATCGTCAAAGCCCTAAATAACGATTCATTTGTTTAATATTGAAATGTTGTTGTGACAACAATGTTATGAGTTCCTTCAAAAATGGTATTGTTGCTGCCAAATATGTTTTAGTATTTTGAATGCAGTCGTAGTTTTTTGTAGCTCCTGATGATAATCAGGCCTTTTTTACGTTTCCAGACTATCGAAAGTCTCTTTATTTTGTAGCATTAAATTATAGCAGTTTTTTTAATTGAACTGAACTTTCTTTTTGCCGCACAAACATCTTATTTTAGCCATCTTACGTTTTTCTGTTTATGTTTCTCTGAACTCGGTTTCCTACCAAATAAAGGTCTTATCAGACAGAAGCCTTTAAAATCAAGCCATTGGCCAGGCAGACCTCTAAAATAGGCCTGACTCATTACAGTTCTATGAGTGAGTTATGAATCACTATTAAAGTTTTCCAATAACAATTTGTCGGTGAAAGTTTTTTTTGTGGAAAGTACTTAAATTAGGACGTTCCTCGGTTGATACAGCAACCAAAACTCTATAATAATAAATGGATAATTTCGTTTTTACAGGTTCTTCCGAAGCCTTTACCCCGAGATGCCTTGAAAAAGGGATCCTGGTATTGGTTATAGGCTAAACCTTCTACACCATTCTGCTCGTGGCTTAAGATTAAATATTGATTTCTGCGTTTCTAGTGTTCGGTTTTGCCAAATATCCCTGAGGTTCTGTTGTCTATCAGATTGATATTCTTTGTAAGCAGCTAAAGCGTGGCTAATGTACAGCAGAGGCTGCCTAAGGCCTAATGTCCTTTGAGGATTTTGGGCTACCAGCTCAAGGGCCTCAACATCCACCACTCGCTAAAGCATAATGCTGGTAGGAGGGATTATACGAGTATAACCGAGCTCTCGAGTAAGCAGTTTCTGTTACTTGCGCCGCCTTTACACATCGCAAACAAATTGCCACTTATGTGGTTGCATGTGAGACTTTGACAAGTTCATGACAAATAAATTTTTAATGGACCCTCAGTCTAGGCTATTTAAAAAAAAAAAAAAAATCAGTCAATTTCTTTTGCTTATACATTTCCACTATCTAAAAACAAACATGATTGGCTGCAACCATAACATTTTACAAAATTCTGTGAATACAGTCAAATCTCTTGTAACACGCAATAGGAGACAGTTTACTTTAACGTGGGCGAATGTTATAAAATATTTTATTATGCTGTTGAATAGTGAAGAGAATAATGTGGACTGGAACAATAATTTCATTTCAGTAATATTTCCCTAAACATGTCAACAAATAACATTTTATGTTCAGACCCCATTAGCCATCAAATTTATTCGTGAGTAGCTCTAATACACACACACACACACACCCATCCATCCATAATAAACTTTTAATGTAGTGGAATGTGTTCACTTGTGTGTAAGTGTGTGTGAAGTCATTGAATGGAGAATAAAAGCACAGGCTAGTGGAAATAATGTTCAATTGTTTTATGCATTTTATATTATTTTCTAACATTTTTTTTCTATTGTATATTGACCAGATAGACGACGGGTGAACGATTGACCGGCTGTCTGCCACACAGTTTGACATATTGTCTGCCGGCCCTTGCGTTGCTGGTAGGACCGATTTCATTATTTATCTATTCACATAATTTTATTGTGCTTTTTATTATTTCAGTAGCATTCGTTTTTTTTTATTTATTCTGTTTAATAAAATCATTATTGTTATGCATATCAAACAAATGAAAAAAAATAAAAAATTATATTATTACCATAAGCAAGACATGAAGTTTAGTTTTTTCTTTTATTATTAGGCTCATAAAATTACCCACACACACACACACACACACACACACACATTTGTGTAGTTGTTGTTGCTCGACTGGTTCTGTGTGTTGAGGCCTTAAGGCATTAGTTAAAAAACGGGTCAATCAATACGAATGTATTTTCATTTGAATTTAACTTTAATATAAATCAAATAACTTTTAGCGATGCACAAACCAGCTTGTTGGAGGCGTTGCTGCCTGGTTATCGTAACAACCCCCCCACGCGCATACATATAACCCAACAAACATACACATGCTGGCATATAGACTTCCACTAACGTTTTCGCTCACGCCTTAAAATAAATTCATGAAAACGACATACACACAGCCATTCCTATTGAAATAAACTTGTAAAAGTGTGCGTGTGTGTGTGTGTGTGTGTGTTTATACAATATGCAGATTTAAACAAAAATCACTAATTTAACTTAAAGGTTTTAGTTCTAACTTTTGTTTATTGTCTTTGGCTTATAGACACAAACAAAATTTATATGATATGTCAACGCAAGACTCACACACACACACACCAACACACTCATGAGCTGCCATTTACACATTCTTATGTTGATTTGTATGGAAATAAAAAAACTTATGCTTTAAGCATTCGACTTGATATATCCTTTGTTTTCCTTAACATTATCCTTTTTTCATTGCTCGTTAGACATAAATTTGTGTATTCCACATACATGTGTGTGTATGTATGTGTGTATATATATGTATGTACTTTTGATATCTGTCTGTCTGTCTGTCTGTCTGTTTGTCCGTCTATCTGTTTGCCTGTTATGCTTGATTCTCTCTCTACACACATGTGCTGTTTTCATTTCATTTCTTTTCTATACAAAATACATTTAATGAACATCTTAACTTTATGGATTTTGCTGGTTTTTTTTTCTCCTCTTTTTTTGTTCTATTTTCTTTATCATTTTATACAAGTTTCTCTGTGCATTCTGCTCGTATCTGCTTCAGCTGTTGTCTCTGGTATTTTGTTTATGAAATTAGTTTTCCATTCACCACTTTAATGAATAGATGGCACAAATCTGCACATGTTTGTGCATGTCTGTGTGCAAGTTTTTTGTTTGTTGATTTAATTATGAATTTCTTTTTTCTTTTGCTTTCTCTATTTGTTAAATTTTATTTAGTACTTAATGATGTGTTTACTTAAAAAACACTTAATCTGCATATAGAAATTAAATTAAATCATTTGTTTTTAAATAAATTTTGTGCCAGAATTTGTTAAGCGCCTACAAAAATATATAAAAGTTGATAACAGAAAACTGTTGAAGTTTTAAATTAAAAGAAATAATATCTGTAGCATAATTTAAAACTTTCTCAAGGTGGTGTCAAGTCTTCAGATAAATTGATGGAGGAACAGTCATCTTGTTTCAAGAGTGGTTTTCGCCGTCACAGCAACAATTTGAAGCAAGAGAATGGCCGCTATAACATTTGCTGTTGACAGCAATTGAAAGGCTGTATTTATTTATTACCTCATATCTAAATTCTGCCATAAGTCCGTCAAAACTAGATCAGTCTTTCCAAGGATGAGTATGAAAAAGAGCTTTTTTATTATCAACGACATGTCCAAATGTGTCACCTATGAAGAATCATGGAATAGGAGGGAAATATTTTTTTTTTTTGTGGCCAAAGTTAAATTTAAGCTCGTTCTAAATATTAATTTTATTCAACTTGTAAGGGAACATGGAGAATTATTAAGAATATGAAGCCAATAAACAATTGAGTTTGTTTTCATGTTATTTTTACTGAGAGACTCGATGTCGCTCGAAGTCGCCAATATAAAATTTTAGCTAAAAGTTATTGCTTCTTTTATACAATATAAAAGCAGTTCTAGTTTGCTGAATTCTCCTTAAATCTATTAAATATTTTAAGGACATATAATTAGGGGAAAGTATATTGGTTGTCACAACAGAAAAATTAATTGAGCCGCTCTAGTGGAACAACAACAAGATTCAGTTGCTGTCTGCCAACCATATGAGTTTTTAGCTTCATATTCCGTTGATATTCTTTTGGTTATTTTTGTTCATGCACTTGAAATAGTGAATTCATGGTTTGTTGTGTTGATTGTGCAATCATTCCAACACCCTGTATGGAAATTATGTCGAAAATAAATTATTAAACTTTTTCTCTTCAACAACTTGAATTTCTTTCCAATTATTATAAATATTTTTATTTTACACTTTAAGGAGTTTAGTTTTGTGGCTAAATGAAGAAGAATCTGTGAGGCCTCTAGAAGACACTCAATTGCTGTGGGACACACCTGAGCCTCGCTGGGCATATACCCATAAATTTGTTTCAACATTTTTTATGAATGCCTGAATGAGATAAGCAACTAAATAAAATCACAGTTTCTAAGTTATAATAACAGCTTTATAAATATATTTTTATGAGTTCTTAATGCGGAAATATGTTTGACAAAACTACTTTCTACAACTCAAATTGTCCACTGTTTATGGTTTAGGCTAATCTTATTTTATGATGTACGTTTTATATTTTCATGACAATCTCTGTGTTTTGTTTTATATGCATATTTTTTTGCCACATTTTTCAAATACTGCCCTTTTTTTTTGCACAAGTTTATCATAATAAATTTATATAGCAAATAAAAATTTTGGTTTATTTAGCGTTAAAATTACTTTAGATAAACAACAGGGCAATTTGTATAATCGACATGAAAAATAAACACTCAACCAACACAGCTACTAGTAGTACAAAAACCAAACAAATTGTTTTGTATACAAGGCAGGGATGGGAAAATTGGTATAAGTGTAGATTTAAAAAGAAAATTCATATCTGTAAATTAATTTTTATAAATATTTTATTAAGAAAAATTTAAATAGATTCACAGTTGGATGGGCTTCGGAAGCAGAAGAGATTATAAAAATAAAAAAAATAGATATAAAAAAAATTCATATCTGTAAATTAATTTTTATAAATATTTTATTAAGAAAAATTTAAATAGATTCACAGTTGGATGGGCTTCGGAAGCAGAAGAGACTATAAAAATTATTGAGATTTGATAAATTCGGCACTTCTTCAAAAAACTTCATGTGCTTTTTATTTAATGTTTTAATGCATATAAAAATATGGAGAAATATTAATAAAAATATTTTAATAGAATCGGCTGGCAAAAGTGGCGCTTGCACAACCCTGATACAAGCAATATAAGTAAGAAAAAAAAAAAGCATAAAATCACCACCCCCGCTTAATACTTTAACAACAGCCTAACAAATTTGATTACATTCAAATTTGTACAATGAAAACATGATTTGAAAGGCAAACACACACACACACACACACACACAAATACACGCTTTGGCTGGTGTAGCTGGTTTCTGTACTTCAACCAGGGAATATCTGTTTTCGTATCAATAAAAACAAAAAATATTATCTAAATACACACACGCACAGACATACACACATTTATAAATATATTCCAGCTAATCAATATTATTGATGAGAATTTTAGCCCAAAAAGAAAAAAAATTCATCCGCATTTGAAATTTAATAACTTTTATCATAGATATTGTACAATAACAACAAATTGTTTATCCTTTTAATAGGAGTATTATAAATTTATTGTTTGATCTTTTAGAAAATTCATTAAATATGTATTTGGCGTTGGAGAAGTGAACAATTTTCAAAAAACAAAGCAACTACAACAACATCAATAAATGTTGCATAAATGGTTATTAAAAACCATATTAATATTGAAATAAAGTTGACCCAGTTTTATTGTAATATTATAAGTCGGTTTTAATTCGACCGCATCAGCCAAAGTTAATGCATTCGAGATGCACGAACAGATATTTAATAATTGAAAATGCTGTTGAGTTCGATAATCATGAGTGGCTGTTGGGCATCAGGTCTTGCCCGGCCATCAAAATTATTTCTGGGTTCTTCACCTAAACGAAATTTTGGCTCAGAGTCTGTTTCACAAAATCAAATGTTTGGATGTTTTTTGAGTTGCCGCCCTCCCTTGAAAAGTTATTAGAAACCCACTAAATGATCTAATCATGACATATTGGCACAAATCCAGCTCATAAAGAATATCCAAATCAGTTTTTTGTTCTTCGAAATACTGGCGAACATTAAGGTTCGATGTGGTGGAATGTGGTGTTCTGTGCAGTCTTTTTTGATTTAAAAACGGTTGTAGTCGAAACTTTGAGCATATTTTCCTATATATATAGAAATATTGTCCACTTGTTGGCTCATCATAAGTGGGACACTTTAGAGAAATCCTTTCGCTTGCAAAATATAAAATTGTTTAGCAAATAGACAAAAAAAAAAACCGTAAGCGAACTGTATCTGTTATCAGTTAAAGCTAAAATAGACCTGCCGGAGTCACTCAAAGCAAAATCTCAAAAGAACATCAGCCATTAAATAGATTCAACTGAAATCTTCTCTATCCTGTAGTTCCTCGCGAATAACAGCAGCATAAAAACGTTTGGATCACCGCAGTTAGACGACTATATCAGTATTTAACAAAGTCCCTTCCAGAGGGTATCCGCCAAGACAGGCAGCTCAATTTATGACCAGCACCAGGATGGCTTTTTTCGAGCATGCAGCGGCTCATGCTGCTTATTAAGATTCGAAAGAATCTGTGGCCAGGATATTTTTACAGCTTTAGTTGCACTGTCGATTGAGGAATCCTTCTGTTCTATACTCCGTAAAGTGGAGTCCTCCAGCTGCAGTTAAGCGCGTCTCTGAGCACACAAAAACACAGGCAAAAAGTGGATGTGTTTAGGAAGAAATAAACAACCTGTAGCACTTCTCCCCAGCGTGTAGAAAACTAAATACTCGTAATTATTTTCCCAACTAACAAACAAACAAACAAACCAACGAACGAACGAGCGAACGAGCGAACAGGAAATGAATTATATATGTTTGTATGTGTGTGTGTGCAGTTAAATACATGCATTGATTAGGCTTTTATCGGTCCTATCTGAAATATTTAATATTGTGGCTGAAAGCTACAGCAGCATTTAATATATTTCAGGCAGTTTTCGTTACATAATAATTAAATATTATTTTAAAATATTTATTTTGAAAAGTTTTAAATCTAAAGAAATCTGTGACTGCTAAATATTTTACTTATATTGAAGTACACGGAAAAGGAGTTCGACTCCCAAAAAGGAGACCTGAAGTGGAGGCAAAAAAACCAAGTTACTGCTCTTGATTCGTTTGTTATCTGTATCCCTGAAGCAGATTTCATGGCATAAAAGCGTTTGAATGAACATTTTTTTGAATAAAGGTTTTGTGGCTGAGAATTTCTTGGAATTTATTTTTGTAAGAAAAAAGGATAGTTTCAAAGGATCTCAATAAAACTTTCGTTCTAGGCAGTGTTTCTTTAAAATAATGTGCGTTATATCCAAGTTTCAGAGTCTATATCATGAATAAATCAATAAACTGCTCACAAAGTAGCTGATAGTCAACGCACACACACACACACACACAGGCGCCCACACACACATACATTTTATTTGTATGCCCTGAATGTGTCAATGTGGGCAACTAAATTTTTTAATTTTCCCCATACTTACGTGTGTATGTGTGTGTGTGTGAGAATGTTTTTATATGTTTTAGCGCAAAACTACTTAATTTGTTATTAAACAGTTCATTTCTATGCAAGACCACACAGAAACAATAAAATTACTCCACAAATGAAAATCGTACGCTTTCATTTACAACTTTTTTTTTCATCTTCCTACAAACACACACAAACAATTCTCTCTAAAAAAACAAGGAAAACTAAATGCAGTTTTAGTCGAAGAACAAACAAACTTTCGTCCAACCAATTCGTTGATGTGAATAGTGGCAAAGAAAACTTTCTCGAGAAGAGAAGCAACCCTGTGCAGCCGCCGCAGCAAAACAGTGACCAGTCGTTGTAATAAAACAGGAACTTGAGATGAAAAGAAGAAAAATAATATTTTCTTTTTTGGGGGGGCCATGTGAAATTAGAAAAACGAAATTCACATAAACAGTTTTATGGGAAAACCACCAAACCAATTTGACTTGTGCAATCTGCTGCAAATTACTCCAACCAAGCGCAACAAATCCACTCACGCGCTCGCATACCCCAGCAAAAACAAAAATATAAATTTCAGAAAAATTTCCCTCTCCCCGACCGGCCTTTACGAAAGAAAAAAAATGTACTCGTACAATAAAAACTTTCGTTTTCCGTTTGAAGTTGGTGTTTTGGCTTGAAAATCGGCAGGAATATTAAAGCAGGACAGTCACATAAATGACAAATAAATAAAACACCCCATCAGTTGGTTTTGCATTCTTAAACGAAGAAAATTGTTTATGTGGGTGGTTGCTTTTTTCCCCCCCACATTTTTAGTCTTCAGTTATTTGAGGAATGTTGGGATTTAGTTATTCAATGAGTGGCCCCTTTTCTTGGCGTGCAGCAAAGGGTCAGTCTGCAGGCGATTGGTTGGAGTATTAAAATAGTTTTGTAAATTCTTAAAGAATTGTTCCCCTTTTGTGGGGGTGGCAGCTTAAATTTATATGCCTATTCTGTTCAAGCAATAACTAAATTTTGTAGGATTATTATTAACACAAAACATATTTTTTCACTCAACTGCATTTTCCATATACGAGTACAATAAATTAAAAAATAAACTCCAGCAAAACGATTGAAACTTATATTCTTTTATGTTGAGTTTTTGAATTGCACAAAAAGTAAAATCGATTTGAAACATTGTTGCGGCAACATTTTTGTGCACTCAGCAACACTGTGTATTTTTGTTGCAAACGCGGTCTCTGCGTGTTGAACATGTTCCCAACTGCCATGAATATGTTGTTGTTTATATTTCTACAACTATTTTGTTTGTTTTTTTTTAAATATATTCAATATTGTGAATTTAATGTTCCAGTCATGATGATCTACCCCGTTGGTGGCACAAATCCACGGCTGAACTTTTCAAAGGTTCAGCGCCGTCCTTATATGCAACCAGTGTGAAAGCCAGTCCTTCCTGTCAGCAAAGGCTTTTACTGTGTGAGATCCAAGGTAGGGGAAATTGATAGCCTAAAGGAGTTCAGTTGTTTAACTAAAACAACTTTAAAATTATAAATAATTAAAAAAAAAAAAAAAATTGTTCAGTTTGATTCGCTGTTGTGAAAAAATCGTACTATTGACTGGTTCAGCTAAATCCTTTTAATGTCGCTTTAAATCATATAACTAAAACGTGTGAACATTATTTAAAATATTTGACGCGTTTAAAATTCTTAGTTTAGTTTTTGTACAGCTGCCAAGAGTCAAGAAAAAAACCGACTCATTTCTTATCGCCTGATGTTCTGAAATTATGTAGTCTTGTTCTCCTTCATGACCCTAAAACGTTGAAGAGAAATTCCAATTTTACTCAAATCATCTGTTATTGATCAATGCAAAGTCCTTAAAACTCCTTCCGTCATCCTCTTATTACGAAAATATTTGAAAATATTTATTCAAGTGGTTGTTTAATGGTTGTATGAAATCACGGAAGCTCCACTGCAATTTAAAACTCGTGCACACACACTCGTGAGCACATAAACAGCACGTGCAATTGAAATTCATTCATATTCGAAGTTGTATCCTTCAGTTTTACTTATTCAACCGGTAATAAATACTATTTTCCTTTTTCATTATTATAATATTTATATTGTTTAAAGGGTTTGCCTGTAAGTTGCTTTGGAACATTCGTACTTTTTTTTAATTCTGTTTGTGCGTTTCCATTAAACGTTTATTATATCCTGGCAACCAGTTAGTGGTCAATGTCCTTGTGCCACGTCAATTTTATCGTTTGCTTTGTTAGACACAAAAATGTATTTATCTATCAAATTGGCTGGTTTTTCTCTTACTTTATTTTAGTTTTTGTTTTTATTTAGGGATAAAAGAGGTGTTAATTGTCCTATTTCGTCCAATATAGAATATGAACTATTTAATTAAACGAAGTGTGAATGATTGAAGGTGTTATTATAAATGGCCGCTTTTTGTTCCCAAAGAAAAGTAATTAAAGTAAAAGCAACATGAGCGCCTGTAGTTGGTAAAAGGGGTGTGAAATTTAAGCTGAAATAAATATTTGAAATAAGTTCTAAGATTCGATAGAGTCCGAAAAAGTTAGACTTATCAATTAAATTATATTATTGATAAAAGAAATTTCAGATTCATCAGAAAATGTTGCCGGAGACATGATGATGTTGAGGAAATATGTTGCCAAACTGAATTCGCCGGTTTTTACGGTATCAACGGAGTACAATTTGTTCTACATTATTTCTAATTTAATTCGCATGACAAACTTCTTACACGTGAACTTTTGATAGAATTTAGCATAAAACTATGAACAGAGTTGATAATTAGCGATAAATTAAAACGGTCTCTTTTCATGGAACATCAGATAATTTTGAATAACCTGAAGTTGTTGTCCGTTGTCTGCACACATGGAAATGAAGTAACGCTGCGTTTTTCTAAATTTTATTTAGTTAATGGAGCAGATAATAGCGGAAGCGCAGGACCGGCCGTTGATGCTGCTTTGAAACATAACAATTACAATTATTGACTATGACAGTTGCAATTATTAGTCATATTTGGGCAAAGGAGTGTCTAAAGTAATTAATGTTGCTGCAAAAATAACTTTTGCCATTAACTTAATACTTAAAATATATTTTGGTTCTTTCTGATATTTTTTGTGTTTTGATTTCAGTGTAGAGAAAGTGCGAAGAACTTAAAGAAAAGAAGGAACATGAAAAAACCAAAAGATGTTTTATAGTGAAAATGACTGGTACGTGCACAAAGTCTAGGGCACGTTGTTTGCGTAATAGACCACAATATAGAAGTCATAATTTTTGTTTCCCCAGCCATTATGGTAAAATAAATACACAACTAAGAAAAGTGTTAACTCAACTAAATAGCACAACCACCAACCAAGAACTTTTGTGCAAACGTTTAGTAATTGCTGTTATTGTTGAGTTCAGGCAACATGTTTCAAAGGAAACTTTCACCGCAACAATAAATTTCGTTAACTTAAGCCAATGGCTGGCACAGTTCTTGGTAAAAGTGAGTGGTTGGTGTCAGGCCAAACGTTTGTAACGCAAAGACGTGGAAAAACAAATATGATTTTGTTTTTAAATAATTCCCTCAAGTGCGCAAGATTTAAAGCAGGACAGGAACAGTTCCTTTATTTAGCCTGCCATCCAAATCCGTCTAGTGTAACTGATTTTGACAGGTTATTTCATCCAAAAACTATAAGGCAGAAAATAATCAAATGTCCCTCAGATGCCTCCTTGTGGAACAAATCGTGGGATACTCTCAAGTACGGAGTCTCCCTTCGTATTTTACTGCAGCCATAAAACCAATTAAATAACACAAACAAATAAATGCTTTTGAGCAGCCGGATTTCACTAGATCTTATCTCATATAATAGCGCAAAAATGTGACTATTTTCATATAAAAACTATAAAGTAAAAGTCCCCTAAACACATTTAAGCATAAATTCGTTCGTTCTAGCACATACAGACAAACATACAGATGTACACATTATTCTATAGAAATTATTTCATATCTGTCTTTATGAAGCAGCAAAAGGAAAAAATCGCAATACAAATTGTTATAACCAGATGTGTTCAAGGAAAATTTATAACAATAAGACTGTAAAGATGTGTTTCGTTTTTTCTTTCCAGCGACTTCAACAAAAGATTTTTATGCGAGAAATTTTTCAGCAAAAATTTATAAATTTGACAGCGAATTATTTGGAAATTGAACGCAAAAAATAATAAATTTACTGCTCCATACCAGACATGATGAAAATAAAATGTTTTAAAATTTTGACAAAACGAGAACTGCAAAATCTCCCAGGACAATTGCGAAACCTTGAAGAAGTGACAAGGATGACAGTTTTCTTCTTATTGACAAAAAGTTTTTCAAGTATTTGCTGTTGTTGTACAAGAAACTGCAAATACATGAAGGAAAAATATTAACACTGGCAAAAAAAAAATGTATGGAAATTATTGAAACGTTTTAAAGCCAAATATTTCCAGGCAAAATATTTCAAAGTGTTGACATTTACACAGCGGAAAACGGGCTTTATATTATATATTTGTAAATAAAATTTTAATTAGTTGTATTATATGATCTGTCACATTAATTAACTTTTTAATATTTATATAAAATATAGTAGTTTTCAAATCTGCTGAGCAGATTGTTGCCGCACAATTGGCAAAGAATTTTGAGACACTTTCAATGGAATTTATCTTAGCAAAAAACACTCAAACTCAAGACTCTGAGACTTAAAGTAAAGAAAATTTTACGTGCAACTAACAAATTGTTTATCATATTGAGTCAATTTCTATTAAAACCAAGAACTTAAATTTTGTTATCAAAGAATTTGTAAAAAATTACTGTAAAGAAAATTAAGGTTTTGCCTTTCACGTTGAGAACAAGTCTTATAAATTTGAGAGACAACAAATAAGAAATTGCATTTCGTAACAAGAAAACGCCGTTAAGTAATAAATTCAAATGGAAAAAATTCCAAAGGAAAACAAAAATTGTGAAAATTGTGATTGTGAAACGATTTCGGGCCAACTGAAATTTTCTTCAAGTGTATTTGCTTATGCCAATTATACAAAATTTCATAAATTAATAATTTTCTTTGGGCCATTTTTGTGAGGAAATAACGCGTTTTTTAAGTTTCTCATCAAACTAACTTTTTTAAGTTTAACGTATGATTAATAAAAGCATAATATGTAAAATATTTCTCATACGCCAAGACCTTAAAAACAATTCATAAGAAACATTTCAATATTCTTCTAATTCTCACTCTCGCAAAAGGAAGAAGAAGAAAAACTGAAAAATTGTGCCAGACAAACTGAAGGCAGCAGAGAATAAGCAGCAAATAAAAGATTGTATTAGTGGTCTTATCGTGCACAGGCCATAATAGACTAGTAAATTTTAATAAACTAAAGCGGCCAAATGCAGCAGCTCCACAATGTTTGTGCACAAAAAATAGCTAAGAAAAAACCCATAATGAAAAATAAGCTAAAAGTTGAAAAAGGAAGTTAATAAAAACAACACTTGAAAACTAATTAAAGCTTAATAACAGCAGAAAGTGGGCAAAGAAGGACACAACAAAAATTAAAACGAAAACTTTTGTCCAAAAAAAAAAATTAGACTGTTTAAAAGAAATTAAACAAGACCAAGAAAAAAAAAAGAAAAACACTCGCACCAACTTATGGAAAGGATACACGGTCTGGCAAAACTAAAGACATTTGTTAAGTAGAAACAGGCAAAAAATCCATAAAAAAAGTAAAGCAAAGTAAAGAAATCCTTATAAGAGACTTAAATGTCTTTGGAAAATAAAAGTTTTCTCAAAGCAATTTTCCCAGACTTTGCTTTATATATTCTTAGCTTTTTTGTGTTATTTTGCTTTTACAAAAAATAATGGAAAAATAACAAATCAATGAATTAAAATAACAAAGACTTTTTCCTTAGCGGAGTTTTCCTTAAGTTGTGTTATTATTTTCCTTTTATTTTTTTTTTTTTTTTGGTTCGTTAAAGGAAACAAACGCAAGACAAAGGAATAGAACAAACCCTTGTCATGTCATAAAATATCAATAGTTTAGGTAAAGTGGCGAAATAAAAAAAAACTATTAAAATAACAAAATCAAAAGGAAAAAACCCAGATTTATCAAAAAAGAAAAATATTTGAAGAGCAGAAAAGGGAAACAAAGCCAATAAATGCTTAAAGAAGGTGAAACAAGAGCGCTTCACTTTAATGGTAGTCGAGCGCCTGGTGGTGGTGGCAATTTTCTGGCTGACAATGACTGCGAAATGTAGTCAGTTACAACAGCAACAACACAGTTTCACACTTTAATACCTTCTTTGTTGTTATTGGCAAAAGTTGTTAGCAGACGGAGTGAGCGAATTTATAAATCCGCTTAAAATTAAATTATTTTGTTAAAAGATTTGTCTCTTCAATTCTTCATGAAGTTTTGAAATTTTCTTTCATATTGTATTCTTCAAATTAACACACATCAGATGGCCTTTTTTTCTTTCTTTAGGAATGACTTTAACGGAAAGAAGTTTTCTTTTAGCTTCAGCTTAAGTTGGCCAACTTTGAAAGAACGCCAATAAGTTTTAAGTTAATAAAACAACAAAAAAAAAAAAAAACACAGAAAAGCTTTGAAAAATTAAATGACATTGAAATTATCGTTTGAAATGTTTCTGCTGAAAGCGAATTTCCATTGTCGCTACAATAATGTGAGATCTGACAACAGCAAGCAGGACATTTCTTGTATATTTTACGTACATTCATTTCTCTTTCATTTTATGAATATATACGAATAAGTACTAAATAGTCTGCTCACTTCCTTTATATACGATATTTTTTTGGTTTATTTTATTTTAATTCTATTTTATTCATATTTATTACAATTAAAATTATAATAAATTAGGCTGAGAGTGGAAAGCACTGGCAGCTAATGGCTATCGGCCTATACGATATTTTATCAAAATTGTTCCTTAGACCATATTTTAAGGCCCTGGTTTTTTAAATTTCGAACTTAAGTCTACTGGGAGTAGAATTTTATAAAAAAAATAGTTTCACCGAAAATATCAACTAATAAAGTTTGTGTGCGTTTTGTTTGTCTTTAATAAAAGTATGCCCTGAACAAGTAGCCAAGAAAATAAAATCAAACGATTTGTACTATGCCAGGAATGAAGTGCCAACTGTAAAACCTAAAGTGCTGATCGAGGTAAACCTGTTTTGATTCCGTTCTACTAAAATCAAATGGCAGAAAACTGATATTTTGAAAAATATTTTCAGTTCTGTAGGCGGATAAATTTATTGTCCGACATTCGTCAGGCAATAATATGAAAAGTTTTCCTATAACTGTCTCAACTGTCGAGTTACTTTCAATATTGTTTAATCTAAAACAAAATTTAAGATCTTACAATAACTGTCCCAATGACTGACTTATGCGTTGATAGTATTTTTTTGAATTTTTATATCCCTCCATCTTTACACACTATTTGAGTGATACTGACTAGAAAATTATTTGTTTCTCGCCACTTAATCTAATAATGATATCGTTTAATCGAAGCCTTCAATACACCATAAATCAAAATTGTGAACTGGTGCCAAACGAATTTAAATCTTGTTGATTTTCTGGACTCCAAACAAAATAAAAACTCATGAATAATTTCTGCCTAAAATTAGAAAGCTGCAAAGTTAAAAACATGCGAAATAAAAAAACTTCTTCATTTTTCAAATTCATATTAAACAAACAAAAAATAAATACTTTGTTTATTTTTAATTAGTTCCGACACAAAATAAGAGAGAAGGCAGAACAAAACAAAGGAAGAACACAAAAATTTTGTGAACGACTGGTCATTGACAGTTTGCCTGTCTTTTCATTTTTAATGACAAACAAACGAAACAAAAACATTGTTTTATCAGATACCAAGACTTTCATACCAAGACTACCAAATCTTAAGGTGACACCAAAAACTGTTAAAAGAAAAAATAGGATTTCACAAAAAAACAGAAACTTTTGTCAAGATTTTGTCTAACAATTTAGAAAATAATGAAAAAAAACTGCTTATAAAAATCTTAAAAAATATATATTTAAACACAAATCACTAGACTATTAAAACTTTTGCTTGATTGAAGCCTTGACAATCTTTATAGTAACGAAAAAAAAAACACAGAAGACCAAACTTGAGAGATATTTATCGCTGAAACGAACAACGTGCACAAAAGTCTAGACTCAAATTCAAACAGGTTTCTTTTCAGAAAAATTGTGCAAAATATATTCCTTTTGTTTTGTGATCTGAAGCAAAATCATTGTTTGATAAAATAAATAAAATGTATGTGGAGTAACCAAAGCAACAAGAAAGAATACTTTGAGGCTTAAAAATATAAAATTAGAACAACTAGAAAGGAGGGGGAACAGGAGTTATAAACCACAAGACTGTGTCTGCTTGTCTGCTTAAACAACGAGGGAATGTGATATTTAATTCTATGCGAGTCGTGCGTTCAACCGGTTTGGACTGCAACTCAAATTCATCTAATATTTGCTGGGGATTATTTTGAGTGTATTAAAATAATAGTATTTAGAACTGGAAACAGTTTTAAAATTTAAAAATTGTCCAGGCCTCCAGATATTGAAAACCTTAAGGTTAATGCTCTTTTGCCTTAAGAAATTATCCTGGTTGTTGGAAATTTATACTCGAAAATTTATTGCAACAAAATTTATATATATTTAGTTTTTCTTAACAATTTTCAAGTTTTGCAACGCCAAGCCAAATATTCGTAGCTGTTATGAAAATCACATTCTGGAAAAGTTGTTTTGTGGTTTTAAAACGTTCAATCACTTTATTTTATTTTGCACCTTCCGATATTAAATGTCAGAGGAAATTAATTAAACAAATTACTCAATGCATTGTTTATTAATTTACTTTTTTATTCGAAACAAATATTTTAAAATTAAGAAAATTCTCTTAGATATTTTTGGCTACAAAAATGTCGTTTGGTTTTCTGATTTTTGTTGTAAATTCAGGCTCGTTTTTGATTGTCAGCTGATTTTGTGTTTTCTCTGTTTGTGTTTTTGGCAACTGAAACTCACACGAAACAACACAAAGAAGGTGTGATTTGTAGAGCACCAGAAAATCAAACGTGTGATTTTAAAACCACAAGTGATTTTAAATCATGTGATTTTTATAACACGCTAATCAAAAAGACCTTAAACCTGAAGAAAACTGCAAATATAAAGTCAACGAATTAAGATCATTATAGTTTGGAGAAGTATTTTTTATTAGGGTAGCGAAAGACCAAACATTTTTAAATAAAAACCTGCTTTTTAGCTGATATTTGAAGTGTTTTAGAAGAATATTTTTGCGGTAAATACTATATATTTGTAGCATAAGACATAAGTGAAAAAAATGACTATTGGGTACAAACAGCTCCATGAATGCGAAAAGGAAATACTGCAAAACTTTAATACTAAACTCTCAATTCTAAACAAACGAAACGGCCAATTTTTCTGACTAAAATATTAAGTCTTCCAAAAAGGAACTTTTAAAGCAAGAGCTTTAGCGGACCCCTGGCAAAAAGCGTAGTAACACAAAACTTTCTTTTAAATACGAATCGAATTTCGTTTTAACTAAAACTTATTGAAATCGAAACAACCAGAGGCGGCAATTTTTACCTCCACATGATTTAACGTAAATAAAATCAATTAAAACTAATAAACTTTTATTTATTCTGTATTATGTGAGTTTTTTGTTAAATATTTTGGGAGCTTAGAAGTAGAAATGTTCAAACAAATCATAATTACTGGCTGCCTAAAACTACGCTAAAGATATAATAAAACTCTAGGCCCTCAACTATGCACATGTTAAGAACTTGTTAACAAAAATTTAAACATTAAGCAACAAATTTTCTTGCTAATCAAATTTATTGTATCAAATGCCTGAAATCGTACTCACCTTTATGATGTCTTATGTGATGCTGACTGCTCCCGCCCATACAGCAGGGCTGTTCATAATATAAATTCCAGGTATTTTCATAATCTGAGTAGGCATAATCCACAAAATTGAGTAGCAGCATGAAAATTTGCATAGACCACACAAAATGTGCGGCTGGCTTGTTAAAGGACTTTATTGCGGCCATTTTTCAAAAACACATACAAAAATATTGCAAATATTTTAAATAAAATTTTTAATATATTTTTTGTTAGGAAATTTTTGCACTTTTCTTGGACTCATATATGAAATTATAGATATATTTTTTTGTTGTGGTAAATTTATTTGAGCAAAATTAACACTAGGCTTAAGTAATACTGAGCCTTTTCTTAGGAATTTGCCTTGACGCTTATCAATTCGTTTAGCACATTTTTCTGCAAACACACAAAATATTTAAATTTCTTTTGCTAGAATTTGTTTGCTTTTCTCTTTTCATGTGTGTTTGTTTGTGTGTATTTAAGTTTAAATTTCAGTTTGCTAAAAGCTTCTTAAGGATTTCTGTTCCTTCTGCTCTGTTTGATTTTAGCCAAAACGCTGGTTTGTTGATTTAAAGAATTTCCGTAAATTCCTGTGTATTTTTTTTTTTTATTTATTTAATTTTTTTTTAAGAAATTCTTTTCATTGTGTTTTCTCTAGCACAAACCGTTACGAACTAAGTTTTCAAAATCCGACATCTGCTGTTAAATAAAGCTGAAATGACTACTTTTCGTTTTGAAAGAAACGACCAACAACGATGTGACAGAGAGCCACATACCGTTATTGCCGCAAAGTGAGCGCAATCCTTAATTTCCACCACTTGGTCTCTTGACGTTTTCTTGCCTCTTTCGAGAGCAACAGATTTTTGTAGCAGTTTTTTTTACAATTTCATTAGTATCGTTTTAAGGCAACACAATATGACAGACAGGTGCTGAACTCTGGCACTCACTTAAATATCCTGCTTTGGCGAGTATCCTTTGCCTTGACGATTAAATAACTGCTGTAAAGAGAAGAGCAAACAACAAGGATTTGTTACTAGTAGTTGACAATAAAATTAATATTTACTTATTTCTAAGAGAAAAGTAGAGAGAGAGAGAGAGAGAGAGAAAGAGAGAGTGAGCTAGAAATTTACAGATTATGAACAGAATTCTATTTGCTCTCCTTTCAAAGCAGAGAGATAATTTCCCTTTTGCCGCTGGTTACTCCTCTAATAACTGAAGCACTAATACCCCGAGTTTATTTTCAATTTTGCAATACTTTAATTCCTCGTTAATGGTTGTAGTGAACTTGTAATTTTATTTTTGTTGTTTTCCTGTTCTTCGGTTTGGCTGCTTCGCCATTTCTTTTATTTATACGCTTTTGCCCACTGGCAAAAAGGAACAAATTTCAAGAGCAACAACAACAAAATATTACATACCAGCCCAACAACAAGAGTAATCGTCCAGCAGAACTATTGAATAGCAGCGGCAACAAAAATCCAAAGTAACAGCAAAGTGATGTATTTGTGGGATGTTAAAGGCAAAAGAGGAACACAATTTTGGTACAATTTCAAAAAGTACATTTCGTACTTAAAAGGTAAGAAAACAAATGAATTGGCAAAATATGAATAGAACTGAATCGCCAAATGGGTTGCAAGACTCAACAACATTTTGGCGGAGTTTTAAAGAAAATGAAAATAAAGCCTGAAAAACCAAGTAGTTTTCATTTACTTGGCTCTTGAATTACGTGTCCTGTCACATGTATTTGTCAAAGCAAATAAAATTCCTAAAGGACAACAAACACTTCACTTTTTCTTTGCTTTCGTTAAGATTTGCTTTCAAAAATAACGATTTTATAAGCATTAACGAAGTACTCACTGCGCGTATCGAATCCGTCGTTGCCTTGGCGTCAGTTAAAAAGGACGATGGATACCGGATGACGGATTCTTTTTGCTTTCTTTTCTTAAACTTGCAATAAATATAGTATGTATTTTCTCATCAATTTCTATTTTTTTCCCTTCAAAATAGTCCCCTCAGACATTTGGGCTTGATAAGGTCTCAATCATCACCTGCTTTTCGTGGGTTACTTACAGCTTAGGAACGAATCGTGGTGATGGCGGTGGCGGAGGTGATGTTTTGACGATTGTTTTTAAACAAAATTCTGCAATTTTGAAAGGAACTTCGCTGGTACATATTTCATGTCCAACATTTCCCAACAAATGGCCAACCGATATGCCCCGATAGCCTCGACAACTTCTCCCATAACAGTTCGACGATTCTTCAAAACAATTTTTTCCACTATCTGAACATTTTCATCGCTTTTCATCATATGCGGGGGCGTCCACGGTTAGCGTCGTTCTTCACACCTTCTCGACCTGCTTTGAAAAGCTGACACATCTTTTAAGCATTTTGCGACTCAGTGTACAATTATTAATATTTCAAGTGCATTTGAAAACTTTATTAAAATTTTGATTCAAAATTTGTTGCAAACCCTTTGATTTGAAGAGCAGAAAAAAAGCCGAACAGCTAAAACGTTTCTAGCTTGAAACAAACTAAATAGAGGCAACAGCTGAAGCTGTGAACAGGTATTTGCGACAAGTGTGTGCCAACATAAAAATACATGTCCTCATTGTGGCAAATGTGTGACAAAAGTAAAAGCTTTTCCTGATATGGGGTCCTCCAAGCGAAACCAGAAATTCGATGAATTCCGGTATTCGATTTACTAGTCCGCAATGAACAAAACGTGTAATTGAACCTGTGCGACTCTCAGCTGAGTATTTGGCAAATTCCCTTGAATTATTTCACATTGGCTTGACAGCTGTCAATCAGCGGATTTCATGTCTACAGGGGCCCCCAGCCACATACTTTCCTGGCACATGTGTGTACGTGTTTGATATCTTATTACAAGTTTGTCAAGCATTATTTTAAAATTGTGTTCTGTTTTAAGTTTTAAAATATATTTCAAGTTTGGTTTTTTTATTCCCTCACAAATGGCGTTAAATTAATAAAAGAAATATGTGGGAAAAATTCATTTCAACAAAAATTTATCATTCTCTGAGCAATAGCAAAGGAGCGCTTAAATTCTGACTTTTGACCGAAGCGGACGGCAGATTAAATGAGGCCATCAATTATTGTTTCCATTCCATTGATTTTACAGACATTTTAATATTAATATTTTGTAGATATTTTATATATTTTCTTTGTTTGCTTTGGTTTTCCTGATGATAAGTCTAGTCAACAGCCAGAGTTTTATAAAGAGGTACTTTCGCGAAAAGTACTTGTATCCTGACCACTCAACTTTTAAGCATTTCGCATCTCTATCTCTGCACACAATTCAAAAATAGTTTGTGTTCATAAAAATGTGTATAACTTTAGTTTTCGTTGTTGTAGGTAGAGAGAGTGCTTGTGTGTTTGTGTGTATGTGTGTGTGTGTGTGTTTTTTTTTATAAATAAGTATAAATTTCAAGGGTAATACCGGCTGATGCAGCACTTGCACACTCAGCCGTACAATAAAATGATGCTGTCTGTTTTATCTGCTTGTCTGTCTTTGAAGGTTTGCGTTTGTTATTTGTAGGGGTGTGTGTGTGTGTGTGTGTTTGTGTGCTGGCGTGAAAATGTTTGTTCGGTTATCAAGTTGTATGTTTTAAAGTGTTGGTTGCCTTGTTGGTTTGTGTTAATAAATCTAAAACTTCTTTTTTTACCCTTTTCACACACACACACACGTACTTAAAAATCCTACTATTTTCCGTTTAATTTTGCTGTTATATAATATTTTGCCTTCCCGTTTTTTTCATTTTTTTTTTGTTTTCGTTTTGCTGGCAACAAAATTATTATTTATGCATGTGCGTGTAATTGCAAAATGAAGTTGATATTCCACCAACTCATTGTATCCTTCTGCAGCCGGGTTTTTGTTTAATTTTTTCCATTATTATTATTTTCCTACTGTTTTGTTTTAATTTTGTGTACGAGCCAATGTGTGTTCGTTTTAGCTGTTGCAACCAGACGTTTGTGACAGACGGTAAGACCTTGTTGTTGAGTGCAATATTGTCTAGCAGTGTGTCTAGCTGGAGTTTGCTAAAGTTCATTCAAAATTGTTTACTGGCAGAAAATGCCAACTGTTGGAACATGCCAGTTCCTCTGCATGGTTGTAGTTGAGAGTTGAAAATTTTAAAGATTTCTGCTATTTTAAGTAAACAAAAAACACACAAAATAGTTAAAAAAAAATACCAAATCCATCCAGGTATTTTAGTTCATCGAGTGACGCATATTGATTTTAGACTCGGACTTGACAATTGACTGACAGTTGGTCTGTTAACACAAGCAACAGACACCACCAGCCTTTTGGCATCAGTTTGGAACACAATTTCTTTTGCTCTTAAGAAACGACCCCTTCTAACACCTTCTAGCAGCGCTTCACTTCCAGTGCCCACTTTTCTTTAAACCCTTAAATATAAAAAATTATTATTTTAACAAAGTTTTTGTTACGTTTGTTTTTTTTTAACTTCAATATTTATTTGTTGCTTCTTACAATTGTCTGTTTTTGTTTTACTTCATTTATCAGATTTTCTAGAAATATTTATGAAAAACTGTGAACGAGTTTCTTTTTTCTTTTTAATTAATAAAATATATACAATATATGAATTTACGATATATTGTTTTAGTTTTCTATTTATTTGTGTTAAGCAAAAAAAAAAGTAGCTTCTATTATCGAGACTAATTTGCTTTCATAAATAAGTATTTATTTATTTTTCTTTTAGTTTGCGGTTTACCAGAGAAATAATTATATTTCTTTAGAATAGTTTTGAAAGAATTTTGCATTTTATTTTATTTCATTTCATTTCAAATTAAATACATATAAATTTCTCTTTTACGTTTGTAATGGATTTTGTGTTTGTTTGTGTATCAACAAAAACAAAAAAAAAATAGAAGAAGACAACAACAACAACAACTGTGCAGACTCTGAATAACAGAAAATAAATATAAAAAAACTTTTTTTTGAAATTGTTTTAAATTTGATATTATTTTAAATATTTCATTTTACTCAAATATAGTTTTAAGGATTAATGAAAAAGGATATGCATGTGTTTTGGGTGTGCGCCTGTATTGGTGTGTGTGTGTGTGTAGATACTAAAGCTGGGCTCTCATCAGCTGCAAATATATATAATACTAAAGAAATAATGAAACTTGTTTGAAATTCATTATGTTTTTAAAGACAGTAAAAGGCCAGTTTTTTCCAACAGTTGGCAAGTGTTGAAGTGACAAAACAGAATGTGTTGTGAGTGCCGTACCCCAATTTACAGTATATCAAGCCAGAAACCTGCTGTCCGGCCAAAAAAGAAACCGTTTTCATTATTTTGTGAAATTCTCTCTTACAAGTTTTATCTATTGAACATTAATTGACAGCTGTCATGCAGTCTAGTCTGTAATAAATAGCCAACTCCAATAAATACATAAATAAATGTAATTTAAAATTATCTCAGTATTATTTATTTGTAATTTTATTTATTTACAAAAAAAAAAAAAGAAAAAAAAAAACAAAAACACTTGCCTTTCAGATGTTAAATATTTGCCAGCCTAATCAAATATTTAAAAATAAATGCCCAACTTTGATTTAATTTCCAATCTAATTTAACTTTCAAATGACTCTGATTTTGCATAATTAAACAAAATTACAAGTCGAAAAGTTTTAATAAAACACATCCCGTATAAATATTAAACATAGAGATGCAAATAGTTACTGCTAAAGTGCTGTTCAACTGGTCATTGATCAATTTGTTTGCCCAATTATATGTCCGTGCAGGTACGATTGAATGTGAAAAATTTTTAATTGAAAATTGATATCGATGAACAGTTTTGCAATTTAGTAAATTGTAATTTATAAATGTTTATTGTGTAGTGGCATATGCAGGTACTGGTAGATGGCGGCACATCCCTTGTATGGCCTTCTGCAGGAATTTGTGTTTTAGCCGCAGTTGATGTTCAGTGCAGTTAAACTATATCACAAAAACAAAAGCAAAAGGACTTAATTTATATCAAACGTTTTACAAAGCAATTGATTTTAAATCATTTTTAGTGACATTTGAGGCAATCAATCGATGAATATGTATTTGGAGTTAATAGCAACTTTTTCACTGGACTCCAACAACGGCACCATGAACAAATTGCCCACTAAACAGCTACAAATTATTTAGCAAGCAGCTACAAGCCCAGCTAAGCTCATTTGCTGTCCTTATAAACCTGATTTGTTAAGGTTGACATCAGTAAATCTAATACAAGAACAATTCAAAAGTTTTGCTAAATTTAATGAAAAAATCTCTTGATAGAAAAATTCCTAAATCGTTTCCCCAGCATGCAAAAATACTTGAAATTCGACATAACATATATTTTAGATTAATTAAATTTTTCACACAACACCCTATCAAGTTCATAGACTCTTGGTCGTAAATTTAATAACGTATTTTGTAAACAGGGATCCATCAAGGACTTACAACAATTCAAATAGTTTTTTGATGGTTTTTGCCTTAAAATCATCAGCTGCAGACTTGACATGTTCCGTAAATAAAATCTACTGGAACAGAAAAAGGGAAACACAATTTTTACTTTTCGTTTTCATTAATCAAATTTGCTGAATCGGTTAATGAATTGTTTGAATAGGGACCTGGAAAGGAATGTACAGACTCAAGCCACCATTTGGCAGCAAGAAATGTCAAACAAAAGCGGCTAATTTTTATTTCAAAATTAATAAATTTTTTATGCTCAAAATTATTTAATGACCAGATCAGCTGTTTTATTGCAGGACAATTTTTTTTAACTGACATGATCATATGGCTTTTGTACTTGAAGTCTTTATGGACTTCCTTTAGGTGACACAAAAGGAAACATTTATTTATGGAATAACCTTTTTACATATTTTTGTTTAAACAGTTTGACCAGAGTATCTTCTCTCACAGCAGCCTTGGAACCTCTCTGTCTCTTAAACCGCAACAATAGAGAGATTAAGCTTTATGTTAGCAACATGTATGGGGGCAGCCTTTAGTTGTATTTTATATTTGCTATTTTTAGTGGCAGAAATACTAAAACCTCCGAAATAAAGGACTTAATATAACAGTAAAATTATATTAAAACTCATTCGTACGCGGTTTTCAGCGTTTGCATGAAACCCTAAATTTTTAAAGAATTTAATAAACTTTTGTTGGTTTTTTACTATTTCCAAAACACTGTTCGTGCCAGTTGTAACGGTGTGTCAGAGCAAGAAGTAGTGCGATCGAGTTAGAGATACAGAGGGGCCTCTTTTTCTCCATTTAAGTGCTGAAAAATTAATATTTTATACTAGTTTTTTGGTTGTTATAAATGTCATTTGAAAATCTTTAGTTGTTTATTAAAATCATTAAATAAATGTATTATTTAAAAAGACATTAAATAAATATCAAAAAAAAATTTATGAATTACTATAGATGGTTTTATTTGTATGTAAAATAAAAATAAACTTCCAGCAAAATAAATTTCAAGAAACGTCTCAGCCAGACAGAAATTTGTTTGATTTAGCAAATTATTTAACCGAAATTATTGTTAGGGAAAGAGAAGAGAATATTTTACACCCACTTCGCTACCCCACACGTGATGAGTGTGAACTCACGATATGGAAAATACGGCACTCAATTTTATTTATTATCAAAATTCCAGTTTCTTCCCTCGTAATTTGAATACAGATCGGTCCGTAGCGGCATAACAGTCGATAGTCCAGCTATTCACTTATTAGTTTTGAAACTTTTTTCCAAATACAATTTTGTTTTTTCAACTTCCTTCGTAAACACGCGACTGTCACTTGTATCAATTGTTCTAATTAAAACGAAAATCTAAAAGTAATTAATTTCGAGGCGCAACTGCTTACATGCGCACCATGATGGCCGGAATGGCCAATTGTAATTACATTTTGGGGATATTTTGAGCTGAATTGGCTGTCCTTTTCGTTTTTAATTAGCCCTGTTCTATAATGACATTAAACAAATAAGAGCTCACACTGTGATTGACGTCTGTTCGTATGTATGTGTTTGTGTGTGTCTCGGTATTCATATTTTTCCTTTTATATTTGTCTATATATTTGTGTCTATCTGTGATCCAAATTCTATTACAATATTAAAACGTTTGAGACATATTTAAAGGCTAGACATTAGGCAACAATAATTACTCGTACAATCATTTGTTTTAAATAATTAATAACAACATGGTTTTAAGGCTTCGGGGGGGCGAGGAATGAAGGTGGCTTTTTTTGTTTGTTTGTTTGTTTGTTTGTGTGTTTTAAAGCTAAAAGTAAAATCAAATTATAAATGCATTAGTTGAATGAGACATTTGATATATTTGAGCAGGTGCACGGGGGAGGTAACTAAAGCTAATGATTATTTAAATAATTCAGTTTTAGCAAAAGATTGATACAGAATTGAAAATACACTTTCGATGATTAAGTGCCTGCGGAGATATCAAAAGAAATTAATTTCTGAGCTTAAAACACCTCCAACCAGTTCTTTTTCAAGCAGGTAAAACTTGCCAAAACAGCAATAAAACTCCCAGAAATTGCTAGTAGAAAACACAAAAATTTTACTCTTGAAATATTTAAGTCCCAGGTAGTCTAGAACAACATAATGAAAATAATCAGCTGTGCTGTGAATTTCCCGTGTTATGGAGACGCGTTGGGGTTTTCCCCCACCTGTCAGTGTCATTGTTAAAGTTGTTACTTAGACGTTCGTACTATTTAAGAAAAAGAAACTTAAAAAATAATTCATTTAGATCTACTTCACAAGTTATTTAAAAACTAATATATTAAACTAAATTTTTCATTAAAAACTATTGCCAAAGTTCACCGAAGTGACCGTAAAGAGTCTCCCAGGCCAGGAACATTTTATGAAATGTTGAAAATAATTTCAAAAAAAGAAATATTTGGTGATTCAGCGAACGATGTTTTAGATCTCTCTGAAACAAAAACAAAATATTATTGTCTCGTTTCTGGCCACAAAAGTGTATGTTGTTCTGCATTCAGACAACAATTTCACTGATTCAGCGAATTATTTGAGTGAAATTATATGAAAAAGTTGTTTGTTTTGGAAAACGACTAATTATTTTTTTAAACTAAAGTTAGAAATATTTATCACGAATGAGTGCGAGTGTGAGCTCTAGAACTCTGTTATTAAAAGTTTCAGTATTTTATTTGCATAAAACAGGTTTTAAAGAGCTCGAAGCAGAAAGTTGTTTAACTCTGAACTTTATATTGTGTTGTGTAGATTTGACAATAAAAAGTAACAAAATAAAACGATTTTGAATCATGGAAGTAAAACTCATTGAAGGGTTAAAAAAGACAAATTTGGCAAAAGAAAAAAAAAAATACTAGACGGAAAATGCGTTTTAAATGCGAGTTGTGTAAGATTCCCATTTTCAGGCCCACAATTGAACCTGAATATCCTTAAATACTTTGTTTTGCAGTCAATATTTGCAAAAATGTTTAATTGAATGTATTAAAAAGTTTTGCTGAATTTCTTTTTTTCCTTAAAAATATTATGATGTAAGACAAAAAGGAAACTGGTTGGGAATGCGTTTACAGGTGCGCAACACAGTCATACTATTCTTTTTATAGCTTTCTATTCTTTTCATGAAAAACACATCAAATGTATCGGACAAAATTCTTTTATTGCAGCTACAAGTCAATAGTATTTAATTTCTAGTAAATAAAATAAATAAATATTTACAGTTAAATAACTAAAGTAGTAACTGTCACTTGTGGAATTTTTAGTAACAAATGACGGCTGAATTTATGTATCTAAGCAAATAGGGATTTGCAGTGCAGGCATCGTTGGCAACATGTCAAACTTTTCGTATGAAAAAAAAAATGTTGCTCAACATTTGCCGCTTTTCTATATGAAATTATTGTAGAGAGCAACATTTTGTATTTCTTTGAGTGAAAAAGGGATAAAGAAATCTCTCTTATAGTTTATTTTAAACGTTTTTTTTTTGTTCAACTCTATTCAGAGTTTCTGAATTTTCCGAACTCTGGCAACAAAGAAATTTCAAAATATTAATCTTTTAACAACTAAATAAGAAAAACTAAATATTTAACAAGTCACTAGTACTTTATAGTTAAACATTTATTTATTAAATTGTAATAAAATCTAACAAAATAAATAAATAATAAAAATATACAAAAATTCTTTTACAAAAATTCATGTCAACCTTAAACTTGGGTTTTTGTGTGATTATTTCATTGTCTCGTTGCCACTTTTGCCCAATAATTAACTTTTATGATTGCTGAAAAATTGCCATCGTTAATTTTTTCATTTCTCCCTCTTTTTCTGCTTCTGCACTTCCTTTGACTATACAAACTATTTTATTATTTCCTAATTGTTTTCTTAATTTCCGTTTAAGTTCTGTTGCCTTTTGCGGGGCCGTTTATTATGCCACGGTTTGGCCCTTTTAAATAAACATAAACGGCTTTAAATAAAACGATTAACAATAATTTTAATAAAATGCTTTAAATGGTTGTGATAATACGACGGCTGCGACAGCAACATAAAAACAACAACGACAACAACAGGAACAGCAGCGGCTGGCAGTATTAACCCAAGCACTTTTGTTGTTGAATGTAAAATTTATTGCTGATTGCAAAGCAATTGATAAGCCAAAAAGCAAATCATAGCGAACGCCAGTAAAATATTGACTTTGCAACATCGCCAGGCGGCCAGCGAGTTTCTACATCTCGTTTCGGGCAGGCGGACGTATTCCGAAGGGGTTCTTTTTGACTATTGTTGACAACAATGAGGCAAATCCGACGATCAAACAGAAATGTCCCCGTACATGGGCATAAATAAAAACACACACACTTTTCAATACTCACATTTGCAATTACACTCATGCAAACACGCGCGCACACACACACACACACACACACACACACACACACACACACAAGCCCAAGCCTACACACAGTCAAAGTCGGGGACAAAGTAAAATATTTAAAACGCGTCCGTAGTGGTGGATTTATTTTATGGTGCGTGCGTCCATGTGTGTCTAGGCAATTGTGAGTGTGTGTCTGTATGTGAGTGTGTGTGTGCGCGTGTGTGTGTGTGTGTGTGTGTGTTTCCATTGCGGGATTGATGTGCTTTATATTTGATTGTTATTTGCTAATTTTAACTCGCTGGCATTAATGTAACGTTTGCCAAGCAGGAAGTCAACAAAAACGAAAACATCGTGAAACTGTACGGTCATGCTACAAAACTTGCGACCAAAAGCAACAACCACAACAACAACAAACAAACTAAAACAAATAGTTGCCAGAACTGGCAAAAGGCACAGCCAACTCTGGCTGGCGATTGAAATTAAAATTTTATCAATGATTTAGACTGGATAAGGTCACACCAAGGAAACCGATAAGATTAAGATTTTATTGCTCCAAACTGCAATAAATAGAAATTTGTATTCAGCTGTCGGCTTTCAAGAAATTTTAATTCAGTTTTAAGATTTTTTAGACTTTGTTTTCCAGAAAACTAGTCTTAGATTTAATTGGCTTAAATCTATTCTTTGGGCGAATTAGATGGTAGTAAAAATATAGAATGTGGAATACTGTAAAATTTATGCACAAATATATTAATTCTTAATAGAAGAAACCCATAAACGTTACACAGCCAGCAAAACGTTTGCTGGGTTACAGTTTATTGATAACCCATATGCGCGCATTCATGACATCACTCCTGCTAAAGATTAACACACAAAATTAATAATTATTCAATGTTCTGGATTTCCAATCAAAATTTTGTTCAACGCAACAACTTTCAATTAAAACTTTGTTTTCGACTATTTCATATCAACCAACTGGCACGCACTTCGTGTATTCGTTATTTTGAAAAGAAAAATGTATGGAAGGCAACAACAAAACGCCTGCATTTATAGAATTCTTGATAATTTTTTAGTTTTTATTATCTTTTCATGTTCAGGGCTTGTGCTAATCGCATTCGGCAAACAAGAAAATAAATGAAAAATTAAAAACCGTCAAGATGCAGGACCAGCCGCAGATAGAATGTAAACGGCGTATGCCATTCCTGAAAGCAGCATTTATAATCTACAACAACAATTTGATATCGAACGGTTTTTGGATGGATGGCTGATAAGGGTTGGGCGGCACATCGCCCGTTCATTTGTGTGTTTGTGGGTGTTTGCACAAACAAGCCAGGAAACATATTTTTGTTGAAAAACGCGCGTGTGTGTGTGTGTGTGTGCGTACGAGTACATGTTTACCTTTTTGCTCTCTCATTATCGTTTGGGGTATTATTTGTGTTCTCAATATATAACAATTGGGATTTCTAGTTTATTTGCTAATGGTTTATTCATTAATTCCTGCGGATTATCACATCAGAGGCATCGGCCGAACGCTGTGTCGGCCGACCAGTCAAACCAATACCAACAAACAAAACAACAACAAAAAGGCCAAACCAGTCGTTTGCTGAAATGTTCAGTGATGCGATTGTATGAAATAAAAGGATCAGTTGATAGAAAATGAAAATAAAACATGTTTGCAGGCAGGATGGTTCATGCTCGTACATGCCATGGACTGTTTTAAAACAACTTTTTATTTATTATTTTTATTGTTGTTGCTGTTTGTTTGTTTGTTTGTTTGTTTTTTGCTTCTATGTATAAAGAAAACGTGCACATTGCAAAAGTGTTGGAGAAAATTAAGGATTATAGATTTCTATCATTATAATATTAAATAATACAACCAGATATTTTATACGATAAGGCACGTTTATTTAACCATTTATATATTTTATATGCATTTGTTGCTATTGTTGTGTTCTTTTATTTCAAACAATGCGAGTTGGAAAACAATTAAGTATTTCATTAAAAACAAAAACAAGTGTGTTTTTGTTTTCTTGTTAAATAAAAGGCGTATCGAAATTGTTCAAATATATAACGCTATGGACAGACAGTGGCCAGGTCTTATAATTGTATAGTTGTTCCCTTATCACCAGACCTTATCACCTTTGTACCAGACACTGATGACAAAGCCACAGAAATATTTCCATTGGTAAAGCTGTCTTTATATGAGTATGTGGATTTTAAAGCTTTTGGCCTTTGCTTTATTGAATAAGACGGTAGAGTGTTAGATGAACAGGCCAGAGGTCGCAGGTTCGAGTCCTACACAAAACTCTGAGAGTTTCTGTAGACAAGCAACACAACAAGCCCTGCAGTTTTATGTTCATTGTTAAAAAAAGTCCAAAGATGTGAAAATGTGAACACTATAAACTGACACGCTTCTGAAATGACAAATTTTTTTTGGTTGGCCGACAAACAAGTGCTTGGCAATAGAATTTTAAGGTTTCTTAAGAACTGGAAATCTTCTTCCTGATGATGAATATTGATTTGGGCACCTCGGCTCTCCTGAAAAATTAAAGAAAAATTTAGCGACATAAATATATGTTCTAATTTTAGTGACTTAAAAATTGACACCACCTTGGGAAAAACGTCAGCTGGATGCAAGTGTTCATAAGCAATCGACTGCTTGTTCTTAATATACATCGTCAGCTTAAATGCTAAACCATGTAACTCACAACATTTGCACTTGCTTTCACATTTCGCTTATAAAATATTTAATTGTTATTATATGAGAGTTAGAAAAGTTAGAGACGACAATAATATAGTTGATATGGTTCGTAAGCAATAAAAAAAAAATTTAATTTATTTTTTAGTTACTTAGTTTTGCGTTTCAGCTTACGATATGTACATATGTAGATAGGCATGATTCCAGTTATCACAAATGATAAATTTTATTATTTATTTTTTTTTTTTTTTGTAAAAATAAATATCATCAAAACTTACATTCCTTAAGGTTTTTTCCTTGATATCCTAAAAAGATATTCAAGTTTTTGCACCTCCCACCTCCTTAAAAACAGTAGATTGATATCTTTGCTGCAAGGGTCTTGTTGGTTGATACAAAACTCTATTGAATGTATATATGGATTTTTATGCCAGAATTTGCTTCCACATACGAAGAGCGGAAGTATAATGCGAACAAAAATCTTTATGGGCGACTGGTTGCCCAAGAGTTGAAAAAATCCGAACTCTAGACCAGCCACAAAACAGCGCAAAATGCAAATAAAAATTTCAATTCTTTTAACGACAAAACAGCAGGACGTGGTTAAAGCTGATAGAAGAGATGCTCCACGAAATCAACACATGTTTAACATGCTGCGACATTTAGTGGAGGCCAGTCGTAAGGACGATAACAGGTCCTTTTTCGGTACACGATTATGCTGAGTGCGCTCTCAGTTTGGGTGGATATTGTTTGACAATATAAGCCATACGGCTGTTAGTATCTAGTGCAGTGAGTAATATACGAGGGTTGGCGGAAATGCTTGTGAATTTCTGTAAACTAAGTTTAGTCAATAAATAAAAACCTGTTTTTTTTGGGCAGAAAATTATATAAATTGTTCAATTCAATCTAATTCTAATTCCCAATTAAATAAATTTTTGTATTTCGTTAATACGAAATTTTTTATATATTAAAATATTACAAAAAATTTTATATTTGTCCATAAAATACACTGACAAAAGAGCATTGTTAAAGGTACCCCTCATCAGTGTTCCTGTGTTCAATTGTATGAAGCGGTTGTGTTACTCTTTACGTCGTTGAATGTCAGTGAACGATATTAAAGCGAACTTAGAGAATGTTCTGACCAAGTAGTAATCAAGCAAAGCAAAGCTTGACACATTTTATTCGAATGAGTATTCGAATAAAATACGTTGGAATAATGGATATAGGAAAAACATGGGCACAATATTAATTTGTCTAACTTTAGACTGCAATTTATTGAAAAAAAAGAAACTCAAAGATCTTATACTTATAAACATGCATGCACGAGCATGCCTTGTTTAGAGTGTTCGAAACCTTTCTTGCTATTAACACTAAAGGAATGAGAAAATATCAAAGTAGAGTTTCTAGTTTTATTGGTAGTAAATTTTTCTTAACATAATTTGTGAAAAAAAAACATTCTAAACATTTATTCAATGAAATCTTGTTATTATATACAAACACGCGTTGCTTACCCATGCAACCCTCGCATAATCTTAGTTGTAACAGCAATCAATTTTTGTGCGGCAATTTTTTTTTTTTTTATTTAAGTTCAAGTCGATTCTTTTTTTATTGTTAATCCTTGCAAACAAGTAAAATACGTTTGTTAAACAAACAGGAAACATTCAAACATTGATGGTGGCAAATATTCAACCAACTGCACACGCTGCCACACACTCCCACATTAACACACACACACACACACACACTCACATCAACAAACACTTACAAAGTTAAATATACACTCGTTTAAATGCAAACAGAGAATGAATTTGCTTTAAATGGCAAAATAAACAGGGTCTATCGAAAAGTAAAAAAACAAATAAAACACAACAAAACAAAAGAAAAATTACAGCTAAATGTTGTTAATGTTTTGTACACGTATAAAAACTAAGTCTGGCACGAGTTCGACTACACTTCGCCTCAAATATGAGTTGATTTTTTCTGGTTTTTTTTTCTGCCTCATTCTTTGTTCTATTTCGGATTGTTGCCAAAGTCCAGCCTGTTTTTGTAAATGCAAACGTTCTGCAGCAGGGGCGCAGAGACTATTTTCCGCTGCACCATGAGAAAAGTAAATATTACAAAACAAAACTGAAATAAAAATTAAAGGGATATTGTTGCACACTCTCTTACAAATACACACATGCCTACATTTCAGGTTAATGCTACAGTGAACAGAGGTCGGAATTGCTGATTTGAAAAAAGGACACATATCAGTCATTCATACATGCACTCACTCATGCCAACGCTCTCCATAATTTGCTTTGAAGGCACGAGGTTAATGCTGGCAACCAAATACTGGCGTATGTTTCACTATAGCAGCGCTGAAGGTGCCGGTTTTTTTTTTTTAATTTCTTTGCTATTTTTATCACTACGGTTGCATTTCGTTGGTAACAGCATTTCTGGCAACCAGACACTCAGGCAGGCAAGCGGGCAGGCAGCCAGGCGGGCGTGCGGGCAGGTAGGCAGATAAGCAAGCAAGCCGCCAAAGACCACAGTGCAGTGGTCTTGTGGCATTAAAAGAAATTCACTTCAAACACACCATGCAACACATTTGAAGGTGCACGGGCTTTTAAGCAATTCAAATCTAATAATGTTGCACTCCAACACACATGCATTATTAACCCTCAAATGTAGCAGCGCCGAGCGTACGTACGCTCGATAGGGTTTGCTGGCCGTAAATTTGATTTGTGTGAGAAATGCCAGATAACAGGCAGTCTGCCGGGCCCAGAAAGCCTAATAAATGATGTGGCTCACAATAAAATACTGGTATCATAAGAAATTTGAACAGTTTCTTTGCAGAAACACTTAGTTTTGTAATGGTCGAAGAGGCAAAACGAAACGAGGAAATTAAATAGCAAATAATATTAAGAAATTTTATTTTCCAGCAATTGCAGATCGCAAGAAATTTATTAGATGTGCAACATGCGGGTAAGAGCTGACAGTTATTTAAAATCTGAAAATATTTTTGAACTGCACCAGGAGCAACAAAATTTAAGCCCTTTCTTTGCACGCGTTTGAAATTCTGATGTTTGGAATTTTCTTTATAAACATGTACAGAAGTGATGGCTTCTATTGATTTTGGCCATCATATTTAAATTATGGTCAAAGCAAGTTATTTGCAGGCCAAAGTGTAAAATTAAGGCCAAACATGTTATTATTGTGGCTCAACATATTTTGTTAAGTCTAACAATGTTGTTGTCACAGCCAATCATATTGTGTTAAGTAATTATTATACAGCATGACAAAATGTAGTTGTCTGAAGTTGACCGGTTTAGCAATATTTTGGTTGACTACAATAATAATATAATTCCTTGCACCACATATAATTTAAACATTATCAAAACATGGGCTGGCTGTAGCAATAATATGATAACTAATAACATACTTGGCTATGAATATAGTATGATTGGCTGAAACAATTACGTTATTGGCCGGGCAAAATAATAACATCACAAATGATTTCACGGTTAATCATGAGAACTTGGGCTGTAACAATAATATGGCAAATAATGGCCACAACATTGTTGATTAAGTCATTAATATTTGAACGCAAATATAGTAGAGTTGGTATTTCTAATGATTTATTGTCCAGGCAAAACAATATGATATAAAAAAAATAAACAGAATATTGTCGGTAACAATAATATAGCAGCTATCGGCAATAGTATGATGATGATGGTAACATGTTTGGCTGCGAATATAGTAATTGCTGGTGGGCACAATTGCTTTATTGTCCAGGCAAAACACTACAGTCATATCTGACTAAGTATGATTGGAACTTTGGCTATAGTAATAATAATATGATGATAAAGATAATAATATTTTGTTTGGCTGTGATATATTCACGGTGGGTGGGAACAATTCCTTTATTGTAGGGGCGATATCTGTGTTACAACATTATTATTTTTTATATCTTTACCTCAAGAAATGAGCAAAAGCATTCGCTATTTGTTTTTCTTTTTAAAGTTAGAGATTTATTTTGCTTGTACGAAGCCAATAATATAATAAAATTAAAAACAAGAGAAAATATTGTTATTTTCATTTAAGTTTTATTAACAGTTTTGTTTGCAATTTTCGCCCGTATCAGAGCGTAGTAACACCCCTGTATTTACAAAATTTCCAGCTGACCTTTAAGATTAAATTCGCCATGACGTTCGTATCTAAACAAGGAGTTGCGATTTATTAAAACATAAATAAACGACGAGTGGAGAAATGATTTAAGTGAAAAATTAAGAGTAGAAAAAAGAAGTTAATAATGTTGGTAATTTTTGTGTTGTTGTCGGTCATTGTTTTATTTTGTGTTTTAACATTCTATTTACATTTGTTTCTGCCAGTGTTGTTGTTGTCAAAATGTTAATGCATTTTCAATGCGGCCGGTTCATTCATTCATATTCGTTTGCTTTTGTCATTTCGTTTGTTTGTTTGTTTGTTTGTTTGGTTATTTGTGTATTTGACTGCTGTTGCTCTCAGCCAAATTGAATGTTCATATTCATACATAACGTGACCTTTCGTTCAGTAGGGAAATATTTTCGTTGTTGTTGTTTATTTTTTATTTATTTTTTTTTTTTTGTTGCTTTTTCACTTCACTTTTGCATTTTGCATAAACCTTAAACAAACTCTCATATAAATGCATTGTTATAGTCGCTGTTATTGTTGTGTTGTTCCCTCCTTTTCGACTAAATCAACAGAAACATTTCATTTGGTTTTATTACTGTTTTATACTTGTTTCGTAACGTTTGGGTTTTTGTTGTTTCTGCAACCACTCGTTTACATATTTAACGGAGTACTACAATGTGCACATTGAGGAAACCAAAAAATTTAAGGAGTGAAAACGAAAAAGATTTTTAAAAGTAACAGAAATTTCTTGTCTTTGTTATTAAAGTTTTTTTTTTTTTTGTCAACCTCTTATCTGGACACTGTGGACTGGACATTAAATAAAAGCGCGGGAGGAGCATTTTCGCAGATCTTAAAAAAAATTTGAAACGAACTCAAATTGGAGATTTTTAAAGTTTGTCTGAGCATTTCTTATATCACTAAAACAAAATGTTTGTATAAAACTCTGTTTTTTATCACTTGTTTGAAAACGAACACGATCACGATCATGATCACGATCACGATCGTGATAATTGATTTCGTTGCTTTAAAAACCAGACTTTTCTCTTTTGTTGTTTCTGAAGAAACTATTTTTAAGTCTTTTGCTATTTACGCCACCAGAAGCCGCAGCCCGTCCGTGGTCTTGAAATTGTTTAAGTTTCTGAGACTTCTCAGCACTCGCTTTGGCAGACACATGACTTCAGTTTTAGCACTTAACTTGTGGCAAGTTTAAAAGAAACAGAATTTTGGCGCTTAAAAGTTTAGAAATTTAATAGCTCTTAAGACGCCGGCAATTAAATGATATGAAAATAGTGAAACCCTATTGACTCACTTCTGATATCTATTATTGACCGGGATCTGTGGCATACACATTTAACCCACCTGAAGGCATTGGAAGCAGAGATTCTCTGAATGGATTTTAATAATTTTTGTCACCATTTTTGCTAGACACGAATACCACTAAAAGTGCTCGCAAATATGATGGCAAGTGATGGGAGAAAATATTGTTAAAGTGAATTGTGTAGCAGCTTTGTTGAGTAGGTGACCCAAATAGTGACAAAAGGCAATTGTCCACTTGTACCCAGATTTCCTTCAGGGCAGCCTTTTCACAAAGGCCACTTGTCTACTTGTCGCTTAGTGTTTTCTGCTGATTAGCGATAAATATTCTTAAGTTACTCCAACAAAGAAAATAGAAAATTTTTGTTGTTATAAATATTTTCACTTGAATAAGTATTTTTATTTATTCAAATAAAGTTTTTCCAAAAACTCTTTTTTATAATTTTTAAGCCGCTAATTCTTTTGCTGAATTATCAATCTGTCCAATGCTGAAGTAAGAATAGTTCCCCTTCATTGGCCGCTCTATCTCTACCACGAATATTTTTTTGCCACAAAAACTAAAGCAACTTTTCAGGACTGTTCTCGTACATTTGTGTCCATATTTTATTTGGTTTTCTCCCCTAACAAAAAAAAGTGTAAAAACCGTGTGGGTTGTTTTAATGGAACTCTCAACGTCTGTGTTTGTATATTTTCCTATAGGATTTTAATGCACATACATCCACACATACCCACAGATATTTATATAAAACAACAGAATGCATTTTCAATGTTAGTAATTTTAATGTGTTTTTTTTTTTTATTTTTGTTCACAAAACTGGGGTTGGGGGGTTGTTTTATTTTACTGTTATTATTCTAATTCTTGTGTATTTTCACTAATTCAGATTAGTGTCAGTGTCAAGGATAACATCAGCGCATTTCGAGTAGTTTTTTTTTTCGTATTGTTACTCCTGGCGACCGTAGAAGGGTTAAATTTAATGAAGGGCTGAGCACAAGTCTCGTTAAATGTGTTCAGCATTTCTGCACATAAAGTAAATTGGCATACCCAGTGCGACGACTTGTTGGAATAAGACTCGTGATAATAGAAATCGTTTTATTGGTTTCATCTGGTGTTTATTACTTCTATTAAATAAAATACACTAATAAACTATTTGTTTCTATCTCTCTAATATTTTGTAATAAAATCACATTTTTTTATATTTCTGTTAAAATTATTTGTAATAATTTAATTTGCAGGTAGAAAAGTTATGAGATTTGTCTTTCGTGTTCACAAACAGGGTGATATAAAAAAATGTACTGTTTCTCGATTTATGAGGAAACTGTGCAACAAAATTTCATTGAGAAATCGTGCAGCTCCACTTACGTTTTTATTGGAAGACTTTCATTGCTTTAATGTCAAATAGAAACGAAACTTTAACACCAGAAATAAATTGTGAAACTAAAGGAAGTGCAAATTAATTGTAAACAATTAAAAAAAAAAACATAAATTAAAATTAAAAGTATGAACAAAAAAAAATATTTGTATTCTTTGGCGATAATTATGGCTGAATCCTGCTGCTGTAGCATCGACATTTAAGTGACTCAGCTGATCCGTTGGACTCCACATAAAAGACTGTACATTTAGTGTAATTATAATGTTTAAACTAAAAAACATCGTCACACAAACTCTGTAAACTTTTTCGTCTTGAAGTGCGAGGCACTTTCTGACGCGAACCAAAGTTCTAATATATTTTTACAACAATTTTAATGACAAATAGTTTTTGCAGGACGATCATACATAGAAATAGAATTACTGCAACTTTTCGTTTCTATTTTCATGGTTATTGTTTCAAGTCGACTGTTACATGTGAAAAGTTTCTCCATGCCCGACATACAGAAGCGAGATACTCGCTCTGTCGCCAAAGGCATTCAAAAATAATTGGTTTTACCGAGTAAAATCAAAACTAAATTGATAATCGAAAAGAAATTAAAGTAAATTAAAGTTCAGAATTCTACTTGCATGTGAACACCCTATATTTGCTGCCTGGTGTTGCTGTAGAGTCATATGATAAATTGTACTCAACTGTGTCATGGCTGACAAATTTTCACAAATTTAAAAACATATTAAAATATTTCAAAAACGAAATTTTTGTAATGAAATTTTAATATAAATTAAAAAAAAAATTTTTTTATACGAATTAAAAAAATTGTAAAATATATAAAATGCTTTTTTTATTCATACGAATTAAATAATTATGTGTTTTTTTTAGTGGATAGTCAAGTTTTCTTATTGCCAGCATTAATTCAAAACACATGGTTATACTTAATTGTTCAAAGGATATCTTCAATTATCCTTGAATTTGATTCTGGTTAGTTTTAATTGATCACGTTTCCTTACTCTCCCCTCACCCAACCCCTTTAAATATGTCTTTGCATTCCACAATTGTTGCTCGGCTTTTGTGCCTACTGCATATTTCTTTCAGGCCATTTATTATCCGCCATCCTGGTGTGTTCAATAAATATGCCACAATTTAAACACTAATGCCGTCCCAACGACACAAAATTGTATCCTTTTAGCACAAAAGGAGAGTTTGTTTTAACCTTCACACACATCGAAAACACTTCTGAAAGGTTGTTGTGCGTCGTTCTAACTTAAAGGCGAAACATTTAAATGTATTGAAACGTTAACGAGTGAAATGAAATGCAGAAAATCTCACAGTCAGACCTTTTGCTGAACAAAAAAAAAAAAAAAAAACACATGAAGAAAAAAGCTTTAAAAAGCAAAAAAAAGCACAAAAAAATTAAGTGCGTAACTGGTTTTTGAAGTGAAAGTAAAAGCACTGGTGTGCCCGGGCAACTGGGGCGGTCGCGTTGGTCCGAAACAAATGGCTTTTAAAACGTGTGTCGTTTTTTTCCATCTTACAATTCCTCTTCAAAGCGCTTTAAAACTGGAATATGTTAAATGTGGTTGTTGCTGCTGGCGAACATTTCTATTTGCAACAGACAACAACGGGCAGCATTAAGAAATTAGGGGGTTCCTGGTGGGGGGTGGTTTAAACTTTCCTTGTGTGCACTCAAATATCGACAAGTACATGTAAATACATATGGAAGGTCTTTGTGGAAATTACTTTATGTATTCTATTCATTATGATGGTTATTTTTCATAAACGATTTTTTCCTCCCCACTCAAAGGAGCGCAAAAAGTATTTTCGTTCATTATTATAAATGTGCTTGTACCAGAGCACATAATAACAATCAGTTTAACCCTTGACATGCTGCCTACCCATCCCCGCCTGGTGGCGAAAGGGGTGTTTGTTTTATTTTTCACTTTGTGCAAGACAAAAGTGTGCTGTTGTTTTTATTTTGTGGTGGCCATCAATGACGGCAAAACGGTTAAGATCTTTTGAACATGTATAGCTTTTACTTAAGGACGAGCCAGCGGTCCTTTGTATAGTATTTATAAATAAAAATAAATATTTATTTTTAGTTTTAATTATGCATAAAGAAAATCGAAAGGAGGTGATTTAAGGAGAACTGCAAAACTGCGTCCGTTATTAAAGATATTGAGCTCTTCACAAATGTTTCTTAATGATTTAAGGAATTGCGCTCCAATTTTGATTTTTCTTAATTAATAAAATATTAATTTAAAATAGTTATATGAAAATTATGTTAATGCAAAATGTTTTCTTAAGGCGACTAATGAATGCGGAACGCCACCAGCCGCTGATTTGAATTTGTTTTGTTTTTACCAAGTCATAGATTTCTGGCAACCATGTGATGTCATGGGCTTGTAAGTGGCACAATGGAGCAACAAAGGCCATATACGTCTTTGAAGATAACATTTTTGAATGAACAAACGCTTTCTTGGAAGCCACAAATCATGTGATAACATTTCGGAAGCACTAAATTATATGGAAGCCACAAACAATATGATTGAATTTTTGATTGAAAACATGTCATCTTTGATCTACTTAAGAGTCCTTAAAGTCCCTAGTCCAATGTTTTATAAAGCCAATAATACCTTGTGCTTTATTGTCACTGTCTTTGAAATGAAACTGATAATAAGTTAAAGTTTAGCATCCAAAAGAACTGCTAAAGTGAAGTTTTGTGGGAGCCCCCCTATAAATTCAGTGCATTTTATTAGTTCTAGTTCATGGAAGGACGAAAGAAAAAATATTATTGCGCTATTTTTCATTCCTTTTTTTATGTCATAAATTTTAATTGAATGTAAAGAATTTTGGCTATTGTTTTCGTTGTCAGGAATCGAACCTAAGACCTTGTGGACTGTTGGTCGAATAATCTATCAACTCTTCCATCGAGGTTGTCGATACTTATCCCTGTCTTCAAAGAATATTAAGCTTTAAAGACATCATGTTCGTGTCTTCAGTGTCTTTTGTACGTGTAAGAGATTTCTGGATTTCTTTTCATTCATTGTGAGCGGCAACAAAAAGAGAAGGACTTGTGTTTTTTTGTCCCTGCTTTCTCTTTGGACAAGCTCTCCAAATCTGTGTTTGGCCAGCACAATTAATTTCATTGACGTGCAAATATTTCGGTTGGTAAATTTAGTGCCCAGATTTCAGGTTTCAGAAATTTATTAACTTTTCTAGCAAAAGGCTTTAACTATTAATAAAGTGGCATTTGCCCACTTCTAGTTTCAAATTCTTACGTTATATCAGTTTTCTTCAAGTATTCCAAAATTGTCCAATATAAATCGTGTTCTCAACGAGTCTTAAACAATGAAACCTTAGGGGGGAAATCGAGAATAATTTGCACACACCCCTACAAAAACCAACAACTTTGCTCATACGGAAAGTAACACCAGCAAATGCATGCATGTGCATGCGCACATATCGTTAGTTGAAATGCAAAATAAATATGCGAAATGGGCGTTTTTATTATCTGGAGTGTTTCAAAAGTTTCTACCACCTTTAAGCATTCCTCTGACCCAGACTGCAATCATTATTTGTTAATATTTCAAGAGTTTTTCGGCCACTTAATTATTTTTTTTACACAAAAATTGAATGCAAGTTCTCTGCTCCTGAAGATCACTGAAAGCGCAAAATATTTTTAGCTTTTCTGCCCTCCACAAACAAATCAAACATGTGAAACACTTAAAGCTGAAACTGTGGAAGTGTCATCAAGACAAGATTATCGACATAGAAAGAGAAAATGATAAAATCTATTGCAGTACCCAACATTTAAAAATTCACCTTATTTTTTGAACACAGTTCATATATCAACATCCTTTAAGTGGTTTCTCATAATTTTTTGCTTCAATATAATAAAAATTTGGCCATTTTGTAGCGAACACAGAAAGTAGGCAACAACACAAAAATGCAAGTTAGTCTGTTTTGCTGCTATAAAATAGTTACATGCTTTTACATTTCAGCCAACCATATACCATAAAGTGCTTGATATTGAGTTGTAAGTATGAGAATATGTTTGTTGTTATTATAGTTATTGTTGTTGTTGTTGCATGATGTGTGGTTATATCACAAATGCATTTAAGCCATTTATCGATTTATTACCAAATAACGAGCAGACTTGTCTCTAGAAAACATTTCCACCACCAGCTTTTTTCTTTCAACCTCCTGCCTTTTTTGAACATCTTCTGCGGAGTACCATTTTATTTGCTAAATAAGTGAATGAATGAATAATAAAGCAGTGATTTTGTGTCCTTATTTATTTGTAGGGCTTTCAAGTCATGGATATGAGCGATGCAGCAAATTCAATAGGATTGACGTTGTCAAGGAAAAAACAAGCCCAATACAATAAATTGTAGCAGGAATTTATATAAAAGAAAATATTTTAAGTTAAACTAAGTTTTTTTTGATAACAGTCATAGACAAATCAGCTGAACTGTAAAACCAGATAATCAAAACAAAAACCAAAAAAAGCCAAATCGAATGTTTTGACTGATTATAACGCATGTGAACAGCATCCATGTCCACATTAAGGATGGCAACTCTTACTTGTTCCAATACAGAACATAATAAATATGTTTCAAGACTTTTGACATTTTTCAAATTTGGTATTGAAAAAAAAAATTTCTATATAAAACAAAAAACGTGAGGATTTTTATTTAATATTTTGGTTTATTTTGGAAAACCTTTTTAAATAAAATATTTGGAATTTTTTTGAAAAAGATTTGCAAAAGACTTAGTCGTAATTATTGGGAACGCTCACCAAAATCGGGATCAGGATAATTTTCACAGAGTTTAGCGGCCTCAGAAATAATTTTTGGGTATATGATTTCAATGTGCTATCATTTTAAATTAACATGATGCCATTTCTGAAGCTTTTTCAAAGTGGCAAAAATTACATCTATCATATAAAATAAAAATATAGCGTTTAAGAGTTTCTCGTGAAGGGTTTAAAGGTGCCAGAATGTCATTTTATAACACCAAGAAGAGCTCCCTTTCTCTGGCTGATTGTATTAAGATGGATAAAAAAAAGGTTAATTTAGAGCAGCAACAATAATATGTGCTCGGGAATAGCATCCCAGATATTTGTCAATACGTTCTACACGATTTACGAGTATTTCGGGTATTGTCGCCCTTGATTTTGCTTAATTGGTAATTCGTTTTATTTATTTATTTACTTAGATATTATTGCAGAAAAGGACATGTAAGAAATGTCTATGGCACCAAATAAAATTCAGCCATTCGTAGTGTACACTGAAAATAAAATCAAGCTCAATATTAAGAAAGTGAAAATGGGCCGTTTTAATTCCAGTTTATGTAAGTCGAACCTGTTCGTTCGTTGTTCTTGTTCTAAATGCAATATTCGGATATTCGGAAACGGCAACTAAGTCTTTATTTGGTGTGTATGTGTTTTCATCTGTGTTTGTGTGTGTTTGTGTGTCTTCCATATTGTCTTATAACGATTGTGTACTGGTCATTCACGGTCTCTACTTTGACCCTTTTCATTATATTGTTTTATTGTATTTTTGCTGCTTTTTTACATTTATTTTTCAAGTTTTGCGCTTTTATATTTTTTGTTTTGCTTGTCCATCGTTAAAGTTTATTTCATTATTGTGTCATTGGTTTGTTGGGACAGCGGCAGCGACAGCGACAGCCACAAGGGCAGCAGCAATGACTTTAGCCAGAGTGAACACAAACACAACTACAACATTTTCAGCATCATTTTGCAATGTTAGAGATGGATAATACATCAATAAAATAACAGGACTATAGAGAAAAGCAAATAACTTTTCTTTTCCCCTGCCCAGTATTTCAGCACTACATCAATAAAATAACAGGACTGTTAAAGGAAAATCTAAAAAAAAACAGTTAAAATAACTGAAAGAAGAAGAAGAGGAGAAAATATTACGGCCGTAAGAGACAGAAGGCAAATGAAATAAAGTTGTGGAAAAAAAGATAATTGATAATAAAATATATAATTGAATTATCTAGAGTCATCGCAAACTTTGCTTCTTTGTCTTGATGTCGATGTCGATGTCGGCTTAAAGTCAATTCCTGTAACGTCGGCAAAACACATACACAAACCGGATAAGAAAACGGATTACAAGGACTTTAAAATGATTTTGAAAATTTAAGTTAAAACACAACAAGTTATAACAGCTTTAGAAAATGTTGTGGATGTGAAAATGTGAAAAACTACACAAGGAATCTTTGCTGCCAATCAAAAGTGAACAAAATATAGACGATATTTTGCCTGGCTGGCGAAAAAAAGCGCCCTCAGAAATAATTTTGGGGAATATTTGTTTAATTTTTGTTCAAGCAAAAGTTTTCTAAAACAACAAAATTTTGTTAAAGTTTTCCTAAAAAAACAAAAACAGCTCCAGCTGGAAGATTGTTATAAAGAAATACTCGCATTTCGTTAAAAAAGAAAACAAAATACCAGAATCAAAATGCTTCAATAGTTGTAATCTAGCCCTAGTATTTGGCTAAACCAGCTTTAAAAATATTTCTATGTATTTATTTGTTAAAATAATACAATTATAGTAATAAATATTAAAGAGAAAAATAATTCTAGCAGCAGAGGCTCGTCTTTTTCGACTCGTGCTTTGAAAATTTATTAATTTGAAATTAAGGCAATTTTCAAGAAATTGCTGATAACAAAATAGCTGATTTCCCTATAAAACTATGCTGGACTAAATAAATTCATTGCGTTAATGGGCCTTAGTTTCAAGCCTTACATTTCATTAGCATTTCATGTTAAATTGACGTGATCTCAAGCATCAATGAACAAGTTTCAATTTTGTTCATTTATCAGGCGTAGCATGAAATCGGCGTAGCATGAAATCAGTGAATAAAACAAGCGATTTATAAACAATGTTAAAACAAAATTGTCCATATATAGGAATTATAGCAAAAGATTTCACTAAATCAATAAAAACTCGATGAATGTGTGTGTTTCCAGGGCTGTTAAACGTTGCTAGTTTCTTATTATCTAACGGTGTAAGACTAGACTATATAAAAAATTCTTTGAATTTGTTTCTTTTTAATCGTCAACCAACTTTTGTACTTGAAATTTTTCTTACAACAATTCACCCTGCCCCGGGCTTAAGTTTAAATGTTCAACAAACAATTACTTTTGCGTACAAAAATCGTATGTTGCCAGTGACATGACACATCCAAAGGACTTGCAGTCCTTTCATCATCATCAGTTGAAAGTATTAAAATATGAAAACAGACATTTCAGCCAAACAAACAAATAAAACGATTTTAAGGCAATAAGCGATGACAGTTTGACGGTGTGTGTTCGTGAGTGTGTGTGTGTGTGTGTCATCAAATACTCTTACCATGACGCAAGCTGCAGCATCCACACAAGCCGTTTCTTGTACACACCCGCAATTTATTTAAAAAAGGATTAGCTACAGCTAAATACTTTATTACTTTAAAAAAAGCCATCCATACCATAATTTTGGGCTTAAAAAATAAAACCGGAGAACTGAGGAAAGACGAAGTCGGCCCAAAGAGCACATGACAGAATATGATTGACAGTATTAATACACTTGATGAAATACCTTTTTGTTCGTGGCTCGAGTGCAGGAGTGCGTGAACGAGAGATTTTGTGTCAAAAATATTTCTCAAACAGACCCAGGCGCACACACGTACACACACTTGTACGCTTTCAAGCCAGTGCTTTACTTTTAAATTGTGACAGGAAGAAGCCATGATGTTGAATTAAGGGAAACGTTTATGAGTGAATGCCTGCCGTCAATAATAAAATCCGTGTGTGTGTGTGTGTGTGTGTGTGGGAATATGAATGTTTTTGACAATGAGATTTTATACAAATATGTGCACATGTACATCCATACAAACTTATGTGTGTATTTAAAAAAAAGAACACCGCATTAAAGGAAATCTTCTTTTATTTTCTCAGCGTGAATATGTGTCAGAAAATATTTCAACACGATTCTGACAGAAAAAGTGAAAGCCTTTAATTTAAGTATTTGAAACGCCTGCCTGACGAATTGAGGCCTACGGAGTGGAACAGCTCAATTCTCAACGTTTGCCACTTTTATGTTTAAACAGTTTCTTATAAATGGAAAGCAAATATCAAGACTTTCAAATGCCCGCATACGTACAAAATGGGTGCAAGTGTATGAACACACATGTATGAATGTATTCATAGAAATAAGGAAAATCGTTCGCCCGCTTAAAAAATTATATGTTGAGGGTTTTTCCATTTCCTGTGGATTACAGTCGTTCCCAGCTCATATTTATTTATGAGCAAATGGCCAGCAAATCTGCATCAATTTCAATTTGCCGCACAGCTCATTCGGCGAGTGCCCAACGTGATAATATTCATTGGAAGAATATGCAAAATCAAATAATAAGTTCTTCTAGGGGACCTTAAAAACTCCTGAACACCTTGACAACCAACAGCGATATTTCGCCAGGGAAGTGAATGCTGTGCAAAGAAAGTTTTCAACATTTTGATAAAAAAAAAAAAATAATTTAAATTTGGAGACTTTTTCCGATCAATAAACGACAGTCAATGCGGCAGGCAAAGCTTCGACGCTATGCCGCCATTATCATCGTCTCTATCGAAAAATGCTATTCACAAATCGATGTCGGAAGCTGAGCATTAAGATAATAAGACGATTTTCAAGGAATGCATTTATAAACGTTCTTCGCTCAAAACGATAGTTGAACTCGTGTGGGCGTAAAATTTTGGGGATGCCCGGTACAATGACACTTTTTTTAAAAAGTCGCCCAGTGATATTGAATATATTAATGAAATTAATGAAAAATATCATTTGTCCGAAAGCTGAGTAAAAGCAGAGCAATTATACAGACCTGGTGTGATCTTTTCTTGAAGTTGTTGTGAACATTTTTATTTAGATTTCAGAAAAAGAATCTGATAAATTAATTTGTATTTTGCCCCCCAAATTCCGTAATTTTATTTTTAAGTATTTCAAATTTCAATAATCAGCAGAATGTTTTATGTACCTTTTTTTTTAAGCCATCCAAACTCTAAAACTTCTCTTAACAAGACCCTCAACAACCCTCGTCACTACCGTTCTGCATCAGCAAAATCAATTCGATTCCGTCTTGCGTTTAAGGTCTTATTGTGTGTGGAGTAAAATGTTGAAATAATTGCCAAAACATGTTTTACATTTTCTTTAAAACTAAATTCTATACAAAATTTTACCTTTTTTTGTTTAATAGTTTATTAACAAAAATATATAATTCTGCGCCCCACACGCCATCGTCTAGTTTTGAAATCAAATAACTGCAAAGACACACATGTGTCGATTTTCACACAAATAAAAGAAATGACTTAATCAAAAGTAGTCGCACAACATCGTGGCGCATCGTGTATCCTTGAAACATAATTGAAACATTCGATTTTCGTCGAGTGGAAGGAAGGCAACACATGGATTTTATCACATCCTGTAACAGCTTATATTCGTATTAGAAATCAAAATTGCATATATTTTTCTGCTCTTTATTTGTACTGGCTCGATTCGGTTTGTTTTGAGGTGCTTATGTCTTTCAGTAAAGGGTCTTTCAATAGGAGCGTTTAGAAGTTGAAATGTAATAAAACAAACTTTGTGTGGGAGATATTAACAAAATGTTGTCCTTTTTGAAAATGTGTGCGATATACAAAATCAGCTCAATGTCTTAAAGGGGAGCTTCTTACTAGGAGACAAATAGCACGGCCCAAGTACGGCAGTATGTGAGCTATTGGCTGGGTTGTGTTGTGTTGTGTTGTGTTGAGTTTAAGGGCACTAGTCGATTGCATTTTATACTCGCAGTTGGAGGCCTTCAACCTCAGAAATAACCGCAATAAAAAATTGTATGCGATTAAATTGTACCATCTGATTACTTGATTCCCATCCTTATTACTCTCAAATCTTGCGTCCAGAATGTTCATCGTGGTCTCCTCTATGTGGCACGTAACGTCATTTATACCCATTTCATTCAATTTGAGTTAATAAAAATCGGTTTCCATCATGACACTCGCATTACAGCAGCAGAGTTCTTCCGTTGACATGACAAGCGAAATTCTAGCTAAATCCTGTCCTACTACTGTCTTCTACTTATATCAGTTCTGGCGGCCAAAAACCAGCTGCCAGAACGCTAATCAATGTGTGGCGTGATCCTGGTGTTGATTAGAGGGGTTGGGGGGTGCCTGCCTACCCTGCCCGCTAGTAGTGCTTCCTGGAACAGACTCCTATAATTGGCAACAACTCAAATTTAAGACAAATCTGATTAAAGTCTGATATTTCTCTGAGACTTCGGGCTGCCAACTAAAGTGTCGTCTGTGCTTTTACTGTCCAGAAAATCATTACTAGGATGGATTAGAAAGTCCGAGTACTCGAGCAAGGCGTTTATTTTAAGCGCCTTTTTTTTGCAATATCACAAGCAGAAAACCCCGGTGTGGAGCCGTAGTAGGAATCACTCCACGACGCTGGTGTACAATATTTGCCTGCAAGTATCGTTGGCCATATTTCTGGTCCACAACAACAACACTAACACTTTATACTCGTTCAGTTCAGTTGATGAGTGGGAAATTTAAAATTAGTTCTTGGACATCTTCAAAATTTAGCCACAAGTTTGGAAAACAATTGTCCTCTCAATTTATCGCTTAATCTCGTGGTTTATCGGGTTAGTTCTATAGTTACTAATTATTCGTATTGAAAACTAAAACGGATATTATATGTTTAATGTATGAAACTTTACGTACGTGTGAAATTTTGAGAGCAATTTCAGATCACCCGTTGGATTTGTAAGGCTGCAATTAAAAACAAGTGAAATTAAAATAAGTAAATTTTTATAAATTTATTTATATATAAATTTATTACAAGGCACAAAACGGAAACAAGTGATTAGGAGACAAATAACAGACCCGAGTAGGGCCAAGCAATTAGTATTTCGCCATGTAAAATGTCTGCGAAATTTAACGTCCGGTCTTGTTTTTATTTTCATAAATTTGGTTTTTATAATAATTAAGATTTTCACTTCATAAATCTGAAAAACTATTAATAAATTTGCTTGTTTGTATTTTCAGTATGAACTTTTGTGTCAATTTAGCAGAATTATAGCTGTTGTTCTTATTGTTGTTGTTGTTGTTATATTTAATAATTTCAAATTACATTTAATTAAATAAATCTTATAAGAGTTGTTTTGTTTTGTTAAATATTATTTGTCTTTTGCAAATGACACTTGCTAGAAGTTTTTGCAAAATAAGTTCTTTTCCAAAATGGTTAAATCAACGTGTTTTAACATTGACTGCTGCTGCGTTCAGAAAAAGACTATTAAATAAATACTGTCACTACTGCAGTGTGTGCAAAGTCTTTAAATGTATTCGTGCTGATTACGGTTCTGGAAATATTCCAGAGTTGCTAACAGATTAACAGAAATTGCAGTGTTCTTTCTTTAATCTTTTACAAGCTGTCGAGGAGTTCCGAAAGCGCAATAGACCTGGTCTGGGTCGAGGCCCACAGAAATAAAATACATGGACAAGTGAAAAATTTGTTAATCAAGAGCAATAATACATTTGTATGTATAAGAGTACGACAACGATTTCTGTGTGACCACGAATTGAATATATAAATATGTATGTAAATGTGAGTACCGAGCCCTGTCCTTTGGCAACCATAACATTGTTGAAAAGGTTTGCAGATGCAAACACAAATAAACCTGCTGTTTATATAAATATATATAAATATTGTAGCATCAAAATATCGGTTGTAAAAATTTTCCATCCGTAAATAAATAATTATTTACAAAAATCACTGATTTCTTAATTTTTTTATAATTTTATATTAATTTTAATTTAATTTCAAATCAATCTTGGAGCAATTCTACGCTATTAACAAAAACAACATGACAGTTTGTGGCATACAATTTGATTGTTCTTGTAATTATTGCGAGCACCGTCAACACAGTCTGTGGGTGCTGCCAACGTTTACTTTAAAATACAGCTGTGGTGCGACGAGCATACGAAAGTTTCTAAAAGGTTTACCAACCGCTTGTCAAATTTTGTACTCGTATTCTCTCTCACTCAATACATTTTGCTTTTACACGATAACACTTATTTCATTCTACGAAACTTTTTGACATGTCGTAACACATGTATCATCGTGAAAACCCACATTTAGTGAGTTTCAATTCCATTTTTAATAATAAATATGTATGTATAAACGTTATTGCTGTCACCTGTGTAAAAAGGATATGACAGAACGAATGGGAGTGTAAGAATATAATAAAACGACCTTTTTTTACATATTAATAAAACTGGCGATGGGTCCAAAATTTCGTTGATCGTACTAAAGTGAGACTTAAATTTGTTATATGTGTGTAAGAAAAAGTTTGTCAATTCTAAGAAGAATTAAAAAACTTTAATCTAAGACTCTTGGCCACAATAAAGTAACATCGTGCGATTCTATCACTTTATTTCATTGACGATATTTACTTTCGAAAAATCATTAGTTATTCTTCGGAACTCTGGCCGCGATCACAGACATATTAAACAAAATTTCTAACTTAAGCCCTTTTCACCTGCTTTGGGTCAATATCCAGGCATTCCTCTTCCACCACAACCATCTATTCATGATAGGGAGGGCCCTGACACTTCCTAAGCCGGCCAAATATATAAAGATTGCCAATAATATGCGATTGTTGCATCAAATACTTTTTATGACGATTTTATGGGAGCAGGACGTCGACGGTCGACACACGTGTGTGAGGATTGTGTTCGAAAAAGTGTGAATTAAAAATGTATAGACCATTTGGCTTAAGCTTCAAGGAAATGCATTTAATTGGCCTTAATCTAGGCCAAATAACATTTAATTTCGAATTAGTTTATTCAAATCTTTACGCGAAGACGTTTGTACGAGTTTTGCCAGCCACGTCGTGGCCTCCTTCCCAGTCTTTTGTTTCAGTTGCAAGGAAATTTTTTGTATATTTTTTTTTTTTTTTATTAAAACGGCCTCTTGGCAGTTTTTTTCTTGTGTTGTTCTGCACCATAAACCCCATGACAAGGCGTTAGCAATTAATGGCACAATTAAAAAGGCATTAACAACAATTAAGCTCTTACACAAAAATTTTCCACTGCTACTTACAACTTCTTAGTTCTTACTTCATACAGTTTTATTTTATTATGTTGCGTTTTGTTTTATTTTCTTTCCCCTCCCTTTTTTATGGCATTATTTACAATTCTATTACACACCATGTCATGGACAATATGTGCGGACATATGAAGAGTTGGAGAAAATCCAGGCGCTGTTTTATATGCTGATGGTGCCTATTGGGTTTTTTATGATTTTCAGACATACATATGCAGAATGTTTGCTGGGTACTCGTATCCAGCGCTGTGGCAGTGACTTGTGTGCACGAGTATTTCGGTTTTCGGCTTGAGGCCTTGATTTTCATAAATATTATTTTTATTTTCTTGTGTCTATAAAAACATACGAGTATAAAAAGATTTATTAGCATTTGAGCCATTAAATTTAATTAAGGAATTCTTTGATTAAAACAGAAAATAAAAGCCGAAGGACTTGCCTTTCCTTAAGTAATTAAGTGGATTTGCATACAAGACCAGCTTCTGGGTTCGTGTGCTTGGCATTCCTGGTTCCACAGTATTTTTAATGCAAATAGCATTTTACGAGTATCTTCATAACTCTAAGTCTTTAATATAAAACTTTTATTGCTGTTTGACTAAAACCTTAATAGATAATTCTACGGGTTAGTGAATGTTGGCCAATTCAATTAACCAGAAGTTGTTAAAAATAAAATAAAACTCAACTACTTGTTTTACTAGATTTTAAATTTATATATAAAAAAAAACCATCTATCATTCTCTTTGGCATAACTTTCGCTTTTATTTCCGTCACTGACTGAGAAATAAATTTTAAATTCTTGCCACAAAAAATATGTGCATTTCTATCAGCATAAAAATCTGCATTGCCTGCTTTCCTCTACAAGTTAATGTTTTCCCCTTCCCTGCTTAAGGGTTTTTTCCCTCTATTTTTACTCCTTTGTAACAACTTACAAAGGTAATTTGTCTAGTGGACGACGACTCCGGCTGATGGACGACTTGGCTACTTGTGTGCGTTTTTTCCTGCTTTGAAATGTTTATTTTTTCATTGAGCTGATTTTTTTGTTTGCCCCTCCTAAACGTTGCGATAATGATGATTGTTGTTGGTTAGATGGGTTTTTGTGTCTCATCATCAAAAACACTTGTATTTAACTCTGGGAAAAACAAAATCGAACAAAAACAAGATTTCAGGCAAGTGCGTCCTTATGCGAGATGTGTTTGTTTTGTTCTGCTTTTATGCCGGCCAGACATTTTGCTGTTCCACTTCGTTCTACATTTTGGGTTGTTCAAAAGGATGTTGCCTGAAACGTCAGCAAGATCTAATACTTTTATTTTTTACATTTTCAATTATACAAAAAATGTCTACAGGCAAAACACAGCACAGCTGAAATTTACTTTCGAAATCTTGGTTGCCTGACTGACTGACTGACTGGCTGGGTGGCTGGGTGGCTGGGTGGCTGGGTAGCTGGGTGGCTGGGTGGCTGGTGTTTCTTTAGCTTTGTGAAAAAATATTGAATGTTTCAACACTAAATCCTTTCATCCAATTCATCTATTTGGGTGCATACAGTCTTAATGTTTTTACTTAATTTTTGTTTCAACATTTCTATGAGACTAGTGCGGTGTGTTGGTGCATGCAGGTGCATGTCTATGGGTTTATTTTGCTGTTTGTGTGCGTGGCTGTTGTGTGTGTTTGTGTGTGTGTGTGGTTGTTGTTATTGCCACTTTTGATTTTTATTTGTTCATCATCTTGTGTTCCTAGATTAGAGTCGAGTTTATTTTGCTTTGATTATTTCATACTCATTTGTTTTTACAGTAGATTTCTGAACTCCGAACAGTGGCGCTTTTATTCGCGAAAAATGCAAAGTATTTAGAGAAAAAAATGTTCTCTGTGAGTTAAAAAAGAAAAAAAACGATTCAAGCAACTGAGGAGCAAAATGTTTTGCAAATAGAAACCAGAGAAAACTTTAAAATATTTGTTTTCGGGCTTAAGGAATTGAAAATTTTTTTTACATTTTTTAACAAATTTTAATAATAATAAAAATTGCAATAAAATAAACAGTTTGTTTTTAGGTTGGTATAGAAAACACTGATGCCGTTTAAGGGACTTGACACTATCATAGATATTTAAGATAGATTTTCATAAGATTTTAGCAAAAGGAAAATTCATAAAATCAGGCAAATTTTAGAAAAAATTAAGCAAGTAGATGAAACTGAGCAGTTCAATGCAAAAGGCTAAAGCATCAGCTTTTGAAAATCGCGAATTTAAAGAACACAAATTTATATGGCCAACAAAATAAATTTCTTATTATTATTATTTATTTGCCAAATTTTCAGGCCCCCTGTGATCAAGAATAACATTAACAGCGAAATGTATTAGCGACGGCGAACTGTTGACCATAAAATGATTGACAAGTCATTTGACATTTTCTAAAAATCGGCTGCTGATCTAATGGAAAATTTTTGAAGCATATTACAGTCTGAACTGCCATCTACTCAACGTTTGGTCGTTGCCAGCAGGGATGGTAAAATTGCCACAATTGTTTTGTTTTTTTTTTTTTTGTACTATTCAAGCTCGAAAAGTGCAATGACAGGAGTCTCCTCAGTTTTAGGAATTTTATATGACAACTTATAAGTGCAGATTTATTGAACCCACCAAATTGCAATTGTTGTGACAGAGTGATATCTAAATTGTAGTTGTGGTTTCGAAAACGATGTGAAAGCCAGTGATATAAATTAAAAAATAGTTGTCTTAGTACAAATAAGATGGGAAAAGTACAATCTTTTAAGGTATATGATACCTTACTCTCTCTCTCTCTCTTTCTCTGCTTATTTGGACTAAGCTATTAAAATACAGCAACAAATATAAAGCCTAGAATTTAGTTTAAAATAACCCCGACTATTCTGGATTCTTCATATCCTAAAGACATGAGCATCTGCCGGTAGGACTTTCCCTTCTTATATTCATGGCGCTGCTTTAAGTCATGCCGCTCGGACAAAATATACATTTAGCCCACTGTGCCTCATCAGACCACAAACGCATTCGCCAGTGTGAGCCAATGTGCTGTTAAAAATATACTTGTTTGTCATTTATTTTTAATGGCTCGTCCATTTACAGTACAACGTGTCTAGACATTATTGTTGTCTTCGAATGCACAGATTTATTTCGAAAAAGCTGAAGATTTCTAACTTTCAAACCCAAAACAAATTCTTTCTGTTAATATTTGACTTGTTGTGCGGTGAATCAATCAAACTGCCTTTAACTATTTTAAAGAAAATCTTCAAATGATTTAAGAAATAAATAAAATATAAAATATATATAGCAAATTTTTGTTTGTTTTTTGTGTTTTCCAGCTGTCTTTCGGGGATTAGCAGCTAGATTCGGTGTAGCTTTTAAGCTCAATTATTTGAATTAATTAAAGTTGTTATTGAATTATCATATAGTAAAATCATGTTGATTTAACATGTAGTCGCCGAGTAGTTAAAGAAATTAATCCGACTGCTTTGGATGTTACTGTGATGTTATTTTCGGTGTACACGTGTTTAAGTGTAAACGCAATTCCATGTATGTGTGTGTGTGTGTGTGTGTGTGTGTGTGTGACTTTTAGTCTTTTTATTTAGCTTCGCTGTTTTCATTTCCTCCTCTTTTAGTTTCATTTTCTGCTTTTCCAGCGTATTTGTGTTTATTTTGCCATCACCATTTTAAGTGTTTCCTGATGGCATTTTAATACTTTTGACCTTAGACTAAATTGTATTAGCATTAGAATTAACTGTTATTTGCGGACATTGTGTGCCCCATAGAGTTTGAGTTGGCCAAATAACAGTGTGTTCTAAATTTTAATTTATAATCAACAAAAGAGCCACCTTAATTAAACACAAATTTTCCATGACTTCCAAACGGTTCTGTTCTTTTGTTAAGGATGTTTTTCGGTGGTGGTTACGCGGCAGTAGCGAAATATAGTAAAAATTTGGTGATGGGGCATGACTATTTCCCAACATATTATGAAAACATTTGAAAAAAAAAGTGTCTGTATAATAAAAATCGAAAATCGAAAATTAATATCGAATACTCTGGGAAAAATCTGACACAATTTTCAAAAAACTATAAAAGAAGAAAGTTTTTGTATGAAAATTCTTGACGCCTATAAACATTTTTCAACCAGCACAATAAATAACTTTAAGACGACTGTCTCAGTACCATTTGCAATTAAATTTAGACGGAGGCTGGCCAAGAATCAATTAATTGAAAATAAAAGGGAGTTTTACATTTTCTGGCTCAAAAGCACTTGAAATACTTACGATTATTCTGTGGTGGCTCCAAAATATGTTTACAAATGGTACAAAATTTTCAAAGAAGATCGAGATGATGTAAATGACGACACTGGCCCTGCACACCCCATCACACCAACTGCTCGTGAAAAAATTGCGAAGGTTAAGAAAATTATTGTAGAGTATGAGGATGTCGGCATATCGGTTGCCTCCTTCCACGCCTCATTTTTCGGAGGTTTCGGACATGAAGCGTGTGTGCAGTGCAGATCATTTAACGTATCAGGCATCGTATTTAACAGATTTCGCCTCCTGTTTCCAAAATTGAAAGGAGCCATGAAAGGACGATTTTTTTGTAACTGTTTAAGAGTTAAAACCCGAATCGCTTAGACAGCTGCAGGACACCAAAACAAGTGCCTGTCAGAACTGCGTGGAGGATGGGAACAAGTGTTTTATATCGTAGGGAAACTACTTTGAAAGGGCTAAAACAGAAACTAATTTATTTCAATTAATTGTTTATTTTTCAAAAACAAAAATAAACGAATAATTATACCGTTCTATCGCAATGAAGTCCCGAATCTACAACATATATTTTTTTCTTACGTGTGAAGTCAATAATTAATAAAAATTATGCCATAGAAGACTGACTAAATTAAACTCAAATAAACAACTCGCAAATATTCTACAGACATTGAATTTTTGGCCGTCTAAATCTGGAACACAAATTACTTTTGCGCACTCACTTCCATTCACTTAAGTGAATAAGATAATTTACGTAACTTATCGCGGTCGTTGACAGCTCAACAAACATTTAATTAATCCATTTTGGCAGATATACCTTTTAAATTATACGGCAAAGCAAGAATATTTTTCTTCTTATTTCCTTCCAATCCGGAATGCTGAGAATGGAAATTGCACGAAGACGGGAATACACAGGAACAACTAATGCTGGCAAATACAAATTTATTTTGCATGAAATGGAAAAATATCTTGCCAGCGCTGTTGTTGGCTTGTGGCAGCAATAGTTGTACTGTAACCTGCTTGACTGCTTGCCAGCCAAACAGCAACAAAACAGCCTGGCTGTTGCTGTCATTATCATCTGTTGATGTTGTTGACTCATGTTCACACAGCAGCAGGTCTTTTTTTTTTTTTTGTTGGTTCTTTTTTCTTATTTCAAAATGCCAGTTTTTTTAAACAACTTCTTTCTATTTGTCTGCTGTTGTTGTTGTTGTTGTTGTTGCATTATTTGCTCTTTTTAGCATTTAAAATAGAATGCAAGAAAATAACAAGTGAATAAATGCAGACAATAAGTGAATAAAAGGAATGATAATTGAAAATGGCAGGCTGTTGTTAATGCCCGGTGTTGTTAACTTGTTAATAATTTAAAGCGTTTAAAACTATTTTCGGCCACTAAAGTCTTGCATGAGCCGGGGAAAAACATCTTAAATTTGCCGACCCAGGCTAAAGCTTTAACTAAACAAAACCTAATTTATCTTAAAATTTAAATTTGGCAACTTTGATGGCAAATTAAAAGCTTAAAAGTATGAAGCCAAAGAAAATTACTTTTATGGTTTCCCTTATAAATTTTAAAATAAATTACGACACCATTACCTGGCTTTTTTAACCAGGTTTTGGGTTTGAAAAACACAGAAAATGCATTTTTAACGAATGTTTGTTTTTTTCTGTTTTGTACACGAAATGGCCACTGATCTGGTATAGAACTAAATGCGAAAAAATAAACTGAGGCAACTAAAAAGCAACCAGTTGTTGGAGTTTTGTTTTGAAGACGGGTTTTTGGTGGCTTGTAATTTACAGTGGGCCAGAGATTGGAGTGTTTTGTTATCCTGGCAGCCGATAAATGGGGTAAATACTTCAGTTTTCCCACAAAAATAATATTTAATGAGGGGGCAGTAAAAGGTGTTTCACTAACCGCTTTCTATCTTTAAGCGTTTGTAGTCATTTAGGTCACCTTTACCACCAATGGGGGACTTACACTATATATCATAAATGCTTTATACATTTTTGTATGAGAAGCAGTTCAAGTCTATCAGTATTCATATTAATAATATAAATATTAGTTCCATCTGAAAGTTTTTTAAGAAAGTGGCTTCATCTCCTTAAATATTGATTTTATCGCACAAATAAGCGAAATTTGAAAAAACTTAATTAAAACTTAATATAAAAAAAATTTTGTATGAGAAGATGAAGAGTCAGTGGAACATTTGACTTGTCACTGCACTCGTCCATGTCCATGAACAGGACTTGCTAATATTCCCACTGAAGGAGTTGGTCCACTTCCTCTACGTATTAACTCCTTGAAAACACGGACAAGAACAATAAATCAAGCACAGTCGCAGTGCCAAAGGCATTATTGGACCAGATCCTTGATGTGAAAGAGAAGAAGAATCAACAAACAGCCGTTATTGTTCGCACCGTTACTATTATTCATTTTATTCTTTTTTTATTCATTTATTCACCTTTCTAAGCACCGTCGACTCTGAATCAGTGGGATAACGCAATAGAGGACACCCATGGAAGCGATGGCTGACGCAAGTGGAGAGGACCCTCAACCAACTTGATGTGCAAAATTGGAGGCTGCTGGCTAAAGATCGTGCCAGGTTGGTTGAGGTCCACATTCACACTGGACTGTAGCACCAAAGGAAGGAAAAGCAGAAATACCTCGACGTTGACGTTTGTGTTCATCCAGAAAAGGTCAGTTTTCAATTGTATCGGCCATTTGCGACTGTTACAATTCAATAAAGTGTCAACTCTCAACCCAAATTTGGCCAAGTTTCGAGTTGGTTGGAATTCTAAATGGAGATTCTCTTGCTTTTTCTTTTTTCGGGTAGTGGTAACATTTCCAGCAGATTTTTTGCTTCGTTCGAATTCATGAACTAAACAGAGAATTGCCTTCTAGGCAGGAGAGTATCATGGTGACCATGAAATGGGCACGATGTTGCCCCAACCAAGTACCGACTTTAATAAACCTTTTTCGAACATATTTTTTACAGCGATAAGAACACAAGGCTGGTGTTTAGTAGGACTCCAGACTACAACCATTCGATGGCTGACCGAACACTAACATTTTCAAACATACCGAATGTTTGACAGATATGACAGAACTGATTTGACAGATGTGTTTTTAATAGCATAACCCGACTTTGATTTGTCAAAGTTTGACATAAACTTCTTCTGCCTTAATCTTGAACATTTTTTTTTAACAAACTACTTTTTTAAATAGATTCAAGCTGATTTTCAGTTGTATGATAATTACCGAGGAAAATTCTTTCCTAATTATTACGACAGGATATTTTGAAATAATTAATGATAAATCTCAGACGTTTTAGATTCTTTATATATTATATTGATAATGTATATAAATATATAAGTACATATAAGTGGATATGGATTAAGTTATAATAGTCGTAAAACGTCTAAACGAAAACATGGCTGAAAGTTCAACGTCCTCATCACATTGGGTTTATGTTTTGGGTACTGCGATAGAACCCACATTAACGCAATAACAGAACAGCACAAAATGATGTGAAAAAATCTCTTTATCTTATGCCAGTCAACGATTGTGCTGACAACAAATATAATTGCATGTCAGAAATGCAACATGTAGAGACTGAATGGCATTAATTTGCTGGCAAATTAACTTCGCAACAACAATTAATTAATTATTTCCACAATTCAAAAAAAAAAGTGTATTTAACCACCCCCACTGTGCGTTGCCAACATTTGCATCTCTTATGGACTTTTATTCTCTTTCTGTGTGCATTTATTGTAAATTGCAACCAACTTCAACTTAATGGAATGTTGAAAAACTTAGACAAAAGGAGCAAAAAAAAAACAAAATTTTAGCAAAGAATCAGATGACCGGATTATGATATTAAAATGAAATTATGGGAACCGGTTTATTAACCAGCTACTCGTATTATTCACCAGAAATGCACACACACACACACACACACACACACGCACACACAAACACGCCAACATTTATTTTTTTTCCCCCAACAACAAGTACAACAAGATATTAATGAACAAAGAATGGAAGGCTGTTTCTCTAGACAGAACTGAAACTGATGTTGTGAAAATACGTTAATGTTTTTCTGCTTCTTCTTCTTCTTCTTGCTCTTATGCATTTTTAAAAGCCTGAAGTGGAACTTCATTTTACACTCCAAGTTTGCGAGCACAAAAAATTATGACTGTTAAATTATGAAAACATGTGAACAGAATATGTGGTTTTTTCCTTCTTCTTGTAAAGCTGGGAAGCCTGCGGCTGCAATTAAGCGATCATTGACTGTACTGACAAATTAAATCGCTGGCCAATTGGTTTGGCACTTGTTGGGAAAACTTCTCGCAGACGGCTACAAATAACAAGAAATTGTCCAAAGCCCAGAATCGTTCGAGGGCGCAAAATTATTATTTACAATATTTTTAACAAAACTGGATTCTTGCATAAAAAAACGCTTTTAAAAAACTACAAAAGTTGAAGTTGATTTGTGGAGACTAAAGTCTAGCATCAGAAAACTGTGCTCTGTGCTCTGTGCCCTGCAACGGATAATTTAGGTTTGTTGCCAATTTTTGTCCAAGCAATTGACAGAAAATTAAAGGGTATATCCATACCATAAATATACATTTTTGTTTGCATGTCATTGTTTTCTCAATAATTTTGTTTCTGCAGCATCAATACAACTCTACTCTAGGAAAAACTAGTAAAATTTTTGTCGCATGATGACCAGAAAATTCCTTAACAGGTTTAATAAAATTTCAAGAAATTTTTAGGCGAAAAGTTTTCTTAATTTTAAGAGATTTTTTCATAGCAGCAATTTTATGGAACCTGCACGGTGCCATAAAAAATTGTATTTCCATGCAGTTTTTTTTTTTTTTTTTTGATTGCACAGATTCTAGATTATTTGTCATACTTGAGCCTCACAGAAAGAAAAAAAAGTAAGAAAACAGTTTTTTTTTTTTTTTTTAATTGAAAGTAAATCCAAAAAAAGGGGAAACCAAATTTATATTAAGTCCAAAAGTTTAAATGTTTGCCAGCTGTCTACAAAATCCCGTGTTGCAGAAAGCCGAAAAACGCACCAAAATAACTTGATTTAATAATTTTTTATTTGCAGGCGTATAAAGGCAGCATTTTAGGCGGCTGTAAGTTTTGTTAGTCACATCGTCTAACGTTACAGTTAAGTGTAGGAAAGGGAATTGCGAAGCTGCATTTGATCTGAATCACTTAACATTTTATTTTTCATTTTATTTATATTATTGTCTTCTAAATGTTTTAAGCATTTGAAAATTATATTCCAAGATTAAAGTTCTCAAAATTAAGAAGAAAAAAATCAAACTTTACCTTCAACAAACACAAAATCAAAAGTTCACTTGACACTCAGCTAAAACTAACTTTTAGTTAATTTTTTTTTTATTTTTATATCTCTTAATCAACAAAAAAAAATGCTGCATTCCAGGGTTAATGCAGTTCACAACTTTAATTAAATATTTATTTTTAGCTGCAATTCATCAACTTCTATTTTCAATAATTCGATGTCATATTTTTTCTGTTCACAAAAACTTTCTCCGTGCTTTCTTTTTGGACTTCCATATAATTTTGTTCTAAAGAATCTTGCTTTTGAAAAAACCGACCATCAAATAACGCGCAGCAAGTTCACTTGCATTCCGCATAAACGTTCCGTTCGTTTCGCAATATCCGCATAAACTGTTTGTTATTTCAGTTATCGTTTGTTAATCAAGTCCCTTTTTTGATACATTTTGGCCGGCACAGCACAAAAAAAAAACGCAAGAAATCGAGAAAAAAAACAAACTGGCAAAACAGCACACACTGCTGGCACCTCCACTTGCAGCATACAGCTTGTTCTGTGTTGCCATTCCATTCGTAGGGAGTTGGAAACTTGTTTTTTCGCTTCGACAGCAACTGTCTTAGCACAGACGTAGAGCCCCGCAGTGTGTGTTCTCGTATCTGGTTTTCTTGCATTCGCCTTGACACAACGAGTGTTTCTCAGACTTCGCGTTTGAATTCGCACACAACTCATTTGGCCAGAGTACAATGCTCTGCTTCCAGCCCACAAAACCAGTATTTTGGGCGCCTAAATTTGTACTAAGTCGCCTTGCAGGCACGTGGGTCTGGCAATACTGTGTCGCTTGTGTTGGGAACAGTTGGGCCGGCAAATTTATTTGTTTTGATTGTTGTGCGCCGGTTCGAAGAGAACATTTGGTTTGGGTGTGTAGGATTTGCTGGGGAAACAACAACAAAACAGGTAGTAAATGAAATGTTATCTAACAGTGGGGGAGCGTTAATGCTAAAAGTCTCTTGTTGATGAATAACAAAAAATATTTTAGCACTAATAAACAAAAAGATAAGATTAGAAATCATGTTTTATGTCTTGATCCTATTTTGATATAAAGTGGAGGGAAAAAGAAACTATAAATCAAAGTTATGATCCGAGGCTTTCGGTTTTAAAAATTTGTTCTGTGTTTCCTTTCAAAAACCATTTTTCCCCCCCTTCTCTTGTCGACGAAGTTTTGGTCGAAAGACGTTCCTATACAAAAAAAAAAAGAACTGAAGGAGATCTTAATAAAACTTCACTACATCTTTTAATTCGTTCTATTCATATTTTAGTACAGCCGGGTTATAACGAATTCTGCAAAAATAATTATAGTTGTCTATATCCAAATTCTGTTTTACAGGAGAGTTTTCATAAAAATGTAAATTGTTTGTTGTCTTTTGAGAGGATTCTACTAACTTGGCTTATGTAATAACTGTAACAATTTATCATACAGGAATTAAAAAAAAGGTATTACCAAACAAAAATTGGAAATATTTAAACGAATGTGTTCAAGCACAATTGCATGTATGTATTTCCTTAAGATGGCTTGACACGGTAATACAAGTGTTTAGATGTGTCATAAGTTTGTTTAGAATGAAGAACATCTAAAATTGTTTAAACGCAAAAACGATGCGGTCCCGTTATAGCAGAGTTGTATTTTAAAGCAAACAATGCCAGTGTTACATTTCATGAGGATTTGCTATATTATAGAATTATTACCATCAGCTGTTTTATTTGCGCAACGATCAGCTGTTTAATTTTTTTTTTTTATATTATTAAATTCAGTCGTGTTATCGTGAAAAATTCTTACAACAGACATTCGTTCGAACACGAAATGAACTTTGATTGCACAGAATCCAAACGTTTTGTGTTATCGTTTAAGGAGATCCTTAAGTTACGCTGTGGGTAATTTGCTAATCAAAAACTTCCAGATTTCAAAAGCACTTACACGTTGGCGAAAAACTTATGTTACACATTAAACCCCCAAAAGATATACAATTTCATTTAGTTGATTGAGTTCGAAAAGCAAAAGGAGAAGTTGCATGTAGTCAAAGCCATTTGATTATTTTGTGATTAAGCAGAGATAAAAGGAAATTAATAAAATATTTAAAATCCTGCTTAAAATACAGTTGAGAGCACGTGTCTCTATTTTAACGTCAATTAATTACTTTTGTACGAAATTTTACCAGCAAGAACATAGAAAATGTTCAAAATCAAACATAAAATCCAGGTTGTTGGAAACGTTTGAGTGGATGTGTGTATGCGCTGCCCCTTCCACACCCCACCCCCCCCCCCTTTTTTTTCCTTTTCAATAAACGTTAAATTGAAAAGCTGCAATATCTATGATATCTAAACGTATTGTGTGGCAGAGATAAACGTTACTAAGTAATTTTACCCATTACCAAGGTCAAGCTGCTTAAATGTAGTGAATGAAATGTCTTCAAGAAGTAAGAAGAAGAAAAACGCAAGAGAAAGAAAAATCGAACGGTAAGAAGAAGTCGTTGCCCGAAAAGCAGAGCTAAGGCTAAGGAATGACAGGAGTAGCATTGATTTCAATTGGTAGACGTGCTAAAGATGGACATACACGCTGGTGGCACAACAAAGGATTTTGCTTATGGAAATTGAAATGAAATACATAAACAATCAAATCCTTATTATAAATATTTAAGCGAACATGTGTACTCGTACTTAGCGGCAAGCATTATGCCACATAGACGTGTACAATGAGGGGTGGTAGAGCTACGAGGGCAGTTGGCTTAGCCCGAGGCTTATTGTTTATTCTTATCTTAAAGAAAAATTCCTAGAAGCTTTAGTTTTAAAAATGAAGGGACCCCAACAGGTTGCACGATCCAGTAACATATTTTCTAGCCTATTCCCTTAGCAGAACTGATTGCAGTCCGGCCTAAGTCCGTTTTAGAGACAGTTGTTTATCGAAATGGTGTCTTTTTTTTCAAATTTGAGTTATTTGAAGGCTCAGCCCATTTCATTTATGTTCTTAAAAGTTTTGGCTTCTTTCTTTCTATAAGTAAAAAACGAGATTTATGAAAATAGAAAAACATATCAGTGGCTGGGGTGATCCATAACGACTTCCGTGTAAAAGCAGTTGAAAGGAGTTTTGTAACTTTTAGCAGGAAGTTCTAAGAAATTCATTAAAACACAGGAAATAATTGACTCAGATACTATAAGAAAGAAACATCTGAAAGAAAGAAAATTCTATAATAAGAATCTGAAGGAAATAACAATCTCAAATCCTGTTAAGAAGGTCCTTTTTAAACAAGCCCTGAATAGTTCACCCCGGAATATGCACGGAATAAAAAAAGTCTTAACATAAATTTATAAACATATATTTTTAGTGGTTTGAAGGGAACCAAAAACTTGTGCTGCATTCTTTATGGCATAAGAATAAGATTATTTAGATGAAAATTGCTAAATTCCAAATAATCATCAATCGTACGAAATAAATTCAGTTGGTCAAGTGGTTATTGGCAGGTATTTCCACTTGAAAAAAATTGAACAAAAGGTGAAAAGCACGTTCAACTCAACACAGTCTTCTATTAGAAAACAGTGGCCGCAATAAGAACGACTTTGCAGCACTCAATGTTGCAGATCGAACATTGTTATATGGAAAATAAAGCGATTTTTTTTTAGCTTCTGGCTGGGCATGTAGACGTTATAAATTTTCAATGATGCGGTATTTATTCATTGCATAAGAAAACAAAAAACACTAGTATTGGAGACTGGATTTATGTCTTAATATATTGTTAAGGAATTTAGGTGACCAGAAGGGATTTCGTTTCAACAAAATCAATAAATAATTGTGGTATAGCAGGCGATTAGGGGTTGCTGTTACTGATTGTGTTGTTGTTGTTGTTGTTATTGTATAATTTTGGAGGGCAGCCTCAGGCCAACGTCAGAGGACAGAATGCCAGCATTTTTTGCAGCTGCAGTAAGTTTTCAACTTCACAATTGGCAAGTTCTGAGCTCAACAACCACGTCCTGGAAACGGCCTGTTTCGAACTACATGAACAGCTGATAGAAGTAAACAAATACAAACAACTACAAATGTGCAAAATTAAAATAATATAAAAACATAGACCCGTCTAATGTGTAATAATTTACTTGGTTAATTTAACACATTTAAATATAAAAGTGTTGTTGGCCTGAAATATGTATAAATCAAACAACTTTTCCTGATCAGCTGATAATGTCGAATATAAAAGTAGCAGAAATGTATAATAATGCAAATCAAAAAGTACTAAATATGCAACTGTGCAGCTGATTATTATCTCTTTTACTCCATCATACGTTTTTAAAACAATAGTGATGTTTGGCTCAGGAGCGGCCGTTGACACTGCCACCGGTGGTGGATCTATTATGCTTCCTTTTCTCCTTGCCTTGAAGGACTAAATACGTCAAGGGCTGGGACCAGCTGCTTGACTTCTGTGCAACTCTTTGCCATATTGTGGGTAATCAAGTGATCCATTGACTCTCCTCCTCTGCAACGCCGAATCTGTAAATATCTGAGCTGTAAAAATGTGTTTGTGAGTTCCCTCAAAATGCTCTCAGGCTTTTCCTATCCAGTCTTAGCGCGAGCTGCATCCTTGCAACATCAAAGCGCAGAAACTTTTTGCAACATATAAGACTGCCAGTGTCGTTGCAACTGCGCCTATTGCCCACTTGTGTATCTCTGCTTTAAGGAAGATTGTGTTGAAGCCAAAGAATGGGCTTCAAAAATACCTTTGGCCTCACCCATTAATTGCCAAATAGCCGTCAGCGAATCCAAACCAATTTCTGTTCTTAATATGTTGGTCACTCAATATGAATATATTATTTTGCTAAAAAATATTTAAACTCAACTCAAAGAAAAATCTCCTTTTTATGCTGCCTTTTTGCTGGGTTTCTTTTGTTTGAACTTGGCGTTATACCGGATAGATTCATATACACATTTACGTATGTTTATATATATATTTATATATATAGATATATTTATATATGTTTAATTTCTTCAAACATGTTTTTAACGTCTGCATTTGTGTATTTTTCATTTTAGTTTTCCTTTTCTTTTGCTCTGGATGTATTTTCATTCGCAAGAAAAGTAAATGAAAAGTAAAAATATCCTGTGGCTAAAAGTGGAAACATTTACGGGAATCGTTTGTACAAATAAATACATATATATTTATATTTATCGGGCTGAAAAAGTGTTGTAGTTGTTGATGGTAACCATAATGTTGGCTTTTGACCACAAAAACACACAAACACATGCGCTCAGATGGCTTCATATGAAAGTTTGCCCTCCACTCTTTGCCCGACGTAAGACGCGACACCGACATCGGGCACAACAACACACTGTTGCTTATTTAAGTATTAGAAATTGATTTTGTTGTTTTTGATTGCTGAGCATTTGTTTTTGTCTGATTATTTTGTGAAAAATAACTTCTTCTCCCCGCTTGTTGTAGTCACACTCTTTTCATTGCTTTTATTTATTCTGGTTTAATGTTTTCTGTTTGTGTTTCTTTTGCGTTCTCCAACGTTATTTATCCATTAAAAGACTTTGGCCTTAAGTACTGAAATAAAGTTTGTCCTTGAGCTGGGGCTGCAAATAGGATTTTCTTGTGAGAACAAGAATAAACAAAAATTCAGGTTCAACATTTAGTTAAAAAGTTTTGAAAAATTTTAGCATCCAGAATATTTCTTGCCAAAATGCAGCCGAGTAACAGAATAGTTTGATATTATTTTTTCTTTGAGAGTTTCTTTGATTTTCAAACTTTATTTTATTTGTTAAATAACAAAAATGCAATAAATAAATGCAAAAAATAGTTATTAATGTGAAATTTCATTAATATGAAATTGGTTATTAATATGAAATCAAAGCCTGACTTATGCTGAAAGAATTTTTATCATATAAAACTCTTTGGGGCAGAAAACAAATGAACAGTTTAGCCAACTCTATTAACAGATTTGGGTAGCACTGTTTTCTTAAATCGCCAAAGTTGCTCTTCATAAGTGTTCATGTTATACAAGGGTCTTTCCTACAAAATTTATAATTGAGTTTTACTGTTAAGGAGCAAATCTTAAATAAATATGACGAAAAACAGAAGAAAAAATATTATCTCAAGTATTTCTTACAGAATATCAAATTTATTATCAAACGCTAAATTGATTTCGTAGCAAAAATAAAACCTCATATTCGTATTCAATTCCGTTTATCTGTCTGTCTGCCTAGAAAGTACATAAAAAAGGCTTTTGATTCTTTCGAAGGATTTATAATTAAACTAAAATGTTTCCCGATTTCAGTAAAATCTTTCAGTTTCTAGCGACGATGGACTTGCAGCTGCTTATTCTTACATTGTTTAAAGGATTGATTGTTTTTTTCCAAACTTTTGCCATATTTCCCATGTCAATAAGTATTTTTACTGATGTCCAAAATAGGGCTTTGCAAGCCTTTAATTTGCTCCATTTTCACAGCAAAACACAAAAAATTCCCCTCAATCTTGTGAATCACACGCCATTGTTGTTGTTGTCAATAGATGACCCTCCATTTAGGGTCTTTATTTCCATTGATGATGATACTTATTTAATTTTCCTGTGAACAAAACAACAAACCCCTTCCATCCCAATCACTCAACAACTGTTTCGCACCAGCAAAATTTTTTATTCCAACTGGATATGAAAATCTTGTGCGATCACACATTTTGTCCCTTTGGGCTAAAATGAGAATGACTGACTAGTTGATTGTGTGAACGAAAAGTAATTTCAATTCAGAAGTATCATTTATTCAATTTTAGATGGAAAAGTATTAGAAACGAAGAAGTATTAGAAATTGAAATAAAACGAAAAAGCGTTTCTGCAACAAACTCAAGACATCCGTAATTTCCGTTGCGTTTCGTTGGGTGTTGCAGGTAAAATACGAGGTTTGTTTGTGAAATAAAATAAATCTTAATTTTTATTTGTTTTTAGTCATTAAATTCAACGTTTCCCCTTTCAAAGTGATTCCCTTCAAATATAATAGGTTTTTTTTCAGTCCTGTTCACTTTTTCCGCGATTTGATTTTTTTATCTTCTCAATTGTTGCGAATTCACACTCCCTTATAAGTCCTTTCAATCTTGGGGATAAGAAAAAGTCAAAGGCGTGACTTCGTTGTTGGTTTTGGTCATTTATATAATTTCTTCCAAAAAAAAATATACCGATTTCTTCAGCAACTTCACTAATAGCGATTCGATGATATTCCCACAACAATTTTCTTCACTTTTTCAACAATTTTATCCAGTTGTTGACCACCTGATAACAAAAGATATTGCAACAACATTTCACCAACTCTGTCTGTCTGGCCATTTTCTCGAAATTCAGATCCAATCACCCCCATTTCTCTCATTACTAACGATTTGCCTACTGAACAAGTACGAATCAAAATGTTCGCGAAATGTTTCAGGCATTAAAACGTTCTACCAACTCAAAAAAAAAACCCCATTTAAATAATTTAAACTCTTAGAAAACCGCGTGTATTTTTATTGGTTTTAATTTTAAATGCCACTTAATTTTTTTTTCTACTTTTAAAGACACATTCATATTGAAAGAAGGGAAATATAGACAAGACATCAAATGAATACTAATCGCTCGTTTGGTTTCGCTTGTTGCTTAGACAACGTTTTTGCCCACCCTCACTTTTTCTACAGCCCAAAAACATGCACAAGCACACACACACACACCCACACACCCACATACACACACACATTAACGGTTAGTTCCGGTTCGCTTACGACAGAGGGACGATTGGAAATCTGCTGCGCTAAACAACAGCCGTCGTTGTTCGCCGCTCTTAAGGTGTAGAGTTGGCATTTGATGGTGTTCGCCTACAAGCGTTTTTGATTAAATGATTTGCAGAAATAGGCATAATTATTTATGGTTTCAAATCAACAAAATGCTAACGTTTTTCCAAATGTATTTCCATATATACGATATATTCCAGCTGGCTGGAGCAAACGGATGTGCACGATTTGTTTTATTCCCCACAACTGTTTAGTCGGGATTATTGATAAATAACGTGTAGTTTTTGCTAAAATCTTGCTCTCCTTAATTTTGGGTGAAAAACATTTTGCAAATCGATTTCGTATAGCAGTTATTTCTTTTTGATTAGTATTAGAAAATATGTTTGATATTAAAAGGCAGTAATTGCAATAAATACATCAGTGTTGGTTTTTAAATTTTTCTGCTTTTTCTGAGACACACACACGAGAAAAATGTTATGAGAAATAATTATTTAAAACAAATCTTGCATTAAATATTAATTGAGAAAATATATGGATATATTGACTCGACAGCAATAGAATCTCAATTAGACTAAAAGAAAATATCCTTTTACCAAATTAGTTTTTGTGCTTCGAATATAAATAAGAGCAAATTTGGAAATCAATCAACTTCTGTGTGTTGAATAAAACTAAACTAATTAAGATCTTAATTAAAAGCTTACAGTAGATAAGATTGCAACTGAAATATAGTAGAATGTCTTAATAGTTAAAATCACAGCAGCTGCTCGATGCGTATGAGCAACAATAACACCAACGAAGATGATGTCTACGTACGATGTGACTTTTAGTAAGACTATTTTATGTGCAACAAGGACATAATAGAGAAGAAAAATAAACTGAATAAAAATTATTTATCTCTTTGACTAGGAGAGGCACAAATCACTGAATGTAGGCAATTTTTTTTTTTTATTATTTATTTTTATATTTTCATTATACAATTCACTGAGTGCCACCGCGCCCTCGTGGCTTGGTAGAACCACATACAGGTAACAAATAAATGTTGGACAGATTTTGTTTCAAATCTCATCAATTTAAATTTAACTAGTAAAAGATGTCAGTATATTTGATAATAAGTAGCCCCCAGAGGACTCTGCCCACGGAACCGATGGCGCACACAAGTGGAGAGGGCCTCAACCAACTTGGTGTGCAAAATTGGAGAACGCTGGCTAAAGACCGTGCCAGCTGGAAAACTTTGTTGGTTGAGGCCCAGGTTCACCACGGACTGTAGCGCCAAAAGAAGAAGAAGAAGAAGAGGACTCTTTAGCCGCACAGTGAGCAGCTCATTATTATATTTATATTATATTGTGTTGGTGTAAGTGGGCGGTCTCCTCTGGTTGTGTTCCTTTCATATTAAAAAGTTCCCATTAGTATTAAGACTGATTTGAAAACTGTTTCCATTATCTATTTATAAGTGAATATTTTAAAGCCATTTTTGTCCCACAAATCCTGTCTGTATTTATGCAGCTGCTGACATGATCGCAAGCAGCTTTGTCATTTGTTTTATATGTACTTTTGACATGCGAACTTAATGCTAAAAATGTGGCACGAAGAAATTGTGTTGATGCCCCAAAATAAAGCTGTTCACGCAGTTAAGATCAGGCCAAAGGAGCTGTTTTTGCTTGGCGTTTTGCGTAACATGAAATAGTTGCTGGCTTCACAAAATCACCAGATTTGTTTACACCCAGACTATGAACACATGAAAATACAACAGTCAGGCTTGTGTGTGTGTGTGTGTGTTTTTTTTTTTGTATTAATTTTGTGCACAGAAGGCACTAAGCAAATGTTTCAGTACTCATTTACCAGCTCGGCTGAAGAAAAATGACAGCAATTCTGTCTAAAGCCAGACATCAAAATTTGCTCTCAGAATGCCGCTAAAAAATAGACAATTTACTGGCAGACATTAACAATAACAAGAAGAAGAAAACGTTCACACAAAACACACTGAATAATTTAAGGCAAAAGCAAGAAATAATCCATTCAGACAAGCAACTCATTTTTAAATACAAATTTATGTTGTAACCTGGCAAATTTTTAATGAAAAAAACTTTATCATTCTGAAGATGAATGGGGGGGGGGGGGGGGGAATGCAGCCGCTACAGCACAATTGTTGCTGCTTTCCAAAGCCCAAAAAACAAAAAACAACAACAAAACAAAATTATCAGTTAGACGTAGAATTTCATATAAAATTTATAACACACTTTTGTTGCTATTGCGTTCAGTTGCTAAAGCAAGAAAAGGGAAACGCAAATTGTGTCACATACAGCGTGAGCGCCTGAAATGCGTTGTATGACAAGCAGCTTTAGCCGAATGGGTTGTTCAGTTGTTCTGTTCTTACGAGTAACTAATTGCACAGACAAATTGGATTCTTTCATTTGATATTTAGTCATAAAAATTTGATAAATTTCTTAGGCCTAATGGCTGGTAATAAATTCAAGTTAATAAAACATTAAACAGCTTAAACAATGCCGCACAAATGTTGAGTCAATGTTGGAGTGAAGGCCCAAGTACTTGCAACACCGTTTGTTGTGTTTTGCTGCAAAAATTTTATTGAATGGAAACCGTCCAACAAGGAAAAGAAAAACTTTAAGGTGTTCAACATATTTGGAGGTGAAACGAATGGAAAGTTGTTTTATTTTTTTTCCAATTGTCAATATGCCAATATCTAAAACTGACGTTATTCTTGCGCTGGACATTTGTCACATTTTATGGCAAACAAAAAAATAACAGAAGCAAAATTATTTCTGCAGAGAAGTAAAGAATTGGAAGAGCATTCCTGGCCGTATTTTATTTAGAAAACCAGACAATATAAATATTTCTTTTATTTTCAATCGCTTATTTTTTAGGGCAGGCAAAGTGCTTCAATATCCTGTACTTCGTTATTCAAATAAACAGTTGAATTTCTCATTCTCTTTGCACCTGCTCGTATCAAATGCATCTTAAATAAGAGCAGCTGTCAAGCAAACATTATCCTGGGGAATGCCCCATTATTTCTTAAACATATGAACGCTGGAAAATTGAAGGGACGGTCACTAACGAACTTTTCTTTTTCTCCAACTTTAGGCCTTCGAACTACTTGGCTTTCCAGGTTTTATGCCCCGGACATTGCAAAGCAAGCTTTTAGCCGGCCAGTGGACTGGTCCTTAATCGTGTCCTAGAATACAACTTAACAAATTTTCTGAGATAGAAAAAAGCTGTTGATGGTACTGAGTGCCAATATCTGTTTTTTTGTTTTTTCCACACAAAACAACGTTACAATCTCATAATAAAAATATACTTAAAGTACTCAAAAAGGATTAACTGACTTACTTGCCCACTTTTATCCTATTAAACATGTGCCGGTGCTAATAATGTCTGTAGGAAAAAATGTCTAAACTACTTCTCTAAAAAGTAGAAACCCCACTCTAGTGCTATTCCCCAGTACCAAAAACAATATTTTCTTTAACACTTCTTATAGGCGGTTAAGCTGATTTTCACATCTCTTTCCTATTGGGAATCAAATTGTGCATTTAAGCATCAGCTCTTTCCATTACCATCCTTCTGTGCTTTCGAGTAAATTTGACAAACCTATTTTGACATTTGTGGAACAAAATTGAAACCCAACTGAAATGCCGCAACCGAACGAAACCACTTAATCTGCTGTGCACCTAATTTGCTAAACATATTTTTGTTGCTGGTTGGGGGTGGCAGGGGGGTCGTAGTGTTCAACCCATTTCTTATGTTTTTATGGTTTCGTGCTTTTATATTGTATTTTTTCTGCTGTTAATCTGTCATTTTGCATTCCATCAAGCCAAACTGCTGCCACCACCCCCGGCAGCCGCCCGTCTCACAAAAACCGCACATTATTTACTTAAAATATTACAAAAATATTATGGTTATTAGAACGCCCTTTTTGAAGGGGTTAATTTCTGTTTATTTTTCCGTCTTTTGTTGTCTTTCATTCATGCCGTCAGTCTTTCGCTGAGAGAATGATGACAATTAAATTAAACTTTTCTTTGCCACTTAGTTTATACTTCCAGTTGTCACTATAAGAAAACCGAAAATTTGTACGAAATGTAAAGCAACTTGTTAGACGTGACATTCAAGGGGTTTAAGGGGAAATGTGAACAGAGTTATTGGATAATAATTGACACAGTATGCGGCGTTTTGGGAAACTATACAGTATTTGATTAGTTAATGTCCTGTATTGCAAACATGTTTTGCTAGATTTGTCTGAAGGGGTTTTATTGGCGCTGAAAGCATCATCATGAGTCGTGCCCATTATATGCATTTAACCAACAACCAACATTGATTAAATAGTTAATTGAAATATATTAAATTTCTGTAACTCCAATGCGATATATCAAACAAGAGTTTAAAAGAAGTCGTAGAAGTCTCTCACAACCGCCCTCATGTCACGTGTAGAAGCATAAAGTCCAGCCATTATTGGTTTTTATGAATACAGTGAAACCTTAACCCTTATCCCTTAACCGCAGTTATAAGAGGTATTCGTTTATAAAGCCAATGCACAGCTTTTATATTAACTTTGGTCTCACGGTTGTAAGAAATGTCTGTTATGGCCGGTTTCCTTAAACACAATTGCAACTCCCATCTTCTACAGAACACAAAAATTAAGTTTTCAAACTTATTTGCACCTTAAGCCACGGTCCAATGAATAGATCCTTCGGGGAGTCACGTGGTGGTTGTTGTTGTGTAATTCAAATCGCGGGAAGAGTGAACTCGAATCGATTCCTGCCATTGCAATGGATTCGGTACTCAGGCATGTCATGTTGTCATGTCATGTTGGGGGGCGTTGGTAGACGCATTATATCCACCCGGTTCTAAATTCACCGTGGGGTTAGGCCATATTGGCAGGCACTCACGTGAATCGTTACACAGATGTCCCAAGAATACAGTCCAATGGACATTTTATCAGCCTCAGAATTATTTTTTGTTATTGGAAAAAAATGTATAAAGATCAAAATATTAGTAATTGATGGTTGCACGTTGGGACCATCTAAAAGGATATTTTCCTTACTTAAGTAAGTAAATTGTAGAAAGCCTGTATCAGATCCAGAGATAACACAAGATATTAGGCGCAGTATTTAAAAATTATTAATCTACTTGTAATTCCCCACGAAGAGGCACCACTTTCACCCCTAAGATGGGCCGCTTAAGGCTAATTTTTGGCGCCATCGAATTCTCAAATCAAATAATTTGCTTTTGTTTTTAGGAATTCGGAAAATATGTATAAATAAGTATTTAAGATATTCATGTAAATGATTTCTTGTTCCTTTAATTAAGTGTTTAAAATCAGTAAATATTTATTGTAAGAAAACAAAAAGATATTAATGAAAAGCTTTTGAAAATTAAACAACTGCAACTAATTTCTTTAATAGTTTCAATAACTTAATTTACGTCCGCTTCACACACACACACACACACTCACCTTAAATTAACAATTTACTTTGTTTTTTTTCAACTTAATTTTCTGTAAAGAAGACGTTCCACTCGTACAGAAACCCGAAAAGTAGAAAACTAAAACTTGAGCTCATTAACTTCAAGTATAATTACCATCTGTCCGTTGCAACATTTTAAGCCATGTTGCACAACAAAACCAACACCAACAACAACAAGGAAAAATGTTTCTTGAACTCATTTCAGTTTTTGCCAAAATAACTGAGACAAAAAAATTAACACCAAAATGAACTAAAAGAAACAATTGCAGTAGACTGAAGGTTACAGTTTTTCAGTTCGCCAAAAACCTGCTTTTGAGGTGGGAATTTGGCTTAAAACTGAAAACAGCAGCAAAAATGTAAATTATTTTTTTTTAACTTTATAGTTTTAAATCGATTAAGTGAACTGAGTTGTTTGGTGTTTTCATACAAAAACTGCAAAAACATTTCAATAACTCCGTGGCAAATCACAAATTCAACTTGAACTGCCACTTGGCGCACTGTGCAGTGAATTTTGGTCTGTCTTTTTACAAAAAAAAAATTAATTATAAATTTTTTTCCCCAAAAATCTTGTGCATTTGTTTATGTAGTAATTGAAAAGCAAAAGGAAAAAGAAAAAAACGTGTGCGTGTTAAAAGTGTGTGTGTGGGTGTGGGTGTGTGTGCGTGTGCCTGGCGTGAGGGCACGTAACAGTTTTAACTGTCAGCACTGCAAATACGCCAGCGTACGAATGAGAAACTGGCAACCAACTTCAAGATTTATTAGAATCAAGATTAACGAATTAGTTAATTTTTCTTCATCTTTTTAAGGCAGCGGAACTCACAAGATGGGTTTTCCAAAAGAATTTGTTAAAAATGAAATAAAACAAAAAATAATATATTTCAAGTAAAAGGGTGGGGTAATAACTCAAATGAACTGCTCGTAATTCGTGTAGAGTGAAAATGAGCTGGTGGCCAGCCGCTCTTTGGCAGAGAAAACTTTCAGTTTTGTGGCTTAATTCGAGCATATTTGCGTTACATTCATTACGAAACGCCAGGGGAATTTCTTTGCTTTCACACGTTTTTATCTTCGTTTGCACTTTGTGCCCCAGCACAGCCACCGCCCCGCAAGTTATGAACTTTTCCATTTACTAGCTAATTAACTAAAGTTGATAATTTAATAAACTCCAGGCGACTAATTTGTTGTTAAAACATACAGCTCGGGAGGGACGGAAAGAGAGGGAGAGAGAGCAACAGAAAGGACTTTATTGTCAAGACCGGCTGATGGCCACAGCAACAAATAATTTCTTTGTAGTGCCAGCATATTTTTGTTGTTGGTGCGTCTGTCGCAGTGTCTTAAGGAACAAATTTCAAAGGCACGTTTTCCAGAATATTATGAAATGCAGCACAAATCTCAAGCACGTCGTGACTGAGAAAGTAAAAAATAAAAACAAAAATTAATTAAGTATTAAAAGTATAGGCCTAAAAAACTGTGTGCTAAGAAAATATTTTCTTTTAGTAACCAAGCGAAACAAAACCCAAAAAAAATACCTTGAAAATCGTTTGTTTTGTCAAATTACGAGGGTCGGTTGTGTCCTGGCTCAACATCTGTAAAAGGGGATTTTAAAAATTACCTTGAAAATTGTGTGTTTTGTCAAACTAAAGCAGACGATTGCAAGAAATCCCGCTGAAATTATCAGCGTCGGATCACAATATGTGTGAACCAGGAAATTGTTTGATCAAAACGGATGTTTAGTTCGGGCTAAAGTTTCGGGTGTTTCGCCCATATTAGGGTCACCATAATCATGCCGATGAAATGACTAACTGACTGTATTGCTCTGGTACTAAGCAAAGATAAGCAAAACCCTTCAACAAACTCAACAATAAATTGTATATATAACCCTTTAAATGTGACATACGTGACATGCAAAGACACTCATGTTGTTATTACGGGAGAAAAACGAAAAAAGGACTTAGAAGTTGTTGTCCACAACAAGTTGGTGACATCAAAATGAACACAAAGTTGTAGAATTTTGTCAGATGTGTCACTTCAATATGTCCGCCAGCAAAACTATACCGCTGACACCAAACGTTTCCGACAACTCGCTCATAAAATTCTCCAAAACTTTCTCGGTACAAAATTGGGCTTCTTTGCTTTTGTTACGCTGAAGAAAGTTTAAATAAATTTGCCTAAAATTTTAGGGAAATTTGAAAATGACGGGACGTTATTCCTTTGAAGGAATACAAACAATCCCATGATGTCATGTTTTCCTTTATATGCCTGTCACTAAAGAAAGAAAACTTCAGGTCCAGCTTTAACAGTTTTGTGAGGTGTTTTTTTTTTTTCTAAAAAACTAAGAAAACTGTATTGTTGTCTAAATAAACAGACAAACAATATTAATAACAATATCATCGCCAACAACAACCGGTATAAATGTCCGCATGTCTGTAAGATGTTGCAAAAAACATCTAGTCTAATATATTTTTATGAAAACTAAATCAAGAAACACAAGGGCCCTTGTCAAGGCAAATATTTAAGGGACGAAAAGTTCGTAAACAAAATCATGTTTGAGTGCTGAAAAGGGTTGAACGTTGGATTAGGTCATACTTAAAAAAAAAATAAGAAACAGATTAAAAGGCAAGAAAAAAGAGGTTGCCAGAAAAAGGATTTCAGTAGCAACAGCGGTTGCTGTTGTTTCGCAGTGAGTGAAAGTAGTTTTGCACATAATGAGTTCAATATTTTGTTAAATATTGAACAAAAAAAAGTTCGAATTATTGGACTTTTAGGAAAATTTCCAAATCTCCAAAGTCCAAAAAATAAGGACTAGCAGGATCAAATCGTACATTTGCTTAACGAGTTTGGCAATCATGCATCAACTTAAAGCATTTAGCTTAAGCTGGCCGAAACCAAAAGCTTAAAATACACACTGAACCAGCACCGTTGGCAGCTCTGAACTTAAATATTATGCTGCAAAAAGGGGAGCTTTCGCTACCGGCCTAAAGCTGGCTCTTCGATTCTCATTAAATGAGTTTGAATTTAAAGCATTTGTTTGTGTCATAATAAACCAATTATGAAAAAATTTGTGCCTTCTTGATATTTTATTTTAGCACAGAATTATATTAGTTTTAAACAAATCCTTGGGACGAAATACTTGACTTGTTAAATAGTCATAATTTCTTGTCAGAACTGCTTCAAATAAACCAACTTAATACTCTTCTGCATGTTCCTTTTTGTTTCAGATAAGACCAGCTTCGAAGGCCCAACTCTTCTTAAGGCATTAACAAATTATTTGTAAGTAATCATCAGTTTTAGTTTGAACAACTTTTCCACTTTCTTCCAGCTCATATTTCTTAAGTTTGTAACAACTTGTGAATGCCATCAGCTTGATATGAAAATTCTCACCGACTACTCGTAAGACTTCCTTGGAAAAGAAAAAAACACAATACAATGCAAATAAAATGCAATTCCTAGAATAAGAACATTCAAGCTGGTGGAAAAAAATATTTTTCTCCTTCTCCTTCTCATTTTTTGTTTGTTGTTTTATTTTTTAAGATACAGAGAAAAAAAAAAAGGGAACTTATCACAAAAAAGTGCACAAACCAAACGAAGAGTGAAAACAAGTCATCACTGGCAAGATGAGTAACTTATTTATTGCAAACATTTTTCTAATCCCGAACACAGGCAGCAGGCAACAGGCAACAGGCAGCACTTTTGCTCCTGCTGCTGTAACACCGAGTTATTTTATTCAAAATGCGGATTTGTGTCGAAAAAACCCAAGACTATGAACCGAAACCGCAAAGATTTTGTATAATTTTTCTGCTTTTTTGTAAGAAAAACGAAACGAGTTCTCGCAATGAATGATTGTAAGTGTGTGTGTGTGTGTGTGTTTGCGCGCGTGTGTGCCTGTATTCATGGCACATTTAGGAGCCAGTTGCAGCAGCATATTGCATGCAACGTTTGGCTGCAGCCATTCACTTGAGAAGTAAATTTTCCATGTTCAGTAGAGGAAAATTGTCTTCCTGTATAAATTTCATAATTTCCTTAGTTTTAGTCTTGACAGCAACCAATTTCCTCTCGGAATAAAAAGGTTTCTTTCTTTTTTGTTTTTTGCCTTAACAATTTTAATGCCAAAGCCGGAAAACTCGGTAACGGTAAGCACTTGTGTAAAAGTTAAATTTTCCATATAAATATATGTAAAACCTAAATTTAATATATTTTTTATAATTCAATGAATCCAACAACAACAAATTAAATACTGCAAATACGCTATAAATTTAAGGTAGAAAATTTTTAATTTTAAGAGTTTAAAATTTGGAAACTCAAAAACATCTAAACATGGATTTACAGTGGTGGCCATATAAATGGATCTATACACCAAATCTGCTACAAAAACATATCGGTCAATAAAATGGGCTCTTAAAATATATGCCAGAAAATGAGGGTTTTGTGCCGCAAAAAAATAACTTTCTTCAGATGCAATTAATATGTTGGATTCCCCTGCGCAGAGCCGCTGCTTGAACTCTATAGATAATCTTTGGGCAGATGTTAAGAAGCTTTAGGGAGCAAAAACAATAGAAATGCTGACAAACTGTTTCAATATTCCTGCCGAGATCCTTTCTGGAAGACACAAAGCAATCTTTAATCCTACAGGGGCTTCAATAAAATACTAATTTTAAACAGTTTTGGAACCTTCAATCTAATTGTTTACGAAGGTTTGTCTTAGTTTTTAGTACAAAAACCTTTCTACTTATTTAAATATACAGATGCCAGAAGCGTCTTAATTAATTTTTGACTAGAGCCATTTCTCAAGCAAAAATATATAAATATATTTTTTAATAAATATTTTTATTTAATTTTTCTTTTTTTTTTGGGAACGGAAAACTCTCTTTCAATGCAAAAGAAAAGCCTGTTCCTAAGCAGCTGGCCATCACTGTGTATGGAAAAAAGTCGGGACGAATTCTTAGGAAATAAATTCATCAGTATAGCAACACATTAAAGCAAAATTCTCTGGTATGAACTTGATTCTCAGTTGGTGTGAAATGCCTAAACTGAAAACTTTCACCCTGAAATTCTGGCAATCAATTGTGATCCGCATAAACTTTAATCGAAGCAACTTTATGAATATAGTAAGTGCTTACATTTAATCACTATCTAACTTACTATACTTAGCAAACGAAGTGGAAATTCTTTAGGGTTTTCTTTAATTTCCGTTAAGTTTTTAAATAACTAAAACAATAACAAATAAATATATTTTGTATTTTAAGTTGAGGCAAAATCTGAAAACAGCTTAAAAACACCTAAAAACAAATTTAAGGTCTGGTAGAATGGTTTATTTTTACTATACCATGAATAGCTTTAGTCTAAATTAGCCAAGAGCCGACATTAGTAATTTACCAGGGGCCCCAAATTTAAGTAAAAAGTGTATTATATTTACCAGATGGCGGCAAGTGTTCTATTTTAGAAAACCAAAATAAAACTGCTCAGACGGGAATCCAAATTTAAACTAAAGCTAAAAGTTATTTTTTAAGCAAAAAAACATAAGAAAAAAAACGGCTTCGAAGTCTTACAAAGAAATTTTCATTTCACTCTCAAAAAAGAAGGGTTTCTTTTCTAAGAACTTCAGATAATTTTTATATATTTTGTTAAAAAAAAAAACTCTTAACTTTAAATTTAGAACCGTGTTTTCAACACACCAGTAGATGCTTAAAGATCAGTTCACCTCATTATAATAAAAAGCATAGATTTCCGTACCCTCTAACCTGCAGAGCCTGCAGTGCTTTTACAAGCCCTGGTAAAATCTTTAGCGACAAATAAAAAGAATATAATAAACCGTTTCTGTACTTTTTTACTTATATAATTTATTTTTCAGTTTACAAAATTGTCAAAAACCTGAAACACGAGTATGAAAAGCATGAAATTGAAAGAAAATGTTAAAATAAAGAAATAGACTAAAAAAAAGACTCATGTCTCCCGGTTCTCTAAAATTGTCTGCCTTAATGTTAAATTTATTTATGATTTTTGTCTAGTTCTAGTTTTTGTGTAACTTTAGTACAAACTTCCGTTTTACCCCGGTCTCTTCACTATTAATTTTCGTTCCGACTCTAAAGAGCAAAAAAAAAGTTGTGAAAAGCCAAAAGGGTCACTTTTATGAAATAAAAAATGTTTGAATTTCATAAAAAGCTGGCAGGGGCCCTGAATACACAAATACATATATTTTCTGTTAAGTGTTGACGCTAATAAAGCACATATTTTATGCTGTACTCCTTTTATTCACATACATATATATGTTTATGAATTTGTGCATTTGAAACCCATTTAAGGGGTGCAAAAATGTTGTAGTTTTCACAAACAAACAAAAAATTAAAAAGAAAAAATTACAAATAAAATTTATTTGTTTTGTTGGCCAACTACCGCAGCACACTCCGCAGACACAGAAATAAAAGCAAAACTTTGCATATAAAAATGTTTTAGGAAAATTAATTTAGTGTAAGTAAGAGAATAAGTTTTAAAAATAAAATATGTCATGTTTAAGTCAGACAAGAGTAGAAAGATTATGGCCAACTCAACGCATTAAAAATGAAAAATGTTCGTTACAAAAACAAAGGGACAATTGAGCGGAACAGTTGAGAGACTTCCACGACCCGATGCTGGCTGTAACTCTGTTAAAATATAATAAGAATTTTTTAAATTTTATCAGAATTACAGCAAGGACAGACAATACGATGAAGCAGCTGGATTGGACATTGAGGGCAAACATTTCATTTATGTATTACTATTAATAAATTTCTTTTTCTATAGAAAACTTTTTAAGATTATAATTTTTTGTAGTGAACGTGAAAGTCACGTTACTTTTCTAGAGAAAAGTTATCGGAACTCTTACCTTTTTCAAGTAAAACTATTAATACATAAACTTTTCCGGGAAAAGTCGTCATTAACTTTATTATTTTTAAATACTTATCAAAGACTATTACTCTGCTGTAAAGTTAACGATAATTGTATCGTTTTTTTTTTTAACATTTATCGAAAACTACACTATCGATAACTGTATCGTTTTTAAATGGTTATCAGAAACTATTCTTCTGCTTTCACGTTAACGATAATTTTATTGTGCCGTTGACAACTTTCGTTTTCCATAAAAAGTAATTTTTATTTCATAATAAAATTTCGAAAAAAAACTGTTAATTACAATTTTCGATGAGTAATCGATAACGGCCATTTATTTATCGATGATTTTTATAATCAGCGGCTTCAATTTAGTGTAAAAAAAGTTATCGATAATTTGCAGTAAAACAAAGTATCGATAACTTTCAATGCTCTTTTCACTTTTTTATAGGAAATTTGTCGATAATTCTATTTGTTTGTGGCGAAAATTATAGCTAATTTTTATTTATTTATTAAAGTTAATGGATACTTATTTTCTTTGCCAGCCAGCTATTTATATCGATATCGTTATCGATAACTCTACTTGGTTATTGAATTGTAATGCCATAACTTAATTTATTTATTAAAGATATTTGAAAACTTATCGATAACTCTCAATATATATTGAACAAATAAGGCTACATTTTATGGGTTTACAAAAGATCTGCTATACTTGCGTTCGTTGCAATCCACATATTTATAATTTTATTTTTTTATATAAAAATTGCTTTAGTTTTTTCCAAAATAGTATATCATAACCTCATTTTCAATCATCCAACACTTTGTTATCTCTGCTTAATTTTTCCATATGGAAAAGTATTTCCTATAGAAAAGATATCGAAAACAAAATAAAATAAAAGTTGTGCAAAACTGTAGATTTCTAAGGAAAAGTTATCGACAAACTGTTGCCAACATTGAGGCTATCGATAGTTATGAGGACTTTCAGAAGGGGTTTTAGGGCTTAGCTTTTGTGTTAAAAATTACATAAAATTTCACATTTCTATTGGATTATAAAATAGATAAAATAATAGATGACCTTCTGGCACAAACGTTTGTCTTTTCAAAACGTTTAAAGGCGAAACAACTTGTAATGCAGATCTTCTTTCTTTTACCCAAATCGCACGCAGTTTCTAACTAAAGAATTTAAAATTTAACCTCTTCTAACATTGATAATAACAAGAAAAAGGTTTTATTATTCATATTATTAGTGCTAAAATGAAATAGAATTTCAAACTCCTTTATAAATCATCACATTAAAATATTAAGTTCAAATGGTTGGGAAATCCTTGAAATTACATGAGGGAATATGGGGCTTTGCTCATGCCAGTTCCATTGTTTCTTTCTGTTTATTCCACTTTTTTTTTGCATTTTACTCTCCAAAGTAACAGTCATTTGGTGACGTTACACTTTTTTTTTGCTTTGCAAACAAATAAAAAATAGTTTTTATTTCTGCTCTGCATTTCCTTAACAATAATGTTTCTGGGCGAGTACGTATGTATGTATGTAGCTAATGCTGGATGTGACCTTACGCCGTGATCCCAAAGCAATAACTTAACAATGTAGACAGCAGGCCAAACACAATAGCAAATAAGAATAATAAACAAAACGAACAGCAAACGAAACCTATACGAGCACGAATGTGACTCAGAGTGGGCTTAAGGCTGGTGAAGTCGTACAAGACAACAGAGTGTGAACAGTTTACACGCTACAATTACTAATAAAGTATCTTTTATCTAAAGGCGTGCAGATTTCCATCTGAAAGTGAAATATTTATTTTTATTTGGCCTCTTTAAATGGACCCTAAAAACACAACAATTTGGACTTTGGAAAAGCAACTGCTCAGCTTGTGAAGCTTTGGGCAGGGCCTTAAATGTTCAAGATAAGCAAATTAAGGGAAAATGTTAAACAATAAAATAAGTTTTGAATTATTGGCGAACTCAGTCATAAGGACTCGTATGTTTGAGACAACTTTAAGCCATATTGCGGCTACAACTCAAAAGTTTAATAAACAAAAAATATTTCCCATTCGCTTCTTCAGCAGAAAATTATCAAAACGATTTCTTATGTTTTCAAAATTTCGTGTCCCAATTGATTTTAACGGGCTAAAACTCACAAAGTTATAGAACTTTTAACTTATAAAAATATATAAATATAAAGTATATTGTTTAGTTACATAAAATATGTATGTCCACAATTATTAATAAGAAAGGACGAAGGCCATCGTCTCCAGTTCTTTAGGCTTGTTAGAAATTATTATAAATAATTTTTCTTACTTGTGTAACAATAAAAATATACGCTGATCCCAATTAAAGTTTTACGCTTCTGCCAAGAAAAATGAATTATTGTAAAAAGATTATAGCAGTCGGTATTTATTATGTTTTCCAGCTGTCTATATAACTAGATTTCGTAGGTGAGGCTGAAACACTCAACTTTATATTCAATTGAATGAGAATTAAAAATTCTCAATTAAAAATTCTCGTTGTCTAAAAAATGATTCTTTTATGCCACAAAAAAGTTGGTTCCATCAATAAAATCGCTGATTCTGGCAATTATTTGTTTGAAATTATTTGTTCTAAAAGTCGACAAAAAAAATATATTTTTTATAAAGTGATTATTCTCTGAAGTTGGGGTGTCCATCAAACACTTAAATTTTTGGTTTTAGACCATAATTCTGTACTGAAGTTATTGTGCAATTAAAATCATATGATATTAAACAAAAAATTCACTGCATAAAGCAAATATTTAGATATCTGTGAAGTTTTCTCATAACAGCTTAAGTGAAGTGAATAAATAAATAAGTGAATAAATTTTTGCCAAATATGTCAATGAAAACCTGCCTTTAATAATAAATGTTATTAAACTAAAATTAAAAAAAAGGCAATTCATCAGAAATATTGTACGACAAATAATTTTGTCAATCCAATAAAATTAAATAAACTTTTTGCAATTTTAAAATACGACTTAAGCTGTTATGCTAGAACGTTGTGGTGATTGATACAAGTGTTTCAATGACTTGGCTGCGTTCGTGCATTAATCAGGACTAAACAAAATAGCATAAAATAATATGCTATAGTTTAATATATTGCATATAGTTTTGAAATACTTTCAAAGAAACCTACAAAGTTTTGGCCCATAACTCTTTGCTCATTTTAGCCATCTTGGATATCAACCTCAATACAAGAATACAAGTGGCTGAGAGAACTGCCCAAACCAGGTAGTAACAAAATCTGTTCGCACAAAATGCAAAAGGAAGTGCTAACATGACAAACATATTTGATTTAACCTGCTGAACACAGGTCCTGGCACGCTGGGGAAATTGCCGCTCGTACTATTGGCACCTACGATCGTACGTACTTCAAATTAAAAAAACAAAAAAAAAAAGCTGACTACCACATTGGCAATAATAAATAATATTATTTGCTCCCAACTAAACAGTCATTGTCTTCCGGCTGTGTGTGTGTTTGGGGGTGTGTGTCGGAACTCTAGTGGTAGCGGAAACTCTAGTTATTGACATTATAATCAAAGAAGACATCTTCACTACAAGTGTGTAGCAATAAGGAAATGCTGGCAAAAACAAACACAAATTCACGCATTCGTAATACAGACACACACTCACATACAAACATATGTACATATCGATGCCTTAACATAGAAAGGCCCTGAGTAAGGTTTTACTAACTTTTCAGGAGAGGCGAAAAAACTTAATGGAGCTGCTAATATTTTTGTTATTTTTAGTCCGATCACGTGAATTTTATTACCAACGATGTGTTGGAAGATCATCTTTCGAAATTTACAAAAACTCGGTTTGAGAAAAAAACGAGTTAGGGCCTTTCTATATTGCGGTAACGACATATACATTCATAAATGAAATTCCCTACTAATACGAGAATAAAACAACCAAATAGAATAATAATGAGAAGAAACAGGAGTTGTGCGAGAAGAGAAAATAAGAAATACGATTTAATGGCTGCTGCTGGTACGAAAGCAACAAATGAGACATAAAAATGTGCCAGCTTCCATTTTTCATTCATTATTTTATCGATGCTTTAACTTGGAAAAACAGATGAGTCCTGGGGCTTATGTTTATTACAACCAAGACTACTTTGTGTAACTTTTTCTTGGGTTTTTTTCTTTTGTTTTGTTTTGTTTTGTGAATTTTTTTATTTGTTCGTTTGTTGGTGTTAAAAACAAATTGTCACAAACACAAAGAATAATGAAAGCCCCACTAATACCCAGTGAAATAAATATATGAATATTTTTGTAGGAAAATCATATTGTTAAGGGGAAGGACTCTGTGTGTAAAATTTCCAACCACAAATAAACCGAAAAATGCATCTGCAATTTCTTCCTAAAAGTTAATTGTTGAACAAATAACGTGTGATCAAAAAACAGGAGGAACTTATGGACTGGAGAGGCGCTGCACTTTGCCACCATCGTTCATCTATTATTATATTATTTTATTAATATTTATTAATACATATCTTTTAACAATTATTATGATTATGTTGATCTATTATGCTTTCCCACATGAATTAATAGAAAGACGGGATGAAGAGTAAATTTTAATATAATACGCGCAACTGTTTAAAGAAATTCTTGAATCCTTGCAGCGTAATACTATTACGATAACCGAATATTATCGTTCACCAAGAATATGTGTTTGTTTATCCAGACCCCATCACCGTCCATGAGGCGGCTGAGAAGATCAATTTTAACTAAAATTTCCAATTGCTTCAACTAGTATTCATGCATGTGCATGCCTTAAGCGAATATTTCACTTAAGACCACAATTGCCTTAAATGCCCCAATAAACAGATATTTCAAAAATTCCACAAAATTCTCTTTTTAGCGGTAGAAAAAATTGCATAATTAGAAATATTTATTTCTTTAGATTATTTTATTATCATATATTATTTGTAATTTGAGATGAAAACCTTAAACCATGTAAGAATATTCCTCTAAATATCTTTCCATTAATTTCTATTAATTGGCAACATAAAGCAGCATTTTGCCCCCTTCGTTTGGTTGTGCTTGTTTTTCCTATTTGCATTCAAATAATAACAAAAGGCCAATAAATTTAAGAACAGCAGAAAATATTTGAAATATTCAAAAGGAAATTTGTAATTCTAAAATGGCAATGACCGTGTAAAACCAATCTGACAGTGTAGCCTCCAAAAGCCGGGACCAACAGCGAATTGTAAACAGTCGTTTAGACGCACAAGAACACATTCCCACACATTGAGACAGACTCATTTTATATTGGAGCACTCAAATCAAGCGAAAAGAAACAGCATAGGGGAGAACCCAGCAAACAAAGGTGCCATCAAACAAGACTTTCAGCTGTTTGAGGTCTTTATCTTCAGAGTTTAGTTTCTGAAGGCGCTAAAAACAACAAAAAATCATATGGGGTTTTTAAAAGTCAATCTGTTTCCAAATACGATAAAATTGCAGTGTTACTATTTTTTTCGAATTATGTGCTTTCAAAGCATTAATATAACACTAGAGCTTCTTGCGGTTTTGTTTCTTTGAAGGTGACGTTTTTAATCGCAAATGTTCATATTTGCAATTGTCGTTTTCTTTCAGCTCACATTTTCAAACTTCGCTGATGTCAAACGTGACAGAAATATATCTATTAAGGAGAACGTATTAAGAAGTAAATTTTCTTTCAAGAAAGCTCGCAGTTTAAAGCTTAAAGGAAATGTACATTAATGTCACATGAAAACAAATTTATCATTCATAAATCATAAATCATTCTCAATCACAGAAATATATTTTGTTTTTCAAACAATTTTTCTTGCCGTCAGTGGCTTTCTTTTTGGTTTTGCTGTAGAGTTGCCTTTTCAGCTATAAAACAGGAATTTTTGAAACCAGAAGGCAACACTGAGATTTGACACATTGTACTGCAATTTGACGCAACAGAATGCAAAACATGGCAACAAACCAAAACGGGGTTGTAAAAACCTTAAGTGTGGCAGTGATTGGTAAAATAACGGCTGGTTTTGATGCGCTTTGAACGGCCAACTTGTGCGTTGGGTTAGAGTTTATGTTTAACAACTAACAGCAACGATTTAAGAAGTGAAAAAGCGAATAGTTTCAGGCTTTTTTCTTTTTTGCATGGAACCAGTATAACAATAAGTATTTTAGGGGCAAACAACAATAGAAATGCTTAAACCATCAAGAATGTACTGGAATGGCACTGGCTGATGAGGGCGCAACGCTGTAGAAGGGGAAGAAGAGGCGGCCAAAGTAACAACAATTCAATATCCTCACAACTACTGCTGTAGTAACAATAGCAAAAAATTGCTAGTTTGCCAGCAATAAATGTAACTATAGTAAATTATTGGCAAAGTTTAACTTCAGAGAAAATGTTTACACACTCCGCTACAACAAAAGCACCAAAAGCTGTAAAAGCTGCAAAACTTATTTGCATGCGAACACTTCAAAACATATTTACACATCTTTAACATACGAATCACAGAAAATACAATATATATATATGGACTTTTTTTGCAAATCCGTAGTGGATACGCCGGAAGTAAACATGTTAGATTTTCCCTTTCCATGGTGCCTCAGTAACTTCTCTGGCTTAACAAAAATGTTCACACACACACTCGTACAAAAGTCCCTGCTGGAGCCAACAAACAGACAAACAGTTTCACAGAAAAATATACTATTTGGTGTTGAGGGGGGGATAAAAAATCACAACTTGTTCTCTGCTCCCTTTTTAACAATAATAACAACAACAACAACAACAACAACAACGAAAAACTATAAAATCGAAAAGTTTTCTCATTTCACAAGCGTAAATTTCATTTGACACAGGACTTAATTTTATAAGTTAAGAAATAAAAATTGAAAATGTTTTTGTTTTTTTCAGTTCAATAAAAAAATTTACATAGAAAAATTGAAAAAGTAAATTTACAATAGCGAAATACATACAAGTGTATGTATGTGCAGAAATTGACTTAGAAACTCATTTCAACAACGAAACAAGTATTTGTTTAATCTTTGTAGGAAAAACACTAGAAATATGTATAAGAAATAAAGCGTAATAATGATGGCAAGTGAGGAGCGTTATTGGGTCTCAGCATAATAATTAGTTTTGCGGAAGTTTGAAAGAAACATGAACTGAAATACCAAGGGCGGACTTCGCATGTTGTCCAAATGCTGACTAATGTTTAGCGAAAAACTAATTTTCTTCCAAGAATTATAAAAACTACAATAATCACTGAGTGATGAGGTTCCGAAAAAAAACCATGTCTGTACCTAGAATTTTATACGAAAACTAAAGAGCAGTCAAGCAAAACTAAAAGAACAATGTAGTAGATCTGCTAAAAACACTAGCCTGTAACAACAATGTGTTTTACTAGGCTGTGGTAAAAAAAAAAAAACACCAACACAAGCAGGTGTGGTAAACATTCGTGTTAATTGTACCAGACTAAACATTCATTGTTAATGCCAGATTCAATATGAAAACAAATAAGATGAAACTATTTTTGTTGGCTTTTCGTCAGCACTTTTAGATATTGAAACCTCTGAAATACTAATGGCTCGATTATCGATAACGTTGCCAGTTGCCAAAAAGGTATTACAGATAGCAACTGGTTGCTTTGTTTAAGTAATTTTGGCAGCCGAGAATTTTTTGGTGTATGTGTGAGTTTCTGAAGCAATTAAAATAAATAAAACGGAGTAAAATTAATTTACTTTTAAGCATAAGAAATTAATTATTTTTTATTTTCAGATTTGAAAATGCTTAAAGCTACAACCAGGCAGCAATTTTTCTCATAACTGTCTTCTCCTGGACGCTACATTTTCTATATATTCTTCTTCGTCACCAAAAAATCATTCAATTGATGAAAGAAATTTAATTTTTATTCTCTTCGAAACTTAAAACTTTTAACGTTTTGCACAGAAAAAATGTAATTGTTTACAGTATTTATGGCTGCTGATGTGTCAAAATACTGTTTTCGATAACGTGTTGGCAACTGGCAAAAGTTGCCATTCATAACAAAAATGTTTTTGTTGCCCAGTGGCAACGCCACTGTAGTTCAGTTGGTATGCATAATCGAGCCCTAAGTTTTATGTATAAAGGAAAATACAAACTCGTACATAATTCAAGTGAAGCTTGATTTAATTATTTTGCAAGATCTTGACTTTAATGATACTTCTTTAGCCGGAACTTATAGTAGTAGTAACAAAAAACTATATTAAAAACGACCAAGCAACACACAATGTACAACATGGTGAAAAATTAAACAGATATACCGACATTGGCTACACTTTTGAAGGAAGAATACTTGGGGGAAACTTCAATTAATATCTTTTCCCTAAGGACAAGTAACTTCCTTGAACTAAGACTGAAATATATGTATCTTCAAAAAGCTGTAACTGACTGTGCTGAGCTGAATCTTAACATTTCCTGAGAGCCTTAAGCTTCCCAGCTTGTGCCCAAGAAAATAAGCAGTTTGCATCAACTTCTTCTAGTTGAAATGATTTGACATTAAAAACTGCCGACAAAACTTTTACAATTCAAGTTTTTAAACACTTAATTTAAAACGTTAAACAAATGATACTTAAATCGTTTTCTTGAATAACGTCACAAAACCTTAAGTTGTTATTTATTGCAACATGTGAAAAAGGTGTCAAGTGGCATTTGTTGTACGAAGTACAAGTAGTTGTTGTTCTTGTTGCGGTTGAAGAACGCAATAAAAACCCATTGCCAACCATTTAAATGCCACATAATTTTCAGGATTTTTATTTACATTTTATTCGAAGAATTCACACACACGCACACAATTTACAAAATGCAAAAACATAAAGAATATAATACCGGAGCAGAACAGCAAAGAATAAACATACGCAAAAGCGTAGTATCCTTTCTTTTTTTTTCTCTTGTTTTTTTGCATGTCCTTATTATCGTGTGTTCAAAGCTTGAATTGCACCGTTAAAGTGTCTGCTAACGCAGTAGAACACGCTTAAATTTGCCACACAAGAGCAACCAAATACAAGTAAATACCCGAAAGGATTGCATTACCAACAGACACTTCGTTTTATGTTTATCTTGCGATTAACCCTTTAAGCACGAGCACTGGCAGACGCAACAACCGGCATTTGGTTGTTAAAAACTTTTTGCCGAATGATAGAAATTCATTTAGAACTCAGATCCACAGAAAAGTTGGCACATGAGTGAAACAGCCCTTCGATTTTCTGCCACCACTGTTCTATTGTTCATCCTTTGTCCTTCAAGGGACGAGGCCATCTCCTTCAGTGGAATTATTAGCTAATATTGTTCAACCCTCCCTTCAAGGCTTGAAGTAGCCCGTATCTACTGTGTTGTAGTACCGCGCATCTGGTAATCAAGTGTTGCATTGACTACCCTCCTCTTGACCCCAGAATCAGTAAGTGTCTGTGTAGGATATGCCTATTCATTCGTCCTGTTAGAATGCAGGTTTTTCTTATCCAGTTTTAGCGCAAGCTCTGCCCTTCTGATACCCTCATCTCAGAAACATCTTGGAATAAACAAGAGCATCAGTATCATTTTTAAATATTTCCCCTACGGCAGTTGGTTGTTACTCATAAGTCTATGTCTGCTTTAGGGAGACTTTTGTTGAAGCCAATAGATCCTCTTAGTCCTCCCTTCTTGGACTAAAAATCCGTCATTATGTTTCCTCTTTACTCGTCATGTCATACAAGCCAGATCTGAGCATTATGATTTCAGGCCGCTAGTCTGCTCAGCTCCTGGTGGCACATCAAATTTAGTCCTGGAGCTGAAAGTAGGATACTGATTTACTATTCGAGAGTATTTCAATTCCAAATGCATTCCTTTTTTATATGGGGGCTGGTGTTATTAGCTTCATATTTTATCTTTTAAGCACTTAAATTATAATATTTGTCTTCTTGAAGTTCAGTTTCCAATTTGGGTTAAGATTTTTCCATGTTTCTGCTCGCGTTTCTTATTTCTTAATTTCTAGTTTCAAAACATTCGCTCTTTTTATATTAATTTAGAAAAACTAATTCTGTTTCTAGTCATTATTTATGAATCAAACTATTAATAAGTTTGTACTACTTAAGAGAGGGAATTTATAGCATGTGAAAATTTTTAATAGAACAGGAGAAGCAGAAAACAAGGATTGTCCGAAATGCCCGCCGCAGTGTTCATGTACAGCCGCTGTTCTCCCCCCACTGAAATAAGTGCCATTGAAACATACACATTTTCTCTCACCTCCATATAGGAGCGATAGTTCACCCTTATGGCCGCGGCTTGTTAGAGTCCGCGTTGACAGTCTGTTAAAAATATCACAGGAAATGTTTTCGCCCGCTTCCTGGTTTCCTTCAGTGTTAAAAACGATTCTGAGTTTTCTCTTGAATGGGTTAAAATTTAGATATAATAAAAACCCTTTTAACGCGTACGAATGCACAGTTGTGGTTTTCAGGATGACACTGTTGCTGGTGTTGGCTGGCAATTCGACTGTATTGTTGTTGTTGCGCGGTGCGGGTAGTAAAAATAATCCTCCCGCTAGACAAGTTAAATACGCCATAAAAATTTACCTCAAATACAAGCAGCATAAGGACACTTATTATGGTCTTAAAACTTTCACACACAAAAAGCTTTCGCCGAAGAAAACGAAAGACAATTTTTTTTTTAAATTGTAATAAAGCAAATGCGAAACTAAGAGACAGACTGAAACAAAAAGTGAACGCTTAAGAATTCAATAAAGATTTTGAATGTTTAAACTTTAGCCAGCAAAGTTTTCTTAAACTAATAGTTAATTTGCATGTTTGTGACTTTTCTTTTCTATTCTGTTCCTGCCTCGTTTTTTTTTTTTTTTTTGTTTGTTTTGCAAACTGTTTTTTGAAGAAACGCACAACAAACCAACCAGCAGAATTTTTCATTTACATTAAATCTGCATATCCTTGACTTTCTTTTTGGAATTCAAACTGATTTTCTGTTGTTCTCAGTTCAGTCTCGTGCTTTTTTCCTTTTCATTTATAAATATATTGAAACTTGGTTTTCGTTTTTTGTTATTGTCTTCTGTTTTTTTTTTTTTTTTTTTTGTTTTGCTTTCTGTTGGCAAAATAGACTAGACAGAATGGCTGAATTTAGTTACTCGCTTGTGCACAGGAATGTGTGTCGCAGTCGCTCCTCCTTAATGTTGGTTGGCTGTATATTTTCTGAAATGTATGCATTTGTTCTAGAGATTAGTTTAGTTATTTGTTACGCTCAAGTGCATTTTCATTTCGTTGACTTTGTCACATTTGTACGCTGTATGTGTAAACATCGTTTCTACTTATTCACACATTTGCCGAAACGAACGAACGAACAACCAGCCGGGCGGGCAGACAGACAAACACACTCGGCTGTTAGTTCAAACACTCAGTCGTCTAGTATTCACGCGTTAAATGTCAACGAAAACACTGAACTTCAACAAGGACAAGCAAAAAAAAACTTGGATCAGTTTTGTTTGGTAAAACGCGAAACAAAAGTTGCCTTATCATACCTTTTTTTTTCGTGAACTTTTTGCGATCACTATTCACCAAAAAGAAACACACACACACACACACACACACAAGAAGAAATTGAGAATCCGACAGTGAATTCTGCTATAGGAAGAGAAAAAGTTCGTGGGAGTGTCAGCCTTTAGGTTTGTCAAGTTTAAGTCAAGTTGTTTACTGGGAAACTACACAAGAAGTCGTCTTAAATGTTGCTTTTAAGGACCTGCAGAGGGCAGCTTTTGTAATCAGGGTCCTCTGCCTATCAGCTTGGCAATCTAAACTGAAAATAGATGGAGCATGTTTGGTCCGTTCTGAGCTTATCTTCGAAGAGTGTCCAACTTGGCCACTTAAACTAAAGACACGATTAGACAGAAAATGTTTGATCCTGCAGGAAATCCTAAACTTATCAACAAAGAGTGCAGAGATGTTCAGATTGTGCACTCAAACTAAAGATAGATCGAGAAGGTTTAACGCATCGTTAAAGGTTTGTTGTTGAAATGGGACTCCCACTACTCCCAGCTGTTTTAGTTATAGGACATCTTAAGTTGATCAGGCCTCCAATTTGAATGAAAATTATCAGGTCAACGACCTGATAATGTAGGCGACAGCAACTTGGTTTTGTCAGTTCAAAGTTTTTTGGTGGTGCTGTTTGAAGCAAAAGTATTACATAGAGAATCACTTTCTTACCGGAACTAGAAAAATTTCTTGATGAGCAGCCGGATTGAGGATGTAGTAACAATGCAACTGTTAACTCCCACGATGCATTTTAAAAGCCTGATCAATCGACGAAGCTCGTAGAAGGGGGCCAAATGACGAGCAACTGTTAAGTGTCCTGAACAAGAAAATTCATTGCTATAAGAATAGAATAATGAAATATATATCTGAATTAAGGACGCACGTAGGAGTCAATTAATTCGGTATTATAATTCAATCGCTACCCAACTACGCCTAAACACGATCTAGATCTCGCAAAACAGCTCAAATATGAGAAATACTAAAGTGCAATAAGAAGACTCGTAACGCTGCAACAATTTCTATTCTTATTTTGCCGCATAGCCAAATTTGCCAGGTATCGTGGGTCTGTATTCAACGAGCAACAGTGAATAAGTACTAATTCCGTTCATTGTTATACTGTAAAATAAGGCATAATAATTTGCAGGAAATTTTGCCATTATTAGGAAAAAAAAAAGGGAAGGGAAAAGGCGACATCATGCCGCCCAGCACTAACCCTGAATCTTAAATTCGTGTTTCATTTTATATTGATTTAAAAAAAAAAAAAACCATAAACGTTTGGTTACAAAAATAACAGCAAGATGTAGCTTTAGCTGGGAGCAGCAACATGTTGTCGGCAGCCACGCTGTTCAGCAGTATCTTGTAGTCCACCAGATAAGCAGTTGCCTTGTTCAACCGCCTGCTCACATGGTGAATTTTTTAAATTAAAAACAAACGTTATAGGTTCTGAATAGGTCAGAGTTGGTAAACTTTTTTAACTGGCTACAACTTTTAGCTCATACTTCCGACCACGAATGTGTGAAAATAACTACATAAAAACATGTAGTTCAAAGGCAGCAAATTCATATCTTATGAAGACAGACATAAGGCAGCTCAAACCTCAATTGCCACTTACGATTTTGTAGTTCACAACAATGAGAAAGTACAACAAAAAACCAAATCTAGAAAAGCAAATTAAAAATATACTCGACAACAAAAAAAAAAAAAAAAACCAGAAAGATAATATAAAACTAAACGTTTGTTAGTTGAAAACTTGAGTTGATATTTTTGTTTGTAACCGCTGTGCAACGATATAGGGATTTGTTCGCTGTAGTCGGCAGGAAGGCACAACGTGTCTGCCGGAGTTGTAGTCTGCAAAGTTTTGTTTGTTGACATACGTAACACCTCATTTCAGTTTCAACTGTGTGCAGCAAATTCCCAAAGACAACAATTTCAACGACCCCGACACCGACACCGACACCGACAACGACTCTGACACTCGTTTGGGTTTTGAACGCGCAACACACAAGAAGAAAAATATATTTGCATATTTTTCTATATTGTTGATTTTATGGAAATTTATATTAATTGAAATTTAGATTAAAATATTTGGAGTTTTAATGAAACTTTTGTAGTATTTACGGATTTTTGGCTGTGATCCATGATGTCCCTGACAAAAACCTGCATAAACAAGTGAGTGTGTGCGTGAGCAAATAAAACTCGTATGACGTTGTCATGAAATTAAGTTTGTGCATAATAACTTGGGGTGTTGCTCTATATTACCAAAACCCACTGGCTGGAAATAACAACTTATACCAGCTGAAATACGTTACTTTGATTAAAAAAGGACAACTTTCGGGAAAAATGTTTTTTTTACCACATAAAAATGTTGTTGATGTCTTCCTTTACGTTTGTTGTGGGTGCAGCACGTCCTTGTCACTTGTGCTGTTTCGTCAGGACACTTTTCCAATAGCTTTTTGAGTTTGATTGAGTTTCGTTATTAGGCGGGACAAGCTGTTCTTTCAAAAATCTAAAGCCGTATATCTCTGCCGCCTCGGTTCACTTTTCGTGATATTAATTTTCCCGCGACGCATAAATTAGGCCGAATTTTTTTACTTTGAGATCTATTTCAAAAGATATCTTGTTTAAAAATGCCTCAACAGATCAAACTCTACAATGTGCGCTCACATTCACGTAAGGTAACGTGCTGGCAAAACTTCCAAGTGGGTGGCTTCAATCCATATTATCCTCTGTGGGCCACAAATTTTAGAAATGACAAAAATTTCGCCCGAGGGCAGGTTATGCATTGGTGAACTTCGCCGTCAGGGCACTCTGCTTTTCGGAGTATAGCGTCCCTCGCTTGGCAAGGCAACCAAAACTCTAGGAAGTTCTTGTACGATTGAGATCAAACCTGTTCTTCTGAAACCTTCACCAACAGTCCATTGGCTGAAGCAGGACTAACGGCCATCAGGATGCTGTTTGGCATTGTGGCGTTGGTTATAGGTTGAGGAGCGCTGCTGAAATGTTCTGGCAGTGGCTTAAACCTAAAAAGGAACTTGGAAAAAATAAATGGTATCAAAGTTTCTGGGGATCCTTGTCTTCCAGGTGCTGTTGTCTTGCAACAGGCTGTGTTTATGTCATGAACTAAATAGAGGAGAATATACAGGCGAGTGGGTTACAGCCTGATGTTGCTGGAGGATTTCAGGCTACCGACCGGGTAACTTTGTTTTGTGATTATTTAAATTATCCTTGTCTCAAAATCGACAATTTTATTGATGGTTGGATGCAGCCAGTCATTGGCGCTATCGCTGGAGAAGATTTATATTTTTTCCTGACAATCAGTGTCCGTTATCCGACTGCTTGGCAGCTCCGGTTGCGTTAAGTTGAGGCTGAATTCTGTCGAGTGACAAGAAATTGAAATTGCTTGCCGTGGACTTGCCCATGTGTAGGGGAAAATTTTGTGTGTGGTGAGGCTGTTGATTTGTATAAATTTCTCAGGCGCGCTGTGAATAGTTTTGTCAATGGCTTGATTATGATCGCCATATATTGATGAAATTGATGAAGATGTGAAATGAAGAGACCCTAAATTTTTCATTTTATTACGCCACTTTAATTGTGATATTAAATTTCAAGGCTTAAACAAATGGCTGCTATCAGCAGTCATAGATCGTAAGACCCTATTTGAAGACCCAGCAAAGCTTTTGTATTTACAGTGTTTTTGGTTGTGGCAACTTTTCAATTTTTTTATTTAATGGCTTTTAAAAATACAATCCAACTTGTAATCAAAAATCACCGAAAGTAAATTTCGAAAAAAGACTGACTACTGAATTACTTGTTAAGGCATTCAAAACTTTTCCTTTGAACATTTTAGGCTTTTAACCTTTTGAACATTGAAATATGCTTAAAATTTTAGTCTCAAAGTTGTGACTCTAATCGAAAGTTAAATAATTAATAACTTGTCTTTCTCAAACAGCAACTGATCATTTACTTTTATCTTCAGCCATTGCATTTGTCGTCATATCTTTGAGTAATAGGGGTTATAAGTTGAAATATTCGCCACTAAAAATGTGTGCGACTAAGAAAAATGTACAAATAAATTTACAGCCTTAAATTGAATACCGAAATGAAAGAAAGTGTCCTGTGGATGAGAGAACACAACAAACAAACGAACAAACAACCCTCTCACACAAACTGGAAATTAAAGAGGCTTTTGTAATTTGTTTGACAACACTTTGGGTATTTTTTGCTCATACTTTTGGACAATGAAACCCTACAAAGGTGTGAAGTCCTTTTCTAACTTGTTCTTTGTACTTTTTTTAATTTAACTGACACAAACGAACACATCCAACGTCTGCTGCTGTCGCCGAAACCTTTTCAAAGACTCACACAACAGAAAAGCAAACGAAAAAAAACATCATTTCGGTTTTTTTTAATTTTTTTTTTTTTTTTAAGACGTGACAAAAGTTTTATTTTGGCCTGTTCAGTCCTTCTGTTTTATTGTCATTGTACATTGACACTTGTTTTGCGTTTTAGGTGTTTTGTTTTTTATTACTGTCTCAAATTGTGTTTTATTAGGTGTAGCCGGCAGACTTGCGAATGGGTACGTGTGTGTTTGTGTGTGTGTGTGTGTGTGTATTCAAAAATTTTATGGCCATAAATTGAGTAAAGTTCTTGTACACATATTTTTTCGGTTTCTTTGTTTGCCAAAAGCCTGCTCAGAAAGGGTCAAGGTGTTAAATCGCTGTGTTTTGTTTTTGAAATAAATTTTTGTAAAAAACTGAAAACCTACAAGATTCAATTAAACACTTAAATGTATAAAGAACGGAAAACCATTCGAGTTGTTTTTGTTTTTTTTTTTTTTTTTTGTTCATACTCGACTTACAACAAACGGTCTTTTAATAGTAAAACAATTTCAATGAATTTTAATACTGATCTAATTAAGACAAGCAACAGTTAATCACAGCCATTTCTGAGACACACCGAACGTCTGTATCCCAAGACAGGGTGATTCAAAAGCATTATTAGCATCATTCTTTAGTATGAGGTTTACCGGCTTGTTTTAAAAAAAGACTTAGAAAGATACTCTCTTTTGGAATAAGTAACTAAAATAGTTGAATTTGGCTGAGAAATGAATTCATGAAACGAGTTCTAAAGCCACTATTTGTTGGTTGGCAGACAGTGTAGCGACCGCAAAACAACTGCATGTCCCCCCTTTCACTAAAATGGTCTACAATTAATTTTCTTATCTACCTGAGAAACAAAAAGATATTACAACAAATAATTTTAGTGCAAAAAGGGCTCTCAAATAAAATTGGAAAAAACCGAAAAAAAAAATTAATAATTAAAAAAAAAATAAAAGCAGACAATCACTTGTTTAGCTGGTTCGCAGGTCTCAGCGAGTGTGAACATCAGCATCATAAAAGTTGGTGTGAACCCCTTTGCTGATCTAAGTATTTGCAAAAGCATCGCAATACGAGTATTCTAACAAAATATCACGCCATAATCTATTTAGCTCTTACGAGCGGTGCTCTAGTTCCGGAAAAGCTAAATTTGCGTCTAAAAATGATTTCTCAAATAGCCGCAGTTTATAAAACTTGATGTGGCGAACCCTGTTGCTACACTAAGTATTTTTAAAAAGTTCTTAATCCTGTTAGGACTGCTTAATATTGCACGATAGGTCGTCAACATCAATGTGTGGCATATTAATACGATGCCAAACGATATATCCATACATTTCTTTCGGTGCATCGAAAACCTTAATTTTATTTAATTTAATTTTAATATTTAAAAATCCCGCCGTGGATGATTTCAGTGTCCAGAGTGATCACCAGAAATTGGTTGCCCGGAACTTAGAATGCAGCTACAAATAAAAAAGTGTTTGGCCATTTACCTGAGAAAACCGATAAGACGCTTTAATGCTACTCGCCGGAAAATATGCACCGTCTACAGAATGCAGTTCCCCAGATTGTACAACAATTTGTATATAAATATTTGATATTGATGGTGGGCAGTTTCGTGCCCTCCGACAAGCTGTTTGCAAAGACTTTATTTGCCCTTACGCAGCAGTGAAGCAATTTACTGGTCTACAGACTCAAAAAAGTACTCGTTAGATTTGCAAAGTTTGAACAAAAAGTACTAGGACCCGTATAAATTTACAATTACAAATTATTATAAATATAATTACTTTCAGTGTAATTCTTTTTTAGCTCCAAATGAAATCAATTCGATGCCTCGAAACATCGAGTCGGAAGTATTGGAAAACATCGATCTGAAATCGCGATGTATTTTTTATGTGAACTTCCTTTAATCTTGTGGAAGATAGTGCGCGATAATCTTTAGTTATGAACAGAGAAAACATTCAGAATGATGCGAAGCCAACAGCAGAAGTAGAACATATTTCTTTACTGAATCATATTTAGAACGATATGCCTCCACTGCTATTTGGGTAGCACCAATAAATTTAAAAAAAAAAAATTATTTTCTCAAAATTTCACTACTTTCTTGCTGAGATGAAACATTTAAAGTTTTGAATTTAGTCAAGCAACATATTTTTGTGTAATTTACGATATGGATTCGGATTCGGATTCGTGCACTTTAAACTCAAGCACTTTGTCTTGGAGACGGGTGGCACAATAAGTTTCGTTTTTGATGTTAATGCGAAACACATTGAAACAATTAAAAATCTTGTGCAGCGCATTCGTAGTTGCTCTTAAAATTATATCCTTTTCTTTTTGCTGTTTTATTTTTACAACCCATAAACTACAAGTTATAAAAAGCAACCACCAAATTTAAATGGTTTTTTCTTTTTTTTTTAAGTTGCTTCTTTTGGATTTCTTGCTTTTTATGGTACTACTCGTTGTGCACACGGAGAGTTCAGGTCGTAATTGCAATACAGTAATAAGAATCCTTCATGAATATTTAAGCATTTGAACACACACAGGTAGTAAAAACATCAGACATGTTGAATATCCCAAATAAAAGAAATGAAAATGTTTAGGTTGAGAGGATTTGTTGGCTGCAGGTCGACTTAGAAGCACCCAAATTGGGAAAGGATGTATTTTGTTCGCCTTACAAAAGAAAGCCAGTCGAGCAGTGTCACACATTGTCTGAAAGAAGCCAGCCTTAGGGTAGGGCATACAAATATATCAAGCAAATACAGTTTAGTGTATAATTATGAGACAGAATGGGAAAAGAAAATGCAAACACACGTTTGCTTGAATTATATGTTGGTTGTTGTAAGGACAGCGTGACTGGTTTGGGAAATTTTTGCTACATAAATGCATAAAAGTCAGTGGGGAGGCTTTAGTTTATGAGCAACTAGATTTTTTATATTATTTTATAAATTGCCAAGCCAGGACACCCCAGGTTTTGGAGTAGTCAAGTGAAAAGTATTCTATATTTCTGTTGGGGGGTCAGACAATTCTAAAGCTTTGGCACAAGGTGAATCCCCAAAATCCATTTGGTGTACAACATAATGCGGCCTGATTATGATTGAGAGGCCAATTTTGCCTGAAATATCCTGTCAGGAATAAATCGTTAGTATTTTCACATGAGCAACCCAATTTTTGTGACTAAAAATGTCCTTCGAGACCCGGAGGACACAACAGACGCCATATGCCTGAAATATTCTGGCTGTAGTTGGCAGATAACTGGCATGCAGAAATCGTTGTTAATTGTAGTTGAATGACTCTAGTTGGAGGATTCCAGATGCCGGTTGCATGAAACGTATTGGCTTTGTGTAAAAACTAAACTTCCAGAGAAAACACTCTTAGTAATAATAATACCAGTTTAAAGACCCCCTAAAAGACCTTCTAACTAGAAATGGAATAGCGAACAGCTTAAGGGAGTTTGGCTTGACCGTAATTACTTTATTCTGTCCCCTTTTGCTTATCGTGGTGTTTGCACTGTTTAGGGAAATGATTTGCTAGTAGGGCTGAGATAGGAAGAGTGCTTCAGTAATGGTATTAAAAATCATTATGAGCAACGAATTGCCCGCTGATATAAGTCAGGTGAGTCACACACATGGCGAAACGCCGTATCAGGCCAGCCTGACACGTCTGGTACTTATCTGAAATTACTATTAGTCCGTCTTGTGGGGGAGACAAATCTTTAGTTTCAGCATAAGCCTGCCAGGGGCGAGTTGGCTTTAACACTAATGCCCTTCAAGGAATAGCCTGCTGGCCACACACATTTGCTGTGGCTGCTCCACCGCCAAGGACATTGTTCTAGAGACAAGGATTAGAATAGGTTTTAAAAGTAGTACGTTTATGGGGACTCGGGGCTCAAATCTTACTTGCTGTGATTTCGGGCTTGTTTAGGGAATTACTTTAATAGAAGGAATTCTACAGTCCAAACTATTCAGCAAGAGGTTTCTTATATGATCCCCTGCCGAATATGAAAGCCGGCACATTGTTTGTACAACCCCCCTCGATTGCTGTAAAACCAGATATCACACATTTTGGGACCCTTCTAATATGTTTGCCTACTTGTGTGTATGTCTGTATGTATGTGTTTTACTTAAACAAACGTTAACAGTTAAACAAACCGCTAATTTTTTTATTTTTTTTTTGCCAGACAGTGTTTACATACAATTTTGCAACAAAATTTCATGCGTTCTCTCTTTCTTCTCCTTCTTGCTAATAATCATAGAAAACACCCGAGACGGCCGACGGCAGGCAGAAGAAAGTAATTTTGTAGGTGGAGGAAAATGTTGTGCAATTGTTTGTTTGTGTGTGTTTTTTAATGTTTGTTGTGTGTTTAGCAAATTTATATTCTGTAGTTTGAGTTTTTGTGTTCATTCCCGTTTTTTCCAGTTTTGCTTCTTCGAATGACATCAAACGCAGTCAGTCAGTCAGTCATTCAATGTTTGGTAATATTCTTGTTTTGTTTTTATTTCCCTTGAGATGACATTAAGTAGCGCTGCCAATGCGAATGTGGTGAGGAAGTTTAACCTGAGCAAAAAATCATCTTTGGGAAAAACCAAAATATTTGCTTCGAAACAAAAACAAAACAAACAAAAAAACAGAACAGCAAGTGAAAAACGTACACAGAAGGTACTGAACACCATAATTTATTTCACCTCACAATTAAATGTATTCGGCAAAATCAATGTAACTACAAACTTTGAGCTCTAAGTTTTAATGTTGCTGCAACAATTTTAATGTTACTTGGGAGCCTGCAGGTGTTGCCAAAAGGATGCTTAATACGGGCAAAGCATTTTTGAACATTGATTTAATTGCATCTAATTTATTCTAAGGAATATTTCCATGAAAATCAGCTGAAGTTTTATTAAAAGGATATTGAACTTCTAACTAATAAAAATTGAATGGATTTAAAGCTTCATGATTTTGTTAACTTTATCCTGCTGGATGAATTGTTGTCCCAACTGAAATTCGTTTATTGATTTAATATGTCTAAATGTTTAACAGTCGTAGTCCAAACGCCTAGAGCAGTCACTCAGGCAGGCAAAAATAAAAACACGACCAGTTTTTCAAAGGTTTTGGATGGAGTCCTCATGAAGATGACTTCAAGTCCAAAAATCCTCTGAATCAGCCTTCTTTTTCCGGACTAACATTTAACATTTACTGGATGAAAAATTTGCTCATCTGCCCAAACTGGTTCAAACGCTGTACGTTTTCGTAATATAATGTGATGACAGTGGGAGCTGGCTACAGAGTAACCTGCTAAAGAGTGGCCAAACATTTCGGTTCATTCAGAAATATTCATCAGTCCTCCCTTACCTCCTTTTTTTTACATTAATATTTAGTTATTGCAGGAATTAATCAGCTGCTCAAAAGGAATGTACCAGAATGAACGTTTGTCGAAATAAACAAGAATCCCTTAAGATTATTTGAGGATTTTTTTTTATATTGATCAAGCCAAGAAAAAGTTAAAAAAATTCGCCTAAGTTTTAGTAACGGACATCACACACTCATAATGTTACGTAATAAAAGAGCGAACTGGACCCTTATTGCCACTGTGATCAGCGTTGATCTCTTGTGCTTCCCCTTTTCCCTCAAGGAATAACTATGACCAGAAACTGGACTGGATCATGTGCAGCGTATATCTTCTGTATTTCCGTGTTACACAGTTTGTGATCAAGTTTTACATTAAAAGGGAAATAAAAATTTATTAAAACCGGGGAAACCCCATTTAAAATATTCTATTTCTTCTATGAAAAAATTTATTTTTACCGGTTTTTTTAGTGTTCTTTCTGTTATATAAGTTGACCGTCTTTTATACATATTTCCAAAAATGTGGAGAAACCTTAATTTTTTCTGAATTATTTAGAGTCCAAACACAATCCCCCGGGCGCTACTTATTGGCTAATTTTCGATGATTATGAAGAAACACGAATCAAACGTGTCATTCTATTGTTTCTGTTAGCGGCAAATTTTGTTTAAAGTTTATATCAAACTGATTGAAATCAGGGTGTGATACAAGCTGGCCTGGGATCATATATAGGAAACCCTTTTGGACCACCAAGTCCTTCTTCTGTAGACAGATAGAGAGCCACAGAATCCTTAAACAGACATCAGTTTTAATACCCCCGGATTATTTTGTTCTTCCTGTTAGTGGCAAAATTTGTTCTTTTTTTCCTAAACGTATCAAAATAACTGGCCAGCACTTCTGCAAAGCAAAAAAAGAAAAGCTGGCCAGCAAAATAACTGGCCAGCGTTTCTTGGTCAATATGTTTTTCGCCACATTAGAGACCAAATTACTTTCCCAAAGATGCCATTTGAACCCACAGCTGTCATATGACTTCATATAAAATGCACCCAACAGATTTGTGCGTTCCGTTACTTTGCAATTCATTTTACATTTTTAATATATTGGGTGGCATTAACGACACTTTTGCCAGAGTTTACAGCTCCGCAGTAACTCAGTGTTTAACCATTACACACACCTTCTGGCAAAAAGTTTCAAATAAGCAGCCGGCTGCTCGGCCATCCCATCCATTCATACCCACAGCGATGCTACTCTCTCAAAGATGTACAAGAAGAAGCCGGCGTGGTAGTGCAGCGTGTGACCAGCGCAAAGAAATAACAGTCACTTAACAATGAAATTAACCTTCTATTGGCTTTTAAGGGTTGCAGTTGTTCTGCCAAAGGGAATTTGCCAACAACACGCGTACAGCCAAAGCAAATGTGATACTGATTGCGTCTTACCAAAAAGCATGCATGTGTGTGTGTGTGTGTGTGTGCGTGAGTGGAACTGTGAGTTGCGTGAGTGAACGTGTTAGTGTTAGTTTTCTCTTGGGATGCATTAGTGTATTTTTGGGTATTTGAGGTCGGTCGGTTGGTTGGTTGGTTGCCGGCTGCACATTTCAAATGAGCAAATAAATTAATTGCAGTGTCACTATTTTGTTTGATATAAATTAAACAAAATCTATACATATGCAGATATATATGTATGTATGTCTGTTTATATATTTAGCATTGCTGACAACAATAACAAATAAAAGGGGAACAATATGTTTGAACTTTTCGTTGTGGCGGCGAAGGCTGCGACGACGGCTCTTGTATGTGACTGGTCTGCGCTGTAGCCGAAACATCACTTTGAATTCTTCTAGCCAGCGCAAAAGGCTATTGAATAATTTATTTAATTAGCAAATGGTTAAAACAAGATTTCAGCTTTTCATGTGGCCAAAATACAAAAAAGGTGCATTTAATGAGTTTAATGCTCATATGACGAGAACTGGCCGTGGGAGATCATAAAATGGCAGACCTTATGATGAACATAAATTCTAAAAAGTAAAACAAAAGCAATTTCAAATTAACTAGATTTTATTAATGATTTTTTAAATTAGAAAAATCTTCGAATTTGCATTCACCTTCCATTTGATTTTCCAGCACAATTAAGCACTTTTAGTTTTCAGCTTCAGAAAGACAAGTGAAATCTGCCCACAGTTTCATGATAATTTAACAGGATTTTTTGTTAAAAGCATTTGTCGTGCTTGACATATTCACATATTGTGTATATGCAACTTCATGCGCAGTAAAGTGTCCCACGATATCGAACTTTAACTCTCACCTCTTTAAAGATAGCAAATTGATTTGAAGTGTGATCATGAACTTTCTTTTGTGTAGTTGTCACACGATTGAACGTTAACGTGACGACATAGTGGGACGGGCTCTAAGTATGGATACTATATCAAATAACAAAATGGTTTTAGTTTAGGTTACAAGACTAGAAAATTATATGTATTTGTGTATGTGTTGTATTTACGATGGAACATTCCAAATGATGGCAATTAAAAGCCGTCAGTTCCCCAAATGGTGGCTCATGTCTATGACTTTTTGCTCAATTGTGCGATGCTTGATTTTCTTACAGCTGAAATTGGGAAAGCAGCTGATTACTTTTTATATGTTTTTGTGAGTCGGGGTTGTGAATAGTTCCCGGTTAAAATTCTTATTTTTGGCATTTAACAAATATCGTACAAATTGTTTTCTATGCTGGCAAGACCAGCTGCCAGGACTAATTCTTTTGGCTGACAATGTTTCACAAGTATTAGAACATTTTTAAAAATTTAAATATTTTTTTGTGTTACAATAACGAAACAAACAACTTCTTAACTTTTTCCAGCCACTGCAAAGCAAAATAATAAATATGTATGTATGTGTGTGTGTGTGTGTGGGTAGTCGCATGTCCTTTATTCTTTTCAGCAATCGAATTACGGTGAAATTGTATTTCAATTGATTGCTTTGAGCGAAACCCCTGTGTATCAGTAAGACTCATTGTACAAGAAATTGCTTTTGAGTACATAATCCTGAAAGTTCTTAAGTTCTGCAACGAATTCTATATCCGATTAAGGAATGCCAACGAGCAAATAAAAAAAAAAAACACACACGAAGAAACAAAGAAAACCTGTTAACACAAACAAATGCCAAATCTCTTTTGTCAATAAGCAAAACACCCGGCCAACAACCCTTTCTCCGTGCCTGGCCACACAACGCCCAGCACAACAGGGCATTGTTTTAGAAAACAAAATCTAGAAATTCCACAGAGTCAACAAAAACTCAGAGCGGGAAACTTAAAAAGTAATGGAAAAACAATTTCACGGCAAATATGTAAGAAAATCTTATACAATATTTGCAAATTCATACGAAACAAAAACAAAAAATAAAAATATCTGGAAAATATTGTATGAAAACAAAAACGCCACTTTTGTTTGAACATATTGAAAAACAGCAGACATTTCACTTAGCGCATGCATGAACACACTTCGCTGCCGCACACACGCACACACGCACACAACACTTGCCCGAGTGTTTGAGTTCATGCACGGACAGCCCGCCATAAGAGTAGTTGTTTATTGTTGGAATACGAGTTTTATGATTTGCGGAATAGAAACAACACCAACAAAAACAAATACTTAGAAAATTGTCATTCACTTTAAAACAAATCTGAATATGAATATATTTACTTGCCGTTGGGAGGGGGAGGGGGTTGGAAAAAAAATACATATTGTTCAGAGACTCAAAGCAAATGGCAGACACGCGTCAAAAGGAAACGGAAATCGAACATTTAACCAAAAGATGACAATATTCAGAAATATGATTTTACTTTTACACCTCAACATACACGTTCAGACACAGACACAGACACAGACACATACGCAAACGCGCTGTAGATGTATATTCAAATGACGTGTGCATGAGTGGGTCCTTGAGTCACCAGCAGCAGCGTTATGAATGATGGAATTTTTCGATCAGATCGTCTACCAGCTACAGTGGGAATGGTAAGAAATGTGACACAAACTTATTAAGACAATTAAAGTCATAGGCGCGTATTGTCATTGGCCATGTTAAGGCCTAGTAGGAAAATAACTTTAATGTTCATTGACTTCTCTATAAATCAAGAGGCATTAAATCATGATGTGACCTCAAATCTACACGGTCGCGTATTTCATTGAACAATTGTCTGTTGGTCCTCCTCCGCTATGTGTGAGGTCTGCTCAAAAATAGAGTGAATTTTCAAATTTCGAGGACTATTTGTATTCGATTAACGGTGTTTTTGTGATGACACAATCGCCCTGAACTTGCGATCAAAGTTTTAGCTGTTTAGTGCGCTAAAGGCATGAAAGTGTGGAACTATTTTGCGTGTTCGACAATGTTCTGCTATCGAAAAAAATAAATCAAAGAATTTCCATAACATTTTGTATAATAAATTAAATTAAATGCTTAAAAGCATTTGAAATATTACAGGAGCGGTGATACGGGACACGTACTCTGACTCAGATTAGGGTTTACAAGTCGTGCAAACTTTTCAAAGAAGATCGCGGAGCTGTTAATGAAGAGCCTCGTCTTAAACGCCACAGAATATCACAAAAAAGAATGTTTAATGTTGAGAAAGTGAGGAAAATCGAATCACTATTAGAGAAGTTGATGAGGATCTGGGCATATCGTGCCATGTAATTTTTTTTTTGCAATTTTTGGGCATGATGCATGTGGCAGCAACGTTGCTTCCGAAGGGGCTGAGTTTTTATCACAAAATAGTCGTAAGTAATCGTGTCTCAGCCTTCGTAAGGTGCCTTTTCCCTATACCCAAGATTGAAGAGACCGATAAAAGTACATCCTTTTGTATTTGCATTAAGGACATTAGAACCAAATGGAGGAGAGACCCCAAAATAAGGGCATCTCACAACGGATTCGAGGATTGGTAAAAATCCTGTCTGTGAATCTGACAAAAATGTGAAGAATAAATAAATATTTATTGAGAACGATTAAAATTCACTTAAATTTTTTCCAACACACTCGTGTGTTTTTGAGTGACAGAAAAATCTCCTGTCATCCTTCATATAAACTTGAAGTTGAAGTTTTCTTACCTACAAACGTGTTGAAAAAATATATTCTTATCATTTTCATCTTTTGATATTTTTCATTTAAAATTTGTTTTCTTCTTGGGTTTTTTTCTCCTCTTCTTCTGTTTCCTTTGAATATTCGCTGATATAAAGGAATTTATGATTTTGACGGTCTATAAAAATATCATCTGGTATAAGAAAAAAGAAAGAAAAAACACAACTGCAATAATACGAGTACGTTATTTTTATCTAAGTTCTGTTCGAAGACTTTTCCAGTGAAGGGTTACTTTCACAGTTACGTTGTTATATTTCATTTCTTGCTGGCATTATAGTGATTAGATGTTCCATCACATCTAAACACGATACATACGCATTTAGTTGATGGCGCATTTACGTTTGCTATTTGCGACACAAAAGCGGGGTTGTAATTCCTGTTTGTTTTTTGTCTACTAAAAAAAAAATCAACCAGGGTGTCTTTTTCTAATGGTTTTAAAGTGTGTATTTGACGACATAATAAGCTGATAAAGGATATTTCCAAAAAAATATCATACTAAGTGGTTGATAATAAATTGATGTGTAATGCAAAATGTAATTCATTCATTCACTGGTCGCTATTATTTTGCACAATTTGTTTATATATTTTTTTATGGCGTTTTAAGTTGGTGCTGCCCTTCAGCGGTCTCTTACACTGTAGGAAAATTCGAAGCAGTTCTTACCACCGATGACAGAAATTAGTGCTAACAAAATGTTGTCGCGATATAAACAGAATCCTGTGCCGGCAACATTGGTTTTTATTTATTTATGTTCACTTTTGGCAGCTTTTGCCTGAAAAACCGAACAGACTCCTTCTGCAGCTTAACAAACACATCAAATTTCTTTCTTAAAGGGCAAAGAATTTTTTTTTTTTTAAATAACCGTCAAAATATGTAACAATATTTTATAGTTTCTGTTTGTTTTTTTTCTTTTTTTTTTTGGAATCAAAACTCATGTTCATGTTCCACTGAAGATCTTAACTTTAATAAAAAAAATTTCCGAAGTAAACAAAAACTTTGGGGGTTGATCTTGATTAAATCGTATTAAGTGTTGCCTGCCAATATGTGCCAGTACATGAGAGTATTAAATTTATTTTTATCGTCTTATAGTTTTGTCATGTCTTTTTTCATGTACAAAAAAGGGGGAAATACGCAAACATTTTTCAACTTTTTGTTTTCACAATTATTTATCGAAGTTTTGTAGGGTGCGCAGCGCATGAACATTTTTTGTCATTTCTAATTTATAGTAAATGTCAAATTTACTAGTTTCATGCGATATTATTAAATTAAATTTGAACATGCAACTATTTGGGGGCATAAAAGGGTTGAGGGCATTGCAATCACATTTAAGACAAGCACCCCTTTGCGTTTTGAAAGAGTTTCTTAATTTTTTTCTTTTTTATTTCTGTTCTATAAAAGTGAAACGCAACAGAAGTGGACAAGTCTGAAAAAAACTTGTACATTAATTTTTCACTACAAAAGTGTTTTCGATTTCAGATTTTATAGGAAGCAAAATGGAATAATTTCAATCAATCACATTAATTTATTTAAAAAAATTTGATTAAATAAATTTACAATTATCGGATTAAGTAGAATTTTAATAAATTAATTATATTTTTATTTGTCTTGTGACCAGTTTATGGCAATTTGAAAACGGCAAAATAACGCTTTAATTGTGAAGCTAAAAACCTGTTTGTAAAGCAGCAGTTGCCAGTTCAAGTGGCAACAAATCCATCTTGATGGTTTTTTTTACCACATTTTTCAATCCCCTGTTGTCACATACAAGGAACTACTTACAAGATATCCAGATAAACAATTATATAGATACATATATTTTGAAGGGTTAAAGTAGACAGTGCCAGTTTATTTTTGTCATCAACAACAACAAACTTCAAAATTTCCAAATATTTTGCTTGATAATTAAGAATTTTATTTAAAGCTGCAGAAGAAGTTGGGCAGCACTGACAGTTTTCATACGGAACATTTTAGGTGTAAACAATGTTGCCTATCCCGCGTGTTTACATATCCTGATGGATTTGGAATTTTTATTAAAAGTGGGACAAAGTTCGTACGTAAATGTAGTTATTGTGCCACATTACAAAAGTCGAATGTGCTTAAAAGCATCACATCATATAAAATACTTGGCATCACTTTCATATGACCAGCGATTTTTTTTATGCAGCCACGCCGCAGATCTGCGGCAATATTTTCGTAATTATGGCATCGTATAATTTTCTAATGCAATAAATACAAAAGTTATAATGACAGTAAAAAGTAAAAGTATGAAGTATGAAAATCAAGCATCCGAAAATCGTTGGTATTTTTTATTATAGTTTTAAGATAATTATTCAAATAGGGAATACACCATCTTTTCTGTTACCAAATACACAACGAATTTTCCAATTATTTTCATTTATAACACTTTTTCTTGTCACTTACAAAAAAACGATCACTTTTTGGCTCAAAACTTTCCATAAAATTAACTTTTACTCATCTCATTATATCTTACGTTTGATTATACAATTGTTGGTTCAATATTGCAAACTTTTCACAGCTGTGGGGCGGTAAAATAATGTCAGCATCACTGTTGAACAGCTGATCGGGCATCAGCAACAAAATTTGCCATCCCTGCAGCAGTGATGCAAGGTTTTATTTTTTTATGTCTGAAAAAAATCCCTATTTATACATATTTGTACCTACATGTGGTCAGCAGTTGGCTGCAGCTGGCAACATTCTCGTAAGGAAAACAGAACCTGTTGTCTATGGTTTTCACAAACTGTTTATGCAACATTTCGGCAACGAAATTTTTGCATATATTTCACCAGCTGTTTTCGTCAGATTTTGAAAAGTTGCAAGAGTTTTGAAAAGTGTAAAAGATTCCACCGAACTTAATAAATTATTTCGGTTTTCATATTCAAAAATGACAACTATTTATCCTTTTCTAAGTCATTCCATTAAAATTACAAATAAATTATTAAAACAACACCAGCGACGTTGTTGATGCTGGAAAAATATCTAATCGTATCCCTTAAACTTAAAGTAATCTTGAATTTTGTTTGTTCATAATAAATTTTACCAACTTCTGAAATATCTGCGTAAGAAAAGCAGAAGAAAATATTTTTTAACAGAGTTTTTGTACTATTCCCCCTCCCACGCAAATAAAATAATTATGAAAATTTATTATTCTGCACAAAATATAATGGGAATTTCATTTAGTTTATTTAGACGGAATAAATGAATCTTAGTTTTATTATTAAAAAAAAAACTTCTGGACTGACACAACAATGGAAATACTCGCCGAAGTCTGCAAAAGTCATGAGGATAAATTAAACTGATATGTTTATTATGTGAATATGAGGTTTCTTGTGTTGTTTCTCTCAATCGTTAAAAGGGGGGTTTCCATCGAGGCCTTTCTGTCAGAAATTTTAACTAAATTTTTATCATTTGAAGGACCTTCCTGTGATATTAAGTGTTACATAAACAAGATCATGCAAGCATGTTTCGCGATCTTAAGAACAGGCAGCCGCCCTGTAGTACATAAAATAAGTTGAATTTGTAATCAGACATGCACTGGCCGGCACAAAAGCAAGTCTGAAGGCACCAAATGCCCTGTTTTAATAGCGCTAACCAGACTTTCAGATCACTGGCGATCTGGTCATTCTATTGAAATCACATTTCCGAATGATCGATTTTATTTTTCATTATTATAAAAAATTAAATGGTTAAAAGTGATGGCAAAACTGGCCGTTTTAATGCACGGGCATAAGAAATTTTTATTCAATAATTGGCTTGAGCTTAACGAGAAAAACACTTCCTGACGAACACTGATTTACAGCCATAATATTGATTTTTATACAAAATCCGTTTGACACTCCCTCATGCCAAATCAGTCGGGCATGATTTCTTTTGGGAAAATTTAAATTTTACATATTTAATTGTATACAAAAATCACTACGAAGGGGTTGTTTTGATACTTAAAACCCGCAAGAATCATTTTTTAGACTCAACAAAGTAAAAACAAAAAAACAAAAAATAAATTGTAAGAAATTTCCTATTCATTTATTACAAGTAATTTTATGCCTCAAGTATAGAATTTTAAAAGAATACTTTAAAGCAACTGTTAAGGACAGAAAACAAATATATGAAAATTTTTGGTTACCAAAATTGGCACATCTGTTAGAATTTGATGAGTTTTTTGCACTGATGCCAGGAGCGCCTTAAGCTAATTTTGTTCAGCATTTTTAAAACTTATAATGGAGCAACTCCCAAGACAGTTAAAAGTCATAATTTCATAACGCCACATGACGTCCTAAATTAAAACCAGCCAAAGGTATTTTTGTTTCTTGGTTTTTAAATTATCCGCTGAAATTCTTGGGAAATTTGGTTTTCTTTTGTTAATGCCACTGCAAATTGTAATAACAACAACTGGTAAGATTTCTAAAAACAAGACAAAAAGTTGTGTGTAGAGCGGCAAAGCGAACTACCGATCGACCAGCCTTTTGAGTCAGACTCAATTAAAAGCAGTCGCGAAATATAAAGGAAGTTCAATGAAGGCGGGTAAATCTTGAAGTAGAATAAAATAAGGGATATATAAAATATTAAGAAAATTCCATTTTTTATATGAAAGATCCTTGCAGGCCACTATGGAGAAAATATAATATTGTTCGAAGGTCCACTGAGGCTTCTTACGGCTCGCACAGATCCAACTTTCAATGACTCTGCAGCACCGAACCGGCTTAACTTCAGCCATTGGTGCGGTTACAATGACTCTAAGAATATCGGCAAATATCATTGATTTGTGACTTAAAAAAAACGCTTCAGAAGAAAAAGTCTAAAGGCATAAAATCCTACGATCTTTGAGGCAAATTCACGTCCTCTCTGCCATAGATAAAACCATCCTAAAATGGAGTGTACAGAAAGCATATCGTGGCGTCTGCTGTACTGCATGTTCAAGTCACATGTTGTCTAAGTCCAAATCGCGCAATTAGAGGTAAAAGGCACCGTCACAACCAACGTGGTATTCAAATAACGGCAAACCCGTGGGGGGTTGCTGTAGCAACATCTGCACACAAACAGTAACTTTGGTAAATGTTACCCAGTGAACCTCCAGTAGGTTTTTGGCATAGTTCCATACACGTCATTCTTTCAAAACTGTACCTCGTCACTAGAGACGATTTTTCGTCCAAACTTGGCCTTCTGTTCCAAATACTCCAAACGCCCAGCCAGCCAAACCGTGTACTTTATGACCATTAATTTTAAGGTGCTGGATTCATTGAATCTTTAACGGTTGTAGTAGATTCAACTGATGATGCAAAGTTTGCCCAGCTCTGGTATTCACGGCGTGGTAATAGTCCGATTTGGGTACAACGGAGAGCACATCTGAAGGCTCACCAGTGGAATTGCTAATTTCATCAACTAATTGTTTGTTGGAGCTTAAAATATTGGCAGTTTTATGTAAATATCCGTAATATTTTTTCAACCCATATATTTTTTACATCTCAAGAAGTAATATTGGCAGTCACACATGGCATTTTGGATCCTTGAGAGAGGCAAGCTGCCCGGAGAGCTGCCTGTTTCTTGACATAATGCTTGTGACATAGAAAAAGCTGGCCGCTGCCTTCTTAACAAGATCTTGTACTCTCACCTAAACGGAAACTGAAATGACAAACTCCAAGAAATGACAACTTTCTTTCCTTACAGAAATATGTCATGGAAGTCCATACCATGAAATTTTCCCTATTGTCTTTAACAACTTCGTTTTTCATATGAATCTTTAACGGAAGCTGCGAGCTACCAGATCCTTTATCCTTGTCTAAATTGCCTCTGAGAAACTTAAAGTACCTCTACGAATTAGTGCTGCCAAAGAACCATTTAAGTCTATATTTTTTCATAGTAAAGTGAAGCCTAAAGCCAAATAAAGAAATACTTTAATTTTAAATAACCGCTTTTATATATATTTTTTTTTTGCTCATATAAAATAAACTGACTATAAATATTATATTAATATTAATAACGCTGTGTGAGGCATTCATACTTGTTAACAGTGGACAAATTGCATTTTATTACTTCTGTGTTGTACTCCTCCACAATCAACTTAAGCAGCTCTGCTGCAAACACTTCCAGTGCCGCTTTCCATCCCAACAAATGCAGTTGTCATAAGTAGTTTGCCATTTAAATTAAAATGTGTTCATTTTCGAGAACGTACGCAGAGCCAAGAGAAAAAAATCGTGGCTGCAAGAAACATGTAAATGAAATATTTACTTAAAAGTAGGTAGAAAAAAGAAACAAAAAAGAGATGACTATAGTGTACAATAAACTTGTGTATGCGGAAGCAGAAAGGGAAAATAAAAGAAAATACAGTTTCCTCTGCAGTCAGTTGGAGTTACAAGGGACTGGCGCTAAAGGAATTAGTTGTTGTTTGAACTGCCATCCGGATGACTTTTGAAGGTCTCATTAAAAAGACAGGATTTTAGTTGTATATTTCAAATTTCCGTACAAGTGAAATAAAGTTTTAATTGTTATTAATAGGGCAGTAACTTTTTTGTTTTTTAATTCTGATTTGTTACTGGCACACCCGAGCCTAGAGCCAAAGCACCCTTAAACCTTAATTGTTAGCAGCATAGTTTCTTTTTAATATCGCTTTAAGATAACAGAGTATGATACCTTGCTCTACCAATACGATATATATCGTCCCCTATATCGACCTGCTACATTAGAGAAATGTTTATCAGTTCAAAATCACTTGTAATCTTGGGTGCCATTTTAGAATCACGCATATTTTCATACTCCTTGCAATTAAGGGGACCAAATTTTCCCTAGAATATCTTTAGGAACTTTTCAGCTGATACGGACGTGTTGCCTGATCAATTCATAAAAAAACAACAATATCTCCTCCTTTGGCATTCCTTTAACTCCATACGTTGTACAACTTGACAAGCCCAGCTTAAAGTTTTCATAATTTTATTGGGTCTGCCAAGATCCTTCAGGACATGACAGAACAAGAAGCAGATCTGAGCGCATGACTCCTATTCATAACTTTCGATAACACCTTCAAACTCAATTGAAGTGAAATGACTGTAAGGGAAATATTTTACCCAATGAACAATAATTTCACTTCTTATGAGTGACTCCAATTAAGTGACCTCTTCAGTTGAACAGTCAGAGGCAGATAGACAGAACAATGAATAGCGATGCACATCCTTAACGCAGCGGCGCAAAATATTCGCTAGCTCGTGTCTAAAAGCACAAGATGTACATAATGAGCGTCATGATGCCTTAAATCTGAGGTTAAGGACCTAGAAACTTGTCATGACACTGAGAATACCAATACAAGTACAAGAATGCGCTGTGTTTTAGATCCCGTGTAGTAGTAGTCTTCATTAGATTTTCAATTTTAGCTTGAGTTCATTGCCGCAAGGAACGTGTTTCATACAGGACCTGCTCACCTTTAGACCGCCATTATCACTGGCAGATTAACTTCATCGGATCTGTAACTGGGGAAATAGTGCTTTCAGTAGTGAGAAACTTTTTTGCCTCCATTTGACAATTATTCACGATATACTGTAGGGTTAGTTGTTGTTTCCCGATATAAATATATATCAGTTGCTATTTGGACAACAAAAATCATCTCTTGACAGTTTCACATGTTCCCCCGAGGATCTGAACTCTCTCAGAGACTCATCGTAAACGAAGTTAATGAAGTTGTGTTGAAGGTACCGACCGACTACATAATAATGTAAATTTTATCTCTAGCACTTCAAGTGGACTCACTTAACGCCTGCTGTCTTTGCCGCTAGTTATCGGCTAACGCTTTACAACACTGCATACATTTAAGTGTCTGCCTCGTTTTTGGTAACCAAGTAGTTTGTTATATTGATATTAAAAATTACTTACAATTTATGCAGAAATTTTACATAAAAGAAATATTCAGTTACACTTGAAGACTTCTTCTCTTAATGAACGTAACGGAGAAAAAAAAAACCGAAATAAAAGAAGCGAGAAAAAAGGAGATGGCAGAATCATTTGAGCTTATAAATGATTTATGACAAATGCTGTCCTGGCTGGCAGGCAGACATGAGGTTCTGTAAGGAAACTTATTAAAACTGTGCGGTTGTAGCGCTTTAAAATGAAAATGTTGTATAACAACTTTAGGGCGAAAATGTATTTAAAAACACGACAGGTGTCATGGCACGTAATCGTATTTTAACTAATTTAATTTACCATTTGAGTATTAAATAGAAATAGAGTTAGAAGGGAGTTATTTGTGCCTCCAAAAGAATGAACACATGTCCAGACTAGTCTATTGGATGGTGTTTTTGTTTTGTTTTTTTTTTTTTATTATAAATATTTAATGCACTTTGTGGAGCTCAGCCTGTAAGAGCTGAGCTAAGGGTGGGGGGGATTGTTATGCCTGCTACCAATGCAGCAGGTTTAAATTATCAGTCACCCCCCAAAAACAACAACAACTGTATGAGTGACAACTAAATTATGGTTTCTTCTTTACGAAACAAAAACAAAACACGTAGCAGTTGATGTACGAGTATCAGTGTCTGCCAGAACGAACACACATACATGTATGTACATGTACATGTGCACATTTGTATGAGCTGCTTTCGGGAGAACAATCTGAATCCGTGTGCATGTTAAATTACGCAATGTGGTAAGCCCTGCAATTTAAACCCTGTGCAAAACAATTTCAAGAAAGCTTGGCTGTGGCAAGCAGCAAAAGGTAACATTGAAATCGTAACGCTTGTCTGCACAGGACTCCGTCTACGACATGCACTCATTCATTTACTCGTGGTATTTTGCTTTTACTTTATTTAATTTTTCGTACTTTTTAACTCCCCTCCTCGTTCTTTTTTTATTTCATTTCTTTGCTTCTTTAACTGGCTCAGACATCTCCTGAGATTTGTTAAGTTTTATGTGCAGCAAGTTGATAAAAAAACACACATATGAAGTGCTTTTGGATTTTTGATTGTGACTGCTGTCGTTGCAGACCGCATCACACACTACAATAATTCAATGAACGGCGGTAATTCTCTGGCCGTACGTACGTATGTGAACTGCGTGGTGAGATCTTAAATTAGCTCGTGCATGAAGTTCTGTTTGCTGGGGTACGACTTGCTCCGCAGCTTCTTATTCTACATGTTGTTCATTTCTTTTCTTTGCACAAAAGCATTTTGTTTACTTTAATAAATCCTAAAGAAAGAAGAAACGACTTCAAAATAGTTGAGGGAATTTTAACATGGAAAAGAGATGCAATTGAATATTTTAACAAAAAATTGCTTAAAGAAAAAAAGAAAAATTAATAGAAAAGGCACCAAAACATCTGGTTAAAAATTGAGAATTTATATGTAGTAAATAGTTCCCAGAGCTGGCAGGACACTTCATATAAAGCTGCCAATAAGCATATGGCATCCCCAACGTCTATAGATTTGCCAAAACAAAAAACACTTTATGTCTACAAGTTGGCAGCACTGGAGGAAACTGACAACAATATATAACAAGATACTTATATTATGCTTCAAAAATTTCTCAATAAAAAGCTTTTGTATAAACGTTAAGTAAAAAGCAGCAATAAAGTGTCAGCTATAGTAGTGCTGCCACCTTTTAGCCATAAATACATAATAATGAATGGGGTTACTTGGATGCCACTAGAGCAGTTCATATATTTACTAACGCCGAAACAGCTGTAGTCTAGAACCAGTGAGTTGTCGCAAATGTTTTATCTACATTCTCCCTAAAAAGCGGTCATTAATTATTAATTCGTACGAATATGCAACAACAAACGCGTTTAACGAAACTAATACAGCGCGGCCCTGCATTAGAAAACCCACCCAGTGTGTCAAAACAAGTTTGTGAGTAAGACGCAATTTTAGTTTCCCCCTGGTGTTTTGCACTTTCTCAATGCCATTGTTGAAACACCTTCAGTGGAGTTATTTGGCTGTATATAAATAATTGTGTTCTTACAAAACCAAAGTGAATTCATGAAATTTGACGCACATATGCAGGGTCACATATACAAACATATAATTTTCAAATACCAGCACATATATTGGAAACCAGTTGCTGTGTAAATAATTGTATTAGTAATTTGAGAAATTTGATTGAAAAACAGACAAGAATGATACAAAGCACGTGACTGCTTCTCCCGAGAAAAACTATTAAATTAATTAAGGACGGCCCGGACTGCAATATTTGGCATTAAAACTTGTCAACACCTCAATAATATAAATGTATAATTAAATATTATACAAATGTTAAATAATATGTTTAAAGAGATTTCCGATGCCACAAGACTTGTCTTTTTAAAAAAAAAATTTTGAAACGCTAAATCTGTTTCTTTGATCTGGGTAGAATTTTCGCAGAATTCAATTTAATTGGTTGGCGGTTTCGCAGCCGCCGTTATCGTGCCGCCGTTGAAATGCCTGTTGTTTTCATCATGTAAGAGCTCGAAATGTGGAATGTGTCTGCAGATAATACCACTTTTATGTTATTTCGTTTTGCTTTCGCTTTTATACAATAATTATTTTAGCTGCTGAATATTTTCAAAGGTCTTCTCAGTTGCCGCCTACATGAAACTTCTTAGCGACGGTCAATCGCGATTTTATCAATTTGTTTATTTTGTGCTCATGTTTTCTAATATAATCTAATGAATATCTTAAGACTTTTTTAATAAATTTAAACGCTTTTTAATATAACTGAAAAAAAAAAAATCTAATAAAACGTTTGCGATATGACACTAAGTCATTATGGTTTGACAAAACCCCCACCCAGCCCCCTTTTTTAATTATTAATTACACTATTGAAATCATATAAAAACAGTCAGGTTTTTAATATCTATTTTCTTGGCTAATACGATAAAACCCAAACAAATTATTTAATAACTTGATAGCCCATTTACTTGTTAAATATTTTTAAAACTATAATTTAAATAAGTTTGTCTTAAAAAAAACAACAACTACTGATATTGAAACTAAAGAGACGTACTCTTGAAGTTGAAAACTTGAAATTACTGCTTTTAAAACCTCAATTTGAAAAATAACAACTTAATGAAAAAAATTACATAAAACTTTTAATATAAATGTAACATAAACCAAAAAACTACTTTTCAACTTTACAGACGTCAAAATAAATCAAAAGTTGTTTTATATTAATTTAGAAAGAAAAGAAGAAAAATAAACCACCCCGACCAGTACCCCGAAGTACAAACAAATTCCATTCCACTTTTCAAGTTTACAGCCTTCAATAAACAACTAGATTTTTGTTCTTAATACAATTTCAACAAACAATAGAAACTTATGGAAAATGTAATAAATTTCAGTCTTCCATGTATTTGCAACTGCGAAACTGCCAGCCAGCAAAAACAAAATCAGTTGTGGAAATTCACGTTTTCCACAAATTTTGTTTGAAAATGTGCTGAGGAAGGAGTGACTTAAAATTAAATTCAGTTCGAAAACAAACACTGATAATAATAAAGTTTTGTTTGAATGATTATTATTTTCTCTGTTTCGTTTTTTTTTCTTTTTGTTAATTTCTTTTATGAAATTTCTTTTATTGCCATTTAAAAGCAAGTATCCTTTGGAAAATTAAAATCGGTCTGAGTGGAGTTTGTACCAGAAATTGAAAGAAAAACTAATGCTGATTAATGGTTTGGAAAAATATTTTTGTTATAAACAAATGTTATAAACTAAATGACCTCTAAATGTTAAAGTCTAAGCAGCTCATTCTCTAGATGAAATAAATTTCAATTGCCATGAAGTCACAAGAATTAGCTGACATTAATGTGTTTTCCTAAGAAATCTATGATATTTAGGTTTGGCTGCGCGAGCAGTGAATTGCGAGAAACAAATAACAAACAGTCACAAAAAAAATACCTGTTTGTTAATCTATTTGTCTGGCAGCGCCGCCATGTTTTTCCAATAAGCTGGCAACTTTAAGGCGAATGCAGGCAGGTGGCAAGGCCGCAGATGATGTACATTCTTACAAACAAGTGCAACAAATTAGCAGGGAACTCAATGAGATGCTATTGAGACATTCTGCGACGTCAGATTGTGACAATTGCTGGCCGCTGTGACGAATTACGCCAACAAAAAGATGGTTGTTCGGCAAATCGTTGGCAGCGAAATAAGCAAAAAAAAACCTTCTAAAGCGAGCACACAAGACCAGCTTGAACGTAATAATAAATATTTGTTTAAGATATTTTCTGATCGGGCCAGTTTTTTGTGTAGTTTCTAACTCAAATTCTCAAATTCAACGAAAACTTTCGTGCCCATAAAAGAATTAACGATTTTAAATGTTAAGAATTTTGTTTATACGAAAAACGTTCTTCAATAGTTTTTGAGCATAAATCTCAAAGGCTATTTTGGGGCCTGGAAATTGATTTTTTTTTTTTACTTCCCTAAAAAAAGTTTTAAGCACATTTTATGTTTTAGGTGATTTTGTACAGCATTTAAGATAAGAAATTTGAGTCCTTCTTTACATGACTAATGCGTAGTAAATTAGACTTTATATTATTTAACTTCTAATGTAATGAGTTGATGTTTTAAAGTCGCCCTTTAACCAATTTAATAGATTCAATTAAAGTATTTTGAAATTCTTTTGAAATTACAAACTTTCACAGCAATTTAAAGTTCTGCCAAATTTGTTTCATATAATTTTTCTTTCTTACTTCATGCGCCAGCAGACAATTTATCTGATTAAATATTTTATAAGTTGTCTTTGTACGGTGAACAAAAGATTATTCACTTTCTGCCAAAAAGACATTTGACAGACATCACGCCAAAACGAAACTATCAAATATCAATTGAAACAATAGAACCTTAAACTAAAATAATAAACAATAAGAACTTGTCAATAATGTCTTGCCAATAAAACCACAATATGACTACGAAATGAGACGTTGTGCAGCGTGGCTGTCTCTATATCCGCACAGGCAGATTCTAACTCACGGTCAATTTCTGCTCATTGATATGAAATGCCCCAAGGCCAGGGTGTTGAGTTGCACATTGACTTGCATAAAAGCAGAAAGCCAAAAACAACTAGAGCGTCTAAATGTCTCAGCAATTACCCCAATAGTGTTCGTACGATAAAGATTTATACGGGAATTTCTAGAAGAGAGGAATGTGTCGGCTGGAGGGCCGGCCAACAGAAGCTGTTCGAGTAAAATGTATAATTTATGAACAATAGAATGTTAAAGTAAATGTCTTACAGACAAAGCAAAAAGCAAAAAGCAAAAAATAAAACATAAACACACTCACCCCGACACAGACAGCAAAAACTATCGGCCAATATGTATTTTGAAATATTATTTGCTCACGTTGGCTTTTCGTGAGTGAAACCGGGATAATGGCATATTTTCCAAGGGAAAGGGGAAACATTTAACTGGACTGGACTGATGATGGGTAAGCAACTTTCTATAAACCACAAGCTAAATGTTGGCAAAGGTGGGGAAGGAAGGGGGAAAAAGAAAAGGAAAAAGTAAAAGAAAACGAAAACGAAAACGAAAAACTGCTTAAACTAATGAAATATGAATGATTGTCACTTGAGGAGAATTTAGCACCAAAGGACTGTAAAGAATATAAGTAAATTTACCAAAGCAAATAAGAACTCAATAAATAATAGGAATGATTTTTTTTTTATTTTTTCAATAGAAACAAGGAATTTCAGGTGCCATTTCCAGGAATATATATATTTTAAAGAAATGGGCAATAATTGGTACTGGTCACAATTCGCCTGACTGATTCTGGTGCATGGAGGAATTTCACTATTCCAGATAGTAAATGGTTTTGGCTGCCCTTTGGGGTTGAGTTATCCGGCTGCGTAGAGATTCGTCTTGCGTTAGAGAAGCGGTCTGTAAAAAAAAGTTCACTTAGTATTTAGTGGACAGAATTTGCAAATTTTTTTATTAATATAAATGATTCAAAATTGCAGGATTGATAAAAATCGGCACACATATCAACATATTGCACAATATATTTAAAGTTAAAGTTTAAAGGGTTTTCCTGGCAACAGAATTTTACCTTGTGCATTCGATGTCTGAAAAATATGATATACGCTGCTTTGTAAATACATATTTTCAAGCCAGGGATGGCAAATCGACGCAACTGCCATGTTTTTTTATAAATACAACTCGCCTTCTGTGGACCAACAGTAAAAATGTTTTATTATAAATTTAAAAACAAATATATGTTTGCGACAATTATGCTCAAAAAAGTAAAATTTCAAAATTCCTTGTAGCCTCCCATTTAAAGACTGTGAACGGTGCACAAGTGAGCGATAAGAATCGGTGCATATTTCACAATTGATTTGATTGCTCGCCACAGTGGTAAAGGCTGTGCAAATTATCGGTGCAACAAGTTGCATTTTAATGGTCCACAATCGAAACGAAAAACACATTTTGATGTAAAACTTCACACTTTAACGAAATGCGAACGAAATCGGTGCACCGATTTTAAGGCATTTTTCTTATTTTTCAGCATTTTGCAATAATTAAAAGAAAACAAAACATATATTTTCAGCTGCTGCTGACTCTTTACAAATAGTTGTATGCAATCGGCTGTTGCTGTCTCTCTTCACCTCTTATAGTCCGCACCTTTAATAACTTTTCTGTTTTATGGACAATCGTTGCTTTTAAGCTGCACTCCACAACTAAGAAGTTGGGCAACTGTGAGTTCCCAAGAACGTCCAGTTCCTTGAAAACAATAATGGAAAAATGTTAGTTGTCATTGCTAAAAATTTGTTAAGTTTCGTTTACTTTTATACACTTTGCAATATTAATGATGAAAAATGTCTGCATGATGATGACAATGACGGTCTTTAACATTTCGTGCCACCTATTAAATGACCATTTCAATTGTTGGCAATATACAAACATATATCGAGTCATGAAATTGATATTCTTTGTTTAACTTGTCATCAGAAAGTCTGTGTTTTTCAATTGTGACCCCCTTTCAATAAACTGCACTTATCCACTCGCACGCACACACACACACACACACACGCACACCTGCTCCTAGACTCAAACACACACACACACAACCACACACGAGCTTAAACATTTATGTTGGATATTAAATAAAAATTCCTTATACTATTTGTGTGTGTGTGTGTGTGTTGTGTGTGTGTGTCGTCTGTACATGTATGTATGTCATGTTTTTCTTGGTATTTTTGCTCAAGTCAATAATGACATAAAAAACGGAAAAGGCATAAAAATGTAAAAAATAAAACAAGTAACGTATAAAATGTGCATTTATTGTTTGCCAATATATGAATGTATATATTTTACCAATTATGGTCACGACATAAAATAAAAATGTTTTAAGCGAAATAAAGAAAAATAAAACTAAAACAATTATTAGAAGACTCTACAAACGTCAAAGTGGGTGAGTGAAAAATTGCTGACAATCATCAGTTCGCCGGTTCAGCGGCATATAAAGTGCTGCACCGGCAGTGATCGAATGAGAATTGCCTTAGAAAATTTAAATTTTTATAGTTATAGTGCTCCGCCTGCTGGCCTCAGACGGTGCTAAATATATAACGAAAAATTAATTCTGGTTCAATATCAAATTGAACTTTTTATTTGCCTAAATGCAGTTAAACTCTTAATTGTTGATATAAAACATAAAATAGAAAAAATGCAAAATTAGATTTTGATCGATACTTTGAATTCTACCGCATTGGGAATGTTTTTCAGTGTAGTTTAAATTTAAAGTTTTTCTAATAAACTGGGTTAATTTTAGCTTGTTCTCGCTTAAAAGCTGTGAAAACTGAGTACATATTGGCTTTGTGGCTCGCTCCACACATAGAAGAAAGTATGATTAATACGACAGCATTTATTAATGTTTAAAGCCTCTTTGATTGCAGCAAAAATAACATCATTTCGAGCCGCAATTTTTCCACTCTGCTGCTAAGTGTCGCTTCACACATCTCAACTTTTATTGCTCGAAATTTTGCTTCTTCTGTAGGAAAGAAAAAGATGTACAAAAACTGTTGTGAGGAAACTCTCCCATATAAAATAAACTTGAGCAAAAATATGTGATGCGTGTGAACCGGCACTAATATTTAAGAACAATAAATTTTATACTTGAAACAGGTTATTGAATATGGAAATATTTGATTCGAGTTTCATACGAGTTATAAAATCTAAAGTGTTCATGGTTTTGTTTGCTTGTTTATTTCATGTTATTTCAACAGGATTTCTTTTAACTTTAACATTTTTGTTTGTGTTCGCTACCAATAGAAACAGAAAACATGAGAAATTTTCAAACTTTATTTATGAATAGAAAAAATATAGACCAAAAATTAAATACCAATATAACTGAACAAAAGCAGATGTTTTACTAAAAATACAATGTAAAATCAACATTGTTTAATGTTAATTGTATGTGATGTTTCGTTTGCGCAAGTTTTTCGGCTTTTTGATCAAAAGTTTATACCATAAAACAATCTATAATTTTCAATTTTTCTTTAATTTCTTTTACTTTCTTTCTTTGTTACAAAGAAATCTAGTGAAATTTGAAAGTAGGGTAACCACGTAGTCACAACATCATATGAAGAACATTTTGCTAAATTTCATCAGTTGCTTCATAATTACGTGTCAATAATTGACCACAAAATACAAAAATAAGGCAAACAATTGCAGAAAAATATACAAACAAAACGGCAATTTGAAAAAGTTTGAAGTTTTCTAAAGTTTGCGGTTAAATAACGAATTATAAAGAAAGAATTTTAATATGAATGTGTTTTTTTTTTTTTTGATTCTGTTGAACACGAAACGTCTTCCTCGAACTGTAAGCATTAAAATAATTTTTATATATAAATTCATGAACTCATCACAAAACACATCTAAACATAAAGTCTCACATTATTCAGACCAATTTGTGTTATAGTTTTCATACAATCGTTCCATTTATTCGATTTTAATTTGACGGCATAAAAGCAAATGCAAGACCTGGCCTATAATTGAGTTATGAAAGCGACTCCATGCGATTTAAATTAAGTTTTTATGAGGACTTCATTCTGTTTATCAGACTTTTACAAACAATATTTTTTATTTGCTTTCCCTATTATGCCTTTATTTATTTTCATTATTTATTTAAAAAAAATCTAATCAACTTTTCCAAGAAATTTTTATTTTATTCGTTTCATGTATGAAATTGTTGCTGTATTTATTACAGACTGGCAGCGATTGTTGTAAAAATTTTATATTAAATTTATTATAGAATTTTATGCGGTCTAATTATTTTCATTTGCATTGAAATATTGTAAATTTTTCGTTTTAGATGTTTGGAGAGATAAAAGAAATTGTTATTGCATATTAGCAGGGCTGCCATACTATAATTCATACAAAATAATTGCGTATTTTGTCCTTAATAGTAAATATCCTTGCAGGCCTGGTTAATGAATCTAGTTGAATTTCTAATATTAACTATTCTATAGCAATTTATTAAAACGTTGGTTTGGCGCTTAAAAATACAAAGAACTGTGCTAAGCCCTTGTAATGCATATACCAGACTAAAACTTAAACAATGACAAACGGTGGCAGTGACATCTATATTCAGAGATAACAACGAAAAATTGGGCTTGTAAATCTGATCAGATAACGAAATTCAAATTGGCAAAAACTTCAATTGGTTGATTAATTTCTGTGTTTCAATGAAATAATTTTACACTGTGTGGTGAACATCATAGTAAATATACCAGAGCAAAGCTGAGAAAATATTAAGGTACTGGTATATTTGACTACTGTCGAAGTAAAACGGTGCAGACTGATATGCTTAACGATCTATCTGATATATTGCTGGCACAAAATTTTACTTACATGCAAAATTATGTACCTGGAGATACCTGCAAATACCACTAAGTACAATTTTTTTTTTAAATTCCTTTATTTGTTTAAAAATAATTTTTTTAGGTGTATGAACAAATTTTGAAACCGTTAGACCTCTTAAAAATGATCGCATTCAATTTTTGTGAAGGCAGCATAAGTATCCATCTGCTTTTATTAGGGTTAATACGGCACATGCAAAATTTTACTCTAAAAAATACAACCAATTTAAATGTCATAAAAACAAATTGGAAATTTCTTCAAAATTCCATCGGCTTAAGTGCAACATGTGACCCAGTATTTTGTAGGGAAACCCAGTACTGATAACGAGCCACAACAGTTTAATATTTTATCTTTAAGCTGAACTTGCAAATAAAAACCAATAGTATTTTAATTTCAGCAGCACTCAGTTCTATGCGATTACTTCAGCTTTGACGTTGTTGTTGTTATTCGTTGTATGCGAAAAAAAAATGTGTATCCTAATGAAAAGTTTCATATTTTTAATTTTCTTCTTTGCAAAATCGGATAATATTAAATCCGATGCGATTAATTTGCCAGAGGTAAGAAAAAATATCTTTAAAAATATGTAATTAAATTCCAAACTTAATGAATCTCTTCTATTTTCAAGAGCAACGATGAATACGATGTCCTGGTTAAGACGGCTTTGTTTGAAAAAATAAATTTCATGATTAAGGAAATGAATAACATAACGCGACAGTACAGCGATCTTAAGAAAAGGTAAGTTCTGAAACTCAACATCAATTGAATATCTGATCGCAAACAAAACCAAATTGGCAGATTGCACAACCAGAACCAAATTGTGAGAAACAATATGGACGCCTTGAAGTTGGAAATGCAAAATTTTCTGGGTCAGCAGGAACTTAAAAATGGAAATTTTGTAGTTGGTTTGCAAAAGGAAATAGCCAGCAGGTATTACACAATTCTTGGCGCAGTATTAATTCGTTTCAGCTATAATTATAGTTTTGCTTTTGCAGTTTCGATGCACAGAAGTATTATTTTGAAAGCTCCATATTGAAAGCAGAAAACTTTATAAAATATGATGATGGTAAATTTTTGCACAACCGCAACTGGCAGACGATTCTACGCAGACAGGACGGGTCGCTTAGTTTTAATCGCACGTGGCTTGAGTACAAAACCGGTTTTGGCAACGTTAATGGCAATTATTTTATGGGCCTGGAATCACTGCATGCCATCACCACCTATTCCGATCCCCAAGAACTTTTAATTGTTTTGCAGGACTTTGACAATAAAACGCGTTACGCAAAATATGCAGATTTTGTGGTCGCCAGTGAAACCGAAAAGTATAAAATACTCAAACTTGGCAGCTACCAGGGAGATGCCGGTGACTCCTTTACTCGGCACTACAATATGAAGTTCTCCACCTATGACCAGGACAATGATAATACGACCATGACCCACTGTGCAGAAAGATATCAGGGGGGCTGGTGGTTTTCAAATTGTTTTAGTTCGTAAGTAAATACTTTTTTGGGCTAGAAATGCGTTCTAGAAATATTAATTTAAACTGCATATTTCATCTGAACAGACACTTAACTGGCGTGTACTTGTATCAGCCAGCAACGGGCGATGACAAGGATAAAGGTTTGCTTTGGTCCTCTTGGCATAACTTGCAATCTTCCCTCAAGTATGTAGAAATGATGATAAGACCCAAATTAACGTAAATTCTGTTTGATTTGCTGCTCACAAAATAGAAAGAAAACTTTTTTGTTAACAAAAGAAAATCAGAGAGTTTCAAGAAGAAAATGTTGGACTAAAAATGTAAAAGTAGAGTTGGAATGGAACGCAACTCTTTTATAATTATTTGCAGGCTTTTCATGATTTGTGGCAAAATTATGACTTTATTCGCTTAAAATGCATTCCAAAAATAGTTGTGTGACATAAATTGATGTGTAAACAAATGCTACAATTGAATTGTTTATAAAAACTATAAATATAAATACTATAAGGGGGGGGTGGCAAAAAAAAAAAAAAAACATAATAAAACAAGCAACTGCATGCAAGAATGGGATATAAATGCAGAAATCTGTTAATGTTGCAACAGTGAGCGCTAAAACCACGAATAACACAATTCTGTATTTATTATCATTTTAAATACGTCAGTACTTTTGGATTTATGATCATATTATTTCAGCTGTATCTGACCAACCTTTTATATAAGGAGATCAGTTCAAAAAAATTCAGCTACACTCTTTCTGTACGATACAAATACTTAAGATTTGTTTGCAATGGAAGTGGGTTTGCTTTGTGAAGCTGTTTTTAAACAAATTTTTTGTGATTCAACAAATCATTTGCCAGAAAACAGAAAAAAATAATTTCTTAAATTTTTCTCCAAAAAAATCAGATTTTTTGTTAGTAATTTTTCGACGAAATCCGGATGAAACGCATTCAACCACCCACGTAATGGATTTTACGCAAAAGATTCACAATTTACTCTGTGCATATTACGCTAGTCAACAGGCCGAATGTTAATTCCAAATCCAAGACCCTATTCCGCCATTTAAAATGTATTTCTCTTATTTTGCCCCTAACAGTATGCAATACTGTATTATTATTTTTTTCCCCATTTGTTTTTAATTTTACCGCATTGCATGTTTAAATGGGGCGCAAATATTCTCTAGGATGTAGACATCAAATAGGCGCCTTACATTTTTAAATGCAACAAAAACAAGAACAACAACAACAACAACAACATCTACATAAGTTACAACTTAAATGGAAATAAACATGAATAAAAACACTTGTTAGAGTTGACTGCATGTTAAGTTTTCAGCAGTGATACATTTTTCCAGCCATGAGTTCATTTGGAAAATTGAATGGCAAAACGAAAAGCAGAAAACGCGCTATATTGTTATTTGCCACCACATTTTTGTTATAATGAAATAAAATATAGGGTATAAGAGCTGTAATCACATTTTAAAAAATTCTGCGAAAAATAAAAATTTTCATGTTGATTTGTTATGATTGCGGCAGTTACAATGAAACGAAAACTAATTTCTCCAAATTAAGGAAATGGTTACAAAGAACTTCATCAGTTGTTAAACAAGAAGCGGGCGGGGAAAAATATTGTTTGCGTAATTTTTTTTTTTTTTTTTTTGTTAAGGATACAAAATCATAATTTATTATTTTAGGAGAAAAGAATTTAAAAACTAGTAGCAAATGTAAACACAGATGTATGTGTGCAGGTATATTTCGATTTGAAAGATAATTATATAAAACACAAGTTTTATTTACTATAAAAGGATAATTGCAATGTTGAAATGAATGAAAGTTATTGCCAGCATATTAAGCATTTGCTTCAGCAAAAAATAAACATGAAAGCTAAGAAATGTCTTCATGTAGACAGCTGGAGAGCACAAAAACCGCAATTTTTTCTCAGCTGCTTTAATCAAAAAAACCTACAACTTACAATTATTTCGTTGCAGCGTGTTTCACACACATGACATACATTTCAGTCAGGCTTATGATTTCCTTAGCAGCAGAAACCTATTTTGCTTGTTTTAATTTTTAATTTAATAAAGTCATAAATATTTATTAGTTTCCAGTACTAAAATAAAACAACAAGAGATAAAATTGTGAAAAAAGTTCTTGTTAAATATGTGAGTTGATCAAACGGTATGTTTGAATACTAAAATATAACCATATGTGTGTCCTGGCCAACCATACTATGGCATAAGTAAACATGTTCTTAAGCTGTAATTTCAATTTAATTTTTAGGCTGACATTAAAAGAGGGAAACAGCCACTGCTAGAAAGAGATAGAAAGAGATATCTACAAGAATTGCACAAAGTTTGTTTAGCTTTTTTACGACAACATTCGCTGTTGCATCATCATCTTCTTCTTCTTCTTTTGGCGCTACAGTCCTTGGTGAACCTGGGCCTCAATCAATAAAGTTTTCCAGCTGGCACGGTCTTTAGCCAGCGTTCTCCAATTGTGCACACCAAGTTGGTTGTGGTCCCTCTCCACTTGTGTGCGCCATCGGTTCCGTGGGCGTCCTCTACTGCGTTGTCCCACAGGTTCGGAATCGAAGATGCATCATCACAGTTTGAAAATAATCGTTAAGTTAAAAACAAAACAATAAAACTGATCAAATTAACAGCCTTGTAGGGGTTTAAGTTAAAAACATCACTTTTGCTCACATATTTATTGAATTTTTTGGACGTCGGCAACTTTTAATCAATAACATGTTGAACACTATTGATTTTTTTACTTCTCACTTCTCAATTGAAATATATCTACACGTTCTAGTACTGGCCGAACTATTTATTTATTAATAATTTTAATTGCAGATTTCAATAATTAAAAACGAACAATAGTTCACTATAAATTTTAAGATCCAATAAATAGTATAACTGATGGAAAAAAAACAATTTCCCAAAGTCTTAAAAAGTCTTAAAAATTGCTGGGATTGTGGCTGTAAGTTTTTGTAATATTAATTAAAAATTAATTGACTTTTTTACATAAATAAGATCGCCTAAAAATTGCAGTACGTTTTTGTAATATTAATTAAAAATAAATTGATTTTTTTAAATAAATAAGATCGCCTAAAAATTGCTGTAAGTTTTTGTAATATTAATTAAAAATTATTTGACTTTTTTACATAAACAAGATCGCCTAAAAATTGCTGAAAGTTTTTGTAATATTAATTAAAAATTAATTGACTTTTTTACATAAATAAGATCGCCTAAAAATTGCTGTACGTTTTTGTAATATTAATTAAAAATTAATTGATTTTTTGAAATAAATAAGATCGCCTAAAAATTGCTGTACGTTTTTGTAATATTAATTAAAAATTAATTGATTTTTTTAAATAAATAAGATTAACTAGCAAAATTTTCAAAATTTAGCGCAAATTTTTGCTTTATTTGTTCTGAAGTCTTGCTTATTCCTACAGCTTTAGTGGTGCTTAAGGGAAAGCAAAGAATGCCGAAATGCATTAAATGAAATTTAAGTTGGTTTCATTTCATTTCAAATGTACTCGTAACTAAAAATAATGCCAAACAAAAATAGAGAGAAAATAAGTTGATAATATTTTGCGATGCAGTTTTCCAGACATGTCTCGTTTCAGGCCACCAGAGATTGTTCATTTCGTACAATTTTGCTCAGTTCGGGTTTGGTTTTTTGTTTTGTTGTTTCTGTTTCTGTTGCTGTTTCTGTTCTTGTTTTTGTTTGACGAACGTATAATTTACACTTGCCAGCCTAAAAGAAAATATCCAATCATAGAAATGAAAAGAAACATCAAACTGGGTGTTGCTTAAAGATAACCTACGGCTGGGCATAGTGATTATTCCGGGATTTTATTGCTGTTGATGTTTTCCCTTTTTTGTGGGCTTCGTTCTTCAGTAGATGGCACGTTCGAATGTTAAAGACTTATCCGCAGTCATGTGTATGCAAGTGTTAATGTATGTATGTTTGTATGTATGTGTGTGTGACTACAAAAACAAACAAAAAACAAGTATAAATGACATACAAAAATTCTAGGAATTTTTACATTTTTGTTATTAAAGTGAAATGTTCTACTCATTTTGTAATCAAGGGTGTAGGTTTATGGCGGCATGTGAGTACTATATGTATGTATGTATGTATGTATGTATGTTGTGTTTTCTTCTTCTTCTTCTGCTGCTGGTGAGTAAAACGAGTACATTTTTATTGCATGCCTCAAATTTGCGTTTCAGGCTGTTGTTTTCCTGCTGTATACGGCACCGACTGTTTTTGCAGTCTATATTTATTTGCATTTGTTTTTTTTTTCTTACTTTTTTCCCGGCATTAAATTCTACTGTAGTTGCAGTGCAATTGCGTTGTTGTTGTTTTTTTTTTTTTTTTTTTTTGATTTTCTCAGATGCAATTTACTGTTAATGCCTTTTTGTTGGATGACGAAATATTTGCACTCGTGCCAAAGACTTTTGTTGTTTATACAACAATTAGCAGACTAATTAACGAGTTATGAAGCCGTTTCTTTTATTGCATTTTCCAACAGTAATTAAAATTTTGCGAATTCCTGTTCTGAAAGTTGAGTAATAAATTGATAAAATTTTGTTTGATTGCAGATGAATTAATCTTTCGATTAAAGTTAATTAATTTCTAGAACAAGGAAAATTTGTTTGTTAATTTTTAAGTGTTAAAGCGATTCGTATTGCTGTGGGGCACCAACAAACAGCTGAGCTGTTTCTCTTTCGTATGTGAAAGAGAGTTGACATTAAACAATTTCTCACGGCGATTATGTACGCCAATACCTCATTAGCTGCAGACTGATCAAATTGAAGAAAATATATTCCCTATTAAAGCCGCATCTGAATATATATTAAGGAAATTTGTCCAAACTTTTTTCCATAATCTCGGCAAACTAAATTTCTCTTTAGTTGTTTCTGTCAAGGACTCTCCAGTGTAAAGTAGTGCAGGCAGAAGGATGTTATAGACTGCATGAGGGTATAAAGAAAATGATTTGCAGCAGGTACTAGATTATAGTCTGAACAACAATTGGGACAAAGATTTAAACAATTTTTTTTAACTATCCTGCCTTCAGCATATTTTTTCTTCCTTATGAAAATAGTAAAACATGGTATAGAACTACAAATGCTTATACTAAAGTCCTCTACGCAATATAGTTTGTGTGGTACTAGTCTTTTTGGTGCAATCCATAAAACAACACCGACCAAAATTGTGTTGACTTTAAGTCAGTAGTTGGCAAAAACGAACTTGACAAAAACTCTTATAGATTGTCATACTTTTAAGTACAAAATACATGCTGAATCAAGCCAAGCCTGAAACCTCGTCCAAACAACCAGCCAACAATTGCCACTATAATAGAAATATTTCGGAAAGTGCCAAGACGAAGAGAAAATTCCAGATATATATTTTATTGTAGGCAAAACATTCATGAATATTTGTGAAGGTTGCAATATAAAAAACTGATCAGCTGCGTTCTCAGTTTAAACCACGATGAAGTCGTATTATTTAATAAGGCTTTAGCTTTAACACATTGTGAAACTGATGCACATCAATCAACTCTACTTGATGAAGTTGGTGGCCCAAAATTCTCAAGGAACATCAGGTCGTAACTAGACTCACCTCTACATTTCCCACCATCTTGGTTCCTTACGAAGAACAGACATTCGTTGCAACACAGCAACAGCATTTTCGAGAACACTTGGATCCTGGAACGCAAACCCGTATTTCAATATCTACTGAAAGCCCTTCCTGGTTGTTTGTGCTGAAACCACATGCAGCCTTAAGTTCTTTAAACTCTTCGATTTGCAGGCATTTACAACAGTGTTACAATTCACTGGCCAAGAAGCTGCAAATGTTTCAATAAACTATTTGTGTCTACACATCTCGTTAAACGGCTCCAGTCGTTTTACTGTTCTAAAAGTTTTTGCTTGAATTTTAAATTCACATAAAAAAAAAAAAAACATTATTTCCCATTCGTTTGGCTTGTCGAACATTCATGATTTTCCGTTTTGCAGCACACTGAACTCTATTCTTTCTGCCCCTTTTTCTGGTTTCAATTATCACTTACAACAACTGCTGCCCTTTGCGCTGGTTTTTCTTTCCATTTATTTATTATATATTTAACTTCTTTATAAAGATCTCTTAAGTAGTTGTAGTCGTCATTTTGTTGCATCATTATACATTTCATCCAGTAAATTCTTAATGCCACAAATGTCTCATTCAGGATATAACACATTTCTGGCTTTTCATATTCTTTTAACTTGTTTTCCTTTTTTTTTTTTGTTTCCTGTTCCTTTTTTCTGGCTTCTTCAGTACTGGCGCTTTGTGCAGGTTTTTGTGCTTTTTTGGCTGACAATATGACATCCAAAAGTGCTAATTGCTTTGTATGCACTAACACACTTACCAATTTGTACCAACACTTAAACGTTTGCTAACAAATACATAAATATGATTACGCTTCAGCGCAAAAACCATATAAGTAAATTGGTTTGAAAAGAACGAAATCCGAGTTTTGTTTACGATTTCGCAAAATTCAAATCAGAACGGAAAATATTAAAAATGTTGCGATTCCGCATTTTTATTAGAAATTAAATCTATGTGGTTTTAAATAACATGACATTAAATCGTGCGATTTTAAATTATGTGATTTCAAACCACATGGTCTTTAGAACCTGCTTAGTTGCGTACGAAAAAGTTTTCGAATTCATGAAATTCATTGATTGGCAATTATGTGTTTTTAAATCATTTGAGTTTGAGTTTATAATTCGATACAAAAGAAAAAGATTTTGTACTGATGATATCGTAACAAAACAGTCTTAAGTTATGTTATTTGCAATCAGCTGTGATTTGAAATCATGTGATTTGAAATCAGGGAACCAGAAATCATGCGATTGTCAGAATATAGTTCGTTGCGAAAGAAAACGATTTTTAATTGGTGAAATCGCAACAATGCAAACTAAAGTTATATAATTTGCAATTATGTAATTTAAAATCATATCATTTGCAGAACAAAATTCTTGAGAAAGCCAAAGCTTTCTCATGGCTGTGTTGCAACACAAATTTCACTAGTTTTGGCAACGACTCGAATTACAAACAAAAAAACTCAACGAATATTAGTTAAGTCGCTTTTGCGCGCAGGCACAAACTATTTTGCAGCTTTCGAATTGCATATTCATACAAACACACACACTCAGACATGCTTGTGCATGCCTTTAAAAAGGAAAACATTTTTGTGTAAATTTGTTTTATTTGAAAGTGTTGGTAGGAAAACGGACATTTTATTTTCTACCACTCAGTGTCAGTTGTTGACATTGGAAATGAATGCCTTTATGTGTGCGTGTGCTGGTGTGCCTGCTTATTGCACTGTTCATATTTATTTGTATCTCTGCGAGTGAACAATTCGTGAAGCTGTGGTTCTTTCTCTTATGACAGCACACTTCACACAGCATTGTAAAACCGCCATCAGTTAAGGTAGATTTTTTCAGTTTTGTGGTCTTTTTTGCTGGCAGCCAGCCATTTCAGCGTTTTGTGGGTTTTTAAATCTCTTCGTTTTTTGTTTGTTTGGCATTTGTAATTCTCATACACAAACAGCAACACATTTTGTGCGAAAGTGGAGTTTTGTCACTCTTCAGAATACTTGTACATGAAGGCAAAATTGCACATCTTAAAAGATTGTAAATCTTTTTACTATAGACTTTTGAGCTTTTAGTTTTAAATCTTTTGCAGAAGGACTTAATGGGTGCATCAGGGATGTAACGAATGTCGGCCGTACGAATGCCATTATATGAAAACAACAGAAAAGAAAAAAAAAAAGATTGATAAGTTTTGCATCAACGCAGGCACATCGGCAGATCGGCACCGACACAGTCAGCAAATAGCTCCATAATACTAGGAATATGGGCAGATGCTGTTCGAATGAAATTGATAGCGCTCAAGCAAAAAGAATGCATTCAAAAACTAAAAACAGGACACCGGTTGAAGGTTGCAGCGGCTGTACAATTAAACGGGACTTATGGAAGAGCATGGAGTGGGGAACATATTTAATATGCCAAAAAAAAAAACCTAAAGCTTTCTGTACTACCTCAAAGCCTAGAAACAATCTTTATTTATTAATATTTTTAATTCCTTTTGAAATAACAATTGAAACCATTTATTGCCCCTCCCCCACCTTCCTTTTTATTTATTATTTAAAAATTTCTTGTGCCACAGAAAACTTATAAAATTTTCCATTTTAATACTATTAACTTTATAATGGCCAGCAAAAATTAAACATTAAACCATAAAAATCAAATCATTTTCCTTGTAAATATTTAACAGCATTTAGCCAAAGAAGTTGAAGTGGATTAGAGAAATGAAAAAAGGAAACTTTCAACTATTAAACTAATTAACCAATCGACAATTTATTTAAAAGTTTTTGTGGAAAACTTTTACTTTTTCCTGTTTTTTTCTTTCTATTTACAAAAAATAATGTTCTTCTGCTGCTGGTCACAGTAAACCACTTAAAAACAACCACAAACAAATCAATTATTAATAATCAAAACAAGTTAAAACTAAAAACCAAAACTACAGCAAAAGTACTTAAGTAAAAGTACAAAAATAAACAGGCCGTACGAGCACACACTTAAAAACTTACACTTACACTTACTCCTACAAACATATATATGTATAAAACATCTGAAAACATAGAAGAAGACAAAAAAAATCCTGTAAATTGATATAAAATTGCATTAAAAAAATCCTTTTTTTGTTGTGGAAAAGACTTAAAGACCTCCTTTGCCGAAGAAATTGAAAAACATTGCAAAGTTTTTCTTAAGAAAGTGAACAGAAAAATATCTGGGCAAATAAGAGCACAAGTTTGAGATAGACCTATACCAATACAGTGAAGGGCAAACCTTTCACTCAGGCTAGTTTAAGTGAAATGCTGTGAGCTGTACAGCTGATGATGATTTAAAGTTAAACAGTACCGATGTAAACGAAAACCACTTACTTGTAAATACATTGTATTTCGAAAAGGATCTCGTGCTGGAATTGATAATAAATTAAATTAAATTAAATTAAATTAAATTAAATTAAATTAAATTAAATTAAATTAAATTAAATTAAATTAAATTAAATTAAATTAAATTAAATTAAATTAAATTAAATTAAATTAAATTAAATTAAATTAAATTAAATTAAATTAAATTAAATTAAATTAAATTAAATTAAATTAAATTAAATTAAATTAAATTAAATTAAATTAAATTAAATTAAATTAAATTAAATTAAATTAAATTAAATTAAATTAAATTAAATTAAATTAAATTAAATTAAATTAAATTAAATTAAATTAAATTAAATTAAATTAAATTAAATTAAATTAAATTAAATTAAATTAAATTAAATTAAATTAAATTAAATTAAATTAAATTAAATTAAATTAAATTAAATTAAATTAAATTAAATTAAATTAAATTAAATTAAATTAAATTAAATTAAATTAAATTAAATTAAATTAAATTAAATTAAATTAAATTAAATTAAATTAAATTAAATTAAATTAAATTAAATTAAATTAAATTAAATTAAATTAAATTAAATTAAATTAAATTAAATTAAATTAAATTAAATTAAATTAAATTAAATTAAATTAAATTAAATTAAATTAAATTAAATTAAATTAAATTAAATTAAATTAAATTAAATTAAATTAAATTAAATTAAATTAAATTAAATTAAATTAAATTAAATTAAATTAAATTAAATTAAATTAAATTAAATTAAATTAAATTAAATTAAATTAAATTAAATTAAATTAAATTAAATTAAATTAAATTAAATTAAATTAAATTAAATTAAATTAAATTAAATTAAATTAAATTAAATTAAATTAAATTAAATTAAATTAAATTAAATTAAATTAAATTAAATTAAATTAAATTAAATTAAATTAAATTAAATTAAATTAAATTAAATTAAATTAAATTAAATTAAATTAAATTAAATTAAATTAAATTAAATTAAATTAAATTAAATTAAATTAAATTAAATTAAATTAAATTAAATTAAATTAAATTAAATTAAATTAAATTAAATTAAATTAAATTAAATTAAATTAAATTAAATTAAATTAAATTAAATTAAATTAAATTAAATTAAATTAAATTAAATTAAATTAAATTAAATTAAATTAAATTAAATTAAATTAAATTAAATTAAATGGTTTTGGCCCACTATTATATCATCATCAATTATTTCTCATCAGTTGCCGGCCTTTCAACTACCACTGTAACTGGCAAAAACGCTTTTTTCTCGTTCATTACATTTTATTTTCCAAAACATATTTAAGAGAAGTTTTAAAACATATAAATCTTAAAAAGCAGACCATAAATCTTTAAATCTATATGAACATAAACGACGAGTAGGTGATTTTTACATTCCCCTGAGTTCGTTTTGGCTTCGCTCTAAAGTTTGAAATAAATAGACAAATATTTTGCAGCTACATACGTCTACGTTTGTAGTTTATGGACAAAAATCTGAAAAAAAGGAATCTTTTCGAAACTTTTTTCTTTACGTCCGCAAAGAAAAACTGGTGTAACATGTAACGTTGGCAATATGCTCAATTGAATGTGGGCTGCCAAATGTCGTTGTTGTTTTTTTGTTCGCTGCTCTGTATGTTTTAGAAATTGAAAATATTTTTTATTACACTGTTCTGCTTCTTTCTTTGCGAACAAAAATGAATTGCAAATAAAAATATTTTATTAGAATAAAATATTTAAGGTTAATAGAATGAAGTGAGCGGTGAAGCGAACGAGAGACAGCGCTAAATTTATTGCAGATTTTAAAAGCGAGTTTTTAAAGTTTTTGTAAATGAGTTTCGTATTTCGCTGAAATGTCATCTGAAATAGTGCATGAAATACGAGTATCGTACACATATAGTGATAAACATGAACGTACATGGAGAGAACGGATATTGAGGGCAGATTGTTAAAGCTGTAATTCATTCAGATTGCAACAAGTTCAGGTGATAAAAGTGCTTTTCTAAAGTACAATAGAGTTGCCAAATTGCCAATTAACTGGCATACAATTACTTAAATAAAAATCTTAAATTCCCTTTATAATATTGATAAAACAAACATGGCGTATGATTAACATTTAAGTTTGTTGTTTTATTAATTACACGTCTTGTGGCAGCAGGTTTGTTCTTTTGCTTTTCTTTTAAAATTGCCACAAATTTTGCAACAATTTTTCTTTTTTGCCATAATGCCAACGCAAAACTGTCTGCAAAATAAAAGCAAATTTTAAAAGAAATGAAACGCTCAGTGAAGCACATTATTTTGCTGCGTTTTGTTCCTTTTTGGTGTTATTTTTGTTTTTTAGTTGTTTTGGTTTTTATTGCAATAAACGTAAATTGTTGCAACATTGTAATATGAGCACTAAGCACAAGTATTATTTTCATTCATACCAACTTGTCAACACCACACAACAACAACAAAAAACACATAAACAGTTAAGCTGGGGAAAAAATTCGCTGGCAGAATGCCCGCGCAAAGCAAATTAGAAAAGACTCGGAAAAAAAAGAAGAGAAAAGAGAACCATAAAATGAACTTCAGCCAAGAATCTGGAATGGTAGCACCGTTACAATGGGTCCACTTAAATTAACAAAATTTAAAACTTTTTTGTTATGACATTGTGAAACAACTTCAAATTCGTTTGCACAGTTACATGTTCACTGTTAAAGCACATGCGGCAGATAAGGTTTTCAGAAGTCTGGTTCACTATTAATTACAATCTGTCAGAACAACTTTCAAATAGGCCGAAGGCAAAGAAAAACTGATGCAAATTAATGCGATTGTCTTGCTGCAGAACTCGAAATCAAAATGAACTCCGATAACATAATTCCTCTATAAGTAAGTTAAGCTCCCGTTTACCAATTTGCAGCCTATTTTACTAATTGTGCTGAATTTACAATGTGTAGAGCTTTAAATATCATAATTCGATTCCCTGCTGATATACGATGCTGTGTCTTTAAATGTAATCGCAGACCACGAAATTTAATTTTGAAACAGTTTTTTTTAGAAAACCTTTTCTGTCGTTCTAAAATTATCAGACAGATAAAATCTGCAATGCCATGTTGCAATATCTTGAAAAACCCGCTAGGACCTAAAAATATTCACTAAAAAAAAAATATTTTAAAACAACGATATAACTGAATGTAACAACAAAATAGTTAATTAGAAAAATAGTCTAACAATTATATCGGTAGTGATTTGTCACAGCATTTCATCACATAAGACCGAAATAAGTTTTTAGGAAAAATTTCTATGAAAAATATAGAAACTAAATCAAAATAATTGAAATTTTTAAATAATACGAAAACAAAATTTTGTCCAACAAATATCAAAATATTTTTCAAATTTATAACATTAGAAAAAGTTTGTACTTAATTCTTAAAACTTTTATCTCCAGCCATGGTGAAAAAATCTGCAGATATTAGCAGCGGTGACCAGAATATGGTTGAAACTGAGTAAAACGGGCTTAAGCGTAACAAAAATATAAATGTTTATAACAATAATATGATTATATTTGCCAATCTTGATAACAATAATATGGTTATATTCATCATTAGTATGATTATCTATAACAATAATATGGTTAATTATGACAATGATGTGGTTACTTTAAAAAGTATAATGATTATATAATGAATAAGGAAAGTTGTCTGTAAAACAGGATTTAAAAATCTCCTTAATATTTAGACATTTAAAAAAAAAATGGAACTTTAATCCTTAAAATTGTGTGCCTGTATGTTTTTAGTTCTTGTCTGTGCTGTCCTCAATTCAAATTGGCATCGATTAAATTTAAAATTCTATGACGTCACTGGGCTCAGAAACAGAAGCCGAAGCCGAAGCGCCAGCCGCAAAATGATAATAGAATGAATACCCAACAATCTTGCTAATGTATGCCGTCTACAAATGATAACTGCACCGCCAAGTGACATCTAATGAACACCCATGTGCCACTCACTGTTCATTTAACGTACTTGCGCGATATACTACCAGTCATGAGGAGCAACTTTAAGCCAAAACATTCAACTCAACTGTTCACTGAAGGTAACTTTTCTGTTAAAAAAAATTGCCAACAACTGTGTGGATGTTTGTGTGTGTGTGTGTGTGTGTGTTTTTCGTGTAAAACAGACATCATGTGGGGCTGTTGTGTTCTGACGTTGCTGCTGTTAGATGTAAAAGAGCAGAAGAAGAAAACAACAAAAACAACTTACATAGTGCAACAAACAATAAGAAAATGTTAATGTACAAGTTATGAAGCCAATTGCTGCCACCATTAAGAACAACTTTCAATCTCCCACAAAGACAACTGACTAGTGGCTGTACAAACAGACAACAAAATGCAATCTCTGAATCTTTAGTGTACAATAATGTTGGAAATAATAGAAATATGTTGGGTTTTACAACTTACTTTTGTTCCCAAAAAAAAAAAAAAAATCTGTTTATCACTCCTACCGGACTCGCTACAAAAATAGGAAAATAAGAAAAATTCTGTTTGTGTTTTTTTTTTTTTGTTTTTTTTTTTGTTGTTTTGATAAATGCTGTTAAAAAATGATTTTAGCCTGTAACATGCAGTACCAGACAATGACGGTTGTTGATAATGATGGTGATGATCATTAGTTCGACAACAAACTTGATGCTGACACAAATTGTACATGTCCCTGTTGCAACAACTTTCCAGACATTTTCGTTGTTTCGTGATATCCGTTTTAGAGATTGAAATAGATGTGGATGTTGTTGTGTTCAAAAGCAGGAGTGCATAGAGCTGGAATGTTGTTGTTGTGTCAATGCTAATGCAAACGATAACGTTAAAGATGTTGATGACAGTTGAAATTTAATTGTTGTTTTCCCTGCACGAATTCAAATAACTGAAACACTATTTGGTTGTGTGGGAGCTACAATATTTCCTAAACTAAGAACAGACCTGAAATAAATTCTTATTAGATATAAGTATGTCGTCCACATAACTTGGAATGCCTTCAAGCCAAAATTTGTCGCAGGAAGAACTCCTCACGACAACGACAAACTTGAACGAAATCTCCCGGCATATATATATTTTGTTGTTGTGTCTAAGACAAAGATTTTTCTTTTAAACTGATGATATGCAAGAAAAACTGAAACATACAAAAAGTAATCAGCTGGGCTCTGCAATTCATACCTTCTCGTCCCGATCCATCCATTATTTTATCACACAAAATTATCTCATATTACATACATTTTCCAAAAAAAAAAAAAATCTTTATCATTAAAGACATTGATGTGTAAATTTTAGTGTTGTTGTTGTTGTCATTTCGCAGCCAATTCTTATTATGTCTGCCAAAGTATTTGCCTTCAGAGCTGCTCTTCACTTCGAAACAGGTATTTTTCTTTCATGCATAATTTTCCTTTGTTTGGGGAATTAAAGTTGTTTTGTCTTCTCGCTGCTGCCGTTGCAGATACAAAAGCAAAAGCATTATTTCAATGGTTGCTTTCAAACAATAGTAAACAGATATTGAAATGAAATTTTTAAGTTTGTTGTTTGTTTGTGGACTCTTCACTTGTAGATGGATGACAGATGGATTAAGACTAAAAGCAGATTGAGACTGTTCTTAATGACTTTGCCTTCATTAGCAAACATCTACGAGATATGATGCAAATTTGTTGTTCCAATGAGACAAACTAATATTTCCTTGTATTGTGTGGAAGTGCCGAAGATCTTTACTTTTTCAGTATAAGTTTTTTTAACGTTCATTATTCTAATTACTTTAATGAATTAAATTAATAATAGATTAATGGAATTGTACACTCTAAAAAGTTTCGCAGCTTGAATGCCCGGACAGCGGAACTTGCACTGAGACTACAACGCTATAACCCCTTATATAGAATGGTCATACACATCTAAAGCTTGGGTCCGTTGGTGGACGCATTGTATGCCCTCGGTGATAAGATAATGCTGGGGTTAGACCATACTGGCAAACACCCACCTGAATCGTTACACAGATATCTAATGCAGACACTTGCCGATTTGGGGGCAAACAGGAGTAGTCGATGGAACACTTGACTACCAACTGCGTGACACTGGCATACAGAAGATGCAGGCCAATTACAAACACATAGAACATAGAAAAAGCTGCTCCAGTTCCTTGAAGTATTGAGCCCCTGAAGGGAAGTGCAACCATCAATGACCCCCTCACTTTTTGTTCGTTCATTCCTCATAGACTCCCTGAAAGATATTTTCAACAACAGGCCATCAGTCATAAATTTCTGTGATTCAATCAAATTCAAGATTTTGTCAAAATAAAAACAAAATTTCTTTTTTTTTTTTGAATTTTTTAATAATTAAAATTTATATTTATTCTTTGTTGTTGTGTCGAAACTAGTGTGTTTTTACACGGTAGGGAAGTTACCCCCACGCACAACCCCCGAAACCTGGAGGACCGGGTCCTGGTTTAGACCCCTGGACAGAGGGGATTCGCTGCACACTTTGGTTCACCTCTAAGCGGGTGCTGTAGGGGCTATCCAGGGGCGCCACGGGGAGGCAGTATGTCAGCTTGACCAGTCCATTTTCAGGGATCGCTGCTGGCTTCTCGCCAGGTTGAGAGCAATCAACAACTTTGCCCTGAGTGCACTGGCCCATTCCCCCTTTTTGCAGCAAAACAAAAACTCAGTTGTCAAAGCAGCACATTAAACAGGATAATTTAAACTAATTTATGACAAATCGTTGTTGAACAAAAATGCCGCCAGCCTCATGAAGAGGTCGTATAATAAACCGAAGAAGAAGAGGAAGAAAGGCATTTAGTAAGTTATAAAAGTTGTTGTGAATCAGCCAATTGTTTCTTTTCATCTTCTGGATAAATAACACTAAATAATGGAAATAATAGTAGACAAATAAAGAGGCAGTGACAGAAGTGTATCCAGACATGACTTTTGCGGCATCAGCCAATAAAACACGCATAATAATTATTGTATGAAGTCGGCGAAGACAAAACCTAAAGTGTGAGTTATGGGTCAGTCAAACAGCACTTCATATGTGTGTGTGTGTGTGTGTGTGTGTGTGTGTCAGTTTTATATTGTGTATACGTGTATTTGGTTAAGTGGCGTCCCCACAATTATAGTGGGGGCACACATGACATTTGTACTCATACAGGTTTGTCAAGCTAAATTGTTATTTTTCTATTTGGCTACAGCCAACAAACAACTTTTACTTATTTCTGTGTCTTAAGAAGAAAAAGTATTGCAAAAAAAAAAAAAATAAAAGAAGGAACTTTGTTTCCAAAAGAAACTTAATATGTTTGTGTGTTACGGGCACACTTTGTCCACTTCACTTTAAATGAAACTCATTTCAATTTGCCAGCATAAAGTATTTTCATATTAAAGTCTTCTGTGTCTGTGTGTGTATGTAAGAGGGGATGACACCCAAGGAAAACTATTAGAAATGTAAAAAAAAAATATAGTATATAAAATATACTGTATGTGGCCAGAAGAAGATCCGTCATTCAAGACTTAGTCCAGCCGTAGACTAATTATTGGAGAATTTGGCCCAAGTGATAACTAAATTATGATACGTCTTTATGTTGTTTGATGAGCGATGGCAGCCTGGTTAGAGCTCCAGGTGCGTTAGAGTTAAAAGTAATGCCAATTAAAAGCTTAACTTTCAATGATTATAAGGATAGGAGAGATTAGTCCAAGTTAGGAGGAGTTGTTCGCCCTCCTTTTACACATACTGCAAAGTGTTAAAAGGAACCCTCTCAGCTGTTGTAGGAATTCATTACTTGGCACAAATTTACGGCCACCCCCCTTCCCTTCCCTCATCCATACGAATATGCCGCTAAGTCCAGCAATATATCATCCACCTGGGACTGGCATCCTTGCCATGCATTGGCTGATGCACTCATTTGTTCCTGTCGCTACTTTTCACTGCACATGTATTAACAGGCTTAAGTATTCTAATTGATAATTTAATAAATATAACAAAAGTTTTAATCAAAAATTATTATCAAAAGTACGAAATTTTTATGTTTTATCTAATAGCAATTAAGTTCACCCGAGGAACAAAAAAAAAAATTTTACAAAAGCAATTAAGGTCTTAAGAGAAGCGAGAAAATACTATAAAAGAACAAACCCAAAACGGCAAATTGCTTGTTAACACCCGGAACTTTATCGTTAGGAATCGAACCTACAACCTAAAATCTGTTGGTGGAAAAGTTTCTCATCGCAAGTTAAAGTCTGTATTTGTGGACTAAAAGAGACAGAAAATACAAGTTTTTTTTAATGATTATGCAAAACCAAATGGGTTATTTTGAAGAGCCCGAAGTGTTTCTATAACCATTTTAATATTTAAAATCGAACACTAGATTTGAATGGAACGAAGCTTTAACGAACTGCGTTTGTCACCTGCAGCAGAAATTGCGTAAAACTATAAAATAAACTGTAACAAGGGTTCTGTCTTTATGTGTTTTGTTTTCTTCACCCTGGAATATAAAACTTTTGTTTTTCTTCCAAGTTTGTGTTCAGTAAATAGAAAGTGAAAGGCCAAACATATTTTTTCATCTTTTTATTTTGCTGTCATTCATTTATTTTATTCTTCTTTTCTTTTCTGCAAAAACTATTAAAAAACTTTTAGCATTTTCCCAACCTCGATGCTAAGGACTTCAGCTACTGTAACATCACTCATATTCAGTAGGGTGGCACTTTTGTAAAGTAAATTCGAAATGGAAAAAAAAAACTAAAGGGGATCTCCAGCTAAAGAAAAATGAAAAATAAGTTTTAGAATATTTTGTATAAAACAATTGAAAAAGTCTTTTGTGCTGCTCTGTTATAACGAAATAACCTCAGGGTGGGCCACATCCTGTGCTGAACTTGTTGGATGGCCCACTACCGACCTCTGCTGCAACTTTCAAGATGTTGGAATATATTCGATTTTGGAAACATTAACAAGTATAAGTCACCGATTTCAATTTAATAGACAGAAGTTCCTTTCAGGTCTTTAACTAACTCTCCTTAAACAGGACCACTGACCTCCAAGGACATTTTAATACCCAAAACCAGCGCCTTGTAGCAAAACTTTCAGGCATTATTAAGTCTTGTTTAACAAAACACGTTCCACCAACTAAACTTTGGTGCAGGTTTCGAGAGTTGCTGCAGAACATTAAACATGAATTCCCTCCCTACGAGTTTGATTGCACCGACATCTGCGAACCCTGTGACCCTCTACACCCCCGAAGGCAGAATGCTACAGTACAGTACAGATTTCTGGCAATTGCATTCCAAACCAGTTTTAAATCAATATTATTAAACGAAAGTTAACAAAAGCAGGTGCCCCATAGCCACAGGCCCCCCTAATATCTCTAATATATCTGTTTGTGCGTATGATTTTATGTTGACGTAAGGTCACTCGAGCGTATGTTTAACAAGTCTATTAAGTTTGTATCTTATCTTATGATGACAGCTACTTTCAGTGCTTTGCTCTATTAGCTTTTAATGCGTATGTTAAAGTTAAACAGCAGCAACTGCACAAATAACACCATCATAAGTTCTTAGGTACGTTCTTTACTTTCTCTGCCAAGTAGGCGTTTTTTTTTTTGCTTTTTTGCTTTAGCCAAACAGCAACTTTTATTCTTCTCGTGCAATTTTCTTTTGCCTCCAACGGCGTCCAAATGTCGCATTTTATGCCACCAACCGTTTAATCATCCAGCCGGAGTTACGCTGCGGGTAAAGGAAAATTTTCTCATTTTCAGTAACTTTATTTTATCCAGATTTGTATATCAGTTGGCAACATCTTTCTTTTTTTTTTTTGTTATTGTTTGTTCTTCATTTCTCTGTACACTCGTACCGCATGGTAGGACGCAGGGCTGACTCACTGGCAAAGAAAAGTTTCAGTTACTCCACCCACTTTAAAGAACGACCAACAACACATGTCAATCATTTGTTTTGTTTGTTGGTAACAACTTTCGCCTGATGTTTTTTTAAGCGCTTTCTATTCGATTTTATTTAAGATATGAATCTCTGTCTACAAAACACTTTAGCATCGTCGCTTAATAGACAAGTAGTGCTCAGCTCACATGTGGCGGTACTTGTCTGAACGGTAGGAAAAACTTCAAATTCATTTCCGTTTCCGTTTGGTATTGAGTAGTAAAATTGATTTCAACATTTTAGTGCCCGTATTTATGTCAGTGTTATGGGGTGGTTGTCTTGTTGTTAGTGTTGTTGTTGTCGTTGTTCAACGTAATAGAAAACAATTCGTGGGCTAATGCAGCAGACTCAAACACAAGCAACTGAAACGGTTAATCAGAGTGATTTATCTCTGGCTTCTAAAAACATTTATAAAAGTCGAACATAATACTTGAGATTGAATTGCTTATTTATGTATCACTGTATAAGACGCGTGTGTGTGGGTGTGTGTGTGTACGACTATTCAGAATGGAAATTTTAATCTATAATTATTGTAGTTTTTTTTTATTGATTGTGTTAATTGGAATATAAAAATGTGAAATATTTTCCCGCATTCTGAATTGCAGTTGTTGCGAGCGTAAAACAAAAACCAAGACATTTTAGAAACTAAATTAAGAGTTTGCGGCTGGCAAAGAAAAGAAAGCGGCAACGTTGGTATGAAAACGTTTTGCAAACGTTGGTTAATTGAGTTGCTCGCTCATCAACTGCGGATTTACTGAAAATACTACAACATGTCTGCAAGACATTCTTTTTTGCATTCAAGTGAATCAGGGATATTGACTTCTTATTTGGGCGCTACAGTCCGGGGTGGACCTGGGCCTCAAACAACAAGCTTTTCCAACTGGCACGGTCTTTAGCCAGCATCCTCCAATTTTGCACACCACGTTGGTTGAGGTCCCTCTCCACTTGTGTTTTATTAAAATTGGAAATATAAACGAATTTTTTAGTGTTGCTTAAAGAAAATCTTGTTTTTTATGCAGATCACTGAATATATTGCGGACTTTTTTTTATAACGAATTAGTTTCAATGGTGCCGCGGAGTTCGTCATAAGCCGGATGTACTGTATTAGTTAATTGCTTAAGCTTAAGCTTCTATACTTTATTTATTTTATTATTCTCATAAACTGAAATTCTGTCTACCAGTTTTGCACTTCAACAGCTCGTTCACAATTAAAATTAATTTACAGTAGTTTTTGACACTTTAGCGGTGGCCTCAGACTAAAACTCAACACTCAAGACACTGATTTATTTGCCAAAGAAACCAGCAACACTGTCACACATGCTGTTGCTGCTACAAACCGGCAAATAAACAAACAAACATACACACACACACACACTCACTCACTCACTATTAACTCATTATTAACATATAAACGCATCCGGAAGTGTTCAAAAAGTGTCAGAACTTATTTGCATGTGTGCGAATAATTTTTCTTTTTGCAGTTGCCAGTGGCGCGGCCGCCGAACACTGTGTTGTGCGCATAGATGTTCAGGAATAAAAGTTTATAAACTGCATATCATTTGTGTCACATTCAACTACTTAAAACAATACTTCATAATTTTCCAACGGCACGTTTTATTTCATTGGAACACTTTAACATGCCAGCCACCAAAAACTCGGCTGGACGTTTTTTAAATATTTTTGTTTTCTTATTTTTCGAAATTCCTTAGCAGCGCCAGCCGCCCAGCAAGCAAGTGGCTAGAACTGTTGTCCTGCTTAAATGTTCATACGTAGACGGAGACACACACACACACACACACACGCGCACAAAAGTACTCATTCATGGCTGGTGTTTGTCGTTGTTGTTGTTTGGCTTGAACTGTTGTTGGTCATTGGTATTTTTATTGGCTGTTCATGTTGGTTTGGCCGTTTTCTTGCTCAACTAATAATTTTTGTTGCCAGTTCGTTTTGTTTACCATTTACTGGTGTATTTATGCATCTGTACATGTGTGTGTGTGTGTGTGTGTGTGTGTGTGTGTGCGTGTGCGTGTGCGAGTGTTGCTGAATGCCTGTTTAAGACTGTGTTCTTTTTGGCTCGAAGTGTTGCTGTTGTTGCCATTAAGTGTTGGCAAGTTTTTATTACAATTTTTAAGTTTCTGTTTTTGTTGCTGGTGCTGACAGCAAATGAAATTCTGTTAATGTTTATTAATTAATGAAATGTTTGCAGCTATTCGTTGTTGTTAATTTTTAAATCCAGAAAACTCTGAAAATATTAAATCTAAATGATATAGACAACTGACTGATATACAAGTCTAATGAAATTATATAAAATTAATTACAAACATTTTTGTCATCACAATTTGTTGCATCAATTTGTTAATGTGTTTCCTAAAAAAAAAAAGTTTACACCAAAATAAAAACAAAATATCATCGTTTAAAATCTGTTTTAAATTTTTAGAAAAAAATAGAAGATCTAGAAATTAAAAAATGTTGCGAATATAATTAATTGCAAAAATTAAAAAAAAAGAACTTTTTTTTTTTTTTTTGAATGACTGTATTCGAAAAATTGTGAAAAATAGTTAATAACGAAATTGATTGCTTTGATAAAATGTTTGATTGTTTTGGCAAATTTTTTGTTTCTAGCAAACATCTTACAGTTATGCTGCCTGTTCTCTGTTAATTGCAAAGAAAACAGTTCCACTCTAAGTTATAGGTTTATATTTTTCCCCCCAGATCACATCGAAAGAAAACGTGGAGAGAGAGACAGTTAGAGAAAGAGAGAGAGAGAGGATAAAAAGAAGCTACAGTTGTATTTATTAGAAACAGATATTATGATTTTGTATAGTTTGACACAAGAAGAAAGAGGCGTGGAATAAGAAAAATGAAAGTGCGAATTTGGTGCAGCCAGCGTATTACGCCTCTTCATAAGAGATTTATTTAAGGCACTTAACTTCGTAGTCGATAAATGCGACATTTAGTTTAAAAAAACTTTAGTCCTTGCGGATGGTTTCCGAATGTGATAGTGACCAGTAATAACTGTTACAGTGATCCCCATATAATACCTGGGAAAGATTAAGAGTTAATTCTGGCAGTTAGATATTTGTGTGTTAAATAAGAAGAAAAAAACTAGAAATTCCACGTCCTTAAATATTATTACACGGGGTAAAATTACATTTCGATAGAAAATCAAAATTATATTAATCGTTTTCTATAGAATCCCAGATATCTATTACGGGTAACAACAAAAATTGACCAGCAAATAAATTTAAACTTTAAAACAAAACCGTAAATAAACATGTTCAGACATGATTGTAAACAGTACAGTTGACGTACATACACACATACATACATACATACATAGAACAGCCTTTGTCTGCAAGAAAAATATCATAATAAACCATAAACATATAATTTGCGTTTAGAGAAGAAAATATAAAACACAAACACTTTTCAAACACTCACAGGATGACTGTGTGTATAACCACTTCGAGCTTAAAAACCATGATAAATTATAATAAATGCTGTCATGTTGTCTGACATTTGTCTGCAGTGATTTAAAAACTACTTAAAATGTTAATAATATTATAAATAAATGTTGTGTTGTGTGTGTGTGTGTGTGCGTGTGGCAAAGTTACAAAAAATATATACATATGTATGTAAATGTGTTGGTACAGGAGTTTGTTTAAGGATAAATAAACATGAACATTTTACATTGACATTGAAAAAATGTTATACAAAACGCGCCAACAAGAAAAAAACCTTATCATTAAACTAAAAACATATACACACTCATATGCAAAAGTATACCAACACTGGCACATTATTTACACTAAATTATTTGCACAGGCAACAGTAACAAAACCAACACACACACACACACACACACGCTCAGAGAAAGGCGAAAAGCATAAACTGTTACTGCACAAATAACAACAAGAACAAATGTGACTGATGACATGTCATCAACTTTTCTACAACAAACAATCACTTGTTAAGTAGAGTTACATGAAGCAGTGATATAGAACGGAACCGCACTGAACTCAACTCAACTCAACTGAACAGGGAACTGAAAAAACAAACTCAATTTAACATACCATTAACAAGAGTATTTATCAACTGTACGATAAGAGACGTTTGGTGTGTGGGTGGGGAGGGGGAGGGGGAGCATAAAAATTCTATTAAATATGTAAAAGTGTTTTTCTTGTTTTCCTTCTTTTTTTTGCAGTACGACGTAAATATTTTGTTTCGAATGTTGTACATCATGTTACTGACTGTAAAAAAAAACGCTTTCAATAAATAAATTTCAAACATTTTAAATAATTTCAAATTTTAAAGTGAAATTCTATTCGAGGGGAAAAGGTCTGGCGAAGAATTTTACTTATTAGGATAAATACACAGACGATGAATGCTAGTTTTTAAAACTTTGTCTCTAATGTGACATGTCTAAGCAGTGTGACAACTGCTACAAGTACTACAAAATTTTTGTGCTACAACGTTGTCAGAAATATCATTGTCGGTCCATTGTAAAATAGCCATATGGCCAGACAGCTGACAACCGTGAGAATATGTTCTTCGTTGCCATTGTCAGCGAAGTGCCAGACAGTGTAAACTCTTTGCTGATATTTAAATTAATGTACCTGACAATGATGCCATACAAATGAAAGCTTTAGGTTTGATATGTAAAAACAGATCTGGCAATTTTTGCTATATAATAATCTGGCAACTGTATGAAACCAATATTTTTGTTAACTTGAAAAAAATTTATTGCCACTGAATCATCAGACCAGCCATCAGACTGTGAAGTTTTCTTTCAATCATTTGAACAGATCATTTACCTGCTGGTCGCAATTTTTCATTGACGAACCTTTGCATATTGTAAGATCTGGCAACCTTCTCTATACAGTTTTAAAGTGGCAAGAATTTTACATTAGACATATTTTCACTTAAGGATTTTTTTTGTCTATTAGTTGGACTTATAAAAATGGTGAAAAAAAGTTCAATGAAAAAATGTGACTTGAAATTGTTAAATTTTCAGGTTTCGGCGTTTGACTTAAGGAAAACAGTGCAGAACATATAATGAAAGGCTACAATATAAATTGGCTGAAAACAAAAATACTTTTACTAAAGTTTTTGTTTTAAATGTGGAAAGTGAAAAACTTGCTTAAAAAGTTATGTGTTTCGTCGCTTGAAATTTAGCAATTTTTATAAGATACGAGTACACTTTCAAGAAACTTGCCCGCTTAAACTGTCTAAATGGTTTAGAATATGCCCGGTGAAAAGAACAAGTGCAAGGAAATCCCAAACTGACAATAATATGAGTTTTCGTTTTTGCTGCCTTCATATATTTTCTTTGCCTTTAGCTTTAAGTAAATCATTTGTTTGCTAAATGTTTCAACTATATGATCAATTGGGACATTCTTTTCAAAGACTCAATAAAACTGCTTAACAAGCTGCTTTCAAATCACACATTTTTTTGGCAATAGCTTACAACTACATAGTTTTCGTCTTGCGATCTGTCCCACGATATCGACCATGAACGTTCGCCAGTAGTCTTTTAATTAAAAAATAACCGGCTTAAATGTTGTACAGCGATTGGAAGCAGAAAAAAAAAGTAAAACGCTACATAATTGAACAAGAAAAGATTAATAAGTAAATCCTGCAAGAATTTTTTCACTTCCAAAATAGTGTAGAACTTTAACGTTCATTATTGTGGGACAAACAGTTACCAACACCAAATTCTTCCTTTCTATATAGATATTCTTAGTATTTGTTTTGTTTTTAGTGCCTAGAAGTGGATATAAAAACAATGTAGAAATATAATTGCAATGTATAATGAGCAGGAGCGAACTGCGCAAATATATAAGTATGTGCTACATCACATGCCAGTTACGACCATTTTTATTCCTTGCAGTTAACCCAACTATATCAAACAATAGCTATAAACTGTCGTTGGAAAGAAAAACGAAAGAAAAATATGATTGCTGCCAAATAACACTTTAACAAAGTGTTTTTATTACTTTACACGATTTGATTTCAGCCATCAAAGTTACCAATCAAAATATCATTTCAATATTATTATATGTTTAAGCTGCTACTAAAATGTGTGGATGTGTGATTGCCTGTACGAAACTCTAACATAAGCCAAGAGGTGAACAGACAAACTTACAAGCGCTGGTTGCTTGCCTGTCATGCAAACATTAGCAGTATTCCTGCTTCGTAGATATTTTGTGGCTTTTTTTGCTATTATTATTATTTTTTTTTTTCAAATGCCAAGCAAACAGTAAAAAGTGTTTTATATTTCCTAGCCAGGCAATTTCTTATTTTTTTAAACATATTTAAGTAATTTTCTTGTTCACTTCTGCTGAAATCATCATTCTTTTCAATTTGTTTCAAAAACTTTAGGATTTTTAACACATGTTTTTGTTTTGCCAAAAATCAAGAAAATAGAAAAATTATATTAAGAAAAAAATTGTTTTAAACTCGTTTCTTTGCTTTTCTATTTATTGTAGTTGTATAAATGTTTCCTAAATACCTCGACAGTAACCCCGACCGTAGATTGACATGGAAGCCTTATAATAAAGCAAAGCCCAAGCACTTAATCGTCGAAACGGCAGAAATTTTACCTGGATTGTAAACTTTTGTTGGAGAACATGATCCTAAGGCCAATATGATGATGTTAAAGGGTAACAACTCAGCATCAGACATAGAAAAAATTCAAAGGCATAAAAACGAACTTCTCCGTACAATTACTGTATAATACCGCTACATGGCAGGTTAAAAACTCAGGACTTCACAAAGACCAAAGCGTAGCTTTGCTAAGACATAACATCTCAAACTGCATACGCGACAAGCTACACCAGCAAACTTGAAGTTTGGATGCAATATTCCATTCAGCCATAATTGGCTGAGAAGCAGATCCAACCTGGCCAACACCTAAAAGCATGACACATACATAACTTTACTGTTATAGCACTCGCAGAATTCTAACTTTTTGTCTAGCTTTGGCTGAACTTGAACACTATTTTTGTAATTTTCTTTAACTATTAACACATTTTTTGAAGCTTCAATAAATAAGAATATATAAAAATGAGTAAGAAAATGTATATCAAATGACCATGATACTCATTCGATTTGTCTATCTGAAATGGAAATGTCTGGACCCCCATTCCGATAGATTTCAAACTATTGTACAAACACAGACCAGCCAGTCTTATAAATAGTGAAAATGTGCCGCCTGGCACATACACAAACAAACACTTAATATTAACTTTTCTAAAGTACATTTGTGTGTAGGTCCACATATGGCTTGTGTGCGTTCTGACGCACAATCATTTACATATAATCAATTGCTTATTTACACACACGCACATAAATAAATATAAATGAAATATATTTGTGCCTGTATCAGCAATTTTCCCATCAAACTTTTGTACACGCGCGTTTATCTCACACACGACAAATCTTTATGAAGCAGCAAAAACTTGTTCAGTGTGACACGGTTCTGGGATGAGAACTTCATATTTTCACCATTAAGATTTTCAATATCGATTCATAGAAGCGGCTCACAAACCGACAGACAATTGAATACACATTCATTTGAAAGTCCATAAAAACATTTGGTCTGAAATATTAATGCCGACGCAAACGAGATTTGATTAACAAATTGTATGTATGTGTGTGTGTCTGTGCAGTGTAAATTATTAATAATAAATTAATGCATATTTTTCGTTTGGCAAAGAATATTGAATCATGCCCTATTTCTTCATATTAGTCAAGACCAACTGTCAAGAGTTACTGGATGAATTAATAATTTGTAGTTCAAAACCTGAATTTCCAGCACCTGCTGACGATGCACCCACCCTGATGGCACACGGCTTTTCTCTGGTTAAATTGGCCCATTTCTGCTATAAATTAGTCCACCAGATCTAAGAAATATGAACCGATAACTATTTAGCCTTTTCAAGATATGCACTGCAACTGACACCGCGCGTATCCCATAAAAAAAAGACTAAACACTCCACCTTAAATGTGATAGATTGTCTCTCCTTCAAAGAAGGCAATTGTTTTGATGGTTTTAGTAGAAAAAATGGAACGAAAAAGGAACAGAGTCTGCCAGATAAGAAGATATTTGTCTAGCATTTTTAGAATAAGTCTTAAGTCACGTCTAGAAGTGATGCCTGATAAAAACACATCAACCAACTGCATTTTGACAAGATTTTTCCCTTAAGCATTTGCAAAACACTGTTACCGGCACACGTTGGCCCAGTTCTCTTGACGGTCAAATAAAGCACGTTTGTGGTGGGTGGACCAACACGGCCAAAGAATCAGCTTTAAGTTCGTATGTAATTTAAGAGCTTTTTCAGCGATGAAACAGAGAAGTGACTTACCAAATGCTTGAAGAAAGAATTTTCCCTTTAATGGGTTGTACGATTCATTGGCCAATCGACCAGAAACGGATGGGCTCTCAATGAAAAACAATGTCCCTGACCTCAACCGAGCTAAATCAATTGTAGTATCGATAGAAGAATGTGTTCACTAGTCTATTATCGCCATAATAGACATTAAAACGCCAGCAGCCTAGACATGACAGCTACATTCCATTTTCGGACGAATGTAGATGGTATAAATAGTAAGGAGATCAGATGACGGTGAAGTAATTCCTGCACCGTTTTAGGAAACTAAGACGCCTGACTCATTAACACTGGAGGTCGAGTTCCTGTGCGTCAATCAGCAACACTGGGTTTTGCCAGCATTGAAATTGTCCCTGTTCGCACGACCCCATTCAGAGATTGTCATCCCGACAACTGTAGCTACTAAATCAAGAGCACACAATCCATGCTCTGTGATATGTATAGCTGTGGCACTTTATTACAACAGCTTAAGTCTAATTTTAAAATTGTAAAAAGTGCCTAAAATTTTATTGAATTGATGATATTTTGCATTATTTTTTTCACGCAATTATTATTGATGAATTTTCGTTGTTGTTTGGCCTAAATAACTTTTATTATTAATTTTTAATATTTTCGTCTTAACTCGACTTAATAAAACACCGCAAATGCATGCACATATATATAGATTTAGATGTGAAAGCATTGCGGACATACAAATGGTCATATAATATTGTTACAATCATTTTATCACGGTCTAAATTAACTGCAGCAAAGAAGAGAAGATTTACCCCATAAATCGAGACTTTAAGGACTTCTTACAGTTCAGAACGTGAAAATTGCCAATGAGTGCAATTTGCCTCTCAAACGATTCCTCATGCCGGGGGAGGGGTTGGGTAATATACAAGCATATTTGTATCCTAATCCAAAATGTTAATGTTTTTCTTCCTGTTGTTATTGTTATTGTTGTCTTAATAGCAACCCATTTAAATATTTTCCCAATTGTTGCAATTTGACACAATTACAGCATAATTGCATCAAATCTGCTTCAATAAACAATCGAAAATTTCTAAAAACTACCGCCCAGAAACGTATTGGCTCTCTGGTAATCAACGAAACTTAAATGTTTATAATTCGTATTGAATGTTTTGGTTTTCGAAACATATAAAAACATATTTCGATAAACGCCGAAACAAAACCACATTCAAGCAAAAGCCATACGAAAAAAAAGAGTTAATAAATGCACAGTCGTCGTGTGTTCAAATTCAACCAACTAAATATCCTTAAAACGGGTGCCAAACAGTTGGAAGGATAAGTTGGTTTTACTTACATGTGCGAGTGCAATCAGCACCCTACAGGAATTTGCCTGAACTGTAAAAAGTATTTGCTTGTTTGCATAGAAATTCCAGCTGCTAAACTTGGGTACTAGTTCAGCACCATTCAACACTCGTTCTCAGCAACAGGATCAGGAGTCAGGAAAACATTATACTATTTTCGGACTAAAGTAAAATCTAGAAACAACGACAACTGAAAATGTTATATAAAATATTTTTCGTTGGCTTGTTAAAATGTCAAGTTTTCATTAAGTTTGTCATGACAGTTTCTGAAACTCTGACAATATTTTGCCATTTAAGGCGATTTTTAAGCTCCTCAGACTGTTTAATATTTTCAGTAGATCTTGTTAATTCTGATGATTATTGGCATTACCAACCATACTACAGGCTTGGCCAACCATTTTATAAAATGCCACAACCATAAAATTGACTCTGCCAAGCATGTAATGGCCCTGACTCTCTCACCTGTTTCTGGAATCTGGAACGTGATCTGTTGCTACTGAAACTAAGTCAATATAACTTCTTGGTTGTACTACTCAACCACATTTTTATTAAAAATTTAAGGTAAAATATTTTCGGGCTCGAAAACCAAATTATATGAAAAGAACCCAATTACTTTTTTTTGGAGGGGTCCTAAAGCTTTTAAACTGACAAAAAAGAAGTCATAAACAACTAAATAGTTTATGGAATTGAATGAAAATAATATGCTGGGCGCAACTATTATATGATTGGCCAAGGATATAAAATGGCTACTTTTTCCTGTTCGATGAGTACACATGGCTGTGATAGTAGGTCTGTTTGGGATAAAATTATGGTCGGTTGTAACAAAAATGTTGTTAGCCATGACTATAATGGGTTCAATATGACAATATTATGATAGCAACAATATGTTTGGCTCATGACATACATTTGTATGAATATGTAAGTGGGAATGTAATAATTTATATGTTATTAAATATTCCAAGATTCGTCATCGTTGTCACTTTAAATGCACTTAAAAAAATTTCTCACTTTTGCAATCGGCGCCGACAAAAGCTTTCCAATCTCAGCAGACACTTGACTGACTCTATATCTGAGACAACTCAGAAAGACTGGCCATAATATAAAATGTTTATCAACAACGAGAATACCAGGGACCATTTCTTTTACCTCGACTCAATTTTACTACGATGACGACTCTTGGAATAGGGGGTATTATTTCATTTTACATCAATTCCCCGGTCAGAATATGATTTTAGGTCACATCGTTACCTGCAATTGTCACTAGTAGTATATTGAAGATACAGAATTTCAAACAAGGCTATTCAAACTCAATTTTTCTATATTAATTTTAGAATGCTTAGAATCAGAGCAATTGGAAAACCCTATTCCAAGGTTGCTGTTGTTTTTGTAAGCCAACAATGTGTCCTAAAACATGAAAATCTCTCTGCCACATTTTAAGCGGAAAACACTTAATAATAATAATTCAAATATAATTAATTAAATTTAGGGTTAAAATCAGTCCTTCTAAATGACACGCAAACCGCATAAAAATCGCTGAAATAAAATCCCCAAAAATCTGTTGTAACAAAAAAAAAAAAAAAAAAAACAAGGAAGAGAAAAACTACCACAATGAAAATACTTTCGTTATTTTATAGTTAATTTACATAACGAACGTACGTGTACGTGTGAGTTGTGGGACAAACAAATAAGTTCGTGGTTGGGCGAAAAAACCTCACATAATTATGAAAATTACTTTAAGCAAATGTTGTCACCGTTATTGGTATTGGTAACGGCAGCACGGAGCCGCACACAAACACACACCCGCACACACACGTACAATACTTACAGTTTTCCCTATAGAAATAATTTCAATACCTTTTTGGGTTTAACAACAATAATAAAGTTGCGGCGGCATTAAGCACAATGAGCTGCACTTACGGCTACTCTTTTCTTCTCTTGCCTCATGGTTTGAGGCAAAAACTAATCATTTGGAATTTTAGTAAGTTGGGTTTTTTGTTTTTTTGTTTTTAATTTTTTTCTGATTTAATTCTTTGCTATTGTTTTCAATAGACCCAACAATGTGTTACTAAACCAAATAATTTTTATTGCCCAAAATTATTTTGGGGACTTGAAGCTAAAAAGTCATCTAGTGGCAAACAATATTATGATTTAAGTTCGTTATAGGCTTCATTTTACTTTCATTGTTCCGGACCGGCTGGCAAATGGACGATAGGCAGAGGGTATTTGGATATTTTAACAGTGGAGTCTAGAGGTTTGACTAATTTTGTTCTCCGTTTTGGGTAGCAAAAAGCAATTTAAATAATAATATGCATTTCAGGGGCATCTAACCCATGACCTGCGAACTCATACAGACTTACCGGAAAACGAAGTCTGTCGGAGTGATCGGGGAATGGGGTTCGAGGATAAAATCGAGTAACATTTAAACCAAAAAATTTATTTATAATCAGTAGGTTGTAAAATGGTTTTTGCAATCGCTGTGTCCCATGATATCGAACGTTAACGTTCGCCAGTATTTTAAAGGCCAAAAAACCAGTTTCGGAGAATATTTCTCTACTCTGTTTTGATTTCCATCGCATATTTAACAATTAGTTCAGGGAAATTTCTTTCAAGCACTTTTCTATTGTGCCAACTGCTGCCGAACATTAACGATCGGCTTCATGGGACTGACCCATTTTGTGTGGCAAATGATATTTACAAGTCAAATTGAAAAAAAAAAATTGAGAAAAACATAGAAAATTGTTTCTAGTTTCCTAGAGAAAAATAACATATTTTTCGTGGTCACCCTTTTGTTATTCACGTGCACAAATTAACACCAACATCATGCAAAAAAAAAGGGAATTGTTTATCACTTGCAGTAACCAAAAGTTGTGTGAGTTATTGCACTAAAAGCTGTAACCTACATTTTTTGCAAAGTAAATGGTGGCCAAGGGAAAAAGTGAAAATTAACTTCACCGCGAACTTAAACTGTGCAAACAGTTCACTAATTGAGCGCTCGTGGGAATGAAGAAATCTGTGACACGCTTCACCTTTTAAAAATGGAAGATTTTCTATTCGATTAATTGTTATAGTAAACGTTTCTAATCGATAAACTTTCCACCAGAAACCGTTGCTAAATGAAATATTTGTTCATTCCATAAATTTTACTTTAAAGTTTTTTTTTACTGAAAAATATTCTGATGAATATAGTTTTTTTAGAAAGCTCTAGTAATTGATAAATTTTGAATAGAAAATTTTTTAAACGATTATTTTTCTATAGGAAAATTTTTTAACCGATTAAATTTCTACAAAAAAATTTTAATCGCTAAATTTGATCAATTTTGTTATGAAAATATTTTTTAATTAATTAAATTATTTTTGAAACTATTTTTTTTTTCAACAATTTTTCTATAGGAAACATTTTCTTATTGTGAAATTTTCTACAGAACACTTTTTTCATTGAACAGGTTTCTACAAAAAATTTGTCTAAATTTTCCTTAGAATATTTTTTTAATAAATAAATTTTATGTGAAAAATTTTTGAATCGATTAATTTTGAATAAATAATTTTCTGTGGTGGAAACTTTTTCTAAACGATGAATTTTATAAAAAAAAAAAGTTTTCTAAGTGCTTGAATTTTTTATAGAAAATATTTTTAATCTATAATTTTTCTTTAGAAAAGTACTTATTGTAAAAAAATAATTTTTTTCAATTTTTGATAGCAAATACAATATTTTTGTCTTCGATTAAATTTCTTTAGAAATGTTTCTAAATGATCGGTGTTTAATCGAAACTTCAAAAATATGTTCTAATCAATTTCATAAAAAATTTTTTAAATAATAAATTTTGTACAGAATTTTTATTATCGACAAATTTTCATACAAAAGACTTCTTAAGTGCGTGAATTTGTTATGGACAAACTTTTTGCCCGATAACATAATATATATCTTTCCTTAGAAATTGTTTCTAATCGATAAAAATTTTTTAAGTCAAACTACAATTGTTCTTTTGACAATTTTGTATAGAAAATTGAACAATTTTTTAAAGAAAATTTTTTTAAAAAAATTAATAAAAAAATTGGCAATAATTTTGTCAACAATACATTTTGTTAAAAAATTATTCGAATTTTCTATAGAAAATCTTTCTAAACGACAAAGTTTTTTGATCGATAAATTTTCCATGAAAAAAAACGTTTTTAGCTGTTAAGATTTTTAATTCTTTTTATATAGTTTTGTGCTCCATTTACTTAAATGTAAAAAAATAAGTTGTGAAATTTTGTTATTTGTTTTGGTTTTTCAATAATAATTAACTAATGTTGGCTGAGGGGTTTCTGATTCTTGTGCTTAAATAACTTTACGTTGATCAATGTAGTCGTATAAAATATATCGCTTTGTGCAGGTGCGTTGTCGTAATTAGTAACAAATTTGTGTTGCTAAAGTGGCAAAACAAAAGTATCTGCAATGCAACTGCAAACGGCAAACAGAGAATCGCGGTGTTAACAACTCATCCGCATATTTAATACATGAAAGCGTATAGACATACACACACACACGCACACACACACGCGCGAGCGCGCTCTCTAACTGGTCACTGCACTGGAGAAGTGACTGGTGCTCTGGTTCACTTTCTATATTTAAAACCCAAATCCTATTACAATGTCAGCCAGCCAGCCCATTACGGTTAAACGAGAACCTTTTGCTTTTACATGCATCGAGTTGTTGTATGTGAGTCCCATTGTTGTTGTTGTTGTTGTTTTGTTTTTGTCGATAATTGCGTTGTAATTGTGGTCATTTGAGCGTTTAAAAAAAAATACAGCACAACCATTAGTTTTTTCTGCTTCTGTTGTGTTTTTTGTGAGGGGAGCTGGTGTAGAACATGCCGCGAGCTACCCTAATTAGGTTAACGCCTTTTCGCTACCTTTTATTGTTCTAGATAGAATTGTTTATCGATACGATACAAATAAACTGTCAAACACATAAAGCGATGCCGGCGTTACACTTGTAAACATGGGGTTTTGTAGCTGAAACTGGTTGGTTAAACTCTGTATGTTGTTGGCCAACTTAATTAAAATTTAATTATATCAAAAACCAAAAAAAAAAAAATACGCTTTTCGGAGGCTGAAGCAAAGCTCAATGCCATATAATTGGAGTTTATGATACATGACAGGACATTTTCTGAGGCCGTGTAATTTTAAATTGCAGCAGTTTTTCGCTCTTATAAAAACGAATAGAGGCAGAAAATCACTCAGATTTAACTGCTTTTGCCAGCCGAACAAAAGACTTTAGCAAATTTTATTATAAGCCAAGGAAATGCCAAATGAAAATTTCAAAAATATAAATTGCCTGTCACAATGTTCGTTTGAGTTAAATCTTAGAAAAATATGTACAATAAAGTGAATAATAAATGTATGTGTGTGTGTGTGTGTGTGTGGTACAAACAAGAGACAAATACGCTTGCAAATAAACAAAAGGACTTTCTTACAAGTTTTAACATCTATTTAATATTATCTAGAATTCCAGAGCTGTGCTGTTGCTGAGCAAATGTCAGTCATTGCCATTATCAAATGTTGACATAAGAATTTAAGCTTGTACGCAGAGCTTTATGACACGTGTAATACGATACAAAGTATGCAATTAAGCAAAAACAAAACAAGCAGTGAAAAACTCACAAATAATACAAATAAGTACGTACGAGTGTGTCTCAAATATAAACACAAATGACATAAAAATAAACTCTTCAAGAAATGAAAACTTTTCGTCTGTTTGATTTTCTAGTTAATGAAATTTTCGTAAGACAAATGTACGCCAAGCCAACCCCTCGCCCTCTACCAGTCCTTCACCCACAACTAAAAACTTTTGCACTCATACTCCTGCCACTGCTGCCATCATTCATATCACATCATACCACTCGGTTTCAATTCACTGGCAAGTGATGGTGTCTACTTTCAGGCGCTAAGATGTTCGCTGGAGCACAAGCAACGCAACGGGAAGCGAACACTTCAAAACAAAAAACATACTCGTATTGTAAATTGTAAAAATATTCAAATTAACTTCTTTTTTCTTTTTTTGATAAATTATGAAAAAGAGTTTTCGTATTGTTCCAAAAGGCAAAATGTGTTGCCTTGTTTGGTTTTCCATCACGTTGGTGACTGCTTTGACTAAACCATCCCAAACGCTTAATTATTTGACAGCATAAATGACATTTGACAGTTTTAGTGCGGATAGATGTTGAGCGCATATTAAAAGAGAATTTGTGGCATATAACAAAATTCCACTAATATATTACATTAAGAATAAGAATGCGTCGTTTAATATAGACTGTTTGCAAATCAAATACACCGCCTGGCCCACGAAATCGAACATTAACGTTCGCCAGGGTTTTCAAAGGTAAAACACCAATTTGCAAGTTTATTTTTACCAATTCAGTTACTGCTCACATTAATCATTTTCTACTGGTTGCCACTAATAGCCGCCTTGCGCACTTTAACTTTCGACCATGTGGGACAGATCTTTGCAAACTGCAGCTAAAATAAGAAATTTCGCTTAACGTCAAATTACAAAATCACATCTCCCCCCACCCGCAAAATATTATATTAGTAGCGACTGTTGTTGTTGTTGGTTGTATGATCAAAAACTTCAATTAAAGATCTGAAAATTGCTCGTTAATACAAGACGAAGGCGTTTTATCGTTACAGTGTTAAATTCAGAAAGCCGAAGGCTCAAGTCTTAAGCTGTGTCGATGCGATTTTGCGCTTAGAAAAAAGAAAACGTTCATTGATTCTGTGGTTGCCAGCAAAACAAAATCGGTTGTTCGCTTGCGACTTTATTACCGTTGTAAATGTCACAAACGCCACATATGCCAGGTACGGGAGTTTTAATGTCAGCTTGTGATTTGAATAAACACCCTTCATGGCAAGGAGTCATCATCTTCGCCATTTGCTTGTTGCCAGCCACCCTCGTACGCTTTAACGCTTTTAGCCAGTTTTTATGCGGATTTTGTTCTTTAAATGATTTAAAGCATTTGGCACAACGAGTCATTAACACAAATCCTTGTTGATGTGATAAGGCCTGGTTCCCTGCCCCGACACTTTTGTCAACACTTTTAGTTACTCGCAACAGCAACAACTATTTGTTGATATTCGTATCTCAAGTTTTTGTGTTCTCTGCCTCCTCTGCGGTTTAGCATCAGTGTAGTGGTGGTTGTTATTGTGTTTAGCAGTTTCCAGCAAAAACACATAAAAATATCTAAATGTACGTACGTACGTACGAGTATGATTATTTGTCATCATTAACAAGAGCAAATGTTGCTACAACAACATTATGCTTATTTGTCACTTGTAACTTTGATAGTTGCCCTCTCATTCAAACACTCGTGAACTTTCTCGTCCTGCCGCTCCTTCTACGCTCAACAGACAGCATCATGAGGCAGAAAGTACGACACAAACGAATTATGAAAATCTTCTTTGTTTTTAAATAAGTTTTGAAAATCTTTTGTCTTTTAGACGTTTTCCTCTCCCTCTGCCTCTCTCTATCATCGTCTTTCACACTCAGGCAACCAAAAAACACTCATCCATTCATTCATTCTTAATTCATTTACTTCATTTCAATGTGTATTTTTTTTGTTTGAGGTTTCATTTCGTTAGGTTTTGTAGTTGTTGTTATATTTTGTGATTATTCCCTGTTGTCATGTTCTGTAAGGATTTATGTTCTTCTGTTGTTGTTTCTTATTTAAAAGTCAATGTTTTGATTCACTGGGCGCTGCAAAAAGTTGTTTAAAATAAATTTATATAGATTTATACGATTTAAAATGTTTCCGGATTTTTTACTCCAGTTGTGACAATCAAACAAATTTGTAATCATTTCATCACTAAGATGGTAAAAAAAATATTTTGAGATCTATTTATGACCACTAAATTATTTGCTTTTAAAATTTCTGTACATAAAAACTAAAAATTATTTATAGTTTTTTCCTAAAACTTTCGCTCCAAAATGCGGAAAAATCTACTCATATCAAGATATAATCTGCCGTGCCAGAGTGCCAGCTTGTGAATTGAACTAATATTTCTCATCTAAAAAGCTTTATAATTTATTTTTTTCATTTTTCCCATTTATCCCTGTTCCGCGTACTTCTTCAAAGACAAACTAATTCGCACAGTTAACTTTTAATGAACTTGAAAGGACCTTAAAAGTTGACCTTATGATTCCGTTTTTGTTTCTTTTAGAAATTTTTAACACTCTTGCAGAAGCCTTTTACACGCTGCAACTTGAACACACACTCCCTTTTATGTCACGAGTCTTTGCCAAAAACTCTCAACACCGCCAGAAGTGGGTGTCAGTCAGTTGGTAAGACAGACAAAGAGAATTTTTCATGTTCATATCAAAGTGATGGATCGATGCGGTGATGCCAGTAGTTCGCCCACTTTCCGCTGCTCGTTTAAATGGCAAATAATGGAAATTATTCTATTTTTAAGCCAAAACATTTTCTGATTTAATCTGTCTGCACCCATTTATCAAGTTGTCGAAATGATTTAATTATATAGTTTTTCTGTTGACATTAAATTTGTTGAAGAAAGTAGGTTTTTCCAAATTATTTTATTTGCAGAAAGTAACAAAAACTAAAAATTGTTATATATTATTTGCTTAAAGGCCTAACTATAATGTGCTTAAACTAACTTAAGAGCAAATAAGCGCAGCTTTGAAATTTGTGTAAGTTAGCTTAAGCACATTATAGTTAGGCCTTTAATCACATCAAATCAAAATCAAATGTGTATAAAAATAATTTACTGAAGCAGAAATTGTGCTTGAAATGTAATTTTTGTTTAAGCGAAGTCGGAAACTGGTGGCCTTTTACTTAAGGCAGCAGCTGTTTGTTGCTGCTTTTGCTAAATTATTATATTTAAAATGAAGACGAAAACAATTTATCTGGCATTTTTTTAAAAGTTTTTTATTTAACTTTTGCAAATTAATAAATTTATAAAAGCACAGATTTCCTTTATATTAAATCTAATTTTATCAGGAAATTAATATTTTAATAATTTATAAAAATAAAATAATGTCTGCAACAGAACAAATGTTTGTAATTTAGCAAAAAAAAAAGTATTTAAGTTCAATAAGTACAATAAGTACAATATAGCCAATAGTTTGCTTAAGCATTTGACAAGCTTTTCGTTGTTTGCTATTTCTAATATAGCAAACAACGAAAAGCAGCATTTTATAGTGTAGCCTTAAGGATGCTAAACAACTATTTATTTATTTTCTTTTTAATGATGATGAAAACGAAAGTGACGGAAAGGGCGAACACCTGGTGGCACGAACAGCTGCCGTATTGAGCTAAACAACATCGGCTCACTGAACAACTGACCGCTCACTGCAGCTTAGCTCATTTTTGCGAGCTAGTTCAGCTTTCAATTGCACTCACTCAATTCTATGTTTGGTAACTTAATAAATAAAACAAAAACTTAAACAAAATGGGGAAATATAATTTAGTTCTCTGCCGTCTAAGGGGTCATCAAAGGCAGAACTTAAAAATAGCCCAACATATTCATAAATGTACAACAATTTCCCTCCCTTTGGAAACCAATGAAAAACTAAAGAATGTCTGCTTTTCATTCCTACTACTTTTACTCGCGTGTTATCCCTAAAGGTGGATGGCGTTGCTAATTGTTACAGGGGTTCTGGAAATAGATATAAATTAAGCCATGAAGTATAAAACAATATATACAAAAGTTGCTCAAATTTTCCTCTAGAGCAACCGTATAGTAAAACTTCCATATAACAAACTCATAAATATATTATTCTATACAGCACTTTGAGAGACCCTTTATTGGGAAAATACAAATTACGCTTAAATAATATTGATTAAGTTGGAAAAAATCACAATCGTGGAAAACCTGATATTATCCCTAAAATCATATGATTTTGAACAGAAGTCGACTAATGCAAGCAAAATGTTTTTTCTTAAAACTGTTAAAGTAAATTCAAACTAATTAAATTATTTTATACTTATAAATCGCATTTATTTTACAAAAATTATAATTTAAGCAAAAATCAGGACATGGTGAGAGACGAGAAAATAGAGAGTGAAAAAAAAACGTTTTTGTATCTAATTTAAAACCCTGAAATCCTTCAAATTTCTCTGGCATCACACAAATCTTCAGAATCGAGTGTAAATCTTATGAAATGGCAATGATGTGTGTCGTGCCCAACAAGAAGAGGCAGGAATTGTGGTTTCCCAAACAAATAATGGTTCGTGTCTTTGTTAATTCTTTTTTCACATTTTCCGTTGATACATTCAAATTTCTAGTTGTGGAATTGTTCCTGTAGGTGGTACTTGAGAACTATTGTATTTTTTTGTCATATGAAATCTTGACTGTTATCAAAGTCATTTCATTTTAGTGATTGAAGTTATTTCAAAATTGTATCATGTCAATTTAATGTTGCTTTTATTACTTTTATTTCTTACAATAAATATATGAAAATTTAAATTCTTTCTTATATGGCCGCCTATTATTTAGATTCTCTCAACTGTTCCTCCTTTAAGCTGACGTCTCCCAATTCCTTGGCCACATCCTCGTCCTCGTCATCAAACACTTTTAAATTTTTGACATGATACCAAACACCAACATTACAGAAGGTGCTGAGACCAACAAAACAACCAGCCACAATATTCAAAGTGAATCTGTAATTTTCCCCACAGAAGTTGTTAAATTAATACTAATTATTGTTCATCTTCAGAGGAGTGCCGTACCTTAAATTCAACGAGTCATATGACCAGCAGTTGCCCTTGTTGGTACACGTTTTGCCCCAAACCAGACAGTTTCGATCAAATATCCAGCCATAAAATATGGGAGCCGGCACAAAACACAAAAGTGATATCAACATCATGCCGAAACCCATGATCGCAGATTTATCTGCGGGCGCTACCGAACGCATCGTAATCAGCAAATTGGAGGCCCTTCCTGTGGCCGCAAACAATTTGATGACACACATCACCGCCAAAAAGGTGTAAAACTGATGGGTACAGTTGACAGGGCAGGCGCCACCGACGGCTTGACCTCCAGAGCCCAAAAATTGCTACAATTAAATTTAAATAAATATTTCGAATAGTTAATAAATAAATGAAGTCACATTTTTTATTTTATTTATTATTATATTGCTGAAGATTGTGACAACTTTTTGCTGGAAATTTCTATGAATTTTACAGTATTTCAATGGGCAACTACGAATAATATACCGTTTGCCTTAACCCTACAGTGCACCCGGAATAATGTCAACTAATTGAAGCCCCCAAGTGTTCAGTTTCAGATCAAAGTTTAGTTAAAAGAAAGAAAGAAAGTTAAAAGAAAAGAAAAGAATTTGTGTTCGGAACTGTAACTGTATTTCCAAGCCGGATACTTGTAAAGGGGAATCCCCCAAATTTTTTTATCTAATTACATACAATGAATGTGCCTAAATATTTCAATTGCCGCCAAAGCTCAAATTTTACTTTATCTAGAGTTGAAGTTTTAGATGCAGTTGAGGTTTTGGAGAAATAATGTCCACGAAAAAGGATTGGACATTTGGGCCTGTTGACTTTATCCAAAGCGCACTGTACTGCTGTATAATGCCTTGTCACAGATAACGTTGCTTTGATCTCATAAAAACATTTGAAATGGTTTCTTTTATTTTTGGCCGGCACAAGGTCCTATTTTGAACTCTCCTTTTAGACCCCCGTGCGTTGAGTTTATGCCGAGCCCACTTTATATGTCCTATTACACATGACATTATATTTGCAATTATACATTCAGCTCTTATATCACCTCTTCCAGAACCGATGCGTTATAAAAGCAAAGACGGCAGTTATTTGAAAACTTTCCGAACCATTTTGCTAACAAGAATTCCAAAAAAACTTATTTGCCCAGCACTTACTTGATTTGTTCCATCCAAAGTCGAATTTTTGATGTCATCCATCCTCAAATATTTGAAGTTTGTGTTGCCATCTGAGCCCAAATTATTTGCAGAGATGCAGGAACAATCATAAAAGGACTAGAGTTTTTTTCAAACTATTAATAAACAAATGAATGGCATAACAAAACTTCGATTACCTTGTGGCCATTAGCGGCCATATGCTCCTTTTTGCAGCCGGCGTGACAGGGCGATATGTAAGTCATTTGATCCTGCCCACACACCGGCATATAGCGAACATAATCACAGTGACAAATGCTATTGCAGCTTAAAGATGAATTTAAGGTGCTAAAAAAAACGAAAATAAATTCGATAGTGTTGAAAAACTAGAAATCTGCTGGCAATTTTTACCTGTCGTACGAATTATTTATTAGTGAATTATCGTTGGCCGCACAGCCAATGAAAGCATAAGCAAACATGCCGCAAACGGTCACTACATCAACCCACACATTCCAGGCAGCCAGACAGCGAGCACTTGGCTTAAATTTTGATATGACAACGCCCGACATTAAGACCCCAACAGCCGAGAACACCAAAGCCACTGTACCGGTCATCATGCTGTGCAACAGAAATAAACCATCTAGACGTTGGACAAAGGAAAATAAATCCATTGATGCCCCTACCTTGAAGTGGCCGCCGACTGGCGATATTGTATTTCTATATATTTGGCGGTAAAAATCCAATAGGGCAGATAACCAAAGAAGTACAAAATGTTCGCCGTCAGATTAAAGACAATAATTCTGTTTCTGAGAAAACGTTTGAAGGTCTTCAGCATGTCCTTGAAAGAGGTTTTAGTCTCCAGCTGTTCCATTGATTGGCCATTGTTTGCGGCTTTAGCTCTGAGCTCCAGTTGTTGGCGTCTGGCCGCCACCAGAGGCAATTCTTTCGGAAACATAAACAGAAATATGCCCGCCACAAATATAAGACCAGCTATTATTAGCCAGCCCAGCCACCAGGCACCCCACCACCTGGAGTCTGTTTCACTGATGATGGGCGTTAAGGAGGGCGCTATGTACCAGCGCAAGCAAATCGAGGCCAAAGTGTAGCCCAAAGATGGTCCCAACAGTCCAAAGAAGTAGGATAAACCTGTAGAGTTTTATTTCATTTAGATTTTAGTTTGCCCACAACCGACGACTAGTAACTCACTTAACATGGCCGGAGCCTTGGACTTCTCCGTGTTATCGTCCATGTAGGAGATGCCCAAAGTGTGATAGAGGGATCCTCCTATGCCGGCCACAAATTGGGCCAGAAATAATAAGACTTGCGGCAGTAAAATGCCCTCATGAACTTCACAGGCAACACCAGTACCGTCAGTTCTGCACAAACGTTTTTGTTGCTGTTCTTGTAGGCCTTGCAGAGATATACTTGTATCCGATATGGCGCCATATTCTTTGGTCAAGCCTAAAGCATCCTCGCCGGGACCATAAATGAAGTGGGGCGCCACGGTCAGTAGGCAAAAAATGATCAGCGTCAAAAGACCTATGAAGTTTGAGTACGAAAACAAGAACATGCTGACGCTGACAATAGTCTTACAACAACATGGTTATTCTCATCATTATCATGATGGCTGGCTTAAATAATTTCTGTATTTTCATTTCTATTCTTTTGTTGGCAATATTCTGAGAGAAACATACTATTCTTGAATTATAAACGTTAATATGTTTGTCATAAATATTGTATTGTTGGCCGTTTTAAAGGTTAGTGTTTTAAGAATAATATGAAAAGACGGCAAAAGACTGGTTCAACCATACTCTGTTTATAACAAACATATGGTTAAAGAAAACATTTCGTTTTTCTTTTTTGGGGACCAGTACTGGAGTGGAACTGGTGGATCAGGTAGTAGGGAAGAAGGAGTAGTGTTTCGCTATTTTCTGTTTTTTATTCCATATTGCAGGGATGTGTGTGTCAGAATTTAACTGATACCGTTTCAATTAACCCAACATCCCAAACGTTGCGTTTTTATGTGGTATTTATATAAATCTGTTTGCTGGGTTATTGAGTGTTTGTATTTATCTGCTCATTGTGTATTATTGTTATTTATGTTTTTTGGTTATTTTTTTTTTTTTTTTGTTTGGAAAAATTTTCTATTGACTTTTCACCAGAGTCTTTGCGAGGAATCGAACCTACGACCTCTGCAATAATGTTTCATATAATAGATTTCAAACAGAATTTTATTGTCAAAATATTACAATATTATTGTTACAACAACATAAAGAAATTAAACTGTATTTGTTTGGCGAGATAAACAAACAATTTTGTCAAACAATTGATGAAAAAGAAGTTTCATGCCGCAACATTGAAATTTTGCGAAATAATTTATAAATATTTGTTATGTAAAGAAATTAATTAAAAACGAACTATCGAACGAACGATCTTTCTTGTTTGCAAAATTATTTTCCACCGCATACCTGATGGTTTTTAAGGGCAGGGCTGTTGCATTATCACTTATCACATTTAATTTCGTTATAGTGAGGAATTTCTGTTAGCCCAGGGTGCCGTGAAAATAATAATAAAATTTCAAAACTAGGCGGGAAATTGACTAAATGAATTTCTCATTTGATAAGAACGAAACCAAAAATTCTAACTTTAAGGCTTTAAAACACATTCCGCGAATACTTTCCTTTCTGATTACTGGGAAATTATTGTTGGCCACTTACCAAAAGCCATCCATCGGGGTCGGTGCTTTTTGCCCGCATAATAGCCCAGAAAGGCGGAGCACAACACCTGGCTGATGTCATTGCCCACCATGATTATGCCAGTGTTACGGGTTGGAATCTTATAACGTTTCTCCAGCGTCGAAATTGTGCCGTGAAAGTATGAATTCGTTGCAGCGAAAACGCACCCAGCCAGACCATAAACCACAACATACGCCGTTTGGTTCGCAAATCTAATGCAATGATTTCAAACAACTCGTTATTAGTTTCATCACTTTTGATTTTTTTTTACATTTTTTCATAACATTTTAATTACTTTTGTAGAAATGAACCTTTTAACCAACCAAAACCGCACGTTGTATCTTGGGTCAGAGGCATGACATTGAGAATGTTTCTCAATTCTTCGTTATCACGCGAGTTGTGTGTGGCCAGTAATTTGGTTCCTGCTTCCGCATCGCTTGACGGCAGTTTTTCTTTTTCCGACATTTTTTTATTGTATAACAATTTAAAAAAAACAGAAGTTGCACTAAAACAAATATTTAGCTGGACGAGTTGCTGTTTTCGTTTTAACGTTATAGTAAACAATGATGTGCAAACGGTTTTCGAATTATTATAAACAATATTCGTTTAGACCAGGCTAAGAATTTATTACTTTTTGTTATACTTGTTCTTATCAATTGTTTGCTTTAATCTTATTTTCTGATTGTAGGCACCCTACAGACAGCTGCACAAACACTTGTGCCGGAGAATTTTGAATTCTGGTAAGTGGCAGCTGTCAGTCACAATTTGTTTTCGTTTTTCTGTCTTCGGCCTGTAGTGAACCCGTAAGAATAATTGTTGGGCCATAAATTATGCCACAAACTGCAGAATTATCTTATTTAAAAAGAAGAAGAGAAAACACGTCAAAACAAAATGATTAAATTAAAATTTCACTTCAGTGGGCAGCGCTGCAGCAACCACTCACTATTCAGCCTTGAATGTTATGTAATAATATATATAATAATCTTGCATTTAAAGCGAACTCTTAATATATATGTATGTACTTTCAGTGATGTCAATTGAATGAAAATCACAACAAATCTGGTGATTTTGTTTTTATATATATTTTCTGTTCTAATGGTAAAATATGAAATAAATATATCGATGAAAATCTGAATTTGGGGAAAAAATTAAGAAATACTTTCAGTGATGGCAAAACTCATTACAAATCTAGTCACTATTTAATATATATTTATATATATATTTCTTGTTGTAATGATAAAAGAAAAAATAATCTAAAAAATCTATCAAAACCTGAATTGAAGAAAAAAGTTTGCTAAATACTTGCAGTGATGTCAACTGAAGGAAAATCACTACAAATCTAGTAATCTGAAATTTTGTGTATTCTAATAATAAAAGGTGAAACAAAAATATCTATAAAAACCAGAACTCAGCCATAAATGTTTCACATTCTGCCATTAACTAGACGAACAGAAACGTGGCGTTTGTTCAACAAAAAAGGGGCAGAAAAATACTTTCAATGATTTCAACTGAACAAAAATAGTGATTTTTCTATAAATTTTTTGATGATACAAAAAAGAAGCAAAACAATTGTTTATAATTTTTTTACAGACAAATAGTTTTTAATATTTATTGTAAAGTGGATTCGCCATAAATAAATATTCAAAATATTCCTATTCAAAATTCGATCTTTTTCGAATTTTCTGCCACATCATGCAGTTTCTAATTGACCAAATTAAGTTGTTTGGTATAAAAGCAAATTGTTATTTCCCAGAGTTCGCTTATATCGGTTCTATGCCATAGAAAGAAAGTTTTTCTTATTGTCATTTAGGATATTTCGCAGAGTCTTTATGCTGAACAAATCGTTAACGACTAGTAAATGTATTCATTTAGACATATCGATTATCTTAAGGTTTGTCAGCACTTGTATTTGCTGCTATTTGATCCCTTGATTGTGGCTATCAATTTCCAGCTCTCACCACCAATTCTCTTCGGTTACTTATTTTTTTGAGAGCACAATATGTTGCTCCCTCAATTTTAATTATATTATTGAGAAAATTGGTACATACCTCGAGAAAAATATTTTTTTTGCTTCTAAATACACTTTTAAACACATATACACATATGCAGCTGCCTGATTTAACTATTTATCTTAAATTTGGCGATTTTTAAGTTTGACGATTTTTGCTGTACGTTTGACGATTTTTGTTAAAACATATTTCGCACTAATTTTCGTAATTTAGTTATTGCATAAAGCAAAAATATAAGCAACATGTTTTAACATTGCAGATTGCAGGAAATTTTTGCCACTCTAAAACACCTTCATATTGTAAGAACCGCGTTAAAAGTCGTCTGACAAAATGTCGATTAGAGCGTCTTCTAGTTTTATATGATGTAAAGCGGTTTTCAATCTCACGGCGCGGTGTTTTTCTATGCGGAAAATAGCTATAGTTTTTATTTTTAAGTTGTTTAGCTTTGGCGAGATTTTTACACACTTGGGTTGTTTGAATACTTTGGTTGTTTGGCTATTTGGGTTGTTTGCTTACTTGTTTCTTATGCGTTTCCTTTTTTCACAGTTTTTGTATATTTTGAAAAATATTATTAAAACATACAAATTGCGTTTTTTTAAACTGCTTTAAAGCTAAACCATTTAAAACAAAAAATAACTCTACTTTTAGGGGGTTTTCTAGCTGTTTATACGCTGACATATCGTAAAGTGTCTTCTATTTTCGATACAACATTTGAACCAACATTAAATGTGTACCAATAATAAGTGTAAAATAATTAAATAGAACACTATATAAAACTATTACCTTATTAATGTTCATGTATATGCAGTGTTTTTCCCCGTCCCCGTTATCACATACATACATGCATATCGTCATCCCCGACTTTAACGTTTAAAGATCTACCCAATTGTTTCGATTTAAACGTATATTTACATATTTATTTGCTGCCCTGACTGAGTTACCAAGTTTGAATTTTTCATGCCATACAACTTCATTAATCATCGAATGTGATTATTGAATTTATTTTAAATTTTACTGCATATGAATATATTTGTGTATTGTGTATATTAATCATGTCAAGAGTGGCTGGTAACTCTGTTGACTGTGAACTATAAAATAAGGAGCATTTGCGTAATTAAATTTCTTTAGTTATTGTGTTCTTTATTTGAAAAGCAAAAGAATTGATTAAATGATTAAATTTTACTATTTTCTATAACTAATTTTTTATTATTAATCGACAAACACAAACAAAAGACTGTTAAGTTTTTTTCTCGCTTTTATTTTTCATTATGGCCACAATAAAAATGTTAATTAATACTTTAACACTTACAAAATATACGAAATATTTATTATTGGAAAAACAACATTTTTGATTTATTTATGAAGCGCTTAAGGACTAAATGGATTAACGAACACACACTCTCACACAGGCAGGCACAGCTGTTTCTGGCTCTCTGACACAACGAAAAATAAAAAAACTACACACACACACACAATTACAGAATAGCTGAATACAAGTAATTAAATTCATCTAGAGAATATTAAGAAAGATTAATATGGATTTGAATTGATTAAATTTCTGTTTTCATTTCTTCCTCCTCGTGCTGAACAATTTTCATTTCCACATCCTTCACTTCTTCGTCGAAGATTTTCAAATCCTTAACATAATACCAGACACCCACATCAAATAGAGCACCAATTGTGACAAACACCGCCGACGTCATATTTAATGTATATCTGATTGAAGAATTTAATAAATAAATCGAGAGGAGTTTTTTTTTTAGCACCAAATTTTCTGTGTACCTTAAAGATTCTGGATCGTACAACCAGCAATTGCCCTTGTTGGAGCAAGTTTTACCCCACACCAAGCACAGTCTGTCCAATACCCAACCAAAAAATATGGGACTCGGTATGAAGGCCATCATAGACATCATCATCATGCCAAAGCCCATGGCGGCTGTTTTATCCTTTTCCGGCACCGAACGCACCGACACCAGAAAATTGGAGGCTCTGCCGGTGGCACCGACAAATTTTAAACAACACATTACTGCCAGGAATGTAACGAACTGGGGAAAGCAATTAACCGCACAAGCACCCGACAACGCTTGCCCACCGCTCCCAAACAGCATCTGGAAAACAAGAGAAATATTCTTTTAATTTGGCGGGAAAGAGCTCTTTCAATGGATTCAAAAATTGTAGTGACTTTTAGCAACCTGAAATGAGTTCTTTAAGAAAATATCGGTTAATTTTGAGAACTTTAACAACTTCGACAAAGATCTTTCTTTAAGCACTTCTTGAACGTGCGCGAAAAGTATTTTATTCTTCTCTCTATGTATGGAAATTAATGTCGCACAAATGCCTAAATGCTAAAGGTTTCAAGTGGCACGAGCTCGGCGACCACTTGGCCTCACCAGTACCTGAGAGAACTATAACACCAAAGAACTTGAGCTGAGTGCCCGCTGTGACATTTCGTGCAGTTCATGTAAAATAACACACAGCGCCCGTTGTGGACAATGATGGCCTGACCAAAAATGTTCTCTTCTAGCCGGAAGTACATACTTTGGAACGCATGTGGACAAATCTCTTTATTGATGCACTGGATAAATATCCAGCCACAGATCTATCGCATCAGTCCAGTTTTCACTTCGTGGCCTTTGCTCGTTTGCCTATAACTCTAAATGCAGTTGAATTTTGTACAGGTGACGATGTAAGATCTGTATCCTATTCTGCTGCATACCTTTAATGCAGCACCTCGCCTCAATGTGAATAGTTCTGTCGACAGGATGCGTATAGTTTGATACGAGGATGCTATCACTTTTACATGATATTGATTTGACAAAAATACAGCTAATTCGACCGATGTCGCTTCAACAATAACTATATAAGCCAAAATATTCTAAAGCCCTGAAACAGGCAAAAATAAAATTTGCCAGGATAGAATAGAATCACATACTTACACTTGAATATTTGGCAGGAGAAGCGATCACAGACGCGGTTGCCGACTCAGTCGTGTTTAAAGTAACTTCAGTTAAGTCCATCGATGTTAGTCGTTCGAAAGCCGGACTACCGCTTAAGCTGGCATTGACACTGGGTATGCAGGAACAGTCATAGAAATACTAAATTAGAAGAAAAACATTTCATTAAATGTTAACGAACACGTGAGAATTTAAGTGAAAATCCAAAATAAAACCAAAAGCTTCATATTTTAAAGCTAAAAATAAATAAAAGCGGCAGGAGTTGGTTTAAAGCTGTCAGCAAATATCTTGCGAGCAACTTCAGGGCAGTTTTAAGTCTAGTGCCTACTTTTAGGAGTAAAATATATTTCTTCTTGTTTATAGTGGACAAACAGGGGAATTTGAGTGTTTCTAATTTGTGAGTGTCAGCGAATTTAATGGGTTTATTTTTTTTTTTATTTACAATAATTAATTTTATTTTATGGCCTATTGGATATTTTGATAAACGAGGATTCGGTGAGTATTTTCAACGCATTGAAAAGGAAATTTTGTCTAAAAATATGCAAACACGAAACACGATAAAATCTTCACATACTGATGCCTGCACAGAGGACAGTAAACGCAGCCCTATAGTGTTTAGAGCATTGAAATTATCATTTTGTCAGTCACTTCAGTTTGTTGGACTTTAATTTTTGTTTTAAATACAAGACCTGCTCACCTTTGCTCCGCTGCTGGTTATGTGTTGTTTTTTGCATCCTGCGTGACAGGGCGAAATATAGGTCATATTATTTTCACCGCAGACGGGAGAGTAACGAACATAATCACAGCCACATGCTGAGTTACAAGTAGGAGAACTGCTTAAAGTTCTGAAAATATATCAGCAAAACAACACAACAGTTAGTAAATTTTACACCAAGAACTACAATATAAAACTGGAAAAGGGAACAAAAGTGGAGTTTGTCACGCCAACATCTTTTATTACAGTCCTTAAGTTTAAGCCTAAGTTGCGATCTGAAACACGTTCGAACTTACCTGTCATGAATATTCACTACCACGGACTGTTCGTTACCGGGACAGCCGATGAAGGCATAAGTCATGATACCCACAACTGTTAAGAAGCCCACCACGACATTCCAAGCCGCCATATACCGGGCACGGGGCTTATACTTGGAAATAATAAAGCCGGACAATAGAACACCAACGGCTGAAAAGGCCAAGGCCACTGTGCCCGTCACCATGCTGGTTATTTTTAATTTTAAATAAAAAAAATTATATGAATCCCTTAACTGAGCTGGTCCAAATTTTTGTGGTAAACTCACCTTGATGTTGAGGCCGATTGCCGGTACTGGATCTCAATGTATTTGGGGGTAAATATCCAATAAGGGGTATAACCAAAGAAGTAGAATACTGAGGAAAAATTATTGTACATAAAAGTCTTATTTGTGGTCAAACTTTTGAAAGTGATGATCATGTCGTCGAACGAAGCCTTATGCTCGGCAGCAGGTTTCTCTTCCAGCTGCTCATTAAGTATTTCCTTTTCTGTTTTCTGTTCATCTTTTACACCGGCTTTTTGCTGCTTTCTGCGCTGCTCTTCCACCATACGACGTGCAGCTGCCCGTGGCAATTCGCGTGGAAACATGGTTAAGCAGGTGCCACTAAGTAGAATCATGGAGCCGATGATAAGCCAGCCCATCCACCAGGCCCCCAGCCAGCGAGGATCCTTCATTTTGATAACCGGATGCAATTGAGGGGCTATGTAAATCCTCAGGCACAAAGAGGCCAAGGCGTAGCCAATGGCCGGTCCCAGCATGCGCAAAAAATACGACAAACCTGGAAGTGTATTCGTTTGTAAGCGCCTTAAACTTTCAACCTTGAAACAATTATTTCCATTTATCAAGTTACGACTATAAACCTGCTCATAAACTGATTTTATCTTTTTTCTCAAACTGTCTTTATGGCAGTCAATAAAGTTTTAAATTATTGCACAATAATAAAACAAAACTTGTGTCATTCTCTCGAACTACTAATTCTACTGCTGGCTGCTACTTAAGGATTTAACAAAACAACAAAAAAGATTCTGTAAATTCAACTCACTTAGCAAAACAGGTGTTTTGGATTTCTTGATATTATCGTCCATGTACGCCACACCCAGGGTATAGTACAAGGAGCCGCCAATACCCGAGATAAATTGTGCCAAGAACAGAACCACCTGGGGGGCGAAATTGCCCTCGCCCTCCTCACACTCTATATTGTCGCCTGTTAAGCGACATAAAGTTTTGGAACGTTGCTTTTCCAAAACTTCCAGGGTGGCATTTTCGTCGGGCAAAGCACCAAATTCGGCAGTCAAGGCCAGAGCATCCTCTCCCGGACCGTACAGGAAATGTGGAGCAGCCGTTAACATGCAAAAAGCCACTATCGTCAAGAGACCTTAAAATGGACAGATCCAGAGTTAAGATGCTACAATAAAAAGACATATTTCATATGAGGCCTTTGCAAAATTACCAAATCCTATCCATCGGGGGCGGTGACCCCTGCCCGCGTAATAGCTTAATACTGCTGAGACCATCATTTGGCTTATATCATTGCCCACCGATATTATACCGGTATTTTTGGAGGGTATTTTAAATCTTTTCTCGATGGTGGTTATTGTGCCATTGAAATAGGCGTAGGTCATCGAGAATATACAGCCCACCAGCCCGTACAGTACAACATAAGACGTCTGATTGGCAAATCTGAAATGAGAAACATACAAATTTTGTTTACAGCATCAACATTTTATTTGTTTGGATAAATATGATTAGAGATCGGACGAAATTTAGAAATATTGAACTGCAATTTGATGGATATTAAAAGGAAGCAAGATTCCCGCCTGGGTCAGTTATTTGAAAAGGATTTCCCGTTCAGCCTTGAACTGCATAAAACCAAATTGTTGCAAAATTATGTTGCTTGTCAATATAATACATTTTTATTTCGCTGCAAATTCTACGATATATCGTCAATCAGAATAACTAGATGAGCAAAAAGTCAACTGTTCTTCGTGCTCTTTGTCCTTCTACAAGTATTTGCTTTCGTTTTGTCTTACAAAAGTTTCAAAGTTTTTAGTTATTGCCAGAAACGTTTATGAATTGTTCCGTATTATTAAGAAACAGGACAAATGATTTAAAGACCGCAGCCAGAATTTCAACATTATAACAGTTTTGTATTGTTAACTTTTCTTGTTAAAACATTATGATTTTGTCATAATTTGCCAACAACTGTTTGTTTTATTTTAAATAATTATTTATGATTTAAACATCCGTTTAAAAAATCAATATTATAATAGTTCAGAAATTCTGATTTTTTACTAAATTACTAATAACTTCTGTGAAGTTATTTGGTAAAATTATAGAAATAAGAATATATTTAAGAAGGAAGACCTGAATTATTGATGCGAATGTTTAGCCTACTCAAAGGGCAATCTTCGCCCTTCGTTCCCACCGAACTTGGTGATTCCTATTTTCGCCAACGATTCTTTGCCGACCGAATAGCGACAGGCGACAGAGTATAAAAGCCGTCGCCATAAGTCTGTTTGGTCTAACCGATACCCATTTTTAAGTTACCCGATACTGGTTTCCGTATTATGGCCCCATTATGTTACAAAAAGAAACAATTTTTGTGATCATTAAAAGATTATAAATGATTGGTTTTTGTGTAGCTGATAAGATTTCTGCGAAATTTGTATTACTGCCATTTTTATCTAAAATTGATTTTTAGCACTAGAATTTCTAAAAACAATTTTATTGCGTATGCACCGTTTTAAGGAAAATTAGCTTTAATTAACTGCAAGACCCCATATTATACTTTATTAGCTAAAGAAAAAGTACAATAATAACATTTAAAATGTATGAATTTTGTTTCAATAGTTTACCATTTTGTTTTAGTCTATTTCTCAATATGATGCAATATATAAACAATTATTGTGTATAAACATAAACAATAAAGAAAAACGATTAAAACAATATGACAAAATGTTGAAATAAAAGCAAAATATTTGAAATGTTATGACATTTTCTCTAATCTTAAGCCTAAACGGCTTAAGCGGCCAACAATGTGGATTTTTTTCAAAATCTAGGCAATAAGGAAGTTCGTATTGTTGTTTTCTTTCCTATAATTTTGTTTCGATTTCCCTCAGAAAAATAGCATTTGTTTGTTAACGCCGGCGATCTGAATCAAAATAGTCGTAAAACTGTAGCATAAAAAGATCAAAAGACTTGTTTTGGTTTTTACCAAAAAAATTTACTACTTTTCCAGATAACGATAACAAAAAGCATATTTGACTAGAATACGCTGCGTATTTACTACAGAACCTTGTACGTTTCTCAAATCAAATAAAAATTAAACATATGATTGTATGTTTCAATACTTTTACTGAGTAGTCATGTTGCTGCAACATTTGAACATGTTCATTCTTGTCTTCGAATTACATACTTACCTTTGGAAAAATTTGCCCTTTAATATCCAAAAGCCGCACGTCATATCATCCGACAGCGGCATATCTCTTAATAATTTATTAATGTCTTCGGTCATTTTGCGATCCTGTTCGGATTTAACACTTTTTTGTTGTTTCAAGCCATTTCGGGGTGCGCTTCCATTATCACTACTTTTGTTTAATAATTTTGATTCCGCGTTTGTTTCTTCGGCATTATTTGAGATATTTTGTGTGGTGGGGCTTTTGTCACTGTCATCCATTGTACTGGATGTTTGATCTTCGATTTCAACCATCACTAATTAATTAAAGTCGTTTTCACATTAAAATTTCTATAGTCTTCTTCTTATACATGTAAATGTTTAAGGATAATTTAGTTTTTAAACTATTTTACAACAAGTTATTTAATAATATTAGCGAAAATAAGATATTTTCCAGTACTTTTTTTTAGAACTTTTAATTTAATTTAGCACTAACGAACTACTCACGAGGACAGTCACTGGAAAAGTGTTAATTTTTGCTACAAAATAACTTCATTAATAATAAAACTGGGTAAGTGATTAAGATTATTTTTAGTGCTTTATTATTTTACAATGTCTGTCTGTTTGCCTGTGTGTTTGTCTGTCTGCCTGTCTGTATGCGCTTGAGCGACCAGTAGCTGCGTTATGTAAATCACTTTGTCTGTCCATCTCTCCTCTGCTTCGCTCCATATATTTTTTTTTCATTGCCGTTTAAGTTTTTGTAGTTATCTTTTTCTTTTGCCCACAAATATTTTCATATTTTGACAACTATTTGGGCTTTGCCTCAACAGTATCATTTGGACGGACGGACGTTTTGTTGTCTTAAATGTGAATAGAATAAATACAACAAGAAGAGTGAAAAGAGAGCAAAAAACGGCGTTACGCAGCGGCATCAAAACAAACAATCGTGTCTCTCTATCGGGGGATCTACGAACATTCAGTACAATTTGTCCGTGTTCTCAGTTTTATAGCTGTCATCTGTCTAGCTCGCACATTTGCAAATATTGTATGACACTAATTTGGAATTATCATCTCACGCACACAGCCGCACTGACAGTCAGCCAGACAGACAAACGAACACAACAGACACCAACAAAAATGATTTAATTTGTTTGTTTGATTACGAGGGAGTCAAAACGCCACACGATACCCATCACCCACTTGTCGGTCTCTGGGAATTTCTTGTTACTTTTATACAAACGGACTCATTTGACAGTTGATGGGTTATTGTGTGTGTGTGTGTGTGTGTATGGGTGTGTGTGTGTTTGTTTGTGTAATTGTGGGTTTTCTGGCATCTTTTATAATAATAAATTTAAAAATATTCTTCTTCAATGTGTACACATTTATGTATGTGTGTGTGTGTGTATGTTTTATAAGTAGTTTGTTTGTGTTTTGAATGTACGACATACAAAAAGCTTATCTTTGGATTTATTTATTATTAATTCTATTATCAAAAGAAAATATTTACATTTTCTTTGTTTAAAGACATTTTCAAACGTGATTGACATTAAACAATAAAGATTCAAAGTTATAATTTCTTTTCTCTTATTTCTTTCTTTTTTTCCTTTTAATCTGCGTACAACGTTAAAGAATGAATGGATGAATAATTGTTTCAGCACAAGCGATGGCAGTCAATAAATATGTATATGATGATTATCGCCAAACTGTGTCGGAAGTGAAAGCTGTTTCCACCAATTCAGCAGGACTGGCGCATTTTTGCTGCTGCCTGCACTTGACTCGGAGAAGACACTTAATCTTGAGTGGCCTTAAGTTTTTTTTGTAGCCAAACCAACGAATTTTATATTAAAAACCAGAAATAGTAGTCACACGTTATTCGATTTTACACGTGTTTCATCAATAATTATGCAATTGCGTGAATCCTTAAATTGTTTTAGCAACAAAAACTACAATTAATATTCGCAGGATATTCGATTTCATGTGAATTTAATAAATAATTATATTTCAAGGACCTTTTTTTTAAATTTTCTTTTTTAAGTTTATTTTATTTTTAAATAATACTACTTTTATGATATGAAGGTACTTGTTTTAAATAGTACTTTTTGCTTTAGGTACTTTTTTCAGAAGCACGTTTTTTTTTAAGCAACTTTTTTGAAATATCTTTAGCAGAGTAAAAGTATTTTGAAAACATACTTTTTTCAAAAAGTACTTTCGAAAACATACTTTTCCTAAAGCGCAATTTTCACCCACTCCTGCAAATGAACTCATGCACATGTAAATGCCTTAAACACGTTTTTAGGTACAAGTTTTAACGTAAATAAAAATTCAAGTGTTTTAAATGCGAACGCTGCTGCGTTGTTTATACTTTTTCAGTCCACAAAACTTTACAGATTTGGAAACCGAAAGCCGTGACAATTTTCAAATTAGACTTAAGGATCGCAGCTGCTGCAAAAGACTCATGAATATATTCTATAAGATTTTAAAGCAATTGTCAGTTTTTGTGGCTCAAAAGTTTGCACGAATTTTGCAAGGCGATTACAGGAACTGGCCTTTAAAACAATTGGCCGCCTTAAATGTTGCTCAAAGCCAAATCACTGAAGATCAGTTCAGTTTTTATTGTTTCCCAGATTTAAGCAAACAGAAATAAAACACTTGGTTTTTTATTACAAGTTCTAGATAGACAGAATAGACACCTCGTTTCTGTTTATTGGTGGCACCTTTTGGATTTATATGCATTTGGCTGGCTGACTTGTCTGGAAATGATTTAAATGTAGTTATTAATAAAATAACTAACACAGCATTAGATAAGATAGACAGCAGTTGTTAATGTTAAACAAAAGGATTATTCTAAAGTTCGTACGTTTTTAAATTAAGATCACAAACAGAACTTAATCAAATGCTTTAATTGCACCCCTGAACTTTCTTGTTTCGTGCGGAATATTCTGGTTTCCAAAACGGAAAATATTTTCGGGAAGGCACATTTAGTTTTAAGACTCAAATTTATGTTCGTCCTGACCAAATACGTTGTTTGTTTTAAACATTTACATATTTTCAATGAAATATTTGGCTGAATCAGCGTCACAGTTATTTGAAATGCGAATTTGCTGGCAAAAGGAATAACTTTTTGTTCTACACAGCCATAAAACATTTGTTTGTGTGATTATTAAATATTTTTACGGACAATTTTTTTTTTTTTGTTGGAATTCTGCAACAAACAATTTGCTGGGAAAAATTTTCTCTATAAAATTTCTGCTGTGTGGGGATACTTGATATCATCATCGGCTAATCTGGTAATTAAAATGAATTAATTACTTCTCAAGGTATTTGGCTATAGATATTAGTATTTCTTATACAGTGAAACTTTGTTATGACGAACGTTGTGGTAACGGATAAATCAATTTAACGAATGTTTTACTGAATCTGTGGCACGAACTTCTTTTTTGACAAGTTTTTCATATCAAAATATATAGCGAAGATATTCTTACCCATTAAATGGGTTAAGTCGTGTTGTAAACAAAACCAAAGTTAAAACGAGTTGGCAAGATCATTTCTAAAGCCTCTATATACTCAAAACCCTCTATACAGCGAAGTAAAAATTAAATTTTTAGAACCTAAAATTTAGTTCAAGAAACGCCAACTATAACGACTTCTTTGTTGTTGTATTCCTTCAAAGTTGTACAACGAATCAGTAGCTGTAGCGAAGTTTTGTTTTTGGATCCCCTTCAGATTCGTTTTATCCAAGTTTCACTGTATTCGAATATTTTGTGTTCTTAGCAAAGAATTGTTTTGCTCTGGCAGAAGTAGTGTTGGCTGGAGTTATTACATTTAAACTCCATCACACTTAAGCCCATGCGATAATTGATCAAAATGACGCTCTTGTGGGTAAAAACAACAACCAGTAACTGGACATATTTTTTTTTTTTTTGTATTTTTCTTTTATATTTTGTTTTTGTGGATAGATTTATTAGAATCCCAGTTGAAGATTACAATGAAATGAGCTTTCAAATTGAGCTTTATTATCACTTGAACTTCACTTTAATTTTCTTTGATCGCTGTGTTGTCGGCTCTCGAGTGTGCAACAGCATGTCTGTATGTCTGTGCGTAACTGTGTGTCTATATGTATGGGAGTGTGGCTGTGGCTGTGGCTGTGGCTGCGGCCACAGGGGTTTTAATTTTTGTTGTGCTCTTTCTGGAACACAACGTACAAACGTTTTAAGAACGCTTATCTCTATCCTCTAGATGCTGACTGACTGACTGACTGACTACTACTGTGCACTTAAGAATTGTCGTCATTAAATCAGATACACACCCATCACTTATTTGTGGAAATTTTTTTTCATATGTTTTCTGTTTTTTAGAATTTTGCGTAAAGTTTTATATGTATGTTTTTGTGTTTTTTAATGTTTTGTTTTCAAGTTTAGCTATTTTATTGGATTTGGCTATTTTTAAACTGTTTTTAAAAGCTTGCGCCAGCAAAACTCTATAATAGTTTTTTCTTTGTCAAGTGCAAAATGTTTTCAGCTCAAGAGCTGGATTGTAGGGAATTTTAAACAAAAATACTTAAATTGACAATTAAACAGTTTCCGTTGTGTATTTTAACGGCTCAAGCTAAAAAAAAAATCTTTTTTAAATATTACAATTTGTTTGTTGAATTATTGTTAAACAATTTAAAACTGTATTTTGCCGGGTTATATAATGTTTTCCATATAAAAATTTATGCGATTTATTTAGAGAATAAAATGTTTATTATTTTGTATTTTTTTCATTTTTTTTATCATTAGATTTCATTTGATTTGTCTTCCATTATTTTATTAATTCTTATTATATGTAATTTTTTTTCTTCTCCAGAATTTTTTGCTTATATGTACATATATTTTTCAAACAGTTACTGATTTAAAACGCGTTCACCGCTTGACAAAGTTAAACTAAATCCACATTTTACGTTTGTATTATTTTACCTACGGAAAAAAATCTATTAAAAAAAAGAAAAAAAGAAAAGAAAAATTAAGCTCAGCAAAGTAAGCAATAAGACAAATATAAATCATACATAAATAACAAATCAAGTGAAATGTGATATTTTCTTCGAAAAAAGTAGAATATCGCTGTTACTAAATTGCAGTTGTTGTATTCTCTTGTGCTCTTCTCAATTCCCGCACTTAAATGATGATGATGCTGTGTGTGCGATAATAATTATCATCATCGTCATCATCATCATCATCATCATCGTTTTCGTCGTCATCGTCATCGTCTTCGTCGTCATAATATCAAAAGTAACTGTTATCATATTTTTGTTGGTTGATTTGTTCAATTGTTATTCGCAAAATCAGCCTTCAAGCAAACAAACATGTCAATTGTGGTCACTTGAAATCATGTGAAGCGACAACAAATGTAGGAAATGAACTCGATTCATTTCATTTAGGATCACTTCGGCCCTCAGCACTTCAGCATATAATTACAAAGTTTTCTATTAAATTAAAAAATTATTTCACAGGTGTAGAGGAAAACTCAAATGCTGCCTGCACTGACAGCTCTCAAGTCACGTTATTGAGAAATATCAAAAGTTCTAATAATAAAACTTTATATCACATTTTATCACATTTAGCCAAAACGAACGATATCGTTCGAAAACGGGAGACAACCACCTAAAATTTATTCCTTGCACTCCTTTGGAAAGGATCTGCTTTGAAACGCCTGTAGCCGGAGACCAAATGCATAATTCTGCAGCAAAGTACAAGCATTTAAAATAAAACAAATAAATAATTATATATCTTTATTTTTACACATTTGAAAAATAATCAGCTAAAATTTTATATAATTTGTTTTTTTTTTTTTTTTGTAAATTTGTAGCTAAAGAAAAAAAAGATCGTTTAAGTGAATATATAACTTAACAACAAAACACAAGAATAGTATAAAAAAATTAAATATAATAGGGGCTACCGGACAAAAAACAAATTTCTTATATGGCAGCATAATTTTCCTTTAAAAATATAATTTTTATTTCATTTCAACCAAAATTTTAGAATTTTTTTTTTTAAGAAATTTTAAATTAATAAAATTCGTTTTAAAATAGCGCTTAACGGGTTATGAAATTTGGAATATTCATATGTTGTGGCCACCACATCACATTTGACTGAAAAATCGGTCACTGTAGCGCCTACTTCAGCTTTTGTTGTTTTTTAATGATTTCACATCTCACACTTTTTTGTGAACTGCAAAGAGAGCGAATAATTTTTCCTGAAAATATATAAATAAATCAAATAATTTAAACAAATAAAAGTTCTTTTAATGCGGTAAAGGACCGCTTTTGCAGCAGTTATAGCGCTGAGGCCCAGAAGTAATATCTGGCCAGTTGTTGTTATAAGGATCATAGCTCAGAAAAATAATAAGTTTTTTTTTTTTAATAACGGACTGAAATGGCGTCCAACTTTCAATTGTTTAAGTCTTCGCATCGAAGTTTGCGTAGATTTCCCAATGTTATAACTCTGTCACATTTTGCTTAATGCCATGAATATCGGCACGAATACCTTTAAAATTACACAGCAAAACGAACAACAAAATTTTTCTTATCCCCACCTTCTAATTATGAGGAAAAACTCTCAATCATCTCCAAAAAAAAAAAAAAACCAAACTGAAATATTTGATTCGTTTAATTCAATCAACCCTCCACATACTTTTTTATTGGGTTTGACTTTAGCGTTCATTATCTTTTATAGTCATATTAAATTACATTTCATTTCCTACTATTTTGATGGAAACGTTTTATCTTTATTGTGAACTGAGAGATAATAAATATTTTGCTGATGATTTGTAGAGCTTTTGCTTAAAAGGCCACGCATAATTTTGAAAAAAGAAGGCAAATGAAATTTGTTTAAGAAGCCTTAAAATAGGCATTAAACGTAACAATTCATTTGCTGATGAACACCGTATTCATCACAGATCACTGTTAAAGCTGCGAATACAAAATAAAGAATATTCAATTTGAATTTATTTGCAGTTGTTACTTTAAGATGGTTTTAAACAGGAAAAAAATGTTGTTTCATATTCAATAACGGCAGTGGCTGAATCAAGTAATAAATTCTTAGAATAGGCAGCATTAAAAGAATTCGCTGATCGGAAAAACTGCAATAGATCTAATATTAGTCTGCATGAATTCCACTCCTTAAATTATTGTCAATAAAAAGAAAGTAGTAGTGCCAACTCTAAGACTCTTCATTTGTTTTTATGCTCTTCTTTCAGAAATTGTCGTCCTCATTTTTTTCTCTTATAATTCCTGAAATTTTTTAACATCATCTGTGGTTTTTCATATTCATTATTAAGACAAATCTTAAGTATATTTTATGTCATGTCTAATGCCACAAACAGCTTATTGACACCATATCCATACTTTGGCGCTTGCAAAGAAACAACCGAGTGCACGCACTTGAACACACAATTAAAACAACAACAACAACAACCTGGTAAAATTGAAAGATGTTTGTTGTGCGAGTATCACCCCATTTCCTATACTTTTGTTCGCAGGCTTTTAGCAACCCTTCCTCTCTCTTCCACTCACACGCCCACATACACATTCACACACGTGTGAATAGCTCTGTCATGACTACAATTCAGTGGTTTACACTCATTAAATCGAAAAATATTTCCACGAATTTCTTTAGCGGCAAATTTGTTAAACTCTTCCTTTGTGCAAATCTTAATTGTGAACAAAAATTTTAGAACGAGAAACAAGATCGTCGTTAAGAAGGACTTTTTAAAAATTAACTTAATCGGCCTGAACTTTTTTCGAAGCAGAAAGAACTTTTGTGTAGTCATTGAAATAGCAGAGATCTTAAAGATTATGAGTGATACCGAAAGAGTTCCTTTAAAATAGTTATTAAGTCCATTTAATATTTTCAGGTCATTGAAGTTTCCAACATACGGAAAATTACCGTCTCAATAGAATTTTATTTCATAGTCGTAGAATAAGAAGCATTTGAGTGGTTTTATATTCTCCATACGAAAATAAGACTCATTTCATAGAAATCGAAACCGATAATTTTCTCCTTCAAGGAATTTTATTTCTGTTTATTTATTTCACAAACTAATGATTTTCTCCTTCAAGAGATTTTCTCCTTCAAAGAGTTTTATTTCTTTTTATTTATTACACAAATTAATAAAGAAATAAGTGCAAGTAAAACAATTTTTTTTTAAACTTTATGCGATGGATGTTTCACTTCTTCGTTGCAATTAATTCTTCAGCCGTATTTTTTTTTTTTTTTTGTTATTGTTGGTACATGACGCAATAGATCTGTGAAAATAGATTGACTTTGATATGGCGAATTGTCCGCACAACCATTATTTATGGTCGCTGTAAAAAAATTATTACTTGTTGCAGGTGGCCCAATTAATCATGACACAAATACGATTTTCCATGTGAGGACCTGATTGATGAACATAATTGTCATGAATGATGATCATGACAATCATTTGGTTGATTGTATAGCTGTTCATGAGCATAATATGAGTCTGTATGAACAATAATGTGGTTGCTTTCTGAGATTTATTTAATATAATATATTTATTTTATAAAAACCAATATTGTAACTAAAAAATGTGCTTAAATTAAGTATTAATGAATATTTCAACATCATTTCTTAAAATATGTAACCCTTCAGTGACATAAAATCCATGAAATTGAAATTTATATATTATTTTTGCACGCCAATTTAAAATGGATGATGATTGTACAAACATTTGAACAACATGTTCTAACATTTGTGTCAATAAACTAATTAATTGATAAGAGTATGAAAAAAATCTGGCGGAATTTCGCTGAAGATCAATCACATCTTTTTCATCTTGTTTGAGTTGAACTGCCTCTCGCTTTATTGACAAAATCCTTTTAAAAATATAAGTTTCACTTCATTGCAACGTTATTATTGGCAGGAAAGTTTTTACGCACTCATTTCCGCTGATAACTCTTTCTTGTTGCGTAATTGTGTGCGCCTCAATGTGTGTTAACAGTTATACGCAAACATGTCAACACTTTGTATGAGATTTCCGTTTCCGTAACACTTGATTATACTTGTAGTTAATTTTCTTTTAAGCCCATATGTATCATGTTTGTCGAAGTATGAAGTATCGTTAAGTCGGCGTAACAAATTTTATGTTCATGGCTGTTTTTTCTATCAAATTTATGTAACAAGTTTTTCGCTTAAATGTCTTAATTTTGTAGAGAAGCACCCCTTTCGTTCTGCCATCCCCGCCCCACCCAGGATTTGTATTGACATCCAACATATGTCTGACGGAAGTGAACTTTTGCTAACAATAACAGACACAAAAGAAAAGGATTTTCTCATATTATTCATATTTGAACGAGTGGAAAAGTGTTGTGTTGTATTTTAGAATCCGTTGAGATTTTATGGCAAATTTCCCACCCCTGACAAACTTAATTTTTTGTGTTTATTAAAATAATAGTTGAAGGAAGGATATTTAGAAGTAAATGCTGTTAAAATATATTCATTGAATTGAATACAAGAATTGTTGAAATTATCATCTCAACCACAATAAATCGCTGGACAATAGTCGGGTTTGAAAACGGGAACTGCACTTGAACTTTTCAGGTGGAGGGTATAAATAGTTGTAAGATTCAGTTTTTGTCGGTTTTAAGGCATATAAATAAAGAACGATCCACTTGTCATATGACAAAATTAAGACACACACAAAGTCATGGCTGTTATGACTCTCTAAATCTTTGAGAGTTTTTTTTTTTTAAACGGCGAAGAAAATGTTTTAGAATTTCGTTGGATCTTGTAAAAACCTTCGACGATTTCGACGCCTTAATAATCTGTTTTTTTTTTTTATTAAATTATCAGTTTTGATAAGAACGACAGGAGTCCACACAAGGTCCCTGAACAATATTACAAAAGGGTTAATTGTTGCTGCATGAGATCCAAAAGCGATCACGGCATTGCATAAAAATTACTGTTTTGTGGGGACTTCCAGCTCACAGTGTTGTGCGTCCATGCTACAGAATACAAGTGTGATTGTGACGACCGAGCGCCATAAGTTGCTGATTATGAACTTCTTAAGGCCTGAACTGGAAAACATGGACTTGAAACGAAATGTATTGTAGTTTCAGAATATGAACGCAAAACATTTTGATGGATTCAATTACGATTTTCTTTCCTCATTTCACGTACTTAAAGCTCTTTAGAAAAACGATTATTCCGATACCCCCAGGTCTGGAAATTACATTCAGCCATAATTGTTCGAATGCAAACTGTTTGCGCTGTAAATAGAAGTCCGTCCTATGAACATCATATGTTGCGAAACAGTAATAAAAATCAAGAGGCCTAATTTTATGATCCACTTAAAAAACTCTACGTGCTAAAAGTGTACAAGATATCGACACCTGAACGGAAAACGCCACAAGAAAAAAACACGATTTCTTTGGCTTTGAACATCCGCCCGATTAGAGCAACATCGTCGGGAATTGCTTGTGGTAAAACAAAGAATTGCACGACTCCACAAATTGAGCTGCTTGTTCGTTACGCTGGCGATATGTTGGCACTCCTTTAAGTTGCTAATTTTACGGTATTGAATTCAATAGAAAACCCACAGGTTTTTAAATGTTCATGTAATTTCTTTTATTGTTTATTTATATGTTTTTCTTTATTTTTTGTGCGTTTAACCAACCGAGAGCTTAAAAAACTCACACAAATAACCGACTCACACACATTTAACAGAGAATAAAAAATAACAATAATATATTTTTTTTTTTCCTTAAAGAAGCAAACAAGTGAAAAACTCCATTGAGCAGCGGAAGGGGGAGAAAAGAAAATTATTGTATATGGGCAAAGAAAACCTCGACTTACTTATCGCAATGAGCGTTCAAGGAGAAGGGAACAGTTGTAGTCACACACATACAGGCGTCCATGTGTGGCTGCGTGCCTGCCTATTTATGGGTGTATAGAGGGAAAGAGCTTAACATAAATAACCACACAAAATACCAGTTAAAATAAAATTTTATTGGTGTAAAAAAATAAGCTACAAAAATCTAAAAGAGGCAGTCACACAGGCCTTTCGGCTTGTAATAGAGTCTTGCAACAAGAACTTTCAAAACTTGGCTGTCGTTTCTTCTGTCTGGTAGCAGTCATGTGCCCAAAGCAACATCTATTGAATTGGCTGTCATTTGTTTAGTCTGTTTCGGAGCATTAATTAAATCAATATCAGGACATAATTTTATTTATAACTCGTATAATCTGCGAACTATTTGGCTAAATTGCGGCAAATTCTAATCCACTGACTCACTAAAACATCGAAAAATACACGCAGGTACAAAACGCAAAATCTGGTGAAAAGTATTCCGTTGTCTATGAGAGGTTGCGATTTTGTATTCTTTAAAAGAACTCGGCCTTTCGAAAAGCACAGTTTTGTGTTCTGGCAGAGCAGCCCACAAAATGGCCGCTGAAGCAATTAAAAACTGAACAAAATAAAACATTTTCCACGCTGAAGCTCATTTGTGCGCAAATTTGACCGGACCAATGTGCCTCTTAAAGATATACAAACCGATGACGGTTAAAAGCAAATGACTTTTGCCGAATGCATTTCGTGAAATTGGTATCGACAAATTTGCGCACAAATGAGCTTCAGCGTGGATACAAAATGGCATCGATGGGCTTTTCCCGTGAAGAAAAAATGTCGATGATGTCCCACGCTCGCATTTCGCGTGTGTGTGTTTCTTTTTGATTCAGAGATGGGTGGCGCTGTCTTTAGGTTACAAACTAGCAGCAGGATACGATATTTCATATTAAGGCAGCCCTCTTCGCGGCCCTATATTATGGCTGACGTTATTTCATGTTTAACTTCGACATGCGAAGTAAATGCGGCTAAGAAATTATTATGTTGAACACATTTATGCAGCGGTTTTTATTTCTAAAGCATTTTAATTGAATATTTTTACCCAAAATGTATTTTAAAAAGGCCCTGTTTGGGGCTCCAACAGCTGAAAATATATATCAAGAATAACGAAACAAACAAAAAAAAAAAAAATACTGTAAACACATCTAACCAACATACAAATCAAAAACATTAAGCGTAAAAGCCACAGGAAATGCCACCATGATACGACTTCTTATCGCAAAACAATAACCGTAAACGAACGAGGGAGGGTGTTCTTACACTGTTCCTGCACTCACAGACACACGAACTCCACTTTAGAAACAAAAAGAAAAACTTCAGGCGTATAAAGAGAAGGCGATAAAGGATGGTTGGTTATTTAAGTAGGAATATTTTGGCATTCTTGTTTTTTTGCTGTTGTTGTTGTTGTTTCCTTCATTCTTTCTTTTATTGAAATTGATACGCGCTCATATGCAAATTATGTTTTCTGTACTAAGAACTGTAACGTTCTTAAGAAAACAATACAAATTTGTTGGCAACAAACAAATGCTGAGAGCGAAAAAACCACCAGACGCCGCACCACAACATCATTTATAAAATGTTTTAATAATAATTTAAAAAATATAAATTCTGTTTTATCGCTTTTCTTACCACCCGAACATCCGCGCACGAATATGAATGAATGCAAACAAATGCTGCTGCTGCTGCTGCTGCTGGTGCTGCTGGTGTTTTGCTCGCTGAACGTACATATATTAAACGTGCATATGCCTAAAAGTAGGCCATAAATAATATTTTTGCAAATCTCTGTAAATGAAAATGTTTGAATAATAATCATAAATTAGTGAACATTTGTGAAGACAGTGATTTGTTTCCTCTTGTTTATTTTATTTTCTCTTTTTTTGTTTATTTTTTTTTTTTAATTTTTTGTTTTTTTTCAGTTGCGTATTTTATTTCTTTTGCTTTCCGGTTTCTTATTTGCTACTCACAGCTTATCATAAAGAGACGTTTGTGGCTTATCTGAAAAGTAATAAAAGAAAATTTACATACATAAAATTTAATAAGAGAGTTCGTTCTGTGTTTTTGAAAAGTAACTGCAACAAGCAGATTTTAACGCTGGCGTTTAATTTTTTTTCTTCACGAATTCGGAAAAGAACCAAAAATAATGTCGGTATCTAGATGTTCTAAATTTCAAAGTTAAGTAATTTAAATTTAATTTAAAGCATACGATCAACCATATTATATTGTTATTAGCGAGTATATTATGATTACACTATCCCTATTTTTATGCAATAGAAACGTGCTCTCTTTCTTCAAAATGTAATGCATATTATTTTACTTTTTTTATACATAAATGTTTCTGTTGAAGGCGGTTTGCGACTCCGCCCGGCAGCAGGATTTGCTTTGACATATTTCAAACTGGGGCCTTCGTCTTTAAGGCTAAAAAGTTTCTCAGTTGAAACGGCAGGCAAATCTGTAGGCAAATAATGGGTGACCAAAAATAATAATTGACAGAATGGGACCAAGGTTTCCACGAGATTGGATGCTGGGCTTGGTATTTGTTTGTTCTGGAGCTGGGCTTCAGCCTAAATCGCAGCAGGGAGCTTTGATAGTTGCTGATGGTAGTGGTATATGGTGCTTGCAATTGTATTCAGGGTAACAAATGTCCGGCAGGGTGCTGTTGTCTTGCCGGCGGGAATTTTTTTAGTAAACAACTAGATGGTGAGGAGAATATTTAGGCTCCCATATGTCGGGCTTAAGACAGAAGGGAAATAACTGCAACGTCATGAGACCAGGACTGAGGTGCTTATTTTCGCTTAAGCGTTCTAGTTGTGGCTGAAATCATTTTCGAGATGCTAATGATTTGAGACAGTGGACTGGCTTAGTGAGAAACATCATATGAAGCACACGACGAGGGCCTTGGATCGTTTTGACAATCTCTTTACTGAAGAACTTGGGCTTTTTCATACTCACTAATTCAGAGGCCACGACACAAATCGATTTCAAGTATCAGCAGTAAAACTAACCAAGCCGCCACGCTGCAGCCTTTTGCAGACGCATTCATCACACGGGCAGGCATTAGTTGCAAGGCAACGATCCTTCCAACTCTAGCGAGTAGAACCTTCACTTCTTAGAACTAGCATTTCCTTTCCTTCTGCAATGTGTAGGTTTCCTGGCAGGATATCTCCCAATATATACAATCCTTGGCTCTAATGATTATATTTCTGTTAATTAGCTTTTGGTAAAGGGTACGGACGCTCTCACACTTTAACAAAATAATGCATTACCAGGCTTCAGCTTAAGAATCCAGGTAACTTGGCACTCCATTCCAGCTCTCTACTGCTGGCACTCGAGGCCCAAGACAACAAAACCTGCTCCCGCTGGCAGATAATAACTTAATTCAATACGATATTTGACGATCGACTCTTTAATTTTTTCTCAAATATGTTTAAATATTTCTATCATTTTTAGTTTTTTGTTTTTTTTTATATTTATTTTAACATCAAATGCCAACAATAAAAGTCAATCAGAAGTAACAACAACTAATTGCGCAGTGATATAAAAATACTTGAGGCAAATAAAACATAAAAAGCAATAACATTTATCATACAATTAAGAACGTATTACCCGGCTAATAGAATAATTAATGCAATTTCCCACAACATTAGAGACATGAGGGCATCTAAAATACTCGCACGCACTAATAAATACTCAACAACTAGCCCAGGGGTAAAACAAACAATGAAATCAACAGGGATATAATGCCCAAAAATATCAAATCAAGATTGTCGAAATTAACCCCCTCCCCCCCACGAAGGCACAACACAATCTACACATACATTGAATAATTTTGTTTGTTGGGCATTTCGGATATAAAACTAAACTACCAAAAACGAACTTAAGTGCAATCGTAGGTAGTCAAGGATTTCATAATACGTTTAGAAATAAAGATGCCAAGGGCGGGTTTTCGCACAATCCAGTAACTAGTCCTTTGAAATACACTTACACTTGAACAAACGTAAACACACACACACACACACACACACACACGCACACTTTTCCTACGAAAACTTTTATACCAAAAACAAGACCGCTTTCAAAGTACGTAGTACGTACCTTTTGCTGTCGGTCTCGGTAGGACTATATTTTGTTCTGTTGTTTGTTGTTGGTGTTATAGAAAAGAAACCAACACCACCACCACAGTTTACGGGTTATAAGAAGAAGAACAAAATTAAACAGATAGAAAACCAACATCCTGTAATGGGACAGAAGTTTGGCGTGCATTTGTCTGTGTTTCCATTGATGATTTCCAGCTCAAAAGTTGGTTCTTCGCTTTTGTGTTTTTGTAAGTGTGTGTGTGTGTGTGTGTGTGTGTGTGTGTGTGCGTTTGATTGTGAGTTTTTATTTTGTGGCTGGTGTTTGAGTTGAAAACGTATATGGTTGATTGTTTCGGTTTTGATGACGATGACGATGACGACGATGTCCTTTTTTTATGATACTTAATGAAAATGTCAAGGAAATTCCTGCTTTTTGGACGGAAACTGCATTTCTAGATATCGTCTTAACTATTTTACACCATAATGTGGTCTTCCCCAGCACTCAATTGCTGCTGATAACTGTGGGTTTTGCTCTGGCAGCAGTCGAGCGTCGTTGTTAGACAAACAACAATCACAAACAACAATTTGTTGTTGTTTAATGGCATGGCCGCATAAATGAATGGCTGACTGAGCAAAGTAATGAAGGAAAATTAAATATTAAGTCCTGCCGTAAAAAAGAAACAGTTTTTTTTTTAATGCAGCAGATTTTCTAAAGCTGCCACCAGCCCTACAAAATGAAATTTACTCAAATCCAAAAAACATTTGTTGTTTTCGTATTATTCTTATCAAAATAAAACTGAAACAAAGTTGGTAGAAAAAGAATGTTGCATTTAAAGAATTTAAGGCTTCAATTGTTCGACAGGTTATTTCAGAAATGAAAAGGCCAGCCAGAGAAATTTTATAACAATTAATGAACAGAACTATAATTTTGTTAATAATGAAATGTCAAACCACACTAAGCAAAAAGCAGCTGTCAGCTGTTGTGTGGGGTTGTCAAATAAAGCAGTGTTGCCAACTTAAAGCTGTAGACCTCTGACAGAGCACCCACTGGAATTGAAACGGAAATAAAGTTTTTCTTATTGACCTTGAAAACCTCTCAACTAAACTAAAAGCATTTGCTGTGATGCTGCCACCTTGTCAAATTAATATATTCCTGGTTACTTTTTTTTTAGGTGGCAGCCTTGACTGCCAGTAAACAAAATTCCATAAAGTTAATTTATGAAATATCTTAAATAGGCGCGGGGTGACAAAAAACTTAAATTTTATTTGCGACAAATGTCTAAAATTCAGTTCTATGTCGTAAACTGAGAGTTTTATTTGTTAATCAAAAATTTTTAAGAATTTTTTTAATACATATTTGTTAAATTTGTATGAATGAATATGAAAATCATTGCAGAATACTTGTGCCACTTCCGGGATAATAATAATACCCCCCGATTACATGTTTTCTGCTTTTTCATAAGACACCTTTTGAAAATACACATTTGGAGATTTAACAAGAATTTATGCAAAAAATTGCTGATAAATTTTTGTTATGAATATAAAAATCTTTAAAGAAATTATTTATGCCCTCAAGAATTCTTGTACAGCAGTGTAATCACCTGCTGCTGGGCTGCCACCGTCTTGAGAATAATACACCTCGACTAGACAGTTACTCCTATTTCACAAGGCAAGGCACAAGGCATTTACATCCCCCCACCCCCCCCCCCCCCCCCAGATTTATTTGTTTTTGAATTTTACCATGAATTTGGCCCAATACTTATTGTTTGTTCTCGTTGGCAACAACTTTATTTAAAATACAATATAATTTTTTTCTAGTGTCATTTCAAGTATTATTTTAGGTTTCCAGTGCTGGGGGCTCACTTTGTTATATTTGTGTTCTCACCACTAATGCCTTTTAATTTAGCCTTTAATTAGTTTCTTGTGTTCTTTTGACAATCTTTTCTAAAATGTAAATCCTTTATAAGACTTCAATATATAAAATTAGTTTCCTAAACTTTTTCTGTGAATTTTTCTTTAATATCCTGGCGAAACACATCGCTCGCTCTCACTTGCCTGCGACTGCTTTTTAAGCTACACTCACGTTAGTTTTACTCAACCGCAATAACAAGAACACCAAAGAATACAAGAAATATTCATTTGAAAGTTCGAAGAAATTTTTCTTAAAAGAAACCACAATTTCGTACAGCAAAAACGAAACAAATCCTTTGCTAATATTTTATTTAAAGTGTGTAAATAGTTGGCAGTTACAGCTGTCACGTGTGTGTTTGTGGCTGCTGGCTGCTGGCTGTTTGCACACAATAGAGTCGAGATTTCGTTCTTAAGTTTTCATTGATTCCATCATTTGCATTTACATGAGCAGAAACTAAGAAACAACTAAAAAATATTATATGCAAAGATTTACCTTTTGCGATTTAAAGCTGCTGGAGAGAAAGAAACTCTAATGACTAAAAAACTTAAGCAAAAGGTTTTCTTGAACATAAAGGATCTTTCAATAGGAGCTTGTTTGGGAATTTGGATAGTTGGTGGCAGCAACACTGTCAAATCAGCTGCTGCAAATCGTTGCCATGGAGGGATACGGCGCTCAATGAGGTCTACAGATGATGAAATCATTTTTTCGAAATGGTCAGCGTAACCTTCAATAAGGCCACAGCCATGGAATCTTGCGAAGCAACATTCTGAGAGCGGGCAAGCAGAATCCATGGCTGCCGATCTGTCGTCATTCACTTCTTTTCGTCTTCATGTGGCTTTAACAGGACCGCACACAGGATCAGTTGGAGGAAATATAAAATAGTCATCGGAATTCTGCGATTTCATCACGTTAAAATTTTTCTTGTGAGATTTTCTCAAGATATGGAATTTGGCAAATTAGTCACAAGCCAAAGCAGCCCTCAAAACCAACCAAGCCCATGTAATAGCCAGAAACATGGTTGATTGGGATATTTCACACGCTTAGGACTTACCAGCAAGCGCTAAATAAAACACCCTTTTTATATACACATATACGACAGCTATAACGAATAAATACGATTCAGATGTTTCGAGCACAAACAAACATAAACAAGACAAATATTTGTGAACTGCCTGGTAGGAAATCTAAATGATTTCTGTGCAAATGTAAAATACACACGAAAAGGAGTCAATCCCCATTGGCTGTCCCCCGATATCGAACGTTGAGATTCGCTAGTATTTTCAGGGTCAAAAAACCCGCAGAGAAAATATTTATAAATTAACACTCACAGTAAGGATTTCGAGTAAGTGACAATTAGGTCATCTACAAGACGAAGCTGAACTTTCGACTGCGTGGGACACATCTAGCAAATTTTAATGTGACTAAAATTTGCACAACTTTCCTTCATACAAACGCCGGAAATGTTTTTTTTTCTTCTGGGCATTTTCTTGATTTTTATTTTCTTGCACTGGAAAATATTTTTCGCTTTTTCCAAAAACACACCAACACTCACACATGCATGTCAACACAACTCTACTTGCCAATGTATGAGTATGACAACATTCGAAACCCATCTTTTCGATACTCGTACATTTTGTGGACAAACAAGGTAAGAGTTTGGTAGACGACGACTAAGTTGAAAGCCAAGAAAATAAGGACTTAGCAATCTTGACAACTACTTTCCGGTTGACATGCAATTTTCACATACAGATAAATGCTGTTTATGTGTGAGTGCAGGTCTTCAGTTTTCTTCTAGTTTTTTTTTTTTTGCTTCAATAATTTGAAGCTGGTAAATTTTATAATGAAAAGTAATATAAAAAAAAACTTAAAAGTAGTGCATTTAAGGATAAAGGTGCAGGGGGCAGGAGGGAGGCCTGTAAACTTTACAAAATATATAGAATCACATGCTACATTTGATTATTTGAGGCATGTTTACACGATAATACAAAGTATTAGAAACAAAATGTTAGAAAATTCTCTACATTTTTGAGAAGAAAAAATAAAATTCGGTTGTTAGTATTTTTGTAATATGCTCGATTGGTTTAAGCCAAATCAAAGTAAAGTCCTTAAACAGCTGACCAAGCAACAACAACAAACCAATAAAACAGCTGATGATGTGCAGGGCAACAAAATTTCTTCTCTCACAGTCAAAAATATGAAAATAATTCTCCGCAAACATTTTGTTTTATTTACAATTAACATCGTGCAGGTCGACTCCCTTTAGAACAAACAACTTGATATTTTTCTCTAATCCTCCACAGAACAGCAACCAATTAGAACTGGGTATAACTTCTAGACTTGAGACTATGAAAGAATAGTGGTGATGTGGCCCAAAATGCTACTTCGCCCTGCGACCTCTTCCTTTCGGTCAAATAGCCGTACCAGGTTGTCATGTCCTGTGCAACCAACATAAAGTAGACTACATCTCCTGTGTCTCAGTGGCATGCAGTTGGTAATCAAGTGTTCCATGGACTCCTATTGTATGTGTTGCATATGTCCAAAATATGTCCTGTGAGTGACCCGGACAGTGTTTTTAGACTTTTAGTGTCTAATTTTGGCACAAGTTGCATCCTCCTGGCTTCAAAGCCAATATCGTTTCAATATTTCCCGGCGATGATTGTTACGCATTTGTTTAACTCTACTTTAAGGAAACTTCTGTTGAAGCCCAGTCTTACAGTGGGTCCAGTAATAGTTTTGGCCACTTTCTTTCAGAACGAAGTAATGCCTAAGAATAGTAATAATCTGAAGTGAGTGGGTCCGCCGATCTGTCAACAGATCAAATTGTATTGTTTCCTTTCTGTTGGAAGCCAGCAGTTGGCTGCCTCATCATCATGAGGATCATTTTTTAGCCAGAGTCTGAGTTTCAGTGTGTGTGACTTTGGGGCCTCTTGATAAATTCCTCAAATGCTTCTTCTGTTGCTCTTAAATATAAATGATGTGACTGCAATAAAATGTCTGTTCGTAGGGTTCCGGTCCTCCTTCGATCTGCTGTCTTCAGCCTTCAGGCCTATAAAATTTAGATAGACTTAAACTTGGCCTTCCAACTACATCTGCACGTTTTAACTGGCAACCGTTTGGCCTCTCACAAATGCCAGCTTTCCAGTTGTATTCCTTTACGCTTTTCTTAATCAATTACGTCTCAGAAATTTGTTATGCTGAAATGAAATTGTATCAATAAAATTCCTTTTAATTCTCGCTACGAAAATATTTCTTCAAACAGGAAAGGAATTCCAGCTGGAGAAAAGGGCTTAAAAGCTTTTTCCTAGAGACGAATCCTAATTACGTAATAATAATTATTACATGGTTGTAGTTTCATATCCTACTCGTCTAAGTGGGAATGGCCTGAACCGAGACAGAGTGTGTGGCTGTGCATATTTCTGAGCTACTTTATATTTTCTTTTGTTTTATTTATAATTCCTTTTGTTTTTTTTTTTTTTTGTCATCTTCATCTTTAATGTTATGAAAATTTGATTAATCTTATCAAGATACAAGTCAATAAGAGCGTATAAAAGTAAAACACACGCTCTTAACAACAATAAAGTAACAATCCTTTCTACACCTCTGACGAGAGCACATTGAAAGTAACTTCCTTTGTAAAGTTTTTGTTGGAATCCTGTTGGTTTTTTGTTCGCTTCTTTTTGTTTCTTATTTATTTCCAAGGCACATCATCATCCCGTCATTATTTAACAGGATGAAGTAAAATTGATGGCAGAGCAAAACGGCAGGAGCAAATGTGCGAGTGATAAAGAGCGGGACAGAGAGAGGTGGGAGAGAGAGAGAGAGGTAATGCCTCAGCAAAAGGGTTATATGGGGTATTTAGCATTAGTTAACAGCTGTCAACGTGCCTGACATCTTCTGTCATATTTTTAGTGCAGAGATTTTTAAGGAACGAAGCCTGTACTTTGTTTATGACGGTAATGGGGAGTTTGGTTTATGGTTATTGCTCCTTGAGATGTTTGAGTGCAAGTGATTGAAGTTGATTGTACACACACACACACACACACATACACACACACACACATACGTACATACGTACATTGTGTAAGTAGGTTGTAATAATTGAGTTAATGGTTAAAAGGCGTTTTAAAGGAAAAAATTTATTTAATAAATACATATTCCTACTCAATGTCATCGCCTTTTTATTATCATCATTTTGTATAAGTAAGTGGCTGTAGTTTGAAACGTTTCGAAGATGGTGCAAAATGATTGTGGGTGACGGAAGTTGTTCAAGGGCTTAAGGACAAGTATAACAATATGCAGGAGTACATTTAATAGGATACTTGATTTATCGAAATTATGACAGTGAGGATTTACTAAATGTTCATATCAAGTTTCGTGTTGGTTAAAGGCGGAAACAGTTGAGTGATCAAATTGCATGATAAAAAGACAGTCCCGAAACCAATCGAAGATAGTTTCGTATTTTAGAGATTCAGGAAAGTGGTGAGAACACACGAGCCGGATACGCCTGGGATGAACGAATGGTCGTCTATTTGCCGACAACTCTAGGCAAAATACCTGACAAGAAAATTCCGTTTTTGGTCTCCTCCTTAAACCAGCCGTTCCTAAAATCTCATCTTAATATGGCCTGACCTTATAAATGCTATTTTTATTCTCTTGTCTTTTAAAATGACAGCACAATGTAGGGCCGATACGCAGAGCAGCCTCAGTAGCTCAGCTTTAGGTCTTCAAGCTGATAAATAATCAATCTTTTCATTTTATATCATTAATTTCTCTATTTTTTAATCTCTTCATTTTAAAATTCTTAATTTCCTTCAGTTTTTGTAATTCGCTGGTATGGAACTGGTGCTGGAAATAAGCAGCCTTCTTAGCGGGACATTCGTCATGCCAGTATTTTTGTGCGGTTATTGGAGGTGTTCGCTGGCATTCTGTTATTTTAATTTTGAATCTAGAAAACGTTTTGTCCGTTTACGGAGCGCTTCACTGTACATTATCTGGCTTACAGGCAAATGCCACTTGTTCTCATGAAACTTACATTTGACTTCTTCCCACTTAAACTTTGCCGCTTGCTTTTGATCCAGAAAAAAAATATCTGACCACTTTGCACAATTGACTAGATTTCAATTTATCTTTTGCCATAAAAAAGCCGCCCCTCCACCAGCTCATACGTTTCACCCATCCCTCAAAAAGACAGAAAAAAAACTTAAGTCCCTTAAAGCTACTTTCAATATAGAGAACAACAAGCCAAATATATTGTCCTGTTTGAAAACAAACTTCTCACATATGACATGTTGATAACCTGCTTACAAGTCAGCGATAAATCATATTTTATTTTCAAACCTAAAATGTACGAAAAGATAGAAGAACAACGAAAAAAAATAGACGGGTTTTGTGTGGACATGAGGACGTGCGCTCCAACAAATTATTTGCAAGGAAAAAAATCTATAAGAAATCTTATGTTTGAATATAATCGAATTTTTATTGATACAAGCAGCTTATAGAAAACATAAATACACACTCACACGCACACGCTCGGTCCATAAGAGGAAAACAGCTTTAAAGGAAAACCCACTAATACTTGTATGAAACCGAATGGCAAGAAAATCACCCACATAACAAATAGTCCTTTTAACGGCGACAAAAAAAAACATTCAAAAGCAGCAGATGCGTTGTAACATTTGACTTTGCATTGTCAAGTACAGAAATGGGCCAGTCACATTAGTCACAGAGCACGTTTGGACTACATCTCAAGGTCTGGCTGGCTTAAGCTGGACATTCGGGCCTCAAATTATAACAAAGACTGATTAAGATTAAGTTAAATCCTAACACTTTTTGCACAGAATTTATTCAGCAGAATAATTCGGTTAGTGGACTTTCAAGATTTAGTCTCCTGAATTCAGTTTTCATTCACATTTTACTTATTTCAGACCAATTCTGTTTTTCATGCGATTATTTTCAGTTAGAAGGAATATGCTGAGACCATGCAATAATTTTAAAAATGAAGAACATACAAACCTCTATATATCCAGCATTAAAGTTCCTGCCCAACCCAAGTACTTACATGCACATACACGTTTGTGTCACTCTATAAAAAAACGCCCTTTAGATTGCCAGATAACAACAACATTAACCCTTTAACCAATTTATGAAAGCGACAAACTTGTTGCAAATAGTCATCTAGTCATAAGAAACCAGGCTGTCAAGGCTACTAAAGGGCTATTCACACTATAATATTTTATATTAAGACTTGTCAAAAACTCAATGTTATAGTGTAAAAGCACAATGTTGTGTAAAGGAGAAATTATGCGTTTCAAACATATAATCCCATAAAACTTCATAGTTTTTGGAAGCAGTAAAACTTTTTATTTGATCAGGGTTGCATTTTTAAAAAGTGCAAGGTGGAAAATGTTTCTTCATAATACACGGACTCGAAAATTCGATTGCATTTGTAGTAGATATTATTAAATTATTATTATGGCATTAGCAGCTGCCAAAATAGCCTATTTTGGTGAACAAAGTCGGCGAACATGTCAACAGCTTGTCACCGCCCCCATGGGTCTTATCAGGTGCACCCTGTGATATGTGGTTACAGACATCACAGGTTACACAAATCCCTTGCCCCAGCTAATCTCTTCTGCCAGTAATATCGTCCACATTGGAAGTAAGATGAGGTGCTGAAAGTGATAGCTTGGAACCCTTAAGGAACATCAGGCCTTAAGCAGACTGGTCTTCACATAACCCATCATCCAGTTCTCTAGGAAAAACAGAAATCTATTGCAAGACAACAGCACAACTAACAGATGAGCATCTCAGGACTTTTAGGCTTAAACCACAGTCAGAACGTTTCAGGCAGGCTACGCCGCTCAACTTATGACCAACACCAGGATGTCTTTTTTAAGGCATCCCTGGTTTTGCTCTAGGGCTATGCGAAACTCGGCTACTCTGCTTTTCGGGATATAGAGAAGCTTCTTCGGTTCGGACGGCAACCAAAACTCTACGAAGTTCAGGTATAACTACTATTTATGAATTTTCAAGGTAGATCGAGTTTTGTCTTTCATTAAAATGGAGAACACCTCCTGCCACAGGACTTGTAACCACATTTTCCTGCCCGCTAACGTAAATGCCATATATCGTCACTTAAATTTTATTAAATAATTATGATGCACTTGATCAGTAAATGACGGAAAATAACTGATTGCCTTCCAATTGTCTTTGAAAGAAAGAAAGTGATCCTTCAGCTACTTAGACGTGAGCAGGACTTAAGTTTTAAAGTCTATTCCATATACCAACAATTGAAGTCGACCATGGCCCATCAACCACAAGTGTCTTCTTTTTGCTTCAAACAAATTCTGAATATATCCTGCTTCTTATATCATATAATACCATAAAGAAAAGAATCGTTCTCCGAGAAAAAAACAAAAACAATGTCGTTAACTTGGTTGGGAAATGCCGTATCAATTGCTACTGCTCTCTGGCTGGTCCTCCCCCCTCCCACTCCTTCGCCATTAAAACAACTTAACTTGTGATCATTCTTTGATTGCCTTGACAATTCAGAACTTAAGCGGCGTCTTCGCATCGTTATCAGTAACGTCTCTGCTTTTCTTTTAGCAAATGGTCAAACGTTTATTTTGCCGTTTTTTGTGCTCTAGGGGGGCACGAAAGGAAAGAACTATGACTGGTTAAGTGGAATAATAAAATTGATATTCTATTTAGGATTTTTGGCCATAAATATGTTAAGCCTTTTATTTATCTTTTTTTTTTTTTTAATATTATTACTATATTTTTTTCTACATGAGATTTCCTTTTCGACTACAAAATAAATACAAATTGGTCATTTAAGTGGGTTATTATTATTCGCCTTAAACATTCGTACATAAAAAGAAAATTGTTTTATTTTAAAGCGGTTTGGCAAAAATAAATCATGATTTTGGTACAAAGTACAAAACAAAGATAAAGAAATAATATTCTTATTGGACGCGTTTACAGAAAATGGCAGAACAAATGGCAAATCGGAAATTCTCAATTAATGGGTGAATTGGGTAAATGTTTTTTTTTTTTCTTCTTTTTAAAGTTCCTCTCAAAGTTGTGTAAAAGATAATTAAAGTAGTAATCGTATTACTAGATTGTGGCGCACAGGGTGCCACAAACCGAGAACCAAAGAAAATGCCCATCTTCAAGACTCCAACTGAACTTCCAACATGAATTTTCCAAAACATTTAACTCCAAAATTGCGATTCTAATTACAATTAAAAGCTTAAGAATGGCAAAAATATAAAATAAATAAATACCAATTAATCCCGCAATATTAAGAGCCATCCAAAGTTATTTTTATTCCCTCTTCGTGTTTTGTTTTGGCGTTTTGCAAGACAATGAGAATAATAACAGCAACCCATTCACTTCGCTGAATAATTTAGCGTCTTCCCTGCCGGGCAAAATGTCTCGTTCGGCGCTTCTTAAACTTCTTGAAGATGAAGCAGGAAACCAGTGAAAATACCAGCAAAGCCGAATCAGCGCCGAGTTAATGAAGCTGGCAAAACGTTATTTGCGTCTTAAGACTGTGAATGAAATGACCGTCACGAAAAATATTTAAATATTGTCGGTTGGTGGGGGAGAGTGTCAGTGTGTGTGTGAGTCTGTTTATGATGCGTTTTTCTACGCGTATTAGAAATTCAAATAAAGAGGACGATGCTGGCAAAATGGAAATCTATGAACGTTTTAAAGAATCGCTTAATGGATGGCAAAAAGAATTAAAAGAATAAGCAAACAAAACAAAAGACGCACATAAATTGAATATTTTTGTAAGACAAAAAGGAGTTTTCAAAAAAAAATAATACCATACAAAAATTAAGCAGCAGCAAGTGATTCCTTTCTGAAGGCAGCGGAGATTTTCTAATTAAATTTCGCTTCTTTGTTTAATACAACAACAAGCAGACATGTCTTATTCGCATTTCTCGCGTTGGTAAGACAAGCAAATTTTCAGGATTTTCTTAGTGTTATTAATTTCGTTTATAAATAAAAACAAATATTTTTTCTTTTCGTATTGCCCCTTAAAATTCTTTGAATCAATTAACAAACTGTTTAAACACTGACCAGTTAAGGAATTCTCGAATTCGAACAACTAATTTGCAAAATTGGTTGTTTTGGTTTTTTTTTTAAGTAATAAATAAATAAATAAATTATTTTCTAAGTTTCAATGAAGCCCATAAATTGTATATTTAATTATTGTTTAATACTTCCAAAAGCACAAAAAAATATATATATTTTTGGTATAAAAATTTGTTATTTCTTTCCATAAATTATCAATTGATTAACTTTTTAGGAAGACAAAAATAAATTGCTTAAAAGTTTTATGTTCATAATGAAATTTTGTTAAGAAAAAAATATATATTTTAAGGAAAATACAATAACAGACAAAACGCCGCTTTAATGTCGTTCATTGTGCACGATCAATCATGTTTTCAACGGCAGCTGAATTCAAACACTTTATTATCTGCGTTTGTCAAGTTTGCAGAAATTGGCAAACATTTTTCAAATTTAAAGGATGAATCTGGCTAAATAGTATCGCATTTAGTAACTGAATGTAGTTAAACGGAGTTTAATTAGACTGAATTTATTTAAACGCTTTAAAACTACACAACTCCCATTTGTTTGTGTGTTTTCCAGCTGTCTGTATGCACCTAAGAAATATGGGCATACAAGCCCATATGCCGTATATTTTGTTTTTCAAATAGATTATTTTATATATTATATTTTATATATTACAGTTCCGTATTCAAACAATTTTGTTAATTGGTTCAGCGCATGCAGTTGTTGAATCTGAAAAGATACATATTTTTTCTGCGCGTGTAATTTTTATTATACTTTTATCTATTAGCTTTGAAATATTAGTACGTCCGTTGTTCTCAGTGCAATTGCCACTGTTACCTTTTTGTTTTTTGTTGTTATTGTTCTTGTTCTTGTTTTTTTTTTTTTTTTTTTTGATTCAGTTAATGACGCTCATTAATGAAAAATATTTGTAAAGTTGTTTCGTCCCTTTTGTCTTGTTGTTTGCTCAAGTTTTGTTAATCTTTGCTTTTAATACGCTTAATTTTTTACTTTGATGTTCGATTTTTCCATTCATTAAGTCTTTCTCGTCTTCGACATTTTTTCAAAGTTTATTTATATAAAAATTAAGTAACGCGAGTATTGGAAAAAGAAATTTTATCAGCTAGAAAAAAAATATAAAAAACTTTGTCTCATAATTAGTCATTAAACAAGAGGGAATGGCAAAAAGCAAATAAGCACAACTTTCTGCATTAAGTGTGTGTGTGTGTGTGTGTGTGTGTGTGTGTGTGTGTGTGTGTGTGTGTTTTACATACATTTCTGAAAGCTTCAAACATACATTCGATAATGAAACGTCTTTGTCTTTACAAGAATAATATTGAAGCATTGAATGCTGTTATATAAAAATTCTTTAAAACTATTTCAGAAATCAATGGTTCCGAATGAAATTTGCATCACAAAGAGGAAAATGTTTAAGTGGCATAAAGAGAGTAGTTGTGGTAATTGCCACCGGCTTCGTCATCGTCAGCCAATATCTTTTTGTCTTAATGATATCACTAACAGTGACATCTTTTGGGCGAGTATTGCACAGCCACAGGAGATATTTATTAAGTGTGTGGGGTAGTGATGCTGATGTCCTTGTCTTTCCATTATTTTTTCTATTCTTTTTCCTAGTTGCAGAAGTTTCCTTAATTTTTGTTGTTGCTTTTTTGGTTTTCTGCCCTCACCATTCAGACAAACAATTCAAACAATTTGCTTTGACTTCACAGTCAAAAACGGACTTACTGCTTCGCCGGCCTAAAGTTACATTTTTTTTTTAAAATCACAGAAGACCGAATAATTAAAATTAAGGAAAGCTTTGATCTGATCAGCTATTCCAAATTACAGAAATCCAAATATAGTGCATTCTGATTAGCTTTTCTCTAAGTGTAGTGTTTCTTGCAAAATTTTACACATCTTTTGTAGTTCTCGTTCTCCTTTTGCAGACAATTGAATATAAAGTTAAGTGTTTGAACATATATTTCAAAGGTTTTCAGGTCTGCTTGCGAGTGGGAGGGCGTTTACGTAATGTTTACATATAGACAGCTGGAAATCATAAAACTAACAGCAAATTTTAAATTTAAATCGAAAAAAGATTAAAACTTGTAAAAGTATTTAATTTATTTAATAAAGAAAATTTTAATGGGTGGGTGGGTTATCCCATGATGACGAATGTGACACTTGCATACGCTAAAAACGAAAAAGAAACTATTTTCAGCTTGATTTTTAATTTATGTTGCATTGTACTTTATGTTTATGTCGGCAGGCAGGATTCAAAAATAAAAAAAGTTTAGAACGTGACAAAAAATAAAAGTATTTTTCGTTGTCTTATATACAAATCCAGAGATTCTTGATTCACTTCCTATTCCGTTAGATATCTCTGCAAACATTTAACAAACTTTGCGGTTTGGTAATAATTATTTAAATAAAAAACGTACATACGGAATTGTAAAATTAAATGAAATCTTTTCGTTGATTTCTTCACATAAAACAATTATATAATTTTATGCAACAATGTTGCTTTAAAATTGGTTTTGTCTGATTGAAAAATTTTGTTTTCTTCCTAGTCCTAATAAAAAATTAAAAAAAAAAATACCAAACGTGACAAAAAATTTAAAGTAGTTTTAGTAGCGTCTTACAATAGAAGGGAACGTAATATAATATAATAATGTCGCTTTAAAATATCTTCTTTCATAAAAAAAATTCTTACGTTATTTTGTGCGTCATAATATGAGTCAATATATGACATTTAGGCGTTCAACCCGTACTAGCAAAAACGTGTACTGCATGTAGAAAAAGTGCAGGGGGATGGTGAGATCTGACCTCTTGGTCGACAAATTATTGCACGATATTATATGCCATACGTGACTTCATGCTGTAACTTTCAAACAACTCAAATATGTTGATAATGTCACACACGGTAGAGAGAAAAGAAACACTAAATGAAACTAAATAAAATGGAAAACCTTTCATATATACATACATATAAATATAAAATTTGGAAATGATGGAAATGAAACTTTCTTAAACAGAGAACTGCATCTCTGTTGTAACACTTATTAGTTTCAGAGCCGGCTATTGTTAAATAGAAAGGCCACTTCCCCTGTCTTAGTGGTTGTCATCTCTCTGTATCGAAATTGTTTAAAAATATAATGTTTACAATTGCAGAACGTACAATTCAATCACATTCGAGGACAACAACCGCGTTAAACCGCAAAAATATCTATGAATAAATTAAATTTTTCACAATTTCACAGAGGCAAAAGAAGCTCGTTATTATTCATCCGCAAACACGACGCCAGCAATATTTGAAGGGACGTCCTGCAAAAACTCTACTAAGGAAACCATTCGTAAGACAAAAGCCTGAATAAAGTTGCATACTGCTGCATAAATAACTTATTTAAACAAGAAAAAAAATCGCTTAAAAAATTAAGTTTGATTTAAAAATCCAGACAAAAAACTCTATTAAATCAACTGCTTATAAAAAAAAAAGGATAGATACCAAAGGACACGTTTCGTATGGAAGAAAACATACAGTTTTAATGCTGATTTTAGGGTGGCTGCGAAGCAAAAATCACAAAAACCAAAGAAAGCTGTTTCTTTTCTAAGCAAAAAATAAAAATAAAATTTAAAAAATATTCATGATTTTCTTATACTTTTATTTCCGTGAAATTGCTTTCCTGCTGGATGGATATTTGTTTTATTTTTCCTTCTAATGGGTGGGATTAAATAACACGCTTAGAATATTAAAGTGGGCGTGAAATATTTAACACTGGAATCACAGACGTTTAATTTTTTAAAACAAAAACAACAACCACGGAGAATAAAAATGCTGGTTCAAATAAATTGGCCGAAGCAAACGGCAAAGAAATCGTACAGAAAATGTCGGAGAAAAACACTTAAAAACCAAAAGATTTTTAATTTGAAAGAGAAAAGCATTAAGAATTGTGGCAAAAATAAACGTTTGAAAGTAAAGAAGGAATTACAAATGTAATCAAGTACGTGACCCCCCGAATTAAACGGTATTAAAGGATTTTTGTGTTTCTTTTGCTTTGTTTTTTGTTGTTTATTCTGACAAGTGACAGAAATTAAAAACGACTTATGAAAAAGGGTGAATATAGAGGAAAGCTGAAGAAAAAAAGAAAATTGGTAGAAAATGTGCATATAATTTCTAACTACATGTTTCATTAAATTGGTTAATAATATCATACACTCAGAGAAAATAATGGCGCAATTAAAAAACGGAACTTACATCCATATTTGCAAATTATTTGTGAGCTTAAATGACCTGTACCCAGAAGGAATAAACGTACAACCGTAAATTTTAAGTCCGAGCTTCATTGTTTTGAGGTTTTAACGTTTGAAAAAAATGTCCAATAATTCTTCAATGTTTGATAGAAATTTCTTTGCTTTGTCATGTCGAACTTGCAAAGAAACCACTATCACTAATATCGCTTAAAAGCAGTTCAAACTAGAAAGACTTTGTATTCAGACTTGTCAAAAATTCAAGTACGATAATACGTGCCAGAGTTATAGGGTGAAAGCAAAGTAAAGTGAAAGTAACTGGCAAATACTCGTTATACGTTAAAAGATTTGATCTCCCCTACGATTTTTAATTTTTACAATTTATTTTTTAATCCGTATAATCACAATTGTATTTGAACTATTTTATACAACAATGTTGCTGGAAAATATCTTCGATCTAGTTGAAATATAGATAATGTATAATATAGGAAATAAAAAAAAATAGTGGCAAACGTGACAGAAAAATTAAAGTAGTGTTCGTGTGCGTTGTATAGACAAAGGAAAAGGAAACTCACCAAAAAATAACACAGTTTCTTACAGCCAATAATTTCAGAATTTCATGCCATAACGATGTCCTTATCAAATGTCCTTATTGGATACACTGGCTCAAAACTTGGCATTTGATTAGCGTCCAGCAATACATTTCATTTACAAAATATTAAAAAACATCATGTTAAATTTTTATTGAATTTTTTTAACTGTGGAATATTTCCGAAAGTCGGCACGTTCGCCGCCTGCTTCGTGCTAGCACAGCCGCCGCTGAAAGATAATATTATCTCTAGCTCTATATTTTCTAGTCATACTTTTCCATTGAATTTGAGGTGTGAAGGTGCCAACAGGCCATATTTTGCCAGTCAATCGCAAAGTCTGATGAGATTTCTTTACCACAACTTTTCTGGAAAATCTTAAGACTTTCATAATAGTGTAAACTGCCCTTTAGGCATTATTTTGGTAGTTAAAGTCCCTGCAATCACTAAAGTTTAGATCTCAGGCCAAGAAAATTCCGAACAGCTTTCAATTATTGTGCTCATTTACTTCAGTTCCTAAATCATTTATTTATAGTCATATAAATAGTTAATAAATATTAAAAAATAATTCTCTTTATTTACATTAATACAAAGAAATTAACGTTGTATTCAAGATTAAGGAGTATTAATTTTCTTACAGATTTTGATTGTCGTTCTGCTGAATCAACGAAGTTCACGAATACTTTCGCAGGGTTTCGTGTTATTGTTGTCAACTACAAGAGAGCAGAAAAAATCGAAAAACAAAATCCAATAAGAAAACAAATCAATCAAAAGCAATATTTTGTATTTGTCATGTGTTATTGTTGTTTTTTTTTTTGGCAGTGAAATAGTGCACGACAGACTAAAAACAAGAAAAAACAGAGTTGTGCAGAGCAAGTGTTTGTTGCTGCTTCTGCTGTACCACGAACCATAATTTCCATCAAGAGTTGCCAGTGTTTTAATTTAAACGTTGACAGATGTGTTTGTACAACATAGTTTCGCAAATTAGGAGTTTTTATATGGGAAAAAAACCCTTAATAAAGAGAAATATTTTGTTAAATATGGGGCTACAACATTTGGTTAAACAAACAATTAAAACTTGAATATCTGCCTATGAAATACAAAGATTTCAAATCCTTTTTAAGTCGGTTTATAAATTGATAATATATATAAGAGAAAACAAAATCATAAGAGCCAAAGAAACAATGAATTTTTTTTTTTTACTTTTTTATAAAAAGAAAAAGTAAAAAAATAGAATTAAAATTATAAAAAATAAAAACCGCGATGAAAAATATTAAGTCTTCGTAAAAAAAAATTTATATTAAAGCACAAATCCTTTTTAGTGATGGTTCAATGATGATGAACTCAAGATGAATGGCGGCGTAGAAAAATCGGTATGTAAGAGACAATTAAAAAGTTTGAAATGCAAAACAGAACTGCTATAGAACGAATTTGTTTAACTCTATGTTCAATGTATGTATGTAAAAGGAGTTTAATGAATTTTATTTTATTTAATATAATAAAATAATAAATTTTGCATTTTAAAGAAAATATTTTCTTGGCCAGTTTCATTTTATACATCTATATACATACATTCATACATATGTAGATAAATTTATATTTATAAGAGACACCGAGAAACAAATAAACCACTTGGGATCCATAAACTTCCAAAGAAGCATCCTGAAGAAATCACTGTGTGTTTAAGATTTTATGTCAGTGGCGTCATCTGTTTATACTGCTTTGACACCGATACAGACCCAGCCATTGCTGTCCATAACGAACACTATAGGCCGATATTGTTACTTGCCCCTTCGTCCTTGCTACACAGGCGAGTGGTGGTTGTAGTGAACTAGCCAGACATGTCGTGTGATGCGACTGCGTGAGACCGTCCCTTTTGCTGGGTATTCTTTTTGGTTAATGGAGAGATCCCATATCACGTTTTGTGTACCGGACACTTGGACAAGTGCTCATTGCACAGAAGAGGTTGCAAAGTTGCCACTTGAAATTTCTGCGTAGTGCTCTCAACAGTCATCTAATATGCCAAACGTTTGCTGAAGGGCACCCAACGAAAGTATTTTCCCAAAAAAATTTTACAAAAAACAGCACGAAAACACAAGTTAATACATTCTCGAACCGGATGGAAAAATTTATGTACATATTTATGCTATTTAGTTAACAAGTGTGCTCTTGAGCATCAAGGTGCGTCGGTCGGTTGGCCGGTCAGACGTTCTTCATTAATGTTGGTGGTTGGTTGGAGTGTGTGAGGTACGCACTCAAAATTGCACAATATAATACGGTGAAACAGCGAGATTTTCTAAAATTTATACAAGGTTTTTTTTTTTTAATTTTCAACTTATCTTTGTTTGTTTTTTGCTTTTCTTATTAAAAGGATAATGATGAACGATGTGCTGAGAGCAGGCGAAAACATTTTTTTTTTTTTTTTTTTGGGAAATACCGTAGAAAATTATGATGTTTTCTTTTGTTTTTTTTTTTGTGTTGTTTAAATAAATACTTCATTGTTTTGATAATCAGTAATCCCGCTTTTGTTTACTTTTTTGACAGTCACAATAATTGTCCAACGTCAAGTGGGTGGTTGTTGGCCTGAATTAGTTTGTGTGCGGCAACAAGCCGGGTAATTTTAAAAGATTCACTTATTTATAAGTTGCTTTATATCTGGGGTTTTTTTTTTTGCGTATTTTGAGGGGCTTTATTATTCAAGGATTTATATCATAATTAATGATAATAAGACTATTATTCGTTTAAAATATTTCCAAATAAATGACCGCTCATAAGCGCCAGCAAATTTTCCACATAAATTTCAATTATTTTTCAAGGATTTTCTTTGTATTTCATTTCTCCACAAAAGTGAGAGCTGAGAAAATGAACCTGCTTTTCTTCCATACGCTTAATTTATCACAAGGTTTAATGAGTCTGCGAGTACGTGCCGTGTATATCGATTTCATGTGAACGAAGTAAAAACAATCTGTTTTAATTCTTGGCCTTAAAAACATTTAAAAATGTAGTGGTTTTTCTTTTTTCCTAAATTGATGTTGAGTTTATCACGTTCTATTCGATGACGCTTTAAAATTAGAAAAATAAAATTCTAATTATACGGTCAAGTTGTCAGACAACTGGCGAGGAATATTTTTTTTTAAATTAACTGCAAATGGAAGAAGAACAAGAGAAGGAATCTGTTGTTTCCTGAAACACTAATTTGAAGAGGAGAATAAATGCTCGAAAAGGTAAAATATGATGTGGAATTCATACCACATAAGAATTAACGTCTGGGTACTTATTTTCCCAAGATGAGAACAAATACTCGTATGTAAAATGCCAAAAGTTGGAATATGATGTGGAATTCAAACCACATGAGAATTAACGTGTGGATTAAATAAAAGTAAAGTCTTCTACTCGATTTTAAAAACTTAACTCTTAAATCTTTATTAAAATCAATAGTTTAGATTTAGTTTGTGCCACGAAACGAGAAATAAAACTGGAAATGAATGCATAGAAATACTTATTCTTTGCCTCACCCACAAAGTATTGTCGTATATGAAACCGCTTACTTTTTTGGGTACCGGTGTCTGGGATGGCTCGGTAAAGTGCCGCTCTAAATAGAAGGAAGTTGAATTCATGACTCTTTTATTGTGCCGACACTCTTCGCCAAGACTTTAATTGGCAGAATGGGGATAAGTTTGCCCCACAGTATTCACAGTGGTTGACAGACAATACTGAACCGATCCAGGCGCGATCGTAAATCCAAACGAAACGTAAATCTCAGTCAGAAATTTTTTTTCATTTCTGATCAAATGCTCATTGAGGTTCTTGTTCTATCACCTGCAGGATGATGATGAAGTGAGGACACACATTTGGTCCACCGATGTCACATATCCCAGTTGCTGATTTGGCTACGGCATTGCTCTGGTGAGAGGTATAAAATGATCGCAGCTCTTCAGCAAGAGGTGTGCATACGATCTAAACCACCAGGTACCACAATTTGCCAGCTGTACTTGCATTTAGCTGAAACCCTGCACATGGGCGAAACTTTATTATTTTATATATTATATTTATTATTATTTATTTATTATTTTATTTATTATATTTATCAACTGGTCTTGTTGTATCACTGTTTGTTGCCCTGTGTATCAGTACCGCTTTCCCATTAATTCATGCGAGGCCACAGCAATTACCGAGCAGCAACTTTCTTCGTGCTTCATATTTTCTTTTTCTTCAAATTCGTTCATCACATTTAATTAAAAAAAAAAAACCTACATTCGTGTATTTCATTTATGTCTTATCTAAGACGTTAAAAGAAACAACTTTTAGATTAGTTTTTTTGTCCATACATTTTACATACATGTGTTCATATTTATTTATGTTAACACAGACCTAAAACAAGTTGTGATTATAGTTTTCCATTAGACCGCACCCAGAAACATGCAAGTTTCTAAGGTTTTTCGAGTAACAACATGGAAAACTCTGATTAGAGAACTTCATTTGGCACTCGAAAAAATTAACAAAACTAAGGAAAAAGTGCACAGTTTAACACAATTTCTTGAAAACTTTATTGATTTAACTGATAATGAGTTTGTGTTAAATTTGTGTAAATTTCTAGTTGTGGCAATGCAAAAAGAAACTAACTGTAAACTTGAGCAACAACAACAACAACAACAACAAAAACTTTAACATACATAAATATCCATTAGAAGACATTTCTATCTTTTGAAAAAATATGTTAAATACGGAACGGCGCACCATGGGTTGAATTGCAACAAAAAATGCACTTAACTCCGGACAAAGTTTTTGTTTAATGGGCATTTCTATATGTTTTAGAAAAAATAAAATGCTAATTTATGTGATATTTTTGCAAATTAACTGCATGTTTGTTTAAAAAAAAAAATTGTGGTTATTTTTCGTGAATTGTACAACGATTTTTGTTGCGTGCCAACACTTTGCGGCATTCAACTAATTTTTTTATATATATATTTTTTTTTATTTACTCAAACAATGATATGAATTGCTGGACAGCGATGCTTTTGAACCAAATCCCCCTACATTTAGTAGAAGAACATCTTTGTTTTCTTCCTAAGGAAAATAACTTTTTCAAGTACAAGTATTTTCAATCAAAGAAGTCATTGAATGTGAGACATTTTTTGTTCGAAAACGCAACCACAAAACAAGTTCATTGGATCAAAAAACACTGTTGTGGCAAAAAATTAGTAACATATTATTTTTAGTTCATCTAGACATAAAATATTGTTGGATCAGCAAATGTTTTTATTAAAATTTTTTCAAAGGAAAATATTGTGATAACTTTTAATTAATAGGAGTTTGAAATGCATTTTATTACAAGCTGCTCATCAAAAAGATTTTCTTAAAATCGATTCCAATTAAATATTTTATGAATAAAACATTTTTTAAGTTTCATAAAATTTTTAGAATTGTATCTTTTCTTTTCGTTCACTTGTCTCCAAAATCTGAGTGTGTCCTTTTGTACTGAGTACGTCCTCAGTATAAAATGTGTCGTTGTACTGCATGAAATAGAAAACAAAGCCTATAATATATTTTAATAAATAATAATAAATTTGCTTGCTTTAAAATATTTTTAAACTAATATTCTGATTTAGCTGCCCTGTAAATATTATAAATAAAAAGATTTCCAGGCATTAATAAACACTGACGTTTCTATATTAAAAATGCCGTTTCACTTATTTTGCATACAATATCCCCAATCACAACCACATGAATGATGAAATTTCTTAGACAAACATTCGTTTTAATAATAAAAAAAAATATCAAAACATTTTTCATTTAATGCCGCTGCTGATAAGAAAAGACAATCAATAACAGAATGATTGACAATGTTTGTCAAGCGGCACCTCTTTAAATCATCTCAAAATCGGAAAATAAAGCAAGAAGGAGATTTTATCATAATACATTCTCTGACACAAGTTTCGCTTTATTTATTGTAGATAGAAATACTCTTATCTAGATTTTAATATGTGATTCTGTGTTCATCACCTGTTTACCAAATGACACGAATTTCTATCTTTCAAATGCGAGTACCCATTTATTCAGAAATATTGATTTTTATGGTTCTGTTTGCAAGCGGTTGTAATCAGTTGTTGTCGTATGTAAAACTCCATTTATATGTTGTCGCAATCCAGTCATTACTTTGCTCTTTAAATTCGTTTTCTTTAAACTGGCAGTTTCATTTGCTTTGTCACGTTTGAGTTGGCCGATAGCATGAGACCCTCAGACATTAGTCGCGGGAGTCACATAAATAAAGCCGTGCTTAATGCACAGGCAATATTTTTCATACATAACTGCTGCTTAGCAACATACATAAATAAAAAAGACTTTAAATGGGTTTGTGGGAACCACCCTGTAGTTTAGTAGATGATTATACGAAAATCTTTTAACTTCATGGGCAATTCTCTGACAATAAAATGTATTTGCCAACAAAAGTTGTCAGCTCACAGTTGTCGGATCTTTTAGAAGTACAATATATGCATAAACAGTGTTGCCAATAGAAATTTTGGTCGGACAATGGCATCACTGTCAGATGCATATTAATGCATACAAGTGCCGCTAAGAAATGGGCTGACAATTATCTGGAAACGGCAACGAATTATCTGATTGTCGGTAGTCTGACAATACTTTTGTCCTACATTGAGCCAACAATACTTTCTCCGATCACGGGGTAAAACAAAACTCGGCATCCCATACGTTTATATGCACATTGTAATGGCAACTTTGTCAAAGTAATTGACAGTTGTGGCATAAGTTTTTCTAAGTCACACCTTCGCTCGCCCACAAACTTTGCCCGCCCATCTGTAACCTCAAACTAACTCTGCTGAGTTTGCAGGCAACCGAATTAAATTCAGATTTATGAGCAAAATTCGCTACTTTTGTTTAAATCGGTTAAGTCGAATTCATATTGAAAATCATAATATATTAAATCAATAATTTCGTGTCTTCTAATCTTTATGAATTTTAATTCTCAATACAAGTTTTTCATTTAATTAAAACTTCATTACAAAGGACCAATTTTTTTATGTGTGTCGTCTTATTTTAAGACCTTTTGAGTGTTGCTTAATTTCAAGGATTATTTTTGTTTCTCTATTTTTTTTTTTTTTTGGACAAAAATAAACTGCCAACACATAAATGACAGACAGCCACATGTACACATTGCCAACACACAGTGACTATATAAAACAATTTATATAAAGACATTTTTAATACATAAAAAATAAATGATAGCGAGAAATGCGCAAGCGCTTATATAAACCTTAAAAAATGTAACGTTTTGGGGTAAAAAATAAAAAATAAACTTATTTTCTTAAGGACATTTCGTGTAGTTGGTAGGAAAAAAGGTTCATTAAAAATATGTTTAGCTACAGCTTAAAATGTGCATTTCATCAAAAATGTTTATGGCATGACAGAAAAAAGACGACATCAACAACTAATTTTTACAGCGAACGGCATAAAATTGATACAGAGCGTTAAACGGAAACATCAACTTGACACTTTTTACCGGAAGCAGAGGTAAGCAACCCGCAATGACAGTTACAGAAATCTCATTGTTATTTAATGCATAATGGGAGATGCTCTGGTGCCACAAAGATATTTAATATTTTGCTCAAGCTTTATTGTTTCTTATCAGCCGACGACTGTTCGTCATCGACAAAATTCTGCCACATACCCAATTGTCGGCAGGGAAGAGCAGCCACAATAGCAGCAGGCTGTTTGTAGGCAGAATCAGGATGATGGGTGGCGCTCGTCAAGTATCAAAGCAGATCTGAAAAGTTTATTAAACATCTCTACTTTAATAGGGCTGACAGAAAAAAAAAAAAAAAAAACAAACGCTAGTGATAGCCGCTTCATTATGACGATAATTCTAAGACTGAAACCGCCAAGACGATTTAATATCCCTATAAAATTAAAATAAAAGTTATAAGAGATTTCTTTAAATAACAATTTAAATTTCCATTTAAATATTCTTTGCTCAACATAATTTAATATTTACAATGCGAAAAAAAACAGTGTAACTGATTAGTTTTTTTCTTCTTATCTCGTGATGCTGTGAAGGCCAATTTGTTGTTGATGTAGTGGCCGGAGTTCGCCAGAGTTGATGATGTCATTGTTTACAGGCAACAACAACAAAAAAGGTTGCAACGTTTTGCCTCACTAGTAAGCGTTCGAGATGTTATAATGTTTCCTGTAACTTTTTCTCTGCATGTGCTTTTTTTCAAGTTTATATGAAAGTCAGGGATGGAAAAAAGGAAATTTTTAAATTTCGTTAGAAATCACCGAACGACTTTGGAGTTGGTCGCTGGCAACTATTCTACTGAAAACATAAAGATATAGATTTGAAACACTTAAATGTGAATCAACTCATCTAATTGTTTTTTCATACGACGCATCCTGTGATATGCTGGTAATAGACAATTGGAATTGTCTTATTACACTTAACAATAAAAGTGCAAAATATTAAATAATGTAACTTTACAAGGCTGGCATTTTTGAAACATTTGCGTTATTCCAGTAATACATCTGCCGCTTCCAAGTCCTTTCAGTCAATTATTTATATTGCCGGTCAATAGAAAATGTTTAGTTGGCCCAACATACTTTTTACATGGAAAATAAATTTTATTTTATCCCTTGTCTTATTTTTCATAAAAAATTTGCAACAATCATGAGTTCAAAGCAACAACTTAGTGACTAGAGGCTGGTCCGAAATTGTCCTTGATGAAGTAGTTTTTGTTAATCCTAATTATTTGTCATTCTCGAAACTTGCAGGAAACGAAAGCACTGACATAAAATAATGCAATTGTATTGAATTTGCCAGGCCTGCAGTGACAAAACAACTATTTGCATATTTGGACGCATGTCGCTAATTTGCTTTAAAATGTTGCATACAAAAAAAAAAAACAGAAATAGAAAACTTTGCACAAGTTAATTTAGTTACTGGTTTTTAGTTCGCATAAATTATGGAGAAATATATTGATTTTTCGTTTTGCCAAATAAACAGTCATTGCCATGCCACTAACACTTTGAAAGTTGCAACATATACATACATACATACATGAGATCGTAATGGATTCATTGAACTACGCAATAAAAAAGTTACGAATATTCTTATATTAATTGGTTGTGAAAAAAGCTATCTAAATTCTTATAATACTTGGCTGTGACTATTGGGACATTGAAGAATTAAATAAGATCATAATGGATTTACGGAACTGCACAATAAAAAAAAGCTATCTAAATTCTTATAATACTTGGCTGTGACTATCGGGACATTGAAGAAAAAAATGAGATCATAATGGATTTACGGAACTGCACAATAAAAAGCTATCTAAATTCTTATAATACTTGGCTGTGACTATCGGGACATTGAAGAATTAAATGAGATCATAATGGATTTACGGAACTGCACAATAAAAAAAAGCTATCTAAATTCTTATAATACTTGGCTGTGACTATCGGGACATTGAAGAATTAAATAAGATCATAATGGATTTACGGAACTGCACAATAAAAAAAAGCTATCTAAATTCTTATAATACTTGGCTGTGACTATCGGGACATTGAAGAAAAAAATGAGATCATAATGGATTTACGGAACTGCACAATAAAAAGCTATCTAAATTCTTATAATACTTGGCTGTGACTATCGGGACATTGAAGAATTAAATGAGATCATAATGGATTTACGGAACTGCACAATAAAAAAGCTATCTAAATTCTTATAATACTTGGCTGTGACTATTGGGACATTGAAGAATTAAATGAGATCATAATGGATTTACGGAACTGCACAATAAAAAAGCTATCTAAATTCTTATAATACTTGGCTGTGACTATTGGGACATTGAAGAATTAAATGAGATCATAATGGATTTACGGAACTGCACAATAAAAAGCTATCTAAATTCTTATAATACTTGGCTGTGACTATCGGGACATTGAAGAATTAAATGAGATCATAATGGATTTACGGAACTGCACAATAAAAAAAAGCTATCTAAATTCTTATAATACTTGGCTGTGACTATTGGGACATTGAAGAATTAAATGAGATCATAATGGATTTACGGAACTGCACAATAAAAAAGCTATCTAAATTCTTATAATACTTGGCTGTGACTATTGGGACATTGAATAATACCATTCCTATGGAATGTATGTATGTACCTATGAAATGTATACTTATATGGAATAGCTACAAAAAGAGATTATAGTGCAGTAAAAATTCTCCTGTTTGAACATTTATTTTGTTTAAATTGTAGTCAAAATATTTATTAAGTTTTTTTTTTTGCTGTGACTCAAATAACCGACATTCACACTAAACAGCCGAGACAACTGCACACTCTCTCTAGTTTCAGAACAAGTCTTTGGTTTAGTGTCCACACGATATATGAATATTTCTTTTTTATAATTTTTTTGATTCAAATTAAAGAAACTATAACGCTGCAGAACTCCCCTGTAGACTCATCCAGCTTTTGAATACCAACTCATTTCTTTAAAACTAAATTCAGTTAAATATTATTTAGTGTAAAATAAATATCATTATTTGTTTAGTTTAATTACGATTTGTAATAGATTCTATGCCATTACGCACATACGTATGTATGTTTGTACATTGTAATGAATAAATTTAATTACTTTAAGTCATTTATATTACAAAATGCAACTCTATACAAAGTTTTGAATTTATTTACCGGCAGCATTCCATTGCCTGTGAACTTGTGTATGTCAAGCTTGCGGCATCATGTGATATAAAGAGAAGAGAAAATAATTGCAGTTCTTTAGGAAAAACAACGTTAATTATTACAACTAAACAATATTATTAATTGCAATAACAATTTTATGTGTTTCTATGTTGGCATAATATCGTATAGACACACCCCAGTACAGGAACGTGTGTTAAACTTATACATGTCTTAGAATGTAGACAGATAGAAATAACAGCCTTCATTTATCTGGTGGCTGTTCACCAATAAGTATAAAGAATAAAACAAAATTAAGCTTTTAGTATAATGAAATTTTATAATGAAATATAAATGCAGTGCCAGCGCCGTGCGTTTGTTGATATTTTTGTTGTTTTTTTTCATATGTGAACTGCAAATCAACTCAACATCGACAGAGGTTTAATTTGTTTACGCAGAAAACACATACAGTGGACGTCCAATAGTGTGAATTATATAATGCTGAAAAAATTCATATTAATCGATTACAATATTTTCTTACTTTAACGTTTGACCGACGTATGAGGTCCTCTTTGTCATAAAGACAGCTGTTGGAAAAGGTAATCGCCGCACCAGTGACTTACACTGGATTTTATATTATGCAAATTGTTTTATCTAATGCCTCCTGTATTAGAATTCCTATTAATTGTAGTTTAATATCATTTAGAAAATGGCTGGAATACAAATTTTATAGATTTTATAATAAGTTCTAGCACTGAATTCTTATTAACACGCCAGTTTAGTGAGAACAATCTATTGTGCAATATGTTAATGACATAAAGTGTAATAGATTTGTGTATGTTAAGAAGTAGCAGTTCTCACCAGTGGTGTCAACAAACACTCTAGTACCCATTAAGGTTTTCTGACTTGTACCATTCCAGTCCAGTCTGTAGTGGGCTTTCAGTGTCGCTAAAAGTTTTGCCTTCTGTTTTTTTTTTTTTATAGTGCAATTGTTTGATTTAGATAATTTGTGTATTTGATATTTTTGTCCTGCAAATATATTGCGCGTGACAAAAAACTTCTTACCAACTGCTGACTACTGCAGTCCACAAAATACCATCTTCTTGTATTATGGAATCGTCAATGCAAAACATACGATTTTCACACAGTAGGGGAAATTCGTGTAAACGGAGCTGTGCATTTTTTGATGCCCGCTAAATGGCTGAAAAATATGTAAAAGGAAGCCTTGAAATGTGTCATCGAACAAGCCGAGCATAAGTATTTGGTAACTTACGTGAGAGTTGCTAGCGGAGGGGGATCCCCGCCATCAGCTGTCGACTAAAATTATTTACTCAATTTAAGTTAATCTTATTAGCGAAAATTTTTCCATTTCATTATGGAATTATTATAAAGACACGCACTCGTCTTAGTTTTAACTAAAGTCTTTCCGTTGCTCTGCAACTGAATTATTTGGTAGTTAATGCAATCGAAATACTTGGTCGGTCATACCGATTCCGTTGTCGCAAATAATCTCATCTGTCTGACTAACCAACGCTTGCCAACGCTTGTCATGGCAATCTGCGAGTGCAAACGCCACTTGCATACTTTTACTATAAAATTAGTTACTAAATGTTGCGATGCACTTAATATATTTAAAGGAATTTTCCAAACCAGACAAGTTAAATTATCGTTAATAAAGACTGTCCCGCGAAACTGGCTGTTTGAAGTAATTTTACTTTCAAATTTAAATGGCAAAAAAACTGTTGAAAACAAATTCTGCTATAGGTTTTAAAAAAGAGTTGACGGACACAAAACACTGTGAGTATTTCGGGGCTCTACCAGAAACATAACGCGAAAATAATGTTTCTTAACAAAAGCCTTAAATTATTCATATGCTTTTCTAAATGCCCCAATTGACTAATTAGTATTGAAGGCTTTAACGTTCAACGTTGTCACCGACGACCTTTAATTTTATTTAATTTTTTGCGCTTCTAGGAAAAATCATCCACTTTTCATATTAAGAAATTTCATTCATTTTAAGCTGGAAAAAAGCTTGAATAGCATCGATTCTTACCGAATGACACCACAGCAAAAGCATGACTGTTTATCTTTTGCAGCGGCCCAACACTTCGCCAGCACGTGACATATATTTTGCTATTTTTTTTTTTTTTTTAACTTGCATAATCTTTTCACAATCTGAGTTGTATTTCAAGATCACTTATTTTCAGTCAACAGAACTTATTTTCAGTCAACAGTTCGCCTGTTTATCGCAACAGATTTTAATTATCTTTGAGTGTGTTTGTCACCTTAAAAGCAAAAAACCACAGCAAAACAAAAGCTTATCACTATGATTGAAATGGATCTAATTAGATCTTAACAAGTCCACACAATAGCTGAACAAATAAACTTTTATCAAAAAAGTCAATACGAATCGAGAATATTGAGAAGTTGGCAGTACGAACATGAAGGAAAATAATATTGGAAATCTTATCGATAAAACCGAATTTATTTACACGTTTCGAAGTGAACCAAATCGATCACATAATGCCGTCAATCGCTTAAGCAAATAATTACAAATTATCTATAGAATAGCTGTCTTTAGTTTGAGTTTTGAGAATTTGAAATTCAATATTTAGAAGGTGAGTGGATGAAGTCATTCAAGTGCTTGAACTAAATAAGCAAAAACAAAAACATGGAAAAAAACACACACAAAATGAAAAAGAACGGAAACGTAAGTCGTATGTAAGTGTTGTTAACTGTAGCCTTACAAATTAGAGCTAAAAACGCTGATTGCAACGGAGGAATCATTAAAGTAATTGGCCAAATTATTTAGTATTATGCTGTCCACATACACACACACACACACCCATAAACACAGGCAGCTAAAAGTCCTGCAGCACAAATCACAGAAAATTACATGTCTGCTATTTTTGTTTAATCACTTTTTTCCATTTCATTAAAATAATGACATTTTGCTGTTGTTTAAAGCGATATCCCAAAAGTCTCTTAAGACCGAAATTGAAAAGCGCCTAAAAAAACCAAAAGCGTTTTTAATTAATTTTAAAACATTTCAAGTGCTGTATAAACTTTTAAACCATCGTTTCGTTAAATTCTAAAGAGAAGGGGAAAACTCACGTGTAACACCAGCAAAAAAAAAACAAGAAAATTATCATACATACGAGTACATATGGATGTATGTAGTCGTACATACATATAAAAAAGATTTGGAAACAGCAAAACATGAGCAGCAGCCAGCAGTAATTTTGCTTTGATATTTTAAGAGGAAAAACAGTACCAGAGTGTTTTTTCGTTTTTTTTTTTATTTTTTTATTTTAGCCAAAATCAAACACAGGTCACTTGGGACAAACATTTTCAATAACACTGACCCACTTGATATTCGCCTGCGCTACAGTTTGTTTGTCTAAATTGTTGACATTTTCCGGTTTTTTTTTTTTGTTTGTTCCTTCATTTCAAAACAAACTTTACTCATAAATATGTTTATGGCTTAATCTTTGATGTCATTAAAGGACATTTGGATGTGAATATATAGTAAGAGTTTTCAGAAGGGAAGAAAAGTTTTAAATTTTTCGTCCTTTAAAAACAAAAAATTGTTATAGAAAAAAAATATAAAACAAAAAGTTTGATTTTGAAATTTTTGTCAAAAATCCATGTACGGTGAGGAACAGCATTATTGGAACAACCAGCCCATTGGACTTGTAACATTGATTTGAAGCACACAGTGCTTCGCAATTTACTATCTGCCGATGGCAACGCGATGGTGAAAGATAGGCGAGTGCAAAAGTGGACAGTAACAAAGGCTCAGATCTCACAAAAAAGCGACTATAGGGACTATGAGTTATAAAACAAAAACGATTTGCATCGTAATATAAAATATTGCAATATTTTTATTTGCATATTTCCTTGGCTTTTAAAAGGAAGTGTGTCAATTAATTTGTTGATTTAAATCAAGTATTTTTTTACACATTTTTATTTAAAAAATATAAATATAATTTATATAATAAATATATAAAGGTGACAGCAGCCGTGCTGTGTGAAACTACATCTGCATCAAATAAGTCCATCTTGGCAATTAAATGACACGGCATTCAACGAAATGGGGAAAATATAAAATCATTTCTATGAACTTTGCAGTAGAAATACCATCATAAACGTCCTATTCGACAAATTGTCGTCTGTCCCACCGTATGGAACTTTCACGCTCAGCAGTATTATGAAGGGTTAGAAACTGATGGGGACTTGGAATGTGATTTTTGACCTTCATCATTAATGATAACGGACTTTAGCGGTATTTGGTCAATTACCAGTGTACTTTGTTTCAATAAATCATTAACCGACAGCTGATTATAATGACGAAAAGTAAAATTGGTCGAGATGGTCCCCTGGCACGCAAAAAGTGAATAAAATGCCATCTACGAGTACAAGTAAGTCGTGAGCAGTCGATATCGTTTCGCTGACAGGAAATTAACTTTTCGCTTGCCACAACATTAGACTTATTTTAGGGCTAATGGATGCGTCAATAAACAAAATTTTCGAAGTCCAAGTCCGAACTGTAATCACCAGGTTCTACATAGAAAAACCACTGCTCGCTAAGGATTTTGGACTAGCAGCAGTCATCGGTTCATACTTCTTTGAGAATGGCCTTAGCCACGACCGTGAATGCGTACAAGCCAAACACACAACCCAAATTTACCGTAGTTGTGGTATGCAAAGGAGCTTTTTTGGGCCTTGTAAGTGACACGATTTTTCTATAGTTACACTCTCACAGAGAATGGCTGTACTTCCGCCTTAGCTTTCACCTCGAAGACAGAGTGTACTAAAGCCCTTCCTGCGTTTCTAGGCGGAACCTATCAGCCAAATTAGACAGCTCAACCAATGACCAACGATCGGATGCCTCTTTCAAGGCATCAAAGGCTTTAGAAGAGCCTGCAGAAACGAAAGCATACATGAGCTTTGGAATGGTTTGGTGGCTGAGAAATTCTTTATGGAAAGCAGAGTGCCTGCGTTTGGCATATGCCCCCGTAAAGCGTGATGCCCGAGAGGAGTGCATAAAGAACAGATCAATGGTTTGAGGTAGCTTCAATAATAGGGGCGCTTTTAAATATCAAAGCTGGAGAGTTAACACAAAATAATCCGGTTAAGCAAGTTGAGTGTCTTATTTGCACACAAAGTTTCTTGAATCCCTTCTATTATAGAGGGCGTCCATTTTCAAATCAATTCTTAAATTTTTCTACTGTGTCACCATTTTTACATTGATCCAGACATTATATACCAATATAATACTAATAGACCCTTCAATAGCAACTTAAAGCATTCCTTTCTTAATTCAACTTAAGAATTTTCTTGCTATTATTTATTTTAATACCATTAATTAAAATTTCTATCTGAACTCAAACTATTTAAATCTTTGCAAGTACTGAAGAGCAAAAAACAAAACAAAAAAAGAGCTAGTGCTGCGATTCCATTTTATAACCACCATAATGGGCTAAACTTTTTTATTTGCATTTTATTTTTTGGTAAAAGCTTCTTAATAAAGACCGTCGTTCGTTGGTTATGCTCGTTCGCTAACCAAAAACTAGAAAAAACTTTTACTACTTGGCAAATAAAGATAGTAAAAATGAATGAAACACTTAAAAAGATAAACAAAATAAATAGCAAGAAACGTACAAGAATAATTCCACCTAAATAGGAGCTTACTTGCTACAACGGCAACGTGCCACATACTCCACTTCTTGCGACCAGCACAAAACTTTTCAACTGATACATGCCAACGAGAAGAACCCACTAGCCCCACCGCCCTCCAAAGTTTTTGGCATGAGAAAAACGAAAATGTAAAATGATTTTTTTCCCCCAAAAATCCGTTGAAACGCACACAAATACCTGAACACATACATACATCCATACATACATTCATACAGAAGTCAGTGCATGTGTACGAATGCAATAGATAGAAATAACATATTTATTTGCTCACACCCACAACCGTTTAGTGTGCGAAACGGCTGGAACAGATTCGGTACGTTTTGGCGTCCAAAGGGACTAATTTTTCGCACCAAGGAAATTATACAGAATTCGACCAAATAAACCGATTTCGTGTATTAAACGAATGTGATTTTATCGAATACAGACTCAATTAAAGAGTTTTAAGAAGCCTCGAAAATATCAGAGGAACACAGGCACCATCAGCGCCGCATAATAACAAGACTCGGCGAAATGCATTTTTTTTACATATTCGTGGAATGTCAAAAAATGCACTCTTGACATCCAAAGGAGACTAAAACTTTCAAAAATAATCAGCTGCGCAAAGCGAATTCATGGCAGTTAAACTCAATAGTACAAAAACAAAACTGAGCGAATTCCAAAATAAATATATTTTCTTATATTTTCTCGAGATGTCACATTTAACTTTTTCACTCCTGAACTGTTCAGATCCCAGGGAGGCTTGACCAAGAAAGTAATCAGTTGAGCTCTCAATTTCACTTGTTATTATTAAGTCACCTTTTGGCTGCGTTTTCAATTTCATCCGTTATGAAAACGCCCTGATTTAAAGGAGCAACATTATATTGGAATTTAGTGACAGTCTTTGTTGAAAAAGTTTTTGTGCAAATCAAAAAAAAAAAAATTGACATTAGAAAATATCTTCATTTCCTGAATAAATGAAATACTTTTTAAAATTCAGGCGTTGAAAGGAATTTCTTGGAAGCAAAACACTTTTTTTTTGAAACATTGAGTGAATTCTGTCATTCGGAAAGGGAATGGGAGCTGTTCCTTTTTATGTTGCAGTTTTCTTGCATATGAATTCGATTTACCATTTAAAAAGAGTTATCAATTTCGTCAAGCCAGAAGCCAAAGAAGGTCCTTGTAAGATTCTCTTTCACTTTGGTCAAAATTTGCATTTACTTTTATTCTCATTTTTCGTGTTCTGATGTCTAAAGGCGCAATCTTCAGTATCCGCTGGCTATTTGGAAGGTAAACTTACACCTCAAGTATTAAATGATGTAGACATTTGTATAGAAGGGAAAGCTTGACCAACGTTTTTTTTTACTAATCTCGATCTTGCCAACAATTATTTGCATTACAACTGAAGCTTTGGAACACAATCTCTACTCTAAAAGCATGTTGTTATAGTTAAAGATTTATTAATTTTACCTCCTACATGTCAACGATTCCATTGGTCCATATAACCTTGACATGTTGTATTCATTAATTTCGGATTTTTTCCAATACATACTTTTGCTTTTTCTTTTAAGTCAACTTTTTCATTTTAATCGAGTTCTAAGTATATTCGAGTAATTAAAATTTCCCATATTTTCGGAAGGATGTTGTTGTTGAAAATAGTACATTCTTATCAGAACACTGCCACTGTTCTAACAACTGAGTTTATTCAATGGATTTAAAGCTATACAATTTCCAAAACCATATACATATGTATGTACATATATATCTGTTTTTGTGTGCTTTCTAGCTGTCTATATGCTGTTAATATTATTTGAAGATTTTTCTCTTAATTCCCATTATGTTTAGTTTAAATTTTGGACATACAATAACTTGGAAAGATTTTGAAGCGGCAGCACCTGCAATATGTCAGCATATGAACAACTATACATACATACATACATATATGGACATAAAGCAGGTATGGGCATATATATTTTGTTTATTCAATACTTCTTGTTTTGTCCATCTTCCTTTTGTTTTTGCTTTAAAATTTTTTTTATGGGGAATATCAAGTGTCAAAAATTAAGAAAATACGATTTTTGCAGTTTTGTTTTTATTATTATTAATTTTAATAAGTACCTACAACAGTTAGTATAAATATTTATGTAGATTTCTTTGAATATGGTAATTAAGCAGTGTTTGACAGGGATTGGCGTTCAATGATTTAACGCGCGACAGGATTGCAATTATTTAAGAAATGGTAATAGACCATTTTTTAAGCATAATATTTTGTTGCATTGTACATAAATATGTAATTATGTACATATGTTTTATTTAATAACTTTTTGCATCATCATAAAAAATATTTTCCCCGGGAAAAACACGGGCAACACTATCCGTTTGGTACCTGCAAGTTGCGATTATGGATGTGCATCCTGATTGTTTATACGTATGTATGTATGTATGTATGTGAATATCTACATGAAAGTGGTACAATATTTGTTTCGTTACGAACATGCCTGCACACCCACACAGACAACTTCCATACATATACGCAACATACATGTATGTATGTATGTATGTATGTATGTATTTATAAAGAGATAAACTCTTACCCACACCTCCTAAGTCTTCATTATGCCCGTACAATGAGGATGTACATATGTATGTATGTATGTGTGCCGGCATAAACTTTGGTATCCTACCAAATACCAACAGCAACAACACTGTATTTAAGTTTAATACAGGAATAATACAGTTATATATTAATATATGGATGTAGTAGGCACATACATACATACATACGTGTGTATTTATGTGCCGAATGAATATAAATACAATACAGCAATCTTTAAGCCAATCAAAATCGAGCAAAGGCGGAGCCAGAATAAAGCAGGTTTTTATACAAGTCGTTTTTTTTTTTGTTTTGTCTTTATTTAAAATTTGTTTGTTGTTGTTGCTGCTTCAATATTACACTTGTATTTTTATACTACTTATTCTGTTTTGTTATGCTTTGTTTTGTTTGGTTTTGTTTTGTTTAATTTCATTGGAATGTGTTTGTGTTTTGGTTTTTTTTCTTATTGTTTTTCTTTTTTTCTTCATCAATGTGTTGGTTTATCTCACTCTGACGCTCTTTAAGCACCGTTAAGCAAGCACTAAACATACTCTCTCTCATGGGAGCACAATGCATAAGTGTATGAGTGTGTTGGGCTTGTGTACTGAGGCACGAACAAAACGCCAACAATAACAACAAATGGATTTCTTTTTTGCTTAAAAATAAATGGTTGTGGTTGAGTGTGTTGGAACACACTTTTCTTTCGTTTCTGCCATGTGATAAAGTTTTTTTTTTATTGTAGCCAATGTTGTTATTGCTGTTGTTGCTTTAGCTGGTTTTAAGTAAATTTCTACTCAGCCAAATATGCACGAGTGTAGGTTTTGAATGCATGTGTGTATGTTGTTCGTCAAGTTGTTGTACGAGTATGTACTTGTTGGGAGGAGGGATAATATTGACGAAAAAAATAAACCTGTGTGATAATCTGCGCCAATACAAAAACGGCTACAGCGCACTAAACCCTTGAATCTGGAGTATGAGTGATATTTATACATATATTTTATTTTGATTTTCGATTATTTTACTTTTGTCGAATGTCAGTTCTTATTCTAAGAGAGCACAAAATTTGTTTTTCATGTGTCTGAGTTCGGGAGTTGTAGAAGGAGCTTATGGATTTAATAAATGAATTCAGTTTTTAAACAAATAATAGAGCATGAGAGTCAAGAGTGTTGTACGAAAATTGGGTTGCCGAGGGAAGTGGTATGATATGCTGATTTTGCAATTTCGTATTAAAATAACGCCTTTACGCAAAATACAACGTACGAAAATACCAACGATTTTTCAAGGGAGTTGATATTTTAAACATAAACAGCCACTAGATGTTCACGAAAATAATATTTAATAATGTACCCATAAATTTTAGCAATGACAGGGATTGGAATGTTTTTATTTCTATTTATCTCCATATAAAAATATCGTATGTAAGTAAGACTGTGGCACATTTAGTTTTAAAAATGGCAGTCTTGCAAGCCTGAAATAATTAATTAACTTCCATGAAGTACTTCGTTGAATTAAAGAAAAGTTTAATTAATGATATATATCGCCAAGCTTTTTTTTATTCCAGGAGCAAAATAAAACTTATTCTGTGTGCCTTTAATCGTATTGAAAAAATGTATGTTTAGTTGAAAGAAAGAAAATACTTTATATAAAAAAATGTTTTTATTAAAGAAAGTTTTTAAAGATGAAATTGACAAGAACTTATTCTTCACTTCACAGCAGCAAACCTACATGCATACATAAGTATATACAGGTAGTATATAACACTATATGTATATCAGACAAATTAAATGGTTTCCTATGCAAATTGATATACTACCTATAACTTGAAATTTTCTGAATACAAATTATAATAAATTACGGCTTGTAGTTAGAGAGCCAAAAAAAATTTTAATTGTTTTCTACCATAATTTGATAAAAGAAAATTTTTTTGGCAAAGAAAAAATAGAACTATATAACTATCATATAAAAAAAACAGTTTATCTTTAAAAGTTTGTTTTTATGTAGCTTTTAATATAAGCCCATAGCAAATAAATCATTGTTGAAGTAACAATATTATAGTTATAACAGAAATGTGTATTGTTGTTGCAGATACCGTTTTATCATCTCAAAAATAGTTTTATACGGCTTAATTTTATATTAATGAGGTGATTAAATTAAAACATGTATGAAAATTCACGGCCAGCATAAGAAGAAAAACATAACATGTTTATGCTGATCATATATTATTAATATTTTAGTAATTTCTAGTTTAAATTTAGAATTGAAATAAGAAGTAATAAACAAAGATCAATAGTAAATGTGATGTTATATGTAAGTATGAACAATAAAACTAAATAATAACATAATATTATTAACATTAGTATTTGTTGATACGCGATTGACAGTCACAAGTTTTAACAATACAATTATGGATATTGACAATATTATTATAAATTAGTATGACCAGCCGTTTTTTACTTAATGCAAATGGGCAGTACTCTAATAGAGATATTTCTTATAAAATATGTGCTTACAAGGCTTAGCCTCTAAATATTATATTGTTGGCCACAACCATAACTTAGCAGTAGCATAATGCCTTTACAGTAGATACCTCTTGCCATGTCCTTAATTATTTCTATGTGAATAATCAGAGAACGCGGATTTCAAATATGTTCTGTTTGGCCGGCTGTAGCGACACAAGTGTCTTATACATATACGCCAAACATCGCTTTCAACTTGAAAACAAAAAATTACTTAACGCATACATTTATAAGTATATTAAATATATACACAAAATCATACTCCTACCACTCAGTCGATCTCTTAATATGATTGGTTTAAGTTTTGCTATAAAAACGAAATGGAATAACTACATTCATACATACTACATACATACATATTTATGTATGTATTTGTTTTCGCTGTACATAAGATTAATACAAACGTACATATTCGGTCTTCTTAGTAGACAATACATTCCTAAGCTGCCCCTTACGCTGCGTAGTAAAAACATCATATACAAATACTCTACTTATACACAGACAAAAACCAACCCAAATTCACAACTCAATACATTCACTGAATATGAAAGTAAATGAAAAAAAAAAACTTCCTTTATAATGGTTGGCTAAATCCTTCGTCCTGGCGCCTAATCGCATGTAATGCGCGCGCATTATCGTCTTTCTTATCTGCCACTTCACGTACACAAACGCCAGACAACAGGGTCAGCAAAAAACTGAGAAAAAACCGGGTATATATGTAGAAAAACAACGTCAGAAACAGAGAGCCAATTAAGGAGCCGACGGTTATCTGCAATTTTTAGCCAAAAATCACTCACATACCAATGAAGCTGTTGTTGTACGAGTATAACACACACACACGCACACACACTCTTTTGATATGATTAATACAATTCGTGTGTATTCAGTGCAGTTGCTTAAACAGCCAAGACTCGAAAAGCAACAACAACAACAGCAACAACGATTAAATTTACCATTGAAAAGGTGCCAAATGACAAAGTCAACATGGAGTGGGAGTTGCTCGCTGGCCTAACAAGGCACAACGAAAGTTTTTGGCACAACAAAAAAAAAAGAAACCCAGCAGCAGCAGAGAAAAAAAAAACATATATAAAGAAGCAGAGAAAAAAAGAAATATTAACTCACTTATAGCAAATATAATATTGTATAACATACATATACTCTTCATCCGCATTAAGTCGTTGTATATAGCAAAAGTTTTGTACAGCAGTCGCACTCTCTCCCTCTCTCTCTTTCAGAAAACTATTCACATTTATAAATAAACACACCACTACCATGACTCAGAGTATATCCTACTGTACGATTTTACCTACACAGCTGCAGTAGGAGATGACAGCAGTGTTGCTTACAATATGATGGGTTTTGTGGTTGACGTGACACAACCCACCCAAACCATTTAGACCCAGACTGGCAACAACAACAGCAACTTGTTTTGGCACCCAAATGCAGCAGCATTGGTTTAATGTAATTGCCCCCTCCCCACACCACTTTCCAAACAAACAAAAAAATAAACAAAATCCATAATGTTTTCCTCGTTCCACTCCTTGGTTCGCAAGTCTTTTGAAATTTTGTAGAAAATTCTGCTGCCGAAACTGCCAAACAAAATGCACCCACAGCAACAAAATCTCATCTCTGAGAGGGAATGTGCAATTACTCAGCTGTCGGTGTTAGTGGAAAACTGGTTCCCGATGGGTTGTTTGTTTCTGGTATCCGAAATCAAAATGCTTTTTTTGGGTTTTTTGGCCAGCATTAGCATAATCTTTATTTTTGTGTAAGTGGGCAAAGACTCTTTAGAAACGTAGAATATACTAAACAATATCTCTCTCTCTCTCTCTGGCTCTCTGTCTCTTAAGGCAAGTCAAGCCTTGGCTGTTGTACGTTTGCAGATTTGCCATTAACCACGAAGAGTTGTCTCCACCAAAAACCTACTCTTTGGACTCCCCAAACATGTGTTGATTTCAAGTTATTTACATACAATTACAAATTTGCCGGCTGTGATGGTATTCGGTGTTCTCTTCAACTTGACAATTTTAATGCAACTTGAAATTTTCTCTTCGGGTATTAGAAAAAAACAAAGTTAGGAAATGCTGCTTTGGCTTAAAATTAATCTTATCAGTCTATAGAGTAAAAAAGTAAGAAAATCAAAATCTTTTAAATATTTATTAGGCAGGTTCAACATGCATATAATATCATCTCAAATGTATGTCAAGTCACCAGGACTAAAATTCATAGTAAAGTTGCAACAGCTCCCCAGGTCTTTGGGTATTTATTTAAGCTCATTTACGAAAAGTTAAACTGATAAGTCGTACTTAAAACCCACTTGCGACAAGTTTCGTAGTTAAGACCAGACATGTCTGAACATGTTTGCAATATACATATATAAGTATGTATGTATATTTTGTCCAAGTGTTAGTTTAAAAAAAAAAAGATATAATTTGTGCTTAAAAAAACTCCTTACAAAAATTATGCCCAGTTTAGACGAATCATCCTCGTTTTGATAATTTTGGCTTTCAGTGACAAACTAGACAAATTTTCGCCATAAATTTTAGGATTCTTAAGAATAATGAATATCTTAGGAATTTTCAAACAACATAACAAATTAGGACTTTTTTTTTGGCAGCACATAATACTGATCCATCGACTAAAGTGAGCCTGTTTTTGGACTTGATCACAAGATTTTCGATTATCTTTAAAAAAAAAACTTAACTTTTGTGTTGTTTTTATTTTGCTAAAGAGATACTTTTCATCTTAGAGAATAATATTGAAAAAAAAAACTTTTTATTCACTACAAAAGCTAAACATTTTATTTATATAAACTAATTAAGCTGTAGTTTTGAACAAAAGGGTAGGCCTGTCAGCGCATATTTTCATTGTTTCAATAAACTATTTTTGTGGGATATGTAAATGCTGTGGCTGAAGCTTTTCCAACGCAAATATTATGGCATTAGATAAAAAATGCATTGCCAGCGGGACATACGCGCTTGCAGTGAGAAACGTAATAGGTAATTACACTGGCTACGATACCCCAGCAACAGCCATAACAATCGCAATTAAATCTACAACAAACAGCCATAATTGTTTTTTTTCTTTTTCTCTATATGGCACAAAAAGTTCAGTGAGGTGTCTTAAGTTTCTGTAGCGATTCGCCTTCAACGCAAGTTTTGTCCGTACATTGAAGAAACCCCCCTCCTAATCAGTCAGTTTGCCAATACAGGGGCGATCATATACCCAATTACCTCCCCTTAATTGCTACTGCACTTGAGCTTAAAAATAATATACAAAAAAAAAACAAAAAAAAAACACTTAATCCTTAATCCGGCCAAAAATGTGAAGTGGCAGTGGACTTATGCACACATGCACACTTCAAAGTAGTGTGGTGGCAACTTTAAGAGCATATTCTTTGAAGCAAAGAGAAAACAACAATATTACCACTACTTGGTCGGACGCACACATACATCGAGAGCAGTACGTTAGTGTGCGAGAAGAGCAAAACATCAGTTGTGCGACAACTTGCAGTAGGTGAGCATGTTGTTACGCGCGTTTGCACAAATTTTTTCTTTATTTTTTTTTACTGAAACTGAATTTATAACAAAACTGTTTTGTATATTTTTTTAAAATATGGCATCATGGAAATTATATTAATTAATTTTAACGCTTAAGATGAATAATGCATAAAACTGGAAGATGAAAAGTAAAGTAATTGACAATCTTAAGAAAAGAGAAGAGTTTAAAATTCCACTGAAAATATATAGTTTCGAATAAAATTAACGTTACTTAAGTTGTCAGAAAGTAGTTGACATTGCGTGTGGCCAGTCATTGTATGGCGCCCGTTCGATCAAGTGCGTCAAATACCAAAACAAATTTTCTAACACTTAACATTTTTTTGTTCGCCTAAAACTCACCCTGCCGGCACTAAAAAAAACGCGTGTTAGTGTGTGTAAGTGTGTCATTGAATGTTTTGAAGTGTTATTAATTAATTAAATTTTTTTATAATTAAAACAATTTTTTATACATTTTTTGGTTGATAAATTTTAAATTTGTTTCGTTTTTTTTTTTTTTTTGGAGCCAGTGACAACGAAGAAAATGTATCGTTTAAGAAAACAAAAGCAAAGAGTTTAAGCTGCTAATGACAGTTTTTGAGTTTGGTCGGGCTAAGTTCTAGTAAATTACTTGTCCAGGCGGCTGCTGGCAGTTTTTTGTAGTGTCACCTGTATTTGACAAACACAAAACATTAAGAATGACGGATAAATGAAAAGTAAAATAAAACAAGCAAAGAAGAACTCATAACAGCAGCTGTCACAATACTAACTATTAGCCTTAAGCAATGATCAGAGTTTACTGAAAGTACTACAGCAACACCAACACCAACACCAACAACTATTACAATAAAATGCTGACTACCTGCCCGCCAGCAGGAACTACACAAACACAACGGCCTAAATTGCAATTCGTATGGTCTTAGGAAGCAGAAGAAAAAATATTGCCGGCTTCTAATCATTATTTGGACTAATTGGTTACACCTACTAAATATTGCTAAAAATCAGCAGTTCACGCAAACTAAATACCTTAAGTTTATGACTTCTAAAGTTTTATGACTGTTTTGAGTTCTATTAAGGCTTAAATAGCCCAACAGCGACAGACCGTTCCGTTTCAGTATTTGTGTTTTTTTTTTTCTTCTTTTCTTCGCCTTCCCGGTCCTGCCAGTTACTAATGAAGTAGCCGTTCATAGCCCGGCAAATAATCGAACATTTCAGCATTTGTTAGACAAAAAAAAAGAAAAAGGAACAGAAAACAGCGTATTGGGGTGTGTGTGCGGGTGTGTATGTGTGTGTGTGACTGTAGCAAATCCCTTAATTACATTAAATCGCTAAAATCCCTAACAAACCACAGAGCGAGCAGCAGCAAAATATTTACATAAGAAGAAAAAAAAACAAAAAGAATTAATAAAAACAACTAAATGCGTTACAAAAAAAAGAAAATAAAATAACGAAATAAATTTAACTTAAATCATTACACACACACAGAAACGGTTTCGTTGCCTTTTCGCCTAAAAACTTGTACATAATTAATTGTAATTAAAATATTAACACACATACACAATACACACAACACAAAAAGCAAAAAGAAGAAGAATAGTCATAATAATAATTGAAAAGTCAAAAGTGTTGTTGATAGGCAGTGCATGTACATACATATGTGTGTGTGTGTGTGAGCGTGTTTGTGTTGAAGAAATTTATCATGGATTTTCAAAGTGCTATGGAGACATTTGCCGAAGCTTGGGTTGCCGCCAATGCTGGACAACAGGTATGTACGCGTGCATGTGTATATGTTTTGCCATTATTTCCAAAAGAATTTCAGCTCTTAAGAAACGCAACAACACCAACATCAGCAATATCGGCTGCCAGACAACGACATGCATATTTTATCTTAAGGTGTTAATTATAAACCATTACAAAAAAAAAAAAAAAACCAACAACAACAGAAAGCAAAAACCAAAAATTTATATATGCAATTTAAAATGGGACATTAAGGCAGAGAACTGGACGAAAAGCTTCCAGTTAAATTGACATGTGCAAAATTTTGGTGTTTAATGCAAAAATAGTTTTTAATCAAAATTTAAAGACAATTTTAGAAGTAAAACGAAAATATGCGCCCAGCGAAATGAGTCCGCACCTCGATGGTCGAGTTAATAGAGTTTTCGACTCATTAGCGTAAGGACTGGTTCAATGTTGAGCTGTTTTGTACGCAAATCTCTTACTTTTACAATTATAAATAATCTAAGAGGTAACCAGCACATTTTAACCACTTCGTTTTCCCTTTTACTTCAGTCAAGTCATCTGTTTCGCCGAATTTTTAAATTGATAGTGCAGGGCTTGGATTGAAAATTTCTCCTATTTGCTCTATGGCAAATTTCTAGATACATTTTTTACCTCAAGGCACTTGTTTTCATGGAATTTCTTTGTGTCAAGACAACATCCTCCGCCGGTCTGGTACTGCACCTGCAGGATTTTTTAAAACGTTGCTCAGTGTGACCTTGTTAAGCCATAAAACTCAGTGTTATTACCGCTTTATTCCCGATTGCAGTTGTCGAAAACGAAAATTTTCCCTGAAATAATTATGGTCTTAAAGATTTTATTCAACACAAAAATGTTTTTTAAAAGTCCAATAAAACTTAAACACTCAAATAAAAACACACCCAGTTGAAAAAAACAATTTGAAATCAACACAGACAACCTTAAATCATTAAAAAAAATATAACTATGAAAACCAGCGAAGGTGGAAAATCCAGCGCAAAAACATTTTAGATCTGACATTAAAAGGGAAACAATTATAAAATCAATTTGCTCGCTTTTTTTTTTAATTGGCCAATTTCAAGGCAACAATTTAACTTAAAAATAAGCAACGTGAAATGAAAACTGTTCTACATTATTTCAAAAGGGACAAATGTTTGATTTTAAGTTTAAAAGATACGAATCAACAAATTATCTCTTTATCTCCTTTTTGAACCGCTCACTTTCACTATTGACTTGCCAATACTACTGCAGTCGCACAGTGATTCATTCTGCTCATATTTACTTTTCCAACTTGTGATTATTTTTATATTTTTAAATGAAAATATGAAGCAATTGTAATTCTTATGACAACTTAGTTTTTAAGTTCTTAGTGAGATTAATAATTGAGGTGTTGAAGACACACAGATTAAACTCAGTAAAAAAAGTGCTTTGGCTTTGGAATGAAAGCATAACTTTGTTAGTCTCGATAAACGAGATATCCAATGGACAACTACTTTAAATAGACGCCACTGAGTAACGTCAGTCGCCAACTTCATTAAGATTATTGTAGATTAGTCTTAGATATTTGTCGAGTTTAGTATCCTGCGACTATAAGCAATTGTTTGCAAAGGTGCAACACGAATAGACTTCAGTGATCCCCTTGAGGGGCATTAAAGTACTCGAAATTAAAGTGCTCGCACAGTCGTCACAGACTGATATGTGGAATTTCTTTTGCCCCTAAACAGCAACCAATAACTGGCCTGCATGGGATATTAATCCTTGATCTACATATTTGAAAACCCGGCCCTACAAATCTGAATGCTTTTTCACTTCTCGCTAAAATACCAATAAAAATTTTGTTAACTTGGGCCAAAAATCTACAATATGCTGTCCAATGTCCAACTCCAATGAACGCCACATGTAGAAAATTTTTATTAAATCCATTAAATTTTGTATACAAATTTTAACAAGTTTTGACATCCTTGTGCGACACATGCGCCTTTTGTTAACATCACTTGTGTTCTTGTTTTAGTACTAAAACTATTTTAAGGCAAATATTTGAGAAATTATTTTTAGTCTTTCCGTTAATCATAATCAGACAGGTGAGGAAAGTTCTTCTATCAGTTGTACACAGTCTTCCGAACTTTGGCAGCTGGTATCGTTTAAGCTTTATAAGTACGTCAAATTGATTATTATTTATGCGGTCTTACCAAATTAAAATAGATGCCCATCGTGCCCAGTATCATATTTAAAAAATTGGAAAAAATTGGGTATTCTGCAGGGGCGACGTTCCGAATGCAACGCTCAGAAGACAATTCGGGGAAGGGTGGACTAAATTTTATTCAACAGTTTTTAAGAAACAATGAAGTCAATATTCATCAAATGACGAAAGAACGCAAGATTTATCTAAAACGTTGCAGGAGAATTTGTAGTTTTTAGTTTTACTTCGCTTTGCAGAACCGGCTTTTTGGCACACCCACAGTTTTGTGTGCCAACGCGACTTGGTACTGCTTCCACTAATTTATGAAAAAGAATATAAGCAAATCTATCAGATACAGCTTTAATGGCAAAAGCTTTAACCGAAAGTTTAGGTGCTAAGCTGGACAGACGGGGAGACACTGATGAGCCAGTTTCCTTAAATATATTCTCCTTGTGGTTGAATTCTATTACACAAGTTCAGACTCTTTGTGCTGCAACTGTACAGATTGTCATAAAAATGTCTGGTATCTCTCTCTAATAGTTTACAAGATCTAAACAAGTGCTAAGTTTCCAGGTGCTGGATGGTGGTACCACTTCCTGGTTGAGACTTTTTTCATCACATACGGTAATATAATGACAACAACTTGCAGGAGATCATTTAAAGCGCTTAGTCAGGATTGCGCCATAAACCAATAAATGATCTAATAAAGAAATTTAAAATACAAATAATACGGCTCTCTTAATTCATCAGGAGACCAATAACACAAATTTGTGTCTAACTTTTCGAGTCGAGTTTCGCCCAAAAAAAAAAAAAAATCATTATTGTGGCAGCGCCGACGGCTCATAAAGTCTATTTCTACGATTTACTTGACTTGTTTTGCTTTATTTGCCGCTTCAGTTCAGGTCACAAGACAAACAAAATATATCTGCTACGAAAAGTCAGGCCACTAAAAAAACAAAAACAAAAACAAAAAACATTAATACTCAGAAATATTTGTCGCAGATAAAATTAAACAGCTTAATCATTTTATCAGGAAAGATTAAACCTCTAATTAATTAGTCAGCCAGAAAAACGAAAACATATGGAAAAGTTTATTTTTATTGTAATAGAACCAACATTGTAGATATCTGACTATTTGTAGTGAACACAAGCACCTACAACAACAACACTCGCGTAGTTAATAAAATTAAAGCAAATCTTATCTGTAAGAAATTTTTGGCTATTTATGAAGTTGTTTTTGTACTCGCGCTGGGTTTGCTTTATTAATTAAACATATTATCACTGTAATAAAATTAAACGTTTTATAATTGATATACAAACATTCACACACACACACACACACATGTTTATTAGGGCGCACCATAAATTGCTTAGATTTTATATTTATTTGCGACAACTTTTTAATACGTCTTATTTACTTACCCACCATTTAACTTCAGTAAATTAAAAGTTTGCTGGCCCAAAATAATCGATTAAATGAATGTTCAAAATCTATCTACCATTTCAAGACAAAATCCTCGTTCGGTGCGTACAACTGTCAACTGATTTGAGCCCATAAATTGCAATGAAAAATTTGCCGGCGGCATTTTGTAATATGTTGAGGTGTTTGGATCACTTTGGCTTTTTCGCGCGAGTCTCCGACTTACAAAAACCCAAGGGAAAAGTTTCAAGTGTTAAATATCAGGATCACGGTGGCCAGTTTTTCACATCTGCACCTGACGAGATGACAATGTCCGCAAATCGCTCGTACAGAATGTCCCACGCAGCATGCGTTCTGTGACACATCATGCTGTCCTCTTAAATATACATATTGTTGTTATTCCAGTTTAAAAGATATTAGTTGTCATCACACGTTATAGCTGGCGATGACCTGGCCTGTCTTGTGGTCGCAATGTTCGTGTTGATTGTTGACCATGTAGAGGACTGAAACTATATAGAATCCATCGAACTGTAGTTTGTGATGTTATTGGCGTTATATGTACTTGTCATTTTTTGAGATACAATTAAATTGTTCATATATTTACTTAGTATTTACCTGTACGATGTGAGTTGTGGGTAAGAATGTCTGGTATCAATACAAAAAGTTTCATATTTTTGTTATGCATTATCCTAAAATAGAGATAAGAAATAGGATGAGGAATTTTTCAACAACGAGAAGGGGTGATGATTGCCCCTGCCGTTAATAATGCACATGACATGTTTGTTACTGTCTTTATTGCGGCCGTTTTTTTTTACTAATCTCTATTTGACTGATCTATTGACCTACTTGTAGCCAACAGATTCCTGCACAGCTTTCGCTAATGCGACAGGAATCGTGATACTGAAAAATATAAGCAAAAAAATTTTACTTCCAATAAACAATCCAGCTAAAGGAAAATTAAAATAAATGATATCTAAATGTCAACTGATACCAGAAATTTGTAAATTCGTTGGTTTTATTTGATAAGAATCAGTAGAGTTAAATATTATTTCCTTTTTCTTTCGTCGGTATGTTAGACTTTGTAGTCGTTAAGTCCACTGATTAATTTATAAACAAAGAATACATATTTAATTATTTTATTTTTGTATTTTCATGTGATTTTGAGGTTTAATCAGGCGAAAACCGAAACCGAAAACCTAAAGTGAATGGCTTAGTCGTTAAGACCGCCGTCAATCATGTGATACTTTCGATACGGAAAAACCATTTTTGGGGTTTATTATTTAAATTAAAATTATATTTTTACAAACAAAAAAAAAAAAAAAAAAAAAAAAAAAACAGACCCAAAAACAATTAGAAAAATGATCAGAACAGATCATAGAACCAGTTGAAGTGCCGTTGTCGGCCAAGAAATACCCACTAAAAATACTATTTCCATACAATTTCTTTCTACACACTTAAAGAAATCCCCTTTATTAGATGGCGAACAATTTATTTTAAGCTCTACCATAAAAATTTCATCGAAATTGTTTCTTTATCCACTTGTTTATAGCGAAATCTTTTATCAAAATATTATTTTAGTTCATATTTCGCTTTTACAACCATTTTATAAATCATATTATAAAAATTCAACAACAACAATTTAAATGTATGTCCATATGGATGTGTGTGTGTGTGCGTGTGTGTGTGTGTATGTATTTCGATTTTAAAAATCATTTGGGAATCTATTTCGTTTAACAAAAGTTTTGAAAAACTAAATTAACACGCCTAATCATTTCATAATCACCTACGGGACGACACACCGAATAGAATTGGAAGGAAAATAATATACGACATTCCAATAACTACAACAACACCCGCAGCTCCAAAAACTAAAAGAGCAGAAAAAAAAACACACCAAAACGAAAAAAAACACAATTTTAAACAGACAAGTCAGTCAAAGCACAAACAACATGCCAACCTCCCAAACAACAAAAAATCTCTACACACACACAAACTCATGCTCAATGAAAAGCAAAAAACCATATGTGTTTTTGTGCGTTTGGAGATAGTACAGCATGTACAATTCGTGTTCGCACAAAACTTAAATTCTCATATTTAGGAATTTTTTTTTTAAAGAAAGCAAAAAAAGTGTTTTTCGTTTTGTAAATTCGTCAATCTGGCCTAGTGTTTATTATGTGCAGTTGTTGTACAATCAAAACGTGTTGTGCCCCTCAAAACAATCTGTAGGAAACAAATTTTGATTGCCACGAGAGATTCAGAAAAAAAATCCATTGGCAACAGTTGAAATATTCTAGTCACACGATCGTTACCAGCTGCTGCCAACACCAAGAATCTGATAATTTTGGTGGTTTTTTGTATTTTGGTTGAAAATGGTTTCTTAAAACAAAATTGATATAAATGATTTTTTAAAAAGAAATTACATTATAAAATATAGTTTTTTAAGACAGAAATTGCGTTTTAAAATAGGTGAGAATTTGGTGAAGTCAAATCTGCTGGCTCGTGTGGCTTCCCAAATGCAATCACCAATAAATTACCTATAAATTTTGTTCAAATTTAGTTCTTCTAGATGACTCGACGACAGCCGATAGCAAAGATCGATTTCCCTGTGTAATCGATATACCTGACGATATCCAAAGTATTTTGTTTGTACATAGACTGTGGCCACCACCTGTAGGCGCACAAAATTCAAAAATTCATCCCAGAAATTCATTGGACTTATTAACTGTCTAGAAGATTAAATATCAAATGAAATATTAATAAAAACAATATAAATAAAAATTTCATATCGATGCAGCAGCACCAGTCATGCCACAGCATCTCACTTTTTGCTGTTAAATGATTTTTTGTTTCTAATCTCGAGATAAAATAAAAGAATATGATTTAATGATTTCACATATTTCTTTAATGATATAGACTTTTTGTGTGGCTGTCTACGTTCGTAGGAACATGAAAGAATGAGAAAAATGTCATACAGTAGCTCTGAAAAAAAATGTATTACAATAAGTTCTGGTGTTTTTTTTGTTTTTTTGTTAATTCAAAAATAGAAAGAAGAAAAAACAAAGTTTACCGAAAACGTCTTACCTGAAGGAAAAGGGCATTAGATGTGATTAGTAGAGTTTAGAATGAAAGGGATATGCTGTATAATTTAGCGGCTAAAGCAATTGAGTGTGTTAGAACTAGAAAGATAGAAAACTACATCTCATTTTGGCTGTAAAGCTCGTCACACCTGTCAGCGAGTAAAGTACGCCTCTGTAACATCTTATGCAAATGATTGAGAAAATTCTTAAAGTTTTATTTACACTTAGCAACAGATATTGCGATTTTTATCTACTTACACATGTACATATTGTTTTAGTAAAATATCGAAATTAAATATTCTAGATATTCGAAAAAAAAGTTTATTCTAAGGGCCATAGAGAGCCGGATCGGTCAGATATTTAGTTTGTTTGGGGGAAGATCAGCTGACAATGTCCTGTGAGTCGTGACGGTTCATTTGTGTGAAAGCGAGACACAGAAAGAGAGAGAGAGAGAGAGAGAGAAGCCAAATGTGTGGTGTAAATAATCAGTTTTGAGAAGAAAGCCAAATTAATTACTTTCTACAAGCGTGTGCAGAAAACCCGACCTAATTAATTTAGACTTTGACAGCTCTGAAAGGCCACTAATTCATCTCCAAGATTTTGGTGATAGTGACTAATGGCTTAAGCTTCTGCAGAGAAATCAGTGTCCGCTCAGGGCCACAAGGGCCTCGTAATAAATAACATGAGAAAGGTTTCATTCCCGAAAGGAAAAATTTTTCCCGAACTACAAGTTTTATATATAGGGTGTTTTTTTTTAGAGGTATAGAACTTCGAATTGAAATAAAACACAAGAAAATCGTTTTAATGTCCATCCATTTGGCTTTTTTGGAAGGATAATTTTATGCCATTAATGTTTAAATATGATTTCGGGCATGTGGCCGCCGCGGCTGGCTCGAATAAAGCCAATTCTACAGGTCCAATTTTTTATGGACAAAAGTTGATGGACAAAGCTCCAATTGCTGTGCACGGTGGCGAATCGATTCATTCGGGTCCTCTTCAACACTTTGCTCTACAGCGGCAATTGTTTCTTCGGTGCGCACTGTTCGACGTCTCTGCGGATGCGTATTATCACATAGAGTAAACGTAGTGCGAAAACGATCCATGGTTAACCGAATTAATTGCTCTGATGACCATAAAATGGACGGAGTTTGCGGTAAACTTCGCGAACTGAACCATTATTTTCGAAATAAATTTGCACGATTTGCAAGCGTTGTTCTTTTGTCAACCTGTTCATGATGAAATGGCAAACCAAACTAAATATTAATCACTTGACAGCTGACAAAATGGCCGCCAGTTAAAAAAGTGATGCCAACTTAAAGTTCTATACCTCAATAAAAAACACCCTATATTTTCAACAGACGGACATTGGCAAGTTCACTGAACAGATCTCTGTCATCAGTGCGGAGAGCTGTACGCTCTTTAGCAATTCATTGGTTACATTGTTGCCTTTGTTGGATCCGTAGCCGTCAATCCACCATGTAGAGATCTACAATTTCAATGGATTGGTCTGCTCTTGCGGATCAACATTAAACGCGATGTACATTCGCTTCAGGACTCTGATCACAATACTCGTATATCTATTATATTTTTTAATGAACTTCAATCTCTGAGTTTTGCTTTTAAAAGCTAACGTTTCGGTTTGGCTGGCGGTATGACAGGTACTACGATACTGACATGTTCTACGGCCGCCGAATATGTTTCTCACTGGAGACTATTGCTGAAACAAATGAATCTTTGGGCTGCAGCAGTCAATCAAATTTGCCTACATTTTAGGTTTTACGTTTGACAGTCCTTAATGTTGGCTCCTGTTCCGTCTTAAGCTTAACTCTGCTAGATACTAGACTAGAAGTGGCTGTCAATAAAGGACTGCAGCCATTTCAGTTTAAGTCGCGTTGCTTTTGATTGAATATTAAATGAAATTGTTTTGGCACCTACGAAATGCCCACGAAATCTAAACATTTACATATTTTATGCTTTTACACGACGTATTCAGAAATTATATACAATTGTGTATATTTTTAATATATTTATTAACTTTATCAAGTTGTTTACACTGTAAAAGACCGAAATAAGTCCATTTCAAACGAAAAATAAATAGATAAAATGAACTATTTCGCATAATCAATTATAAGTTTTAATACGTTCGTGAAGACACATGCGAGTACATATTTTTTGCTTTTTTATTTTTATTTTTTTCTTCCGAAGAGATAAGCACCTCCATTGACATCAAATAACAACCAGCTACATGTGTACACACCGCGAGATATGAAGATAGTATGTGTTTTTCATACGATATGTCACATTGTGTTATTTGCTTATAAATTAAGCTTTACTAAATGAAATCAATTTTTATCGCACCTTTTACGGATTATTATTGATATCAGCCCTCGTTTTTGAGGTGTATCACACATACACACACACACGCACAATTGCGCGTTCACACACACATTCACAAAACTTTAAATCATGTCTACAGCGCAAGCAGTCATCATACCCTTGCGAATTATAAGTTCTTAACTTTGCAGCCTTAGTTGAGCTTTAGATAAAACTTAATATTCGATTGTCAGTGATAAATAAAATTAAAAAGGCGAATTTTGTTCGATAAAAAGTTTGTCGAAATGAGCGAATGTTCTTCAAGCTGAATAAGGCGGTTGTTTATCGTTGCACTCAATAAATACTTTATACTTTTTTATGTAGTTTTTGGTTAACCCTTTAGGAACTGGTGGCGTTACCATTTGCAATATATGGTAATTTTAGCTCAAACAAGTGTCGATGACAAGATTGTTAAAATTCTATTTTATTAAATGATTTCTGATTTCTCTTTAATTATCTGCCACTCTAGTCCACTGTAGTGATTAGGGAATATATTCCTATATAAGTTGAAGTCATTCTGGCACAATTCAGCAGATTCTTTAATCGTTCAATTGACATACAGATGCTGGTACCAACGTTATCGGTATTATTTTTGTTGGCCGGGACAGCAGAGCAGAAGTAAAAATTTTCCCCAGTGTCTTAAATTCCACCGGAGTTGTATAGAAACTCTGCTGGATGGCTATTTTAGGGAAATGGACAGCTCTGACCATAACCAAGAAACCAGCTACGGCTGAATGTCGCTAGAATTGTGTAGCATGATGGTAGCGAGCAAAAAGGAGGTTATGATGAAAAGTAATGAAATATTTTCCCGAATTTGTTATGGCATCTTAGGTAGGCTACCTCTGACTAGGATGCTGTCTTTCAATTGAAAAAAAATGACCTTAGCCGCATAGCACACCATTTAATGTCCCTTAGAAAGCAGTGGATGATTGTCTTTCAAACCAGATATAAGATAGAATAAAGTACCCGGACTTTTGCATAGAATTATTTGCTCCAACCAGTGCAGTCTTATTTATGGGATATAGAGGTGCAGGGATACCGTGCTAGCAGTGGGGTTTAAAGTGCTGCCAAAATCCTGCTTAAGAAATGTTGTTGAACAACTGAAATTAGTCTGTGTACACTTTCTTGGCTTTTAGATGTAGTACGTGGCGTCTGTAGTGTTTCATTGTCGCTCAACCGTTGGCTAAAACCCTTATGATGACGTGTTTAAGATTCCATTTCCAGCTCCAGATCAACAGAACTTGGCTTTGGTAATGGAACCGATATGTTGGCTACAATAACTTGTTTTGTTAAAGAACTGGTATTACTAAATCGTATCCATCGTAATCCAGTAGTAGGAAACTTTAGTTTCTGTCATCGATTAAGTGCACACTACAACCTTAATGATGGCTAAGAAATATGTTGGGAGATGCTACAAATCTTATCTGGGGCGTGGAAAAAAAGTGCTGGGTACGATAACCGGTTTAGCGAACCGGTATCTAGTTTCAGTGTCGTCTCTAACTCTTAATCACGCCATCGACTAAACGCTCCATGTTCGTATCTTTTTGATATCTGCTGTGTTTTTTTATATAAGACTTGTAGATTTTTGGCCGCCACTAACCCTTTTACTTATCATAGAATGTTATGGATAAACATGTCATTATTGTTGACACAACTATAATTCCAAAATTTCGCTTCGTGAAGAATATCTTTTGAAACTCTTAACATATAGAGATAATTTCCAAATCTACCAGGACACTAGACTAGCAGTGACTGATAGTAAAGGTTTAGGTTTAGAACCATTTCATTTTGAGTCTTCAGCTTTTTTTTCTTGAACGCAATTGAATATTAAGTGAAGGTGTTCACATGGCATCTCAAGAACTGTCCACAATTACATTTGTTTAAAATGGTTCTAAGGCCCATTTTTTCAATCAAGCTTCTGGCTCTTTTTTTTTTATATATATTAAAGACATTTGTTTCTTTTTTTTTTGGAAACTTTTATGAGGATGGCATTTCCGCTATAGCGCGCGTCCCTGCGCCTCGATTCGCTGATGATGATCAAGTCATTGAAAAGCCAAAATCTTGCATTGTGTACGCGAGTGACTGATTAAATTTACACATGCCTTGGAATACCTTAAAGTATTTAGTAGGTCTTTGGGATTATCTTATCTGTTTTCTGGGGTTTTTTTTTAATTTTCATAAAGACGCGATACAATGGGGAACACACAACTAAGCCAACAAAACTAGACATACAGACAAGAAGAGCAAACAGCGCACACACACACACGCACACACATTTGCATAGCGCGGAGAAGGTAGGAGACGTCAACACGAAACGCATTAAGTTATTAAAACTTTAACTCGAGAAACGTAAAATATAATTTTTACTGTTTCTTTTTATGTAATTTTTTTCTGCTGCTTTCAAAAAGCCTTTTAGTTGTCTGAGTTCGAACAAATATGTGAACAAACAAACAAATAATGTGAATAAATAAATATTGTAAAATATTGTTCCTACTCGGCTAAAATTTTTGTACGTGTTTTTATAACTCAAGGCACAATTATTGACTCGATTTGGTGGTGTAATATTTATTTTTAAAGCGCAAAACTTTATATAGCAAATAGTAATGAAGGCGAGAACAGGGTACGGCGACAGGAAGTGTTAGAATCAAACATTGCCAATAGGCTAAACGTACTCCCCTAAACATTTCATGATAAAAATTCTGGTTAAGATATTGGATCTGCTTGAAATACTAGTCGATATTTTGAAGACTTGTGAATTATACAGTTATTACAGGCGCCACCAGCACTTGGGGGACGATCTCGTTTTGTGCAGTGATTTGTAGCGGACCTGTGTTGGAGTGGTTTGTAATAAGGCGGTAAAGGGGAATAGAGGATTTGGTCGTTTCTCCTGAGCCTTCTTATATTGTAAAGGACACTAAATGCCCCCCCCCCCACGCTGACCTCTCGCGAGAAAAATAGTCTTAAGAAACTGAAGTTTGAATCCACCACTGAAACCTTTTCGTTCTTAGTTTTGCTCATTCGATATGCTGCCAATTAATTTAATTCTGCTTCAGCATTAAATTTCAAAGCAAGACAGAATTTCTTTTTGGCTGGCATAAAAATTAAATTAATCCCCTTAAAACCCGCATGCGAGGTTACCGGTATCTGTCAGTCTGTCTGTCTGTCTGTCTGTGTTTTACGGCAGTTTTATATTCATTTGCTTATAATTTTATTGTCTTATCCTATTTCTTTTTTCAGCTTCATTGTTCTTATCTACTGATAAAGATTACGGCCTTACCCAGAAGTATTTCTGTATGTTTATTAAGGGCTGTATGTGTATCCAAAGCTAAAATAACTACATGTGTATATATTTATTAGACACAACATATATATATTGTTGTTACTCCAGTACTATCTTGGGTTGATTGCTATGAACTATTTTTATTCCAAGTAAAGTCTAAGACAAAAGTAAACAAAAATTACTGGTACGGTTTCAAATGGATTAAAAAATCTAAAATAAAAATACTCGTGTACTGTATAAAATAAAAGAAATTATAAAAAAATTTCATAAAATTGACAAGATAAAATGTAGAAACGTCTACGAAAACAACGCAGACGTTACTTTGTTTCATACTATATTTATAAAAATATTGTATACATTTTTAATTATTATAATTTTTTTTTTGTTGCTAATTTAACAAACAGATTTTCATTATTGTAATCGTGAGAAGCAGTAACTTGCGGCATGTTAAAAGTGGTGCCGTCTGATCACTTCCTCCTGAAATGCCATTAACAGTTCGTAGCAGGTCTAGGTATTGTTATGTCAGTTACCCCCAATCCCAAAAAAACGCACAGTGCGTTACTGTTAACATCAATTCATGTGTATTCATATTTATTTAACATGAATTCATATGGATTCATATTTATTTAACATGAATTCATGTTGATGCCAATATTTTAATTTTAAATGTAGTTTCCAATAAGACAAGAAGCGTTTGTCAATCTCATGTGGATTGTTTTCGTACCAGTTTTATTTATTTATATAGTAAAATTAGGACCCTAATCGTCGTTTACTTTTGGTTCAACACACAACAGTCACGATACCCTTTCACAGACAAACACTTGGTTGTCTCGGATTCTCAATCACCTGTGATTGCATAAATGATGGCCATGCGGCGCAACAGACTGAATAAACGATCATCCACTCAACGGCTGCAGCTTTATAGTTAAATGAAGGCTGCTATCCGAAGTTAAAGTTCCAAAATGTCTATTAGAAGATCCTATACAACGATTTTAATACAATATGTAGTTGAAAGGATATCTTGTTGGCACTCAATAAACCAAAAATATATTTACAAAACCATAATAAACCTGTTACACGGTTTTAATTTTATTTTTGTTGATTTTGTTTTTCAACCACAAAAATCTATAAACACTGACACACACACACACACACACACACACACATCTATTTATTGATTTAAATCAATAATTTTAAACTGAATACAAAATGACATTAGAATTGTACAAGTACAACGAATACAACATAATATTTTACCAGCAGAACTATTAATTAACTTAAAACGTTTTTATGGTAAGAAAATCTAAAAGACAAGACACAGTTTTTCTTTATCAGTGAAGCGGCAAAATAGAAAAGGAAATCAGAGTGTTAGAAACATTAACAGCAACAACAACAACCATAATACCTGCCAGCAATAATAATAAGACAACAGAAAAGTGTAACATGGAAAAAAAAGTCATCAACATATTTTGTTGTTGTTGTTAAATGAAGGAAAAGGCAGGTTGGCTGGCTGATGGGCTGGGTGTTGAGATTTGGAACCAAATCAGTTGGACGCACACAAACACACGCACGAACAAATTTCAAATACAGTGACAAAAAATAATTGCACGCGTGACACATCAAATGCTTAAATTTGTTGAAGCACACAAACGCCAATACACTCGTGCAAGACGAAAAAAAGAGAACATCATCGTTAGCAAAATGTGTACATGTGTTTGTGTGGCAGCGGTTTGTTTTGATATCAAATTATTGATGAAACAAATTCAGCGCTAATCGAACATACAGCAATACGCACCTGCAAGCCTACTCGTACAGTGCACGGTATAAGTGCGCGCATTTTGACTCACACATTTCGCTTTCGAGATATTTATATACAAATGCCGAGAAAATTATTGTTTAGATTAACACCTATAATATGTTTTTGTTTTTGTTGGTTTTGTTGGTTTTGAAAAAGAATCACATCACATCAAGGCTTGTCTTTCGTTTGTTGCGTTTCATTCATTGAATGGTCTGGTTTGATGACTGAAGGGCGCGGGAGGAACAAACTTTAAATACCGACAACATTTCAACTTAAAATGTCAATGAACGATTTCTGCTTAAGTAGTTAATATTATATTAAATATTATTGTAATACACGTTTGTGTGTATGTATGCACTTAAATGCCGGCCTGGCACTCTATACTAAGCAATTTTAGTGGCAAATCGCGTTTGTATCGTATTCCCATCCCCTTCATATGGCCCAATGAAAACAGTTTAACAAAAAAGATATGAACACTTTAATTTCATTTAAATAAGATTTTTCGATTTAGATTAGTGCAACATTTCGATACAAGTAAATGGGCGACTCGAAAAGCGTGAAAACAGTGTTGCTTAGGTCGCCAATGGCCAGATGCAGCATTAAAAAGATTGACTAAAAATGGCACATTTGCCCCTAGAAAAAGATGCTTGAATTCGACAGGAGTTTCTTTCAGTGGGTAAAAGCGCGAGTTTTCTTTTGCGTTATAACAAAGAAAATTTGACAGGAGTTTCTTTCAGTGGGTAAAAGCGCGAGAGCAAGAGAGTTTTCTTTTGAGTTATAACAAAGAATCCAACATATGTGAGCCTGCCTAAGAAAACCCACCCAATGTGTCAAAACAACTTGTTGTTCTGTAAAGCGTAAATTTAAATTTCCCCCCGCGTGGTGCATTTGCCTACCGATAAGTGTTCTCGTTTCATTGTTGCCACACACTAAGTGGGTTTTTAATGCTTTATTTGAGACTTTCATATGAAAATTTAAGGTTTTTTTCATACAAATCCAAAAAAAAAACTGATATCATGAAACTTGACACACCAGTTGGGTTTTCTTGGGCAGGGTTGCAAACAAAGGTTCGAAATTCGACATATAGAAGACCTAAAGCGATCACATGGCACATATTACGTTGAGCAAAATTAAGGCAAACTCCCCCCCGCCAAACCAATCACCTAAAAATAAAATAGTAAAATAATTCTCAATTGTGGGAAGACACTTCTTTAAGGCATTTCTGAAGCTCATTCAACTGATCAATAATATCTTTCTTTTAACTTAAATCCATACAAGCGCTGTTTAAGTGTTTAACTTATTAATTTTTACGAGAAAGAATTATTAAAACTTGAAATATATATGTACAATGTACATACATACATACAAAAGGAACAACAAAGACAATCGTGCATAAATACGTCGACTAAGTATTATAAATTATTATAATCCAATCGGATTTGAATAATTAATAAATTTTTATAATGACTGTTAAGACGTTTTTGAATGAAGTGAATGAAGAGTGAATGAACGAACGAACGAGCGTACGAAAGAATCAACGGCGAAATGAAAACAACAATGAGTTAAAAAAGAAACTTATAAAATAAGAACATGAAATTGTGAAACCCAGCGAAATCTAGAAAAAGAAACGAAAAAATAATCTTAAGTCAAAGTAGCAATAAGCGGGTAAGGTGTATGTGAATATAATCCCAAATAAATGTGACGCTTCAGGCAGCAAAAAGATTTGAAAAACAACAAATTTTTCAAATGCAGCATTTGCTTAAAATATGACGTTTTTTTAATGTGGCTAAAAAAAAAACAAAACAAATAATAGCATAGATATGATGTTATACGAGGGCAGACCGAAAAGTGATGAAGTTGATGGAACTGAAATTGGGGCTTTCTTTAAAAGAATTAGTCATTGAAAACTATTTTCAATATCATACTACTTGTCGTCTGCATTACTGCGAAGTAATGAAGTAACGACTTCATTGTTATCTAGTAAATAATCAGTTATTCTGGGCGAAAATGCATTTATTATATCTTTAAGGCGAATTGATTAAAGAAACTGAGTAAAACTTGAATTTGGTTAAAAACTGAAAACTTGATCGAAAACAGTCTTCAGTCATTCATTCCTTTCTACAGTTTTTATAGGCAACATCTTGAAGAAATAATTAGATGCAACTGGTTTATTAAGGAGTTTTAAGTAGTTGGCTTCTCTAATCAAGCTTTTTTACTGGCATTTTGAATTAGTTATCCGTAAGCGAGAGTGACCAGAATGTCCCCCAATCACTTAAAATGCCGCTTTAGCAGCAGTGAAGAATACATAAGAATAAGAAGTGATTAAAAATTTAACTCCTTAGATACATACTTTTCCATAACAGCTTTCGATGGGCAGTTTTTAGTTTATTTTTAGCCACTAAAAATCGGTTTCAAAGAAAGATGATTTCAGTACCGCCCTCATACAACTGTATGTTGCATCTTAAGCATGAAACAATAATGAAAAAGGTGTTAAGACGGAGGGCAATGAAAGATTCAGTTAAAAAAGAATAACGAACATAAAAATCACTACAACTAGAAAACGATGATTTCACATTTACAAATACCAGACAACTAGAAAAGTTTTTCTAAAACCCGATAAAGGAAAACAAAATCAACAAAAATAGTGTGAATGGTAACTGCCACACATGGTTGTTGCTGTTGTTGTTTTTAGCTGTTAAAAGTATTTGCTTTAACAATGGCAGCAAAAGAACAGAAACGATTCAATCATATTAAAGACACATTATGGAAACCATTAAATGTACATTTGACTACCGGTCTTTAAAAGAAGAAGCACAAGAAATAAACCGAATAAAAAGCGCCCGTGTAAAAGGACTGCACACTGGCAGTTGGGAGAGATTAAATCCGGCATAATTAATATGTATGTTTCGTCTGTACGATTGGGCTTTAAAGACTTTGTTTTTCCTTTGATGTATTCATATTTCTACATACATCTTTTGTTTTTACAGCAGCAAAATTAAAAAGAAAAAAGAAGAAATTGACGCCTTCATTATGTAAAGTTAGAAATCGGATTTTACTATATTAAATATATATAATCTTTTAAAATTATTACCAAAATTATTGCTGGCATTTGAGCTCTTGATTCGTCATCCTGAGGGATATACATACATATTGTGCGTGTAGCTAAAAAGCCTTAAGGCTTATGGCTTTACTTTAAGTTGGGAAGATATTTTTTGTTTAAATTTTACCACCTGACATTTTCACACACTTCGAGATATCATATTTTAGACTCATAGAGCTTTAAGTATTTTTTATGCGCACCCATCGCAATGAATGAGTATTAAAAAATGCGTATTTTCTAAAACCATAACCATATCTAAACGGAGTTTCGTATTTTCTAAAAATGTTTGTTTGTGACTGTTGGGACATTGAAAAAGTTGTTAATTATAAATCACTTTAAACTGCTAAGCAATAATTTTCTAACTTTTCCAGCCGACATTTTCACCAACTTTGAGATATAATTTTTTAAATTTATAGAAGTTAAATTGATTTTTTAAATTATATTAAGTTGGGCCTTAACTTCAAAATAAAATTTTTTTTATAGCACTTAGTTGTGACTATTGGGACATCGCCATACCCAAAAAGAGATTTGATGATGAAGGCATGTCAATCTCTGAAGAACGATTCAGTGTACAGAATTCCTATCCTAAAGTTTCTGAAGCCATTCAAAGTTAAATTCTAAAACAGGACTGACTGGACGATACACAAATTATTACGATGCGAGATGGCATAAGATCAGAAATATTGTCTCATGTTGAACTTCTTATACTACAAAATTAAACATATAATGGCTGAACAGGCAATACAAGAATTGCCTCAAACTATCATCTCCAGCAATGAGGCCCTTCTATGGACTCACATGGGACTCAAGAGTTAGCAATGCATTCCCAAAATTAGCTCTGTTTTGTATGGCGGTGTCCTCAAGGCGACCGCTTAAAGTCCCTGATCATTTGATTTGCATTAGATGGTGTAGACACCAATTTCATATGAATGACGTGACGTTGCATGCAGCTGATGCGATTCGATGGCGGTCACACGTGGCAGTGATGCCAACTGGCTACACAGATCCTGTGATTTAATGCCAATAGCTATTTTTGTCTCTTGTGGAGATGTCATTGGATGCACTTGCAAGAGAAATAGCCACAAATTGCAGCCGGCACTCACAGCCAAACCAAAAGTCTGCCGATCAAATGCAATCTAATTTATGGAAAATCGGATATTTCCGAAGCAGACCAGCCAGCAAAGTCCTGCTCGTTTTATTTTAATGGCAAAATTCAAAGAACTTGATTAAATAATCATTAGATTTTTGTTTGCTTTTTCGATTCAAGCTGATTTCTCTAAAAGATATTTTGCAAATATTCTTAATCTTTATTTTGGGGGGTGTAAACCGGTATTTATTTAAAGTTTATCTGCTTTTAAATTCAATTTAATAATAATAATAAAAAAAAATATATATACTTTTAGCTGATTTTTTTATACGTATCAACAAGGAAACATTTCAATTATTTTAGATAATTTTTATTGATTTTGTTTTATCAGCGTTTAAATGTATTAATTTGCTTTCTGATTTAACGAATGTCATTGTTGCTGTTGCTTGTTTTGCCAACGCTGTTGCCAGCAGTTATTGGCCGGCCAGGGATTTAAGGTGCAGCCATGGACAGTGAAGCTTAAGCGATTTTTGAGTGTTTGACATAAAGTATTAGAAAAATCTCTGCAGCTGGATTAAAAGTCACGCAAACTTTTCATGTACTCGTATTCATTTAGTGATGATGATAAAATACCGTTAGTATGTATTCATTTGCTTAACATTTTTTCCGACACTATGACCTTTAAAATATAGAAGAAGAAGAAGAGGAATTAGTAGAAGAAAAAATGCAAAGCAACCAGATTAGAATGGTAATTGAATTAAAAATTTAGAAGAATTGAAAGGTGTTATCCACGAACATGACAAATTAAGGTGAACCTTTTTCGTACCGATTTAACTGAGTCAGCACAACATGCAATTAAATGAAAGCTAAGGAAATGCATCATTTGAGAGAGAGAGCAAGAAATAGCCGAAATCTTACTTCATGCGCCACACGCACTCGTCACTTCAGGCATCTTTTCCGCTCACAATTCAAACCTTTAAAAAAGTTAAGCCAGCAAATAAAAGTTATTTGAGAACATAATAAAAGTTATGGTTTCGCAAAAGATCATTCTTTGCTGGCAAAATACACTCACCATATCCCTCTGATCGAGGGATGTCGACTCTCCTAAATATTTAAAAAGCTTGTCACGGCTACATGAATTGCACGTCCTGTGTTCAGAATCGTAAAATATTGTTTTTAAATTTTGGACATGCTATTGCCAGAGTTGTTTACGAAATCGAGCATAAAAGCGGGGTCAAAAGCCATAATTTTAAATTCCCATATCAGAGATATTCTATGACTGAAATTAGATGTATTTTCCTTGCCTTTCTATTTTCGGATAATTTCATCATGGCCGTGATAACCAGCTTTAATATCATCGTATGATTAAAACAGGTTGGTTAAAATTCCAAAAATTGCAAAGCTTCTGTTCTCCTCCTTGTTTTGGAACCAAATCGTGGTTTCATAGACTCATATTTATCAACTTTTTTTGTCTAAATGGCAGCACAGCGCGGAGGTCACTTTTCGGCCATTTAACTGAAATAAGAGATATCAGTTTTATCAGACTTTTGTAGCTCTCAAATAAGAGCGTTGCTTTTATTTCGAAATAATATTTATTGTGCCGGACTTTAAGTTTGATAAATCCAAGCAGAAAGAGACAACCGATCAGATTTTGTTAGTTTTCGCAGTGACAACAAAAGTGTAATACATTTTGCTGCCAGCCGAGGGCTTTAGGGAGCTTGAACAATTTTTTGTTTACAGCTAAAAGCAAAAATCGCTCGTATAAAATGGGAAGGACAAGGTTTTTTTCTCTCCCTCTCCCTCTCCCACTCTGTCTTTCTCCCCATCTCTTTCATATGCAAGGTAACACCTCTATTTGCCCTGTGTTATAAGAATTCGAATTAACGAATTCTATTCTAAGCAGCGCGCTACTATGTAGAGCATTAAACTGCTTACGATCTGCTCAGTGGGATTATATATCCTACTTAGCTCTTGCCACACATTAATGCCTCTTTGCCTCACATTTTTATGTGCTTAATATTTAACTTTTTATTTTTGTTGTTGTTGTTTTTTGTTGTCCAAGTGTAAATGATGATGATCACTTGCAAGCATTCACAAAAGAGATTAAAATTTATAAACACAAGAAGTCAAGACAGTCAAAAGAAGAAGAAAACAAAATATTTATTTATAAAAATTAATAAACATTTTTTTCCTTTTGCTTGTTGTTGTTCTTTTTGAAACTGAAATAAGACTTTGCTTGTTGTTGGCCTAACAAACGAATGTTTTTTTTTTCGCCGTTTTTTGTGAGGAAATCTCTTGCGCCTTAGAAACAGAGAAAGAAGAAGGGTATTGAAAAAGTGGTTTTTGTGTTGGCTGGGTATTTGTTAAAACGGAGTTGTTGAGCTGCTTAACTAAATCCGGCTTAAATAAAAAAACTGACAGAAAATTAATGTTGACGCATAGCCATAGTTTCTTAGAGTAAGATTGCCGTTTTCGTATGGAAAAAAACTTAGACTCGGAACGTACAAACAAACACACGAACACAGCCATTTGTTTGCGCAGACATTTGCTTGCAAACACACGTTGGTCTTAAGAGATAAACATTAATATTTATTTCATTTATTTGAAAGACATTTAGCAAAATAAAACGATGTTGAAAAACATCACCAGCCAGGATAGATTTCGTTTTGTAAGTTCTCTTCGACTTGGAGCTCTTTTGCTCTTAAGACTTGGCGAAGAGTTTTAGAAAATAATGGATTCGAATTAAAAAAAACACACATTTACTAAATGTATTATATTTTCGATCATGAAAACGTGCCTAAGAGTCTAGTTTCATTTGAGCAGATCGATCATCAAATAAGTGACTGAATACTAGGGTAGGCCAGAGCGGCTTTTCCCACTGCGACCCACAAGGTAACTTAATTATGAAACAGTTTCGAACTGAGAATTTCTCAAATTAGATTCCTATTTCAGGGGCTATTGATTTGCTTCTCATATTCGAAGAGTCGTACCTGTCATCGCCTCAAGTCGACAACAAAAAAGTCTAGCCTTGACACTCGTCGTCGCTGAGAAACCTCATCTAATCTTGAGAGAGCCTTGACATGTTCCAGAACTTGAACATGTTGATAGGCCGAGCCTATCAATAGCTGTGAATGGTTGTTGACAAGTCATTTTCATTTATATCAATTTAAGGTGACTGATTACGATAACGACTCTTGGAATAGGTAATAATATTGTCTATTGTTAAACTATTGTTGGTTATAAACAATCAGGTGTACTTTTATACCAACAACCAGTCTGGACGGTCGGAAAAAGTTCAAACTGAGTTTTTTTCCTAGACAAAAACTCTCATTCAAATATGAATCTTCCTGTGAAAGGCGTCATTTTGATGTCTAAAAGGACAACCAATATTTTTAAGTGACTTTTTTTTATATTAAATAGGAGGGACTAGAAAACAGTCCAACAGCCGTCATGGTTAAGTTGGCAGAACCAGATTCTTCTCAAGAAATTTTCCATCACCAATTCACACATTTGAAATGATTGCAGGCCTTTGGTATATAAAAAATCTCAAGGTGTTCAGAAGAAGTCAGAAAACCTTTTGAGCAAAACAGAAAAAGCATCGTTGCCCGATTCCAAAAAGTTTGCTCAACACTATGGCCTGCAAATGGCAATATTCGCAACTGTTCTTGAGAGAACAGACTGACATGCTCTGGCTCAGCCTAGACGCCCTGTAAAAATTGGTCAGTTTTGCAAATTGAAGTTTCCCAAGTTTTTGTAATAAAATTTCATCATTTAACCGTTTCATTTTCATAAATGGTGCAGTTTTGGGTTGTCATCTGTCAAATAGTGACAGCATCACTCGTGGCGACAGTTAAAATGACAGGTTATTCAAACTATAACATTTTATTCTAAAACTAAAAAATCGGCTGAAAATTTGCTAAAAGTTTTAAACTTTTTATTTGAAAAGATTTTTGTCAATTAATTTGAGAAAATTTTAATTTGTTTTAATTTTTTTTTAAATTTTAAAAAATTTGTATCAAACCTCAAAGCCAGCATTTCAATAAAATTTTGTAACTGTAATTTCGGGGCGTAGCAATAACTCGTTGTGATTATAATTAGGGCAACAATTTCAAACTGAGAATTTTGTGTGACAACGAAGTCATCGCCTAAGAATTTAAGTTCATTTTTATGACAGATTTTGCGTTTTTTTTAACAAGAAGGATCTAAAATTTGAGGAATTTTTATTTTGTGAAATCACAGCAAACGAAAAGAATCATTTTAGTAACAAAAATTTAAATTCCAAAATCGAAACAGAAAACCAAATCTCAGTGTTTTGTTTTTGTCACTTTGAACATTTTCTAGGCCAGTAAATGAGACCTGATTTTTACCTACATAAATATATTTCTAAAGCCATTTACTAAATTTTTCTTTTTCATAACAACAAATAGAAAAATGTTAGATAATGTAATTGTTAAATTAAGAAAAAGTAATTTGCCCAGACAATCTGCTCACAGCCTGTTTAAATAAATTCAGATTTAAACAGATGCTATAACAAACACGATCATCTGCAGCCCCCACGTAAGTGAAACTTTACCTTATTTTACTTTAAGAAAAAACTATAAATTGTAAAAGAAACTCAAACAAATTATTGTGGCTGCAATTAAAACATTGTCAACGATGCCATAAAAACTTCAATTCACAATTACTTTTGACACAGACTGTGGCATCATCATTTTTACATTTATTACAGGCATTTGTAAGTTTAAGTCTTTTTAATACATAAAAAAAATTAAATAAAACAAAGAAGCATCGGCGTTGTACAACTTCAATGTGTATTTTTTTTTATAATTTCTTGCCTATTTCTTGTTTTGTACTTTAAACGTTTATTGTATTTCCTCAACTGTGACAAACCGTTAACGACAAAGGGAAGTTAGACGCCTTCTGGTGATGATTATACACACACACACACACACGCACACACTTACGTAAATATCTTTCATACATTTTTGCATATGTTTGTTGGTTGGGCTTGTAAGTTGTAAGTGTTGGACTTACATTGAACAATCTTACACACGTACATTCTCAAATGCTATCAAAAGTACCTGCATTCATTCGTAAACGCGGTTAACAACAAAAAATACTCGCAACATTTGGCTGCAACAGGACCACAAACGGTCACAAGAAGGGGGACCAGCCAAACGTAAGAAGTAACAGTGAAAAATATGGCAACAAATTAAAAGCGAAAGTTTCGTCTGCTGCATAATTTAAGAGGAACATTTCACCTCCTTTTCCTGTACAAAATTTTAATGGAAAATATGTATTTTTATCTGAGTAATTAATTGGAACTTATATTAAAAGTGTAATAAAATTGTCAACGGGAAAAGAAAACAACATACAGCGCAAATAGACTGATTATGCCAAACGGATTTCATGTCAATCATTTTGCCAAAATTGCAGCCTTCTTGTTATTGTATTTCGAAATTTAAAGTAAAACGGGGCCATAGAATGAGATTTTGTTTAATTTCTTTCCTTAATTTTAAGTCTTATGCAACAAGACAAACAAAACTTTGATGGTCACGATTGACATTTTTCTTGATGTGTGAACTTGCTTTTTCGTTTAGCCTAATTGAGTAAATATTTCCTTAAGTGAGATAGACATGATCAAGCATGTTTGCAGAACTAAAAATACAAACAAAATGTTTGATTTCTCACACACAAGACTAGTCCCCTTTAAATGCCACTCAACTTAAGAAACACTAACTAAATATTTGATTGCCATAATTAGAGTTTAAATGATGATGGTGAACTGGTGTTTTTAAGTTCAACAACGGAATTTGCTAAATCAATTAATAAATTATTTGAAAACGTAAAAACAAATAATTTTTTAACAAAACGAAAAAGATGAACGGCAAATAATTTTTTCATAAGCCAAAAATAATGACTGGCTTCTTTTTTCTTTGAATCAGTCGTTTTTGGCTCGATCAGCTGCTTTCTTAGAACCAGAAAAACTAAATATACATTGAAAAACTAAAATAATTCATTAGACAAGACATTTAAGGTTTTGTTACAATAATTGTTTTCTGTTTAGGTCATAAATTTAGGATAAATTCGAATATAAACATTCAGATTCGATTCCCATAACTAAAATTTGATCAGTTATATGAGGGTGACAGCCCGATATCCCAACAAATCTTTTACTCGTTACATATTGTGCTTTAATTGAGTGGCAGAAAAAACTAAGATTTACATACGTTTGGCTTGCAAAGTTTGTGCATGCACAGGCATGCTTGAGGCCGGAAGGCATACAGTGGAATAGACACAACCAAAATGCTTCACGATCTTTTTTATGGTACGAATAAGAATTTCTTACATTTTCTTGTTGTTAAAGCCATTTATTTTGATAAATTTAATTGCAGCTTAAAATGCTTTATTTTGAGGCTTAAGATCATTTTTTTATTAATATTAATTTTTATTTTTTTTATTAATATTAAGATGTACATATTTTTAAAGCGTATTGCCTGTTTTCCGGCTCTTGATTTTTCAGTATTTTTTTTTTATTGATAAGATATTATTTAGCCCTCCTGCTGGATATCTGCTTAATATCTTTGTTTCCTTATTCTGAGTTCAGGTTATCCTGGCAGAATAATCCTAATTTAAAAATTGAATTAAAAATGCCATAAACACAAACATCATAATATCATGTAACAGTCACACTTACACACATACATAAATGTGTGTGTGTGTGTGTGTGCGTTTCCTTTTGTGTCAGTGTGTCTGTCTTGCTGCCTTGATCTGGTAATCAAACAAAATCTTATTCGTTTTCCCCGCATAGAAATACATGAGTTTCTTTTCCCTTGACGTCATGATGCCTTGATCAGGAAATAAACATTAAATAGGATTATCCCATAATTTATGATCATTAACGGCAAGAAATTTGTTTGAACCGACAACCAGGCACTTAAATTCACATGACAAACGAGACAGAATGCAATAAGAAGAAGAAAAAAACGAAACGCATATAAAACGATCATTAGAGAGAGCACCTTTTTGCCTACAATATTAGCACGATCATAGGAAAGATATAAAACACAAAACGCAAAACACAAACGGATAAAGAGAACGAAACAATGAGGTCATCATGTGACATTTTGTTCGAGTAAATGACATGAAATACAAAAGAGAAAAAAAATACAAATGATTGTAAAACATTAACATTAAATACATACGGACACACACACACACTTTTTTAATTTATTTACCTACGAATAATTTTGTTATAGAAAAAAAGTACGCAATAAGAGATAAATACGAGAAATTTAATGATACGCAACACACACACACACACACACCCATATAAATTGATCGGTATATGTGTACATTTGTAGGCTCACGAAACCGGAAGAAGGGTCAAGTCACACAAAAACCCAACACATTTGTCAGCAGGAACATTACAAACAACAACAACAACAACAACAACCACATCCATTGTTGGTGAAACAAAAAAGTGGAAGGAAAACGAGAAACGTCTGCACTAAAGGAAATTATAGACAAATAGTTGTGAAAGAAGATTAACTTATAGTTTTTGTTGTTGTTTTTATGTACTCGCAACTACATACCGGATAATTCACATACATACATATATGTATGTATGTATATCTGCATAGACAATTAGTTTTTTTGAAAGCTACACGTTTCGTTTTCAATATCTGCACTCACCTGTTGTGGCGTTTAAGCGAAGATCTTTCTAAGATCTGACAAATGCTGAAATGAAAAACTGCCGCTCACCGAAGTTCTAATATATATAAGTTTCACCGTTTCAGGACAGGCGGCCGAATTTGAGCAAATGGCTTCTGTTATATTGACTTTGTGAGGGTATCGGACGGTTTCGGCCTATTTGGCAGCGACCTGTGACTTTAAAATCACATAAAGAAAATGTTAGTGCGATCGAATGGCAAAGGGAAACTAAATGTGACTTTTAATAACATACGTTACGTATATGGGTTGAGAAGATATGATCGATACGTTTCCTTGTATGTAAAAAAACTTAATCGTATGTGTTTTGAAGACTGAGATCTGAACTTAGGGATTCTATTATCTATTATCGATCATCTTTTTGCACGATTCAAATTCTCAACTCTGAATAGCGGTAAACGGTTACTTTGTTTTAGATACAGCCGCCAAATTCTTTATACATGTAATCGATCTCTGGAACGATATTCCTCACAGCTCTCAACTCATTAGTAACGCACATCACTTCAAGAACAACATCTGCCAATTATCAAGTTAATCCTATTTGACATTTCAACATGTGTTTTATTATATGACGGCCTACCTAAACGTTAATTGTATATCTATTCTGTGTTTGTAGGCAGTCTTTGGAAATATTTTAATATATATATCCTAATAATTATATATATATATCTGTATGTGTTTGTACTGGGTTCCATACTGCAATACGAGACTTGAAGCCTTGTATGTGGGGCATTGAAATACAAATCAACAAATAAATAAATAATCTGGGTGGTCAATGCAATTCAACTCTGGGCGATCATATAATCATACCCTCAAATCATTTGTGTAGAGTGTGGCGCGTGCCTTCTGCCGTGTGTGACATGCAGCGCCCTCTTGCTCGAACCTCAAGTCGCTGACATCCATGTGGCTTAATGTCGTTCAACCATGTGTAAATCGGCAGCATTCCCGCTCCTTATCGGAATTATGTCTGCCATTCCTTCCCACAAATATGTGTCTTGTCGCCAAATACGATTTCTCGACCAAAACACACATTTACACATTTTATCTTTTGGTTGCGGGGCCCTTTAATCGTTTAACTGGTCATGGTTGTTGTAGCATCAGTAATCGAATAATATTTTAGCGATTTAATAAAGGCCACCACAACAACATGGCGGTCACTGGCCGCCAACATTTAGCCGCGTCAATTGAATTGCTCCTCTTTAACACACACAAATAAATTGCCTGTGTGTCCTTTTGAACTTTTATTTTTCTGCTCTGTGTGCCCTTTTAAACTTTTATTGCGTCGATCTCAGTCTCAGTGTGAAATAGCAGTTTTTGAGATTTCATCCACTTGTTGTAACTTTACCCTGCCCCTTGTCCGTCCATCAAAACATATACATAATTATTTCTCCTCAGTTTTTAATTAATTAATCTTTTAACTTTAACTGCCCACCATATTGAATAGCAAACGGCCAGTTCATGGCTTAAATATGGTAATGATTTCCATGGTGAATTTTTCACCATTTTCCCAATAAAAAAAAAAAAACAAAAACTTGAAACGAAGCTAAAGTTGGCAGAGCGGGGCAAAGAAATCAGAAACCTCAACAATCCTCTGCTTAATTTAAAGAACTGAAATGTGGAAAAAAAAGGAAGGAAATGCAGAAAGACGAAGCAAAAAAAAAAAGGAATAACACAGAAATCAACAGAAACAATAAATGTCACATTAAAACAAATCATTTACACAAAACTTTAGCAAAACCCCAACCATATTAAGTATAATTTATGAAAGCCCTGCATAACCATAAATGGGGCAATTAAATCCATTTTGATATCCATTAACCAAAAACAATAAGTAGCTATTAGTCAAGAAATGCTACCAATGCGATGCTGGTGCTCCTTAACAGCCAGCCCAACACAAATAGTCGCTAAATGATCAACTCGATCGTACATTCGTCAAATGAACAAACAGCGAAACAAACTTTTGCTTACATTTGCGGAGACAGTGGCAGTCAACCTGGTAGTTGCAGCAACTCGGTGGCGAAGAAACAACATCATCTGAGGGCGAAAGTATGTTGTACTAGTAGTAGCATTTACTGCCAGCCAGGGAATGCCACAGCATCTCAGGCATGCATCCATTCAAGCTGCCTGCAATAGCAGCAATTGCAATGCAACACATTTATGATTATGATGGCACGCGTACAATTGTCATTGCAAATTGTTAGCAACAACTCGGCAGCCCGTAAACGCAGCACAAACAATTTCGAATGGCTGTTTTTTTCTTTTTTTTTTTTTGTCTTTCGCTTTAGCTGTTTTAGTTTAAATAAATACTTGCCACAACACATGACATAATGCTTGTGTTGTAATTCATTTTATTTCATACTTTCGATATTTTATATGAGGATTTTGAATGGAATACGGCAGCAGTAGTTGCAGCAACGGCAGCATCAGCGGCAGTGGCAGCGGCTGAGACAGAGACATACTTGCCACATGATTCGTTGGTGTAGTTTCCAACACACAAAAGCATAGCAAGAATATTTCTTTTTACGCTGTAATATGTTTAAAAACTTAAATGAAATTAAAACAAAAACACATACAAAAAGGAGCACAAACACAGAAAACAGAAAACAAACAAACAAACAAACAAAAACAAAAGAATCCATAAAATAGGCGACAATCATTATGATCGTTCCATCCAGCCATCCGTTTAGGCGAGTACTCGCACTGGTCGCTGCCAACTCGCAAACGTTAATTTGTTTAGCTGTAAGTACTGTTGCTGTTGTTGCTGCTGGTGCTGCTGCTGTTGCTTTATTGCCGTCAGTTGCTTTTGTGGCATCTCGGCTGGTTGCTAAATAGCATCGATGTATGTTGCATTGTACAAATTCTCCCGTGTATGTTTGTGTGTAGTTTTATTATTAAATCAATTTTGCTTGTTATTCAATTTGTGGCCTTTCTTTTTTTTTTTTACTTTTTTTTTCTGTGTTCCAGTCGCAAAATGTTGCTGGTTCTTCTATTTACTCTCCCATACCATAAACTTCGAGACATGTTTCGTTTTTAGATCAACTTTACACCTTTTTTATTTATTTATTTATGATTTCTTGTTCTTGTTGTTGTTGTTGCTGCTGTTGTTTTTATTGTCATTGTTGTACTTATACTGCATACATTAAATAAATTGTTTTGGTTTTTATGCTCCGTCTTTAATATCGATAGTGAGAATTAATTTTATTACTTTCTGCATTCTGTGCAGAGATCAACTATCTCGCGGGCACTAGAATTAGATGGGGCAATTCGAAGAGGGGGTGGGCTGTCCATTCATTTAGACCCCTAAAGATTCTGAGCTTTAGCCTTTGGTGGTAACGCATGTTCATTAGTTTATCAAGGTCTGGTTCCGTGGCCTTCGAGAGTCACCCCTGAGGTGGGATTATCGGCTGAAAAAGATATTTCAAGTCAAACATTTAAAGACATAAAGTTGTTAAATAAATTAAATTTTTATTCGAATATTAATTTATAATTAATATTTTGCTAAATACGTGATTGATTCATGTAAATGGATGTGACTAATTTTATTATTTTTATTACGAAAAAAAAACAAAAACCCGAATGTTATGCATTCTTGTTTACCCATCCCTGCACTTCATACATATTTTAACATAATAATATTTTCCGCCTAATTTTTTATGGATCTTACCACATAAAGATATGACACAGGCATTTATGATATAGATGATGTGCCTTTCGTGACTGCCTGGCTGTCACTTGACATATTGAAACTATTAAACGTTTTTTAACCTGAGCACCAGAAATGCCACATTTAGTAACGCATTCGCTGAGAATCATAAAATGTCAACAAATTGTTACAGCTCGAAAACAGTTTTAGTTGATATTTTTAAAAATTTTATTGCTTTTCAAAAATATGTATAAAAAGCCGAAACGTGAAAAACCATTTATCGTATTCGTAGTTTAAGTGTAAAAACATTTTCGTTTTTCTCGCTTTTTTAAGTCTGAAACAGCATTAAAAGAAAGTATTTGCCATTTTAATGCGGTTACGGCAAAATTTATGGATTTTTAAATTCTCGTCTTGCGTTTTTTTTTTGCACGCCGAATGATGCGTTCGTAAATATTTAGTTAAAAATAAATTTACAAATTAAATGAATATTAAAATTTTTAATATCCTGACGTTAAGAATTTGATATCTGGAGGGCAATTTGCGATTCTTAGCTATTGAGCATAAAAAGTATCTTAAGGTAAGGGGGAAAACTCTGTGGAAATGGAGAAAAGAAAAATTGTGGATTACTGGACAGGCATAAGACATGATGGACAGAATAGAAAGATCGTAAGACAAGCGAATTATTGGCTTTGGGGCAGATGGAGGAACGATCGCATCCAGCGAAGAAATAAATAGTTATTTTGCACATTGTTGTTGTTTTAGTCATTAAGTGAACATACTTTGCTGATTCAGTCCTTGGCAGCTTTTTCCCGTTTCACTAATTTAAGGAAATGGCTGGTTTGTTAGAGACTTGGACCAGACAAAGAGCTTATAGAGGAGACACCTGCGGAAAAAGTAAAGAATCTGGAAACATTTTGGACTAAATTTTGTTTTCCGGCTTTCTTTAAGTTTCCCTTTGTTATGGCAAAAATGCTACCTGACCCTTCTGCTGCTGCTGCTGCCAAGACCACCGGGCATCAAAAGTCACCAAAACCGATATTCTAACAGCTCCCAAATGTAAAGCCTGTTTTCACTGGCTTTACACATGTTTGGGGAAACCAGCATGAAAATCAAATCACCTTGAAAGTTAAGGGTGCCCGCAAAAAGGGCGCACACAGAATTCTAGGCTGGCAATTAGATATTGTGTTTATTTGGCCGAAACTGGAAACCAAGAATTGTGTAACGCAACGTTCAGAAGCACAGGAGCCACTTCCCTACTGTTTGGAATAAAGTGCCTTCTTATGCTTTGAGTCATCGCATCCACATTCTTTTGGGCCCAATCAGAATTTTAGCTGATTTACAACTGATGGTGATCTGAAAGTAATAAATAATATCGGGAATGACTGTGCTAAGAAATACAGCTTTTTTGCTAGCACTCTATTTTGTCCCAGAAGTCACGATGCCTTCAAAAGGCCTTTAAACAAACTCTAACAAAAACTATTAGAATTTCCAATCTGTTGTTTGTTTTTCGCCCCCCAAATTATTTATTACAAGTTATTTAATTATGACCAAAGTCAAGCTGTAACTAAATGATCTCGTTGTAAAACATGCAAAAGTCATGTTAAATTTTGTTCCCAAATTGTAAATACTCGTTTCTCGTATTTGCACCATTTTTCGTGGCCACACAATATTTTACGTGTTACAACCAGTGTTCGAATGTTCAACGAAAACGGTTCACATTTGGTTGGATTTGTTGCAGCCAAAACAAACAAAATAAAAACGCCCCGTAAAAAAAACATGTTTAAACATGTGCGTGCCCGTGTGTGTGTGTGTGTGTGTACATTTTAACAATAAACTTTAACAAATCAATGCAGAAGCCCTTTTAATTAAATTAATAATAATTTAAATACAGCTGTTGACACGACACTGCGGGGGAAAATGCGAAGACTTAAAGTATCTTTTAACTGCTTTAAACTCGTTTAAAAATTTTATATGAAAAAAATAGCAGAAACTAAAAAATTATTAGTTCTGGTGTTCCAGCTTTCTGTATAAATCCTAAAAGCAGCAACAACGTTTGAGCACATTGCACGCCCAAGAACACTAATGCAGAGGGAGCTGGGCGCAATTTCAAAATATGTTGCGGTCTTGTAAAATTTTTTAAATGCCAGTTATTCGCTCTGTGTGAAAGCGAAATTATGCTTCGGGGCAGGGTTTTCGATGACGCAAATACCAAATCGCTAAAACCATTTTTGAGGCGATCTTTTCTTGCTGCAATTTATTTTATGGTATTATTCACAGTTCACAACTGCTTAACGGCGCAAGTTTCCTCACAAGCACGACTGCCCTCGAATATCAGCAATTCTTCCCTCTGAAACATCAGACTTGAGCACGAAATTTTGCGCAACTAAACTGCCTCATGTGAAAGCATTCTGACATACTGCTGAGGCCAATTATAAATACTTTTTATTCTCTTAACTCGTTACACAACTAGAAAATAGTTGTTCACCGTGTTTTAATAACAAGGCCCAATTCACGAGCTCCCCAAATCACAAGAATCAAGTCTCGCCAAATTTCCCCTTCTTAGCGTATGTTCAGCTCTGGCGTCAGGCAACGACAATATTGGATTAATACAAGATATTACTAATATGGCAACAACAACAAAAAAGTCATAAAAAACTCGAAAAAAATATGTACTCGTTATTATAATTGTTGTCGCGTTTGTGCTTAAAGTGTTATTTAAACATGCAAATTTTTATTGCATTTTCAAGATAAGCCAGCGTAATGTGTACGTGTGTTTGTTTGTGTCACTGTACACATGTATGGGTGCATGTGTGTGTGTGTGTGTGTGTGTGTGTGTGTATTCATAAGCATGAAACTGTTTAGTTAAGATTGCGTTTTGTTTGAATTGAATAGGTCTGCTTAAACAAACTTTATTAATTAAATACTCATATTAAATAAATACAACATTTTTACACACCGATTTTTGGCGTCCCCGTTTAATCGTGAAAAGAAATCAAACTAAATGGGGTTTATCAGAAGTGTCTGCCAAATTTCACCACCTTTCAGCTGCTCTGTCTGCGCTGCTGTAAGTCTGGTATTTTTCTCAAATTTTAGTAAATTTCTTTGCTTATTTGAGCCATGACGTCCATTCGGTTGACCTTAAGGTCATCAATCAATTGCGGCTTATTAGTGTAAAACTGCCACTTTTACAAATCCCTCAAGAAAGAGTCTAGTAAGTTCGGAGGATATTGGAGATCATTTTGATCAACTTCTGGCAGAGATAACCTCCATCTAAAATCGTTCCTGTAAAATATGAATATCGTATTATACGACGTCTGCGACGCTTAGAGCCATCCTGCTAGAAGCGCACATCGTCTATGTTTGTCTGGTTCAGTTTTGAATCCATTTGGTGCAGGTTGGTGGCATTCCATCTACTTTTGGCAAATTTTGCCTCCTACTATTGACATTAATGCAAAAACGTACCTGGCTGCTAAATATGATTTTTCCCACAAAATTGGGATCCCCCCACCCTTTCTTTATGATCATATTAGCCAGTGATCAGCACTGGAATAACAAACAAAATATTAGACAAACGCCAGCAAAATCCCCTGAGAATATATGTAGTGGGACCAGATCACATCTGACTAATACACGTCATGTCACCTACGTGACACGATACCCTAAAATGTGTGTGTTTGCCGACTATGCATCTTGGCGTTCTGCTATAAGTAGATGTCCTCTACATCCACAAATCCGTTGTCTTTATTCTGTAGTGGCCGCCGTTAACGCGTAGTTTTGAAGACCGCACGTGCCCATGATGCTGCCGTGCTTCCCCCAATAACTTTTTGTGGACGCCTTGACATTTTAGTGCACCTCATGTGCGGTGGGTGGGTGTCGTCGTATATACGACAATCCGGCTTGTCAACAGAAATTTGCCTCGTCCCTGAACATGATTATTCGTCAAAGTGGATGTTCTCTTTCAAACGGCCCCAAAGCACAATCTGTTTTACCCTTTTCACGTGCTGCACAATCGTGCAGTCTGTCATAGGGATTTAGCACTAGTAGCGAAATAATATAACAAACTGATTAGCCCAAAGTCGAATCAAAATCAGCATGGCCGTTCTAGGCCTTTTGAAATGAAAAGTCCTTACGCTGTCATGTCTACAGAATTTCTCATAAATTCAAACTTCTTCACAGCGGACCAACTGATCACAAACATTTTACACACAAATTTAAACAATATGTTTAAGTAGGCCACCAAAACAGAATTTAGAAATTGTAATAAATTTAAAGCGGAGGGTGTTTTGTAATAAAAACTTAATAAAAGACTCGACAAGGAAAAAAAGAAAAAAAAAAAGGAACTTTAACTTATGTTGTATTTTATTGCTTTATATCCTCGAGACAATTTTTGCTTTCGTACTAAAGTGACGCTATGCTTTATCTTAATCTATGAAGAAATCGAAAACTCTGCAGCACCCTCCTTCCACATGCGCTGCGAAAAGTGTTTCCTGTCTGCCAAGCAACGACTGCGGGGCAAAAGTGAAGCAGAGCAAAGGGACGGCCTGCCAGTGTTTGGCCGATCTGCTCTAAAGGCAATGAATTGTTGTTTCGTACGCACATCAAAATAACTTCTAAGGGTGGTTGTTAAAAACTCACAACATAAAATGAAATAAAATACAATTTTAAGAGACTGTATTTTGTTGAGTTCTTTGCTGTTCTTTTCGCAAACAAGATCATCGTCATTTGTTATTGCAGTTTTTTTGCTCCTTCTTATCATTTGGGCGAGATCTACAATTTATTTACGTTTTTTGCGTTTTATTGCAGGCACAACATTTGCCTGAAAAAGTGAAAACTCGAACGGCAGATAAGTTTGGTGTAGTCGTGCAATCGAACAACACAGGAAACAATGACCTATCTTAATGTTGCGCAAGTTTTCTGGCCAAAAAACTGAAGCAAAAAATAAAATAATTATATGAAAAATTCTTGTTTAGGCCTATTTAACTGTAGAACTAAATTTCAATTGCTAATTTAATTGCAACTTAGACGAATAATTGTTTGAATTTTAAAGGCAGAGCGAGTCTCTTTGTTAACGAATTGTAACATTTGTTTTGTTTCTTTTTGGTGTTTTGCAGGTTAGTAATTTGCAGCCGTCATGAGGGGGGAAGGGGGGGGGGGGAAATCAGGGAAATGTTTTGAGTTCTAGAGTTAACAAATAACTAAAATATCTAGAGAAATATTTGAAGGGAGGGGAGATGCCTTTTCTTGAATTGAAAGTTTAAAATCGATACTCTGTTTGGCCCTTTTTCTAAGTTCACGATCCCCTTTTATAGAGCACAACTTGTCGCCTATGGTTACACATTAGCCAAGATTACACAATGTACTTTTTGCTGTTGCCATTAGCAGCACATATTGTGACAACTTTTTTCCAATTCCAATTTATGTGGGACAAAACTCAATTGCGACAGTAATCGCTGTAATTTGGTCACACTATTGTGTTTTATTGCTTAAATTAAATAATTTATTAGTTGTTGTGTTGGCACGCAAAGTTATACTTTCGGATTGGGCTGCTCCAAAAAACCGAACGTTGCTGCTTGTGGCATCAATATTGATAAAAGAAAAAGTTAAGCGTCTTACAATTGTTATTCTGTAAACAGTTCCCTGCTTTAAAACAGGGATGGCAAAAGCGCCACAAAGCCTGATTTTAATAAAGGCGACTTGTTGTCTCACATCCAACCCAGCCCAGCCCAGGTACTATTAAATGTTTAAATTTCTACTCGTTAAAGGAACTGTTGAGGTGCCCGTTAAAAACTCCTTTAACCATTTCATGTTTCTGTGATCCTCATGGAAGCAGATAATTGATAAAAATTATTATATATTATTAGAATTCTATGGCTGAAAATTGAGCAACAAACTTTTCGTTTTACAGATTGTGACGTTTTAAATTTTTAAATGTTCACAGCGGCGGCACATGAACTGCAACAAAAATTAATAGAATGCGCCGATAGTGGCATCTTAGCAAATAGAACAGATTGTCAAATTGCAAAGCAACATCAGTCAGCAGCTGCCATGACGGCCTGGTCTGAGGGTAGACTTATTCTACGAACGAACTTGTCAACGGCCCACGTGGCTTATCAAGCACATACAGCTGGCAACTTCTTGGAATACAAGACTTATATCAGGCACCCCTTGTTTGAGTCCTTGAGCTGTTTGTTTCCTGCTAATAGTAATTTGAACTTTGATCGGTTGGCAAACTTCAGCTTGAAGGCAGCTTAGCTTTACACAGTAGTCCCGTCTCTGTTGCCTGTAAAATTACTTTGTAGAAATTGCTTGATTCAAATAAATATTTGCTAACTTTTATGTTTCTAGTGGTCTTTGTATTTTAATTTCCTATAGACCTTTTGACAAATTTTAATACTCGCATCTCATTTATTTTATTTCAGTTTTTTTTTTCTATAATTTTATTGATGTCTGCCACCTTTGAAATACTTTTATGGTCAATTTAAAGCAATTGAAATCCTTTGTTTATATGTTTCGATTCTTTTCATTCGCAATTTTTTTAAGTTTTTTGTTTGTTAATTTTTTTTTTATTTTTGGTTTAATTGTCCTGTCTGTTGATTGTCTGGTTTCGCCTATTGTTTTTGTTATTGTTTAGTTGCATATCACATACACAAAATTAAGTCAACTTCCTGTGTCTGGCCAATAATAGCAAATTAATAAGGACTTCCGTTTATTTATTTAGTTGTTGTTGTTGTTGTTGTTGGTGTTGGTGTTGGTGTTCGTTTTCTTTTTCTGTGTTTTTAGACCATCTCTGTCAAAGCGACATCTAATTTTAGTTACTCTCTGCTGATTTCTATCCCAATAGGTTGTTGATTTGTTTAGTCAAGTTTGAGGACTTTTCAGTGGTTTGGAAATTAAATTTAAAAGGCTGGCAAAGCAGACGAAAGGGGTTCGGTTTTTGTTTATTTGTGCTCCGCTGAATTTAGTAGCTGTGTCTGATAAATAAAAGAAAACTAACAAAAGTTTTAATTGACTTGACTTGAATAGATGTCGTATTGGTATTGCCGAAAGGCCCAAACAAGGCATGAAAAACAATATAAGAGAAAGCAAAAAATTTAAAGTTGTATTCTAAAAGAGATACGAAGTCCTCTAGATCTGTAGTAAGTAGCAACTTCTGAGCTTTAACAGCTGACAGGGGCAACATTCATAAAGCAACAGCTGCCCGACTATTTAGTGTTCAAGACCCCTGGCCGTCTTTGCCCGGTTCTGATGTAAATCAATCATCAGGCACCTGAATCGCATTCGCAGAAACTATTTGTGTTTTGCCAACTTAAACATTAGACTTAAAATCTCAGCACCAACTATATCTCTCTGTTTGCACTGGAATTGCACTGAATTGTCCTGGCGACACCGCATTCATGTTCCTAGACAACAGCTTGCAACAATTTGTTATGCTTCGCTTAATTTATGGGAACGAAATATAAGAAAAAAATGGCAGCAAACAAAACAAAAAACTAGAGACATTTTAAATAGAATTAAAAATACTTTTTACGGCAACAAAAAAAAAAAAAGAAATGTCCGTTTATGCATACGTTTTTATTTATACATAAATTTATATATTTAGTTTTAATTATGGCAACAATTACAACATAAAAAACAAGACTTTTAGCGCCAATTTGTTGTTTAAATGTTTTTACAAACAATAAGTAAAAAAAATTAAATAAAAGAAAAAATACTCAGATCTAGACGGACTTATAAGCAGACAGACAAACCATTAAGAGTATGAACATAATGCAGCAGCAAAGACAATAACACTGAAAGAAAAACACGAAATAAAATGTTGAAATGCTTAAATGGCAAACAAAACCAGAGCCACTGACACATTAGGAAGGAGTTGGCATGGCACAAGGGCTTTCAGGGCAGTCGGGCTCAACAGCTGGGCAATAGCTCGACAACTGATCTGATAATCAGTTGCGTGTATTTTAAGGGCAACTAAAATTTTACTAATCTTGGCTGAGTCTTTACTCAAGTGTAGAATTAAGCTGCGCCCTAAGATCTCGTTCTATGTCACGCTTTACGATAATATTGCCAGTATCCAGCCCTGTAAATCTGGATCAATCTGGTTACAGATTTTTTTTGCTTTTCTCTTTCTATCCTCAAGCTGGAAGAAAATCTGAAATTCTGAAAATCACATTTTACAAAAGAGATTTGAAATCACAAGAAAAGTGTTTTACTTACTCGTAAATGAAAGTTTCAGATTTTGAAACGTTCAGCTGCGTCAACACTTTTTCAAATCACTTTTCTTATATAGATGCGACTCTTCTATTACAAACTAATTAAATAAATTACTCAATGTATTGATTATGAGTTTTTTTTTATATTATTATTATTTTATTTAAAACAAATATCTTAAATTTAAGAAAAATTCCAAGTGAAACTTTCGGCTAAAAAATTTTGTTGTTTTTTTTTTTTTTGCTACTGGGGTTTTTGTTATGAATGCGGGTTTGTTTTTCATTAACAGCTGATTGTGTTTTTTGTTTTCTTGTGTGTTCCGGCAATTGGAAACCATGTGATTTTGAATTGTGTGATTTCCAAAAACATTTCCAGCCTGTATTGTGTTTGTTTTTTGTCAAACATACCAATGATTTCTGCGAGTGTAGTAGACAGACAGCCGTGGCAATATTTAAAGCAACCAAACACCAACCCACAATAAACAACAAGTGTTTTTGCTTTTCTCGTAAATAGTTAAACATTAACAACGACAACAACAACAACAACAACAACAACTAGAGCAGCAGCACCAGCAACAGCTAAATGCTTCTAACATATTTGTACTGGTACTTTATTTTTCTTTGCACTTGTTGTTGTTGTTGTTGTTGCTGTTTCTTTCATTTTTTCCTTGTTCGTTACTTAAGTACATACTCGAGAGTGGTGGAGTGATAGCAGATCAACAATCTTGGTTAAACCTTAAGAGTAGATGTTAATAAACACATTTTTTTCCTTTGCTTTGCAATTGCCCCTGTTAGAATTGCTGTCGCTGCTGGCACATAATTGTTGCTCTTCTTTGCCATTGTTGTTGTCTACTTGTGTATTGAGATGAAAAGTGTAAAAGTTTATGTTGCAACCACAAAAGCAATTCGTCTCAACAGCGCAGGGATGCATCAGTACAACTTGTGTTTTATGACGTATATGAGCAAAGATTTGTGTAGCTGTGCAGCAAATACACGAGCCTTGACGTGTGCCTGTATGTGTATTAAATCTTAGGCCTAAATAACATATTGGAAAGTGATTTCTAGCCATTTGAATATTTAGTTATTAGCAATTTAGTTAAGAAACTAATATTCCAATTAGAGGAAGAAAAAGCAAATGATTCCTTTCTGTGGATAAGTCGCCAATCCTAAAATAAACTTCAGAAGCGTAATAGGTCCAAAAAATATGCTTAGTTTAAACATGTTTAGAAGCCAAGTATTTTGCCAATTAAACTTGTTATTGAAATTAATTAATTACGTAATTAATATCATGGCGAATAGAGGTATAAGTTTGAACAAAAATTTCCTTATGGTAGCAAATTCTTAATTGAGATGCAAAAGTTTTAATCACTTTTTTTCGCTGTTTTTTTTTAGGGGAATAGAGGGGAAGAAGTCCCTGTAGCAAGTTCAGATATGAATTTAGTTCGTCTGAAAAGTTATCAAAAGTGAATTAGCAGAACAGGGACCAAAGTGTTGCTGGTTTGGTTGTTTAAGGTGCTGAGCCTGGCTGAAACGTCCTGGCCGTGGTTTACACTTAGAAACGCAGGAAGGGTGCTAGAGTCAACAGATTTCTGTGAGGAATTACCGGCGAGTCTGCTTAAGGCCTAATGCTACTTGTTTTTTCTCTTTTGGGACCAGTTCTCAGGGGTCGACCCCTATTTATGCGGTGTATGATACCAGAACTGGGTTGGGAAGGAGTAAAGAAGGAGCAGTATTTCGCTATTTATTTGTTTTAATACTAAATTTCAGGGATGAGAGTATGTCAGAATTTAGCTGATGCTGTTTTGCGTGTTCAGTGTCCAGTGCCCAGTCTACATACCTCCAACAAAGCGCAGCCAAACATCAGTTCATCCAACATTGCGTGTTTTTGCACTATATTTGTGTTTTTCGAAGTTCCTTTGGTAGGAATCGAACCTACGACCTCAGGTCTGCTGGTCGAATACTCTACTAGTTGTCTTCTTTTCTTCTTTTATTGCCTGGGGAAATACTGCCAGAAGGGGTTTGATGGCCTCAGCTCTCGAGTGAGGAGCTTGTGTTATATGTGTGGTCCTGGTAAGCCACTTAAGCTGAGCCATTGTTCCAGTTTAACCATCAGAGTTGTTGGTCCACTGCCGTATTAGCCCATAATGGCAGTTATGTTCATGTGCCGTGACAACAACAGAAACATTTTCGGGACATATTTATGACTCATTGAGGATATTCTGTCATGAGTTAGTCTGGTAGGCATTTAGAAAGAGTCTTCTGCTCTCTTTACTGGGTTAGAGCGCTGCTGAACAAGCCAACTTAATGTTTAGCACTTCAGCAAAAGCGGCAAAAATTACAATCAACAAACATTTGATGGAAGTGCTCGTATTGTGTTTGAGTTCTTATGCTGCTATTGAATGTAAAACTTTACTTAAGCCATAAATCTACTAAGAACTAGAATTAAGTTGAAGAAACCAACCTACAAATTCAGCTTCAGCACGATGCACGATGCATGCAAGTGTGTGTGTGTGTGTGTGTGTGTGTGTGTGTGTGTGTGTGTGTGGAAGTGTTTCAACGTCATCATTACCATTCATTCCAGTAAGTACTTTTAGTTGTTGCAAGTTGTTTGTTTGTTTGTTTGTTTGTTTGTTTATCGTAGAATGTCTAAGTAAGAGGGGGCTTTGTGTGTCTATGCCTGTCCCTGTGTGTGTGTGTATGTGTGTGTGTGTGTGTATACAAAATATACATAAATGTGTTAAATTTTCTACAAAATGGCAATAGTTTAAAAGCATTCATGTTACATAAATATATTAACCAGTTGCTACAACAAGTGCCGCAAAATTTACCTTCTGCTTTGTGCTGAAGCATCTTCTGGAATATGTAAAAATGGAAAGAAAAACAGCAGAAGAAAAAAACCTACATATGAAAATGTCTATGGATTGAAGGCATGCCATGGCATAAAATTATCTTGCTGTATTATCGTTTAACTAGTAGGAATTTAAAGGCTTTGTGTGGTAAAATAAAAAATAGAACTAGATGAAAGGCAAAACAACAAAAGAAAAACTCTCACAAAAAAAAAGCTGTTCGCAGACGTTTAGGCCTACAGTTGTTGCGTTGCAACAAGAACAAGAACAAGAACGTCGGTCGGTCTGAATGAGTGCAACAACAAAAATTATGCCATAACAACTGAAGGTACTAAAAACTCCCTTGTAAATATCCATTGTTTTAGAACGTTGCCGGTTTGTGTGTGTTTTTTTTTTGTTTCTTCCCTTCATTCTTTTTGTTTTTTGCTGTTGTTTGTGGTACCCACAATACAACCGATTCTTGTTCACATTCATGTTGCAGGTCTGACTTTGACACATTTTTGTTTTTCCTATTGTACGTTGTGCTGCTCTGCCCATTCGCCTTTTGTGAATTTGTTCTTTGCCACTTTCCCCGGCTAATTGGCATTTGTTGTACGAGTGCAGACTCTATTTTACTTTTTGTTGCTCTTTAATAGCATTTGCAAGTGCAAGTGTTTTGGCAAAGGTGTACGAGTAAGTGTTGGCCGGCGTGCTGCAAGGACCTGTGTACTTACAGGAAGTACTCTCTTACTTATGCGGCATATTCAATAATACCAGAAAAAAAAAACACAAACAAAAAACAAGAACAAAAACTTAAAAACATTTGTTGTCTTGTACTGAAGCGCGCCAGTACGATCCCTGCACTGTTGACTTGCAACAGCTACAGTTGGACCGTGCGTTTCGCTGCATTCTTGTGCTTTTGTTTTCTTCCTTGTGTTCCTTGAAGTCCTGTTCCAATATTTTATTAATAGATAGCCTAGCGCCCTACTTTGATAAGTTGCATGGCTGATAAAATAACAAATGTTCGGGTATTTTTTTTGTTGTTGTTGAAATAATTTCTTAATATTTAAACGCCGTAACAGTTGTCGTTGCCAAATACCCGCGAAAAACGTTATAAAACAATTTAATTTATTTATGTAAGTACTTGATTGTGTAGGGAAGTATCTATATAGGTCAAGGACAAAAGAAATGGGCAACTGGGTGTTTGTGTTGAATACTTAAGGGAGGTGGCAGATGGTACTGCCAGAGTAGATAATTGTTGCCATATGAACCATCAAGAATTTTTGACATTCTGTAAGATTTTAAGCGGCATATTTTTGTTCCAAATGTCTGTGACTTACGGACATTCTATATCGAAAAATTGTTCAAGTAAAGAATGTTGTGGGCTTTTTTGAAAAATAATAATGATTTAAATAAAATTATTACCGCCATATTGAGGGTTTTTGTTAATAGTTTTCCCTCAGCTTCTAACGCTTTCTGGCGCTTCAGACATCATAATATTACAGTTATCCGGCAAAGCCATTTCTGTTTTTTTTTTTCTTTTTTTCTAGTATGTAAGAAATTTTGTTATTCCGCCATTAAATTAAATAAATAAAAATAAAATAGTAAAGGGTGGTTCTGGGCCATAACTTTTCTGTTTGCGTGCACGGGAACACCCTTTAATTTTTCTTTCATTCTAAACTTTTGCATATGAGATTATGGTGTCTGCCGAAAAATGACACATTTTGTAAAAGTGTCAGAATAAAGCAACAACAACAAAATTTTAATTTTCAAAAGAGAACAAATTATAATGAAATTTATATATTAATTTTAATAACGTTTAATAATTGTTTAAAACATTTTAATGCTTGTAAATTTTCTTTACAAAAATTACGAAAAAAAATCATTAAAACAAAAGATCCGGTTAAACTTCTGTTCATACCTCATACTCGTTCTCTGATACAGGCCCTCGAACACGTCTCTTAAACAGACAAAAAATTGATATCCATAAGAAAGAAATATAAAAAAGTTTTGTTGTCAATCCAGAATTAGTTCGTCAACTAAAATGCTGACAACTATTTCGTGGCTTGTCCTAATATCGAAGCGTTGGAAAATATTTCAGTTACCCGAAATTAATTGAGAAATTGTCTTACTGAATGAATCAACAATGATGAAAATAAATTAACAATGAGCCCACGGTGCTGGATGATACTTCTTCATCCTGACCTACAATTTAAAATCCTGTAGGAAAAGCGTATCTTAAAAAATATTTGTTTGTTTGTTTGTAATTATTGGTCATAGGAAACAAGTTGAACGTGCAAACGGCCCTGTTAGTTTCGTACAATGTCGCCCCTAAAACTTATTACACAATAATTTTTTATTGTTGGACACTTTTCCTGCTGGAATGATGCCGCACAAAACTGGCCACTTAAATGCACGACAAGGAGCTCAAGTTGGGCAAAAATTTCAGAAGTTTTCATTGCATTGCTTCAAATTGCAGCAAAAATTTGAGAAAATCTTTTTCATATTCGTAGTTGCCGTTAGAAATGTTTGTGGAACCAGCAGCAGCCAAAAGTAATCGCTTAAGGGATTTCGTTCATATGCAGCCAGTTGTTGTTATTACTTTTTAATCGTTAAACAAACCAGAAATAAGAATTCTACTGACCTCAAATAACAGCTGACGCTATTTGGCTTTTGAGCCACCACCAAGTTTGACTTGTTTCACAACTATTCCCAACTGTGTATGTATGTATGGAGGTGCCGTTGCTAGTTTTCAAGTTCAAGCAGCAAATGAAGTATTCTTTTGGCGCAAAAAGCGGGCCGTTTTGAATTAGTTTTATTGCCGGGCGAGTGAGAAAAAAACAACTCGAGAATCATTCAAGTATAACAATAAACCAAACGACAAATGCATTTTCGCATGTCTGTCATTGTTCAACAGTGAATGCTCGTAAGCCGGAATAGAGCCAACAGAAAAACCATTTACATATGTGTTTAGGTAGTTTTGGTCTCTTTGAATTCAAAACCATCCATATGCCGACACTGAGATGAGCTGAAGCATATTTTTTTTTTCTGCTTTTAACAACAAACCAATTATAAGTCAATTAAATACAAATGCATTTGTTGGTGCTCGTATTATTTAACAACCGTAAAGAAGAGAGAATTACAAGAGACAGCAACAAGAAGGGCACTTTTGATCGGACCAATTAAAAAAGAAGAAGGAACCCCGTAGTAGGTTTTGTTAAATATATTCGTCCACAGAAGTTGCTTCATGTTTCGACACTGATCCAACACAAAGTTCTTAAGGCATAACTTTTACCGATTACTTCGCTTTTATCTGGAAACCTGCCATAGTATCAGTTTGGTGGAAGTTTAGTTTTCCAATTGATGTGCAATGAGAAGTTTAGTTTAATTCTGTTTAAATGATATTCTCAAGATCCTGGAATCGAAAGATTTCCAACTCCCCCCCCCCCCCCCCCTTCTCTTAAAAAAGGCAATAATAAATTTTGAAAAAATCTTGTCTCTAACGCATGTTCAGCTCTTTTCTTAACGCCTCTTTTTATTGTTTCATTTTTCCTTGATTCTTTTATGTCATTTCATCTCTGCTCTACTCCTTTACCATTCGATTGTTTTGTTGTTGTTGTTTTTCCTTTAGCTTTCTTTGCTTTTATATTGCTTGAAATTTCAATTTTCTGCTGCTCTATTTTTATTCCTTCTTTTTTGGTTCCTTTTTCCTTCTTTTTTGTGTTTTATATCGCCTGCTCTCAGATTTTATTTCCTTCTTCACTTCTTCTTTGCTTCACTTATACTTTGCTATTTCCTTTCAATCTCTTCTAATCTGTTTTCTTCATTTAACTCCTTCCCTTTTAAACTAATATTTTCGCCCTTTCGTCTGTTTCTCATTAATTTTCCTTCCTCCAAATGTTTACATTTCTCTTTGCATTCCTTCTACTCTCTTTTACATTCCTTCTACTCTCTTTTGCATTCCTTCTACTCTCTTTTGCATTCCTTCTACTCTCTTTTCCACTCCTTCTACTCTCTTTTTCAAGTTACTTCAGCTCCTTTCAACTCTATTTCGATACGTTTTAATGTCATCTCATGTTTTTTCTCGTTGTTTTTTAATTTCTGTAATTTTATTACTATTTATTATTCTATTTTTTTAAGTCTTTCTCCGTTATTGTCTTCCTTCTCTTCCATTTCTCTTACCGCTCTACAATTTCATTTTTTTCTTTTATTTTTCTTTGTTTCTTCTCTGTTATGCCCTCTTACTTCTCTCCTCTCTTGTACCACTTTTTTTGCATATTTCTTTTCCAGTTGATATAGTTTTATTTTCCTCTTCTTTATTTTTTTTTACATCTTCTTCTTTTTTCGTTTAAATCGTTTGTAAAGAAACTTTCTGGTTTTTCTGGAACAATTTGGGCAGAATCTTTCAGTTCATTGTTTTTGATTTGAGGTTTTACTTTCCTTCAATTGTATATCAAAAGCTGACCGATCATTCCGCCAGTGTTGCCTGTGACTTCGAAACCGACCAGTGAAATCTTTATGTCAGAGGGAATGGGACTTGATTTATTTTTTGACTACCCGAGAGAGTATTTCATCAGGTGAATTTACATAATTTTTTCAGCTTTTGTTTCTCATTAAGGCAGAAATGAAAATGTTGCTAATTAAGAAAAAGAAACAGCCGCCATCAATCAAATCCTTAGAAAATGTCCTGGCCCCATCTATCGGAATTCTTCTATTCATATTCTTCCAATTAGACGATATTCCTTTAATTCTTATGAGTGAAAGTCCGGCTTTTCAAACAATTAAACAAATTTTGGATTCATGTGATTTGCAAAAGTTTTCTTTTTTGTTTCAGTAAATGCTTTTGTATTATTTTTGGGGAATTGATTGTCTGCTCCAATAACAACGCGAAACGAAACAATAACGATAACGATAAGAAACAGAGATACCCGCCGTTTTTATGCAAATTTGTTTTTTTAAGACTGCAAATTGTTTCTTCATTGATCAATCATTTGAATCATTTACAGTGACATTAATGATCTCACAGTCGCTGTTGGTTGGGTAATTTTTCTTTGTGTGCTTTTATTTTTCCTTAAATTTTTTTTTTTTTTTTTATTAAATGTAACCACACAAAAACTTTGACTAGATATTGATATCAGTGACAATTGTACAATCTGTTGGCATATCTTCTTATACACAGCGACGTTGAATGTGTCTGAATTGGAAAGAGAGGGCGAAGGAGGGCTTAAGCAAACAACTTTAATTAAATCGCACCAATTAAGCATATTAAGCTGAACAACAAAGAAATCTACCACAAAGTAGGAATGGTGTGTGTTTTCAGAATGATGGCCAGGCAAAGTGGAAGAAAAAACAAATAAAAGGGGTGACGACGATATCGAAAGCAGACTCTACAAATTTATTACTTGGTACTTCATGCAATTCGGTTATTCATAAAGTTATGATTTATTTTATTCAAGTTATGGCATTGTTTTTAAGGGGTGGGGGGGGGAGGGGTAGGGGAGGGAGAAATTCCCCAAGTGATTAGTTTTTTTTTTTGAGTGTTCTTACGCCAGCCAGATCACAATTAAGAGACCTTACAATTCTCAGCTAGTTTCTTTGTCTTTGTCTTTGTCGCTGTCTCTGTCTCTGTCTCTGTCTCTCCCGCCAGTATCTGTGTAAATACAAGGATCGTTGGGCTTGCATCTTACCGTTAGCAGTAACCCATAGCGCCGGCACAAGTCAACGACTGGCTACTGGAAAACTCTTTTCTAGTGGCATAAGTTTTAATATTAATTTTTTACTTTCTATGTTAGTAGAGTGAACAACAATTAATGCGTACTTCGTATTGAAATACGTGCATATGTAAATATGTCGATGCAAGTAATAGAATGAAGCAGAAAAAAATCTAAAAAAAAATATGAAAGAAGGAAAATTGACAATTTGCGTCACAAAATGCGACCTAGTGACTGTAACAAATTCAAATGTCTTTCTAAACAATTAATAATAATAATTCTTTCTCTTGACGATTTTTATTTTCTTACATTTTGTAGTCATTGTTTTCCTAAACTTCCAACACTGTCTTTGAATGGTTATTTAATTTGTCAAAGCTATGAATTGCTGGCATGCACACTTTCATCCAAACATACATACATACATACATACATACATACATACATACATACATACATACATACATACATGCTTAAAGCCACATAAAGTTTCATTAAATTGTCATAAAATCACGCACATCTACACACACACAAACACGCCTTTAGTTGTAGATTTTATGGGGTTTTCTACGCATTAAAAAAGGCAAATTAACGATCACATTGTGCCCATTCCAACAAACACCCATTTTTTCCTATATTCATCAGAAGAAGATCATCAACAACAACAAACAAAAAAAAAACAAAAACAAAAGAAATTCAATTCTTTAGGCAATTTATTATTATTATTATCATCATCATTTTATGAAAGTACTTGCCAGAAACTTTCTTAATAACCGCAAACATTTCTACTAATCTGTTAAGGTCAATCGATGTTAAGTAGAATCACGAATCAACTGAACCAATTCTATATACCAATCAACCCATTTACAGAAGAATGTTGTTGGTTTCCAAAGCGAACAAACAGGGAGTACAAAATTTTAATTCTTTTCGATATACGAATATGATGTAGTACGTAATACTCACGCTAAAAACACACACACGCCAGCCAACACATGCTCACGCATGCTCATGCATGCACACAAACATGTTGCAACATGTTGCTGTATGGGTGATTATTTGCTCTGTTGTTACACAACACATGTGTCCACCATCAAGATCTAAAGATCAATCTGTTTGGCTGATATTGTACATTGTCTGTTGGCTGGTATCGCTTTGGTCTGTCACTAGTTGTTTTTTTTTTATATTTTTTATTTTCTTCTGGCTGATTATGAATGAGATTTTGATTAAAATTAATTCAAAAACAACATTTTTTTTAATGAAGTACATGAAAGATTTTTCTATAACAAAGATAAGTTGCGCGACCTGTCAAGAACTTTTCTGAAAAACTGTGGATACAAAAACAAATTTTAGCGCCTGTTCCACGTTGTCGAACGTTAATGTTCGCCAGTATTATGAAGAGCAAAAAGAACTGTCTTTACATAGAGGTGAGTGATTTTTTCAAACCTTTCGATATACTCAACTGACTGCTATTGAAAACAATTTAATTTCCTGTCATTATCGAACGTTAACGTTTGCCAAAAGTGTGAAGGACTAAATAACTGTCCCCACATAACTGGGAGTGAAGGGTTAGACGCTGCTTAAGAAACAGCTGTTCTGCTTAATTCATTTGAAACAATTTTCTTGAGATAGAATTTATGACAAAAAGAGAAATTACGAAGCGCTTAGAAAGATAAGGACTGAAAAAGGAAATACGGCAAAGCAAAATTGCTTTGACAAACGAAAACAGAGAAAGACATTATGTTGAATGGAAAATTGTAAAATTAGTACCTGAGAAGACCCAGGCAATTCAGTTGGTATTTTATAGTAACGAGAGGAACTTTTAATGGGGACTAGAGATAAGGGTCCTTCAGTTAAGGTAAGAATTTTTAAATTAACGAATCAACAAATCACTTTTAAGCTGCTGCCAATATTTGAGATCGTGACTCTAAGTTTTAACATTCTTGTGTTAGAGTTTCTTGAGCTTTTTTATTTAGTTAGTGATAAAAGCGGAAGAAGATACAGAAACGAGTTTCGAATAAATTAATAAATAGTTTGAGTAATTGGAATCATTAATTCTTCTTTGTATAAAGTTGTTGAGTTACAAAACAACAAAATTGTCTTAATTAATTTCTGCTATATAAAATTATATTTTCAGTAACAAGTGCAACTTTTTCTTATATAGTAAAATAAATTAATCAGGCGACCGTGAAACAGCAAGCAGTCCCCCCTACCTTCTGTAATATACAATTTGCATTTCTTATCCTCTAGAGAAAAATAGAACAAATTTCAGTATTAATATAGAAATTTTCTTTCCCAGTTAAGAATTGAAGAACAAAATAAACTGCTGGTGTAAAAACTAATTAATAAATGAATTGCTCAGGTGTAATTATTAATTTTAAAAATGACATGTTCAGAATTGATCACAAAACTTTGTTTCAATTGCAATATAATTATTAAGCACGAATATGTTTTTAAAATAGTTTTGCAAAAGAAAATGCGCAAAATTCTTTCGCAAATAACAAAGAACACCAAAATATTTTTATGTTAAATCATAACACTTTGGCGAAACTGGTTGATCAGATCTTGCCTGCGCTTGTCAAAAACACAGAAAGAAAAAAAGACACAAGAACCAAATACCAGTATGACGAACTTGATCAATATTATGAATGTCTACTGCGCTTAATGGCGAATAACTCAACAACAGCACGCAGTCGACGTCAACTTGGGACAAGTCAGACAACCGCTACTGTGTAATCAAGAAACCCTGCTACCCTGCTGCACACAAGTGCCTGATGGTTGTGTGCGCTGTTAAACATACTGTACATACATACATGTTGTAACAAACACGAAGTCAAAGAATTCTTGTCAAATTGCCAGGATATCGCCAACTACAGCCAGACAAATCGTCGAAACACATTCAATTATTTTTCGTAAGTCTTTCCGTCGGACCCTTCTACTAAACAAAACGAGTGGGAAACCAGAGAATTGGAAAAACTGTTGCTGCTTTTATTTTTTATCTAATGGATGATCATGGCTTATTAGTTTCTATTTGTCTTTTCCTTTCTCTATTTCCAACAAACGCACTTGCTCAGTAGTAATCAGCTATAAAAAGTAACATCTTTCTTCCAATATCTAATTGCTGGTATTGGATAAAAATGAGTTTTCTGGCGCAACTCTACATGCAAACATGATAAAATTCAATATTAATTTTTCAATACCAATTCAAACTGCTGCCACAGATTCAACTGGAAATGTTCTCTATTTGTTTTAGCATTCACGGCCATACTTTGCAATAATAATCATAAAAGTTGCAAACTGATTGCCTGCTATAATTATGCTGCTTACTGTCACAAAGCTGCGCAGAGCTACCGTTTTTAATTTACAAGTATTTTGTCCATAAACAAATAAACGATACACAGCAAAAAACAAGAGTATAAGGCGGAAAATTGCTAAACCACACACAAGTCCTCAGTAACCCAACAAACAAATCCTTGCTAAGATGCTAAGACATAAGGAAGAAAACAAAAACGCTTTGTTGGGGATTGTTGGATTAATTGATGTTTGACTGTGTCTGGTCAAAGATGTGTCTGAACCCTGGGCCCAGAACAGTCAGTAGCAACATCCTCAGTTAAATTCTGACATCCTCATGTCTGCAAAGCAGAATAAAACTAAAAACTAGCGAAACATCATCACCAAGTTCTTTGGCCAAAAACAAACAAAAAAAATTGCTTGAATACAAAAATGATTATCAGCAAAATCCTGGTAATTTAAGCATTTTTATTAATGATTTAACATGATTTTCAATCTGTCGCAAATAACTTTATTTAATTCTACAATAAAAACTATTTCCTTTTTAGTTATTGTGGAAGTCTAGTCATTTTTTTTTTTGCATTCAGTAACATGATTTTCTGAATCAGTTAGAAAATTGTTTGAATACAGCGCCTTAAAAGAATTCGTCAGTTGAAACAACACAGATGCAAAAACTGTTGTTCGAAAATCTTAGAAAAACATTTATCAATATTTAGCTGTATTTTATACACCTGCCTTCAAAACAGACATTGTGAATTGAACAGTAATATGTTGCAAGCGTGTGTCCAGCATGAGCGAGTGTGTCTAGCAATTTGACTCTGATCTTAGTTTCGCTGAGTGCATATTCTGCCAATACAATTTATAGAGCAGCATATGCTTGGACGCCTCCAGCTTCAGCTTATGGTAAGCAGTGCTTACAACAAAAAATGAGGGAAAAAAATATATTAAATTGTTGCATGTTTTGTAGACCGAATGATGCCGGTTTATGCCAACATTAGCAACCAGTCTCTGGTGTGAGTTGCCAGTAAATGTTTGATGAATTAAATAAGTTTTTTGCACGCACATTAAATGTTTATTTACTTTTTTTTTGTTGTATGTTGGTTTTTTTTTATTTAGCTGTTGTTGTTGTTTCAAGTTAATTCATTTGGAAATAAAATGTTAACGAAACAACATTTGCTTTTTCTAGCATTTCTGTGCGTGCAGGCACGTTTCGAAGGTGTTGAATTGAATTTTTCAAATAGTTTTATGAAAATTTTTAAGATTTTTAATATCTTCTATTAAAAAGAAATGCAATTTTAAATAAACAATTTTTAATAAACTATTTAAATGTTTAGATAACATTCAATTCAATAGAATTATTATTAACTATTTTTCATTTGAAATAAACAAATATCAAACGTCATTAATAAATTGATGCAAAATGTCTTAAATGCCACACACACACACACATTCATTTATTTCAACAACTGTATCAATTCAAATTATTTAAAGACACTTTAAAACATTTAATTTAGTTCCATAATTCATTTGGTTTCGTTATTCAAATAAGAAGCGGTGGTTAGTTCAGTTTATTGCTGGCCATCAATTATATAAGCGAAAAAAAACGCTAAATAAATTTATTCAAGGTTTAAGAAATTTCTATTTCTAAATTACTACCAGCAGAGGTCATTCGTATCAAACAAAGTGGCAAATCAGTTTTATTTTCTCTTACAGTCTTAAAAGCGTATAATCGTCATCATCAGATGCCGAGTTTAAACGATGTCAATTGGGCGCCAAGCAAAATTTAAATATATATATATTTTTTTTTTTTTTTTGGCAAGGAAAGGCTGTGCGAAGTTTTGCAAATCGGCTCAGAGCCATAGTCCAAAAGTATAGTCGTGGGTTGTTTAAACTCAGTTCGTTGGACGAACAGCTTAAGTCTTTAGAACCTGCAACTATAACAACAGAAAAGTTGACTTTAAGTCGAAACCGCTGCAAATTCGGGATCTATTAAATCGATTCGTTTTACAAGCATTTAAAATTTTAGCCCCTGCAGTCTATCTGTTCTCCACTACCATCAAAACTATAGTTGATTTTACGTTGAGGCAACTTTAAACAGAACTGACTACAACATGTTGTAAATTAAAGTTGAATGTCACCTCTAAAGAAGCTGGTATAAATATTCATACACTTATTGGTAACGAACTGAAAACATTTAGGCAAAATGTTATGTTTTTTAAAAGTTTGTTGAAAATCACAAGAAATATAATTTTTGTTCGAACTTTAAAAAATCATGGCGGGAATTCTATCGTCCTTCTACTTAATTCGTAATTTTGTGCCACGAAACGTTTTAGTGGGTCTCACCTTTTATGGTGTTTGATATTCTGCCGAAATTTGTTACACCTTGAAGTCTGTGACAGCATTTTAGCCTACTGAGGACCAGTCCCACGCTCTAAAATGTTAACGTTCTGCAACATTTTGAACAACACAATCCACAAAACTGGCTGAATGAAAACTAATTGCGTTGAGTGCGCACTTGACAAAATGTCTACAGTCTATAAATACGTTCCAAATCAGGTTTATTTCCCTTTATAATCATGAAACAGACGATTCATTTTCAAGCCGTCGGCTCCGGTAAAATCTAATTAGAGGAGAATTCAGGAAGCGGATATGAGGCTCGATCAACAAAAAATAAATTAATGCCTGAGGGCATTGCAGGAACAATTCATAGCTTGACACTATTTTAAGATATTTCTTAACGAAAATTAGTAACGATATGAGACAGATATGGTGAGTAAGAGAGAGACAGGGGCTGTATTAGTGGTAGCAGATTTTAAAACATCGCTGGTAATTCCCACGCTCTACAGTAATACACTGACTTTAAGTTACACCAGCTTTAAATTGATCTCACACTTAATCTCTTACAACCTGCTGGCAATTGAAGCCAAAGTGGAATCTCCAATCAGCCTCGATGGAAGTTTCGGTACATTATTGCAAGTCATAGTCCAGAGGTCGCGGTCTTAGACCTGTACAAACTGCTGACAATTAACTCTGATTTATTTCTCTAATTAGCCTCCAGTGTTGTATTTACTGTGCCCAGGTCGTAGATTCAGTATCATACAAACTGTTGACAATTGCGCTTGAGTGAAATTTTAAATCAGCCTCGACGAAGGACTTAGTAGAGGGTTTAACCAGCAGGAAAAAAAACTTGCAAATAAATACATTTTACCAAATAAAATAATTTTGATATAATAATAAATGATCATCAATGTTGATCGAAATAAAGCCGAACTTAGAAATATATAAAAAATAATAAGAGAACAAATAAATGAATTTTTATATTGTAGACTAAATAAATTAACAACTTACTTTGACTACCAGAATTTTGCCAAAACCAACTGAATTCCAGCAGCATTTTTGTCCACCTATTAAAAAGGTGCCAAAGAATTAAAATATTTTTAAAAGTTTTAAATAGAAATTAAGAGAAAAACAACTAAAATTTACGAGTATTAAAGAAAATTCCATTCAATATTATACGTTATTGGAATAAACGAAAATATTTGTTAATTACTTTTATAAAGTGCCTTTTTTTGGGCCCAACGTATCACTAGTCTTAATTAATCAAGCCCTTTTATGGCTTAAAATTCTTTATCAGCTCTTTTACACTGGCACACAATACAGGTATATGGGTAATTGCAGCATTACAAATTCAAATCAAAGCTGCGACTTTAATCATCATCATTAAAAAGATTGCTGGCAACAATTTGCAGTTTTATCCTTAACCAGAATTTAACGACAACATGAGCAATTTGTGTTCGTACAGCTCTTGGTTATTTCAGTTGGCCAGTTTAGTACTTTAATTATATAATTTAAAATTTTAACATTCTCTCTGACACATTTTTAAACGAATAATTAAATTTTAACCAAAGAACTTGGCGATAAAAGCCAGTACTTAAACAACAACAACAACAACAACCACAACAACAACAGCAATAGTAATACCAAAAGCTACAAAAATGAAACTTTATTAATAATATTTATCAGCTCAATTTATTGCCTTAATTCACATTTCATCAAGCAATAAGAAAATCACGGCAAGAATCGAAAAAATTGCTAAAAGAAACGATGAAGGAAAAAAAAACGCCAAGAAAATATAAAATCAAGTTGATTTCAGCCACTACTTCAGATTTGGTCGTCGTCAATAATCAATATTGAAGATGCAGCAGCTCAAACGCACACGAGTAAAATCTTGAAGAAAAAAAAAAACACTGCTTGTTGTTGTTGTTGTTGTGGCTGGTGCTGGAGCTGCTGCCGCTGCAGATTTTGTATACGAATGGTCTGCAGTAGCCACGCTGTTTAATTTTTAATAAAAAAAACAATTTATTTTTGCAATATACCTACAACAGTAGCAAATATCTGTTGCTGCTGCTGCTGTTGCTGCTGCTGCTGGTTTTTTGCTTGGAAAAACAATAAAAAATAAAGTAACAGGGTGGCACAAAAGAACAGGGACACTTTCAAGCGCCCGTTAATACTCTAACACAGCATTTGCACCAAAAGCGAAATGTACTCGCAGCCGATTTCATTTAAAATCTATTTCAAACTGCACTCTTTCCTCTGACATTTAGCAAGATTTCGTTTCATAACGAAAGCAGCTGATTGAAACAGTTATTTGCACGCAGAGTTCCAAATAAATTAATAAAATATATATGTATTTAGTAAATTGTGCACTTTTCATGTTGTTCTGTCCGGCTGCAGTGTTGTATTCTTTAGTCCAAAAATGCAAAAAAAAATCACACTTGCATTGTTTAGGACTGACTTGATTTAAGTAGATTTAACGAAAATCTAGTAACGAACCAGATTTCTGCACAAAATCTACTAGATTATGAAATAAATTTCTCTTTAATGTGGATTCACATTATAGCAGGAATTGTGGATCTTACTGTGTTTGAATTTCATGTTTGGTATTCATGAACACCACCAACAGACCACCCAGCCCTGAGGGCAATACTTTCTTAAGGTTTTGCCATAACGGCCTTATTTTTAGTTTGCCAGACAGAAGACTTAATCTTCCATTACAAAACGACACGAAATCTGAATTAGTTTAACGTCTCTTTCAGCGCAAAAGGACACAGACTAATAATAAGTTTAATTTAGGAGCACAACAAACCAGTAAGAAGTTGTGGCAAGTGTGGGAACCCCTACAACATGCCACTGCCTTCTTTATTGCTGAAAATCTGCACAAGTAAAGAATTCACTCCGTCAGGCAGTCTTCCTCCTATTGCGATTTAAAACTAAAATCGATTCAGAATACGACAAACTTTAGTTGTTTCATTTCGCTGGTGTTACTCTGTTACAATATAAATATTTTCATATAATTTCTTATTCTTTTGGGGGTTTTTTCAATATCTTTTCCATATTGTCCACAAAAACATGCGTTGGAGATGTGCGTTTAATGATTAAAACACATTAAAAGTCCAGTAGCTTTTATAACGATGATCGCACTTGCCATATTATGGCCAATATTCTGCAAAATCGACTGCACCACCAGCATCAGGCAATAAAAACACACGCACATACATACACAGTTGCCAATATACGCTGCAGGGGAAAGGAACAAAAATAAAAATAATGAAGACAATTTTTGAAGGCAACCACTTTTTTTTGGGGAGAATTCAATTCGTTGGCAGCAGACTGTGGGCACTCGCAGGCAGCCAACGTGTTGCATAAAAGTAATCGTCACGTAATGGCAAGAACATGAATTTTTGTCATGCTTAAAAGTCTTTTTGTTGCAGGGATTGTTGTAGTTGAGTTTTGGGGCTCTTTAACATTTTTGGACACAACTTGACAGAAATTATTCATAAAATAAGAGAGACTTTAACGAAATGAGCTCAATGAAAGGTAATTTTTTTTGTTTTTTTTTTTTGGTTTTTTTCGACGAGATATTCACATCTCCTGTCCTGTTTAATTTTGAAATTAAATAAACATTTTATTATAATTGTGCAGTTTTTATTATTGTATAATAAATCAACCTTAAGGAATAGGAGATACATATATTTGCAGGTATAAGAGAGAATAATAACAATAAGAAATAATATATTAAAGTTCATTTTAGCCAAAAGAGAGGCGAACAAGTTCGATTTTACGGCTACTAAATGCAACAACATCTGACATACTCGTCAAATGACCTGAAATATTTATTTTTCTTTTTATTTTTGTTAAATTAAGTATCTAAATTAAATGGTAAGATAGAAGCAAAACGGGTTGGGTTTCTGGTATAACTTTTACAGCTCCTTAAAGTTGGTTAACCCCTCCCACACGGCCATTATCTTCAGCACAACAATATTTGCCATAAACTCAATTAAAAACGGATTCCACAAAAACGATAAATCACTCGTTTTCAGTCCATCGTAAGACACCAAAATTGTCAGACATTTGACAATCGTTAGAATTTCCGAAGTAGCCATTATCAGGTCACCTTTTCAGTTGGCAGATGTGCTTCATTTCAAAATGATGCCATTTCCACAGAAATAGTTCTGAAAGGTCTCAATAAATGAATTGGTATATTGTTCCACCGGCGATTGGCGGAGGTTGCAGGTCTGATTCTTGCCAAAGACTGGATATTACTGCAGAGTAGGCAAACAGTTTTTGCAAAACAAACAAAAAGATCTGGCAGTGTTTGTCCTACAACAATGTGGCAATCATGTAAACTGACTATTTCTATTAACAGATAAATTTATTGGCGGGCAACATTAAGATTTTCTTACAATCCTGTAAGCCGGCAAATTTTATTTCTGGTAGCTGGTTTTCATTGCCAATTCCTGCAATATTGCCACATCTTATACTATTATAAGGTCTGGCAACTGACTGTACGTGGCTCTAATAATTACAATTCGCAAAAGTAACTGAAAAACTAAAACAATTTATTAAAATAATTATCTATTGAAACGTGTCTACAAAAATTCAACTAAATATGAAAATGTAGCTTAAACCGAATGTCACAATTCCAATTGTTTAGAAAAAGTTATGAGTTTTTAATCGTCCTGTGGAATCGCCTATTGTGAAATTTGTGGCACTGAAATTTTCTAATAGAAACAGCAGACCCCCTGGGTAATTTCATTCTCATTAAAATACTCTTTAGTTCCTCCCTTCTCTCCCTGCCTTTCTGTCCTTTCCACTTTGCTCCTATTTTGTCATTCTGCGCCATATGCTTCCCCTAATGAAATGCCCAAAAATATATAATCTATAATAACCATAAAAACTGTTATCTCATGTTCGATTTTGTGAAACTTTTTTCGGTGCATTAAAAATTATAATAATACCTGCATTACAGAATATCTTTGCTGATGCTCAGCGTATGCACTTGTACGTACCAAAGGAAAACGACAAAAAAAAAAAGAAGAAAAAGAAGCAAAATACCTTATAAATATGCGTATGTCTCTTTCAAACTATCAATTATTTATTATGCGAGCATACAAGTTTGTCTGCTAAAATGTATTCTTACAAAGATCATGTCCAAAATGATGATCACGGTGATCAGCCAGAAAACACGCAGCAAAAGGATCAAAAATTCATCCCAAAACACAATGTTTAAGAAATATTCTTCATTATACGGCGACATAATATTCCCAATACTCACACATACCGAAATGAAATTACACAAATACTTAAGCAACAAAAACGACAATAGCAACAACAACAACAACAACAGCAACAAAACAGTAGCTGAAAGAAAATATTCTCATTTAAACGCATAAATAATTAGACATGTTTAAATGTCCCGCAGGCAAAAATTGCATTAAAACCAAAAAAAAAACCCAAAGAAAAACGAAAAGGAATAATTTCATCAAAAAATCTGATTTTATTAAAGAAACAGCAAAAAGAAAAGGAAAAGAAAACACAGAAGGAAAAACATAAGATGAAACATAAGAACTAAACGGGCAATCAAAGTGATGATCGCTAAAACACGTACACCAAAAATTGAAGACTCTGGCCACAATATACCAGCAACAGCAACAACAAGAACAACACCAAAAAGTCTCTGGTCAATAGCATGACTGGAGGCGTTCCATAGTAGTTCATTTTTATATAAAAATTAACGTTTTTGATTTATTCCTGCTGTTGTTGTTTGTCGTCCTCCAATTAATTTATATGGACGAATTGTTGTCGAACAGCTACTGTTTTGTCACACAATCATTTTGCCATGTATTTTGTTTGTCTTGGCAGAAACGTCTTATTGAAATGATCCCAGCCCTCAACGCAACGCAACGCAATGCAGCACAACTCCACTCAAACTCATCATCGATCATCGATCATCTGACATTAAAGGCAGCAGCGCATGAACAAGAACAACTCTGCCAAACACTTCTTCCTTTCGGTGGCTCCTTAATTTTTATATTTGGTCCAAAAAAACAGAGTTCTTCCGCCTGTTTCAGAGGCTATACAAATATTTTCAGATTTGTTACTTAACATAACTTTAATATGTTCAAATGTCATCTTTTAAATTGTGACGATGATCGTCGTCAGGTGATTGTTGGTTGGGTCTGCTTTTCATAACGACACATTTTGCCAGCAACGAGTTGGCTGAGTTTTGCCAAAGTGACAAAACTGATCTTAATCGTAAAATTGTTTTGTGTTCTCGACAAATATTTATTGGCCTGTTCAATGTGATACAAGAACCCAGTGCGTATCAGGTGAAAAGGAAACGTAATATGTCTGCTGATATGCGACGACAACGGAGCTGGCTACTGCCAAAAAGGCGTTCGAAGAATTTCAGTTCAGTTTAATGCTGTTGAATACTGTTTTAGAAATCAAACCAATCAAACATATAAATAGATAAATGAAATTATTCAAAAACATTATAAAAATATATGAAACCCCCCGACATTTACTGTAATGGAAATTTTTGCTGAAATCTCATTTCTGCAAAATAGAATCAAATAAAATAATATAGGGAATATTTAGAAACAAAAAACCTTCACAAGCTCTGCTTCTCATTTCCTCTTCCTCATAACCTTTTAGCCCAGTTCTGGTACAATGCACTTGATATGTAGGGTTCGTTCCCAGTACGCCGGGACGCCAACAAAAGACAAAACAATGTTCTTGAATGTTTTATGGGCGGAGTTGGTTGGACTTTTGCTTTAATTTGGTACGATGACAACCCTCTGCCGAATTGTGTGTCCTCTGGTCCAGTCATTTTCGTGCCCAACAACACCAGCAACAATAATAATTGTTCTATCGCCATACGTCGCTTATTTTATACGCGCAATAGTTGCTACTGATGAGGATATTGGCCTTATGGTCGCTTAGGAGGCCCAGCAAACAGTGATAATATTATTTCGCCGATATTATTTCGCCATCGTACTTATCCGCCGACCCAGAGAGAGAGAGAGAGAGAGAAGAAGAGTGTGCTAATAGGTCCCAGAACTACGCATGTTGCTTAACACAAGGTGTATCAGCAGACGACCATAGATAATGTTGCGTGTTCCCTTAATTGGTACCGGAGCCATTTGGAAAACAGTTTGAATGGACTCAATGAGACGCAACAAACTGGTTTTTCATGCCGGCCTTCTTTTAGCCTCTCCACAAGTCTATTTAAATTCGAAAGTTTTAATTCTTTACAAACTTGTACATATTTCCTGTACATATTTTCCTATTTGCCTGTGTGGCTTCTAAGTCACAATTTACACTGTTCAATTCTTATTGAGACTAGAGATACACATTTCTCATTGAAATTGCTTAGTTGTTTAGGCCCAGCAATTCTTTCTTATTGCTTGTATCGTATGCACACATTTACACACACGTGTAATTTTTGCCGATTAGCCTTCGCCCTGAAAGAATTGCCCGGTGTTAATGCCCACCAACCCTATACAAGGCTATATTAAGCTTAAGTATGTTTAAGGTCTAAATTCACTTTACGAACATGATCAAATGAACCTGAAAAATTATTTAAATTCAATTGTATATATATTCAAATCAACATGTTTTCCCGTTAATCTCACACTTAGATGTTTTCCGTGTGAAACAAGCAACGGAATAAGAGAATTATGGTGGGTGTATCCCTGATACCAGAACCCATATCACCAGACAATTAAAAGTAGATGTTTTGGCTACTGAATTTTATGATTCTTAAAAATAAAAACATTTGAATTTTTTGTTGCACAACAAACACACTCGTACATACAATCATATAAATATGTATGTATGTATGTATGTGCATATATGCTACAATATACATATATTGTTTGTTTTGTTGTTTTTGAAATTTTTGGCGTTTTAGTAGGAGTTTTTCAGCTTCTTGTTGGTCGTGTTTTTTTTCGTTTGTGGTGTTTTTATTTTTTTTTTTTTTTGGTGGCATTTTTCAACAGTTCGATTCGTTTCGAATTTTTGCTCTCTTGTGGTGGCTGTTTAGCTTTTTTGTTTGTTTTTGTTGGCTGTTGCAACTATTTTCGCTGTTATTGTGTGAGAAGTTTTGTGATCACTGGCATTTTTGAATGTCTGAGATTATGTCTGGTTGGGGTTTTTATGTTCATTTTTATTCAAAAACTGTAAAATATTCGTGTTTATCATTGGCTGGTTTAAATACTGAAAAAATTTCGTTTAGTTTTTTGTGATTGGATAATCAAACAGTTTTTTGTCTCATGTTTGTACATAATATTTGTTGTTTTTGTTGGCAGGTTTTTCTTAATATGGTCTTTTGCCAACATAATAAACGCATGAATCATGTTATGGTTGCTGGGCCTTAGATACGCGTTAGTTATTTGTTTGTTGTTGTTCTGGTTGTTGTTTTTTGCACTATTAACACAAGTTATAAATTTTCGAAATGTTTGCGCAAAAAGTGTATAAGAACCATTGAAATATAATTTTATGAAATTAGACAGAAAACTGAGAAGAACTTTTGTTTTTTGGGCCGTTACTGGTTCTTATGTGGAAAAAGTTTTAGGGATTTTAGAAAATTATTACGAACCCTAAATTACCTGCTTATTTTGGAGATCGATTCCGTTATTACTTTTTTGTTTTTAAATGCAACAATTTAGCAACACGCATTTATTAGAATATAAAATTAATGAATTTAATGGTGAGAAACCTGCAGAGTTTGAAAAAAATTTGCTTATGAAAAAAGTGAAAGCGTTAAACATATTCAGCCGTAAGTGTTCACACATTATCGTATTGTATGGAAGAACAGGCAAAAGCAAGAGCGGAGCACAGCCGGCTGGGTCAGGCCTCCGAATATGTTCTGGCTATTTGGGTATAAATTGATATAAGGCTTAGCTGGGCTTGTTGCCAAATTAGAGCTTTAATGGTGTGGCAACACCCTCAGCCAAGTGGCAATACTACTGGCACTGTGGACTCAATTGCGTTACATCGCAATTTCACTGTAGTTTGTTGGTTTAATCGAGTCACTTTTATCCATTTTATGTTGTTGTCAGGTCTAGGAGTCGCTATATTTGCCACGGATTGTTATAATTTGATAAAACAAAAATGTCGTTGTTCAAGTTTCTATAAAATTTAGATGTTGCTCTGGTATCAAATGCGATGGCGTTGGCCTTAACAGGCTCATCTGCATCATGGGGCTAGAAAGGCTCTATTGTCAGACTTCTGTATAAAATCATATATTCATTACATTTTACCTTTTACTAGTCCTTTTTTACAAAATATTTCTCAAACTGCTTGTTTTGGTAAACGGCCCAATAAAAACAAATCCTTTTCCATACTTTAATTTACGTTCTTTTACGTATTTTCTGTTCCTCAAAAAACTGCCTTGAAATTTATGTTTCACTTAATTTTAATAAAAACGGCGAAAGAATCTCCTTAAATATCAGTTGTACGAAAATTTGCAATGCATTTGCTTTGTTTCGTGGCAAAATCCCACTTTGCTTAAGGAAAATACCAGTAGTTTCACTGCACACACTAACAGATCATAAGGATTAAGCCTTATATTTATTTTTTCTGCTCGTTCCAATTCCACCTAAAAGGCCTGAAGACAATTTGTGTTTGACCAACAACAAAAAAACAACAAAAAATAAAGTGTTTATTTTCAGAACCGCAATGAAACTTCAGCATCTCAAAAATATGAAATTTGACAAAAATTGCAGTGAACTTCAACGGTAGCCGCAACAAGTTAGCGATCAACGACAGAAGCAATTGATCTTTTTAGAATTTTTTAATCATTATTTTGTTTTTAACTTTTTCATATTGTAATCAATGGAAGAACTAAAATCTGCCGGACGTGTCTTATGAGCTGAAAGGTTTTTAAGCGAAACTTAAATTAAGAAAAATTCAAAAGGAACAACAAACACACAAACGCTTTAATCAATTTATTATTATTTTCATTTTGCGGCTTGTGTTGTTGTATTATTATAACTTATTACCTACATTTTACTTTGGCCTTAAGGTTTGCAAAACCAACAACTACAAACTCATGAACTTAAACCATCCATCCATCCGTCCATCCATCCATCTCTCCGGCGATGAATGAATCTTAGTCTTAGTGAACTGGCTGTTTGATTTTGGCTGGTCAACGTTTCCACTTAATGTGTGTTTATTATAGTAGTAGTTGTTGTTGTTGTTGCTGTTGTCGATACGCACATGTCAAAAAATTGACGAAAATTCGATCAACAAAAATTTTAATTGATCGCCCTGCAGTTATGACGAAACTGATCTTTAGCATAAACTCACTTAGATTCATGCATACGCACATGGTGCTGCTGCTGCTGGGCCCCTCGCTACCACTCGTACCAATCGTACACTCATAAATGTTTATGTGCTTGCTGGGAACGGTTAAGTTGGACCAACATATCGCAACGTGCTGGTCTGCGTTGTTGGCCAGCAAATGATGTTGCGCCCTAGTGATTATGATTATAAGTGCTGCTGAATATCACTGCGGCCTCAGAATCAGAGCGAATCTTCAGTTGGCCGAAATTTTTGGGGAAGATATTATTGTCGCCCTTTCCTGGCGGAGAAAATCAAAGAGGTTGGCATCACTGACAGCAGCCAGCTGTAATGTTTTAAAAGTTTTATAATCTCATACAAATAATGTGCTTAATGGGAATTTTATTATATCAAACAAAAATTAGATTTAGTGGAATTACAGTTCTATACACTTAGAGAAAAAATAAACGATTTGAAGTTTTTACGAGATTAATTATAGTGAATTTGGAAACTTGAAATGTTGTTTGTCCTTTTCCGGCTTAATTTGATTATTGTACAATATTAATAAATCCCGGCTCAGAACATTATTATATTTTTAGGATCGCCCTAATTTAACGCCCTATTCAGAAGAGGAGTTTTTGTTATGTAGATTTCAATGTATTTTGGTTAATACAGGGTTGGTCATTAAATTAAATAAACCAAATTATCTGCATGATATTGTAAATATCATTTTTAATGGCAAAGGCTCAATTTAGCTCATTGCGGTTTTGTGGCTTAACTCTGCGGCTAATGAAAACCTCACAAGAAAAATATCCTGAAAAAGTCAAAGCGGGCCTTACCTGAGTTAATCAAGACTTAAACCCGGCCGTGCCAGAATGTACAACAGGAAATCAGTTCTTAGAAAGATAACCTTAAAACTAGATGCCATTGGTGTCCCTGTTGTCCAATTCCGGCCAACGGGAATTGATAATAGTTGAGCTAGAGCTAAAGTTATATGACCTAATAATGTCCACTTTAATAAAACAATATTAAAACTACCTCTAAAGTACTGAAATGGCAACGCTGGCTCTGAAATCTACTACCTAAACCATAAGGGCTATCCATAAGTCTAAAGATTGTCTCTTGCTGAAATCGTTTCTTAAGTAAGATTTTCTTACACAAAGTCTTGTTTCAGCATGCATCGTCATGCATCGTCATGCATCACACAGGATCCCTTTACTAAAAGCGACACACACACACATTCAACACACTTTGACTATCGTTAAACCGTTTAAAAGCCTCATGCCTAAATGTAAGCAAATTTGTTTAATGCAACATTTCGGCGCTTATGCGCAAAAACTTGCCGGATATTTAAATGCCTTTAAGCTAAAATAATGAATAAAAAGTCAGAGAGAGAGAGAGAGAGAGAAGACCGAGGCAACAATTAGCCTTTGAAGACGTGAAAGTGAGCTGATACTACCGGTTACCGAATATTAGTGTTATTTTGCCAGGATTTCTTTTCAAACATAATGATTGTTATCGTATTTAAATATATAATAAGAACTGAAGTCCCCGCTGTCTTGCAGAGGAACAAACAAAAAATGTGTAGGTTTTTTTTTCAACAACAAAAGAACAGAAAAAGAACATGTACAACAACAACAATATGCTCATATATATTTAATTTTTATAATCCTCATTAGTTTGGAAATCACGTCCTTTTTTGTGGCCAAAAACAGAGTTAATTTTTTCTTATGATGAAGAGTCAATGTGTCTAAATGTGTATTTGGGGCTGGATGTTTCGTCTTAAGCGGAGTTAAACCAAAACTTGACAAATAACTTATGGAGCAAACTTTTCTCTGCAGCTCTTCTGTTCTGTTTTTTTTTTTTTTGCTTTGTTTGCTTTTTTTCCTTCTTGTTGCCCTCATGATATAAGCTGCCAATCATTTATGGCAACTACTGTTGCTGCTTAAGAATTTATTTTTTCCGTACTAAGATTTGGATCTTGACTGAGGCCTTCTTTAGTTCAATTAAAAAAAAAAGGGAAAAACACACACACACACACATACAAAGAAAACGCAACGAAACAGAAATTTATGTTTATCTTTAAGAATTTTGTATCACTTGTAGCAACAACGTTCGCTACAAGCAGCTCTTCAGAGCTTTAGAATATTTTACTTTTGTTGTTGTAGCTGTTGTTGTTGCAAAACTAAACAAGCAAAAACCACCAAAATTGTCTTCATACTTTAGCTTCTGTTTTGCGCCACCAAAAATATTCATTTATTTAAGCATTTATTATGCTGTTCCCGGCGAAGTGGCCAATTTTTTTCCTCCGCTGATTTTTCATCATCATCTTCAAAATTTTGTAATTTCTTTGATTGGAATGTTGGGCTGTTTTGTGTTTTTGCTGCTGCTGCTGCTGGTGCTGGTGCTGGTGCAACCTCTGCCGTCGTTATTAGTTTTAAATTCATCAATTGTTACCTTCCAACGTTGACGTTTACTTGTCTCATAATAATACAACACAACAGGTAGTCTGCAGTCTTCAAATAAATTATTATATCGAAACTTGATTTGTTATCATGATGTTATTTTTTATGATTTTTTTTCACAATACAAATTAGTTTTTTGGTTTTTTGAATTTTTCTCTGTTTTCTTTTTGGCTTTCAAAGAACTTAAAGTGTAATTTAAAGAGAGGAATGTCTCTATAAGAAAAGCAAACGAATTAAATTTGTTTCAATTTATTTTTTATAGAAATTGATAAATCTAATTCTTAATGTTTGCATTTATGCAGCCCTCCAATTAAAGAAATAATTTCCAGGCCAAGCTGTGAGAAACCCATATTGTGCAGCAGAATTTTACCAGATGTATCATATTTTATCAAACCTTAAAAAAGCTTTAATTAAACTCTTTAATTGTTTCAATTAAATACTTAATTATCTTAAGTAAACTTTTTAATCAATTCAATAAAATAGTTAATTAATAATTTTTATGCAAATTTAATATATATAACAACTCATTTCTCAATCAGCTTACAGCCTTCTTAGGACAGGAGAACAGAATCCTTGTACTCATTTCGTTTTACACTCAATTATAGGGACAAAAGTTATTGAAACTTAAACTTTTGACAGCTCTGGCTTTTATCTAATATGTTTTTGCTTCTAATTGTTCAATTCAATTCTTGGCCAAAAAAGTTAATAAAAATTTCATAAAAAAGAGATTATTGAAAAATAATTTTATTTATTTATTAATTTATCGAATAACAATAACAGTCTATTGGCGGCAAAAATACACATTTTTGCAGATTATAATAAAGTTTAGAAATGCATTTCTAGTATCTAAACTGCGTTACCTATTCATCAACAAAATTATTGACTTTCCACATTAAATCACCTCAAACTAACATGAAATCATATTAAATATAAAAAAAGTCGAATTAGTTTTCCATCAACATGTCTGACGTCATTTGATGTGTGTATGAGTGAACTCATAACTTTGTGTTACACTGTCTTTTCGTCAATTTGTCTTAATCAATAAATCTTCAATTTGGTTGGTCATATATATAAAAATCAAACACTAATCAAACGAATGAGTATTTGTGTTGCTAAATTCAACACTTTGACCACAAGCCACAAAAAGAAAATCAATACAAACAATTGAATAACATCTTATGAATGAATTGAATAAATCAAAGTTAATTTAAGCCCCCAGCCGGGCCTGAACATTTAAATAATAAAATAAATTAATTGAAATTTTCGAAATCTTTTTTTTTTTTTACTGATTGATAGATAATTGAAAAAGAAAAATATATGATTAAAGAAAAAATGTGCATTTGAAATCGCCCGCCACCACTTGGGAAAAGGAAACAAATTTTACTTTATCTCGATTTTAAACCAATAAATAGTCTAAGCAAAAAGTAATAGTTAATTGATTAAATCAAGATTTTTATAAAAGATGTTTTTACTCACATTTTATTTCATTTGCTTTTCTTTTTACAGAGCCAAGCTTTGGCTTTGACACGTGTGGCCAATGCTGCAGCAGCCGCTGCGGCAGCCAATGTGAAATCACCTTCAGGCGATAATTTGCACCCAGATGTGGTCGTTAAGCGAGAACATTCTATAACACCGCCACCACCGCCGCCGCCAACATCAAGTCTGCCACCACCTTCAGCAACCAACATTAATGCCTCTTCAGCGTCATGTTCACAAGTCGCAGCACGTCATTCACCCACAACTAATAACAATACAAATGCACAAAACTCTTCGGCTGCTAGTGCGGATGAAGGCCAAACTAACACTTCATTACAGCACAGCCGCAGATCTTCGTTACAGGGTGTACAAGATAAATTGGCACAATTGCAACAGCTACAGCAGCAGCAGCAGCAACAACAACAGCACCAACATCAACATCTTCATCATCATCATCAGCTTCAGCACCCTCATCATCATCAGCCGCAATCAACCGATGAACAACTACCACGTAGTCCTAGATTTTCATCAAGTAATTTATCAGCGGCGCACAATACGACACCATCGCCCAGACACGAGTTGGTGCACACACCTACCCATAACCTAACAGCCAATACCAATGCAACAACAACGTCTAGTCACAATAGCTCAACGCCAAAGTCATCCACTGATAGAGATGACCACCATCATACACATCCTCATCAGTTGCAGCAACAACAACACCAACACCAACACCAGCAACAGCAACAGCAACTGCAACAACAACGGCCGACAGACATACATACGCCCCGAGTCGTGGGCAGTATAACTTGTTTACCTCCATCGGCCTTAAATGCAGTGGCAGCAGCCGCCGCGGCTCAACATCAACATCAGCAACAACAGCACCAATCCGCAGATAAACTGCTGGCCTCACCAGCTGCTCCAACTATGGACCAACGTAAAGATTTCGATGTTACAAAAGTTAATTGTAAGTACAAATTATTTTCTTTACTTCTTTTTTTTTTTATTATTGTTGTTGTTGTTGTTGTTTCGCAACACGACAACCAGCCCAGCAGTACAAATTTCCAGCGCACAACGACAAGCTTTTGCTGGATTTTCATCATCTCGGCGAGAAAACCATAATTTTAAAGTAAAATTTCTCATAAACAATAACTTTTTTTTTTGTTTGTTAAAAATGTGTTTTGAGAAAGATTCGCATTTTATGTCCGCTACGGAAAGGGGGGGGGGGGGGAGGGGCTTACAGGGAGGCATTTAATTTAAAAAAAAAACAAGGTTCAAATAAGTGCTGCATTAATATTATGCGAGGCCCTGGTTGCCGTGCCAGGAGTCGTTCAAAACCCGACCTCCACTCCATTCTTCACACCAGTATATGCAACATTATGTGCAGCCCAACCAGCTTGTACTGCACCAGTTGGCCTTCGCTTGTATTAAAGTTACAAAAATATTATTTAAGCCCGAGTTAGCTGCCACCAGAGCACTCTTATTTATACAAAAGTCTTAAATTTCATTAAGCAATCATGTTAATTTAATATGAAAAGGTGTTGAAACAAAATGCTGAACATGACGGCTACGATTTTGCTGTATCAACTTAGAACAAAATGTCGTATTAACTTTTGCCGAATCCGGGCGATTTCAAATTGAACATCTAAAAATTCATTTAATTAATAAAACTACACAATTGTAACTTCAACTTGACGACAGTAATTTGTTCACTGTGTAGCCGTGACAACCTCTTAGAGCAGCCAAACTAGGAAAATAGTCAAAATCTTCAATTAAAATTGATCACATGAATTAAGAAATATTTATACTCCCTGGGCCAATTATCCAACCACCCTAAAACTTAAGAATTTTTTAGACACACATACAATTTATATTTTGCGCTGTCAGCCCTCTGCTGCTACGCATCCGCAACTCTAACGAGGGTTAAAATCGTTTAATCCTTTAGTGCGCGCAAATCTTTTTAAATGCTTAAGTTGTGACGTTCCAACATTCCCATTATTTTATTCTGCATTTTTATTTATTTGTTGCCCAATTATTTTGCCCTTTTACGTGCGCAATAAAACATGATTTTATAGTTAAAGCTTAAAGTATTAAGAAGCGGATTAAGCCCTGCGCCATGAATACGCCGTGCCGCGCAAATCAAACAAATGCGTATCGTTGATTCTGCTACGAGAACATGTACATTAAAAACGGATTCATTGAATTGTTAAAATGAGATAAACATCAATTTGATAGTTGCTAGGATTTCTGTGGCAGCTCCTTTATCTAACGGTAGTCAAAGAGGAGAGGAGAAATAATAAATAAACGAAAAAAAAACACTTTGAGTGCGGCAATCACCGTTGGGTAAGTATTTAAAATGTAGATTCCAAATGAAGCTGTTGAACAACTTATAGGAATGTGTTTTAACAAAAACAGGGTCTTTCATAAAGTGACTGCTATATTTAGATTTAAATAAACTAAAGTCTATTTTTGGCTTCCTTGCAACATGTTACCTACAATGTTGAGTTAATTATCTGTCACATCTGATGTGGGGACCTGTCAGTCCTCCATGAATCTTGCCTATAACTCGAACTAAATTTGAAACGTGCTATGAGTTGATTTTCACGACAGTGTTTTGTTGTGGCTTATTCGCAAAGACATTAATCCGGCAAAAAAAACATGGTTTAACGCGTTGGCCGGTACCGCAGCTTAGCCATTGCCGTTGGGCGGTGTGTAGCACCGTCCTGCTGAGAATACATGGCTCGAGTGTCTGTCCCATGCAATTCGCCACAAACGATATTCGTTCGCTGTTGATGGCCACCCTTGTTCGCAAAGGCAAATGGATCCGATGGCATCGCTGCCTCCAAAATACACACCAACCAATAACTTTGAGTTCGATGCTTTTAACTCTCATATTGAGATGGTTTCATGTCCATATTCGAGATCTTTTTCTTCTATTGACGTACCAATTTAAGCAGGCTTTTTCGACCACCCGAAAAAAAGCACAACGTGCGGAGTGTTGCCCAAACAGAACACCTATTTTGAGAAGTCAGTTCTGAGCTTCGCCCATCTTTCTTAAACCAGACTGAATAAATGCCTTCTAATTCAATAATATGATCGCTATCAAGTCTCACAAAATGCCAGTTGTTTTTGAAACACCTTGTATTTTGCGCTTAATAAATACGAAATTTGTTTCTTTCGATTTCCTAAGGATAAGAATATCCTTTGAATAAAATAAAGTATTAACATTTCAATGTCATGGTTACCTTTTAAATACAATAGTTTGCGTTGAAACTGATATGCGGAACAGCTAGAAGCGAGAATCTTACATGGTTCGAAGGACCAGTAGAATAAAATGTTTGTAAGGCATAGCAGGCAAATTTACAACTTTCATTACTTAGATGGCAACTTCTTTTTCAGAAATTTGCAAGCCTTATAAACGACAGCATTACAATTCTTAAATTATGGAAAATCATCACAGTACGATGCAAAACCTTTACGCTATAAATATTCTCACGAGTTTCCCTTCGATTTCATTCAAATCTTTCCTTTTCTAAACATCTATAAACAACTGATATAACAGAGTTTAACGAAAGTCCGTTTATGCCAAAGCTTAAGTTCCACTTTTGTGTTGCTTAAACGTAACAACCTGCAAATTATCGCATAAAAACAATTTCAATTCCCTTAAAAAAGTTCAATTCCAGAGTTTCTCTCTTTTTTCTTTATATATGTATGTACAATATGTATGTCTGTATATCTCTAAATAAAACTATTTTAAACAGTTTATAATCTTACTATCTATAACTCACTTAGCATGAATTGTATCCACACACACATACAACTAATATAATAACACATATGCTGACATTTAAGCCTTTGCTAACTCTGCCCTGCGAACGGAAGGTGTAATAGGAAAAATGTGTTTTACACACACAAAGTTCAAAAAGTATAGCATTTAGCAAATGTTCTATATATATAGCACGAGTATAGCTAAAAACATATAGAGCAGCTTAAGTCTTAAGCGTTATAGGTTTCTAACAACAACAACAGCAACATTAACACTATTGCTACTCTATCAGTCGGTATTACAAACAATCCAACACGCTGCCAGAGTTTGTTTATACAAAATTGAAGAAGAAAAAGGACAAAAAAAAACACGAAAATTCTCAACAACAACAAAAAAAAGTTCAAACAAAATACACATATGCAACGAGATTTGCACACAAAACTATTTAAGTCTTATACTCTCGTAAGGATTTACAACTACAGACAAGCAAACAAACAAACAAACAAATAATCCTTCACTCACGAAGAGAAACAGGGAGAGGAAAAAGCACAGCACAAAAACAAACACCATCAAAATTATACCTGATGGCAGCAGGGCGACACATTAACACATTCGTTCGCTTAAATGTAAATAAATGTAATTTTTACCAAATAAATAGAATTTAGTTAAGGAGTGTTGGCGAGGGGTGAAGGGGGGGGGGGGGGAGGGTGGGGGGCTAGTATCATTCAGTGCTTTTAACAAAGCAACAGGAGCAAATAGACAATATATTTGAATTTTTCAAATCGAAAAAGCAGGAACAAAAGAAACACACAAAAATTGGTTAAAGGACTTAAACGACAAAATAATAATACTCATATTTACATAAACAATACAGTGGGACGAAAAAACGTAATGCGAAATACGAAAAACAAAGCAGCCGGTGTGAAAATATTGCTTAACAATTACAAGGAAAAACTAAAATTAATTGCCCTCAAACATGAACTCCCCCTTGCTGAGGTTTTTTACTATTTTTAATATTAATGGCAACAGCAGCAGACCGCGTTTTTGGGGGAGTCCCCAAAGTTTCGACATGCTGTTCTCCAGCCAGCTGGAATTTTAAAAATATCACAGTTTTGTTTTTTTTTTTTTGGTTTTAATTTCTATATTTTTGTATATGAGTTTTTGCAATTTATCTTTTCATTAAAATTAAACAATATTTATATATAGAAATATCCCAAATTTAACAAAAAAAAAATCAAGATTTAGTCTTTCTTATATTTAGAATAAAATACCTCAAGACTTAGTTGTAATTAATTTTAAAATTTCAGCATTAGAAATTAGACTTTTTAAACATAAATGAAAACTTGTAGGTTCTCTGGAATGTGGAAAAAGTTTCGCCTCAAAACGTTTATGTTCGAAATTGTAAAACAGGCCGTTTATGTTTTTGTCTGAAATTAAAAATAAAAACTTCATCTCTTTACTAGTAAATTATAATGTCTGAGGGGTTAAAACAAAAAAAAATAATTTTTAGAAAATTGTACGTGTGGTAACACTGGCCGTCTAGCACCAGCGGCTGCACAATTATTATTTTTTTTATAATTATCCAGCAATAGCAAATATTTAGACTCACCTCAATTGGCGGAGAACTGGTCCAAAGTGTTAATTTGTCACTTTTATAAATTCATCCCTTTCGATTAGTACTTGCGCCCTACAACACGTCTTCTGAGGCTGCTGCACAATCGCGCATGTTACCGTTTGCCATCATTTAGAGTGACGGCAGCACAATTTGTCATCTACTTTTAAAATTAGCTGGATAATTACGAAAACACTTATATGAAATCTAGAACAATTTGTCACAAAAACACGTGTTCTTGTGCCACAAATTTCTGCTTTCAACAAACTAACAGTTGCCAACGAACGTTGACGTTCGAGAGAGCTTCAATTTTTTACAACAAAGTTTTGTTTTCTTAAATTGTATTCAGAACTCAATATCGAGAAGTGTTTGAATATTTTATGGGTTTAGTTTCAAATAAAGATTTTGTTTTCAACTTTCGAATAATATTAAATAAATAAATTTGCTGATTTAATTAAATCTTTTATCATTTCTTTCAGCAAATATCATATATAAAATTTTTGTTTGTTTTTCAGCAGAAATATTTACGAAAAAAAGTGTTTTCACGCAAAAAGTTTATGAATTTTTTGCAATAGTTTCCCAGTACTCAAGTGTTTTCAATAAGATGAAAATCTTGCCATAGTGCAATTTAAAATCACTGCCATAGTTCTAATTTCTCTCAAGGTAGCGGAAAACAAACTTTTGTGTCTTTATAGTGAACGAGTTTACACACATGTATGTGTACTCGTATGTATAGAAATAGAATCAAATGTATAGATTTGTATTTTAAATAAGTAACACTTATACTGCGTGCGTGTGTGTGTATGTGTGTTTGTGTGTGTGTGTGTGTGTGTGTGTGTGTGTGTGTGTGTGTGTGTGTGTACAGATATCTTGTTTAATAAAACTATAAATTGGTATGAAAGTTCTAAAAGATTCACCTGGTATAAATGTTTAGTGTCAATGTTAGTGTTGTTGCTCTTTACGATAAATATGCTAAAGTACGGAATTGAAAATATGCTCCCAAAACACACAAACGCACACACACACACACACACACACACACACACAGACACCGACACACACTGAAAACACACTTGAATAAATCCTTAATCCATATTCAAACCAAAAGATCTGTTACCTAAACTTAACAGCACAAACATTGCCACATTATACTTGTGCAACAAACTTTTAACATTAACAACAAACATGCCGACAAGCAGCCAGTGATCAGAGATGGGTGTATTTATGATTTAGTAAAGTTTTTAAAATTTTCTTATAAAACTGATTTGAAACTGTAAGTCGTCAGTTTCGAGAAAACTGAAAATGTTAAATATATTCGATTGGAAATTTTTTAAATTGGAAAATTTCCGTTGGCGAAACTTTAGAATCTAACAAAAAATTCAACAAATTAGCAGATTTTTGCTGATTTTATGCCACCACTGTGTTTGCCAAATTGTTGTTCAAATTCGCAAATTGCTTTACAGATACTTTTTCAAACAAGTCATTAACTGATTTAGCAAATTACGTTGTCGAATATATGGCAAAAAAAATTATTCATATTCATATTCTCCAGTCTTGTGCACATCTCCCAGCCCTGTTGTATGCGCCTAAGAGGACTAATGCAACTAACAGTAGTGCAGTGCAACTAATGTGTTTGTTGGTTATTATTCTTTAAACTTGTTGTAGCTGTTTGTAGCTTTCTGCTGCCATTTTCCTCACAGAAAGCTTAGACTTGAGTTTGCCAAAGTCTAAGCAAATTTAGACTTGAAATATATTGCAGCCAGGCCGGAATGTCAAACATAAAATTGAATACTACAGAAATAATCTCTACGGCAACTGTGTTATGAATAAGTATTACAGTGCAATAGTTTTCCTTTAAAGATAACCAAAATCTGGTCACTTGTTGTCCTTGAGGAACGGTTTTACTTGGGGCTTGTCAAAGCCGGTTTAATAAATATCATCATGATTTGTTAACTATTTAAAAAGTTCTTACTTTGCTTTATAGTATTTTTGTTCTCACAGCGTTCCCCGGTTTGGCCAACTCATCTTGAAAGCAGCTCTTAAGCTGGTTGTACCCATGTCATGCCTTAGAACTCGGAACACAATATAAGGAAAACTTATTTCCAATTTTAACCAAATTTGTCTCTGCCGTAGATGTGGATAAGGATGCTCGCAACACACATACACATTAGCATTGACTCAAACTGGCACTCCAGTGTGTGTTCACACACACACACACCCACACACACACGGACACACACACACACGCACACGAGCACAAGCTCATGCTGTAGAAGACTGTTGCTTGTTGTAGGTTTTTGTATGAATTTTACATATTCGTCTGTTGGAGTTTGTAGACCTGTTTAGTGCGTATTACAAACGGATTAAAATTTCTGATATTATTATTTGCAGTTATTTGTAACAAAACTAAGAAATGCTTTCGTAATATCTTGCCAACAATTGCACATATTTTTGTAGCTAAACACTGGCGCTACAACTGCAAACAGAACAAATTACACTTTTAAAGAATTAACTGGAAATCAGGTTGAATTAAAGTGTAAAACAAAAGCTTTTTGATTTTGTTTATGCACTAGAACTAGATGATGGCAAAGTTAGACGAAAATTCGACCTTCTCAACATGTAAAATCAACATTGTTCAGGTTTAAATGCTGTCATTGTGGTATGACGTTTTCTTTTCAGGCAGATACTATTTATCGTCTCCTAAACCTCGTTGCTATTAACCTTAAAGTCCGTTATTTTTTTTTTATCGTAAATACCGACGAACACAAGTATTCCACATCCTGGAACTGATCCTTAGTCTCCTATTTCGCCTTGATTATTTAACTCTGTTGCGAATTAAATCCAATTTGCAGCTCCTCCACAAAACACCAACACATTCCTAATGTTGCTAGTTGGCGTGTGCGATAGCAACAAAACTGAAATAACGCAAAATCCTTAACAAAATTTGTTTTAATTTTGATTATAAAATCGTAGCATAATACCAAGGATTTAGTTATCAAAATTTTACTTACGAGAACGCATGCAAACAGCAACCTAAAATATAAACCTGAGCACAAAACACCAGCACAGAAGACACACACACTGTCCCATCTAGGCCCTCAACGCACATTCAACTGCTGCATATTGTTCAGTGATTAAACCTTAAAAACAACCTATTGATCTGTCACATGTTTATCGGAAGAAAAAAATTGTACACTTTGCTACCAAATCTGAAACATGAAATGAAATGTTTACGTATGAAGGCAAAGATGTAAAATAGTATTTATCTGTCAGAAATGTGTGCGAAGTGAGTGTTTGCGAAGAGCAAACTTTGCACAATTGTTATTTATTAAATGTTATGAATGCGAAAGAGCTTTTTGTATAAATCCTTAATCCTACTGCTAGAATCTTCTTTAAAATGCATCTAATGTGCCCGGTGAGCCAGGGAAAGAATCGCAAACAGTAATTTGTTTATTTTCATTAGGGAGGTGAAAAATATTTGTAATATAGATTGTCCCACGTTGTGGACCATTAAGGTTTATCAAGATTGTGGGCAATAGACAGCTGATGTAAAACAAACTAACTGATCTAATCACGACATTTAGCAAATTGTCGAAGTAAGTGACAAATGAAGTTGACAAAATAAAGTTTATAAATGTTCGTAAAATTGAGTTTTAGTTGTTTAAAGTATCAGCGAAAAGTAACGTTCGTTATCGAAAAACAGATCCATAATTTCGTGTTGCGATCACTGCACTCACTGCAAGGCAGCCTCAACTGCAAATGTACTCGTACACTTGAGTCGCTTGTTACGCTTCCCGCTACAAATGTATATGCACTCACTCACTGTCACTCTCACTCGGTCCCAAAATGGCCAGTTTCATCCTCGCAAATAATAAATTTCAACTTCTCTACACAATTATTAGGGTTTCAAGTTATAGTTTTAATCAGTTTTGCAAATCATTGTTAAGTTTAATATTTTAGATAATTTAATATAAAAAAAATTGTTGGTACGGCAGCTTTATTTATACTGAATCACTTGGTTTCAAAAAAGGCTTTCAGTCAGGGGACTACCCTTTCATATGCCATGCATTAGGTTATGGCAAAGAGAAAAGAGGGATTAAAGTTGCTTTATTTTAGTTTTATTCTATTCTGCAGAAATGAGGTGAGCGACTTTGAAAGCTTCTCTTAGGTTGTCTTCTTTTATAGATTCGGTTACCCTCCTAATATGAATCCAACACTAAACAGTGATAATATACATATAAGTACTTGAATAAATGTTGGTTGCTGTATCAATGCAGAAATGAAAATACAGAAAAAAGGTGACATACATACATCGTTGTGTGGCATATAAACCTTGATACAAATCCGAATGCTTTGCAAATATTTTCGTCAGGACCGTGTGCTTTAAAACGGGGATCGCCAGTGAGATAAAATAAATGCGCAGGGATTGAACTTCCTCTCTCTATCTCTCTCTCTCTCCACTGACTCGAAACTCGAAACTATTCTCAGGCAAATACGGGCACATGCTCATGAGTAAGAGCAAAGCAGAGCTTTACTAATTTGGCACACAAACTGTTCACGAGCAACCAAATAATGAATAAGTTTGCTGATATATTTATATATAAAAATAGAAGTCAAAATGGGCCGAGAAATGTGTGTTTACCGCAATGTGTAGGCGAGCACTCGCTTATGGTCGTGTGTGTGCCACACAACCTCATGAACAATTCATCACTCGTGTTCATTCTTAACCACTGTGTCTGTTACAAAATATCCTCTAATATTGGTTATAGACTCACATACATGCGCTCACATTTATGTCCCAATGATGAAGTATTTACAGTCGATGGCGATGATGATGATGATGATGTTGATCGAATAGAGTAAAGGATTTGCACTAAAACTTAACACAATCAAAATCACAGCTACATACGAGTACATGCAACATCAACAGCTGTAGTAAGAAAATACTATAAAAATTCAGGGCAACCACATGCAAAGCTATTCCAATATCCCAGATAACATTTAAAAGCCAGTATTTTAAAAGGGCAAAATGTGTTTCTTATTCATCAATTGCGTGACATATTTTCATAAACTCACAGCTGTTTTTCAAGAATCTGGCTAAAATTTTGTTTAAAAGACAAATATGTATCTATTTCAGACAAGTTATTGAAATTCCTTTATTTATTTTAAATTGCAATTATTGTTGCGTTATTTTATGTCTTAACATAAATATTTATGTCCTGCTATAAGACGTAACAAGTGATTGTTCTTTTTGCTATTGTGAAGTAAAACTTGTATCTTCGAATTCTGCTAAATAAGTTCTAAGTTAATTAAAAACGCTACTAATGCCTCTATCTTAAGAAAGAAAACACAAAATTAATGTTCATTTCGACAAATTCGCTCTATAATTAAAATCCTATTTCCAATTTGCCGTAAGTATTTATATAGTTTCAAAATCTTTAGAAATTATAAGTATTCTTGTGGCAAAATCAGGCAATTTCTAGAGATCGAAACGTGTTCCTAATGGCTCGCTGGTCGGACTTATTTCAACTTGCTTCAAATCATTAAGATTTCTCGGATCAGGTGAGAAGGATAACGATTAAAACGATCGTTAAAGTTGTGGTATCTAAATATATCTATTCTTTCACGAGCCGTAATAAAGTCTATTTAATCATTAAGATGTTTTAACTCAAACGACTCAAAATATTTTCTACCAATAATTTGTGCTCGTTAGCGAGTCATAAAAGCCTCTTCCAGAAGATGTGATTAAACAAACAATTTATCCGCATATTCTTCAAATTTGAAAGATATGAAGAAACCCTAAATTTTTGTTATCAAAATATTTTCCACTAATAATTTGTGCTCGTTAGCGAGTCATAAAAGCCTCTTCCAGAAGATGTTATAAACCCATAATTTTTCCAGCAGTTTTTTCCTCTTTAAAATCATTAACACGTTTTAGTTCAGATGCGAAGAAAACTTAAATTTTTGTTATCAAAATATTCTCCACCAATAATTTGTGCTCTTTAGCAACTCATAAAAGACTCTTCCAGAAGATGTTATAAAACCATAATTTTTCCAGCAGCTTTTTCCTCTTTAAAATCATTAACACGTTTTAGTTCAGATGCGAAGAAAACTTAAATTTTTGTTATCAAAATATTCTCCACCAATAATTTGTGCTCTTTAGCAACTCATAAAAGACTCTTCCAGAAGATGTTATAAAACCATAATTTTTCCAGCAGCTTTTTCCTCTTTAAAATCATTAACACGTTTTAGTTCAGATGCGAAGAAAACTTAAATTTTTGTAATCAAAATATTCTCCACTAATAATTTGTGCTCTTTAGCAACTCATAAAAGACTCTTCCAGAAGATGTTATAAAACCATAATTTTTCCAGCAGTTTTTTACTCTTTAAAATCATTAACACGTTTTAGTTCAGATGCAAAAATAATGTACATTTTTGGTAACAAAATATTCTCCACCAATAACTTGTGCTCGTTAGGGAGTCCTAAATGCCTCTTCCAGAAGGTGCAATTAAACAATCGACTTTGCCGCATATGTTTCAGCTTCGAAATCATTAAGATGCTTGAGCTCAGAGGCAAAGATGTTCACCTAAGAAAAATGTAAAGATTTGTGGCATCAAAATAATTTTTATCAACATGTTTTAGACGTCCGCGCGCCTTAAATTTGTCTTCCAGAAGATGTGAGCTTAAAGCTAATTTGTTTTTGTTGGAAAACTAAATTCATCAATGATTATCCTAATCCCAAAAACCACCTAAAAAAATTTGGATTTGATTAAAGTGTTGACAAAATGCTCACTGGCCAATCAATATGTAAAAGAATTCTACCAACACTTTGATGCTAGAATGATGCACATATTTTTGTTTGTTTGTTGTTGTCCTTGCTGTTGTTGTTGTTGTTGTTGTTACAACTGTGCTGTTATCATTGTTGGTGGTGTTGTTGTATTGGTAACTATTGGGCTTTAAAACTTGACCAGGCTACATGCTCTAAAACATAAGTTGGGGATTTTATTAAAACAACAGCAACAAAATCTCTAAACAACCTTTTCATATTTGTGTTGGTGTTTTATGGCAAATGCAGGGGCAACTACGAGTATCTATTTATTTGTATTGAATGTACGAGCAAGCAGGGCATGGGCTTAAATGTAAGTTTGTATGTGTATGTGGGTGTGTGTGTGTGCGTGTGCGTGTGCGCGTGTGTGTGTGTGCTGGGATAACGATTGTTTGGTATCAACCAATGTGTCACATCACTTTAAGCATTTTATACGATTTTGTTGATATTTTCGAAAATATTTCCAAATGGATTTATACATGACATTCAATACAAATCTTATTTCGTTTCTGTGTCTCCGACCAGCCAACATTTACATTTGGCATTTTCTTTCAGTATTTGCTATAGAATTTCAAAAACATATGTATGCACGTATATATATTTTTTGTTGTTGTATTTGTTTTGTTTTTCCTGCCGCTTGTGTTATTAAAAATCATGTGCGAACGGTTGGCTTAAAAATTGTTTTGAATATTAAGTGAAATGTAACTAAAACGTGTTTGCATGAAATTTTCTCGTTTTACAATCCATATGTGTCATTAGAAAAGCTTTGCCGAACGATTATAAAGCACCCAAAAGAAAAAACTGTAGGACTTAACATATATTTTCGAAGGTTTTTTTTTGTTTGTTATGGCCAAACATATTTGTTAGTGGCTACTAAATTTGGTTGTAATTTTTATAACTCAGTAAATTTTCATTTGCATCATTTTATTAATATTTATTTTGGATAATTCATTTCGTTCTTTTTTAACGTTTATTCGGTTGAAGAAAAGTTTGTCTTTGGCTGTTGTGTCTCACAAAAGTTTAAATCTTAATCCAAAAATCAATAACAAGGATATTCGAGCAGAGCTTTATTCCAACTTATTTTGCACGTACGTACGAGTAAGAAACTGGGGAAGCTGGGATGATTCAACTCCATTGTACAAAATATTGCCAGAACAGCAAGAAAAAGATTTTCTGAAAGAAACTATAACCATATTTCTGTGGCATTATCTGGCCTGCCAGTCATTGACTGTAGCAGGCTCTTTAACCAGACTTTTTGTAAACTGCAACTGTCTCGTTAGTCACACGGGAGAACTGTTTAATAATAGATTAGAGGTTTTAAGGTTGAAACAATTTTAACTCTTTCTCAAGTTTTAAATAAGTAACAACCTCGATTTTTTTTTTGTGAATGAAGATTGTGTTTGTCCAGTGAAACACTTTTGGTAATCAGCACTAGCGCTGCTAACGCAATGTTACGGCTTCCATGTTTGGAAAAGCCTGGCTTAGAATTTTGAAGTAGCCCTTTTTTTGAGAGCAGAGCATTGAAATATGCGAAGCGAACACTAGTTTCTGGTATTTTAGTTGGCACCTCTTGACTTACATCAAGAGGAGCTTAAAAAGTCTTTGTAGGGATTTATTTTCGCAAGACTTGCAGTTTCTACTCCCATGTGGAAATTTTAAATTACAAATCATAACTGTTAATAATCTTAATAGGGATCAAAATCGTGTGTCATCCTTTTTTAAGCAAAGACAAAAACCACAATCATCTTTAGCTTTGTAATGGTCTGACTTCATGAACTGATTAGGAGCTGAACGTATGAAGCGTAGCCACTACACAACAACTTGCTCTCTCTCTCGGCCAGCTTTAAACAGGCAACGAGTTACTTTTCTAAAAAAGAGAGAGAAAGTCGCGGCCAGCTTTAAACACGCAACGAGTTACTTGTCTAAAAAAGAGAGAGAAAGTCGCGGCCAGCTTTAAACACGCAACGAGTTACTTTTCTAAAAAAAGAGAGAGAAAGTCGCGGCCAGCTTTAAACACGCAACGAGTTACTTGTCTAAAAAAGAGAGAGAAAGTCGCGGCCAGCTTTAAACAGGCAACGAGTTACTTGTCTAAAGAAGAGAGAGAAAGTCGCGGCCAGCTTTAAACACGCAACGAGTTAATTTTCTAAAAAAAAATCACTATTATTATATCCTCAATTTAAGAAATCGAAAAACGGAGGACTTGGCTCCATTAAAAACTATTCCACAATTATCTACTACTTTATTATTATTTATTAGATACCATTCGAAAAGTAGTTTCGCCTGTGCAGATCAAGTCTCCTGTATACATATCTGCTGAATTTCCCCGTACACTTACGCACACAACACTTAATAAAGACAACAATAACAGCATTTAGCACACAGAAAGGATAAATAGTACAAGTAACGCAGTATAAAAATAAAGAAAATACCAAACATAAATAAATACGAGACAGTCAAAGGATGAGGGAATATAAAAGGATAAGCAAAGCTGTGATGGTATAAGAAGGTTTATAATTCAAGTTAAACCATGAAAATCATGCCAAAGTATAAATAAAATACTGTTTTGTGTCGGCATTATAGAAGTGTTTGTGTGTGTATTAGTATATTTTAGACAATGTTGCTTGTGCCATGGATTAAGGCCCTGTAATAAAATACAATTCATTATGAGCTGTCAGTTGTTGTTTTTGTTGCTATTAAATTTGTATCAAAACCATCAAGGATATGCTATAATATTTACGAAATGTTTAATACAACAAATTCAAACATGAAATTGTATCATTATGTGTACGTGTGCGTGTGTGTACGTGTGTGTGTGTGTGTGTGTGTGTGTGTGTGTGCATTCAAATAGATAAATCCCCAACGATGCTAAACACTGTGGCAACACAACAAAAAAGAAACCAAATCGCTTAAGCTATAATAAATCTCACTGCCAGCGTTAGCGTTGCCGGTTTAACTCTAAAGCTTAAGCTCCCCCCCCCCCCAAAAAAAACCCCCACACCCACCCACCAGGGTCATGCATTTACGAAGGTGTCTGTGTGTGTGTGTGTGTGCGTGTGTTTGTGTGAATTTGCGTATAAATGGATTTTTTTTTTTTAAATCGCCACCCACAAACGTTTTAGCACATTGTTTGCAGCCAGAAAGCAGACATGCATGTGCATGCATCGAATGTTTTCGGTTTATCAAGGATAAAGCTTATACAGTTATTTAAAGAGCCGAAAGAAAGAAAAGCCGAACAGAACAGAACAGAAGAGTGAGTGGCAAGAGCGTAACAAGTTCCAGAGCAAGAGACCTAACAGTGTTTTTGTTTTTGTTTTTGTCGACACGCACACAAACACAAACACAAATACAACTGAACGTCAGTGTGTAGGTTTGTTTGTAAACTAAAGCCAAGGGATTAAGCATTGTGGCGCCATACTTTGTTGCCTCTGCCCTCCTTATTCCCCAGCAACACTAAAGCACACAAATAGCAGATAAACAGCATGCACAGGGATAAAAGTTCTGCCGGCGCTGGCTGCATTGCAAATCCGTCGCCGACACAAGCTGAATGGAGGATTTAAATTCGATTTTACTTTGTGCAAAATTCGTGCAGTTCCTCGCTTCCTTGAAGTTTGTTTGTGCTCCACAGTGTGTGTTTATTGTCGGTGTAGTGGTGCAGCAGGAGGGAGGACATATACTTGTTCTGCGTTGAAGTGCTTCGGTTTATCCTTATCTTTATGTGGGTGCATGTGTTAGTGTTAGTGTTATTTTTGCACCAGGATAAGATTAGTAGTACAAATAGGAAGAAAGTGGGTTGTATGTTTTTACGGTTGTGGCAGATAAGTGAGTTCGAGAAAAGAGCTTTAAGACCGTTGAGTTTTGTATCTTTTGTGTGTATCCTGTGTGCTTCTTTGATAAGGTTTATTGAACTCTTTGCGTTTAAAGCCACATTTTTCGATTAACAGATAAAGTTTGAATTGAATGAATGATGAATGTTTTTTTTTCTCGAAATTTACAGGGTGCTGCTTTAGAAAAGTTTTTAGCCTGATATGAAGGCAGTTTTTAATATTGTAGGAAATGTTTAATTAATTAATTTTCTTGTATTTATTAGTGAATAGTTCAAAATTATAAAATGTAATAATGCATCAAGTTTTGGTATAGACGATTTAGAACTCGGCAAATACTTAAGACACTTAGATGTGGGATATATTGTACTTTAACAAGGACTCGCATAGAAGAGAACTCATGCTGGGCTAGGCCATCGAAAATGCTCATACCAGCAGTATTTCAGATTCTCCTCAGCACCCACCTTGAGGCTTAATCTGATGGTGGCCGCCCCCATTTCTTTTTTGTGTGCGGACATACACATGAGTTTAAAATTTCCCGCGAGCCACTCAACAAACCCAACTTTACCTTCTACTTGAGAGTAGGCTGAATTTTCAGCGACTGCCAACTTAAGATACGCAACCAAATACGCCCAGTTGTGAATCTGTGAAAGGACGTTGGTACTTTGCGAACCTAAATTCTGTCAACAAATAAATTTCGCAGGTCTCTATTGTCTTGCCCATAAACACACAAAATCATTTAACCAAAATTGTTCATTTCATATACCAGAAACGAAACATATTATGTTATGCTGGGTAAATAGAATTTTGGGAAGTAAGAAGAAGACAAGCATATTATTGATATGCCTGATAAGCAATCGAAATATCGATTCGAGGGTTTGTTAGTTTTATATAACAATCAGCTAACGATATGCATTTTGTTGTACATAAACTGTATTACACTGAGACAACAATGTATATAATTATGGAGTACAATAACGACACCAATTCATAGATTCCATTTATTAGGAGGACCCATTTTTAAATGTTAAGTTTTCCTCAAACCGATAATAATTTCCTGGAAACAGCTGCAACGAAAAATACTAATGAGCCACGTGGATCTAGTTCGGGCATCATAAGATCTGTATCTGTTCGAAACAAAAGTAAATGTTTTAAATTTAATTTTTTAAGCCACCCTAATAAATTTAATTGATGGTTTATGTGTGCGACCACCTCACATGTTGTGTGCAAGCCTTTTGTTTTTTATTTGCGTGTGAATTTATGGATTTGTTCATATTGCACTCGTACATACACACGTACATACGAACGTACGTACGTATTTGCTTAAGTCTTATTTGGGGTCTACATTTTTAAATGTGCATGTGAACTTTTGAGCGTTTTTATGTTGCTGTACATCGAAGCAAATCCTTGTGTCTACACCGACATCATCGATGCATGTCCACTGTTAGAGCAGATGGATTTGCGAAAATGCGATCATAATACTTTCAATGATGACGTTTTCATTCAGTGCAAACTGTTTTGTGAAATCTATGTAACTCTGAAATTAACATGTCATGAAACTCAACGGATTGAACGTGGCTGCATTGTTGCCATAAAGGCAACATAAAACTTAAATCTTAAAGCAAAATACTTGAAATTCGAGTTGCATAGAAACTGAAAGGCATCCACCTGTCATTTATCAAGACACCAAAAAAAAATATTTCCATTGATGTCTCTTAAGAATTCAGAAAAAGATTTTAAATCATAAAATATCACCGATTAAATGGAGTAATTTTAGAACTTCGAAGATAATTTATAACCAAAAAAAAAAATTAACCACTAGAGTCCAGCACCTTCGAACAAAAGTAAACCTTCAAAAGTACCTCTTTTTAAAGTACTTTTCCATTAAGGTACCTTAAAATTTGCAAATGCCAAGAAAAAAGCATAAAAAAAACTTCGCAAAACAGACTTTAAAAAAAAGACGTAATTAAATTTAAAAAAAATATTTTTCGTTAAAAAATAAAATTAGAGTAATACTTTTAAACAAAAATTACTGCTTTTACAAAAATTTATTTTTTATAAAAATAAAATTTTTGACAAAAAATTAAATTTTTGACAAAAAATACTATTTTATATAAAAAATTATTTAATTTAGCAAAAAATTCCTTTTTTTATATGTAAAGGACTCTTTTACAAAAACCTGCCTTTTTGAACACGGATCTTTCGCAAAAACAAACTTTCAGAAAAAATTTTCTCAACAAAAAATACCTCTAAAAAGTGTTTGAATGAAATGTGATCATAATTTAAAAGGATACAATATAAAAGAAGTTCTTCATAAACAAGAAATATTTAAAAAAATATTTTTGTAATAAAAGTGAATTTTTGTTCAAATGTTGACTTAACAAAAAAAAATTTTTTTTTGAAGAAAGCAGCTTCTACAGAAAACAAATTTAAAGAATTTTTCAAGGAAAGTGTTTTTTGACAAAAGTACCTTTTTAAAAAGCTCCCTTTCATAATTGTACCTATTAAACCATGTAAATATTTCAAAAAACTACCTTTTTAAAAAGGAACCTTTCAGAAAGAAGATTTCGAAGTATTAACTAACTTTTTCTTAATAAAGTTCAAAGTTTCTAAAACAAAGCCCTTTTTTTGAAGAAAAGTACCTCTTAAAAAGTACATACATACATTACAAAAAGTACATTTCGAAAACAAAGCCGTTTTCAAGAAGCAAAAAAATACTTTCTAAGAAAGTATCTTCCTGAAATTATTGTTTTAAAAAAAGTAACTTTTAAAATCGGTAGTTTTTGAAACGTAATCTTGTTGAGAAGGCGACCCACTCAAAATAGTACTTTGTTTTGTTTATACAAGTACTTTTACTTTCAAAATACATTTAACATTGACAGTGATGGCCCTCAGCGCAATACACAAAAACTGAATGAAAAATCTACATGTACAAAACGATTCTATTAAGATCGTTTGTCTTGGTGTTTTATAACCGTTTAAGTTCTTACTTAAAATTATTTCTAACAAAGAATTTTTTTTTAGTTTTTAGCTCTACACTTCATTAAGCAGCGCCAAAGTATGAGCTGAAAAACCCAAGGCCTTTTCAAATGGTGTATTTCCACAACAGCTATTAAATCATAATTTGCACTGGCATCTGCAGTCATTTAGTCTTCATCCGTTCGGTGTAAATTTTTAATCCCGAAGAAGGGAAATAAAAAAACAGCAACAACAAGTTACGCCAAGAGTAGCCAAAGCTACTCACACGCGCTCACACAACACACACACACACACACACACACACACACACACACACACACATGCACATTTTTAAATACGCAAATGTATTTCTTTGTGTACATGAAAAGACTTTAAAGGATTTAAAAAAAAACAGCGCTTTTCTGAATGCTACAATACAACAACAACAAAAAACCCATAATCCGCAAGAACTCACTTTATCGTATGCCACCACATTTAGTGTTCTGTTCTTTTTCTTTATCTTTATACATCTTGCGCTCTCTTTGCGTTGCCTACACCCCGCCGGAAATCATCTTAATGCCTCGCCTGAATAAGTTACTCTCTACCCGAACCAACTTTCAAAAATTCTGCTTTGCTTTGTATTAAAGTGTGCGACTGAGAGTGTGTTGGTGTGTATGTGTGTATGTGTGTTGTTTTTATACTTTTGCGTTAATCCTTAAGCCAAAGCACAGTCAGGCAAACACCGACGCAAATACAAACGAGACTATCCTTAACAAAGCCCTGCAATGGATTTGTGTGTGCGGGTGTGTGTGTGCGGGTGTGTGTGTGTGTGTGTGAGGGTTTTATTCGCTGCTTGCGCTCAGCCGTTCACTTGAAGCTTAAGCTAAATACATTCGGCTGCTGTTGCTGCAGTTCTATGAAGATAAAACCCCCAAACTAACAGCGCCGGTGGGACTCAACACAGTGACACCGATAGATAACATGGCGACAGTGATTTCGGCTGCAAATACTCGTTTTGAAGGCCCTAATTGAACATCCTTTCTAGTGTAAATCTTCCTTTCTGGCTGCTGTCCTTAACATTTGCCCAAACACAACCAGAGTATTAAGAATTTTTTTCGAATTTTTGCTTATTTTCAAAACTGCCCACTGTAGGCTTTAGCCAGCAGGAAATGGGTGGAGGTGTCAAATTGCCATTTCGCCTGTCAAGCCCGCCAAATATTATAGATATATCCATCCACACTTATCCATGCGAACAACACGCCAAACAGCAACAGCAACAGCAACAACAACAACAATAACAATTACTATAATCGTATGCTGCTTAAGCGGAGTGCATGGATACCAGACACACTTGCAAACGGCAAAGCGTGTACTCGTCTGTAATTGTTTCTATGCGCCTGATGCTGGTGCTGGGGCTGGGGCTGGAGTTGAGAACGTCGTGTTAGTGATGGACTGAGTGTAGGAGCTCGTATAATCCATTTGTGCTTAGCTGTTTGCGTTGAGCTTAAGCATTTTTGGGCTTATGCCATGGCATGTCGTGCCATGCTGCCTCCTGCCTGCTGCCTGCTGCCGGCTGCTATTGTTGTTGTCTTTGCCACTGCCATTACACTCAGTTTGGTTTCGTTTGGTTTTGTTTTGTTTTGCGAATCTGTCCGTCAGTCTGTCTGTTTGTCTGGTTTAATAACTGTCTATTTGTTTGTATGTCTGGTGGCTGCTTTTTGCTCAACTGCAAAACTTTATTTTGATGTAAGTGTGAATGTGTGCTCGTGTGCGTTTATGAGTGTGTGTGTGTGTGTGGATTTGTGTACTGAAGCTCTGTGTTATTTGTCTCTCTCGCTCTCACTCTCTGTGTCTTCTATTTTGCGTTTTAATGCGATGTGGGCGAGGGATTTAATTTCGTGCGGGATTATTATTTTGGATTTAACTCTTCGTTTTATGGATCGTTTGGTTATTATAAGTAATAAGAGCAGACACGCAAATTACAATCGAAGCCAACAAAATGATGACAGTCTGTTTGAAATAGCTAAAAAAAAATACAAATCTTAATGTAAAACATCATATTAATGTGAATATGAAATGGATTGTTTATTGGGATCGATGCTATTATTATAGCTACAGCTGCCAAATTGACTTTCATATTTGTTCTGCTAAACCGCCAGTGGCGAACTCGGGCTGTAACGCCGCAGCGCAGAAACTGTAAGATGATAAAAATTAGGGCTCTGTTCAGTTCGGGCAACAATTCAAACGCTTTGCCAAATTTACGCTCTGCTTAATTGTTGCTTCAATAGGAAAAGAAAAAGCAAGGCCTGCCAAATCCAATTGCCACTCACTGTCCTTGAAACTGTGTCAGATAATTCTTATCAGTTGGTTGATCTCTTCCAGATCTCCGACTTGACAAATTATTCAGCGTGAACATCGACTCATTCAAGAGTTGAAAATATGCGAACATAGACAACGATGTATTAGCTGAGCTGAAATTTCATTCAAATATCACCTTTAGCGGCGACATCCAATACTGGATGGAGTTGGAGACTATCTATAATCTAGCTGAGACTGCAGAGCACCCATGAATTCCAAAAAAGTACCAGCCAACAGGGTCGGCGATCTATTATCCTGTGAAAATGGTGTTTGTCGGGCCTTGCCAACTTCAGGCCGATTTATTTGCAGAAGTCATGAAAAATTTGTGCAAATATATATAAATAGATGAATATTTTGCTTAAACAGCCACACACTGATGAAACTCACACAAAATAATGAATGTTGAACATAATTTCATTGACTTGAATTTTTTATATATAATTTTCAATTAACTTAGATTTTACTTTCTCATATTATATCTTTCTCATATTTTCCACTTATGCTGATAACAAGACATTAGAAATCTTAAAATTATATAATCTAACAACTTTTGTAAATTAATTGATAAACGATTTTTGATGTTGTTTTTAAGAACAACCAAAACAACTTTTCCCCATTAAACTCGATATCAAATTTATGTTAGAAGCACTTTTATCACTTACCTGCCTTTGACAGAATGCCGACGATATCTCTATAAACAAGGTGATCATGTTTTTATTTAATATAAACAACCAATTGATAAAAAAAAAAAAACTCAACAAATGACAAATAAATGTCACCAGCGACAAGAGTACATGAGGACGTACGTACGTACATCTGGTCTATTATTTGCTCATTGTCTCATTTCTTAACACACTTTTTGTTTTCTTAAATCAAAAGTTATTTCCTGTTAATTCCAGCAATTTGAAACTGTCTGTGTGCATATGGAGCCACTGTACTTATTGCATAAACGCTGAACTGTTGTGAACAAAAAGCCGCAGTATTATAATAGCATTATATTCATGCTGTATATAAACAGATATAATCCGCAGGCAAATAAATACATTGACGAGGTTAAACGGTGCAGTTATCGCAAGTTCTAGAAATAGGAAAAACTTTGGAAATTGTGAAAACCCCTAGAACGGGCTGTGGCAGGTGTCCAAGTTTTCTGTTATACCTTGAAAAATTTTATTCTTTCCAGTCATTGCGTTAAATAGTGAAAACAAAAAGTTAAGTTCAATTAGTAGCAATTTCTAAGGCGAACATTAAATGACCAGCAATGAAGTTATAGACACCTGAACTCACTTTAACCGAAACCACAAACTCGATGAATTGAACTGACAATCGAATTCCCCATTCTTGGAAACTTACGGCTTCTCGTGAAGCATGATGTACAAGTCGATTATGTCAGTTTATTCGTCAAGTGTCTAGCATGTAAGAACTTCTGCTGCTGGCCCTGCTTTTGACAAAAAAAAAAACAAAAAAAAAAACAAATATTTAAGCAAAAGAAACTTACATTAATACTACTGAATAAACTCCCTGAACAGCAACACAGAAGCAGTGTAAAGCAACTACATACATATATTAAGCAAACGAACGACCAATTTATTCACTCATACACAAAATCATTAAGACAAAAAGACAGACAGACAGAGAGACAGACTGTCAGGCGGACGAGCTGCCAGCCAGCCAGCCAGCCAGCTAGACAGACAGACGGACAGAGCAACCAACTAACCAACCATCCAATATACCGCCAAACATTCATACCAACAAAATAAACGTAGCGAATACTTATAAAAGGAAATAAATTTATTCGTGTATAAAATACAAAACAGTATTATCTCAGTATAAATGACATCCCTTCGAAATTAATCCTTAATTCCCTGTATTCATTCATTTATACATTTTGCATAATCCCTGAGATATGAGCCCAATAAGACTTAATGTTTGTGATTGCAAATGTGGTGGTGCCTTCGCCTCAAATACGTGTATGTTGTACGCTCGTGGTATGAGTAAGTATTTACAGTAATTGTATTAACGTTTGCCAGAGAGTGGGTAAAAGAGCAAAATGTGTGCGGCTCAGCTAATAAGAGTATTTCAGTTATTGTTTTGCCCCTCTCAAATGATAACATCGACAGTGTACGTGTGACTAAAGAGAAAGAAATTTGTATGGACTTTTGAAAAGAGCGTCAGTGCTGCAGCGAGTACGCGTTCAATAAAGGTGGTGTTATGTTTTTTTTTTTTTTTTGCTGTGAACAGGCTCCCCTTTATTATTTCTGTAATGTTTATCGCTGCTTGTTGGCTGCCACATGTTGCTTGCATTCAATGCACACTTACGCTGGGGTGTGTGTGTGTGTGTGAATAACTGTGTGTGCTTTTGAACGATTATGCGTATACGGATAGAAAATGAAAATGCAATCGTGCTGGTGCTAGTGATAGTGATGGTGATGGTTTGTTTGGCAGTCATTTGTAAATGGGTTCTTCAGTAGTGCGTGAATCATGATAGAAGAAGGTTGGTGAGCTCTTTTCATTTCGTTGAACAAAATATTTTATATCAAATTGAATTTTTTTTTTTTTTTTTTGTTCTTCATATTCTACTCTGAGTGCGTCTCTTTGTTTCATTTGCCACAAAATTGCGTAAAATCGTTTTTAGGCGGGATTATAAAATGTAGAATAACTGAAACACGAACTCAGTAAAATTATAATGTGATTATATAAATTTATGTGCGTGCTGCTCTAATCGTATCAAATCCATGTGTGAGTGTCTGTTGTGTGATTCTGTGTGCTTGCAAGCGTGTTTTGTTTTGTTTGTTTGTTGTTGTGTTTTCTTTGTTTTTTTTTTTTTTATTTGGGTCGGTCTGAATGTTCCGGAATGATGGATTATAGGATTAAATGATTAAATCTTCAGTTATGAAAATGCGAAGAAACTAATTTTGATTTGGTTTTGATTTTTAATGAGATGGTTGTGGAAAAGCAAATACTAGTCGGAATGTTAATTAAGGAAGGGCGTTTGGAAACATTACGGAACTGCTAAAAAGTGAAAGATTATCGAAAGCGAAAATTCTTTTGAGAACTTTAATAAGAAAAAAGCAATAAATAAACTATTAAAGATTATGAACTCAAAGCGGCTTGTAAAAAATGTTCTCGTACCTTAAAGATAATAATAGTAAAGTTGGAATAATGAAAAATAAAGTGTGAATTGGGCGATTTCAAAAGAGTCCTCAAGTTTGTCGGGCTCAAGAAACAAATGTTTTCCGAAATTAATGGCCAGAAAAAAGTGATACAAACAAATTTTTTTTTTCCAAAAAACAAACAATGCAGATACAACTTTAAATGAATCGTGTGCCGGTTTAGGTTTAGGTTCATTTAGATCGATTTACTTACCAACATAAGTATATATTTATGTACATATGTTTTTAGTTTTCTTATTAGTTTTCTCCCGACCACCCTTTTGCCTGGTTTTGTATAATTTTTAAAATTGTTCATCTGAATAACAAAAGTGTCCGTTTAAAACTTAATGTTTGCGAAAGCTTAAAAAAAATTGCTTTCTTCTCCACAAAAATTTAATAAAAAAGAAGTATTGTTATGAATAGTGAAAGCATTTTAATCAATTGTTTTTTTTTTTTTTTTTTTTGTTAAACATTTTTTGGTGAGCGGTCTCAATAATTGTCGCGCCTTGCCTTGTCTTGTCTTGCTAAGAAAACAAAACCGGCATAAGTAATCAGGAGTTAATTACAATTTCCGGTTATTGCTCAAATCATGATTGTGCATGCCTTCAGCCTCAGTCAAATATTTGCTTAAAATACAATCGCAGCCGTTTTTAAGTTTTTATATAAGCAAAACATTTTCATTGCTGGACTAAAAGTGTCTTAATGTTTTTAAAAATAAAAACAAATAAAATTACACGATAATTTTTTAATAAATAGAAATGCAATTCAAAATTATGTAGGTGTTCGTTTATTTCAATATTCATTTCTATTTCAAGGAAGGCGAAAAATATTATTTTACAGACCCGCCCAGTTAAAACGAAAAGCTTTTGATTTCGATTTCAATCAACACAAGTGTAAAATATAAATTAATATTTTTATGAGTGAAATCTTAATATTATTTTGTTGTAAATTCTCTAATAAGAATACACTGAAAGTTATTAGAATATTTTGAGTTAGAAACGAGTCTGCAGTAGAAATAAAATTATTTTTTGGCAAAAATAAAACAATAAAATTTAAAAAAAGTACTAAATGCAGTTTTCAGTCCAACATAAACTTCAAAACAAACAGAACAAAACTCTTCATTTTATAAATCTTTATATTTAGTGAAAAAAAAAATAAAATTTTTATATTTTTTTTTTAAATTCATTTAAAAATTTTGCCAGCTATTCCACCAACTTTTATAGAACGTCTTTATCATTGTATTGTCAAACAAAGTTTACAAAGAAAGTGATTCACTTTTGAAATAAATATTTAACATTTATGATATAAAATGGTATTAAAAACATTTCTAATGAATGAAAGCGATTATGTCTGCATGACAAACACAGATAAGCGTAATGCCTTAATAAAAGAAATGATTAAGCGAACCAAAAGCGATCATATAAGAAGAAGTATAAAAATGTGTTGTGTCGGCGAGAGTTATAGGAATTTGGCAAATTGTTCAATTAATTATTTGTTCTACTTGAGATTTCTTCATGTTGGTTTTTAATCCTTGCTGGCATTAAGAAGCCAAATTCCTTATTTTTTCTTGCTGTGCTGTTCAACATTTAATTTATAAAAGAAGAGAAGAGAAGAAAAAATTGGCTGTATAGAACAAGCGTCATTGTACTATTGGTCCTTGAACCAGGATATTGGTTGGTGAAATTTTCATACATTCAGCTTTATCTGTCCTCAAATGAAACATATTTCCCAACTATCTTGTTCCTAATTTCTTCCCCTTTTATTAATATTATCCTTATAGTAATCAGCTAAAGGAGATCCTTTGCTGTTTTACAAAAATAAATTGTATTATATTTTTTTATTTGTTTCGCAACAAAAGCTCTTGTGCTTATTTATTATAAGAATTTTTTTTAGCAACGAACACTCGAACACTCTTCCAACTCATCCATCCAGGCACTCTGTGTTATTTGCTGATTATTAGAAAATTAGCGCAGCTCTCAAGTAGATAAATGTTGGAAAGCAAGCCCATAAATCACTTATAATTGAGTGAATTTTGTCAATAAGTTACGGCGAGTTTTTAAAATTTTCCAGATTATTAAAAAAGATTATATTTTTTTCTATTAATTAAATTACAGAGAGTGTAACTGACGTCTGACAAGGTTTAAACTTAAATACTTCTCATATAAATTTAGTGTCTGCAAAAAAAACTGCACTTAAAAGTTTTTGCGTTTCTAATATGTTTTTGTATATCCCAAAAACTTGTGCAGGCATCAAAAGATGTTGCGAAATGAATGCCATTCTCTAAATAAATACTTAAGAATTGTCTAAAGTTATTTAAAAAAGAATAAGAAGTTTTGTAACAAATAAAAAAAAATTATTTCCACAATTTTTTAAAGACAAAAAATTAAAAACAAATGATGAAAACTAACTTTCACGGTCTGATTAGCCATCAACTGTGACTATAATAGACATCATCGTTGACTAGTTAAAAACAAATATATTACTTTCGACTCTGTATATATTTAATATGTCTATGAAATTCTGTACAAATAATGCGATAAATTTGTTTCTATATGGCTCAAGAACGTGACAGAAATTTCAAGCAGCAAAGCCCGCCATATGACTGCCACTGCCACTGCCACAAACACATACACAGGGCGAATAGAATAAAAAAAAACAGGGTTTTTCTTCGATTTAATTAAAAAATTTTATTTATTAGATAAATTTTGTTTTGCGACAAAAGTAGTTGATAAAATAATATTGAATAAAATTACCAGCATCGTTTTCATGATTTTGATCGTTTTAATGATTTTACTTCAAACGTTTGTCATGTTAAATTAATATGAATTCAGTTAGAAACTGAAATCTTATATGTACAACGCGGCTTTTTATTAAAAATATGTTCAAAACAAAACAACACTGAAGCTGAGCCAAATAAACAGTTTCCTAAAAATGTTGAACCAACATTGATAAATGTTGAATATTTGTTTGTGTGTGTGTGTGTATTGTTTATACTGATATACGAGTAAATCATCGCCATGTCAACAGAAATTCTTCTTACCCCGAACAGAAAATTAGTTTTCTTATTCCTAAAATCTAAAATCACTTTCATTGACCGGTTGTAACCTAAAGAATTCCTTCAGCCTTCCTGCTCCATTAGCATTGGCCAGGTAAGAGACACACCGTCTAAATAACTCCATTAGGTCCTTTGAAAAAAAAACTAAACGCTGCAATGAAAACGAGAGTTATTATAGCAAATCTATAAAAGAAACATGCAAACAAAGAAATGAACTTAAAACACATGCAGGAATAACAAGTACAAGTACAACAAACGAAAAAAATTATGATTGAAAAGGAAATCCAGGAATTGAGACAATAACGACAATAGCAGAAATAAAAACAAAAACAAGGAATAAAAAACGAAAACAAGGGAAAAGCTTTTAATACTGATGCTTTCATGAGGGCTAATCTCTGTGAAGTTCACTAGATTTGTTGTCATTGTTTATAAACTGAAGCTGTTGCTTCATACATTTAAACCACTCACGAAGTTTTTATTGTGTTAAAAATCCCCAACAACCCAACTGTCCAAAGGGGGCAAAATGAATGATAAATGTTTTCTTTCGGCTGCCAACGAAAGCTGACAGCGAAACAGATTTCAGTTTACACAGGTGTTGTTATTGAAACTAGATGCAATTGTGACTGTGGTGCAATAATGAAGGTGGTGGTCCTGTTCTGTCTTCACTTCAGGCTTAAAGTTTGAAAACACAACAAATTATAAGAAATTTTTGGCAAATTTTTGCTTGTCATTTGCTCGCCATTTAGCATTTGCCGTCAACATCCACTTGGACAACGGGGTACAAAATTTCGGAAGAGACAATCTGGCATCCAAACAGACATACTCACACAATTAGTTGTATAGATGATGTATGAGTGTTGATCTTTTACTTAATAAAACAGCAGCAGCAGCAGCAGCAGCAAAAAAAACAAAATAAACAAGCAGTAAGTGAAACACACGTCATCTGGATAGCAAAAATCTGGCAAGCGAAATGACAATGCTGTTGGTACTGCCAGAGCGGTGTCAGTGCTGTGCGTTGTAGTAAATATTTAGTGCTAGAATGTGCAGTACTTAGCAAACCCATACGAGGGCAATTCGAAAATTCTGCTTAAGGCAACAAACTACAAATTAGTTGTTTAATTTAGGCAACACATCCAAAATGAATTTTGCGTGATGTACCCCCGCATGTTTGTGAATGTTTCTAGCCTAGACTTATACAGAACTCGAATTGGGTTTGTTATGAGCGGTGCAGTTCAGGCTCTAGGCCTGAAGTCGGCTCATAATTCAATTATTGTAACTTTCATATTTCTTTCATGCTGCTTTCAAGCAGATGTGCAAATCATTTAGGAAAACCGTTGCATTTGAAGACCAGCAAGTTTTCTCTTTTAGAATATTTCCCTTTAATCCTCGTTACTAGACTAATATCAATCTAAACACACACAAACACACACACACACGTATATAAGAATATACCTACAGACAAATGATGTTGTTTGTGTGTGTGTTGGTTTCACATCCAGCAGCTACAAAGAAATATGCTGCATTCAGCTTAAAGCGTCTGTTTTGTTCTGCTCTCGGTTGATTCTTATAACAATACCGCACGTCCTTTATTTAGTTTGTTGTTTGTTGTTTGTTGTTGTCGCATTTATTTCGTGTTTTACTGCTGTACGAGAGTACGTCTGCACATTTGCCTTTGTTTCTGCTTTTCTTTTTCTCCTTTTTTTTCTTGGAGCTTTTTGTTGCTTTTCTTAACACTTATGCTGGCCCGAAGTCATTGGGAAAAAAGTAGAGCAGAAAAAAATAGAAGTAAAATAACGCGTATTAAACTTAATCCGTTAGGATATGTTGTGGTTACGTTGTGAAGGCTTCATTGTTTATGGGAAAGTATGTGTGTCCCTTCTCTGTGTGCATAAGAAAAGGAAAGAGAGACCGTGTGAGATACAAAGAGTGTGTGTGTGTTCTTATATTATTGTTTGTGTAGAATTTTGTATGGAATAAGAAAAAAAGGGTACAGAAAGCAAAAAGCATCAGATGCAGTAGCGCTGTTTGGTGGGGTAGAGCCGGGTAGATATTTTGGCCAAAAAAAAATTATGAATTAATTTGCTCTTCTGTTCCTGGTGAATAGAATTTCAGTCGCAAAGAAATTTTTTTATTAAAGCGCAAAATATTCATTATAAAAGTAAAGATTTTTGATTTAAATACAAAATTAGTTTCATACAAACTGCATAAAGAATGCAAGGGATCCTCAAGGCATGAAGTTCTTTATAGGGACTTGGTGAAATCTAAGAAAAAAAAAAGATTTAGTTCTACTTGTCCACAAATCATGGTAAGGAGTTGCTCAAGTCTAAGCGCTTCTTCCAATACTAATGCACTTTGCGCCTGAAAACAACATCAACATCAATCATTAAGGAACAAGAGTGGGAGTCTGTCCCACAACTGTTCTTCGCACTGCAAATAGTTCACAACCATCACTTGTTAAGTAACCAGAACTTGGTAAATCTGAAATCCTTGGGGTTATAAATATCCTGTCTTAAGTGAAAACTTGCTCGAACTCTTGGCATATTATTTTCTTTGAACTTTATTAAGAAAGCGTTAAGCTCTGAAGTTTTGTAAAACCAAACTCAGGCTGGTTTCTCCATGAACTTTATTAAAGCCCTCTTGGCCCGCCGTTTAAACCCGCTTCACACAATTACGTTTTTAGATGAGACTGATGAAGTCAGGAGGCCACTAAAATCATCTCATTACTAGATCTGTCTCCTGTTTTATTGTTATTTTTCGGTGCAGTATAAACTAATGTCTCCCATTTCGATAGAAACAGCGCAGCGCAGCCCAGCCCTGCATGTTTTGCTTTTAACAAAGTGGCTGTTAACTCAGCTTAGCTCACCGCACTTTTATGTTCGCTAATTTGTGTATAAAACTGTAGAATAAATATATATATTTAGCAACAACAAACTTAACCACCAAAGTGTTTTATAAGGTGTAAAAGAGCAACGAAAACAACAACAACAACAACACTGCAAAAAACTAAACCTCAGCATGGCTTTGAAACAACAGCCAAGAATTAACACAGAGATATAGTGATATAGAATAAAACACTACGCAATACGGACAACAAGAAATTTAAACAAAAGTTTCACAAGAGCAAAAAGAATTAGAAGTTAATCCTTTTGAATTGAAATCCCGACAGAAAGGAGCGTCAGTGAAAAAAAGCCAAGAAACACAGAGTTTGGAAAGAAAAAAAAAATACAAACAATTTAAAGATTTAAATTTAAAAGAAAAGACATTAAAATAAAGTTTAACAGCTTTATAAAAACCAGCCGAAGCGACTCTTAACGCAGGCAATATATATTTACACAAGTTTTGAGAAAAGCAGCTCCATTCAAAGATTTCTGATTTTCAAGGGATTAAAAAATTTTTAAGCCGCTTCAAGCTTCTTAATATTTTATTTTTATGGCTGAAAAAGTGCACTGATTGTTTTGAATCATATTTCTTCTCTTTAAGTTCGAACTGCATTGAAAGCGAAACATTTAATCTCGGCAAAAATTTTCTTAATCCCTTGCCAGCCACAAAACACTTTATAAAAATGAAACCTGGGCTTAATCCCCTTTTATATTAAGCAGCTCTTTACAAAGCACGTACGTATGTATGTATGTAGGTTGCTGAAAGCTTCGCAGTTAAAAACTAAAGTTTTTATAAAATGTATTCTTATTTGTCTTGCTCCCAACCGAACCGTGTTGCATCACCCAGCGAGCAATATTGGAGAAGTTTAAATACAAACTATACAATTCTAAAAGTACGTTTGTACGTTTAAAAGTCTCACAAATTCAAGTTCCGATTGACATGATGGGGTCCTTCGCAATTAAACACTTTTTCTTCACACGTTGTGTTTGATTCCATTTTCTGCTACTTTTTTTTTAAGACGCAAAGACGCAGCCTGAAATATATCTCAATCTTTTAATTAAATGAAAGAGAAATGAGTAAATCGAAAGAATCGCAACAGAAGATAAATTACAGTAGATGAGATAAGTGAAGAGTGAAGTGAGAAAGAGAGGAAGAGTGAAAAACAGTCAGTAGTAGACAAGAAATAGCAGGAAGAAATTAAAACAAGAAACGATAAAAAAACAGAAAAAAAAACGGAATAGAAGAGAATATAAAACAAATACAAGAAAAAAAGAAGAGAAGCGATAAGAAAAAAGCAAAATATTACAGAAAAAAACGATATAAAAGAGGAGCGTGAAGAAGGATAAGGGAATAAGACAAAAACAGAACAAACGAAAAGGGGGAAAAAACAGAACAAAACAGTAGAATGAATAACAGAATATTAGAAAAAGGAAAAGATGAGCAGAGAAGGAAAAAGAAGAGAGTAGAAGATAGGAGATAGGAAGAGGCAGGAAGAGAAGAGAAGATTAGAACAGAAGAGAATACGGAAATGAGTGTGTTTTATTCACATAAAAAAAAACTCACTATCTATCAATGTGATGCTGGGACATGTCCTACCAAAAAGGAACTCCAACAACAAAAAAACATGTACCGAAACACTTATAAGCCCGACCATAAGAATAATGATTAATGCAAATAATATCAAGAACAAATTTTAAGCTGAAAAAAAAATAATAATAATAATCCTTCATTGATTCATTTACTCGTTGTACAATCCATTGCAATACATAATCACAACTCACTTATTTCAACTTATGCATCCGTGTATATTTACTGGTGTAAACAACGAATGATGTCAGTCAATCGCTTGAGTGTGTACTCGTAGTCGAAACTAAAGGTACTTGTCTTAAAGGATCAAATTTCATCCCCATCAATTGAAACGAAAGGCAAAAAATAATATCGAAACGCTTCACATAATTCCTATACCGCCTGCTTCATTCAACAGCATTGAGTTGCGTACTCGTATTATGGCCTACTTTAGAGGTTATCATTAGTTATAATTGACAATACGAGTCAAAAGAAGGCAATAAAAATATGTGCAAGTATTTCTCGTTTGAAAAATCCCCGCTTAAGCTTTTCATTTTATTTATTACTGTTGGGATGTGCCGATGAAGGTTAAGTTTCATTCTTACGCTAAATAATGATTTCTCCTCAATAGCGAACGGGGGCAAAAAAAAAAAAAACACACAACAGAAATCTTAACCTCCTGCATTTTGCGATTGAAAAGAAATTAAATCACCAGCTTAAGTCGGTTTAATTTTTTTTTTTTTGTTTTTTTTCTGCCTCTTTTCTTCATCTTATAAATTTTGCACTTACTCGCATCAAGCAAAGAATGTCAATCGTGGTATCATCAATACTTTATTTTTATTTTTTTCGAGTTGCTGTTAATAGTCTTTGTACCAAATGCAAATACTTATTCGTATTTAAACCAAGCCGAGAGCTATTAAATTGTTTATAGAACTGATTCCCTTTTAACAACTGGCTGTCTGGCAGTGCGGTTCATTGGCTGATTGACTTGAGTAACTTGACGGCAGGACTCGGTGTACGATGAACGCGGTTGGTATTTATTTCTGCGACTATAATTTTGCTGTTTACTTTTATTCAAATTTCATCATCTCTTCCTTCCTTCTTCTGTTCTGTATTAAGCTCAACAATATCTCCCACTATTCTAGTTGGTGTTGCTGTTATTGTTGTTGTTGTTGTGGTGAACGCTTAAGAAAAGAAATACATTTTAGAGGCAAAGAAGATTATATTAATCAAAGCTTTTGCAAGTGTGTTGCCATATATGGATGTGTGTGTGTGTGTGTGTGTGTGTCTATTAAGGAGATGTTTACAATAAAAAGGAAAGTTACACACAACACAATAAATCATTTGCCATCAATTTTCATATGCAAGTTTTTTTTACATATTGTCGAAGGGAAAATTCTGAGTTTTTTGTGAGAAAATTCTTGCTTTATACAATAACGGATTTTTATCTTCTGGTTTTGATACCAGAATTTTATTTTTTAACCTTTTAGAAACCGTTAAGGTCTGCAGGCTTTTGCGATTTCACAATTATACATTTTTTCCCGTGCGAATGCGAATTTTTTTCCGCAGAATTGCAATTTTTGCAATAATTGCAACGTCAGATTTTGGTGTTCTTTTTTAAACCCCAGACCAGGAAGGTTTGAAAAGCCATCGGCTATTTGAAGGTTGGAGAACTTGCAGCTGGGCACCGAACTCAGCGTATTAATAATTGTGCATGGAGTCTAGGTAACGACCTTGTCCGATCGATCTAATAATGGGCACCACTTGTTTGCCACTTCACTATTTTCGGGCCTAATTTTTTTGAATTAAAGGACAATTTTGTCTATAAACTAATAAACAAATAAATTCATTTTCGAAAAATTCTTCACTTATTGATAATAAAACAATACTAGTTACGCATTGCAGCCTATTTTTGCCTGTCTTGTGTCACACCCAGCAAACAAATTAATGGCTTTTTTGATAAATCCGTTTGCTGAGCATCTAATTGAATTATTTAGCTGAAGCCAATAAAAAAAAGGTAAAAGATTTTGAGAAACAAAACATACACTCCGCCCTAAAGCAGTTCTAGGCCAGAGAATAGCTCTCAGGCCAGTCGTTGTTTAACCTATAAGAGTTTTGCGTCTCAAGAGTAGTGGAAAAAGCCGCAACAAAAGAACGGCCTATGCCATGGACAGGCATGCCATGGGAAGGCAGGTCCTGGAAGGTCCAGTTAGTCAGCTAGAGAAATTCTATTAATACAATTTTAATAAAATCGTCTTCATCATCCCGCTTGTCAAAACTACTTTGTTTTTAGTAATAAGATAAACTTCTATTCTTTAAGCTGTGGAAGGAACGTTTTTTACTTTCAGTTTGGAACAATTTGTTGATTGCCAAGCAAACAAATTTGGTTGTGGACAAAGCATCTGACAATCTCTTGAATTTTTTAACCGCATTTATTTTTAAGCACAAAAATCTGCTTGCAAGAGTACAATTAAATGTAACGTTTATTGACATTTTAATCTCTGTTTTGCTGTAACTACATCATGTACCACTTCAATTCTTTTTTTGTTGTTGTTGTTGTTACTTCATTTGAATAAAAACAATGGTATTGGTTTCAGTAATTCTTCTTTTTTTGTTGTTGTTGAATCCGTATCCTTAAATCACTTAAATGCAGTTTTGTGCAGATGTCAAATATGCCAAAAACAAAAGGCAACCAAAAGGGATAAAAACCAGAAGGACATGAAAAAATATAGAGTAAAGGAAGAGGGGGGTCAAGGTTGCCAGATAAAATCAACAATTAAATGGAAATTATCGTTAGTAAATTTTAGTTTTGCGCCACAAAGTTCGGCAGTTACATTTTACAATAATTATATTGGAAAATGAACTATTGTGAACAAAGTCGTTTCAGATGCAATAATTTTATAAAACTTAATTTATAACTAAAATCATAAAGAGCAACTTTGTGAACTTAAATTGTAAAAAATGGTGCAACAAGTAAAAAAAAAAGTTTTTTACAAAAATGTGTACAACAATTCAAAAACAGCCAAAGGATGAGATAATTTGGCACATTAACGACAGGGAACCTTAATTATGTATCAGAGCCATTGAAAATGTGCACCATCGAATAGAAGTGTGCCAGTCTTGACCAGCATTTCGCCTTCTCTTATTTGCAATTGGCAACGTGGACCACCTTTTAGTAAAATAAGCAAACAATGATGTTCGGCGCAAATTAACAACAAAAATAGAAAATGTACAGTCAAATTGAAATCGTCAAGCTGGCAATAAATCATAAAGTCTGGCAAATGGGACAGGCCTTAAATCTTATTGTGGCTTTTAATATAATACTACACACACACTCTCACTCTCCCTCTCCCTCTCTCTCTCTCTCCTTGTCTTTCTACTACTACTAATACTGCTACTTCTACTTCTGCTACTTGCACCAGTCAATAGAAAAGTCAAACACTAACTTTCTTACACACACATGTGGACTGGCATAAAGAAAAATTATTTGTGCAAACAATCAAACATTCCCGACTTGTGCATATTTTTTCCACAATCATTTAAATAATTTCATTTGTATGATTTCATTTCTCAGTTTTTAGTGGCATGTGTGAGTGAAGATTGGTTTTTGTCTAAAAATTATCCTTAATGCAAAAGCAAACTTAATCCCTTATTTGTTTTTTTTTTGCTGCTTGAGCTTTTAAGCATGTTTTAACCCCAAAAAAAATTACAAGAAAACCCATTGAGGTTGCCTTTTTCAAATTCAATATTTTATCTTAATAACTAACAGGCATAAAAAGATTTCAGTTTAAAGGAAATTTATGTACAATATGAATTTCTGTTGCTGCACTTAATCTTTATATATCTCTATATATTATAGCTGTTTGTAGTAGAGGTAATCCAAAGATTGCAGAAATGCAACACTGTTTCAAATGTATATTAACAAGCCAAATTGCCGTGTATGGGATGACGCCAAGCCACAACAAGAGCGGGATAAGGTGGCAACGACGCTTGGTGGGGACGACGCTTTAATTGGCCAGCACTCTTTGAGAACCGGCCATAACGAGTGATATAGACCGATATCTGTTGGACTCAATTGAACGATCTGGTCGTAGACAACATCATGAACGATTATCTCGCGCCGACATGACTTGGCCACTATGATCCTTGGATTCGACTTCACTAGACTTTGTTTCGTGTGGTTGGCTCAATAGCCAGGTCTGTCAGCCAATAAGTCGCATTCTCTTCATGCCTAAAAGGGGTCATTTCTTCAATTCAGTCGAATCTGCGCAGCAGAGTCTTTGTGGCCGTGCCACCGTAGAAAAAGGCGTTACACGTTTGAACAATATTACTCACCATAAATTAGGGCAGGCACAGGTCTAGCAAATGAAAAATAAAATCTGTTAATTTCTCACCAAAAGCCTAATTTCTTCTAGATCACTATTTACCCGCTCTAATGCACAAAATTTTTCATTTATAAACGGAAACATTTCTGTAAGAAAGTTTTAAATGTTTCAAATACCTCGACAAAAATCAATAAAGCAAAATCCCCAAAAAAAAGTAGTCTCCAAAATAGGTCTGCTGACTTTATGTGCACAAAATCCCTTTCTTTCCTTTTTTCTTTCTTGGCTGCATTTTAATGAAAAACTTAACTGCATACTCGTGCCGGCCCCTCTGTTTCTAAACTTATGGATGTCGTCTCCCAATATAAGTCTTCAAATCCCTGTAGAATAGAACCTGCTGCTCTACTTTTGCGGCCCACTATTGGGTTAACTTGTAAACACCACTAAGCAGCTACAATATTAAGTACAAAGCGTTAATTTCTTCTAAGATGGTTACACTCGCTGTTGTTGTTTTACAGTTTTTTTTTTTTGGCTTTTTTGTTTCTTTAGTTTTCTTAACAAGAAAATCCATTAAATACGATTGAATATGAACAAAAAAAAAATGGAAAATCAGTTGACTATTTGCAGCCAACTGAACTTACAATGCAAACTTGTTTGTTTTCGAATTCATACGTTCAGCACAATTGCCGTATCTTAAACAAATGAACATAAAAATATGAAATAAACATTAAATAGGATTAAAACTAACAGCCAATGTTTAAAGACGAGGTCAAACCCGGCTGCCGTTTCGCACACCACCATTCAGCTTCGCTATAAAACCAATAGGAAAACAACACCTCTGGCGAGCTTAAATCAAACACTATTGTTTAAAAACGAGCAAAGGAAAAAATGCCATTTAAGCTTATTTGACTTAAGCTATTTTACTTCATAACGTGTTCGTTGCAAGCTCGTAGACGATGTTTGAATGGTGCACGAATATTGTTTAATTTTTTTTTTTTTTTTTTTGGGGAAAAATGCAGCTTCTAAAAAGCAAATTTTTTTCTTTCTTCTACAATATCAAAACTGCAGACTTTCCTTGTGCTGCTCCTTTTAAGGTGACTGTCTTGTTTACAAATTCCATATCATTAACATGTGACTTATTTGCTAAATTTGTTAGACATTATCTTGAGTATTGACTAAATGTATTTACAATCAAGCCTCAGTCATCTGTATAAATAAGAAAACGAAATGTTGCGCATTTAAAGGATTTGAAATTTATTTAAAACTTGACTGGCAAATTATGTCCTCATAAACACACACAGTATTTAAAGTGTCTTAAAATGTTGTTAATAAATTGTGCAAGAAATGAGCAGTTGTTGTTTGTTCTAGAGAACAGAGATGGGTCGGACGTGATTTTAAAATGTACGAATATTGATATTATATTTTTCTTTTGACTTATTCCTTGCATTTCCTAATATTTTTCTTTTGACTTATTCCTTGCATTTGTTTTGGATTAAGGATGTGACTTATCGCTTATTTTTGTTATGAATTATTGTATTCGAATAAGTTTTATCACAGCCAATCGAGTAAGCGAAGCAATTCAATGTTTGCCTCTACACTTATGATGTGTAAAGTGATTCGCTCTTAGAGCCGTCTTAAACTCTCTAGTTCAGGGTTGTTCAATGGAATGGAATGGAGAGAAGAGGCAATAGAATGGAACCAGGCCTGTGTAAGATATTAAAAAATATCATTTTTTTTAAAATGAAAGGCTCATAAATGTCGTTGTGTGTGCAGTATAATATTTTCTTGTGGTGGCACGAATTCGACTAATCCAGTTTGCAATGACTGCACCGCATAAACCCGGTTAAGTTTGCGAAACGGCTGCAGTTAAATTTGACTCTAAAGGCATCCATAGTTTGCCACTTATTCCAAGACAAAATCCAGCACTCAAAACAAACATTTCCACAGGACGTGCATGGTGGCATCCACTGTCTGACATGTAACGCCATTTTGCCGCAATCCCAGGTTCGCTACGTGTATATCGTTCAAATTTGGGGCTAAAGAAATCAGTTATCAAGATTCTCCAACTTTTGGGGGTTTAAGGTGAGGGCTACCTGAAAATGCTACAATTTGTATGAAGCACAACAACAACAACAACAAATGATATTTCAGAATAGTCCGCATTATTTAGTTGCTTAAAATATTTTATTGTTTCTGGTACTATCGATGCCCCCAGCTTCATGTGCTACAACTTTCTGATATTACATCCTGTCAGGCCTGGCTCCAGATTATTGCCCCTGAGAATCACGATACAAAAAACAATTTCCTACTTGCAACACGGTATACGCAGAAACCAAAATATGTGGCAAATAATATAATTTCGTCTTAAATAACAAAATCTTAGCATCAAGCGTCTCGCATTTCATTAAGTTTTGCTGGGTTTCTTTGTGCCCTGATTATACTTATGCGAATATAAGTATAAGCAATAAAAACCGGTTTCTGACCCAAAACTACTTGTTTTTAGTGCTTTAAGTTCATTTGTATTTGTTTGGTTAAGTTGGTAAGAAAACTAACTGGCTTAAGAACTGCTGGCCATCTAATTAGAAATAAGCCAAACAAAACTATAATTTTACTTGCCATCTGTCTGCCTGTCATGTTTCTACTGGCACACACACACACACACACACACATACACACGTTTTTGTGTGTGTTTGTTGTAAGTTCGTCTGTGTTGCAATATTATGTCTCCTAACAAGTTACTTTCGAAAAGTAAATAAGCAAAATAAGTAGCTTAAAATTCTATATTGTTTCTAATAATAATTTCAAAAATTTTACTATTATCATACATTATGTTGTGTGTAAAACAAAAACAAAAACAGAAACAGAAACAACAAAAAAACATAAAATATTATTCAGATTAAATATATTAGATATTATTTACTTAACAATTTATCAATTTTAAGTTGCATTAGCAACTTAATATTGTTTTGAAGAATTATTAACCTTAATTGGATTGAAAAGGCAACAACTTTATTTGGAGCAGAAACTTTTCTAACAGCCAATATTTAAAATTTAAATGTCCTTTAAAAACTTGTGTTGTAAATAGTTGGAGGAAATATCAAACAGTGGGATGTGGCCACTAATGAATGAGTTCCACAGCAAAACACAATATTTCCAAACTTTACTTTGCTGCTATTTTTCTATAAAATCTCCCAAAATCGTGAATTGTTGTGTACAATAATTTATTGTATTAATGGTTTAAATGCTCTCATTCAACATACGGTTTATTTTATATAAATATTTTATTTATATATATTTTTTTTTTAATTTTTTGAGCATAAGTTATTTTATATACAATATATTTTTCTATTCTAAGCTCTTCTACAAATTTTGCCAATAAATTAAAATATTGCTTTAAGTGATTCGTTTGTTATTTTTCTAACAATTTTTCAATTTAAATTTTTAGGTTTTTTGTTTTTTTTTTTTTTGTTGGTGCAAACTAAAGCTTTAAATTAATAATTGTTTTTAATTTATAATTGATGTACAGTTTAAAATTCATTTCTTGTTGTTTTTTTTTTGCTGCTATAGCTTAAGGACTAGTTTTGCTTTTCTTTTAGAAAACTTGCAAAAAACAACAACAACAACAATAACAACATCAAGAATTCCCCCTAAGATGCGAACACACAAATGCTGAGAACAAATCATAAGAAAAAAATTTAATATCCTTAAAATTTTCTTTCTTTTAAGCTGCTCAAGCATAAAATACCTTAATAACCCTGATTGTAAGTTCCTTAAGAACATATAAGATGCATGTATATGAATTTCTTATGTTTGGTTTCTTGTGCTGCCAACCCAACAATCTGCTCCTCCTCCTCCTCCTTCTCCTCCTCCTCCTGCTGCCAGTTAAAGTCTTAACCTGAAATGACCAATTGTCCGGCCAGTGGTACGAGTTTGTGATAGACAAGAAAAAAAACCAGAATCATAATAATAAAGCAGTTCAACCCTTCTTAAGTGGGTGGCCAGAAAGAAGTCCGTTCTTTCTCTCGGTTGCCTTATAAAAACTTAGCCTGGCTATTTAAAGTTCTAATCTTATGCTCCAATTAAAAAGGTTAGTTTCTGGGAATGCTTATGCATATCAGGGCCAAGAGCTGGAGGAATGTGTAGGCGTAGTTGTAGTTGTAGTTGTAGGTGTAGGTGTAGGTGTAAGTGTGCAGGGCAGCCTGGAAGTGGTGATGTGTTTATGCTTCGGAGTTCTTATTGTTTAACAAGAATCCTTAAGTACTATAAGTTTTTAAAACAACAATAATAAACTTCTTAAGATATTTTTCTACTTTATTTTGTAAAATGTTTGTCTCAAAAGTAGTTTTCTTTTTGGTACACACAAGCACACACTCACACGTGTTAAGAAAATCTGAAAACCTTCCGGCACATACATACATTTTCCAAACTGTGTATCAGGGTTGGTACGAAATTGCTCGTGTCCTTGTGTGTGTGTGCGCGTTTGTGTCAATTTTCCATATTATGGTTTTTGGGTAATTAAAAAAATTTCCTTTAAATACGATTTCAAATTCTTCATTGTTTATTCATTCATTTTAATCTGGACCTGGGAACTATTCCACCCAATACAATACGACACGTTCTGATGCGTTCTACTGCTGTCGGCCGCACACACGTGCCAACACAGGCCCAGCATCGACCATCTTAAATAAATCTTTTATGCAAATAAATTATTAGAGTTATTAAGTTGTTATATTTTTAATATACTTATTTATTCATTTATTGTAATAAATAAAAAGCCAACAAGTTTATAGCTGGTTTTTTTCCATTCTTGTTATTTTAAGCTTAAGGGTGAAACTATTTGAAACAAATAAACATTTTCTTATCAGTGAGTGACCACTAATAGATTATTAAAATTTCTGGTTAAGAAAATTTAAAGAACTTTGAGCCAAGAAAACAAACTATTAGAGAAACTAAGATGTGTCAATGTGGTCGACAAATCGCTTCATATTTTGTTTATTTAAGTTAAAACAGAGTCCATCGGAAAAACGTTTAAACTTAAAAGAAAACCCCTTAATTCTATTAATTAACAGAATTTTTTTTTTGTATTTTCATGTTCATTTGCGGAATTTGTTGAATCAGTTAATAATTTGTGCGAATGCGGGCGGGCGGGCTTGTAAAAGAAATATCAGATGCAAACAACAATTTTGCAAGAGCGGTTGTTTAACTTAAACAGATATTTTTTAGTAAAGAAATTTCGTTCGTTTTCGTTTTAACTTTAATTTATTTTAAAACAAGAAAAAATTACTGATACAAATAAATTTTTATCACACGCTCAGACAATTATCAATTATCAGCTTTATTAATATAATTTTTAATAAACCAAAATAAAAAAAGAATTGAGTTGTTTTTATTGAATCAATAAAAATATTTATTGAAAAAAAATTAATGCTGACACAAAAAGTTTGTTGAGTTATAGGCATAAATTCTTAAGATTCATTATAATTAATTTAGAGTAAATTAAAAACAAAATACTTTATTTTTAAAGCAATAAAATTATTTTTTGTATTAAAAAAAATTCTTACACAAAAAATCTTTTTCACATTTTTCTACGAGTATCTCTATCTAATTAATCTTAAATGTTTTAAACAATTCGCTACAAACTGCTTCGCTATACCCCTCTGTCGCTTGGTAATTAGTCATCATAAGAGTTCCTTCATGCAGGGAAAATTATTACAGATGCCACAACAACAGGCCGCCAACACCTACTGGGTCGTACTAGGTTGTCGCATATGCTGCATATATAATGCTGTGACGTGGTACACATCTAGTCCAGCACTATTATATTGTACAGCATACAAATTCTATGCCTGTAAGAATTAAAAATGTTTAGATTTAAATAAATAATGCATGGCTTACTATAGACTATTGTCACGTCACGCCTCTTAATGACAACAAATTCGTCTTCAGGAATTCTTAACTGGTTAAACTGAATTTATTAAAAAGATATTGTCACAAGCCTATATATATCATATAGTCGAACTGTAGTGTGTTAAAAAGAGTAAAATATTGTCACGTCACGCTTGTTGTTGACGCCAAGATCTTCTTCATCATCAATCTTCAACTTATTTAATTGAATTTATTACCAAGATATTGAACAACCACTAAACTGAGGCCTGCTATGAGGCCTGTGTAAAACCATAAATTATTAACGGAATACATAAATCCAACGATCAGTTCGCAAGGCCAACCATACTGATGCCATCAATTGTCGCGAATAAAAAGTATTCTTTTAATTTAATTTCATTGTTATGTTTGTTACGGGACTCCGCGCAATGTCTGCTATAATTTAAGCCATCACTTTAAACCATTTAAATGCTTTCATTTCGCACATCCACACAAAGATGCGCACACCTTCACATGCCCATATGCCGGCATAGTTGCACTAATAAGCTTAACGCCGGTGGTAATATGCATTAATTATTCCAACTATAAATCGCTTTTAGGCCATATTAAACTTTTCAGGCAAATTCTACCCGGCTGCTCCAAAAATTCTGCAAAAACATATAAAAATCACTCTTCTCCGAACACTAATTTGGCCATTTATTTGTTGGATTTAAATTTGCCGAATATTGGGCGTTTTTTTTCTGTTTGTTTGATTTTTTGCTTTTTATCACAATTATTAACGCTGCTTTTATTTGCTGGGGAAATTGCTTTGCGGCAAAACCAAAAGAGTTGGGCCAAAATGCATTATAGTAATAAGATTTTCTTCACACATTAGTGGTAAAACTGATTATTAAAAACAATCTGTGAAAACACTAGGCCTTTTATTATTATTTTCTCCGGTTTTAGCACTGAAAACAATTTGCTGGCCATAGAAAACTTTTAGCTTTAATCCTTTTAGGGGGCGGTGGCAACAGCGGGCAAAGCATTAGAATAAAATTTTGGCTGTTGTTATGGTTTTGGCATAATTTTTGTTGGCCGCCATAATGTTAAAACAGACGCAGTAGCAGCAGCAGCACAAATAAACACTAAATACAAAATAAAATTTCGCGGAAAATCCGCTTTTGTTTTAACCTCAAATCATGTTGATGATGATTATAAAAATTATGTTTTTCGTAGGCTTGTTTGGTTGGCCGTTGAAAATGTTTTTGCCAAATGTTTATAAAACGTTTATTGTCAAGGCCTTAAATTCTGCACAAGTTAAAATAAGTTTTTAAAAGATTTTCAGTTCTATGAAGCTTTTGCTTAAACAATTTAACATCTGTTTATAAATTTTAATAACGTTCGTTATATTTTTTTAAGCACGTCTGTTTCAAAGTACGCCTTTTCCACAATAGCATTATGATTTATTCGTTGTATATGTGATTTACCGAATAAAAATGAAAAATAATGAAATAGTATTTAACATTTTGTGTCTTAAAGCGGGGATTTTTCTGTTGCTACAACAAACACAACTACACAATTAACATCAAACGAAATTTGAAGGAAAATTTTAAACAGTTTATTGTAATAATTTAATTTAATTAAATTATAGACGTATTACTGGAACCATCAGAGTAATGGCGAAAAAACCAATACAAACAAAACTTACGCACAAATGCTTTCTCTCTATGCATATTTGATTCATAATGCCACAGATACATGCCACTTAAATCCTTTACTATTGCTACAACAACTACTGCTGCGTAGCAGCGGCTCAAATACATACAATAAAATGCGTTTCATAATACGCATTCACCTATTATGTTCGTATATTAATTTTGTTTTTCGCTAAAAATCATGACAGATTGGCGTTTATGTGTACATGTGTGTGTGTGTGTGTGTGTGTGTGTGTGTGTGTTTTAATAAAAATCATATTCTTTCTGATAATTACTTTTAATATTTGACAATATGTTTAAAGTATTTAAAATAATTATTACCAGCTTTTGCCGGAAATTTTATTAATTTATTAAAGATTCCGTTTGTTGTTTGTACACAGCGAAAAAAACACACAAACAGGACTATTATAAGCAAAATTCAACAGATTATTTTTGCGGGAAATTAATTTAAATTGTACTTTGCAGCCGAATATCTAACGAATGGTCGATTCTAGTTGCAACAAAATATAAGATTAATATAGACGGGAATTAAAGACTTCGTAGCAGATTGTGAAGTTAATGAGGCATGAAGCTGGGACAACAGCTCACCACCTACTTACTATCGGTTGCAACATATTGTGCCATGTTAAAAGGGATAGATAACACAAACTGCGCTACCTTGATCCTGCTGAAAGCAATTACCTGAACAGTACAGAAAATCTCAGGCCTTAATCAGACTTCTTGTGACACAGTAAAAACGACACGTGTCACGTGTCTTAGGGCTAGCAGTTGTTGGCCAAAGGAACATTGCAGACCTTAATCAGACTCCTTGTGATCACATCACAAATCCCTTGCACGAGAGCTCGAGCTGCTCCAGATCTGGATCTTATGAAGGCTGAACAGATCTCACCGGCCCTTTACAAGACTCTAAGAATTAATGTTTCTATTTTTAATAACAAGAAACAAACATTATTTTTACATTTATTTTAAGTTTAAGTTAAAACAATAAAACCACAATAATTCAAAATGTTTTAATAATAATTTTACTGATCATGTTAATGCAACATTTGATTCGTGTTTAATACTCGCATGACGGGATTATATTAATTTTTCTAGGTCTCCTTAAGCAGAATTCGAAGGGAAATCTCTTGAGATCTGTTTATTTTGAATCTATTTATTTTGAAAAAAAAAATTCCAACAGAATTTTTTTCCTTATAAAAGTTAAAATTTCTGCACTGTGGTAACAGCAATGAAATTACTTCTTTAAGGCAACCTTGAGCTGTATTTTGCCTTTTTTTTGCTTTTATTTAATTTATTGATCTTCACCTGTTTTTCACGTTTCTTTTCTTTCGTGGTTCTTTCCAGCAAAATCATTACCATTACACTGTGTAGTGGAATCTGTACACTCCCTACAAGCCTCTTTAACAATAGACCAGCGTAGCCCCTGGAAACGAAGACCAAATGTAGAAACCGATAGTTATGTGATTATAGCGGCGGCGACTCCCTGGTCGGAAATAGTACAAACAGCTTTACAAAGACTGGGCTATTCGCAGGAAACATCATCGACAGCAAGAGGTAAATCTTAAATCACAACTGTTTGAGTGTTTTACTGGATTTTTAAGTACTTAATAAAACTAAATGGTATTAAAAACGGCACCTGGAATATTTTCAAAATAAATTTTAGTACAAATAATGTTTTAGCGTTGCCACCTGAGTGGAAAACTGAACATGAATCATTGCATTTTAAACAGCGAATTTCACTCCTTAATGTTCGTTGCTGGTGGCTGACAAGCGTCAAGCCGCAAGACATTTGTCTTAAGGCAATTTCTGATAATTATATTCCATTAACAGCAGCTGTTGTTGATGCACTTAAAATTCGAGTTAACATTATAGTTACATTAATTGAAATCATGTTAATTTAACATTCATTAGTAATAATTTTAATGCCCTCGACATTCATCACAAGTACTCAAGTTCTTTAATAAAAAAAAAACAAAAATACTTGGTTTTCTGGTATCTGCGTCACATCTACTAAATGTCTATATTTTTGTACCACAGTTTTGGTTAGAGAGAGGTAAGCAAGATCGAGCATGCACTGGCATGTCGCTATAATAAATTTATGTTTTTGATTTTTTAGCTCAGAGATTAATTTTTGAGATACAACCCTTTCCCTTTATCTGCTAATTTTCATCAGTTTTATATAAAAATTAAATACATTTCATATAATATTTTAGTTAAACTTCAGTTGAATACAATAAAAAATATTTGTTTAACATTTTTAAATGTTATTTAATCTCTTCTTCGTTGCTTTTAATATTGAAACATCGTTGAAATCAAAATTAAATGTTGAATTAATTCATGTTTACGTGGCCATTCATTATACATGTTCGACACGATAGAACAGATCCCTAATTTTAAAAAATCGAATTATATAACGCCTGTCTTGGAAACTCTTTTCTACAATAGCAATTTTTTATTTAGATTTCTTATATTAATAAATTTTCTGTTTAAAACTTCTGCAATTTTTTGCTTCAACAGGTTCTCTTATCATCAAAAATTGGAAACCAATACCGCTCGAAAACATATCCGACAATCCTGTCGTGCCTGTATGTGATATTATTGGTGAACTGACATCGGTTGTCACGTTGCGCATTGTCATATTGCGCTGCAAGCCCTCACCCTTTGGCGAAATCAAGGACAAACTTTTAAAACTACTTGTACTGCAGTCACACGCTGTGCTGAGATCTACCGGTTGCCCTTTGGATGAGGTAAGTTTTGCCATAAAACAATTTCTTATTTTATAATCCATGCAAAACAAAGTTTAAGACCCAACATGTCAAAAATAAAAAGAAACACTAATTAAAATCTTATAAATTATGCTTTTTGTTTTAAACACAACAGAAAATAATCAAAATAAAAAAAAAAAACATGAAAACGAAAACGAAAAAGAATAAAACATTTTCGATAAACCTCTTAAAATTAAAATCCGCCCTCATCACTTGCTCTCTTTCTCTTTCTTCATCGTCTTTTTTTTTTGGTTGATTTGGGGGAGGGGAGGGGTGGCAATAGTCAAAATGCGTAAACGAGCGTGCTGTGAGTGTGTGAGACTTTTTTGTCTCAATAGTTTTCGGTTGTTGAAGGAAACTGTTATTTTTCTACTTTTTGTCTTTTGTTAAATATTTATAATCCTTGAATGTCTTTTTTGTAATAAATTTTAATACTTCTATGCGCCCCAGAACATAAGAAAAGCTTAAGCTGGTGTACAAACGTATGTATGTATGTGTTTAAGCACATCCATATGTAACTAATAGAACGTGTGCGTGTGAGTGTGTGCGTGTGTTGTGTAACAAATATTATCTCTTGCCTTTTTCTCACAAAAAGAACGACTTTTCGTTGTTGAATTTCTGCACAGTTTTCTTTTGATCTGACGTAAAACTTAAATATTTTCAGACTTCGGAAAAAAAAGCCTTTCAGTTGCTTTCAGTCAAAACTGATTGCTGAAACGTCAAGTTAATTAGAGTCTCATCAAAGAGCCAGTCTTAGAGATAAAACTAAGCTGAAAATTTCAAAGTTTGGGCAAATAAAGGCGCCCACCGGAAGCATCTATTTATTTTGAGCAGAACCTTTCTTTGAGCGTTTGCTGTCCTTATTCCTTTGTATTGCTTTGAAGGCCCCTTTTGATGCCCTTAAGTGTGCAATAAAACACTGTGCATGACTCTGGTGCATTAATCGGTCTCAATTTGAACGTTGGTATCAGTTAAGTTGACTTTGAGAGCTGTTGCAGATTGTGGAACACTCGTCTTACAAACTGCTGCTTAACGAAAGCCTACAGGCAAAAGTTTTAGCTATAGCAAAACATTTGATCTCAGTGACCAATTAATGTAACATTGGCGAGCATATGCCAATGTGGTGGACTTGTCATCGAAGCAACTGGCAAACTTTCGTCGGAAGTTGAGTTTTCTGAAGAACCAGATTAAACAAAATTAGCCTAGAGTTGAAGTTGGTTTTACAGCCAAGAACTTCCTTCTCTTCTCCACACCATAAGCCAGAATGCCTCAGTTGGGAATACGCCAGGGGAACAATTGTTTCCCGTAGAGGGCGATTAGGACCACCTTAAAGGGAAAGCGTAAGATTGCACACAGTATGCGCAGATTCTGCATTTTTACAAAATAGTTTGAACATGTTAATGAACACCGCAAGCCATTCAAGGTGTTTTGCCAAAACGGACTAAATAAATGGCAGCTGATTTGACGGCTGTCATCATCAGCCATCTGGTCACCATCGACTTTCAGAGTTCGGAAGCCCCTATTGGAAGGCCTTATGTTTACAGAAAAATTCCTACTGTTTGAAATAAAATCTAGTTTTACTACTAAATTCTGCCGCAATTTGTTTCGAGTCCCTCCTTCATTCTTAATCGTTTCTTTCCTACGAATTATAAAATACCATTTGATTGATTATTTGAAAATTTATATTTATTTGGCGCGCTGTTATATTTTGATATCTGTTAAATAAATAAAAAATAAATTTGTAGTGTAATTTAATGCCCTGTAATGTATTTATGGAACCTCTTTTCCTAACCAGATGACGCCATAAAAGTGATAAGTCTTTAATGGGCTGATATTATAAATTACCGTACAATGAGTACATTTCAATTTTAATTAATTAATACATGTAAATAGAAATAAATTTTGATTAGAATATTTTGCAAGTTATTGAAGTATCAGGCATTTTCAGTGTCTGTCTAAAGTTTAAACAAACATTTAGCGGCCGGCACTTGAAAAAAAACTCTTATGTATTTATGTAAATTTAACAGTGCTGGATATTAAATTAACAGTTTATCGCTTTGATTTTTATAACATATTGTAGTTTTTTTTTCGGAATAAATGAAATTTAAGTATTTTAAGATATTTGCGATTTTAACATGAAACCATTATGAATCAAAATTAATTGTTGTGTAATTTAAACAATTTGTCCGCATTGAGTCTAATATTCTTTTAGTTTATTTAACCAGCAGTACAATGTCTTGACAATTACATAAATCTTGGGCTTGTTCTCCAAACATGTTAAAGCAACCTGATGAGCCACACATGCTTTTGACCCGAAACTCCCTTTTGGATGTCCGGAAAGTTTCGTAAAGGAAGAAAAATTTATAGTGAAAAGCATCAAGTATTAAAAAGTGCATTCATTAAATAACTTGAAATTGTGTTTTCTTCGCTAACCCCCCCCCCCCCCTTTTTAATTCCTATCAGTCTTTGTATCTATTTTAACAGCTACCAAAACTTCAATTGATAATTTTCTTTATTGCTATCAAATAATCTTGAGCGCTTATCTGTTCAACAGCTGCACGAAACTCCGTTTCTGATTTAGTACAGTGTTGCAATCAATTGCATTATAAAGAAATACGTAGACGCAAACATGTCGCACGGAAAATGCTGTTGGCGTTTTGCGTGTGGGCTGGTGCAGAATTTAATGACTTATACTGGGGATCCCAGTACTTCAGAGTTTTATTGCACCAAAGCGTTTTGTTAGCACAAAATTTAACTGTGATTTTTATGACGTCATTTTAGCAACCGCATCGTTTTAGTTTTATTCTCATTAAAATTTATAATTAATTCATTTACTTAAACTACAGGCAGGCGATAGATTTGGCCATTTTAAAAATGCCTCTTTTTTGTACGTGTAATACTGACATAAATTATAGAAAAAGGCGATTTCTTTGTTTGTTCTAATATATCGTGGCTGGTTTGAGGGATTAAGTTGGCAAGGGATTTGATTGTTTGTTTCTAATCACACACATACTCGTACTCGGTGAAATACTAAGCCCTGATAGCGGGTCTTAATTTGACAAAAGCAGAGATACGGGAATATTGCGAAATGACCTCATTTTTTATATCAGTTAATCAGCAATTTTTTTTCGAAAAATATGCAGCTCTACACGTATTCCTTTTTAAGTGATAACACTCGTAGATGGTGAAAATGATTTCACATTAATATCGCAAGGCTGTGAAAATATTTGTTGCCACGTCAAACTCTGCAGAGGCGTGTATTTAAGGCACTTATGAACTTGTCTACTCTCATGTATATGATTATCGCATATGAAATATGGATTGTCCATCACTTAATGAACAGCTTCCGATATATCAAACTGTGCAGGTGTCTCGTCTGGGATATAAATCCGCCTGGGTTTGGGCGTGGCCTTGGTTGATGTTGCTACAACTTAGGAGATCCTTCAGAGCAAAAAAAAACTCTTAAAAGCTTAAAGCGCAGAAAATCTGTAGATGCCAGGGCAGTGCCCACAAATCTCCAAATGTGACATGTCATTGTGGTGTGTCACTTAGTGGCGTTCTATTAAACACATTTGCCCCAGGACAATACGGATCCAATTAATTAATGGCCATGGTCTGAACAATGTTCTGCTCAAAGCAGTCTGAAGCGCAGAGGCTGCCAGCTCAAAATGCACATCAAAATGTAAAGTTTTGGAAATGCATTGGACGCTATCGGATTTCATGTCAAATGGGAACGAATAAGTGGCAATCAGCTGTTAAGAGTCGGAAGTGCGGCTATTGCAAGTCCGTGAGTTGCGCTCAACTAATCAATTGGAAAAAAAACTAATGCAAGAATTTGTGTTGTTTTGTACTTAATATACAAAACATTCTTATAGTCCACCTGATCCAGGCTTTTAGATCTTATGAATAACTTGTAAAAAAAAAAAATTTAAAAGAAAAATATAAATTTAAGATTTACCGTTACCTTAACAACTCATACATGATCGTTTCTTTGCAGGTTACACTTTCACAAATTTGTCGCAGTTCGTATCAGAACCCTTTCGCCTTTCCGGGCGGTGATATACCCGAAGAATTACGTCGCAAGTTCGATCAATGGTGGTCAAATCAGTTGACGCCACAAACAAGTATGGGGCCCAAACTGCTGCCATTCATGAACGCCCCTCCCGCAGGTGTAAATAATGAAATGGAACACAATATGGGTACAGCAGCATTGGCTGCAGCTGCAGCGGCAGCTGCCGCAGCACAAGCTGGTCTTCATGCTGCCACCGCAGTGAGTTCGAATGTGGCCAGTAGCATTAGTGCCAGCCGAGAATCGTTGTTGCTCAACGATACCAGCAGCCATCATGCTGGGCCCGTGATGCCCGGAGCTGGGAGCAGTCATCATGCCAACATGATGGTACACCCAGCCATGCATGCCAGCATGCATCATCATGCCAATTTAGCCGCACATTCACAATTTTCCAATCAAAAGACACGCATGCGCACAAGTTTTGACCCGGAAATGGAACTGCCGCGCTTACAAAAATGGTTTCAGGAAAATCCTCATCCGTCGCGGCAGCAAATACAAGCCTACGTAGTGCAATTGAACGCTTTAGAGTCCAGACGTGGCCGTAAGCCTTTGGACGTCAATAATGTGGTGTATTGGTTTAAGAATGCCAGAGCAGCCCAAAAGCGGGCAGAAATGCGGGGTGGTTTTGGCGCCATGCACGTTGCCATGAATGGCTATTTGGGCCAGCACAGCCAATTAGGTCAAACCTCGGGCGGCAGCAGCACTGGCAGCATGAGCAGTCAACAGCAAATAATGGGCTCCAGCATGGGCAATCTCTCCTTGTCAAACGATTTCATGAAAAGTCCTCTAAGTCTCAAGTCCGAAGATATCGATAACATGTCTCAACATTCAGATGACATGGATGAAGAGAACTCGCGACCTAATTCCCCACAACTACCACTTTCTCTAACGATACACGAAAGACATCAAGCCACCCCTCTCTCGGACAACAAGGACACCAACAATGAAAGGCTCAACAAGAGCTCTCTTATGGATGACAATAGCGGCGAGGATAAGAATACGAAAGCAAATGACAGCCAAAATGAACGTTCGCATTCGGTCAGTTTCGAGGACCCTGACAAGTTGAACAATGACAAAAACAAAAGTTATGATGATGTGAATACCACCGAAAACGCCAACAACGAAGAAGCTCCACAGTCGCAGGCAGAAAATGAAACCAATAATAATTCTTCCAATTCCCTGAACAACAATCAGTCGGCCAATGATTTAACGCAACAAACACAATCGCGTCCCTCGTCGCCCAAAAACTCCTCCTCCAAAGAAGACGACGAAGATCTGGATATGGACGATGATGATGACGAAAACGACACCAGTCATTTGGATGACTTTCGCTCACCTTCCCCGGACATGAACAACGCCATGTTGGCGGCTCAACGCAAAGATTTACCCTTTCCCATGGTGCCAAACAGTATGTTCCAGCAATCCTTTATGTACATGAGCCATTACATGCCCGGCTTTGGTCAAGCAGCTGCAGCTGCTGCTCATCCTCATGCTGCGGCTGCAGCCCATCATGCAGCCGCCGCTGCTGCAGCAGCTGGCATGCAACAAAATCCCTTAATGGGTGGTGGCGGCTTAAACCTGTCCAGTATTTCGAATGAAGAGAGGCGCAAGCGAAATCGTACGTTTATAGATCCCGTCACAGAGGTGCCAAAGTTGGAGCAATGGTTTGCCATGAACACTCACCCATCGCACAGTTTAATCTTAAAGTACACGGAGGACTTGAATACAATGCCCTATAGGTGAGTGTCCGATAAAACTTAGACAGTAAAACGAGTATTCTGTGGGAGACCAGACTAGATCCTTCATATGTGGTCGGCAAACTTTTGAGTTGGAAAATGCCAATGAATATCTTTCACAATTTGTTCATTAGGAAAATAAGCAAAAAGCTATGACCGGCTGAAACGGGATTGAACTTTAAAAAATATATAACATTGGTTATGTGCGAAGGCCGAAAAAGATATCGTGAACGGGTGAACAGGTTTCCCCAACAGGGTTCCGACATCTTTTCGTGCCTTTTTTGCTTAACTGAATCTAAAATCTGTTAAAATCCCAGCTTTCCCTGCCGTCTTTCTTACTGCGCTTCAGGGCAGTTATTTTTTTATCTTTTCTGTACGTTTCTCTTTGTATCCGTTGGCCATCCATGAAGCAACGACTGCCAAGAATACCATTTGCGAAGCCTACTGCTCGAACTACTTAGCGAAGCGAAACTCTAGTTCTCTTTGCTTCTCGTCTTCCCCTAATAACAGCATATTCTTGTCTTATCTACAAGTTCCTTCTTGTATCCTTTGGTCATCCACAAAACATAAATTTTTGCTGATTCTTTCAGCTGATTTCCTAAAAAACTATTTGTGAACTATTGTAGAATTCTCATTCATTCCAATTCTAAAATCAGCAGATTTCTGTTGATTTTTTGCAGCACAAAAATTATTGTAAATTAATTAAATTCAAATTTTTTTATAATTTTCTTTTACATTTTATTTTCATTTCAGGCAAAAATTTCCCCGTTTGGAAAGTAAAAACGTACAATTTTGGTTCAAAAATCGACGGGCCAAATGCAAACGCCTCAAGATGTCGCTGTACGACACCAATCAGTGCTCCCAGTTAAGCGGTCTCAATTCCTTTGTCCATAAGTACGATGAACGTGATTAAAACACTGAAAACAAAAACAAAATCCTGGCAATATTAATTGTAAAAATATTTAAAATACAATAAATTTTTTCCATTTAAACTCAAAACTATAAACTAAAACCAACCAAATCATATCAGATTAAAATTATATCTTTTGTTTTCAAATACAAAATATTTTTATTCGTCTGACTTGGAATTTTTATTGATAAATATAACAATTAAAAATAAAATCCAGCCAATTTTGTAGTATTTAGCAAAGAATAGATTTAATTGTAATGCCGCAATTACAGTTTGTAAAATACAAAATTTAACAAGTTTTATTTTTAATCTAATGAAAATTTAAAATGAGGAAGAAAAAAAATTACAGTACACACACACACACACACATACACACACACTTAAATAATTAACAAACCACATATTTAATTAAAACTCTGAAATTTATTTAATAAACATAAAATCCCAGTTGAAACTGCTTTTCAGCATCTAGTTTAAAATACGTTTAAGAAGTAGTAAATAAATGATGTTTAAAGCAAAGTTATTAGCAAATAATTAAGCAACCAAAGATGGCATTTGAGTTTTAGTTTTCCTTTTTTTTTTTTGGTTTTGAAGACTTTGAAGATTCAAACCCAAAAAGAAATTTTCATAACGAACCTTTTGTTTTTTGTCTAATTTTATCATTTTAGTCATGTAGTTAAAACTGGCCTTATTTGTTTTAAGTTTAAATTAAGTTTAAAAAATAATTTTATTTAGTAAATACAATACAAAACTTTAAGCATTAATTTAACTTATATGAAAACAAAATAAGAAAAACGTAAAATTTCGTTTAAAAAATCTGACAAAATTTAAATTTTGCCCCTTCAGTCTATTGGTATAAAATGCCTTTTTTTATTTGTTTGTTGCTTTTTTTTTTTTAATACACATGTATATTAATTTGCCGCTAAAATAATGTTTTGCGTTAAAATTGCTCGACCCTGTTTACGTTCGTTCAATTAAGAGTATTAAATTCATCCTTTTGATATGAAATTAGTCAATGGGCACGTTTACGTTTGTATTCCGTACAATGACGTATCGAAAGAAAAATGTTTGTGCATCGCAATTATCCGATTAATTAGTTAATAAGTATTACTAGTGATATAATTTATTCCCTCTCTCTCTCTCTCTCTCTCTCTCTCCCCCTGTCTTTACCAATTCCCGTCCTAGCTCACGCTCTCTCTCTCTCTCTCTCTCTCTTTGTCACTCTCTGTCTATCGCCTTTTTTCCTCACTTTACAACTCTATTCTCCACCAAACATAAACAAATATTATTCACTGAATAATAAATTTAATTCTCTACTACATTTAAATAATATTTAAAATATATGATTATTGAAAAAAAAACACACACACACACAATAATTTAATGATAAGAATTATAAATCAATTAATTTTATTAAATCGGATTAAAGAAAAAAACTTAATAAAACAAATTTAATGTCAAAATTAAAAGTTAAACAAAAGTTTTTTGTGTTTTATTTTGCATAGAAAAAAAGAAACGATATAAAAAAGTTTTTGCTAGTTAATTGTGACGGGTAAGTTGAACATATGAAATGCCTTGTGCACAGTGGGGCAGAAATGAAAACTTTTGCGAGTGGGTAGGTGTGATCAGAATGATAAGAAGCAGGCAAACAAGTTTTTTGCTGACGATTCCAGTCCTTGCTGGGTTTTAAGGTTTACGCCACTGGCTCAAACTATGACCATTACCAAGAGCCCCCTTTCAAGACATAGCGGGTGCACATTGATGCTGCTTCTGCCAATTGGCGTTTGTTGAAGGTTTCGACAGAGACTATTTAGCTGTAGTCATACAGAAACTTCCGACAGTTTTGGTTGCCGTGTCAATCGACAAACTCCTTCTTCGTCCCTTGCATCACGGCAAGCTGAGTTGTCCAGTTTGGGATACTTGCAGACAAAACCAACATTGCTGGGTGTGCCACTTAGCCACTAATATGACTAATTTGATTTGCTAGAAATCCAGTGCGTTTTCCCGCTCATAATTTAAATTCTTACAATTCTTACCCTCCGCCGATAATCGATAATGAGCTGTTCCAAAGAAATTTTACAATACGAGCTGGACAACAGGTAACTTTTCGGCATGTGAATGGAATTCTACACTTAATACTTTGTTTTGATTTCTAAGAAAACCTTTTTTATTATATATTTTTATTGCATTTTCGTAATAATAATATAAAATGCTATTAGAATGTATTTAAAAGGCTGCACCCTGCAAAAAAACCGAAAACTTTCCGTACCGCGGATTCTAAGCAGACAATCGGTTATTGTAGGTGACACCGTGAGCGACATAACAGGTATCTTTACTTTCTGCGCACTGAAATTTTACCAGCTGTTTTTGCTAGTCAACGATCACAATTTACATTTTATTTCTCTGCCAACATTCACAGTGTATTTTTGTTAAATTTAATTTCCGCCACATAAAATTATTAACACAACAGCTGATGGCGACAAGAAAACTGGCGCATAACAACCGCTGCCTGCAACTTGAATTCAGAAGAGTCTAGAACGAGCAGAATGTTTGAGACGTATAAAAAGCATCAACGCATATAATGGGGATGGGAATTGCTGTTTAACACCACCCCACGCCACACATGTGCACATAATTTCTGCCTGTTTAATGTCGCAATGGAATCTCAATCAATGGAATATCAATCATACGCTCGGCGCCCAGCGCGTATGATTGATGGGAGCAAAAACAAAACATGGGATCACGAAACACTGTCGATGATGAAACAAAGAGTTTAATTAAACTGTTTTTTTCTTTCTTAAATTTGTAAAAACAATATTTATTGTTTTATGAAAAAAATCGTCAAATAATATTTAAAATAATTATCTAAAAGAAGATGACAAGAAATAAGTCTAAGATTTATATTATCATCGAAAGATGATGATATTAACGCCAGAATTACAAACAAGTCCCAAATACCAATGACACATGGCGTTATCATGTCATTGTCATGCCAGACAAATTCGAAAGCTTCGTCAGGAGTATTAAAGTGAGAAAGGGACTGTGCGGGACAACATTCGTTCATACTATTTGTTTATTTTTGGTGTAAAAAATTAATTAAATAAAGAAAAAAGAAAACTAAAGTGTTTAATTAGGAATTGTCTTAATTCGCAGCTATTATTTCTTGTTCTGTCTCCAATTATTAAATCTGTATTATATGAATTCAAAAAAATCCGTAACTTGCCAAAGATTGAAAAGCGATTTTCTTTTTAAATAATAAAAATAGATGTTCCGGGAAAATTTACACACGTTCTTATGCATAAAATTTTCAAAGTCCTCTCACTACCAAAACCAGTTTTTATGCCCTTTTCCGTTCACATCGCCGCAAATAATACAAACAAAACCAGATATTTGTTTTCAAATATTATTTCTTTAGCAAAAATCAAGCTGAAATTTATAAAAATAAAATCCTCTATTAGTCGCTAATTGATTCTTTAAGTCGTGTTTGCACCGAAAAATATTAATTAATTATAAAAACAAAAGGAAAATGGTTAACAATTTTAAAAAAATTACGAAAAAAGGACCCACAAAATTACTAAAAATAAGAAGAATAAGTTTTGAAACAGTCGTGTCCTTTTTTCATTTTTTACTCTGCAGACGCTGCGTTTAAGGAAGTTTTCTGCTTCATACATTCAAATTAGGATTTTGTTGTTAATTTTGTTTTTAACACTCTTCAAATTTATAATTCTTATTTACAATAAAGCTGATAAATATATTAAATGAACACCATAAGAAAATAAAAATTCCAAATAAACGCCTCTGAAGGCGAACGTTAACGTTGGCCAATATTTTGCTTAACAGATAATCGATTATATGCAAAACAATTGATCTGATCGCAATATTGCAACCCATTAAAGCGAACGATACAAATTCTATATATTTCAGATTCTGGACGAACGAAAGCATTCGTTAACATGGAATAGTCAATTTGTTTTTGATTTGTTTTGAGAACCAAAAGAGAGACACCAAAATCGTTGTTCTTTTTTACCCCTTATTTTTTATCCTTAAACTACAAAAGAAATATTCTCAAGTGTTCAAACGTCCTTTTTGCCTTTCACTTCTCTCTTCAAAGTGTTTATTTAAATCTACAACAACTAAATAAAATTTATATACAAAAAAGTATATAAAAAAAAAGAAACACAAATAAATCCCTCCCACAACATCACAACCAAATAAACAAGAAAACTAAAACAACATGAACTCGAATTCACCCACTGAAGGCGTGTTTAACGGACTAGAAAATAAAAATACAAAAACAACAAAAAATTACAACAACAACATTTGTTGGGAAATGCGGCAAAAACTACAAAATGAATAACAAACAAAACAAATCACCATTCAAAAAAAAAAAATAAACAATTTCTGTTATTTAAAACAATCCTGTTTATTTCTAGGAAAAACATAAAACAAGACTTAGGCATTTTCGTAGCTACTCCTTTAGTTGCAGGCGCGTAAGAAATGAAAAAAGCTTTGCAACAAGAAAATCTGAATTCGAAAGATATTCTGCGAATGACGGCAGGAAAATGGCATTCATTTCAATTTGTACGTGTTTTTGCAAAAATTTCCCCTTCAAATAGAAACCATCAACCGCGTTCAGAGCAAAACATAAATGAAATTTTTCCCGAACTTTTGGTCCATTAATTAAAATAAGTTAAATTTCTAACAAGCCAATTCAAAGGGTACAGTGGGCCGCATAAGAAACGGATACACTCAGTTGTAAGGAGAAACACGTTTAAAAATACCACGAACCCACAATAATTTATTATCAAACACATGAAAATTCTCCGAAAACATTCACTTGATTTTAGTTTATTGGCGTTTTTGTTAGTGATACAACGTGGTTACCCCCTAAAGGGGTAGTACTTTTAACAGTTATTAGAGCACAAATTATATTAGATTTTTTTACTGCCCACTGTTATCAACAGTCCCAAAAACTGGCTGGGACAGTGGCCCAGGGTACTGCATCAAAGTAGTTCTTATTGCACATATAATTCGCTGAAATGCAAAAAAGCGTAACTGCCAAAAACAAAATACGAAATCGATTTTTTAACCATTTTTTTTTTATTGTTTTATTTTTATGTTATTTTTTAATCTAGTTTTTTTCTTATATAAAAAAATTAGATATTTGATACATGAACTCGATATGCAAAGAGCAGGTTCTACAATATGTCACTGTTTTGCTTTTACTACAAATTGTGTAAAAATATTAGTTAAAAGGTTTGGCATTCCAGCTAACGATATATAAATATGTATGTATAACCCCAAAACCGATTACAAGTCTGCAGATATAAAATGTAGTATTTAACGTAAACGAACATCTTAAACAGCATCTGAATTGTTGGTCAGCCATTGATGTACTCGTGAGTTGGTGGAGGTCGTAGGTTCAAATCCTGCTTAAGGCTGTGGGTGTTGCGTGCGGATAAGCGAATAGTTTGTGCCAACTTGTGTTCTAGGCTGGAGAAAAAATTAAAATTTTAACTCGACATATTTATGGCTGGCGCTACCATATGGTAGCAACAACACTATTGTTAAAATAAACGTTATATGGTGCTTAGAGGAAAACTCAATTTACATATATTTAGATCTCTAAAATCTCACCCTCGTTTGTAGCCAAACGGTCGTCGCATACTGTGTTGGCTGTTCAGATAAAAGAGCTGCTTTCGTAAAACTAATAGTAAACAAATTACAATAAACTTTTTATTTGTTTTAATATTTAACACATAAATATTATAGAGTTGGTTATTTATGAAGTTGGCATTGTTGCATTTTGCACATGAAGTTTGTTGTTGCTTTTGCGTGTCCACATAAATAAAATAAAATAAGTTTTTGCTGCGCATTTCAACATATTTTTATCTATTTGAAATATTTTTCAAAACCCACAGAAACTTAAAATAGGTTTTCCTAATTTGAAATATATTCGGGAGGTTACAGTTGAAGACGACTGTCTGATCTGAATCAGATTTGCCGCTCAGCCGTGACTGCAGTAAAACTAAAAATGTTTCAGCCTTCAGTTATAAAAGATCGTTTTTGCAAGATCGTTCTCCTTAAACTATATGAGTAACTCTATAAACATAAGTTTTATTCTGCCTTTTGAACTAATAATTTACATTTTGTTTAATAATAGAAGAAACTAAATGTTTTTTGCATAAAACAAAATGAATTATGCTGGTGCATAAAAATTTTCATCTGAATGGGAATGACATCCTGGGGAAATTTATATTATTTTATTAATGATACGTTTTTATAAACAAAGTAAAGAGGAACAATTTAGGGCCTGTCCCACGATATCCTGACCTAATTTGACCTGTCGAAACCTAAAGTTCATAAACAGTCTTCAGGAAAAGTGTTTGGCTGCCAAACTGCTGATGAATATTAACGTGCGATATCGTGTCGCAGGCGATTAAAGTATAAAATTTAAAATTATATTAAAATTTATGAGGTATAGTGAATTTTCGAAAAATGTGTAACCCTAGAACTCGAGGTGGGTGCGCTGAGGCCAATAGCTCCGCATCGAAAACCGTTCGGTAAGAAAAACTCCACTTAAAGCTTCATATTTGTTGCCTTTAAAATGTATTTCTGTACTATATGAAATTTATACAGCAAAACTTATGACTTTACATGCGCGTACGTATTTCCATTATGTCGAACGTGACATTCATACGAGTATATGTTTAAAGTTAAAAGAAATCATTTTTAAATCACGATCATCTGTACTAAAATCAATATCAAGCTGAGTTTCAGATCGCAAAGAAAGGCAAAAAGAAGCAGTACCTTCAATTTAAATGAAGCGATTCGAACGTGACAAAATGTGGAAGTTGTTATCGCAGCGTCTTCTAATAAAGTTTTGTACTGCAATAAACTTTCGAACTTATCACTTTAAAATGTTTTTAGTTTGATTAAGCAATTTTTTACTTGTGTAGTTTTCTTAAGCCACAATCCAGATTGATACGCGACATTTTGAACGCGACATTATTTCAACTAAATAGTTAACTTGAGCAATTTTTTTTTTCTTTAATTAAAACAAATCAATAATAATGCAAATTAAGGGAATTTCTTCAGTGTCTATGAAGTCTGAGCTGATTTTACCATCCCGTCGGTCGCCAGCCTTTCAAACAACCAAAACCCCTATTAATTTTGACTCTTAGAATCGGGAAATTTTACAGAATGCCTCAATAAACCAGTTGACAACAACAAACTTTATATTGGTACGCAAATATATTTTAATGTCACTCAAATGTGTGCGAACATCAGTTTTCAAGGTAGCGATATCGGCCCTAAATACTGCTCCCTAACAATATCTTAAAAAAGCGGGCTCTTGAAAGCATTTATTTAATTTTGTTTTGCTAAAATGTTCATGCGATATATTAGCGACATTGGCCTTTAAACTTGAGGCTACCGATAACAGATTTAAAGACTTAAGCTGAAGCTAAAGCTGAAGCAAAACCATTAAATAAGATATTGCGTAAAAAGTTGCAATAATTTTGAAATAAATTTCTGAATATGCTGCATGTGCACCATCCCGTGCCATAAATTTACACCAACCAAAGAACAGGCAAAGAAAATCATAACGGAAACGGAACTTAAGATGCACCCTTATGGTAATTTAAATGTGTTTAATGTTCGTTCTGCAACGCTACAACGCAAAGAATATATTTTAATACAAAATACTCATACGAGCAGATGAAAATAAATGAAAGAATGTGAACAAAATCACCACATGTATCTGTAAGGAAAATATATACGCGCGAGCATCCTTTTAGCACGACTTTCCTCCCATCTCTGCCATTTATTGCGATATAATGTTTGTTATTAATGTGAGAAAAGTGTAAGAACTTGTTTCTTATTTTTTCTGAAATGATAAGAAATTATGAATATAAATAAAAACACCTAGAAGTTTGGAAATGAGTTTTGAGTTTTCTCTTTTAAAAAGATAAATTGGTACGACTGTATATTAAAGTTATTAAATCATATTAATGGAATGAGAAAAAAAAATATGTAAGAAAAAAAGATTTAGTATCGCAATAAGAAATTGTTTTAAGTTAAATGATGATATTCGCTTTAACAATCTTGCATTTGTTCATTCTAGAGCGATAGCTGGTGGGAGAGATTAGCACTCATGTTGAGGAATCTGTAACCTGTGTGTACCTGGCACACAGAGCCCCCTCTCCCCGGGACACTTTTGAGTCTTTTACTAGTGCAGCTGAAGTTTGGAGCCTCGCCAGCATGACGTCTGCTACTGATACAAACCAAGGACAGCTTCATATATATTTGCTATTCCTGCATGCCCAACAGAGAGAGTCTTCTGTCGGGGAAAGAGATGAGTAGAGGTACCTCAGCTGATGTTGGGAACCTAAACTCCAGCAAACTCCTTCGATTGTACAGTTTCTGCCGGAGTCCCTGCCAAAGAATAACTTGCAGAGAGCAAGTTCCTGTTATTGGTCATTTGGTTGAGCAGACGCAAATGTTCTTCACTAAAACAATGTGGTTAAGGTTAACAACGCAATATGCAGCTTTGGCAGATCCCCGTAATAGGCCTTAGTTTGTAGTAGTATTTCTGTTTAGCAACAGCCACCCGTTCCAGTAACAAATTGGATGGTGGGAAATCTTTTGGAGGAGTTTAGTTAAAGCCTGAAGTAGCTTTGGGAAGCGTGCAACCAGCTCCTTGACTGACAGGAGAAACTGGATAGCCCCAGCTCTCAAGCAAGGGGCTTGTGCTATGCGCCGCTTTTCGCATATCACAAGAGATTGCCACTCCAGTTTGTCGTAATCTGGCTGTTTTATTTACTATGAATTTTCCTTGAGATGCCTTCTATCATGAAATTCGCCAATTCCAGCCATCCACTACGGCCTTAATTTTCGTCGTATATACGAATATTTTGGACACTTGGTAGCGCTAAGTGAATCTTTTCATCATTTAATACCAAAAATAAACTTTAAACTGAGATAAAATACATTTTCCTACTTCTTGAATTTTTTATTTTTTTTGGTTTTTTAAATGAATTTCTGTTCAAAGTTCAAACTCCTCTTCAATATTTTCACTCATGTATTTCGTTTGTACCAAAAAAAATAAACTTCCATAATCATCGTGCCGTTGCAAATTTATCTAGATTTTCCTGGGGTTTTTTTCAAAAATGTTTGGAATATTTTAGCGCCATAAATAATAATTATACAAGCAAAGCTTAAGCTTAAGACATTTCATTGAGAAAGTCTTAAACATTCTCTCTGATACAAACTGTAGCCATAAACAACAGGAACCCATCTTCGAAAGGTATTTAACGCAATTTAAACTTAAGGAAACGAAAATCTTATTAAAACGCACGCACACGAGCTCAAAGCAAAACGGTACACATGGACGCATTAAAGGCAGCCGGGCGCAAGACATGCCACCACACACACACACACGCACACACACACACACTCCTTTAGCCTGGAAAAAGCTTAAGAAAACTTACCAACATTTTGTTGCTCCTTTTTCATTGCTGTTGTTTTTTGTTTTTTTTTTTTAATTTGTTTTGTTAATTTTTTCTATTGCCTCAGAACCATGTGTGCAGTTTATTCAGATGATGTTCAAGATTTTGTCCAAAAGGATTTCATATGAAGGAGCCAGTTATGAGGAAAACTGCCAAATAGCAAATGAGTGTGTGTGTGTGTGTGTGTCTGTTTGTGTAAAAGAAAAAAGATTGTGCAAGAATGTGTCTACTAAACAAATACTCGTATATTATGGAAAAGGATTAATGCGTAAGTAACAAAACGAGCAACAACTCAAGGAAGGCAAGACGAGGACACAAGCACAACTACTTCTATGCGTGTGTGTGTGTGTATGTGTGTACGTATTTGTGTATGTGTTTGTGTGTGTGTGTGTGTGTGCATATGTATCAGAATCTGCGCTTGCCTGCTGTTCCTGCTGCTGCTGTTTTCCTTGCTACTTCTTCTGTTGATTTTCTTTTCTTTCTTTTTTTTTCATTTCTACCAGAAACAGTTTAAGTCATAATTAAAGAAAATAAATTATAATCGTTGAATGTCAGCCGTTCATTAAGTCGTTTATAAATATTTTTCTTAATTCTTGGGCAAATGTTTGAATATCCTTTTTCTCATAAAATTTCTAGTCTCTGGTTATAGCCATATGAGGGCAGTGGGATAATAAGACACCGAAGGGATGCTGCTCTACTTAAATATTGTTTTAGTATTTATCGTTGATTTGTATTCTTTATTAAAAGGACACATTTGGTTGCGTATGAAGTTGCTGCTCACAATAGGGATGTTATTTTGGAATTTCAAGCAAAAGCTTATTTTTAATTGCCCGAAATAAATTTATTAAGGCGGCTATTAAGCAGAAGAATAATATAAAATATATATATGAAATATACATTAAACGCAAGAAACTCTAAATCATAAATATGCAGAAAACGAGGTTACTTTTAGTAGGATTAAAATCGTAAATTTTGGGACAATCTAGCAAAAACTGGAACAGAAAACGAATGCTAGACATATACGATGAATATCTGTGGGATTTTATCATAACAGCCTAAATCGGATTGTGATAATTTGTTGAAGCAATTTTAGTTTATTTCCTTGTGTTACATAGAAATATTTCATAACAACGTATTCTGCTCATATCGTGACTCAAGTTGTTATAACAAAACGCCACCGATACTAGTATTATTGTTTTAATTAGTATTTGGGGGAAAAAAATGTATTTCAAGTCCTGCTTTATTAATATTGTACATTGTTTAAGTCCTTAAAATCGGAATCACTTACATTCAATATTTTCTTATATGGAAGCCAAAAAAAAAATATTTTGTTAAACGATTTAATATTTTTGCAGAATTTCGTCTAAGATCATCCAGAAAATTTGTTGGAAAACAATTAACACTTTTTTGAATTTGTATCAAAATATTTTACAAATTATCGAATATTCAACGGAAAAAGAATACGTGAATTGGTCACAAAACAAAAGCTTTGAAAATTTTTTTTTAAGGTAAAACAAATAAATAATATTCAAATATCTGATCAAGATAAAGTTTCAAAATTTATTGAAAAGATTGTCAAAATTAGAAAAAGAATTCGACTCGGTTCGGAAGCAGTGGGACAACGCATTATAGGACGCCCACGAAACCTATGGCGCAGGCAAGTGGTGTTCAAAATTGTAGGCTGCTGGCTAAAGATTGTGCCAGCTGGAAAAGCTTGTTGGTTGAGGCTCAGGTTCACCCCGGACTGTAGCGCCAAAGTAAGAAGAAGAAGAGGAAGAAGAAGAAAAAGTTGCTGAATAATGTGAACGAATTTCCCAAAGGCAACGCTCCACACTATTCACAATATGAGGGATACATTTAAAATCCCTGGACCAGTAAACATTGATTTAACGCCCGAATCGTGACGAAATTCACAATCTGCCGATAGTGAAGAAGAATCATTTCGCAGACCTTCACTTGAGCAATCATGCATCATGACTTGAAACTGCCTCCGTTTAAAGATCAACTGATAAATCAGTCTCAAGGATCAGCCCTATAGCACAAAGTATATCCAACTTCTTTTGGCCTGAATTGGATGCTATAAATATTAAACATTCTGCGCGAGCCAGTTGACTTTAGACTAATTTTTAAAAGGATTCTTAAAGCACAAACTTATAGATATAGTGTGAAAAGGGTTGCTAGGCAACATTTATACTGTAATGAAAGTCGCACATAGACAATTTTTGTGTTTTTCACTGAAAGTCTTAAAATTTTCCTCAATTCTTTTATGCTTTAAAACTTATTTTAAGGTTGTTAATCCTTTTCCGGAAAATGAACGAAAAACTCATTTCATTATTTCTATGTGGTCAATAGTTTTTTTCAATATGTTTTTTTATTCAATAATTTATTTACAACGATTCATTAATTATGAAATTAATCTTGTGTTTTTACATTTTGTTTCTTTAGTGAAAGTCTGCAGAGATGCCTCAAAAGGCACAAACGTCTAAAGAGATATTCATTTTCAATGGGCATTCTTTTGCTACATGAAACTTGTGTAGTCACTTAAGGACAAAACACACACATTTTCGTACTGGTACATCTTGTCCATCATCATTTGGCCAATTAATAAGAATCTTGCACAAATAGTGAAAATAAAACTATCAAAAGTGGAAATATGGATGGCAAAGACAAGGAGCAAATCTTGGCTTTTAAAATATGAGGCGGTGCCGCTTTTGTAAACATTTGCAGAATTAAGAAAATACTGGTATTTTGTTCGCCATAGAAAACGAACAACGTGTAATTTTTGAAGTTTTTCAAATGACATGAAATGTGAATGGTATGAGATCGCAAACCCAGCAAACCGAACGCCTGCACAACGTATATTCAGGCTGGTGCAATCGGGTTGGATTTAGTGTTAAAACTTTTCAACTCAAGGCCACTGTCTTTAAATATTCTTACAAGCTAAAATAAAATGGGTTAAATTTAAGAGTTATAATACAAGAGATATTGAACCAATAAAACTTAACTTTCTTAAACACTTTAAACTCTATAAAAAAAATGTCATCGAACTGCATCGAACTTTCAGTTCTAATGTGAAACTCGTGTTGCTTGAAACCGAATTGAAACTTGAAAACGAATTGCATTTCTACAAACGATTTCTTGCTGTTCTCTTCTTATTATTGTGCCATGACTTAAGACTCGACTTCTCGAACACAAATTCCTTTTGTTGATATACACAATATTTTTGTGCTCCGAAATTCCGTGATTTGAAAACAAATAATCAAAACTTCATTTTACTTTGTTCCGCCGCAAAACTGTTTGCTGGGTATGCTTTGACAAGCAAACAAACAAACCATTGCATTTATAAATGACTGACTGACTGAGTGAATAAATAAATGAATGTGCTAATGGTTATAAAACTAATGAGCGTGTAACAAATAGTTTATTTTTACGAATAAAATCTTTATGTCCTTTGGAAAAACACTCAGAGAAAAATAGCAGTTAGACTTAAAAATGTATACGAAAACCCAAAGAAAGAAAGAAATGGAGGACACGGCTCATACTTTTTTGCCGCTACAATTTGTCTGTTGCGTTGTGTGAGAATGGCGAACAAATTAATAAAACAGGGAGAGCAGCCTGTAGCGCCTGCAGGGCCTGTAACGCCTTGACGTACCTTGACGTGCGCAGGTTTTTTTAAATCAACTAATATAAACATAAATAACAAAAATTTGGGGTAAAAAGCAATTAATTTGGCAAAGAAAACTCATGGATAATGTCCGAATCAGATTTCTGATTCGCACGTTAACTTTCGTTATTGTGGGACGGCGCAGTTAAATGAATGAACCTATAACAGCAACAAAGCCACCAGCATCAAGGCTTGAACTGAACATGTGGCTTGAATAGTTCTATAAGAAGTCCGGGTTTTCATCATGAAACTTGCAGTCAATTTTTTTTTCTTAACTTTTAATTGGCAACTTTTCTCGGGTCTGACCTGGCAAATCGCTATTAGCTTTTGGTGTGTCTTGTATTTTTTGTAGCGGTGTGAGTGTGAGTGTGAGCATTTGTTATCAACATCGGTGGTATATCGGTGGGAAAAATTCCATTCATGGCTTCTGGTTATGTTTCATTTCTTTTCTTCTTCACTGTTCTAGTTGTTGTTGTGGCTGTTTGTGTTTCGTTATTTGTTTAGTGCAATTTGGCAAATTGACTTCGCTGTATGTTCGAATAATTTCAAAAAGTGGTTAAATGTATTTTGTGTTTGTTCGTTGTTGCTGGTTGTTTTGTTTGATGGTTTTTGGCTGAACGGCTGAATAGAGTCGGCTGGCAGGCTGGCAGGCAGGCTGCTCGTTATGCGATAGTGATGCCAGCAGTTGTTGTAGTGGCAATAAAATGTATAAAAGTCCAATTAAATGGTCATAAGTAATAATAATTCCGCTTTGATTTGTGGCTGTACGTAATATTGTGGTTCATTTAACTAGCGCACAAAACAAAACATGTGGACGGGCAAAGGAATAATAATCGCCTTCATTTCTATTTTCATCCTTAAAATGTACTACAACAGCTCAAGCTTTTCTTTTAGGTTTCTTATGCAAGATGTGTATAAATTGTGTTGTTGTTGTTGTATTGTATTTTATAAAAATGTTTGTTATTCGTTGTTTTTAATATGTTTTCATTCATTATATTCTCTTATGCTGTAAGTAAATAAATTAGTTAAAGTACTTATTATTGTTAAATGTGTAGAGTTTGGTTTTTCTTTTTTGTTTTTGTTGTTGTGGAACACAAACAGTTTCTTTGTCAACTATTTACTTAAATTAATTAAACATTTTTTATTTTTAATTACATTATGGCCAAATCGGCCGCAATATCGAATCAAACTTTCCCTTGACCAGGTTCATCCCTGGTTCACATCAATGAATTCCAATATCAACCAACCGACTTTTCTGTTATTCAAACTGTTGTCGAACGTTAACGTTTGTCGATTGGGGGCGTAAGTTTATGCTTAAAAAGCAAATTTTTCCACGTTGTTCTTAAATAAGTACTAAATAAAAATTAATTGAAACCAAAAAAAAATCCAGTTCTCGAAGCTCAAAACTTTGGCTAAGACCCTCTATTATAAGACGTGTCAGCGCCCTAAACGACAGCAATTAATTACTTTTCAGGATTTCAATGGTTGGTTATTTGAGAGATCCCACTGCGTGACTTGAGACACTCTTTAGATGCAGCATCCGTTGCCTACTGCTTGTGACAAAATTTCAAGAAAAGTTTCACCAAAAAGAGATCCTGGAGTATTTTTTTTTTATGCGAAAAAACAAGCAGAATTCATTGTGTGACTATTTGTGTTGCCAACTTCATCCATCGCTTGCCTTAATGCTTTCCATCATGTTGTAATTAAGCTGGTACGTTGGCCTTTAATCATTCTACTGTTGTTCAAAATATAAGCGAACGTTAACGCTCGACAGCGTGGGGAAGGTCTATAACTTACATCAAGCTTGCGGATTTAGGAGTATAAAGTGATTACAAGAACTTTCTTTTATTTCATACATACATTTTTCAAACAGAGTGAGCCAAACTCCTTGTGAGAATGTAAATTTTCACAAGATATATATATTTTATTTTTTAAATTAATATAAATATTTATAATAAAACAGTTTTTGTTGATTCGGCAAATATTTTTATTTGCAAAGTCTGAAAAATGCGGACAAAAGTTTTGTTTTTTTTAATTTATTTTTACTCGCTGCAAATGGCCAAACTATTTGCCAGCAAAAACAAAACCCAGCTGCAGGAAACGTGTTAATATATATTTAAAAAAAAGGAATTTTTTCTAACTAAACGTTGCTTTAAAATCTTGAAACAACATTCAAATATATACAATCGCTAATTTCAATAGAACACTACCCGATAATACTATATAAGAAAAAACATTCTTAACGCACTGAAAGCGTTTAATTTGGCCCTCAAACAGGACAATTTAAAAATGAAGTATGAGAATGAAGTATGAGGTCTGTCTGTCTTATGCAAAAGATAAGCTAATGTTTCACTGTACGCTGTGACCTACAAAGTTCCAAATATTTATTGCCTACTTTGGGGCGTTGTGTGAATATTCACACATAAATAAATAAGCGAATTGAAAGCAAGACCAGGATGATCACTTTGAATATTTCATTTCTTTGTTCCCTCCAATCTTGATACTCGCATTTAAATGCACATACATTTATTTCGGTTTTGATATCTTTATGACATCTGTAAATGTTTTATGGGTTACTTGAAGGTAATTTAAAGAGAATGAAGAAAAAAGAAATAGAAGTGAAATATAAAAATACTGATTAACATCTCGCCACATAAAACAACAAAACTTTACATATAAAGAAAAGATATTTTTTATTATATATTAATATATTGCAATGAAACAAATTTTTAGGAAAAGAAACTAAAGTGTTGGGTAAATAAAAGAAGAGTTTTGGGTTTTTTTTTACATAAATAATATTTCCGATGGCCATCACAAAATGGAATTATTTCTGTGTAGTTTATTTTGCATTTTAGTTTTATGAAATAAAATTCTTGGAAATATTTCATTTTATATAACAAATATATGCGCCATGGATTTGAAAGACGTTCCCCGCAATCGACTCGTAGAGCACACAAAGGCTGCAGCCTGGCAAATTTTCTCCAAACCTCCAAACACTTATTCTAAGTATTAATTTTAACAAGTCGCACAACTCTTCTATCTGCAAAACATGCCGGCATTTCATAATGATTTCTTCTAATTCATGTTTTCTTGTTTTTTTTCTTTGCTTTCTTATAATATAATTCAAACATCTAAAACGGCAATAAATTTCGATTTGTTTGTTGGACGAGTAATTTTGTTTCACAAATGCCTGGTGAATTATAATCTTTTTCTTTTTTCCATGAGCACTCCAATTAATGTTTTGAGCGGGTGTGTAGGGGGTGGGGGCAGGGCGTGTAATAAGCACCCCTTTATTTCGGCCAGAGTTTACAGAGTTTTGGCAGCTTTTTAAGTAAACGACTTAAACATTTTTGACATGCCTAAAATCTGCTCGTATTCCCTTCATACTCGTATCTTTTTGGTCCTTCGATTATCATAACTTTCATGTTTCATGTCTTAGTCGTAATATCGTGCCGAGGAGCGCACTTGTTGTCAAAGTGTATTTATTACCAAGCTTTGATATTTTTTGAGCAATTTTAGTGTTACTGTCTAACCTCTTACCCTTACCCTTACACATCCCCTTCACTTTCCCTTCCCCCCCCCCCCCCCCCCCTCACCATAATGCTACAGATTTTTTTTTCTTCTGCCATCCTTGCGGAACATGTTAAATGAATTTTCCGACTGAAAAGAAAAGCAGCAGCAGAAAAAAGAATCACAAACAAGCAAAGAAATCCTCGTGAAATGCTAAATTATGAATTTAGAAAAATATTAAGTTATTTAAACAAACGTTTGCCAGCCAACAAGACATTTTTAAGATACCACCGTTTGGTGGAATTATTGCCTGCTAAGTCGCTGGGTTGGTTGCCTGACTTGCTGGCTGGCTGGCTGGCTGATTTCTCATACATCTTAACAGGTTGGTTTTCTGGTGTTGCCATTAAAGTCATAAGCGAAAAGCTTTAAAAGAAAAAGGGTAATAAATCAATTCGTATTAGTTTTATAAAATTTATTCCTGCGGCGACTAAGCATAAGACTTTAAATATATATGTATGTATGTATAGAAGACTGCTTCGTTTGCTGCTGTATAACTTGCCTCACTGCCAGCCTGCCTGCCCTGGTGTGTTATTGCCCGATAGCTGCTAAAGTAAAACATCGGTGTCTGCTTTTAGGCTGCTACTACTTTTACCTTCTTATTATTTTAATAAGTTTAATGAGAAAATCTTTTCCTTTTTTTTTTCTTTCTTTCTTTGCCATTTCTTCTTACATTGAACGTTTTATGTTTTAGATATTTTATTACTGATACCGAGCAAAGACATTTTTATGCAGCCAAAGATGAATCAAAAAAAAAAAAAAAAACAAAATTTCAAAATCTTAAAATGGCTTAAATGGCAACTTCAAGCAGTCGTCAGCTTTGAACAATGTTTTGCTCAAAGGCAGCAGTAATTCGGCTGAGTTGAATGCTACACAATAATCGCTGCAATTTAAGTAATATTTTTTAACATATAAAAACTGTTATAGCAGCCAGGGGGGATGGACCCCTACATCGGCACTGCTTTGTACCAGAACTGAGTTTGGTCAGCAGGAAAGAGGGAGTAGGGTTTTCGAGGGTTTTGGATTTAATTATAATGTATTTATAATTTTTCTTATTGATTTGATGTGGTTTGGTGCTACATTGCACCAATCGTTGATGCGTTGATTTTGTCGACAACTTTTATCGTGTGTAATTAGTTCCGCGGCTGAGAAGTTTCTCCTAAAAGTATGTTATACAGAAATGTAATTGCTTTGGGTTTTTCTAGGCGGTTCAATTACATTCTTATGCTCGTGTAAAAGCCGAAACTTGCTCACTATTTTGGACTTAGTACAAAACTGTAGTTAGCGGCGAATTTAAGCGACTCCTCCTTCCATTCCCTTCCGTTATTTTCTTGTTCTACTACGTGACTTATAACGTACAATCTTGGAAATGCCTTCAAATTCCCTTAAAGTGTTGCTGTTGCGAAAAAACCCACTAACATTTTGGATTTAGGGCCACAAAAAAACGCAAGTTTGTCCACAAAACCAGCAATTAGCCAGATTGAAGTGAAACTGAACAATTTTGAAATGTTTTCCGAACATATTTTCGAGACCAGCAAAAAAGCAGACGACTTTAAAAGCCGATAAATCTGTGTCCCACTGGCCTGTTAAGCAGAGAGAGAGAGTGAAAGGATTTAGCTACAGCAAGGACTATTCTTGTCACTAGAATTCGTGTGTTTTTGCCTATTAAAGTTTTCAGTGTTTCTTTATCTGTATTTCTTTACCAAATTTTGACCATTTCATCCAGAACTGGCCCTATAAGTCTGTCGACTTTCCTCCCAAAATGATTAAAGCTTTTGATGAAAGCACTTCATTGGATTTGCTTACTGCGAGGTTTAGTTTGTAAACAACCAAAAACTCTGTAAAGTTTTAGTTGATCACAAGTTGAGGCATTCATAAAGGAAGACAATCTGATTAATACCTGCGACTTTAATTAGTTCGACGCCTTATTTTATAAAATTTTGAATCGCCACAATCTGTTCTGTGTGAAAAGTTTTTACAGAAAGTCTCGTTTTTATTTTTCACTTCTTTCGAGCAGAGTACAACAAACACATCATGATGATCTTGATTTTTCAATAACTTTTGATCTTCAGAAAGACAATAAATGAAAAATCGTAGAAAATAAAACTTTAGACGGCTGGATAAGTTTCTTAACAGCCTCAGGTCATACTTAATACTATGGCGAAATTGTGGCAAACTTGCACACGATTTTAAGTTGGTTTCTGAAGTGACCAAAACCAATCATGTCTTTCTGCCTAATCGATTAATAAGTTTTAGGCCCCCTTTTTTAATATTAATCATAATAAATATTATTATCAAAATTCTGAACAAAGTTGCTGTAAAATGACGCAATTCGGTGGCGAAAAAAAATTCGCTGACTACAAAAATATGCATTTCTTACAGTGTATAATATTTAAAAATGAGTTATTTTCGCCATTCCAGTTTTCTAACGATATCATAATTTATCCTTCGATCTTCTGCTGACTGAGAAGTGAATGTAATTGTCTGCTCGCCGGACAATTACACGTACAACTTTAACAAACAAAACAAATGTTTGCCCATGACAATAATATTTTTAAAACAATCTCTAATATTGTGATGGGTGTACAAATGCCGGTGACAAGAATACGAACTGCTGAGACATCACACCGTTTAATGATTTTGGGTCTTTTGCCTCATTTAAACTTAAACTCGAAAATATTGTACTATTCCCCCCATCGATGGAAACGATTTAGCCAGTCGCATCTCGTACTTTAACATGTAGTGCACAATTTTCTGCTTCAGGCAGTCACCATAATTTATGGCTACTTTTAAATACTCATTCATATTCATAAATATATACTCATACTTTTGCTTTTTTTGAGGCAGGAGGGAGGGGCAGTAACAGGAAAATTGTGGCTGTTTCATTCAAATCTTCATAAATCCTTAAAGAAAATGCATCATAATTTTTACGACTTTTTGGCTACTTTCGGTATGCGAATAACTTCCATCTAATGGCTCTGCTAACACCCAATTCGGTCTGCCTCCAATCTGACGAGAAAAAGGAAAGAAAAAACCAGCACAAAAAAGGAGACAATATTAAGAGCTTTTGTGGCCGTTGGACTTAATTTCTGTGCAGTTTGAAGCAACTGAATGAGTAAATGAATTATCGCTTTTGACAACGGGATTATCATTTTTACATTCGATGATTTCGTAAAACAAACAATTTTATTTAAATGATTTTTTTGTTTTTTTTTTTTTTTGACCCAAAAAAACCAAGAAAATTCTTTTACGATTTACCTTTTCTTGAACTTGTGTTGTTGGTGTTCTTGTTTTATGTTGTTGGTGGAACGGCGGTATGGTGAAGGGCGAAGGGGGAAGGGGTATGATTCGGTAGGGTGTGGTTTTACTTAATTTTCTTCTAAGCTCTCTGGGGGGTAATTTCGTTTTTACATAATTATCATCGTAAATTACATTTGGAACATTAAATCTTTTTCACTTATTATTTTATTCCTGTTGTGGTTGCTGTTGTTTTTGTTGTTGTTGCTACATTTGGCTTTATGAAAATGAATTGAATTAAATGGTTATTTTCACACTTATTTTACGTGTTTTACTTTCAAAGTTTATTTATTTATTGCCGTTTTTGTGCTTCTTGCTTTTATAGGCCAAACATTGTTGTGGTCTTAAAACAATTCCAACAAGTTTTTGTTTTTATTAAGCAACTTTTTTTTTTTTTTTATAAAGTTAAATTTCATTGGACTACGAATTGGCTGGAGTGCTGCGATTTTTAAAAGGCCTGATATTTTCACAAGACTTTAAAGTTTTTGAAGCGGCTAAATATGCTGATACCTATAGATTTTGGAAGATATTGTGCTGCTGATTTGCGCAGAACTGCGAATATTCTTAATGCTGGGCAGGACTCGTGGCGTGCAGCCAACCGACAAAGCAACAACTGGCGGATCATTGTTAGTGTTGTGTGGTCTGGTATCCTGTAATTTATATAAAAAACCAAATAATAGTTGTTTCCCATTGATTTGCAGCGGATAATATTAATGAAAAACTATAGTTAAGCTTTTTATTGGCAGGTGTTTCCTTTTGGCCAAAATACCTGCCATTGTCAAATATCGGGTTTAAGCAACTTTTGTCTTCAGTCCCAGTTTATTTTTTTCCAGCTTTCTGCTTCGCTTAATTTACAGGATCCATTATCGACAAAACGGGTTTTTTGCGCTTTATTTGTTCCATTTGTCTGCTAATTTTTTTTTTTTTTTTTTTTTTTTTTGTAACATCATTTTAAATCTCTTTAAAAAGAAAAAATAAACAAAAGTGTCTCCTCATTGTGGCACCAGCTTAGAGCCATTAACTTGAACTGTCTGTTAACATAAACATTATTTCCGTTCAGTTATCGCTAAAATAAATAAATAAATTCACATGCGTTTCCAGTCGCACCACCTTCTCTGATTTCTGCCTTCAGAAGGATACAAGGACTGCAGTGTTTGTGGCAAATGCATTTGAGTAAATAAATCTTAAGGAAAGGAAAACCTGAATGGAAAAGCAGAGCAGTTGTTAAAAAACAGAATCTCAACTGATAAGGTATTAAAAATTACCAAAACGAAAACAACTAAATAAAATGTATTTTCTCAAAACGAAAATGAAATAAGAAACAAAAAAATAAATCACATTGTGTTAAAAGAAAAAAGGATCATTTAAGGACTGGCTGGTACATAAAATGCAACATTGCCGGAAATCAAGTTGAACAGTTCATGGCAAACGATATGGTTTTCGTTGTTGCTGTTGCTGTTGTCGTTCATAAGAAGAAGAAAAAACTTGAAACTTTTAAAATGCAAGAGCATTATTTTAATGAAGCGTATGCGAATCTCAATTGACACAAGTCGCAGTGCTCCAACACACACACAGAGAGAGAGAGAGAGGGACACACCAAATCCTTAAGTTGACAAACAATCGATGTTTATAAAACCGTCATCATAAGCGCCCACGAAACCCGAAACCCACGAAACCTGCCTGCCAGAGCAGGGAGGATGCAAAATTTACGGGAGTATGTAACTTGCTGTTGTTGCTGGCTGCTTAAGATTGTAGAAAAAAATACCCACTAAAAATATTCAATATAAAAGTTTTTGCTTTTGAGATTTATTTTAAACGGAGTGCGCCAGAATGTTTCCGCTTTTTTAGATCCCACTCAATTGACTGCATTACAAGGTGCCAGGTTTGTGTCTCGGCTAAAACAAAAACTCAAATTACAGTGTCAGGCATTGGACGGGGGCCCTCTGAAATTGTCGTATCCTGTCAGGTCACCTATAATTTCTAAAATAATAGAGTTTGAGTGGAGATCTTAAAAGCGACACGATGCGAAAGGAAGGAGTTACTCGCTCGAGATGGCCACCAGAAGTTTAGGAAATTCTAGCACGGCTGCGTTTGTGCAGGGTCTTGCGAAGTCCGGGATGCTGGGATGCCCTGAAAAATATATCCATAGTCTGGTTGGTGCTTAAGCCTAAATATCCCAGTATTACTTATAACTTCCTGTGGCAGAAACGTTCTGGCTGAGGTTTAAATCTAGAACTGGAAACGCCACTAGAGATGTTTTTAACCGATTATTCTCTTTCTGACTGTTCAGTGGCCAGTGTTCATACCAACAATTAACCCAACCCTCCCAATATTGTGTTTTATGTTGCATTTACAGGGATGGGATTGTGTTTTTATTTATTTAAGTTCTGTTCTCTGGTTTTGGTTATTATTTTTAGTTGTAAGAATTTTGGCTATTGTTTTTCACCAGAGTAGGAATTGAACCTGCGGCCGCCGCACTGTTGGTCGACTACTCTACCAACATATCCTTGGAGGCACTCACGTTGTCAGATACTCATAAAATTAGTCCATTTTCAGTGATCCAAGTTTTCCCGAGGTGCTGTTGTCTTGCAACAGACTTGTGTTGTTCGCAAAAAGAACTAGATAAGGGGGTACTTACAAGCGAACAAGGTTAAGGTGTGATGCACCTTTGGACTGAACTCAGATCCCCGAACTTACTCCGCCCTCTAGAGAATTACCAGCAGCATTTGCTATTGCGCAAGGAGTTTGTATTATGTACCGCTTATGTGTCCTTGTTAAGCCATATGGAGGCTGCGGTGAACCGTTGACAAATGCAACAAGTGAAGTGTGTCCATCACATGATTGATTTTTCAGAAATGTTGGGCTTGTCCTTTTAGATGTCTGGCAGCAACTATTAAAAATATTAACTTGAACGGGAAAGTGGATTAAAACTCTATCAAGTGTTTGTATTAAGGCAAACAAACTTGAAACAGAGATGAATTGTACTCCTAAGAAATCTATGGACCATGACAAGATTTGGACTTGGATCAAAAGGGGGGATAGAAACGAGTACTATAAAACGTTATACTAAACCAGCACACTGGTCCGCAGGCTGCAGCACCTAAAATAAATTTTGTAAATAATTTTCAATGCAAAAAAAAAAAAAGATTGTACTAAAATTTATTTCCCAACAAAATCGGCCTTAAACTGAACAGTTTTATTTAGTTAATGAACAGAACAAAACCTGCGCCAGAGTTTTTTTTTTTAAACTCCTTTTACCTATTCATTCAAATGTTGCTCATCAATGTCAGCAAGTCGCAGCGTGACATGGCGATAAGCAGTAAATCAAGGAAATGATTGTCAACAGCCGGAAAAGGGGATCAAACCCTAATTTTAGGCTGAAAAGGTAAATTTGTTGTTGTTTGTGCTCATCGCTAAGAACTGTGACGAAGTTGAAAATATCTGACGGGAATAAAGCAAAATGCTTAATCCCATTCAAAGATATATTATATTTGCAGTACAATCTGCCGCCACCAACAACAACACCAACAACCTCTCAAAAAGGAAACTATTGAAGTCATGACTGACAATGGCAACACGAGAACGTTTACCGTGAGACTCTCTCGCTCTATCTCTCTCCGCGCGGCTGTTTTGCAGTTTAGCATACCTTTGACGTTGGTTCCCCACACCCCCTCCCCCTCCCCCTCCCCACGACCGACCCAACAAAAAAACTAATACTATTGTCTGCTTTGAGTATTTGCGTTTTATGAATAATGAGGAAAAATACATGATTTTCTTAGGATTTTCTAACCAAAACCAGAAAAATTCAAAACAGCACAGGAAAAGCAAGAAGCAAGAAGCAACAACCACAATGAAGCGATTTTCCCAACCTTCCAAATACACAAAGATGAACTTCAATACGAGCACTCGTACTAATACAATGAATGGCAGCGATGTAATAACAAAATCAAAAGCATCTTGGCTTTCAAATTCATCGTCAAGGATAATTAGTGGTATTACCAATGCTAAGCAGTTTCAAATGCACAGGACAATGGTTGGTTGTCATATCGCGTGTGCTGTCCTAGTGTGTGTGTGTGTGTATGTGGGAGGGTGGGTGTGTTTATCTGTTCTCATTATTCATTCAAATGATGTGACGACGATGGAAGATGATGTGAACCGTCACAGTTGAAATCACAAGTTAATACTCTCTTTCGAACGTCTTAAGCAAGCTTTTCTACAAAACTTTCTTTATTCATGTTGTTGTTGTTGTTGTTGCTGTTGCTGTTGTTGTTCGCATTGTTGCTGTTATCAGCCTCGTTGCCAGTCCTTATCAATTGATTTGGCTTTTTCTTTTGTATGGAAACACAACGATTTTGTCAAGCATCATTTTAAGACAGTGTTTGGCTCCAACCATGACAATGTCACGTCATGTCACCTTTCTACTTCTCTTTACCACTGGAATTGATATTTCATTTTCATTTTATACAATTTTAATCCGTAAAACGCACTTTTAAGGATTTTTCTATTAGTTTTTATAGAAAAAAAAACACCATAAAACAACAAAAACGAAGTATGTATGTCGGCAACATTTTGTTGTTGTTGTTTTTTTGTTGTTATTTTAAGCAGAGATTTTTTATCTCTATTCAATTCAAAATTCTTTATGTTTAAAGGAAAAATCTTTAGTGCTTTTTAGGGCTTAAAATTCTATTTAAAAATGTAAAAGATTTAAGTGTAAAAAGGCATATGATTAAATGATTATTTTGTATTGGGTTAGACAAGTTTATAGCAAACACTGCACTATGGTCTGGCGGAAAAGATTTTAAAATTGTTATTACTTAAACGTTGTTTTAAATGTTAAAACACAAACAAAATGAATAGTATTAATAATATATTTACGTAATTTCAAACAACTATTTCTTTATGTGTAAAGCGGCTGCTCTTGCCGTTACATTCTGCTACTTCTGCTTGTCGCATGCCTTTTTGCAAGAGCAAAATCCATTTTTGACAGCGCATCAGGAAGTTAAATGCAGTAGACGTGCGGAAATTAGAACTTGGGAAATTCGAATCGATCGAAAATTAGAAACAACGTTTTTAATACAATTAGAACTGCCGGTTCTAATTTCTAAGCGTTTTTATTTTCCGCTTATTTTTAACACTGGCAAAGCGCGATTTCAACTTTTGTTGGCTTTCTGGGGAATCCCCGAAATGCCCAAATAGGCCCATCCCGAATCCCATGTTATTTATGTAATTTTTATTGTCGCTGAAGATTTGTTCATTTTGGAAAGGACTTTGACTAATTTTAATAAAATATTTATAATATATATTTTTGTTCCTTTATATATATTTACAGACATATTTTCTAGTTTAAAATATACAGTAATTGAGTTTCTAGTAAACCTTGGTTTTTGCAGCTATTAAGCGAAAAAATCATTACTCGTTTAATTGATCCGGTGACTCAATTAAACGAAAACTCGCTTAATTGAGCAGTGCCATCAATAACACGAACAAACACTACAAACCAAATAGAAACATATGATTTTGAAAGTTGCCATATCATTTTATGGGGGCGATTATGATGTTCTATTTTGGGGAATTTGCAAATGACACATTGGACGTGAATTTGTTAAAATTTTGTTTAATTTTAAAGATCTATTTAACGGAAATCACTGGTTTTGGCTAAATTTGTTCATTTAACTTTTTTGCAGCATTTAAGAGGGCAAATGCTGCTTTTATTAAGAAGAAAACAACCTTTGGATATTAGAACTTCTCGTGAATTACAATAGAACCACCCCCCAGGTACAAAGTGCTTCTAATTTCCGAATACTTTAGCTGCTTTCCAGCGTATTTTACGATTTTATTTGTATTTATTATTTCCAGTTATTAGTTTTATCCAGCAAAAACCTCTACTATTATTCTGCTGTTGCACAAATTTGCTGGAAAACGCCTAGAATCCAGGAATCGGCGAAATCGCGTTGTATGAACTTTCAAATATATGTGAAGCAAACAAGCGGAGATGCTGCTACTTTACACATGAGGCAGAGATGATTAAATCTAGACCCTTTGAAAAGATCAACTAGTGTAGATTTCCACTTGCATTCTGTACCCGTATTCCCATCCAACTGCTGCCTAAATCGAACCAAATGAACTTTAACAGCCCGCCATCATCATCAAGGTGGCATTCCCCCCCACCAAAACATTATAAACAAATACTCCAATACTTGACACTCTGCTGGAAATAAAATTATTTGTTTCGAAACAAAACAAAATAAAAATAAAATAGCAGGAAAAAATACGAGTACCCGTAACGCGCTGCTCTATTTAATCAGTCGAAGCATTTGTGCTTATCAGTTGTTCGGCTCAATTGTGTGGACTGCTTATCTTATCAGTGCCAGTGGAAACGAGGCATTTTCCAAAAGGGTAGGAGGAGCGGGGGACCGCAAAGCTCCACCAAACACCAACAGGTGAGTAATACTTAATTTTTTTCACAGTATTAAGCGAGATTTGGACAACGAAACGAGCAGAAAACAAACAAAAAATACCAGCGGAACAGAAAAAAAAAATATGTTCAATCAAGTACAAGAAATTTAACCAAAAGCGTAAATTATTATATATTTGAACTTCCTTGGTTTGAATATCAACAATAAATTAATAAATCAAAAGGCCGGAGGCAAAATAATAAATATGTGATTAAAAATTCAGTTCGCAAAAAGCTTTTGTGACTTTTAATACAAAATTAATTACAACTCATAATTTTAAGGGTAAGAACTTATTTATCAATTTCCAATTGCAGCGGATTCGTTTGAGAGAAATTGGCAAATTTAACGAAATCTATTTCGCGACACTGTCAACACAAACGGATTAAATGAATTTACCGGCTTGAAGGCCGTTTCCACAAAATCAAGACGCTGAGTTTTTTGCATTTCAATTGACGACATTAAATATTATATTTTGCAGGCAAATTTTGTTACCCTTAAAGGCTTTTTCGTTTAATTAGATTTTCCTTTAAGCGAACAAAAAAAGTGCTTTGAAAATGTTTTTCCTATCAATTAAAGAAATTTAATTTTTTTTATATTCAACGAGTTCGGATTAAGACTTCTAAAACTGTATTTCAACATGATTTAGTTTTGATTTGAATGGATTTGTTTGGCTAGTGATGGGAGAGCGCTACAACAAGTTTCATAGACGGTGACTCTCTCTTTCTCTCTCCCAACAATAAATATGTAAAACCAAACTTTATTATAATCATATGTTAAAAACTATAATACACTGCACAAAATTCGGTGTGTAGTTTTCTTATGAGGCCGGTCGTTTTGTTTCTATTTTACTACGAGTGCAATCACGTTTTTTATAATCTTATTTAAAACATATATATTTGTCGATATCAACAGTTCTCTAACAATTACAGATTTCATAAAGTACTAAATTTATCTGTTTTATTCTTTTATTATTGTGTGTTCACAATACGATTATTGTTATCGAAACACTCGTCATTGCAAGGGATTTACCCCGGATGACTAAATGTGTGCCGTCTGCAAATCCCAACCCTGTCGTTTCTTTGTGTGTAAAATCGGCACTTTTATATGCCCAGCATTTTATCAAGTTCCTTCCTCGTCGAATAATCTTACACCATCATCTTGCACTCTATATAGTGAATACAGATTTGACTACAGCACTAGTATTTACCACAGGCAACGTATGTGTTTGAAAAACAACACCATAAGCTGTGGCAAACAGTGGTGGTAAATTTACCAGAAGAAACAGTCAATCGTTTGGCCGAAAAACCTCCTTGATTTGATTTAGTCTTTTTTCTTTACATATTTCTACGTATATGAAATATCCAGGTAAATAATTAAATACCGCTGCTGAGGAGTGAAATGTGCAACAAAAGATGGCCAGACAAAAAAATGCAGATTGAAAAACTTAGCGAGCTCCTGAGCTCCTCAAACCTGTTGGACACTCTGTAGTATTTCATACCTAAATTGTTTTATTTATTTTAATTGTTACCTGTGTCTGTGTGTATGTAAAAATCGTAGTAAATTTAACAGGGTTGTAAGTATAGCTTAGAGTGAACACCGCTGCTGCGCAACACCTTCTCACACACGCTCTTCTTTAAGCAAATCTTAATTTGAAAGTATGACAACACAGAGCGCTTTTTATGTGCCCTATATTTTTTGTTTCTTTCAAACAACAAAAACGTCAAACAGTTAATTTACCTGCTATCGCTTATTTTACACCAACTGATAAGCCGAGATAGTTGGGAGTGATAAGAACAGTCTTTTTTTCTTCTCTTCATTTTTAGTTAAATAGTTTTTTTTTCCATTGTTATTGTTTTGGTGTTGGAAAACAAAAGTTGATGTTAATAACAAAATGCAAAAGTAGCAATAAAAATAATTTTATTTTTTTTAATATACAATAATATAATAAAACAAAGAATTCCGAAACTTTCTTTGTTTAGGCTGAAATTATGATTTTGCTGCCGCCTCCTGTTCAAAAGTGCTCATTAACGAGCTGATTATTTAGCCATTGGAATTAAACTCGAATAAAATCAATAACGTTATTAGTATTTGTTGTGCATAAGAAATTTATTTGTTATCAAACAATTGCAGCTATTCTGAAATATTTGCCGTGGAAAATTAAGGTTGTTATGAGCGAGTCGCTTTCAGTCTTTAAGTCCGATTTACTACCCACTTGTATATTTACCACATGGAAATTATTAATTCACCTTAACAACAACAAAAAACAAATAAAATTATTATTGAGTAGCAAAAAGAACCTCTCCAAAGAACAGTTTCGACTTTTCTTACAATTCGCATAAAATCGAAACTTCTACAATATGACGACGAGGTCTGTCCAAAAAGTAAGCTGAATTTTTAGTTTTCTCAAAAACTATTTATTTATCTATTAATTTCTGTTCTGTGCTGTTCTGAGCCGTTTGCAAAGTATCGCGCAGATATAATAAACTTGTGTCTATTTTTATGGTTCTCTTTAATCTTCGTAACAGGAAAAAGTTGAAGGGGGCCAAATGTGATGAATATGATGGCTGAGGCATGATTAGTGTTTTGATGCCACAAAACTCATCAATTTTGAAATGAACTTCTTGCCACAAGCTTTATGATCAATATTGTCAAAAACTAAAATTCATGGCGTGACCTCAGCAACTTCTCCAATAATGATTCGATGATACTCCATGACCAGTTTTCGTCACTTTCTCAACGTTTTCAGGGGTTGTGGAAGTACTGGAGGAGCCAGTACCACTTGCAAATAATTCGCTGACTCAGAACACCATCAATTTGTCGAAGATACGCAGGCCCTGAAATTTGAAAATTCGTCTTGTTTCGAACAGATCTCGTATTTTGAGGAGCCTATAAAACCATAATTTGCCCTCTTCCGACTCATTGGTTTTATTATCTGAATTTTCCTGATTTTTATCCTCAGATTTTTATTATATTCTACTATTATTCTAATTCAAGCGAACAATATATAAAAAAAAATGGCCCCCTCAAACATGTCGCAGTACCTGAGCAAATTACTCACCTGCATCCTGCTGACAAATGCTCTTCGCCGCACAACAGCCGTTAGTTGTCCAACAAATTGTAAATGCTCTTGGATACTGGACAGCTTGGAAGTGAATTGTGCCAATAGCGGCCTCATAGAATATCCCAGTTTGGATTATATGCCCGTAGAACGCGCCGACTTCTCCAACAACTATTTCGTGGAATTTCCCAGTCAACTCTCCGCACTCGATTCTCTAATCTACTTGGACTTGGCCAGTAATCGCATAGAATACTTGGGGGCCAATGCTCTGCAGGGCTTTGATGCCTTGAGGACTTTAATATTGGCCAATAACACCATAAACAGATGGCTGAATTTAAATCCAGCTGCAGCATTTCTACGAGCGGGCAGTTTGCAGCGTTTGGTGTTAAGCGGCAACTCGCTGCAAACTTTTAACGCCAATGACCAGCAACAAATAATTGTAAGCGAGTCCCTAACTCAGCTGGAGCTGGAGAGCTGCGGCATCAGCCAGGCTGGTGGCGATTTGCTGCTACAGAACATGCCCAATTTGGAGAGACTTAATTTGAATAGAAACCCTTTGGGTACGCTGGCGGCACTGCCCTCTAAGTCCCTAAGAGTTTTGGAGCTGAGCAGCTGCAACTTGCAGAGCATGCCGGCTTCTTTGCTGGACGGCTTGCCAGCCTTGGAGTACATAAATCTATCGTGGAATACAGCTCTGCGGGTGGGTGCTGCAGATCGCCTGGAATCCATAATACTAAACGAATTAGATCTGTCTTACTGCAGTCTAGATGAAATCGATGTTAGCGCTTTGCCCGGTCTGCAACAATTGCGTCTACGTGGCAATATGTTGAGATCCTTGACGGCACAAACTTTTGCCAACAACACACTGCTGGAGGCTATCGATTTGTCACGCAACTCTTTGCGCTCCTTGGACACGGAAACATTTTTTAAGCTGAAAAAGTTGTCGTCATTGGATTTGGCCTACAACGAAATATCCCGTCTAGATCGCAATGTCTTTCGTTCCAATGACAATCTGGCATCGCTGAACTTGAGTCATAATGTGCTCGATAAGTTCACAAAAATCATATCGAATTCGTTGCGTGACATTAATTTGTCGTGGTGCGAGATAATAGCGATTGACGGCACCGCCTTGTCGAGTCTGGCGTCGCTACAGAAACTGGACTTGTCCAACAACTTGCTAAGAGATTTGCCATCGGCCATGCATTCGGCTACACTACAGAAACTGGATCTCAGCTATTGCCGGTAAGTGAAAAAGCCAAATTTTTTTAACGTTTTCCATTAATCTGCTTCCAAATCAATGTCTAAATAGAGAGTTTGTGGACTGTTGCTGTTTAACTCCTAAACCCCAACTACAGTTGAACTATTTCCATACACACAGTTGCCAGATTTCTAAAATATGTTTATGATTTCTTGCAGTTTATCCGCTTTAAGCAATTCCACATTCCAACACTTTCCGGAACTGGCTCAACTGAAGCTGAATGGCAATCGGTTTACCAATCCCTTGCCCAGAGATTATTTTCGCTCCAATAAATTTCTAGATGCCATATGGGTGGGCGATAACACCTGGATTTGTGACTGCCTGGACGCCACCTTCACGGATTTCTATGATTACTTGACAGCCAATCCACCCAGAGTAAGTATTTTTCCAGTAGTCTTGCGAAACCATCAACAGTTTTGTCCGGCTTCGCACTAGATAAAAGATCGCAACAGCTTGAGATGTGCCGCGCCCACCTACAATTATGGCAAAACCTGGCAGGCGGCTTGTGAAAAGCACTGGCTGCAGAGTGATCGTTCCAGTAATGCTGAACAAGTTTGGACCACTCTGTTGTTGACAATCGTAGTACTGGGAGCCTTAATATTTCTGATCACCTGCTTTCAAAAATACATGCTTTGGAGAAGAAAACGTTCGGATGCCGAAGAGTACCGCCAAAACCAGGAAGAAATGAGGGAGCTGTAAGTGAACGCAAAACAGCATTTGAAAATCTCACCTATTTGATGTTAAACAAATTTCAGGCGGCTCTTAAATCAACGTATTCTGCACGAAGATGCTCGTCCGAATGCTCCCAACAGTTTTGGAAATACGCCGCCCTCTTATGAAGACGCTTTAAGAATGCCCAAGCCAGTGAGGCCCGTTAAATCGATGCTCGATTTAAGCGAAGAAACCGCCAGAAGACGTCGTCGTTTAAGAAAAACTCGCACTAATCCCGAGCAGGACATCACCGAAGAGGAGGAATTGGACATACAGTATGATTTCAAAAATCGTTTTCGCAGTGAGGAAATGCTTTCGAATCGCGACATAGAACGAGTACAGCAAATGGATCCCACCCGTCGAACAGGTCGCATAATGCACAATACTTCGGGAAGTCGACGTTTTAGCATAGAGGACTCACGGTTTCCGGCCGCTCACCTGAAGTCACAAAACCTGCAAAGTGCCGAACAAATAGGAAACTTCCAAAGTTATGAAAACAGTCCGTACACCAAAAGGAAACCCAAAATTGCCGAAATACCACCCTTTAAAAGGGCCAACTTAAAGGCAGACAGTGTAGAATTTCTCACTGATCCGGAGTTTGAAGTGGCCAGCAAGCCCAGCAGTCCTTTTGCCGTACGCAAACCCAAGTCAGCGTCGCCAACCGCAACACCTCTGGCTGCCGCCGTCGAAGATTATTTCAGTGTAAGTCCAAAAACCACAGATTCACCGGAAGGCAGTGATTTTCATGTTGTCATTGAGCCTGATATGCCATCCTTGAAAGATATGAAATATGACACAACTTCGACAGACTCGGACTCTGAGGCCGACGATGAGTTGATCAAAGGCAAACGCAAGAAATTGCGCAATTCTTCTAGTCGTCGGGCTAGTGGCAGTTTTATGGCAGCAGCAGCAGCCGGTGAAACATCCGAAGAAGAACCGATTGTTGTCGTACATCGACCCATGCGAGAGACTTTGTTTTAGCCGTAAGATTTTGAGTGTGTGTGTGTGTGTAGATGGGTTCATGTGTGTGTGTGTGTGTGTGTGTGTGTGTGTATGCAGCCTGTCAAAATATTTTAATTTTTGTAAAATAATTATTATTAGTGAAAAATTTTGTAAAACTATAAATAACCAAATATTAGCACTAAAAGTTTGTATTGCATAGTTTTAGGCATTTACAGCAAAGACACAGTCTAGATTTTAGCTGAGACACTAATTACCGTATTATTGATTAAAGCGGTATGTGACATAAAGATGGCACTTGAGTTGCGGGTGGCAAAACGTGCTGTCACTTCTTTTGCCATATTGCCAGCAATGCAAAATTTATCTGTGGCCTGGAAATGCCTATATATTTTATATCTCTGTGTATAGCTAAACAACAGCTTAAGTCGAATTTTATGATTGCATGTAATAATATTATTTGGGGCAAATGTTTCTTGCTACGTGTGCGAAAATTCTTTTTCGTATTATTATTGGTAAATTTTCGCTTGTAACTTTGCCTTAATAATATTTATTATTTAGTGCTATTTTGCATTGAAATATCGGCCAAACATTTCTATTCATTTTATCTTGTGCTCAGCTGTTATGTTAAAAAAAAAAACTCCACAAATATGTATGTGTTTATAAATGAAAAATTCTTCTCAGATAGAAGTTTAACAATTTTTACGAAACAAGTAAAATGTCCTTGATTTTTCCCAACATTTCGAACGTTCAGATTTAGAACGATTTGATAGCAATATTGTGTTACAACGAAATCTGGGCTGATACATTTCTGCAACTTGTATTTAGCCACATTAATAAAAAGTCAACAGAATAGTTCAAGTTATCACCAGTAAAACACATAGAAAGTGACTATTCAGCGCTTGATTTTTTCCAAGTAATTACATTAAAAAAAGCCATCGAGGAATAAAAAAAAGCCATCGAGGTATGTAAGGCTTGTTTCAGGAGCCGAAAATGAACGTTCGCAAACACTTGAAATAGCCACCAACAGCCTTAAAGCCAACAACTAAACAACAGCCTGCCAACATATTGGCAAAGCGGCAGAAAACGGAAAAAAACTAATTGGAAATTGGAGATTAAAAAACAAATAATGTTGGCTAAACATATTTTCTTTATTGGAAACATTTAATGATCTCATTCATGGAGTTTGTCGGAGTTTTGCGGAATTGTTGTTTGAAACCGAGAATTTTCTTACAAGGCCCCATATTCAAACAATTCACCGGCATGTCCTGAAAACCACACCACCCACGTGATTTCAAACAAAAATTTTTATTACTTCCACTAAATGGAAACTTCTGATTAAAGATTAAGGGCTCAACAGCGTTTTAAAGGTCTGGGTATTAGAAGAGAACAACAAGTTGGCAATTTGCAATTAGCAGTCACCTGATTGGAAAGTGATTGGCAGAACGATTCAGTAATTTCCATGGTTGAATTCTGAACGAAAAAAAAATCTACATATATAATGAGATATTTAGCCAAGCAAATGTTGATCGATATGAAATGATGTTGATTTGATCTGATTTGAAACTGTGATTGTGAAACATCAGGGTGAAATGAAGCGTTTCTGGCGAGCGAAATCAGCCACCCAATAGACTAGTTCTACAGCCCTTGTCAGCCCTAACTCTAACAACTGTCTGTAGTTTATTTTGTTTTTGTTGTTGCAATCGCATAAGAAATTGTTTTCTCTTCAAGAATCTATTACGGGTGCGTTCCGTGTTGATAAAGACTTTTTTTAGCACTTACTAGATGGCGCTGGAAGCCGGCTTCAATTAAAACGCTTTAAGTGTTATTTACAATTATTTTTAATTATTTTATTTACTACTAATAAAACTTAACTTTAGAACGTCATTATAATTTGTTTTATTGTCTCAAATAAAAACTGAAAAATGGGCAGCTTAAAATAACTAAAAAAAAAAAAAAAATACATATAATAAAACAAACACAAAAAAACAGAATTTCTGTATGTAAAGTTTTAAAAATAAAGAATAAACTCTAACGTTAAGATAAATTTAACAACTTAATGCGTACAAACCTACAAAGTAGCAGAGTATACAAAGAAATACAACAACACACATGTGACATACATACATACATACATATATGGTATAGGATATAGTTACGAAGCACTTTTAACAATTAAACAAATATTTAAAACTTTGGTATTATACTAGAATTTGCTAAATGTTAAACAAACAAAAAATTAAGAAAAACAAAAAAAAAAAAACTTATTACAAAAAACATTAAACTTACAATTAAAATGTTAAAGTAGGTGTTAAAAGTTATTTTGTTTTATAGGAGGACAGGCCTTAAATATTCTTTTCTTTTTTGCATTCAGGATGCCGCTTCATTATTAAATTAATTAAAAATAAAATAAAGTTTTTACAAAAATATGTATTTATTTCTGGCCATATTGTATGTGTTTGTAGTTTAGAACTTTGTGTTATTAGTTCTTAATCAATCTATCACACAATTTGATGGATTTTTGCTAATGAAAGTTTTTTCTTCTTATCGTTTTCTTTTTTATTTTTTATATATATATTTTTTTTTTTTTTTTTTGAAATATAAAACTAAATAAAGTTGTTATCAGGGTGGCAAAAAGTCCTTTTGATCTGGTACTTGTTTTGGTTTTCTGGGGATTTTGTTAGAAATGTGCGTCTTATGGTTGAAGAAGATATTGGTCAGGGCTGGGGTGGGCACTCTAGTTGTTAAGGTGTTGATAAAACTGTTTTCAATCTAAGATTTCAGGCACATTTAGTTGGCACATTTTAGTTTTTCTAATTTATATTTTTGTTCAATTAGAAATCAGATTTTGTTTATTTTCGTCCTTGTTTTTTTTTTTTTTTTTTTTTGTTTCCTGCCTTTATCAAGGAGTTTTGTTTTATGTTCACGTGCGGTTTTCAGGTTATTTCAATTTTTTACGTCTCTTAATTTCATATAATAAAAATACATAATAAATGTTTGCTGTTTTCGTAACACGTAAGTAAATCTAATTAATAGTTTAACAAAAGACACAATTCTTCATCGACAGTATTTGCAGTTAGTGGAAATACGGGTCTTTTAAGCTCTACTGCACGTTTTGAGGGTTAAGTTGGGTTGGGGAAAATGTTGTTGGTTTGTTGGCTTTTTTTTCCTTTTTCTTGTTATAGAAAAAGCCTTCTCGCCAAAAGCTCTCTTTTATGGTCTTTGCTTAAGCTAAAGTTTGAGTTTTAATCTACAAAAACAGATAAAAGTGTGGTGAAAATGTTTAGCCAGCCAGCGAGGGGTGGGGGCAGATAAATAAAGGTACTTTTTTCAGGTTCGCAACTCGATTTCAAATTCCCTTCTGTGCTGTGATGTGTGAATAAAATTGAAGGCAGGTCAGATGATTTTCAGCGAGATCTCAGCAGCTTGTGCTTCCCAAGGGCAAACAAATTTGTTAGAATTCTTCGACTTTGAAACAGTGGGACAACGCAATAGAGGACGCCCACGCAACCGATGGCGCACACAAGTGCAGAGGGACCTCAACCAACTGGGTGTGCCAAATTGGAGGCTGCCGGCCAAAGATCGTGCCAGCTGGAGTCGCAAGTATGAATGGAAGAAAATAACACCACTTGACAGCCTTTAGAGTTCTAAGAGATGAGTGAGTGATTTTTTATTTTTTAATATTCTTTAAACATGATATAACTTTTGCGTGACTTCTAAAGTCACGCTTTAAGCCCAAAGACCAGCACACATTTTGCTTTACTTAGAAAATTAGTTTCTTTCAAATTATCCTGAAATCTAGATTCGCCTCTAGCGAAGGGGAGATATATTTAGGCCACAAGTGCTTCAAGGATCAGAAAATATTTTACTGGCAGACGAAAAGTCGAGTAAAGCTGTCTGGTGTGCACAACGTATGAGTGCTCGTACGTAGGCCAGTTAGTTCAGAACGCTTTACATTTCCATCTCTGCTACTGGTTATTTTTTGCTTAATTATTGTTATTATTAACAAGGCCCATAATGTTGCTAATAAATGAATATGTACCTGGCGTAATCTGCTGCTCCCGAAAATCAAGAGAAAACACCTACAGCACCACTTTTTTCCTGCCTGATTTCATCACACCACTCATCCACGGTCAGGCACAAAATTAAAAAGAATATATATATATATATATATGTGTATGTGTGTGTGTATGTGTGTGTGTGTTTAATAATAAATAGAATTATTAGAATATGATTAATTAATTAATGATTAATTAATTTCGCTTAAAGCACCCTATTCACAGCATTTTAAACACTACTCTGGTTTGTTTGTTGGGTTAATTGTTTTTCGTTTTGGGGATCGTGGTTGGCTTTTGGTGTGGTTGGCTTTTGGTGTGTGTGTGTGTGTGTGTGTGTGTGTGTGTGTGTGTGTGTGTGTGTGTGTGCAGTAGTGAGAAGTGTTTGAAGAGAGCGGGTTGGCTTTATCGTGCATACCTTTTCAACCCTTTGACCAACTATTATCAATGGTCCCCTACAGCATGACCGTTCGTTGCTGCTGTGTGCACGGGAGTGGCCTGAAAACTGTTTGTTTGTGTGGATCGGACTGGTGTTGTAATAATATCGCCGGCATTGGAACGGCTGCGTGTCACCAACATGGGAGTTTTAGGGCGGGGTGTTTCGCTCAGCTTGATCTTTACACGTCCAGTTTCCGGTGAGTAGACGGGTGAATAGCGGCCGGACTTGGGCGATGAGGGCAGATAGGTCTGGCTGGGATCGTTGTTATTTTGCTCGGCCGGCTGAGGTTGCTGGCTGTACTTGGAGGCTCTGGGCGATTGTGGCGGTGGGTATCTGGGTGAGATGGGATAGTATTCGTGGGGTGCCTGCAGCTGCGAGTTGGGGCGGCTGTTTTCCGGTTCGTCACTGTGTACAGCACCGTTACCGTTACCGTTAACGGTGCCATTGGCATTGCCATTACCATTCAGAAGAGGCTCATTCTGTTGAGGGCCGTCTTTGGTGTCGCCGTCATAGGGCCTGGAGCCTTTAATGGGCTTGGCAGCCATATCGGCTTTGGCTTTCTCACCTATTAATGGCACATGTTCGGGCACACCATTGCGCAAAGGTTTGCCCAACTGCTTCTTGTCCATAGCGACCAACTCAGTTTGAGGGTTTTCCGGATCACGGCCATGACCATCGTGCTTGCAGCGCTTGATGGCCACATAGAATAACAGGCCAATCACTATGAGAGCTATAACGCCCAGCAGGAAATAGGTGGCATTGCTATCATCTTTGTTTTCGCCCATTTTGGCATGGGCCACAGCGTCGCTGGCGGGACCCTCAGTTGAGGGTTCACCGCTTGCACCCAATGAGGGCACAACAGCGGGTACAATTTCTTCTTCTTGCACCGGAGGCTCTTCGGTGCTGGGTCTGGGCTTTTCATCGCCATCGAATATACCCAAAGAGTGGTGGAAGACATCTTGATTGACAGCAGCTTCTTCGACGGGTTTCTTACCAGCTAAATCGTCATTCTCTTCTTTGGATTCGGGCACATCGAAGTCATCGGTAATCACCCGCTCCCTGTGTATGGCCGGTATAAACAGTAAACCACCACCGCTCCCGGAACCTTCATCATCTTCTTCAGGGGCTTCGGTTGTAAGTTCAGTTGCAGCCGGGGACGGGCTGCTGCTGGAGTCCAGCATGTCTAGGGGCAAGCTCAGTTCACTCAAGTCACCAGAGCCCTCCACATCACTTAAAACAGTCAGCGCTGAACTCTTGATGCTGGTAGTCTTTTTGGTGTTGGTGTCAATGGGCATAAAATCTTTTCCCAATTCCTCTTCGTCCTGCACTTCGTCGCCCGAAGCTTCAAACGGCTGGTCGCCCATCATCAGTTCATTTTCTTCCTCTTCGCCATTATGATAAGCTGTTGTCTTTTCCTTTTCACACACCACCGACTGCTTAACCTGCAACCAGGATTTGTTTTTATATAGAGCAGGATAGAAACACTTCACCGGATGCTCCATGAAAACATGACGCTCCTGCAGCCAGTTGCGCACCTCCAGCGTTTCACACGAGCAGTTGATTTGGTTGTGGGCCAGCTCCAGACTCTGCAGGTTATTCAACTTGGTGAACTCCAACGGCAAATGGGTAATATCGTTGTGCTGCAAATTCAAGGCTTGAACATGTTGCGGCAATTTAGTTAATTTAGAGGAGTTGATGCGATTGTGCTTCAGATTCAGCTTCTTAATACGCCGGCCCAAATGCCCGATTTCGTGCAGTTCGTTGTGCGACAAATCGATCGAGGTGAGATCGGGCAGCTTTTCCAAAGAGTGCGACAAGCGCGTCAAATTCAAAAATGACAAATCAATGGAATGTACGGGCAGTGTAGCCGCCAAGCGCTCTGCTGTCCTCAAGCCCTTCAGCGACGAACATTTGGCATGCAAAAAGGGTTTGTGTGTATTGTGGGCCAGGACACAGCGGCAGTCGGCGGGACATAAGTAGTTCTCTTCAGCCTTAAGGTCAGCAGTTGGCACAGTACTGTTGAGCACCTGTGCGGTGGTAGTGGTAGTAGTGGTAGTAGTGGCGGGTGTGGCCGCCACCATGGAACACAGCAAAACGCTTAATAAAGTGTAGGACAATTTACGAAATTGTCTGGTCGTTGTGGGGCTCGCCATCTTGGTTCAATATTCTGCAGCTCCCTTTTTTTCGGCGGCTGGTCTCTCCGTTGATTTCGACAACTCCAGAGGTAGGTGGGAAAATTGCGTTTTTTTTTTGCTTTCCTCTCTAAAACTCCGCGTAAAGTTTTTGAAGCTGCAAAGAAAACAAGAATTGAAAAGGGAAAATTGTATTAAAGAAAAATTTACGCCTTAGAATATATTTATTGTTTCAACTTTCAAACGCCACTGCAAATATCTGACTAATATCAGGTTCTATAACTGGCACTGTTATCAGCCCATGTACGAGTACCAGAAGTGTTATTATACACAAGGAAAAAGTTTTGCCCTGAACACATTTGGCAATACGGTCTGTGTATGCACGTAGATACCAATAAACAAATAATTGTTTTGGTATCAGAGTTGCGTCATCGCCATTCCAATATCGCGTCTATACGATTGGAATTCACGTCGTTCGTTCTGCCGACTGATAAGAAGTCTTCTTCGTTTCGGTATTTTCAAGTTTGTGTTTTAGCTTTTCGGTGCGATTGTTGGCTGTTAGTTTGATTTCTTTTTAACTTGGCTGAAACCCCACCGCACTGTGATTTGCTTGTGGCAAAAATGTCAACTGAACCAAGTCAACTCGCGCCAACTGATTGATATTGATTTTTTGGCCGTTTTGTTTGCATTCTGATTTCGTGTTAAAATTGCGACCTCAGCCACTTGGTGATAATTAAAAAACTGAGCACTTTTTTAGACATCAAATTAACCAGCAAGACTGTTCGCAGTAAAAATATTTACCCGTAAAATTAGCACTACCTTTAACGTCTCTGGACAATTAGGCCTAGATTTATTTCTAAGCCGTCAGCCTGAGGCCGCTTCTTTTATGTATTATTTGCTGCTTGCAAGTTTCCCTTAAATATTTTTTCATAAGCAAAAAGAGGGGAAGTCCCTGCCAGAAATTTGAGGCAAAAATTGCCGGCATTCTCCATGGCTGTGAAATGTAAAACTTCTGGCTTATGAACTATGACATTATTTGCAGTAATAGTATTGAGCAAATCTCAATTTGTGACTTTAGACAAACTAAAAACATGAATTGAAAACAGAACACAAATAATTTTAAATTCTATTCACTTGAAATGAAATTAAAAAAGATCGAAGAAATTCGCTTGTACAGCAGGTTTTTCCTTCAAAACAAAAATCATTTAAAAAATCTGCACACTTTCACTTTGATAGGCGAAAATATGTTGTAATTAAAACACCTCCGTCTACAAATTGTATTCCCAGCTGTCCGCCAATGCCGTTACAAACGCAAATGGTCGCATTAGACATTTCAATGCCTGGCCATTCATCATAATAAACATGTTACAAAGACCTGAGTCTAGAGCCTGGCTAATTAAACCTGTTTATGGACTTAAGTCCTGGGATTTGTGTTGCTCTGTGTCCTGAATTGTGGGTGCCGGTACATAAAATCAAAAAAACGAAAGAAATAAAAACTGCTTAAGAGGCATTTAAATATCATTATGATATTCCTGACGATGCCGCTGAATGCTTAAGATGCATTCAACACTTTAATTTAACGGCAGAAAATTACTTGTGGCTTTTTTCTTCGTTTAATGAAAAGAAAACCAAAGCAAAAACTCAAACTCAAACTCATACAAATCTGACATTAAGATTAAAATCAATCACTCCATCCGCTGTAAACAATCGCAGCAACGTCTTGGAGTGGATACAAACACAACAACAAAGTTAAAAAGCCCCAAGTTCCATTCAAGTTGTTAATTAAGTTTGACGACAATCGATGCACAATAACAATGTTGTCAACCTGGTTTTAATCTTAACGATATAAATGAAATCCAGACAAAGTCGCTGATTAAGATGCTGCGTGTAATTGAGTGAGTCCATGCGCGAGGACTACATTGTAAAGTGCAAGTGTTCAAGGCTGTGTTCAGTTAATGCTGATCGTTTGTATATTTCAGTGATAAACATCCATTCATTAAGAAAGAAATTAGCATTAGTGAGTTGTGAAATTGTAACTGGTACAGTGGGCAACAACAACACGGCCACATACCAACACAGATCATTGAATAAAACGGCAAATTTAAGATTTTGGCTAAAAAATTAAACTATTATTTGAGACATTTTTGCGCATACGGCGATTGTAGTCTGAGCCCGTAAAATGTCTACAAATATTAAAAGCTTTTCAAAGAAGTTCGCCAAGATGAATGTAAATGGCGATGACAGGACATCGACCACCGACAAAAGTTGTTATGGCTAAGCCTCAAATCACTATTAGAGAAGTTACTGTGGGTGGGGGCATATCGGTTGGATCATGCCACGCCGCTTTCAACGCAGAAGCAACACAGAAGGAAACTTTCGGAATTGCGGAAGAAGAGTTCATGGCTTTTGCATCACCGTAATGCGCCATAATCATGACTCAGCAGCCACCGTATTCAGCGCAGTTGGTCCATTCGGCCCAGCAAGACGTTGCCTGTGACAATTGAGAAGATAAGAACTGAATTGCTGAGAGAGCCCAAGCACCAGATATCAAAAGGTCTATATCAGTAGTGCTGCAAGAATAGGACAAATTGCTGGAACTACTTTAACGGACGCAAAATAGAAATTAATGAATAAATTAATATTTGCGAAGAAAATTTAAAATTCACTTAATTTTTTATTATTATATTTTTGTAATGAATGGCCCATCGAGGTCTATTATATAGCGATATGCTGTTAACATCGCCTAGATGTTAACTCTGACTTAATTGGCTTTCAATTTTCTGCGACTTTGCTGCAGAAGACTCGGTTGGCTTTACCCAACGACACCGATTTTATTGTTTGAAACTTTTTTAAATGGAAATGGAAATGATTATTTGAGAAAAATAATAATTTCCAGACCTTCGACAACAACAATCACAATATGACCACGTGTGGCCATAACTAACAAAAAAAAACTAAATGAGTTTTAAAATGACTTAAAAATGAATTGAATAAAAATACATAAATACGTATCTGGTAATTTAAAAAGATTAAAAACTGAAAAAAAGTATAATCCAAAAATACAGAAGAAATGTTAAATGAAAAATTCGTTGCTAAGTTTATGGCTGAAAACTCTGAAAGGGTCACACTGTATTCGCTTATCTCCAGCTGCTCGATCAGCTGAATGTTATGCTTCAGTCATAGGCCCAAAAACACGCCGAGTTGTGATCAGCTAAAGTTCGCTTTTTTCCGCGCAACTTTGATTTCAGTTCGATATTGTCTTGTTTGAAAATTGCCAAATCAAAATTTCCCATAATCTTTTCTTAATAGTTACCAAAACGCCATCATCATTAATGGAGTTTTAAACGTTTTAATGAGTTTTTAAAATGTCTCTTTTAAACAATCGATGCCCGAGAAAAAACTTAAGCCGCCCAAACTAATTGCTTGTTTTAAATACCAAAAGACCAAAGAAAGAAACAAAAAAACAAACACATTAAAAATCATGGCTATTAAAACACTTGCACAAACATTTAAAACTATAAATATTGACAAACTGCAGCGAACACGAACGAAAAATCAAATTTGTCATAAAAACTGTTCGCTAAATTAACAGCTTTGCAAAATAATAAAAGAAAATTTCCTTGATGGCGAGACATTAAGCGACGGACGCCCCAAAAGAGAAAGTGAAATTAAAGCTTGAATGAAAAAAGCATCTTTAAGGCAAAATTATCGGCGCTGCCTGCAAAGGTGTCTTTCAGACATTTAAGAAAACAAATTAAACCACGCAATCCTGCTCGTTTGTCTTTATGTCAATGGCAACAGCATTCAGTCAGTTGTTGTGTGTTCGGCTTTTCCATAATTCGTTTTAAATCAAAGAAGAAGAAGAAGCAAGAAATATATAAAAAGTTTTACAAATTATATGGACTTGAAATAACAACAAATCTCCTCATTTGTCCGGCAATAGAAAACATATTAAATCGTCACACACCTTTTTTTGTTTTTGTTGGCTGGTTTTTTCTCTTTTTTTTTTGTTTTTTTATTTTTTTTTTTTTGTGAAATGTGTAAATGACTGAATAAATGATAGTCTTAAGATAACAACATGCCACATGCAACATCATGATGGTTGGGAAATATTAACGGGCAGCAACAGGCAGCAAAAAAAACACATTGTATGGATTTGTTGTGATAAACAAATGTCAGGCCGAAATTGGCTTTGCTGTTGCTGTTGCTGTTGCTTTTGATTTTTTTTTTTGGAGATTTGGATCGTGCAGCAATAACAACAGTTGCAACAATATCTAAAGTACCATATTTGTCGAAGTTGTCAGTTGCTGGCCATTAATTGTTTAATCAATTTCAACAGTTGTTATTTATTCAGCAACTACAAACGAGACTGCCATCACAGAATGATTTATAATTTCTGACACCGAGAATAATAATTGTACTGGCAGCGAAGCAGCTGATGCTTATAACTAGTGTTCACACTAGAAAACTTTGTTGCAGGGCATTTCAAATACAATATTCAAACAATGCGGGCAAGTGCGACAGTGTAAAAGCAAAATCTGACATCCCCATAAGCCTTTTTAAATTTTCACACCGTTTCGAAAGCCGATAGGATTTTTCTCTGATCAGAGTTGTATTTTTCCAAAAACCAAACTAAATAAGCCACGTGCTATCATTGACGTTCATGTCATGTACTTTTGTCGAAGTAGGAAAGTTTTTACTCTGTTTGTGCGTCAAATCCTGACAAAAAGTCAGGAAAATATTTAAAAAAAAAACCTACATAATGACGTTTGATTAAAAAACCTAAATATGAAGCCAATTTGCCACAAAAATTAGCCTGTGGGAAAATACTAGTGATCGACAAGCACGAGATCGCGAAAGGTAAAAAAAATCACAGATCGACATGAACTGCGAAAATTTTATTTCTATATCAGTAAGTAATTTAATTTTTTTTTTTTTAACTAGAAATAAAATAAATACAATTGATAGAAAAACAAATTTTACGCAGAAAGAGGAGGGGGGGGGGGGGGGGGTGTGTGGTTTATATAACAAATTTGATGAGGTTTTTGTGCTTGATATAGACGTATATGTACAATATATAAAAGTAGACTGATAAAAAGTGATGTCATGATAAGTCAGCTTTGATGGATATATACATCAGATGTGATAACTCTTAAACTAAGGTAATATATTCACCAAGAGTGTTAAGTTAGTGGTAATTTATATTGACATCGGGCAAACTAAGTCACGTTTGATTAATATATGTTTTTTTTTTTTGGGGGGACCGAGTACTGGTCGACCCCTATAGTATATGCAGAACTGGGATGTTATTTGTTCTTACACATAAAGAACAATTTAGATACTTATACACCATGAGGCCATGAGCTTAAAGTACAGTGTGCGCACATGCGCTCAAAGTGTAATTTTTTTGCTCTATTTTTAAAAGATGAATTAATTTTTTTATTGTACAAATTCATATTATTATCGTACAACTTTCTTGCCTATAAAATATAACAGCAGCTTTTGATGTATGTACATATGTAAGTATATTTTTAACATTAGCACCAATCACGTGACTGGTCAATTGACTTTCAGTGTTCTAGTAGGAACCATTGACCAAATTTTCACACTACGGCAGATCCTGGAAAAGATCCAAGAGATGCAAATCGACACCCACCAACTATTCGTCGATTTTAAGGCCGCATATGACAGTGTGTATAGGGACGAGCTGTACGAAGCCATGTCTAGTTTTGACATTCCTACCAAACTCGTCAGGCTGTGTAGAACGACGATGGAGAACTCTCGCTGCTCCATCAAGGTCGGTAACGAATTCACCGAGACCTTCAATGTCAGAAGGGGATTTAGACAAGGCGACGCACTGTCATGTGACTTTTTTTTAACATAATTCTTGAGAAGATCGTGCAAAACTCACACGCCAACAACAGAGGCACGATCTTCCAAAAGTCCGTGCAACAGCTGGCATACGCTGACGACATGGACGTGATTGGTCGAACACAGCGAGCCGTCAATGAAGCGTTTGCTGGTATTTCAACGGAGGCGGCCAAAATGCGTCTAGCGGTGAACGAGGGCAAAACGAAGTATATGCTGTCATCAAAAAAGGACGCGCAACACCGACGACTGGCCCAGAACGTCACCATAGGCAGCCATAACTTCGAGGTAGTGAAGGACTTCGTCTACCTTGGCTCCCAAGTCAACAGCATGAACAACATCAGTACCGAGCTCAAACGCAGAATAACTCTTGCCAGTCGCTGTATCTTTGGGCTCAGAAGGCAATTGAGTAGTAAGGCCCTTTCTCGAAAAACCCAGCTGACACTATATACCACTTTGATAATTCCTGTACTTCTCTATGGCGTGGAAGCATGGACGGTGTCGAAGGCGGATGAGCAAGTCCTTGGTATTTTCGAGAGAAAAGTTCTGCGTTCAATCTTCGGCCCTGTTTGCGTTGATGGTTTCTGGAGAAGAAGATTCAATCATGAACTGTACGGGTTGTACAGCGACATGAGCCTAACCAGGCGTCTACGGATCCTACGGTTAAGATGGTTGGGCCATGTAGAGCGCATGCAGAATACTGCTCCGACCCGTAGAATCTTCGATTCCGAACCTGTGGGACAACGCATTAGAGGACGCCCACGGAACCGATGGCGCACACAAGTGGAGAGGGACCTCAACCAACATGGTGTGCAAAATTGGAGTAGGCTGGCTAAAGACCGTGCCAGCTGGAAAAGTTTGTTGGTTGAGGCCCAGGTTCACCACGTGACTGTAGAGCCAAAAGAAGAAGAAGTAAGAACATATATATATCACTCTATCTCTCTCTTTCTCTCTGACAATTACCTAAATTTATTTCAACAACATTTAATTTAAACTTTTTTTTTTAAAGTTCTTTATAATGTTGTATTTATTCAAGACTTGCCAGACATATTCGCCTTTTTAGACCAGCAGTTTAGATTTTTTCACTTTAATTTAGAAAAAATAAATCATAATTTCTTGATTTTATTTTTCGTTTGGCTTATTTTCTTGCAGTGTACAATGTTCAAGTGTTTGCCTGACATCATTGCTGTTTTGTGGCTGGCTGTGCTGTTGTGAGTTATTTTTAACCACAATAAATTCAATTCAATTTTATTTACTTTTTTGTTTTAATAAATTTTTACACACTCTATAATTTCATTTAATAAAAATCAAAAGTGACAATTGCCATTTTTATGATACTTTAATCATTCATTGTGCCTTTTTTTCTTGTATCGCCTTGTTTTTGTAGTTGTCTAATAGAAATTATGTGCGTGTGTGTGCGAATGAAGACCATGAAATCACAGGGGAATATTAATACGACTGGGCAGTAGTAATGTTGATTTACTATATATGTATAATAAAATGAATATGAATGTATATGATGATTTTAAGTCAACACATTTTCTTTCAACTGAAGATCTTTAGTGATTAATTTAAGTGGAAATTGATTAAACTATTTGTTAAACATTTTCCGTTTTAATTGTGTATAACAATTTATTTCTGTTCACACATAAATTTAAATTCAATTACACGCATGTCGCACATATTAGTAAAGCAAAAGAGAAAAACACCTATAAAAACAACACTAAAACAAACATAAGAACATATTTATGTAGTTTTTAATCGATTGCAAAGACATGTGGAGAAACAAATTCATGCGCTCACAACGTCTGTTTAAACAAAACATCAGCGGTGCCGTCATCGGTGAGAAGCTGCTTTTCAAACTCATTGATTTAGTTGGGAGTTTTGGTGCACCGACGACTGTGGCAGACAGTGTGAACACAGTGAAGTAAATCTTAAGACCAATCATTCATTATTAACGGCAGCTTTAACAGCAACTTCTGTAGCGCAATAAAAACGACAGCAATAACAATAACAATGTGTGAATTTATTCAGCAAATTTGAGTGTCGGGATGCCGGCATGTTTTTGTCACTGTTAGCAGGAGTTTAAAGGCGTAATTTGGTGATTCGCTGGTTTCCATGTTTTTTGCTTTAAGGCAATTAAATGAATTTGTTTAAACATATTCTAAGTTAAAAAGTCAATGATAATTATTTTAATTTAAATGATCATTAAGCCAAAACGAGAAGTATTAAACTTTTACTACAATAATTCTCTGCGATGTTATTGTGCTCACGTTGTGTTCAGTGTAAGCTGGGCTAGACAATTAAAGTACATAATTCAAATGTTTCAAACATCTTGATTTCTCTCCCTCTCCCTCTCTCTCTCCCTCCCTCTCTCTCTCTCTCTCTCTCTCTTCTTCTTTCTTCTTCTTCTTTTGGCGCTACAGTCCGTGGTGAACCTGGGCCTCAACCAACAAAGTTTTGATTCTTTGTTGTTGTGTCGAAACTAGTGTGTTTTTACACGGTAGGGAAGTTACCCCCACGCACAACCCCCGAAACCTGGAGGACCGGGTCCTGGTTTAGACCCCTGGACAGAGGGGATTTGCTGCACACTTTGGTTCCCCTCTAAGCGGGTGCTGTAGGGGCTATCCAGGGGCGCCACGAGGAGGCAGTATGTCAGCTTGACCAGTCCATTTTCAGGGATCGCTGCTGGCTTCTCGCCAGGTTGAGAGCAATCAACAACTTTGCCCTGAGTGCACTGGCCCATTCCCCCCTCTCTCTCTCTCTCTTAAGAAGAGAAAAAAATGCGCGAATCCAGCTTAATATTCCCGGTAGACACAATTCTCATATCCTTTTTTCTTTAATTTCTGCTCGAAGCAGGCAGGCAGGCCACTTAAATTGGTGCTGTTTTGCTGGGAAAGCAGCCACTGACGCCGATAATAAAATCCCAGTCGGGAGCACTTAATTTCATGCCAAAAATTACACTCTTTTACTGCCCTGAACTACTTGCATACTGCGAATTAATAATAATGCTGCGCACCATTTGTCAAAGACCATTAAGATGATGATGACGCTGGCAAGTTGGCGAGATGATGGTAATCGGATGATGGCATGCGTAAAGGAAATTAATGGAAAAAACTTCATCGCAACGCACTGAGCGAACAGGCGTAAAATAAATGTACAGATTTTTCATGTTTTGTTATTGTTTTTGCACAACAAAAACTTTAATTGAGCACAAAGAAAAATAAATGTAACATTAAGTAGGAAAAAGCACGAATTCATAACGAATAAATCAAAATTATTCATTGTTGGAGCAGAAGTGCTCTTTTGAAATAAATTAGTTTGCCTGTAGCAGGACAATTTCGTTTTAATTTTCGGTTTTATGTTTCGGCGGCTTTTCTCATCTGATGAATTTCAGTGCAGAACTTAAGAAATTTTTATAACAGTTCATATTCGAATAAATTGTTTTGTTATTCTTAAGATACAGATTTATTGTAATTTCATGTGGTTCTGGCCTTCCGTTAGTCTTCAGAACTTTATAGATTTTTCTTCTTCTTGTCAGGGATGGCAATGAACACTTTAACATTTTGTAGCTCGAAAAACTGCACTTTTCTAATCTTAATTGTAGTAGAACTAATTTTTTTATTATTAATAAATAGATTTATTAATTATTTACATAATAATATGACAACAAAAACAATTCAGTATTGAATATGTATAAACTATTTATATATGTATAAAGAAATGTATAAAGAAAATTATAAATATCTATAAATAAATTCACAATTGTAATTTTGTGAATTCACAATTGCAATTGTGAATGTGTTTGGATGAAGCCGCACAGAGTTGCAGCTTGGAGCCGGTTTCCCTCTTTGGTTTTAATTATATTTTGGTAAGAAAATATTCTTTCCACATTTCCCGATAAATAAGGAATTTCTGACAATTTTATTAAAACTGGGGAGATTCCGAAATTGTACTAAATATGCCATTGGTGGGTGTGCCATTGTATTTTTCGAGTTTGAATAGTGCCCCAAAACAAGTACAATTGCACCAATGTTGCCAACCCTGCTGCTCATTATTATTGAAATGGAGAGAACTGCCAGTTGGTTTAAAGAGGATAATGTTTTAGAATTTTCTTATTCTATTAATTTCTTGTACCTTTCAGGTATTCACAGCGACAAAAAAAGTGTCCTAAACCGAAGTGGAATGACAAAGGGGGGAATTTAAAGCACTATTTATATATGAACTGGTTGCCCACTAATACGTGTAAATGCCAGAATCTATGGAACATATAGTATGAGGGCTTTAGCCCTCATTAGAAATTTAAGCAAAAGCCCTTCCCGAAAGCCATAGAAACAGGCTCAACAAAAACTTCATTACATGTCTGTGGCGTTTAATGTGTTGTAACATTTTAAGACTTGCCTCGCTCGTTCTTTTGAAAAAGGAAATTGATTTAAGACGACACTAGGAGGGAGCCACTAAACTTAATATAAAGTTCAAACAAATCTTAGGATTTAATAAAACAAATTTTGAGTACAACAATTGTCTCCCGCAAAGAAAATGTTTAATAATTTACATGTATTAATTGATGTGAGCCATCAAATTTTAACAAGATTGTGTTTAACCAATTCGATTTCGAAAAGTTTGCAATTAATTTCGCCAAAAAAACTGACACATTTTTATGCCCCAAGTTTTTTTTTTTCTTTTTTTGGCAGACTAAAAATATTCTTTGGTTTTTCCGTTTTTAAGTGTCAGTCTAAAAAGAAATATATTCGTCTGATCTTCTCATTAAACACAAATTTCTATACAATTTGTTGTTTTTTTCTTTCTTCTACTCGAAAACGTCTAGCATCTGTCCGTTTGCAATTGTACAACGTGTTTAGCCAGAGGATTTCCTTCTTTATGAATCTTTATTGTTTGCAATTCTTTTGGCTTTCGTCTTCCCTTTTCAGAGAACTGATTTTAAGATTTGGATTTCTTTTTCGTTTTTGTTTTCTAATTGTTAAGCTTTTTTTTTTTTGATTTCATTCATAAAAAAAAATAAATGCTTGAATTATAATAGTTGTTTTCAAAGCAGTTGTCTGGCGCAATCTTGAATGTGTAAATATTTAATGACAAGAATCAAATTTTTAATTGAAATTGTTGGCAGTTCCAGCTCGCATTAGAAAATCAAAAGGGTGTCCTAAACAAAAAGCGTTAAATCAATTTAATTAAAATTTTAAAAATGAAGGCTTACGTTTGCATTACAAATGAATGTGAATAACATGAAATAACCCAGTGGTAAAAATAGTGAGGCCTTTTCTTAAATATTTCAATGTCCAGTCTTTCTTTCAGTTCAGGCTTTGGCTTGCCCCTGGCAAAAGGTTCTTACTTCTACTTTTGAATGATTAATTCGAAGGCATTTAAGTTTAAATGAGCCAATATGCACCCGTGTTTTAATAAATTGATTTTATTTAAGAATAAAAACTAATTTTCCGTAATTGCCAACGTTTTGTTTCTGTTATTTAGGCTTCAGCCAGGATGTGATGGAGACCTTAATCAGGGTAAGATGTTTTGTAAACAAAATATGCTGGCAACTTACTGATCCTCGTTCGTCCGACAAAAGAAAAAAAGAGTTGACAAAATTTCTTTTTTTTAATCTAGTACATCAGATATAAACAGGGCTGGAAAATGGTGAACAGAGAGCTTCACTTGCTTTACAACGACCGCAATCAATCGCATCAAATCAAGTTTGGGGTTAAATAATTTTGTGTCCACAACTTGTTAGCAGATCCGTTCACTTCGCCAGTGACTCATAACAGCAGATGCCCACACAGATGGGAATGTATCAAATCAATATATATATTTTTTTAAAAAATATATGAGATATGTTTATGTGGGTGCAATCGAATCTTCAATCGAATTGCAACTAAAGAAACCGTCCCACATTAAGAAGCGTAAATGTTTTTAAGGGATTTGAAGAGCGAAAAAACATTACAAACTTTACAGCCGCACAGATATTTTCGCAAATAAAATATAAAACCTAAAACAGACCGTAATTAAAGTACATACCGCAATTCACAGTGTCGGAGAACGTAAACGTTCGAAGTAGGGGAACAAGCGATAAAATTCGCTGGATATTGGCAAAAAAAAAAAAAGGTCTTTTATAATAACCACAACCATGTGGATATATATATATATAAATATATATGTATTTGTAATCTAATACCAACAGAAGTTTGAAGCCTATGAAATGCCTGGCCTTCACCTTGATGCACTTTTGACACCCTTTCAACACCAATTTAGCTCGAACAGATAGACAGATGCCTGCCATTGACCATTTTGGTGGCTTCAAATTTGATATGTTTATGAAACATACATGTGTACACACATACACATACGACTAATACATACATACATACATACAAAATGCCAATAAATTGAAGCTCGACATTGTCGCTTTAAACGGATCGTTTGAATTTTTTCCATAATTAGTTGTTGCATATGGCAACTTCCGCTCGATTGAATGTATGTACATACAAATGGATTACATGAATTTTAATCGCTAAAAAACATAAAATAAATAACAAATACATTTAAATTTATGCATTTATTCGCACATTGTTTTAGAAAATACGACCAATGGGTATTTGAATTCATTTAAACTATTTATTTGTATTCTGTCTTTGGTTACAAGTTTATTGACATGAATAAAACAAACATGACATTAATTTTCCTACATATGAAATATGTATTTCATTTTCCAGTTTTGTTTTTTCTGCTTTTTCGTTTTTTGCATTTGCGTTCCATGTTCACAATATGTTTTCGTATTCAAACACATATGATCTAATTCATGACACGTTTATGCTAAACTTGCAGCTTAAATAAGTCGACTACGGAAAAAAAAAGAAAACTGAACTAAAAATAATTTTCATTTATTTTCAGTGTTTTGTGTTTTTTTTTTCTGCACTTAAGTCACACTTATGTAACCCGCTGGCCGTAAGCATATCAGACTGTCTGTCTGTCTGTTTGTCTACTTAAGGAATTGTAGCGAAAAAATTTGTATTGAATTGCTGTTTTGTTATATTGTTTTATGTTTTTATGTCTCGCAGGCGAACATTGACTTTAATTTAAATTTTTTGTCTACGAATTTCATACGAATCGAGGAGTCGCAAAACAAAATGTACTATTTTTATATTTGAATTAAAAAAAAAAATTAAGAAACTTTGATTTTTCACAGAGTCAACTCTGCCGAGATTTGTTTGGTGCAAAATTTCATTTCGTTCGCTTTATTTAATACATTCTTGGAGATGTTTTTCAAAGCATCCTAACAAAATCGTTTAAGTGATTTGGCAATCGACTTGTAACTGGTTTCTTTCATTTTGGCTTAGCTGATAAAAAGTCTTTGTTTCCTTGAACGTAACTGCAGCACAAATACTTTTACAGAGTATATTAAGAATATAAGGCGACATTTACACGATAATACAAAGTATTAAGATTTTGTGGAATGAAAATATTTTTAAAATATATAAAAATAAAACTCTGTTGTAAGTTTTTTTTTTTTTTTTGAAGTTTACACGATTAGACTAAGTAAAATCGTTATGAAAGGCCATTCCAGCCGGTTGCTATACTTTTTTTTTTAAATTATACTATAAATTCAGTTACTTTTAAATTTATGACAAGTCCTAGTACTTATTTATGTATATCATCACATAAAGATCATTTTTCTTACATTTTGCATATTATATTTTTCTTAATAAAAGACAAAAATAATTAAAATCAAAAAATACTGTTTAGCATTATATAAATCTTGTTTTATTTAAAAAAATATTGTTTGCCCCATGCGCAGGACATTTTATTTTATTACTAATTTTTTAGTGTAAGATTTTCGAATGTCTGTTTCGAATGTAAATTATTTAAGATAATTTATTGAGTAAAATAAAAAAGTAAGTAATCTCTGGCAGTTTTCAGTTTATTTGCTGGATTTCTTTCAGAAGTGTTCTATACACAGTGCGCAAAGTATGGGTGTTCAGTAGAAATGTGATAGAAATCCGAATTATTATGATGATGGGTAATTTTGCAAATACACAAGTACTTTGTAAATGTTTTTTGTGGTTTGTTTGTTGCGAGATTTTCTGCTTTCTGTTATTTAACTTTGTAAAGCCTATTAATTTAGGTCGTTAGACGTTTAAGTAACAAAAACCTCATAACTGCTTAGCAACGATTCATACGTTGCTCAGCTCAAGTCTGATTTAGAAATAAATGAAACCAAAATAGAATTGAAAGCGGCAGACAAACGGCAACACAGAAGAATAGCATTCCATGCAATATGCTAATTAGTCAAGTCAATATTATGCCGCAACGAACAAAACAACAAAAATTGCTGAAACTCTAAAAAAATATAATCCTAAAAGAAATATGTGAATATAAAAACATACACAGACTGCAAGTTATTAAGTGCATTTGAACAAATTCTTTCGTTTGAAATGGCCGCAATGTTTTTCTAATTGTTATAAATTTGAAAATATTTTATTGCTGCACGTCACACATTTTACTAAAAAATTCGTTTAATGCATTTTTGTTTATTTATTTACATTTTATGAATTTTTTTTTTTTTTTTTTTTGGCGGCCATAATTTAAAAATACATTTTAATTTTCTATAATATAGTACGATATTTCTAAGTAGACAAACCGAACAAAAATGCAGATTCTTTTAATAAAAACTTTATCTTTTTAAAATATCTATTAGATTTGTTTGGGTTTGAGCAAGAACGGCATAACTGACCGATTTATGTGCATGTGTATATCTATTTTCAAAGGCAAATATCACTTTCGAATATATTTTGGCACAGGGCCATTCAAGAACTTGAACTTAAGTCTCTTTTGTATTCTTATTGAACGCATTTCTAGTAAATGAACTTGAAAAAAGTAATAGTCATAAAATGTTTAAATGGGAATATGTTTTGACAAATGATAAATTGTATTGAGTGGGCGACCAACAAAAGTCAAGAAATTTGATTTGTTGTGTCAGTGATGTGAGGCGCTGCACACACGTGTGAATGATTTTGCTGCATACCACTTCACCTGCTGTGCGGCAAATTGAGAACAGGTTGATACTTGTGAACAGAAAGGCATAGCAATTATCTGGCCTATATAAAAATGAAATCCATCACAACAAAAATGAGAAAACTTGCCAAAGCTGTTTATGCAAATTTAAGCGAATTTACAATTTTTCCTCCAAAAATTTCCTTTAATTTACTAATAATATATCAAAAACGAAATCTTTGATGACAAAAATTTTTCATACTAATAGAAATTCATAAAAATCATTCGCTACTTACTGAAAATATCATCACTGTTACAAAGTTTTTACCTGAAATGACAAAAAGTTAAAAATATGTATTTTAGTATATGTTTTACAAACCGGTTAAGTTTAAACAATTCCCTAAACAACTTAAAACTTATACTAAATGCATAAGTAACGTCCTGTAATTAAATTCTAGATAAAACGTTATATGATTCAAACAAAGCTGGGACTGATAGAGGCTCTGCCTTAAGCAATTTAGAATGGAAATTGTAGGAAATCAACAGCTGATAACTTTTATCAGTCTTTGTTTCATTCCACAACCACTTCTCTAGTCTGGAGGAGGTTCTCAAATTCTTTTTCGGTGCTTCCACCAGCACATTTGATCAAATCAACAACGACTTTTCCTAAAAAAAAAAGGTTAAAGCAATAGCAGCTCTTGCGTTTGCTGTGATACGGAGAATATGTTAGACTTTTTCTGCGAAAAGGAGCGCTGTTTTGCCGTTTATCAAGAAAGAACCTTAAGCCGCAAAAATTTTCTCGATGTTTCTTTGTTCTGGAACCCCAAAGCAAACAGTCACAATTTCTTTCTGATTAATTTCATCGCTTTTTGTACAACTATTCACTCGTATTTAATTTGGTGGAGTGTTCAACCAATAGTCCAGTAGTCCAGTAGGTTCGATTCCTACCAAACACAAAAAGCTTAAAGCAGTTTTGAGTCCCGTTTTTAAATCCAAAAAGAAACATAAAATTCAATGTTGAGCCATTGACATCTTTGTAAAACTCAATTTTCACATTTTAATATTATAAAATGAAACACGTTGGCAAAAAAAAAAAATAACACAAACAATGCAAAATCAATATTGCGCCTGTTTGAATTTAAATTACGGTTTCCTTAAGTGTATTTTTTGTATTAAATGTTTATATAAGAATCTATGTGTATATATAAAAAAGCCTCTGTATTTGTTTGTACCTTCTAGAAGACCAGGCCGCCTGAAGTTTTCCTAACCTGTAACACGGACTCTCGACTGAATTATAGACTCACTTTCACGCCTATTTTTTTTTTATTTATGTTATTCCTTTCACTTAGTTTTTAACAGATTTTATACTGCAAACGAGCATAACTTCACCATTTGTGGACCAATTTTCCAACTTTTTGTTGTGAAATACGAAGGGGGCAATATTTGGCCCCAAAAAATGGACTTCGTAACTACTTTGTTGTATGTGGATCAATTTTAAAAATTCGTTTTGCAAACGGAAAAGTTACACCATTTTTTTTTTTTTTTTTTGGAAGTAGAGAGGTATTGGGAGAGAGTGTCCTAAATTGCCCGCCGCAACAATTGATTATCAAATAAATTCCTCAATTTTGACCTAAATTTTTCAAGAGGTGGGGGAGGGGAGTTACAATGCACGTTGAGGTTTAATACTGAGGCCCCAATTACATCATTCAATTTGTGTGTCATTAAATGAATTTAATTAATTGTTATGGCATTTCAAAAATAATCTAATAATTAATAATAGGAAAATGTGTTATAATACTTTTGAAGTCGGTAAATTGTTTTTAACATCAAAAGACTAACAATAGGAAAAGTATCAAACTAAACGGCTTTTTTTTCTAAATAATTAACTACGCAATTAGTGTGTTGTGACATGGATGTGCCACAGACGGAAGGACCATACAATTTTCACCTGTTTCAAGAACAAAGTCAAGTTATGTAACAAAAATATAACAAAAACTTGTTATTTATTTACTTTTTAATTTAGAAAACGTTTAGCATTTTAATTACAGATATATTTTTTAAATCTTTATGACATTAATAACTATAAAGTATTATTGTTATTTAATTGTTTTCTTATACATATACATATATTTTTGTACATATATACATTTGTATATAGTATATTTTCTACATTCTTGACGATTGTTTGCTCAATATTAAGTTAATTAAATTTTTAATTGTTTATTATACAATAGTCCGGTGTGTACTTTTTCGCAGATCATTTGAAATACAAATACTTGTTTCCAACGCTAAAATATAGAAGTAAATAATAAATAATTCTTGCTAATTGTAGTTTTCAATATATATGTAAAGAAATCGAAATCAAATTAGCACATTTGACAATAAAACAAATAAACTGACATTTAATTGCCCATATTGAATGAAAGACAATGCAATTAATATCTTTTTTTAGACAATCAAACATGATGCCTAAATAAGTGAGTAAAAACAAAATACTTGAACCCTTTTTGCCATGCGAACAGCTTTAGGATATTGTTTATTCCACAAATTCGGCAATAATATCTCAAGAAATAATTGTGCAGTTTTCTTGTTAAGAATCTGATTAAGCGTTTGCTGGAAGTGCGGCATACCGGCTAACATTGTTCTAGGCGTTCGTTTGCCCCATAGTACAATGACGTGATTTTGCGAAGAAGAAAAAATTCAATGAACACACAATTGAGCCCAACCTACTAAACGTACAAAAACCATTAGCATCAAACACATTAATTTAATTTTGAATCATTTTCTGGCTGGCTACACATTTTAACTTTTTTGCGGCAATTTCAGAAACTTTATTAATATCTTTTTTTTTTTTGTTTTTTGCATACATATATATATATTTTTATAATATTTTGTTTGGGTTTATGACTTTACTGAGTCAAGGTTACAGAACTGAATGAAAAAGTTTAAACAAATTTAAGAAAAGTGTATATGTAAGTGTGTGTGGGGAGGGGATCTGTTGGCACACTGGCAGAGAAATAAAGAATAACTCATATAAATATTAACAAACAAACAAACACACAAAAATATAAGAAAACAAAATGCACAAAACTTTTAGAGGAGAAGAAAAAAAATCGAATCATACAAATTCTACAATAAAAGAAAATTGCGTTTTTTTCATACACACATACATACATACATACATACATATACTCGTACGTACATATATCTTTTCGGTGGCATTAATAATTCGAATTGAATTTGTTAATGGTTTAATTTAAAACATGTTTTTCATCATGAAATATTTGCAGCCACCACCATCATTGTCGTCAGCATCAACACAGTTTTGATTCAAGCTCGTTGGCTGTCGCGCCACTTCCTTTCTTTGTTTTGCTTCCCTCTACTACTTTGTTCTGTTTTCACTACTCTACTTCTTTGGAGTCGAACGCCGCCAGTTCACAACATGTCGTGTTTTGTTGCAGCATGATTTTGAAATTAAATCCGAATCGTATGCGAATAATAAATAAACGCTGTTTGCGCATAAATAATAAAAGGTTTATGTGTTTAAGATGCAAGATTAATTTTTTTCGTATTGCAATAGTACTCGTACGTATTTAGAAAATAGCACGGGTCAAGCAGTAATCATTTTTGATTTGGTATAAGTGTGATTTTGTAAGGTTTTTTATATTTGTTTGTTTTAGTTTCTGCAGTTTTGAATAATTCATTCAAATCAGACTCAGTTTCAATTACAAAATATGCAAATCATATGTATTATATTTGAGGGATATAAAACAGCAATGACATAACGTGACAATACCGTGCTGGCCAAGCGCAGATATTTTGCTCTAAATTGTTTCGGGTATACACATGTAACTATGGTGCAGAGAATATGACATAAGAAAAGATTATAAAGATTAATGTCCTTGTGATAAATACACGGAAAATAGTAAAAACGCAGCGAAATTTAAAAAGCTCATGATCGCCATAATTAAAAAAATATGCATATAATTATAAAAGTTATTTAAATAAAAAAGCAGTGAGTTAAGTCGTTCGAAAGGCCAATCGACGGCCATCTGTATTGTGTAAGGCGCGCACGTTTCTTGCTCACATATCAATAATTTTGCTTGCAGACTTACCAAATCAATCCGATATGGAACTCAACGCGGCAGTTGCGAACGTTCATTATATTTTTGGGTCGGCTCCAGAATTAGCTGAGTTTAATATTATTATATTTTTCCAGTAGCCCTATTTCAAAACATCTGAATATTCTGTAGCGGCCTTTAGCTTGGACAAGTCATTTAAATTTATTTCAATAAACTTTAAATAGACAATTGTTTTTGAGGGTGTTGGAATTAGTTGTTATTTATCAAAAACGCAAAATTTAGACTAGATCATTTTGTTGCACAAAACAAAGACACACTGAACTGAACGATGAATGCACTTCAATTCAGTAAACGGCTGTTCAAATAAACTAAACAATATTACAACATATCAAACATATTTACTTATATTATTTATGTATGTAAATTAGAAAGAAAAAAATCATGATAATGAAAAATACTCGCACGTCAGCTTTTGATGAATAAAAAAGCAAAACAGAATATAAAAATAGTTTGGTAATTTAAATACAATAGTCTAAACAGCTTTTTGTACAGTTCAATTTAAAAATTGCAAAAACTAATTTCTCAATATGTAGAATTATGCCAGTCGTTAGAAAAAAGCATGGAATTATTATGTAATTTTTATTTCTAACAATAATGCGCCTCAAGTCACTGCCAGCGAATAAAATTCTCCATCATTTTGAAGATGTAAAATCTTTAGCTCCCCCGGCCCAACTTAAGCCATCAAAATGCCACCATTTTTTTTTTGTCTATTGTCAACACTGATTCGATCACAGCTGTGTCAGTGCTCAGATAAGTAATTCTTTAAGATATTACATTTCGAGAGTAAAGTTGAATTTTTTTGTTTAAAAAGTTAATTGATTAAAATTACATGAGTTTGAGATATCAGTGATTTTTTTTTAATTGCTCGAAAAGCCAATCGATTGCTGTATCGAATATAGTCAACAAGGAAATGATGAATTTGTAAGAATCGGACGCATAAATCAGATTAAATTACCGATCATAAGCAACAGTCTAACAAGGTCAAGTCGCACTCTGTCGGTGGGTGACCAGTTTACCTCGCCTACACACGAGATGTCCATGTTCTCAAGTCGCTCGCGCAAAGTTTTGCTAATCATTAAAGTGACAGCGCAAAGTGCTCACCCAGTAGTAATTTTTTCGGTATATGATGGATGTTCTTTGATGACATGCGGATGAGTTTTGTCTAAAATTCCATAATTTTGCTTGTTGATGTAACAATTGTGACGATTCGAGGGCCTATTCTTTGTTTGTGGTTATTTATGTTCGGCTGCCGGAGTAGTTGCTTATCTGCAAGAGGATTAAACGTGGCCCAATTTTCATAAAAAGTTGTTGCTTTAGCCACAATTGGAATGTGAAATTGATTTCTAATCTATATTTGCAGCTTTTACATTAAGTCTTCTCAAATTAAGAATACAAATCTTTAAGATTGTTAAACATTTACACCCTAAATTATTTTCGACTTTTAAATTTATTCAGAAAAAAAAAACAAAGATAATTTTTGATTTTGCCTCCGAATCTCTGCACTATTTTAAGCGCCCATGATTTTTATCTTTTAAGTTTAGTTTTTGCCAACAAAAATCATTAAAAAAAAATAAGAAAACGTTTATTAATCGAAAACTGATGTAAATTTGTTTGAAATGCATAAATTCAATTTGAGTTGCGAACTAAATGCCAACATTTCCTGTGAACGAGACAAATAAAAAAAATCCATATTTCTCGCCCATATGGAAGAAAATGAGAGAAAGGTGTTTTTTTTTTTTTTTTTTTTTTGAAAACATGACAGTTTTATTATGAACGATTAATTTATTTTCCAAAAACTTTTGCCACTTTCAACAGCACAAATCCGCAATATCAAACACATTTTAAAATGTGTCTGCAACATGTGGCATTTGTTTGTTGCTCATAACTGGAGCTTAATAACCTTTTGAATGTCATAAATTGTCGATTTTCTTTTTTCTTTTTTCTTTTTTCTTTTTTCTTTTTTCTTTTTTCTGTTGTTGTTGTTTTTTTAAAGGCGACTAGTATGTATGTCTGTTAATTCGCAGCGTCGTCGTGTATGATCACAACTTTCCCCTTTCCCGGTGCTGTGATATAAATTGTTGGCTTTTAAGTTTTATACGAGTATTTTTTGCTGCTTTTGGAAAGGTTTAGTTTTCAGTTGCATGTTGCATTTGGCATGGATTTTGTTTTCTATGTTTGTGCGTACATTTATATGTATGCAAATGTTATGAAAAATATGACACCTACACGTTTGATTATTGCTGGTTGATTGTCAATTGGCCAGCGGGCCAATGGCATAAAGTAAGCAAGACAATAACTGAAATGAGTTTATTAAAATTAATGTCTATAACTGGCGGCAAACATAGACATACAAATTCAATTTGATTCAGTAAAAAGAAAAAACAATTGACACATTAAACTTTTAAATACAAAATGTTAAAAGTAACAGAAATTAAATCAGACAATGACACAAATACTGCGCAGCAATTGCTGGCGGCCAACAATTAAAGCCAGAGAAAATTGTACTTTTCAATATCCTGTAAATTTCTTTTTCAGTTTTTTTTTTTTCTTTTTTTTTTTTTGTTGGTATCAATTTCCCCGAACATTTATTTAAAACTTTGTCTTGAGGCAGTAGCTATTTGTTTATGCTATTTTCAGTTTAGCAAAATTGCCATTTAGTTATTGTATTTTTCTGTGTCAAATTATTTATAATTCTCATACGCTACGTGCTTATATGTGCACTAGTTTTGAAACTAGCGCTTCACAATAGCAATTAAGTTCTCCGCCAATTCATTCCAACTCAATATCACAATGAATTGATACAACAGGCCGGTTTAATTAGCGCATAAATAAAGTTTTTCGTTTCATGTGCACAAGTAAATATTATTATTATTATTATTATTTTAATTAATTTCATATGCCCCTGTTAACTTACACTTCAGACATTCTTAATTTAATAATTTGAAAAACAATTGATTTATTGGCCTGAGAAAACGGAATATCTGTCTGATTATTAAAATTTCGAATTGGTGTTTGTTGAACTGAAAATGTGCAGCTCAAAATTGAAAACTTAAGAGATTAAGTTTGAATGCAATTTTAATTAAAACAAATTGCTGACTTTTTAACAATTACTTTTAACAATTTGTTGTTGAAAATGATTTTCACATATATTTTGTTTTAAGAAAATTTTACTTAACGAAAAAAGCTTTTTTAAAAGTCTTTTCTTTTTTTTTTTTTTTTGCAAAAATAAATTTTTAGCCAATATTTATTCAAATCAGATGTACAAGACAATAGTTAACGGAAATTTTTTTTTATTTAAAAATAGGATGTTACAAGAATTATATGTTTCGTACTGAATATTCGAGTGGAGGTGGGGCCAGAGGTTCTTTTGTTATTCGAATATTGTGCTGAAACATCTAGAACTGCGAACATGAATATATAAAAATTGTATTTGTACAAATATACAAATAATGTTGTTCTCCGATATTTTTGCCCAAATATATTATGCGCATACACAAGTTTTTGCTTTAAAATCATAACGTGTGTGTGTGTATTTTATGTAAGTATGTCAAACGTCAATTCTATAGATTATAATTCTTTTCGGTGTAGGTGTTAATAAGAGTGTCAATTTTTGTTTCTTTTTGTTATTTTCATTTAAATAACCTGCTGAGACGAAACGTTTCATTGACAAATTCATACCCAGCACATACATATTTATTTGTGTTGAAAATAAGAAGAAAAAAAAACTTGAAATACAAGTAAATGCCATTTTTTCGTTTTCTTTAGCACAAAAATCAGCTGACTTTTTGTTTGCTGCGTGTGTGTGTCGTTGCATATTTATGTACATGTCTGTATATTTTATTTGTTTTTGAATTTTGTTATCGTGTTAATTTCGCTTAGTTTTATTAGTGATTCACTTAAAGTAATTTTTCGTCTGTTTATTTTTAGTTTGTTTTTCATTATTTTTTTTGCATTCTTTTTTTTTCTTTGTGGTGTTTTTTGTGATGAATGTTTTAATAATTGTTTTATTTTATAGTGGGTAGCGCATGTCTGCTCAGTTTCTTCTTCTTCTTCTTCTTTTGGCGATACAGTCCGTGGTGAACCTGGGCCTCAACCAACAAACTTTACCAGCTGGCACGGTCTTTAGCCAGCGTCCTCCAATTTTGCACACCAAGTTGGTTGAGGTCCCTCTCCACTTGGGTGCGCCATCTACTCAGTTTGCCAGCACAAATGTTTCATAATACTCGTACATATGTATGTTTTCGAAAGCCCAAAAATGTATGACTTAAATCCTTTATCTGAGCAAGACGGCAAAATCGATTTTGCTTGCAAATCGATTTTGATCGCAGCTAAAATTAAAATAACACGATTGTTATCTAACTAAAAGCTTTTTCATTTAAAATCTTAAATCTTTAGATCTAAATAAAATATATTGTATGTGAGATAGATATCAGGAAAGATTTTCATAAGTTTCATAGTTTTCATGGTAACGTGTAAAATGGCTGCTACTTGGCTTGGCTGGCTGGCATTTATTTGAAATGCTGTTAGCCGGAAAGATCAAATAGTTTCGGGGGGCCTTTGCTTATTCGCTTGCAATTGAGACTTGAGAAAGCGGTACAAAAAAAAGTATAATGGATTCAAACTGTACAATCTCCCAGATTGATTAGTAAGTATTATCTGCTCGCTTTCAAAATCAAAAAGTTTGTGTTAATTTTGTCTACGCCTTTAACTGTTTTCCAGCCCGTTCTGATTCTCCCTGAACTTGAGAAAAGCTGCGCAGTTTACCTAAGAAAGCAACTAGTCTGTAAAGTTTATTTTTGTTTTATTTAATGTTTATTTATATTTATGTGTTTTTAAGTTAATTTTAATTAAAATGAATTTAGTTGTAATTTGACAATAATTTAGAAATTTTAAAACAGAATATATTTTCTTTTTTCCAACATTAAAATGCCTGAACTCATAAGATAAACTTAGTCGTCGTGAGTAATAGATGAAAATATGTATTAAACTGTTTTCATTGAAATATGAGATATTAAGTGACGTGAACTTATTATCATTTGGGTTAATTGTTTGCGGGGCAGTAAGTTGAATGGAATGCTGTTTATTGCCGTTAACTCATTCCATAACTGACGAGTTTTAAAGCTGTCGCCATAAGATTTTCTTTCTGACAGTTATTGCAAGGAATCAAGCTATATACAATACATACATATATAATATGAGATCAGGGAGTCACGGGTGTGGAATTTTTTAGTTTGTTAAGCTGAGAGCTGAGCAGCTTCCTTCTTTTCACCACTTCTTCAATTCAGAGCTTTTAACCGAATATATCGATTGGTATACAAGACTTTTTTCAAAGCAATTGCACAATGTGTTGCGCAAAATATTGAACACAACACTAAATAAAAATATTACAAAATTTCCACAGGCATAAGTGCATATTTCAGGTTCCAATGAACTTAAAAAAGTAACTTTCAAAACAAAACAACCTTTAAAAAGCTGCAAATATCTACTACTTCTTCCGAACGAAGGGCAACATTTAAGAAGTTCCATTTTTAATGAAAGTGCTTCTTTGGATGGTTCGAAAAAGCGTAGAAGAAAACCACTTGAGACAGATGAAAAAAAACCAAATTGCTTAAGTTACCTTGTCGATCAAAATGATCATGCAATTTTAGTGTCAGGTTATATGGGACGACTGTCTCTGCAAATGTTTAAATGCAAAGAATACTCGTATGTTTTTCTTCTCATTTTATTTTGATCAGTGATCACATTTATTGAAGCTGGGATGTTGCTGTATAGGTTGTTGTTGTTGTTGTTGAGACCAGTTGTTGTGAAGAGTTTACTAACCTGCGGGATAATTTAGAGTTGTTTTTTTTTTTTATATAAATAGTGTCTGGTTGAGTTCTTTTTTGTTCAAATTTTCTTTACGATCTCAAGTACACGAACAAAAATGCATGAACAAACATGTCGTGGTGTTGATCAATTTCGTTTTATTTAACGAGTGTCTTATACGTTCAATACAAAGTTTTTCATATGATGATTTTTACTCGTTTTAAATAAGTTTTTTTTTGCGCTTCTTGAAAAGTTGTGTTATTTTTCTTGTTTTTTTTTTGTATTTTTTTGTTGGCTTAATTGGCAATGAATTCGTAGTGAGTGTTACAAAGCAGAATCCAGAATCTATTAAAAATCAATTAAAAAACTACAATATAAAGAAATGAAAACTGCTTATTAAACGGTATAAAATTGTTGTGCATGATTTGTTTATTTGTTTCTTAACAGTGTTTTATTTAATTACTAGTTATTTCTGAGAGCAATAATTTCAGAATTCAGAATGATGCCAATTTATCAAACAGTTTCAAGTTCTTATTTGAAAGTGCACTACGCACTGATACAGTCGCATGCCAAAATTTCGAGTTTCAATTGAATATTAAGGCTCTTTTTTGTACAATCAATTAATTTGGTCATTATTGAAATATTCTCTATAGTTCATATAAAAACATTTATGTGAATTAAGTAGTAAAAGAAACTTGCTGAAGTTCTTTTCTAAATATGAAAAGTTGCGGAAAATGTATCGGGCAACATGTTTCCGCAACATCTTTTTAGATGCCCAATACTTGTACCATAAGCAATACGGTTTTTGCTGATAGCAGCTGGAAAAGGGACAACATTCTGACAAATAATATATTTTTAAGCTTGTTGCAATAATAATTTTAATTTCTATATACAAAGTAATACATTTTTACATAAGTTTTGATTATAAAAATATCGATATTCATGACTGATTTAAAAGTATTCAGCTTTCCAATCAAAAACAAGTTTTAATGGATGTGCGAGTTTATATTGGATCAAGAAATATGTATATGAATTTTAGATATATTTATTAACATGTATAAAATCTCGTTTGCGGCAACATGTTGCGGCCATATTTGAAATGTTGCTGTTCGTACGAATTTGCATCCGAATAGTTTTGTTTGATTAAAATCAAATGATTCGCATTCAAAAACTGTTAAATTTTTCAGCTTTCTAATCAGTCATAAATTAATAAATTTGAGTTATTAATTCTAATTTAAGTTGCCAATATAAAAAGCCATAACTTGGCTCAGTTAATGTTGCTTAGAAAATCATCTGATATTAAAAACAACAAAAACTAAGCAGATGTTTGCACTCATTACGGTTTTTTTTTTCAATTTCCTTTATAATAACGACTATATTTCAAGTGCTATAAAGGAAAAAAAAAACTTTTACTTGCTCGTATATTTCCGCTTTGAGAAACTCAAAATGAAAAGTGCAAATGTTGAGATTGGCTTTTTATGTACAAATCTATTTAATTTTAATGCATATAATTTATTTCATGTCAGTCTGTTTGTACATTTCAGTGTTTATAAATCGAAATGTTTGTTTGTATGTTTATAAAAACAACATTTAAGGTAGACCTGCTATTGAAATGTTTGCCTAGATTTAAGTGAGTTTTTTTTTATCACAATTTTTTTCCACTCTATCCATATTAATAATGTCTAGTTCAAGTTTAGTTTTTTTTTTGTTGGTGTCGCAACTAGATTTATGCACAGCAAAGTTTACAGAAAGCAAAAACCCAACATGATCAGCATTACAGAAAATAATTGCTTTTCCTGCTGAGTGACTAAGTTAAAGCAATTAGATTATTTGTAGTCGACAGAGTAGGAAAAACAATAATAATAATAAAAACATTAAACCATATCAGGCATTTTAAGTAATTTGTTCGGCAATAGTGATAAAATTGAAAGCCAGCGTTTAACAGAAACGTCCTCAAACCTGTTTCATGCACTAACTGCTCGAACTGATCGAACTGATGTCTTTATTGTTAATGTTTAAATTTAAATTAACAATTGAAGTTTACGTTTGGAGTTCAGTATTGCTTAGAAAGCTGTGAACTTGACTATTGAATGACTATTGAATGCCAATCATTATTTTATTTTAATAAAATGCAATTATTTCATATTTTACGCAATTATGTATCAATAGCAACATTATAAATGTTGAAGCAACAAGTTGGCTTAAATGTGTTTTGTTGATGCCAAACTCCAGCATACCGACATTTGATTATTATGAAAGCTAATAATTAAACTAACAAGGCTTAAATTTATTTGCAATTATGTAAAAAGTTGCAGTTACACAGAAGCTTAACAACAATTTAATGCTTGAACGAAATAATCAAGCGTTGGAAACGTTGCAGCAACAAGTTGCCCTACGCGTGGTTAATATTTTGTTTACCTTAAAGCAGACATACATGAAATTTGTTACTGACTGAATGTCAATCTTGAACGTTAAGCCTTCATTCAAAACGATGCAGCAACCAAATTGTTGTGATATGATTTTATGGTAAATTCAAAATGTTGCGCAACATTAGCGGCTTAACACAAGAAACTTTCGAACAAACACGCACTGAAGAAAGTCTATTAATTATAATTATTAAAAAAAATTAGGTACTTTTTTATGAAATTACTTTTATGTATGTCTGCAGGTTTTTGCCTTAAGAAGACGACACTAAAAATTTTATACTCTTAATATGAATGAGATGGTCTGCAATAATTACCACTTGAAACAAAAAATACCGTTTTTAAGTTTAAAAGACAGTTTGCAGATAAAAAAAACACCGTCATTCATGTGGTCTTATTTTTGTAAATTAAAATTTATTCTGGTTAAGCAAAATTTATATAAAGAAAATGTTTTTGCAAAACTTTAATTTACACAGAATTTTGCGACTTCTTGGAAACGTTAATTAAATGAATAATAAACTTTGCAAATGGCAAAAAAGAAAACCTTGAGTTTTTAAAACTGTAAATTCATTATTCAAACGGGTTTCTTTTAAGGTTAAAAACATGTTTTCTACTTCGTGCTGCAACATTTGTTCTAGTTGAAGATGTAGGTTTTATACAACAATGAGTCCGAAACATTTGTGAATGGATGTATTCTAAGTTGAATTAAAAAAAAGGTTTTTCGCAGAACTGAACGGGATAGTTTAAATGCTTCAATAAGAAGAAAAGCATAAAGGTAAAATGTGTTTGAAATAAGTTTTGAAAAACGTTTGTACGCAAATTTTGAACGTTTATATGGATTTAGTAAGTGATTTTTTCTTTTTCTTTCGTACAAATGGTTTTCATTAAAATTCAACGAAATGGTTTTGATTTCTGCAATTGACAGGAGCAAAATTGTTTATGTTAGAGCCATCTAATTGGTTTTTATGTATCCAGTATCTTTTACCAAATCCAATCAAATTCAGGTGATGAAACCCCTTCGGATTGTGCGTTGTTTATACGAATTCAACGTTGTCTTGGACATGTACAAAATCCAAATGACCCATCAGTTGAGAGTGATCGAGGACAGACAACGACGTGTATTTGCTATATCCTAAAGTCCTAAAGCAATTGGAATCATTATAGGGATCAAAATCTTTTACTCGTGTAGATTGAAGGCGTCATCGATCAATGTTTCCACGCGGCAACTGTGTCGATCAAGCCATCATCATGAACTTCTATTCAATTTGTACTCTTCAAACCCATTAAATGTCTAGTTCAGGAGTCATAAGGAAATAATCTGCCTTGGATAAGATGTGAAGTGAACTCTGAACTCGTTAGCTTTTTTTTATTAAAACGCAACAAGTCTCGACGCTCCTCCCAGCACTGGCATCTGTCAAATTCAGCCTGATTTATGCGTCCCAGTCGTGGAAAATTTAACATTTCAGTTTGTGATCACTATCAATCAAATTAAAAAAAAAATACCTCGTAACCTGTTTTTTTTTTTTTTAGCAGAAATGTTCCCAAGTTTAGCGCAAGCCGTGGGCGAGCCGCCTTTGTCATCGTTTATGTGTACTCGTATTGGTAGGAATGTAAGACTTTGCTTTCAAACTTTTTCAAAGCTAATTGGACGCCTTTCGAAAGCTTGTCGAAAAGCTTTCAAATAATGCCGAAGATTAATTTTTAGAAAGACAAATTTAAGTTGTCTGTCTGCTAAAATATTTTTTCATTATTTTTCATCATCAACCAGCAACCCACCACATCTGATTAAATTCACTTTCAGTTTGAAGACAAATGACACATACCAAAAAAAAAAAAAAAAAAACAACAACAACAACAGCAAAACGGGAGGGAAAAATGTATAATTATTTGACAAAAGCTTTTTTTTCTTGTTACTTTTTCTAAGAAAACAAAATCAAGTTTATTTCAATGCTGCTCAAGTTGTTATTGCATTTAAGAAATATTGAACAAGTAAAAATGTTTGCCAAAAGCGCCGGCCGGTAAAAAGGAAAAACAAAAAAACTTGTTTCTTTCGATTTGGTTGTTTTGTTGTTGTTGGTGCTGCTGTAGTCAGATGTGAAGGTTTTTTTTCCAGATATTTTGCTGGCTGGTGATTTTTTTACATTTTCAACGTGAATTTCACATGTTTTCAAAGTTTATATACACACGAGTGCACATGTACATACCCAGATGTGTAAGTGTGTGTGTGTGTGTGTGGCTTTTACAGTGGCAATCGATATTTGTTTTAAAAAAGAAATGTGTAGGACTGGTTTCGCTGATTTTTTTCTTTCTCATTTTTTGTTTTTGTTTTTTGGTTTGTTTGAAAACCAATTTAGATGTTAGCATTCAATATAAATATGTATGTTTGTATGTATGTATGTAGATATAAAAGTGTAAGAGTAAAGATACTTATAAATGTATTTAAAAGTATTGACTACACTTTTATAACGACCATCAAAAGCATGTGAGTGAGTGTAAAAATTCAGTATGTGGCGTGATCAGTTGTTTTGTTTGAATGTTCACAAAAAAAAAAATTGCTAAAAGCTTAAAAAACCAAAAACCAAAATCGTGACTAAATAAGTTCAAACAAATAGTGTATGTATGTATGAATGTATGTACTTCTGAATGTATGTGGTTAAATAGATTTTTTGTTTGTTTTAATTTCTTAAAAACAATTTTGCATTAAGTCATGCTGTCCAGGATGATCATGATGGCGATGATGATGATGATGATGACTACGACGATGATTGAATGAAGAGAAATTACTTTTTAAAAAGGTGTTCAATTTGACAGTTTTTTTTTTTTTTAAATTTAATTATTTTCACAAGTTACTGAATGAATGTAAAAATATTGATTATCAATATTTGTTAAAGTTAAAAAATGTATATGTACATACACATATATAAACTTAATTACCTTTTTTAAGACATAAATTTCATTAAACCACTCTGGTTTTTTGCTGTTAAAAGCTGCAAGGAGAGTAAAAGAAAATCAAAAATTAATATCTTTAATGTGAAAATTAAATTAATAGCAATAATATTAAGATAAGAAAAATTAAGATTTTTGTTTCAAGCAAAACAAGCAATTGAGGCCCCCCTTTTTTTATGATGGCTTTATTAGAGTTAGTGCTTTAAAAAAATGCACTGTGGGGCAGCAGCACACAAAACTGGTTGCACCAGTTGTACAGTTATGTCGATGATAATAATAGCAAAAGTTTACACTCAAAAACTTACGGATTTCTCACGTAAGACTTAATTGGTTTGGCAATTTCTAAATTCGTTATTGTTTTTAAGCCCTGACAGCAAAAAACTATATATTGCGTTTAACTTAAAATTTCAATAAAAAGCTCCAGACAATGGATTGATTTGCCTGCACACATTATGCAATAATTTAGATTTTCACGATAAGTCTAGGCAATATCTTCTACTTCTGCGTACAACTATAACCCATCTGCCTATAACTGTCGTAAACTTCAACCACAGGCAAAAATAGGGCGTGGAAATTAGTAATTATTAAAAAGTGCAGAATTTTTTTTTAATATTAAAAATCCTGTTTATAAAGAAAGCTCGAGTCATATTTAAAATTCCTTAAGGAAAGAGAAAAATTGCCAACAAATATGGAGGCAAAATAGAGACCACCCAACACACCCTCATAAGTGTTCCTGTGTATTCATATGTATGTGCTGTTGCCATAAAACAAGTAGGCGACTTGTCTCCAGAATTTTTTTATATGAAATATACTCAAGTTCTTGAATAATTTCTATACCAAACAATTTTTTCAGAAAAATCACTGGCTTGTGAATGTGAAAATATTGAAAAAAAAACTGTTAACTTCTTATATCATTAATTTAGGCAAATATATATTTAATGTTCATTAATACAAAGTAATTTAAGACTAGTTTAAATTGCATTTTATATACGAGTATACTTTAAACTTTCTTTAAAGCCAAACATTTAAATGAGTTTTGGTAGAAAAAATATGTTTTTTTTCAATTAACTTTACAAAACATTAAAGCCTCACAAAAAAAAACCAAATAAATTTCAAAATTCGCAGAAAATCTGTAGAAAAAAAGCCACAAAAATATTATATTTAGCTGTCAGCACTTCTTAATTGAAATGTGAAAGTATATTACCAAGTCTTTAAAGTCTAAAAAAATTACTCAAAATTGAATTGAAACAACTTTTCCCCATACACATGTACATTTACGTACGTCTGTATGTGTAGCCAAGAAAAAGTTGCGCTGAAACTGAAGCAAAACAGTTCATTGGCATAAGCGAGAAATGTTCTTTCACAGAATGTTTAAAGAGCAAATGGGTAAAAGTCAAAGTCAAGAACAAAAAAAAAATTATAGCTTTTGTTTTGTAGCTTTTTTCTCTGTGACTAATTAAAAAAAGAACCAAAGTTATCAGCTAAAATATACAATATAAAAAATGTTATTTATATTAAACCCTTTTACAGCAGTTGATCCAGCTGACTACCCAGAAACAATCATTAAAAGTAGTTGTTTATTAATACAGAAAAGCCCTATCTCGGTTTTTTCTTAAATTGGGTTTTTTGTAAATTTCGAAATATGATCTTCCAACACATCATTGGTAAAAAAAATGTACGTGATCCGATTAAAAATAACAAAAATGTGAGCAGTTGAAAAAAGTTTGGCGACTACAAAACTTTAATTTTTCTTAAGTTTTACCGCTCTCCTGAAAAGTTAGGAAAACGTTACTTAAGGCCTTTCTTTATTAAGGTATCGGTATGTACTACAGGTTACAATGTTTTTCATTAAACACTTCCCAGATTTAAGTTAAGATATCTTACCAATTTTCTGCTCCTTTAAAAGCTCTAACGATGCCATTATATACAGAGAATAACGTCGGACAAATAAATATAGGCTGCGATTTTCGTTTCAAACTGTCCAATTTTCTACGTCTGTGGAACATAAATCAGGTCGAATTTGAGTGCACAGTGACAAACAACCCCAAACAAATAGAACTTGGACCTGAGATGACGGCGCACTCAAATCAACCGTGCAGGATGTCCCATGTGTCCCAAATAAATCAAATATTTTCTTGCCCACAACAATATAAAGCAATAATTCTTATCAAAATTATTTCATTTTAAATGTAAAAGAACTCCGTGGACAAATATGGCCAACACATGTGCATCTGCATTGAATCATAATGGACTTTAAAGTAAATAAATAATTAATTGCGAAGATTTGAAACAAAGACAACCGCTAAGAGTTCGTTGGCGACTCCTAATGACAAAGAGTATTTCTTTCACAATCAAGATGGCAATTACATACATATTTATATAAATGAAAATACCGGATTACACTTATCTTGTATTTGAAATTCTTTTAGCCATTGGTGCTGATGGTGGCGGCTACCGCAAACCAGAAGAATAGAATATCTTGTTAATTAAAGACAAGAAAACAAAACAACACATGCAAACTCGATCGGTTTGTTTGCGGTGGTTTCTGGTTTTCGATTTCAATTGCAATAAATATAAAACTTTAATGTGACTAAAGAACATATGGAACTGACAGACAATTAGACAAAATAAAATTACGCTGGCTTCCACTCGTCACATACGTGCGTATATTGAATGCCAACACACGAAACCGATCATCGTGCGCTTCAGGAGAGGCGACAATTTGTGGTTGTCATGTGTCATAAACTCTGAAAATTAGAACCGAAATGCATTTTAATTTCTAGGTCAATCTCTGGAGTGTACGTGAGTGTGAAGGCGTGAGCGTATGTGTGACTGATTGTTGGTCTATGATACTCTACATACATGTGTTTTGTGTGTTTTTTTTTGGGTACACTGAAAAAAGTCAAATAAATAAATTTACTTTATATGGCCAAGTAAAAAATTATATGTTATATAGTTAATGTGGGAAGATTTGAAAATTTGTTGGCAATGCACGGACAATAAAAAATAGTCCGTTAAAACAGTTATGAGTAAAACTTGCAATTTTAATGGCTGACGATTGTCTGACAATAAATTTATCAGCCAACAAAAATTGTCAGTCATCTGGTTGTATGGCAAAAATTGCCAGATCTATTGCTACAGTTCGCAGTGCTGTCAATACAAATATTTCTCTTACAATAACTGTCAGTCATTGTCAGTTGCCCTAATTTAAACACAAACCAGCAAAGTGTTTGGCAATTATGTGACACGGCTGTCAGCTGTCTGACAATTTTACTATATTTAAAATGGGCGGACAAAATTATATGTCTGACAACGCTGTAAACCAAAAAATTGGCTATTAAACAAATTGTTAGACTTTTTGGACACAATTTACTGACAATGTTGTAAGATCTGACTACCGTCTGTACACAGGTTTAGCGTTATTTGTATGCAAGTTTATAATTTTATGAAATTTTAGTGCATTATTTTTAAAGTGTATACTTTGGATAGCAAATATTACAAACAATTGCAATTAGAAAATGCCTTATTTTTGTTGTCAAAGTCTGCTCAATGATGCTCATAAGTGTGAAAAATGATAAATGGTTAAATACTTGTGTATTTGGGAATGAATGAGAATTATGAAAGGGGTTAAAAAATTGTGTACCTGTGTGTAGAGATAACAGAAAACTTTGATGCATAACAACGCATGTATAACATTCTACGGCTTAATATTCTCTATTTTATTAAACGGATACGTTTAATGTTCGTAAAAGCATCACCTGTAAAATGCTTGGCACTACTCTCGTAAGTCGAAAGTTGGTGTTGGCAGCGATGCAGCTTTTTCCTGTAAGTCGTAAGAGACTTTATAGAAATTCGGGCATCAATATTTTCAATTAAATTTGTCAGCTATATTTGACTTTAATTCGTCTATAAAACAGTTTTCGGTTCAGTTTGCCTATTGCAAATTCACTCTTCAGCTGTTGTACACGTAATGAGCGTCAACTTTAACAGCTGATCGCGTAAAACAGCTGGACGTGACTGTAGCGATCAGGACCACTTTTCAAAATAATCGTTTAGAATTTAAATTACTTCCCAGTTTGGTAGACACTTTAATTAATATGAGTGCAAACATTAGCTTGCGTTGCAGCCATGAGGGCCAACAAATACCAGGCTCTTGGCTAGCTTCAACTAGATGCCAACAATATACAATACATATACATATATGTAGCTAAGCAAAATTCTATCAGCTATTCCTCATTGTGCGTGTCGCTTTGCACCACTAACATTAAAAATTAAGAGCGAGTAGAAAAAGATATATTCTTCGTGTGCGCACGTGACCATAAGCCGAATAACGTTCACGGGCACATCTCAACACTTGAATGCGTTTCAGTGGGGTGGAAGCTTAAGCATTTATGGTTTTGTTACATCATTTATTTATTGGATTTTGTTTTAGTATTTACAGTTATTTAAAAATTTGATGGCTGTTCTTTTGTTCTTATTTTTAATTTTTCATACAACATGAACAATTGGGGAGTTTGTCACATACGAAACATATCTGAAATTTTTCCTGTGGTTGTTGCTGCAGGGCAACATAAATTTTATCTATTCTTTCCCCCTTTTTCTTTTAAAAATATTTATGCCAGCGGGTTCGTTCGTAGATGTTGGCATTTAAGGGAATATGTACGACAATGTATGTATGTAATTTATGGCATTTCAAGCGCAAGAATATTTTTTGGAAGATTTTATAAAAACTCCATTTTTCAATAATGTAATTACTACTACTTTTTTTAATTCCATCTATTGATTGATTTGGCTACATTTTCAAAAACACCACAATGTTCATAGTCATACTGATGATTACATTTCATTTTCACTGTTAAAATATTGTGTAAACTATATTTTTTATCTATATAGTTCAAGGTATTTATGTATTTTTCATCGCATAAATCGAATGTTTTGAAAAAATATGGCAAATTTGTAAATCACAAAGAAGAATAATGAGTAATCGAAAATCAATTCTTCTGATTGATTAACGCTCCACAGATGTCATTATTAAAGTCGCATTTTTAGTATTAAAATCAATATTTACGAAAATACGGGCACTTTTTTAAAAAAGTTTAATAGGGATGTAATATTCGTATTATTAATATGAGCACTAATAGACTTGAATCACACCTCCAAAATATATAGAGGTTTTCAAAAATTTTTTTTCACAATAATTTCAATATATTTGAAAAGAGTAGTGTCGATACCTCAGTTAAGTTAAGCATAAGGGCCGGGCCTCTCTTTTCAAAATGGGGTCTCCATATTTCTATTATAATTAGGGTCCCCTTTTAAAAATAGGGTCTTTATATTTATATTAAGGGTATTGCTCTCCCCCCTCTTTTAAAAATGTTGCTGTTACTGAAACATTTCACGACATTTTACTAATTCAACAATACCTTTTCCCAGTTCTAGCCCAAAGCATTGCTTGAGTAGGGAACTTAATCTGAGGGTTGGTTCTAACCAAAAAAAATTTTTTTTTTAATTTTAACTGTAATTTTTTACGGAGCAAGTTTTAACCAAATCTTTCGCAACCCCTGAAAATTACCTTCATCAAATTTTATATTCTATCAAAGAAATTTTTGGCGAAATAAGTTCTAGATTTGTAATCGAGTTGTGTTTTGAAATTAGGAAATTTGTTTTTCAAATTTTAAATAATAAGTAATTATTTATTTTGTATTTCTTTCTGTCAGGTTGTCCAGCTGTGAGACAAGATTAAGTGTTATTTTAACAATTACGGCGATTTCATATTCAGGCTTGAAATAGGAGAAAAAAACTGGTTTATATTTCAACCATTAAAAGATTTCAATGTAATTAAATAAACAATAATTTTGGGTGTGAGCAAAATAATCCAAAAACGGAACCTACTGGTAAAATTAGTCACCAGTGACATAATATTTGTAGGCGGATAAATTTGTCAAAGAAAACAATTTCAATTACAACTTTTCAGAATTTTTAGTCAGAAAATCAATTGTCAGCAGTAACCTTAAGTTCAATGTCTTCTCATAAAAGAAAAACAGGCAAATATTTCTCATATTGTTCTGCAACATCCTCCGGTTGATAAAACAAAGAATATTTGCTTTTGAAAACTGCAATTGTTTGAGTAAAACTTTCATTTTGATTAAGTAAATGCAAATGCCCTTTGGAGGAAAAATGTACATACATACATACATATCTATTGCCTCGCAATTGCTTTTATAGTTTTCATTCATTGATAAAAATAAAAACTGCGACCAGTTGTGCATTTATTGACATGTTTTGCATATTGATGATAGAAAGAAGTTGCTAAGTATAAAAAAAAAAACAATAAAATTCTATAGTCGGGCTAACAGTTAGTCGGTAGGTTTGCGAGAATGATATAATGGTTTATTTTTATGCTTCGAGTGTAATAAATTCTTAAACGAAAGCTATGCCTTCAGTTTCTAGGAAAATGTCAATCACAAACTTAAAGGTATTTTTACAAATAATTGTTTTTTTCTTCTCTGTTTTGTCTTGCAGGCAATTCAGAATGACAAGAATTTCTTCTAAAAAGGAATTTCAAATGAAAAGTCATACAATTTCCTAAACTTATTAAGAATTATGAGCAATTATTATTTACATAACTATAAATTCATATGTATGTATGTATATACGAGTACAAAACGCAAGTGTCTTGTCAGTTAAGTATTTATATGTATAACAATTTTCAGCAAACTTATCATTTAGGGACTTCCCCGGGTATTCCCAGAATACTTATCACAGAATTATTTATTAAGTTTTTGGGGGGAAAAAATTGAAAAGAAAAATATGTATTTATATGGCAAATAAAAGCTCTGCCTCGTCTATCTACTTGGGCCAATACTACGCCAAGAAACATTTTAATATTTAGTTTAGAAAAATGTATGTGTAATATGTAAGTATGTATGTATGTATGTATGTATTTATGTTATTTAATTTTAAATTTAGTTTTCATTAAATTCATAATTCATTAATAAAGCAAAAACAGGTAACAAAAAGAAATTCTCGATGATGACTTGTGTCAAACTTATGGCCTATTGACTCAGCCACGGTACCCCCTCATAAGTGTTCATGTACAGCTGGTGCACGAAAACAGCCTCATAATATTATCGGTTTCCCTGTTAATGCTTTTCAAATTTCTCATACATAAACCAAAAACCTTTTATATATTATAGACTTTATGTGTATTTACGGTTTTGGGTACTTTTTGTTCCTAGTCTGGAATAATAATAAATATTTCAAGCACTTGGACAAAACTGAGCTGTTAAAATGTTTGGCAACGAAACCTCTTTCTTAAGAGATATATGTCTATTCGTTTCTACAGCGAATATTCTGGAATTCGAATATGATAACGATTATACGCAACTTCGCTGATATCAACTCGCAACATTTTTAGCTTCCATTTTCAGTTTGTGCCACCATCGTATCGTTTTTAGGAAATCCCTAAACAGATATTTGTTATTTAAAGTGCAGCTGATACGAGTATTTGTTGAAAATCTTTCTCTTTTCTAAATTTAGAGTATAACAAAATGAAATAAATATCAAACTGCTGATTCATGCTTAAAAGTTCAAAAGAAATAATCGTATTTATAACAACAATAATCTATTTAGTAGAAATACATACATACATACATATACACATATATAAATATGTATTTACGTGTTTTTCGTTTTAAAGTTTTGCTAATTCAATGAAAAATTGATGAGGTGTAACTTTAAAGTGAAACAAAAATAGACAACTAAACAACGAACACCGAACAACCTGAACTTTGTGGTCGGCAGCTGCGTTTGTGTTTCTATGTGCTGAATAGACGACATCATCGTCGTTTGATTTGTTTCTTTTGTTTTCGTTTTAACATGCAAATCTATAAAAATAAAAAAATTAAAAAGTTTTTTTTTGTTTTGCTCTTTTGCTTTTACAAAAAATCAAATGAACTAAATAAATAATTCAGCAAAAAAGGTGAGTAACTTTGCAACCGTAATTATAATATAATATTGAAGCAAAAGTATGAAGGTATATTTGTATGTACTTATGTGCAACTAAATTGGCAGATATAAATAAAATAAAACTTAAATTAAAAAAAAATTAAACTTAAAAGAGAAAATGGTTTATAAATAAAACACGTTGCAATGGAATTAAAAACAAGTGAAAGTGAGGTAAACAACTTCCTCCAACTCGTCAGAATTCTTATTGCTTTTATTATTTATTAAAAAAATAAATAAATTGTCATTCTTTGCAAGTCTTGTAACTGCAAATGATTTAGGGGCTCATTACTTGCCCCAATGGAAAAAATACAATGTGACTGGTTGCTAATATCTGCGCGCCTGTGTTAATTCCCACAACTTTATTTCTTTTGAAAAATTTTCCACACAAACAAAACACTTAATTAAAGCAATTAAATTTTAAAAATTTTATATAACTTTTAAGTTAACACGATTTGAAAATAGCAAGGAAAGCTTTTATTAATTAGCTTACATTGGGCCGAGACTTTGATGTGCCGCGTGCTCTGGTCCATAATCATTCTGCAGAGCCGACTATTTACAATGACACAGATATCTCTGATTCCATGAACCAACACCCATCAGCAAGACGTGCCGAAAACATTGGCGTATTCGATAGAAAAAAAATTACCGCAGTATTACTCGCCTTGCGATTGGGAACGTTGGCCTGCAATGGAGCCAATGGCTGAAAGTAAACAGTCCTAGACAACAACAAGTGTTTGCTGAATGGATGGTGAAACAGTGAGAAAGTGACTGTAAGATATTTTTTATCGATCAGGCCCACATTTGGGCCAATCTACATGAGACTCAAGATCATCTCAAGCATCCCGAAAAAACTTTTTCCTAAAGATTTTGCCCTATATTCTTTGGACAACTGCGTTAGCCAGGCCTTCCCCGTCAACGACAAGCTCTATGGGGCAGTGAGAATCAACGGGGGTACGGGGTTTTAACAGAACACCGGGAATGAAGTGACCGTTAGATTTTTTCCAGCAGGTATATCTTTTAACAGATCATCAATAAAATTCAAGATTTTGAATGACTTATTGCAGGTATTATCCTTTATTCCTTAAAGGAATCAAAACTTTCCCGTCAACGACAAGCTCTATGGGGCAGTGAGAATCAACGGGGGTACGGGGTTTTAACAGAACACCGGGAATGAAGTGACCGTTAGATTTTTTCCAGCAGGTATATCTTTTAACAGATCATCAATAAAATTCAAGATTTTGAATGACTTATTGCAGGTATTATCCTTTATTCCTTAAAGGAATCAAAACTTTCGATATATAATAATTACTCATATTTAAAAGTAGCATCAAATGAGACCCCCTTTATAAAATAAAACGTTATTGTTTAATAACCACTTTAATCACATCAAATGAAGGCCATTAATAAACAACTATAATTATTTATGAAAACACTTTTATTATAAAACTATTCATTAAAAAAAAGAATCGGATGAAGTTTTAAAATTCAAAGAAACAATGAGAAAAGCAAAACAATCATTTGAGCATTTAGCACAAATGACTCTATACGCTCTTTGAGTGAGTTATTTGAATTTACTAAAGCTTAACTTAAATAAATTGAGTGTAATAAGTATTATGCTGAAAAATAAGCACAACGAAAACTACATTAATTATGAAATAAGTTTTAAAGTTCAAGTAACTATAATGTGCTAATTTAATAGCACAAAAATTTGTTGTATAATTCGAATTATTATGTAACATGGCAACAACAACGGGAAAAAATCGATTTCAAATTAATATTATTTAAGTTAAAAATCAACAAGAATTTGGAATCTTTTCAACACAACACAAGGTAAAAAAAATTAATTGTTATAAATTAAGTTTGGGCAGATAAGCAGCTTGAAAGTGTGGCATTAAGCAGAACTACAGGTCCATCTAATGTGCGGTTTACAGAACACGAATGAGCGACACGTCTGATATATTTGTTTGAAAAGCTCTTAGTGTTTCGAGTGATTTTCTTCTTCTATAAACAGCGCACAATTCAAGTTCAGCGATAAAATAAAATTTAGAGAATTTTAATGACCTCTAATGAATGGAACTTATAAAATATTTATTAGTGCCAACTTCAAGTTTAATTCTAGAAAGTATTCAAACCATAAATCCCTGGCAAAAAATCTTAATCGCGTAAGTTAGAATTAAAGTAATTAAGGCAGCCATAAACTTAAAAGTTTGGTTTTATATTATTTAAACGTGTTTTGAAATTAACAAAAAGGATTAATTTAGGAAACACTAAATATTTGGCGCATATATTTTTTTATTATGACTCGCAGTGTTTTAAAAAAAAAATCGTAATACCCACCACGTGCGATAAAGAAACGTTCAGACACATTCACTGCGGAAATTTTTGCTTTCCTTTAAGTTCTAGAAAACATCTTAATACCCCCTTTTGCAAGAGTTATGACTTCGTCCTTCCATCTTAATATGCTAATTGTTACAATGAGTTCTTCTGAAATACGGGTTTTTAGGATTTTTAAAATAAAATACAAACAATTAGGAAAAAAAATATCCTGGGCTATTTAAACTGCAGCAAGTAGTGCAGGTCTCTGGAAAAAAATCATAGTAAAATCAACTAAAATCGTGTTAACTTCATATTTGTGTGTTAATGACTTTTTTTCATGTTATTTTAACATGCTTTGAAGTACATTTGAAGTATCTAAGTTTATTTCAAACTGTAGCGATTGAATTAATTGGATTTTTAGCTGAGAGTAAGCCCCCCCCCCCCAACGCCACCTAACATTTGATCACTGAATAGAACCTGGGACAGTAGCAAACTGGACCTCATTTCGATTTAAAGAGAAACTACTATCAGCAATGACGCCCCCGTCTGGACGAAAGGAGGGTCATCAACAAACAAAATTGTAGTATTTGTGGACGATACTTGTCCACATGAGAGCCAAGATTATGCAATCGACTCCACCATCTAGAGGTAAAGATCCATGACTAGTACCGCGATGACTGGATAATGTGGACGGACGAAGGATACTTGTAGGATGTTCATTTGTTTACATGAAGAATATAGTGGCAATAGCGGGAAATGCCCTAGTATTTGTTTAGAAACAATTAAGACATGACAGGAGATTTGTAACACTTGGCGAACTTTTGATTGCTGCCCTCTAAAGTTTCACCCTCATTTGCTATTCTTAGAATTTGAAAACTTGAAATGACCCCTAAACAATTCATTGGTGGTGATTTCTTAACACACCCGCAAACATGCACACAAATTTGCGAACTGAACACGAAAAGTTGAAACCGCCAGATTAAGTGTCGGAATTTTTATAAACGAAATAAACATTTTAAACTTATTATGTGGTATCGTAGAAAAAAGAACTAATTTAGAATATAATATGGCGCCCAAAATGTGATCCAACTATAGAGAGTTATATAAATACTCGTCAAAATTTTATGCATAGATTTTATTTCTTTTAAAGTATTGAATCACTAACTGCGGCACAAAACACAAGAAATGAATTTAACGATGAGAGAGAAACTTAAAGGAAAAGTTTTATATGGTGAAAAAGTTATCGTTGCAGAATATCTATCGATGGCACGCATTATGCCATGCCAAAGCTTTTCGTATGGCGCGCATAGGAAATGATAAATTTTCTATGACGCTGGCCAATTCAATTTGGATAAATTTAGCTATTTCCAGGGTTAATGTTGCCTTTAGGGGCCACCACTGTTGGTGGCTTAGTCTAGCAGATATGCGACTTGATAAAACGTCTCATCGCATGATCTATATAGATGATGTATTCCACGGTACATGACAATATCCTTAAAATACTGGTGTCACAGCGTTCAAGGTGACACTTGTAAAAGTTAATGCAATTCAGTCAAAAAGAAATTAATCAATATTGATGGTCTTGAAATGGAGACGTGTGATGTCGTCAGCCGAACATACTCACCAAACAGTGAGATTTAGGGATCCCATGCGGAAAGATAAGATCCTAAATTCGGTGCGATCGTTTATTTACATACTTATTCATGCAGAAACAGCACTTCAGCGAACAGCCGTCATTATCTATATTCGTTGGGATGGATCAGTTGACCCAAGTTGAATTATTGTGCAGGACCTAAAATCGACCGCCCGATATTCTCCGGCACAATCTTACGAGCAGCTCCGATTATCTCGACTGATTTTATATTTCACGACCGTAGTTCACTGTTCACTGAGCCAGTGGGCTCCCACTGTCTGTATTAGGTTTTTTTTTTTTTGGTTTTTTGGTGAAACAATTTAAGCAACAAATAAATGTCATCAAATGCGGCTCTTGTTGCTGCCAGAATTGTCAAGTTTTGGACGGCTCTATGGGAAGCAGCGCTACTTAATTAAAGTATTATGAATATTTCCCTGCCTACGAGTTAACTCGGATTGAATTTAAAATTGCGTCCATGTGATCATAGTTTCCAAATTTTGCCTAAGCAGTGATTTTGAGCTTCAAAAATCCTCTCCCTAAAAACACAATGAATGTGACTGACAACGAGGCCTGACAGAAAGTATTTTAGCGTCTACTTATACTCACTGTTCAAGTGCACCGCGTACAAAAGTATTTTTCGTTTTTTTTACATATTCGTTTAGTTCATTTTGTTTAAGATCCAAAACTTGTGATTTGTATTAAATTTCACTGTTGTCTCAAAACACTTGGAGCTGTTGGAGTCTTATTTATGTCAATAAAGTGACAAGAACCAACCTACAAAAATAAATAAATAATACTCGTACGTATGTAGAGTATTAGCTGGAAACTTTTGCGTCTGAACAGAAATAAACTTGAACGAAAAAACTTAATTTGAACTTATCAAAATAATCGCAAATCAAGAACAACAAAAAATAGTTGAGAACAAAAAGCATAATGATGAAAAAATGTACTCGCTCGCAACAACTATATGTGAAAGACAATTTTATGTATTTATTTACTTATTTAGTAATAGAAATACTCAATATAAACTTTATTCGAAATTCTGAAATTGAACACTTTTGTAGTACATGATTTTTGTCTTTTCATTGTTTAGGTCGATAGTGTTTGAATTTTTTTTCACTTTTTTTTTTTGTACTCGTGCAAAAAGTAATTGATAAGCGTTTATGTTGTTGTAGTCAATTGTACAAAAAATGGAAACAGATGAGGTTAAGTGTGGTGCTATATTGTATATATGTATATATTTTTTTTTAATTATTTTAAAAATTTAATTATAGGGGTATTATTCAGGTTTTTTTCATACCTTCAAAATGACAAGCTGTTAATTTTATGGAACTAACGAATGAGCGCGTGCTAAAATTAGTTCAATGATATCGATCGTAAAATACCACGAATTTGTAATTCTTGTTTTAATTTAAAAATAAAAGGAATAAAATTATAAATAAAACAAAATGCTGAGTTCTTAAAGGAGTCTAGGAGTCAGGAGTGCATGCCCTGGTTTCTAAGATGTCTGAGACCTTCAGCAAGGGAGTTTGTTATATGATCAAAATTCCATACATATGTATAAGAATTGGCCGATTGTGATCTAGTCGTGTAGTTTTGACCAACATACTAGATCTTAATGTTCCTTATTCTGCTACTGGCATTGCCTTTAATTTGTGCGCTTTTCTATCTTTTTCAGTTTAAGTTTTTACAACACAATCTGTCCATGCCATAAGGACTTAAGGTAACCACAGTTTACATATTCTACAAATTAAATGCCAGGTTCATTTAGATGCTTTTAGGAGGACGACAAGCCGAAAACCATCATCACACGAGGACAAACAGAAACCCATTATACAAGTACGCCGGCATGTATCGTGGGCTTGTCTCAAACTCCTGGATACAGGACTCTTTAGTTGCCTTAAAATTAAGTTTATTGGTTTTAATCGTAATAAAAACAGCCAGCCGATTCCTAACCATTTGACAGATGGTACAAAGCCAAGTAGCGAGGGGTGGGGAAAATTACATTTTTGATAGAAATGAAGTTGGCGGCAAAACAACTGTTGTAACATTTAGTTTTGTCAAGTGTTGACATTTCAGCTTTTTTCAAATGAATTTTGTGAATTTTTCTCTATTTATTATTTGTTTTAAAAGAGTTCCTGTAAAGAACAAGATAAGTCAAAGCACAGCCTTAACCCTACCACGTAGTTTGATTTAATTTGGTTGTTTTCAGGAAAACTAAAAATCTAGGAAAGCCCTGAACTAAGAAGACTATGATAAGGGGTGAAATGCTCACGGGGTAATCTAAGACCCACAATTTTTTTAATTAGTTTCGCTGAAATTTGATTCCTCAAGGCACCATAACAGGCAGGTTATTCTGTAGTAAATCTTGTTTATGGCCTATCCCACAATAACGTGCGTAAACGTTCGATCTTATTGTAAAGGGCAGATTTAAGGACTAGTTAAGAAGCTTATCTGCCGTTGACGAACTTTAACTCTCGACATTGAGGGGCACGCCCTTTGTTTTTTTTTTTAACCACTTTTTGTTGTTTAAGACGACCTTGCCCGCTGCAGTTTTTCATTTTCTTTTTTTCTGTTGCCTTTAAATTAAAATTATAAAAAGCCAGATGCAAAAAATTCTCAGCAAAAAAGATGTTGCTTTTCTATTTCGATTCATCGCTTTTCCGCATCAAGTTCAAGATGATCGTTCGATTTTGTTTCTTGTTTTTTTTTTGTTGGTTTTCTTTAATTTTATTTTAAGTGAAAATGAAAATGAAAATTAAGAGGAAATTGTTTACACAATTTGTTTGTTGGTTCGCGTGCTTTTCATGATTTGTTTTAAAAATAACAACAGGAAAACGTTAAATTTTATTGCTTCTTGCGTTTTGTTTTCCTAGTGAACGAATTTTGGTTTGTGGCCACAAATATTTTTCTATTTCTTTTTTCTTTTAGTTTTTTAGTTTAACTTCATAAATATGCCGTTGCTTGATTTTGTTTCAGATTGCAATTGTTGGTTTATTTAGTACAATTATAGATAAACTTATATATTTTGTAGTTTTTTGATTTGGAAATATAAATCACTACACAAATATTTTGTTGGAAAAGCCGCGGGCTGCTGGAGTCTGAGAGTGATGAAAGTGTGTGTGGTTGAGCGGTTTTTGTTAAGTTGCATAAACTAAATGCCATAGTTAAGTATAATAAATTTCATTTAAATATTTATTGGTATCAGCTGTGAAATAAGGCAGGTAGGAGATTCAAAACTGGGTGCTTCAATCATAACAGGGCGTCACAGAGTGCGACGCTTTTCTAGTTCAACGAATCGGTTGAAAATATAATATTCATGTCTGCATCTTAATTAGCCATCAAATAGAAACAATTTAATAAAAAGAGTAAAAATAGAAAAAAATTTCCATAAAATATTTTTATGTAATTTATTACGGAATTTATTTTAGAAAAAAAAAAATATTTTGTATTTTTTTTTTTAAAGAACTACATTTTTATTTTTGATAAAAACAAAGGCGAATCCAATAGGAATCTTCAAACTTTGACTGTTGATAGCAAACAGGTAGCGGAAGGTACATATATAAGTATATCACACTGGCTGTCAATCACCAGAGATGGAAAACATTTTTGTAAGCAATGAAAAATCATATTGCGATCGCCTTTGTTATTCTACCGAAATAATTGTGGTTCAGCAAAGAACCAGCCAGCAGGCGTACGATGGCGACACGAAACGTCTACCGAAAACATTGACGTTACCTGCCCGACTGTGCTGTGCAATCGGTTTCATGTCGCTCACAAGATTTCCGCTTTGCGCAATCAGAAATATGCCGAATTTTGCATCGCAACTTCAGAAACGGAAGGCCTACAAATATAAATGATGAGACGCTTGACCACTGAATGAGACTTGCAGCAATTTGAAGCTGATCTGTAATTTCTTTTAAGAAATATCCTTATCAGCACTGAAGCCAATTAGATTTCTTTAGTATCACATATTTCATTTATTTGATTTTAGTTTAAGCGCTTCATGAAACGCCCTATATTTGAGAACTTCTGCTTGAAATATTGTGGATAATATTTTTGTTGCAGGATTGGAACCAAATAATTTATACACTATTTTTATCTCAAAAGGAAGAATTACAGGATAAAAATACCAGGAAGACCCTTTGAAAATTCGCGTTTGCCAGAGTCTCACAACTTTAAAACATGACTCCGACATGAAATGCTAAAAATAACAAATTTGCCTAAATATATATATATATATATATATATATATATAGATATATAAATATGTACATATATATGTGTATATATGTTTGTCTGTGTGAGTGTGTAGGTGTAATCTATTCAAAATTCAGGCATCTTATTATTCTCATTCATTGTTTTTCCATATTTGATGAAGTTATGACGTCAAAATTCGTTCAATAGCTTTCAACTTGAAATAATATACAATATAATTTATTTAAAGTTAGAAAACAAGTTCTCTATATATGAATTTGTGCATATGCATGTATGTGTGCATTTGGATTTTGTTTAGCGTCTTTAAAATTTGGCGTAGTTTTATTACACACGAATTAGAAAAAAATTTCCATAAATTTACTGCAGGCACTAAAACTATAAATTTCTATTGATGTGTAAATTTGTTTAGCAATGAAATTTTTTATCACGATTTTCGCACTTTTGGATCCACACGTTTTTCGTAACAATGTTCACATTTTTCGTAAGTAGTTCTTAAAAGATTTTGTACAATATATGAGAATAAAAGACGGCATTTATATCCGTTTTTATAGCTACAATTTTGGCATATTGTTAAAAACGTTAGTAATGAATTAGAGGGCAATGAATTTAGTTTAAAGTGGTTTAAAATTCATGAAAATTAAGGTCCGAATTTTAAAAAACTTCAAAACATGAGAAAATGTTGTAAAGAAATAGAGAAGACGACAGTTTTGCTTCTAGGCAAATAAAAACAGCAACTTATTTATTTTAGCAAAGTGCTGTTTACAGAGCTCGAATGCGAACAGTTTTTTGAGTGCATTTTATAAAAAATTTCCAGACACGTCAAGCGCTCTCGGGTTCTGTTAACAGCGCAGCAGGGGCTACTTACTGTCCTATTTGAAAAATATTATAAGAAATTCTTATTTTATGCTTTTGTTGATGTCTTTGAATTTATTCCGGAAATTGAAGCCGCCATCCTTCTACATACATATTATCATATGTACGTATTTCGATAACTGAATTATCGTATCAAAACCGGCTGTTAAAATGTCTCTACTGCAAAACATTTTTAAGTGAATTGTTATCGACGACAGCATTTATCTTTCTTCAGCTTTGCTGAGGGCAGGACAAATGAAATAATCTCTAATGTATTATAAAATTTGTTTAAATGTTTTTTTTTTTTAAATGATATCATGTCGTTAAAGTCACTACAAGCAACGAGGTTTTATGGTAAAAACTTTCTGCTCTCCATTTTTGTTGAACCTAAATTAAAGATAAAAAATTGTCGTTTCTCCAGAAACCAGTGAAGTGATAAACAAACAAAAAAATTTCCAAATTGCTGTGATACGACTTTGATGATTCCAGTCGCGGCAAGTGCATACACAAAAAATAAACAAGAGATATAAAAATCTTCAAGGCTCAAATCGTAGTAAACCTTAATGTTCACATGCAGTTTTTTGGGGCAAGAACTGTGATTTCAAGCCTTTTCATATTTTTGGCAAATTCATTTTAATTCGATTAGTAAAAGCACTTAAAACTCTTCCATTAGCTAACATTTGATATTTAATAAAATGTGTGCTTTTTTGTACATCAATTACTAGACGACATGCACGATCATGCAGAGCTTGGTGGCTATTTGAGCAAAATGACCGCAATCCACTTTTGTGAGCCGTCACTTAAGAGATCGACCCTAAAATACTGGTAAATAAGAATATTTTAGAAGCGTCTTACTGAGCATTAACGCACTGAAATTGTTCCGACTAGACGGACGAAAAATCTAAAATTAATTGTCTTTCAACGTTCCTTAAAATCACACCATAAAATAATCAAGCAACCACTTTAACGCTACTTTTAACAGTCTAGACGACATAAAGTTTTGTTAAAACAAAAAAAGCTCTACAAAATTCCAATAATTTACCGCACAGAAAAATACTATTTTAAGACATTAATAAGTTTTTTGTGTAAAAAAAAATTATTTGTTTTAAATAAATTCTTCTGAATGCTTCAAAGGATTTCATATTTGATCAGCCCCGGTGTTGTATAAAAATTAAATTTAAATTGGAAAAAAATAATATTTTCTTTTGGTTTAACAAAAATTTGTGTTTTCGTTTAATAATTGTTTTTGGAAAATTTTCCCGTGATCAAACAATTTCATTACATTAGTTTCGGATGATCTGCAAAGGCTCTTTGGCAGGGCCCTTTAATTTTCCAATTTTACCGCTACTTTATGTTTGAATATGAATTGCACAGGTTAATTTTTGTGCAGCTGTTTTTGTAGTTACCACATAATTGCGGTATGTTTTTATTATTATTGTTTTTTTCTCCTTCTTATTTACTCGTGCATACATATACATACATATGTTTTGTTTAATATTTTGCTGATATTCTCTTAATAATTCGGTTTTGTTTATTTTTCTTGCTTTTTCCCCCTCATGATAAAAAATTTTCTTTTAAGTTGTTTTGATTTACAAATTTTGGATTTTGTAAATGGTGTGTCTGCATGAGTACAAAATTTTACACAATTTCGAATATCTGCTGTTGCATTAAAGTTACGAGCGTTTGTGTAAAAAAAAAATTAATGAAGTAATTAAGACGAAAAAAAACGCAATTATTTTCCTGGCAAGAGAAACAATAATTAGCGTGTTTTTAATGGAAAATCGTTCGTAGTTTACTGCAAGTTTTTTCAAAGTGTGCTTTTGACTTACGAGTACTTATAGTGTGAAAATTTTAATTCAAGGCTACAAAAGGAAAACAGTCTAGCGTTTGAAAATCAATACGTAAATAAAAAGAATGCAACAAAGACACATGTAATGGCTGGTGTGAAAGAAATGCTTAACGATTATATTCTGGCCCAATTATGGCCCATCAGGCAGACGCGGTGCTCTGCAGCAGCAACAGAATAAGAAGAGGGCTTAAAAGTTATGCAACAGCAAATGTTGAAAATTCTTTTGTTGGAAATTCTATCAATACCCGTTTACACAGAGAAATTAGTATTAGAATACATATGCAGTAAGTTTTCTGATGGCGAAACCGTACAGGAATAAGTAGATTCAAACAAAAACTTCATACCACATCTATTTTTACCCAAAAATATATAGATATATATAAATGTTTTTTATGTATTTTCCAGCTGTCTATGCACCGGAATTTCTCGTTAGTAGATTTGAATATATTTTTAAGGGTTCCCGGTCTACTGACAAGTAGGCTGCAGCACTTACGAAAAGTCGGCGTATAGACAGCTGGAAAAAACAAAAAAACAAAAAAACATTTATTTGTTTAGCTTTAAAGCAATTCAATTAATTCAGTAAATTTCTTTTTACTTTAGAAACGCCAAATTGGCAGAAAAATGTTACCACAGTTTTGTAATATATTTTTGAATCACATAATAAATCCACCATAAAAAGAATCCAATTAAAATTTTATATATGTTTATATCTAAAAACTCTTGCTTGAAAAAAATTATAACATGAATTCCATTTTTTACAAAAAATTCAATTCACAAAAAAATTCAAGCAATTCATTTTTTTTCTACAGCAGAAAATCTCAGAACTGGCAAAACACTTTTAACATTTATGCCTGTCAGACAGACACAAACTGACCCTTTAAAATAGGGTAAACTATGAACACATGTTCCAGACGATTGTAACATCCAAAAAAAAAACATAATCGAATGTATTTAATGGGTGAAGTCTGAAAATTCACCTTATTTTTTGAACAGGCATCGTATGTGATCAGCTGTTTGCGAACTTGTGAATATTTGAACCAGACTGAACGTTTCAGATGTCGTGTGTAATTTCAAAATGGAAATCAATTATGGACGAAATCTCACGGTCCCATAATTTCAACCTGAAATTACTTAGATTCCTGCCACGCTTCGGGCATGACGATACAGATTATAGTAATTAAAAGGGCTTTGGTCCGACATTAAAAATATGTACAATATTTGTATTTTTTTTTTATAAAATTGCTTTTTACTTACATTCGTTATCAGTAATCACGATTTAATCCTTTTATATAATTTTAATTATTTGTGGTTCAGATTGTACTTAAAAGGTTATTTTATAATTACTTTTATTATTAACACAATTTGTTTAATTGTTTTCTGTAAAAGGAAACAAATAGTGAAAAAAAATTTGCACACATTAAAAAAAATCTACTTCCACATAATTTCACTTTTCTGTAGTTTCATTTCGACGAAGATACAATAAAAGCATCTTTCGTTGTTGTTGTTGTTGTTGCGTAAACACTGTACTTTCCGAATTATATAGTCCTTTTATTGGAGCACTTTAACACACATAAAACACTTCTTCAAAAAACAAAAACAAAAAAAAACACACACACACACAATGTGGTTTTGCTGTGTTATTTTATATTTTTTAAAACAAATTTTTGGAAAAGAAAACTTGATAAAAATATAGTATGTTTGTATGTATGTGTGTATTTTATAGCAGCGTTTTTAAACAAAATGTGACAACGACTGACTGACTTTGGCCGTTGAAATTGAGGCAAAAGACTAAAAAATATCTTTATGAAAGAATACAGAAATGTTTGCGGCAGATATCAATTGCCAAGCAAACACAGACCGCGCTACCGAAAAAAAGTCAACTGGGTACCTACATGCTTACACACATGCAAACATATGCACATACATATGGATAATAGTATAAAAAATATTGAAAGATTGAGAAAATAAAGAGACGAAAAAGCAAATAAAGAAATTAAATTACGAAAATAAAATGACAAGAAAAAAATGTCAGTTTAAAAAGAATAAATTTGTGAAACCAAAAAAAAAAAACAAAAAAAAAACAAAGAAAGAAATAAAATTTAATAAAAGCAAAAAAGCAATTGAAAAACACGCACGAAACACAAAATCACAATTTATTTTCTTTTTACTTTTGTTTTGCACTGTATTTTGTACGCCTTTGCTGTGGTGGCTTTTGAATAAAATTGTTTGAAAACTATTGGAAACGCAAACGAATTGTATTTTTATTTAATTGAGGACTTCAAGTATAAAATAATTTAAGAGTTAAAAAAAAAAAAAAAATTTATTTTTTTCCATTTATTATTTTTTTTATCATTATTATACTTTTATTACTATTTTAAATTAACCGTATCAATTTAACTGGTACGCATACAAAAACACGCGTTTTGTTAACAGTTTGCAAAAAAAAAAAAAAATAAAAGATTTTTCAGTTTTGGCACACACTATAACAACAACATTGTAAGACACACACTGTTATTCAATGATCGTACGATTCGTTTCGAAACTCAAAAATGCCAGAATCAGCCAGAGTATGGGCACAGCACCGAAATCAACAACCGCTCAATAGCAGAGCTTTTCGTTAAATAAACGCCGAAAGTGTTAAACACAAAAAACAACTTGAAACATTTGCATTATTAAACACAACAACACAGTAATAGGAATTTTCTACTCAAAACAACAACAAGATAACAAGCACTAAACTAAATCGAAAAGAAACCTATTCACTCACTCACTCACTCACTCACTCATTTAGTTACTAAACTTCCCTCTCTTTTTAATTGTTCATGTGCAAAACACTCACCGACAACGACAACAACGATCTCATTTAATGCCTACAATTTACCAGAGCAAAAAACCTCTCACAAGTGATGAAGAATTATCATTTTCATTTCTTATTTTGTACTCCACTAACGAAACGCAGCTTTACAAAACAAAATCCAACCTTTTACTCTTGTCAAGCTGCCACTTGCCTACTCTTCGTTTTGTCCTCTATTTCTTAAGTGCACAGTTATAAAGAGCTGAACACAATAACAAATGCGTTCCTTAAAACCGCAATACGAACACTCTTCGTTTTGGCTGGATTTTACCTCTTAAGACAACGAAAGAAAAAATCCCCTGCCATATTAGAGATAGAAGCGAAAAATCCAACAATTTGAAAGAAACGTGCAAAACAAACAATTATCATAGAACGCTTTAGGGTGACCAGCTGTTGGTACATACATTTATTTATCATTAGTGGCAAGATACAGATCTAGTCTAGGATTATGGGGTTATCAGCCATAGAGCACAGTAAGGGAGGGCAGTATTATTTTTGAAATCAAGCCTTATCAATATTAAACTTATACGCATTATTGTATATATAGCACAGAGTCAACAGATTCCAGTTTTTGATATGAAACACCTGAACGAAAGCAGTCGATATGGAATGGTAGACAATTAAACGAAAATAACCGTCTTCGCAACGTATTATAATTTTCGGAAAACTCTTTCTGGATCAAATTTGGGATTATACAAACTAACAGGAGATACATGAGCACTAAAAGTAATTATTTGATACGGATTTCGAGCTGGCTACATCATTGATCCATGTTTCGTAGAGAACGAGTCAAGTCATCATCTTCGATGACAGGCGATTACATGATGTTAAACGGCCTTTTTTAAGTCGCTGGTTTATGCTGATGAGTGATAAGTACGCAGTGGCTTTCAAAGTCAACATAACCCATCATGATATTACTGGAATTCAGACGGAGTTATGGATATGCCAGGGTCAAGTGATTTTGGACGCTGTGGCGATGAATAGAATATAGTATATTCCATAAATGATAGTCCGCCATATTTCAGGATGATGACCGTCGTCATAAAAAAATTCCCGCTTTTGCAGAAGCTGCTGATAAATGACTATTAATAGGCACGCGGCCATATTTTAGGTCTCAGAGAATATATGTATATAGCCCCTTATAAACACTCAATTATTAACGACAAGAAATATTTAGTCTGCTGTTCTTCGCATAGAGCATTATATCTCCCAATCTCCCACATACATATTATTTTTATTTAAATTACAATCAAACGCATAAAACGTCTTTTATGTACATTCAGTACAGCTGGTCACCCCAATGCAAACACCCTTAAATGATCGATGCTCTAATAAAAGCCGGTATTTTAGTATTTTCCCATCTACACAAAACAAATTTCTAAAGTACGGGTAAGTAACTCAGGAAGCTTTTTCCACACTCATGAAATATTAGATGTGCGCTTAGTCGTTACTCAGCGTTTAAAGTTTTGAGTGAAAGAAAAACTTCCTCAGATTAAGATGAGTTTTTTTTTTTGGGAGAGAATGTTTAAACGCACGTTCTGACATACAGACGTGCGTAATGCGTGGAGTTTACCCCTGGGCGCGAAAGGTAAACGCGCCAAATTTAATGTTTATCCATAACTTTGGCTATTGACATGAATACAGTGGGAAGTAAAACAAAGGTGATGAAATTTTAAATTCCTGTGCAATTTTTATGGTTATTTATTTTAGTTTTCTTTATGTATTCTTTTGGATGAAACAATGGCTTTACGGATTTCTATAACGGAAGATTTCTTAAATAGATATTCATGACTTCGTTTTGCTACGATTATAAAACCTAACAAAAAAAAAAAAAAAACATCAAGGCAATTTATATGGGAGTGTGTGAAGGGGGCAGGCGTGAAAGCCTTGTCAGCGCTGCTTTAAATTATCATCATCAACAACCTGACAAAAGATGTAATGAAGAACTTTGCCATTAATATTTTTTTGTTTTTATTTCAATCCAAGTGTGAACACTTTTGCTTTGAACTGTTCGAAACCATCTACGTAAAAAGCAGGTTATAAAATTGAAAATGTTGCCCTTTTCGTCGGTTAATTAAAAACCCATTATAAATACTAAAACAAAAATGCCTTAAAATATATATATATATATATATATATATATATATATATATAGAATAGGAGACGTCATTAGAACGGGCATTAAAACAGCAGAATACAGCACGTCATTAGAACTGGCTTAACAGCTGTTTTTACGAGTATCGTCTTACTTGCGAAATGATTAAAATTTTGATTTAGCAAAACGTTTGTAAGAAACACTTTCGTAACAAATTTCCTTAAATAAATAAAAACTACTATAGTCTAAAAATATCGGCTACACACTACATACACACATACATATTTTAATTTTGAACATCACTGGCTTCACTGTATTGCCACTGACTGCTTCTGCATCATGTTATGATGTTGGCACATCATATTTTATTCCGAATTCTCCCTTTCATAGGCTTTTTGACTATCATATTCACATTGGACTTTATCTTTTGTTTGATTTTATTGTATGAATTTAAATTTTATTTTCCTTTTAAACTCGTATTATGTTTTCACACATTTTCTAGCGGCTTTGATTTACATATTGTTAAGTTCCGTAATGGTTTTAAAACGAGCTTAAAAAAACAGAACTAGAATTTTCTATGATTCAATCTTGTGTAGACGGGTGGTCTAACGTTTTCAAATTGTTTAGTGTAGCAAAAGGTACACAAAGAAAATTGATTCAGTGTGAAAGAATTATGCAACAAAACCACATATATGTATGTATTTTATTATTTTATGTATGAGTACAAACATACATACGAGTACATACATAAATAAGAGTATTATAAATTTAAATATGTTTGTAAGTTCAAACATTCCGGCTCCTTTCATACGACATGTTAGAACTCTATCCTTGTGCCTAATTTAGTACCATATAAACAATTAATTAACCGATTTTGTGTGTTGGTTTTCTTTCTCCTAGTTGAAGGCGGTTCACACGACGCTACATTTTTTCCAGGCTTAGCCGAATGGAATTCAAGTTTATGACACTCTCCAGAGATTTTAAAACTTTTGCGCTCTCTGGCACAGGAACTGGTCTTCTTACACCCGATTCGTTAACGGAATCTGTACAGACAAATTTTTTTAACAACCACCACAAAACTCCAGCTTTTGATAGAAATCCACTATAGTTGTAGAGCAGGGGATACCTCATTCCCCAGCTGTTGTGCTCTGCACGTTTTCTATAATTTGTATAAAGTAATTAATTAAATCCTACATATCTCACCACTTTTGGCCAGCTTGTGCATTTATGTAGGAAAAGGCGCAGTCCACACGAATTAATCGTCACCGCAATATACATGTAATAACTTTTTGCTGCAAAAAGCTAAATGAAAGACTTTGCCCAAGACAAGTTGAACTCGCCACCGCCGCCTTCGTTGCAGCCATTCTTCACTGCGACAGTGTTGTTCTACGCCGAATTGTTTGACTTTTCTTTAGATGACACCCGCATTTAAATATTTATTTAGGTTTTTCTCATTCTTTTCTTTGATACTCATGATCTGAACTCAATAATTTTATTGTTTCTTAACTTCTGCTTTCTATCACTTGCCTTTCATCAGTTTTTTGTTTAAGTACAAAAACAATGAAAATAATATATAAATAATAATATAAGATATTGGCCAATATTAAATATTTTTCTTTCTTATCTGGGTGCCTGCGACGAGTAGAGCAGAACTGCTGCAAAAGATAAAAGTAACAACATAAATTTTCGATAAGATACGACCAACAAAACAAAACCAACAAGAATTAGAGTGAATTAACTGGCAACACACAAACACACAGATGCTCGTACCCACCGAACACAAATTTTAGTATCTGTGTTTGTTTTAAGCCAAAACCAAATACAAAATGTTTGCGTTTGTAATGGAAAAAGGTGAGCAGCAGCAAAACAAACACTTTTTTGTATTGAATCACTGAACACTTCAAAAATTGTTCACAAAAAATTATTTCGCAATATTTCTTTATTTCTGTTTTCGATGAATATTCTTTGCCAAAGAAAGTACAAGTTTTGAGAAGTTTTTTGTTTTTTGTTTTTTTTTTTTTTTTTTGTTATTTTGTTTGAAGTCAAAAATTTATACTTGAATTTGTTTTCAAACACAAAAAGCAGCATTTTTAGAGGGCAAGTCATCACCAAAAAAAAAAAAAAACAAAAAAAAAAAACATTGAATCGGAGACTTTTTCATTTGTTTTTGAAGTTTCAAATGTGAACTTTATTTTACTCCAAGTTCAGGTCAGTATTAAAATAACGAAATAATAAAATATTTGCTGATACAGCCAACCACTATAATTTCTTACCAAAAGCAATAAAGTTTTTTTCAACAAAAATCAGCGAAATTTCTTTGTAGGTGCGCATATTCAAACAAATACATATTTCATTGATCCAGCGTATAAGTTGATTGAAAATATTTATTTAAAGAAAATGTGGTTCAAAGGCAAAAAGTCTTTTTTAAACTGAGTTGTGCCAGTATAATGATCTTTCCGACAAGAGCAGAGTAATGCACAAACGAGATATAAGAACGGGGACTAAAATACGGATGGTCAATCAGTAATGAAGGCTGTAGGCAGTTCTTTTACGTCTAGTACAGAATTTTTTCATCTCGTGCCGTACAGAACCGTACAGAATACCAGCTGTTTTATGGCTAAACGCTGGCTGAACAGAACCTGGCTAACACTCCCGTCGAAGGAGTTGATTCGATTTCTTGAAGTTTTCGATAACCTCGGGGAGAAAGAAGGGCCAGACCCACTCTCATTAAGGTACAAGTGTGCCATTGTTAATATAAACGTGATAGACATAAATTTAACAAATAAAACTTAATTAAAAACGTCCACATACAATTCTTTTATTTCATCAACAAATTGTAAAATCAAATTATAAATTCATGCTTGAACTTAAACGAAATGACAGTGTAGAAAAACTAACACACTTGACATCAAATAAAATTATATTATTATTTTATTAATAAAACATAGAAAAAGGCATGACGTACAAATTTAGAATATTAATTGGTGGTGACAGCACTCCGACATTCACATTGACTTTCAGGCATGTCAAAATATCTACATATGTATGTATGTATGTACATACAAATGTACATGGGAAACGCTTGTAAACACATTGTTTTTATACCGTTTTTGTTGTCGTTGCATTGTTGTTGTTATTAATGATGTTTTTGTCTTTTGCATGTAAACAAATCATAAAATCTGAATTAATTTAAAAGACAAAAAAAAAAACATTCTAACAAACATGACAAAATATTTACTTTATTTCATAATCAGAAGCATTTGATTGGTATAGAAAGAACTCTGGACTTAATGAATACTCAAAACTAAATTGTCGGACACGTTTGATTTAAGATTTCACAATGAATAATTTTGAAGGCAAATAATATGGAAGACATGAAAACTCAAAAGTACGAGCAACAGGCATCAAAGAAGGCGGCTTAAAAATACCGTTTAATGCTTAACAAAAATATGCATAAAAAAACGGGGAATCTGAACAAAAACCAACTAAAATTTCAGTAAATATGTTTAACTAAATGTGTTAATATTCAGTATTTTTTCAGTGTATTGTACATTATTACGAGTGCTGTGAAATAACCCAGGCAACACAACCTCCACCACCAGCCATCCAGTTTGTGTTTTGTGTTGTGAATAAAACAAATCTGGTAACCAGCAGGTTTCAAACTTTTTTTGCGGGGTCTAGTAGTTATTTTTAAAATAACGCAACTAACCACCTCAATCACGATCAATTCAGGTTGTCAGATATAAAAAAAAAAAAAAAACTTTGATAACTGCAGATCCTTTTCCATCTTCAAACAAACAACAGTTTAAGTGGAATTTTAGACGAATAAAGGGATTTCTGATGATTGTGAAATGTAATAAAAACCAGATTGTCCTGCATCTTTTTAAATAAATCACTGCATTTTTTCCCTACGAATCTTATTCGTTTATTCATTTGAAGCCATTGTTGACTGCTTGCAAAAAATAAATTATTATAAAAAATTTCTATATTAAATTAAATATGTATTTCCTGCAATTATTCAAAAATCACATTTGCAAAAGATAATCCGTAGCATGTGACCAGGTGCTTTAAAATGTTACCTGGCATTAGAATGCCACCAATCGATGAAGTTTAAATGTATTCGATATCGAATGGTAAAATAAATATTTAACAATTCGTTATCAGTTTTTGTCGGTGACAACTTAATTTAGTTTATTTAACTACTTATAGTCAAACGTAGATATTTAAAACTTATTTAAATATATGTATATGTGTGTATGAAAGCACTCGTTTAAATTTGTTCATACAGGGTGAGGCAAACGAGGTTTAAAGTGACATCTAAGTTCGGTAATTTAACAAATAAATTTCCTTTATTTTCTTTCCAGCCTTTGTGTGAATGTGAATGTGAATGAAATTCAGAATGCATGAATAGTGAATCAAATTAGTTGACAACTGCTTTAAGACAATGTATCAGAACCAGTGTTATAAGTCGTGTGATCGCACGTTTCGATTCACCCAGTATGATGTATTATTTTTTTTTTTTCTATTCAACCCATTTTATTCTTAAGAAGGCCATGAAATACGAGTTGCTTTATTTTACTTCACAAGCAAAATTGGTGCGAAGCCCTTCAAAAACTGTCATCATAATTTGAATTTAAAATTAATTTTGCATTAGATTTGGTGTCGCTTTTCATACGCACCAGATAAGAATTTCATTTAAAATACAGAAACATTTTATTTTTTACTTGTTCAAATGCAGCTGAAAAATATGACTAAAACGAATTGTATGAGATATTGTCAGCCATGATACTCATATCTAAAGGCCAGTGTAACTCCAGGGTTTTTTCTTATAGTTGGGACTCTGCTGCTTGCCATTCAAAGTATTTATGTTCATTGGACTTGGAAGTACCTCTAGATGGAGTTTATTCCGAATAAGTACGAAGCGGCTATAGAATAGTTTTTTCCTTAATACGTACTTTAGTATCAATGACACCCATATCTTCTTCTTCTTCTTCTTCTTTTGGCGCTACAGTCCGTGGTGAACCTGGGCCTCAACCAACAAAGTTTTCCAGCTGGCACGGTCTTTAGCCAGCGTTCTCCAATTTTGCACACCAAGTTGGTTGAGGTCCCTCTCCACTTGTATGCGCCATCGGTTCCGTGGGCGTCCTCTACTGCGTTGTCCCACAGGTTCGGAATCGAAGATTCTACGGGTCGGAGCAGTATTCTCCATGCGCTCTACATGGCCCAACCATCTTAGCCGTTGGATCCGTAGGCGCCTGGTTAGGCTCATGTCGCTGTACAACCCGTACAGTTCATGATTGAATCTTCTTCTCCAGAAACCATCAACGCAAACAGGGCCGAAGATTGAACGCAGAACTTTTCTCTCGAAAATACCAAGGACTTCCTCATCCGCCTTCGACACCGTCCATGCTTCCACGCCATAGAGAAGTACAGGGATTATCAAAGTGGTATATAGTGTCAACTTGGTTTTTCGAGAAAGGGCCTTACTACTCAATTGCCTCTTGAGCCCAAAGAAACAGCGGTTGGCAAGAGTTATTCTGCGTTTGATCTCGGTACTGATGTTGTTCGTACTGTTGACTTGGGAGCCAAGGTAGACGAAGTCCTTCACTACCTCGAAGTTATAGCTGCCTATGGTGATGTTCGGGCCCAGTCGTCGGTGTTGCGCGTCCTTTTTTGATGACAGCATATACTTCGTTTTGCCCTCGTTCACCGCTAGACCCATTTTGGCCGCCTCCGTTGAAATACCAGCAAACGCTTCAGTGACGGCTCGCTGTGTTCGACCAATCACGTCAATGTCGTCAGCGTATGCTAGCAGTTGCACGGACTTTTGGAAGATCGTGCCTCTGTTGTTGGCGTGTGAGTTTTGCACGATCTTCTCAAGAATTATGTTAAAAAAGTCACATGACAGTGCGTCGCCTTGTCTAAATCCCCTTCTGACATTGAAGGTCTCGGTGAATTCGTTACCGACCTTGATGGAGCAGCGAGAGTTCTCCATCGTCATCCTACACAGCCTGACGAGTTTAGTAGGAATGTCAAAACTAGACATGGCTTCGTATAGCTCGTCCCTATACACACTGTCATATGCGGCCTTAAAATCAACGAATAGGTGGTGGGTGTCGATTTGCATTTCTTGGGTCTTTTCCAGGATCTGCCGTAGTGTGAAAATTTGGTCGATGGTGGACTTCCCCAATGACACCCATATATGTATGTTTAAGTTTCATTGATCAGCCCATGACATATGGACAAAAAATCGCTTGCTAAAAATTGATGGAGTGCCGTTACTTCCCAGAAATCCGAAATAAAACCTCTAGTTTCATGGGAACAAAGTGCAGTCTAGAGGTTTTCTCAATTGGTACAAGTGGATATTGACAGCCTGTGACTGCCATGTACTTTTGGAGGCGTTTGTTTATCTCTGGTTTATTAATCGACATAAGAAACTTCATTGAAAACCGTGTTTGTTTGAAAATGACGATGGACGAAGGCCTACGGCGCCTGCTACGTAATAACAGATTTCTTTTGATCACAATTCAAGAATGTGAACGTAAACAACATGTGGGGAAGGCGCTTTATGCCGCACAGCACACGTGCTACAAGCCACGGCTTAAAGGTATGATTATCGCTGGTAGAGGCGATTAGATCCCACTGGACTTTTTCTTGTAGAATTTCCCCAAAATCGCAAGTCTATGCCAATAAGCTGTGAAAGCCAACATAAACAAAGTCATTGTCTCAAATTCAACTGGATCTGTATGCCAGAATACTAAACCACACAGTTCCGTGCCAGCGTAAGAAGTCCCAGCAAACATTTGAATGATGTTGTACGACAAACATACTGGCATTTCAACATCTACCCGACTTTATAGAAAAACCCTTCAGTAACAATCCTAATATTTCCGGTATTGCACATTTCGTATAAGCGTAGCCACGAAAAGTATTTGAAAGTTGTTGTATATTCCTTGTGTCAAAATGGGATGCACCTAATGAAATATCCTTTAGGAACGAACGAAGAACATGACTGCAGCACAAGACATGTTACATGATATTAAGACTGCATTGCACTTGAGTCAGTACTGGTGTCATGGTATGCGACGCGTAGACTAGTCTTCTGTCCAACCTTTTGAAAATAAGACAAGTTTATTAATCGCTCAAAAACAAACAACAACAAAATAAAGACTTAAAAAACTTTTACGGTTTACAAAACTGATTCTCACTTTAATATTATGCAACATCACAATGTGTTTGTTGCATTATTACAGATAAATATTTAAGAAATACTTTTGATATGGTTGTTACTGTGTGACAGCTACACTTGATATCAATTTCGCAACGAAAAGAAAAATATGTTCGCAACACGAGCAAATGAAGCTACAAATGAAATTGTATGTCCAATTTGCACTTATAGATACTTGACTTTTAAATACTGGTGCCCATAAGAAGATTAATTGCAAAAGGACTTAACAACCGAACTTAGTCAAAAGAAAGACCAGGCAACGAGTAGGCAGTAGGGAAAACAAGAACTTGAAAAAGAAACTTTCGCAGAAATAAATTGTCCTAAAAATTGTTTCGCCCAACTTAAAAATCGGGTAGGCAGAAAATGTTCTGACTCGTGAAGAAATTCAAATGACAACTTTCACAAGCCAACAGTTGCAGCAAATTTAAATTGCATTTTTGCAAATTAAGTGACATGAGGCCTTCTGTACTCGCTCCTGGTGACAGCAGATAATGTCTATGTAAATACTTTTACATTAGAAAACAAATAATATGGGAAGTGATGGCACCATATCAAATTAATATAAAAAATATACAATAAAAAAAACCTAAATGTGTTTCAAACACTTGCGGTTGCAAATTGTAGCAAATGAATGAAAAAGAAAAGAAAAAATACAAAAATAAAACACTTGTAGATCACTTAAGATATCAATGGAGAAAATATAAAACTGAAATATTTTAAACTGTTATAAAAGCGCATATTTAATTGTACGACTTTTTTCCCTCAAACACACATGATATTGTATCATTTCAGTTCGCCTGCAAGGTGTAGGTGGCAAAGTGAAGTGATGTGACAGTTTGCAAAAAAAAAAAAAAAAAAAAGGAAAGAAAAATTAATCTCTCTCAATAGAATTTGCTGCCGGCATCAGTATGTACTCGTATTATGATTTACACCCAATTTAGGAAAGGAACTGGAAATTGTGTCATTTTGCTGGCCCATTGTACGATACTCTGGCGCAACAATGAAGAGCAAATATGTAGTCTGTGAAGCAATTAAAATGAGCGGAAATGCAGTGCTGCCAAAGCCTGTATAGAAACGGCAACTATATTGAAGGTACAGCAAAGCGTGTGGTCAAAGATAAATTGATGAAGCATAATTGCTGTTGCTTTGTTAAATGGTTGTGTAAGACAAGTAAAACTTTAGTCGCCAGTTAATTTTGAGACCGGCAGTCACGCCACTCACTAGTGCCAAATAGTCGACCAACTTAAGTGGTTGCAGCAGATCTCACTAACGGCGCAACGTGCCTTATACGTATAGTGTGAAAGCCTAGAATTTTTTTGAAATGTCTAGATCTGTACCGACCAGACTTCTGGGAAAGCAACTTACTAATATGTTTGTGTCAGATGTGGCTTACAAATTCGTAATTGGCAAAGCTGAGATTTTCCTGCTTCTAGAATACTGGCCCAAAACGGCACAAAGAGGTATTTTTAGGTTTTAATTTGTCAGAGCATGAAAGACCATGAAACCCTGTTACTTAGAAACAATTGCTGAAATCTTAAGGCCCCTCCTAATTAACATAATGGGTTACTAAATACCCTCTTCACGCCGTCAAATTTCTAACCAATTATAATTATTTCACGCTCTGTAATTAAGCTAATTTTCTTTCAGCCTAATTTTTTCACAATCGCAAATTTATTTAAAACAAAATATAGAAAAACCATTTTGCAAAATTCCAAAAAAAAAACAAGAAAAGCAATAAAAAGTCATTGACCGGCTTTAAAACTTTTCAAAAATATAGACTACAAAAGCAATACAAAATTTTATAGTCAGCAAAATACTCATATATTTTCTGTTCAAATATCATATTAATTTGAATAAAATGGAAAATATTCAGCCTGAAGGTAAATTAAAATTATCGCGTGCCATTTACTAAAATGCGTTTGTAACGTTGTGTCAATGCAATTGTTGTAATTTATTTAATTTAAATCAATTGAAAGTAAATGTCTGGGGGATATTCAACAGTTGCTCTAATTAATGCAGAGAAATATTAATTATTGACAGGCGGCAAGAGAATTGTATAATTTTTGCTGATTTTATTAATTAACTAACATTAACGTCCGATATCGTACAACAGACTTTACAAATTTAATTTACAGAAGAGACAAGTATCCTTGCGGCACGGCAAGCAGTTCCTTGGTTGGTAGAAGATGTTCCCAGGTCATACAGACGTAGTGGTACACTCTCGTAGTTTTAACAGTAAAAGTAGATTAGAAAAAATAACTTCTTTTATATAAAAAATTTGAAATTTATTATTTTAGTTGACCACTTTGCAAAATCAGTTTCAAATTTGTTGACACCTCAAAAAGTACGAGTAAATAACAAGACAAATTGTTGTTATTGAACGTCCAACAATCTTTTGCAGGAATGCCTTCACTAAAATTTAATTGAAATGCCAGCAGCAATCGCATAACAATCGTTATTATTTGCTGGTAAATCTTGTCTTTTTATTGAAAACAAATTCAAATTTTCATCTCTTTCTTTGCGTGTAAAACAAGTGTCATATGTATTTCAATATGTCTGCTTAAAATTATTGCATCATAATTAATTATTCTGTTTTGACGCTAAATTGTGACATCAAGTGTGAGTATCTCATATCACATGATTTTATGTTTTTTTTTTATTGTTGTTGATTTTTTTTTATTAACTGCAATCTCCGCTTAATTACAGCTGCTGCAACAAATGAATACTCGTACTGCAAAACAGCAATTAAAGAAAAATCACCAAAAACTTATTAAAATTAAACAGATTAAAGAGCAAAACAATTAAGCGCCTTGTGTTAAGGAAAATTGCACAGCAGGAAGTTGAACAAGAATCATATCAAACTCATACAAATTTAAATCTTACATGCAAGTATTATATAGAGAGACATCCATACAAATATGTGTTCGAATCCAAACAGGCAGTACGAGTGTGCAAAAGGCTCTAGCAAATGTTGCTGTACCCAGCTGGCCAAACGGACGCAAATGATTTGACTTTTCTTTTTGCTTGAGTGATTCAGCAGAAAACATCCTGCCCCACTATATGAATGACTCTCAAACTCCGTGGACAAATGTAAATAAATTGCCTTGTTCTTGTTATCGTGTTAGTTGAACTATGAAATCACATATTTTTAGATTAATGTACATAAATAAATAAAATAGGTGATGGCTTATAAATAACATCATTGTAAAATGGCAACGCTATAATTGTTCATCATTTCATTCACTCCTGGTTGATGACATAAATGACGACATGATCATGCATGACTCCACCGCGTCATTAATCCGAGTTTTTGTTTAAATTCTCATGTAGAATATCAAGCTGTTCGGCTATTGTCAGCCAGCCGTCTTACAAAATGTTTCCACGACATGGCCAACGGGGTAATTATATAATATAAACACATGCGAACACTGTTTGGCACATTTATAGTCGTTTGTATTGTACAAATATAGAAGTCTAAAGATTTAATTATTTTGATGTTTTGATTTCATTTTATGGCAATTACACGTTAAACATATTTTATTACATTTAATTTACTTTAGGAAGAATCCGTAAAACTAAATTATCTTTTTAAGGAAAAATTTTTCAATGAAAACTATTTTTATAGACGATATTTTGAAATTAATTAATGAGTGTGAAGATAAATTTCAGAAATAATAACTCTAAGACACAAAATAACTAAATTAACAGAACTCTGTTGATGGATGTTTTGCAATTTTAGACCAAAAGAAAAAAAACAAGATATAAGCAAAATAAATCGTGAAATCTTAAAAAAGTAAACAACAGAAATCTGTATATTTTCAAATTTCAAATCGCTGCATGTTGCAAAAAGTCATCCGAATTTCCGTCCATATAAAATTAATGAACAGAAGATCCCAACTAAATTTTTCAAAAACTCATCCGAATTTCCGGATCAGCAATTTTTGTGCGCCCATATAAAATTAATAAGCAAAAGATCCCAACTAAAGTTGTGAAAATATTTAAAAGTGAATTTTAAAAGTGATAAAAATAATTTGCAGTATTTCCAAATTGGGTTAGAGAAAATGTTTACAAACGAAAGAAGGTATAATTTTGATCGTTGGAACACAACATGACACAGATGGAACACCAATTCCCTTGACGATATTCGGCTATAGTGTCTATGGAGATCTCTTTCGTGTCCGTCTTTTAGGTGATTGGATGCTTTTCGGATGATTGAAAAGTTTCGGATGATTGTAAAACAAAAACGAATACGAGAATTATATGGAAGCAATTTGTTTTTTTTTTTTTGGCGAATGTAAATAACAGAGTTACCAGCTCTGCTTTTAGGTTGATATATGTATGTATTCTTATTAATTATTATATGTATTTGTGTATTCTTTTTATTACTAGAGGGCAAATGTTTGTTTTTATTGTGCACCGTTGCTTTTGCAAGACACCTAGAGTTTCGTCAGCCGGAAATTTAGAATTATTACCGTTGCAATTGTCTATGGCTGTGGCTGACGACACTCACTGCATGAAGTAGTAGCGGCCTACTTTAAAACATTTACGAAAACTATTTACACACAAAAAACAAATACTTCAGACTAATTGCAGATAAGAAGAAGTGCATAAGTCATAAGCTTTTACAACATTCAAACCAGTTGAGCCCAATTGAACCGGAACCCTATAACATAATGGAAGATTAATAATATTTACCTACACTTATTTAATTGTTTTATTGTAAGAAAGTTTAAAAGCCATTAGTTTACAAAACTTATGATACATGCAAATAGATATGCGTAAGCCAGGCATGACGTCAGACAAAAGGAAAGGGGTTCCCCTTTTTTTTTTTTTAATATATACAATAAATGAAAATTTTGATTTGATTACAGCAATTATTTATACGAAAACAAACCTAAGCGGTGGCTGCTAGTTTAGGAAATCGAACAAAAAAATTAAATAAATAACTTTCTACTTAAAATGAAAAATGCGTATCGTTTTGTTGTGAAACAACAACAAAATATTTAATGCCATTAACCCATTTTTGGAAATTAGCTTGACTTCCTATTAATTTTGTGCTTTTAAAGGTGTGTTTTGATGTCGGTTTTACAACAGTTTTTGTAGTTGTTGGCTTTGGTTTTGTAATTCCTTTTGTTTTTTTTTTTTTTTTGTTTCTTTCTTATTTTAGTCAGAATTTAATCACTTTTACTTGAAATTCAAAGAATATTTTTTCTTCGTCTTATTTATTAATTTCTTGCTTTTTGTTACACGATTTGTTACGCCTCGTTTGTTGCATCGATGAGTTGTTGTTTGCTGATTTCCTATCGCTGTCGCAAAACGTGTTTGAACACGACAGACAGACATTGGCTTTAATAATTTTTGATACGTGATATCATTTTCATAATTTTCATTTGCGATTTAAACGAACAACAACAAAAAAAACTTTAAATTACTCATGTAGAAATTGTTTAACCCAATTAATTTATAATTATAAGAAAAAAAGAAGTAAAATCAAAAAACAGACTGTCAAATATTTTATTCTAAAAAGAAAAAAAAAGGAGTAGCTTGCAATTTACGAAATTTGGAGTATACTTTGTTCCAAAACAACAGCTCCAACAACAAAGATCTTTTGTAATATATTTATCAGACATTTAGCAGATATTTCTGATAAATAATAAGTCGGGAAAATATCGTACAACAAATTTAATGCAGCCGCTTTTTACTTTCAAATTTAAATACCACAAAGTGTTTATATGAGATATTATTGGACACGGCAGGAGTAACGCTGGCTTTGGCTCATTCTGTTGGTGTGTACGTATATTTCTTTTCCGGCATAGAGGAGGAAAACAATGCAAGCTCAGGAACACTGATGAAGCAGAGCTCTGAAATTCGTAGCTCGTTGAAATTTTTCTTTTTCTAGTGCAATGAAATTTTGCAAAAGTCATAAATAAATTCTGATTGGAAACAAATTGTTGCCTGAAAACCATAAGGTGACTTTTTATTTGTTACATTACATTTTAAGAAATGGAAGAAGTCAAATTTATTACTTTTCAAAGTGGCGTTCATCCCATCAAAGCCAGTGTTAAATGTTAAAAAGGTTAAAAGCACCAACAACTGATTTTAAATTTAAAACAGACTTTTAAGGATAAAGTATGATATTTCCCACTTACTCTCTCTCTCTTATATAAAAGTGATTTAAAATTTCTTACAGCATAATCTTTTGACAACGATAATTATGTTAGAATTTGTTATTATATGGCGCCAGCTGAAACGCAAAATCACGTAACTAACATCTTTACTATAATATTTTTATATATATATTTTTTTTCATATTATGAAAATTGCACTTATTTTTAAGTACTTTCGATTTTTTACAATAGTTATAAAATTTTTCATATTTGGTATATGAGAGTAAAAACTGAAGAGGACATGGATACGCTCGTAGTCGATATGATTCATAATCAATGAAAAGATCGATTTTGTTTAAGTTGTTAATTATGCACTTCGTTCTTGCTTTGATTTAAACTTCTATTAGTTTCGTTCGCCATTTCATGTCATTTGACAATATTTTGGCATAAAAATTGAGTCCTTTAAAATCTTTTCGAAAATTATTTGAACATTGAATTAAAGCCATCATCAAAAAATGTATTTCTTACTGTTTTTCGTATAATAGAATTTCCTCTTGATTACCAGGGCCCCGGAGTTACAATATTTTGTCTTTCAAAATTTTATTAACGCAACGGAAATGGTTGCGTAACCGAAAACGCAACAGCAAACAATCATTTAAATTGTAAACGAACAAATGGAATGTTGCAAAATTCACTACTAAAAAGCAAAAAAAAAAAAAAACAAAAATCGGCGGGCAAAATTACTTTAAACATTAAATGAAAGTAATTTCCAAAATTGGTAACCAGCTAATGTTAAAGATATTGTACATACAATATGCCACATATTGTTGCGAGCCACAAAAAATAATATAAAAACAAACACATGCAACAATTCCAAGTATTTAGTACAACAACTTGGTAAACAAACAATGAGACAGACAGGCGGGTAGGCAGGCAGGCAGTCAGTCAGTCAGGCAGTCAGTCAGTCAGTCAGTCAGCCCGCCAGCCACTCCGTCAAACAAACCATTCTGTCATGCATCCCGCATACCTGTCAAGGTTGCTACTTTTGATAATGTTGTACAACGTCGCTCAACTATAAAATTCAATTGACAACATTTGCCAGCAGATTTCTGTTTCAGCTGGATTTGCTTTATTAGTTGCCATTTTTCTATTTCAATGTTCGTCTCCCGAATGATAAAGGCGAATAGTGGAGATCATTTTTTTCAATTTCTTTTCAAACGATTTCCCAACCAACGAAAACAACTGAAAATCTTAAGAGATTGAAGCAACTGCATTTTTGTTCAGTTGCCAAATTTAGCCAAATGACTTTAAAACCATAAATGGCTTTAAAAGCTTTATGTGTCTGCGTGTTTCTTTTTTTTTTTTTTTTTTTTTGTTATTGCCTCTTAAAACGTCATCGAAGTAGTTGCAACCGCCATCAATATCAAAAAGTCTGGGAGGGCTGACGGTGGGGGCAGTTGATTTTATCAATGCCACAAACGTTTCTACGTCTCAACGGAATGATAAAGTCAAATGGTATTTGGGAAAATATTAATCACAATCAATTGAAAAAGAAATGTTAATGAATTAATAACAACAATTGCCTTTGAAAAAGTAGGCAACAATTGTTTCTGATGCGAGTACGTGATGGAAAATATTCATGGGCAAGTTGGGTCTTTGATTAACTCAACGCAATTTTTGTTTGGAATTTCTTTTTAGTTGAATAGGAAATTTTGTCGTTTTTTTTTTTTTTTAACACCGATTGTATGTGAGATTATCGAAATTGTTAATTCGCTGGAAAGGCTCACCGATATCGTTATTTATGTTCATGATTCTAACCTATAAATTAGATTGAATTTAACTATTATAATAACTTGTTTGATGTTGCCTTTGAAGACCGTTGTCTTCGTGCAGACAAAACCCCACAAGAAAATTCGCTAAACAACTTGCATCACATCAATGACCACGCCCACAAATCGCTTGCGCATAATAAGCACTGGGTGTGTCATTGGTATCCACATGTCGTTGGTGTCTTTATCATTCAATGCAGGCCCCTTTGCCGCTCGTCAAGTTGTTTTTAAAGAAATATGAACCGATAACTACACCGCCCACATTGTGACTTTGTCGCAATGATTTGAACGAATCTCATGTTCATTTCTTTCTTTCAGAGACCCAAATCTATACCAGCCATATAGTTATTTTTTTCGCCATGGATTAGATGGTTACAAATCTCCTATGGATTGGCAGCGTTTTATTGGACGTGGGCCCCATTTGAGAACATACTTCGTTTAACTACAACTTCTTAGACCCATAGATGTGATGAGTTGTAGTCAGCGTTTGGCTAGTCCTTTTGAGTGCTACAAAATCAAATGACACGCGTTTCACACAAGCCACAATCTCACGAACGGATTTTACACCTTAAAAGGATATCCACCATGTGGCGAAAACTATTACTGTGGCAAGACAGTGTGAATAAATAGCAACTTCTTCGATGCAACTCTATGACCGCTATCAGTCACTAGAGTACGGAAGTCTCTATTGGAAGATTTTGTATATTGCGACATTTCCACTGAAGTTGTTTATTACATAAAGTTGCGTTTTCGGCATTTTGCCTGCTTTTAAGTTTGAAAATCAAGTCTGTACATTCTTTGGTGAAATATCATCAATATACATTAAAAATAAACCTTAAATGTTTTCACTTTTTGTTATTGACTGCCTCGACTTAAAAGGATGTGACCGGAGTACAAGCCAGCGCATCATAGCATTATTATGCGCCAGTAAATCAATATATTGCATATCTTATAACTTTAATAACTGCACAACATCAATGTCCGCATAATTCAATTATTGAAATTAACTCATTTAAACGGCGCACATAAATTTTGTTTTCAAGTAATTAATTTTAATTAAGCCTTACAAAACTTTGTTATCGTCGAATTCAAAGTTGGGTGTGATTTTTATGTTAAAATAGTGTCCGACTCGGCTCTGTTATTCAGTGATGATAAAAAAAAAAAAAACTTTTCACATACACACCCATCGGTTTTATTTTCATTAAGTTTTCTTCAATTTCCATTCATACGACATTTCGTTCTTATACGAGTAGACGTGCATTAAGAGACCTACAATTTGTCTGTTAAGTTCTGAGAAAGATAAGTGACAAAAATTCCTGATTAAAATTTGTGAAATAAATTTTCTTGAAGTTTCTTGCTCAGCAAATGCCACAAAAATTCAAAGAAATAAACTTAATACTTAGGAAAGCTGAGGAAACGGCTGTATTTGAAGCGTATGTATAATCAGGTAATTATTCAAAATTCACAATGAAGCATGATCATGCACGCTTGTGCCTGCTTAAAAACGCAATAATTTTAACAGCGTTTGACATAATTTATATCAAATTATGGAGTATTTGGTACATTGGTGTGCCCTATTAAATTGTATTTCATCCAAAACGCTTTTAATTTACATCAAAAAACGCTATATTCTCCCCTAGAACAGAGGCTGCGGCCAGGCAAACACCAGCTGATCACGGTCATTGTTGGGAAGCGCTGTCCTCTGGAAGCACCGCTACCGCTGAGAATTATTTATGTTCGAACAAATACTTTCATTGTTGTACCTAAGCTCAGAACTTTAGAACCAATATATCGTTTAGAATACAGCATAGAAGTGCCGATGACATGACGTGACATCCGGTTCGCAACTTATTCAGACAGAGAACAACACTACAAATTTTCTTTCTCTGCCTGCTAAAATCCCATGAATGATGCGCGATTACCTTTAGATCTGTTTTATATTCAGTCTCTTTATGAATATAGAAAATAGAAATGAATATCGATGGAACAGCGAAACTTGCGCAAGTATCCACAACGAAATGGCGCTCCTTGTATACTTAGAACTGCCTCATAAATATCGACTGCACCAAAACGAAAATAATATTTGTACTGGATGGTAGCGAACTATCGAGCCACTTTCTCTACTGTTCAGGGAACTACTGGTAGATAGGGACTGGATAGCACGATCTGTCGACCAGGGGTTTCCCGTCTCATATATCACAAGAGGTTTTCATCTATGTATGGTTTGCAAGCCAACTAGTTGAGCCGTTGACAAGTTCATTTGTGGAATTGGTGGCGATTCGAATTAATTTCACCATCTGCTGGACCAACAAGTAGTGCTATAATTAGCGAAATCGTGGCTTGTTTCAAACTCTGCCTTAACGTTGAGCACTGACATTCCGGAAGGCTGGCTCACTCACTTAATTGCCATAGACCGATCATTCCCAAAGTTTGCTGTACCTGTACTTTGCTCTAAAATATGAAAACAAGGGAAGAGTTCAGGCGACCAGGCTTCAAATTATTCCCAACAATTTCTACGCATGCACTCTTTATTAAATATTGTATTGAGTTGAGCGCAACTCAAAAATAAATCCCCCCACCCCAAAACATTGTACTTAAAGCGCGAGTTAAGTGCCTCATAAACTTATTTGTCGTTGTTGTTGTTGTTGTTTGTTTAAGTTCCTCTACGCCAGCAACACCCTCAATAGAGTTTTCATATCGTTATCGTTGTTGTAGCTGCATTTTTTACTTTGTATTTGTATTGTTTTTGTAATGAATACAACAGTTGGCGCTTATACGTCTGCTGCGCATTTACACTCGTATTAATCCAATTTTAGATCAGATCCGATGTTGTTCTGCAACAACAACAATAAATAAATGATGATACAGTTGAGATATGTATTAAGAGTTCTGAAGTTTGTTTATGGAAATCCATATGCAGCATTTTATCTTTTTAAGAAAAAATAAAAACAAACCATATCTTTTTGGTGTTCACATGTCGCGGCTGTTAAATTGTTCGACAAATGACTGAGACGATCACAATTTTCAGCGTAATGAACTAAACACCACAATGTACGAGTCCGATCATATCAAGAGGCATTCCAAACTGCTGTGACTGGTGAGTGCCATCAAGTGCAGCAAATGTTTTGGGCTTTGTCTTCTTCTTCTCGCTGGCTAAACAAGAACATTTCTTACTTTCAGATATTAAGTGTTTCTTTGTAAAACCTTTTTTTTTATTATTATTTCAATTTTAATTAAGTTTTTATTTTATTGGGCTTGTAAATGATTTGTGGCATTCAGAATTTTTGTTTTTAATTACTTTCGCTCTTTATCTCTTTAGGTTACACCCTTTGAATATATTTTGTTGTTTCATTCTTTTTATCGCTTTCCAGTGAAACTCAATTATATACTGGCCTTTGATATCCGTTTGACTTTAATATCAATTATCTAACGATATTTTTTTGTATCATTTTTAATAAATTGTAGTTGGTGGTTTGTAAAAAAAAAATTATTTAAAACAAATAGACAAAAACTGAGTATAATTTACATGTAATAATCAATTGTGGTTTCGCTGTAATACTTTTAACATTTAAACGACTTTTTTTCTTCAAGCTTCTGAACATTTTTCAAACTAGAAACTGGCTTTTGAAAAGCATTAAAAGCTAATAAAAAGGAATTACAGTTTTCAAACCACGGTACAGGAAAAAAAAATACGAAGAAGACGCAATGAACACACAGGGTCATCCAATAGGGTGATTCGAGCTTTGTCGTTGCTGCAGCCTTCTATTTTTACATTTGAGGAATTAGTTGCAGTTTTGCTAGTCCTCAATTATTCGTCATAGGGGATTACAAGAGCGTTTAACAACGTGTGCTAATGATAAAACGATTATTGCTCAGTTCGAGCAACGCTTTGCTTGCTTTGCCCATTTTACGATGGCCTTCATTATTGTATAGAATCGGCTGGCTATTCGCCTTTTGAGTCCACCGATTTAGTACACTATGAACTAATATAGGACTTACTCACGTGGACAAAACGCAACATCTATCATTAACGTCGCTGCTGCCCATGAGAGCGTAAACTCGCACCTTCGAGTCCAGTAGCTGCAATAATTAATACAACTACAAACACAAAAAGTATCCTGCAGGAACACGACCATTAAATATTCAAGACAAATATTCGCTGAGCAGTTTAAAATTTATGGGTGAATTTTTGTAAGAAAATAAAATTATTTCCAGCGATTTGAGTGGCCTCTCAAATGGCCAAATTTCAGGCAATACCGATCCTGCTGAGATTTTCAGGTAGCGGCATCATTGGTTCATATTTTCTGTAGAACTATATTTTCTGCTCTCTACGATTAACAACTTATTATTGCCCGATTTGCATGATGTGGTTTCAATAAGATTTCAATAAGAAGCATTATGTGATATTGGGTCATGTCAAGTATCTAAACTTTATGCGGATTATCGGAACAAACTGCTCATTACAATCCCCTTTTATATATTAAATTTCTTATTTAAAACCCCCTGGGTAAAAGAAAAACTTCTTATCAGAAGTTATATTGTAAATCACAACGTATCCGCGACTAGATTAGAGCAGACACCATTTTAGCTATTAAAATTTTAAATACAATCCATATTGCCAGCAACGAAAAGAAATAAATTATTATCAATCAACAATTAAGTTCTTTTTTTATATATCCAAATTTATGTTACTATGAGATAAAGTACAACATACGAGTATTATTTGCACTGACGTTGTGCAGACAATCAACCTGCAACGTGAAGTAAAGAAAAATCATTAACAGACATACATACATACATACATACATAATTACGTGTATGCACATATTAATCAATAACAACAAAGACCTTAAAGAAGCTAAAGCAACAACAAATAAATTGCTAAAACTGGTCAGATAAACGAACAGACTCGTTTGATATTGATGGGCATATGGTCATTTTGAAACAATAAACAATTGATGAAACTGTTGCCAACAATTTGCAAAAAAATTTAAAACCAACAGCACCAATTACAGCAGCATTAACAATAACAACAAAAACAACAACAGCAACAGCAACTACAACAATGACAATAATAAAGAGGCATAACTGTCAATAATATTGCATGTTGCAATAGACACAACAATTGGAATACGAACGCAAAAAAGGCCAGGCAAAAGGATCGAAATGCAGGCTCTACGACGAAAGTTGCCACACAAAAAGTAAAAAAAAAAATGAAGGAAAAACATCAAACGGACAGCCAGACAGGCAGAGAGAGAGACAATCAAACTAACGAAAGAACGAGCAAACGAGCAAACGAACGAACAAAGATATCGATTGAAGATGAAAAAAGGCCTCAGCTTAACAAAAATTATATGCAGGTGGTCTAGAAAACGGACGAATAAATACGCAATCATGGCAATGAGGCAAAATATGAAAATTGCTTAGGATGCCAAAACAACAAAATTAAGCAACAGAAAAAGGAAACTTGTTGTGGCATTATAAAGGCCCCTAGCAGCATCGCTTCCAATTGCAAATGGGTACCGTACAAGACGTACGGAATGGCTGTGATTCGCTGGTACTGACTACGATTCGTTTTATTTCTTTCGCTCGCGATAGACAGTGATGCCAGATATTTTTCATATATTTTTTACAAACACGAACAGAGTTCAAAAACTTATCACAACAGAATAGCGCCTGCAATTTGGAAAAGCGCATTAAGATTAGAGGAAAACTAATGAATGTCAATCCACACACTGAAAGAAAAATCAGTTTAAATAGTTTAAATTTCTAAAAATCCCAACTATATAAATAAAAATTTTGTTTTATTTTCGCATGGAAAAATAATTAAATAATTGTGCATCCACTATATTTTGATGGGCTTGAAAAACATAATTTGGCAGGCATTCATGTGATTTTGCCTCCGAAACAAGACACTTTGTGAAAACGAATTGAGGCCAGACAACCGGTTCTGAAATTGCCTTTTTTTCAATTGTTACAAGTCTGTCAATACGTTAAGACGAAATTGCTGCTATACCCTACCCAATAGTTACACTATGTATTGGCATGGGTGACTGTCGATGTTGCCTGTGAGTAACAACACACAGACACAATCGAAATGCATGCAGAAACTGCAGGCGGCAATTTGTGTACAAGAGTCTTGACTGCAACAAAACCAAGAAGAGGGTACTTGCAGCCACTTAACTGGCCATTTGTGTAAGCGACTGAACGGCATGGAATGGATGTTGGTGTAAACTGAAGTCTTTTCCTTGTCATATTTAATTTAAGACTCTTCGGCTTCTTTTTCCTCCACCTCGTGTGGCAATTGGTGTGGAAAGTATGGCAAATTTAAAATAAGTTGATTGAGCAAATAAAAAAGATTTTTTTTTCTTTAGTTTTGTTTTGTATTCTGTTTGCTGTAACTTTTTACTTAAAGTCTGTCTCTGGTTGTTAGTTTTTCCTACACTTTAACGGTTTATTTGCTGGTTTTTATGTCAGGTTGACGCAAGGTCAATGCTGTTTGTATTGTCTGGCAGTGTCAAAGATTATGAATTGAAACAGCAACAGCACTTGCAACTGCAACAGAATCAAAAACATTGACATTTGATGCAGCCTCTGCTTTAATAACAACAACAACAACAAAAACAAAAAATGAAAACAAAAGAGCTGAAAACGTTTAGACAACCAAAACAATCAACATGTTGCCAACGCTACGTTGCATGCCACAAATGGTAATGAAAGTTTGGCTATTAATTTTTTTATCTTAAGTTTTTACATCATGTGTGAAACTTCAAGCTGCAGACAAATAAAAATAAAAATTAAAAACGGTCATTCAATTAACAACGACCTCCGTCCTCTTTCGCTAATGAAAGCGACCTTTAAGCAACCCCCGACTGTGTGAAGTTTTAATGGCAGAGAGATTTATTTTTGTAAATAATTAATAGTCTATTTGAAAAACTAAATTGTTAAAAGAATTAACAAATTCATTAAGTATCTTTAATGCACTTGACATCGAGAAAACAACTCACGGAATTGATGGGATACATTTGCCGCTAATCGACATTAATCCATTTGCCGCGATCGCTTCCAGCTGGAAAAGTGTTTTCAAAGAATACCTTTTCTTTTCGTATTTTGTGTTAATGGGAAAAATGTTGCAACGAACTTTGAAGTGCGTTAGAATTAGAGGAATATATACATATATTGTAGACCTAAATGGTAAAATAGTTGAATTATTACTTATTAATTTATTTGCATATTCACTCCAATTATTTTTCAAATTAATATATCATTAAATCAATTTTTAATCGAATAATTTTTCCAATATTTATTCGATTATTTATGAAAATTTGTTCAAATTTTTATTTGCATATTTATTTTAACTTTTTTAAAATATATTGAAATATTATTCGAATATTTATTTGAAAAATTGTTTGCATTATAATACGAATAGTTATTTTTTTTTGTGGAAACACATGAAAAATAATCTACAACAGGCTTATAAAAAATATTTAAAATTTTATAGATATTTTCAATTTTATAGATTTGATTTACAAAAGAAGCATTTTCAATTAAATTTGTTTCACACAAATAATTTTCTAAAAACTCTTTCAAATTTTTTAAGTCTTATTTTTCAATTTTAAAATATTTCTTATTCTGTAGGATACTTTAAGGCTGCACAAAAAATTTTCCAAAACCATAAAGATTCATATCTGAACTAAAGCAAATCGTGAAAATAGTTCAAAATCAAACCCATAAAGCAAATTAACCACGCTAAGTTGAGGTGTCCACGAGGCACTCGCCTAAAACGTATCACCACACAAATTCTCTCGAAATGGTGGGCGTTATAACCGCAACTGTCAAAATAAATGAAACCCTAAAAAACAGTAACACGGCAACTGGTGCGTCATATTGTTTAACTGCGTAAATCACTTTGCTCACTTCGTGTTACGTATTCAAACAGATCAGCTAAATTTGTATGAACATGTGTGCGAGTGTTTGAATCAATGCACATCAGGGATGGACAGTTTTATGTGGAAACAGCAGGTTATATATTAGATGTTTAAAAATCGATTTGTTTTTTGCACGACTTTTCTCTTTTTGTTAAATATTAAACCTTGAGCAAAAAAAATGTTATCAGTTAAGCTTTCAATTCCGCCGATTCTTAAGTCGTTTTGACAGTAAGGAAAAAAATAATGTGAGATATTATTTTATATTATATTTATATTATTTCCCATGACATACAATTTATTAAAATATCATCATTAGAAAGAGTTTTTAAAGCTCTTTTACTTTAATTTCAGTCCAATTCGCACACATTTTCAAATCCTTATGCTCCTCAGAAATTGCCATTTAATTGTATCCTCTATCAACTTATTTTGGAAGTGAAAATTTGTATTCTAAAACAAACAAAAATTTTAATTTGTGTATTACTTAATAGCGATCATGTTCTGACAGCTCTAACTGGAGTTTAAACGCCCAAGCCAGATCGTTTAAACTAAGTTAAACTTAACCAAAATCCCTTTTAAAAAGCAACAGTTTGTTACACGACACGAGTTTTTATTTAGAACATGAATACAAAGATTTCACCTTTCCAGCTCTGCCATTAATGATATCAGAAGAAGAGAGCGGTCAGGAATGTGTTAACAAGTTTTAGAGAACAAGCCCAAATTCACCACACTTAAAACGTAACTGAAGCACTAAAGAGGCCTTGTTTGAGAGTTCAGAGCAGCTGACTTACCAAAACGGTTATTAGACGAAACGATTATTTCGAAGACTTCAGTTGAGTTTAACATCAACAGGTGTTAAAAACGTGTAACGATTCAAAGCGCTTTCAAAATACTTCAAGAAACGATCTTTTAAAACATACACACACACACAAAAACAGATGTATCTGCCAAATTAAACGAAAAACGGTGGAAAAAGTAATTGGAATAAAATACAGAAATTCTGAAAAAAAATTAATCTTAACATATAAAAGCCCAGTATATTTTAGAAATATATGAAAAAGGTGAATTATTTTTCGAAATTAAGCCGATATTTTTAAAAACGAATTAAACAAAGTGTTTAACTAACCAAATACCTTAAATAAATTTATGCAACTTTTGCCAAACGCATTTTAAGGATTAACATAAAACCCAACCATTCGTTATACAGAGAAAACTACGTTTTTTTTAACTACAAAAACCCTCGGGTGAGTCTTAATGGCAAAAATAAATATTTATATAAAAATTTATTTAAGAACACAACGTCGTACAAATAGTGATTCTTTCGCTTCAATTCAATCGTTTTTTTTTTACCATAATTTTATTTAATCAAATACTCTTGAGAGAGTGTTTCTGTATGTGTGAGTAAGTGTCAGTCGTTTTGCCTGTTCGTCGACTGCAATTAACTCACCTTAAGTCTGAGTGGAATAGTCGGCTAACGTATTTCATCAGCCTGATGTATTTTTTATTTTTTTTCTGTACGATTATTTTTGTTTTTTTTTTTGTTTGTCTTTTGAAAATAAAAAGAGTTAATTGTCAGTGGCTGACGCTATAGCTGTTTCATTTTAACTTGTTGTAATTTCGCCTGTCTTGAAACCTATCAGGTAAAATTTAAGCATTCGGCTACACATGTATGTATGTATGTATGTACGTTGTATATAAAATTAAAAATAAAAATGAGCAACAAATAACTACCAGCTAGTTTATTTAACATTTACGAGTACGGGAGCTTTTGTTGTTTGTGGTTTTAACAGCATGGCCTAACCGCGGCACCAGGACGCACAGAAAACCCGACTTTTGTCTTAAGGTTTTTTTTTTTTTTTGTAATCTTAATTTAATTATATAACTAATTTATACACCAACACCTCAATTTGCGTCATTTCGAGGATGCGTCTTTTCTAAATTTGTGTAATTTCGAATATGTGTCGTTTTTGTTTCATTTTACTTCGCGTGGCTTCGACTTCGACGTCGTCAATATGTAAATGTTTGTTAAAGGTAAAAACAAAACAACGGGATTCCCCGTTAAGTCTAATAGAAATATGTACATACGTATGTATGTATGTAAAGGTTGTCTGCTGGCTGCAAGTTGAATGTTATAAGGAAATTTATTTAAAAAAAAGCTGTCGCAATCCAACAAACTTTAGATAATTTCATAATAATCCAACCGTAGAAATGAAAAAAAATTTTATTTTTAATTGTAATCTTAATATTTTTGTTACATTATTTCACGCCCCTTCGCATGAATTGTTATGTATGTATGTGTTTATTTATCTGAATAACATCTGTTTTTCACAAAATTAATACAAAAAAAAGTTAAATTAAATATTATCTTTTATTGAAAAACGTATTTTTGCACCTAAAGTTATCAATCTCGCAAATCAATTAAATGAAAAATCCTGTTTCGGTCTCTATTAGCAAAGCAAGCCGAGGTATTAATGTATGTACATACATATGTACGAGTATGTATGTATGTATGTTGGTGCATATGTCTGTACAGACATTTAAATTAAAGCCACAATATTTCACTGGCTTATTTTTAAAGATGCATATTTTCTGAAAGTTGTTTAAAAGTTTTAATTTATTCGAAAGCATTTATGTATGATCAAAGTACCGATATCATACATACATACATAAATATATATGTATGTATTTACACAATGATATCGAATTAAACAAAAATATTTATAAAGTTGTTTAATCTTGGAATAAATTTTAGCTGGAAAAATATTTAAACTGTCGCATTCTTATAATCAGAAACTTGTTTTCTTTGCAATGCCACATGTTGTAATAGTTGAACAGTTTTTAAAATTTGCTGTATTTGGCTGCATAAAAAAAAAAAAATTTTTTAAAATTTAAATTTTTTTAAAATTGTTGAGGCACACAGCGCTTTTGTGTTCTGTAAACAGGTAGCGCATAGAAACTGAGCAAGATTGTCTCTACCAAAACGATTCGCTAAAATGAAAAACACTGGCACCTAGAGGCTGGAGACAGCCAGCACAGTTATTTAATAACTGGAAGTGAGTTGAGACTTCCCCATGAAAATCTCCTGGGTACATCCCAATTGGGGCTGTAGGGTTCGCTGATGCTCTTTTATTTGTGTTATCAGACCATAAAATAAATATTGAAATACCAGTATTTCTTTCACCTTATAATGTGCCTGTTCCTAAGCTGGCATTAAGACAGTTGATACACTAGTTGAAAAATATGAGCGCAACGGCAAACATGACGTCGAACCACATTTATTTTGTAACTTTTGCTTAATACCGTCTTGTTAGGAGAATCATCCAATAAATGCAGGTGTTTCTTAAGGCAGTTGCTAACTTTTCACTAGGACCTGTACAGGTCCTCACCAAATGCTTAGTTTGCCACTTCGGCAGACAAAACAACAACTTACAGCAGTTTTTTTCTTTTTTTTCCAAACTCCTTAAAACCCCGCTGCTGTCATCAAATTACACACATTTTAGCCAGTTATTTGTACGTGATATCCAACATATTTTCTTACCCACATTCTCTCATGCCAGCCAAATTGCCAACTTACCGAACAACATACCAACACAAAAAACTCCACACAAACACTAACACAAACACGAGCAGCTAAAATAAGCATTTTAAATATCGTATTCATAATGCACACTTTGTTCTTGTTGTTGTTTGATGGTTTTATATTCTTTCAAAAATTTATTTAGACCAGTTAATTAATCAGTTTAAATATAATTCTCATTTTATTATGGCCTTTTTTTCTACATGCATTAAAAATACAACACATTAAAGCCGCTCTCATTTTCCATTTCACTGGCGGTATGTAAATTTTAAAACCAACACCAATAATAATATATTATATATTTATGTACATACATATCGCACCCTAAATACAAAAGGGTCACAACTCAAAATTTTCCAAAACTGACTTTTTTCCATAAATTAATTCAGAATACACATCTCTAACTACTGCAAAAATTTCTTTCACATCACTATCTTCTTTAACTGGAAAAATACAGTTATATTAAATGTGTTTCTTCTGCACGATGAACTAAACATAAACAGTTTTTTTGTCTCTACTGAAAATTTTAGAATTTTGAGTTGTGACCCTTTTGTATTTAGGGTGCGATATATATAATCTCTTTCTTTATTTTGTGTTTTGTTTTTGTTTTCTTGTTTTTTTCATAAATTGTTGTTCCTGTAATTTACGTTGGCATTTCTTATTTATGATCAGTTTTATATTTAACCCAATAGTTAAGCTTCGGCAGAAAGAAGAGTTAAACGTGATCGAGAAGGGAATTTTTTTTATCGTTGGTTTTTTTTTTTTTTTTTTGTATTTAAATAAAATTCTACATTAAGAATGTCCATTAATTAATATGACAGCTGTTCAGTTTTGTTCACCGTTGTCTGCCATGATTTGTTTAACAACAACAACGACAGCAACTAGAAAACTAATTTTTGTTTTTATTTTGTTCAAGTGGCGCCACTTGACAAAGAGTTTGAAAGGACAGGAAGGAAAGATAACAACAAGAATAGAGAATAACATTTTTAATACCAGTTCGGTTGTATGAATAAATTTGAAGTTGTTTTTTTGTTGTTGTTTGATCCGTGTAAACAAATTGTTAAGGTTATAGAAATTGAAGCAGTTGTTTGGAGACAGACACTGGCAAAGTGTTTTGTTGCTATTAGAACATGATGAATATTCTAGATGCCGATAGATGCGCAAAAGAGGAGAAAGAGATACTAGATGCAAATATAAATGAGTATTTAAATGATAACAGGGTAATCAATTACCTGCTTTCTAAGTATTCCAAATAACTGCATTGCTTTTTAATTGTACACATGTACACATACACATACATACATAAGTACGTATTTTGATGCGTAATCAATACATAGAATACAACAATACAGAGAATTAATGCCAAAGAAACAAATGGTACAATACTTTTGGTTTATATCGCTGATAGTTATAATTTTATAATGATAAAAAGTTTTGTTTTGCCTTTGTACGAACTAACCTGTGAGCCACTGTATACAGATACTACATTTTCGTTTGGCAAATGACTAATCTGATCGAACATTTTCGAAATTTATATGACTTACAATATTTCTACATTCTGAAAAATTCCCAGCTTTTGCCGAAGGCCAAAATCTTAAATTCTAAATATTGACACGTAATTTTATTTCAGAACGGATCTACAAAAGGGATATCAATGAAACAACAAACACTTTTTAGGTTGTCGAAACTACGTGAGTGCCCCTAAGCAACTACATACATATGTAGATCTCTGTTTAAGGATCTTGACCATAATACTGTTAGTTTTTCAGCCAAAGCATCAGCATGGAGGAAAGTTCCCTTCAAATGTAATGCACTGTATCCGAAATAACTAGCAAAATAAGTTATAAAATGTCAAGAAGTCGCATTATAATCTACTGAAATCCGGCCAAACGTTCATCTGAGCCCTCTTTAAACGGAAATAGCAGGCCCCAATACATACATACATAATATCAGCTCCGCAAATCAATTTCTCATACCAACCGTCAATTTTTTTTAATTGAAAGATCACTCCTGGTAAGAGATATAGAAATGCAAATATTTTCTTTAATCTGTCCGTCGTCTAAGTGGGCTTTAAAATGTTTGAGAACATCTAAATCCGTGCCTTTATAATATCAACAGGACATACCTATTTACCAGCTTTGCATAGTTTAAGAACATTTAGGTGGGAGAAACGTTTGCTGTTCCTACGAAACGAGAGTTTTGCACCGATAACAAACAAAACTTACGGCCATGAAAGTCCCGCTTTTGCTACTCTGCATTTCGATATGGGTTTGAGGTGGAAAAGAGCTCAATCTTGTCTATAAAATAAGCAATAGGCGTGTTATTAGCTAAAACGTTGCTACTAACCCTTAGCATTTAAGATGATTTGCTAATGTTTAAAACACATTTTTCTAACGTTCTATTTTCGCAGTGGCACTAATGTTATTAATGCCGCAGGTTCTTTTATTATTAATACCGCAGCTGGCTTTCGTCTATTGAAAACAAGTTCGTCTGGAAGCATTTACGGAAGACGTTGATACTTCTTGATATGGAAAAGCTGTAATTTTCCGTAACCATCTTATGACAGCTGAAAATTGTAAATGAACTCAAATTATGCCAAATCCTCCTTGAACAAGGCGATGTGTAAATAGTACTTTCAATCAAGCAGCAACTGCTACTTGGTACATCCTATTTCACATTCAAGTAGACATGACCAAAGGATTGAGTGAAAATTCCGCCGCCTTAATACGTAGTTATATTTTTCAGTTAATTAATTAATTAAGTTTAAGTTTTGTGCTAAAACAGGCTGAAAAAAATGACCTTGTTATACTAGTTATTAAAGTAATCACCTTTTTCATAAATATTCACAGTGAACAACAACTCAGTCGGCCGGCTATCTCTTAATTATATTGAACAATATTATTTCGTTTATTTTAATAACTTCCGAGTGAATGCGCCAGTCGTGGTTATTGAATTTAATTTTGTGTTCTTATAAAATAAACATTTGATCGAAGCAATTAGTTTTCATAACTTAATTTAAAATATATCGAAGGCAACACTCATTTTTTTTGCTGATTCTTAAGTGAAAAATAATGTAAATTCCTGACAATGAAATTTGCAGGTTTCTGTCATATAAATAATTTATCTCTTACAAAACAAGAACGCATTAATAAGTGTTATTTCCTTTAGGTCTAACCACATCAGTCTTTCTTATCGTAAACAATTTTAAATTGTTGTTCTCTTGCTGTTAAGGAAAATTATATTTTATTAAAAAATTAAAACGCTGGCATAATTAAGGCTTCATTCAGTCTGCGCCGCCAACAAACAATGTATCTATTTGCAACTTTTGAATAAATGAAAACACATTTTGATTGCCACTTCCAAAGGGTTTCAGTTTCTTTGGATTTCGAAGAATGAGAATAAGTGTCAGAAATTAGTCTGGCATGACCAACTTTTCATACTTTTAGACACCTTGTTTTTTTTCCGTGTGCAGCGCATTAGAAGACTTGCGCTTAAATACAAAATCAACAAAGTGAAAATTACCGCAAAATGAAGTATTAATTTATTGTACATAATTTTGAGTTGAACTTGAGTGATTTTAATAGCTTTTGCGGTTTAGCAGCCGCTTAGTTTTCGCTAAAATAGTGCTATACCCGTAGAAATAGCAAAAGAAAACAGTATTCTCAAATCAAATAAAAAAAAATTAATGCGGTTTCGTTCAGTGTAAGCATAAACAAACAAAAATATTATATTCGCTGCCAGCCACATTCTCAATTTTTTTTTTTTTGAATGTCCATCAATCAATACGTTACTGTGTAGGCGGCTGGACACTGCTGAGCGCAAGGCTTTTCCTACAAAATTTTCTTAGTGTATTGAAGTCAAGGGGAGCCTAATGATGATCAAGACCACTTTGAGGGCCACAAATTGTGCTATAATTTACATTTCATAAACTCTTTGGCAACTCTGGCGGTCACCTCCTGTCCAAAACTATTGACTTATGGTTAATTTTTTGCTTAGGCGTTCTTTACATTTTTGGTGATTAGGTTCGGCTTTTCGTTGTTGCTGTTTTCATATCTTACTAACTTGTTCAAGCATTGCTGTCTCTTTGCATACATTTGTTCGATTTTCGACCAATTCCCCCTTCCATGCTTTCCCACTGTATTCAGTACAGAGTTTGCAGTATTTTGTTCCTGGAGCTTTGAACGATGTGATGTAAAACGTAATGCAATAACGAGTTTGCATGCACTTCCTTCAGATAAGTATGTAGCTAAATTCGTCATTGCAATACATGACAGAAAAAAAAACTTAAGGGCAAAAATCTTTATCTAATCTTTGCATAACAAATAGATTGTTAAAAGATAATTACAAGCGAACCCCCCTTTTTGCATTCGTTCTGTTTTATTTATCTCTGGACGAGATAAAAAGATAAACATGCCCGGCCGCATGTCATTTCGGAGCACAATGCTTGATGCAACCTCAACTATATATACGATACACGTTCAATCAAATGATCAGTTAAAAAAAAGGAACGCTACAACACAAAAAAAAAAAAAAGACTTTGTTGGAGAAAAAGTGGAAAACCCAAAACGAGGCTCTATAAAAATAGACATTTTTTAAGTTGTTTTCCGCGCAAAGATTTATGCCGTTAGTGAATTTGGTAAAGAAACATCCAGTATTGAAATTCAGCAAAATATATTATATTGTTGGTGTTGTATGCCGCATCTCGTCCTGTGTAGATGCAGCTAGGACACTGATCTGATAATCTTTCCAATCGTTCTCATTGAGCCGCATGACGCGAAAATTGCCAAAATTAAATTGTTCTCTGATAAAGCCAGTCCTTGGATAAAAATGGTAAAATTGTTGAATTATTTTCTGCTTTCAACTCAACTCACACTCTCTTGGGGCGAAAATAAAAAAATAACACATTTTACAAATATCAGCAATTATTCCTTTATAAGTTGATTAAGTTGATTTTATCTCTCACTGGGGCAGTTGCCCAATGTGAAAGCGCTCTAACCGTTATTGCGAAATCTACAAAAATTCTTGCTAATTTCAAAACAAAACAAAACAATTTACAATCTGGCAGCTAAAATCTCTCCGTCCGTTTAGCGGGCAAACTACATTTTATTTTATGTAGCAGATAATGAACAAATTCATAAAATTTCAATAAAATATTAATTAACTTGGATTCTCTTTTAATCAAGAGAAATTTCTCTTTTTCCGATATTTATGACAGATTTGTTTCAGCAATATCGTATCAATACCGTTTGTTCAACATACATACGAGTATTTTGAATATAAAACCATATAGAAGAATGCCAAAGAACGCCCACTGTTTATCCCTCATTCACATATGCACATATGTACATATATGTATGTCCAAAGACCAAAGACACCAACACACAAGCAGGGGACAAGAAAATTGCCACGGAGAAATGTGAGGCAGAAATCAATGAAATGATACGAAAGCGATACGCCATACAAATATGTTGTAAATAAACGATTTGAGGCAAAACAAAAACATGGAAAAGGGAACAGTCATGCTGAGAGGTGGGGGGATTCTGAATTTTATTCAACAAAATAAAGGTTAACGGTTTATTATCTGAAATACCACAACTACAACAACAAAGATAGTGAATAGTAAACAGACACAATAACAAGAAAACAAACCACCAAACAAGCCAGTCAGTCAGCAACAGCAACAAAAACAGCAACTGCAACATCAAAACTAAACTAAAGTCCTAAAGGTACAAACGAGCTGAGATAAAGAAATGCAGCCATGAAACTAGACTACCCACGGAATAGTTGTATGCAACGAAATGCAACCAGCCACCACAACCACAGTTTTATTTTTAAATAAGAAGTAAAAGATGTAGAAAATAAACCTACAGACGCAGCATGACTTCAAAAGAGAGCTTTATGATGACGGACGGTTCATGGCGATCATGTGATACACTACCACTGCTATTAACGATTAGAATAAAAGTATTTCTTTAGTTTAGAAAATCGTTAAATCATTTAACGGTGAATGGTAGAATATTTTTATTGTGGTTGTTAAACCCATATCTCAGAAACTTGTGGCTGACATTTGATATATGTACATAAATAGGGGCTCTTAGCCGAAGAAGAAAAAAATTGTTACAGATTGTTTCAAAGACTTTTTATGGTGATCTTGATATCTTAACTACTTTCCTGTCAACAAAAGATTTAATAGAAAAAAGATTTAATGGCATGACAAACTGAAACAAACAAAAAATACATTTATCAGAAACACATTTTTGATAAGTACGTCAGTTTTCCAATTATTTATTGTTATCATTTCACTTTTTAATGTAGTCGGAATACATTTGACAATCGCACGCACTCATACATACCACCTCTATATAAAGGGTTTTTTTGAATTTGTGTGTATTGAAAAATTTAGGTCTTCTAATTTGAACTTCGATGATGCAACTGTCCCATTGACCAAATCAGACTTTCAATGAAGACATTTTAAACAGTTGAGGATGTTAAAGTGCTTCTGAGCGAATGCACAGAAGCTCATCGCATAGCAATGGAAATTTCCGTCATAACAATTATTTAAAGATCTGTCTATTTACTCAGTTCAACACTGATGAATTGTGAAATTAAACTATACCTGCAAATTGACAGAAATTTCTGTCATAGCAGTTATTTAAAGTATAAATAAAAGCATTAATAAATATATAAAGAAGTAGACATAAAATCGTGTATTGTAAATGACTTTGTGTTTCCAGTGGGAAAAATTTCCCTTTCTTGATGATGGGAATTTTAGTCATTACATTTATTGAAAATACAGCCGTATTGCATATTATTAATACGTTAAAGGAATGTGCTTTTAAAGGAGTCGCTAACGCTTTCACATTTTTGCTACAAGACCATCATAAAGAGTCTCCGGAGAAATATGTTCAATAAATTGCTTCATGTACACACTTTTATTGGTTTTTATTGCACAACTTGTTCATTAAAAATATGAACATAATTTAAATTTGATAAAAACACTGTCTTTGTTGCAAAAAATATGATTTGTTTTTTCACTTTTGAGTCGTTTTCAAAAACCATTTGATTCGGTTTTCGAGTAGTATTTCATGCGGTTGTATGTGATTTGAAAAAGTATAAATGGAAAAGTCCTGCGATTTACACTACGGTGGAAAGTTCGAGTTTAAATCACGTGAGGGATTTCAAAATCACATGTGGTTTGAAATCATGTGTTCTGCAGCAAATACATACAGATACATACATACATATTTATTTGTTTTTTTTTTTTTGAAGCCAATTGGATAAATTTTTTATTTATGAACAATTTCAGAGGAATAATGAATATTTGCCTAAAAACACTTAATGTAGGGCGCTCGAGCAGAAACCAATTGAACTCAAAAATCATACATTTGAATGTAGTGTAAAACGCATGAATAACTTGTCACACATACGATATACATAAGTATGTATGTGTGTAACTGCTTGGCATGCATGTATGTAGTTTGTATGTACTTTTTTTTATTACTTTTAAGCAAAAACAAAATTACCAAGAATTTTTCTTGTTTCCAAGATACCAAATGCAATTATTAGTCGCAAAATATGTATGACTTAAGACGCAGTTAAAATAAATTCAAGTGAAGAAAAATAAAATTTAAGTTTGCACATTTCGGCCAGAAAAGACTTACGAATAAAGTCATGCATTTAAAAATATGCCCAAAAAATTTTAAGTTTTCCAAAGAGACACAAACACACACATATATACATATATAAATGTATGTATTTCATGCTTGAACAAAACCCACGAAAATTGTTTAACTCAAGTGGCAGAATTTGGCTTTCGATTGAAAAAAAATGAAAAAAGTATGAAATAAAAACAAGGCTTTATTGAAAGAAAAGAGTTTATTTGGTGTGTTTTTTTTTTGGGTTTTGTAAACGAAATAAACTAATATTTACACATACATACACACAAGATAAGATAATACTGACTGATTCCGAGGAACTGGTATGTTTAATATTTACTCTTGTCATACTGAAAGGTTTTTGTAAATATTTCAAAGTGCGAGAGTTGTTTTCGGCCGCCTTTAATTAGAAGAGCAACATGTTGCTGGTGTTATGAACAAAATATTCAAATCCTTATTAGAACATTAAGCATCAATTTTACTAGTGGATTAGTGTGAGTAGCAAATTGAGGAGAAAAGGGCTAACATTTTACAGAAAAATACTATCTACTGTTGATGGGTACAGTATTAAAGTATTTCAGTATTAAAGTATTTATTGCTTAAAGTATTTCAAGTGCACTATTTACAGATTGGTTTTACAATAGGATTTTAAATTTGTTACATCATAACACCTTTATGAACGAAATTCGATTTTGTTACTAGTGATATTATTTGTGTTTTTGAAAATAATTTCAATACATTTTAAGTCACAAGAATCGGCACAGAAGAGCCATTATAGGTATTCTGGCAAGGCAAATATAAACAGGCACCAAAATTTAAAAATATCACTAATAAATAGAATTCTAAAGAAAATGAAGATGAATTTTAAGATCTTCTCTTATTTATCTTTATACAGCAAAAATTATTGTAAGCAAAAAATTAAATAAACAAAAAGCATCGTTATTTTTTTCAATAGTTCTGTTAATTCAGCACAAAAAACACGAATTCTATATTTTTGATGAAGAACTGATGAAAACTGTGTTTGGATCAGCGATTTTTTTGTTTGAAAATAAATTACACTTTGAAAAAAAAATCATCTGCTTATCATGACTTCTGCTTTGTTGAAAAAATTGGCTGGCTTTTTTCACTAGTTGTTTTTTTCTTTGAATCAAATCAGTGAATTCCGTTACAAGCCAATATTCAAACAATTAATTAACTGATTTAGCAAATTCAGTTGTTGAATATGAGAAAAATGTTTTTCTGTGTTGAAAAAAGTGGACCTCTAATAAAAAAGCTACTCTTCTGATGAAGCCAACATTGAGTTTATGTTGAGTTAAGCGTGTCTTGCTCACCCCCACTCCCCCTTTTAATGACAACTTTTAGCTACCTGAACGGTCAATTAAAAAGCTATACGTCAAGGCTGAACACAAAGAGGGCGCTGTTCGTATAATTAACGATGGACAGCATGCAACAGGGCGGTGCTATTGTGAGCAACTTTGCAGCACGCTCATAGTGCTACTTTTTGCTACATAATTGCAAATGGCTCTAAAAACACAACGAATTCTTTTAAAAAGCTCCTTCTCGCTAACCTCGCAAAATTTTCACAATATGTACGTATAAAATTGCAAGAAACCATAAACGTCGTTTCTTGTCGTGGTTTCTTGTGCTGCGTCCAGATGCTGATATTGTTATTATTCTTTTGAACTTAAAAGCGCATTCATATTGTACAGTGGGCTTAAATACCAATAAAATAACAAAATAAACTACTTTGAGACCAAAATTAGCATATGAAATTTGTCTTAAACTGGTCCGTTACATAAATGACATCATTGTGGCTAAGTTTTCATGCCCCACTGTACCATGCACAATTATCTTTACTTTTAAAAACCGGTACCTAAATGCATTTTTAAGTTCAACACATACAAAAGAGATTAAATTAAGTTAAAAAAAAAAAACAAACTAAATAAAACACAAAATAAATACAGAAATAAAAACAAACATGACTAAAGTCACCTTGTAGTGTTTATAAGAACTACTACGAATACAACTCTGTGTGCACACTTCTGCGAGGCTCTCTTTGCAACAAAACAACGGTTACAGCGATTAAAGATCGGTATAACACCAGTTAAGCCCAACACATGTTCGAACACTCGACGCACACCATGATCGTGCGCATGTTGTTCAACATGAAAAACTAAAAATTCACCACAATTTTTATCGAACAGCAACAAATTTGATGGTCTTAAAATTGAAACACCAAACAAAAAAAATATCAGATAAAAACATGAATTATGACAATTAAGTCAACATACGGCCACAAAGTGCTCGAGAATGTCGGCGATTGTGTATGTGTGTGTGTGTGCAACAGTTGCATCTCAATGAGAGAGAAAATAATAGCAACAACAACAACAACAACATGACCAAGAGAAACAAGTTTAAATTAAAAGTCTATTTGTTATTTGTAATTAATTTGATTAGATTTTAATTCGTTGTGAGCTGCCACGAAAATATCTAAATAATTGATTGGAATCGATGGAGGGGAAAATTCTTTTTGCGATAGCACTTTAAACCGCAAATTAGCCTCAGTGGGCTTTAAGCAAATCGTTAATGTCAAAAACGAAACTGCTAGAAAAATATAATAAATACATATAAAACAAACAAATGATCTGTAAAGTCAGCTCTCAAAGTAGTTGCATTCGTTTACAAAAATGATCGAGTGTAAGTAAGACTTCAAAGTGAAATTGAGACGATCACAAACGCCATCTTTATCGATTAAGGTGTGTTTTGACGGTAATACATGTATTACGACTTGTCAAACAATCAAATAAGTTTTATCGTGCAAAAGCAAAATGTATTGAGTGGGAGAGAATACTGCTGCAAAATTAGACAAGCAGTTGGTAAATGTTTATTTGCTGAACCATTTCAGTAAATAGGGATTTAGACGGTAACACAAGTCCTACGATAAGTCAAATTTTTGAGTAGAAGAGCACGGATGGTATCGTCTAAACTTAATATGTAATGAAACTATACCATATAGAGAGAAAATACGGATGAAAATTTGACAGTCGTACGGATTTCATCGTTTTCTAAAATTTTTCAAATTCCTAAACACATCATTAGATCAGGGATGTATTTTCGTGTAAACATTTTACTTTATTTTGGTCTTTTACCAATCGTCTAAACCTGAGCAAATTTGTCGTAAGATTTTTATTCTCATTTTTAAAATACGGAAATAATTTCATGAGATTACATCTTTGGTTTTACGTACGACTTGTACTACCGTCTAAATCCCCTTTAACTTACATATTATCATCACATAAGAGGTGTATTCATTCTACATTAAACATTGGCAGCACCAACAGAATACACTGAAGGTGCCAGCAATAATTACAAGAACAACTAAATTCAACGCCGCAAATTTTCATACACATACACGCGATCTGTTTGGGTTTAAAAGCTGTCAAAGTATTTTGAAGTTTTCGATTGACGGGGGTGGTTTTTTAAAGTTCTTACTCGACAAATGTCGAGAATATTTGCGTATTTTCAGCAGACTCCAGTTGTTTTCATGAGTCATGTCAAGTTTCTATGAAGAGTTGTTAGCGGCAAATGTAAAGCTGCTTGATATTGACTTGTCGTAGTGATGGGGACGATTCTTGCCCTAAAGGGGACTATTTCGCATATTTCAGGATTTTGTTTGCCAAAATAATGCCTCAAGCAAGAGATTTTCGTAGCTGCATCCTTTTTTTGTGTCAACTTGGCCAGTCATAGTTTCTGGCAATTTGATCATCATCAGATCACAAAATACTTGGAAACAAACAATGCCCTAAATATTTAACTGCTGATTAAAGAATTTGTTTGTAGGTCTCCGAAAAAGCAAACCCTTGACGGCTTATTTGTCGCCTCCAGCGCGGCATTTCGGTCTAGAATATTAAACAAGTTTGCGTTACAAATATTAATAGTTTATTTATAGCTCTTTTTAAGCTGTTCCTCTTTGCTTAAGATTTGCTTGTTTGTTTGGTTTTTTTCCAGAATAACTAATAGATAAAAATGTCAAAATGTATTAGCGATTCTATGAATTTAAATAAGGCCGTTTTGTTTTGCCCGAATGGTTGCAAAAACAAACAAAAAACTATCTAACCGGTATTTTGCTTATAGTCAAATGTAAAAAATCTTTTCCTCAAACTTCTTCCACCGAAATCTTATCGATACTTTTCTACATTTAAAGTACACGTTTCACTTAATAAAGCAAATATTTAACTGGCAGTCAAATTTCACAGATAAAATTACGTCTTTTGAAATTTGCTACTTAAGCGTGAAGCCGGCCAAACGCAGTACGAAAATTTGTTTATTTTTCTTTTTGTGTCGAGTCGAAAAGAACTTTTTTAAACACTACTGTACCCTTAAATGACTAAAATTCTGTGGCTTTGAGCAAACAAAATGAACGTGTTTAAATGCATTCTGAAAATAAATAGTTGCTGAGTCATTACAAAAAGAAAAAAGAAACCCAATTCCAGCATTTTTTTTTTTTGTGCAAAAGTTAATCCAACTGTTTTCTGATGAACCTTGTCAGCGCTAATGCCCTTTTTGTACTCATAATTGTAAAGCAAATATACCGGACATTTCAATCCAATGAAAAATTTGCTGTTTTTACATAGAATTAATATCAGCAGAGATCGGACTTCGATTAGTGTCAGCAGCTGGCCAATGGGATTTATATAATGGTGATTAGTGAAACAGGGGTGAACTCAACAAGGGCCCTTTACCAAGAACTGGGCGCACAAAAGTATCAAATCAAATCGTGTCACTCGCTGAACTGAAATCTGTTGGGAGACATTAGTTTTCACCCCATTTGTCATAGTCATGCAATTCCTCACTGTGACAGGCATCTGAGGCAAGATATTTGTAGAACCTCTGGTTTCGATAGGTCTTCACTAACACACGATTCATCATTACGAATTACAGTTTTCCTGCCATTTTTGCCCCAATCACAGCCAGAACTTTCCTCATCGAAGATCTGTCTAGCATGTATTGTAAAGGATACACCCTCGGGGCTTGTGATTCTCTTTCTACTAATTAATATTTGGACTTCCGACATGCCTAAAACTCTGCCTACAGTTTTGGATTCTATGCCACACGAGGCACTTCGCTCTCTCTCTCTCTCTCTCGCCCACCCACCAAAACAGACTTTGAAGCGTTGACGGTGACGAAGGCATATTCGGAAAACCAAGCGCTTTTCTGAGCGCTTTTCATTATAGTGAGGAATTGTTTCGTTGAGACAAACTTTTGCATACAAATTAATTGTTATACATACATATGTTTTTACAAAAATACTTTTCTTTTCCTATTTCAGGTACGTATTATGTGCGTTTGAACAGTTAAAAAATACGACAGAAAATTAAGCTTTGGAGAAACGCTTTAAAATATTGTCTTAAGTGTGCAGGCCACGTGCGTGCTAGAGCCGCCGATTGTAATAAAAGCTGGCAATTTCATTACTAGACAGTTGTGTGACAACAGATTTATAATATGGCAACAAAAATAGTTCATTTATACGGTTGTTAAATTATATCGGATATTTTTGGATGCTAGATTACTGTAGGACTATGATTGTCAGATCCGCTTTAGGCCTGCCAGTAAGCATTCATGTATGTATGGGCAGTGTTGCCAATAGAAACATTTTTGTGACAATAGCATTATAGGCATGACTGGATTGCGACGATTGCAGACATCGGAATTTGCCAAAGTGCATCATGTGTTGCCGGCTGTTGTCTTACGTAATTCCAAAACGTCAGTACACCAGCATCGGCATCAGTAGGCAGAGTTTTAAAAAATCTTGGAAGTACATTTTACAGTGATTTGTCCATTTTTATTTAGTCTTAACAAATTGATGCAGTTTTCAAACTTTATACAGACTACTGTAAATCATGGGAAAAAAATTAACCTATTTTATATTAATGGTGCATTTTTTAGACTATTTTTTGACATGAAAATGGATTATTGTGTTATGAACACATGTACTTTTTAAAGAAAAACGTCATGTCATTAACACATTAATTAAATTTATCCCAACTTGAATTATTTTCTTTTTAATTTAAAAAAAAAAATAATTATTTCGTTTTAATTGTTTCTTTATGTTGTCACATCGTCATCATCAGAGACGCACAAATATGGCCAAAAAGTTTTAAAATTTTAACCAAATACGTTTGATGAATAAATAAACAAACTCTGCCAGGCTTGACAACAATAAAAGATTTAAAAAAAAGTAACTCTTCATGTGAGAGAATACAAAATGAAAATTAAATAGACATTTTGGTTGGGGATATTGTCTGCTCGTGTAATTTGCGTTTGACTCGAATACAAAATCAAAAACAAAAAACCAATTTGATATTTATAATAAGTGAATAGTGTAAATGTTATTAAATTTTATCGATATAGACATGAATACATACATACATACATACATACATACATACATACATACATATATGATACATATGAATAGATAGAAACGTTATTTATTATTATTTTTTTTATAGTCAACAGCCTGATGTCATAAAAATAAATAACATTGTTTAATTTAATTTCACATGAATTGGAAATATTGGTGATATTTAATTATATTTTTATGTACAGTTGCAGAATTTTATATTATTGCAAAATCGCATAAGGCAGGGAAAGTAATGCAGGTATCAAAAGGGTTTTTGGTAAAAAATTTTAAATATAATAAAATACGTTTTGTGTGAAGCGATTAAAGAAATTCCAGCTTTTATTTGAAATGCATGCACATGCATGCCATTATATATGGAACATAATATCATTAAAATACCCGCAGCGGCTTCTTGTGGTGGCCTGAGTTCAAGTAGTACAATTTTCAATGATTTAGCTCAATAGCAATATTGGCCAGTTCACATTAATCTCCACTAGGCCTTCAAATGGACTGTCACGACGCCCTCTTATTGCAAGCCACACATCGTTGTTGCCCATATTATCCTCTAGTCGTCGATTTATAATGCCCGCCGTTGATGGTTTGGTGAACGGTGTTCCCCAAACAATAAATACGAGTATATACCCATTACGGCATTACACCACCAAAATCTACATGAATTTGGGTCAATTTTGTTTCTTCAGAAAATGTCCTTTTAACATGATACCACGTTAATTTAATGTGGAACGAAAACACGAACAAACAATACAAAAGCAAAATGTATTCCAAGCAGTTTACTTTAATTATGCAAATTTTACAAGAATAAAATTTAAGTAATAAAAAAAAAATACTAATAAGTTTTTAGCTCAACCAAAAAAAAATTTAAGCGTAAGCAGTTTGATGTGATGTAAAGACCAAGTAATTATAATAATAAAATCAGACAGTAAACAAAACTTTACTTAAATCGAAAATTAATTTGTGCAACAAATAACAAATGTCAAATAATCATATAATAGCGAACTATAAAACAAGACACGAAATATATAGAAATCAGTAGATGTTGACAAAAATACACATATTTATTTATTTATGTGGGAAAGTTATTTTTGAGCCAAAAAAAAAGCTCGGCCAAATTTTTAAATAAATCGCCGAGTTTTGCATCACTACTAAACACAATGATTTAGTTAAATAATAGTTTGTATTTAATTTTACAAAATATATAATTATATAATATAAAATAGTAATTTATTATTTAAATTGATTTTGAATACATTTGCTTTGAAATCATGTGAAATTAACATGAACTAACTGATGTCATCATGAGACATTGTGGTCGAAGTTTGGCTGATTTTGTTTCATTTACATTTCATGTTAATTAAAAGTGATATCATTTCGCTGGCAACTAATGCCAAATAAAATTTTCATAAACTTTCTCTATCAATTATGTACTCGTACATACATATTTAAGCAGCAGCTGCGGTAAACTTGGACCCAATAAACTGTTCTCCCAAAATATTAAATCAACATTGTTCAACCTCAATATAACAATGTGTCTAGGTTTGATTATTTCAAAACAAATGAAAGCAAATGATATGAATGCGAAGTTAATCAAAATAATTTTTGCATTAATTTGTTTAATGTTTTTTTCCTAAAAGCCATAGAAAATTAAATGTTCTTAGAAACAGCACAAATCAGTTTACATTCGTTCGATTTCGCTTCACCTTAACCCTGAAGTGTGTCAATGAAGCTTGACATTTTTGTTTATTTTAATTTATAACTTATAAAAAAGAGAGAAAAAAAAAACTGAATAAAAACAATTAAAGTATAATATAAATTTATGTTTTCCATATGGTAATTGCTATTATGAAACCGACACAGTCGTACAAAATGCCATTTGTGATAAATATTTTAATTGAATTCATAAAATAAGCAAAATAATAAAAATAATAAAAATAAAAATAAAAAACTGGAAACATTTTTGAAAACTTAGTTTTTGCTTTTTTATTAATTGCATTTTATTGCGGAAAATACGAATATTGGCTGCAAACAATTTCCGTAGACTCCCACACACACACACACACACATGAGAAATAATAAAGGAGAAGCAAATGCATATTGAAAGCGATTAGATGGCAAAATTGTCAGCTATTTAAGCATTTGTATTAATTTACCCAGAGCCGGAGGGTTTTGCGAAATTTTTAATGCTGCAAATCATATTTTATAAGGCCATTTTGCTACAGCTGCTAAAAAATCTACAGATCAAAAGGTGACGGAATTATCAAACCGTCCTTATATGTAAGAATCATTTTTTGTTATACGAGTACCTACGCACGGTTTTTAATATCATTTTGTATTGGTTTGTAAATTAACTTCCTACTTCACTCTTCAGAATTGAGAAACACCATCAGCTTCAAATATACGAGTGCACACACATGTATGTAAATTGTCAATAAACCTATTAAATTTCACAAATTTTCAGTGCCATTTAACTTCAGCTTTTGGAGTTACACAATCAATCCCATGGACATTAAAATTTGAGTAGAAGAAAAAACACAGATACACTTGAAAACAAATAAAGTCTTAAGTTTCATTGGCTGATTGGAGAAATATACAATAAATAAAACTTAATACTTTATTTTTTACTTGTTAAGCAAACAGTGAGATACTTAAATATTTAAATAATGTCAATAAACCTTAAACAAAACAACTTTAAAACTCAAGCCAGACAAAAAATTTACAAAAGAAAAAAAGCAACAACAACTTCGATTTAATAATACAAAAAAAGAACTACATATTAAAATGGTATTTATTTATGTATATTTAAACAGAAAATATTTAAATTTTGTCACACAGCCAGACGGATGCAGAAAACAACTCTAAATTAAATTTTGTTTGAGGTAATTTTTATTAAAAACAAAAAAATTCTTTTGGCACCGAGAAAATGATACGTCAAAGCATTCTACTTTCAAAACCTAAAACTATCCTGGATGAATATTTGTTTGTTTTGTAAATTCCGAAAACTAAAACTACCTGCTGTTTTCCAATACTTTACGTTTCTGTTTTTAGTTTTTGCTTGTTCCTGTGAAGTTGCATCTGTACGTGAGTTTTTTTTTTCACAGCACTGAGTGAAAAACGAGTGCACTTCCTGTGCGCTAGGAACTTAATCTTAAACCCAGGCAAACAGCACAACAAAAGACACCCTCAGGCTCATTTGCACCATCATACAAAAGACACTCTCTTTTGGGCTCCTATAACGCTGGCATCCTTGAGAATATCTTAAATCTTTTAAAGGTTGAAATTTGCTTCAAACTTTGTTTATGTTGTTTTTTTTTTCAATTTTCTGAATGTTTGTTATATAATACGAGTGTTTTGTTAAAATGCTTAATCTTCTGTCAAGGCAAAACTACCTGCATAGAAACAAATGTTTTTTTAAGCAAAAATTCCACAAATGTACATATTTGAAGTTTCAATCTTTCAACATTTTATAATTACATTATTTTCGAGATTAAAACGTGATGTTTTGACGACATTCCACAATTAGCTCTAATTACACTGAACGAAAGCCGTGGTGGGAGAAAGGAAAAGAGAGCTGTTTTATCGCATCTGTAGCCAAAACGAAATAGAGTTGCAATGACCTTAACGGCACACAATTATGACAACTAAATAAATTCAGTTATGCCAAGTGCTTTAAACCAGGCCACTCTGTGATCTGATTTATAGAGATCTATCGGCCGCATCGTGTAGAGCTTGACATGCTATTTCTTCTTATTCCGAGAGTCGTAATTGCCATCACATCAAAAGACAACCTAATCAAGTACAATAGTCTTCGTTAAGAATTATCTATTCTTGGCCGATGTTTGACATTTCCTAGACCATCTCTTAAGAACAACATCAGTACCGACATTAAATGCAGCAGAACTCTTGCCGTTTGCTGTTTCTTTGGGCTCCAGAGGCAACTGAGTGGTAGGGCCCTTTGTCGTCCAAGACTAAGCGGACACTATATATAGAGGACGGCCACGGAACCAATAGTGTACGCAAGTGGAGCGGTACCTCAACCAACTTGGTGTGCAAGGTGTGGAGGCTGCTGGCTAAACATCGCGCCAGCTGGAAAAGCCTGTTGGTTGAAGCCCAGGTTCAAACCGGACTGTAGCCCCAAAGGAAAAAGAAGTAGACTATCTCTTATTAGATAAATAGATATTGTTAATAACATTCAAGTCAATTATTGCAACTCCTAAATACTTTCTTTAAATATTAGCTGGCAGAACCGAGTTTAGTACAATCGCGGGATATCTCGCCCTAAAAGACTCTGATCATGCTTGAATTGTCTGTAGCCACAGCAATATCAATTTTTAATTGTAATATGTAATTGAGTTTCTTGTTATACTTTTATTGGAGAGCAATTGAAACGCAATCAAAACGGAATTGATTATTTTGAATTGTAATAAATAATTCCAATCACACTGTAATGCACACATTTATGCTCCTTAAAAAATTTTACGTTTTATCAATCTGTCGTTTCCGTTTTGATCTTTAATTAATTTCAAACCTTTGAAAGTCTAAAATTCCTACGGCACAAAAATGTCATTTGCAGTCACAGCACATTAAGACACCCAGCAATTGACGTCACCGAAAATCAGGAGAGTCTTTTGCATTTTGAAAGCCTTTCAATAACCGCAAAATCTTATTTGTCTTTAATTTGCACACGTACTCTCGTGTACGAGTGATTGCAAAACATTTTCATGTCTCGTATGTATGTAGATCACATTTATTTAAAGGCGTATTATTAAGTATTCCTTTTATTTGTTTATGATAAAAACAAAAAGTTGTCAACAATATTGATACGATAAACATTGAGTTGAAATTCATTGTTATGATAGAAAAATTTTAACGCACCAACTGCTGCAGTTAATAGCGAATGCGACGTCTGGTATCTAAATCCCTGTTAAAGTATTTCGAATTTTTGTTAAAAAATTATTTTCTTTGTTATTAATTATTGAAATGGGATTATTTTATATAGTTAAATAAGAAACCATTTAATTAATTGCTGTGGTTAAATATAAAGACAAGTAAATTGGACAACTGTTTTGAAAAGGGGGACAGCGAGCTGTTTCGCGGTCTGTACCCCCTTTATCAGCCTCTAATTGGTTCTCCAACTTGCACACACAAAATTATAGCTTAATTTTATTTTAATTTTATTAAAGTTTTCCAAATTGTACTTTGCGAAACGTCAAGTTCTTGTAAGAGACGCCAAATCGCCTGCTTCGAGTTTTGCTAAACACTCTTTTCTGTGGAATTTTGCCGTTTTACGAATTTTCACTAATTATTTAAGGAATCAATGGATTCAAACTTAAGTAGCGCACTGGAAATGCGTACCTGTAAGATAATTTCGTGATTCAAAAGATCTTGTTATTATTAAAGCCAGTTTTTACAACTTTACAATTACAATTTAGAAATTCTGCAGAGTTGTCTATTCTCGTCAGTTGTACGTGTGTATTCGGATTTCAAATTTTAGTTGTTCTTCTTTCAGTTAATTTTTTTTTTTTTGCTTGTCAGTCGTTCCAGTCCTCCCCTACTTGATGCGAGATCTTTCTGCTTCCAATTGTCTGATATTTTATGCACCATTTCAATTCACTTTCTATGTTCAAGACCTCAATTGCCTTTTTGTTAATTATTTTTTAAATTTCTTGGTTAAATATTTGTCGGCAACAAAATTACTTCTTCAATGATCCTTTCTACTCCCGTTTTCACTTTGTTTGAGGTTGCGAAAACTTGTCAGAAATTCGAATATTTATTTTACAACTTATCTTTTGATATTCTTTCCTTTTTTACATTCAACCCCATTTTGTCTGTTGTTTTATTTTAGTTCATTTAAAATTCCAAAGTTCAGGTTCAGGTTCAGGTTCAAAAAGAGTTCTGCTCTTCTTTGTTGAAAGCTTAAAAACAAATTCCAAGTACTTTTTTATTGCAAAAACCTTAAAAACCAGAAGCCTGTCTTCCGCTTTTCTTATAAACACAAAAAAAATGTTGCAGCTGTTGACTAAAAAAAATTTGTGTATTTATAAATATTCGCTTTTAACTTTAGCAGCAATTTTAAGCAGACTGTTGTATTACTACTACATATATTTATTTTGTTTTTTAATTTTAAACACTTAAAGCAACCGGTTGTTATATTTTTTTTTTAATTTTTATGCGCATTTTGGGTTGTTTTATGTTTTTGTGGTCAAATGTCGAAGTTAATTTTAGCAGTGAAATGAATATTTATGTACTTCTATAGAAAATTCTAACTAATTTGTAAAAAGTACTAAACCAGGTGTCCCTCGAATCGGCTGTCATTTATTTGGTCTATTGTTCACACGTTCACAACAACACGTACAAACAATAAACTTCTGTTATTTAAGTGAATGTTTGGAAAACGTACTTCGGCTACCACTTTGCAGTCGTAGGCTTCAAGTTAACGACTTTTGATCCCAGTTTGGTACTTAAATTTGAGTCCACTGGTTCGGTAAAATTAACATTTCACCAAGTACAACTTGACGAATTTTACTTCGTGACTTGGGAACTTACAAAATTCAGGGCGCCCACAACCTTAACGTGAACAATTACTGGTTCGCTAAACAATGATTCGAAACCCACATGACGACAAATTGTCAGAGCACTAAGAGTTTTTAGCCAAATTCGAGGCAATCGGTTTCGTATCGTTGACCAAAATTCAGTCTTTCATAAACCAAAACTTGTTGAATTTTGCATTTTAAGTTGGACCTGCATCTGTTTAAAGTGCAAGTGAAACTAAAATTCATCAGAAAACCTTTTTTCTGAACAACTAACGAACCTCAGCGGTCCTTAGATCCCACATAAGCCATACTATCATTCAAATTTAGCTCGAATTATGCACAAGAGCTGTGACAAATTTGACATTTCGCATGCGCGCCACTTACGTTTTATTTCAATCAAAAGAGAAGAAGTGCCAATTAAAAGAGCGGAAAACCCACTGGCAATAGGAAGGTGTCACTCTTTTGCAGTGTAAGCCTTTCAATTCAACATAAAGTTTCAGTATCTCGTTCACACTTTTTTCTGTTTAAATTATTAAACAAAAAGAGAAGATCATATTGAACACCCCCTTAATAAAACTTAGTTCTAAAGAGAAATTTAGTTGGAACTTAATCAAAATTCTAGGTATCGAAACCAGTTTTAATGTTTTACCTTTTATGTCACTTAATGTAGAAGAAAATTGTTGAACAGCGGCACTAATTTGCAACATTTTTATGAGCGCGCTACTGCAAACTCATTTTTCAGTTGCAAAATATGTATTTTTAATGCAAACAATATTTCCTGACGATTAAAACCATAACAAATTAGATTTTTCAATAAAACCAATCAATGCCTGCCAACTGCATTTGAATACTTGTTTGTTCAAGCCCAACAAAAAGTGTAATTAGTTTTTAATAATTTTTACATGAAAATCTACTTAAATGGCGGTATCCCAACAAAAACAACAGCAGCAACAACAACATGGCAAATAAACAGATTTAAATTTATGTGAAATGCATTTTTATGAACAAGAAACAAACAAACAAACAAAAAGAAAGAAAGAAAAAAACAACTGCAAAAATTATAAAATAATTGATCGGTGGCGTTGTTTTCAGAATACGTTAATTAAGTTTTAAGCTAAATAAGAAAAACAAAACGAAAACCAAACAACAAAACATGTAAAAGGAGAAACAAATATTGTACATACCGACGAATATGTGCAATATGTATCTAAACAAAATTATGTGTAAACTGATTTCATTGTTTTATGTCTATGAAAAAAAAAATCTCTCTTCTCATATTTAAAACAAAGATCACAGCAGTTTTGTTTAAAGTTGATTATATTTCCTGCTAATTTATAAATCACATTAATAATTCTATAATGAAGTACAAAAGAACTACATACGTATTTTAAATTAAAGTACAGCAAAGTGCAAATGAACTGTGATTCTCAGCACCGCAAATACAATGTGAAATCAACATGCAATCATAATGAATTTGTGTAACGGTGTACCTGTAACGACACTTCATATCAATAATGTGGACGTACATACGTAAATGCTGAAGTAAACGCAAATAGTGCAGGAATGCGGTATGCGGTATGCAACACAAAACTTCTAAAACTACTGATCGAAAGTGGCAAAAATGCGTTCGGGCTTTTCTGGTTAAGCTCCCATTTAGAGTAAAAAGTGTATTATGATTGAAACTGCATGGCGGCATTTGAGTGCCACAACGGGCTGAACAGCCCAGCGGTTCGCAATCAGATAACTTTCAATGAATGAGTTGGCAGAGTGTTGCAGATTCAGGGTGTTTCTGCTGATAAACAAAAATCCTTGCAATTTTGTTTTAATGAGTAGCATTCCGTATAATTGGAGTAAGTGATTCTAAGGCACGAGGGGTGCAGATATAACAAGATGGCAGACATCTACATGCCTCAAAAGAGTGGTTGGTGCTGATGAGGGTATTTTTACCCGGACCCGTTTCATTCTTTGCTTTCAATAGAATACTCCTTAAAAGAGAAATGGATAAATAGGTAACAAAAATCATGGGCAAACACTAGAACGATATAATCCTAAGAACTCACAGGACATTTTATACCCTGTTATAAGCATTTACACAGAATGGGCATATCCAACACAGATACTTGCAGATTTTGCGGTGAAGGGAATGAGGCAGTGGAACACTTGACTATCAACTGCATGGCACTGGGACGCAGGAGATACAGGCTACTTCATGCCTATATCATGAGTGAAAAATATATGCTAACACTGCCATTGAAGGAGTTGGTTCGATTCCTTGACGTGTTAAACCTTTGAAGAGGAGAGGAATCACAGTAGATCATGCCTGATCGTTATGCGAAGGTCCCTCTAGGCCAGACACCCACTGTTATTCACTTATTCATTACTGAAACTTGATTTTGAGCCTTGGAAACTCTCACTGTTCTAATGCTATTTCTCCATTAGATTTTCGAATTAGTTTAACATGAATCAGACTTGTTTGAACTTAAATTAAAGTTACTGCAAAGATTTTTAAAATCCTTCTGTATTGTATTAAATATGTAAGATTTTTCGAATACACAAATGAATTTATTCATGCGAAATTTAAAAGCAATTAATTAAAAAAAAAACGTTTGTCACTTACATACATTTATGGGATTTGTTATAGTTGTCCGCCGCGTCAGGCAATTTGCATTTTAAACAAACAGCAATTGGTTTTATTTTTAATTTGATTTATGTAAGAAAATAATAATTAATATCTCTTCAAAAGATATTCCTTTTTTTTTTGTCAAAAATCCAATACAAATGAATGGCAGAGTTTTTTCGACATTTATTTCAATTCGTCAATTGATTGAAAATGCGATTTTATGGCGTTAAATTAAAAGAAAATTTTTGTCAACTCCAGTTGGCTTCAACTGCGGAAGCTGATAGTCTCCCCCCTTAAGCTCATGCCATCTGCTTAGTTCTCTAAGGGACCTGAACCTATACAAAAAAGAACGAAAGAGCTTCTTTCATTCAATGAAAAAAATTCCGGTTTTTCCTGGTTGGCAGAAATATTTAAGTCTAGATATTACGGACGTATCAGGAGTTTTTTGCAGAAAGAAGATTCAGTTAAATACCTTCTTTGTAAAGGCTTTTCAGTCTTAATCTCAGAGAAGCTCAGGTTCACAGGCATCGACTACTTTATAGCTGCATGAATGACGAACCTCAAAGACCCCCGTTTGGATTTCCGAAAACGTTAAATGTGGAACTGCATGTGAGTACGTGATCTGCTTAAATATTTGGTGAACAATGGGCCGCCCGTCTGTGCATACCTTAGAACCTAATCCGACTCCACCCTCTGTCTGCAATTATGAGATGCTTAAAGTTTTCGCGATATCAAACACATAGTCGTGCACTATTTGAACCCTATTTTGACTACAGTGTTGCCAGCCACAAGAAAAACTTGTCTACTGACACAAAAAATCTCCCGTTTTTTTGATTTTTGTCAGCCACTCTTTTGGCGCTAAGACTTCGTTTTATTATCCAGCTCTATGCTCCCATTTATTTTCATTGATTTCAAAATATTTATCACTTTCATTAACAAAAAAAAAAAAAACAAAAAACAGAAAATAAGAAAAGAAAAAGCCCGGCTTAAGTGATCTTTGTGTTATTAAGCGCTCATAAGACAGACAATTTGTACGCCTTAACAAACTTGAATTGAATGCAACTCTTGACATCATATTTCAGTCTGCCACAAAACCAAATATCTAAAATGATTTCTTACTTTTTGCCATCAGTTTGTGTTGTGACCACGCGGAGTTCAAAATAAAAAATAAAAAAGAGTCTTAAGGCAACACAAAACTATTGTATAAGATGATTTGAGTTCAAATTGAACAAAAAACGAAAAAACAAAGTCTAAATATTATTAATAATAAATAATAAAATCTGAACTAAGAGAAACCATTGACAATTGCCTTGTAGTTAATCTTATGACAGTTTGACATTTAAAAGCTTAAAGTTGACTTAAAACCTTAAATAGTAAATAAATGCAGTTTTAAGCAATTTTTGTGCAACAGCTGGGTTTGCCGCAGACTAGTGTTTAATCAAATCTCTCCGTTTTATCAAAACAATTCTACAGCAAGAGAAAGAAAGGAATATATATATATAGATATATATATATATATATGTTTGTATGTAGGCACATTTATCCAAGATTAAACATTAAAGGTGAAAGCTTTCATTTTATTATTCTAATTTGCTATAAAAATCTTCATAGGATTTGGTTTTTGTTATAGTTTTTTTGTTTGTTTCTTGCTTGCAGAAAAATATTATTAATTATCTGTATTTCCGTATTTCCGAACGATTAATAAGATTCTATTTTTATCTATTCCGTTGTGTTTTCTTTTGCATTGTTTTTGTTTGATGACAGTATAAAGAAATATAAAGCTTTTTTAAAGTACGATAATGAAAATGTTTATTGCGTACGTTACGTTCTTTGTAAGCTGGTGTATTTACAATACATATTTACTTGTCATTCAATAGTCATAAATAAATTTAAGCTTTTAATGTTATATTTCTTTGTTCGAGGCACAAACAAAGCAAAAAAAACTTAGTTGGAAAAATACCAGAAAAAGAAGCAGAGGAAAAAACCGATATATTTTTAACAATAAATTTTTGTTTGTTGTTATCAAGTCTTAGCCAAAGTAGTGGTTTTCTTTTATATTAATTAATTTTAATTAATGTTTTACTTAAAAGCTAAAATGTGTTGACACAGAAAGTCTTTTTGTGTGTGTGTGTTTCTTTTCGGCTTGAAATGTAGTCTAAAAGAATGCCGATAACAGCGAATTATAAATAATGAAAATTTTGTTAAAATTAGTGTTAAACCTTAACCGTTATTTTGCATATTTCAATGGCTTAATTTAAGAATTTTTTTGATATTGAAACGCCGAAACCGCATGAGGAAACCGGTGCCCTTAACACCAACTCCATCTTTGGATTATAAAATGTGAATCTAAAGTAAAGTAGAGTAACCTGGTTACCATCTCTCTGTTAATGTGCAATCAAGAACGTGACATTTAGTTGGAAATCGATCCAACAACTTTTCTAAGTGAATGTACAAGACCCATTTACTTAAAAGCCGTCTTATTACAGCTTCTCCCCTCACAGGAACTTCCATTTCAATTTTCATTTCTAATAGCATAAAAAACATCAGCCAGGTCTGGTACTACAGGTTGGGTCTGACCCACCATCGATAATAAATTTTTCGTTTATATATTTTTTTTGGAATATTTTAAGATTATAAAATGGAAATATTTTTGCACTAAATATATAAAATAGTGTCACTTAAATGATCACACACACTGAACGCGACACAATGGCGCTTTCAAGTCAAGTTTTTGGAGAGCATATAATTTCTAGAAAATAAGGAAATTAATTCGCCAGCCGATTCGCCAGTTGCGTCAGCACTGGATTATGTTCTTTGGGATTGTTTGGGGGCGAGTCTGATTTTTAGAGAGCGATTAATTTCCAGAAATTAGAATTTTCTGTTGCCACAATAACGTTTTAAATTTTTTAAAATTTATTTCAATAAAAAAGAAATTTCCTATGAAATCAGTTTTACATTTTATATTTGGAATTCGTTGCGTTCGATTTGTTTGGACAAAAATTATTTGAAAATTAAAACGAAACGGAAATTTAATTAAGACAGAAAGAACAAAATGCTTAAATTTTTAACATATTCGTGTTTATTAATAAAACAACAACAACGATCAAGAGAACTTCTTCATCGATAAAGAATTCAGTCAAATGATTTAACGAGAACCAGGAGTTTCCTGAATTCTTCTTAAAAACCACAAATAAATTAAACGCATGTCACAGTAATTTAATTGGCCAATTTAATATAAAGCGACCTTTTTAAGCTCAAATACATAAATTTTGCAAACTTTTTCTTAATGAATTTGTCACACCAAAACAAAAACAAAAACAAAAACAAAAAAAACAAACGGAAAGAAAACTAATTGATTTGTTTTATATTTTGATTTCTTTAATTGCAGATTAACATCACAGGCTTGATAACCAAATTGTTTGAATTACGAATTAATTATTAATTATAAGGTAAGTTGTGTGTATTTGACAAAAGAAAAATTTTAATTGAAAAGCGTGACTCATTTCGTGTGGCCAGACAAGTTTTGTCTTTTTGTCGTTTTTGCCAAATTAAATGAAATATTTTATATTTTACTTGTAAATCAGAGAGAATTTTCAGCAATTCTATGTAACTCCTACACGTTTGGTTTTGTTTTTAATATTTTAAATAAATATTTAAGATCGTTTTGCAAAAAAAAAAAAAAAAAACCAAAAAAAACAGACAAACTTGTTCAGGCCAAATCAAGTCAGTCACTCGTTTTAATGATTTAAAAAAAGGAAAAAAAGTTTTGTTTTGCAAAAATTTAATTTAAACTGCAATCGGCTGCAACTTTTATGCATTTCAAAGATAGACATCCAGATAAAAAATAATGCATTTTAACAGACATTTTGATTGTTTAAAAAAATGCTTTTTGTGGTTGGTTTTATTTAAAATACTCGTACTTATTTCAAAAAAAAAAAACCAAAGGCTATGACTTGCAATGACTTTAAGACCTTAAGGCTGGTTTTTATGTACAATAAATTTTATTTTTTATTTAATTAACTTTAACGCAAAAAGTAAAGCAAATATTTATGGCCATATTTTAGCTTTTGTTAAGGAAACAATTTCATGGCGTTTATTTTAAGTAAAATAATTATTAGCGTTTAATTACGAGTATTAAGACAATTAAAATTTTGTTTGTTTGAATGAAATATTCAATAAGATTCAAGAATCCGTTCAAAAGAGCATTTAAAATTAAGCGGCTAATTTAATTTTACTAAAACTTAAGCTGCAAGAAATATATAACAAATCTATTAAAGTTTAATGGAATACAAAAAAAAATTTAAGTGATTCCTGGGATTCTGAACAGCCAGAGTATAGAATATCTTTAAAGATTTAAATGGCCTGGATTAAAGGTGAGTGTTTAAGGATTTTCTGCATTAAGGGTTTTCCTATATGGGCGGGTAGAAGTTAAAGGAGAGTACAGCTGGCTGGATGGGTGGGTAGGAGTTACTCAGGAAAGACGCTGTATGCTATTCCCTAAAATGTCTTCTTATAGTGGCATGACTTCGAGTAGATCCCATTTTCAATTTCAGCTGTGTTGCCTTTAAGGACATCGATCGATTACGCCTTGTATGACCGGCAAGTTCAGAAACAATCGCACTAGAAAAAGTCAAGTGCCAGAGAATCACAGGATCTTGGTGATGCCCTCGAATAGCCAACGTGGCACATAACACCATTCTGCCATTCAAAATCAACAAAACTGCAGACTTTCTTATTAAGTGCATTATTTCAAGTTCTTTTCTAAGTCTTATACAGTCCAAAACTTACTTTTACCTACAGAAATGAAAATTATTGTCATAAAAAATTATCAAAACCAACACCAAACAAAATCAAATCCGGAAACAAGCAAATCTTGTTAATGATGGAGAAACAAACAAATTGTGAAATCATCTGAATTAAGTTAAAAAGCAAAAGACATCCAACCAATTACAATGAAAACGTGTACCAATCGTTTTCTACACTCTCCCAGCATTTTTCAGTCTTAAACAAAGTGTGAAACAAGCTGGCGAAACAACAGACAAATATGAGTTGTTTAAAATTGATTTATTCGTTAATATGTATAATTTATCTATTAGATACTTTAATGATATTGCGAAAGAAGCATCAAATATTTGTTTTAAACATTTAAATGTTATTTAATATTTATTTTTGTAATTGAAAGATTATATATTGACTTTTACAATTAAGATGACTTCAATGTGGTGAAAAAATAGGCTTAAGAAGGGCAAGAAATCTAAAACCTCATCAAGACACCTGCATTAAGGCATTTTGAATAGTAATAACTGACGATTTTTAATTAATTAATAATTATATTAGCTTTTTATTATTAGTTTTAATAAAATATAAAAGCATTTTACTTGTAAATATTATTGATTTGCATTTACAATAACTTTGCACATCGTGGTTAAATCAAAGAGTTCGACGGTTGTGTTTCTCGTTCAAAACGAAGTGTTTTGTCCACTAAATCTTTCTTAAATGCAATTCTTTAAAAAAAAGAGCTTTGATATGACGTCCTTCTTGCCAATCGCTGTTTCTTTGGGTTCAGGAGGCAATTGAGTAGTAAGGCCCTTTCTCGTAAAACCAAGCTGACACTATATACCACTTTGATAATCCCTGTACTTCTCTATGGCGTGGAAGCATGGACGGTGTCGAAGGCGGATGAGGAAGTCCTTGGTATTTTCGAGAGAAAAGTTCTGCGTTCAATCTTCGGCCCTGTTTGCGTTGATGGTTTCTGGAGAAGAAGATTCAATCATGAACTGTACGGGTTGTACAGCGACATAAGCCTAACCAGGCGCCTACGGATCCAACGGCTAAGATGGTTGGGCCATGTAGAGCGCATGGAGAATACTGCTCCGACCCGTAGAATCTTCGATTCCGAACCTGTGGGACAACGCAGTAGAGGACGCCCACGGAACCGATTGCGCACACAAGTGGAGAGGGACCTCAACCAACTTGGTGTGCACAATTGGAGAACGCTGGAAAACTTTGTTGGTTGAGGTCCAGGTTCACCACGGACTGTAGCACCAAAAGAAGAAGAAGAAGAAGAAGAAGATATGACGTCCGGCCTTAGAAATGATAAAGGCTACACTAAATTGTTGGCTACAGTTTCCTAAAATGCTCGCCACCTGACGTTAACAACAATATTTGGATGACAGTCCACACAGACATTTCTGGAGATATCAGAAACGATGTATATTCATAACTAGATGGAACAAAACAGTTCCACTATTTCGGAACTATAACTCAAAGGAGACTGAAAGGAGCAGGGATCTCAAAAAGAATAACAGAAAAGGCAACTACGAGTATCGATCCCAGTTCTTGTAGTTTGTAAAAGAGGACAGACTACATTTAGACAAAAGGGAAAGTCTTTAGACCTGCTGCAGGCATGACAGAATGACATTTGCTATATGTATGTATGTATGTAAGTACAGGAATTCTGTAGGTTGAAGGGAACTTGGCGATATTGTGTTCATATATTTAAGGGCATGTTTCGATGATTGTTGGCCAAAACGAATAGTAAAATACTAAAAATGTAGTTACAGCCAATACAAGTCGTTAAACTTTAAATTGTTCACTTTAAAGGTATTGTGAGTAGGAACCTGACAGGTCTGTGTTGGGATTAGTTTCCCTAACAACTCTTTTTGACTTCCTTTTTCTTTAAAGGGAAAAAACTAACTTTAATTTCTGCCAGAGTTGACGCATCACTCAGCAACTCAATTACACACAACAACAACACACTGTTGGCACCACTCTCGCAGACCTTTTAACACCCATTATGGACCAGGTATTAACACAACAGACACTCCAACCTACGAGTACATACATACATACATACTTACATCATTTGCAGCAGGCAAACGAATATGCAAATTTTAAGATACAAAATGTTTTGGTTTTTTTTTTCTTTATTTATTATTATTATTTATTCGTGGAGATCAGGGCATATTTTAAAGCAATTTCCATAATAAACAATCATATGTTAATAGAAAACACACAAAAGAAGAGAAACAAATTTAAGTTGAAAAATGAACAAATGAACAAAACTGGTGAATATAAATAAATAAATTTACTGCAGAACAAGACACGAATGAGTTAATGTTTTTTATTTATTGAGCACCGCAATCCGATTAAATCTGGGATATCAAAGTGAACAATTGAAGGCGACATGTATGTAACTGGCCGTGTATCGTACGAATACGATACGTACATAAATACATACGTTTGATTTCTTCAAATCGAGTTCGTGCTGACTTTAATGGCCTGCCAGAGACAAACATACTCGCATACGTGTTGTAAATTTACCAGAGGCGACAGTATGTATGTCCGTATGGTTGGGTAAATGAACACAATGTTTGTTTTTATTTGATCATAAACCATCATACAAGAGAAGATTATGATGATAGCGGTGATATCATCGGTGGTGTGTTGATTAGCCGTCATTTGCCACATGATAATTGAAGTTCCCAAGAAAACGAAAAGCAAACTAAAACTATTCAAATTTACACATTTGGGCAGAAGGGCAGACAACAAACGTTTAGGCCAACTTAAAAAAAGTTGTTCTTTCTTTTCAAGAAGCTGCTGATGACTACAACATTAGACTGTTGCAATGATCGACTTATAGTTATTTTAAGCGAAAATTTATATGTTTGTGTGGCCCCTTTCCCTCCTCTCAATATTTAAAGTGACACTTTTTTCTTTTTTTAGATCAGACACGATCACGTTATTTTACTGGCCTTTCCGAATATGTATGTGTCCATCTGTCTGTCTGTTGGCCGGTCCGTCCGTTTTCATGTCTGGTGTTTTTGTGATTTCAAAACTTGCATTACGTTCAGTTTTTATAGTTTTAACCAACGTTGTGCCAGTAGTAAGTACTCGTATCTTTGAAATTGCTTTGTATTTGGTGGCACTCCCATGTGTCATTCATTTGTCTTTCTCACAGCAAAATAAAAAAATATAATAAACAAAAAACTGCAATGGCAACAACAAATTTCTGTTTTACAAAATCATCATTTAAATAATTATCATCTTAATCAGAATTGAGGTGGAGCCGCCGGGAGGTTGGCAAAACACAGTTTCATTCATTGTCTTTATTAGCAACAATTTAAACTTGAAACAGGCCAAATTGAGAGCGAGTAAAGTCGGCTTGAAATATAAATGTATGTGTATTGACGACTACTATAAAACTAATGAGAACAATAAATTCGACTTACCACTAACATACTTTATTGGAGTTTGGGCGCATTCTGAAATTTCTACACCTGGAAGAAAAGATGTAAAGTCATGCGATTAATTAATATTATTTAATATTTAAGTGTAGAGAAATTAAACTAATTTCGTTTCTTTTAACCTAAAAAATAACAACAAAATATTTTAAAATTTCCAAATGAAAATTACGTTTTCAAAACGTAAGATCGCGAATATTTGTGGAATAATTTTTAAAGCAATTTCTATCACATCTATTTCATTTAAAATGTGTGGGTAAGTTTTCAGGAGAAAACTTCCCCGCAAAAGATTTTTCTATCTTCTTAATATGATGTTCAGTTTTGAAAGATGTCCCAGCAGGCACTTTTCTTTCAGAACGCGATTTAAACATTTTTCATTTAGTTGGTATTCTATCTGAATTTTACTGAAATCGATTGAGGCGTAAAAATGTTAAAACAAATATTATTTTTCTTTATTTTAAAGTCAATTCAATTTATTTCGTTTGGATGTCCCGAGTGTCACAAACCAAACTGAACTGAAACAAAAGACAGAAAAAGAACACGAAACTATAGGCATCTCTATATTTATTTAATTTGTACATGAACAACAATGTCCCGAAAGTCACAAAGTAAGCAGTGCTGAAACAAGATAAGAAAAGCACAAAGAAAAACAAGATACTATAGGCATCTCTTTATTTATTTAGTTTCGAAGGGAACAACAATGTCCCGAAAGTCACAAATTGAGCAAAGCTGAAACAAGACAAAAACAAACGGTAGAAAGAAGAACAAAAATCTATAGACATTTATTTATTTATTTAGTTTGGACGTGAACAACAATGTCGCGAGAGTCACAACGTAAACAGATCTTGAACAATACAAAAACAAAAGACAGAAAGAAGAACAAGAAACTATAGGCATATTTTTAGTTATTTAATTTGGACCTGAACAAAAATGTCGCGAGAGTCACAAAGTAAGCAGAGCTGAAACCAGACAAAAACAAACGGTAAAAAGAAGAAGAAGAAACTATAGGAATTTCTGTCCTCTTTTTCTCTCTCTCTCCGTGGCACTGTTGTCCGATAATTGAGGAAACCCAAATTGATCTGCTTAAACTTTTGTGGCGTCAATTCCTATGCGATGCCCAGCTCTATATAAAACGTCTGCAGTGACTCAACATTTCGGTTGATATCACAAGAATTTCTTTCCGAATATTATTTTTTAATTGTGCCGTTCTTCTCAAATACCATCATACGCAAATCTCAGGAATGCTTAAGAACCTTGAACGGTATAATCAACTCGCAACACCGTGAGATGTTTCGTTAAAATTTAGAAAAAAAATCCTTAAACAAAAATGAACTTTGACATAATATTTTCTCTATGAAATATATATTAATACTTCTAATTTTAATTGTTTTCCATAATCGCTTAATTTTGTGTTTTTGTCGCTTATAACGTCTAATATCCTAAAATGATGTTGGGCGACTTTTTTTAAATAATTTTTTTGCCATCACTAATTTAAGATAAATTCAATTTGGGTATGAATTTTTTATAAAAAATTCAGGATCTGTCTTGCTCCATCTGCTTAGAACATTTCGAGGGGCTGCAACAACTCAAGCTGCATTGAATGTCGGTCACCTTTATGTTTCGGCTTTTCTTTGTCTCAAGCCCCATGGTTGTAATACCTCCAAATATTTAAACTCATCTCAAATTTTGCCATTTTCAGCCAAACGATTTTTTGCCCAAATGATGCAAGTGGGCATTTTTAACCCCAATGCAGTCCGTACACTGTGCCAACAAATGTTTAACTTTGTGTTTTTTCATTAAGATTTTTTTTTAAATCTATTTATAATTTTTTTTTTTTTTGCATATTTTGTTTTGTTAAAATATTCAGCACAAAAGTACAAAATGCAGCGCATGTTAACAATGATGATGAATGTCATTATTCAAGCACGGCTTAAAGTAATTAATTTTTCTGCTTTGTGCTTAACGTTAAGAGCCAAAGCAAAATAATGCGTCAAAATGGGGGGCAGGCAGACAGACACAGAGTCAGACATTAATGTGCATATAAACGAATACACACTTACATACTTATATGGGAGCATATATTCAAGCAAAGTGAATTTAAGTCGTTTTGATGTTTAATATTTTGTATGCGTTTATTGGCAAAAAAAAAAATGTCATAAATGCACATGTATGTGTGTGTGTGTGTGCGTGTCTGCATGTTGCTATTGAAGTGATTTTTTTTCATTTCATGCTCAATTACTCGAAAACAGAACAAAAACAAAAACTAATTATGGAAATAACGTAAATAATTAAAAAGGGCAAAAATGAGCAAAATGTTGTGGTGGCGAACAAGAAAGTCGTTGGTAAAACTGTTTTTTAAGAAAGTTGGTCAAATGTTGGTACCAAGCGGACCGCTTCATTTCTACAACTGCTGGAATTTTGTGCTCAACTTCTTGTTAGATTAAAGTTGGAAAATCGCATAAGACATTAAAACAGCAACGAGCAACAGATTAATTGTGCGAATATCCGTGAAAACTTTTCGAGGGCAAAAGTGCCTCTCTTTGCTGTAAAAGTTTCCCGCTTTCCGCTGATTTGCTAATTTTATTATAGACTAGAGCTTAAGACAGCTGTGTTTTGCTAACCGTCCAAAATATTAATGGACCTCTTCCGTATGTAAAAAGAATTTCAAAAATTGCTCCACAAATGACTGAGTTATTTGAAAATCAATTACTGGGGGCAGAACACACACACGCCGCCCCCCCCCCCCCCCTCACAACAAAATTTTGTTGTGCAGCTTTTCCATATGCAAAAAAAAGATATTTGAAAATTGGTTCACAAACGGCTCATTTATATTAAAAAATTGTGTTAACAACAGGAGGCAGGAGTAATATAATTTAAAAAACTGGGCGTAGAAGTGGGCGTGGTTGAAAACAATTCATTTCAGACTGCCAGTTAAATGTTGTGTTCCGTTTTATTTATATAGATACAGTTTTCGCTCTACGAACAGTCCCCGAACACAAGATATCTCGCGGACGGACAAGATGCAGGCCCGAAAATGAACAATTTTACTCTTATAAATTTACTGTTAACGACGAAATTCATTAATCTTAAACTTTTAAATTGATGGCTTCATGAAAAATACTAAAATACTATCAAAGATTTTTATATGAAAAATATTCTGTGTAAAACTCAAAAGATGCAGACCCCAAATTTAACGATTTGTCTCTTATAAATTCACTCTTAACGACGAAATTTATTAATTTTCTTTTTTACACAAATATAAAAACTAAAAAAATATTATCTAAGTTTTCTCTAATATATATATATAAAAAAAAGTAGAAAAAAAGCATTTCACATATTCCAGAATTGTGTGAAACCAAAGACAAGATCAAATTTCAAACCATTTTGTTCTGAAATTGTTTCATTGAAGTCATTGCAAAAATTTGTTTTCGTTTTATCTTGGCCGCACTTTTTTACTGTTTGTTTAGCACTTATTTTGTGTGGACCTACAATCATCACTCAGTGACTTTTTGGCGGCAGCCTTTTGATATTTTTTCCTCAATTTTTCTTTCCGAAAAGTTACATATTTTTGCCTGACTACAGAGACAAAAAAGCAGACACCCAAAATAAAAGAAAAAGTGCAAACAAACTGGTGGGTTGTATTTTATTTAGTTGCTTAAATCGAGTTTTATAATTGGGGTGTTCGATTTGGAAGACACGAAAACAAGAAATTGTCAAGACACGAAAACTGTCATATTTTTAACATGAACAGGAAGAAAATATCGAAGACCTTAATAACTTTTTTGTGGCCGTTTGTTTGTGCATAAACATCTACATATTTATTGAAATATATTTTTAACACATCAACTTTAAGTATTAAATACAGATAAAATTTTAAATAAATATTTTCTTTTTGGTCGTCGACAAAAATTTACTTTCTACGTGATTTGTTTATTAAATTGAAAACAAAATAAATCATTCTCATTCTAGATAATATCAGAATCTTAGTTTTAACAGTATTAGTTTTGTAGACTATTTTCATTCTATAATAAATATTTGTTTATATTCAAAACTTGTGTCATACAAAAAAAAAAAAAAAAAAATCCTACAAAGTGCCGTGATTAGAGAGTGGCTGAACTAATTTAAATTCTAAGTAAAAATATGTTTTAAAATTCTTGTTTAAACAAATGTTGTATCCCCATATAAAGGAAAGAATTAACTTTTGCCTATTAAAAAAAAACAATTATTATGATTGAAACAAGAGTTTTTAGCACTGAAATAGAAAAACAATTTCGAAAAGAAATTCAAAAACACTAAAAGGAATTCAAAAAAAACTTACATATCTGCCATTAATTGAGTACAGCTGATGTCCAGTTACAAGACCGTAGAAAAGGTCAACCGTAAAACGGTACTAATTTACCGAGGACAAAGTCATCATTATCAAAATTAATATGTGTTTCTTACGTTAGTACTTGTACTATTGACTAGATACTTGTTTGAGGAACCATTGTGGGTTCAATGTCCCATAGAGTCCCCCCCCCCCCCTTTTTGTGTAGGTCCAACGTCCCACACAGGCCCAACACATTGTAGTATTTTTTGATATATTGTCTGGAAAAAGTGTCCATCCAATCGTTTCCCTAGTTTGGCGCTGAATTGTTCTACTCAGTTATTGGCGAAAACAATTTTCTTATTCATCGAAAGCACTTCGCTGACAAAGACGCCAAAAAGTCCTCAAAATAATAGCGGCTCGAAAATCATATTCAATTACTAAAAAGCCACCGCAAAACTGCCAGATATGAATTTCGTGAAACAAGTGATATATCCGGACTCCGGATAGAAGTTCGTCTTTGAAAAATGGCTGCTTAAGTGTATAAGTGTCACACAAACAGGATGCAAAAACCAAATAGAGAAAAGATGTTTGGTCTCGGGAGTGGTTTAAGTGTTTGGATTTGGTGTTGTCATAAGGCTCAGCTGCTTTACCAAAGTTTCAAAGCCTGATCACAGGTAATCACTTTAAGAAAATGTTCATAAAAGTTGGCGAATCGGACAGACTTGTCAGATAAATCTGGCACACAGATGCGTTTTTAGGTCACACTATCATAGTTTTTAAACACATCGTACTAGACTAGATAGAATAGTGAAACACGGACTGTGTTCCCTTCATTTTATTTATTATACGGTTCGTGCATCGATAGTTTCAAATATTTATTCTATTATTGGACAAGTCGAATGTTATTGTTGTTTAAGTTACTTCAAAACACTTTATTGTAGTTGTTGTTTAACCACGAACCATGTACACATCTAATGTATGTCATCAATATTTCCCATTTAATGGCAGCATTTCTGATGTTTGGCAAATATATTTACCATTAATGGTTTTTCTATCTTATCGGCAGCAATAGATAGCACTCAATTTTCGCGATAAAATGTTTTCTTTTAGATAAAGGGTGTTCTTTTTTTTGGTTTGTTAATTTATGTAGTTTGATTTGCCGTTACATTTTGAAGAGATTTAGACGAAAACAACGCTGGCCAATTGTAGAGATTTGCGAGCAAAATAATAGTTGTCTTCATCAAATCATCATAATATTCCATCAGATGGGTTCTGTTCCAATCACTCGTGATTAGTTTTTGCACCACTCACATACAGCCATACAAATGTAGATTCCTAATGATAATCTGCATTCCGTCAAATATGGCGAACACGACCAGCCGCTATACAGCAAATCATGGTAGAAGACCCACATCAATCAATCAAATCCAATTTTATTGAAAGTCTTACGGAAGTGTTTTGTGTGATGAGCAATTATTGTAAAATTCAACTTGTGCCATAATTAAGGCCATTGTTTGGGCCTCAAGTGGGACAAATAGACTCAAGTGCCTAAAAAAAATATAGATTTTAGTTTTCCACACAAAACTTTGTTAAGCGATGAAAATTTGTCAAATTTGGAGAGACAAACACTAAGATGTTTACAGGAAATTATTGCTCGTAGGGGCTGGCCCAGTCATTGTCTATATATATGTAAATAATAAGGGGCAGAAAGAACGTTACTGTTAATTAGCTGCTAGTTATTAAGCAAATATGGTGTTTCCATGGCTCCGGAGCACAGGCTGCGCACTATTCACTTACTGTGAAATTATACATAAACTGGAGTAACATAAATGGAGTAATTTGTTGAGGTTATGTAAAGCGACTAGACTACACCCAATAAACACTGTAAATCTACCATCCAAGAGGTATTGGCGAATCCAAGTTGCGGATTTTATGATCATATTTAAATTTTATTGATATCCATTGAATGCGCTGAATAGAACACGTTGACGAATTATGGGCGAATAGTAGTGGCAAAATGGGCTGGGCGTGACGCCTTCTAATAAAAACACCCTATACAGATATTCATACAGAACATCTTTGTAAATAAAACTTTACTTTTGCTTCAAAGTGTGAAATTAATAGAAATTAATATGTATGTATTTATTTTTCTCTTTTGTTTTAGGTTTCAAAACACACCACCATCATGTCACGCCAGTCCAGACTGGTGCTTCTGTTACTGCTCTCCATAGGGGTGGTCCAGTTAGCACTCTCCAGTGCAGCAAACACACACATTTTGCGCGACGATATACCCGACAATCAACTGGATTCTGATGAAATTCTAACCGAGGACAAGCAACATGTTAAGATTTCAACGGCCAAGGAGAAGGAAACGACTGTGCCCACGACAACAAGTGCCAAAAGTGGCAGCACAACAGTAACCAGTACGGAAAGAATAATTAGCGATAGTGTGTTCCGAGACTTGTTGGAAGCTTCTAAGCATTCGGATATAATAGCCAAGGACGAACGGTATACACATACATTTCTATACATCGCAAAATCTGAATCTAATTTTATTGAATTTATTTTAGACTTCAACAACTTTTGGCTAGAAAGTTAAACTCCAGCAGCACCACACCCGAGCCGCTCGATGACACTTATGATGATGATTATGACAATTATTATGATTACGAGTACGGTTTAAATAATAATGATCAGTCGACAACGAGTGCCGGCAAGAAGAGTAAAGCCAAGGAGAAACTGGCCAAGAAAGCCATTGAAATGAAACCCATTAAGGAAGATATCAAGGTGGGTTTGGGGGCTAACAGACATTTTATGTAGAAAGAATTTTATTATTGTTTATAATTTTGCATAATCGAAACACAGACTTCCACTCAAAAAGTCGTCTTAGAAGACAACAAGGAGTCAAACAAGATCGAATTCCATGACGGCAACACCATCAACGATGATGACGAGGATGATGAAGACGACTATGATGACGAAGATGATGAGGACGATGAGTTTGAGAATGATAATGACATCAAGGATGAGGAAGATGTGATCTTTAGTGAAGATGTGCCCTGTCCACGTTACTGTACCTGCGAACGTAATGTGAACAGTTACTTGGTGGCCTACTGTAGCCGGTAAGTGCGTGGAGACTTCATTGAAATGTTTTTTTACGTTGCAAAATTTTCCAGCATTGATCCTGGCAACCAGAAATTCGGCAAAGACATAACCGATTTGGTGGTAACAGATGTTGGTCCCAAGTATCCCATCTTATTGGGACCCAACTTCTTCTTGGAATTGGGCCTGAAACATGTCTCCTCAATTAAGATTGCAAACTGCACCATTGAGTACTTGCATCCAGATGCCTTTAACGGTTTGGATGATTTGTTCTCGGTAAATTTCACCAATGTCGGTTTGGCCATCATCAATCCCGATACTTTTGCCAAAAACAAGAAATTGCGTTTATTAACCATATCGGGCAATGATTTGAGCGTGATGTCCAGTGTTCATTATTTGTTGAAGGTGAGTGGAGTCGTGTTGCGTTTATGTACATAAATACTCATACACTCAGAAACAACAAACCTAAATAAAACTTCTATTCTTATAGTCTTCTAGCATTGAAGAGTTGGATTTGTCACGCAACAATTTAATGGAACTTAATCCGAATGCCTTTTCCCAACTAACCAACATTGTGTACATTAACTTGTCTCAGAACAATTTGCAGAAAATTCCCGAAGGTGTGTTCGATTCTCTGGATACAATTGAAGAATTGGATCTGTCGTACAACTCGTTGAAAACTTTACCTCCAACTTTGTTCAACCACACGGCTTTGGCCATTTTGCATTTGAAATACAATTCGATCACCAGTGATTTGAAATTCGGTACTCCAGATTTGCAACAATTGGATTTGAGCTTCAATAAAATACACACGGTCCATCATGGCATGTTCGATAAAATGACCGGTTTGACCAATCTGAATTTGAAGGGCAATGGCTTGACTAAAGTGCAGCCTGATTCCTTTATGACTCTGAAGAATCTGAGAAACATTGACTTGTCCATTAATGAATTGGACCAAGTGTCCAGCATGGTGTTCTTTAAGAATTCCGAATTGGATGTTATACGCCTGAATGACAATCCCAGATTGAGCCAGTTGCCCACCGACGGCTTCCGCAGTTATAATGGCTACTTTACTGTCTACTTTTTGGATGTTTCGAATTGTGCTATTGGGGCCTTGGGGCACAAGAGCTTCTCCACAATGCCGCATTTGTCTATTTTGAAATTGGCCTGGAATAATATCAACAACTTGGATAGAGATACTTTTGCCAGTCTGAAGAAATTGATTGACCTGGATTTGAGCAATAACTTGATTGCTAAATTGGATGAATTAATCTTTATGAACAACAATGATTTGACAAAGTTAAACCTGGCTGGCAATCCGATACATAAACTGTCGGTGCGTTTGTTCTTGCCTTTGAGTAAATTGCGTGAATTGGATGTAAGTGACTGCGAACTGAAGACGCTCTTGACAGACAATCAGTACGGTGTTGGCCGTAAATATAAATTCTACGAAACGCTGAAATCGTTCAATGCCTCATCGAATCAAATTCACAAAATACACTCCAGTGATGTGCGCAATTTCAAGAACTTAAGAAGCCTCGACGTCGGCCACAACCCCTTAAAATGCAACGAAGACTTTCAAGATTTTATTAGCTACGTGTCCCTCAATCACCAACTGATGCCTCATTCGATGCCCTCATTAGCCAACATGGAGTTGGGCGATAGTCAACAACTTGAAATCCAAAATCAAGCCGGTTGGGCGTCTTTGGCTCATGAGGTGTGCAAACATGAAGATTTTGTGCACAAAAAGAATGTGGCCAGCGTAAATAAATTTGAAACTCGTCTACGAAAGGCTGACAAGGATCTGGATGACGATGCTAAGAATTTGTTGACCATTATTGAACAAAATAAGTTGCAAAAGATTTTGAAGGACTCTCGTCATGAGGCGTCGTTAAAGGACGAAGATATAAATGTCGCAGAAGAAGACAAAGACGACGAGGAAACCGATTATGACGAAGAAGAAGATGATGGGGATGAAAATACTGATACTGATAACAACCGAGATGACTACGAGGATTATGAAAAGAAGGCTGAAATATCCAAAAAGATTATCGATCATGGTATACGTGTACAAGAGATCGACTTGAGCAAGGAGACAAGTGATCGTTTCCTGTTGGGTAAGTACGACTATTTCGCCATGCGAAATGTAAAAGATAAGAAATCGTCATGATTTATTCCTGCGAAGCGACAGTTTAATGAGAGTTGCTCAGTTCGTAGTCGGTAACCGGCATGTATGCATTTTTCCGTCACTAGTTTCGAAATGAAATTAATCAGCGCTGTGAAAGTATTTTTTTGTTTCGCCTTTTGCACAGATTTCTAAGCTTCGACGAAGACTTATACTGATAATAAAATCTTTTTACCGGCCAATATTTGCCAAACCCAATATTTAGCTTGAACTTATTTTCGTTATTCGTTTAACAAGGAAACACCGAATTTGTGAGTTAACCGCACTGTTGATCTTAGCCAGGCGGTCGATACGTTTGAATTCACTAATTCAGTAGACAACGAACTAACAAGCGGACCAGGGCGAAAGGGAAGACATACTGTTGTCCATGAGTACGTCTAGGGAGACTGAGAAGTCACTCATTAAAACTGGGCCTTTCACAATTTGGCAGAATGATAACAGCCACGATATAGACGTAGAGTTGCCCAAATGGTGTTTGTTTATTTACCAACTAAGAATATTTAAGCCCAAATTATTAAATTTAAAAATATAAACTTAAAGGCGTTTATTTCGTTTTAAGAATTTTCTGTGCCGATTTATTAGAATGGCAGACCGCAAGTGAAACGGGTGATGCTCAAAACACCTAAAAATTAAATGAACGGTTTTCAAATCACTTGGCGGTTTTAAACCATGTGTTTTGTAAGAAAATGCCCGATGTTTATGTAGCTAATTTGTTTGCTATGAAGGCGCCGTTTTATCGTCTTAGCTGCGATTAAATAAATAATAGACGCAATACGAAGTGTCCTTTGTCGGACTATGGGATAATAAAAAGGAGGAGGACTGACCGTTTGCAAAAGATTATTACGTCAGTGCCAGAGTTGCTTTGAATTGAAGTTTTAAATGGGGCTTTAGTTGAAATTATCTTAGATTAACAACAAAAATTTTATAATCTTTAAATATATATATATTTTTTCTCTTTCAGATAAATTCATTGCTGACCGCAAGAAGCAGTTGGTGCACGACACTGACGAAGAGAATGAAGACGACGACGAAGATAACGACGAAGGCGATGAGGAATATATTATCGAACGCGGCCACATTTACTATAGCGGCTATAAATTCTTAGTGCCAATCATTATACTTATTACCTGTGTGGTGGTGTTGCTGTTGGCTATTGCCAAGGTCATATCGATGGTGATGCGCAAGCGTGGCGAACGTTATCGCATGTCATTGTTACAGGCCCATACAAATTCGATTGTATATCAAAAACTTACCGAAGACATTAAGCCGCCCAAAGAGCCTAAACAACCGAAAGTGCATCAGTATACGCCCATAAATCAAGTTTAAAACAAACGGAGAAATGAAACAAAACAATAACAACAACAACAACAAGCACACAAAAATTTAAAAGTCAGAAAAGTTTTGTTTTTTTTCGCTCTGTTTAAAAAGACATGATTAAAAATGTTGGGTGATTTGAAGCAAAAAAAAAAAAAAGCCAATATTCGACCATCACAAATCACTCAATTCATAATCATGAAGCGAGAACTGAAGCAAGTGAGAGTTAATTGGCTTTTGATTAGTTAGTAATTAGTTGGACAGAGCAGCAGCACTTTCGAAACGAGAAGGGTTATAGAAATTGCGGTTACTTTTTTTGTAGTTTTATAAAGAAAATCTTAAAAACCAAGTATTTAAAAGACAACTAAACCTTTTTTCCAAAACAAAACTGTAAGGCCGCAAGACAACAGTTTTTATAATTAAACTTAAACATACGTTATACATTAATATTTACATATATGTACATCTTGTATGTATGTATTTAAATATGTATTTAAATATAAGATGATTTAACCAACATTTCCCACATTTTATGTTTCATTAGAAAAAAAAAACAGAAAAAAACACAGAAAGACATATTCTATTTTAATTTAAATTATAAACAAATAAACTAAACAAGAAAATAGTATTAATAAACACCTTCAATGATTCCCTTGAAATTGAACATTTCTAAAAATAACCAAAATAATAAGACAGATTTTTCACAAAATTGTAGCAAAAGTTTATATTATTCCAAACCAAATTGCATTTAAATACAGTTTTTTTTCCCAATAGCAAAAACGTCCACAAGTCCGCCTCCCAACCCACCCAAAAGTTTGGAATTTTTCACTCTTTATAGTGCCATTATTTGGTGGTCATCACTTTTAAAGCAATTTTTATTTACAATCACATACATAAATACCTAATTTGTTGATAACTCCAAATCAAGTTAGCGAAACAGTTTTTAGCGATGTGAAATAAAGTTAGAAGTGCTTTTAGTATTTTGGGGATTTCTATACTTATTTTTTAAGACGTTTCTGTCTTTTTTTTTATATATATATAAATTATTTTATTATATGTATGTACTTTAATTTGATTATATCACTTTTTTTTCTTCTGTATAAAATTTTTTGCAGTTATTTACATTAATAATTCAATAAATTTAAATTAAAAACAACAACTGCAGAACCGATATATAGATTATTTTTGGTGTCATTAATTTGCCAGTCACAAGTTTGTTTCTGAAAAAGGCAAGTATGTATGTGTTTTAGATTAAAAAAAAAAAACGTTTTAAGAAAAATATATCCGGGATGTAGGAAAAAAGAAAAGTATTAAATGCGAGACTGTTTTGAAAATCACATTTTTTAAAACGGATGTGAAATTGAATTTGTAAATATATAAAATTTTGTGATATGAGAACAATCAGCATAAAAAATTAATTAAATAATTTACTCAATGCGTGGTTAATTCGTTTTTAATTAATTAATTATAAAAAATTCCAACTGTCCCGTTTGTTCTGCTACAAAAATGTTATTTCAAAAAAAAAAAAAAAAAAAAAAAAACTATAGCCAACAGCTGTTTGCTTGCTTTGCAATTGAAAGTAGTCACATGTGTGATTTTAAAAGCACACCGATCTGAAATTATGTAATTTTTTCAAAGCTGGCCTGATAAAGCAATTCCGTGCGCGTGTCTCAACAGAAACTTCATAATTGTTTAGCTGGCTGTGTGACAACTTCGCTGCTAAGCGAGTGGCGTGGTATGTATGACAGTAGGCAGCCTTGGCTATGGAGCCTAATTTCTTTTCTTACATTTTGCATACAGCACCAGTTTCAGTTGCCTGATGAATTTCACTACTTATATGGGTTTTCAGTCCACTTAATCGCCTTAAATCAATCGATAGTCGATTTCAAATAAATTGAAACTTTTGAAATGAAAAAAATGTCCCTACTTGTCCTTAAATCAGTGGCAACTTTTTGAAATGTCAGTGTTTTTAAAGGCGCCCCATTAAAAGCCAAACAATTGATTATTAAACACATTTATTTAAATTAAATATGATAAATATATTACAAAAGTTTTTCGATTATAATCAAAGACAGAAGTTAACATTTGAATTAAGTTAAGATTGAAAATTGATTCGATTTCATTTCCATACATAATTTGAATGAATTTTTCAAGTTAATTTTTCAAATAGTAAAAATCATTTAGAGAAGAAATTAAATTCATCAGCGGACAACTGAGTTGCTGATGAACACAAACGTTTAAGGGCAGCCGTCAAAAATCTTTGTTATTTGTTTAACAACGTTAGAATTAGAAGTGTAAAATTCTAAGTAACGTCTTTTGGGCATTATTTTTATATATTTTTTTTTCTTAACTTGATTTTAATACAGAATTTATTTGAGAAATCGAACCGCAATGTGGGCAATTATTAACAACATCATCACAATATAAAAATTGCCTTGACTTAAGATCTTCATTTAGCTCAAACTGTTGTTTCATAAAACGATATATGTAATTATATAGCAAAAAATTATGAACATGAAAAAAACAAAACGAAAAGATGTGTAAGTTAAAAAATAATAAAAGAAAAATAAACAAAAACCGGATTTAAAACACAATATCACAAAACATCAGTATTATAAAAAGCAATTAATAATAATGGAAATAAATAACTAGAAAAATAAATAAAAAGAAAAACGATATTGACAAAAAATAAAATTAATATCAGGTCACACAACTGTGAAACAATTTTTTAATGTTATTTGCGCTGATCGGATCAGCTTCACGTTTGGTCAGATTCGAAACATAGTCTTTGGTCAAACAATTGCTGAAGCTGGGCAAGTTCTTCCTGTTTGTGAAATTCATCTGCCAAATCCTGCCACATGTTCTCGAAATCAAAAATATCGCCACTAAAATCAGTTGCGTAGCAGTTGCCTTCATCAAACGTGAATGAAAGTTCAGGATCTGTCATTTTATCTACAAGCATTTAAAAAGCCATATTGGAAATAGATTCGTTATAAAATATTTTGGAACATAAAAAAGTGGCAGAAAAAAGGTTAGTATTGGATTCAATATGAAATGAACTTGAGTTAGTAATTCAACAAGATAAAAAACTCTCAGACACTTGCAAACTGCGTTAATGAATCAACTTTTGGTATAGACTTACTTGTAGTGAGAAAGTCTTTAGAATTCGATATGTATATGCATGAAGTTGGCTGCAGGTTAAGTTTTTCCATATCTTCTCATTCTTTGCTCCTACATGCGACGCTTTTTCCTATTCCTATTTCCGGAATTTAAATCAATAGCTTCTGCTACACAATCAATTATAGATTTTATTATGCAATTTTCTATTTCTTTTCCACTTTCAATCCATAATAAGTTCTTTTTGTTCAATATAAAAAAAAAAGTTTTGCAACAGATTTAAGTTCAAAAGAGAACTATAAAGATATAGATCATTAAAAGTTGAAGTGTCTGAACCGGGACTATCTAACAGTTTACAAGATCGAATAAATATTAAACATAATTCATTATTTGCTTTTTCTGGGTCCAGTATTGTACACAATTTTTACAGCAGATATGCCTACAATTGAAAATATAACTACTGCTACATACGCAGATGATACTGCTTTATTAGCCGCCAATGAATCACCGGTAATAGCTTCCGAGTTGCTGCAAAATCAATTGAATCTTCTTCAAGATTGGCTTCAAAAATGGAACATTAAAGTTAATAATTCAAAGTCTGTCCATGTTACATTCACCCTCAGAAAAAATGATTGCTCGCCTGTTTACCTAAATGGTACAATTATACCAAGTTGCATAACTGTAAAATATTTAGGGCTTCATCTCGATCGAAGACTAACTTGGAAGGAGCATGTCAAAAAGAAACGTGAGCAACTTAATTTAAAAACAAGAAAAATGTTTTGGTTATTGGGCCCAAGATCAAGCTTAAGCTTAGAAAACAAGATTTTGCTTTACAAAACAATACTTAAACCGATATGGACATATGGCATCCAGCTGTGGGGAACTACAAGTAATTCTAACGTTGAGATACTACAGAGGTACCAGTCAAAAACCCTACGACTTTTAACAAATGCGCCTTGGTTTATGACCAACAAAAATATACACAAAGATCTTCGAATTTTATTGGTCAAAGACGAAATAAATAACTTCAGCGAGAGATACCTAAATAGACTAAGCAATCATTCCAACGTGTTAGCAATCAGTCTTTTAGATGATAGCAATGAAATCCAAAGACTTAAAAGACTTCATGTACTTGACCTTCCCTTCCGAAAATAGAAAAAGTTAGAATTCGTTACTCTGTATTTTAATTAAAAATGAAATTCTTCTTGTATTTATTTTGTTTTTGGGTTTTAGGAAACTCAATATATGTTATGTTGTTATTTAAGAGTCATGAAATTTGCTTATTATTTTAATTGTAAAATAGATCGTAAATAAAACAATATTAAAAAAAAAAAAAAAAAAAAAAAAATTATTTGCTTTGACATTGAGGCAAAAAAAAAGTGTTTTAAGAAGTAAAAAAAAAACAAATAATGGATGAATAATTTATTTATTGTAAACTTAAGGATGATGGCAACTCCTAAAAACTAAATCAGCTTTAATTAAATTATTTACACACAAACTCTCCCTGTCTCTTCCTCTCTGTTATGCCTTATCTGTTTTGTTGACAACTTTCGTTCACAAATTAAAGTACAATTCTTTGATTTGTTATCAAATTAGTTCAACATCTGAATTCGTGAAGATCAAACAAGAATAAACAAATTGACAAATACATCTTATAAAATGACCAGAAAAAATATTTTAAATTTATTAAATACAATTGCGCAAAATTCGTAAGTAGTTTTAAATCGATATTTTGTTTTTTTTTTAAATCGCTTTTATCTGAAATATGCAGTTGCAAATGTCCAGCTCATTCCACCAATTATGGATCCAGCGCAGCAAATGTTGCACAGACCGGTAGAATGGAATATGCGTTCGAGGTATTTGCCGATAATATGTATGTATCTCTTAGGAAAATACTTACAAGGATATCATTTAATTAAAGGAGTCTGGTACAATATAATAACCGCTCGTTAGTTATAGAAAGTTCGTTTAGAAATAGGAAAATTTAACTTAACAAAAAATTAAAAGATTTATAGAAAATAGTTTCTAAGAGGGGGACGGTAATACGCACTTTGCAAGTACTAAAGTACTACAAAACCGATATTAGAACGAACTAATGAAGAACAAATATATGAGATTGGTTTAGAACAACAGATAGTCTTGCAAGTCTTAAAAATGGAAGCAAAACCAGAGAACAGTTTCTTGTTAGAAAAACAGATTTGAACAAAAAATTAACACACCCTCTCTAGGAAAAGGTTTGTCTTTTGATCAAACATAAACAAAACTAATTTGCCACAAAAGCCTCAATTGCCTTTTTAGATGTCCTCTTCGACTGTTCGTTTTGGACCCGGTGTTAGCGCAGAGCTCGGTGCTGATGTGCGCAACTCAGGCGCTAAGTCTGTTTGTGTAGTGACAGATAAAAATGTGGTAAAGCTGCCCAGTGTTTTGACAGCCTTCGATTCGCTGCAAAGATGTGGCATAGAATACGAAGTTTATGATGAGACCAGAGTTGAGCCTACCGATGAAAGTATGTGGAAAGCTGGCACTTTCGCCAGGACAAAACAATTTGATGCTTTTGTAGCTATTGGTGGTGGGTCAGTAATTGATACTTGCAAGGCAGCAAATTTATTTGCTTGCGATAAAGAAGCCGGCTTCTTGGACTATGTAAATAGACCCATAGGAAAAGGCAAAGAAATCAATGTGGCCTTGAAGCCTTTGATTGCTTTGCCCACCACAGCAGGCACTGGTTCCGAGACAACTGGTGTAGCTATATTTGATTACAAGAAGATGTATTGTAAAACCGGCATATCGAGCAAATATTTAAGACCAAAACTGGGTAAGATGATAGAAATGATTATTTTCTTATGAAAGCACATAAAACTAATTATCGAAAACATTAAATGCGCCACAGGCCTAATTGATCCTTTGCACACTTTATCCCAGCCCGAAAGAGTTACTGCCTATAGTGGCTTTGATGTATTCTGTCATGCCTTGGAAAGTTTTACTGCTGTGGATTACAGAGAACGTGGTCTAGCACCGGCCGACCCCAGCCTTAGGCCACCTTATCAGGGACGTAATCCCATTTCGGATGTGTGGGCTCGTTATGCCTTAACCACTATAAAGGAGAATTTTATGTCGGCCATATACCAGCCAGACAACTTAAGCGCTCGCTCTAAAATGCATTTAGCCTCTACCATGGCCGGCGTGGGATTTGGCAATGCTGGCGTGCACTTGCCTCATGGCCTTTCGTATCCCATATCAGGCAATGTGCGCACTTTTCGCCCTAAAGGTTATGACCTCAGTCATGCCATTATACCTCACGGCTTGTCTGTTGTCATAACTGCACCGGCTATATTTGAGTTTTTGGCCCCAGCTTGTCCTGAACGACATCTTGAAGCCGCTCAACTGTTGGGCAAAGACACAAGTAATTGCAAACAAGCCGACGCTGGCAAAATTTTGGGAGATTGTGTGAGAGATTATATGCAACGTGCTGGCATTGAAAATGGCCTAAAAGGTTTGGGATTTAATACGCAAGACATTCCAGCTTTGGTGGAGGGAACTTTGCCGCAAGAGCGTATCATAAAATTGGCTCCGCGCGAACAAAGTCGTGAACAGTTGGCAAAGCTGTTTGAAAACTCGATGGTAATTTATTGAATCGGAAAATAAATACTTACTTTTTATAAATTTTTTAAATAAATTTGTCACTAATACTCTCAATGAACTTTGAGTTGAAAATTATAACTTTTGCACTTATTGAATATAACGGTAAATGGTGGTAAAACAAAGCCCGCGCGCAGAATGAACAATAAGGCGAATTTTATAAAAAAAATCGCTTTAATACAAGCCGAAAATAATTTTCCAAGCTGTGCCGCCACCGATAAAATCGGCTGTTAAAATTGAAGACCTACAACAGAATATAAATCGTTTTATTGTTACCGTAACAACACTGCTTCGAAAATATTTTTTTCTAAAAAAATAAAAAACAACGAAATTGTCCTTCATTGGCATCTTTTTAAGAGATGAAAATAATTGTTTCAACAACTTGCCGATAAATTTGTATACATTCGAACAGATAATTTTTGAATTTACCTTATAAAACGTTAACGATTTCTTTGGCTTTTTATAACATCTCAGACTTTCTCCTGGAGGGTGCTGCCAAGTTCATTACACTGTCTGACCGCTGTTTTTGTTTACTTCTTTCTCCATCATTCTACACGTGCATTTGTTAAACATATTTGTTTATTGGCAATTTTTGTTTCAATTTAGTAAAATTCATTGTTAAATTTTTATCGTAAGCGAAAATGGTTTTCTTTACTTGCAATCATTGTGGAGAGTCTGTGAAAAAACCGTCTGTAGAGAAGCATTACAATCAGAAATGCCGCAATAATCCGAAAAGTATTTCCTGCATGGATTGTCAAAAGGACTTTCATGGCGAGGAGTATGTGGCACATACAAAATGTATTTCGGAGGCACAAAAGTATTCCGGAAAAAACTTTGTACCCAAGGAAAGTAAAAATAGTGGCCAAAAGAAACAGGAAACTTGGATGGATATTGTGCGCTCCATTCTAGAATCAACGGAGTATCAATTGTCAACACAGACACGCAACATATTTCAACGACTACAAAGCTACGACAATGTGCCACGGAAAAAAGCGAAATTTCAAAATTTTGTGGCAAACTGTTTAAGAATACCACTAAAGCAAGCGGAGCCAGTCTGGAATGTTTTAGAAAAGGAGCTAGAAAACATGAAAAAACAAAAGCAACAGCAAATGGCGGACAACAAGGCAGCTATTGCGGAATCCAAGAAGACAAATGAAAATGATATTAAACAACAAAATGGTCATAAACGTAAGCCGGAGGAAAACGACGATGAAGATGTTAACGTTCCAAAGAAGAAGAAGAAAAAACACGATACAAAAGCGGAAATTGCAGAAGAAAATATCCAGGACGCAAATGTCGAGGAAAATGAAACTTTTCAATGGTCATCTGTGTTGGAAAAAATTGTAGCTAAAAACGCCGAAGGGATATCACTTGATAAATTAAAGAAAAAATTACTTAAAAAATATAAAAGCAAATTAGGCGTCGAAGAGATGAGTGACAAGCAGCAAAAAAAATTTGAAAAGAAATTCTCCAAAACACTGAAAAAATGTCCAGCCGTACAAGTGGATGGCGACAAAGCCCTGCCCTGTTAGTTGACTATTAATATAAACTTAAGTATATCTCTGTACGTTGCTTTAAACGTACTGTAAATAATTTAATTGCAAAATCTAAACCACAATAAAAATATTTTATCCATAAACAAACTGAAAACATTTTCCTTGACTTTTCATGCCAAAGATGCTGAAATATTCTGCAATATTGTTTGGTTTTAGCTAAATTCGTGTTTTTCAAGAGTTTCTTAAATTTTTTAGGTATAAAAGCTTGAAAGTTTTTGGCAGAATTCATCAAACAGTGTTTGTCTTTCTACCAGTTAACTTCCAGTAGCAGACATCGAAAGGAAAAAGTATGGCTTCAGCTTCGGTAAGATTGTTGGCTCTTTTATTAATTGGTGTTGTCGGCATGGTTAAAGCTGCTCCTGGGCACATCCATCATCCTGTTGTTATTCATGAACCGCTTATTGTTCATGAGCCGGTTGTGATTCACAAGCCAGTGGTTGTACACAAAGCTGTAGTTGTCCACAAGCCAGAGATCGTGCATGTGCCAGTGGTTGTGCACGAGCCAGTCTTTGTGGATCACCATCCTCATCACCACCATCATCATCATTTCTAAGCACTATGCGAGCATCAACTGTTTCTGATTGATTTGTCTATTAAAAAAAAATCGGCACTTCTGACAACTGACGATGTCATGAAGCGATTAATAATATTTAAGATCGATTTTTATATTCTTAATAAATGAAATTGTTACGCCTTTGCTTTTTTTAAACAATACATTTGGGCAGTTTATATTTAAGGACTTTAATTGTTGGCGAAGCTTCGAGTTTTCGCCGAAATAGCCAAACCTCTTGTAGCTTGAATTGTATGACTTTAACATTTAAATCTCATCTTTCTGGAAAATCAAAATATTCCAGGATGTTGTATTCATTATTGTGGCCACCGCAAAAAAAATGGTTTTTCCAATGATAATCTTTTTGCGCCTCTTATTGATTCTGGTTTTAGAAAAACATCAACTAGAAATAATAATATTGGCTTTAGACAAAAAACTAAATTATTCTAGTGTTCAGAAATCAAAATAATTTAATACTTTCATTAAGAAACAACAACAAAACTAGAACAAAATTTATAAAAAGTGAAATAAAATCTGGCAAAATATTTTGAAATTTTCGAAAATTTTTCCACTCTGTTTAACAAAATATCTCTTAAACTATCAATGATTTTGAATATACTTGTTGTAAGTCGGAGACAAATAGCGGCAAATTGCGGTATAGACAGAGGAGTTACCCAGAGATCTGAATTGTATGTTGTGTACATTTTTAAACTTGTAGTGGATAAGTGTGGACGGAATAATACCCCTGCCGGGCTCATCCAGTTTGTCTGGCTTAAAGTATTTTAAGAAACAAATAAATCAGGCTATTAACAAAATTGTTCTTCAATTGTTTTAGCGTAACGATTATTTTTATTCGAGTATGATAATCGTATAAAAGAGATCTGCTCCCATAAATGCAATATTAAATTTTTATTTTATTAGTTCTAATAGTTAAATGAGTTTTAAAAATATTGACATAATCAGCTTTACACTGTTATTGATAAAAATAAAATGGATCTGCTTCGTGTGCATATGATTTAATGTTAATTTAACATGATATCAGGTCAGAAGCAAACAATTTTGTAGCTCCAGCAGCAAAAATCCAATGAAACATTTCTGTTTCCTAAAAACTCAAAATTAACATTGATGTTGATGGGTTTTTTAACTCTTTAGTTTTTTAATAATGTTTCTTACTTTGCCGGGCCTTGCACGAAAACAACTCTTAATTATTTAAATATATGTGTTTTTAGCAGATGATTTCATGTTAATTTAACATGATTTTAGGTAAAAAATTATAATATTTTGCATAAGTTTCTGTGTTTCAATACAATTTAATACAATATCGAATTAAATTGTTTTAAAAAAGTAAAACCACGGCTTTACGCAGCAATAGAAGCTGTTGCCTTAAAACTCATAGTTAATATTGATGTTGCACTGTATCCCCACATACATACATACATATATTTCTTACTGTGCATCGGCATATGCAAATAGCAGCACGTAAACAACGAATTACATCGATGCAACACTAATTATCTAAATATGCATTTATCGGATTGAAATGCATCTTGTTTTTCTGCCCTCTAAACAGCCCAAAACGACTCACACATAAACAAACGAGAAATCACAATCAGTTGCAATTAATTTTGATTGTTTGAATAATAAAACAAAACAAACAAAACGCAAAAAACAACGATTTAAACTCTTTACAACTCAATTAATATGAAAATTAAAATCGATTTGAAACACATAAATCTTGACTCAAACAATGGCGATGCACCAGATTCTAAACAGTTTGGCCAGAAAATTTTAAATGCTTTTGGCAGCTTTTCCGCAGAAAAACAACGATTTGTTTTTTCTCCCCCCCCAAAAGTTTTATGTTCAACAATTATGGAACATAAAATTTTCCAACTTTGCAAATGTAGCGAATGAAATGCAGTATAAAAGTGAATCGTATCGGTGTTCAAAACTAGTAGTGAACAATTTGAAATCTGAAGCAGCAACAACTACATTAAGAAAAATTTTGAGTGGAAATGAAATTCTTAAACATTTACTTTTTATTCGGCTTATTGGCGGTGCTGGCCACAATGGGCACGTTGATTGAGGCGGATCCTTTGCCCAGTCCGCGTGGACGTCCGCCCACTACGAAACGTCCCAAAACCGATGGAGACACCAACGATGCGGGCGATCGACGCTAGCTCAGTGCCGACGATCCACCAGCGACCCAGAAAGTCTCCTGCTCGAAGCCAACAAAACTAAACGATCGCCAGATACACGTTCATTGTTATGGTGAAAATAATTTGCAAACTGTTGAAATTTTATTAATCTAATAATTGAAAATGTGAAATTAATTGAAAAGTTAACAAATTAATAAGTTTTAATTGAAAAACAAGCATTTTTTTTCATTTGATGTAAATTAAATATTCAACTAAAATTAATTATACGAGTATCTAATTAAACAATTATTGGTAAGTTATTCATGTGCGGTGCATTCCATAGTGACTAATGGGACAGTTGAGTGCAAAGCGTAGAACAAGTTTTTGTTTGTTACGATGTCCTTACAAATTTTCCGAAATTGAACAATTTTTTTTTATCATAAATCGTTCAAAACTCCAGAAGAAAAATCGTGATGCTCTGCTTTGTGGTGTATAGAAGTGTAGAGGTAGAATAGTTCTGCATTCAATGTTACTTACCACAACGGTGGGGATCAGTACGCCCCCAGGCTGTTTTCTCGATCGAACGTCCTAGACTGATCATAATTGAGTTGCAATATTTTTCTCACTCGATTACAATTGATAAATAAAAATGTACCAGTTTTAGGACGTCCACCGAAATTTTCGATTTCTAAATCAATAGCAAATCGGTGCATTTGCATTTGTAGACTAGTGTAATAGAAAGTATTATAATACAATTATAAAGCGACATCAACAGCTATTTAAATAATTAACCGAAAAAAACAAAAACATTTATCGCTTTGGGATCTTTTAAAACTTAAATTAGTACGACAAGGTAAAAAATTCCTAAAGGTGATTCCCATGCGATGAGGAAAATCCAAGCTGGGATGTACATACATACCATGAATGAATACAGAAATGGCATTCGTCACAAGCACTCTGGTCATATACCAGAGCTAGAAATGCCGGTTAAGCGGACCGCAAGGTGTCGCAACAAATGTTTGTCACGCTAAACAAATGCTATAGCTTTTGACACTTCATTTTATTTAGGCAGGCATTTCTGTGTTCAAAATAATAATAAAATGAAATCTATTTAATTTAGTTTTTTTTTATTATCCATAATTTTATCACAGAATTTCGAAGAATTGCATAATTATTAACCTGCAGCCAACTTCATGTACACACATATATAATTCGAGCCAGTTTCCTAGTACCAGCAACTCTTTACCAGTTGCCACTGCTCTGGTCCCTGTCTCCTACAAACCTCAAAAGTTGAATGCGCAAAAACTTTGTTTAGTCCAATAAATTACTAAATTAAAACTTAATTTTTGATTTTGTTAAAAATTATGCTTTTTGTTTTAAATTTATTTATTTATTTAAGGATTTCATTTGTACGACTTTGCCTGTTTTCATTCATCCACTAAATTATTGCTGCACGTCAATGTAATTTTTTTGTTTTTGTTTAAAACAGTAAAAGTACGTAATAAAACAAAAACTGTTTTTAAATTTATTGTTTTTGTTTGTGAAATCTGAAGATCTTTTACATCGTAAGACCCTTTTCATTACGAATACAACTGAGTAAAAACGCTGTAGGAAGACAATAGGTTTGTTTTTTGTTTTTTTTTAATACACGAATACACGTTTTTTTTGTATTTAAAAAAATAATTGACACGTTTACACTATAAAAACGAGCAGCATCTTGTGTCGGAATTATAGTTTCAATTTCACACCGCAAATTGTTGCAGCATTTCAACGACGATGCAGTTCTCTTATTTGTTGTTGGCTTTTGTGGTGATTGTGTCGATTTGTGCCGGCAATCAAATGTTGGCTGAAGGCACCGTGAAAAAGGGAGGAGGCGGAGGAAAATATGGCGGTGGCAAAAGCGGTGGCAAAAAGCATGGATAATTACGAGCAACATTTCCAGAATCAAAGAAATATCACCCTGCTTTTTCTTGTGATTAAAAAAAAAATCATAAAAGAATAAAAGCTAAAAAGTTTAAAAAATGTACATGTGTTTTTGTCCAAAATAATTTCCTTAATGGAAAAGGATATTGTTGTGCTTAGAAAGCTGTAGACGGGATGGGAGCCTGCATAAAAAACCCACCTAGTGTGTCAAAGCAATGTTTTTTTTTTTCAGTAAAAGGCAATTTGAAATGTGTGTTGCATTTTCATGCCATGCGCCTTCTCCTTTCATTGTTAAAACACACCAGGTGAGTTTTCAAATGCAGGCCCACTTATAGTCTTCAAAAATCCTAAATGCGCAGTCAGATTTGTGGACGCCTTTCATTCGCCAAAGCAGATATTCTATATTCAAGACAAGAAAAATTAGCAAAAGCCAGACGAGTTTAAAAAATTAAAGTTTTTGTTTAAAGCAATAAACATGTTTCTTGTATGGGCACAGCCTTTAATTTCGTTTTTGTCCTCTTTAACGCTCCAGCTACGAGGACCAGAAAGCCAATAAGCGTTGCGGAATTTTATAGGGATTTTTCTTTTTTAAAATAATTTAAAATATCTCGATAAAAATTTATAATTAAGGTGTTTTGTTTTTAACGGCCAGGGGTCCAAATTGCACCCAAACAGGCAACAAAAAGTTTTGGTATTTTAAAAAAGTTCGTAAAATTAAAATTACATTCTTTATATTTCTTTCTTTGCCTGTAAAAGTCAAATAATAGTCAAAATCCAAAGCGTGGGGAAACGCGTATTATGTAGGTACTTGCTGTTCGATTGTCAGCTACGGGTGACTAAGACGTGTCTCCAGTTCACCTGTTATGAAGTTGCCATAATTTCTTACCTTTAAACCACTTCAATTCGTAATCAAAATCACTTTGTTCGTTTTTTATTTTTTAATATTTTATTTTATTGTTTTTTACTTTTTACTTAGTTTTAAATTGGTCTTCTTTCTATTCTTTCTGTTGCTGTTTCTTCGAAAATATATATAAATAGACATTTAATTAACCACTTATTATATTTAAATAATTCTTTAAAGCATTAATTATATTTTACATTCAATACATAAATCTCTTAAAGGCTAAAGTTAAAGTTAAAGTAATAAAAAAATGGAAAATATTTTTGTGGTTTCAAGTAATTTTAATAAAATTTCAACTAATACGAGTATAATCAGGATTCTTTTTTTCATTTATTTGGTTTATAAAAATATATATATATCCATATATGTATATATACGAGTATATATGTAAGTATATGTATGTACATATATAAGAAAAACTTGACTTTTATAAACTAAAAATAGTGTTATTGAAGCGTCATAAATTAACATACAGATATTATTTAGTATTGATTTAATTTTTTTTTTTATAAATTATAAAAAATCAAATGCGATGTTAAAATCGAGAGATTTTCGAATTGTTAATTTCATAATATATTTATAGTAGTTTTTAAAATAAATTAATATATTTATATGTAAAATGCTTTAAAAACGAGTTCTTGTTATAAAAGATTTAATTGAATAAATAATAATTACAATGTTTCGTTTTGGTTTGAAAAACTTCTTCAAGAAAAATATAAAAAAAACAAGCAGGCCTCAAACTTAAAGAATTTTACATACTTATGTATAAAATAATTAAAAAAAGATCAACAAATTAAAATCAAAATGAAATAAAAATTAAACTTTTGTGACTTTAAATTGCGGTCCAGTTGAATTGAAATTATTATTGTCAGAGTTGTTTTCCAAAAGTTGATTTTAGTTTAATAAAACTGTATTGTTTCCTATTTATGCTGTTTATTTGCCAGTTGCGTACAAGCCTTTTGGGTCTTATAAAGACATCAATGAAAGAAAACTCTCGGCCGTGAAAACGACCGCCACACCCTGTTTTTAATTAAGCAGACTTTTTACTAAAATGCCAGAGTTTTGCATCCCCTTTTCTTGTTGTATTTGCCAGAACACTTTTAAACGTCGGCCGTTTGGACTGACTTGTGGCAAATTTCTATTTCAACTGTTTCGGCCATTTACACATGCAAATCTTTTAAACCTTGAATTTAGATTTATTGAGAAATGCACACAAATAAATTTATATACGAAGTGTTTAATGTAAATGATTTCACAACAATATTCTGCATGTGTAGAAAAAGAAAAACATCACCATTAAATAATTGCAGCAGCCACCTGTCAGAGGTGTTATCCCAGAATCTATTAAATGTTATTACACTGTTTCGTTAAATAGTGTAACGCAGAATAAATATGTTTTATTGGTATTCTTTAGCAATTAATTAAAGGTCTTTTTTGTTTAACATACTGATGTTTAGGGCAGCATCTACGATATAAAAGACATATACACGGACAGAAAAGACACACTAAATACCTAAATCAGGCCTGTTCTGAAAACCATGTGTTTCCAAATCACGTAATTTCTGAAAACAAAAATACAATTATTTTTACTAGTTAAATCTTTTTTATTATAAATTACGTGTTCAGCATCATTTAGAATGTCTTAATGTTGGAGAAGTAATGAAAGAAGAACAAGCAGTCTGGTTTTTGAAGCAGATTCGTTTTCCGAAACCACGTGATTTGCTTTTAAAGTGTTTAAATGAACTGAATTGATTCTTTTCAACACAACATTCATGTTAAAACAAAATTATTTGGTAGGTTTTAATATATGAAATCATGTAGTTTTAGCAGGAGATGCCAACCAACAGCTCCAAATCTGCAAAATATTGAATTTGCAATCAGGATTTAAGGTTGTCTGATTTTTTTATATTTTTTTTTTTTTTTTGAAATATTATTTGAGTAAATAAATATGTTTGTCTTTAATTTTATTCACTATTTCAGTTAAATGCACAAAAACACAAGTTTTCTTGCATCTGCTGCTTTTCACAAAACTGAAATCAAATACTCGCAGTTTAAAAATTGTTTAACTGAACAACCAAAATTATGCAATGAAACTAAATGTTCATATCATTTGCAATATAGTACATTCATACATATAAATTGCTTGTATTAAATTCAAATCAGCTTCTCATACAATAACATTAGACCGCAATTATGCCCAAACTGAGTGCACCTGCTGCCACTGTGTCGCCATCGATATTCGATGCATCTGATATTCGAAAGTTTTCAACTGTAATTGGCCACAGCGACAAACACACTCGTACATACCTGCATTCATATGTACCGGGGTTTGTGTGTGTGTGTGTGTGTGTGTATGTGTGACATAATTATTTGCGTGTTAGTGTTTATTATTACAGAATTTTGCTTAAAATATGCACAAACAATTTTAAAATTTTCTAAAATTTAATAACTTTATTTTGGTTTTTAGCAGGAGAAAAAAAAACTCTTTTTCCAACGTCAATAATATTTTTTTTTTTATTTTCGGATGGTAAAATACTTGAGCGTTACAAATAAGAATTTTCCGTATATAAAAGAATAAAATCTTTTGCTGGATGTCTTGGGCAGGGGGGAAATTCATAAGAGATAAACTCGCCAGAACGGCAATGAAATTTGCACAGGTATTTGGTTTGTGTTAAATGTTCATGAACTGGCAAAATCGAACCGGGGCACTAAAACATAAAAAAATTAATCAGTTGCTGTGCCCACTTCCCCTGCTATGAATTCGCCTTGGGGAAAAATCAACCTTTAGTTCAAAATAGAATTTAATGAAAGTAAAATGGTTTCGTTTATTTCCTTAAAAATGAAGCTCAATCATATTAAAAAAAGCCATTTATCTGTTATAGTTTTGCAAGATTTCCCATCTTGAGATGTCACACAACAATTCTGCTCCAATCTATTGATCTTCGTACGGTTCTAATTTCCACAAACAAAGGAAATCAACTCTGTTCCTGCTTTTATTAAAATCGCTTATGGATTTTGGTTGTAACACGTGTGGCCTCACACTCCCAGCAACTTTTATTATTATTGCACATGCAAGTGCTTCCCTTAAACAATAGAAATAAAGTTTACTGAAAAGCCCAAAACTGTTTAAGGAAAATCTCAAAGCACTTGTTTTTCCCCTCCTGCAAAAAAGAAAATTTTCTAGTATTTTGAAGAATCAAGGATTTTTTTTTTTAATTGATATCACATTTGTTGCAAAAACGAAAAAGAATAACTCTTTGTTGTTGTTTCGCCTAGACGAAAAACATTAAGCGTTGGATCCGATAATATATTTAATCAAATTTGCCACCAACAGCTGATCTGGAATAGTCTTGGTGATGGGTTTTTTTTTCCAGTACCGTAAACAAATACCGTGTGATGGGTTTAACGGTCATAATTAAAATAAAAAACACTGGTACTTAAGTAGTTTAGTTGGTTTGGTTTTCGGGCTCCGTTTGAACCATAAAAATAAATGAATTTCGGATTTAAAATTCAGCTGATGATGGCTAATTTGACATTTTAAATATTGAACAAATCATTCTTTGCAATACCTGTGCCAACATACACACACACGCACGCACACAAACCCCAGCCCTGCGTTTAGCCAATATTAGCCACAAATTGTATATTAAACCATTTGATTGTTTATTTGTGAAATTCTCCTGCTGGCCGCAAGACTCCGTAAACGAACAGGTTTTCATATACTGCAAAAATCTATGTATTTATTTTTGGCAAATGCCAATAACAACAAAAACAACTACTATATCGCAACTAATTAAAATTTAGTATTTTTGAGGTTGGGAGAAATCGCCCTGCGCCAAAAAAAAATATAAAATAGACTCCAACAATGAATTTGTGGCCAACCGAAAACTTAATGCTGGAATAGCGAACTGGTCAATTGCACAGGGATGACAAATTGCTGCTGCTCAAGGAATATTTATTTGAAAATAATGCCGTTGGTGGGACAAATACTTTTGGGCTTATGGATAGTTCAGCCCTAGACAAATAAATGGGCAAAAAAAGAAAAAACGTACGCCCCGGGTTGGCAGACATTCTGCTGCCTAAATTAGTTAAGCGGCGAAAAGTGTATTTTTTGTTGTTTGTTTTTGCTTAAATTCAAGTTGATTAGAAGTTTTTGTTGCAGTTGCAGTTGCAGTTGCAGTTGCAGTTGCTTTTCAATTAAGTTTCTTTATTTAATTTTATTCTGTAAAAACTAACTACATGTAACTAAAGCTAATCAAAAATAGTTTAATGTTTTTGTTTTGTTCTGTTCTGTTCTGTTTCTTTGTTCTTGCTGTTAAATTCAAGTGTCAACACAAAATAGACAAAAATTAATTTAACCTACGTTTGTTATTGTTGTTGTTGTTGTGTTTTTTTTTTACTATCAAATTTAAATCAATATTAATTTATGCCGACAAGACATGTATTATTATCGTATTTTAATGTTTTTGTGTTTTATAGAAATTTATTATTTAATTCACTCAATATTAAATTTATTATATTTAATAAATATACGAGCTTGTGTTCGTGTCCATAAAACATTAAATGCAAGTCTGTGGGAGCGGACTTACATAATAATTGATTCTCATACAGGCGAGTTGGGGGATGCGTTTGAGGCACCTTGACTATTTTCGTGTATTATGGCACCAGCTCCCAAGCTGAGACCGCTGCAGATGCTGCCGGAGCCGGCCGCACTGCCCAGACCACTGCCTAGGCGTTCCCGGGCCAAGGCCGAGGTTGAACCATATGCCGCAGCTGCTGTCGCCCCAATATCATTAATGCTCTTGACACGGCGATGTTGTTCGTAGAGCAGATTGGGATCTGATATGGCTTCAATGCCGCTGCCGGAAGGTGGTGCACTGACGCGGTGCGCCGCAGCTGAAACTGAGGCTGAAGAATTCTGTGGCTGTTGATAACATTTCTGTTGGTGATGGTTTAGCGGTTGTTGCTGGTGGTGTGGGTGGGTGGGTGGTGGTGGTGGTGCTGTTGTTGGTGGGGGGAAATGGTGGTTGAAGTGATGTAAACCGCCTATAGTGGCGTAAATTCCTCCGCCACCTTCTGAGCTACTAAACGATGGTGTTGGGGAGGTGGAGTTCCCAGCAGAGGTGCGGTCACCAATGGAGCCACCGCTGCGGGATGATTTTGCGTTAAAACGGAAGGCTTTTGAGAGAGAACTCTGAAACGAGACAAATTTCACAAATAATGTTTATGTTTTTATGGATGTTTATTGCCAAAAAATTAATAATAAATCTTAAATTTATCAATTACATATAAAATTCGAAATGATGATAAAACGTGTGATTAAAAATTCCTTAAGAAAAATATTGTCTTCCATTACAACTGCGACGAACGACGAATTTTGCTCATGACACCGAATTCGCCAGTAAATATTCGCTGTATAAATTCATCGTATGAAGAACTATAACGAAGAATAAAAAAACGACTGTTTACGATTGATAAAATTGTTAACATTTTGTGTAAAAGCAGCTGATACCGTTTTGTTCATTAGAGCAATATAATTGATATAAGGGGCACTTTGAGCCCACGATATCAGTTAAAGGTTAAACTGAATTGTGCTGCCCTTTAATTTGCTTTTTAAGCCAAAATGCAACTGAGCTGCCACATCATATTATATGTATAAGAAACAGAGCGGGGCAGTGACATAAATGCAGGACCACGAGAGAAGTTCGGAATATAGCAGCTGTGGTGCTTGCATGTAGTTTTGAGTGCTGCGATCCTTTTTGAGAATACGAACTAAAATAGTTCATTTGCGGGTCTTACCCATGAGTTTGGGTAGCTTTTCGGTACTACAAGGACAGCATTAAGGATATTAAAATTTAATAAAAGTTTTTTATGCGTTTTTTTTTCAAATGAGCCAAAGAAGTGCTATTTTTGAATAAACTTGGAAAATAAAGAGAAACTTTAACTTAATCTGTATAACACTTTTATGTTAAATCTTACCTGTGATCCTTTCCATGCCGATATCTGCTTTATATCAAAATATATAAAAAATAAGTTCAAATTAATTTTAATTATAAGCAATAAATATATTTATAATGGATTTTTTTTTTTTTGGTAAAAACAAAACTATTTGATTTGCTTGACTAAAACAAAATACACTTGAATTTTTTTAAGTTTTAAAATTTGTTTTCTGCAGTTAAACTCAAGATAAATTTAAAACAATATGTTTATCAATTTGTTTGAAAAGGTTTTAAATTCTGGCTACACCAGCCAGTACTTTTTTTGTTTTTTTTTGTTAATTTTAAACAAATTGTTTTTTTATTTTTTATAAATAAATAATACGTGAAACTTTCATTGCTTATTTATGTACTTATGTAGGGTTTGTTTTTGCTGTTTGTATAATTTCTGTAAATGAAATGAATGCCTTTAACAAAAGTAAAGGGCCCATAAAACCGGAAATCATATTAAAATATAGAACAATGAAAAATTACGTAAAAAAATATAGTAAAAATCAATGACAGTGTTAATTGATAACGGAAAACAAATATTTCCCGTTAAAATGAAATACAAATACAGCTTTTAAACACTTATACATACAAACATAATGTTCGACGTTGAAGCATTTGCCCTCACCCTCAGTGGGACATACTTGTACACTGCAATTCATTAGGCCAGAACCGGCAACAAAATAATTTTGTACAATAACTGAACACAACAGTCTCGCGATCAAATGAACTCTTTTGACTTATTCCTTAAATATTTTCGCAATTCATAAACTTTTTTTTACGGAAAAAGACAAAAAGAAATGATCACAAATTTGCATGCCAACGACGGTGCCAAACGCAAGTGGTATAAACAATGAAATAATTCTCGTATTCTTTTTTCCTTTAGGCTTGTTTAACAAGCGTATGTCGCCGCTAATAACCCTGGCGTTTTATGCCATGTCATGGTGTATTTGCATCCTACAATATCCTTAATTTCCTTCTTAATATGCTCAGAGTTGTGTTTTATTGCATTAACAATAATAAGCGGCCTTAGTTGCTCCTGTGTGTGTGTGACAATGTTTAGAAATTATTGAAAATTGAATTTTTGGAATAGTCATTTGGCATATGAATAGTCAAAACGTGGCCTAATTGGATAGAGTCATTTAAAGCCAGCCAGATGGTAAAAACTAAAGATTATGCCGTGTTTATAATATAATAAAGAATTACGCCAGTTCAGATAAAGAAACTCTGCCGCGTTATTTATTTGCTGGGCCCACAGCTATAACCACAGCTGGCAATAAAGTGAAGAGCTCATAAGATATAACCTAGTAAGTTTTACAGTCCATCCTTAGATGAAATACCAGCCTAGATGGCATACAGATCTGCTGGACTCGTATTATGTATAAGGTTTACCTTTCGGATATGATGCCAACTTAAGCAGTGCATTATCACAGCAGAAGGAGCAGCTGTTAAGGATATTCGATTTAAATTTTATCACAATCAAAATTATAGAATATATGTAAATCCCCAGCGAATTAATTTCACATACTAACTTTTGAATGAGTTGTTGATGAGAAGCGTGCAGAACGCAGGAACGTTTGACTTTCGCGAATAATTTGATTAGAATAAAGTCTTGTATCTTTATGTGGTACCGCTGGCCAAATTTTGCCTCCGTATTTCTCTCTTAACTAAATACCAGATTTTCGGCATGTCACGCACAACATTTTTCCGTATTTTAAAACTTGTATTATCGTTTGAGGACATCTTTTAAATAAAAATTTAAAAAATGTTTGCACTAGAGGCGCTTTTTCCCTAATTTGTCTCGGCATTCAAAACAATATAGTTGCAGCGTTAGTCGCAAGACTCAACCCTATTTTCCTGTGCTCCAGCCTAATGAAGCGCCGTGGACGCAGTGTTTTACAAGCCGCACATGAGTGGCCCATAATTGAAATGCTTGATCCTTTTCCATCAATTGAAATATTTATGAACACATTTAAAACATTTATTATAAATTTATTGATGTTTCATGTTTTAATTTTATCGTCTTATAACTTTTTATTGTGCTGTTTTTTTTTTGACAAGTTGTTTTTTTTTTTTTTTTAGTTTAAATAACTACTGTAATATGTATTATATGTTTGTTGTATATATTTATAAGTTTTTATGTATGTAAATTATAAACTTATTATTCATTAGGGCATAATTTTTATGTTACTGTAAGTTTTATAAGAAATTTTCCTCTTATAGTTTTAGTAAATTAATAATTTAATATGTTTTTATTAGGCTTTCAAAATAATTAATGATTTCTTATGTTTTTATTTGTTATAGCATGATTATTATTTTTATTATTTTTCTGGTTATTTGATTAAAAAAGTATTGGTTTCGTAAAAATAAAATATATATATAGTTTATATATCTGTATATATAATTTCACACTCATGCAATTGCATTAAACACACTCAAAATATATAAATATACTGTATAAATATTTAATCAGGCATATTTATTAAAGTGAAAATTATATTAAGAAAAATAAATAAATGGAAATAAATATTGAAATTGAAATTTGTATAAAATTATGGAGGAAAAAATATAGCTACATATATATTTTAATTTAATAATAAAATGTATAGGAAATTGTGCATGTTTCTTGTTATGATAATAGACACAGAGTAAGTAAGACCCAGTTGGAAACTCGATAAAAGGAAAGTGGCAAAGAGTTTTCTAAATGACCTGGTTTAAGTTTTAAGAATTTGTTAGTGAGTCGACATAGAAACCTGGCAACCGGATCAGCAGATTAATAAATATAGAAACTACTTTCTTACATTGGGAAAACTCCTTTTTATTTACCAGGCCTTCTGTTTGCTTTAAAATAAATTGCTTTCGAAGCCAAATGGCCGAAAAATTTACTCAGCCCCATACAAACGCCCGCTTTACAAATCGGTATTTAATTTTTAGATTTTTCTCGTGAAAAATTAATCACATAATTTTTATTATTGATTTTCCTGGCATTAAATTTCCAACTGGCTATAGAGTTTAACTATTCACATATATATATACAAACACGTACATACATACATATATACAACGAAAGCTTCACGTCTAAATATTATTAGAAAAAAAAAACATACAAAGTTTGAGTTCATTTTGCATACTTAGTTTGAGAGATAGAAAATATATGTATATAAAATTCTTATAAAATAAATAATTAATGTCGAATGTTAAAGCCATGTTGTACGAGTATCAAAACGAAAAATATCCAAATAATCACCAATACACTTATTTGAAAATATGTAAATGAATACAGAAAGTTTTAATTTATTTATAATAGGGCTATTGAAAAATTATATGTTGTAACGCAAATGTCGAGTTATAAAAAGGGCAAAAAGAGGGAAATGTTAAGCAAGAACTAGATTTAGTGCCAACCATTTCACTGGGGTGCTGTGAACATGTATTTACATTTTTTAAATGGCATTAACACGGCAGCTGATAATTGCTTGCGCTACTCTTATGCTGGTGGTCAAACAACTTCAATAATTTTTACCAACAGAATATAGGTTTTGCTGAGGGTGCTTTCATTAGTTTAGTAACTTAATTAATTGCCAAGTTTATTATATTTTCTAATAGAAACTTGAAATTTTGTTTTTTCAAGTCATAATGGAAGAGTCTGGCAACATGTTGAAAGTCAAATTGCAACATCTTTAGTGTGAAATTGCAACGTGTTTATTGTGAAATTCCAACATGTTTATAGTGAAATAAATTTGGAACTGTTGATTAATGCATTTTTTTTTTATTATTTCTAGTGTAAAAGGCCTGAATTGAAAAGTCCGTCTCTTAAAATATTTGTTTAATAACTACAGTAAGACCTCAATTTCCTGTCGTTCGATTAATCCGCAACATCGATTATGCGTAACGAATGAAAACATTTTTGCGGCGATTTCGTTTGATTAGGATTTCTTATATTATCTGGATCATGGTTTTACGTAACATGTACATACATACAAATATTTGTTAAATTTAGTTTAATTCAGAAGCTTGAGAAATGAAGAGGAATAAATAATAGGGAACAAGATTATAATTCATTAAGTTGGTCCTCTTGAAGAGGTTAAAAGATGTAGATAACGAGCAAAACATATAATATTGGTCCTGAAGAGGTTAAGATTTTAAATTATTATGTTAAGATTATTTATAAATTTAATTTAATTTTTTTCTTTAAAGCAAAAGCTTGAGTTCAAAATAATTTTACATTATTTCTTCCATGGCTTTAACAATAAATAAGATATAAACGTATAGCTGACATTAAAATTTGTTTTGAATTAGACAAAAAGACAAGAAGGAAGAAAAATTACTTGACTTACCCTCACACTGCCGCTGGAACGTCTGTCGGCTGTGCCATAGTGCTGTAAACCGCCTGGCCCAGTTATGGGTACAATACCACAACCGGAACGTATGCCTTGACCCAATGTAGCTCTAAACATTCAACAAACATCAAATGCACAAATCAAAGATTTCAAATTAAAAAAAAAAAGGAAAATAAAATCGAAAGGCAAGCAAAACAAAAGCGGCCATTATTACGGGCGTGCACATACGCACGCACACATACACAAATATGTTTATACACACATGTACACATCCAAAATTAACGGTCGTATTATGTATTAACAAAGAGAACACAGAAAAGGCAGCAGCCATATTGTTATGCGATGTATTATAATTTTAATTTATGCACATCATTATTAACATCATTATTAGCATCGTTGTTTTCATAATCATCGTTATCAACAGCAGTAGTAGTAATTAATCCAATTAAAGCATCAATTTATAGTTTTAGTTTCAACGTTTTAAGATGTGATGATTCGAATTCGTTTTTTTTTCGTTTTCAAATGTATTAAGCGTACACATACACAAACAAATGTTGTTGATACAGGATTTTAAAGAAACAAACAAACCAAAAAACGCACAGAAAACAAGAACGAGAAAAAACAATTTAATTTGTTGTTGTATTCAAAGCCCAGAAACATGTAGGAAGGAAATAACGAAATAATAAAAGTAGGAGTATGTGTGGGAACAAAGAGATAAAATGAACAAATGCAAATTAGTTTTTATTGTTTTCGTAATTGTAGTGGTTGTAGCACGAGTATGCGTTTGTAACGGTAGTGGTGGCAGTTTTATCATCATAGTGAAGTATAGAGTGGGAGAAAGAGAGAGCGAGTATGAAGGTGGTAAATAGAGCGCAATGCAGATTATAGCAATTGAATTAATTTGTTTATGTTTTGCACAGAATTATTTAGTAGGGTAAATATGTATGTTTGTGTGTATGTTTACGAGCATTGAGAGTAAAATGGAGAATGTATGTAAATGCAGTTTCATGTTATTTTTTCATTTTTCAGTGAGTTGTTAAAATTTGTTAGAAAAGATTTTGCCAATATGCAAATTTTTTATTTTTTATTTTAAAGAGTCAACATTTTTTTTTCCTCAAATTTTTGTATGTTCGTATTTGGATATAAGTATGTATGTATGTGTGTATGTACATATTGAATTGCATGTGTTTGCGTATGCGTGTGTGTGTGTGATTACAAATTGTTATTCCCGGCAAGCCATTTTGAAAACATTACCATATTAATTTAAATATATGTATTTGTTCGATTTTTTTTTGTGTATTGTTGTTTGTTTTTGTTGTTGATTAACACAAAGCGAAATCAGGATGACGAAAGTAGTTGAAAAATATAGATTTATTACATAGAAAGTAAGAAAGAAAAGAGAATGGAAAATAAACATTAAAAATTTGTATTAAACTTGTTAATTATTTTTTACTTTATTTCTGCTAACACTGATAATTAAATTCATTCTTTAAATTTAAATTTTTAATAAATTTAATTTATTTAAATTTCCTTATACCATAATACTAACGAAAAAAAAATGTTATTCTACTTGAAAACTAAATTGAATTATAAAAACGAATCAGAAAAGAAAAATCGTGCCATTAAAAAGAAAATAACAAAAATCTTTTATATATTCTTAAGTTTTAATATTCTTTTTTTTTAATCTATGCGTTAAATTTGTTAGTTTTTAATATGTAAGTATTTTTGGTGTACTTAATATTTAAGAAATATACAAATATTGGTCTTTCGGTTTGTTTTGTAATAAAGTGTGTATTTTTTTCTTTACATTTTAGTTTTTCATAAACTACAACACTTTGTAGGTTTTAGTTCAATAAGTCTGAAAAAATAAAATGATAGATCATGGTGATAGAAGCTATTTTAATTTACATCAGCACTGGCCCTGTGGTCTAATGGTAGTAAACAGGCCATGGAACCGAAGTCCATGAACTGAACCAACTGAATTTTAAAATGGCAATTCTAAGCTGAGAATGAATATCATGGAATTTATGAATCAATGAAAAATATTTGCCACAGAACTTGTAAAACCAAAACAATAATTCTTGTGCAAAAACAGCTGATAAAACGATTTGCTATAGTATTCATTTTATACGAAATGTTCTTTTGCGTCCATTTTTTAATGTAAAACTGGCTCACATAATTTATCATTTATAAAACTTAAGGGCTTAAGTATGTAATTTATTTAAAACCCTGTAAACTTTAAGTTATTATTGGAATGTAGACAATTTAGCTTTCCAAAGTGTTGTAGCCTTTTTTAAGATGTTTCCTAAGCACTACTTTATATATTTTTTTTTTAATAATTTAATAAAAATTTATTACAAATAATTTTGGTTTTTATTTCTTATTAAGTGTAAATAATTTGTTATATTGTTTTATATAATAAAATTGTCAAATATGTGTATTTTTACGAATTCGTTTTTCTCTCAATTAAATAAAGTAATTGTGCGATATTATTTGGTTTAATATTTCTTTTTCCCTATTCAGTTTTGTTGCTTTTATTTTTAATAATATTTTTCTGTCTCTGCATTGAACATTAAGTCTTGTAGCTGAAATAAACTAATGGAATTTTTATATTTCTGCAGCAGCAAACAAATTTACTAAGGAGCTGAAAAAACATCTTTGGAAGATGATTCTTGCCTACTCAGACTACGTTCGAATTCGCAGCAATTTGCTTTTGCTGGCTTAGGTGGCATTTTTGTTTTATTAAGATAATGTGGTTCTGTAATAGCAAACTGTATGTGTTGTTTTTTCATTCTATTAAGTAGCGTTTGCCGCCGATATGGCCCTTGTGGCAACACTAAAGAATCCTTCTTTATGTTATTCAGAATGACTTTGAGAAATTCTGTTTTGTTTTGTTGCAATTTGACGGAATTATTGGCTGATGTTTATTTGAACTTCAACTAAATTGTTCTCTGGAAAACTACAGCAGCACAAAAACAGCTGTTATCCAACTATTGTAGGTCATGTCGGATGCAACTAAACACGCAAGTGTGAAGGCAAAAATTATAAACGCTCTGCAAATTCTAATGGCAAACTGGACCAGCTACTGTGAAATACATAGCGCGTAAAAGTGCCTTAAGCTGCTGAGCACATGTTTATAGAAAATTTTTTACGTTACTAAAAATCAATTTCCATTTAAAATTGCTTTCGTAAATCTTTAATAAAACTTCTATTTCTTGAAACTGGTTGTTATTTTTTTGATTACACACATCTTTTTTGAAATTGCCACTTGCCCAACTGTACGCTTCCACTGATTAACTTTTATATTTTAGCAAAAGTAAGTTGTCATAATAAAATCATATGTTTTCGCTTTAGCCTTAATCTAATCTAGCAATTGGACTAATCTAAACACTTCGGCCATTTAAAACTACAAAAAGTAATAAAAACAAACACGTTTTTCAACTTGCATCCCATAAACAGTTATTTAAGCTTTTTTCTACCTTTTGCTTTATTAATATATTTAGTTTTTTTTTTGTTTCTTAATTTTTCTAACATATTCTAAACTTTCACAATCAGCCCTAGAACAATTGACACCAACATTTGCGATTGTATTTCATATTTTTCTCTTTTCATTCTTTAACTACCAGCTAATAAAGCAGACGTTTTCTATGATTTAAATATCTTGACGATTTTTTTTCGTTTATGTCATTTATATATATTTGTATATAAAAAAAAACAGGGGAAAATATCTTACAGATAAATTATCTATTATCTTAAATTTAATATCTACTTATTATTGTTTGAATGGATTGTTTTTAGAGTGCTATTTAGTTGCTCGGTAGTGTAGTGTTATGGAATGTGTTTTAAGTTTTAGTTTTGCTTTTTCGAGTTTTTAATTATTAATTAAATATATAATGTTTTAATATTTAACGTCCTGTAGGTGGTTTTTGATTTAAATTTAATTGTCTTGCACTATTGTTATCCACTTGAAATTCATCCATCTGACAGTAAATCATGTATCTGCAGCATTAATTTGTTTTTTTTTTTTTTTTTTTTGGTGTGTTTCAAATGAGGCAAAGACACATTTTTAAGAAAAATTATTTTTGCATCATTTTCACCAGATGTTGTTCATCGTACAAATTTGATTAATTGTTTTTTTTTTGTTTTGAATTGTTGTTGTTTTTTTTTTTGTATATAACGAGAGAAAAGCAATATATACATAGAAAAAAACATAAATTAGGCAAATATCGTTGTAGTTGTAAACTTTTGATGGTAAATTTTATTCAACTTTTTGTTTAAAACAGTTAACAGAATATACAAACGAAACAACTCTAAATCATACACTAAGTAATTGAATGGAGAAAAAAGTAACCTACTTTCACTGTTTTCGAATTGAAATCTAAAAAAAGATGGACAATTTTGACAACATTTATGATTAAAGTTCCATATAAGCATGTTAGAAATATTTAAACATGATTGACAATCGTTAAAGTTAGTTGAGAAATGGTTAAAATAAGTTTTTTGTTTTAGTTAAGTTTCGTTTTTTTTTTTTTTTTTTTTTAAGTTAAAACATTAATTTTTATTATTTTTTTTTTTGTAGAGTACGAGTATTTTAATTAGATACATACAAACAAAATATTAGAGCAAGAGATACAAATGCAAGTTAGTTGGTTGTTTGTTTATAAAAAGCCATGAATGATATACATATTTAAAAATGGTAGTTTGTGGTATGCAGCATTTCGTGGCAGACAAATTATTAGTTGCAGTTTTAGTTTAACCTCAAAGAGTTTTTGTTTTTAATTTATGGATGATACATGATTATGAGTGATAGATAATGAAAATGTTTTGCTACTGACGACGACATGTTGACATACATACATAAATATAGGCAGCTGGAGAACACGCACTTAAAACAGCAGCTTTTCTGTTTTTTTTTTTGATTTTCCTAAGCTTTAAAAAGTTTTAAAGGATTTTTGAACAGAGTATTTGTTTTATAAACATTTCTGTTAACGAAATATTCTTAGAAATTATTAAGCAAAATCAATAAGCGAATGATATATGTTTGTAATTTATACATAATTCCTGCACGACATAGAACACACAGTTCAATTCCCAAGTCTAAACCGTTTGTTCATTCCGTTCAATCGTTCGCTTTGTATTTCCCTCCGGCTTTTATCAAGCAGTTATTTAAATCAGCACAAAGAACCAAAAATGTATGGCACAAAACGTAATGAGTAAAAATAATAAAATTCATGCAATATTTTTTAAGAAAACTGCAGTGAAATTCTTTTTTCTTTCACTTATTAACCAGCTTCGGAGGAAAAAGCACCGAAAACAATTCTTGTTGAAACTGGCAAAGTACCAAGAATGAAAAATTGTCATCAGAAGTTAAGTTGTCAGCTGAGATGTGTGCCAGAAAGTGTTACAATTTCATTGCCAGGCAATTGTGTGACAAGAAATATAAAAACAATTGTAAGATCATTAAATAAGGCAAAAACTGGCCGAACTGTTGCCAGACATCGGCAGAAAGCTGAAAGGAATCCTTTGACTTCATGTTAACAAATCTGCCAATAAAAACTTAACTTACAATCTCTGGCAGGTTGGTGCATTCTAATGATTGTCAGATGCCTGACAATGGACTGACAAGGTTTTTGTTTACTGACAACGTTGTAGATCAAAAATTGTCGATGTTCACATAGTTGTGAGGTATTTTTAGCTATTATGCACTGGCATTATTGTAAGATCTGATAACTGTGGGTTTTTAGCTTAATAAAAATATAAAATTAGCTAAAATAAAATTAGTGTGGGGAGAAAGAAAAGCGGGTTTAATGTAAAGCTTTTGAACGAAAACAATCGAACGGTTTCCCATTGAGCGAAAAGCACTTAGTACAAGGACCTCACTCTAAGCGGTTCGTTCACGAACGACACAACTCTCAAGTAAGTTTTCTTAATTTCGGACAGAAATCCTAGTGACAGTATTAAAAATATATAGCACAACATAAAACTAATCGTTCTTTTTTCCTGCCATAGAATTATGGTTGCTTTGGGAAATTTTGCTAAATTTTAATTGCAAATTTATATATGACGAAGAAAGCAAGAGAAATGTAAGTCTTGCTTCATTTTACTTATATTTAAAATAAGTATTTAAATAAGTAATTAAGTACGTTTAAACGTCATTAAAGTGATTAAAAATCATGTGATTTCAAAACGCTCACTAACGACTTCAAATCGTTTGCCTACTTTTGGGCGACTATTTTGTGCGGGAATGTCTTAGAAAAATGATTCCCTTAAATTACTGGTAATGCTGCATCTGTTGACTTTTATTCACTGCTGTTCTCTTATCTATTTAAGTTTTCACAAGCTGCTGTCGCCGTTGCTAAATAATTTGCCCATCAAACAGAAACGTTGCGAAGTATTAAGTTTTACTTTTAACACATGCTTTTAAACTGGTTTTTCATATTTTATGTGTAATGATCTCTTTGTATTTGTTATGTTTTAATTTAATGCCGCCTCTAATTAGACTGATATGTTTTCCAAACAAATTTGTTTTTCTGTTCAAAAAAATAAAATTAAAACCGTTTTAATGATTTATGGCAGTAAAAAAGAACGGAAAAAAGCAGCCATATGGTTGCTGATAAAGCAAATATTTTGTTTAAATCTTTTATATATTTTCAGTTTGTATTTGTAGTTTTAAACGTAATTTATCGCTGATTTGTGATGAATAATTAAATGTTATGTTTTATGTGGCAAATAATAATAATAATGATTTATTTATGATTGCGCTATAAAATATATTATTTAGTTTGATTGATAATAAATATGTAATTAAGTCCAACACGACTTGATAAATTAGTAAAATGAGCTTCTGAGTGCTGGATGTGATGATTGATAGATAATAATTAATTACTAAACACTAATGAGCCAGCAAACAATTTTGGGAAATTAAAAGTAGTTAATTTAGCACCAGCGTCACGCTATCAAACCTTTAGGGTGGCAACAAAAGACCCAACTCTTATGGACTTTATTTCGTCCAGTTTTATATTTGGATATATCTTAAACAAATTTATTTATTTTACATAAAACTTCCATTTAAGAAAAATCCCATTTTGAGAAAAATATTTTTTTATGCAAAATTCCAGTTTATGAATAAGTTCACTTGTAAGGAGCATTCCCTTTGAAAAATCTTTTTCCTGAACACTTTATTCCAAACAACTAACAAAATATATTTTCTGATTCTGGAGGAATGATAAATAAACTCAAACACTGAAGTTTTTCAATGGGTTGAATGGCCTATTGATGTGATCGTCAACAGGTTTCGTAGGATGGCTGTCATTTCATGTCAGTATTAAAAAAGACCTGAACATCGAATTCAGTCCAACAGCTAATTATAAACATTGAACAAAACTGATGTTTGTTTTATTTAATGTACTTGGGAACATATGTACATATAATGTTCTATCTTTCAACATGTTTAGTGGCAGTGTTGCCATATCTTGCAGACTAGTGTTGGTGTCACCACATACATCACAGATAATGGTCTGATTCATGTTGTTCTCAAAGAAATATGTATGTGATGATGAAGTGCTTTTTTTTTATTGATTTTAGATGGCATGTCAATTAGTTTCGGCCCCAAATTGATAAGTTTGTTTCTTGAGATACTCAGTTATGCAAAAGTGGGTCTCTTCAGCGATGAGTTCGTACTAAAAATTGTGGGTCAGTTTCTAAATGTGCCAGTATATAGGGAGAGAACTAATGTCGATGTTTATGATCGTTTAGATGCGGCTTGTGGGTCAGTTGAAGTTTTGTACGGATACAGTCATAACTTAGGGAGCAAAATTCTCCACCATAGGCCGAGATCTTGTAAATGCAGGCGAAATCGATTGGTGGTGATTTATTGAAAAATAATACAAATTCAATTATTGACAACCTTCAACAAAGTGCCTGCTTTCAACTGTTACAATTCAAAAGCCGCTATTTAAAGACCCTTTGTAATATGCTTTACCAAAATCATTTTCTTAACCGAAAAAATGTACCACAAAATGAAATTCTCCTTGTCTTTGAAATATATAAACAGCAGAAATTCAACTAATTTTACTCTTATACCATTCCCATAACAATTTGCTGGCCTATTTTATTTTTATGACAAAATATTTATGTCTGTAAATGAATTTTAGGCTTTTGATGAACAGTTTTGTAAATGTGTATGTATGTTTCGAATATTGAACGCAATTGATGAAAACTTATGAATAATAGAGCTAATTACAAATAAATACAATTAAAATGAACTTATTGGCACAATTATAAAATGCAAAAAAACCAAACAAACAAAAAAAAAAGAAAACAGGAAAACAGGAAAAAACATAGAAAATCAAACAAAAGTTTTTAATGAAATTGAAACTTAATTAAAGCAAACAAAGACACATGAATAATTTATAGTACTAGTGTGTGTCTGAAAGTATTTTACATAAAGAATGAGTTGCAAATTAGGAATATGAAATAACACACGATATTAAAAAATTAACTCTTTTCCAAACTTGCATATATAGTTTTAATTAAATACGTATCTATATCAAATGTGAACAGTTTTTTAAACTAGTCTACTTCGTATTGAAAATAAATAAAGTAACTAGACATTAAACTTAAAATTATATATTAACACATACATACATACATTCAGCCATTCAACCGCTCACACTTGTACATGAGCCACAACCTGATAATCCTAAATTTCGAAGGTTTAAGTTCAGTAAAAGTTGCGTTAGCAAATACTAGTTCAAGGACGCAACACAAGGTCTGCTGAAAACATTACTGTGGTGCGTAAAAATGTACAATCGATATCGTGTCGCATGTGGCACAAAAGAGTTCGACTTCCTACCGTCCACAACTTGACAGGAGCGGGAGATAAATGCTGAATTGTAAGAGAAGTAGTTGGAAACTTTTCTTTTTTTAAGTTTAAATCAGCCATGTAACCAAATTCGGGGGGACTTGTGCTCCCTTTAGCTCACTGCACTGACCACTCATTATACGGCGATAGTTCTTTTGACAGTTCAGTGATTCCAACGTAAAATCTTTTGTAATGTAATGATCGGTTACTTCGCTTAGTTTATTGAATCGTTCAATTCCACTAGCTCAGTGCTGAGGGGCACAAGTCTAGTGGAAACGCAATTAACCAAACAAAATTCTCGAATCTGACATGATCATTGAACGTATCTTAAAAAAAAAAACAGACATTCTTGGCTGTGGGTTTTGGGTTGGCGGCTTCGAGCGTACCTATTTCTTTAGTCTATATTGCGCTGCTTGTGCAAATTATAACAGAAATATTGAAAATCAATACAACTTTGTCAGAATAAATATTTGAGATCTAAACCCGTCTGCCCAAATTCCGAGGAAAGCGTAGAGATTTCAACTGCGAGCAAGTGGTTTTAAATGGCAGGTCTTTTAAAGCTTGACTTCCACCAAGCCCTTACAAATATAAGAAAATTTACGCAAATTAATAAAAATTATACACCAAAAATCCCACCTTTCTTCGTTTGAAATCGGCTAAGAAAACTTTCTGTACTTATTTTCGACTATGGAGGTGTACGTAAGTTAGTGTCAATGTGCATATACATACATACATATTTCATTATATGGTAACTATATACATACATATTTATACTAAAATTGCTGCCATTAAAAACGTAAAATCATCATTAATTTCCACTCGCCCATGCCCCCAACCCGGTCACACCTTAGCCTACACATACAGTGACACACAACCATTACCTTCCACACAATTAATTATAGACAATCAAAAATATGGTTTCGTCTAGGGTATAGTATAATAAATTCTAATGAACAATTAAACGAAACAAACAAACACACAAGAAACAAACAAAAAAAAAAAAACAGAAAAATAAATCAAAATTGTAGACCAAAACCAAAATTGAATCATTTCATATCCAATCCATAATCAATTATAATTTACCTGGCGGGAAGTATTAATGCGTCGAACTCTGTCGATAAGTGTCGTCGTATGATGTTCTTCGAGGGTGGTATGCCCAGAGCTGTTGCCATTGTGTCGCCCGAAAATGATGGTTCCAAAACGACCAAACCACCATGAACACCGCTGTCTGTAATAAACGACAACAATTAAACAAACACATACATATGGGCGTACACACGAGTACATATATCTACGATTATACTCTATATCCAATAACATTTTGTGATGTCAATGGCATTTAAGTTCAAAATAATTTATGAAATTCATATTAAAATTGTTATTTTTAAATAAATTTGATTTGATAGAAGTTTGACAACAATAAGGGAAACTAATAAATCATCTGTTTCGCGGTAACGAACGTCAACGTTCGTCTGTCTTTTAAAATGTAACAAACTGACTTGAAGACAATTTAGGAATTTGCTTTTTTCAAGTTCATCTATTATTCACTTAGATCGTGTTTAGGTCAGTTTGTCTGCTTTTAATTAGGTTTTTGGTGTTCCAAATGTTGGCGAACCTTGACGTTCGACTAAGCGGAACTGTTTTTAAAACTGAGGATTTCAAGTCTTTTAATGTGAGTTTTGTTTATTAAAAAACCACGCAGAACATGATCATTCCCAGACTAGTAGTAAGTAACAGCAAGGACTCGAGTAAGCCGATTGTATTATAAGAAAGCTGAAGTTTTTCCATTATTGCACTATCGAAAACACATCGCCCTATTATTGATATTCAGGGTTATGAAAACGCCATGCGCGGTAATAAAAATAAAGAGTGGAAAAGCAAATTCTTAAAACGACAAGACCTAAATGCTTCTTCAGGGGGATGCAGAATACACTAGACTTGTGAAAATCACTGAATTTTTATTCCAGGTACCTGAAATGCTTCTTCAGTGATATCCAGCACATTCACTTTAAATTACATCCTACAAAATTATTATCAAGCGTCTAAACATTTTTACTCTCGATATGACCCAAGAAAAAGTGACTCCAATATAAGGAATTACCATGGCGTTACAAATTTGACCGTCATTAAGGCATTCAATCATGAAGCATAAATACCTTTTAAATTTTCTGCATATTCAGCCAAATCAATGGAACGAGCCCAGCGTATAAAACGTTGATTGGTCCACACTATAGGATCGGTGTCGACATTTTCCGATTGTACCCGGCGCATGGCCAACGTTTGGCGATCATATTTAACAATGCGTAGAACATGTATACCTGAAATTAGGGGGCAAAATGTATTGGTTAATGTAAAAAATAAACTAGTTAGAAGGAGTCGCCCTCTTTCCACCCCCTCAAAACCTTTGGACAAATTTACCATGCACAATACTGGCTTGATGAAATTTTCGTGTTACACCCAAAAATTTTTCCAGCTCCTTTTTCGACAGTGTATCCAACATGCGAGCATCGACGAGTGAATGTAAAAATGATTCGGCATATTGAGGCAAGCCAATGTCCGGCAGCCATTCAGAAGCCACCCAAGTATGTCCCAGCTGTGTTATCATGGGATATCGAACCATTTCGGGTCTTCTTTGCTCTTCAATGGCTAAGCGCAGTTTTTTACGATGCATGGGATGCGCTAAGCCCAGTCCAGCTTCCAGTTCTATATCGTTGAGTTCCAACAGCACTTTACCACTTTTAACATTTTCGGAGCAACGTGTGCTGTATTGCGGCATGCCGAGAGCAACTTCTAGCCAGGCTAAGACTTGTGAGGCTCGCCATCTTTCCATGGGTATTTGAGAAGCTTCACGCAATAAACGTAATTTTTCAGCGTAACCTTCTTCGGATAGAGGACTCCATGAAAAGTCGTTATCTGGCGGAGAAAAGGGAGACGAGTTATTCATAATTCAATCACATTCACTAATTACATTTGATTACATTCACTAGCGCCATCTGCCGACAAAGCTTTGCTTTTGTTTCTCGAACGTGCAAATACCCTAGATATGCTACCCCAAGTACCGCCACGTCCATTGCGTGCACCCAAAGCTGTGTTGCTTGATTTGGGAGCAAATTTTCTGGCCACTGCTCCTGGCCCATCGGAATCTACAGGGGAGCCTAGTTGTTCTACGGATCTAGAGGTTGTGGTGCAAAAGGTTGTTTAATTTGTTTAATATACTTTTCTAAAGTCCTTTCTAAAATAGTTTCTTTTTTAAAGGGTTCTTCTTGAAAAAGATGCTTTTCTTAAAAGGTACTTTTATTAAAACTGTACTTTTTTAAAGGTTAAGATTTGTAAAAGTACTTTTCTTAAAAGGTTTTTTTCCAAACAGTTCTTTGTTAAAAGGTTGATATTTAGAAATTGATTTTTTTTTCAAGGTACTTTTTAAAGTACTTTTTTTAAAGGTACTTTTTTAGATGGTACTTTTCTTTAAAATGTCTTTTTAAGGTCTTTTTTTAAGGTACGTATTTTGAACGGCACTTTTTTCAAAATGTACTTTTTTTAAAATGTACTTTTTTTAAAATATACCTTTTTGTAAAAATTACTTCTTAGTAAAAGATGTTTTTATAAAGGTACTTTGCTTTAAAAACTACGTTTTTTCAAAGGGACTTTTTTTGAAGGTACTCTTTTTTAAAATCTACTTTTTAAAAAAGCGCTGTTTCTTAAAACCTGCCATTTTTACAAGGTACTTTTTCACCAGATACTTTTTAGAAGGTCCTTTTTTAAAAAGTGCTTCCTTAAATGTATTTTTTTTTTGGTACTTATTTAAAAACATATTATTGAAAAGATACTGAAAAAACGTAGTTTTGTTAAGGGGTACTTTTTTATGTACTTTTCGATAGATTCGATTTCTTTTTAGGAGGTTGTTTTTTAAAAAAATATTTTAAATTTGGTACTTAATTTGTTCAGAAATTTTGATTCGTTTAGTTGTTTTAGCTATACGATTTAAATCTTTACCTGGAATAGGCGGCAGAGTTTAGAGGCGAGAGTGTGGGACTTCGTTCTTTAGGAGTTCCATCTTGGTAAGACATAAAAAAAATTGTGAAAATGGGTAAAATATTAATCGAATTTGTGTGAAGACTTACATTGATACATATTTTGACTAGATACCAAAGAAATGCTATCCGGATCGACTGTAATGCAGGGACCATTATCGGAAATACCATCACTGAAGTTGATATCACCGCCAGTACTTTCACGATCACTGTTGTTCCTCAGCACTGAGTCATTCGAACACGAATTACGATCACCGGCAGTATTACCCGAACTATTGCTAAAAGCCGACAAGGAATTCGAATTTCCGCGCCCACTGTCGTCGTTATTACGATAACTTACTACAGCTGCACTGTTGGCCGGCGGCATTTGATTTAGCAGGCCCGACGTTGCAGAGGGCGGTGTTAGCGGAGCGAATGACAACAGACTCTCCTGATCAGAGAGACAACCTGACATTTGTCTTTGCAATTGCTCCTGAAGCTTTTGCAACTGCAAGTCTCTGGCACTCAACTGCTGTGCCAAAGACAGGGATCTTTCCGCTTCATCTCTGGCTTGTTTCAGAAGCTGCCATCTTTCTCGCTCACGGTCACCCGTCAACTTGGCATTATTGCTCTCCGACTCCCTAACGCGATCCTGGTAGTTACGTATAAAATCTCGAAGTTCTTGTTCCTTCTCCTGCAAAGAGGCGCACAGCTGTTTCACTTGACCCACCAACTCGTTCTTGTCACTTCTTAGTTTTTTCCTCTCAATACGCAACGACATTAATTGACTTTTAGCCGAACGTAGTTCTTGTTCCAAGCGATCAATGCGCTGCTGGGTATTGGAACCACTGCCATCAGTTGATTGTCCATCGCCGCAGCTATTTGAGTCGGATAGATCAATGCCACCCACAGCACCTTCTGGAGAATTCTCTAGTAATTTTCGTAAGCGATGCACTTCGGCATTGAGACGCTCGTTTTCTTCGCGTAGTTTTGTGGGAGAATCTGTAACGAAGAGTATTTTTATTTTACTGGCCATCAAACAGAAATGTTACTCGTGTAACATGATTGATCAGGACTTCAATTATTTTCCTCTAAAATGGCTAAAACATACGAGTATATACAGACATACATACGATACATACATTTGTTGCTATTTATAGGGTTTTGCGTTAAGTTCGTTTTTAGTGCATTTGTTGCGGACAGTTAATAAAGTTTTGGTTTTATTTTTGCTTTTGATTACACTAATTAAGCAATTTAGAAATTGACACGAACTGTTTTCCAAATAAGTACTTGTGTTTAATTAAAAGTTTTTACAATAACACAGCAATGAACGAGACAAAACTATGGCAACCAAAATTTTAGCAAATTAAGTGATTTTTTTTTCAGCTGAAGTAAAAGTAAATGTTGGTGAAAAAATACTTACAAAAATACTGTGAATAGCAAAAACTAAAGCGGTTCAACTTTTGAAAATAAGAAACAAATAAAAGCTACTGAGGCCGGCAAAAGCATAATTCAAAGCAGTGCGTTCAGCTCTAAAATATATACCTGAAAATGGTTAATTTTTTTCTGGAACACAGTGATATAATTACAAATATTCTTTAAATGTAATAACGCGAGCAGTCATGACAAATTAAATTGGAGGTTGTGGAGGCTACAGTCCAACTGACTGTCGTTTGTTCAGCCGGTTGTGCCAACAATCGTGGTAATAACATTCAATAGGAAGGGCTAATGATAAAATTCTGTTGGAGCTGCGTTTGGCTTGATTTGCTCATGTGCCATGTCATCTTGTGCCATAATCATTGCACGAAGAGATCTACGCTCAGTCTGGTGGATAAAATAGAATCCACTGAACCATCAAGCGCCAGGTATGTCTGTAACATCCCTGTTATTCGTGCGTGTATGAATCATTAAAATCAATTGGCCTTTGCAAGATCACAACCTAATAAATCGCTGACACCGTAAAGACGGTTCACAGAACAGGCCCTAAAACAAGTGAAAACTCAAGCTAAATATCATTAAAAAATTATCTTTAGCGACAAGACCCACAGCTGGATAAATATTTATATCGAACATAAAACTGGGGAAGGTGTGGAGCTATAAATCCAAATCCATTCCATAACAGTTACTATTTGGCACAGATTTATATTTCTGTCCAACCGAAGTTAGCCAGGCGAGCGCTATAGATCTACAATTGGTAATTTTGTTGGACCTTATCTTGGTATTGGTGTGTAAACGAGCTGCATGTCACTACTTTCGAGATTCCAAACCTCCTTGAGGCACTATTGTCTCGCAACAGATTGATGCTTTCGTAAGACTTGATGTTTTTTGGGTATTTCGTGTTTCATCTTGTTCTACTATTCAGGGAATTAGTGGTAGTAGGGATAAACTAGCAGGAGCTCTCGTGGTACGTGACGTTTTTCACATATCACAAGCAGTTGCCACCTATTTTTATTTAGTTAGCCGCATTAGAGGTGGTAATGAGCCGTTGACAAGTTCACCCATTAAATTGGTTCGCAACCACATTGGGCCACAGTAATAAGTCCTTGTGTACATCAGATTCACAATATGTAGAACAAAAAACACAGGGTTGCTATCGGAAATGCCACAAAAAACTATGATACGATATAGTTCAACAAAATTACGATATTTCCACTAAAGTCGAGTGGAATTGTGCCTCATAATTGGGGGCATCTAGATACCAGTATTTCCCATTATTGTCAATCAATATGCCGTAAATCTGACAATCACCGTTTCGGTTTCAGTTTCTCTAATTCTATTTAAAAATAAAATAATTCTGGCTAAAGAAAAAATTATGAATAATTTTCAATTGGTACAACTTACAGCGTTGTTCAAAATCGCCTTAAAAAAACGAAACCTGGTAACAGGCAACAAGTTGTTGTGGTGTTGCAGTGGTTCTCTTTGTCTGTATTTCACTTCAGTGCCGTTACTTTAACACAAATTAATATTCTTTTGTGTTCCTTCGTGCAATAATTTGCTGTTTTTACAACTTTGTACAACTAATTAATTAACAATTACAGCGAAACCAAAATCCACAGCAAAACTGTGGAAGAGGAAGACGACGTCTTTCCTCAATTAGAAACATTGTGCGTGAGCGAAATACGAGTAAAACAACAGCAAGGGAATTGTTTTTCTTTTCCTTTGTTTATTTTTTTTTTGTTTGTCTTCGTTTGTTTGTGACTCAAAGAGTTTTACTTACAGCAAAACAAGGTGTGCAAGACTGTGCAAAACTGTGCTTGTACAATTTTACTAACAACAGCAAAAATGAGAAAAAAGTTATAATTTGGTAAAGAAGCTGTAAACAAAGAGAATTGCAATACGGGCGAAGTGAGGCGAAATGCTTTCTTGCAAAGAATCGAAGAAGAATAAGTGAAGTGATTATTAAAGCATAAAAAACAAGATATTGTTAGAGACTTTAATTTAAAGCAAATTAGATTTATAGTACGAGTACATTCCAAAAAAAACAAAATAAAATCTTATTGAATTTCGATTTGTTAAAACAGTGTTGTTTTGAAAATTGATCGTGGGCCCAGTCACCTTCTAAACACGATATTTTTCAAGTGCCGTCTGATGAGAACAACCATATAAATTATTACCCTCAGCCTCTGTATTAAAGTTGCAATAATGTTATGGTAGATATTTACTTTTAAATAACCGAATACTTGACTCTGCTGTTCAGTGTTTGCATACCTTCAAGTCTGTTTTATAATCCTGTCTTATAAAAACTACAATATGTTGAACATGAACTTTAATAAAACAAAAACTGATGCACACAACACAGACGGGAAGAAAGGATTAAGATTTCAGCAATCATTTGCTGAAGAGGAAAAAAAAGTTAAGCATAACTGCTGATGCTTTAAAAAGAGTAAAAAGAATTAATTAAAAATTTGCTGAAAGCAAAAGAAAATGAAGTGAGATTTTAAGATTAAGTTTTACTTCTTTTTCACCGGCAATAACGATGAAAGCAATGAAGTAAGCGTTTTTAATTGGAAGTAATTATATGAATTTCATTCGTTAACAATTTTAATAAGAGATTAAAAAATTGTGAAAGAAAGAAAACTTAACCGGCGAGTTAAGGACATAAGATAATTTTTTTTTTATGAGCCCAGGACTGAAAAGCTGACAGCTGGCGTCCTTCAAGTGACATTATTTCACATATTTAGTGTAAAAAAAAATGTTTTGTATATTTTATAATGTGAAAAAATACATAAACGAAAAGACTATTGAATTTTTAACTCCCATAATGACTTTTGACCCAAACTGTAGGTTTGCTGTGGGTGACTTCGTTATGAACTTTTCAGTCTAAAATAACATTTCAACGATAACTACGAGTATATCAGCAAAATGCTACAAAATTCCAGTTACATATTCTGTGTTTGTTCAAAATGTTCACAAGCCGGCAAAATGAAAATTTTAGTCCTGAACTGTGGACCTTCAGGGAATTTAGAATACAATAAAAAGCAACTAAACTGCGCTGTCAATCACATTTATCGCCAGCCTTGGCCGCACTATTCAAATCGAAATTCAATTTTGCCCCAAAAAAACCTTTTGACAAAAAATGTTATACTCGTACAATACAAATCACTTAATAAAACGGATAACAAATACGCATTAGTATTTTTAAACACACTACAGTGTTGTATTTGTTATTTGTTTCGCATGAATCATTTTCATACTCGCTTTTGACAGCGTTTCCTGCGAAACCATGAATAGAATACAAACAATTTGCTGAACTCGAGAAACTGCAGTAAAAACCGTCCTTACCAAGATATTCGATTTTAATTTTTTGAGGATAGCAGACGTGACAGTGATAACAAGCGTGAAAGCAACACAAGCTCAAGCAAGAATAATTTAAGAAAAGAAGAAAAAAACTTAAATAAATGACATGAAAAGCAGCGCAAGTGAGATGCAATAAAATGAAAGTGAAGCGTGAGATGCGGCAGGTGTTGTGCGTGTGTGGTTTATATATTTTTATATATGTGTGTATATATGTATGTATTTCCTTTATATCAACATGTTTTATTTGTTTGTTGTTTGTTTGTTGGCTTTCTTCGTGATTTAAGCCATTCTTACCTGCATTATTACATTGTTGCTGCTGATGACGAAGCAAAAATTTCATGTCATTGTTACGATTGCCATCACAGTTATTAAATGTATTAAACTGCATTGTTGTTACTGTTGCTGCTGTTGCTGCTGCTGCTGTAGTTGCCTTGGTTGCTTTTGTGGGAGTGGTTGTTGCTGCTATTGTTGCTGTTGCTGATGGTTTTGTCACTGTAGTGATGCCTGCTGATGAATCCATTATTGGTCCAAATGTTGATAAAGTTGTGCAGACAATATTATTGGCATTTCGTTTGTCAACTGTATGTCGGGGGGGAAAAAAACGGAAGCAGTTGGTGCGTTTGTTCTTTCACCATATTTCATTTTCTTTTAAGTTTGCAATTCAATGATGGCAAGTGTATATATGTATGAATATATATGTATATATGTATGTATGTGTATATGTGTACATGTATGTATGTGTATATGTGTACATGTATGTATGAGTGTTTTATGTATTGTACATATGTATATATATATATGTTGAAACAGTAGTAAATATGTAGAAAGAGAAAGAACATATCGCCTACAAGGAACACAAAATGCCCCCAATTGTTTAACTTGTGCTTGTCATTTATACAGCGAATTCAAAAACTTTAATATCCAAAATTTAACATCACTTTTTTCTTTGCATTTGCACAAAGATCAGATATTTTGTGGAGTGCACTTGTGGCCCTTCAGCCTTGAGTGAGCGATATGCTCAACAGTCAAGTACGTTAGCGGTTAAACGAACACTGAGAACTGTTTGAGCTGATAATTGTAAATGTATGCGTTTTAATTGGCAATTGTCTGTTCTGTGTTTCATCTTACACTACGTTTCTCATTTTGTTTTTGAGTAGATTCTTGTTTCTTTTTTCGTCTTCTTTTTGCCGCTGACAGGAATCTGGTTTTATTCAAATTAACAACTGTTTGTGTCAACACAATTAAGTCATATTTATAATGAAAAGATTGATGGGATTGTTAAAAGAATGCATTCGTTTCTAATAAATGGATGAAGATTTTGAAATCAAAATTAAAATCAATAATCAGAGAGAGCGTGAGACAGAGAAAGAAATATTTATATACTATTTTAATGTTGTTTTAAGAGTTAAACATTTTCAAATGTTACATGTACAATAATTTCAAACTTTAAATAGTAAATTCTTCTCTCTAAACACTAACGTGAGATTTGTATTAATGAAACTTATGTGGCTCAGCTCTTAAAGCGATAAATATCTATGCATTAATTACTGCCCATATTAAACGTACTTATCGCACACATGTGTATTGTCACAAGAAAAAGTGCTAATATACATTTGTTTTTGTTAAAATCTTAAGCCCACACACTCATCCAGATAAAAAAACAGACTAAGAGAGGTTTCATAAATGCTTGCTGACATTGTGTTTGAAATTAAGAGTTCTAATAGTTATACAAATATTATTAAGTTGAAATTCTTATTTGGAAAAAACATCATGTTTCATTCTAGCTCAAGTACCAATAATTTTGTTTCATTAATATTGCTTGTTAAACCAACATGATTTCATGTTAAAAATTACATTTTGTTTCAATTAAAATTGTGTAAAATTTTCCAAAATTGTTTTAGTTGATTGAAAAACACAATTTTGCAAATTTTTAAATATATAAAAAATTGAAATAGAAATTGCGAACTAAAATAGGTTTAACAATAAAGATTTCTCTTTTTCAGGCCTGCTATAAGCAAATATCTGTACGCTTGTGTCAACACAGTTCTCATATGCTTTCGTTTTTCCATTTATGATTCACACCCAATTACGGAAAAAGTAGTACGGGCACAGGAACACTATAGAAGAGGGTTAGTAATTCTATTCAGCTGATGTAATTAATTGAGATTGTGCTTTTTCTTGGTTTTTATTTTTTTTTTTCAAAATTTTTACATGTGAGAAATTATTGCGTAATACGTTATATTTATACGAATTTAATATATAATATAAATTAAAGGTTTGTCCTACCAGCCTTGACGCAACACGTTGGAACACATCAAGGCGAGGACATAGAACAGTGCTTAAACAGGAACTCTGATGAGGATGAATGATGAAAGTAGTTAAATATTTTAAAAATTATTTTCCTCACAAAATGTCTTTGATAAAACCTGAATTATTGCTAAATGTACACAATTTGTAATTTTGAGTAGAAATTCCGATGATAAATCTTTCAGCCACTTACAAGTTTTCCCATTTTATTAAACGTATTAATATTGACATGAAAATGAATTCAATAATATTTTTTTTTCATTGCTTTTTTTGATAAATTTTAACATGTTTTTTAATTACTCTGCTTGTTTTTCAGATGGTTACGAAAGAAAATATGCAGTAAAAACACAAAAAGCATATCCAGCGAGCAGCGTGTTCACAGTACACTTTGTACTCTCATCGATTTCTGTACAACTTTAATGAAATCATTAATAAGAGAAAAATAATTATTTTATGTTGGAAAGGGCTTTACATTGAGGAGGCTTTAAAAGATTACCAAGAAAAAAAAAAGAATAATAGAATTTTAATTTTTAAAAAGCTTGCGAGACGAGCAGACGAAGGGAAAAAATTTGTTGTGCTACTTTAATGTTGCAACAATAAAGTTACGCTAAAAATTGCGAAAGAAAAGCTAAAGTTCTGATGTAGTTAAACAAATTTTAAATTAAAGACCTTCTTGAATCCCAATTTTTTAAGATTTTACTTTTGTAGACATTAACTATATACAGATATTATATATACTATGTATATATATATATATAATTTCTCATCATTTTCATTATAATGTTCTTAGAGACTTAATCAAATATATGCAAATATTATTATTGACTCAAATGGGCAGATAATTGCAAACATTTTAACCTTCCATTAGAAAGACGTTACAAGTATTTGTTTGTTACTGCATCTACATTTCAAAGATAAATTTATTTGCATCAAATTAAACTTTCATTGCCACAAACACAAATGCAATTAACAAAAAAACTTACACACACACACACACACACACACACACGAACACTCTCACAAAGAAATGCTTAAGAAATTCTTCTCAGAATTTGCATAACGATGAAATTGTACAAATTTTGAACTGAAGAAAATTACAAATATTTGAGAGGAAAACAATTTATGAAAGACAAATAGCTTCTAAGTATTTACTAATAAAATGCTTAAGTTTGAAAATTAACATCGAGATATTTCTAAATCATAAAATTAGTACCCACTAGAAAATGCTTTTAAAATAAAAAAATGGAAAAAACATTTTCTAAGATATTTTTGATATAAATTCATCTTATGGCTGAGGAGCGTCATAAAGAAAACAGGTTATTTGTGGCCAAGTCAATGAAAGAATTTGTTAACAAAATATATATAAATGGCTTGAAGTTTTAGGATGTGCGATAAAAATCGTTATATATTGTGTCATTTGCGCCGAGAGTGGGACCCTGGCCTTAGAGTCAGAACCAAATTTTCGTATAAACAGTGGAAGAAGAAATAAGTCTTAAGAATAAGTAAGAATTTTGTAACTTCCGAATATTACAGTCACAAATTAATCCGAAAATATTAATAAGATAAAAACTTTTCCTAAATTCTACTTAAAATAAACAATAAATGTTCCAATAAACAAAAAAACTATTTTAAAAATAATCTTCATTGTATGTTTGCCAGACTGGCTTTACACGTGACAACAAAATTACAGGTGACAAATCAACACACACACACACATAATTCGTACAATTCTGAAACGCTCACAGAATGAATGATTGTAAAAAAATATTTTAAGCACAATTAAACATTTTTAAGCTGCAAGTGTTGTGCAAATAGTGCAATAGATTTGTTTCGAAGAACATAAAAAATGTGCCAGACTTGAAGAGTCATCGAACAAGATTTGCCTTTAACCAAATGACTTGTTGTTGCTGTTTTGTTTAGTGTCCATTGGATGATATTCCATTTGGGTAATATATTTTTGCTTTTAATTAAAAATTTCATATTCTAAAGCTCTTCTTTCCTTTCAAATGGCACAAAATTTAGTCGGCAGCTTTGCATTCGCATAGAAATCGCCCACACACAACACAAACACAAACACTAACACTAACACACACACATTTACACATACACAGGGAAATATGTGGGGAAACGCAGTAGGATAAATATGTACATATGTAGGGGTGCATACAAACCTAAAGATGCTTGCAAATTATTAGTGACAGCTGCTGTTGACGCGTGTGTGGCAATTAAGTTATTGATATTAAAGACATTCGAGCCACTTAAACTGTTGCTATGATTGCTGTTGTTGCTCGAGGAGCCGCCGCTACCACCGCTACTTCCTCCACCGCCACCACCATTAATTAAATGATGGTTATTCAATTGTTGTAAATGTAGATTGTGCTGCTGTTGTTGTTGTTCGCTTAATAAGCCACCAACGCCACCAGCACGTTGGCCACTACCATTTTGTTGTTGCGTCATATGTGTTGCAACTAAAGTGGTCTCAAGTCCACTACTACTACTACCACCGCCAACTTTAGTGGCTGTTGCTGTTGTTGTTGCTGTTATTGCGGCTATTGATGTTTGATAATTTCGTGGTGTTTGCTGTTGCTGCTGCTGATCAATCGTCATTGGTGAGGTAAGCGTATGATTGCTACCATTTGAACTTAAAGGCGATATTGTGCTTTCACCACCACCTCCGACACTTCCACTGGGCGTTAAATCATTTTGATGCTGTTGCTGTTGCTGCTGTTGTTTGTAATATTGTTGCTGTTGTTTATTTAAATAAAGAGCACCTGCTGTTGGCCCAGATGGCGATTGCAAACTGTTTGCTGCTGTCACAAGTTTTCCGGCTGTTGTATTACCAGCAACAATATTTGATGTGGCCGCTGCTGCTATTGTGGCTGCGGCTGCGGCTGAAGTTGCTGTGTCTAGTGACAAAATTGCTTTCAAAGGTTTATTATTGTTGGCGGCCTTTTCATTCAATAATGATGAGTCCAGTGATTTAATATTTTTCTATGGAAGAGAAAAGCTTTTTTAATTAAATTTTTTTTTTTTTAAATTGTATGAAGGGTATCAAAACTATTGAAATAACATGGGTTTCTGGTTGAATATATATTGTAGTGTAATGAAAGTAAAACTGACCGAAATAAATCTTTTTTTTTCTCAGACCATGCGTAACTAGTGCTACTTTTATTGTCATTCAGCATTATTAAGTTATCATAAAAAAAAAAATGACATGGCAACAGCGTCTCTCTTCGGCCGTGTAAAGATTTTTAGGGCACTTCGACGCCACGATTTCAAGTGTAACCAGTAGTTTATTACGTAAAACGTGGCAGATTGGGCCACTTTCCAAAGCGAATCCATTTCAAATAGATGAAACTGAGATTAAAATAAATACAGCAACGAAAACAACATGCAGTTTTTGTTTTGCGGGCGTTGGCTCATGTGTGGAAGTACATACATATATTATAGTAGAATCTCTAACTAGTCGTCCTGATGGACGTTTGTGACTGAAAATGTCAGCAGTTGGTAAGCGTTGCTCTCACATAAGACTATTCGCGGTGAAATAATAATCTAAACTAAGCATAAAGAAATAATCAAACAAACCAGTGTTACCAACTCACGACTATGGCTCCGGAAAACTAACTTTTAATTTGTATATTTTTAACAGAATGGGATATGGAAATGACGGTAGGATATTAAGAACCTCAACAACAGTAGTTGGTAGCCAATTTTCAATGAGGTCCGGATACAACTGGGTGTTGATGTGATTATGTGGGGATGATGAATATGGATGGGAGCCTATTGAGCACCAGAGTAAGCGTAACGGGCTGGCCACCTGGTTACTTAATTGACTCCTTAATAGCTGGGAGAGTAAGCTAGAGAATATCATAGGCTTTGGCAGAGGAATAATATGGCGGTTACACCCGCTACCTGGTTCTTATGTATACTTTTTCTTTCCGTTTTCACTCAAGGTTTTATCTCTTCTAATGAAGGAATTCACTCTAGAATTTCTTGAATGTGCCCGAACAACCCTTCTCAATATAACTTAAGTTTTTGCCAAATAATTGATGTCCTTGTGGGCACTCGTTAGTACTATAAATTATTTTTGAAAAGCAATTTAGATGGAAGAACACTTTTGCGATAAAAAAATGCAAACAATTATCACTTCCAGCGAATGTTGCTCATTTTTATTATTATTTGCATTTATGGCACTTAAAGCAGGTCGATACACACAGTTTAAGTTTTTTAGTTTTTTGTTTGTTTTGATTTTTTTTTAAGAGAAGACTTCTGTGCTTTTTAAGGCATGCAACAAATATGTTTTCTGTTGTATGAAGACAGCCAAAACGTGACATAAAACACAAAGAAATAAATTAGTTTTAAGGTAAAAGAGTTTTAAGGGGTAAAATGAAACATAAACTTGAAAGTTTAAATGTGGCCAAGTGGCAGACAACAGGTGCAAGACAGAGAGAGAGACAGGGAGAGAGGGATAGAGAGAAAGGACTAAAAACTCAACAATTACAACAAGCAGCAAACAGTTACATTTTAAAAATGAAATAGTGAAAGAGAAAGACATGCAAAAAACACATTAGAACTGGTGAAAATGACTTTGTTTCGAGCAGGGCGCCGGGTGCAAGCGGACGTATGATAACAAGAAGAAAATGTGTTAAACGGAAGTTAAAGAAATGAAAACGCCAAAATAGAAGAAGAAAAAAATATGAAAACATGTAAATGCGAATGAAATGAATAATTTAACCACGAATATAAGAAAAACAAAGTAAAGGGGGAACCCATTCATTCAAATAGGGGAGTGTGTGTGTGTGTGTGTGCGTGTGTGTACAAAAGTTATTGAAATTTGTGTGATATGAACGGTGGGGGAGAGAGAGAGAGAGACAGAGTCCATAACACAACACACAATTCTATGTACGTGCAAGACTCTAAACAGATACCTACAAACTAACAGCACGAGTACTTACAGATTCAGTTAGTTTATGCAAAGTGGCATTAATGCGTTCCGGATTACGCGGTGGTGGTTCTGGTGGCTCTGATGCAGCCATTGTTGGACCAGTGTTTGCTGTATTTATTTGCATAATACAAGCAAAAGGATTGTTATTAAGTTGTACGGCTGCTGGTTGCTTTTCAGCTCTTATATTATTAAGTCTGTGTGTGTAAAACTGTGTGTCTAAATTCAAATGCAACTTTACTTTAATTATCTTGCTCTGTCATTTTTAAATATTTTATATAACTCTATTAAGGCTGGCGAAATATTGCTAAAATGTTGCTAAATGTTAACAGAATTTGCACATTAATGCTCATGTTTCTTTTTTGTTTTGTTTGTTTCATCTGCTTTATAAAGTAGAGTTGAAACTGGATAATTTTTTTACATTTTACTTTTGTTGAAAAAAGTGTTGGTGATTTGAAATTAACAACTAAAAATTTAAACATATGGATATTTTGCTTACTGTTAATGGCATTAAAGCATTTCGAGTGGTTAGGCCTTGACAGTTTGCTAAGTATCTGTAATAAGAAACAAAAAATGGAAAGAAGTTGTTAGAATTTTGGAAAAATCCTGTATTACCTATACTTATATAATAATAATTAAAATATGTGTAAGAGGGAATCCCCCTAAACTAAATAATGAAGTATAAAGTCGGGAGCACAATTGCAACAAATGACGGCTTTCGCTTAAAATAATGGAAGTTTTTTGCAACAGGCAAAGCTCTTCAGCTACAGTGTGACGATATTAAACAAAATTAATGTTTCAATATTACAAAATTTAATGCGTTTTTGTACAAAGCACAAGCCAACATCTTACTTAGTGATAGTGTGACCATGTTGAAACAAAATTAATGCTTAGAAATTAAAACTTTATTTGCATTTTCATACAAAGCAGTGGACAAAGTTTGGGTAGATAAAGAAGGAAGAATTTCTCTGGCCAATAGATAAGAAAAATGCACAAAAATAGGGGATCTTAAAAAACCCGACTTTTTTTTATTTAACGAACTTTACAACAGCTGTTTTTGTTTGTAACTAAGAAATATTGTAAATGAGCGCCAAACTGAAAATAGTTTTATATTTTGTAAGGGGATATATTAAAATTGTGCAACTGGTATTGCAAAGGGAAGAAAAACTAAGAAATCAAGTATTTAGAAGTGAAAAAGTATCTTTATCAGCTGTTGCTAATCTTGTCAACTTGCCAGCACAGAATTTAGTACATCTGGACAAGATTGTATTGTACAAAATCCACCGAAAACTAATACAAAGAAAGGTTTTAAACCAGTTTTCATCTATAATATGTATGTAATTCTGTATGACGAAACTGCATTTTAATGACAAGTTTATAATCTTGAAACCCCGAATTTCTGGTAAAACAAATCACTGAGAAAACATTATAATTAAACCATATTTCGAATTTAGTTCTTTCATTCGACAAATAACTTTTGTAAACAATCAAAATCCTTTCAGTTCTTTGTAACAGACTTTTGTTTTATAATATGCTTTCCTTTTTCCATGAAAATGCTTCTTTATTTTCATTTTAAATGAATTTAATTTTTTTTGTTGTTGGTGTTTTTGCCTTGTCACTGTTAAATGCTGCAGTATAATTATTTGAAAATACATCTGTATGTATCTCTAGTTGTTGAGAATTCGTTTCGATTTAATTATTTTAAAATGTCTTTAGTTGTTGACAACTTATTTCTTTGCTGATTTTCAAATTTATTTTACACAACAGCTTCTATTTATTACTCGTACAATTCAAACGTACATCTGCATCTGTATGTATGTATTAATATTTATGTATTGCGAGTGTAGAGAACAAGTCATAAAGCAAATGGAAAAAGCAATGAATGCATGCGAACAATCCACACACACAAACATACACACACACACACACATGCGTACTTACATATAAGTTTATGCTTTTGAATGAGAATCCAGTTTTAAATAGATATCAAAAAACTAACTGATGCTTTAACAAGATTTGTTTTGTTCTTGACAACTTCATCGTCAGTACAAGTTTGCAACTTTTGTGAATATTTGATATGACTACATTTGTTTTACATGCATCATGCATGTACATACATGTGTATGTATGTATGTATGTATGTAAGTATTTAAAAAGATCACTTTGTTAAGTTTTTCACATATTATTTTGGCATGAAAATTAAATTGATAAAAGAGAAACACAGAACAGTGTTGCCAGCATGGCGGCATTTGTTTGTAACTCGAGTTAAGCTGATTTCACAAGTGTTAAGAACATTTAGCGCCTGTCCCACAATAACGTACGTTAACGTTCGCCATTGCTATGAAGGGCAACAACTTGATTTGTACACGATTTATGAAAATTATTTTCTCAGGTTTTTTTTTTGATCGCTCTTATGAAAAATTTACAACTATTCGAAAAATTTGTTTTTAATCAGCTCAAAATATTGGCGAACGCTAACGTTCGACATCGCGTAACATGCCGTTACTTTTCTCCCACTTCCTGGTGTTAATTAAACATTTTCGAGCTAAAAAAACAAAGCAAAAACTTATGCCCGTTTTAATCCATTAAAAATGAAATGAAATTTTCCTTAGCAAAACTTAACTTTCTAAACGAGGGAATAACAACGAAAACAAGAACGACTTTTAATAAGGCTGTAGTAGCTGCTGTAATTTAGGAAATGTGTTCATGTTAATGTGTCACTTTGTCAGGTATTGGTATGAGCTGGGGAGGTGGTTTGTTGGTTTGATGTTGGTTTTTGTTTAAGTTCTTTTTAAACCAAGACAACATCCTGCTGTCAACCCAAAAGTAGGCCATTATTTTCTCTTTACCAGGAAACAAAGCAAGATTATGTGGTTCAAGCTCTGAATGTAAATGATTAATGTTAAATATTTCTAATTTCTTTGGAATAACAGAGTACATAAATATATATTGCAGTGTGACTTTGTGAGCTGCATGAGCTCTTAAACATCGTTTTTTGTTTCTTTCTGTGGGCTTCAGCTGCAAGATTTTCAGATAATATAAATTAGTTTTGTGGTACAATTTAAAAGAGTGTTTTTAAATAGTGTGGAGTTTAACAAGAGCAAATAATCTAAGAAAAATTTACAAGCCAAGTAAATTTTTCAGAAATATCTTCAAATAGCAAACGATTGCTGCCTAATTTTGGTTGTTGTTATTATTGAGAATCGAGTAAAGGGACCTTTGAAATATATCATACATTTTTAATAGAATCCCAAAATAGGTTTTATGTACTAGAAATTGTTCGATGAATACAATTTTCCGTTTTCCAGCAAAATGATGGAAATAACAAGTACAACAAAAATCCTTACCAATAAAAACTGCTATCTTTCACTTTCAGCCCGAACGTCTATAAGTCTGCAAGCAAACGGCTTAAGTTGCTGTTATAAAAATTAAATTATTGCGAATCTTGTATCCTTCTGCAAGAATGTCAAAGTTTGCAGTAGAGTAATAAGTCACTTGCAAATTGGACTGACTCTTGCACGCACGGTTTTGTAACACTGTAATAATTCCCTGTATTATTTTTTTAATCTTTAGCGGCGGCAGTAATCACGTCTCTAGATCTCCCCATGTTCTTGCCAAAAGTAAGACTAATTCATTTAAATTCTATATATCATTTTAATGAGGTAGTTTTTGTGTAAATTTCAGCACTCTATTTCGCTCTCAGTTAATTTCTTAAAAATATTAAATTTTTTTCTCAAAAAGGATATGAATTTTTTGGGGGTTTAAATGAAATTATTTGAATCCTGCATAGCATTTATACTATTTAAATTAAACAAATTTATACCTTTTGATTATAGATCCTCAAAACTTAAATTATGTTTTAAAAGATTTCGCGCCTTTTCACAAATGAGACTATTTTTTGTATGATGTCAGCCAACTGGGGTTTTTGCTTATATTTAACTAAATCAATAACTTTTTTAAGTTGACTAAGACACAAAATTTATAAAATAGTCGCTGAAGAAAAATATTTTGACTTTTTTTTAACATTTACCATCACGTCGTGTGCACTAAAACTAAAATCGCAATCAATTGCACCGTGTTTCATGTCTTTGACATTTCATTATCTTTCCTCAAACATCCATTTGCCACCTTAGCTTTTCCCACCAACGTAAACAAATTATGCTTAAAACAACCTTCGTCTAAAACAAATACAGATGTATATACGAGTACGTTCAATGTCAGCAGCATGGTGGGAAAAAACTTTCCGTGGGCGATATAATTTAATAATAAAAAAAAAGCTTTTGTGTGTTGCTCTCCAAAAGCACCACAAAAGCTTGAAACTTTTCTTTTGCATATTATTCTTTCACATGCTTTAACTTCGGTTTTTTTTTTTGTCGTATGCTGGTTTTAATTAAATTTCTGTAGCAATGAAACAAGCCAGCCGAAAGATTTCCATAGATATTTTTATCGTTATTGTGACGTCAACTGCCACTTGACATAAAGTTTAAAGCTGTTTGTTTTCCACTCTTTTCTTGGCTTCGTTTCTTTTTCGTTTCCTTTTCCTTAGATGTTGCTCTTCTTGGCCAAATACATACATTTGTAGTTGTGCACATCAATGATTTTGTTCAACCTTAACTGAAGCTGAAAAGTAAAAATTACGTACTGGAAAAATTTTGGTTTCTCCTTTTTTACATCTTAAAGAATTTTTACCACCAAGAGTTAAAGACTTAAATTGGTTTGGAAAAATTAAATAGTTCAAAGAAAATAATAAAAAAAAAAAAAATAGACTTATGAATAAATATGTCTTTGTCGTTGCTGTTGTTGTCGTCAATTCAGATTCGTTTAAGGATTGCGAACCCATTAGCAGTCAAGGAGGCAAGCGAGTGTTGGGGCGTAAGCACTTGCTGGCAACATTAATGTGCCACTTTTGCTTTTCTCAGAGTTGAATAATTCTTTATCAAATTATATCAATCATATCGCACCCTAAATACAAAATGGTCACAACTCAAAATTTTCCAAAACTGACCTCTTCCCATAAATTAATTCAGGATACACATCTCTAACTACTGCAAACATTTCTTTCACATCACTACTTTCCCTAACTGGAAAAATACAGTTATGTTTAAGTGTGTTGCTTCTGCACGATGAACTAAACATAAGCAGTTTTTTGTCTGTCCTGAAAATTTTAGTATTTTGAGTTGTGACCCTTTTGTATTTCGGGTGCGATATGTAAAAGTAGGCGTTCATGCAGGCGTATGCTTAATACGACTTTAGTCAAATGTTATTTTGTTGATTGCTCATACGCACTGTGTTTGTACTCCTAATTTTTAGTCAGCGAATAAGGAAATGCAATGTATGTACGTATGTATGTTCTTATATAGAGAATAATCGTTTTGAAAATGCTTTTATTATATTATCTCACATGCACTAGAAAATATAAAAATATATATATTAAAATTGTTTGAGTCCAGCGGAGGGTTAAAGGTTCTCCTAAATAATATTCAAGCCTATTCAGATGACAAATAAAATTCTTGTTTCTTATATTTTTCTGCAATAATTTTGTTCTCACTCGCCTCGCAAACAGCCGATATATCTTTAACCAGAGAATTATTACGACATTTTTTCAAATGTTTAAAGACACTTATACGCAAATGCCCTTCAACTGGTTCCTTAAGGAATAATGATTTTGATTTTACCTCAAAATCAAGATTACACCAAGAAAAAAATTTTCCATAACGTTCCTAAACCTTGTGGTCTCTGTTCCCTACAAAAGCAACAATTTGGCTAATTTATGAGCTCTTATCCCATAAGATTTGCAGCCTTGTACATTTTGTTGTATTTTTAAAATGTGTCAAAATGCAAAATATGTGGCATATGGAAGCTTAAACTCGAGGCGAAGTGCTAACAAATTTCTCATGATAAATATTTTTAATTCAAATAGTTTAAAAATTAAATTTATTAATTATGTAAATATTTCTTACATAGAAAATAAAAATTTGTGAAATCAGTTTTACAAATTTACACATCCAGGCCTGGTCTAAAACGTATAAAATTGGATCATATGAAAAGAAAAGTGTTTTCTATGAGAATTGCTAGCAAGAAAAAAAACAAAACGTATAACAAATTTCGTGATAATATAACGCAGCTTGTTAATGGAATAGTAGTTGATTTTTTTCCTTGTATTCATCATTTGAATGCATATTTTTATTGTTTTTCTAAGTGCAATTTATTTAAAACAACAGTTGCTTTCATTCAAATGAATCGCAGTGTACGTTCACAATACATACTTATATGTGACGGTCTCCGAGAACAGGGACCTACTGTGTGCAAATTAAGCATAAAAATGCTAAACATTTTTACTGCAGCCTCTTTTTTTTCTTTGTTTCTATCACATTTAACGAAACCGAAAAGGGAAAGCTTTCTGGGTGTCTCTAAAAATGCTATTTGATGAGTATTTCAAGCTTAAAATTGAATAAAACTGCTGTAAAAAAGCCAGTGCGCCAGGTATTTTAACCGCTTATTTTATATAAACAGGAAAGAAACATAAAGTTTTATATTATATGGAGATGATAAAATCTGTAATTTATGGTTGTAAGTGGAATTTATGAACTTATTTTTCCAAGACTATTATAGTCTTGCGCCAGCAAAACTTATGTTTAGATAGAAAATATTATTTTCTTTAAACAATAAAAACAAAGAAAACAGGCAAAACTCTGCATATTTATGGCCATGGTATTCATAATTTTCTTTTGTGGTAAAAGTAAATTCTTTAACAATATTTCAAGTTAAAATAATTTCATGCTTTAAGGAAAACAATCAAAGAGAATTAAATGAAATGATTGTGTTTCTTTTTTTATGAACAAAAAAAAAACATATTTGAATGGTTTTTGTTTTATATGCTTTAAACTAATTTTAAGCTTAAGTTATTATTTACTTTCATAATGATGATATGCGATTTGATTTTTAACTCCAAAATGCCATTTAATCGTATAAGTGCAACAAATACTGCAAATAATATGAAAATTGAATCTTATCTAATGCCTAAAGAAAACAAATTCTTAATAAAAAGAAGTAAAGAAAAGTGGGCCATAATTTGCAATCAAGAAGTTAAAATGATTGAGAAACTAATTTATATAAAAATCATGTTTGTTTCCAAGAGTCCATCTGTTCCATTGTAAAGGTTTTGGCCACAATAAATAATCGGGGCATTGATGAGGGTGGCGGGCGGCGACCGCAAGTAGCGTCTCTCGAACCAGTTAATAAAGGACAGATGGCTTTGCGGCAAATAAAAGCTACTTGCATATAATGTTGCAACCACGTTACATTGTTTAGTCGATCGGATCAGTGAATAAAATTGGCTGTTTTTTAAAACACTCACAATCAAATACATTCTTAAAAGAAAAGTAAAATTAGGGCAACGCACAACTTGTGCACTATAAGGAAAATAAACTTTGTGAATAAATAAATTTATGTCTAATTCTATATCAATTTTTTGTCTTAAATATCTTAAAAAACGTTGTTTAAAAAAAAAAAATAGTTATAAAAAAGAGTCCGTAGCTTTTTCTAAGACTATTTTTAAATAAAATAAGTTTTTTTCATAATAAATATTATAATGAAAGTATGAGTATGAGCCTCCTCCTATAATAAATGAACAGCTTAAACATGAGAAAAATCAGTTAAGAAAAAAAACAAAACAAAATGGCCACACCAACATATTCATCTGCATAATTGCTGTTAAAAGAAAACAAACGTATTAATAAGAATTTAAAGAGACAAAAGAATGATAAAAACTTGTTTTGTTTTTGTGCGCAACTTGATGAATTTTTAATGATAAGAATCGATTTACTCTGGAAATAAAATATACTGGATTAGGGCAGAGACAATGATGCGTACAACTTGGGTAAAGAGTAATTTTCCTGACAGCACATTTGACAGTTGAGAAGATTTACTGTTCTTTCTAAATGACACGTTGCGAGTGACAGGATATAAAGTGGTGGTTCAAATATAATGTAATTGAACAAAAAAACTGATGGTTGTTGTGAGTTTTAGTTGAATAAAAAACAAACTTGAAAACAGAATATTTAAAAGGATATCATTTATAAAATTAATAAATTTTCTTGAGACTGGTGTTTGTGTTTAAAGTAAATTAAAGTATTAAAATTCAACAAATTGCAGGCACTATTGAGGTTTTTATTTAATATTTGTTGGCATTTGATGGCCCCAAAAAATTAAGTTAGAAATTTATTTTAAAGTTTTTTACTTTACTGGCCGTATTGGCTGGAGAAAGAATTTGAGAATAGATAAGTCGTCCATTTACAGATCCTTTTCAAAAATATCACGGGCCACAATTTTTCTGCTGATTATTTGCTTTGGTTGTGAACAGAATATTGAAAATTTCTTACAAGTTGGTGCTTATATGCAGGAAATACAGCAGATTTCTGTCACATAAAATAAAAATATTTTATGTGAATAAAAATATTGGATGGAGAAGGTGTTGGATTGAGCATTAGCTGTCGGTGGAGCAAGTTAAAGGACCTTAAAGTCCAGGCAAGTTTACTAGTTGTAAACGTTTTGCCATCGTCCCTGTTCTACTCACCGATTAAACGCGATTAAACAAGTCCTTTGCCAAAATACTCGTAGTTGCTAATGCCTACTATTGAAGCAATATCTTGGAACACCAGGATTTTTGTAAGATTAGTAGATTACAGTTAATTAAGGACATCATCAGGACTTATCCTCCTCATCAACTTCTTCGTTTACTTACTCAGGCAGACACCTGTCACACAAACGATGTCAGTAACATTTCCATTACAAAGAATTGCCTGTAAGTAAGATTTTAATTCGACGCCTCAACTATAACAGGCCCAGTATGTTCTCTAAATCTTAATCTAAGGCCAAGAGGGGAATTTTCACGCAAAGTCCTTCTAACCCCCCTCTCCAGTTTGGGGTGCCAAGCATCAGTCTATGATCCAGAAAGCAGAGCACCAGTAGTTCTGCTTTTTGTCTTTCATAAAGTTTGACCTTTAAAATTCAAAATCTTCTTAGGGGACCGCCCCAAATAAAGCCTTCCTTCGTTTGCCTCCCCCCGGCAAGTCTCTCTAACACATACACAAATACATTCATGCACGTGTGCTGGCGTATTTAAAATACCAAAGGCTGGTGTTGTAGAAATCTTAAATATTGTTTACTTAACCTCAAATATACAAGACCAGTAATGAAAGCAGTAAACTCAAACGTTAACCAAAAGGAGGACAAGCACAAAAGGAAAACTAAAATAACCAGAACAAATCTTATAAGATGAACTCAATTCTATTACAATTTGTGCTAAATTTATGTATGTATGTATGTGGGCCTGTGTTTTAGTGCAGATGTTTTTTTTTTCTTGAGATCTTTGAGTGCATGTTATGGGGTTTTCTAGAACAAAATATTGTTTGCAATAAACAGGCTTAAGTTCAGCTACACATAAACAAGCAGCAAACACATACAAATGCAACAACGTGACCTGCAGCAGTACCGAGAGAAATAGGTATGCTGCCCAGCAAACAATTTCAAAAGATTTTGAAAATCTCGAAAGAAAAAAACTTGTTTAATGTTTTAAAGCTGCTGTAAAAACGTCTGGTAGGGTCTTCAACAACTACAGACAGAGACTTATATTGGCGGAATGAGTAGCGGAGCAGCTGAAAACTGAGCATTATTTTTATGAAAAGAAATCATCTTCAGCCATTTCTGGATGAATTGAAATGTTAGCGAACAAAATCGTCGAATTTGAAATGATAGCAATTAAACCACTTGAGATCCCAGACTTCAACAAAACTCAGTGTTCAGTGTTCGATTTTGGGTTGGCGGTTAATGTTCATGTCCAGAGTGCGCTGCAGTTCAAGGGTTAGCAACTTGTTTTAGCCCCACTTAAATGGGGTGAACACCAGGAACATGGATTTTAACCGGTTAGGATTACCTACCAAGTGAAAATGATGTTATCTAGTCACCGAAATCTAGAGATTTGGGCTTAGCCCAAAACACACCAGATACCAACTTCAAATGCATTCAAAGGCAACATAAAACTTATCAGTGATCAATCTTAGACCGAGTTACAATAAATCGGCGGCCGTCATTTGCCAATGTTTAATTCCACACTCGAAAAACCTTTTAAAGTATTCAACATTTTGATGACATCTCATGCACACAGACCCTGTTTAGTTTAAATTTAATGTCCACTGACAGGAGTTGTTCTCATTGCGCTGGAATGCCATTATTTAGGTTACACAGCACTCAAAATGACACTCTAACCAACACTACGAGAATTTTCTGCACTTTTGAAGAAACACAATTTTCTAGCCCGAAATCGCTTAACTTACATTTCTAAATCACTTTCAAATAAATGCAATTGCTTTGCTTGGTTGTGTGAGAATGTGTTCTTGCTTCCATTATACTTAAATTACAAATTGCTGAATTTCGAAAGAGACCAGGTTTTTTGCCTTTGCTGATGAGCTACAGATGAAAATCTTTTACTTACAGTTGCAATCTGGCAAACAGGTTAGATGATGGATACCTGCAGCGGTAACTTATTTTCAGTGTGTAATTGCTTTTGTATTTTGTATTTCAGTCAATGGCCGGCCTTTCAAGCAGCATTTGCTTAGTTGCAATTGTTCAAGTCCTTTAATTTATGCTCAAATTGGGTAAATAATTTTTTTGGCCATCCTTATCGATGGGAATTTAATTTGATATGTTGTCCATGAAACCAATTCCAACAAGATAACGATGATTCTAATACATCAGGTCCTGAAGAAGCTGAAGAATTTCAAAGCGGAACTAGTGGCAAAACTTATTTTGTCAAGTTTTTGTCTAGTCTGATTAGGGTTTCTGTTTATTTTAAGAGTTCTAACTCAAAAAAAAGGGACTCTTTAATTTAGGGTGAGCAACATTTATTATTTTTCTGAAAATGTTGGCTGTCCTGCGAATTTTTGCCGAAAATATGTTTCATGCTTGTCAGCAAAATCCATATGTGTTTCGTGCTGCACAATCAGCTGTTATTGAAAGTACCAGCTGTTACAAAAAGTTCTAAGCAAAGATGTCTTTCCTCGAAGAATTCTCAATATAAACTGTGTTAGAAAACCACTTAAATGTGTCTGTTTTTATCTTTCCTATTTTGCAGAGGGGTTGAAATTTTTTGTTCAGCTTTTTCGAAAATTTAATTTTTTTTTTTAGATTTTTTAGTTTGACAAAAGCAAATTTACAAATGGTTTGTGTGAAAAACTTTTGAATATTTGCTTTGTTACACATTTTCTTTGATATTGTAACAAACGAGAAAAACAAACCAACATGATTTTCCGTTTTCATTCAACTCACAGAAGTTTCATAATTTGCCAAACCGGATGCCAACTTGTATTTCCGGTTATAAGCAATCAACATCAAAAGTATAATTTAAGTTAAAAATATGTAAATGCATAACAAGTTTTTACACAAATAACCTTTTATTGATCAACAAAAGTTTTTGAAAAAAGTTTTCTTTTCCCATCTCAACAATTCTGCTGCGTTTCAGTATCACAGGTCCGGTAAATTGCTTTCATTATTTGAATGGTTTAATTAAAATAAATTGTATTTTATGCTATTCGTAAATTTGTCTATTTTATCTAAGCGGTTTAATATTTCGATCACTGGTGCTTGTTGTTTTAGTTTGTAATATATTTTTGGCCTCCTGCCACACAACCAACTGACCTACATACATACACATACGTGACTGTCCAAAAGCCAACGAAAGCCACTTATAGTTATTGCCTGTGTTACGAACAAAACTGGAGCACAAATAAGTAAATTAAATGAAACAATTTGTGCCCAATTTCCAGAACTATTTATATTTGGAAAAAAGTTTAAAGAAACATCTGTCTAGTGCCGTACAGGACGTTATTAAAATGTTTGAGAGGCAAATGATGGTGGAAAAGACGAGGGAGAAAACTCTAATAATGCTTAAGCATAATTTGTAGCGCAGGTGACTCCAGTTTTATTTGAATATTTGGTTATAAGTTTAGCTTCCAGTACACAGCAATTTGACCAGTTTAATGTTGTTCAAGGATTCATCAAGTTAAAAAAAAACCTGTTAGATTTTTGCCAAAAACGAAATGTTTGTCAATGCAAAAAGAACATTTCAGTAGAAGTTGGAAATGGCAAAGTCTCCCCTATAACCACAAAACATTTCGCTTTTTCAAATTCATCAACTAAATTCACTGAATCAGTTAATAAATTGTTTGAATACAAAAATTCGGGGTTTCAAACCACAGTTTTGAAAAACACAATAGATGACCGAAAACATTAAATTTTTAATGCAGAAAATGTGATATACATGAATATTTTTGTTTCTAGCTTCAAACAAAAAAGTTACTGATCCGCATACGCTGTTTATCAATTATAAAATTTAGGTTTTTTTCCACTTTTAGTGTATTAAAGCTCAAATCGAAAGTTCTGCCTCGCTCTATTTTTCTCCTGTATTAAATCTTTTTAGTTTCGGGATTTCAAAAGTGATTAATATACATTTTTGCTTTTATCGTGCGATATATAGTTTTGATTTAAAAAATGTTCTTGTCAGTTTGGAAATAATGTCTTAGAAATATCGTCCAACTATGGGCCAGTCTGTTGTAAGACATAAATATTGTCAGACATCTGACAATTGTTACAACATTCTAATTGGACATTGTCAGATAATTGCCAGACATTTGTTGCTCTTTTTGAGAAACAGGTGCGTTTAGATTAATACATATAGAAGTGATGGGATTGTCAGCGAAACATTTCTATTGGCAACACTGTGGGCACATATGAATGCTGTTTCTAACGATCTGGTAAAAAGATGCGGCAGTTTTTCCCTCACAATAATCTAACTGCCGTGTGATCCGACAGATAAAGTCATGGTGCACAATTGTCTTACAATAGTATAAGCGGAAAATTCAAGAACCTACAATTATCGGATTTAAATACAAAATTTGTTACCGATTATCCATCCATCTAGCCCGACCACTTAAAATATTCGAATTTTAGTGGCACAACAGCAATAGTACTGAATTTGTCATGACTGGGAATATCTCTGTGTCACCAGCTGTTGCACAGGGACGTAATACAACAACATAATGTTTTTCTTGTTTCTATATATAATACATTGTACAGGATGCAAGTAACAGGAAAAAAGTTTCAATTAAAATAGGCCATGAAAATGCAAATGCTGAAAATGCAATAAAAATGTAGGTATTTCACCAAAAAAAAAAAATCTTATTTGCTACTTACCAAATTTCACTGAACAACGCAGCGACAAGCTGCAATGGTACAGAAAGAAGAAGAAAAACGACTTTGTTAAATAATTAAGGGGAAAAGTTATAAAGAAAATATTTATGTTTGATATAAATTATAGGCTTGATGGCACATTGCACTGAGTGAAAAATTCTGCTATTAAATCTTTTGTTGATAGTTTAAGTTTTTTGTTTTTCTGCCAGAACAAACATATTTATACAAATAATGAACAAAGTTACCATTGTGATATTTTTCAATTTTGAATTTGTAACTTTTGGTTGCTAACATTTTATTTCCTTTTAAATTAGTCCGTTTTCTGGGCTATTGCTATCTGGGTACACTAGTACCCAATCCACATCTTTAGCTGGAGGAAGACACTGTACAAGTTGTTACAGAGACGCCACAATCCGTAGAGTTTTTGGCGTTCACAAAAATCCGTTACTAATTATAGTTGAGGGTTTGTTATATAGAGTCATGAACCAGTTCATACGCGCTTTTAACCCGCCTAAAACTACTTGTGCTTTCATCAGTGCTCTTAAAACGAGTATTGCTTTTATGAAAGATTAATTTTAAGGTTATGGATATGCGTTTAAACGACAATTTAATAACAGCAGGCAACTGTTGCCCATAAATAAACAGATAAACTTGAAGAACGTTTTCTTTGTCGAACAACCTGTCTTCAACGAACTTACAAATGAGAACATACAAGGGACAATAGTTTTGCGAAGCTGAAAACACTTATGCCGCAGGTACGCACATCTTCACACCTTTATGCTCAGTAAGCAGAAAGTGTTCGAAAGCAATAGATTTTCAAGTGAAACTATTTCTCTGGGGGTAGGGAGGAAAAAGTAAGTGTAAAACTGTTAACAAATGACTTTTTACTCTGCTGTTTAGCCACAAAATTTTGTCAAAAATAATGACCACTGGCAGTTGAGCTCCAATAAATTTGTCAAAATTGACAAATACGAAGCAGAATAACTGCAAAATAAAAACTATACTTCTGTTCAGTTTAAGACCATCCATTAAATGCAGAAAAAGACACAATTTATATTCAGTTTAGTAACGCTTCAGTCTACGAAACCCAAACCGAAGACAAAAACACAAAGAACTGCAAGATGTGCCACAAAAGAGTTACTACATTAAGCACAAACAAAATTGACAAATTGAGTTAAAGTCGGAAGATAGCAAACAGGCGAAGACACAAGTGGATGGCCGAAAAATCGTTAAGTTTAATAATACGAAAAAAATGTAACATTTTTTATATGTATTTGAATATGTTTTTCTTTAGGTCACAAAACTTTACAGAGAAAAAAAACACCAAAAGTTTTGAAATATTTCTTCTCATGCGTGGCTTTTCGCAACTGGGTTGATAAATCATGAGAGTTAATGTTTAAAGAACTTGAATTTTTATGGTTTTCGAAAATTTCTTCACTAGCGGAAAACCAGAATAAAACTTAACACGAAATTTTGGGTGTCGCCTTTTAAGTCTCTACTAAAAAATTGTGTTTAATGAGTGACTTTGTTGTTTCTGCTTAAAGAGAACCAACAACAAACACTACAAGGTAATTAAATTTAAATTTTTTTTCTACAATAAAAACAAGAAACATGACTTGAAATTTCTTTCAAAACAACGAATATTAAAGAAGAAAAAAAACATTGCTTGAAAAATGTTTTCTTTAAAATATTCTCTAAATTGGGATGTCGTTATTCTAAATGTTGGCGAATGTTATTGTTCCATATAGTGGAGCGGCCATTTAGTGTCAAATTTAAAGTGGTAATTTCCTCCACTGTGCAAATATTGCGGAAACCGACCTTAATCATCAGGTCAGGTTTTCAACGATTTGGTTCGAATACGTGTGGAAAAAAGAGGACCTGTTTAAGAGTACAATTCTTAAGCTCTGCCTTTTCAAAGTATTAATTATTGTCAGTTTTTCCGGTTTGCGAGTTCTACCCCCCCAAATCTTGTTTAAGACTCCAATTTGCTTAATTGGCCAGCTATTGAGTACAATCTCAGTCTTAGCAACATACAATTGTTTATATACATGTTTATAATAAAGCTGCAACATCTAAAATTTAGAGGCTTGTATGCACAATTTGTCCTCTTTATCGTGATATTAAGCGTAAGCAGTACCCGAACTGTATTTTCCATTGGAATACTTCACACACTTGGCAAAGATTAAAACATCTAATACCTCTTTTCTACTAATTAGTTTTCGTAAACTTAAAATTTTCCTCTTTTTACTTCTTGTTCTTCTTTTTAAGTTTATTTCTTATATCAGTGTTGAATTTTATATAAGTTTTGCTAAAACAACAAAAAAAAAAGAGAAGACAAAAATATAAGTGGTCATAAAATTAAACATCAATAATTAAACGCAACCACTGAACCACTTCTGTGCACTCCTGTTCAGTTTTCTTTCTTCGCGAAAACCTAATAAAATAATAATAATAAAAAAGACAGACAGACACAGATGAATAGTTTCCAGACAGTAGAAATTTTTATGAGTAAAAACTGCCTGCGAGAAATAACAATATGGCAGGTTTTTATGGCACAATATTCTTTTTGAGAAGGAAAAACGTAGTTTTTGTAAATGGGATTTTTTTTTTGTTTTGCAAAAGAATTGAATAAGAATGAAAAGCTTTTCCAGGAGTGTTTTTTTAAAGCTACATTTTGTACAAGGTGCTTTTTTAAAAACTAGTATTTCTGGAAGCAACTTATTTAGAAGAAACTGTTTTAAAAGAAACTTTTTTAAAGAAAAATTTTTTCAGATGCTGTTTTATAAATACTTTTATAAAGATACTTTTTAATAGATATTTTTTTAAAGTTTCTTTTTTAAAGTTTTTTAAGTTAATAAGTACTTTTTTAAAAGGAACTTTTTTAGATGGTGCATTTTTACAAAGTACATTTTTAAAGGGTACATTTTTAAAAGGTGCTTTTTTCAGCACTTTTTCAAAAGATACTTACAAGAGTAACTTTTATAAACAGCAAAAGTGCGTTTTATAAAAGTACGTTTTAAAAGATGCTTTTTACAGAGTACTTTCTTAGAAAGTATTATTAAAACGTACTTTTATAAAATGCACTTTTTCAAAAGGTTCTGTTTATAAAAGTTACTTGTAACAAGCGATGCATTTTCGAAATATCCTGTTTTAAAAAGACACTTTTTTAAAAGCCACATTATTAAAAGTCAATTAAGGTGCAATTAAAATGCCACATTTTAAAAAGTTACGTTTTTAAAAGGTACTTTTTCAAAAGGTAGTTTTTTAAATGATACTTTTTTAAATGATACTTCTTTAAATGACACTTCTTCGAAAGTTGTTTTTGTAAAAAGTACTTTATTAATAAGTACTTTTATGAAAGATACTTTTCTGAAATAAACTTTTCTAAAATATACTTTCAAAAAGGTAGCTTTTTAAAATGTGGAATTTTTGAAAAGCACTACTTTAAAAGGTAATTTTTTAAAAGGTACTCTTTAACTTTTTCTAAAAAAACATTTTTTTGAAAAGAGTTATCTTAAAAAGTATTTCTTTAAAAAGTACTTTTCAAAAGTAACTGCTTTAAAAATTACATTTTAAAAGCACTCTTTGTTAAAAAAGTCCTATTTGTTTTACTCGCATATTGAATTTTCTTTCAGAAAACCACTGAAAAAGCATTGTGAGTGTTTTTTTTTGGAAACGCACCTTCCGACATGACGTTACACCCACACACACACACACTCTCACATGCGCATGAGTCCTTTGCTGCTTTAAATTTGTCCGTTGTTTGCAGAAGTTTAAAGATAAAAATTCAGTATTGCCTTTCAGTTTCTAACGTTATTGCTGTGGACAATAAATTTAATTACCAAACAGATATTTGTTGTAATTTTAGTTCTGTTTGGTGCTGCGTCTGTTCATATATATTTTTTATTCTTTTTTTTTTTTTGCTCCTTGTATCTGAGGGCATTTTGTGTGCGCATAATGGAAACGAAACTAAAAAGGAAAGTTATTTCCTTTTAATAACCGAACTTGTCATGTGCAATAAAAGAAATTTCTAAAAACATGTTTTTCAAAAATAAAATTAAATAGATAAGTTTCCTCCGGTCATTAAAAGAAATAAATATAAATTATAAAGAGAGTCCAATGAAGATGGCAAATATTTTGTATAAGATATTTTAAAAGTCGAAATTTTGTGCGTTTTTACTTTTCTTTGGGGCGAAGGAACCTTGTAAGTGTTATTGTGCAAGACCTATTTTAATATACGAGTATGTATGTATGTACATACATATTTTTTTAAGCAAACTAAAAGGAAACTGCGGCACATATAAAAGCAAAAGGGCGCAAGGGGCTGCCTGTTCAGATATTAGATATTTCTTAATAAAGGTTTTTCAGCTTAAGAGACATTTATTCACATATTCCGAAAAACTATGCAAGTATTACTGGCGTGAAGCTCCAATTGTATTGTTTTCTGAAAGGGGTGCAAGAAACTTACATTGTTTTAAAAGAAACCAATTTTGAATTATTGTGAATCACACAAAATTTCAGAACCGGAATCTTAGAGAAATCTAAGACCCCAACTATTCAGCAGTTGCTGGCCAGAAACCGGAATTAAGTGTTAAAATTGAATTAAATTAAAGTTTTGGTCCTTTTTTTAAAAAAGTATCTGCTATTTCAAATAACATGTTTATCCCAAAAAAAAAATATATTAGACGCAAATTTTTAATTATTTTGGTAATAATTCTCGTATTTTTTGAAAATTTGTATTTCAAATATCGTGTTTAATACAGCAATTCTTAGACTTTTACACACAAAAATATTATATATTTATTAAATATTATATATTATTATTATACTAATTTGAATTTTCAATTTATTTAAAAATTTCAGTGATCCAATTAAAATTTTAATTACTACAAGTGAAAAAATAATTGACAAACTCAAATTTCAATTGATAAAATTAAAGTCTTACTCATTCCCAAAAAACAAAAGACCATAAAAGAACATAATTGAAGGTGTACGTTTCAATTCATGTAATTAAAGTTTTAATAATTTTAATTAAAAAGTTAATTGAGTGTTTAAAAGTGCATTTTCAATTGTTAGAACACGTCTTCGATTTTGTTTTTGTATGCGTGTTTTTTTTTTTTCTGTTTTAGTCAAGCAGCCATTTTTCGAAGAAATTTGCCACAAAATGTATTTAATCACACCCTCCCTTTAATTAAGGACAACACATGTCACTCAAACTTTTTAAACGCCATTAATACGTGTTTGGGCACTATTTTTCTGCTTTTCAATTTATTTAATGTATTCAGTAGCAGCGACTACCCCTTGTCAAATCTTGCAATTAGCAACTTACAAGTTCACATGTGCTTTTGTTGCCTTCGATACGTTTCCAAATGTGTGAGTGTTAAAAAGTACGCGAGCCTGCCTTGAAATGACTATTTGAATGCCAAATATCCTTTTTATGGCAGGCATAGAGGAGGCAGCAAGAAAATGCTTGTTTTATTTTCTTCTTTTGTAGCAAATGAAAACTTTAATAAATTTTAAAGTATGTGTTTTATTTCTGTAGGCTTTAATATGCTAGATTTTTTTAATTAAGTTTTAATTTAAGGTAAGACCCACCATTACTTTAAGCAAAACAACATTTTTCTAATCAAAGCGCGTACAATTAAATAAATTTTTAAACAAAATCGCAAGAGATATTTCTTGTCAGCGAATTGGCACTCCACACAACGCAAACTTAAGCTTTAAATCCCTCGAAAGTTAATCGAATGAATTTGTTAAATGAAAAAATTCGAATGGCCGAAAATTCTAGAGTTGTACAAGTTTTATAATCACGTACTGCACGCAGGGTGCCTTAACTATAACTCTCACTCAGTCACGACTACATCCTAATCTACTTGCGATCATGTGATCACGCACGCACTACAACAACCGTTCATCTTAAATTCACGCACAACACAAACATTCCAAATGAAATCGTCTGCATAATTGATTGCGTGTTAACGACTCGTGTTCGAGTTGTAACAAGTTATGGCCAAACATTCTATATATATATGAAGGCTCGTACTTAGGGGATTCTGCAGACTTAATAAAACCAACACTAATAGAACGTAATACTTATACTTTGTGCACAACATATAACTTTAAAAGTTACAGAAAATCGTAAAAGGAAATGAGAATGAAAATTATTTCAATTCAGTTTTGAACACTTTTATATAACAAAAAAAAAAAAAAAAGAATTTAATAAAAACTTTTACTCGCACAAAGTTTTTTCTTTGCACAAAAACTACAATTTTGTTCATATGTTTAACACAAAGTTGTTACAACATTATAAGAAAAATATGGTGCACAACATAATTTGGCAAAAAGTGGATCTTTTATTGTTTTGTTGCATGTGTGAAAAATTTCATTTATTTGCCGTGTGACGAAGGAGGAGGTAGGCCTCTTAATTAGATTTGCATTGATGAACTATGTCTGGGGTTAAAGGTGTTCCATACCAGGCATATCTTAGGAAATGTCTGCTTTCTATGACCTTTTCCAAAAAAAAACTTTATAATCACATCTGGATATTTATTGTGTTGTAATAATTTTCAGAGCTTGCGTTTGAAAGCCGGAAAACTTGAAAGCATCAAGCTGAAGAGAAACTTCTTTAGCCCAGCCAAATATGGCCAAAGCACAAAATCCTCATTTGATGAGGTTATCAACTGTTACAGGTTTTAAGTGGCTCGATGGGTGAATTGGTAAAGTGCAAGTCTCGCCAGGTTTGACAGGATATGATTTCATGATCATGATGCACTAAAGAAAAATATACGTTTTTGGCAAATTTTATATTCCTCGGGGTAAAAATAACTTTGCTATTAATAAAATTCTAAAAGCTTTCCTATGGCCTTTTCGGGTCATATCGCTGCAAAGTAATACAAAAAAACCCTCTCAAATATTAAAACTTTAAATTAAATTTAACAAACAATTTTTATTTACATACTTTTACATATTAGAGCTTTTTACAGCTCCTCAAAGATTTTTGTCAGTGTAACTTTGGAAATTTGAATTTTTCGAATTGAGTTATAGATTTCGATAGGAATTCGAACTGAACTACAGCAGAAGTAAAGAAGAGGGGCTAGAAAAAACTACTAAAAACGTTACTGTCTTTAGACGACAAAGTGTTTGGACCTTTTAACAAGGTTTGAATTTCTTAGAGAAACCAGAAAGAGATGGGCGTACGCAAGTTTTGTAAAACGTTTTCGTTGGATTGCAATTCCTCTAAATTATTGCAAAATATTTATGTCACAAAACAAAACCAAAGTAATCGAAAAATAATCTAAATAATTTCAAGAATTACTTTAACCGTTTTCATTTTTCAATTATTGCCCTGTATTTTCTAAAAAGTTATACACCAACCGATGACTTCCTACCCTTGTCCTATAACCATTTTTCGTACCCTCCTTTTGCCCTTCAGCAGTCACTTTAAACATCTGTTGCCAGGCAGCTTTAAATCAGCAATCTATCACCTGCCAACTTAATTCGGAATCATAAATTTTAATTTTCATTTAAAACGCTGTTTCTCCAGAAAATATCCATTTAAATCAATACGAAAACTTTCTTTCCTCATAACCATCAATTTAATTTTATGAACAGGAAGAACATTTTTACATGTCATGCTTAATGACAGTTACGAAAATTGTTAATAATAAATATAAAAATTAGAAAACGTTTTTTTGTCCATTAGAATCCTACAATAATTAAAATTTTTAGAAATAAGTGATTATTAAATATTAATTTATACTCTTAAGCAAACAATTTGATAAATTAAAATGAATACATACATAAAGAAAATATAAACATTTACAAGCCAAGTGTGGCAACGAAACAGTTAAACATTCACGATGGTGCCTCACTCACGTTGCTGACACTTTGGCAAAAGAAATTTTTTTTTTTTGCTATTTTAACAAACGTCCAGCGACCTGATGCCGCTCTTCTATGACAAACAAAGTGGAAGTCGCCGGTACTGTTTTTTTTTGTATTGGATTGAGTTTTAATTTATTTATACCTTTTTCGTTATTTTTTTTTTGTTTGTTTGTTTTAAAAAGGACAGCGTAAAAAACATGGGGGGTGAAAAAAACAAGATCTCTGCGATGATAACGTCCACATGCATCAGTGGCGCATACAATTTATGTTCAACGTGAAGACAGAAAAGGGGGGGAGTAAGAATGATGGAAAAACATATTTTCAAAGTTTGTACAAGGCACAGTGGGCATTCGCATGGCAAAAATTTAAATGCTTTTAAGTGAATATAATTACATATATAGAAACAAAATATATATTTTTATTCTATATTTAAATGCACATCGCATTTGATTTGTTGCACTCAAAATTTTATGAAAAACATTTTCGTCTATAATTTCGTTTCTCAAATCGTTCAATATCTATAAAGGCAGGCAGTGTTAGCATTTTTCTTATTTTCAAATCAACGAAAATATCAGTTGAAAATCTTTTTTAATGGAGTTAATTTTACTTTTTGTATGACTTAATAAATCAGAAAAAGATAACAAGACTCTAACTAATAATTTGTTTAAAGTCTAACCTTTTAGGCTTGTCTTGGAAGAAGAAATTTGTTATACGAGGAATCAGCACGCAAAAATCTTTATTAAGTTGTTATAAATGATGTTTTTGGGGAGAGAAATTTTGTAATAACGATACTTTTGTTTATTTTTTAACAATATTTTATTCTTTTTTAACCTTTTTTTTTGCTGACAGCCAAAATGTTGACATAAAGATTCCAATCGAAACACTGTTTTTAGTTTCCTCACATGTATAAAGTACTTTTTCACTTTCCTGCAACACATTTGTGTCTTTTTTTCTTACTTCTTGTTTGTCTGTCCAATTTACATAAATTTTCTAGTTGACAAAAATACAAAATAAAAAAAATATGTATTCAAAGTTGAATAATGCACTTGTGACTTTTGGCTGTGTAAGTGTGGTTTAGGGTACATGAGTGTGAGTGCAGAAGTTTTCCTTTACATACGACTAAGTTCAACAAATTTATTTCGTCAGCGATGGCAGACAATGAAAATCCCCCTTTAATGTGCCGTGACAGCTTCTAGTTTATAGAAGTGCAAAATTTGGAACACCAAGAGAAGTTTAACTGAAAAAGAAATGTCCGCTGTATAAAAGGTTATAATGCATATAATTCGCATATTCTTTTTCCTAAGAGTTAAATTTTAGAATTTGTAAGCCTAGACACATACCCATGGATCAACAAAACTCTGTTACTGTTTTGACTTACAGCTCTTAAATAGAGGAAATCTTGAAGCATAGACCAGAAATAACTGAAAAATAACCCGCATCTCTAGAGTCCTCGCAAACAAAAACGAAACACTAAAATTAATAACAACTAAAACACAGAAGATAGAATAACCTCAAATTTTAAGTTGCTTTTTTTCCAGATGTCTAAAGAAGAAAGAAGGAATCTTCGACTCCGAACCAATGGAACAGCGAAATAGAGGACGCCCACCGGAACGGATGGCGCACGCAAATGTAGAGGGACCTCAACCAACTTGGTGTGCAAAATTGGAGGCTGCGGGCTGTAGCCCCAAAGGAAGAAGAAGCAGAAAGAAGATGGATGTATAAAAAGTGATGAAATTAGTAAATTTGTTATGTCTGTCTAATGCAATTCCTAATCTAATGGAATGGCTCCTATTATAGTTCCCTAGACCATTGAAATTTTTCCACAGAATGAATTTTAGAAAAAGTAGAGAAGATGGGCTGTAAATATTGTATAAATCGGCAATTTAGGAGTCTCTTTAGAAGAACACAAGTTTAAAGTAAAACTTAACTTTTCAAAGCTTCAATTTCTTTAGAATATAATTTGTCCGAGACCAAAAGAAGATGGGTGAATCATTGTTGGAAAACGTGTTCTTTAGGTCAGTTTAAAGGGGACGCTGGATATAGATACATACATATGTATGCCATAGGAATGGTCAAAAAGGCCAGGTGTGTAAAGATACAATTTAAAATATATAACCCTAGACGCACACCAACCAACTTAAGACTTTTTCTTCCAAATAACTTAAACTTCACTAAGAATGTTAAATTGTTAATAGATCGGTCACCAAGTGAGAATTTTGATATTCTCAAGAAATAGTAGTTTTCACTAAATCCGAATATATCTTCAAAAATATCTACGCAGCAGGAACATGAAACCTACAACCTTGGCTTGCCTTTTCTCTTTAATTATATTTCTTCTACATCATTGTTCATTTGCGAACCATAGTGCAGTTTATAAAATTATCACCATTGATTTTATTTCATTCGATAAAATTTATTATTTTAGACATTCTTTCAAGTTTTGAAACCAAGCAGCCATGTCAAGAGGAGCAACCCTATACCACTGGTTCGTTACAAGCAACAAATTTGAGGTCTTGTTTTTGTTTCGTTTTCTTCTTTTTTCTTTGATTTGCTTTGCTTTGCTTTGCTTTACTTCACACAAAGTTGCTACAAAATAATTTTTTTTTTGTACTCAATGACATTTTGAAGTTCGTACTCCCAGTCATCCAACATTAACATTCATATTCATTTAAAGTTTAACTGACATAATTCCATTATCACGGTATGCTGTTGCAAGGCGTTGTGATATTGCGTTTGGTCGTTTGTTCACTCAGTTAAGCAAATAAATTGTACGAAAATAAAATATATAGATATTTAAGTTATTCTCTTGAAGGTAATCAACTCCCAAATGGGTTTCTCTGTTGAATTGTTGAATCCTTTTTCTATGCAAATGATTGATCTATTATGAATTATTAAAATGGAAAAAAGCACAAAATGCAAACAGAAAAAGATTGATTTCATTGAAATCCATTTTATTTCTAGTTCTGCCATTTTCAGTATATTTCTCTCTGAAGGATTATGCTGCATATTCCCTAAACGAGTTTCTGTTTGCTATGAAACGTAGGAATTTTATGTGTAGCTGGAAGCAAAAATCTATGTTCACTTACCTCTGAAGCACGATTTCTTACAAATGTGTGTTAAAGGAACAAACGAACCAACAACCTGCAAAGACGGGGGGGAAAAACTACTTGTAGACATTATTTAATATAAGGATACAATTTTTAGAAATGTTTAGTGAAGTAATAAAAATAATAGTTGATAAAAAGACAAATGGGTTCAATATTCGCTTTAAAGCCAAATAATTTTATAATAATTTGTATCTACACAGTTATACTTGTACATTCTCCAGCTGTCTATATGTTCAAATTGTGACACATAGAAATATTTTCTTTTTAAGTCTGGTTGTATGTGTTTTTAAAGTCGATTGAATATAAAATAAAACGTTTACGAAATATCTGCATATAGACAGCTGGAAAACACTCAAAAAACTACTATATTATTTTTCTTAATGATAAATATTTATAGGTGCAATTTGTAGCACTAACGACAGTCGAACATTTTTAGTGCTATCCTATGGCGGCTCATTATGGATCCAACAACGCGCTTTTCAATTGTACAGCTCTAAAGGGCTTTCGTTGATGTTTTTATAAAAAGAAACAAGGCGGAAGGCCTTCGCTCTCTCTCTCTCTCTCTCTATCTTTTAAAACAAGATCAAACAAAAGTTACATACAATTTCATTCATACGGTTTTCTATATAATACAAGTATTTCAAGATATTTGATATATGATGTTTCAAGGATATGTCCAACGCTATTTCACTTAAACTATGATATTTCTTATGGATTAAACCCCAATGGATTCAATTGCACAGATAGAAAAGTTTCAACTGGAGATGGTCTGCAAATCAAAATTTGAATATTTCTTACTATTCAAAACCAAAATTCAATTCGCTGAATCGGTATATAAATTATTTTATAATTGAATTTGCAGGCTTAAACAACAATTTTGCAAAAACAGTTGTGGACCCAAAAATAGCAAAGAAAATATAATATTTAAGATTATTATTCCAATCTCATTTCAGTTTATTTTCAAACAAACAAAATTTCCTGAACCACAGAAATGTGTAACTATTTCTTTAAATCAAACAGAAGATTTGTGTTTTTTATTGAATCAGAAATAAATAAGTTTTTACGCAAAAAGTTTATTGATTTTTTGCAAATAAGTTTTTCTGTGAAATCTATTTTTGGTTTTTTTTTACCCAAAAGCTTGGAAATCTTGATTGTTTTTTGTTTATATTATTTCTAGCGTTAGTTGAAATTCTTGGAATTTTCCCTTTTTTTCAGTGTACAAATGTGGGCAAATGACCCTTAACTCTCAAAAGCATTAAAAGCACAAACTTTTAAGTATAATGTCACAAACAAACATTTGTATGTTTATGTAAAAAGTGTTTCATTTTTGTAACATTTCTTTGCATTTGTGTTTTTTTGGTTGTGTTCATGATGGATTATTTTTCCATTAGCTTGTATGCAAAAGTTTTCCAAAGAAAAACAAAATACCGAAAGGATTGTTAGTATTTTTTATAACAAAAAATACAAAAACTAAAAAACAGCTCCAGCTTAAGGAAAACTAAGAATAATTATGACGGTGTACTTTCAACTCAAAGATTAGAAAATGTTCAGAACTCATTTCATATCAAATTTAAATTGGCCAAAAGACTTCGTTACTTTAAACGTTACTTCAACTTCGAGAAACCACTTTGCGCGAATTAATGGCCAAGAAGACTTGAAAAAAAGTGGTTAAATGACAGATTGAACTTGATAACTTGTACGCTGTTAGTGCTGATGCCAACGATTAAAAATGCTGGCGTTGCTGTAAATACTGCTGCTACTCCTGTTATGAGACTTGGCTGTTTTACTCACTCAAACAACAATGACAACCACGACTATAATAAAAATTTTTACCATCGCAGTTGAAAGAAGTAAAAAACCAAAATAACGAAAAAAAATCGAGAAAACGAAGCAATACCCGGAACGCATTAAGCAGGAATAAAAACCATTAAAATGACACACCCACACAGCACCATGAGTGCTCACTCACACACCCCCACCGCCAACCACTGACAAAAACATGAAGGTAAATATTTTCTTATTGGTCGTATTACTTCGTTTTGGTGAACATTCTGGAATTTTTTTTAGCTGGTCGTTGGACTGGCTAAATGACTTCTCTGGAAAACGGAAATGAAACTATAGCTTTTAAAAGAGCTCTTCTTGTGTGCACTGCTTTTTTATAATCGCCATGAATTTACGGATTTCGCCATAATGAAAACATACAAGATGATATCGACAGAAAGATGTGACGTCAATCATTTTGCACAGGTTTTTATACCCACTAGAAGATATTTGCTTAAATCACAGGCTGGAGTGGTTTTTAATAGTGATTTTTCAAATCAAAACGAGGAAGAGAGAGTGGGAGAAAGAGCAAAGTTAGCAAATATGTTGTTGGAAACAAGCATGGAAAATTTTTGCAGACGACTGCCGGTTGCCAAGAACTTAAATTTCTTTTAGTAATTTTCAGTAATTTTCTTTGGCGTTCGTAATATAAATTATTTGGGGTAAACTTTAAGCCAGGAATTTTAAGAGTCAGAAGAATGAAAGAAAGGAGAAGTTGTTATGCAAAAATGTTGACTCAATATCGTTTTATCTTGATGGTATTTTTCTGTGTGTAGTTCGAGCAAAGCTGTGCACATTTCGCCCTTCTTATAATCACAATGCGCGTCCCACAGAGAAAAATGTTCGCTGTGAGTTGGATAAAGGCAAACAGCTACGATGTCGATGACGAAACACGAACAAGATTCTTGAATCTGCCCAATCCACATGTTACGCAAAAGTACAACCTCGTTCTAAAGTTACCTAGAAATCATTTCCAACGATGAGGCCTATTTGTGAATGAACCATATTCTGGAATTTGGGATGGCGTCAAATCGTATGTGATATTTTAGTGTACAATGACTACCGGAAAACTCAACAGGTGGTGTTGATTTTGATCCGACGGCATCATAGTTTTTATCTATTTAAATACGAGTTTGATCAGGCCGTCACCATCAAGGCCGATATCCAAAAATTTACATTCTGTGCGAAAGATTTGATTGCATGTTTATGTCAGGCGAAGTCTGGCCCCGGAGATTGTGCAATTTGAAGCAATAAAAATTTTTGTTGTAGGGTTGCAGGTAAATGAAAAACAGCTCTCCACCATAGCGCTTCTCAATCCCACTATCACCCTATATCAATGTCCAAATTTAGTCCGATTTATGCACTAACGGCAGCGCATCCAGTAAAGCGGGGACAAGTAGTTGTCTGAAGTTATAAATCGTACGCCATAAGCATTAACTGCAAACGAATTACAACGTTTGATCCCATCTTCCATAAAATTTTTTAATTAGAATTTGAATTCATGGAACGCTCCTTATGAAAGACTCGTTATTAAAGGAAAATAAACTTGATTTTTTTGCGAAACAATTTGCTAAAAATGATATTGATGCGATGAATTGATTCATGATTTTTTTTCTTCTTTATATATATAAATAAATAAATAAATAATAAATAAATATTTTTTGTGCATTTTTATTTTATTTTCTTCTTCTTCTTTATAGCAATTGATAATTTAAAAGTTGACATCATTATAGAACAACCGTGTGCGTTTGTTTAATATAAAGAAAATAAATAAAGAAAATAAAATTAAAAAACAAAACTATAAAAGGGTGAAAATGTAAAAAAAAATTTGCTTACAAAATACTGTGTTAAATGTGGGCCACAATAATTATTTATATTTGCTTTGCTCTTTGTTTTTCTTTTCTGAGTCGAGGGCAAAGTTCAAAGCTTTTGTCGGACTGAATTATCTTTAGAAACTGTTATTTTTCTTTTATACAATAACACATTCTTGCCGTTTAGCTTAAATAAGATGAAAGGCCAGTAAAAACCAATAATTTTTATTACATTTTTTTGCAAAAATATGTTAGTTTTGTATTCTAATGACACGATGGTTCTTGTCTTTGAATATAGCACATATAACTTTCCATGCAAGTAGAAGCTTTTTAGAGCGAGTTTGCAAAAGGCAAATATTTCAAATTATCTGTTCAGTATTAAATATAATATAATATAATATAATATAATATAATATAATATAATATAATATAATATAATATAATATAATATAATATAATATAATATAATATAATATAATATAATATAATATAATATAATATAATATAATATAATATAATATAATATAATATAATATAATATAATATAATATAATATAATATAATATAATATAATATAATATAATATAATATAATATAATATAATATAATATCATATAATATAAACTAAGGCTAACTAACAATGTCGAACGCTAACGCTCGTCACTACGTTAGCGAATGTGTTTACGACGCACTTTTGTTTTATCACTAAGACTATTAGTTTTTATGGAAAATTACTTTAAAAAAAACCATGCGCACACCAATTGTTAAGATCCATATCTAAAGTTTTTTCTGTCCGTTTTGTTTTTCTTTCTTCTGCAGCATATTGTGCATTGAGCAGAGGCCATGAAATGTCCGTTTAAAGTAAAATATCCTTTCAACCAGATATTCATGCATTAGCCATTGCAGTTACTTATAATTTAAAAAGTTTCTGCAATAATTTAATTACAAGAAATAATATGTCTCTCATAATTAAATTACGGATTTTTTCGTTTTTTCATTTTCCACCTAATCGGCTAAAATGAGCTGAATTTTTTCTTATCACATTTTTATGTTTGTCAATTTGAGAATGCCTACCAACAACACCAACAACAGGAAGAAAAACAATAACAACTGTAAAAACTTAATTCTCTTGAAATCGCATTGAAACCCAACAACTGTTGAAAATAAAAGTATAAAAACTTTAAACCCAATCAACGAGAATATGAAAACAAAAAGTATAATTAAATCTTGTGGCACTTATTTGCCAACGCAGCTGCTGTATTAAACTTTTCAATCAAAGAATCAGTTTCAAGTGTTCATAACAGCAATAAAAATATATTACTGATGAACTCATGCAGCAAGAAACACAAATATGCCTGTGTAAAGATATAAGTATGTTGTTACTTCTGGACGAGAAGTCAATACACTCATAGACCTATTTAAGTTCTCGTACACATGCACCCAGCAACCGAATACATGCTCAGTTAAAACTTATTTTCACAATATTAATGTTACACTTTGAAAAATTGTTCACTTTGTTTGCAGACAACATGATAAAATGTTAATACTGCAACGAAGTGTTCAATTTCACTGCATTGTTTAGGGTATAATTCAAATGCCGCAAAGGAATTGCTGCAAGAGCGGATTCGAAAAGGTAACAGCATTTACACCTACTAACGAAAACATTACAGTTGGAGCGATTTTGCCATCCCTGGTTTAAAAACATATGTCTGCAACATATGTATGTATGTAACACAGTATCTTTAAAAAAATAATCTAATAATAAATTTTCTAAAAAATCTAAAATCTAATAAAAAATATAATAATAAATTTTAGAAAAATTACCTTTTAAACAAGTAACTTTCAAAAAAGTTTTTTTTATAAAAAGTACCTTTTTGTAAAAAGTACCATTTCAAAAAAGGACATTGTTAAAACAGAATTTTTGAAGACAAGCATATTTTAAAAACGAGACCTTTTAAAAAAGTACCTTTTTAAATAAAGTTCCTTCTTAAAAATATATGGGAATTTTTTTTAACATTAACGCCACTATAAAGAAAGCACTTTTCCGGCCTATGAGCGTAAACCACTACAAATGTAAAACTCTATCTGCTTACGAGCAAACAAAACAAATATGTTACAGTGTGGCCGCTTTGTAGCGACTGCTTTCGCAACCAAGCTTTGGCCGATATGAACCAAAAAAAAATATACATCGAAAATGGTTTCCACCCAATAATAAATTGGGCAGCATTTTCAAATGTGTGTCGCTATAGAACAATAAGAATCGTTGCAGATTTTAGATTAAGTGGAAGTTTGGATTATATAGATCAACTGCGTTGATATCTAGAAACCCTTATAGTCGCAACTTCATATATACCAGACGACTGTACTAGAGTCAAAACGTTCAGTCTCTTAGTAATTGCTGGTGCTATTTTTTTTTTCTTTTAAATTAATTGTCATTTGCAACTCCAATTGAAAACTGTTTTTAGCTTTTTTAAACACTTTAGCAGTTAATTTATTTTCCCTGTGGAACTGTAAGCCAACTTCGGGACCACCTTTTAATATGTTCTGCTTAAGTAGCATCCCAAAAACCATAGACTAACAATGTTCGCAGTACGAAGGGCTGTTTGGGGTCACATTCCAACTACATTTCATTTTTATTCATCATCCTTTTTAAAAGACTTCTTTCTACTGCCATCTTTCAGGTGAATAAAATTTTAATATTAAACTTTCAGTGTTTCCATAACTCTCTCTGGCGCAACATATCAATAAAAATTATGAGTTTTATTTGTCTACCGAAAATATTAAAAACCAGAAGACAAATAAAAACAAATGCGATCAAATGAAAACAATGAAAAAGTAATGAAACACACTGATGACACAATAACTGTGAAATGGAACGAAGAAAACTTTACAGAAGCAACCAACGTTACAGTTTGTGCACAAAACATGGGCAACAAACTGATTTTCGCAAAAACAAAAATTTAATAACTAATAAGAAACCTTAAAAGAAATAAAACAGAAAAAAAAAACAAAACTGTATAGAGCGAATAAATTCGTACTAGAGGTTCATTATTTTTGTATATTTTCAGTGCAAAAACAAGCAACAAGACATTTCTTTCCATTTATTTGTACTCGAACTCATAAAAGACACAGCCAGAAAAAAGTTCAATTGCAGATGGAAACTTTTAATAACAATAATAAATTCGAGTGAATGCAAAGAAAAAGCACAGAAAAATATATAAGTGTGCAAAAAATGTGTGTACTCGTCTGTGGGAAGGTAATTTATGAAAGAGATTGCTGGATGTGCACACATCAGCTAAACTTTGTATCTCTTCCCTGAACTATCGTTATAAGTCAGATTTTTCTTTCTTTTTCATTCCATTAATTGTATCCATTGTATTCATCACAGTTGTAGTCACATGTACATATGTATATGCCACAAGCACAGTACACCACATGTTGCTTTGACTTTATTTACTTTGAGGGCGTTGTTCTGCTACAGCTATTGATTTATGGAACAATAGCCGTCTGTATGCGTGTCCTTTTTTGTACGCTTTTGGTCTAAATGTGGTGGCGGTTAAAAATAGTTATTAAAAAGTTATTGTTAGAACAGTTTAATAATTTGCAAATAGCAAATTTTCAGCAATTGTTATGCCCCAATTGTTTCGAATATTTTGCAATTCTGAAAAATTTAGCCTTTTGTACGGCGGAATTGCCTGTAAATGTTTCTCTGTCCTGCAATTTTCAGTCTCTATATTTTCTAACCATTTATGAAATGAAACTTTGAATTTCATCTTGGTCTTGCTCAGTTTTATCCTCCCCAATTCTCATTAAGTTGATAAATCTTATCACTTCCATCACTGAAGTCGCGCGCGCTTACCTTCGATTTGTTTTAAGAATTGCCACATCTCTTCAATCGTATACTTGACTTGGAAGCCTTCTGACTTTGTGTGTTAATAATTTAACTAGTTGCACCGTCACTTTAATTTCTTACATCCTGATTGATGAAAAATTATATACGGCAGGCTGAATGAATCCCTAGTGACACATACAAATGTCATACATATATGATGTATGAAACATATAGCCTCTGATTTTGCAACGACTTATTCATGTATCACGTTATATCGCAATCCACAGAATTGGTCACATAAGACCAAAAAAAAATCCCCCAAAAGTAAAATTCAAGTGCAACAGAAATAGAGATAGAGAAAAACAGAATTGCAGGGAAAAAAGGCAAACTTGTTGCTGTCTGGAAGAAAGTGCGTTTTAAGTATTTAAAATTTAAAAAGTAAATGCTTTTCGAATCAAATATAGACTTGATTAAATAAGTTATACAAAATAGGCACATGTCTTCATGTTTGGGGAGGGTTTTCACCGGCTAATCAGTAGTAGGCCATGTTTTTAATATGTAAGCGACCTATAGAAAAATTCTAGATATATTGTCTTGCTTCTTTAGCCCTTTAAATGTCTTTAAATAAATACTTTTGCGTCTTCCATTTAACGAGGCTGTTTATTTTTTTAATTCTCGCAGGATTTTTGAAGCAACCTTAGAAAATTATTTTTCTTAATATAAGAAAATCGTATTTTAATTGAAATCATATAGAAAAATGAAAAACATCTCAATTTCATTGGCACCAGAATTATTTTAAATTATTTTTCAATAAATATATTAAATATTTTAAACGCTTTCAGTTAAACTGTATGTGTATGTGATCTGTATTCTCTGTGTGTTAATATTACCAAAAAAAAAAGAATTTTTTCTAATTAAATAAAAATATTTTTGCAACACCTTTAAAAACTAAAATCTATCTCTTACAGTTTTTCTTTTTTTGCTTTAAAAAAAAGCCTTTTTTTATTTAATAATCCATGGCACACTATTCTTTTCCACACGACGAGCTGGAAAAATAAAATAATACTTTGTTTTTACCATGTCAATATGGCAAATGTAATACTTGGTTAAAATAACAATCACAAATCGCAATAAAAATACGCAATTTCAAATAAAAACGAAAAGTAATAAAACGAGCAAAGGGAGAACAAACAACAAAACAAACACACAAGTAGTGCACAACTCCCACACAAGAAGAAAAATTAATTAAAAACTGCCAATCAATGAAAATTCTGTTGTTGTTTCCCTCTCCTCACGCCATATGCCGATGAAAAAAGTCAGTTAGTCAGCCAGTCAGTCAGTCAATCGCTCATTCTACCAGTCTTCTTCTGCTGCCATCTGTTGTTGGTTGCGCCTTCTTGTGTCACCAATAATACTGTTGTTGTAGTTGATATTTTCATTGATTTTTGCTGGCAGTCGTACAATATGCAACATTGCCAAAAATAACAATTTACACAAACAACTCTGCCATCAATACAAACAAATCTAGATAAAAATAAAATCGCAAAAATAAAACTTTCAAATCTACACTCAACACACCATCAGCTGTTTGCACAAAAAATGATAACGGTAACATTTTATAGCGATTGATGAGTGAGTGGCACATAAAACTTGACGAGAGTAGAGTACATCAATATTATGAGTATCACTGCTAATAAAGGTGTATTCAGACTATGGCAATTATAATGGATTATTTCAAGGTGGCAATGCTGGAGAAAAATGAAAACAATACATCAAAATGCCGTAGTGCTGCCACCTGGTAGATGTGAATGCGCCTTGGATTATCCAAATATAGGTTTTCATTTTGGTAGTTTCTTAGCCGAGCCGTAATGTTTCCAAAGGATCGCATTGCGTTTTCTATCTGGTGATCTAAAATTTTTGTTCGCTCGTTTGTTTTTCCACTGACATGATCCTTGTTTTACAACTTCCTTCCACTCGTATTTGTGTAAAACTTTAGACATTGGAAAGCTGTTTACGACCCCTATTAATGCTTAAAGCAAACTCCAAAACAAAGCATTTAATTGCCACCATTCAACTTTTACTAATGAACAAAACATTTAAACCTTTTAATTAAAGGATTTTTCCATTGGATAAACAATTATTAAATCTCTAAAAATACAGCAAGAAATTGGTAATTGCAGCAACCCTCATGAATGGAAATGCTTTTTCTCATTAGGCCTTTAACTTTCTGGCAAAAATAACAATATTTCACTTTGTTGTATATATTTTCCGTTTTGCAACAAACGTACATTTACGTAATTTGACTTGGGCGTACGCACCCACTCACACCCGTCCACCCACAAACACACACACACACTTACACTCTACCAAACGCAATAAAAAAAAAATTTTGTTTAAAGAATTTATTTTTGGGTTTTGTAGTATTTTTGCAACCCCCGTATTTTATGTATCAAAATAGAATTTAATATATTTTCTATTCTACACATACATACATAATACATACGTAGATACATACATAAAGTTTCAATTTTGTGGGGAATCAGTCACTTGTTACACTTCCTGTATTTTGGCAACGTTTGTCAGTGGTTGTCTTCGTTTATTCGTGCTGATAAAATGTTCCAAAAATCCAATTGAAAAGAAAAAAACTAACGTCGACGAAAACTTTTCGCGCAAACAACTCTATCAAATAAACTTTTTATTTAATTGAATTAATGTAATTAAATTTTAATCATTTTAATAAAAACATTAATTACAGTTGTACAGCGAAACTTTTAATTGTCATATAATTTTTAAAATCCACAAAATTGTTCACATTTGTGAAATTTTTAATATCCATAAAATTTTTCACTGTCATACATTTTTTTAATTTTCATAAAATTTTAAATTTTTATAAAACTTTTAATTTTTATAAAATTTTATTTTAATTTAATAAACATGAAATTTTTAATTTTTGCAAAATTTTTAATATCCATAAAATTTTTTTATTGTTGTAAAATTTTTAATTTTTATAAAATTTATAGTTTTTATAAAAATTTTAATTTTTGCCAAAATCTCGTATTATTATTAAATTTTTTATTTTTAAAAGATTTTTCTTTTAATAAAAATTTTAATTTTTGTAAAGTTTTTCATTTTCATAACAGTTTTAATTTTTGTAAATTTGTTTTCGTAAAATTTTTTCAGAGAAGAATAAAATTTAAAATTAACAAAAAATTTTGCTAAGAAGAAATCAAAGTTAAATATTGCAGAGAATTGAAAGAATAAAAATTATTTTTTTTAATTTTGTCAATGTTCAATAAAATACTTAAGCTTTATTATATATTGTAATTAAGAAGTGCTTTTGAACCATAAATTTTGTTTTGAAAATTTTAATAATTTCCCAGTCAGTAGAAAAAACGCCGATTAGCTCCGTTTTCGAAGGCCGTCAAACATTGATTTCCATCCCTGATGTTGGCACACTTTCTTCCAGATATCAACAGATATTCTGTCTGTAAGAACTGTTACAGTGTTACACCACCCCCCATATATACAAATTATTTCCGTCACTATCATCCCTTACGAGGAAATCTCTTGTGTACGGATGTGTGTGCGTTGTGTTTGCATGGCGTGCGTTAGATGTTTGTTCGGGTGGGTGAATAAATGAATATTTGTATGGCACGTATGAGTCATGTCTTGTGTACAAGTGACACGTGCTTGGAACCATGAGTGAGTGCATCATATTCCGTAGTTATGTCGTTAAAATACAATCATCCTTTTTTTTTTTTTTGGTTTTTTTGTATTGTACACAAACGTATTCGCACACTCATACGTACATACATGGATTTAATTCACATGGACATAAATCGCTGAAATATAAAAATCATGTGTGTGCTTTTGCATCTGATATTATCAAATTAAAAAATTATTTAAAATAATATAAAATGTGTACGCTTCTTAAAAGTTTTATTATTTGCTGTTTTTTTTTTCTTTTTTTGATAAGCCGGAGTGCCGCAACAATAGTAATTCTGACACATATCGGATTTCCCTTAAGTGTTGGCATAACTTTAAAAACTTGCAAGTGAGTTCATTGTGAATAGACAATAGAAAAGATTCCAAAGCGTTCGCTGTCTTAAGATTTTCATTGGATTTTAAGTGAAAGAAGGTGTGTGTTTTCGTCACAGTAAAAATTCTAACTTGCCAAACAATGGAATTTATTTAATTGCTTTAAATTTATATATTATTTTATTATTATTTTATTTATTTATATTATTTATTATTTTGAAATGTAATATTCCGTAATATAGGAAAATTTAACACGTGCAAAGAGTTCAGATATATGAAGAAAAATAGCAAAATGTCAAAAATTTACTAAAGTGATCGATAAGAAATTAAGCTGCGAAAAAAAAATGTAAAAGTTTTAAAATTAAAATTGACATACGCTTTTCTTCCGTTCGATTTTGCGGTTTCTTATAAACGAAAAGTTGACAGCACTTAATAAAATAAACAAAAAAACAAATATTTTGTTTAGCAACTTATTTATACAGCCAAATAAGTTGTTAGAATTTTCGACCAACAGTCCAGCGGTCGTAGGTTGAGATTCCTACCACAAAACTCTACGTGCTTCAGCACCCAACCGAAAAATCTGCGCAGTTTTGTATGTGTTGCTAAAGAAAAACATTTCTATAAGGTAATACAACTCCCAATGACGAGGACACAAGGAAACGAGGTCACAGCTTTGCCTGCGAAACGGCCAACTAATCAGTTTACATTTTGTAAAAAATACAACCAAATGATGCATTGAAAATTAAACAAACAAAATCTAAAAATTAATAAGTCTTATCGGATATCAAATCTTTTAAGGTGTTTATCTATCATTTACTTAACATTTCGCATTCACACTGTCACACTGGCACGTTTTATTTCAGTCTTAACACAAAGTATTATAGTCTGAATTGTGCTTAATGGTTTCGATAAATGACAAAACATATGTTCATCGCCTACACAGTTAAAGTAAGGCTATTAAAGTAAAGAAACGCCCGAAGACTGCAAATAGTTTTTGGAAAGGGAAATTTAGAGAAACTGGATCCTCAATTGTTTGCTCCTTGTGTCAGTTACAATTGAATAAACCTGAACTTTTGCTTTTTGCCTTTCATTTCTTATTTGTATGATTTGTAATATTTTTGCATTGTCGTCAGCTGTAACGCAAAACTGGATAACCAACATAATATGCAGAATTGATCTTTTGGAGTAATTATGATTCATTTATATCAAAGACATCCATCCCCATACATGTCCTTTTATAAGCGAAAGCTCTACAATATGTTATGATTTTGTTTCTACTAATTAACAGTAAAGCAGAAATATTTGGGGGGGGGGGGGGGGGGGGAGGGTATTATTTTATTTATTGATATTTGACTGTCAACGGTATGCGCACTGGCAACTGTACAGGCAAAACAACATCAGCTAAATTCTGACATTTTTCATATATCTCTGCAAACAGAACAACACAAAATAACGAAGATTCAAATCAAAAACGTTCAGCAACACTCTTTCCCTTTCCCCCACCCCATATTTCTAGTTTTAGTACCATGCATTGCATGGGCAGCGATGGTTTCCTGAGTATTTGTCCAAATCAAACAAAATATATTGTACATTATTTAGGTAAATTGGCATTTCATCTAACCATATTCTTTTCAACATTTTTTTTTTTTTTGATTTGTTGAAAATTTTTTCATATATGCAAAATGTCTTTAAGACCGAAAATCCCCTCCTCTAGAAAACAAGTGTTTTCAAATTCGCGAAGAACCATCATCTGGAGCACAAAACAAATACGCAAACAGATAGACAGATTAACACATGTGCGAACACACACCCGCACACAAGTATCCTTTAAAACAAGTACGACTACTAAAAGATGTTAAATAAAAAAAAAATATTAAATTATCAAAATGAAAAGAAAAACTGCATTTGTTTTTTTCTTCTTCAGTTTGAGCATAAAAAGTAAAAGAAAAATAACCAGCTTTAAAATTTCGAGCATAAAATGAAAAACTTAAGTGCATGTCAAGGATAACGAAGACGAAAAATAAAAACAGAGGCAAGAAAACAAACAAAAAACGAATAACCTTAACTGAATAAAGCCTGAAGTGGATGAATAAATAATGAATGACTGCAACGGCAGGCATAAGATTTTCCCAGCCGTAGTAAAATGTACAAAACACACACACGCGCACACACATAAAAACGTGTGAACTGAACTTGTGCCAATCTGTGGGTGTGTGTGTGTGTGTGTGTGTGGACGCTCACATTTGCTCATGTAAATTTAGTTGTCCTTAAAGCGTGAACAAAGGCCAGAGCTTTCTTATATGTTTGGCTTAAATTCAAACGTTTTAATTTGGGACTGAATATGTATGAATTTGTTTGCTGAGGGTTGGGTGTTTGTGTTTATTTTTCCAGCATAATAAAATGTTGTTTGTTTGCGTTAAGCAGCGGTGCCTAAACACGTTTTATCGCAATTACAAGATTCTGCTCGAGGCCACAAACAACATGACGATCATCACTGAGCTTACGAGAAAAGCCACACCACTCGGTCACATGTTATTTGAAAATTGTTGTTGCACGGTGCTCGCAATAATAAAAGTAAGTATTGGTTGTTCAAACAGGAATCACTTTGGACGTATGTCGCGTTAAGCATTCGCCTTTTCAAGTTAAAAAACAATTAAGTGTATGGTGAAGATTCCATGACAACTTTTCAGTAATTTGAAAGATTCTTCGATAAAACGTGCAATACGACCTTGTGTCAATACCGGCCGTGGCTGTGCTGGAAAGGATCGCCGCTTTAAACATTGCAATGTGTAGCTTTCTCGCTTAGAAAAAACTATGTGATATGATCTACGCGAGTTGTAGTCGCCACGTGATATGATTTCTAGGTGATAACATGTTTTCAAATCACTTCATACCGCTGAAACCACATGTTTTTGCTGTCCGTAGCATTCAAATGTAGTTAAACTCAGCTGGTATATATCATTCATTATTGTATACCGTTTAAAGTTGACGGTGATGGTTGTTGTTAAGAAAATATGAACGACAAAAGCCGTCAATCCAAAATCTAAACAGTGACACATTGGTACTCTTGGCTCCCATGTGGATTAAAATCGTCTTAAAATCGACAATTTTGTTTGCAGACGTGTCCGCTCAGCCAGAGTGCTTGGGGCTCCACTCTGAGCACAAACATCACATCTTCATCATTATCTTCAGCTTTTCTAATCAATCGAGTTTTGTATGCATCTTGTTAGCGACGCCAAGATGGATGTATCGGTTTTCGTTGGATCTTGGGGTTCGTCGTCAAACGCAGGTTATATTCATTTGCGTACTGAACCAATGGACTCAAATTTATTCACCGCGCTCGATAAGACAATTTCCCTACGGCCGTCAAACGCTTCCTGAATCCAGACAGCATTATTGTTACACAATTTCGGTATTTTAAAGCAGCAGTGCTATGCGGCAAGTTACTTTAGGTTCCTGCCTAATGCGCTAGTTCACTTATTAAGCAGTTTAGAATAATTGAATTAGAAGCCTTAAATAAAATTCCAATAATATTTATTGCGTGTTTCAACTTTTCCTCTAGAAGGGTTTGTACTATTCATTTAAAACCTGTTTTAAATTCCATTCAATTCATTGTGTTTCGGTTTTTCTAACTGGGGCTCTGCACAGGACATAATTTTGCACATATTTGGGCTTGCAATTGGCTTCGAACTCAAACTAATAACATCTAGATCTTCAGAAAGCTGTTCAAACACAACAACAACAACTGCTACTTCACAGCTTTATAAATACGAATATATTTCACCCATAAGAACTTAGAATTTATATTCAAATTTTAAGGTAAATTCAATGTTCGCGTGCTCGTGCAGCGCTTGCAGCAATAAACAATTTTGTGGACATTGTTGTGTTCAGAAGCAAAGAATTGTCGGTCTGGATGGGGTGTGGAACTCCGTTAGGGGTGGTTCTGTTCGAATGAATTGGTGCGAACGTATGTTTTTGTATGCAACAATATGTAGTGTTGTTGGCTTTTCTTGAAACGTCAAGTTGCGGTTTTTCCAAACTCTTTTGTTTGGCTGCTAACTGCTGCCTGCCGTTGTTGTTGTTGTTGCTGCTTACATATACACTGCTGTTTCGTGTTTTTCTTACATTTTATGCAAATTTCAGTTTTATTGTTTTCAACTGAAAGTGGGTTGGCTGGTGGAAAAATTAAAGACTGTGCGGGCGAGGGAAGAAAGAGCCTTTCTAAAAAGTACTTTGTTGATTTTTAAACAATTTTATTGCTGTGTTATTTTACTGCACATTCTTTTTTCTTCTTTCGTTTGTTTAAGTTCTTTTCACGAAACTCTTTTTTAAGCAGGTTGTTGTTGCTCAGTTTACAGTTGTTTTTGTTTTTCTTACGCAATCTTTCCTGCTGCTGTTGTTTGGTTTTCTTATTATTTTTTCAATATCAAGAGATTTCAGCAGCTACAACAGCGACCGTATCAACGTACTTTTCATCTTTTTGTTTATCTTTGTTTTATTCATCAGTTGCGTAAAAGAAATTTACATTCGTTGCTTCCCCCCCCCCCCCCCCCCCCCCCGACTATACTTCTACTGCTGCAGTGTGTATATTCATACATACATATTTATGTCAACATATGTAACAGATTTTGGGGCATTATCACGTTTCGCAGGCCGTACGCCGCACCTTTTGTTAACTTTCATTGAGGTGTTTCTTTCTTTTCGGATTATTTTTACAACATTTTTAATATTCTATTGAGTTCCGTTGTTCTCGGAACAGCCGTTGGTGGTGGTATAAGTGTAACTGTTTATGTTTACGTTTGTAATTGTTTTTTGATTTTTTTATATTATTTTATAGTTCCCTTTTATATTGTTATTTGCGAGCCAAAAAAGCCATTAAAACTTGAATGTGCACATCAAAATTATAAACACGGTGGAAGTTTAAGCACAAATTTGTTCGTTTTTCTATTTTTTCATTGCTCTGGCTGCAAACTTAATAGAAAGCAAAGTTATTTAGAGAAGTATCTGCGAAAGGCTTCTTTTCCAATTTTAAATATATTTGATTTCAAAATAAATATCTTTAAAAAAAGTTTTGACATTAAACTTTAAAAAAATTTTATTTTTTGAAAAGTATTTCTCTTTATAAAGGCACTACAATACATTTTAAAAAAGTATTTCTTAAATAAAATACCTTTCAAAGAAAGTACCTTTTAAACAAAATGCCTTGTAAAGAAAGTACCTTTTAAAGAAAGTACCTTTTAAAGAAAGTACCTTTTAAAGAAAATGCCTTGTAAAGAAAGTACCTTTTAAAGAAAGTACCTTTTAAAGAAAATATTTTGTAAAGAAAGTACCTTTTGAAGAAAGTACCTTTTAAAGAAAGTACCTTTTGAAGAAAGTACCTTTTGAAGAAAGTAAATTTTAAAGAAAGTACCGTTTAAAGACAGTGCATTTTAAAAATTTTATCCTTGAAAAAGCGTCTTTCTAAAAAAATACCTTTTAAAAAAAGTGCCATTAACAAATTAGGTTTTAAAGCAAATGCTGCATAAATTTTCGTAAAAAAAAGTATATTTTCTTTTCTTTAAAAAGGGTACTATTGTAAAAGAAACTACTTTTGAAAAAAGCAATATTTAAAAAAAAACTTCTTTTCCAAAACGAAAACAACTTTTTAAAAAAGTGCCTGAGGCAAAAATTCTTTGAAAATGTTTAATTTTATTATTTTAAAGATTTTCGTTGTAAAACTACTTAAAATAAAATTCTCCTGAAATATATATTTACTACCCCAAACAGATGGCAAGAAGGAGCTTTCTAAAAATGAATAATAAGGACTTCCGGAAAAGTATAGACACAAATATTTCGGCACCCGCTAGAAACCATTATGAAAACGAGTTCCAATTATTTTTTTAAAAATACTTCCATACTCTTATTGATTTGGAAGAGATTTAGGAGAAACATCATTTTTAACATAAACTTGCTAATAGTTCTCGGGTAGGTAAACTTTTTTGAAGATAGAGCGGCGAAAATACCTTTAAAAAGAGTTCTTTTGAACAAAGTAACAATATGTATGTAGATACGCATGTGTGTATTAGATGCTTTGCATTATATTTTAATGCAGAATCTTTACATCTTCGCATATTATTTATTTATATACATACATATATAAATGTATAGACGTATGAGCATTTATTGGCACAATTTTGCCTTTTTTGATTGAATTTTTATCTTTCATATGTATCCGCAACCTCCATCCCTTTAATGCATTCAATGTTTATTTTTTCTTATCGTGTGTCCTATTCTTCTGGTGAGCCTTGTAACAAAGTGTTTGCTGTATATTCTATGCACATGGTCGTAACGTTGCACAAGCAGTACAATATAGTAAAACTTAAAAAAGGAGAACAATGTTCGTGTAATAAAGCATCAAGGCTTGATGTCTTGTATGCGAGTTACGAGCAGACATTGAATGAGCATTTTGGTATTAAGATGAGCAAATTTCATTTCTAAAGTCAACAAATTGTAGGTATTTTAACACAAATTTTGCAATATAAACACATTTACTATACGTACATACACATACATACATATATACAAAGTCCATAGATATTTATAAAGTTAAAAAAAGAATTTGGAAATTTCAATGTGTTGAAATTTTAATGAAGACACAAAATGTGGCATTGTGATATGTACGGATGTGTGTATGTTTGTATGAGAATTTTCACTTTAACAATTTTATGTCCTATGCAATTTTTATAAATAAAGGACTTATTCTGTTCAAAAATCATGGCAATCATATTAAGCAACATGACTGTCGTGGTGCATTTAGTCATGACAAAGACATTACAGTTATAGTAAAATAAGTGTTAATATATTCGCATGATAAGACAGACATTTTCTTTTAAAAATTAACCTTTTTAGTATAATTTCGTTGTCCGCAGTCTATTCATATTCAGCAATCAGATATACATATGTATGTATGTATGTATGTACATAAATGCATATGTCTTCTGAAACACATTTGTATGGTCATACGTCGTTATATTCTCTCATATGTACATATGTATGTACAGATACCACAAAAACAAATTGTGGTGGTAAAAAATTATTTGAAATAACTTAAATATTTTACCTTAAATAAAATAACAAAATTTAAAAAAAAAAACTTACCTTAAATTGTATTTACTGGCAATATCCAAAAATGTCTTCCAAACTTAAATGGTAGTGGAACATACACACATGAATGTGTCTAAGAATGAACAGTTTATTCAGAATTGCGCATGAAAATATTTAAATTTTGTATTAATCATTCATTATGAAAGCATCACACCACACGACTCAATTATTTTCAACAACGAAAAAATACGCACAAGCACTTTTAATCATTTAAATAATTTTCAGAATTTTTTCAAGTAGATATTTTTCATTAATCACTATTTCCGTAGTATAAAAATACACATATAAAATTCATAATTTATGCATGAATTGAATTATTTGTTCTTTTTATTTTCGCAATTTTTTAGAATTTCTGCAAGAAAACAACATTTTTCAACTTTATGATAAAAAAAAAAAATATCTCCTAATTGAACACCACAAGCCTGTGAATAATCATCAAGAATGCAAATTGTTGAACATAAACACAAACCGAAAATAAAAATAAAAACCAGACTTGTGTTGTTGATTTCAAACTTTATATCAAACAATCACTGACAGATGAAAATTTATAACTAAAAAAACAACACTTCAAATATTTGAAAGAGAACGAGAGAGAGACGAAATTTTTGATTTATTATATGGAAAAATTGTTTAAAAAATAAAACTTTCATTTATATTTCCAACACTTTAATTTTTATTTTTCACTTTAATTTATTTTAGTTTTTACACAAAATTCAATAAAATTCAACATCGATTTACAACTATTTAACCGCCATTTGTGTTCAACCCGCAAAACATCACTCGCCAAACTGATTCATAAACTCACCATTATTATCACAAATAGTTATTTAATTTGTTTACTACATAAACTTTAACTCTCAAGTGCAAGCAAAGAGCGAAAATCATGAAAAATATGACAAACTTTAAATGAGAGTAAAACAAAAACCACATTGAGACATCTTGTCTCGAAGTGAAAACAAAAATAAAAGACATAGAAAAAAAACTACAACCGAAACTGGGCAAGCGTACAATTTAAAGCTTTTAGTAATTCTTTTTTACAATAACAATCATTGCAGATAAAATTCACCATAAACAGAAAACGAAAAATACCCGCTATTAAGTCAATGCAAAAACACCCACCCAAAAGAAGAAAATCACCACTAACAGCAATAACAACCAAACGCGATAGCCCCATCTATGGCAGTCACATAACAACAACAATAACGACGACAACAACATCGTAATATCACGTCACAGCTATTCAACAACACACCACCATCATGCATACATATGAGTATGTACAACTACACAAACTTGCATTGGCAAACAAGTACTCACCACCTTCCCACCCCACCCCACATTTGATGAAAGACTGAACAAAAATTAGTGAAAAAACAAACAAAATCAAATGAACATGAACACGAATATTTTTGTGTGTACATACATACATGCAAACATATGCATCTACATACATATATACATACATACGTACATACGTACATACATACATACATAACAACGTAACTAAGTAATTGTTTTATTTTGTTTGTTTTGTTTTTTGGGTCTATTTACGGTAGTTGTAGAAGGTTAACAACAACAGCAAAACAATCATAAAAAAAACACAAGTTGTTCTGGGTTCATGTGAGAATGGCTGGGTTAAAAGTTTTAAGCCAAACATACATACATATGTACATACATATATATCTAAGTACAATAAACATATGTATGTATGTATTTATATGCCCAATTAGTTGCCAGTTTTGTGAAACAAACTCATTAAAAATATTCTATAATTGTTTTTTCTACATTGCATTTACATTTTTCTTTTATTACAAAAACACTTGTCAAACTTTATTTGTGTTGACATAAAGTTCTAACTACTGTTGCTCTGAGGTGATTAAAATTAAGTTGTTGCTGCCAATTTTAGAGTGGACAGTGGTTTTGGTTTATATTTTATTGTATTGTTTTATTTAAAATCGAAAAAGTTAATAAACAATTGCTACCATTTTGGCAATGTACATATCCAACACCATATGAATTCGTTTTCAGGGAAGATTGCGTTGGACTGCCCTATCAGCAAGCTGGCATACGAAATGATGAAGGTATTACTTTAAAAGTTAACAATATTTTAACTGTAAACGAATGAATGTATGTATGTACATACATATGTACATATCTATACATATAGATCAATTTACTGTTCAGTTAATTGGTTTTTTACCGCTCTAATTTTGTTTATAAAGTTTAACCGATTGAGTCAAAAAATTCCAAAATAGTAAAACTACATAAATTTTATTCGTATTTTTAGCCTACGAGCAAGCACTCACCTCTCTCTCTCTATCTTGTCTAATATGTATCTATTGATCGCGAAAACAAAACAATCAAGAAAAAAAACACGGGACGCACTGCTTTTTAAATATTGGATAGAAGTACGTAACTGAGTAGCGGCAAGCCCACTGTACCAATTACTGATCTCTTTCTCTTGAACATGGCACATTATGAGTGCAATAACTCTTTAGGCTGTAAAATAACTAACAAATCTTCACAGCATCGAGTTTTTAGCAGCCCACTGTATGCCAGACAAATCTATAATTGCGAAATTTCAAAAATAATAGTATATACTTAAATGTTTTTGTATGTTTGTTTATTTCACAGAAACGTGCATGTATGTATGTACATGCTCGCACAAACTGTTCATTTATTTCATCGATTACGCTGCAAATATCTTATTTAACTGACATAATAAAATCGTAACGAAGAGTGAACACTTACTGTCATAATTTCTTGTATTACAACACTTTGGCTGGCTGCCGTTTTATAACGTTATTAACTGAAAACAAACAAAATAGCAGTAAAAAAGTTAAATATTTTACGCATCGTTGCTTTTTATTATTATGTACGTACATACATACATACATACATTCATATGTACGTTTGTAAGTAAATGATTTTCTTTCTTTTTCTAAACAGTCTACGACCACTTCGTTTTAAAGTTGTGCTTTTCTGTTTTGTTTTCTTTTTCTTCTTCTTCTTCTTCTGCTTCTTCTTCTTTATTCTCGTTACCATGCTTATGTTTTTAACCAGTTTTAACCACTCATTCTGCCTGGTTGTTGTTGTGGACTCATATTAAAACTTTCCATATGACAACAAAAAGCGCATGTTTGGTGTTTCGAAATTTTCTGAGTAGTGAGAGAAAATGTATTTGTCGAGTTCCGTTATTATCTCCACAAAACAACAACGTGGTGAGTTTCAAATATGTTGAGCATAAATTTACATATTTTGTTGTTGTGTTCTCGTTATGTTATGTTCTTGCAATTTTGTTCTTATTTTTGAGGGGTGGTTTGTTTGCTTGATTTTCTGAAGGTTAAATTTTTAGTTTAAATGGGTGCGAAACGGAAAAAAGGGGTGACTGATGTGAGATTTGTTTGCTTAGCAGTTATCGCATGGGGTCACTGATATCGGTTGTGATTTTACCACAATCATTATTATTAAGATGCTTCATCGATTTTTAAACAAGTTGCTTCCATTTCCTCTTTTTTTCGATATCGGAAATGTGCTAATACACACACACTACATACATACATGTGTACGTCCCTTTACTGTTCGTTTTCGCCAACAATTAATATGAACGTTTTTGTTTGAAACTGCATACGAGTACTTACAAGACATTCTGCATGTGTCTTCATTCATTTATATATTTTCTCTCTTTCGGTTGTGGTAATTAGAAATAATATAGTGTTCATTGTGTTTATGTTGCTTTTAATTACTTGGCGTGTTGCAAGTTGGTCAAAACTTAATTTATTCGAACAAAGTTTAAATTATGCTTTCGGATAAGTTTACACCTGCTTTTTGGTTTTTATTGTTTTTGTTGTCGTTGCTATAAACATAATGATTTAATTTAGGAGCGTTAATTTAATTGAAACAAAAAACGCAACTTAAAAAAACTATAAGTTCTTTTTCGGAGTTTATCTTATATAAAGGGCTTTTGTGGTTCACCAAATATTGTTATTAATGGAATACACGAGAAACTGAGACTAAACTGAAGTTTGAAATCTTTTCCAAGTGTTGCTTGTAAGCCAGAAATCATTCAAACTTTAGTCACCTGTACCACGATAACGAATATTAACGTTTGCTGGTATTTTGAAGACATAACAACTGATTTGTAGACTATATATGAAGTTTGCGTTTTGCTATTTAGCTTGTAATCAGCTATCAGGTGCTCAAATTGTTGGCGAACAATAACGTTCGACAGGCATCATTGGGGTTGGAGTTTTGAAGACGGTTTTTGGTTTTAAAGTTTTGATTTCGGTCGGCTTTATTTAATTGAATGCACTTTGATGGCATTTAAGGTTTTGTCAAAAGAAAAAAGTTTTGAAAATGGGTTGACAAGTGGAAGCTGAACTGTCATCCCTTCCTGCTAAGTAAACATTTTCAAAATCGATTAACCCAAATGATGAACTTATAGTTAAACTAAAAGCAGACGCAATATAAACAAACTTTATGAAATTAAAAAGTTGACAGATGAAACCTTTTTTTTAATCCGTTATAGACATAAACTTTAAGTCTTCTGCCTGCCTCTAATACGCCTAATGCTATAATTACTAAAAACAAAATTAAATCCAATTAAAAAATTAATGAATTTTCAAGCCATAAGCTGTTTGCTGCTCGTTGCCTGTTGCCTGTTAAGGCAACGCCAACAAACTTTGTTTTCCTATTTGGAAACATATACATACATACATACATACATACATATGTATGTATACTCATTTAAAAGCTTTTTCAATTCCATTACTCTTGAACTTGCATTATTCTTCTTTGCTAATCCATTATGAAATTGCTGACACAGCGTCTGTTCTGTTCGGTATCTACCTTTTCATTCGTTTTCATTTATGACTTTAAATAAAAATGTCTGTTCAGTTTATCCACATACCTTAATATTTTTATTTATTTAGTTATTTATTTCCAGAGTAATAATATTTAGTTTTCTGCTTTTCGGTATCATTACAGTAACAGTGACTGACAATCAGCCAGTCATACAGCCAGCCACTATAATATTTTTATTCATATCTATCTTGGTTGGCTTTGAGCGTCCAGTCTTGTTTCTGAGTCAATGTCATGGCGGGACTGGTTGGTGGCCATATTTGCAAAGTTGACTACTTCCTTTTGATATTTTCGTTTTTGTTTAGTCATTGTGAGTTTCTGAGTAATTTGAATGTCTAGTATTTGTTTATGTCTCTAATAGTAGTGGTTATTTTCTGTTTGTCTGTATGTCTGTTTCTTTTTTCAGCAACCACTCTGCTGTCATTCACCATTAACCTGGGATACAGTAAATATTTTTTACTCCTTCTATGCTTTGCGGGTTTCCCATTATTTTCTTCTAACATTGGAAATCGCAAACGTCTGTTGGCATATTGAAGTTTGTTTGTACTGTAACACATAAATTTACATACATAATTCACTTTGACGTACATCATCAATATTCTCCCACTCCACGTTTTTGGTGTCAACGTTGCGATAAACATCTTGTTGCCTTAAATTTTTAACAACAAATTCTTTTGTAGCAGAACACTGAAATTGAATTCAATATTTGAACCGAGTCAATAGAGTTTTTCCATATGAAATTTGTTGATCTCTAGCTGATTGATCTCAAAATTTGATGAGCGATCAGCAAGTGTTGCAAACATCAAATATGTTTAAACGTTTCCAGCTGCAAGTTCCGAGCTTTTAGCAACTTCGAATTGTCAGTATGTAGTGATGGAATAATATTTCAATACTAAAAACATCCAGCAGCTCTGACTACTTAAGAGGTTTTCCTGCTATCAAAATAATGGATGTGAGTGAAACCGCCTGTATCCTCAAAAAAGCTGTGACAATGTCTTTGCTATCCATAAGAGCCATGAAGGCAAAATAAACAAATAAATAAATTAGGTGCATAAAGAAAACTTCATTTACGTACGCCCTCACATACGGCCATATATTTTTTTCTTCATTTTTCCTGTACAAAGTAACAAATTGTAAAGCAATCAATCATACTTGTAACATAAAACTGTAGTCACTTGAAGTGCACACGCACTTTTCTCCATGTACCATTTTGCCCACATAAGAGTCTAAGGGAATGTGTGAATAAAACAACAAAATGGGAATTGCATAAATTTTGTTTTTCAACAAATTCTCGGTGTCGTGCATTCGTAAGTCTATTACAGTTGCAGTGGCGAAAACAAATCGATTTCAACTGAAACGCTACCAAAAAAAAAAAAAAAAGGATTCCACTCAGAGGAGTTGCGACAGTCAGGAAATGAAATGAAAAAAAGAAATTAGCAGATTGTATACGTGACCATTAATATCACTTTGGAAACTACAATTTTTCACATTTTACAAATGGTTGCGAACTGCTGAGCACTTGTTGTTTACGCACACAAATATGTAACTGCATTGACAGCAGCAGCAAATGGCGAAAAGAATCTAAAAATCGCTAAGTAAATGTATGTACAGCAATATTTTTCAAAAAACTATATTAACTGAAGAAAAATCCGAAGAGATTCTCGGTCTGGAGTTCAATTTACAATTTGTGCGGTTTTAAAAACGAAAGTTTTCGAAGCTCGTGTACTTTTGTGGTGTGGCTTTAATGGTTAAACAGAACTGGGTAGTAACCACATTTTCCATTCAAATAACATACATTTTATTTTAAAAGCGGCTTTTCTTTTAATCTCAAATATAGAAATTCGAGGTCATTTGTCGCTTTATTAATTAAACAGAATTGCATCGTACCGACATTTTCCATAGAAATTGATGCAGAAATGAGCCGTAGAATGCGGCTTTTCTTTCAATCTCAAATATAGACATTCTAGTGCTTTTCTCGCTTCAATGGTTAAACAAATTGCAACATAAACACATTAATGTAAAAATTGCCCATAGAATTTCGTGTGGCAACTATATTTATTTTTATTTCAAATTCCATGATATTCGGTTGCTTTTGTCGCTTTAGTGGTCAAACGGAACTGCAACGTCACGTGCAATTAACAAACAAACAAATATACAAATATATCATACAAATTAATAAACTAATTTAAAAGCATTTAATTTATTTTGACAGAGTTTTAGCTTTAGTTCTCACATAGACACACTCTTGCTATCGACAATGTCGCCACCTTTTCAGAAATTTTCACCCATTTTGTAAATTTAACTCCAAGAATTATAATAAGAAAAGAAAATAACAATAAATGTAAAGTAAGCGATAAAATTAGCGACCATTTCAAGTTAGCGCCATCGATGTTATTGCGTTCGATATAGGCGCTTTTTTTTAACGTCACAGACTTGCTCTGTTCGATCATTTAAGTTGAAGCTCATGAAACCAAAGGCTTTTGGATCCCGTAGAGTTCATGGTAGGCAAACTCTTGTACAAAACATATCAATCATGTACATTTACATATAGACGATAAATTAACTAGTTTTATTTATTGGATGAAACAATTAAGTAATTTGAATATAATAAGAGCACATTTTAACTTTAAGCTTCGTAAGCTGAAATATATCCATTCTGCCTGTAACTTATTCAGAACAAAAAATATAATTTTGTTGCACAGTCTAGAAGAGGACATTTGAGGCCTGGGCTTCTTTCACAAAATGATGAAATGAAATATTTTCTTACTCACACACATACATAGATTTTTATAGAACCATTCAAGCCATCATTCATTTATCAGTCTTTTGTTTGATGATTCATTCATTCACTTCGTTTGTTCGTTCGCTTATTTACTATTTTCCAGTTATTTCAAATAGTTTTCAATGCTTTTATGCACCATAAACTGCAAATTTAACTTTTCAGCATAATTTGTAGCCAGACGTATTTCTATGTATTTCTGTGTGTGTTTGTATGCGGTCAAGGGAGAGTGGGAGTTTATGCAAACGATAAGCATTTCGAGCACCGAAGTTGTGGATGTTTGTTTGCGGCAACGCAAAATACATTCGTATTTAAAATGAATATGTTCTGGTTGTGCATTTTAAGTGTAAAGAATAATTAAATCTGTTGATAAACTAAAGAGCTGTTCATAATGCACTTCGTGCAAATATAGATGCGTCACGATTTTTGCTGGATGTTTCGCATACGAAGTGTGCACTGCCATGACGCTGGCGCGTATTTCTATAACTCACAGGTTATGTTGGCCATAGTTTGCGAATAAAGAAAATCACACAGTCTAGCATTGTCAAACCGGACGATCTCGGACAGTTCAGTTCACATCTGCTTTACTTGAGATAATGGTGAACTGAACTCTAAAATGTAAACCACATCAGACCAGGCGGAAGATGGTAATGCTTGAGTTATGGTGATCACTCGCCACAGACAGTGATGATCTGTCCCAGCACTTGAGCTCAACCAACCATAAAACCTCATCAATATCAACATCTTGAGCATGCCCTGGAATTTCTTAGATTTCATGTGAATTAATATCACCAATTTTGTGCGTTCTGGTGAAAATGTTGCAAATCTGAGAAACACTTTTAACTCCAAATATCCTCTATTGTAGTCAACTAAATTTCCTAGAACAACTCCAAAATCTCATTTTAAATTCATTCAACAGCATCATTAAAATTAACGCTTCCGATTCTGTTTGTATGTGTGTGTGAGCGTGCGTGTGGGTGAGTGTGTACGTAAACTTTTGATTGGAACATTAAAAGGGATATAAATTCCATGTTTGTATTATATTACAGCTTTTGTATAAACATTTGTGCCATCCGGCAGTCGTCCGCTGAGTGTGTGAATGTCCACAGGGTTGTCAGAGGTTTCTGTTCTTAAAATCTCCTAAATCTCAATCATATTTTCTTTTATGCATATCATGAAAAACTTTCGAGTTGAGAGTCTAAATATCTGGAATTTGTAGTCGTTGCCAAAAACAACGTGACATTTCGTAATAAGGAATATAAAAACCAAAACACTTTGTTCGGAAGCGAAACTGTTCAGCCAGCTGAAGGCTCGAAAAGATCAAACTGTCTTCTGTCATTGAAGAATTTTTATTCACTATGTCTCCAGAACAAACGGGAAAACAGTCGCTCGCTGAACACGATTTGCGCAACAACTGGCCTTAAAAAGTGACAAAGTGACTTTTAACTTTAAAACTGGCCGGCGTGACTAATTTTCAAGCCTGTAGGATGTCAAACTTACAGTCTCACAAGAATTTTCTAAGCAGTTTTTGGTTCATTTTACTTTTTCAAGTTTTCGTTAAGCCTTAATCCACGAAAAGATGGCAGAGCTGTGTTGAAAATAGTAACCATAAGCGTGAACCTTTAAGCATACCAACACTTGTCCCGAATCCGTAAACAGCCGCTTACTGATGATGGTAAAATTTAGCGTGATACTTCAAGTATGGCCACACTTACGGTGATTCATTTAACAGATATAAACTTTTTAATGTAGTTTTTCTAACTTACAGTTGCCCGCCCGCATACTTGGTCTTGGGAGGGCGTGAAGTATGTATGGCAACCCTAGCCGTGGCTCATTTAACATTTTCCATCTAATTTTTCTAACTTATTTGAGAATGCATTTGAGTTGCAGTGTTCAATGTCCACCATGTGGCGTAAACTACAATGTAATCAACAACACTTTAATACTGGTGTTAACAATGTTATTTATTGTGGGTGTCTCCAAATCAATTGCAGTTTAGCCCAAAAATATATTGCCGGTAATTGGTGGCAAACATTGTTTATATATTTTCAAATTTAAAGAAATCTCAGTTGAACTTTTTGGCTTGAAATACATTTTTATATTTGTTAGTTTTTCAAACGTTTTGCGCAAACAAAGATTCCCCCAAATTTTTTGCAGCCCCATTGAAATGAAGCAGCTTTTATTTACCGTGGGTGGTTATTCGGCACTATTATAATTACAAATATGCTCAGCTTAGCGTGCAAAACTGATAAGTCTATTTATCATAAAGAAACTTTAACTTTTTAGCTGCAAGTGCCATTTGATACTCCAAATTTTCAATCTCAGTATATTAAATTATTTAAAAAATGTCTCTACTTAAATAACACAATTTTAAATTTTATTTGAACTGGTCACGCACGTTTTAATAAAGTTTTTTCTTGGCGGCCTTAACACATTTACATGTCACCTCATAATAATTTGTTTTTCGCCAGTGACAAAAAAAAAATCACTTTTGTTCTAGTGGTTTTAGCATTTAGTCTTTAAGGCGATGATGATGTGATTTATTTTTTCATTTTACTTAAATTCTCTTGTTTCTGACATATTTCTATTTGTGGTGTTTTTTCTTTCGTATTTCATTTAAGCTAAAAGTGAAAATAGAACCGGTAAAATTGTACTAAAATTTCCGCTGTTGTTTTCGTTTATTTTTGTACGTTTGGCCGGAAGTTTTAGCGGTTTTTACCAGCAACGCTTTTTATGGCTGGCCAAAAATTCGATTGGTAATTGAAGTCATAGTGGTAAAAGAAACTGCCGTATTTACTCTTACTTTTCGTTATTATTTCCATTTCATGTGGGGATTGGAAGGTACTCAGACAATTTCAAATGCATTCGTATTCGACCGGTTGGAAAACAATCTTAAACAACTTTTCAGTCGTTCCTTAGCAAGTAACGACTTGCTAGATAAAATCAATTTAAATTTTATATGAAACCAAAAGCTTTTTTACTTTTCGTTAACGGGAAATAAATATCACTACAAACTGACATCAAATAAAGCCGGTTACAACTGTTAGAAAAGTCAAATTTGGGTTTATTATATTTTATAGTAATTTTATTACTTTGCTTGAGACTAGAGAATTACAAATTGTTTAAAATTTAAGCTGATCGAGTCTTCATTTCTTTTTTTACACCGAAATGGCGAATTAAAATCATTTCCCAACGATTATGACTTAAAGAGAAATAAATATTTAAAAATTTATGTTTGCGTATTAGGAAGCCCGCCCTTGTTAAAAAAAAAGAAAAGAAAAAACTGAAACAATTTGATGAATTGATCGAAAAGTTTAAGCTGTGTCTTTAGCTGGCGAATTTAAGTAATTCCCCTGGTAGCGACTGCCGGAACCCTCATGATAGTTGCCGTGGTTGGCAACGAAATTATTTATTCAGATAATACTAAATAATTAATAATAAAATGGGCAAAAAATTTATTTTGGCTTAAATAAAAAAAAATTAATTTCTGTCTAAATAAAAACTGTTTTTCAAATATTTTCAATCAAATAATTTGCCAAATCAGAGGAAAGTTTGTGTGAAGAATACGGGATTTCGCTGAATCAGCAAATACTTTTCGTACAAAACAAAGAAATATTTTGGTTTTCCTTGTTTGTGGAATCCGAAAATATTTGTACTGAAATTTTTTTTTTTAAAAATGTTTGTTTTTAGTTTTTTCTAATTTTTTAAAGGTTGCATTCAATATTCAGCTACGCATATTTATCCGATCCCCTCCAGCCGATTAACATGTTATTTAATTTAATTTTCAGACTCTCACTCACACACACAAATGCTGAAAAATACTATTATCCGATTTGATTTATCCTATAGAAAAGATTAAATACTTTATACGAGTGCAAAAACCATACAAAAGCAAGCACGTGCATGTTCACCATCTGCCTTTAGAGTATTTTGGCGCAAACAAAATAAATGCATCCATACAAGTCAGCTCTTGCGTTTGAATAAATTTCGCACTTTTGCTGCCACTTCTGATAAATTTAAAAACAAAAAACAACTAAAAAAAAAACACTCACAAAAAGGCCTACAAAAGGATACCGCTCATACAAAAGAGCCTGCATGAATAAAAAACCAGGCAACAGGCTGTATCGCATCCAAAAAGAGAGTTGATCAAATTAAACTAAAATACAGAAAAACATTTTCAATTCTGTAGTGCATTATTTCTTCAATGCCAACAAAACATGAAAAGGTGCCTCATCCAAGTTTTTTATTATTTTTGCAAACTGTGTAGATGTTAAAAAATAAAAAAAAAATTAAAAAATATATATGTATTTTTTATTTAATTTTAAATGTGGAATAAAAACATTTTTTAGCAAATAAAAAGCTTCTTCAAGCAAAAATCAATAGAACATTTTTACCAGACCAATATTAAATTTATCTTAATAAGAAGCAAAAGTAAGTAAATTTATTTCCTATAATCCTGTTCAACAACGACCTTTATACAGTTATTAGTTCAGTGTAACTTATTGTTTTTTATAAATTTATATGAAAATATGAATTTTTAATAAATTTTGTAGTGTAAATTTGAAGAAATTCGGATTTGGGATTAAAAATCAATGCCAGTGTTCAGTATTTGGTCACGCACATAAAATATTTGCATTCTCTTAGGAAAAAGGCAGAAAAACAGCTATTTTTTTCTTCATGAGGCATTGAAACAATCTTTAATTGTTAAGTTGAACTTTGAAAAAAAAATATTTAATTCATAATTTTATTTTAGTGTCATTGTTTGGAGCTCTTTTTTTCGTCTGGAAGTTTTCTTAGTTATGAGAGACGAGACAATGAAAATGCAAGTTTCCAAACCGATTTTTAATATTTTATTGGTTTTTGTGACACTCTCAAAATCAAAAGGTTTAATAAATAAACGAAAGCATTTTTGGTTATGAATGTGCGCACGTATTCTGAAATTATGTCTGTCCCACTAAATGTTCACTTTGAAGTAACTTTTAATGTAAAAACATTTCTATTTTTCTTACATGTTTTTCTGTCGCCAACCTCTTCCTCCATTTTATTTATTTTATACTTTAATTTTTCTTAGTTTGTTTTTGTCAGGCTGATGTTTTGTTAGCGAATATGATTTGTCGGTTTTAAAGCACTACTACACTGAGGAAAATCACAGTCTGATGCCATTTTAAATACTGGCATAAGAAGGCCCTCACTCTTGTGTAGCCAACATGTTTTTCATCTCTGTAAATTTCGAAATAAATAGTAAAAAAAAATGGCAAGAATGTTTTCAATTATTTTATGTTATTTTTTTAGCCGCACTTGGTATGAATTTTACGATAATGGAATTTGAAAATAAAGAAAAATTAAATAAGAGCCAATAAAAGAAGATGATTTCAAAAAACAAAACCCCATAAACAAAACGGCAGTAAAATGTCTTCTAATGTTGTGCACAGTTTACAGGACACAAATGGCCGAAAATTTCTATGAAATGCACTCGGATAAGTTTCATGTCATGGCAACAGAAGGGTTCACTCTTCAGTACAAAGGAACTCCTAAGCAGCCAAATTTTTAAGGCCCAAGGGACTTTTAGGTTATTTGCTGCACAATGTCTGTGCTAAGAAAAGTCAATGAGTTTTTTTTTAATATTATAGCCACACCAGTATCTTATGCTTTTGCAACAATGCGTATTATTGTCGCAACCAGTGTATGATATCTTTCAACATAGTCTGAATAAACTTTTATTTTCCCCATATACGAATTATTTGGCTCTGGTACTTTGCTTTTTTAAAAGCTTTAACGTTACAATATTCAACAACATTGAGGTCTTTACAAATATTTAAATAATTATCACATAAAATTTCAAGCAAAATTAATTAAAAATTGAACAATTTCACACATCTCACAGGCCATCGGCTTGTCCGTCAGGTGACAAACCGAAGCTCCAGAGTTAGTTTAAGGTATTAGTTTTTTTATAGCACTTCAAAATAGAAAACTTCTCAAAAGTTATGAAATTAATTAAGAAATATGTATAAAGGCTGCCAACAAAACAGTGACTATAATTTCGTGCTGGGAAACGTTTGTTGTTATTACGAATTGTTGCATTTCTTATCCGGGCAATTTGGCCACCATTAACAGACGCGAACATTTACTATATCAGACATAAATTAAAGCCATCACTTGAATTGTTCCGCAGTTGTGAAAACGCTTTCTAAGCAATTAGTTTATTTTGTATAGTCCGGAGCTCCTTAAGTCCTACAGATAAGCAAAAAAAAACCAACTTGTCTTTATATTCTTCTGAATTATAATTTCAAGAAAATATTAAATATTTTGGTGGAATGAGATTTTTGTGGTCAGCCAGAAACTGAATTGGATGGAATTGCAGCATCGCAAAATGGCAGTAAAGTTTATTTTACATTTTCTAAGTTGAGAATTTGAAATAATTTTTGTTCTCAGTTACAGCTTTATTTTACTCTTATTATAATAAAATATTTAATAAGTCTTCCAATAGAAGACACATGATCGCAAACTTTAATTTGTAAGCCTGAGAATGGACTCAATTTCATTTACAAAAAGTCGTATGGAAACGCACTCTACAGTAGACAGCTACACGCATTGACTACTAGTGTTAACTACTGTCTGAATTCTTCATAAACGTGGCAAGCCTGTGTTATTTTCCTTCAAATAACAATATGGCCAAATATTTTGTGTACTTCTACTTCGCCCAGAAAACCCATAGTGACACTTTTAACACCTTGCGCGCCACAAATCAAAACATTTTGCTTTCATTTGAAGTAGGAAAACAAACTTGCCACGAAATATAAAGAAATCAATTTGTTCAAATTTAAATCAAATCAAAAAATGAAATCTTGGTTCAGCTTTAAAAATTTATTTAAAAAAAAAACTACTTTCAAATTGAAAATTTTAATTCTATTTATTGCATCGTTCCATCCACGAGAAGAGAAAAAAAATGAGTCGCTTAAACACAAACACGCTGAGCCACCTCTACGCAAACGCTAAAACCCAATAAACTTCGAAAACAACAGAGTTTCTGTTTTGCCTGATATCCAGAGTTTTCGAAAGTTTCTTGTGGTTTTGCCGTAATAAAAACAACTTGTGCAATCGTGTGGGTTATAAAAAGAAAAACGAAATAATCTAAAATGCATTTTGCAAAATAACAGAATTTTTATGGCCAAAAGTAGAGTCACAAAGTTAAAAAAAAAACAGTGTGTAGAATATGCTGCACAGTGTTCTGTTCTATTTTTTTCTTTGGAGTTAAGAGTGAGAGTGAAAACGCTGGAATACATGAGTAAAAACTCTATGAAACTGTATATGTATCCCACGTATGTCGATGTCGAACGTTAACGCTCGTCAATATTTTGAGTAGATCATATTCTTTATCATGCTACGATGAACTTGGCAAAGTAAATTGGATTTTTAGCGAACGTTAACGTTCGATAGCGTGGGACAGACAAACAGCAGACAGCTAATTAAATATGAACTGATCTGGTCTGAAATGAAATGAACTGGGCCAAATAAATAAGTTTCTTATTTTTCCAAACACTGGCGAACGTTCATGTCCGATAACGTGGGCCAGGCAATCCCATACCCAAAATAACGAAATCCGTTAATGTAATACTTGTAATCAAAACGAGATAAAGATCTCGGCAGCTAATGCTTGCGCAAATGTTTAATATCCGAATTCAGTTTGAGCTCCAAATAAACAAATTATAATAAGAATAAAAATAAAGCAAATCACTTACACGGTGCAACTTTACTATCTCCCAGCGAGTCTTTCTACACGTCCAAACCCTAACGAATGTTCGCTCCTTTAAAAAACACAATCAAAAGTTACTTTGATGTTCTGACAGTCCAGCCGATTGGTTTTTCTAATTTAAAATAGAAATTACTACGAACTGGATATCAGCCGACAAAAAAAATCTTCAAAGAATAATTTTTCAATTCGGTGCTGTTGAGCACATCGTAAACAAGTATTTCTAATTACGTATTTGATAAACTAATTTGCAATTCGTAAAGCTGCGTTGACAAACCGAACGTTAATGGAAGTCAGATGACAGTGTCATCAGACTTTCTGTAAAGTAACGAATTTGCTAAATGTATTTTAGCAGGCGAAGTTTTAAAACGCAAAATAGGAAAGATTGGCAAACCTTATTGTGTGTAAAAATTCTGCATTGGAAATACAATGCCATGAAATATACACCTTATGCCATTTTTACACGTTAAGGACTTTTCAATTCAAAAAAGGTGTAAAGAAAATTATAAAATATTGAAAAGATTTATTACAATCTAAAAGAACGAACATTTGTGCTGGAGTACTTATGAGAATGCACAAAATTTATTGCAGTAATAAAAACAACATGACGAATAACTGAAAAAAATATAAAGAGGAATAGACACGATCAAAATGCTTGACAAGCATGTTTCTAGAATAAATCAAAATTTTGTTTTGAGTTGTGTAATACCGCACAAAAATATTAAAATTCTGACATCAAATTTTGATGTATGTATTCGGTAAAGTCATCAAGCATGATAAAATTTCCATTGAAAATTTATTGGCAATAGTTGTCAATCTTTATGTTTTTTATTATCAATTAGACAGCACAAAATCACGTTTACACTGAACACTCGCTTGAGTCGTCAAGCTGGAGAGGGTATGAAGAAACAAGCAACAGGTAAACGATTTGCCGACAGACATTTTGAACGTGTTTAGCGCCCCTTAAACTTGATTCATTCAAGCGTATAAGAATTTCTGTTTTACTTGTAAAATTTACAATTCTCTAAAAATTTATAAAACATTTTTTAATCTAAATAGTAAGAAAATGTTTTATTTGTAAAATCTGGAATTATCTAAGAATTTATAAAACATTTTTAACTTTCAGTGGTTTTTATAAATTTTTTCAAATTAAAACTAAAATAGACTTTAGGAGACGACTAATCAACTGGCGCTTGTTTTGTCCGCTTGCTTTCTTCTGTTATTCCTTTAAATAGTGCCAGAATTTATTTATTGATTCGCCAGTCTTTGATTTTGTTTGTTAAAAATCATAAATTTGATTTCAAAAACTGACTTTAAAATTCGAATATTTAGTCTTTGCTATAGAAAACCTTTTCATAAGGATGAATTTAATGTAAAAGATAATTTTTCTTCTTTGGAATTTTTCGTTTTTTTTTCTTCAAACTCATCAAATTTCTGAATTTGCTGTAGTTTTCGTCTGTTGTACAGCCACACATCAGATTATCTCCCTACATTTTCAAGCGGGAGTATTTGTTTTAACCATTTGGTGACACAAACTATTCAGCAGGTAAAGTTCACCAGTTCACAAGTGCAAACAGGTTGAAAAGAAGATTGAAAAAAACAAGTTACAAAAACAGGCTGAGCAAAAAAACATGTTAAATCGTTTAGCTGCAAACCCGACAACAAATCCACACACTCTACAAACATGTTTGTGAACACACACCAACACACACACACACACACACACACACATACATCAACCCATAACGAAATTACTGAAACAAATAACAACTTGCATACGACGCTGTTCGAAATGGAGGAAATGTGTTCTTCTCTGTGTGTGTGTGTGTGTGTGTGTGTTAATGTTTGAATAAATTGGTTTATTTGCGGAAACGGATATGTTACCAAGCCGAACAAGCAAACAAACAAACAAACACCCATAAATAATACAAACGCATTCTTATAAGTCATTCGTGGCACTTGGGCCACATTTTCCTAAAATAAAAATGAACTTTTGTAGAAAAAAACGTGTCAACAACTCAAGTTGCTGAAATTATAGAGACCTCCCTAATGTCACACAACACTCACATAAAGAAAATGTTCTACTACGTATAAAGAGTGATTACTCCTGCACTTGCTCATAGTTTGAAGTATGTAGTTGAATAAATGGCTGACATTGTCCTGATGTTGACAGAATTTGCACTTTTTGTTATAAGTTCAGGTTTGGCTCAAATCGGTGTCACTTTTTTAAATAAAATTAAAGGCTCCGCCTGCTTTCAAAGAACTTTTGATGACAGAGTGCATTTAATTATGAACTCTAAAGGGCGGGTCGTGAAGGAAAATCAAGCAAAATGTGTCAATCTTTAATATTTATGTGTTATTGAGAGCTAAATATAAAATATTTCTAAAAGAAATTAGGAAAATTATTTTAAATTATTTATGTTATTGTAACTTTTACGTTGATGCCAGGCGGAGAGTTTTTGTAAAAAATATTTATTTTCAGGAAAATTTCGCTATTTTTTTTTTTTTTTGTTTTTCTCAAAAACCAAACCAAAAATACTAAAAATTATTTTCTTATTGCAATTGAAATGAAATATTTCTGTCATATTTCATCCGCTGCACTGTTTCTTTTCTCCTCGTTCTACTTCAAGCCAGTATTTTGCGTAAAATATTTAAATAAAAACATTACGAATGATTTCAATTTTTTTTTTTTTTTTGCAAAGTAACTTTTAACTTATAAGTTTTGCCTTCAACCACAAATCATGCACCAAACAAGGTTTATAAGTTTTTGAAACTAAAGAAAGAAAACGAAAAAATCTTTAATTTTCCACTCTATTATAAATACAAGCCGTAAAGCATAAAGTCAGTAATAAGTATTTTGCACAAATCTTTTTAAGTTCTGACTGTGTGGAGTCAAGTTAAGACACTATAATTCTTAATGTTTAATGAACCGACAAAAAATCCATAAACTCTTAGGAGCACAACTATAGGACTGTTAAGAAGTGTGTTAAAGTGAAATAAAATTTTTGGTAAAAAATACAAAAGATTTTTAAAATAATATATAAGAGTTGGGGAAAAAAGTCCTTATTAAACTGACAAATTTTGTTGCATAATAAATTTGAAGTTATTGTTAAATAAATAAAAGCTATTACTGATGTCTCATCAAGCAAAATATACATTAGCCCTGTTCACACTTTTGTGTAAATGAAATTGAAAATTACTGCAATTGCAAACATTTTCTATCGATTGTAAACAGTTTTTTTTTTATTAATTTTGCAATAACTTTCCGCACAACCAACAAACTCTCAACTTCTCTTTCTATTCGCCAGCCAAATGTTTGCGATTAAGGGATGTACGGGCGCTGGTGGTGAATATAATCCACTGCTTTATGTCCTAAAAGATGGCAAGACTGCAAGTGTATTTCCAAGTATTTTGCGTGTGATAAATATACTCATGTAGTTCTCAAACTGCTTTGCGTCTTAGCGCTTGCAAAATGAAGCCGTAGTCTCCAATTGAAGAAAAACAACCAAACCACCAATGATATTGCCAGACCGACGTATCTATCGAAATTCGTTAATTTCACTCTTAAGTTGAACGCAACTGTTCTGATATTGTTTTCCCAGAGTTCTATAAACATGACGATGCAGAACAAAATATCAAGTGTGTGCATGCACGTCTCAGTGTAAATAACACCGAAATAGTGTAATATCTGTAGCCTACTTTTGGGCTGTTGGCATATGATTAATGATATTGTATTCTTGACTAATAACGTCACAACCTTCTTAAATTTTTATTTTATTAAGAAATAGTTAACAAAATAGAATTTGTTCTGTGGATGTTTGTAACGAAATGTATGGAGCTGGTGCCAGTTCCTGAAATCGCAGTGGCTCCGGTAGCGTTATCAATGATACTAATTTCACTTTGTCACCTGCATTTGAAGGAGTGCAGTGAATTGAAACGTTGCAGCTGTGATGGAGCTTGAAAACAATGATTTCCTCGTGATTCGCAATACTGTCCATATTTTTTTGCTCTTAATCTTGCTCTGTAGATATATTAGATAGACAGTTCAATTGGTGGATAGTGTTCTAATTTCATGGTTTTTGTGGAAAATTAAAATTTTTCTTTGCAAGAATATTTTCTCCAGCGAAAGTATGAAATGTATGGATGAGACACTCTTAAATTTTTCGCTTAGCAACAGATTTTGGTGATTTACTTTTATTTATATAGATGAGGAAGGAAAGCCAAAGTTTTCTTTTAGCCATTATTCATACGAATTTAGCAACAAAGAACTATTAGACCACACAACCGATTTACATACAGATGTACAAGGGCAGTTAAGTTTTCAGAAAGTCTGGCATTTCCAGTGTAAGAAAAGCACTCGATTCTAGCAGCTCTACCCACCATTCATTATTACATTCTAATTTATCTGATTTCAAAAATTGTTATTATTTAACAACAAAAAATTAATAATTTAAATACCAACCAAAACATCAAAATGGACATCGAAGTCTAATGTTGGACTTAAGACTCACTTACAAAACGTTAGAAAAATATAAAACTTTAGTTTGAATCAGTCTCTCCTACAGCCTCACAAAAGGAAAAATTAATTAGAAACTGCCAATCGCCATGAAATTTAACTTCTACATTCCTGCACTGCCACCACAATCAACACAACAAAAAGTCAGTCAGTGAGTCGGACATTCTATTCCATTCCATATTGTCAGCTGTTATCGGTTGCGGCTTCTCGTGTCACCAATAATATTGTTGTTGTTGCTGCCCCGTCACCAACAATAGCGCAAAAAACAAACGAAACAAGAAATCAACAAAATCACCGAGTCTAAACAAACATTTTGGTTTTTGTCGACAAAATGGCAAATCTAGATAAAACAAAATTGTCAAAAAGTCAAAGTAGCGAAATGAAAATAAGGCTGTCAGAAAACCAAAACAAACACAGAACAAGAAATCAAATTAAAACAATATTGTAAAAAAAGAAAAAGAAGGCCAAAGGCGGCACATTCGCGTACTATTACTGTGGCAATTAAATACTTGTCTGGCCAAAAAGGTTTTTTTTTTTTGTAATTGGCCAAAGGAGGGAAAAAAATCATTACCAGTCATTTGACATGACGGCAAGAAGCCTCAGCAGAACGTAAATTTAATAAAAAAAAAATTGGACTTTGATTTAAAATTCAATTTAAATATGTAACCAGATATGGAAATTTTATTGTAATAAAAGACAGCAGAGAATACAAGCTTTGGTTTGTTTTAAAGCTATAAATGAAATAAAAGAAATATTTGTTGTGTTTTCCAGCTGTCTATATTTAAACCTATAAACAAAGCAAAGCACAAACGTGGCAATAACGTGGTTATTTTAATGTTGTGGACAAAAACAAAAATGTTTGTTTAAACTTTTAATTTAATGTAAATTCAGTTTATATAAACTCTAAAGCAATGTATTTTTTGACGTATGCTACGTGACACACGTGACATTTTATCCAGTAGCGTGAACTTATTCCGGTTCACACCATTCAGATTGTAAAACTCTTATATGACTTCTCTTTTCCTATTTTACGCTTAAACTAAAAAATGTTACACAATATAAAACAATATTACGTTAAAAACAATATACTTCAAGTTATGACACTGTTGCTGCAAACAAACGAAACATGTTGCACATAAAGATTTTTTATAAATAAATATGTTCAACACGAGATGTTTGTTAGTTGGCTGGTGGTTTATTCATCGCTCAACAGAGTGAAATAAAAGTGAATGACTTAAATTTCAAATACAGACTTTAGCAGGCCGCAGCAGTGGTGTGGCATGTTGTTAAAATACTTAATTTACTGAATTAGTGTCAAATTAAACACAGTTTGCATGCCACTAAACGAAAACTTTTTTCCTGTTCTTCGAAAGTTTCTCTATGCCAGCATATTGTTATTTTCAATGCAATTTCCTATGAAATAATGAAAATGTCTGGCAATTGAAGTTGTATTTTTTTTTCTTTGGCTTGAATGTTTCAATTTTCAACATATAATCAAATGAATTTGGCTTAAAGTCCAATCAATAAATAAATTAAATCAAGCGCTAGGATTTAAGTTAAAATCTCTTTTATCTAATACATATTACTAGAATTTTTCAGTCTGCCAACTGTAACTCGCTCTGATTTACCGTTTTATCATTAATGTTTATCCAACATGTTGTATGAGCAACGTGTGGACAGAGCAGAGCAGAGTTTTAATATTAATCATACGTCTCGAATTCCTTGCAGCCAGCAAAAGAAAAAAGGATGACATAAAACATTTTCAAACTTAGAAAAAAACAGGTTAATTTATTCGTTCGATATCAAACACGAATCATATTTCCCAAATTAAGGCAACTTTTTTTTAACAAAATTAAAAATAAATTGACATCAGGCAATTCAAGATGTATTCGTTAACACGCAGCACATAATTCAAATTCGCACTTGCTAAAGGGTAAAAACAAATACTTGCACAAAATTTTAGTCACTATTTAAAAAAGATGGTTGTTTAAAGTGTACTTTAGCTATACTAAAGGATCGAGGATCTATACTTTTCCTTCGGACCCAACAGAAATCACATGTCATTTTCACATGAAATTTCAACATTTAACTCAGTTACAATGACATAATTATTCATTGATTCTGGCACAGGAACATTCCCTGTAACGGGTTCAGTTGTCTGTATCGGCACAATGCTCGGTTCGCTTATCACTGGTTATGCTAAAAATCTACCTACTCTGATATGGTAGATATCGTCCTTCTATAAGCTGTAAGTTTTTCCTTCCATTCCCTTTTCTGAGGTCTGCATTTATGCTAAATATAATTTTTTTATATTATATTAATTAATTGCACAATGGCTACAAACTATTGATATTATAAAGAAAAACGTCCAACAGCAGTAAATTAATTAAATTAAAAAAATCTTGGCACGTCTGTAGAAGCTGCTTATAAAACGTCTCTCGTGTTCAATGTTCTTGTGTAACACCTGCATAAACTCAAAGCTCATAATCAAAGCAGCGATCACAACAACGTAAATTACATGTTTTTCTAATTACAGAAATATTTCATTATCCGGATTTTATACCTTTTCCCTGCTCTTTAGTTCTCTCCCTCTCTATCTCTTTCTGTGTCATGGCGGTTGTAGTTTGAAACCAAATTGCGGCTAAAATTCTAATTGAACTGGGTGTGGCGTTGTGTAGCAACCTGGTGTTGTGAATATAGATCGGCAAGAGCTTGGGCCAGATATGCTGGGCTCCAAGCCGAGGGGAGAGGTCATGTTTCAAATGATCGGAGATCAATTGTATAACAGTGAATAGTTTTAATGTGATTCGAGTCTTTTGGATTTCTTTCTTCTTACTTCTCAGCCATTTTGCCTCTACTTCATAGTTTTCAATTGCTTTAGAGCGTCATTGAAAAGTTCCGTGTTCAAAATATAATTTTTTCCCATTGATGCTTTAAGCTGAGTGTGACGTTATTCGGTTGAGGCATTTTTAAGTACAATTTTGTTTAAAACGATTGTAGTATCGCACAGCAGTGACATTATGTCTCTTAAGTCACTAAGGCTAGAGCAGTATTTTCGCTTTAATATAAAAACTTGAGCGACGCAGATATCGAAACCAACTTCGAAATTTTACATTTCTTTAATTGAAACAAAATCATTCACCTTAAAATGCCCTGAAACATTTTTGAATAATTTTTTTACGATTTTTTTTTTTTTTTTGTGCTTTTTAAATTAAATGCCTTTAGGTCAGCAACAACAACAACAATTTCATTACACAAAGTTCGTGTTAACTCGAACGACTCAATGGGTTCATGTAAATGGTGGTGAAATTAAAAACTTTTTAATGAAACAAAACTATAAAAATATATAAATATTTCATTGTTATTATTTTATTATGTTGTTGGTTTTTTTATTTTTTTTTTTTTTGTTTTTGTATGCGGCAGTTAAGTTGAAAACTAAACAATATAAAACTCTTGTGAAGTTTATAAATTCTGCTGCATGTTGTGGAATAAAACAAGTTAAAGCTCACGTTTCGCATTTGGTCCAACATTAACTGGCAGAGAGCATATTGCGTGAGTTACTAATTTGTTGTTTAACAATTAAAAAAAAAAATATGGTAACTAGAGAATCATAAAAATGTACGTATTTTGCGGCCTCAATTATATGTATGTATATAAATCGAAAAATCTTTTTTAAAATTTATTAAACGCATGTGGAATGGAAATTTACATACAAAAGTATTTTATCTGACAACTGAAACTTTACAACTTAAGAGAAAAGTTGCCCGAACTTGCAGCAGTTAAAGGTGGTTTATGGTAAAATGGGATGGAAGTTTAACTGGCATATTTTATTGGACAATTTGAACTTTGCCAACGCAATAAAAAAGCTGGCAGAATTTTTAGCTCAGGTTTTTGGCTTGAAATAAACGGTAATTAGTCTTTCGAGGCCCTAATTCGAATAAGCCGCCATTAAAAAATGCACAAGCCGGGCAGAAGATAAGATGCCTGACCTTCGCATACTCGTATAATGTACAAATGTACATGTAATAGGAATGGCTACACTTTGAAACCTTTAACAAGAACGTATAGGAGGATAAGTCTAGGGTTAGAATAGTGGAACTACGGGATATAGTCAACACACCAGCCCAAAACGTCAACGCAAGCCTCAATGTTAGTAACAATTAAAATACAGATGCAAGTTCACTGTATACAACGTGTTGGTTATTCGGCGGGATTCATTTATAAGTCTGCGCCGTAGAAACGTATGTATTCACATAGTGTCCTTTTGTGTTCAGTTAAATTGATCTTATTTTTTTGTTCGCTTGTAAATTATGAGCAATTAAATGGTTTCAAGCTACAATATTTTTATCTTAAGCTCAAACATTCATAAACGTCATCATCACCTCAATAATGGCAGTTTTAATTGTTGGCATTAACCTCAGCCCCCAAAATACACTGCGTATTTTGTTCTTAGCTACGGATGGACAAAGAATGAGAAACAATTATGAAGCGCGGTGGTCGCACCTATATGATAATATAGATAGACTATAGCAATCTTTTCACCTCCATTATCGAACCTCAAAATCACTTTTGCAGCTTCACCACCTAGAACTTGCAAAAGGTTGGCAATTCTTGCTCTTACACTTTGCCGCAAAAGGCCACATGTTTTGCATTTCATTTATTATGCCAACAAAAAACAATTTGTGGATTTGTTTATTAAAAAAATCTATATCTACAAATAGATGAATTTAAACCAAAAAACTAAAATGACAGCTGCCAATCTCTTCCAAAGAGCACGCAGACCTCTGGTTTAAATTTCTTTTAATTTGCAATTGTATTTAAAATAATTTGTTTGATTTTGATGCACAAACATACAATCGTTATAATAAGAAAATTTAAAAACAATTGAAAAACAAAAAACGTCTGTTTGGTTTTAAATCATTTCAACAGAGGTTTAAGCAACACTGTACAACAAAATGTAATTTTTTCAAAATAACAGTATTGTGGCAACTGGTTCTAGAAGAGGGAATTAACAAACCATATACTTGTAGCGATGTTTATAGAGTTCACATCTGGAACTCATTTTACGGCCAGTTTATTAGTTGCATTCTTGTATCGTGTATTGCGTGGGTTTTTGCTATACGATATGTTCCGAACAATTATTCAGAACATTACAAGCGATCTTTTATATATATATATATATATATATATATATATATATACTAACCCTGATTCGCCGATTCAGGGAAGGGTTCTTTTTTATACCCTTTTTGCAAAACTGTCTTTTAAAACCTGTACAAAATTATTTCAAACATTCTGGAAATATATTTGTTATAAAATTCTACTATAAGTCTGCGAATACACTTGAGTTCAAAGTTCAACTTTAAGGCCAGAAATAAGCAAAAGCTTGAAATTCCGTCTAAGGCTTAATTTTGTTAAAGAAAATGAACGGATTAGTTTATTTTTAAAAATACGGTTGGGTATTTACGAGTAAATAAAACAAAAGAGAAATGTCAGTACCAAAAGAAATTATATGTTTTTGATTGTCATAATATTTTTTCCATTTCATGCAAAAACATGTGATTAAAAGCAATCACTAGCTGCCACAACAAAACACTTTTTGCCCACATTTTGCAGCTGTCTATTAAATATGTTCCAAAAAAGGATTTTCAACTAAAACACTATAACACTGTACAGTTGAATGAGTTTGAATTGCAGACAAAAATTACATAAAAATAAGAATTGCTTTTTTTTCTTTTTTATTTTCTATGTTTAAACTTATGAAATAATTCAACAAAAACAGTTTATGTTGCACCACTGCAACTTAATGCGATTTTCGGAGATGCATGTGTTAAATGTGTTTTTGCAACTGGTTATCGATAGTTTGTGATGAAACAGTGCATCTCTATGGAGTCCAAAAAAATATCAGGTACAAAGTGCTAGAGCACGTTCTTGCATCTTAATGTCTTATTTCTTATATTTGTTCGATTTTTAAGTGGAATTTAAATGTTTAATTTAAGGTTTTTGATGAGGAAGAGCGTGAGAGACACGCGACACTGAAATATATTAATGCAGATTGTGTCATCCCCAAGCGTAATCAAATATAATCATTTTTGTATAAGAAGTACATTTCATTGTCTGCCACCTTTTCTGGAAAATATTTTTCAACTGTTTTGATATTTATCAAAAACTTGTGTATGCCTCTTCTCTGTGACACCTTTGCATCATAAGAATGCTGCCATCCAAACACCAACATTCAGATTCGAATTTATGGTTTTGCTCATTTCCTTATACTTTTTGTTGTTGTTGTGGTTGCAGCAAAAAGTGTATATCGCATACAGCAATAACTTGTGTAATTGTTTGAATGACAAAAGCATAAAAAACGGAAAAATGCGACTATTTCGCAAAATAAGAGAATTTTTATGGCCGGAAGTAAACTCGTAAATAACTAAATTGCATGCATATAGTATGATGTCCTTTAAAGGATTTCAGTTTTACGTTCCACAAATTGTGCTAAATTTTAAAATGGGCGGTAAAATCAAATTTCTTGCCAATCCCAGTCGATTGTGACTTTCGGAACAACACAACCTGTCACGCTACCAGCTGATGCTATAAATTTTCAAAATGGCGCTAAATATCAGTTCAGTCTCGGCATTTCTAAAATTAAAAGATACAAAAATCATATACATAATTTTTGATCTTTATGGGATACAGAACTTTTTGAAACTACTTTATTTTTAATCATTTTCTGGGTTTTACATGCTTTGAAATGAGGCGATGTCGTTTTAAATATATTTCAGTTTGATTTAACATGATTTCCATACAAAATAATTAATTTTAATGTAATAATTCGTGGATGGTGGTTGGCTCAGTGTGTTGGTCCATTTCCATTTCTCGTCATCGAGAAATCGAGAATCGTCTAAGGCCAAACGACTATTGGTGTTTGCCATAATTTTGAAAAGCCTAAAACTGTTCATCTGGCGCTACCATTAAGGGTATGCGAGATTTCGTGCTTAGTTGGCGAACGTTAATGTTCAACATTGTGGGACAAAGTTTGCTATTCAATAAGTATTGAAAAATGTAGGAAATGGATCCTTGAGGAGATCACGTATGTGAGTGTTTTCACTGATTTCATCATCTTTTTCACTCAAAAACTATCATCTTTCATGTTATTTAAAGTAAATTAAACTAAACGTTCCCTATTTTAACACATTTTAAAACTTTTCCACGTGTTTCTATGTTTCCATCATCTGTTTATGAAATTTTTTCCAACCCAACCATGAATTCTCTTCCACTTCAATCTGATGGAATTTTACACATTATATAGATTTATTTTTTTGCTCTTCATCTGTTTTTAACCATTTGATGGCACAAACTATTCAACATGCAAAGTTCGCCAGTTCGCAAGTTCAAACAGGCTCAAAAGAGTTGATTAAAAAAGTTTGAAAAACTAGAACAGAGAAAAATTCTTTTCAATTGTTTAGCAGAAAACAGGAAAAATAAAATTGAGTATTTATGTAGACGTACACTGAGAGAAGAATTGAATAACTTTAAAGTATAATCTAAGACTATATTGAATTATATTATTTCTAATTTTTGTTTGTACACAATTTTTGTTGCACTATTGGTCACACTGTGTCAAATAAAAACTTTGAATTCCAAAACAAATGCACAAATTTTTTCAGAAGTATTGCCGTTGTAATTAAGTAGGATTTAAATTTGGGCACAAATCATGCTTAAATGGAGCCTACAATAACATAAGAACTGTGTTGTGACAGTCAGCGATTGTCCAGGCAACAAAAACAATTGCACAAAATAGAGCAAATAACTGGCTGAGTGGACAAAAGTTACCCCTAAATAGACGTTTATCACTGTAATAATCAAAAATGTTTAAACGATTGGGTCTTAATTGCTGCTTTAAAAACTCTTGTCTTGTCATCTTTTAAAAATTAATTACAGCAATTGTTTATAAGTCTGCTGTTTTCATTAAGGCAAGAACTTAATTAATCCTCATTAAATGATTAATAATTCAAAGAAAATGATTCTTTCAACTATTAAAACTTATTGCGGACTACGTTTCTGCAGGTAAATATTGCATGAATTTTAAAACATTTGAATATCTCTCATGTGCTCTTGTACAAACATTAACAGAAACGTGCACGATAGGAGAGAGGTCGCTTCCTCGACTGTCTCAGCGCACACAATCGTGACTGTGTGATGGGCTATAGATATTGTGTGGTTGGGTTTTTCTCTTTTTTTATGCTCCTGTTGTTGTATAAATTATTTTATTTGCGGAAACGGATATGCTGCACAGAATAATAAACATATAAACTTTCTTACACACATACAACTATAAATCGGTGGCCTTTATATACACAAATATTTACGCTTAAAAATATTTTTTAATATTTCATTAGAAGGAAGCTCAGCCGTAAACCTTTAAAATTGTTAACGTAAAAGAAAACAGGTTGATAATATCTCTCAAATATCATCATCTAAACTGGAGCTCCTGAATCATTGTTGATGTAAAACAACAGCTTAGTTCAGTGTTAGATGGAAACAAGTTGCCAGAACTGCGAATTTATTAATGAAAAACATATTTTTGTTTGATTGTGCTTTATAATTATCAACAAAAAACCAAATATCTTATAGAACACAAGATTCAAGATATCGTTAGCTGAAATGCAGTGCCCCATAATAAAGAAAACATGTGCAATCGAATGTTTCATTTATTATGATACATCCACGTCCACGTCCCCTACAATCTCTCATATAATAAAAACTTAACATTTTGTAAGCGAAAATCCAGATCTACTGGCAAAAGTTTTAGTTACATGGTTTTGCATTTCAGCGGACCATATGTTTTTAACACACATATATATATACACACACATACACACAAAAACGAACTTTAGTATCACTTTCCTGTCAACCAAAAAACATAAATAAAACCAAACTTTATTAACACTATTTAAATGTAAAAGAATAACAAATAAATATGACCCACATCCTGATTTTTTTCTCTCTTTTCTTTCCATTAAAATATGAAAAACATGCCGACATTTAAAGAACCGCACATTCAGTTTGTCTGTATGACTTGCAGAGGAAAACCTTAAGGACATGGAAAGATGTAAACATTCATACTGAAATACAATGAAACCGCTGAGAAGCATTTTTAAGTTTTTATTCAATTGAAAAGAAAAATAAATAATAAAAAAAATTTTGCAACTTATTTTTACCCACAAAAGATACAGATAAAACATACAAAGGAAAATTCTTAATGTTAAGCTCTTTAAGATCTTTAAAGACGTTTCTGTGAAATCTGCACATACAAAAGAGCAAACGCGAGGACTTTTGCAATCAGACTGGAATTGGTAAGAAGTTACTTATATGCAGAATAATGCCGATATTCAGCTCTCTGTACTCGTATGTCAGGAAGCCTCATTTATGCATTTGTTATGACAATTGTCATGACATTACGATTTTTGAAAACAGCAGGCTGAAACATGGAGTCAATGAAATCAGTTAAAACTGGATGAGAAAATCCTAGAACAGGACATTTTGGCTGTTATAAGCACCTACATAAATATACACAATGAACATATTTAACACAGACACTGATTCTGCGATGAAGGAGAGGAGAAGTCTACGAAATACTTGATTACCAACTGCGTGGCATTGGGACACGGTAGATGTCGTCAACTGTAGGCCTGTATGCTGGGTGAACAAGACTTGCCAACACTTCCATTGAAAAAGCTGGACCGGTTCCTGGGCGTGTTAAACACTTGAGAAGGAAGGGAAGCGCAATAGGTCAACGATTGTGGCAGTGCAAAAGGGCATTCTGGGTCATTCATTCATTCTGAACAGAACAGAGTTGCTGAGCATTTAAAGGCGTACGCGTTGCGTTGGAAGACAACAAAACGCTATTCTAACCGTTTTAATCGAAATGCGTGTCATGATGAAAGTAAATCTTAAAAAATTAACATTGCTGTTAACAACTTTTTAATCAGATATTTTTACTGATTTCTTTTACACAAAAATCCCATGAAAACCTTAAGAATTGTATAATTGTATAGTGTAAACTGCCCTTTGGCAGCAGCTACAAAACTTGTCTTTTTTAGCTTAAAGGGTATTATCGCCTACACATCATAATGTGCTAACAGTTCTATCAGCAGCATTCTTGGTATTCTCATTTTCTTTCGGTCATTAACCCATTTGGCATGCAACAAATTTTCAACTTAATCACAAAGCAAACTGATAACATTGAACGGAAGTGAACAAATTCAAATTGAAAAAAAAAGGTAACAATTTACAGTCAGAGCATTTAAATTAACATAATGCAACTAAGGATCTAACAAATGTGCCTGGATGTGTGTGTGTGTGTGTGTGTGTGCGACTGTAAAACAAACTTTTCACATTTGAATGTGTAAATGTCTCAGCTGTCAGTTTAAGGAAATTCATTCAAGTCTCTTGCTGTTAAATAAACATTTTCCATGAGCAGAGTTGTGCAGAAAAGAAGGAAACAATCCCTTGTAAAGTTTTTTTTTTTGCTTATTTTCAAACAGCAACAGACTATTTATTTTCTTTTAAATCGAATATTCCAGCACACACAGGCATATATGTATGTATTAACGTGGCCTTTCAAAACCCAAAAAAAAAATTATACATTTCCTTAATTTATGTAAAAAACCCGTATTTTTAGAGATTGATGGTTATAAAAATCATGCTTCGCACTGAATTTATCGTTACGGAAAAAAATTTTTGCAAAA